>JAVUPR010000242.1:5269842-8074684 GCA_036785695.1 Gentiana straminea | reverse complement strand
GGTGCATATTTTGGAGAAAAAGGTACAGAATGATGACACACAGTGTTCTCAAAAGGCACAATCATTCCAGGAAGCTTTACCATCTTCGTTTAACGACAAGGGTAAGGGAGGTATACATTCTAACCCTACTTTAATTGATCTTGAATTACTCCCCCATTCCCCGAAAAAGGAAATCAAAAAGATGAAGTTGGATAAGAGGTATGCATATTTTCTTGACACTTTTCGGCACTTAACTATTAATACCCCTTTGATCGATGTTTATAAGAGAGAGCTTAGTTTGGGAATTAATGATGAGCGCGTTGTCTTTAACATTTACAATTCATTGAAATATCCATGCACTACACTAGAATCTTGTTCTTGTATGGACACTTTGTGTCCCCTTGTTGTGGATCGTACTAACACACAGGTAATTGAAGAAGATGACTTCAGCAATAATGTAAAAGCTCACAAACCGAAGGCTCGAAAATCAAAGGAAAAGGTCAAGAATCGTTTGGATTGGTGGAAATTGTCTAACCTCTGTTGGAGACCGGTATTGAAGGAGGATGTGGTGCGTGAGGATGACTCAAAGACCAAGACATTAAAAACCGGAGCGAGGAAAAGGCTAGCTATAGACTATAAAACGGGTACTATCCTTCCTATTTACTCATTAAGCATTTATTTCTAGTTGATTCGTGTGCTTAATTGTTACATGCTTTGGTGAGTAATTCTTAGAAGTATCCTATTTTATTTTAGTATATTAGTTAATCATCATCATTATGGTTGTTTAAGTGTCGAGCAAACGACGTTAACCAAAAGCGCTACCGGGAGGCAGCCCGTAAAAATGTTAAATATAATAATTACTCATACTTTGGATGATACTGTGCGAATACTTCGGATTGATTTTCATTTTGTTTCACCAAGTCTCAGGATGAATGTTTGAATGTCATTAAAAAAGGGAATGATTAGGTGGTTATCCGAAAATCCCGATGGAGAAAAAAGAGAAAAATTCAAATGCGTCATTTCTTGGACTTAGGTTGTTAGAACGATTTGAAATAACCCTTGAGGATCTAGGTATAAAAGACTCAGAATTAATACCTTGCCATACGTTACATTTCATGATCTAGTCTGTTTTAAATTTCAAAAAACGTGTGACATGTATTAGTTCAAATACTATGGAATTGAGGAGGTCATAACTTTAACCCACCCACCCACCCTTTAATATCATCCGAGTATTTGTTTTGACTTGTTTTAGTGCACCATTGCTTTCCCAACAACTTATTTACACTCACTTTACATTGAGGACAATGTAAGTTCGTAAGTGGGGAGTGGAGTCGTTGGTCTAGAATTGGAATTAATGTTTATTTTGTATCAATAAATCCCTTAGTTTTCGATTTTTTTTTCGAGCATTATTTAGTTGATTAAAATAAATTGTATAAGGTATATATTTCATGGATTTGAAGATATAATGATCAATTTGGATGTGTATAACCAACGTGAACCGTAAGTGCATTGTAATTCCAAATATATTTGTGTAACATGAATTCCTTCACGTAAAGCCTTTGATATTAAAGCGGAAAATTTTAAACTATATCCATTCAGTATCCTAGTGGTTTATCTTAGAAATAATAGCAGTAACTTAGTACCTAACTTTTGAATGTGTACCGTGAATATCTGAAGGTTTGAATGTGATAGGAAGGATATAAGTTAAAGAAGAATACCAAATTAAGATGAACTATCTATATGTCGGTTGTAGCTACCAATGATTTGAGTGCAGTAGGGCGTTATCACGAAACGTCCTATATCACTACGAGGTTTAAAAGCTCCCGACCGCTGATGATAGTAGTCCAAATTGCTAGGGTGTTATCACGAAACGTCCTATTGCTGGGAATGAAGGCATATGCTACACATATGAAGAAAAAAGAAGAAGAAAAAGAGTTAGATAGGTATTAATGTATTTGATCTCACCTCAAACGCTTGCAAGATAGTCGATTTTGGCAATGAGTTCGGATATGTTAGTATTCTATGAAAAAAATAGAGCATGGTTGAAAATTTAGTTATCTTCTGACTATCCCCAGTATAAACTGAATGATATGCTTTAGGGATTATCCTAATAAGTACACGGGAGAACTTTGTGTGGAACTCATTATCGCCTATACCTAGGAAAGTCATTAGGACTGTCTGAATGGATATTTGTGCGTTTGCTTGAATTATTCAAGAGAGGATAGTGGAAATTGAAAAGGCTTGTCACACACACACACACTCTGTTATACATTTATATTAAGGTTAAAGCCTGGTTGTAATTCTAATGGTTGTATTATCTGGTTGTCGATCTCTTATATCTTATATCTTCATGAATTTATCTCTCATTCATTTTGTTTTATCGCTTGTTTTGCTCGAGGACGACCAAAAGCTAAGTGGGGAGTTGTGATGAGAGACAAATTAATGATCATTATTACGACATTTTACCCCAATATTGATACCACTTTGTGCATTATTGTACCAATTTAAGTCAATAATTACTTAATTTTATCCAAATATATAAATCGTGGTTATTATATAAATTATCGTATTTTTATAAGTTTTTATAAGTTTTGTACCGGTTTAGTAACCGGAGTGCCGTGTCGGATTTACGTTTGGTATTTTGGTGGTTTATTGCAGAATTATAGGTTGACCAAAATCCCGAGTAATGACACGTTTTGAAGCCTAAAAGAGGTATTTTTAGGGATATAAGAAGTGTCCACTAACTTAAGTGGTTAAGTGGTCTCGATTCGATTTAGTGGTAATAACGAATTATATCTTCGACGAATAAATGGCTCATTAAAACGGCATTTTCTGAAGAAGTGTCCTTAATGAAAGTTGTAGATCATTGAAAGAGGTTTCCAATGCCTTTTGAATCACGTCATTTGGAGATCTAGAACTCAAGATATGAATTTTAGAAGTTTTATTCCAAAATATAAATTTTTATCCGGAAATTGGGGGATGAATGTAATGATTAGACCGGCCCGGTCCGGCCCTTACCCGGCCCAGTCCGGCCTCCCCTTTTGTAGGCTATAAATATGAGCAAAAATAGACTAATAAATGGCCCCTTCTTTGCCCCTCTTTCCCTTCTTCTCTCGTTCCTTTCTTTTTTCTTTCCTTTTTTTTTGTAAACACTTTGTATATATATATATATATATATATATATATATATATACACACACACACACGTCCCAAAATATATATATACATCCATATATATATATTTCATCTATCTTCTTCCCTTCTTTTATTTTATTTTCGGGCCCTTATATATACATATGTCTATGTATGTATATATATGTTTTTATATATATAAATAAAGTAGTTATAGTACCGTTGTAATGGCGGAATAATTATCGAAGATTGTTAAAATCGAAGCTTTGTTATACTACATCCGGTGGAAACGACCCCGATTCAAATAGTTGTAATCGGTAATATATTCTAATATTATTATGTTTACTATTTCTATTTCTATTTATATATTATATATGTTAATTATGTTAAGCTAAAAATATATCTAGCCAAGATATGAATCGAATTAGTTAATCTTTTTAGTAAAATGAATGATCGACTCGGTAATAATGATTAAAACCAATTATAATGAATCTCTTTCTTTTGCACTTAATGAAAGTAAAAATTGAATTAGCCACTCGATTTTTACTAGAAACGTAATCTAATGAATTGACAACTCGCGATTAGAATACGAGATCGTAATAGAAAGACCGGAGGGTAAAATTGGCCGAGTGAAAACGTGTGACAACGGAATCCGATTTCCTACCCGGGGGCGATTTATCTTGGGAGAGATAAATCTTATTAAAATTGTGCTCACGATATTATTACGTTAAAATCACCCGTTTAATGAATCAATCTTAAAATTGGCCGAATGGATGACGGTTAAAATATACCTATTTATGTCATCAATTCTAACCTTAAATCGGAGTTAATTATATATTTCATATTTAAATCACGTGTTTATATTTATTATTTAATAATAAGTGATTATTAATATGATAATTGGTATTTAGCTATTTTTATTATAAAAGAGCAATTAAATTGTGTGATAAATACGATTTTGCAGATCATGATAAATCGGGAAGATAATTATCATGCAATCAGGGAGATTTCAAGATAAAAGAGAAGAAAATCGGAGCATTGAAGAAAGGATCAATCAGATCAATTCAAAAGCGTGGAGTGGGAAACAAGTCGGACGAACCAAAGTGAAAACGCGTGAGGAAGGAGGCTCGGTCGACCGAGCCATGCCATTCGGTCGACCGAGCGTGTAGGTTCGGTCACCCGAGCCTAATTTGATAAATGCACGTCAATCTTCTGGATTCTCCCTATGTCGGCTACAACTCCTATATAAACAGCAGCCACGATGTTGAGAACACACACCACTACAACACGAAACAATTCATACAATTTTAGATTTTGAGATTTCGTTTTATTTTCTTTATGTTCGTTCATTGTGGATTCATCGGATTCTCCGATTAGGGAGCGCATTAAAGAGTGGGAGTCACTCTCGTCTTCGAGGGTATGACTATTCAATTATGCAATCTTTATTTGTAGATCGATATATTTTATTATGGAGTAGTTTTATTTGTATTGATTGCGTGATGTAGATTTATTTACGACCCATGTGTTTAGGTTAGAAACGTTAAGAAGTAATCATGATTTGTTCCGGCACGAACCGTGTTCGGTCGACCTAGACGTGTCACTCGGTCGCCCGAGTGCTTGTCGTTCGGTCGACCGAGCACGGTAATGTGTAGGGCAATATTATGATCGGCTTCGACTACGTCGATTCTCGATTTGGAATTAAAACGAGTAATTAAACTGATCAACTTAATTATTTGTCATCATAATTTAACATGAAACTCAAAAAGTGATTGTTACTTAGGATATAGATTGAATCGGCATCTAAGAAGTACGCCTCACCATAGGAATGTTGCTTAGATGAGGTTACGGTTTATACCGGCGTCCCTAGTGAAATAATTGTGTCAGAAGTTATATGAGATGGAGGCATTAAAAAGCGAAGTCACGTAATGGAGGCACGATGATTTAGATGGCCTAACCGGAGCTAAATCTACCTTAGGGGATGACTCCCGTAGTCATAATAATTAATCTTTAACGTTTGTTTTGTCTCGTTATCAACCTAATTTACATGGGGGAGTTATGATCTACTAGCGTAATCAATACTATTTGTCTAGATAATATCAACCGTATTATCCGTGTTTTAGTAGTCTTTAATTTGTCTTTGTGATATTTTGTGTCTTGTGGTTGTCACTATTTTATTTACTGCATTTAGTTGGTCGTAGACCGCCCTTTCAATTTAGTTCTGATAAAGTAAGTTGTGTTTTGTTTGTGCCGAGTCTCGTGGGATCGACCTCGACTCTATCTAGCTATACTACAATTGAACCTAGTTCTCTTGCTAGTAGGTTAGTAGGTCTCGAGTTAATAATTTAATTTGACCTCCATCAAGTTTTTGGCGCCGTTGCCGGGGACTCGAGTCATTAAATTGAGATATAGCTTATTTTGTTGGAACTGGATTCGTGAATATTCTGTGAATAAGAGTCTGTATATTAAAACAGTGTCGTAAAAAAAAAAAAAAAAAAAAAAAAAAAAAAAAAAAAAAAAAAAAAAAAAAAAAAACGTTCGGTCGACCGAACCACAGCTCTCGGTCGACCGAGAATTTATTTTCTTTTCTGTTTCTGATTCTGTCTTAGTTTTAAAACATTCTGCTTCTGTTTTATTTACGTTTTCTTTTCTCAAACTTATTTCGAGTCTGTTTTAGTTTTACTTAGTGAGTTAAAGGCCTAGCCTTTACTAGTGATTAATTGTTTTACTGTTGTTTACTATTTTATAGTACGCTACTCGGAAATCGAAGGAACCGCTTGAACCTTATAATCCTGAGATAGAAAAATTTGCGAGAAGAAATCGGAAATTAGCTAGGGAACTCGGCTAAACAAGGAGAAGAGGATCCAAATCTTGAGGAAAGCGAGCAAGGGGTGGAAGGAGGACATACAACCGATCATTCTGAGCATTCCGAATCTGAAACAGAAATGGAAGGAAATCCGGTCAATCCAAACCAGGTACCTAATCCTGTTATTAATCCAGTTATCAATAATGCCAATAATGTAAATGCAAATGTTAATAATGAGAACCAAGCCCTAGTCCAGGGAGCGAGGCGCACTTTGCAAAGTTATGCAACGCCCACTATTGAACAATTCATTCCCGCTATAGTAGCACCGCAAGATGCTGCGGAAGTCTATCACCCTAGGCCTAATGTAATTCAAATGGTGACCAATTATTCTACTTTTCATGGAGTCCAAAACGAGGATCCTGGTGTTCACGTGACGAATTTCTTGGAAATCGTTAGTAATGTGAAACCAGAATTAATCCCGGAGGGTAACATTCGTCTTAAGCTTTTCCCTTTCACTTTGAAAGATAAAGCTAAGCAGTGGCTTCTCTCTTTAGAGGCTGGATCAATCACAACTTGGGAACAGTTGTTGCAAAAATTCATGAATAAGTATTTTCCCTTAGGAAAAACTTTTAAGTTACGCCAAGATATCCTAGGATTTAAGCAACAACCTGGGGAGAGTTTTGATCAAGCTTGGGAGCGTTTCAAGGAAGCTATGAGGAAGTGTCCTCATCATGACATCTCTCTTTGGCTTTTAATGCAAACTTTTTACCATGGGTTGAGAGACGAGAAAATTAGAGTAGACGCTTCCAAAGCAATGGAGCGTTTGTTCTTTTATCTCCCGAGGAGGCACAAGGGAAGATGGAACAAATAGCAATGAATAGCCAATGGGGAGGCAATGACATAGCTACTTTGTGAAGATGGCCGCCGATATATTTGATGATAGTGCATCCACCAAAATCTTAGAACAACTTTCTCGTTATCAATAATAAGGTAGACGGGATGCAAGAGAGGATGACAAGAGTAGAAAAAGGGGCCGGAATCGAGGTAGCACCTCAAGGTGAGAATGCTTTAGGTACTTGAAGAAGCCAATTATGTCGGGGGAGGGTATAGACCTAATCATAACCATCCCGGATTCCGATATAGTGACATTAACGCGGGAGAAAGGCCTAAACCGCCTACCCCTTATGTACCACAATGAGACTAAAACTTTTGGTTGGGAAGGCTGCGATAGAAAAAGCGAGTAATGTCGTCACCGACAATATGGGACAACTTTCAAAATCTATGGCCGAGTTAGCCACTAACTTTAGCCAATATTGTCGAAGACGATGCCAAGGTAACCAATCGGGAAGCTCTAGTCCAAAATCTCACGCACCGGGTAGGACAACTAGGCGAGCAAGTCTCAACAAGACCTCCCGGAGGGTTGCCAAGCAACACCGAGAAGAACCCTAAGGATTTGAATGCGATCATGACAAGAAGTGGAAAGGAGGTAACTCCACCGTCCTTGCAAGAGAAAGAAAAAGTCACAAAGAGTAAGGATAGTGAGCCAAGCAATGAGACTTCGAGACTTTGCACGAGCAAAGAACGTATAAAGAACCCGCCGGCCCTAGAGTTGAACTTTACGATAACAAGTATCCAATTTTCACTAATGTCGACCCTTCAACTCTACCTTATCCTCCACCAAAGCCGAAGCCAAAGTTTGATAATAAGAGGTATAAGAAGTTCGTGGATATGTTTAGTAAGTTACAAATCAATATACCCCTAGTTGAAGCACTAGGCGAAATGCCCGAGTATACCAAATTTTTAAAAGACGCCGTCTCAACTAAAAGGAAACTTCTAGATTTAGAGACCATATGCCTTAATGAGGAGTGCTCGGCCATTCTTCAACATAAGTTACCCCCAAAATGCAAAGATCCGGGAAGTTTTCTCATTCCCCGCACCATAGGTAACGTATGTACGAACAAAGCTTTGTGTGATCTAGGAGCAAGTGTGAACCGATGCCACTATCTATTTTTCGGGAACTAGGCATGAAAGATCTTAAGAAGACCTCAATCACATTGCAATTAGCGACCGTTCGTTAAGGAACCGTGTGGAGTGGTTGAGGATGTGCTAGTAAGAGTTGAAAAGTTTGTATTCCCTGTCGACTTTGTAGTATTAGATATGGAAGCTAACTACGAGGTACCATTGATATTAGGGAGACCTTTCATGGCTACCGGTAGAACACTAATTGATGTTTACAAAGGCGAGTTGGTGTTGAGAGTGAACGAAGAAAGAGTTGCATTCAATGTCTTTGACACGATGAAGCAACTTTGATGATGGAGAGGATGCATGTTTCATGTTAGATTCCATTGACAGGATCGTTCAAGAATTTCAACAACATGAAAGTATCAAGGATTTTCTAGATCTTTGTCTTAGAAGAAGAAGATGAAGTCAAGTACGTGAGTAGTGAGGAGGAAAAGATGATATGGCCCGGATGTAGTAGAGGGACCCCAAGACCGGTAGAGGAAGTAAGTCTTTGCAGAGATTGAAAGATTCTATCATAGACCAACGTGGCATAAGTACTTCGAACTTAAACTCACTGGTCAAAAGTTGAAAACCTCTTTGGAAGAACCTCCCACAAATTTGACTTTAAAACCTCTTCCTGCGAATTTGAAGTATGTATTTCTTCAAGATGAGACTTTGCCGCTAATCATATCTTCTTCCTTGACGGACTTACAAGAGGAGAAACTAATGAGAGTTCTGAGAGAGTACCGCGGAGCATTTGGATGGACCATAGGCGACGTTAAGGGCATTAGTCCTAGCGTATGTATGCACAAGATCTCCGTGGATCCTGAAAAGAAAGCGGTTGCACAACCTCAGAGGCGTTTAACCCCACAATTAAAGGAAGTGGTTAGGGATGAGGTTATAAAAATGCTAGAAATGGGAATTATATTTCCAATTGCTGATAGCGAATGGGTAAGCCCTATCCACGTAGTTCCCAAGAAGGGAGGATTGACGGTGCAAGCCAATGAGTTGAATGAGTTAATTCCTGTGAGGTTAATCACCGGTCATCGAGTGTGCATAGACTTTAGGAAACTAAATGACGCAACTCGTAAGGACCACTTTCCTCTTCCCTTCATCGATCAAATGCTCGAGAGACTGAGCGGGCATGCTTTCTATTGTTTTCTTGACGGGTATTCGGGATACTATCAAATCCACATCTCACCCGAGGATCGTGAGAAAATGACATTTACATGCCCATATGGGACATTTGCTTATAATCGAATGCCATTTGGATTGTGCAACGCCCCCGCGACATTTCAACGGTGTATGATGTCACTGTTTGCGGACATGGTGGAAGATTTCTTGGAAATCTTTATGGATGATTTCTCCGTATTTGGAGACGATTTCGATTCATGTCTCACACATCTAGCACGAGTGTTGAAGAGATGTGAAGAGACTAATCTTGTGCTTAAGCGGGAGAAGTGTCATTTGATGGTTACGGAAGGTATAGTACTAGGTCACCGCATATCCAAGAACGGTATAGAGGTGGATAGAGCTAAAGTCGAGGTGATCGAGAAACTACCTCCACCTACTAATCTTAAAACTTTGCGAGGTTTTTTAGGCCACGCCGGATTTTATCGTAGGTTTATCAAAGACTTTTCCTTCATCTCTAGACCTCTTACCGAATTATTGGCCAAGGACGTACCATTCGTGTTTTCTAATGAGTGCATAAAGCTTTCAACGAAATAAAAAGTAGGCGATTCTTGCACCCGTTCGGTCACACCGGATTAGGACCCGCCATTCGAACGATGTGTGATGCAAGTGATGCTTCCGTTGGCGCCGCTTTGGGTCAAAGAAAAGATAAGATCTTCAGACCTATCTATTATGAGAGCCGGACTTTGAATGCTTTGCCCAAAGAAACTATGCAACAACGGAGAAGGAGCTTTTGGCCGTTATCTTTGCTTTTGACAAGTTTAGATCTTACTTAGTGGGATCTAAAGTCACCGTGTGGACGACCACGCAGCTCTTAAGTATCTCCTAGCAAAGCAAGATTCAAAGCCGAGATCGTTGAGATGGATTCTCTTGTTGCAAGAATTTGACGTAGAAATCCGAGATAAGAAAGGAAGTGAGAACGTGGTGGCCGATCATCTATCGCGTTTACAATTAGAGGATGGTGAGGAATTACCCGAGATAGGAGAATATTTTCCCGATGAACAACTTTTCTCCATCACCACCATCGGGGGACAAGGTGATTGTCTTGCGGTTTCTTCGCGAATAGAGGTTGTGAAGGAAAAGAAACAACCATGGTTTAGTTTATTTGTTAATTATCTATCCGCGAAGTATCTACCACCAAATCTCACTTTGTCCAAGAGAGGAAGAAATTCTTCAAAGATATTAGACACTATTATTGGGATGAGCCTTATTTGTTTAAGCTAGGATCGATAATGTTTTTCGAAGATGTGTGCCGGAGGAAGAGTATAATGATATCCTAAAGCATTGTCATTCTTATGAAGTTGGAGGACACTACGGGGGAGATAAAGCTGCGGCCAAAGTCCTCCAATGCGGTTTTTATTGGCCGACATTGTTTAAGGATGCACACCAATATGCAAAGGCATGTCATGCTGTCAAATGACAGTAATATTTCAAGGAGAAATGAGATGCCACTTAAGAGCATCTTAGAAGTGGAACTTTTTGACGTTTGGGGAATAGATTTCGTTGGACCCTTCACTTCATCATTATCTAACCGATACATCTTAGTTGCTTTTTGATTACGTATCCAAATGGGTTGAGGCCATTGCTTCACCTACTAACGATGCTAGGGTTGTGGTTAGATTCTTGAAGAAGAACATTTTTACACGGTTTGGGACGCCGAGGGCAATTATAAGCGACAATGGTAGTCATTTTTGTAATAAACCGTTTGAAAGGTGATGATTAAGTATGGGGTTCGACATAAGCTAGCAACTGCGTATCACCCCCAGACTAGCGGACATGTAGAAGTCACCAATCGAGAGATAAAGCGTATCCTGGAGAAAACTCGTCAATACAACTAGGAAGGATTGGTCGTTACGTTTAGACGACGCTTTATGGGCATATAGGACTGCATATAAAACTTCGATTGGAATGTCACCATATAGGATTGTTTTTGGAAAGGCATGTCATCTACCAGTGGAACTGGAACACCGGGCCATGTGGGCAACAAGGATGCTAAATTTTGATGAGACGTTGGCCGGTGAAAAGAGGATGTTAGAATTAACTCGTCTGGAAGAGTTTCGTTTAGAGGCATACGAGAATGCCAAGATTTTCAAGGAGCGCACGAAGAAGTTCCATGACAAAAAGATTCTGGATAGGACCTTTCAAGAGGGTGATCTGGTTCTCTTATACAATTCGCGCTTAAGACTCTTCCCGGGTAAGTTGAAATCAAGATGGTGTGGCCCATTTCAAGTACAACGAGTCTTTCCTTCTCGGAGCGGTGGAGCTATTCAATTTCAAAGACGAGTCCAGATTTGTGGTCAATGGACATCGTATAAAGCATTATCACGGGCTTCCGCCTCTGTGAGGAGGAGGTTTTGTACCTCGATGACCCCGTCTACGAATAAACCATCTTGAGCCGAGTCGAGCTAGCGACTATAAACTTAGAACTACTACTTATCACTATCTTTTTCGTTTCTTGTTTTAATAAAGTAGCATGCGCCTATCACGGTTTTTTTTTTTTCATCTCGCCATGTTCCGAGTCTAAGTTCGGAATAAACGAGGTTTTTTCCTTGATAGCCGTCATGTGAGTTTTTAGGTTTAGATCCCTTTTGGTCTTGTCCATGGCAGTATAAAGTATAGTGGCTTAAATTGTTTTTAGATATTTATATCTAATTACTGCCACATTATTTTATAACTTCCATGGACATGGTGTTTGACGATTTCGTGGAGCTTGTTTGTTTATACAGGATGTGTCTGTCTCTCCACGCTGTGCCGATGATTACTCCGATATTGTTCCTTTACTTGGGAGCCGTTTCCAGAGCTAAGTCTTTCTTCCTGACCTCTCATTTATTTTTGTCATTGAGGACAATGCCATGTTTAAGTGGGGGGCATGGGACTTAGCTATATATATATTGTGCTATATGTTGAAGTCAAGGAAAACGGAATACCGAGACAATTTTGAGCTAAATTTAAAATTTTTATGGATAAATGCCAAGTTGTTTAACTCGTACCCTTAAACTTGTGAAGTTCTTATACTTAGAATTGATGGGAAATGAACCAAGGTCGCGTGAGTACGTGGTCATGTTATACTTTTGCGATAAATTGTTAGTAGACTTAAGGATATTCATGCCAACAATTGCAAGTAGTTAGGTATTGTTCAATTACTCAACATGTGAATCGCTTAGTACCGCATGAGTTATAATAATTGAAAGAAGTATGTGTATATTGCTTAGATAATTGATTATGAGGACCCGGTGTCGACATTTGTCGACCGATGTATTCGATCTTCTAGCCAACAAAAGCGGAGTAATAAGCTTGGGACGTACCGTGTTTTGAATGTATTAAAACACGGGCTTGTAGTAACATTACCAAAGTAGCCCCGCGCTTGTGGTAATATTCGATGCTATGCTTAATCTAAGATAGGGGGATGCTCTTATAAAGTTTTCTTCCTTGAGGTTAGTAGCATTCGAAAAATATGCAAAAATTTGAAACGAACTTTTCGAATTTTCGAGGCTTCGAGTAGTACTCGGTCTCCAAGTCCAAAAACCCTATAGATACGCTCTTGCTTATTGTTCTAGTGCTTTAACCATTGCGAGGCATAAGAGGTATGAATGCGATGTTGGTGGATTTAGATATGAAGTCCGCATAAACTCTAAATCGGCTACATTTATATAAAACCAACGCACATGCACACAATCACTTCGATTCATAGCAAGTAGTGAATAATGCTTATCTTATGAGCATGACCGGTATGAGTTGACTCGGGTTTCTTGTGTAAGTATGAGATGACCACGGAAAATGTTGTCTTGGGGAATAACTTGTTAATGCTTTGTTCGGGACGAAGCAAAGTTTAAGTGGGGGCATTTTGATGACGGTTAAAATATACCTATTTATGTCATCAATTCTAACCTTAAATCGGAGTTACTTATATATTTCATATTTAAATCACGTGTTTATATTTATTATTTAATAATAAGTGATTATTAATATGATAATTGGTATTTAGCTATTTTTATTATAAAAGAGCAATTAAATTGTGTGATAAATACGATTTTGCGGATCATGATAAATCGGGAAGATAATTATCATGCAATCGGGGAGATTTCAAGATAAAAGAGAAGAAAATCGGAGCATTGAAGAAAGGATCAATCAGATCAATTCAAAAGCGTGGAGTGGGAAACAAGTCGGACGAACCAAAGTGAAAACGCGTGAGGAAGGAGGCTCGGTCGACCGAGCCATGCCATTCGGTCGACCGAGCGTGTAGGTTCGGTCACCCGAGCCTAATTTGATAAATGCACGTCAATCTTCCGGATTCTCCCTATGTCGGCTACAACTCCTATATAAACAAAGCGGCGGCCACGATGTTGAGAACACACACCACTACAACACGAAACAATTCATACAATTTTAGATTTTGAGATTTCGTTTTATTTTCTTTATGTTCGTTCATTGTGGATTCATCGGATTCTCCGATTAGGGAGCGCATTAAAGAGTGGGAGTCACTCTCGTCTTCGAGGGTATGACTATTCAATTATGCAATCTTTATTTGTAGATCTGATATATTTTATTATGGAGTAATTTTATCTGTATTGATTGCGCGATGTAGATTTATTTACGACCCATGTGTTTAGGTTAGAAACGTTAAGAAGTAATCATGATTTGTTCCGGCACAGAACCGTGTTCGGTTGACCTAGACGTGTCACTCGGTCGCCCGAGTGCTGTCGTTCGGTCGACCGAGCCTGGTAATGTGTAGGGCAATATTATGATCGGCTTCGACTACGTCAGATTCTCTGATTTGGAATTAAAACGAGTAATTAAACCCGATCAACTTAATTATTTGTCATCATAATTTAACATGAAACTCAAAAAGTGATTGTTACTTAGGATATAGATTGAATCGGCATCTAAGAAGTACGCCTCACCATAGGAATGTTGCTTAGATGAGGTTACGGTTTATACCGGCGTCCCTAGTGAAATAATTGTGTCAGAAGTTATATGAGATGGAGGCATTAAAAAGCGAAGTCACGTAATGGAGGCACGATGATTTAGATGGCCTAACCGGAGCTAAATCTACCTTAGGGGATGACTCCCGTAGTCATAATAATTAATCTTCAACGTTTGTTTTGTCTCGTTATCAACCTAATTTACATGGGGGAGTTATGATCTACTAGCGTAATCAATACTATTTGTCTAGATAATATCAACCGTATTATCCGTGTTTTAGTAGTCTTTAATTTGTCTTTGTGATATTTTGTGTCTTGTGGTTGTCACTATTTTATTTACTGCATTTAGTTGGTCGTAGACCGCCCTTTCAATTTAGTTCGATAAAGTAAGTTGTGTTTTGTTTGTGCCGAGTCTCTCGTGGGATCGACCTCGACTCTATCTAGCTATACTACAATTGAACCTAGTTCTCTTGCTAGTAGGTTAGTAGGTCTCGAGTTAATAATTTAATTTGACCTCCATCAAGTTTTTGGCGCCGTTGCCGGGGACTCGAGTCATTAAATTGAGATATAGCTTATTTTGTTGGAGCTGGATTCGTGAATATTCGTGAATAAGAGTCTGTATATTAAAACAGTGTCGTAAAAAAAAAAAAAAAAAAAAAAAAAAAAAACGTTCGGTCGACCGAACCACAGCTCTCGGTCGACCGAGAATTTATTTTCTTTTCTGTTTCTGATTCTGTCTTAGTTTTAAAACATTCTGCTTCTGTTTTATTTACGTTTTCTTTTCTCAAACTTATTTCGAGTCTGTTTTAGTTTTACTTAGTGAGTTAAAGGCCTAGCCTTTACTAGTGATTAATTGTTTTACTGTTGTTTACTATTTTATAGTACGCTACTCGGAAATCGAAGGAACCGCTTGAACCTTATAATCCTGAGATAGAAAAATTTGCGAGAAGAAATCGGAAATTAGCTAGGGAACTGGCTAAACAAGGAGAAGAGGATCCAAATCTTGAGGAAAGCGAGCAAGGGGTGGAAGGAGGACATACAACCGATCATTCTGAGCATTCCGAATCTGAAACAGAAATGGAAGGAAATCCGGTCAATCCAAACCAGGTACCTAATCCTGTTATTAATCCAGTTATCAATAATGCCAATAATGTAAATGCAAATGTTAATAATGAGAACCAAGCCCTAGTCCAGGGAGCGAGGCGCACTTTGCAAAGTTATGCAACGCCCACTATTGAACAATTCATTCCCGCTATAGTAGCACCGCAAGATGCTGTGGAAGTCTATCACCCTAGGCCTAATGTAATTCAAATGGTGACCAATTATTCTACTTTTCATGGAGTCCAAAACGAGGATCCTGGTGTTCACGTGACGAATTTCTTGGAAATCGTTAGTACTGGTGAAACCGAATTAATCCCGGAGGGTAACATTCGTCTTAAGCTTTTCCCTTTCACTTTGAAAGATAAAGCTAAGCAATGGCTTCTCTCTTTAGAGGCTGGATCAATCACAACTTGGGAACAGTTGTTGCAAAAATTCATGAATAAGTATTTTCCCATAGGAAAAACTTTTAAGTTACGCCAAGATATCCTAGGATTTAAGCAACAACCTGGGGAGAGTTTTGATCAAGCTTGGGAGCGTTTCAAGGAAGCTATGAGGAAGTGTCCTCATCATGACATCTCTCTTTGGCTTTTAATGCAAACTTTTTACCATGGGTTGAGAGAGACGAGAAAATTAGAGTAGACGCTTCCAAAGAATGGAGCGTTTGTTCTTTTATCTCCCCGAGGAGGCACAAGGGAAGATGGAACAAATAGCAATGAATAGCCAATGGGGAGGCAATGACATAGCTACTTTTGTGAAGATGGCCGCCGATATATTTGATGATAGTGCATCCACCAAAATCTTAGAACAACTTTACGTTATCAATAATAAGGTAGATGGGATGCAAGAGAGGATGACAAGAGTAGAAAAAGGGGCCGGAATCGAGGTAGCACCTCAAGGTGAGAATGCTTTGGTACGAAGAAGCCAATTATGTCGGGGGAGGGTATAGACCTAATCATAACCATCCCGGATTCCGATATAGTGACATTAACGCGGGAGAAAGGCCTAAACCGCCTACCCCTTATGTACCACGACGGACTAAAACTTTTGGTTGGGAAGCTGCGATAGAAAAAGCCGAGTAATGTCGTCACTGACAATATGGGACAACTTTCAAAATCTATGGCTGAGTTAGCCACTAACTTTAGCCAATATTGTCAGAAGACTGATGCCAAGGTAACCAATCAGGAAGCTCTAGTCCAAAATCTCACGCACCAGGTATGACAACTAGCTGAGCAAGTCTCAACAAGACCTCCTGGAGGGTTGCCAAGCAACACTGAGAAGAACCCTAAGGATTTGAATGCGATCATGACAAGAAGTGGAAAGGAGGTAACTCCACCGTCCTTGCAAGAGAAAGAAAAAGTCACAAAGAGTAAGGATAGTGAGCCAAGCAATGAGACTTCTGAGACTTTGCCTGAGCAAAGAACGTATAAAGAACCTGCTGGCCCTAGAGTTGAACTTTACGATAACAAGTATCCAATTTTCACTAATGTCGACCCTTCAACTCTACCTTATCCTCCACCAAAGCCGAAGCCAAAGTTTGATAATAAGAGGTATAAGAAGTTCGTGGATATGTTTAGTAAGTTACAAATCAATATACCCCTAGTTGAAGCACTAGGCCGAAATGCCTGAGTATACCAAATTTTTAAAAGACGCCGTCTCAACTAAAAGGAAACTTCTAGATTTAGAGACCATATGCCTTAATGAGGAGTGCTCAGCCATTCTTCAACATAAGTTACCCCCAAAATGCAAAGATCCGGGAAGTTTTCTCATTCCCCGCACCATAGGTAACGTATGTCCGAACAAAGCTTTGTGTGATCTAGGAGCAAGTGTGAACACCCGATGCCACTATCTATTTTTCGGGAACTAGGCATGAAAGATCTTAAGAAGACCTCAATCACATTGCAATTAGCTGACCGTTCTGTTAAGGAACCGTGTGGAGTGGTTGAGGATGTGCTAGTAAGAGTTGAAAAGTTTGTATTCCCTGTCGACTTTGTAGTATTAGATATGGAAGCTAACTACGAGGTACCATTGATATTAGGGAGACCTTTCATGGCTACCAGTAGAACACTAATTGATGTTTACAAAGGCGAGTTGGTGTTGAGAGTGAACGAAGAAAGAGTTGCATTCAATGTCTTTGACACGATGAAGCAACCTGATGATGGAGAGGATGCATGTTTCATGTTAGATTCCATTGACAGGATCGTTCAAGAATTTCAACAACATGAAAGTATCAAGGATTTTCTAGATGCTGTCTTAGAAGAAGAAGATGAAGTCAAGTACGTGAGTAGTGAGGAGGAAAAGATGATATGGCCCGGATGTAGTAGAGGGACCCCAAGACCGGTAGAGGAAGTAAGTGCTTGCGAGAGATTGAAAGATTCTATCATAGACCAACGTGGCATAAGTACTTCGAACTTAAACTCACTGGTCAAAAGTTGAAAACCTCTTTGGAAGAACCTCCCACAAATTTGACTTTAAAACCTCTTCCTGCGAATTTGAAGTATGTATTTCTTCAAGATGAGACTTTGCCGCTAATCATATCTTCTTCCTTGACGGACTTACAAGAGGAGAAATTAATGAGAGTTCGAGAGAGTACCGCGGAGCATTTGGATGGACCATAGGCGACGTTAAGGGCATTAGTCCTAGCGTATGTATGCACAAGATCTCCGTGGATCCCGAAAAGAAAGCGGTTGCACAACCTCGGAGGCGTTTAACCCCACAATTAAAGGAAGTGGTTAGGGATGAGGTTATAAAAATGCTAGAAATGGGAATTATATTTCCAATTGCGATAGCGAATGGGTAAGCCCTATCCACGTAGTTCCCAAGAAGGGAGGATTGACGGTGCAAGCCAATGAGTTGAATGAGTTAATTCTGTGAGGTTAATCACCGGTCATCGAGTGTGCATAGACTTTAGGAAACTAAATGACGCAACTCGTAAGGACCACTTTCCTCTTCCCTTCATCGATCAAATGCTCGAGAGGCGAGCGGGCATGCTTTCTATTGTTTTCTTGACGGGTATTCGGGATACTATCAAATCCACATCTCACCCGAGGATCGTGATAAAATGACATTTACATGCCCATATGGGACATTTGCTTATAATCGAATGCCATTTGGATTGTGCAACGCCCCCGCGACATTTCAACGGTGTATGATGTCACTGTTTGCGGACATGGTGGAAGATTTCTTGGAAATCTTTATGGATGATTTCTCCGTATTTGGAGACGATTTCGATTCATGTCTCACACATCTAGCACGAGTGTTGAAGAGATGTGAAGAGACTAATCTTGTGCTTAACTCGGGAGAAGTGTCATTTGATGGTTACGGAAGGTATAGTACTAGGTCACCGCATATCCAAGAACGGTATAGAGGTGGATAGAGCTAAAGTCGAGGTGATCGAGAAACTACCTCCACCTACTAATCTTAAAGCTTTGCGAGGTTTTTTAGGCCACGCCGGATTTTATCGTAGGTTTATCAAAGACTTTTCCTTCATCTCTAGACCTCTTACCGAATTATTGGCCAAGGACGTACCATTCGTGTTTTCTAATGAGTGCATAGAAGCTTTCAACGAAATAAAAAGTAGACTGATTACTGCACCCGTTCTGGTCGCACCGGATTGGGACCTGCCATTCGAACCGATGTGTGATGCAAGTGATGCTTCTTGTTGGCGCCGCTTTGGGTCAAAGAAAAGATAAGATCTTCGGACCTATCTATTATGAGAGCCGGACTTTGAATGCTTGCCCAAAGAAACTATGCAACAACGGAGAAGGAGCTTTTGGCCGTTATCTTTGCTTTTGACAAGTTTAGATCTTACTTAGTGGGATCTAAAGTCACCGTGTGGAATCGACCACGCGGCTCTTAAGTATCTCCTAGCAAAGCAAGATTCAAAGCCGAGATCGTTGAGATGGATTCTACTTTGTTGCAAGAATTTGACGTAGAAATCCGAGATAAGAAAGGAAGTGAGAACGTGGTGGCCGATCATCTATCGCGTTTACAATTAGAGGATGGTGAGGAATTACCCGAGATAGGAGAATATTTTCACGATGAACAACTTTTCTCCATCACCACCATCGGGGGACAAGGTGATTGTCTTTGCGGTTTCTTCGCGAATAGAGGTTGTGAAGGAAAAGAAACAACCATGGTTTAGTTTATTTGTTAATTATCTATCCGCGAAGTATCTACCACCAAATCTCACCGTCCAAGAGAGGAAGAAATTCTTCAAAGATATTAGACACTATTATTGGGATGAGCCTTATTTGTTTAAGCTAGGATCGATAATGTTTTTCGAAGATGTGTGCCGGAGGAAGAGTATAATGATATCCTAAAGCATTGTCATTCTTATGAAGTTGGAGGACACTACGGGGGAGATAAAGCTGCGGCCAAAGTCCTCCAATGCGGTTTTTATTGGCCGACATTGTTTAAGGATGCACACCAATATGCAAAGGCATGTCATGCTTGTCAAATGACGAGGTAATATTTCAAGGAGAAATGAGATGCCACTTAAGAGCATCTTAGAAGTGGAACTTTTTGACGTTTGGGGAATAGATTTCGTTGGACCCTTCACTTCATCATTATCTAACCGATACATCTTAGTTGCTTTGTTGATTACGTATCCAAATGGGTTGAGGCCATTGCTTCACCTACTAACGATGCTAGGGTTGTGGTTAGATTCTTGAAGAAGAACATTTTTACACGGTTTGGGACGCCGAGGGCAATTATAAGCGACAATGGTAGTCATTTTTGTAATAAACCGTTTGAAAGGCTGATGATTAAGTATGGGGTTCGACATAAGCTAGCAACTTGCGTATCACCCCCAGACTAGCGGACAGGTAGAAGTCACCAATCGAGAGATAAAGCGTATCCTGGAGAAAACTGTCAATACAACTAGGAAGGATTGGTCGTTACGTTTAGACGACGCTTTATGGGCATATAGGACTGCATATAAAACTTCGATTGGAATGTCACCATATAGGATTGTTTTTGGAAAGGCATGTCATCTACCAAGTGGAACTGGAACACCGGGCCATGTGGGCAACAAGGATGCTAAATTTTGATGAGACGTTGGCCGGTGAAAAGAGGATGTTAGAATTAACTCGTCTGGAAGAGTTTCGTTTAGAGGCATACGAGAATGCCAAGATTTTCAAGGAGCGCACGAAGAAGTTCCATGACAAAAAGATTCTGGATAGGACCTTTCAAGAGGGTGATCTGGTTCTCTTATACAATTCGCGCTTAAGACTCTTCCCGGGTAAGTTGAAATCAAGATGGTGCGGCCCATTTCAAGTACAACGAGTCTTTCCTTCTGGAGCAGTGGAGCTATTCAATTTCAAAGACGAGTCCAGATTTGTGGTCAATGGACATCGTATAAAGCATTATCACGGGCTTCCGCCTGCTGCTGAGGAGGAGGTTTTGTACCTCGATGACCCTGTCTACGAATAAACCATCTTGAGCTGAGTCGAGCTAGCGACTATAACCTTAGAACTACTACTTATCACTATCTTTTTCGTTTCTTGTTTTAATAAAGTAGCATGCGCCTATCACGGTTTTTTTCATCTCGCCATGTTCCGAGTCTAAGTTCGGAATAAACGAGGTTTTTTCCTTGATAGCCGTCATGTGAGTTTTTAGGTTTAGATCCCTTTTGGTCTTGTCCATGGCAGTATAAAGTATAGTGGCTTAAATTGTTTTTAGATATTTATATCTAATTACTGCCACATTATTTTATAACTTCCATGGACATGGTGTTTGACGATTTCGTGGAGCTTGTTTGTTTATACGGGATGTGTCCGTCTCTCCACGCCGTGCCGATGATTACTCCGATATTGTTCCTTTACTTGGGAGCCGTTTCCAGAGCTAAGTCTTTCTTCCTGACCTCTCATTTATTTTTGTCATTGAGGACAATGCCATGTTTAAGTGGGGGGCATGGGACTTAGCTATATATATATTGTGCTATATGTTGAAGTCAAGGAAAACGGAATACCGAGACAATTTTGAGCTAAATTTAAAATTTTTATGGATAAATGCCAAGTTGTTTAACTCGTACCCTTAAACTTGTGAAGTTCTTATACTTAGAATTGATGGGAAATGAACCAAGGTCGCGTGAGTACGTGGTCATGTTATACTTTTGCGATAAATTGTTAGTAGACTTAAGGATATTCATGCCAACAATTGCAAGTAGTTAGGTATTGTTCAATTACTCAACATGTGAATCGCTTAGTACCGCATGAGTTATAATAATTGAAAGAAGTATGTGTATATTGCTTAGATAATTGATTATGAGGACCCGGTGTCGACATTTGTCGGCCGATGTATTCGATCTTCTAGCCAACAAAAGCGGAGTAATAAGCTTGGGACGTACTGTGTTTTGAATGTATTAAAACACTTGGGCTTGTAGTAACATTACCAAAGTAGCCCCGCGCTTGTGGTAATATTCGATGCTATGCTTAATCTAAGATAGGGGGATGCTCTTATAAAGTTTTCTTCCTTGAGGTTAGTAGCATTCGAAAAATATGCAAAAATTTGAAACGAACTTTTCGAATTTTCAGAGGCTTCGAGTAGTACTCAGTCTCCAAGTCCAAAAACCCTATAGGTACGCTCTTGCTTATTGTTCTAGTGCTTTAACCATTGCGAGGCATAAGAGGTATGAATGCGATGTTGGTGGATTTAGATATGAAGTCGCATAAACTCTAAATCGGCTACATTTATATAAAACCAACGCACATGCACACAATCACTTCGATTCATAGCAAGTAGTGAATAATGCTTATCTTATGAGCATGAGCGGTATGAGTTGACTCGGGTTTCTTGTGTAAGTATGAGATGACCACGGAAAATGTTGTCTTGGGGAATAACTTGTTAATGCTTTGTTCGGGACGAAGCAAAGTTTAAGTGGGGGGCATTTTGATGACAGTTAAAATATACCTATTTATGTCATCAATTCTAACCTTAAATCGGAGTTACTTATATATTTCATATTTAAATCACGTGTTTATATTTATTATTTAATAATAAGTGATTATTAATATGATAATTGGTATTTAGCTATTTTTATTATAAAAGAGCAATTAAATTGTGTGATAAATACTGATTTTGCAGATCATGATAAATCGGGAAGATAATTATCATGCAATCAGGGAGATTTCAAGATAAAAGAGAAGAAAATCGGAGCATTGAAGAAAGGATCAATCGATCAATTCAAAAGCGTGGAGTGGGAAACAAGTCGGACGAACCAAAGTGAAAACGCGTGAGGAAGGAGGCTCGGTCGACCGAGCCATGCCATTCGGTCGACCGAGCGTGTAGGTTCGGTCACCCGAGCCTAATTTGATAAATGCACGTCAATCTTCTGGATTCTCCCTATGTCGGCTACAACTCCTATATAAACAGCAACCACGATGTTGAGAACACACACCACTACAACACAAAACAATTCATACAATTTTAGATTTTGAGATTTCGTTTTATTTTCTTTATGTTCGTTCATTGTGGATTCATCGGATTCTCCGATTAGGGAGCGCATTAAAGAGTGGGAGTCACTCTCGTCTTCGAGGGTATGACTATTCAATTATGCAATCTTTATTTGTAGATCTGATATATTTTATTATGGAGTAATTTTATCTGTATTGATTGCGCGATGTAGATTTATTTACGACCCATGTGTTTAGGTTAGAAACGTTAAGAAGTAATCATGATTTGTTCCGGCACAGAACCGTGTTCGGTTGACCTAGACGTGTCACTCGGTCGCCCGAGTGCTGTCGTTCGGTCGACCGAGCCTGGTAATGTGTAGGGCAATATTATGATCGGCTTCGACTACGTCAGATTCTCTGATTTGGAATTAAAACGAGTAATTAAACCTGATCAACTTAATTATTTGTCATCATAATTTAACATGAAACTCAAAAAGTGATTGTTACTTAGGATATAGATTGAATCGGCATCTAAGAAGTACGCCTCACCATAGGAATGTTGCTTAGATGAGGTTACGGTTTATACCGGCGTCCCTAGTGAAATAATTGTGTCAGAAGTTATATGAGATGGAGGCATTAAAAAGCGAAGTCACGTAATGGAGGCACGATGATTTAGATGGCCTAACCGGAGCTAAATCTACCTTAGGGGATGACTCCCGTAGTCATAATAATTAATCTTTAACGTTTGTTTTGTCTCGTTATCAACCTAATTTACATGGGGGAGTTATGATCTACTAGCGTAATCAATACTATTTGTCTAGATAATATCAACCGTATTATCCGTGTTTTAGTAGTCTTTAATTTGTCTTTGTGATATTTTGTGTCTTGTGGTTGTCACTATTTTATTTACAACATTTAGTTGGTCGTAGACCGCCACTTTCAATTTAGTTCGATAAAGTAAGTTGTGTTTTGTTTGTGCCGAGTCTCTGTGGGATCGACCTCGACTCTATCTAGCTATACTACAATTGAACCTAGTTCTCTTGCTAGTAGGTTAGTAGGTCTCGAGTTAATAATTTAATTTGACCTCCATCACTAGCACTACAATTTGACCCGGTACACTGCCGGTAAGGATCGTAACACCTAGAAAAGGTCCGTCAGAGACACGGGGAGAATCGTAATTTGTAAGCATGTCTCTCATATTTTGTTGAATTTATCCTTTTTATTTAGTTTTACTTTCTGCCGATTTTGAAGTGGTTGTCATTTGTTTTTTTACTTCTTATTTCCATTTTTATGTTCTCATGGTTTTACTAATGCCCGTTGCATTTTGCGCTTGATGTCCCATGTTATTTGAAGCAATTTGACAAATTCTCAGCCATAAAGATTGTATAAGATCTTACATTTGTTCCTTTTAAATTATTATTTTCAATTTATTTTGTTTTAGATTTTCTTATGTTTCGAGTATTTTTTTTTAAACGACATTCTTTAAATCTTCATTTTTTTTGGTTGTTGATTTATGATGTTTCCAATTTCTCGGGTTTGGAGCGGATTTGCAAGATTCCTTTGCATTAAATGTGTGATTTTATTTTCTAATTTTTATTTTTATTATTGGAATGAATTAAATGTGTGGTTTGTCTACACTGATGTATGAGAGTATTAATTTGAAATTTAAAATAAATGAAAGAATTCTTATAGGGAGTGATATATGGGTTGATTATGGAGATTTTTAATTTGAAATTTGAAATAAAATAATTTGTTATGGTTGAGTGATTATAGAGAGTGGGTTAATGTTGATTGATTTCTTATTTTATGCGATGATTTTTTTGGCTTGACTTCACTTGACTATCTTTTCCTTGGTTTGGAGCGGATTTAATTGGTAATTTTCGGGTTTTGGTCAAATCAATTTTATTTTTGAAAAGAATTTAATGTGTGATTTTGGGTAGTCAATTTTATGAAAATTCGTGAGATTCCCTAATAAAATGAATGAATTTGTATTAAATGTGTGATTTTATTTTTGGAAGAAACGTATGATTTTATCTGCAGAGAGTTTTAATTTGAAATTTGAAATAAAAGAAAGAGTTCTTATAGTTGAGGGATTGTAGAGAATGATTTATGCTTTGATTAAGGAGAAGTTTAATTTAAAATTTGAAATAAAATAAATTGTTATGTTTAAGAGATTATGGGGAGTGAAGTAATGTTGATTGATTTCTTCTTTAATGCGTTGATTTTTTTTACTTGACTTGCTATTTTTTCCACGGTTTGGAGCGGATCAAGAGATTTCCTTAAAAAATGAATGGATTTGCATTAAATGTGTGATTTTATTTTTTACTTTTATTTTTATTTTTGGAATGAATTAAACGTGTAATTTTGTCTACACTGATGATGAATGCGAGTTTTAATTTGAAGTTTGAAATTTGAAATAAAGAGTTCTTATGGTTGAGGGATTATAAAGAGTGATTTATGCGTTGATTAAGGAGAGATTTAATTTGAAATTTAAAATAAAAGAAATTGTTATTGTTGAAAATAAGTCTAGCTACACTCTTTTTCACCTGAATGCAAGTTTTTTTTTCTTTTATTGGAGGGGGGGTGGTGGTGTTTTTCATCCATTAACCTAAAACACGAGTTCTCTTTACTCATAAATGTATTAAAATTTTCATGTTGTTGCTTTGGCTTCAACACATACATGTTTTTTTCTTGGTGTTTATATTCGAGCAATGCATCTTAGTTTGCTTTAAATGCATCTGTTTAATTTTTTAAAAACATATGAGAATTTAACCGCCTCTTAGTTGTTGAGTTTACTGAAATCAACTTGATGTTTAAATTTTCATCTATTTTTTAGGGTCATAATATAATTAACGTTCAGAAGTTAATTGGACTGGTGTACTATATCAATGCCAGGGCATGTTCGCAAGTGAGGGCTTGATGTAGTTGGATACTTTGGTGAAAACATGATTTGGGGTGGGGGTTTGGTAGTAGGGTGGAGGGAACATGTGATGGTTAGGTAATTTGATATTGTGGTATACGTACATCGTACCAATCGTTATCTTTTATGTTAATGATATTGGATATATGACATATATATTTGAGAATGTCATTCATCATATATTTACATTGAATGTCCAATTTTTTTTCATAAATTCAAATAAGACCGTGCATGGCACGGGTTTTAGGCTAGTCCTTTATTAAATATAAGATAAATCTAATATATTCTAAAACTAATTTAGATATATATAATAGATAATATCTAATATCTCCAGATTATTTATTTAACAAATAAACAATTAATCACATGACACGTAATTATCCAACTAATTTCTTTCTAATTACAACATTTATACCACGCCAATCACCCCTAAAATTAGGGTTTCACACGCCACACTTATTTATGGCCTGAGTTCACGAAAAATGTCTTTTCCATGTATTAAATTATTTATCCCACTAAATAATTATTTGCACATCAATTAAATAGTCCAACTACTTAATTATCATTGAGGCCCAACGTCAAGAAACATATGCATGTTAGGAGCCACATCGGGGACCATTGACCTATAACCAGTAGCTATAATAAATTAAATAAAATTATTCATCAAACAGAACAATTCTTACTCAATCTATTAATTCCGGGATTACGCCACCATAAACCCGAAACTGAACTCTATCGATTATATATATATACTTACACTCCAATCATTGAGTCAAAGCGTCCATTGATATAATCATTACATACGGATAAATCCTCCATAGACTGTTCGTTTTGATTCGGGATATTTCCGTAAACCCTTCTCAAAACATCTTATCCTTATTTATCATTAACCCCCTAGTGATCAATTAGTTCATAACTAATATAATATGAACTGGGCCCATCGATCAGTTTCTAGGATTAACAAATAAGGGAATTGTCTGTCTACATCCCGCGGGAAGGAATGGATTCCATATCTGTGAAGTCACAGACTACTCACTCATTCCAGAATAGAGCCAACGAGAAGTGTTCAGATCACATGTATCCAAGTGATCCTTAACTAACACATCAAACCCTACTTTGAACTATGCAGTAAACTGTGATCACATCAGGATTGATATGATCATCTTGTGATTCGATGAGATTTCTCGATCACGGAATTATATCTAGAATTCAAATTAAATCGGTCCAGTCCTATATGATAGACATCATATATAAATGCCCCACTAGGTACCCTATACCGACGGTCCGGATAAGACGGTCACACCGTTAAGTGTTCTAGGCGCATTATTGGTATATTAATCATGAGACCCATACTCAGATTAAATAACCACATACTAACTATTTTTAAGCATATCATCACTAACTCAATCCTCGTGTGTATGTCATACACTGAGTTATGTGATTACATACCGATATACTTAGGGTTTTCAATAGTGTATTAATATAAGCATAAATGCAAATATTAAGATGAATTATAAATCCTGTCATAAACAATTAAAGAAATTGTCTTTCGGGCACTACACCTAACAGGGTACACCCAAGGAGTGGACGAGGCAAGGATTCAATATCCTTCCCTTGTGCTGGACGACCTTCCTAAGAAGGTCTATTACAAGCAGGGAATGGGTGCGGCCTACACTGAGCGCGTCCAGGATTTCAAGGCCGGGGTGGACATCGTATCCAAGTATGTTGTCGAGCCGCCTGCTACGTCTGGTTTGGCTCCTTCATCCGAGTATCAAAAGAGCCCTACTCCAGACTCTTAAAGTTTTAGGAGTTTGTTTATTTTTGATTCGAAATTTTTTGTATTATGATTTTATTAAAGAAGTTATTTTGTTTGGTTTGTATTCATGCGTTTAAGCTTTGTTTTGTTTTGTTATATTGTCGGAGGAGTGTGCCCCCCCAGTATGCCATTTATTAGTCTCGACTTTTGGATGACATACTTGCTTAGTTTGTGTTTTGTTGAGCCTACCACGGGGGTTCGGCCTGCGCAGACCCGAGTTAGTTACTGACTCTTCGGTATGCAATTTTGAAATTTTCAGACTGCACATTTATGTTTGTATGTAAGGCCAAACTCTATTAGTGAGTTTGGGTACTGCGAGTCCAAATTATCACTAGATTAGTATAAACTAAGTTAGGTTAGATGAATAACAACATGGCGATCGGGGCAAGATTGGCCTAACTTTTTTCATGAAGTTTTAAGGACGATCCGGGCCAGGCTAGTGCTGACTTCTCGTTTAAAATCACGGCGAGCAGGGCCGGTCGGACTGACTTTTCACGTGAAGTTTTAAGGACGACCAAGCTAGTGCTGACTTCTCGTTTAAAAGCACGGCGAGCTGGGTCAGGTCGGACTGACTACTCGTGTGAAGTTTTAAGGACGAGCAGGGTCAGGCTAGTGCTGACTTCTCATTTCAAAGCATGGCGAGCAGGTCTAGGTCGGAATTACTTCTCGCGTGAAGTATTAAGGACGAGCAGGGCCAGGATAGTGCTGACTTCTCGTTTAAAAGCATGGTGAACAGGGCCAGGTCGGACTGACTTCTCACGTGAAGTTTTAAGGACGAGCAGGGCCAGGCTAGTGTTGACTTCTTGTTTAAAAGCAAGGCGAGCAGGGCCAGGTCGGACTAACTTCTCGCATGAAGTTTTAAGGACGAGCAGGACCAGGCTAGTGCTGACTTCTCGTATAAAAGCACGGGGAGCAGGGCCATGTCGGACTGACTTATCGTGTGAAGTATTAAGGACGAGTATGGCCAGACTAGTGTTGACTTCTCGTTTAAAATCACAACGAGTAGGGCCAGGTCGGACTGACTTCTCGCGTGAAGTTTTAAGGCGGGGTATACTGGTTAGATGGTCCTTATGGACTTATAAAACTTGGCGAGGAAAGCAAGTAAATCATGGAAAGTAAAATTTATTTAATGAAACGGAAACATCCAAGAAGCAGAAGTGTCCAATCCAGATAATGAAAACGGAAAAAAAGAACTCAAGCGCAACAAAGAGAAATAGTCTAGAAAAAGTAATAAATGGTAAAAACTTGCCGAATCGGTCAGGCCAAAACGATTCCCTTGTCCTTGATAGTGGCCGCATAGCAACTTCGAGCGACCTCTAGATCTCCTTTAATCTCAACTGAGCCACGGGCGGTCGGGAACTTCAGACTGATATGAGCTGGGGAAATTATGGCTGAAGATCGATCAGAGCAGGCCTTCCCAAGATTATGTATTATGACGATGATGACTTAACCACAACGTAGTTGACCATGAGAGTCTTTCCCATTGAGTCCTTCCCGAACGTTGTTACGAGCCGAACCATTCCCATAGGATGAACTGGAGGACCCGCAAATCCGATCAAAGGTTCCGAAACAGGAGTCAACTCGGACTCCTTAAGACCTATTGCCTGAAATTTAGGACGTTGACGCGCTGCGCTACCAGTATCAACACAAACCCTCTTTACCATATTCTTGTTCACTACAACCTCAATAACCAGACTTTCATTGTTCGGGACCAGGGGGAGTGGGTCCCTGGGTCCATAGTTTACTTCCTGAAAAGGGATCTGACTTCCTCTGCTCGCCTGGACGCCCCCTGATCGGGCGTTTAGGCTGCCGACTTCGAATGCACTTTCATAGCCTTCCACAATAGTGTTGATGGTGTTGATCGGCCGATTGTCCATCTGTTGATCCTTATCCGGAGACCGATCTCTTCTTTGCTAGGGCTCTCCTTACCGATTGCGATCCTGGTAGTTCATCTGTGGGTAATCCCACCGTCCTCGGCTTTCTCCATACCGGGGTCGCTCCACGACCTCATCCAACTTTCCTTCTGCAATAGTTGCCTCCACATCCCTTTGAAAATCTCTACAGCTATCCAGATCATGCCCAGTATCTTGGTGATATGTGCAAAACTTGCTCTGATCCCTTCTGTCCAGGAGGATTCGCAGCGGTGTAGGAGCTTTTGCTAGTCCCTTTCTCTCTATGATGGTGAGCACTTGTTCACGAGGCCTGTTTAACACTGGGACGTCTCACGGCTGCAAGGCACTCTTCCTTTCAGATCTTCCCCCCGATGATCCGATCGCTCGGTCCCCGGATGACCTCTTACTCTTGTCGGAAGTATCATCGACCTTGTCTCTCTTGGACTCGGACTTCTCCAGTTCTCGCTTCAATTGGTTGGCCTCTTCTCCTTGATAGTGCTTGAACGCTATCTACATGCACTCCTCAATAGACACAGGGAGTTTGCTGTTCAACTTAGCATACAACCTTCCTTCACGTAGTCCTGCCACAAAGGACGCGATTCGAACGTGGTCTTCGGCATGTTGTACTTGAAGTGACTCCTCATTGAACCGCTAAAGGTACTGCAACGCGGTTTCGTCTTTCTTCTTCTTGAGAGAAAACAAGTGCATAGCATTCTTCTGAAACGGTTTTGCCGTGAAAAAAGCATTGAGGAACATCTTTCCTAAAGTATCAAAATTGTACATGGTTCTAGGCGGTATCTTCTTAAACTATTCACGAGCTCGGCCAGTAAGCAACGCTGGAAACGCCTTGAACTTCATCTCCTTGAGAGCCTAGTCGAGATTCATGTGTGTAAGTGTAGAACCCTTGGAAAGGCTAACACAAGTTTAGAGGGGGTGAATAAACTTGTCACAAAAAACCTAACTGAGAACTGAGTCTCGTGTAGATTGATTAACAGTTAAGGTTCAGTTTTAACTTGTGTGGAGTTGAGCTGACAAAGCTGAGTTTAGGTCAAACTGACTTATACAAAATTGAGTCAACAGGCAGCGGATATAAATTTTATCCTTTATCTGGATCTTGTTATTCTATAAGAAAAAGTTGTATGCAAAACTGATTTCTGGTGAATGTTAGTTGGTGAACTGTGTATGCTTATAACAATCAATTTCAGTATGCTATAAGAACAAATATAAATGCTGTAAATTAAATAACAAAATGTAAATGCGTAGAGTAAGTAGAGCAAGAATTAAAGTGGTTCCAGGTGGTGTAATCCTGTCAGTGCACTCTTCCCTTGTGATGTAGGAGGAAAATTCCACTAGAACTCCTTGAGATACGCTGTTACAAAAAGTCCTATATGATAGTCCTTGACTAATCCCTAGTGTCACTATCTAAACAACTAAAGAACAGGTTGTATGGCTGCTCTTCAACTGCTTGAACCACTGGTCCTTAGAGGGTTGTATTGCTTCTTCACCAGCTACCACGACAAACACAGTCTACCCTACTGCAAATGTCTCAACTGTCCTTGGCAACTCCTTAACCGGATTGCTTCATAGTCTAAGCCTTTGAATTAGAATCAAAGTTGGGCTGAGAATCAATAAATTGATTCTTGCTTGTGGTTCTTCAAAGTGTAGAAATCTGGATAAGATCGATGTAGCTTGAACACTTGAAAAAATACTAGATAATCTTGTTGAGCGCAAATAACAAATCGAATGAGCGAGACTTTTGCACAAAAATGCTTGTAATCTTGTTAATTCTTGGTGTTTGATCCTTGGTGCAAAGTCCTCTATTTATAGTGTGAGGTCCAACGTTCATCTTGCTTGAATTCGAATTGTATCAACGTCTATCATGTAACGTCTATATTTAGTGACCATTCCGACTTGTCAGTATTTCATCCAATAGGGTTGCTTCCTTTACAACGTTCGAATGTACTTTCAGTTTGTTGGATGACTGACTTATAAAACTGAGTATCCTGATCAGTTTTATACTGAGTATGTCAGTTTTCAGTTTACTAACTGACATAGAGCATTAACTGAGTTTTTACTCTTCTTCAAAAACATCAGTACTCTATTTGTCTGATTTTATGTGACTGAATCAGATTACACCATTCCTTATAAAGATCTTCTAAGATATCATTGTCCTTATGATACTTAGGTCTTCTTACAAGATCCATACAATCAGTCCAGGCCATCACAGACTTACCTGAATTCTAACCTTATAGTCTCGGCTTAAGATCTTCATAACTGAGTTTGAAACCTCAGTTCTTCAATCTTCCTTAACTGAGTCTGTGTCCCTCAGTGCTTCAAATACTGAGTTTGTTCCCTCAGCCTTCAGTTTTAGATAAGCCAACCGAGTCTGTGTCCCTCAACAACTTACCTTCTTCACTTCTGAGTGAACTTCAGTTCTTGGTGTATATCTTCAGTCTTCAGTTCAGTTCCAGTTATCTAAGTGTTTTCCAGTTTCTTAGATAATTTCCAGTTCCAGTTCTACGACACTTCTATCTATTACAGTGCTTGTCTGATATAACCTATACATTTATCAGACTCTAGTAAAACCTATACATTCAGTTCTAGACATCTTTTTGTTCCACTATAACAGTTAGTTTCAGCACTTCATCAATGGGGTGTTAACAAACATATTCTTGAATACGATGAATCATCATCAAAACTAAATTTTATTCCCAACAATTTCCCCCTTTTTGAGGATGCCAAAACCTTTATTAAAAGAAAATCTTAAAGATAAATAACAATTAAAAACAATGAAAAACTGGAAACCGGATTTCATTAAGAATTTGCAAAAACTGGAATAGTTACATAGTAGATAAACTGAAATAAGAGCTAAACTGTTTCCTGTGCTCTTTGTGTAACTAAAATGAATTTCTTCTCTTTATCATGAAGGTGATAAGCATGTTCTAGTTTTGAGTCTTCCTTGGAGAAGGTTTTGAGATAATCTACTTGACTGGAACATTTCCATCTTCTCCACAAACCTAGCTTTGGCAATGTTGATTCACCTTTTTAATAAGTTTCAAATTCTTCCACATTATCTTTCATTTGTTCAGTCTTGTCTTTGATATGCAATTTCTCTTCAATCTTTTTGATCTTCTTATATTGTGCCATCTTCTAATTATGAAACTGATCAGATAAGAAGTAAGAGAGAGATTCTTCATAAGTTTTGTCTTTGTACTTGAGTTTGACATTGCTATGATCATTGAAAAACTTCATCCATAGATCCTGTGTAAGAGTAGCTCTCCTTTCTTTTGGTTGACTGTATTTTTCAATTAGCTGATCTTCAGATCGTTCTTTCTGAACATAAGGATCGGCCGCTGATTTGTATTTCTTCAGTTCCTCTTCCAGCTTCATCTTTTCATCAATCAGTCTCAGCTTTTCTTCTTCAGCTTCCCCCTTTTTTGCATCATATAACTGATTTACCAACTGATGGGTTGCTATTTGGTCTACTGAGATAATCTTTTAAGAAGTGAGTACTTCATTCAGCCGAGTTTCTAAACCATAGATACGCTGATTTAAATGTCATTCTGCTTGAGCATGCGTTTCTCTATCTACTGGGCTTGTCAGTTCAAGATTTTCTTTGAGACGGAGAATTTGTGAGGCTGAGCTAGAACTTGATTTCTGAATAATACTTAACTTTGTGTCGACTGAGACGTCTGTCTTCTTCCGATATTCCAAATATCCAGAAAGACTTGACAAAAGGCCAATGTATTCTTCCTTTTGGTTGAGCATGATCTTCAGATTTTCATGTACTTTGCTCAATTCATCTTTTGTCATAATCTCAGAAGGATCTGTTTCTTCATCTTGTTGGATTTCCGGCTGAGTATCATCCTTGATTACCATTAACTGCTTATCTTCAACCATTCCAACAGCTTGCTGATTGTCAGTTGTTTGGTTTCCAACTAGCAATTTTTCTTGCTGATCAACAGTTTTCGTAGCTTGAGGTTGATTTTCTGTTTGCAAAACTGTAATCTTATCCGCTCCTTTCTTCGATTCATCATCTTTGTCATCATCCTTCTTCTTTTTATTATCCAGTGTTGATGATGTGGCTGATTTTCTTCGTTGAGCTATCTCAGTAAATCTTCTAAAATAATTTGTGTGAAACTCATTCAATGGAAATAGAGCATATAGATCCTTAACTTCAAGTTTCTCCAACAATAACTTTTCTTCACTTGATAGAGTAGCTTCACGACAGTCTTCGGTCTTGGCTTCATCTTCATCAGCCTGATGATTCTTTCAGCTTCAAAAATATGAACTGATTGCTGAGCTGGTTGTTGCTGAAATTGCTGTTGCTCCTTTTCAGCATCCATAACGGAAACTTGTTTCTCTGAGATTGTCTGTGGTAACTGAGAAACAATTTCAGTTGCTATATAGTCTTTTCTTATGACTTCAGTGGTTAGTTGTGTTTCCTCCTCAGTTGGTGCTGAATGAATTGAGGTGCCTGGGAACAAACATTTTCCAACTGACTTAACTATCTCCGAGTCAGCTTTTCATTTGATTCCTTTGTGTTCAGCTATTTGCTGAGACACAATTTTCTTCTTGGCTTCAGGTTGAGATGTCTTGAAGGTTTCTTTCCTAGAATGGACTAGAGTTACATCCCCTGTGGATGTATCCATTCTTATTATAGATCCACCAGTTCGTTCTACTGCATTCCCTTCCTTGAGTCTTTCCAAATAATGTTGAATAACGCCACTGATTGTCTTTTTCAGTCGAAGTCTGTCAACAGGTGCTCTTCCTTCAGCTTGAGCTTTTTGAACACTTTCTAATTCAGCTAAGTGTTGCTGTTTTAACTATTGAACACAACCTGCCCAATTGAACTCAAGTTCATCCCAGATTATGTTCATCAGATAAATATTGTCTTCAGATAATGTGGCAATTCCTTTGTATCTACCAATAACATGCATGCAGAGCCATTTGCTGAGGAGTCCAAACTCTGGTTTGAGGTTGCTGACATGAGAATCAATAGCTGCTGGTTCCTTAGTTAAAGAAATTTGTTTGAGAAAGACATCTCTTTTGAGTGGTAAACAACTCAAATCTATCGATTTCACAAGTGGTTCTTTGAAATCAAATAGCATTTTGATGACTGCTTCATTGAGAATAATCCTTTCACCTCGAACTTTTGTAATCATGGATTGCCTTACTAATCTCATGTTTTCCCAGAACTGCAAAATCCCTTCTAAATCATGATCATCGTTGAACTTTACTTCCAGGATGTCTCTTAATCCTTGTTGATGCTTAATCTTCTCGCAAATGAGGCTTGCTAACAGAGTATTTTTGCAGAGTTCTTCATATTGTTCAAAAGATAGAGTATCTAATTCAGTAACGAGCCTTTCTTCTTGTGATTTCTTGGAGGCTACCATTACGAAATTTTCTAAATGAAGTGATTTTGAGAAAAATAGAATTTTGGATTTTTGTGAGAGACAAAGTTTGAATTTTTCTTTTGTGAGAGGAAGGATGTGCAAGGGGTTGGATATATAGAGAATATAGAGGGGGTGTACTGACGGTTCATGGATTTTCTAAAGATTTTGTACTGACTATTCAAATTCCATGATGGTTGGTGTAACCGATGCATATACTGTTCTGACAATAGTGGGAGTGTACAAGCAACAGGGTCTGACATAAACGGCACTAATTAAATGCGATATAACTTCTGTCCGTTTTATCCTTTCAACCATTTGACTCTTTTTGTCTAAGTAAACTGACGTTTAAAGTCTGTTTATAGAATAAATTCAGTTCTGTCAATTCTTCAGTTTCAGTTAGTCGGTTTGAGATTGTTGATGTCAATGACTGATCTGTTAAGTGAGCGCACCCAGCATTACAAAGATCAATCTCCTTGACGAATCAATAGGCTTAAACTGACTTAGATGACTTTGATTATACCCAATTCAGTTCTCATCTTGGAAAATCTCTCTTTGTCAAAAGGTTTGGTAAAAATGTCAGCCAACTGATCTTCAATCGGGACATAGAGAACTGTAACATCCTTCTTTTACATATGATCTCTTATGAAGTGATGTCTCACATCAATGTGTTTCATCTTTGAGTGCAAAACTGGATTGTTAGTGATGGCAATTGCACTTGTATTATCACACATTATGGGAATCATTCCCTCTTCTATCCCATAATCTCTTAATTGCTGCTGCTATATACTCAGCTTCAGCTGTTGATGTCGAAATTGAGTTTTGTTTCTTGCTGAACCATGACACAAGTCTATTTCCCAATAACTGACATGTGCCTGAAGTACTTTTTCTATCCACTTTGCATCCTGCATGTTGGATCGATAATGGTGTAAACACACCCTAGAAAGGGGGGGGGGGGGGGTTGAATAGAGCTTGGGTGATTTTTAAACTCTTTTTCAAACTTACACAAGGACTAGTAATATAATCGCAGAAGCTTACTTATTCTACTATTCGCTTATGTAAATAAAACCTATGTGATCAAGGTGATTACCTTATTGTTATCAAAACAATATAGTATAAAGCAAGTTGAATAAAATGATCAAAACAAGATACCAAATAATCAGACTTCAAAAGATTTATTTTATCAAACAGATACAATAAGATCAAAAGATGTTGCACAAAGCAAGTTTCTTTTAACACAAAAAAAAGGATGCAGCAATCTAATTTAGGACTAATGGTATAATCAATTTGTAGGCACAGTTCACAATATCAAGTATGCTCATACAACAGATCGATTAACCAAAATATGCAGGCTGTATTTTAATTTATAGTGACATTTTATAAGCGTCACAAAAGAGCCGATTCAAAGAGTACAGCACAGATAAAGCACTTTTAGTGATTAAAGCAACTCAAGTAACAATCTGATTTATTGAGAAAGCAAACTGAAAATGAAAGGGGTGACAAAAAAAGTGTTCAGAATGCAAAGTTCAAGTTCAGGTTACTAATATGTAAATACAAAAAGGTTCAAAATACAGCAGGGTTTAATACAATTTATGACTGATACACAACTTCAAGCTTAAGTACAAATTCCAGCACTAATAACTTTTAAAAGAAAGACTAAACTTTCACCTGAATGTAAAGCTGATAAACACACCCAAACAGGTAAGGTTAACAGAACAGAATTCAAGCTGAATACAAGGGGTTCAGCCAAGGGTCCTAATTCCTACTATATTACAAAAGCAGTCAGATTCGTATTGCAAAATGTTTAGAACTTCAGCAAATAGTCCAAGACTGATACATCAGTAAGATCACCAAAACAGCTCAAAGACTTTGGATCACAGGACCATATGCAGCAAATGCAAATTCAGCAAAACAGCACACTCAATGTAAAATGTGCAGCCGGAAAGATTTAAACAAGATTAGTAAGAAATTCAGCCAAGAGTTATGTGCAAAATATAAATGTGCAGGGCAACAAAAGTACAGCAGATATCAAGTTGATCAAATACTCAAGCCAAGCACAGACAGTAGCAGAATTTCAGCGATTAACTCAGCGAATTGAGTGAGACTAAAATTTTATAATAGTAACAAGTAAATGGATAAACACATGGTTCTAGCTTCAGTGAGCAAAGCTACACACTAGAACTGAAGCCACAACCTTTTCAGCCTTATGCTCAAGGCAGTGAACTTGGTAACACAACCAATTCAAAGGTTTTTCAGCCTTCAGAAACTGAGGTGTAGATTTCACCACTGAATAAGAACAAAACACAACAAAACACTCAATCTGAAATGCAGAATTACACATGATCAGATTGTGTAGAAATATGAACAATAGGCCATAATCCTCTCAGGGTCGTTTGCCAGTTCAAGCTTTCTAGTACAATTCCTGATCTTGAAACCGATTCTTTCAGATTCAATGTACAACAGCAGACAGACTCAATTACAGATACTATGCAAGTATAGTCAATTGAGGCACTAGACACGAGATGCAATACAAGTAAAACAGGGCAGAAAATTAACAACAAAAAGGGCAATTCGAGTCCTTCGCACAAGAAGAACCTCGAATTTCACCTTCACCGATCCCGAACCACCTTAGCTATTGATTGGAACTTCTCTTCCTTCAATAGCACTGCTTCAGATCAGTCCACAAGTTGAAGTATCTCTCAAGATACTCAACTCACTTGCCCACACTCTCAGACTCACACAAAACACAACTTTTTGAAAGAATGAAAATGTCAGATTGCTATGTATTCAACTGATGCAATCCTGTGTTAGTGTGACTGGCTATTTATAGCCCTTGAGGTATAATTTGAACCTCAAAGATTTGTGTGAACACAACAAAAAGGAAATCCCGAGAATCTAAGGCACTTAATTAGTGATTTTCCAGCCATAATTAACCGAAGCTTGTCTATGGGTCAATGTCTTATGTACACTCTATAAGGGAGGGCCGTTAGGCCAATAAGAGAGAGTGATACCGACTATTTGAACCAAAATTATTGGTTAATTACGCAATCACTTACCGATTTAACCGACCGATTTCCTTTTTAACTAAGTTCTAATAGCTCAGTGTGAGACACCCGAACCTTGGTTCAATGTTGAATATAACAACTTACCATTCTGTTGGAAATAAAATTTATGTTTTGATGATGATTCATAACTAACTGTTGTAGTGCAAGCAAAAAGAAGTCTAGATACCAATGTATAGGTTTCATTAGAGTCTGATAATTGTATAAGTTAAATCGGACAAGCACCGTAATAGTTCTAGATTGGAACCGAGAAATGAAGAAAGCCGAGACTTACTCTAACCGAGATTCTACAAGCAAGCCGACTCGAGCACACCTACGCAAAACGAAGAAGGTAAGTTCGCCGAGAGTTACGGACTCGGTTGGCTTATCTAGAAGATTGAAGAACTGAGGGTCACAGACTCAGTTATTGAAGAACGAAGAACTGAGGGTTCAAACTCAGTTATGAAGATTACAAGTCGAGACTGTAAAGTTGGACTTTCGAGCAAGATTGTGTGACCTGAACTGACTTTATAGATCTTGTATGAAGACCTAAGAATCATAAGGACAATGAATTCTTAGTTGATAATGAGTCATGGTGTACTCTGATTAAGTCAATAATGATCAGATGAAAACTGGAGCACTGATATTTGAAGAAGAGTAAAATCTCAGTTAATGCTCCAAGTCAGTTAGAAAACTGACAAGTGAAAACTCAAAATAAAACTGATAAGGAAACTCAGTTTTATAAGTCAGTCATCCAACAACGGAAAGTACAGTGGAACGTTGAAAAGGAAACAATTTCATTGGATGAGTTATCGACACGACGAACGGTCGAAAAAATTATAACCGTTACAAGCGGGACAAATGTTGAATGAACCCCTATAAATAGACTACCTCTACAACAAAAAGAGAGAGAGGTGTGTATGCAGGCATAAGATAAGAAGCAAGCAAATTGAAAAGAATCTATTTATTCAAAAAGATCAAGTTAAAAGGGGAAAAGCCAAATTCAAAAGAATACATGCTAAGCACTTAATTGCAAGATCAAGAAATTTCTTCAAAATACTCAAGCTTATTCAAGCAGATTCAAGATCTAACATTTGAAGAAATACAGAGCCGTGCTTAAATTATACATCCAGAAGAAAAGCTCAAATCACAATCGAATCATAGTTATTGATTCAAAGTCTCAACCTTGATTTCATCAAAGGCATAGACTGTGAAACACCAAGAAGGTGTGAAGGACAGTTGAGTGCAGTCAGGAAGACTGTGTTTGTGATGAGCTGGTGAAGAGGCAATCCTACCCTCCAAGGACCAGTGGTTCAAACAATTGAAGAACAGCAATCCTACCTGTTCTACAAGTGTTTAGATAGTGAAGCTAGGGATTAGTCAAGGACTATCAGTTTGGAACTTTTTGTAATTGGGCCATCTCAAAGAAGTTCTAGTGGAATTTTCCTCCGCATCACAGGGGAAGAGAGGACTGACAGGATTACACCACCTGGAACCTCTATAATTCTTGTCTATTTACTTTATGCATTCATTTATTTCTTATTAGATACACTTACTTGGTTTTCATACTTAAGGCTATTAATTTATCCGCTGCCAGTTAACAAAGACTGAATATAAGTCAGTTTTGACTTACAATCAGTTAAGCTAACTGAACTCCGCACAAGTTAAGAGACAGGAACATAACTGAACTGGAAGTCAGTTTGAGTTTCAGAGAAACTCAGTTCTTGGGGCTTTTACAACTTAAGATAAGTTTTTGGTGACAAGTTTATTCACCCCCCCTCTAAACTTGTGTTAGCCTTTCCAAGGGACCAACAATTGGTATCGGAGCGGTTCCTTCTTTTGAAGGTGATCCAAATAGTTTACCGCTTCAAGGTTCAGTTGTTTCTGATACCAACAATTGGTATCAGAGCAGATCTTCCTTTTTGGAGGAGATCCAAGATACATTTCAAACTAATTGTTGAAAACCCCTTTTCTGTATCTATCTTAAAAAGTATTTTTAATGGACACATCCAAAATAAAAAATTGGCTAAACAATGCCCTGACTGACTATTTGCAAAATGTTGTCTATGACTTTCAGGATCAAGTACTTGAAAGATTCAGCACTACAAGCTCACACACGAATCCGGAACCTCACTTCAGTTATGATGAAGACATTGATTTAAATGAAGACAAAGATGAATCAAGAGGATTCCCATCCTTAAGTGATCTTTCAGAGGAAGCAGAAAGAGAATTACTACGGGTACCTGATTCTATAGAAGAAATGGTAACCAAAGATCCATCCAGCGCAAAATTCGCAGATAATGATCTACCTACAAGCCTTGGAGGAGAAAGTGATGAAGAAATCATACTGCTAGGAGCTACACTTGCAAATGCTATTGATAAAGGAAAACATGCTTTAATCAGTGATGATTCCTCAACAGAAGACTTATCTATCAAACATCGGGAGGTAAGTACATCTACATCCAAATCTCACACTGTCCCAAACAATCAAAGGAATGACGGTTTCAATAAATCCTTGGACATACTCATAAAGGAGTTAAAGACAACTCAAGAAAATTATGAGAATGTCAAAAAGGAGAAAAAGTTATTGAAAACTAAGATCTCGAGATTGAATGCTGAAATCAATCTAATCATGGCTAATAATGGAACCAAGGTAATTCGATCAACTGATGAACCAACAAAAGTTATGAACAACAATAAGTCATCAGTTGATCCGATTCCCAAAGTTCAATTCAAACCAGGGAAACCATTTGGAGATAGATCTGGTTTAGGGTTTGATAATCAGTACAATTCTAAGTTTAGACCAGGATCAGTTGCAATAAAATTTGTGACTGCTCAACAGTCAAAAACTCAGAAAACTGACAAAATTATTAGAACTGATAGATACTCAGCACAGCCAATCACACAAGCTAATAAAACTGAAAAATCAGTTGGCAAAATTAATCAAGTCAACGATTTTACGAAAAAAACTCGAAGGTCAGAAACGAAAAAAGCGATTCAAAATCAGTAAGAAAAATCTTCAAGTCATATCCACTCAAGAATGAAGATCATAATAGACTTAGAGGGAAAGGAAGATTATTTCCCACTGATGAAGATTGGAATGGACCATCACCTCAGTTTCACAAACAGAACAAACTTAAAACTGTTATGACAAAACAAGAAAAGTTTGTGAAAACTGACTTCACTCAGTCAACATGTCAAGAGAGGTATAAAATTAAAAATAAAATCGCGCCGTCAAGAACTAATCAGTTAGGACCCAAAAAGATATGGGTACCAAAGAATTCTCACTCTGTTTTGCAGGAGAAAACACCACCAGCTGAGAACTGGAAATATAATTCACAAAACTGAGTTTTTGAATTTAGCATAAGGACAAAACTAAGCATATACAGCTGTTGATACGCCGTACCTTCTTTACTCACTTTTAAACAGCTACGGTTATCAAGAAAAGACGTGGTCCTTTTTCAATCCTAACCACTCATAATTTCCACTCACCCACCTTTTCACAATCTCAAAATATTTATGACAAGACGTTTTAAGTCCCACTCAATTCTTAACTACCCCCACTCCTAATTATAAATACCCAGAATTTTCTTTTACAAAATCTTTACGCATAATTTCTGAATCTACTCTCTGAATTTCAAAATTTCAAAATTTCAATCAAATCCAGAAAAATGACCTTCACTCGTGTTGAACCCGGAATGATCGTTTCTCTTGATCAATATACTGCAAAGTATGTTGACCAAACTCTAGTCAATTCAATCATAACAAAAATCCGGAAAATCAAAGGATTGGAAGCTGTCTTCAACATCAATCTAAAAAGTGTTTGCTTAGAAAGCATTGGAGACTTCTATCAATTTGGGAGAACAATTGTAGAAGGAAAAGACACACAAACCTTTGTCACCGCTGTCAGTAATAAAGAAATCAAAGTGACTGAAGATTTAATTGCAGAAATCTTTGGATTTGACAAATCCGAAGGAACAACAGCAATTAAGCTATCTAAAGAACAGAAGGAGAAGTTATGGAGAGATATAGCAATTGAAGCAGGATCTGCTGTCTCACAGACTGGAAGCACAAGTCTGCTCAAGCCAGAGTTTAATTTTCTTTCAAAAATGCTGGCCAATTGTGTAATTGGAAACGCTGGAAACTTCAGCAATCTTTCAGGAGCAAAACTAGATTTACTTTATATAATTTGGTTTGGAGAAGATTTCAATTGGGCAAGGTATCTATTTGATCAATTGATAGCACAATCAATTGATGTACCCAAGAAGAAAACCGATGAGAAGAAAGGACGATTCTACCACAAGAAAACTCTTGCGTTAGTAGTCCAAAGGATACTTGATCATTTTGGAGTTGCAAAGAGAAAAGAAACACCAGTTGCTGATGGGAAAATTGTTGTCAAGGAAGAGAAAGCTAGAAAAAGGAAAGCTGAGAAAACTTCGACTGAACCCAAGAAGAAGAAAAGCGAGGAAATCGAATAAACCCGCAACCTGGAGAAGAAGTACTAACACGGATTGAAGCTTTGAAGAAAAGAAGAAAACGAGTTGGAAGAAAGCTGAAAAAGGTTTAATTGATCCGGTTATTGAGGAACCTATAGAAATGTTATCAATTCAAGAAGTCGAAGCGATGTTGTACCTAAGGACAAACGAAGGCGATCTCACCGAATCTATCCCGCTTCCGGTAACTCGAGATCTCACAAACTCAAGAAGCGAGTTATGCATCCACAGGAAATGGAAACAACAAAAGGAACTGAAGTTGTCAACAAGGAACAAACTGCTGAAACTAACCTACAGAAAGAAGCTATAACTCATGGGGGAACAGACCCAGAGAACTAATGATGAAGAATCAAACAGCGATGAGAGACTGATTGATGAAACAACATTGAACATGCTGATGTTGCTTTCAAAATCCAAATCTACTCCTCAAGAATCTGTCCCCAGATCTGAACGTGTTGAAACTGATAAAGAACTTTCAGCTCCTCAACCTGAGGAAAAGGAAACCGAAGCAGAAGCTGAATCATCCAAGATCATTCAGTTAGACGAGCAAGTTCATGATGCTTGAACCCACTACAAAGGAAGTTCCGGTTGTTGAATTGGAACTGAGCCAAGTGAAAAACAAATTGTTGAAAAAGATGCAAGTAAGAAAGTGTTGCAAACTGAGCCGATAATCTCAGTTTCTAACATTGAAAAAGAAGCGTCAGTTGTACCGATCAACGCCGAGGGAGAAACCAGCAGAACCAGTCTTATGCAAACTGACGATCCAATGCAAATTGAAGTTCATACTCAAGTAGAAGATCATGAGATCACAAGAGAATCAGAGGACACCCTCACACCATTTAGATCTCCATCTGATTTTACAGAACTTATGAAAGCTGATTATGATCGATTGAAAAGTTACAGAACTTGGAAGTTCAGTTCTATAGATAATCAAAGGAGTCAGCGTGCAGAAATGGAAATCATTGAAAAATGGGTATTCGATCTTTTCAACATTACAAGTCTAATGGAAATAATCGATACCGAAGAATTCATAAATCAAGGATTTGCGCTGATCAGAAATAGTCATTGGAGGAAAACCATGACCAGTGGAAGTTCGAAGAAGAATGTTGATGATGATTTTGAGGAAGATCCGACATACAAAAAGGGATTCTTGCCTCCTTACAAGAAAAGGAAACGCAACGAACTAAGTACGATGAAGACTCTAATAGTTCGATGAAAGCAGTGGAAGTTCAAGTTCTGAAAGTTTATCTGAAACTCAGCAGGACAAAGAAGCGGAAAAAGGCTATCAATCTCCCACTGATTTATCCACGCTTGAAATAGCAAGAACGTTGGCTGATATACCTGGAGAAGAATCAGACAATGAACCTGAAATACATCTGTCTCCCACAAAAGTTATTGACTCATCAAGATCAGAAGTAGGCGAGAAGCAGTCTAAAGAGAAAAGACAATCAGTTGAGTTTGGAGAAAAACTCTCACCTCTACAGCAAGCTAGACCATCCGAGGCTGAATCAAGCAAAGCAAAGGAACAACGAGGAAATTCACATGATGTTCCTACACAAACTGATCTCATTAAATATTATCACAATGAGATAATCAGAATTCAAAAAGATGACAAAAGCTTGTTTGGAAAAGTCTTAAAATCTTTAGAAGCTAGTCAAGACGAACGATCCAAACTTGAAAAGAAATTGGACACTGTGAATGACAACTGTCAAACCACTCTGCTTGAGATTCAGAAAACAGCCGGAGAGCATATCACAAGGAAAAATGAAACTCAAAACAGATGGGAGGGCATTCTCAATAATCTAGTCGATCGGATGTTTTTAGTGGAACAGGGCATAAAAGATTCAGTTGTGGCTCAAACCATATTGGCATCAACCCAACAAACCTTGAATGCTTACATCAAAAGCTTGATTACTAAAGATGATGTCAATAAGGGGGAAAGTTTGGATATCCTAAAAGTCCATGCAGCTGAAATGCCACAGACCCTCACGAATATCAGTGATAAGTTGAGTGAACTGAAGAGAGCAAGAGGAGAGTTCACTGATGAGGAAATTGAACTAATTAAGTACTCAGAACCAACGGACAAAACAGTTGGTTTGGATTCCCATCTCTACAATCTGTTCAAAGACCTACCAGAAAGAGAAGGAGTATCAAAAGAAGAAGCTCTTGAAACTTTTCTACACATGCGAAGATACTTGTGTATCATTGGAAGAAGGCAAGAAATGGGAAGGCGATGGCACCCTAGATAAAGTTTCGAGAGAAAGTTGAGAAGGATGAACTGAATTTATTCAATCTTTACGAGAACGACCACCAATGAAAGACTAAGGACATCGGTCTTTACATTCACAGTTCTATTCAAAAGCAAGTTTTTCAAGAAAAACAGTCTATCACAATCATGGAACATCTGGGCAAGTATTCATGGAATTGAATATTCAGCCACAAATGATGAAATGAGAATCGTTGCAGAAAACTATGACAAACAGCCAGTCAAGTAAAAGGAGATTGAACTCAGTTGTTTTTACTTATGTTGTATTTTATTACTTATTCAGCATTGTAACTCAGTTGAAGTATGAATTCTCAGTTTCTCAGTTCACTGTGTTATTTACTGCCTTTTGTTTTATCTTTTTGCATTGCTTTTAGGGAGGGTATTGACATCATCAAAAAGGGGGAAATTGTTGGAAATAAAATTTATGTTTTGATGATGATTCATCACTTATTTATTAATTAATCTTTAACCCCATTGATGAAGTGTCATAACTAGCTGTTGTAGTGCAAGCAAAAAGAAGTCTAGATACCAATGTATAGGTTTCATTAGAGTCTGATAATTGTATAAGTTAAATCAGACAAGCACTGTAATAGTTCTAGATTGGAACTGAGAAATGAAGAAACTGAGACTTACTCTAACTGAGATTCTACAAGCAAACTGACTCAGAGCACACCTACGCAAAACTGAAGAAGGTAAGTTCGCTGAGAGTTACAGACTCGGTTGGCTTATCTAGAAGATTGAAGAACTGAGGGTCACAGACTCAGTTATTGAAGAACGAAGAACTGAGGGTTCAAACTCAGTTATGAAGATTACAAGTCGAGACTTGTAAAGTTGGACTTCGGGCAAGATTGTGGTGACTGAACTGACTTTATAGATCTTGTATGAAGACCTAAGAATCATAAGGACAATGAATTCTTAGTTGATAATGAGTCATGGTGTACTCTGATTAAGTCAATAATGATCAGATGAAAACTGGAGCACTGATATTTGAAGAAGAGTAAAATCTCAGTTAATGCTCCAAGTCAGTTAGAAAACTGACAAGTGAAAACTCAGAATAAAATTGATAAGGAAACTCAGTTTTATAAGTCAGTCATCCAACAACTGAAAGTACAGTGGAACGTTGAAAAGGAAACAATTTCATTGGATGAGTTACTGACACAGCAGAACGGTCAGAAAAATTATAACCGTTACAAGCAGGACAAATGTTGAATGAACCCCTATAAATTGACTACCTCTACAACAAAAAGAGAGAGAGGTGTGTGTGCAGGCATAAGATAAGAAGCAAGCAAATTGAAAAGAATCTATTTATTCAAAAAGATCAAGTTAAAAGGGGAAAAGCCAAATTCAAAAGAATATCTGCTAAGCACTTAATTGCAAGATCAAGAAATTTCTTCAAAATACTCAAGCTTATTCAAGCGATTCAAGATCTAACATTTGATGAAATACGAGCCGTGCTTAAATTATACATCCGAAGAAAAGCTCAAATCACAATCGAATCATAGTTATTGATTCAAAGTCTCAACCTTGATTTCATCAAAGGCATAGGCTCGTGAAACACCAAGAAGGTGTGAAGGACGAGTTGAGTGCGATCGGGAAGACTGTGTTTGTGATGAGTGGTGAAGAGGCAATCCTACCCTCCAAGGACCGGTGGTTCAAACAATTGAAGAACAAAGAATCCTACCTGTTCTACAAGTGTTTAGATAGTGAAGCTAGGGATTAGTCAAGGACTATCGGTTTGGAACTTTTTGTAATTGGGCCATCTCAAAGAAGTTCTAGTGGAATTTTCCTCTGCATCACAGGGGAAGAGAGGACTGACAGGATTACACCACCTGGAACCTCTATAATTCTTGTCTATTTACTTTATGCATTCATTTATTTCTTATTAGATACGCTTATTTGGTTTTCATACTTAAGGCTATTACTTTATCCGCTGCCAGTTAACAAAGACTGAATATAAGTCAGTTTTGACTTACAATCAGTTAAGCTAACTGAACTCCGCACAAGTTAAGAGACAGGAACATAACTGAACTGGAAGTCAGTTTGAGTTTCAGAGAAACTCAGTTCCTGGGGCTTTACAACTTAAGATAAGTTTTTGGTGACAAGTTTATTCACCCCCCCTCTAAACTTGTGTTAGCCTTTCCAAGGGACCAACACATTCACTGAACCAAGGGTTAACTCATAGTCAAACCAATGAAGGCTATGATGCCTACCGACATTGGTTTAACTGAGTTATTTAGCCATCATTGGGTCACTACCCTCAGCTTTGACTTGACCATGACTTCCTAAGGTGCTAACCCTCAGTCATTTTGATGACAGTTAAAATATACCTATTTATGTCATCAATTCTAACCTTAAATCAGAGTTAATTATATATATTTCATATTAAATCACGTGTTTATATTTATTATTTAATGATAAGTGATTATTAATGTGATAATTGGTATTTAGCTGTTTTTATTATAAAAGAGCAATTAATTGTGTGATAAATGATGATTTCGCAGATCGTAACGAATCGGGAGGATAATTGTCATGCAATCGGGAAATCTCAAGATAAATAAGGAAGAAAATCGGAGCATTAATGAAGAGACAAATCAGATCAGCATAGAAGAGTGAAGTGGGGAACAAGTCAGACGAAGCGAAATTGAAAACGCGTAAAGATGGAGGCTCGGTCGACCGAGCCATGCCATTCGGTCGACCGAGCGTAACCATTCGGTCGACCGAGCGTAACTCGTTCGGTCACCCGAGCCTAATTAGATTAATGCGTGCATATCTTCCGGATTCTCCCTATGTCGGCTACAACTCCTATATAAACAAGGCGGCCACGATGCGAGAAAACCACCAACCTACAAAACACAATACTACAATACTTTTAGTTTATCAATATAGTTCTTTTTATTTTATATTATGTTGCTTCATCACGGAGGCGATGGATTCATCGATTAGAGATTGCATTAAAGGATCGAGGGACCCTCCGTTTACGAGGGTAATGTCTATCCAAATATGTCGTTTTTATTCGTAGATCTATTTTATTTCGTTATGGAGTAGTCGTTTGTGTATTGATTTCGTGATGTAGTTAATTAACAAACCCATATTCATGTAGATCTAAGTCGTACGAAGGCGTTTTACGAGCAAATTCTAGAGTCACCGGTCTAGATCTACCACGGTCTATATGGTTAGATCTAGCCATCAAGATTCTAGTAATTTTACGTGAACGACTTCGGCTACGTCGTGCTTTCTCGTTTTTCATATACACATGTAATAGATCCGGCCAATTTGTTACATCGTTCTCGTAAATTAATATGATATATTGTGAAAATTGCCATGTTAAATAGGACATAAGTTAGCCGATCGTTTAGGAGGTGTGCCAACCCGTCCACGGTGGTTGCCTAGACGAGGTGGCGATTTTAGATCGGCATCCCTAGTTTGGTATAGCATGCTTGTTATATGATGTTCTATCCCGTCCAAGGAAGGATTCGTAATTAAGCATAAAGATCTTCTATCCGTTCACGAAGTAGATCCAGTTTAGGGGATGGCTCCCGTAGCCAAAATATTATCAACCTTAATGTCTTTTCTGTCTCGGCTTAGATATACATATATGGGGGAGTAATTACTACTAGCGTAATCAATACCGTTTGTTAGAGTCTTATAAAACCATAAAAACAAGTGTTTTGTGTCTTGTGTCGTATTGTTAGTCTTTGTGTTTTCTATCGTGTCAATCTTTATTTTTACGTTATTGTTGGTCGTAGACCGCCCTTTCATCTATTTTTAGTTTAATAACGTTGTACTTGTTTAAGCCGAGTCTCTCCGTGGGATCGATCGACCTCGACTACTTGAACCTCTAGCTATACTACGATTGAACCTAGTTCTCTTGCTAGTTGGTTATTTAAGTATCGAGTTATTTTTATAACTTGAGAAGTTAATGGCCAAGTACGGGGTGACCGTCATCAGCATTCTAGAGAAGACTCGTGAACCCAACAAGGAAAGATTGGTCGTTGAAGTTAGATGACGCTTTATGGGCTTATCGGACTGCGTATAAGACTTCCATAGGTATGTCCCCGTACCGATTGTTTTTGGGAAAGCGTGTCATCTACCGGTTGAACTTGAGCACCGTGCCTTATGGGCTACTCGTATGTTGAATTTAGATGAAAGTTTAGCCGGAGAAAAGAGATTGTTGGAATTAACTCGCCTAGAAGAGTTTCGCATTGAAGCTTACGAGAATTCTCAAATCTATAAAGAGCGCACTAAGAGATTTCATGATAAAAAGATCCTTGACCGCGCCTTTAAGGTGGGTGATATGGTTCTTGTTTACAATTCGCGCTTGAAACTCTTCCCGGGAAAGCTAAAATCAAGATGGTTTGGTCCTTATAAAGTGAGTAAAGTATTTCCTTCCGGAGTTTGTAGAGGTAAGTCACCGGGATGATCGAAAGACTTTTGTGGTGAATGGCCACCGAGTAAAGCATTACCTCGGGAATCAATTTGATAGGGAGGAAGAAGTACTTACTCTAGGAAATCCTAGTTACAACTAGACCATCATGTGAGTACAGTCGAGCTAACGACTATAACCATAGAACTATTTCTTAAAACTTTCTTTTAGATTTGTTTTTGTTTTTGCTTTGAATAAAGTAGCATGCGCCTATCACGGTTTTTTTCATCTCGCCATGTTCCGAGTCTAAGTTCGGAATAAACGAGGTTTTTTCCTTGATAGCCGTCATGTGAGTTTTTATTTAGGTTTAAATCCCTTTTGGTATTGTCCATGGCAGTATAAAGTAAAGTGGCTTAAACTATTTTTAGATATTTATATCTAATTACTGCCACATTATTTTTTAACTTCCATAGACATGGTATTTGACAATTTCGTGGAGCTTGTTTGTTTATACAGGATATGTCTGTCTCTCCACGACGTGCTGAGGTTTACTCCGATATTGTTCCTTCACTTGGGAGCCGTTTCCAGAGCTAAGTCTTTTTTCTTACTCTCATTTATTTTTGTCATTGAGGACAATGCCATGTTTAAGTGGGGGCAAGGGACTTAGCTATATGTTGAAAAAGTAAAGAGGAACGGAATATTGAGGCAATATTGAGCAAAATTTAAAACAATTTCATGGATAAATGCCAAGTTGTTGAACTTGTACCCTTAAACTTGTGAAGTTCTTATACTTAGAATTGATAGGAAAGGAACCAAGTTGCGTGAGTATGTGATCATATTATACTTTTGCGATAAATTGTTAGTAAACTTAAGGATATTGATGCCAACAATTGCAAATAGTTAGGTATTGTTCAACTACTCAACATGTGAATCGTTTAGTACCACATGAGTTATAATACTTGAAATAAATATGTGTACATTGCGTAGATAATTGCTTATGAGGACCTAGTGTCGATATTTGTCGACTGATGTATTCTGATCTTCTAGCCAACAAAAGCGGAGTAATAAGCTTGGGACGTACCTGTGTTTTGACAGTGCATTAAAACACTGGGCTTGTAGTAACATTACCAAAGTAGCCCCGCGCTTGTGGTAATATTCGATGCTATGCTTGATCTAAGATAGGGGGATACTCTACGAAAAGTTTTCTTCCTTGAGATTAGTAGTATTCGAAAAATATGCAAAATTGAAAAAAATTAAATTGTTAGAGGCTTTGAGTGGTACTCGGTCTCCAAGTCCAAAATCCCTATAGATACGCTCATGCTTATTGTTCTAGTGCTTTCACCATTGCGAGGCATAAGAAGTATGAATGCTGATGTTGGTGAATTTTGATATGAAGTCTGCATAAGCTCTAATCTTGCTACATTTATATAAAACCAATGCACATGCACACAATCACTTCGATTCATAGCGAGTAATGAATAATTCTTATCGATGAGCATGATTGGTATGAGTTGACTCGAGTTTCTTGTGTAAGTATGAGTTGACCACGGAAAATGTTGTCTTGGGGAATGACTTATTGATGCTTTGTTCGGGACGAAGCAAAGTTTAAGTGGGGGCATTTTGATGACGGTTAAAATATACCTATTTATGTCATCAATTCTAACCTTAAATCGAGTTAATTATATATATTTCATATTAAATCACGTGTTTATATTTATTATTTAATGATAAGTGATTATTAATGTGATAATTGGTATTTAGTTGTTTTTATTATAAAAGAGCAATTAATTGTGTGATAAATGCTGATTTCGCGGATCGTAACGAATCGGGAGGATAATTGTCATGCAATCGGGAAATCTCAAGATAAATAAGGAAGAAAATCGGAGCATTAATGAAGAGACAAATCAGATCAGCATAGAAGAGTGAAGTGGGGAACAAGTCGACGAAGCGAAATTGAAAACGCGTAAAGAGGGAGGCTCGGTCGACCGAGCCATGCCATTCGGTCGACCGAGCGTAACCATTCGGTCGACCGAGCGTAACTGTTCGGTCACCCGAGCCTAATCAGATTAATGCGTGCATATCTTCTGGATTCTCCCTATGTCGGCTACAACTCCTATATAAACAGCAGCCACGATGCTGAGAAAACCACCAACCTACAAAACACAATACTACAATACTTTTAGTTTATCAATATAGTTCTTTTTATTTTATATTATGTTGCTTCATCACGGAGGCGATGGATTCATAGATTAGAGATTGCATTAAAGGATCAGAGGACCCTCCGTTTACGAGGGTAATGTCTATCCAAATATGTCGTTTTTATTCGTAGATCTATTTTATTTCGTTATGGAGTAATCGTTTGTGTATTGATTTCGTGATGTAGTTAATTAACAAACCCATATTCATGTAGATCTAAGTCGTACGAAGGCGTTTTACGAGCAAATTCTAGAGTCACCGGTCTAGATCTACCACGGTCTATATGGTTAGATCTAGCCATCAAGATTCTAGTAATTTTACGTGAACGACTTCGGCTACGTCGTGCTTTCTCGTTTTTCATATACACATGTAATAGATCCGGCCAATTTGTTACATCGTTCTCGTAAATTAATATGATATATTGTGAAAATTGCCATGTTAAATAGGACATAAGTTAGCCGATCGTTTAGGAGGTGTGCCAACCTGTCCACGGTGGTTGCCTAGACGAGGTGGCGATTTTAGATCGGCATCCCTAGTTTGGTATAGCATGCTTGTTATATGATGTTCTATCCTGTCCAAGGAAGGATTCATAATTAAGCATAAAGATCTTCTATCCGTTCACGAAGTAGATCCAGTTTATGGGATGGCTCCCGTAGTTAAAATATAATCAACCTTAATGTCTTTTCTGTCTCGGCTTAGATATACATATATGGGGTAGTAATTACTACTAGCGTAATCAATACCGTTTGTTAGAGTCTTATAAAACCATAAAAACAAGTGTTTTGTGTCTTGTGTCGTATTGTTAGTCTTTGTGTTTTCTATCGCGTCAATCTTTATTTCTACGTTATTGTTGGTCGTAGACCGCCCTTTCATCTATTTTTAGTTTAATAACGTTGTACTTGTTTAAGCCGAGTCTCGTGGGATCGACCTCGACTCTATCTAGCTATACTACGATTGAACCTAGTTCTCTTGCTAGTTGGTTATTTAGGTATCGAGTTATTTTTATAACTTGACCGTCATCAAGTTTTTGGCAGTTGAGGCAATTGCTTCACCGTCATAACTATGTGTCTAAATGGGTTGAGGCAATTGCTTCACCTACGAATGATGCAAAGGTTGTACTGCGGTTTTTAAAGAAAAATATCTTCACGCGGTTTGGAATCCCTCGTGCCATCATTAGTGATAATGGGAGCCATTTCTGTAATAAGCCATTTGAGAAGTTAATGGCCAAGTACGGGGTGAGACATAAGTTAGCTACCGCTTATCATCCTCAAACAAGTGGTCAAGTTGAGGTCACGAACCGAGAGATTAAGCGCATTCTAGAGAAGACTGTGAACCCAACAAGGAAAGATTGGTCGTTGAAGTTAGATGACGCTTTATGGGCTTATCGGACTGCGTATAAGACTTCCATAGGTATGTCCCCGTACCAGATTGTTTTTGGGAAAGCGTGTCATCTACCGGTTGAACTTGAGCACCGTGCCTTATGGGCTACTCGTATGTTGAATTTAGATGAAAGTTTAGCCGGAGAAAAGAGATTGTTGGAATTAACTCGCCTAGAAGAGTTTCGCATTGAAGCTTACGAGAATTCTCAAATCTATAAAGAGCGCACTAAGAGATTTCATGATAAAAAGATCCTTGACCGCGCCTTTAAGGTGGGTGATATGGTTCTTGTTTACAATTCGCGCTTGAAACTCTTCCCGGGAAAGCTAAAATCAAGATGGTTTGGTCCTTATAAAGTGAGTAAAGTATTTCCTTCCGGAGCTGTAGAGGTAAGTCACCTGGATGATCGAAAGACTTTTGTGGTGAATGGCCACCGAGTAAAGCATTACCTCGGGAATCAATTTGATAGGGAGGAAGAAGTACTTACTCTAGGAAATCCTAGTTACAACTAGACCATCATGTGAGTACAGTCGAGCTAACGACTATAACCATAGAACTATTTCTTAAAACTTTCTTTTAGATTTGTTTTTGTTTTTGCTTTGAATAAAGTAGCATGCGCCTATCACGGTTTTTTTCATCTCGCCATGTTCCGAGTCTAAGTTCGGAATAAACGAGGTTTTTTCCTTGATAGCCGTCATGTGAGTTTTTATTTAGGTTTAAATCCCTTTTGGTATTGTCCATGGCAGTATAAAGTAAAGTGGCTTAAACTATTTTTAGATATTTATATCTAATTACTGCCACATTATTTTTTAACTTCCATAGACATGGTATTTGACAATTTCGTGGAGCTTGTTTGTTTATACAGGATATGTCCGTCTCTCCACGACGTGCTTTGAGGTTTACTCCGATATTGTTCCTTCACTTGGGAGCCGTTTCCGCAGCTAAGTCTTTTTTCTTACTCTCATTTATTTTTGTCATTGAGGACAATGCCATGTTTAAGTGGGGGGCAAGGGACTTAGCTATATGTTGAAAAAGTAAAGAGGAACGGAATATTGAGGCAATATTGAGCAAAATTTAAAACAATTTCATGGATAAATGCCAAGTTGTTGAACTTGTACCCTTAAACTTGTGAAGTTCTTATACTTAGAATTGATAGGAAAGGAACCAAGTTGCGTGAGTATGTGATCATATTATACTTTTGCGATAAATTGTTAGTAAACTTAAGGATATTGATGCCAACAATTGCAAATAGTTAGGTATTGTTCAACTACTCAACATGTGAATCGTTTAGTACCACATGAGTTATAATACTTGAAATAAATATGTGTACATTGCGTAGATAATTGCTTATGAGGACCTAGTGTCGATATTTGTCGACTGATGTATTCTGATCTTCTAGCCAACAAAAGCGGAGTAATAAGCTTGGGACGTACCGTGTTTTGACGGTGCATTAAAACAACTTGGGCTTGTAGTAACATTACCAAAGTAGCCCCGCGCTTGTGGTAATATAAGTGGGGGGCATTTTGATGACGGTTAAAATATACCTATTTATGTCATCAATTCTAACCTTAAATCAGAGTTAATTATATATATTTCATATTAAATCACGTGTTTATATTTATTATTTAATGATAAGTGATTATTAATGTGATAATTGGTATTTAGCTGTTTTTATTATAAAAGAGCAATTAATTGTGTGATAAATGATGATTTCGCAGATCGTAACGAATCGGGAGGATAATTGTCATGCAATCGGGAAATCTCAAGATAAATAAGGAAGAAAATCGGAGCATTAATGAAGAGACAAATCAGATCAGCATAGAAGAGTGAAGTGGGGAACAAGTCAGACGAAGCGAAATTGAAAACGCGTAAAGATGGAGGCTCGGTCGACCGAGCCATGCCATTCGGTCGACCGAGCGTAACCATTCGGTCGACCGAGCGTAACTGTTCGGTCACCCGAGCCTAATTAGATTAATGCGTGCATATCTTCTGGATTCTCCCTATGTCGGCTACAACTCCTATATAAACAGCAGCCACGATGCTGAGAAAACCACCAACCTACAAAACACAATACTACAATACTTTTAGTTTATCAATATAGTTCTTTTTATTTTATATTATGTTGCTTCATCACGGAGGCGATGGATTCATCGATTAGAGATTGCATTAAAGGATCAGAGGACCCTCCGTTTACGAGGGTAATGTCTATCCAAATATGTCGTTTTTATTCGTAGATCTATTTTATTTCGTTATGGAGTAGTCGTTTGTGTATTGATTTCGTGATGTAGTTAATTAACAAACCCATATTCATGTAGATCTAAGTCGTACGAAGGCGTTTTACGAGCAAATTCTAGAGTCACCGGTCTAGATCTACCACGGTCTATATGGTTAGATCTAGCCATCAAGATTCTAGTAATTTTCTGTGAACGACTTCGGCTACGTCGTGCTTTCTCGTTTTTCATATACACATGTAATAGATCCGGCCAATTTGTTACATCGTTCTCGTAAATTAATATGATATATTGTGAAAATTGCCATGTTAAATAGGACATAAGTTAGCCGATCGTTTAGGAGGTGTGCCAACCCGTCCACGGTGGTTGCCTAGACGAGGTGGCGATTTTAGATCGGCATCCCTAGTTTGGTATAGCATGCTTGTTATATGATGTTCTATCCCGTCCAAGGAAGGATTCGTAATTAAGCATAAAGATCTTCTATCCGTTCACGAAGTAGATCCGGTTTATGGGATGGCTCCCGTAGCCAAAATATAATCAACCTTAATGTCTTTTCTCGTCTCGGCTTAGATATACATATATGGGGTAGTAATTACTACTAGCGTAATCAATACCGTTTGTTAGAGTCTTATAAAACCATAAAAACAAGTGTTTTGTGTCTTGTGTCGTATTGTTAGTCTTTGTGTTTTCTATCGTGTCAATCTTTATTTTTACGTTATTGTTGGTCGTAGACCGCCCTTTCATCTATTTTTAGTTTAATAACGTTGTACTTGTTTAAGCCGAGTCTCTGTGGGATCGACCTCGACTCTATCTAGCTATACTACGATTGAACCTAGTTCTCTTGCTAGTTGGTTATTTAAGTATCGAGTTATTTTTATAACTTGACCGTCATCACATTTAACCTAGCACCGGGCATTCGAGAGGGTCAAGCCATTTACCATAGCGGTTTGGGTAGGGATTCACCAAACCGGGGATGTCCGAACCAAGGAAATAGAACCACCAGTGCATTGAAACGGCAACACTCAATTTGAGTCGGGATTGAAATCGGGGCAAGTTCAGCATTTAATGCTCCAATAGTTGCAATCCTTAGTGCTTTGGTTTTGCACATGTGAAATCTACCAAAACCGAATTATGAACCGAGCCATAATCAGTGGCAGTCTGGCAGATTCATTGATTTGACCACGCCTCAGAGCAAGGCTGTCAAAACAATATACCAAAAAATCAATCAGCATAGTAAATGTCCAATATCAGCCAATAAATGACAAAATACGATATTTAAAGAGGAAAGGATTACACCTTTTCAAAACGTTGAGGGTGATACGTTCAGAATCAGAGCTGCAACGGCTCGAATCAGCCTCTAATTAGTGAAAGATCGAGCCTTTCACACTTGACCTTCAATAGACACAATAGGCAAGAAAAATCAAAGCAGATTTCCAGTTCTAATCAGAGAATAAATGATATAACGACGAAATTAACAAGAAAGATATCACCTTTAATAATTCTGAACACAATCCCTTGAAATCCGGTGCTTGAATGCCCTAAATCATGCCATCATGTAAATCCATACGTTGCAGTGATTCAAATAACACCAAAATGTGTAAAGATTGTATCTTTACACAATCGAACCTTCCATAAATGGTATTATGCAATGGTTGCTCGAAAATGACCAAGGCAGCTTCTGTGTTCTTACTATAATCGAATTTGGCACGAGGTAAGAATGGAAGAACAGAAAATCGGGGATTCGATTTCAAAGAAACGGAACCGGCAATAGTTATTGCAATGAATGCAATTTAGGACTTGAGGCAACGATTTGTTTGCAGAGAGAAACGGATAGTAAAAGACGGAGGCATACGCACAATGAGCATCGATCTAGTGATGAATTAGACTATAATCTGGTGTGGAGATCAGTGTTCGAACCCCGTTAAGAGTGGAAAAAAAAAGAGACGGAGGCGTACAGACCGAAAGAGCAAATTCTGATAGAAATTTTTTTTTATGTGAATAAGAAAACTTGGGCCGGATATTGAGAACAAAAACAGGCTTGCAAGAGTCTGGCCGAGATGCAAAAAGGCCGGCAGATCAAATACTTGATGGACTGGATAATATTAAGACCTGCTAAAATAATCAATTTATTTTATTACTTGATTGATTAATATATATATAAAATTAATTTTATAACATATATCAATTATCAAATAACCAAAATTAATTGATCAACACATTTTCTGCAAAACCCAACAAAGGTGCCGATGGATGTAAGTCTATGACTTCACGGGTAGGTTAGTGTGATATATAATTAGTAAACCAAAATCACACATATATAGATATCATCATGTATAAAATACAGTTTATAACACTTATAAAGAGCTTAAATAAAATGTTATATGGAATACTATATATAAAAGCTTTAATCAAAGGAAGCGTTATTTTGAAAATTAATCAACATAATTAACCATACCACAAAAATACTCAACACTGCATAGTCTGAGTCTGAGTAGGATATCAGTTTGAATTCTTATTCTTTTGAATACCATATCCCTACTCCTTCTATATCTTTTAAATACTTCAAGGTTCTTTTGACGATAGTAAGATGGCTTTCTTTAGGTCTAGTTTGAAATCTGGCACATACACCAACAGTAAAGGATATATCTGGTCTGCTGGCTGCAAGATAGAGCAGACTTCCAATCATTCTTCTGTAGAGAGTTTGATCCACATCCTTTCCATCTTTATCTTCATCTAATCTGATGTTGGTTCCAATTGGTGTTGCAATGCCAGCTGATTTTTCCATTCCAAACTTCTTGATCAATTCCCTTGTATACTTGGTTTGGTGAATGAAAATTCCACTGTCCATCTGTCTTACTTGTAAACCAAGAAAGTAACTTAGTTCTCCCATCATACTCATCTGAAATTTGCTCTTCATTAAACTTGCAAATTTCTCACAGAGTTGCTCATTTTCTGATCCAAAAATAATGTCATCCACATAGATTTGAACTAGAAGAGAACTTTCTTCAACTTTCATTCTGAATAAGGTTTTATCAATAGTTCCTTTTGTAAAACCATTATCCACCAGAAATTGAGATAGAGTTTCATACCAAGCTCTTGGTGCTTGTTTGAGTCCATAAAGAGCTTTTCTCAGTTTAAATACTTTATTAGCTTGATCATTAATTTCAAATCCTGGTGGTTGCTGAACATAGACTTCTTCTTCAAGTATCCCATTCAAAAATACACTTTTAACATCCATCTGGTACACTTTGAATTTCTTGTGAGCTGCCAAAGCAAGAAATAGTCTGATTGCCTCCAACCTTGCAACTAGGGCATAAGTTTCATCAAAGTCTATCCCTTCAGCTTGTGAGTAACCTTTTGATACAAGTCTGGCTTTGTGTCTGATAATGTTCCCATCTTCATCAAGCTTGTTTCTGAAAACCCATTTAGTTCCGATTATGTTGACATGATCTGGCTTGTCAACTAAATCCCAAACTTGATTTCTCTCAAATTTGTTGAGTTCTTCTTGCATGGCCAAAATCCAATCTGGATCGTTTAAGGCTTCTTCAATCTCTTTGGGTTCAGACTGAGACAAAAAGCATGCTATCATAGCATATAGTTGGTGTCTTGTATGAACTCCAGCTTGAAAATCACCTATCACTTGTTCTTCAGGGTGATTTCTCATCCATTGATGTACTGGGGGTTGCATCAACATGTCTTCATTTTGTTGAGCTAGTTCTTCTTGAGCTAGATCATTTTCAACTGGATCATTTTCTTCTTGTTGCTGTTCAGTTGCTGGTTCAGTCACTGGTAACTGAGGTTGATCTTGATCTGAAGAATCTGAGATATTCAATCTTCCAAAATCAATGAAAACTGGTTCTGGAGTCTTGGCTGACTGAGGCTAACAATCTGGTTCATCCTTGTCTTCAATTGTGTCTCCAGTAAACTTTGGTTCATCAAAAACCACATGTATCGATTCTTAATGCTTGAGTGTTCTCTTGTTTAACACTCTAAAAGCTTTACTGACACTAGAGTAGCCCAGAAATATTCCTTCATCAGCTTTGGGTTGAAAAACTTTGAGCTGGTCTTTGCCATTATTGTGAACAAAACATTTGCTTCCAAAGGCATGAAAATATGAGACATTTGGTTTTCTTCCATCCAAATCTCATAAGGTGTCTTTTCATGTCTCTTGTTCATGAGAGCTCGATTCTGAGTATAACAAGCTGTATTTACGGCTTCTGGCCAATATCTTTCTAGCAACTTAGATTCACAGATCATTGTTCTTCCAGCTTCTTTGAGTGTTCTATTTCTTCTTTTAGCTACTCCATTCTGTTGAGGTGTTGTTTTAGCTGCAAGCTGGTGTAGAACACTATTTTCTCCACAATATTCAATGATTATGTTGTTGAGAAATTCTGTTCCTTTGTCTGATCTGATCTTGATTACTGTAACACTCTTCTAATTTTGGAGTCTCTTGAGAAGTTCGGTCAGTTGTTGCTTGGTCTCACTTTTATTGGTCATGAAAATAACCCAAGTGTATCTAGAAAAATCATCAACTACCACCAAAGTGTATTTCTTTCCACTAACACTGATTGGTGTAACTGGTCCAAACAAGTCCATATGTACCAGTTCTAAAACTCTGTTTGTTGAATGTTGAGACTTAGTCTTGAAACTTGCTTTTTTTTGTTTTCCTTGTTGATATGCATCACACATGCGGTTTTTCTTGTATGTCATCTCTCGTAGTCCAATCACCAAATTCTTTTTGACTAACAGGTTGATATCATCAAAGTTTAGGTGACTCGCCTTCTTGTGCCACGATAACCGAGTTCGACTTGGTATGCACGATCAAACAAGTTTCTGAAACTGCTGTAGACCAATCTACAACGTACATATTCTCTTCTCTTCTTCCAGCAAGAACTACTTGGAAAGCTTTTTCGCTGACGACAATGCAATACTCCTTATCAAAGGTGACTTTGTATCCCCTATCGCAGGATTGTAGTGTAATCCTTCCATGTAAGATACATTCTTGATTGTGAGTCCATTTCTGATTAAGTTTCCATAACCTTTTGTGTAACCAGGTTTGTCTTTACTACCAAAATTGACTCTTGTTCCATCTTTAGCTACAAAGTCAGTGAGACAGTCCTTGCTCTTTGTCATGTGCCTAGAGCATCAACTGTCAAAGTACCAAATATCCTTCAAAAAAATTTAAAATGCTTTAGGTACCCAACTCTGTTTGGGTCCATAGTGGTCATTTGTCAGTACAACTCTGGGTATATTTCCATAAGGTCTTCTCTGGAAATTGTTGCACTGCTTTCATATATATAAGCCACACTTCCATAATATCTTTTCTTGGATTGTGTCTCATTTATATGATTTCTCAGGTCTTCTAGTTTAGACTGATTTCCAAAATGTTTTCTATTATTAAAAGTTGCATAATAACCATCATTCCTTTTGTATTGAGGTCTGGACTGACCTTTGTACTGGGACTTTTGCTGAGAACTATGATAAGCTCTATGATGAGTTTTGGACTGAAACTTGTGATAAGTTTTCGGTCTGGAATGATTGTTCTTATCAGTTTTAATAGTAGATTCAGTAAAATTCCAATCATCATCAGTGGGGTATAGTCTGCCTTTCCCCACGGATGTGTGAATCTTTGAATGATTGACATTTTTAGATTTAATCTAATTAAAATTTTTCTGGTTCTTGACTTGATCAGTTTTTGTAGATTTGGCAGTTGATCTATCGTTTCGGTTTCCTTGTGGTACAACTGATCTACCATTTGGTTTACCTTTGTTGGTAGTTACAATTGTCTTCTTAAAGAACTGAGTTGTCTTATGTGAAGCTGACTTTACTGGTTCAGCAATTTTCTCAGTCTGTGGAAGTTGCTCAGCTACAAACTTAATACCAGTTTTGATACTAGGTTCAGCCGCTTTGCTAGTTCCTTCCTTAGAAGATTGATGTGTATCAAATCCTAAGCCAGTTCTGTCTCCATATGGCTTTCCTAATTTGAATCCAGTAGATGAACTTGATTGAGCAAAAGATTCAGTTGTTGCTACTGATGCAGTAGGCTGATACTGATTCTTTCCTTTATCAGTTCTAGTTAGCTTCATCATATTTAGTTCGGACTTCAATCTTTCAACTTCAAGAATTAGAACTTCTTTCTCAACTTTAATTGATTCATAACCAGCTTGAATAGTTACTAGCTGATTCATCAATTCGTCAAGTGTTTCTTCTAATTCTAGATTTTTCGGATTGGAGTCAACAGTCGAAGAACATGCATTCTGTATGAAAATCTGAGCTGAGGAATATTTAGAGTTAGATTCACATAACTCATTTGGATTCTCCATATGAGCCATTAAAGCTATGTCATATGATAATCTTTCAGTGCCAGCTTCATACTCTGACTCATCTCTGGCTAAGAGTGCTCTTCTGCCAGTTCTTCGTTGCTGAGTCTTCTTACCGGTCAGTTCTAGACATTAAGCTTTGTAGTGTCCAGCAGTCTTATAGTTGAAGCAAAGATATTCATCGTCTTTCTTCTTTTCAGGAGTCATCTTGATGAACTTCTGAGTGACTTGGTGTCCACTCTTCATTCTTTGAATTCTGTTCATCATTAGAGCCATCTGCTCCTCCATCTCATCCAATTGCTGAAGATTGCTAGATGAGGTTTCTTGGTTATCATTTGAGGCTACTGCTGCAAGAGCTGTTGTTTTGGGTTCCTCCATGGCTTTGATTAGAGCTGTTGTCATGATGAAATCTTCACTGAATTCCTAAGCTTTGAGATCTGAGAAGATTTTGAATGAATCTTCTGTGTCAAGTCTTCTTGATTCTTCCATTGCAGTGACCTTCATCTTCCAGTACATTGGTAAAGCCTTCAAGATTCTAGTGTTGATCTCTTTCTTGGTGTACTCAATCTTGAGTAGAGCCAATTCATCCATGATAGCGCTGAATTATGTTTCCATCTGATCAATATTTTCGCCTGACTTCATCTTGAAATTCTCAAACTTCTATTTTGTGACGGAGATCTTATTCTCTTTAATAGAGCCAGTTCCTTCGCAAACCAACTGAATTTTCTCCCATATCTCTTTAGTAGTAATGCAATCCTTGACTTTCAGATACATGTTGCTGTCAAGAGTTCTGAGTAAGATGTCCGTGGCGAAATTATTCAAGTTGTTTCTCTTTCGAACATCACTGGTCCATTCAGCTTTAGGCTTGGGAACTCTAACTTGATTTTCACCAACAGTCTGCATGTAAGTGATCTGGATAGGTCCAGCAGTGAGTACATCTATCATCTCATCATGAGAAACTGCTAGAAAAGCCTACAAACGACGTTTATATTCATCAAATCTATCCATATTGCACATCAACATTTGTCTGGCATACTGAGTGTTATCCATTGTGTGAGTGAATGAGATTTGTATTATGCAAAGACTAGGAATATGAAACACTGAGCTTTTTCAGGAGAACAACTAGAGGAGATAATTAGAGCAGGTGAGTTTTCAACAATAACTTGTTAAAGTAACACTGCTCCAATACCAATTGTTGGTCTCTTGGAAAGGCTAACACAAGTTTAGGGGGAGGGGTGAATAAACTTGTCACCAAAAACCTAACTGAGAACCGAGTCTCGTGCAGGTTGATTAACAATTAAGGTTCAGTTTTAACTTGTGTGGAGTTGAGCTAACAAAGCTGAGTTTTGGTCAAACTGACTTATACAAAACTGAGTCAACCGGCAGCGGATATAAATTTTAGCCTTTATCTGGATCTTGTTATTCTATAAGATAAAGCTGTATGAAAAATTGAATTCTGGTGAATGACAGTTTGTGAACTGTGTATGCTTATAACAATCAATTTCAGTATGCTGTAAAAACAAATATAAATGCTGTAAAGTAAATAAAAAAATGTAAATCCGTAAAGTAAGTAGAGCAAGAATTATAGTGGGTCCAGGTGGTGTAATCCTATCAGTCCACTCTTCCTCTGTGATGTAGGAGGAAAATTCCACTAGAACTCCTTGAGATACGCTGTTACAAAAAGTCCTATATGATAGTCCTTGACTAATCCCTAGTGTCACTATCTAAACAACAAAAGACCAAGTTGTATGGCTGCTCTTCAACTGATTGAACCACTAGTCCTTAGAGGGTTGTATTGCCTCTTCGCCAGCTACCACAACAAACACAGTCTACCCGACTGCAAATGTCATGACTGTCCTTGGGAACTCCTTGACCGGATTGTTTCACAGTCTAAGCCTTTGATTAAGAATCAAATTTGGGCTGAGAATCAATAAATTGATTCTTGCTTGTGGTTCTTCAAAGTGTAGAAATATGGATAACATCGATGTAGCTTGAACACTTGAAGAATACTAGATAAGATCTTGTTGAGTGCAAATAACAAATCGAATGAACGAGACTTTTGTAGAAAAATGCTTGTAATCTTGTTAATTCTTGGTGTTTGATCCTTGGTGCAAAGTCCTCTATTTATAGTGTGAGGTCCAACGTTCATCTTGCTTGAATTCGAATTGTATCAACGTCTATCTTGTAACGGCTATATTTAGTGACCGTTCTGACTTGTCAGTATTTCATCCAATAGGGTTGATTCCTTTACAATGTTTGAATGTACTTTCAGTTTGTTGGATGACTGACTTATAAAACTGTGTATCCTGATTAGTTTTATACTTAGTATGTCGTTTTTAGTTTACTAACTGACTTAGAGCATTAACTGAGTTTTTACTCTTCTTCAAAAACTTCAGTAATCTATTTGTTTGATTTTATGTGACTGAATCAGATTACACCATTCCTTATAACGATCTTCTAAGATATCATTGTCCTTATGATACTTAGGTCTTTTTTCAAGATCCATAAAGTCAGCTCAGGCCATCACAGACTTACCTGAATTCTAACCTTATAGTCTCGGCTTAAGATCTTCATAACTGAGTTTGATCCCTCAGTTCTTCAATCTTCCTTAACTGAGTTTGTGTCCCTCAGTGCTTAAAATACTGAGTTTGTTCCCTCAGCCTTCAGTTTTAGATAAGCCAACCGAGTCTGTGTCCCTCAACGAACTTACCTTATTCACTTCTGAGTGAACTTTAGTTCATGGTGTATATCTTCAGTCTTCAGTTCAGTTCCAGTTATCTAAGTGTTTTCCAGTTTCATAGATGATTTCCAGTTTCAGTTCTACGACACTTCTATCTATTACAGTGCTTGTTTGATATAACCTATACAATTATCAGACTCTATTAAAACCTATACATTCAGTTCTAGACATCTTTTAGCTTTCCACTATAACAATTAGTTTCAGCACTTCATCAATAGGGTGTTAATAAACATATTCTTGAATACGATGAATCATCATCAAAACTAAATTTTATTCCCAACAAATGGTCCCGAGGGTCCTTGTTTCCATCGTAGGGTTCCAACTTTGGGATCTTGAACCTTGTCGGTCGGGGTAGTTGTCAATCTTTTCAGAAAAAGAGGATTCGAGGGCCAGGAGTCCAGATCTCCTCCCGACAATTGCATCTAGTTCGGCGCGTGCTGCCTCCATCATCTGGGGTACAACCAGCTACTTTCTCAGATTTGAAGAGGAGGATTGATCGTCGTTCCTATTTTCTCTACACCTTGGTGAGAAGGTGTTTGTTGCCACGACCCATCAATAAGGCCATTTTCCTCCTCCAGCTCCTGATCCTGGGAATTTTCCCCAGATGAACCTCTGTTCTTCTGACCCTGATCTTGTGAATTTCATCAAGAGGGTCTTCATCTTCTAAACCTTCCCAGTCTTCATCATCTTCATCCTCTTCTGCCAAAACGGCATTGAGAACACCTTTTTTGTAAGTAACGATGTGATTTTGACCAGAAAGTTAAATAAGACACGTCGGTGCAAACGGCATGCAAAACGGACACACGAATGGCCTTGTACATGGAATCAAAAATCACACCATTAAGTACTCAGTGGGTACAAAAAAAAGTACGAAAAAAAGGATTGTAATTTTCTTTGAAGTAACGATGTGATATCGATCAGAAAGTTAAATAAGACACGTCGGCGCAAACGGCATGCAAAACTGTTGGACTTATTTTAAGTTTTAGTGATGAGTGCCAGACTAGCTGTTATAGAGCAAAGGCAAAAAGATGTCTAGATTAAATGTATAGGCTTATTAGAGTTTGATCTTTGTATAGGTTTGATCAAACAAGCATTGTAATTGGTCAGCTGACTTTCATCAGCGGACCTGTCTAGGTCAGTAAGGTTACTGAGTCAGTAGACTAGTTTAGAAACCTGCTGAAGACTGAAGGCTGAGGGTTCAAACTCAGTTATTGAAGGCTAATGGATAAAACATAGTATTTAAAGTCAAGGATATGGAATCAGAATTTAGGGAAGTCTGTGATGACCTAAACTGATTGCATATACCTTGTGTACAAGGTCTAAGTTCCATAAGTTAAGTGGTGATTGTAATGTGGTTATGATCAAAATGGTGTAATCTAATTTCATAATAAAAAAGTTAGATATAAGAGAAGTCATCTGCAGTGTTTTATAAACACAGCAACTTTGGATTAGCTGACTGATATGTATTTCAGCAGACTTATATACACAGGAACCTGTTGGATATATATCTCGAATTAATCAAAGGTTACATTGGAAGATTACAAGGAAAAGGACATATAACAACTCTTGATTTTGTCAACAAATCAATGGCTAAGATTAAAGGGACGTTGGAAAGATTCAGAGCTTTACCCAATGGATACAAGTCAAAGGGTAGACAGTTTGAAAACTGTCAAAAAGTAACTGACAGTGTGAGTACTATGTACAAGGACAGAATGCAAGTCATGAAAGGGACAAATCTGAAACGGCTATGTTTGAATTTCAAACATAAGTCACCAGGATTCTCACCTATAAATAGAAGACCCCTGATACATAAACAGATGATGAAAATTGAAAAACACAACAAGATAATTTGCCTGAAGCTATCAAGTTTATTATCAAGAAAATCACCCTGCTAACCCTTCTGAACTAAAAAGCTACTGATCCAGTATATTCTTCAAGTGTAATATGTTATCAGGCTACGTCAAGTTTACACACTTGAAGACTTCAAGCTGCTGATCATTTCATCCTGATCAAGCTGCTGAAAGCTGAATCACTTACTTGATTCAAACTTTCTTTTACAAGAAACCTGCTGAAGTCAGTGAAGCATCTTTTGGTGTCAAGGACTGTTGTTTGTGGTGGAGCTGGTGAAGAGGCAATCCTACCCTTCAAGGACCAGTGGAAGACTTTGGAGCAGCAATCCTACCTGTTCCTAGTGTTCAGTTTGTGAAGCCATAGTTATTGGTGAAGGACAAACATCTCAGGGATTTTTGTTACTGCAACCTCAAAGATCTCTAGTGAATTACCTCCAAAATCACAGGAGAAGAGTGGACTGACAGGATTACACCACCTGGAACCACTATAAAATCGGCCTACTTACTTTCTGCCTTTATATTCTGCATTTAGTATATTTAACACATCAATCTACTGAAACTAGAAACTGAATCACACACTTACACTACTGAGTATCTAATACTTGGTATCATATTTTAACAACAAGTAATAAGGCTTAACTTGAATATATTCCACTGCAACAAATTCAGTAAAATCAACAGTCAGCAGACTACTAGTGTCGCGGACTAGAGCAGTCAGCAGCTACTGAACTTGCTGAGTTTGTTACTCCAAAAGTTTTAAGTGTTAAGTTTATTCACCCCCCCTCTAAACTTAACCAAAGCCTTTCAAGGGACCAACAATTGGTATCAGAGCAGTGTTTCTGTTCTGATGTAATCCTACTTGTTGTGCTTGTGAAAATACTTTGAAAACTTTTTCAAGTTTTTGATTTTCAAAAATTTGCATCATGGATAACAACCAGTATGTTAGAACAATGTTGATGTGTTCTTTAGATCATTTTGATGAGTATAAACGTCGTATGCAGGCTTTTCTAGCTGCAACATATGATGAGATGATGGATGTGCTGACAGATGGACCACTAGAGATCACCAAGTCAGGAACAGTGGGAAATGAGACATAGTATATTCCAAAACCAAAAAGAGAATAGAATGCCGAAGATAGAAAAAGAGAAAACCTCAACAATATTGATATTGATATCATATACAGAACCTTGGATAGCAATATGTACATGAAAGTGAAAGATTGCAAGACTGCAAAAGAACTCTGGGATAAGTTACAATTAATCTGTGAAGGCACTAATGCAATCAAAAAAACAAGATCAGTGTGGCCAAAAGAAGTTTCAAGATTTCAAAATGAAACCAATTGAAACCATTGAACAAATGGAGTCAAGATTCAATGCAATCATGGATGAACTCACCCTACCGAGTGGAAAGTACTCAAAAGAAGAAATCAATTCAAAAATCTTAGAAGCATTACCTGCAAAAGAAGTTTGGGAAATGAAGGTGACTGCAATGGAAGAAATGAGAAGTCTACATGAAGATGACACCTTCAAATTGTTTTCAGATCTCAAAGCTTATGAATTCAGTAAGAAACTTGTACCTGAGACTGAAAAAGAAGAACCAAAGACCATTGCATTGGCTGCTACACATCAAGAAGAAACATCAGGAGCTCAAGAAGATCTACTGAATGAGATGCAAGAGAAAATTGCCCTAATGAGCAAGAAAATCAGAATGATGAAAAATGGAAGGGGTTCTCCAAGGAATTTCACAAAGAAATGTAGTGAAAAGAAGAAGGAAGAATTCAAGAAAGACAATGATTATTTGTGCTTTAAATGCAAGAAACCAGGACACTTCAAACCTGACTGTCCTGAAACTAAAATAGAAGAAGGAACCTGATTATCTTTGCTTCAACTGCAAGAAGCCTGGACATTTCAGACTTGATTGTCCAGACCTATTGAAGGGCCAAAGTCAACAAAGAAGATCTGGCAAGAAAGCAATGGTTGCTGAAGATGAATCAGGATATGAAGTTGAATCAGATAAAGGAAATGAATCCGATAATACTGCACTTGTTGCTGAGATGGATGATTATGCTTTAATGGCAAATATTGATGAAACAGAGGAGGTATACAATTCTGTGTCTATAAACACTCCTGCTGAAAGTGATTGTGAATCAACTTGTGGTTCAAATCCTAAAAATTCTAACAATGAAGAAAATTTGGATGCCATCCTTAATCAACTGAGGATAATACAATCTGGTTATGAAATTGTGAAGGATGAAAAAGAAGCTCTTCAAGCGGAAGTTGAAAGGTTAAAAGCTGAATTAAGAATTCTCAAGGGAAAGGAAAAAGAGATTGGAAGAATCAGCATAAGCCTGCTGTACATTCAGTAGTTGCTGAATCTGCAGAACAATCTTGTTCCTCCACTGCATTCAAATCTAGAAAGCCTTATGGTGATAGAACATGCCTTGGATTTGGAACTGAACAATCCAATAAGAGTGGATCCAGTAAGGTTACTGAACCTAGTACCAGAATTGGTCCTAAGTTTGTGCCTACACAAGATCCAACTCCCAAAAAGGTTGCTGAGGCAGTGAAGCGTCCTGAAAAGACTTCAAGGAAGCAAAATCAGAAGTCAAAAATGTCAACAACACCTAACAAAAAGAATAAATCTAAGAGTAGAACTGTTGTACCTTTTAGACCTGCTGATAGCAGACCTGCTACCAAGTCTGCTGGACCACATAAAGGGAAAAATCAGAAATATTCCAAGGATAAGAATCCTAAACCTAAAAATGTCAACCATTCTAAGGATACTTATCTCAGGGGGGAAAAGTAGATTGTTCCGTGCTGACGATGACTGGAATATTCCTGTACCTACTGCTAGAAACAATAGATATAACCATAATGCTAGGGTAAAACCTCAGCATTGGACACATCAGAGGACTTATACAAGACCTCATCAGGGACCTCAACAGACTCCATATTATAGGGCTGCTCCTAACAGACATCAAACCTATGGTTATGCTTGTGCTTCTAACAATAGAAATCACTCTAAACAACATTACATACCAAAAGGCCAGAAAGCATATGTGAGTCCTACATAACCAAATGTTAGACCTTATGGATGTGTAGAATACATGTATGAACAACCGTATGACACTTTTCAGAGAAGACCTTATGGAAATTTGCCATGGGTCACTCTTACCACTGACCACTATGGACCCAAACAGTTTTGGGTACCGAAAATGCATTAACTTTGTTTTGTAGGGTGTCTGGTACTTTGACAGTGGATGTTCCAGACATATGACAAAGAATAAGCACTGTTTGTCAAATTTTGTGGCAAAGGATGGTCCAAGAGTGAATTTTGGCAACAAAAACACACCAGGATACACAAGAGGATATGTCACACTTGTGAGAAATGGATTAACTATCAGGAATGTTGCATTTGTGGAAAGACTGGACTACAACCTACTGAGCACTGGACAGTTTTGTGATATGGGTAACAAGGTCACCTTTGACAAAGGCACACGTATTGTCATTAGTGAAAGAGGTGATCAAGTTGTGTTGGCTGGAAGAAGACAACAAAACATGTATGTTGTGGATTGGTCTACTGCTGTTCCAGAAACATGCCGATTGTGCATACCAAGTCGAACTTAATTGGTTATGGCATAAGAAGTTGAATCATCTAAACTTTGATTATATCAATCAGTTGGTGAAGAAGAAACTGGTGATTGGTTTACCTGAGATCACATTCAAAAAGGATGTTATATGTGATGCTTGTCAGCAAGGTAAACAAACAAAATCAAGCTTCAAGTCAAGGACTAAGCAATCAACAAAAAGAGTCTTGGAACTGATGCACATGGATCTTTTTGGACCAGTAACACCAACAAGTGTGACAGGAAAGAAGTACACTCTAGTAGTTGTGGATGATTATTCAAGATACACTTGGGTAATATTCATGAAGAAGAAAAGTGAAACACTTCAAATGATGCCTGAACTTTTGAAGAGACTGCAAAATGAGAAAAGTTTGAGAGTAGTAAAGATCAGATCAGACAAGGGTACTGAATTTCTCAATAAAGTTATCAGAGAATATTGTGAGCAAAATGGTGTGCTACATCAACTAGCTGCTGCTGGTACACCTCAGGAAAATGGGGTTGCTGAAAAAAGAAATAGGACTTTGAAAAAAGCAGGAAGAACTATGATTGGTGAAGCATTATTACCTGAAAGATATTGGGCTGAAGCAGTTAATACGGCATGCTATACACAAAATAGGACCTCAGTGAATAAAAAGCTGCTGAAGACACCTTATGAGATTTGGAATGGAAGGAAACCTAATATATCCTATTTCCACCCATTTGGAAGCAAATGTTTTATATTAAATCATAAGGAGCAATTGAAGACATTCCAACCAAAATCAGATGAAGGAATTTTCTTGGGATATTCTTCTGTCAGCAAGGCATTCAGGGTACTAAATAAAAGGAGACTGAAACATGAAGAAACAATACATGTTGTATTTGATGAACCTAAGATCACTGGAATGGAAGATGAAGCTTCAGAACCTGCTGAGAATCAACAAGTCACTGATCCAGAATGTGTTGATGTTTTGGAAAGGATAAATGATTTAAAGTTTTCTGACTCTGCCCCTGCTGAACACCCTGCTGGTAACACTACTGATGCAACAACTGAGGCAGTTCAAGGATCTGTTGAACCCCATATTGAAGCTACAGCAGACCCTACTAAGATGATGTTCCTGAGAATCAATCAAACCAAAATCCACAATGGTTAAGGGATCATCATGCTGAGCAAGTTATTGGCATTATACAACAAGGTGTGAGGACTAGAAGGCAATTAGAAGGTATGTTTACTTGATTTCTATCTCAAATGGAACCTAAAGTTGTTGAAGAAGTAATATCAGATCCAGATTGGATAATTTCTATGCAAGAAGAATTGAATGAATTTGAAAGAAATCAAGTTTGGACACTAGTGGAAAGGCCTAATCATGCAAACATAATTGGTACAAAATGGGTTTACAGAAACAAATTGGATGAATCTGGTACCTATTATGAGGAATAAGGCCAGACTAGTAGCAAAAGGCTATTCTCAAGCAGAAGGAATAGATTTTGATGAGACATATGCCCCTGTTGCAAGATTGGAAGCTATAAGGTTAATCTTGGCATATGCTGCCTACAAAAACTTCAAAGTATGCCAGATGGATGTCAAGACTGCATTTCTGAATGGCATTCTGGAGGAATTTTATGTTCATCAACCTCCTGGTTTTGAAGTTAAAGATCAAGAAGATAAAGTGTACAGACTCAATAAAGCACTTTATGGCTTGAAACAAGCACCAACAGCATGGTATGAGACCCTATCTCAATTCTTGGTGGACAATGGTTTTACCAAAGGTACCATTGACAACACTCTTTTCAGAATCAATGAAGGAGACAACACCCTGCTGGTATAGATTTATGTTGATGACATAATGTTTGGTTCTGAAACTGAATTACTATGTGAAAAGTTTGCCAATTTGATGAAAAGTAAATTCCAAATGAGTATGATGGGAGAAATGAACTATTTCTTGGGATTACAAGTCAAACAAATGAAAGATGGAATCTTCATTCATCAAACCAAGTATACCAAGGAGCTACTGAAGTAATTTGGTATGGAAAATAGCACCAAGGTATCAACTCCTATGAGTACAAACATTAGTCTGGATGAAGATAAAGAAGGCAAAGATGTTGATCAAACTTTATACAGATGGATGATAGGCGGTCTACTGTACCTTCCTGCCAGCAAACCTAATATATCCTTTGTTGTAGGTGTTTGTGCAAGATTTCAATCAAAACCTAAGGAAAGTCATTTAGCTGCAGTCAAAAGAGTTCTCAAGTATCTAAAAGAGACCTTGGATGTAGGGATATGGTATTCAAAAGATGGAAGCTTCAAGGTTATATCCTACTCAGATTCTGACTATGCTGGATGCAAGATTGATAGAAAAAGCACTACATGAACCTGTCAGTTGATGGGAAATAGATTGGTTTCCTGGTTCAGCAAGAAACATAATTCTATATCAACTTCTACTGCTGAAGCTGAATACATTGCTGCTGGAAGTTTCTGTGCACAAATACTATGGTTAAGACAACAATTAAGGGATTATGGAATTGAAGAAAGAGAAATTCCCATAATGTGTGACAACACAAGTGCAATTGCAATCACAGAAAATCCTGTTTTGCACTCAAGAACCAAGCACATTGATGTGAGACATCATTTTATAAGAGATCATGTTGAAAAGAAAGATGTGGTGGTTCTTTACATCCCTACTGAAGATCAACTTGTTGACATTTTCACAAAACCATTGGGTGAAAGATTTGCTAAGTTAAGGACTGAACTTGGAATCATAAAAGTTGACTGATATACTTTAATGATCAGCAGTGTACTGGAATTCACCAAGGGGATTAGTCTTTGCTATGTTGGGTGAGCTCACTTAGCAGAATAGTCATTGGTATCAACAATTCCATGTATTTATTTTTGTTTGGACAATTGAGCAAATGATGTTGCCAAGGGGATTGGTCTTTGTCCTGTTGGGTGAGCTCACTTGACAGATCAGTCATTGGTATTAAACTTTATCTTGTATTATCAGTTGGACAAAACAAGAGGAATTGAAGATCAGCAGAGTAACTTTGTCAGCAGGCTGCTGAGGCATCTTTGTCAGCAGGCTGCTGAGCCAAGTCTACTGATGGGAAAAGCTACTGAAGCATACGTTACACAGTCAAACTTCAACAAAAGTGAAAAAGCAAAAGACCGGGATATTTATCTTATCTTTATAACCGCAGTTACACGATCGAACGATTACAACTCTTTATGGATCAGTCATGGGACACGTGGCAAGATCTCATTAATTACAAATTTAATCGTGGTTAATGCTACAGTGCATGTACAATGATTTATCTGACAAGTTTCAACCACCTATCTCTATATATACAGACATATATACAGAGTCTTTACTTACAACTTTCAGATCGTTATTTCTCTAAAAATACATTGCATGAACACAGATTTAAAACCATTCTTCTTCATATTTTTCATTTCTAATGGCGGATAAAGGTGATGTTCATATTGGATCAAGTCAAAGTGTGAGAGGGTACGTTACTGATTGTCATACCACTGAATTAGCCATCACATTGGAAGAAGAATCAGAAGGGTTGCTGGTTTGGAAAATGTTATTAATAGAAGATTGGAAAGAATTTCATACATCAATGTTTTGGAATTATGGAAGAACTGTTAGTAATACCATTCGCAACGGAAGCGATTTTAAGGATCTAGATCTATATAATACACGTAATAAAAATAACTAGATCTATTCTACAAGGGGGATGTAGATCATACCTCTTGAATCTCAAAATTTAAGTTGAAGAACCGCAAAAGGATGTATGTAAGAAGATGTGAAGAGCACCACGATCTTCCGTACGTGTGATCCAAGCAACTCCCGGTGGAAGGAATTTTCGACTCGAACCCTTCCGATATGCTACCCGGAAAAATCTCCAAGATTTTTCCCCAACCCTTGGCCGAAAATTCTTCCCTCTAATTTGCAAGAGTGGTCGAAATTATTGCGTGTCTTAAGGCTTGGGAGAACTCTCTTTATATAGGAGAGTAAAACTTAGCCTCCAAGGATTTTTATTTTGCAAATAAATAATACAATTAATAAAAGATAATTCCATAATATTCTAGAACAAATCTAGAATAATATTTATCTTTATTATTTACCATAAATATTTATCCAATAAATATTTTATGCACATGTCTTATTAATCACAAGAAAACTAATTTCTTGTTGACCAATAAACACATGGGGCGAAATTTATCATCATTGACCTAGTCAATATGATTTTTTCCACACACACACTAATTGGGCCAAGATTATGGAAAATGTCTTTTCCACATATTTAATTATTTAGCCCAACTAATTTAATAGTCCACTAAACAATTAATTCACATATCGTTTTAATAAAGTCCAACAAGAACTAAATTAATATTATCAGGATTTGACGTCCGAGAATAGCTATGCTATATTAGGAGGCACGTCGGGGACCATGAACTAATAATCAGCGGCTCCGATAAATCAAATAAATAATTATAGAATAATTATATTCGATAAATCAATCACAGGAATATGCCACCATAATCCCATGACTGCACTCCTCCGATTATAAGATTATATTTATCTCCTCACGAGAATAATAATAAGCGTCCATTGATATAATCATTACATATGGATTAATCCTCCATAGACTGTTCATTCTACATCGGGAAGTTACCGTTAACCCTTTTTAGAATCTCTTATCCTTATTTACCATTAACCCCCTAGTGATCAATTAATTCATACAACTCACTGGTAGCTAATCAGTGTAGTATGAACTCGTACGATCGATCGCTTTCTAGGATTAACAAATAAGGGAACTGTCTATCTACTTCCATAAATGGAAGGAATGGATTCCGTATATGTGATAACACGGACTACTCACTCAATCCAAGACAATGCCAAGATGGGGTAATTCGGACCACGGACTCGGTGTAATCCTTAACCGTCAAGTCAAACTTCATACCGATTCAAGCGCTTGACTCGTGATCACCTCGGATTAAGATACATCCATAAATATGATCATCCATTGATTCGATAAGACTTCTCGATTACGGAATTATATCGTGAACTCTAATCAAATCGGTCCACCCCTATATGATATATCTATCATATATAAATGCCCCATTAGGTTCTCTTAACCGAAAGTCCGGATAAGACAATCACACCTATTGTGTTCTGGGCGCATGAATAGCACGTTAAAGGAGAGACCCGATACTCTCGATTAACTTCACTACGGGCTAATTGTATTTTAAGTACATCTTCACTAACTCAATCCTCCCGTGTATATCCCATACACTGAGTTAAGTGATTACATAAACGATATACTTTAGGGTTTTCTGTAGTGTAAATACTATTGTCACATCGGTGAATATGAGAATAATAAATATCAATAATAACATCATTTCATTTATTAAATAAAACAATTACAAAATTGTCTTTCGGGCATCACACCTAACAATCTCCCACTTGCACGAAAGCATGTGATTAATTGTTTTAGAGCACACCTTATTATTTAAAATACAGCAAACTATCACTCCCACTTGCTCTAAAGCAAATGAGACATGTCTCTAATACCTATAGTCTCCAAGTGTCGACTAAAAGCTTCAATCGACGCCGTCTTGGTGAATGGATCAAATAGGATTATCGGCGGAGGCGATTTTCTTGACGGGAATGTCCCCTCTATCGACAAAATCGTTGATCACCCAGTATTTTCTCTCTATATTCTTCGACTTACTGTGCTTTCGAGGTTCCCTAGAGTTGGCAATGGCCCCATTGTTATCACAATAGAGAGTGATAGGATCTTCAGCATTCGGGACAACGCCTAATCCGCTGATGAACTTTCTTAACCAAACTGCTTCTTTAGCTGCCTCCGAGCCCGCTATGAACTCAGCTTCCATTGTTGAATCGGCTGTGCTGGATTGCTTTTGGCTTCTCCATTCAACTGCACCGCCACCAAGCGTAAACACTGAACCAGAGGTAGATTTAGAATCATCTCTGTCTGACTGAAAGTCAGAATCGGTGTACCCCGCTAGCTCCAAACTCCCACTCGAATAGACAAGCATATAATTTCGGTTCTCTTCAAATATTTGATGAGATTCTTTATCGTCGTCCAAAGTGCGGTTGCCCCGGATTTGACCGAAAACGGCCGACTAATCCAACGCCGTAACAAATGTCGTGTCTCGTACACCTCATAGCATACATAAGACTACCAACGGCCCGAGGCATATGGCACTCTTCCCATAGTTTCGTACGCTTCGGGGTTTGAGGCCCCCGAGTCTTAGAGAGGTAAACGCCGTGACGGGTTGGTAGAAAACCCTTCTTTGCGTTCTCCATACCGAAGCGTGCCGACCTTATCTATATAAGTTGCTTTGGGACAGAGCTAACATCATGTTCTTGCGATCCCTTATAATTTGGATCCCTAGAACATAACTCGCTTCTCCCAAATCTTTCATTTGGAATTGCGTGGTCAACCAACTTTTCACGTCGGACATCATCCCCTTATCGTTGCCAATTAGGAGTATGTCATCAACGTACAACACTAGAAATACAACACTATCTTTGATAACCTTCTTGTACACACAAGATTCATCAAAGTGTTGTTCGAAATCATAAGACTTGATAGTGTGATCGAATCTATGATACCAGGAACGAGATGCTTGCTTCAACCCATAAATGGATCTGAGCAACTTGCACACCATGTGCTCTCGACCTTCTTCAATGAATCCCTCTGGTTGCTGCATATAGATTTCCTCGTCAAGAAAGCCGTTTAGAAACGCTGTCTTAACATCCATCTACCAGATTTCATAATCCAAACATGCAGCAATCGAAAGGAGGATGCGGATGGTTTTCATCATGGCCACAGGTGAGAAGGTTTCCTCGTAGTCTATACCTTCTCGCTGTGTGTAACCTTTGGCTACCAGCCGTGCATTGAAGGTTTCAACCTTCCCATCTACTCCTCTCTTTCGCTTGTAGAGCCATTTACATCCAATGGGCCTTTCACCCTGAGGAAGTTCTACAAGTTTCCAGACTGAGTTAGAGTACATAGACTCCATCTCTTGATTCATTGCGTCAATCCATTTATCCTTATCGTGATCCAGTAAGGCCTTCTTATAGGTCGGAGGATCATCTTCCACCCCATCAGAGGCGACTACGTTTGCCTCTAAATCCATGCCGTACCGAGCCGGTGGCCGAACCACTCTCGCAGTACGTCTGGGTGGAACAGGAATGTCGGAAGTGACTGTTGTATTATTAGTGTTGTTTACAGGAACATCAGCAGAACAATGGGCCTGATGTCATCAGAGAGTAATTCCTCTAGTACAATTGTACTTCGAGGTCTGTGGTCTTTCATATAACTTTCCTCCAAGAACGTAGCGTTAGTCGAGACTAGCACTTTGTTATCTTCCGGATCGTAAAATAGACCACCACGTGTACCTTTTGGATAGCCTACAAACAAACATACTTTCGTACGTGATTGTAGCTTGGTAGTCTTGTCCATCGCACATGTGCGGGACAACCCCATATGCGGAAGTGACGCATGCTTTCGCGATGTCCCGACCACATCTCAATGGGTGTCTTTTCGACGGACTTTGACGGTACCGCATTCAAAATGTAGACCGCCGCTTCTAAAGCATAACCCCAAAAGGATATAGGTAGTGAGGCGTAGCTCATCATTGATCTAACCATGTTAATCAATGTCATGTTTCTCCTCTCGAACTCCGTTTTGCCGAGGTGTCCTAGGCACCGAACGTTGGAAACAAATTCCTTTTTCACCAAGTAGTCAATGAACTCGCATCTAAATACTCACCTCCACGATCCGAGCGAAGGCATTTCAATGACTTGCCTAGTTGCCTTTCGTCTTCTGCTTGGAACTCCTTGAACTTTCCAAAAGCCTCGGACTTTCTATGCAGCAGATAAACATAACCGAATCTCGAGTAATCATCAATGAAAGTCCCAAAGTACTCGTATCCGCCTCTAGCTTGTACGTTCATCGGACCACAAAGGTCCGAATGCACTAAGTCTAGAGTTCCCGTGGCTCTATTACCCTTTGATGAGAAGGGACGCTTAGTCATTTTTCCCTCCGGCAACACTCGCGGACGGGCGGTGTGTCAACGATGACTCACCTAAGGCATTGACCTTTTCAAGTCTTTTGAGTCTTTCAAAGGAAATATGGCCAAGCCTTAGATGCCACAAGTATGTTTTATCTTCTTTTACTTGAGAAACTTTCTGCCTTTTAGCAGATCTTTGATGAGCAGTTTTAAACATTTCAGTATTAAGTAGGGGAGCTTTATGTGGTCTTACAAAATATAAACCGTTTTCATTTATAGTTGAACACAATTCATAGCCATTCTTTGAAATAACAAATTCACCATTCAAATTTGAAACAGAAAATGATTGTTCAACTAAGGCAGAAAAAGAAATCAAATTTCTCCTGAAATTCGGAATAAAATAAACATTTTCTAAATGTAAAATTCTATTATTGAAATGCAAGTCCACAGCTCCCACTGCTTTAGCCGAAATGAGCGCCCCAGTGCCTACTCGCATCACTTGAGAACCCTCTTCCAGCTCCTCATACGAACTAAGAATCCGCAATGAAGAACATACATGGTTAGTAGCTCCAGTATCAAGTATCCAAGTGGACACATCTTTAGCTACATTAAAAGATTCCAAGAATAGTAATTCCAAATTACCTTTCTTATCTTTCCCAAATGGCGACGACCTTGACTTTGCCATCTTTCACATCACGAAGATATTCGGGACAATGGCGTCGCCAATGTCCTACCTCCTTACAGTAAAAGCATTTGCCCTTTGGCTTGGCCTCATCAACTTTCTTGGCAGTCTTTTTCTTCATTGGCTTGGGCACGGGTGCAACATTACCCTTCTTCTTTGGTTTGTCCTTAGGCTTGTTTGATGACCTGGCTTCGGCCATATTGGCTTCAGCTTTCTTATCCCCTACTTGGACCTTATCTTTCGATAGCAGGCCCTCGTAGATAGTCGGTTCATTCAAAGATCATGTGTCATGGTCAACTCATATTTGCCCATCAGATACTGAGTTTTGAACGGGATAAACTCAGGAGTCAACGATTCTAAAATCATTGATACTTGAGTTGCTTCATCGAACTTTGATCCATGAATACCGGCGTCATTGAAGTAACTGATCATATTCAGAACATGACCATTCACTGCTTGACCTTTCTTCAATTTTGTGTTAACGGCCAACCTGATGGCATCGTGTCTTGCTTGGTTGCTTGGTGATCCAAACATCGTAGTAAGTTTCCGCATGATTTCTCCTGTAGACTCAAACTCTTCAATCTGGGTCCTAATAACCTCCGACACTGCCGCCAGGATGATCCCACGAGCCCGGTTATCTGCTTCAATCCAGCGATTACGCTGTTCGATCTCAACTTTACCAGGTTTTTGGATCGCCAGCGTAGGGCATTCGTAATAAGTACATGTTGCACATTCTCATACGTGAGTACCACGTTTAAGTTACTCTTCCATTTCTTAAAGTTGTTTCCCGTTAATTTTTCAGACAGTAAAGCAGAATTTTGAGCAGACATTTTGCTGTAAATAAAATGACATATATTAATTCAAGTTTAACACTACTATATATTATTTTAGGAATTGTAAACTAAAAATAAGTCTACTCTACCATTCCAAGGTTTTAACCTCGCATCTCAGTGCCGCCGTAGGGTAGGTCAAAGAGATGACGGTTAAATCGAGACAATCTCATCAATGAATAACTTGTGAGAATCAAACATCCCACGAGAATCGAACATCCCTTTATTCATTGACTACCTTCCTTTTTTAGCCTAGATATTACCAAAAATATCCTTTATGAGTGTGACCTACTATATCGGATCTCTTAGGTACGCCCCGAGTGTGGCGTCGTAGGATAGGTCGGTGACCCGACGAGTACCCGTAAATCCTATCCTTTCGGAGACCAAGCCATGAATGTTGATAGGGGTGAACACCATCCGTAGGGGGACGAAATCAAAGCGCCGTGAGGCGTCACCCTTCTCTCACTTACTTGTATCTATAGTAGAGGCCGTGGGGTTGGCCGTCGCCTCCCCGCTCCCACTCAATAATTTGGAAGTGGTTGTGGGTTAACTAACCACGTCTTTTTGATGTTATCATAAAAGCTCATCAAATCAAGGATTCCGAATGGTGTCGGTAACGTAGGCAAGCCTACCCGTCCTATTCGTTGAACATATATGACAGTCGGACGAAATCGGGTCAAGACAGCCTCATTGAGATAAGAAGGAATCACCCATCCGCTCTCCGGTGTAGCTTAGTCTTGCCGGACCCCGTGCATACATCACACTAGGAGGGTTAAGTCGGTCGAGCCTAGCTCAGTTGACCACCCAACCTATAAGCGAACCGTTTTTATCCAAGATTTATTGTTCTTTTACCATCATTCAATCTCGTAGACACTACGAATTGAAAACGTGATCTCGTTTGGGCTTTAAGGCGGTTCACCGAGAACACACACCGAAAGGCTTAACGATTTCATAACCCGTCCTCGGATCTTTAATTAGTTACTAAATTTATTAATTACCACGTATTAATTAAATTTCAACTAATTACACGAGTTTGTATACATGCCTATTTTAATTACCAAAATTAAAATTCTACATGTATGCATGGAGTGGATTTATGATATGATGCATGTCATGGAAATTCCGATTTTATATCTATTTTATGATCGAACACATAAAAAATAAATTGCGGAAAATTTAAACACCGAGATGGATTGTTGGTACCCCCGTATCTAATCTATCCTAGGAAAAAATAAATTACAAACTTGTTGTCTTCGAGTCTTGATCTTCGAATCTTGAACTCGAACCGCCGGATCACGAACCACGAACACCCGAGAGGAGAAAATGTCTTTTTTAATTAAATAAATCTAATTTATTATAATTAATCATATATTTATTTCATTATATGCGGCTGCTACTAATTATTTTCCAAAAATAAATTTATTTATTTATTTATTTTTTTGTGTGTCATGCGGCAGTTTAATAATCAAAAAAAATTAGGTCACAAAAAAATTGATGCAGCCGCAACAAAATAAAACCCTAGCCGCAAATTTTTATTAAACAGGACTTATAGCGACGCTTTTCAGCGTCGCAGAAAGTCCTGTAGCAGTTTTTAATAATATTTTATCCGTTTCTCCTCGTTCATACCTTGGGTTTCGTCTTGATCTTCAATTTTCCAGCAAGATCTTCATCTTTTCCAGCCCGGATATTCAAAATTACAATAAAAGATGCTACTTTTACATATAAATTTCGAAAATTGACATAAAATAAATACAATTCCTATGCTCAATTGTTGCTAAACAAAGGAGCTACAATAGATCTAACGAGTAAACAGTACCAACCCCAATCCATCTCTTCAACCAAGACATTCATAACATAAAAATTAATTAAGCATGCATCGGCCCCTTTAAAAAAAAATTGGGACAAAAAAATCTACATGTTTTACCACTCATAGATCTAATATTTTATACGTATAAATATAGATCAACCTGGCTCCGATACCACTGTTAGTAATACCATTCGCAACGGAAGCGATTTTAAGGATCTAGATCTATATAATACACGTAATAAAATAACTAGATCTATTCTACAAGGGGGATGTAGATCATACCTTTTGAATCTAAAAATTCAAGTTGAAGAACCGTAAAAGGATATATGTAAGAAGATGTGAAGAGCACCACGATCTTCCATACGTGTGATCCAAGCAACTCCCGGTGGATGGAATTCTCGACTCGAACCCTTCCGATATGCTACCCGGAAAAATCTCCAAGATTTTTCCCCAACCCTTGGCCGAAAATTCTTCCCTCTAATTTGCAAGAGTGGTCGAAATTATTGTGTGTCTTAAGGCTTGGGAGAACTCTCTTTATATAGGAGAGTAAAACTTAGCCTCCAAGGATTTTTATTTTGCAAATAAATAATCCAATTAATAAAAGATAATTCCATAATATTCTAGAACAAATCTAGAATAATATTTATCTTTATTATTTACCATAAATATTTATCCAATAAATATTTTATGCACATGTCTTATTAATCACAAGAAAACTAATTTCTTGTTGACCAATAAACACAAGGGGCGAAATTTATCATCATTGACCTAGTCAATATGATTTTTTCCACACACACACTAATTGGGCCAAGATTATGGAAAATGTCTTTTCCACATATTTAATTATTTAGCCCAACTAATTTAATAGTCCACTAAACAATTAATTCACATATCGTTTTAATAAAGTCCAACAAGAACTAAATTAATATTATCAGGATTCGACATCCGAGAATAGCAAGAAAGAAGATCTGGCAAGAAAGCTATGGTTGCTGAAGATGAATCAGGATATAAAATTGAATCGGATAAAGGAAATGAATCTGATGATACTGCACTTGTTGCTGATATGGATGATTATGCTTTAATGGAAAATATGGATGAAACAGAGGAGGTATACAATTCTGTATCTATAAACACTCATGCTGACAGTGATTGTGAATCAACTTGTGGTTCAAATCCTAAAAATTCTAACAATGAAGAAACTATGGATGCCATCCTTAATCAACTGAGGATAATACAATCTGGTTATGAGATTGTGAAGGCTGAAAAAGAAGCTCTTCAAGCACAAGTTGAAAGGTTAAAAGCTAAATTAATAATTCTCAAGGGAAAGGAAAAAGAGATTGGACAGAATCAACATAAGCCTACCGTACATTCAGTAGCTGCTGAATCTGCTGAACAATCTTGTTCCTCCACTGCATTCAAATATGGAAAGCCTTATAGTGATAGAACATGCCTTGGATTTGGAACTCAACAATCAAATAAGAGTGGATCCAGTAAGGTTACTGAACCTAGTACCAGAATTGGTCCTAAGTTTGTTCTTGCACAAGATCCAAATCCCAAAAAGGTTGCTAAGGCAATGAATCCTACTGAGAAGACTTCAAGGAAGCAAAATCAGAAGTCAAAAAGGTCAACAACAGCTAACAAATAGAATAAATCTAAGAGTAGGACTGCTGTACCTTCTAGACCTGCTGATAGCAGACCTGCTACCAAGTCTGCTGGACCACATAAAGGGAAAAATCAGAAATTTTCCAAGGATAAGAATCTTAAACCTAAAAATGTCAATCATTCTAAGGATACTTATCTCAGGGGGAAAAGTAGATTGTTCCCTGCTAATGATGACTGGAATATTCTTGTACCTACTGCTAGAAACAATAGATAAACCATACTGCTACGGTAAAACCTCAGCAATGGACTCAGCAGAGGACTCAGCAGAGAACTTATACAAGACCTCAGCAGGGACCTCAGCAGACTCCATATTACAAGGCTGCTCCTAACAGACAACAAACCTATGGTTATGCTAGTGCTTCTAACAATATAAATAACTCTAAATAACATTACATACCAAAAGGCCATAAAGAATATGTGAGTCCTACACAACAAAATGTTAGACCTTATGGATGTGTAGAATACATGTATGAACAAAAGTATGACACTTTTCAGAGAAGACCTTATGGAAATTTGCCAAGGGTCATGCTTACCACTGACCACTATGGACCCAAACAGTTTTGGGTACCTAAAATGCATTAACTTTGTTTTGTAGGGTGTCTGGTACTTTGACAGTGGATGTTCCAGACATATGATAAGGAATAAGCACTGTTTGTCAAATTTTGTGGCAAAGGATGGTCCAAGAGTGAATTTGGGCAACAAAAACACACCAGAATACTGTTAGGTGTAATGCCCGAAAGACAATTTTGTAATTGTTTTATTTAATAAATGAAATGATATTATTATTCATATTTATTATTCTCATATTCACCGATGTGACAATAGTATTTACACTACAGAAAACCATAAAGTATATCATTTATGTAATCACTTAACTTAGTGTATGGGATATACACAGGAGGATTGAGTTAGTGAAGATGAACTTAAAATACAATTAGCCCATAGTGAAGTTAATCGAGAGTATTGGGTCTCTCCTTTAACGTGCTATTAATGCGCCCAGAACACAATGAGTGTGATTGTCTTATCCGGACTTTCGGTTAAGAGAACCTAGTGGGGCATTTATATATGATAGATATATCATATAGTATTTGGACCGATTTGATTAGAGTTCACGATATAATTCCGTAATCGAGAAGTCTTTTCGAATCAATCGATGATCATATTTATGGATATATCTTAATCCTGAGGTGATCACAGTCAACTGCTTGAATCAGTATGAGGTTTGACTTGACGGTTAAGGATTGGACTGAGTCTGTGATCTGAATTACCCCATCTTGGCATTGTACTGGATTGAGTGAGTAGTCTGTGTCGTCACAGATACGGAATCCATTCCTTCCATTTATGGAAGTAGATAAACAGTTCTCTTATTTGTTAATCCTAGAAACTAATCGATCGTACGAGTTCATATTACACTGATTAACTACTAGTGAGTTGTATGAATTAATTGATCACTAGGGGGTTAATGGTAAATAATGATAAGAGGTTCTAAAAAGGGTTAATGGAAACTTCCCGATTTAGAATGAACAGTCTATGGAGGATTAATCCATATGTAATGATTATATCAAATGACGCTTATTATCTTTCTCGTGCGGAGATAAATATAATCTCATAATTGGAGGAGTGCAGTCACGGGATTATGGTGGTATATTCCTGTGATTGATTTATCGAATATAATTATTCTGATCGTAAGATAATTATTTATTTGATTTATCGGAGCCGCTGATTATTAGTCCATGGTCCCCGACGTGCCTCCAATATAGCATAGCTATTCTCGGACGTCGAATCCTAATAATATTGATTTAGTTCTTGTTTGAATTTAATTAAAACGATATGTGAATTAATTGTTTAGTGGACTATTAAATTAGTTGGGCTAAATAATTAAATATGTGAAATAGACATTTTTCCTAATCTTGGCAAAATTAGTGTTATGGCCGAAAATAATATTGACTAGGTCAATAATCAATTTTCGGCCAAGGCATGTTTTATGGAACAAGAAATTGTTTTCTTGTGGATTAATAAGACATGTGCACAAAATATTTATTGGATAAATATTTATGGTAAGAAATAAAGATAAAGATTATTTCTAGATTTGTTCTAGAATATTTTGGGATTATCTTTTATTTATTGGATTTATTTATTTGCAAAATAAAATCCTTGGAGGACAAGGATTACTCTCCTATATAAAGAGAGTTCTCCCATCTCATACACATAACACAATTTTCGACTTCATCTCTTAGAGAGAGAAGGAAAAATTCGGCCAAGGGGAGCAAGGGAAAATGTTGGAGATTTTCCGGGTAGCATATCAGGAGGATTCGAGACGAGAATTTCCTTCCACCGGGAGTTGCTTGGATCACACGTGCGGAAGATCGTGGTGCTCTTCACACCATCTATTGTTCTTCCTATTGCGGTTCTTCAACTTGGATTTTGAGATCTAAGAGGTATGTTCTACAACTCCCTTGTAGAGTAGATCTAGTTATTTTATTACGTGTAAATTATAGATCTAGATCCTTAAATCGCTTCCGTTGCGGATGATATTACTAACAATGGTATCAGAGACAGGTTATCTATATTTATACGTATAAAATATTAGATCTAAGGAGTGGAAAACATGTAGATTTTTTGTCCCAATTTTTTATAGGGGCCGATGCATATTTATTTTTTATGCCTATGAATGTCTTGGTTCAAGAGATGGATTGGGGTTGGTATTGTTTACCCGTAGATCTATTTTGTAGCTCTTTTGATTAGTATCACTTGAGCATAGGACTTGTAATTTAATTTTATGCAACTCGAAAATTGTAAAGATGGTTTCTTTGTAATTTTAATTTTGATCCGGGTTCGAGACGACGAAGATGATGTGTTGAAGATCATGGTATTGGAGACGGAACTCGAGGTATGAATAGGAGTCGGGGCGGAAAATTTTTTGTTATTTTTTTTTTGGAACACACGGCTAGGGTTTGATTTTTTTTTTATCAAACCCTAATTTTTTTATATAAAATCGGCAATTTTAAAAATAAAAAAATTTAATTTATTTCCTGGAATAAAAATACAGCGGGATTTTAATAAAAAAAATTTATTTTATTTTATTTTATAAAATAAAATCCCCTTCTCCTTTCGGGTTCGCGGTTCGTGGTTCAAGGTTCGAAGATCGAAGACATGAAGACAACAAGATTGTAATTTACTTTTTCCTAGGATAGATTAGATAATGGGGTACCAACGATCCATCTCGGTGTTTAAATTTTCCGCAATTTATTTTTTTATGTGTTTGATCATAAAATAGATATAAAATCGGAATTACCATGACATGCATCATATCATAAATCCACTCCATGCATACATGTAGTATTTTAATTTTGATAATTAAAATAGGCATGTATACAAACTCGCGTAATTAGTTGAAATTTAATTAATACGTGGTAATTAATTAATTTAGTAACTAATTAAAGATCCGAGGACGGGTTATGAAATCGTTAAGCCTTTTCGGTGTGTGTTCTTGGTGATCCGCCTTAAAAGCACAAACAAGATCACATTTTCGATTCGTAGTGTCTACGAGATTGAATGATGGTAAAAGAACAATAAATCTTGGATAAAAACGGTTCGCATATAGGTTGGGTGGTCAACTGAGCTGGGCTCGACCGACTTAACCCTCCTAGTGTGATGTATGCACGGGGGTCCGGCAAGACTAAGCTACACCGGCGAGCGGAGGGGTGATTCCTTCTTATCTCAATGGGGCTCTCTTGACCCGATTTCGTCCGACTGTCACATATGTTCCAACGAATAGGACGGGTAGGCTTGCCTACGTTACCGACACCATTCGGAATCCTTGATTTGATGTGCTTTTATGTTAACATAAAAAAGACGTGGTTAGTTAACCCACCACCACTTCAAAAATATTGAGTGGGAGAGGGGGAGGCGACAGCCAACCCCACGGCCTCTACTATAGATACAAGTAAGTGAGAGAAGGGTGACGCCTCACAGCGCTTTGATTTCGTCCCCCTACGGATGGTGTTCACCCCTATCAACATTCATGGCTTGGTCTCCGAAAGGATAGGATTTCCGGGTACTCGTCGGGTCACTGACCTATCCTACGACTGCACACTCGGGGCGTACCTAAGAGATCCGATATAGTAGGTCACACTCATCAAGGATATTCTTGATAATATCTAGGCTAAAAAAGGAAGGTAGTCAATGAATAAAGGGATGTTCGATTCTCGTGGGAATTCTCACAAGTTATTCATTGATGAGATTGTCTCGATTTAACCGTCATCTCTTTGACCTACCCTACGGCGGCACTGAGATGCGAGGTTAAAACCTTGGAATGGTATAGTAGACTTAATTTTAGTTTACAATTCCTAAAATAAACTTATATAGTAGTGTTAAACTTGAATTAATGTCATTTTATTTACAGCATTATATCACTTACTAAATTGCTTAAAAATTAATAATTGACTAGTATTGACTTCGTTAAAAAGTGGAAAGTAACTAGGACGTTGAACTAGTTAATCGATAATGCAATTATTTTTTGAAAGAGATATTTTCTCTTAAGCCTTTTAAAAACCAGAGTGACATATAGGTATGTCACTAGTGTCATTCGTGTCAAACGGAAGACAAACTTAGTTTGATCAACGGTGATTTCGGACTTTGAAATTCTTCTAGTGAATTTTGAGTGTGTAGGGATTACACGAGTAATTTTCTAATTGAAAATCGGAAAATCATGAAGTGTTACTAGTTGGACGATATTTGGAATCGATGAACTAGTGGGAGCTTTATGATTTGTTGTTTTTCTAGAACATTAGAAAAGTGTAACAGACTACACACGTAAACACACGTAACCGTTCTAATTGAAAAACCGGAAATTCATGAAATGTCACTAGTTGGATGATATTTGGAATCGATGAACTAGTAGGAGTTCTATGATTTGTTGTTTTTCTAGAAACATTGGAACTATGTACGAAAGATTTTCTAATCGAAAAAATCTGAAAATCATAAAGAATAAAGCATTGCCCGTTAGACGGTATTTGGAACCGATAAACTAGTGGGAGCTTTAATGTTATGATTTGTTGTTTTTTTTCGGTATATTAGAAAATCCGAGAAGTCCCAACAAGTAACACTCGAAATAGACTTCCCACGGTTCAAGAGTAGTGTCTACTCACACGAACTGCTAGTTCAAAACTGTTTCCATTTACGGAAAGTCAAGAATGGGAGAGTATGTCTAAAAGTGTTAGTCATCTAAAACTGAGTTGATTTTAAGGCTAAACCAAAAATTAATCATAGGATAAGGACAGTGATTTCGGATCACCAACCTATTAATCCTTGGCGATTTTCTCGAGCTAAGTTCTTTGGAAGAACAAGGTAGCGGTGCATTTAACGATTAAAAGAGTAAACAACGGGCAGTTAATTGTAGCTAGAATAGTGGGAGTGATATAAGGAAATGAATCTCGGATTCAATCCTTGGATATCGCGGAAAAATTATTTTCTGTTTAAGATTCGTTGGAACGAAAGGATTTACCTTCTATTCGATAATTTGTTTGTCGTATAGAAAATGAATATACCATTTGAAGTACGAATCCAAGACTCGGACTATTTGTTTGATAAAGTCAAAAACCACTTACAACTGCTGAAATATGTATATAAAACACATCTTAAGAACTATTAAAAGCAATTAGTTTCTATATTTAGATAAACGCTTCTTCATATTCTATAGTTAGTGCATAGTCCCTAAAAGACAAGACCTGAAGACTGGCTCAGGGTGATTCCTTTCTCCCAGTCTGGTTATATTGTCTCAAAGGTTCAATGACTAAGTTTTTTTTCAATCGGGAAAGGATAATGGTTATAAAGAAGTAACATAGCTTGTTCATGACGACCTTCGGGGTCTGATAAAAGATACAAGCTAGTAGGAGTTCCCGAGTAGTTACTTCTTGTCTGATAACTATTCAAACACTCCGAAAAGTTTATCCAAAATATTTTGAGGTTTCTCTGTTTTCAACAGAGATAGAGTATTCTATACTCGGAATAGGCCATTCATAGTCCTCAAGACTGATTCCCAGCCTGCTTCATTATGACATGTTCTCACTAAGTGAGAAACCGTTAAATTGCCTTATATAGTTTTAGATGTGCTACAATACACTGCTTAACTCAATAAAGATATTAGAAGCGAAATAACGGCCTACATTGAAATGTAAGACCGAGAAGTCTACCTAGAATATGCTTTGGAATTTACGGATAAGGTGTGGATTCGGGTCATCCCACTTCCGTAAATATAAGCATTTAGCACACGGTGCTTGAAGGTAAGACTGGGAATTTCATGCATACATTCGGTCAATGACCATTCGTGATATATCTTTTAACCTATTGTGTATAAAGGTTAGATATAGGATTCTTGAAATCGGGAAGGGACAGTTATACTGTTGCATCCTTTCTGATAGAGTCAATGAACAACAAAACCTTGAACCTTGAAGTACGTTTACTTAAGGTAGTTACTAACTGATTAAAATCAGACCACATCCAACATCGGTTGTTGGTGATAACACTAAAACACTACTAAACCAGATCAGAATTTTGATCCACCCAGTAAGTATTGGGAGTATGGTTCATCTATTACCCATTACAGGTTCTGCGGACTTTGTAGTCTGAGGATCGTTTGATGACCCATGGCTCTTTTGTGAGCAAGATAGATTCGATAATAGAGGTTGGTTTAATAGCCATAACCCCGTGAATGGAGTTCGGTACTCCGCTTCGTTCATACTCTTGTAGAACCACCGAGCGTCTCGGGCCCAAAGTGGGAGTAATTGGATCTACACGGAAAAGAGTAGAATGAATAGGAAAGTTTATCTTTCAGAGCAAAGCTTGAGTGGTCTAGGGGTAATTCCCTAAGAAGTAGAGAGTTAATTAGACCTTGGACTCTCTTACAACTTAGTATTGCCTGATTTCGTTCAAAATCAGAAAATAGGGGTGATTCCCTGAGACTTTTTTGCCAAACAAACGGAGTCTGGATTCATTCGAAACAGAAGGGTATTGCCTTATGAACTTATGACAGGATGACCGTCAAGGCTTATGTCCTTTGTGGATAAAAAGCAAACCTCTCGGTCACCGGAAATCATATATTTCTACAATATGTGGATTTGACCGTAATATTGATAAGTCTTTTGTAGATCGGATATCAATTTTAGTACAAAGGTGAATATATACATATATTAGTGTTTGTGAAGGATAACACTGCACCAGTTGGAATCAACATGGGTGTGTTATCCGAAGTCGAAATACGACAATGCCACAATTCTCTCGCAACAGAGATTTGGACAACATCCTAAAGAGTTTGACTCGGTCGAATTCATTAGAATCGATCCATCGGTTTCCCATCCATCTTATTGGTTAAGATGATGCATCTGTGTATGCAACATTCAACGAGGAAGTTCTACCCTATGCCTCAGGAATGACTCTCTAAATCTTCGGATCAAGAGAAATAGGATAGATTCTCTTTCTAGTAAGAGATGGTCAGGTTATTGAATGTCAACTTTGATCGAATCTTAGATTCGGCGGTTAACAAAGCATGTTTAGTATGTCCTTTAGTATTTTGAGAGAACGAGGAATAATATGCGAACATATTCATATGTGAACATGGATATGTGTGATACACTGATTTTGATTTTAAGTCAGATTGAGGATGATCGTTAAGTCGATCTCGGGCTCAGTGTTTACTCTTGTGTTGAAGCTATTTCCTGGAGGAATCCAACAACGCCAACTCGACTTTAACTAGTTGGGTGTTTAGCGGCTTTTGTAGTAGCTAGAGAGGCGATATAGCTTAAGGATTTCCTTTTCATATCTGGGAGTGATTCTAGATTTGGAAGCCGATACCACATCATTGTGCAAACAATGAAGGGGTAGCTTGTAAGGTTTTTCAAAATCACTGGAGGTCAAAAGGCATATTGGGAAAGTACCACATGATTAGATGGACCGGTAACGTTTCGATTCTACGGATCGTCTCGAGCTGACAACCTGAATAATCATTAAGACCCATGATATTTAGATGTAGGTACCCCCCGAGTCACTGACCTATCCTACGACGGCACACTCGGAGTGTACTTTGTCATCTACAATGGTTATGATATGCTTAATGGGTACTAGAATACGGGATGGGTCTCCATTGCTTTAGAGCAAGTGGGAGATGTAGTTTGTTGTAGTTTAAATAATAGGGTGTGCTCTAAAACAATTAATCACATGCTTTCGTGCAAGTGGGAGATTGTTAGGTGTAATGCCCGAAAGACAATTTTGTAATTGTTTTATTTAATAAATGAAATGATATTTTTATTCATATTTATTATTCTCATATTCACCGATGTGACAATAGTATTTACACTACAGAAACCCTAAAGTATATCGTTTATGTAATCACTTAACTCAGTGTATGGGATATACACGGGAGGATTGAGTTAGTGAAGATGTACTTAAAATACAATTAGCCCGTAGTGACTCTCCTTAAAATACAATTAGCCCGTAGTGACTCTCCTTTAATCGAGAGTATCGGGACTCTCCTTTAACGTGCTATTAATGCGCCCAGAACACAATGAGTGTGATTGTCTTATCCGGACTTTCGGTTAAGAGAACCTAGTGGTGCATTTATATATGATAGATATATCATATAGGGCTTGACCGATTTGATTAGAGTTCACGATATAATTCCGTAATCGAGAAGTCTTATCGAATCAATCGATGATCATATTTATGGATATATCTTAATCCTGAGGTGATCACATCAACCGCTTGAATCGCATGAGGTTTGACTTGACGGTTAAGGATTACACCGAGTCCGTGATCCGAATTACCCCATCTTGGCATTGTATCGGATTGAGTGAGTAGTCTGTGTTGTCACAGATACGGAATCCATTCCATCCATTTATGGAAGTAGATAGACAGTTCCCTTATTTGTTAATCCTAGAAACTGATCGATCGAACGAGTTCATATTACACTGATTAGCTACCAGTGAGTTGTATGAATTAATTGATCACTAGGGGGTTAATGGTAAATAAGGATAAGAGGTTCTAAAAAGGGTTAACGGTAACTTCCCGATTTAGAATGAATAGTCTATGGAGGATTAATCCATATGTAATGATTATATCAATGGACGCTTATTATCATTCTCGTGAGGAGATAAATATAATCTCATAATCAGAGGAGTGCAGTCACGGGATTATGGTGGCATATTCCTGTGATTGATTTATCTAATATAATTATTCTGTTCGTAAGATAATTATTTATTTGATTTATCGGAGCCGCTTATTATTAGTCCATGGTCCCCGACGTGCCTCCAATATAGCATAGCTATTCTCGGACGTCGAATCCTAATAATATTGATTTAGTTCTTGTTAGAATTTAATTAAAACGGTATGTGAATTAATTGTTTAGTGGACTATTAAATTAGTTGGGCTAAATAATTAAATATGTGAAAAAGACATTTTTCATAATCTTGGCAAAATTAGTGTTATGGCCGAAAATAATATTGACTAGGTCAATAATCAATTTTCGGCCAAGGCATGTTTTATAGAACAAGAAATTGTTTTCTTGTGGATTAATAAGACATGTGCACAAAATATTTATTGGATAAATATTTATGGTAAGAAATAAAGATAAAGATTATTTCTAGATTTGTTCTAGAATATTTTGGGATTATCTTTTATTTATTGGATTTATTTATTTGCAAAATAAAATCCCTGGAGGACAAGGATTACTCTCTATATAAAGAGAGTTCTCCCAACTCATACACATAACATAATTTTCGACTTCATCTCTTAGAGAGAGAAGGAAAAATTCGGCCAAAGGGAGCAAGGGAAAATCTTGGAGATTTTCCGGGTAGCATATCGGGAGGATTCGAGACGAGAATTTCCTTCCACCGGGAGTTGCTTGGATCACAAGTGCGGAAGATCTTGGTGCTCTTCACACCATCTATTGTTCTTCCTATTGCGGTTCTTCAACTTGGATTTTGAGATCCAAGAGGTATGTTCTACAACCCCCTTGTAGAGTAGATCAAGTTATTTTATTACGTGTAAATTATAGATCTAGATCCTTAAATCGCTTCGTTGTGGATGATATTACTAACAGATACACAAGAGGATATGGCACACTTGTGAGAAACAGATTAACGATCAGGAATGTTGCATTTGTGGAAGGACTGGACTACAACCTACTGAGCACTGGACAATTTTGTGACATGGGTTACAAGGTCACCTTTGACAAAGGCACATGTATTGTCATTAGTGAAAGAGGTGATCAAGTTGTGTTGGCTGGAAGAAGACAACAAAACATGTATGTTGTGGATTGGTCTACTGCTGTTCCAGAAACATGCCTGATTGTGCATACCAAGTCAGAACTTAATTGGTTATGGCATAAGAAGTTGAATCATCTAAACTTTGATTATATCAATCAGTTGGTGAAGAAGAAACTGGTGATTGGTTTACCTGAGATCACATTCAAAAAGGATGCTATATGTGATGCTTGTCAGCAAGGTAAACAAACAAAATCAAGCTTCAAGTCAAAGACTAAGCAATCAATAAAAAGTGTCTTGGAACTAATGCACATGGATCTTTTTGGACCAGTAACACCAACAAGTGTGACCGGAAAGATGTACACTCTAGTAGTTGTGGATGATTATTCAAGATACACTTGGGTAGTATTCATGAACAAGAAAAGTGAAACACTTCAAATGATGCCTGAACTTTTGAAGAGACTGGAAAATGAGAAAATTTTGAGAGTAGTAAAGATCAGATCAGACAAGGGTACTGAATTTCTCAATAAAGTTATAAGAGAATATTGTGAGCAAAATGGTGTGCTACATCAACTAGCTGCTGCTGGTACACCTCAGGAAAATAGGGTTGCTGAAAAAAGAAATAGGACTTTGAAAGAAGCAGGAAGAACTATGATTGGTGAAGCATTATTACCTTAAAGATATTGGGCTAAAGCAGTTAATACGGCATGCTATACACAAAATAGGACTTCAGTGAATAAAAAACTGCTGAAGACACCTTATGAGATTTGGAATGGAAGGAAACCTAATATATCCTATTTCCACCCATTTGGAAGCAAATGTTTTATATTAAATCATAAGGAGAAATTGAAGACATTCCAACCAAAATCAGATGAAGGAATTTTCTTGGGATATTCTTTTGTCAGCAGGGCATTCAGGGTACTAAATAAAAGGACACTGAAACATGAAGAAACAATACATGTTGTATTTGATGAACCTAAGTTCACTGGAATGGAAGATGAAGCTTCAGAACTTGCTGAGAATCAACAAGTCACTGATCCAGAATGTGTTGATGTTTTGGAAAGGATAAATGATTTAAAGTTTTCTGACTCTGCCTATGCTGAACACCCTGCTGGTAACACTACTGATGCAACAACTGAGGCAGTTCAAGGATCTGCTGAACCCCTTGTTGAAGCTACATCAGACCCTACTGAAGATGATGTTCCTGAGAATCAATCAAACCAAAATCCAAAATGGTTAAGGGATCATCCTGCTGAGCATGTTATTGGCATTATACAGCAAGGTGTGAGGACTAGAAGACAATTAGAAGGTATGTTTACTTGTTTTCTATCTCAAATGGAAACTAAAGTTGTTGAAGAAGTAATATCAGATCCAGCTTGGATAATTGCTATGCAAGAAGAATTGAATAAATTTTAAAGAAATCAAGTTTGGACACTAGTGGAAAGGCCTAATCATGCAAACATAATTGGTACAAAATGGGTTTACAGAAACAAATTGGATGAATCTAGTACCATTATGAGGAATAAGGCCAGACTAGTAGCAAAAGGCTATTCTCAAGCAGAAGGAATAGATTTTGATGAGACATATGCCCCCGTTGCAAGATTGGAAGCTATAAGGTTAATCTTGGCATATGTTGCCTAAAAAAACTTCAAAGTATACCAGATGGATGTCAAGAGTGCATTTTTGAATGGCATTCTGGAGGAGGAAGTTTATGTTCATCAACCTCCTGGTTTAGAAGTTAAAGATCAAGAGGATAAAGTGTATAGACTCAATAAAGCACTTTATGGCTTGAAACAAGCACCAACAACATGGTATGAGACCCTATCTCAATTCTTGGTGGACAATGGTTTTACCAAAGGTACCATTGACAAGACTCTTTTCAGAATGGTTTTACAAGGAATCAAAAATCACACCGTTATGTACTCTATGGGTATGAAAAAAGTACGAAAAAAGGTTTGTAATTTTCTTCAAAGTGATGATGTTATATCGACCAGAAAGTTAAATAAGACACGTCGGTGCAAACGGCATGCAAAACGGACACCCGAATGGCCTTGTACAAGGAATCAAAAATCACACCGTTAAGTAATCTATGGGTATGAAAAATGTACGAAAAATAAGGTTGTGATTTTCTTCGATGTAACGATGTGATATCGACCAAAACGATAAATAAGTCACGGCGGAGCAAACGTCATGCGAAACGGACACCCGAATGGCCTTGAATAATGAATCAAAAATCACACCGTTAAGTAATCTATGGGTAAAAAAATATGAAAAAAAGTTTGTAATTTTCTTCGAAGTAACAATGTGATATCAACCAAAACGTTAAATAAGGCACGCTGGAGCAAATGGAATGCGAAACGGACACCCGAAGGAAACAAAAATCACACTATTAAGTACATTGTGGGTATGAAAAAAGTATGAAAAATAAGGCTATGATTTTCTTCGAAGTAATGATGTGATACCACAAGAACATTAAATAAGGCACGGTGGCGCAAACGGCAAGAGAAACGGACAACAGAATCACATTGTACAAGGAATCAAATATCACACCATTAAATAATCGGTGGGTACAAAAAAATACGAAAAAAACGTTTGTAATTTTCATTGAAGTACTGATATGATATCGACCAGAATGATAAATAAGGCACGGCGGCGCAAACGGCAAGCAAAATGGACATCACAATGTCCTTGTACAAGGAATCAAAAATCACACCGTTAAGTACTCTAGGTACAAAAAAAACTACGAAAAAAAAGGTTTGTAATTTTCTTTTAAGTAACAATGTGATATCGACCAGATTGTTGAATATGGCATGGCGGCGCAAACGGCATGCGAATCGGACACCCGAATGGCATTGTACAAGGAATCAAAATCACACCATTGAGTAATTGGTGGGTACAAAAAAGTATGAAATAAAAGTTTTTAATTTTTTTTGAAGTACTGATGTGATATCGACCCGAACAATAAATAAGGCACGGGCGCAAACGGAAATCAAAACGGACACTAGAATGCCCTTGTACAAGGTATAAAAAATCACACCGTTAAGTACTCTGTGGGTACAAAAAAAAGTACAAAAAAAAGGTTTGTAATTTTCTTTGTAGTAAGGATGTGATATCGACCATAAAGTTAATTAAGACATGTCGGCGCAAACTGCATGCAAAACGGACACCCGAATGGCCTTGTACAAAGAATGAAAAATCACACCGTTATCTACTCTATGGGTATTAAAAAAGTATTAAAAAAAAGGTTTGTAATTCTCTTTGAAGTAACGATGTGATATTGACTAGAAAGTTAAATAAGACACGTCGGCGCGAACGGCATGCAAAACGGACACCCGAATGGCCTTGTACAAGGAATCAAAAATCACACCGATAAGTAATCTATGGGTATGAAAAAAATACGAAAAATAAAGTTGTGATTTTCTTCGACGTAACGATGTGATACCGACCAGAACGTTAAATAAGGCACGGCGGTGCAAACGGAATGCGAAACGGACACCCGAATCGCATTGTACAAAGAATCAAAAATCACACCGTTAAGTACTCTATGGGTAAAAAAATATGAAAAAAAGTTTGTAATTTTCGTCAAAGTAACAATGTGATATCAACCAGAACGTGAAATAAGGCACGTCGGCGCAAACGGCATGCGAAATGGACACCCGAATGGCCTTATATAAAGAATCAAAAATCACACTATTAAGAACTTTGTGGGTATGAAAAAATGAAAAAAGTATGAAAAATAAGGTTGTGATTTTCTTCGAAGTAATGATGTGATATCGACCAGAACGTTTAATAAGGCACGGCGGAGCAAACGGCAAGTGAAACGGACACCAGAATAGCCTTGTACAAGGAATCAAAAATCACACCATTAAGTAATAGGTGGGTACGAAAAAATTACGAAAAAAATTTGTAATTTTCTTTGAACTACAGATGTGATATCGACCAGAACGATAAATAATGCACGGCGGCGCAAATGGAAAGAAAAATGGACATCAGAATTTCCTTGTACAAGGAATCAAAAATCACACCGAAGTACTATGTGGATACAAAAAAAACTACAAAAAAAAAATTTGTAATTTTCTATGAAGTAACGATGTGATATCGACCAGATTTTTAAATAAGGCACGTCGGCGCAAACGGCATGCGAAACGGATACCAGAATGGCCTTGTACAAGGAATCAAAAATCACACCATTAAGTACTCTATGGGTACAAAAAAAATTACAAAAAAGTTTTTAATTGTGTTTAAAGTAACGATGTGAAATCGACCAGAACAATAAATAAGGCACGGCGGCGCAAAAAACATGCAAAACGGACACACAAATTCCCTTGTAAAAGGAATGAAAAATCACACCATTAAGTACTATATAGGTATGGAAAAAGTACAAAATAAAAGGTTGTAATTTTCTTCAAAGTAACAATGTGATATTGACCATAACATTAAATATGGCACGGCGGCACAAACGGCAGCCAATACGGACACCTGAATGGCCTTGTACAAGGAATCAAAACGGACACTAGAATGGCTTTATACAAGGAATCAAAAATACACCGTAAGTACTCTGTGGGTACGAAAAAAGTATAAAAAAAGTTTTTAATTTTGTTTGACATAATGATATGATATCGACCAGAACGATAAATAAGGTACAGCGGCGCAAAAAACATGAAAAACGGACACAAAAATTGCCTTGTACAAGGAATCAAAATTCACACCGTTAATTACTTTGTGGGCAAGAAAAAAGTACGAAAAAGGTCGTAATTTTCTTCGAAGTAACAATGTGATATCGACCAGAACGTTAAATAAGACAAGGCGGCGCAAACGGCCTGCGAAACGGACACCCGAATGGCCTTGTATAAGGAATCAAAAATCAAACCGTTAAGTAATCGGTGGGTACAAAAAAGTATGGAAATAAAGTTTGTAATTTTCTTTGAAGTACTGATGTGATATCGACCAAAATGATAAATTAGGCATGGCGGCGCAAACGGCAAGAAAAACAGAGACCATAATGGCCTTGTACAAGGTATAAAAATCACACCCTTAAGTATTCTGTGGGTACAAAAAAAAGTACGAAAACAAGGTTTGTAATTATCTTATAAGTAATGATGTGATTTCGACCAAAACGATAAATATGGCACGGCGGCACAAACGGCAACAAAAACGGACACTAGAATGCCCTTGTACAAGTAATCAAAAATCACACAATTAAGTACTCTGTGGGTACAAAAAAAGTACGAAAAAGAAGGTTTGTAATTTTCTTTGAAGTAACGATGTTATATCGACCAGAAAATTAAATAAGACACGTCAGCGCAAACGGCATGCAAAATGGACACCGAATGCCCAAGTACAAGTAATCAAAAATCACACCGTTAAGTACTCAGTGGGTACCAAAAAAAGTACGAAAAAAAGGATTGTAGTTTTCTTTGAAGTAACGATGTGATATCGACCAGAAAGTTAAATAAGACACGTCGGTGCAAACGTCATGCAAAACGGATACCCGAATGGCCTTGGACAGGGAACAAAAATCACATCGTTAAGTAATCTATGGGTATGAAAAATGTATGAAAAATAAGGTTGTGATTTTCTTCGACGTAACGATGTGATATCGACCATAACGTTAAATACGGCACGGCGGCGCAAACGGCATGCGAAACAGACACCCGAATGGCCTTGTACAAGGAATCAAAAATCACACCGTTAACTACTCTGTGGGTAAAAAAATAAAAAAAAAGGTTTTAATTTAATTCGAAGTAACAATGTGATATCAACCCGAACCGTAAATAAGGCACGTCTGCGCAAACGGCATGCGAAACGGACACCCGAATGGCCTTGTATAAGGAATAAAAATCACACTATTAAGTACTTTGTGGGTATGAAAAATAAGGTTGTGATTTTTTTTGAAGTAGTAATGTGATATCGACAAGAACGTTAAATAAGGCACGGCGGCGCAAACGACAAGCAAAACGGACACCAGAATCGCCTTGTACAAGGAATCAAACATCACACCATTAAGAAATTGGTTGGTACAAAAAAAGTATGAAAAAAAATTATAATTTTCATTGAAGTACTAATGTGATATCGACCAGAACGATAAGTAAGGCATGGCGGCGCAAACGGCAAGCAAAACGGACATCATAATGGCCTGGTACAAGGAATCAAAATTAACAACGTTAAGTACTCTGTGGGTACAAAAAAAGTACGAAAAAAAGGTTTGTAATTTTCTTTGATGTAACGATGTGATATCGACCAGATTGTTAAATAAGGCACGGTGGGACAAACGGCATGCAAAACGGACACCCGAATGGCCTTGTACAAGGAATCAAAAATCACACCGTTAATTAATCAGTGGGTACAAAAAAAGTACGGAAAAAAAGCTTGTAATTTTCTTTGAATTTCTGATGTGATATCGACCAGAACGATAAATAAGGCACGACGGCGCAAACGGAAAGCAAAACAGAGACCAGAATGACCTTGTACAAAGTATCAAAAATCACACCATTAAGTACTTTATGGGTACAAAAGAAAGTACGAAAAAAGTTTGTAACTATCTCTGAAATAATGATGTGATATCGACCAAAACGATAATAAGACACGGTGGCGCAAACGGCAAGCAAAACGCACACTCGAATGCCCTTGCATAAGTAATCAAAAATCACATTGTTAAGTACTCTATGGGTACAAAAAAATGTACGAAAAAAAGTTTGTAATTTTCCTTGAAGTAATGATGTGATATCGACCAGAAAGTTAAATAATACACATCGGCGTAAACAGCATGCAAAATGGACACCCGAATGGCCTTGTACAAGGAATCAAAAATCACACTGTTATGTACTCTATGAGTATGAAAAAAGTACGAAAAAAAGGTTTGTAATTTTCTTTGAAGTAACGATGTGATATCGACCAGAAAGTTATATAAGACACGTCGGCGCAAACAGCATGCAAAATGGACACCCGAATGGCCATGTACAAGGAATCAAAAATCACACCGTTAAGTACTCTGTGGGTATGAAAAAAGTACGAAACATAATGTCGTAATATTTTCGAAGTAACGATCTGATATCGAGCTGAATGTTAAATAAGGCACAGCAGCGCAAATGGCATGCGAAACGGACACCCGTATACCAAGAATCAAAAATAACACCGTTAAGTAATCGGTGGGTACAAAAATAGTACAAAAAAATGGTTGTAATTTTATTTGATGTACTGATGAGATTTCGACCAGAACGATAAATAAGGCACGACAAGCAAAACGGAGACCAGAATGACCTTGTACAAGGTATCAAAAATCACACAGTTAAGTACTCTGTCGGTACAAAAAAAGGTTTGTAATTATCTTTGAAGTAATGAGGTGTTATCGACCAAAACGATAAATAAGGCACGGCGGCGCAAACGGCAAGCAAAACGGACACTAGAATGCCCTTGTACAAGTAATCAAACATCACACCGTTATGTACTCTATGGGTATGAAAAAAGTATGAAAAAAGGTTTGTAATTTTCTTTGAAGTGACGATGTGATATCGACCAGAAAGTTAAATAAGACACGTCGGTGCAAACGGCATGCAAAACGAACACCCGAATGGCCTTGTACACGGAATCAAAAATCACACCGTTAAGTAATCATGGGTATGAAAAATGTACGAAAAATAAGGTTGTGATTTTCTTCGACGTAAAGATGTGATATCGACCAAAAAGATAAATAAGGCACGGCGGTGCAAACGTCATGCGAAACGGACACCCGAATGGCCTTGTATAATGAATAAAAAATCACACCGTTATGTAATTTGTGGGTAAAAAAATATGAAATAATTTTTGTAATTTTCTTCGAAGTAACAATGTGATATCAACCAAAACGTTAAATAAGGCACGTCGGAGCAAACGGAATGCGAAACGGACACCCGAATGGCCTTGTATAAGGAAACAAAAATCACACTATTAGGTACTTTGTGGGTATGAAAAAGTATGAAAAATAAGGTTGTTATTTTCTTCGAAGTGATGATGTGATATCCACCAGAACATTAAATAAGGCACGGTGGCGCAAACGGCAAGAGAAACGGACAACAGAATCGAATTGTACAAGGAATCAAATATCACACCATTAAATAATCGGTGGGTACAAAAAAAAATTACAAAAAAAAGTTTTTAATTGTGTTTAAAGTAACGTTGTGAAATCGACCAGAACAATAAATAAGGCACGGCGGCGCAAAAAACATGCAAAACGGACACACGAATTCCCTTGTAAAAGGATGAAAAATCAAACTATTAAGTACTATATAGGTATGGAAAAAGTACAAAATAAAAGGTGGTAATTTTCTTCGAAGTAACGATGTGATATCGATGAGAACATTAAATATGGCACGACGGCGTAATCGGCCGCCAAAACGGACATCTGAATGGCCTTGTACAAAGAATCAAAACGGACACTAGAAAGGCTTTATACAGGGAATCAAAAATACACCGTTAAGTACTCCGTGGGTACGAAAAAAGTATAAAAAAAAGTTTTTAATTTTGTTTGACATAATGATGTGATATCGACCAGAACGATAAATAAGGTACAATGGCGCAAAAAACATGAGAAACGGACACAATAATTGCCTTGTACAAGGAATCAAAAATCACACCGTTAAATACTCTGTGGGTGAGAAAAAAGTACAAAAAAAGGTCGTAATTTTCTTCGAAGTAACGATGTGATATCGATCAGAATGTTAAATAAGACAAGGCGGCGCAAACGGCATGCGAAATGGACACCCGAATGGCCTTGTACAATGAATCAAAAATCACACCGTTAAGTAATCGGTGGGTACAAAAAAAAGTACGGAAATAAAGTTTGTAATTTTCTTTGAAGTACTGATGTGATATGGACCAAAACGATAAATAAGGCAGGGCGGCGCAAACGGCAAGCAAAACAGAGACCATAATGGCCTTGTACAAGGTATAAAAAATCACACCGTTAAGTATTCTATGGGTACAAAAAAAAGTACGAAAAAAGGTTTGTAATTATCTTTTAAGTAATGATGTGATTTCGACCAAAACGATAAATATGGCACGGCGGCGCAAACGGCAACAAAAACGGACACTAGAATGCCCTTGTACAAGTAATCAAAAATCACACCGTTAAGTACTCTGTGGGTACAAAAAAAAGTACGAAAAAAAAGGTTTGTAATTTTCTTTGAAGTAACGATGTTATATCGACCAGAAAATTAAATAAGACACGTCAACGCAAACGGCATGCAAAATGGACACCCGAATGCCTTTGTACAAGTAATCAAAAATCACACCGTTAAGTACTCAGTGGGTACAAAAAAAGTACGAAAAAAGGATTGTAGTTTTCTTTGAAGTAACGATGTGATATCGACCAGAAGGTTAAATAAGACACGTCGGTGCAAACAACATGCAAAACGGACACCCGAGTGGCCTTGTACAAGGAATCAAAAATCACACCGTTAAGTAATCTCTGGGTGTGAAAAATGTACGAAAAATAAGATTGTGATTTTCTTCGACGTAACGATGTGATATCGACCAGAACGATAAATAAGGCACGGCGGCGCAAATGGCATTCGAAACGGACACCCGAATGGCCTTGTACCAGGAATCAAAAATCACACCGTTAACTACTCTGAGTGTAAAGAAATATGAAAAAAAGTTTGTAATTTTATTCGAAATAACAATGTGATATCAACCAGAACCGTAAATAAGGCACGTCTACGCAAACGGCATGCAAAACGGACACCCGAATGGCCTTGTATAAGGAATAAAAAATCACACTATTAAGTACTTTGTGGGTATGAAAAAAGTATGAAAAATAAGGTTGTGATTTTTTTCGAAGTATTATTGTGATATCGACCAGACGTTAAATAAGGCACGGCGGCGCAAACGGCATTCGAAACGGACACCCGAATGGCCTTGTACAAGGAATCAAAAATCACACCGTTAACTACTCTGTGGGTAAAAAATATGAAAAAAAGTTAGTAATTTTATTCGAAGTAACAATGTGATATCAACCAGAACCGTAAATAAGGCACGTCTGCGCAAACGGCATTCGAAACGGACACTTGAATGGCCTTGTATAAGGAATCAAAAATCACACTATTAAGTACTTTGTGGGTATGAAAAAAGTATGAAAAATATGGTTGTGATTTTTTTCGAAGTAATAATGTGATATCGACCAAAACGTTAAATAAGGCACGGCGGCGCAAACGGCAAGCGAAACGGACACCAGAATCGCCTTGTACAAGGAATCAAACATCACACCATTAAGAAATATGTTGGTACAAAAAAAGTACGAAAAAAAATATTGTAATTTCATTGAAGTACTGATGTGATATCGACCAGAATGATAAATAAGGCATGGCGACGCAAACGGAAAGCAAACTGGACATCATAATGGCCTTGTAGAAGGAATCAAAAATTACACTGTTAAGTACTCTGTGGGTACAAAAAAAGTACGAAAAAAAGGTTTGTAATTTTCTTTGAAGTAACGATGAGATATCGACCAGATTGTTAAATTAGGCACGGCGGCACAAACGGCATGCATAACGGATACCCGAATGGCCTTGTACAAGGAATCAAAAATCACACCATTAAGTAATCAGTGAGTACAAAAAAAGTACGGAAACAAGTTTGTAATTTTCTTTGAATTTCTTATGTGATATCGACCAGAACAATAAATAAGGCACGGCGGCGCAAACGGCAAGCAAAACGGACACCATAATGGCCTTGTACAAAGTATCAAAAATCACACCGTTATGTACTCTGTGGGTATAAAAAAAGTATGAAAAAAGTTTGTAACTATTTTTGAAATAATGATGTCATATCGACCAAAACAATAATAAGGCACGCAACGCAAACATCAAGCAAAACGGACACTCGAATGCCCTTGCACAAGTAATCAAAAATCACACTGTTAAGTACTCTGTGGGTACAAAAAAATGTATGAAAAAAGGTTTTTAATTTTCCTTGAAGTAACGATGTGATATCGACCAGAAAGTTAAATAAGACACATCGGCGCAAACATCATGCAAAACGGACACCCGAATGGCCTTGTACAAGGAATCAAAAATCACACCGTTATATACTCTGTGGGTATGAATAAAGTACGAAAAGAAAAGTTTGTAATTTTCTTTGAAGTAACGATGTGATATCGACCAGAAAGTTAAATAAGACACGGCGGCGCAAACAGCATGCAAAACGGACCCCCGAATGGCCATGTACAAGGAAAAAAATCACACCTTTAAGTACTATGTGGGTATGAAAAAAGTACGAAAAATAATGTCGTAATTTTTTTCGAAGTAAGGATCTGATATCGAGCAGAACGTTCAATAAGGCACGGCAGCGCAAATGGCATGCGAAACGGACACCCGAATGACCTTGTACAAAGAATCAAAAATCACACCGTTAAGTAATCGGTGGGTACAAAAATAGTACAAAAAAAAGGTTGTAATTTTATTTGATGTACGATGTGATATCGACCAGAATGATAAATAAGGCACGGCAAGCAAAACAGAGACCAGAGTGACCTTGTACAAGGTATCAAAAATCACACCGTTAAGTACTCCGTGGGTACAAAAAAGGTTTGTAATTATCTTTGAAGTAATGATGTGATATCGACCAAAACGATAAATAAGGCACGGCGGCGTAAACGGCAAGCAAAATGGACACTAGAATGCCCTTGTACAAGTAATCAAAAATCACACTGTTAAGTACTCCATGGGTACAAAAAAAGCACGAAAAAAAGGTTTGCAATTTTCTTTGAAGTAACGATGTGATATCGACCAGAAAGTTAAATTAGACACGTCGGCAAAAATGGCATGCAAAACAAACACCCGAATGGCCTTGTACAAGGAATCAAAAATCACACCGTAATGTACTCCGTGGGTATGAAAAAAGTATTAAAAAAACGTTTGTAATTTTCTTGGAAGTAAAGATGTGATATCGACCAGAAATTTAAATAAGACACGTCGGCGCGAACGGCATGCAAAACGGACACCCGAATGGCCTTGTACAAGGAATCAAAAATCACACCGATAAGTAATCTATGGGTATGAAAAAAATACGAAAAATAAATTTGTGATTTCCTTCGACGTAACGATGTGATACCGACCAGAACGTTAAATAAGGCACGGCGGCGCAAACGGAATGCGAAACGGACACCCGAATCGCATTGTACAAAGAATAAAAAATCACACCGTTAAGTACTCTATGGGTAAAAAAATATGAAAAAAAGTTTGTAATTTTCGTCGAAGTAACAATGTGATATCAACCAGAACGTGAAATAAGGCACGTCGGCGCAAACGGCATGCGAAATGGACACCCGAATGGCCTTATATAAAGAATCAAAAATCACACTATTAAGAACTTTGTGGGTATGAAAAAAGTATGAAAAATAAGGTTGTGATTTTCTTCGAAGTAATGATGTGATATCGACCAGAACGTTTAATAAGGCACGGCGGAGCAAACGGCAAGCGAAACGGACACCCGAATGGCCTTGTACAAGGAATCAAAAATCACACCATTAAGTAATAGGTGGGTACAAAAAAAAGTTACGAAAAAAAGGGTTTGTAATTTTCTTTGAACTACGATGTGATATCGACCGAACGATAAATAATGCACGGCGGCGCAAATGGAAAGAAAAATGGACATCGAAAATGTCCTTGTACAAGGAATCAAAAATCACACCGAAGTACTATGTGGGTACAAAAAAAACTACAAAAAAAGTTTGTAATTTTCTTGAAGTAACGATGTGATATCGACCGGATTTTTAAATAAGGCACGTCGGCGCAAACGGCATGCGAAACGGATACACAACAATGGCCTTGTACAAGGAATCAAAAATCACACCATTAAGTACTCTATGGGTACAAAAAAAATTACAAAAAAAAGTTTTTAATTGTGTTTTTGAAAGTAACGATGTGATATCGACCGAACAATAAATAAGGCACGGCGGCGCAAAAAACATGCAAAACGGACACACAAATTCCTTGTAAAAGGAATCAAAAATCACACCATTAAGTACTATATAGGTATGGAAAAAGTACAAAATAAAAGGTTGTAATTTTCTTCAAAGTAACAATGTGATATTGACCGAACATTAAATATGGCACGGCGGCACAAACGGCACCAATACGGACACTGAATGGCCTTGTACAAGGAATCAAAACGGACACTAGAATGGCTTTATACAAGGAATCAAAAATACACCGTTAAGTACTCGTGGGTACGAAAAAGTATAAAAAAAAAGGGTTTGAAATAATGATATGATATCGACCGAACGATAAATAAGGTACAACGGCGCAAAAAACATGAAAACGGACACAAAAATTGCCTTGTACAAGGAATCAAAATTCACACCGTTAATTACTTTGTGGGCAAGAAAAAAATTTACAAAAAGGTCGTAATTTTCTTCGAAGTAACAATGTGATATCGACCAGAACGTTAAATAAGACACGGCGGCGCAAACGGCATGCGAAACGGACACCCGAATGGCCTTGTATAAGGAATCAAAAATCAAACCGTTAAGTAATCGGTGGGTACAAAAAAGTATGAAATAAAGTTTGTAATTTTCTTTGAAGTACTGATGTGATATCGACCAGAACGATAAATAAGGCATGGCGGCGCAAACGGCAAGCAAAACGGACACCCGAATGGCCTTGTACAAGGTATCAAAAATCACACCGTTAAGTATTATGTGGGTACAAGAAAAAGTACAAAAAAAAGAGGTTTGTAATTATCTTTGAAGTAATGATGTGATTTCGACCAAAACGATAAATATGGCACGGCGGCACAAACGGCAACAAAAACGGACACTAGAATGCCCTTGTACAAGTAATCAAAAATCACACAATTAAGTACTCTGTGGGTACAAAAAAAAGTACGAAAAAGAAGGTTTGTAATTTTCTTTGAAGTAACGATGTTATATCGACCAGAAAACTAAATAAGACACGTCAGCGCAAACGGCATGCAAAATGGACACCCGAATGCCCTAGTACAAGTAATCAAAAATCACACCGTTAAGTACTCAGTGGGTACCAAAAAAGTACGAAAAAAAGGATTGTAGTTTTCTTTGAAGTAACGATGTGATATCGACCAGAAAGTTAAATAAGACACGTCGGTGCAAACGTCATGCAAAACGGATACCCGAATGGCCTTGTACAAGGAATAAAAATCACATCGTTAAGTAATCTATGGGTATGAAAAAAAGTATTAAAAATAAGGTTGTGATTTTCTTCGAAGTAACGATGTGATATCGACCAGAACGTTAAATACGGCACGGCGGCGCAAACGGCATGCGAAACGGACACCCGAATGGCCTTGTACAAGGAATCAAAAATCACACCGTTAACTACTCTGTGGGTAAAAAAATATGAAAAAAAGGTTTTAATTTAATTCGAAGTAACAATGTGATATCAACCCGAACCGTAAATAAGGCACGTCTGCGCAAACGGCATGCGAAACGGACACCCGAATGGCCTTGTATAAGGAATAAAAAATCACACTATTAAGTACTTTGTGGGTATGAAAAAAGTATGAAAAATAAGGTTGTGATTTTTTTTTGAAGTAGTAATGTGATATCGACCAGAACGTTAAATAAGGCACGGCGGCGCAAATTGGTTGGTACAAAGAAAAACGGACACCAGAATCGCCTTGTACAAGGAATCAAACATCACACCATTAAGAAATTGGTTGGTACAAAAAAAGTACGAAAAAAAATTATAATTTTCATTGAAGTACTAATGTGATATCGACCAGAACGATAAGTAAGGCATGGCGGCGCAAACGGCAAGCAAAACGGACATCATAATGGCCTGGTACAAGGAATCAAAATTACAACGTTAAGTACTCTATGGGTACAAAAAAAGTACGAAAAAAAGGTTTGTAATTTTCTTTGAAGTAACGATGTGATATCGACCGAACGTTAAATAAGGCACGGTAGGACAAACGGCATGCAAAACGGACACCCGAATGGCCTTGTACAAGGAATCAAAAATCACACCGTTAATTAATCAGTGGGTACAAAAAAAGTACGGAAAAAAAGTTTGTAATTTTCTTTGAATTAACGATGTGATATCGACCGAACGATAAATAAGGCACGACGGCGCAAACGGAAAGCAAAACGGACACCGAATGACCTTGTACAAAGTATCAAAAATCACACCATTAAGTACTTTATGGGTACAAAAGAAAGTACGAAAAAAAGTTTGTAACTATCTTTGAAATAATGATGTGATATCGACCAAAACGATAATAAGACACGTGGCGCAAACGGCAAGCAAAACGCACACTCGAATGCCCTTGCATACAAGTAATCAAAAATCACATTGTTAAGTACTCTATGGGTACAAAAAAATGTACGAAAAAAAAGTTTGTAATTTTCCTTGAAGTAACGATGTGATATCGACCGAACAGTTAAATAATACACATCGGCGTAAAACGGCATGCAAAATGGACACCCGAATGGCCTTGTACAAGGAATCAAAAATCACACCGTTAAGTACTCTATGAGTATGAAAAAAAGTACAAAAAAAAGGTTTGTAATTTTCTTTGAAGTAACGATGTGATATCGACCAGAAAGTTATATAAGACACGTCGGCGCAAACAGCATGCAAAATGGACACCCGAATGGCCATGTACAAGGAATCAAAAATCACACCGTTAAGTACTTTATGGGTATGAAAAAAGTACGAAAAATAATGTCGTAATATTTTCGAAGTAACGATGTGATATCGAGCGAATGTTAAATAAGGCACGGCGGCGCAAATGGCATGCGAAACGGACACCCGTGTACAAGAATCAAAAATAACACCGTTAAGTAATCGGTGGGTACAAAAATAGTACAAAAAAATGGTTGTAATTTTATTTGATGTAACGATGAGATTTCGACCGAACGATAAATAAGGCACGACAAGCAAAACGGAGACCGAATGACCTTGTACAAGGTATCAAAAATCACACGAGTTAAGTACTCTATCGGTACAAAAAAAAAAATTTGTAATTATCTTTGAACTAATGAGGTGTTATCGACCAAAACGATAAATAAGGCACGGCGGCGCAAACGGCAAGCAAAACGGACACTAGAATGCCCTTGTACAAGTAATCAAACATCACACCGTTATGTACTCTATGGGTATGAAAAAAGTATGAAAAAAGGTTTGTAATTTTCTTTGAAGTGACGATGTGATATCGACCAGAAAGTTAAATAAGACACGTCGGTGCAAACGGCATGCAAAACGAACACCCGAATGGCCTTGTACACGGAATCAAAAATCACACCGTTAAGTAATCATGGGTCTGAAAAATGTACGAAAAATAAGGTTTTGATTTTCTTCGACGTAAAGATGTGATATCGACCAAAAAGATAAATAAGGCACGGCGGTGCAAACGTCATGCGAAACGGACACCCGAATGGCCTTGTATAATGAATAAAAAATCACACCGTTATGTAATTTGTGGGTAAAAAAATATGAAAAAAAGTTTGTAATTTTCTTCGAAGTAACAATGTGATATCAACCAAAACGTTAAATAAGGCACGTCGGAGCAAACGGAATGCGAAACGGACACCCGAATGGCCTTGTATAAGGAAACAAAAATCACACTATTAAGTACTTTGTGGGTATGAAAAAAGTATGAAAAATAAGGTTGTGATTTTCTTCGAAGTGATGATGTGATATCCACCAGAACATTAAATAAGGCACGGTGGCGCAAACGGCAAGAGAAACGGACAACAGAATCGAATTGTACAAGGAATCAAATATCACACCATTAAATAATCGGTGGGTACAAAAAAAATTACAAAAAAAAGTTTTTAATTGTGTTTAAAGTAACGTTGTGAAATCGACCAGAACAATAAATAAGGCACGGCGGCGCAAAAAACATGCAAAACGGACACACGAATTCCCTTGTAAAAGGATGAAAAATCAAACTATTAAGTACTATATAGGTATGGAAAAAGTACAAAATAAAAGGTGGTAATTTTCTTCGAAGTAACGATGTGATATCGACGAGAACATTAAATATGGCACGACGGCGTAATCGGCCGCCAAAACGGACATCTGAATGGCCTTGTACAAAGAATCAAAACGGACACTAGAAAGGCTTTATACAGGGAATCAAAAATACACCGTTAAGTACTCCGTGGGTACGAAAAAAGTATAAAAAAAGTTTTTAATTTTGTTTGACATAATGATGTGATATCGACCATAACGATAAATAAGGTACAACGGCGCAAAAAACATGAGAAACGGACACAATAATTGCCTTGTACAAGGAATCAAAAATCACACCGTTAAATACTCTGTGGGTGAGAAAAAAGTACAAAAAAAGGTCGTAATTTTCTTCGAAGTAACGATGTGATATCGATCAGAATGTTAAATAAGACAAGGCGGCGCAAACGGCATGCGAAATGGACACCCGAATGGCCTTGTACAATGAATCAAAAATCACACCGTTAAGTAATCGGTGGGTACAAAAAAAGTACGGAAATAAAGTTTGTAATTTTCTTTGAAGTACTGATGTGATATGGACCAAAACGATAAATAAGGCACGGCGGCGCAAACGGCAAGCAAAACAGAGACCATAATGGCCTTGTACAAGGTATAAAAAATCACACCGTTAAGTATTCTATGGGTACAAAAAAAAGTGCGAAAAAAGGTTTGTAATTATCTTTTAAGTAATGATGTGATTTCGACCAAAACGATAAATATGGCACGGCGGCGCAAACGGCAACAAAAACGGACACTAGAATGCCCTTGTACAAGTAATCAAAAATCACACCGTTAAGTACTCTGTGGGTACAAAAAAAGTACGAAAACAAAGGTTTGTAATTTTCTTTGAAGTAACGATGTTATATCGACCAGAAAATTAAATAAGACACGTCAACGCAAACGGCATGCAAAATGGACACCCGAATGCCTTTGTACAAGTAATCAAAAATCACACCGTTAAGTACTCAGTGGGTACAAAAAAAGTACGAAAAAAGGATTGTAGTTTTCTTTGAAGTAACGATGTGATATCGACCAGAAGGTTAAATAAGACACGTCGGTGCAAACAGCATGCAAAACGGACACCCGAGTGGCCTTGTACAAGGAATCAAAAATCACACCGTTAAGTAATCTCTGGGTGTGAAAAATGTACGAAAAATAAGATTGTGATTTTCTTCGACGTAACAATGTGATATCGACCAAAACGATAAATAAGGCACGGCGGCGCAAATGGCATTCGAAACGGACACCCGAATGGCCTTGTACCAGGAATCAAAAATCACACCGTTAACTACTCTGAGGGTAAAGAAATATGAAAAAAAGTTTGTAATTTTATTCGAAATAACAATGTGATATCAACCAGAACCGTAAATAAGGCACGTCTACGCAAACGGCATGTGAAACGGACACCGGAATGGCCTTGTATAAGGAATAAAAAATCACACTATTAAGTACTTTGTGGGTATGAAAAAAGTATGAAAAATAAGGTTGTGATTTTTTTCGAAGTAATAATGTGATATCGACCAGACGTTAAATAAGGCACGGCGGCACAAACGGCATTCGAAACGGACACCCGAATGGCATGGCCTTGTACAAGGAATCAAAAATCACACCGTTAACTACTCTGTGGGTAAAAAATATGAAAAAAAGTTAGTAATTTTATTCGAAGTAACAATGTGATATCAACCAGAACCGTAAATAAGGCACGTCTGCGCAAACGGCATGCGAAACGGACACTCGAATGGCCTTGTATAAGGAATCAAAAATCACACTATTAAGTACTTTGTGGGTATGAAAAAAGTATGAAAAATATGGTTGTGATTTTTTTCGAAGTAATAATGTGATATCGACCAAAACGTTAAATAAGGCACGGCGGTGCAAACGGCAAGCGAAACGGACACCAGAATCGCCTTGTACAAGGAATCAAACATCACACCATTAAGAAATATGTTGGTACAAAAAAAGTACGAAATTTTTTTTTGTAATTTTCATTGAAGTACTGATGTGATATCGACCAGAATGATAAATAAGGCATGGCGATGCAAACGGAAAGCAAACTGGACATCATAATGGCCTTGTAGAAGGAATAAAAAATTACACTGTTAAGTACTCTGTGGGTACAAAAAAAGTACGAAAAAAGGTTTGTAATTTTCTTTGAAGTAACGATGAGATATCGACCAGATTGTTAAATTAGGCACGGCGGCACAAACGGCATGCATAACGGATACCCGAATGGCCTTGTACAAGGAATCAAAAATCACACCATTAAGTAATCAGTGAGTACAAAAAAAGTACGGAAACAAGTTTGTAATTTTCTTTGAATTTCTTATGTGATATCGACCAGAACAATAAATAAGGCACGGCGGCGCAAACGGCAAGCAAAACGGAGACCATAATGGCCTTGTACAAAGTATCAAAAATCACGCCGTTATGTACTCTGTGGGTATAAAAAAAGTATGAAAAAAGTTTGTAACTATTTTTGAAAAAATGATGTCATATCGACCAAAATGATAATAAGGCACGCAACGCAAACATCAAGCAAAACGGACACTCGAATGCCCTTGCACAAGTAATCAAAAATCACACTGTTAAGTACTCTGTGGGTACAAAAAATGTATGAAAAAAGGTTTTTAATTTTCCTTGAAGTAACGATATGATATCGACCAGAAAGTTAAATAAGACACATCGGCGCAAACATCATGCAAAACGGACACCCGAATGGCCTTGTACAAGGAATCAAAAATCACACCGTTATATACTCTATGGGTATGAATAAACTACGAAAAGAAAAGTTTGTAATTTTCTTTGAAGTAACGATGTGATATCGACCAGAAAGTTAAATAAGACACGGCGGCGCAAACAGCATGCAAAACGGACCCCCGAATGGCCATGTACAAGGAAAAAAAATCACACCTTTAAGTACTATGTGGGTATGAAAAAAGTACGAAAAATAATGTCGTAATTTTTTTCGAAGTAAGGATCTGATATCGAGCCGAACGTTCAATAAGGCACGGCAGCGCAAATGGCATGCGAAACGGACACCCGAATGACCTTGTACAAAGAATCAAAAATCACACCGTTAAGTAATCGGTGGGTACAAAAATAGTACGAAAAAAAGGTTGTAATTTTATTTGATGTACTGATGTGATATCGACCAGAATGATAAATAAGGCACGGCAAGCAAAACAGAGACCAGAGTGACCTTGAACAAGGTATCAAAAATCACACCGTTAAGTACTCCGTGGGTACAAAAAAGGTTTGTAATTATCTTTGAAGTAATGATGTGATATCGACCAAAACGATAAATAAGGCACGGCGGCGTAAACGGCAAGCAAAATGGACACTAGAATGCCCTTGTACAAGTAATCAAAAATCACACTGTTAAGTACTCCGTGGGTACAAAAAAAGCACGAAAAAAAAGGTTTGCAATTTTCTTTGAAGTAACGATGTGATATCGACCAGAAAGTTAAATTAGACACGTCGGCGAAAATGGCATGCAAAACAAACACCCGAATGGCCTTGTACAAGGAATCAAAAATCACACCGTAATGTACTCCGTGGGTATGAAAAAAGTATAAAAAAAACGTTTGTAATTTTCTTGGAAGTAAAGATGTGATATCGACCAGAAATTTAAATAAGACACGTCGGCGCAATCGGCATGCAAAACGGACTCCCGAATAGCTTTGTACAAAGAATCCAAAATCACACCGTTAAGTACTCTATGGGTATGAAAAAAGTATGAAAAATAAGGTTGTGATTTTCTTCGAAGTAACGATGTTATATCGACCAGAACGTTAAATAAGGCACGGTGGCGCAAACGGCATGCGAAACGGACACCCGAATGTCCTCGTACAAGGAATAGAAAATCACACCGCTACGTAATCGGTGGGTACAAAAAAAATACGAAAAAAAGGATGTAATTTTTTTTGAAGTACTGATGTGATACCGACCAAAATGATAAATAAGGCACGGGCACAAACGGCAAGCAAAACGGAGACCAGAATGACCTTTTACAAGGTATCAAAAATCACACCGTTAACTACTCTAGTGGGTACAAAAAAAAAACGAAATTTTTTTTGTAATTGTCTTTGAACTAATGATGTGATGTAGACAAAAACGACAAATAAGGCACGACGGCGCAAACGTCAAGCAAAACGGACAACCGAATGGCCTTGTACAAGGAATCCAAAATCACACTGTTAAGTACTCTGTGGGTACAAAAAAAAGTACAAAAAAAGGGTTTGTACTTTTCTTTGAAGTAACAATGTTATATCGACCGGATTGTTAAATAAGGCACGTCGGCGCAAACGGCATGCGAGACGGACACCAAAATGTCAATGTACAAGGAATTAAAAATCACGCCATTACGTACTCTGTGGGTACAAAAAAAGTAAAAATAAAAGTTTTTAATTTCTTTATCTAACGATGCGATATCGACCAGATCAATAAATAAGGCACGGCGCCGCAAAAAACATGCAAAACGGACACAACAAGTCCCTTGTACAATGAATCAGAAATCACACCGTTAAGTACTATATAGATATAGGAAAAGTACAAAATAAAAGGTTGTAATTTTCTTTGAAGTAACGATGTGATATCATCCAGAACGTTAAATAAGGCACGGCGGCGCAAACGGCATGCAAAACGGACACCTGAATGGCCTTGTACAAGGAATCAAAAATCACACCGTTAAATACTCTATGGGTACGAAAAAAGTACGAAAAATAAGGTTGTGATGTTCTTCGAAGTAACGATGTGATATCGATCAGAACGTTAAATAAGGCACGACGGCACAAACGGCATGCGAAACGGACACTAGAATGGCCTTGTACAAGGAATCAAAAATACATCGTTAAGTACTCTATGGGTACGAAAAAAGTAAATAAAAAAAGGTGTTGAAATAACGATGTGATATCAACCAGAACGAAAAATAAGGTACAACGGCGCTAAAAACATGAGAAACGGACACAATAATTGCCTTGTACAAGGAATCAAAAATCTAACCGTTAAGTATTCTGTGGGTAAGAAAAAAATTTACAAACAAAAGAGTAATTTTCTTCGAAGTAACGATGTGATATCGACCAGAACATTAAATAAGGCACGGCGGCGCAAACGGCATGCGAAATGGACACCCGAATGGCCTTGTACACGGAATCAAAAATCACACCGTTAAGTAAACGGTGGGTACAAAAAAAGTACGAAAAAAAGTTTGTAATTTTCTTTGAATTACTGATGTTATATCGACCAGAACGATAAGTAAGGCACGGCGGCGGAAACGGCAAGCAAAACGGACACCCGAATCCTTTGTACAAGGTATCAAAAATCACACCGTTAAGTATTATGTGGGCACAAAAAAAGTACAAAAAAAAGGTTTGTAATTATATTTGAAGTAATGATGTTATATCGACCAAAACGATAAATAAGGCACGGCGGTGCAAACGGCAAGCAACACGGACACTAGAATGCCTTTGTACAAGTAATCGAAAATCACACTGTTAAGTACTCTGTGGGTATTAAAAAAGTACAAAAAAAAGGTTTATAATTTTCTTTGAAGTAATGATGTGATATCGACCAGAAAGTTAAATAAGACACGTCGGCGCAAACGGCTTGCAAAATGGACATCCGAATGGCCTTGTGCATGGAATCAAAAATCACACCGTTAAGTACTCTATGGGTATGAAAAAAGTATGAAAAATTAGGTTGTGATTTTATTCGAAGTAACGATGTGATATCGACCAGAACGTTAAATAAGGCATGGCGGCCCAAACGGCATGCGAAACGGATACCCAAATGTCCTTGTACAAGGAATAGAAAATCACACCGTTAAGTAATTGGTGGGTACAAAAAAAGTACGAAAAAAGGTTGTAATTTTCTTTGAAGTATTGATGTGATATCGACCAGAACGATAAATAAGGCACAACGGAGCAAACGGGAAGCAAAACGGAGACCAGAATGACCATTTACAAGGTATCATAAATCACACCGTTAAGTACTCTATGGGTAAAAAAAATTACGAAAAAAAAGGTTTGTAGTTATCTTTGAAGTAATGACATGATATCTACTAAAACGACAAATAAGGCACGCCGGCGCAAACGGCAAGCAAACGGACACTAGAATGCCTTTGTACATGGAATAAAAAATCACACTGTTAAGAACTCTATGGGTACAAAAAAAAGTAAGAAAAAAGGTTCGTAATTTTCTTTGAAATAACAATGTGATATCGACCAAAAAGTTAAATAAGACACGTCGGCGCAAACGGCATGCAAAACGGACACCTGAATGGCCTTGTACAATGAATAGAAAATCACACCGTTAAGTACTCTATGGGTATGAAAACGTATGAAATTTTTTTTGTAATTTTCTTGAAAGTAACGATGTGATATCGACTAGAAGGTTAAATAAGACATGTCGGCGCAAACGGCATGCAAAACAGACACCATAATGACCTTGTACAAAGAATCAAAAATCACACCGTTAAGTACTCTATGGGTATGAAAAATGTATGAAAAATAAGGTTGTGAATTTCTTCGAAGTAACGATGTGATATTGACCAGAACGTTAAATAAGGCACGGAGGCGCAAACGGCATGCGAAACGGACACCCGAATGGCCTTGTACAAGGAATCAAAAATCACACCGTTAAGTACTCTTTGGGTAAAAAAAATGAAGAAATGTTTGTAATTTTCTTCGAAGTAACAATTTAATATCGACCAGAACGTTAAATAAGGCACGGCGGCGCAAACGGCAAGCAAAATGGACAACCGAATGGCCTTGTACAAGGAATCAAAAATCACACTGTTAAGTACTCTGTGGGTACAAAAAAAATGTACGAAAAAAAGGTTTGTACTTTTCTTTGAAGTAAGAATGTTATATCGACCGGATTGTTAAATAAGGCACGTCGGCGCAAACGGCATGCGAGACAGACACCAGAATGTCCAAGTACAAGGAATTAAAAATCATGCCATTATGTACTCTGTGAGTACAAAAAAAGTACAAAAAAAAGTATTTAATTTTTTTTTAAAGTAACGATGTGATATCGACCAGAACAATAAATAAGGCACGGCGGCGCAAAAAACATGCAAAACGGACACAACAAGTCCCTTGTGCAATGAATCAAAAATCACACCGTTAAGTACTATATAGATATGGGAAAAGTACGAAATAAAAGGTTGTAATTTTCTTTGAAGTAACGATGTGATATCGGCCAGAACTTTAAATAAGGCACGGTGGCGCAAACGGCATGCAAAACGGACACCTGAATTGGCTTGTACAAGGAATCAAAAATCACACCGTTAAGTACTTTATGGATACAAAAAAAGTACGAAAAATAAGTTTGTGATTTTCTTCGAAGTAACGATGTGATATCGATCAGAACGTTAAATAAGGCACAGCGGCGCAAACGGCATTCGAAATGGACACTAGAATGGCCTTGTACAAGGAATCAAAAATACACCGTTAAGTACTCTGTGGGTACGAAAAAAGTAAAAAAAAAAGTTGTTAATTTTTTTTGAAATAACGATGTGATACTAAACTAAACTAAAGATACATGGGATCAAACAGTGCACAAACCAAGTGATTTCAATCCTAGTTCATATCATGATTTTAATTCAAATTGTGGTTTCACCTTTACACGAGATACAAATCCCTAATTCCTTAGTGAATCTATTTCTGAAGCTATGAATCCCTAATTCCTTAGTGAATTCAATTATCGATCTCTCCTCTCTCGAATGTTGAGACCAATTTCCATACAAAACGAAGGTGTAGATTCAGGTTAACTCTCGTATTTTAGAATCTAACAACCTAGATAATTAACCAATTAATTTGTCACGAATTAACGATTAAAGATCCTATCTTTCTATGGTGATCTAGTCTACGCAACTTCCGTATGTTGTAAACATCAATAGCAAACTGATCTCTCGATCTAATTCACATAATAGCATCAAAATCATAGAACGATACAAAATAAATTAAAGATCATAAAAAACGAATAAGGATCGAATAAATTAAATAAATAAACTCAACCAGAACAATAAATAAGGTACAACGGCGCTAAAAACATGAGAAACGGACATGAGAATTGCCTTGTACAAGGAATCAAAAATCAAACCGTTAAGTACTCTATGGGTAAGAAAAAAATTACAAAAAAGGCGTAATTTTCTTCGAAGTAACGATGTGATATCGAACCGGTCAACTAAACGAACATTAAATAAGGCACGGCGGCGCAAAAACGACATGCGAAACGGACACACGAATGGCCTTGTACACGAGAATAAAAAATTACACCGTTAAGAATCGATGCCATTGTGGGTACAAAAAAAGTACGAAAAAAAAGTTTGTAATTTTCTTTGAATTACTCACAAAAGCTGATGTGATATCAAAGCACAAAATAGAATCGCGAACGAAATATGGAAGTTTGATATAAGCACAAAAAGAAATAATAGCTCGGATGGAAAGATCAACACTTAAACTCGTGACATCTAAGAATAAAGCCACGAAGCTTGTAACATGTGCAAACAAAACATCAAACTCCAACTAATAATGATAGAGGATTATACATGGAAAAGAAGTCGAAAGATTTTTCGCATTAAGCTCATAAAGAGACGGAACATATACATGGAATATTACAAGATAGTAGGCTAGGTGCAACTACATGAAAATATACTACAATGCAGCCTACATGATATGCAATCCTAAAAATAAAAATAAAAAAATAAATAAAAATGAATTCGACGATTGTGCTCGAAATGCCGAGCAGTGTTTCGAGGACAACCCTACAAGGTGACTACGGCCTACGCAGAAACTAAATTAAAGAACAATAAATAAGGTACAACGGCGCTAAAAACATGAGAAACGGACACGAGAATTGCCTTGTACAAGGAATCAAAAATCAAACCGTTAAGTACTCTATGGGTAAGAAAAAAATTACAAAAAAGGCGTAATTTTCTTCGAAGTAACGATGTGATATCGACCAGAACATTAAATAAGGCACGGCGGCGCAAACGACATGCGAAACGGACACACGAATGGCCTTGTACACAGAATAAAAAATTACACCGTTTAGTAATCGGTGGGTACAAAAAAATACGAAAAAAAAGTTTGTAATTTTCTTTGAATTACTGATGTGATATCGAGCAGAACGATAAAAAAGGCATGGCGGCGCAAACGGCAAGCAAAACGGACACCCGAATGGCCTTGTACAGGGTATCAAAAATCACACCGTTAAGTTATATGTGGGCACAAAAAAAGTACAAAAAAAAAGGTTTGTAATTATATTTGAAGTAATGATGTGATAACGACCAAAACGATAAATAAGGCACGGCGGCACAAACGTCAAGCAACACGGACACTGGAATGCCCTAGTATAAGTAATCGAAAATCACACTTTGAAGTACTATGTTGGTACAAAAAAAAGTACGAAAAAAAATTACTCTGGTCGATATCACATCATTATTTAAAAACCTTTTTTCATATTTTTTTTACCCACAGAATACTTAACGGTGTGATTTTTGATTACTTGTACAAGACCATTCGGGTGTCCGTTTCGCATGCCATTTGTGCCGCCGTGCCTTATTCAACGTTATGGTCGATATCACATCGTAACATCGAAGAAAATCACAACCTTATTTTTCGTACTTTTTTCATACCCATGGATTACTTAACCGTGTGATTTTTGATTCCTTGTACAAGGCATTCGGGTGTCCGTTTTGCATGCCGTTTGCACCGACGTGTCTTATTTAACTTTCTGGTCTATATCACATCGTTACTTCAAAGAAAATTACAAACCTTTTTTTCGTACTTTTTTTGTACCCACAGAGTACTTAACAGTGTGATTTTTCATTACTTGTACAAGGGCATTCTAGAGTCCGTTTTGCTTGCCGTTTGCCCCGTCGTGCCATATTTATCATTTTGGTCGATATCACATCCTTACTTTAAAGATAATTACAAACCATTTTCGCTTCATTGTACAAGGCCATTCTGGTGTCTGTTTCGCATAACGTTTGCGCCGCCGAGCTTTATTTAACGTTCGGGTCGATATAACATCGTTACTTCGAAAAAAAATTAAAACCTTTTACTTTGTACTTTTTCCATACCTATAGAGTACTTAACGGTGTGATTTTTTATACGGGAATTTGTGTGTCCGTTTCGCTTGTTTTTTGCGCCGCCGTGGCTTATTTATTGTTCTGGTCGATATCACAGCATTACATTAAATAAAATTAAAATCTTTTTTTTGAACTGTTTTTGTACCCAAAGAGTACTTAAAAGTGTGAGTTTTGATTCCTTATACATAGCCATTCCGGTGTCGGTTTTGCTAGCTTTTGCGCCGTTGTGCCTTATTTATCGCTCTGGTCGGTATAACATGGTTACTACAAAGAAAATTACAAACTTTTTTTCATACTTTTTTTTACCCACAGAGTACTTAACGGTGTGAATTTTGATTCATTGTACAAGGCCATTCGGGTGTCCGTTTCGCATGCCATTTGCACCGCCGTTCCTTATTTAACGTTCAGGTCGATATCACATCGTTACTTCGAAGAAAATCTCATCATTTTTCTTTGTACCCACAGATTACTTAATGGTGTGATTTTTTCTTCATTGTAAAAGGCCATCTGGTGTTTGTTTCGCATTCCGTTTACGCCGACGAGCTTTATTTAACGTTCTGGTCGACATCACATCGTTACTTCGAAAAAAAAATTAAAACCTTTTACTTTGTACTTTTTCCATACCTATAGAGTACTTAACGGTGTGATTTTTGATTCCTTGTACAAGGGAATTTGTGTCCGTTTTGCTTGTTTTTTGCGTCACCGTGCCTTATTTATTGTTCTGGTCGATATTAGAGCGTTACGTTAAATAAATTTAAATACTTTTTCATGAAGTGTTTTTGTACCCAAAGAGTACTTAATGGTGTGATTTTGATTCCTTGTACAAGGCCATTCGGGTGTCCGTTACACATGCTGTTTGCGCTGACGTGCCTTATTTAACGTTCCGGTCGATATCACATCGTTACTTCTAAGAAAATTACAACCTTATTTGTCGTACTTTTTTTGTACCCAAAGAGTACATAAGGGTGTGAGTTTTGATTCCTTATACAAGGCCATTCTGGTGTCCGTTTTGCTAGCATTTTTGCCGCAGTCCCTTATTTATCGTTTTGGTTGATACCACATCGTATTTCATAGCAAATTACAAACTTTTCTATCGTACTTTTTTTTGTAACCACCGATTACTTAATGGTGTGATTTTTGATTCCTTGTACAAGGCCAATCCGGTGTCCGTTTCGCATGCCGTTTGCGCCGCCGTACCTTATTTAACGATCCGGTCGATATTACATCGTTACTTCAAAGAAAATTACAACCTTTTTCATACTTTTTTCATACCCACAGAGTACTTAACGGTGTGATTTTTGATTCCTTGTACAAGGCAATTCTTGTGTCCGTTTCGCATGTTTTTTGCGCCGCCGTAGCTTATTTATCATTCTGGTCGATATCACATTGTTATTTCAAACAAAATTAAAAACGTTTTTTGTATTTTTTTTGTACCCACAGAGTGCTAACGGTGTGATTTTTGATTCCTTGTACAAGGCCATTCAGGTGTCCGTTTTGCATGCCGTTTGCGCTGCCGTGCCTTATTCAACGTTCTGGTCGATATCACAACGTTACTTCGAAGAAAATTACAACCTTTTATTTTGTACTTTTCCATACCTATATAGTACTTAACGGTGTGATTTTTTATTCATTGTACAAGGGAATTTGTGTGTCGTTTTGCTTGTTTTTTGCGCCGCCGTGCCTTATTTATTGTTTTGGTCGATATCACATCGTTACTTTAAACAAAATTAAAAACCTTTTTTTGTACTTCTTTTTGTACCCACAGAGTACTTAATGGTGTGATTTTTGATTTCTTGTACAAGGCCATTCTGGTGTCCATTTCGCATGCCGTTTGCGCTGACGAGCCTTATTTAACAATCTGGTCGATATCACATCGTTAATTCAACGAAAATTACAAACACCTTTTTTGTACCCACAAAGTACTTATTGGTGTGATTTTTGATTCCTTGTACAAGGCCATTCGGGTGTACGTTTCACATGCCGTTTGTGCCGCCGTGCCCTATTTAACGTTCTGGTCGATTTCACATCGTTACTTCAAAGAAAATTATGACATTTTTTCATACTTTTTTCTTACCACAGAATAAAAATAATATTTCTGTTATTTCTATTATAACGGATCTTACGGAGCATGCTCATGTACAACATGATTCGGATCTGATCATATAAAGCATTCTCTTTTAGTGAACCAACCTATCCTCTGTATAGAACTTACGCCAAGGTTGGAACAAAGACACATTTAGTTCTAAATGCCAATGACAATGTAGCAGACATATATCTATACTTAACGGTGTGATTTTTGATTCCTTGTACAAGGCAATTCTTGTGTCCATTTCCCATGTATTTTGCACCGCCGTAGCTTATTTATCATTCTGGTCGATATCACATCGTTATTTCAAAACAAACTTAAAAATGTTTTTTTGTACTTTTTTATACCCACAGAGTGCTTAACGGTCTGATTTTTGATTCCTTGTACAAGCCATTCAGGTGTCCGTTTTGCATGCCGTTTGCACCGCCGTGCATTATTTAACGTTCTGGTCGATATCACAGCTTTACTTCGAAGAAAATTACAACAATTTATTTTGTACTTTTTCCATATATATATAGTACTTTACGGTGTGATTTTTGATTCCTTATACAAGGGAATTTGTGTGTCCGTTTTGCTTGTTTTTTGCGCCGACGTGCCTTATTTATTGTTCTGGTCGATATCATATCGTTACTTTAAACAAAATTAAAAACTCTTTTTTTTGTACCCACAGAGAACTTAATGTGTGATTTTTGATTCCTTGTACAAGGACATTCTTGTGTCCGTTTCGCATGCCGTTTCCGCTGACATGCCTTATTTAACAATCATGTCGATATCACATCGTTACTTCAAAAAAAATTACAAACCCTTTTTTTTTGTACATTTTTGTACCAATAGAGTATTTAACGGTGTGATTTTTGATTCCTTGTACAACGCCATTCTGGTGTCCGTTTTGCATGCCATTTGCGCCGCCATGCCTTATTTATCGTTCTGGTCGATATCACATCAGTACTTCAAAAAAAAATTAAAAACTTTTTTTCGAACTTTTTTGTACCCACCGATGACTTAACGGTGTGATTTTTGATTCGTTGTACAAGGCAATTCGGGTGTCCGTTTCGCATGCCGTTTGCGCTGCCGTGCTTTATTTAACGTTCTGGTCGATATCACATCGTTACTACGAAGAAACTCTTGTGTCCATTTTGCAAGTTTTTTCATACACACAAAGTACTTAACGGATTGATTTTAGATTCCTTGTACAAGAAAACTCTTGTGTCCGTTTTGCAAGTTTTTTCTGCCGCAACTTATTATCGTTCTGGTCGATATCGGATTGTTATTTCAAAAAAAATTTAATACTTTTTTTGTATTTTTTTCGTACCCACAGAGTACTTAACATTGTGATTTTTTATTCCTTGTACAACGCCATTCTGGTGTCCGTTTCGCATGCCGTTTGCGCTGATGTGCCTTATTTAACGTTCTGGTCGATATCACATCGTTACTTCAAAGAAAATTACAAACTTCTTTTCATACTTTTTTTGTACCGTAAGAGTACTGACGGTGTGAATTTTGATTCATTGTACAAGGCTATTTGGGTGTGTATTTCGCATGCCGTTTGCGCCACCGTGCCTTATTTAACGTCCTGATCGATATCACATCGTTACTTCGGATAAAATCACAACCTTATTTTTTGTAATTTTTTCATACCCACACGGTACTTAACGGTGTGATTTTTTATTCCTTGTTCAAGGCCATTCAGGTGTCCGTTTTGCATGCCGTTTGCACCGCCATGCCACATTTAATGTTCTGGTCGATATCACATCGTTCCTTTGAAGAAAATTACAACCTTTTATTTTGTACTTTTTCCATATGTATATATAGTACTTAACGGTGTGATTTTTGATTCCTTTTACAAGGGAATTTGTGTGTCCGTTTTGCATGTTTTTTGCGCCGCTGTGCCTTATTTATTGTTCTGGTCGATATCACATCATTATTTTAAACACAATTTAAAACTTTTTTTGTACTTTTTTTTGTACCCACCGATTACTTAATGGTGTGATTTTTGATTCCTTGTACAAGGCCATTCTGGTATCCGTTTCGCATGCCGTTTGCGCCGACGTGCCTTATTTAACAATCTGGTCGATATCACATCGTTACTTCAAAAAAATTACAAACATTTTTTTCGTACTTTTTTTTGTACCCACAGGGTACTTAACGGTGTCATTTTTGATTCCTTGTACAAAGCCATTCTAGTGTTCGTTTTGCTTGCCGTTTGCGCCGCCGTGACTTTTTTTATCATTCTTGTCGATAACACATCAGTACTACAAAGAATATTACCAACTTTTTTTCGTACTTTTTTTGTTCCCACTGATTACTTAAAGGTGTGATTTTTGATTCCTTGTACAAGGCCATTCTGGTGTCCATTTCGCTTTCCGTTTGTACCGTCGTGCCTTATTTAACGTTCTGGCCGATATCATATCGTTACTTCGATGAAAATCACAACCTTATTTTTCTTACTTTTTTCATACCCTCAAAGCACTCCCTGTTTGATTTGGGGTTGGATTGAGGTTGAATGGATTCAGGAGAGAGAAAATAAAATAAAATAAAGTGATATAATGATTATAAAGTTGAAATGTTGTATTGAAATTTATGTTGATGAAAAAGTGAATGGTGAGAGAAATTTGAATGAAATATTATATTGATAAAGTAATGGTTAAATAGTGTAGTGGGTGAATAAAGAGAATTGATTAATATTATTTTATTTGTTGATGGTGAAATGATTGATGAGAGAAATTATAATAAATTAATGGTAAATAAGATAGTTGAGTGAATAAAATATTGAGTTAGATCCAAATGGATCCAACCTAGCCCGAAACCAAACAGGATCTTATGATTTTTGATTCCTTGTACAAAGCCATTCTGGTGTCCGTTTTGCTTGCCGTTTGTGCCGCCGTGCCTTATTTATCGTTCTAGTCGATAACACATCAGTACTACAAAGAAAATTACAAACTTTTTTTCGTACTTTTTGTTGTACCCACCGATTACTTAATGGTGTGATTTTTGATTCATTGTACAAGGCCATTATGGTGTCCGTTTCGCCTGCCGTTTGTGCCACCATGCCTTATTTAACATTCTGGCCGATATCATATCGTTACTTTGATGAAAATCACAACCTTATTTTTCGTACTTTTCTCATTCCCACAAAGTACTTAAATGTGTGATTTTTGATTCCTTGTACAAGGCCATTTTGTTATCCGTTTTGCTTGCCGTTTGCGTCGCCATGCCTTATTTATCGTTCTGGTCGATAACATATCAGTACTACAAAGAAAATTACAAACTTTTTTTCGTACTTTTTTGGTACCCACCGATTACTTAATGGTGTGATTTTGGATTTCTTGTACAAGGCCATTCTGGTGTCCGTTTCGCTTGCCGTTTGCACCGCCGTGCCTTATTTAACGTTCTGGCCGATATCATATGGTTACTACGATGAAAATCACAACCTTATTTTTTGTACTTTTTTCATACCCACAAAGTACTTAAAGGTGTGATTTTTTATTTCTTGTACAAGGCCATTCGGCTATCCGTTTCGCATGCCGTTTGCGCCGACGTTTCTTCTTTAACGTTTTGGTCGATATCACATTGTTACTTCAAAGAAAATTACAAACTTTTTTCATATTTTTTACCTATAGAGTACTTATCGGTGTGATTTTTGATTCCTTGTACAAGGCCATTCGGGTGTCCGTTTCGCATGTCGTTTGCGCCGCCGGGCCTTATTTAACGTTCTGGACGATATCACATCGTTACTTCAAAGAAAATGATTAATTTTGTTTCATACTTTTTTGGTACCCACAGAGTATTTAATGGTGTGAATTTTGATTCTTGTACAAGGTCATTCGGGTGTCCGTTTCGCATGCCGTTTATGCCGCCGTGCCTTATTTAACGTTCTGGTCGATATCACATCGTTACTTTGAAGGAAATCATAACCTTATTTTTCATACTTTTTTAATACCCACAAAGTAGTTAACAGTTGATTTTTGATTCCATGTACAAGGGAATTTGTGTGTCCGTTGTGAATGTTTTTTGCGCCGACGTGCCTTATTTATTGTTCTGGTAGATTCACATCGTTACTTTAAACAAAAGTAAAACCTTTTTTGTACTTTTTTTGTACTCACGAAGTACTTAATGGTGTGATTTATGATTCATTGTACAAGGCCATTCTAGTGTCCGTTTCGCTTGCCGTTTGCGCTGACGTGCTTTATTTAACGTCATGGTCAATATCACATCGTTACTTCAAAGAAAATTACAAACTTGTTTTTCATATTTTTTTTGTACCCACAGAAAATACTAACGGTGTGAATTTTGATTCCTTGTACAAGGCCATTCGGGTGTCTATTTCGCATACCGTTTGCGCCGCCGTGCCTTATTTAACGTCTTGATCGATATCACAACGTTACTTCGGAGAAAATCACAACCTTATTTTTTGTACTTTTTCATACCCACACAGTACTTAACGGTGTGATTTTTGATTCCTTGTACAAGGCCATTCAGGTGTCCCTTTTGCATGCCGTTTGCACCGCCGAGCCATATTTAATGTTCTGGTCGATATCACATCGTTCCTTCGAAGAAAATTACAACCTTTCATTTTGTACTTTTTCTATACCTATGTATAGTACTCAATAGAGTGATTTCTGATTCCTTTTACAAGGTAATTTGTGTGTCCGTTTTGCATGTTTTTTGTTCTGCCGTGCCTTATTTATTGTTCTGGTCGATACCACATCATTATTTTAAACACAATTAAAAACATTTTTTGTACTTTTTTTTGGTACCCACAGAGTACTTAATGGTGTGATTTTTGATTCCTTGTACAAGGCCATTCTGGTATCCGTTTTGCATGCCGTTTGCGCCGACGTGCCTTATTTCACAATCTGGTCGATATCACATCGTTACTTAAAAAAAATTACAAACCTTTTTTTCAAACTTTTTTTGTACCCGCTGGGTACTAAAAGATGTGATTTTTTATTCCTTGAACAAAGCAATCCTGATGTCCTTTTTGCTTGCCGTTTGCGCCGGCGTGCCTTATTTATCGTTCTGGTCGATAACACATCAGTACTACAAAGAAAATTACAAACTTTTTTTCGTACTTTTTTTGTACCCACCGATTACTTAATGGTGTGATTTTTGATTCCTTGTACAAGGCAATTCTGGTGTCCGTTTCGCTTGCCGTTTGCACCTCCGTGCCTTATTTAACGTTCTGGCCAATATCATATCGTTACTTCGATGAAAATCACAACCTTATTTTTCGTACTTTTTTCATACCCACAAAGTACTTAAAGGTGTGATTTTTTATTCTTTGTACAAGGCCATTCTGGAGTCCGTTTTGCTTGCCGTTTGCGCCGCCGTGCCTTACTTATCGTTATGGTCGATAACACATCATTACTACAAAGAAAATTACAAACTTTTTTTGTACCCACCGATTACTTAATGGTGTGATTTTGGAATCCTTGTACAAGGCCATTCTGGTATCCGTTTCGCATGCAGTTTGCGCCGACGTGCCTTATTTAACAATCTAGTCGATATCACATCGTTACTTCAAAAAAATTACAAACCTTTTTTTCGTACTTTTTTGTACCGACAGGGTACTTAACGGTGTGATTTTTGATTCCTTGTACAAAGCCATTCTGGTGTCCGTTTTGCTTGCCGTTTGCGCTGCCGTGCCTTGTTTATCGTTCTGGTCGATAACACATCAGTACTACAAAGAAAATTACAAACTTGTTTTCGTACTTTTTTTGTACCCACCCATTACTTAATGGTGTGATTTTTGATTTCTTGTACAAGGCCATTCTGGAGTCCGTTTCGCTTTCCGTTTGCACCGGCATGCCTTATTTAACGTTCTGGCCGATATCATATCGTTACTTCGATGAAAATCACAACCTTATTTTTCATACTTTTTTCATACCCACAAAGTAATTAAAGGTATGATAATTGATTCCTTGTACAAAGTCATTCTGGTGTCCGTTTGCTTGCCGTTTGCGCCGCCGTGCCTTATTTATCGTTCTGGTCGATAACACAACAGTACTACAATGGAAATTACAAACTTGTTTTTCATACTTTTTTCCTACCCACCGATTACTTAATGGTGTGATTTTTGAATCCTTGTATAATGCCATTCTGGTGTCCGTTTCGCCTACCGTTTGCGCCGCCGTGCCTAATTTAACGTTCTGGCCGATATCATATCTTTACTTCGATGAAAATCACAACTTATTTTTCGTACTTTTTTCATACCCACAAAGTACTTAAAGGTGTGATTTTTGATTCCTTGTACAAGGCCATTCTGTTATCCGTTTTTCTTTCCGTTTACGTCTCCATGCCTTATTTATCATTCTGGTCTATAACACATTAGTGTACTACAAAGAATATTACAAACTTTTTTTCATACTTTTTTTGTACCCACCGATTACTTATTGGTGTGATTTTTGATTCCTTGTACAAGGCTATTCTGGTGTCCGTTTTGCTTGCCGTTTGCGCCGCCATGCCTTATTTAACGTTCTGGCCGATATCATATCGTTACTATGATTAAAATCACAACCTTATTTTTCATACTTTTTTCATACCCACAAAGTACTTAATGGTGTGATTTTTGATTTCTTGTACAAGGCCATTCGGGTGTCCGTTTCGCATGCCATTTGCGCCGACGTGCCTTCTTTAACGTTCTGGTCGATATCACATTGTTATTTCGAAGAATATTACCAAGTTTTTTTTTTTTTTTTACCTATAGAGTACTTAAAGACGTGATTTTTGATTTCTTGTACAAGGCCATTCGGGTGTCCGTTTCGCATGCCATTTGCGCCGCCGTGCCTTATTTAACGTTCTGGTCGATATCACATCATTACTTCAAAGAAAATGATTAACTTTGTTTCATACTTTTTTTGTACCCATAGAGTATTTAACGGAGTGAATTTTGATTCTTTGTACAAGGCCATTCGGGTGTCCATTTCGCATGCCGTTTATGCCGCCATGCCTTATTTAACGTTCTGGTCGATATCACATCGTTACTTTGAAGAAAATCATAACCTTATATTTTGTACTTTTTTAATACCCACAAAGTACTTAACGGTGAGATTTTTGATTCCTTGTACAAGGCCATTCGGGTGTCCGTTTTCCATGCATTTTGCGCCGCCGTGCCTTATCTAACGTTTTGGTCGATGTCACATTGTTACTTCGAAGAAAATTACAACCTTTTATTTTGTACTTTTTCCATACCGATAAAGTACTTAATGGTGTGATTTTTGATTCCTTGTACAAGGGAATTTGTGTGTCCGTTCTGAATGTTTTTTGCGCCGACGTGCCTTATTTTTTGTTCTGGTAGATATCACATCGTTACTTTAAACAAAAGTAGAACCTTTTTTGTACTTTTTTTGTACACATGAAGTACTTAATGGTGTGATTTATGATTCCTTGTACAAGACCATTTTGGTGTCCGTTTCATTTCCCGTTTGCGCCGACGTGCCCTATTAACGTTATGGTCAATATTGCATCGTTACATCAAAGAAAATTACAAACTTTTTTTTCATACTTTTTTTTGTAACCACCGAATACTAACGGTGTGAATTTTGATTCCTTGTACAAGGCCATTCGGGTGTCTATTTCGCATGCCGTTTGCACCGCCGTGCCTTATTTAACGTCCTTATCGATATCACATCGTTACTTCAGAGAATTTTTTGTACTTTTTTCATACCCACACAGTACTTAATGGTGTGATTTTTGATTCCTTGTACAAGGCCATTCAGGTGTCCGTTTTGCATGCCATTTGCACCGCCGTGCCATATTTAATGTTCTGGTCGATATCACATCGTTCCTTCGAAGAAAATTAAAACCTTTTATTTTGTACTTTTTCTATGCCTATATATAGTACTTAGCAGTGTGATTTTTGATTCCTTTTACAAGGTAATTTGTGTGTCCGTTTTGCATGTTTTTTGCGCCGCCGTGCCTTATTTATTGTTCTGGTCGATATCACATCGTTAATTTAAACACAACTAAAAAAAATTTTTTTGTACTTTTTTTTGTACCCACAGAGTACTTAATGGTGTGATTTTTGATTACTTGTACAAGGCCATTCTGGTATCCGTTTTGCATGCCGTTTGCGCCGACGTGCCTTATTTAACAATCTGGTCGAATCACATCGTTACTTAAAAAAATATTACAAACCTTTTTTTCGCACTTTTTTTGTACCCGCTGGGTACTTATTGATGTGATTTTTCATTAAGAAAGCCATTCTAGTGTCCGTTTTGCTTGCCGTTTGCACCGTCGTGCCTTATTTATCGTTCTGGTCGATAACACATTAGTACTACAAAGAAAATTACAAAAAAATTTTTCATACTTTTTTTGTACCCACCGATTACTAAATGGTGTGATTTTTGATTACTTGTACAAGGCCATTCTGGTGTCCGTTTCGCTTGACGTTTGCACCGACGTGCCTTATTTAACGTTCTGGGCGATATCATATCGTTACTTCGATGAAATCACAACCTTATTTTTCATACTTTTTTCATATCACAAAGTACTTCAAGGTGTGATTTTTGATTCTTTGTGCAATGCCATTATGATGTCCGTTTTGCTTGCCGTTTGCGCCGTCGTGCCTTATTTATCGTTATGGTCGATAGCACATCCGTACTACAAAGAAAATAACAAAAAAAAATTTCATACTTTTTTTGTACCCACTAATTACTTAATGGTGTGATTTTTGATTCCTTATACAAGGCCATTCTGGTGTCCGTTTTGCTTGCCGTTTGTGCCGCCGTGCCTTATTCAATGTTCTGGCCGATATCATATTGTTTGAAGTGAAACCACCGGGAGGAAGGCTTCAAATCGAATGAATACTTAGGATCGTGAATTTAAAGTATTTGTCGATGGTCCTCGACACAACCACAACCTGTGTGGAAGCACCTTGGAATAATAAGCTCCGCGACACAATCACAACTCGTGTGAAGGCACCTTGGAATAAACCTCAACACTTATAAAACCTGTTTCTAAGCACCTTGGTATATGGATAACCACAAGGATTGCTCAAGTCCTTGATAATCCGAGATTTGAATTCCCTTTCTAGAGAAACTCACACAACACTTTTCCAAGTGAAGAATAAAATATAATTTGATCAATGATTCAAAAAGTTGAATTACAAGTTACAATAGTTTGGGTATTTATAGGACTATAATGGATAGAAAAATAAGATGAAAAGTTTTCCTAAAAGTAAGACAGAAAGTGGCACCCCAAAACACTTAGTTTCCAAGCATCATGAATCAATGTATCTTGAATAAATGCTTGGACTCTTGAAATCTTGGTTCATGCATCTCGATTCAATGTATTTTGCATTTCCAAAACTTGTCTTCTCACCTTCCAAAGCTAGCAAAAGTGGCACCATTTCATTCTCCAAATGCAGCCAAGTTTTTGTCATTTATTTAAGTAATATTACATAATAAAATATATAATATAATACCATAATAAATGCCAAAATGTTGGGCTTTTATTCAGCAAGCCCAAAAGCAAATATAATAGATTTAATGGATCCACATTGTCAATTGGGCTAATTTATCCAAAACCTCGAGCCTCTTTTTGTGTTGCACTTGAGTTTTAGGCCCAGCCCGAAATATGAGAGGATCGTGAGAAGGACTTGGACTCAGATTCATATCAGACCCTCCCGGTTGCGAAGGATTCATCCTCGAATCAAAAGAATGTCATATAGTTCATAATCGAACACCATTCTTAAATAAATCCAAAATATCACCCAACAAACACCGGGATCAAATATGAGTCGAATACACAACTTCAAAATTGCATGCTGATGTCGAGATCCTTGCTTCACTACAACAACATGAAAAGTGTATCTTGGTTTGATATAAATGTCGATGAAGACCGGTGTGTCAGAAATATAATCATAGAAGTTCAATGTTGCATTATCATCAACATACGCAGCAAAAGGATCATGAAAAGTATGCGCTGGTTTATGTTTGTTCTTCCGTTTGTTTGAAAACCTTTCTTTGCGAAAATGCAGCCATACACAATCTCCGGGGTCAAAGACCATCTCATTTTTGCCCTTGTTGGTTTGCTTCTCATAAAAACCTTTCTTTGGTTTGCTTCCCTTGCTTTTCCGTGCAACTCACGGGCCATCTCAACTTTATTATCTCCCTCGAGATTTGTGAGCATTCTTGGGGAAAGAGGAACAAGATCAATAGGAGTGATAAGATTAAAGTCATAAACAATCTTAATTGGTGAATCAAAAGTAGCAAAATGAGTAGCACGATTATAAGAAATTTCAACATATGGTAAACAAGACTCCAAATTCTTTAAGTTCTTTTGCACCACGGCGCGCAATAACTTTCCCAAAGTGCGATTAACAACTTCTGTTTGACCATCGGTCTGAGGATGATATGCGGTGGAACATAAAAGTGTAGTGCCTAAATGCTTCCATAGAAAACGCTATAAATGACTAATAAATTTTTGATGTGTGCTTTTCAATATATAATCACTAAATCCTACCGCAAGCGCACGGCTTATCGAGTAGTACTTAGGATGTCAATCCCACAGGGACTTGGGACAATCACCGAATAGTTATCAATTTATATTAGCTAGACAAATCAAATATTTGTAGGTTTTTCTCTAAAAATCCTAAAAATAAAGAAAATAAAGAAAATATAACTACAAGCCAAGAACTTCAAGATTCAGGTAATAGAATTCAAGGTTTAGAGGCATTTCTTGGATTTCGGATCCACCACGGCGTTGTTTACATAGAATTTCAACAATCTTTCTATCAATATGAATCTTCCATTTATGAAGACCAATTATCAAATATTACACGTAAACATTCTTCCGAACTATTATCGTGATTGTACCTAGTTTTATCCAACTTTCAGTTTCCTACAATGATGAATAAAATTAGATCCATTGAATTACCATAATTAAAGGGCCGCTTTAGGTTTAACCTAATTTTCATTCAAGAAATCCCTAAAGATTCGATCTTGGTTTCTAGGTTATCGATTAATTAATACTTTTTCTGTCATCAATTAATCGAATGGAGTTTCTCATGCAATCCTACAGTCATTCACTCCTTCGAGATATTATTTCCGGAAAATTACATGAATAAGTATACAAGATCAAATTCATAAACATGACAAAAATCCTATCAATGAAAAGATTGCATCTTTAAAACTATATAACCATCGCCGGGCTTTTCCTAATCCAGGAAACCAATATTTACTCTCGTAACATATCAAGATTCCAAGATTCAACCATATAATTCATACTTTGACAAGAAAAATAAATAAATAAAAGAAAGGAGAAAAGAGAGAGAAAGAAACCGTCAAAGTATTGCATAAATAATCAAACCTCGAAGAAGCCTCGTTCTTGAATTATTAAAACCTAAAATCCTTGTTCTTGGGGACGGGAGATGATGATAGAAGAAATGAGGAGCAGAGTCGCGTATCTTGATGAATGAGGCGCTGATGATGATTTTTCAATTTAAGGAAATTATTTTAGGATAAATAGGAATTTTCCTTAATTTAAATTGTGTAATTTATCTCCTAAAATAAAATTCCTAGAAAATAGGAAGCAAATAGCGTGTAAATCTTCTTCCTTCCTCAAAATCACGTTGCTTTCAAGATTAATTCACATGGAAAGCTCTCCACCAATCAGAACATTTCGTTGGCCTGCAGAAAATCTGAATAGTTTCTGCATTGTTTCACACCCTGTTCCATTCTTTCACACCTGGGTGTGATTCTTCATGCCTTCATGACTTTGACTCCTTTTTAGCTCATTTTCAAAGCATTTTATGCTCGGATTCATCATATCTACAAAATATCAAAGCCACAGCAGTAATCTAGTCCAAAAAGGCAATTTATCATACGAAAATCATAAAATAGGCATTAAAACAGGCCAAAACGATCTAAGAATAACCACATATGGTGGACTTATCAAACTCCCCCAAGATTAAACCTTGCTTGTCCCCAAGCAAGTCAAAATATCAACTCAAGACGAAGTACTTAGAACACACACGGAACAATCTCAAGTAGGATGCAAAGTACACGGCCCTCGATAGATTCTAACTCGATAGTTCAAATGCACAATGTAAACATGGTCAACCCCTTTCAAAATACCACACTTTAACATGAACAAAGACTTCCATTAAGAATGAGATCAACCAAACAAGTAGACCCTCACGGGATAAAATCGCTCCACACTCATATTTGTGAGGTGGTTAATCTCTCAAGCTCATTCCAACGAAATTGCCCTACTATATGCTTGTATATTATCTCATGTCAATCGCCAAAGAAACATGCACCACACAAATCATAAGGACTTAGAAGAAGGTATGGTAGAGAATAGCCCGGAAAGGTAGGAAAATTACTGAAATGGTGGTAAAAATGGTAAGTGTAGGATATATATCACGGTAGGTGGTTCAAGGCCATTAAAACTAGTGAAACATGTGACTACTAATTCATCAACTCGTGAGATCTCAGGGGGGGTTTATCCAACAACTACACAATTCTTTAACAACGAGCTACTAACATGACTTTATACTTTGGGAGGATATAGACGTCACTCCCTTTTTATTACACAACAGAAGAACTAAAACAAACATGGGAGGCTATTTTGGGATTGCACTCCTTTATTGATTCTTTTTTTTCTTTGATTTTTCGATTTTTCTTTCTTTGATTTTTTTTTTTTTTTGAAATATGAAATAATATTCAAGACACAAAACGGACTCCCCCAATCTTAATTTCTTTGCAATCGAGTTTTCAGAATTTAATAGTCAACATCCCATTAATCTTAGGGCCGGGCAAAATAGAGATTCGGGCTATTCAAAAAATTTATTTTATTTTTGGTGGGGTGAGGGCATAATATACGGCTGGTAAGGGTGCTAAGTGTGGGTAAAGGAAGAAACAAGTGCCTTAATCATTTTAGTGTAGATGCAAGTACCATGGTAATATCAATAAGATGCAACACAAGTTCTAAAGGAACAAAATCATGGAAGAGAAAAATAAACGCTCATTTTGGGTGAGACTGAAGTGGTCAGTCATTATGGCTGGAACATCTCACCGGGATAGTTTTTCTACTTACTCAGTCTCAATCATCCTCAATAAAAATCAATGCACATTTACGTGTGGTTTATCAAGTAGGATCAAACATATTATTTTAGGCATCTTCCATGTCAAAGTAGACTCTACCAATTTTCATGCATTTTAAATAATACTTGATATGACTGTGTGTAATCCAAGCAAGACATGGATTCAAACCGACTCGACACATAGACTCTACCTAAGTGACTTTTATTGACCCTAAGACAAAAGACTCGAATAACAACCAAGGAAACTACACAAGTGACCCTCCCCCACACGTAAATATTACATTGTCCCCAATGTAAATAAATGAAAAGCAAGTGAGGGTAGGAATGAAACTCACCGAATCATGATGCTGGAAGGTCAGATGGATCAAGGAGAGAGCACGAGCAATCAGTGAATTTCCAATTTCCCCGGCAACGGCGCCAGAAAACTTGATGTGTGATTTTCAATATATAATAACTAAATCCTACCGCAAGCGCACGGCTTATCGAGTAGTACTTAGGATGTCGATCCCACAGGGACTTGGGACAATCACCGAATAGTTATCAATTTATATTAGCTAGAGAAATCAAATATTTGTAGGTTTTTCTCTAAAAATCCTAAAAATAAAGAAAATAAAGAAAATATAACTACAAGCCAAGAACTTCAAGATTCAGGTAATAGAATTCAAGGTTTAGAGGCATTTCTTGGATTTCGGATCCACCACGGCATTGTTTACATAGAATTTCAACAATCTTTCTATCAATATGAATCTTCCATTTATGAAGACCAATTATCAAATATTACACATAACATTCTTTCGAACTATTATCGTGATTGTACCTAGTTTTATCCAACATTCAGTTTCCTACAATGATGAATAAAATTAGATCCATTGAATTACCATAATTAAAGGGCCGCTTTAGGTTTAACCTAATTTTCATTCAAGAAATCCATAAAGATTCGATCTTGGTTTCTAGGTTATCGATTAATTAATACTTTTTCTGTCATCAATTAATCGAATGGAGTTTCTCATGCAATCCTACAGTCATTCACTCCTTCGAGATATTATTTCCTGAAAATTACAAGAATAAGCATACAAGATCAAATTCATAAACATGACAAAAATCCTATCAATGAAAAGATTGCATCTTTAAAACTATATAACCATCGCCGGGCTTTTCCTAATCCAGGAAACCAATATTTACTCTCGTAACATATCAAGATTCCAAGATTCAACCATATAATTCATACTTTGACAAGAAAAATAAATAAATAAAAGAAAGGAGAAAAGAGAGAGAAAGAAACCGTCAAAGTATTGCATAAATAATCAAACCTCGAAGAAGCCTCGTTCTTGAATTCTTAAAACCTAAAATCCTTATTCTTGGGGATGGGAGATGATGATAGAAGAAAGGAGGAGCAGAGTCGCCTATCTTGATGAATGAGGCGCTGATGATGATTTTTCAATTTAAGGAAATTATTTTAGGATAAATAGGAATTTTCCTTAATTTAAATTGTGTAATTTATCTCCTAAAATAAAATTCCTAGAAAATAGGAAGCAAATAGCGTGTAAATCTTCTTCCTTCCTCAAAATCACGTTGATTTCAAGATTAATTCACATGGAAAGCTCTCCACCAATCAGAACATTTCGTTGGCCTGTAGAAAATCTGAATAGTTTCTGCATTTTTTCACACCCTGTTCCATTCTTTCACACTTGGGTGTGATTCTTCATGCCTTCATGACTTTGACTCCTTTTTAGCTCATTTTCACAGCATTTTATGTTCGGATTCATCATATCTACAAAATATCAAAGCCACAGCAGTAATCTAGTCCAAAAAGGCAATTTATCATACGAAAATCATAAAATATACATTAAAACAGGCCAAAACGATCTAAGAATAACCACATATGGTGGACTTATCAATTTTACATCACGATCACTCACATTCGACTTAGGCACACCATGTAAACGCATATTTTTTTTTAAAGAATAGGTCAGTAATATGAGAGGCATTATTGGTCTTAATACACGCAATGAAATGTGCCATCTTTGAAAAATGATCAACTACCACAAACACCGAATCTTTACCAGACTGAGAACAAGGCAAACCCAAAAGAAATTCCATAGAGAGATCAACCCAAGGAAATGAGGATATCGAGAGAGGAGTATACCGTCGAGATAATGCATCAGCCACTGTGTTTTCTTTTCCCTTTTTGAATTTAACTACATAAGGATATGATTCAATGAATTTCATCCAACTGAAATGACGTAAATGCAACTTAGATTGCCCTTTTAAGTGTTTTAAGGACTTATGATAAGAATGGATGACAATCTCTCTAGGATGCAAATAAACATGCAAGCATTGAACAAGTGCATACAACTCTTTGTCATAAGTAGCATAATTCAGATTTGTGCCTTTTAGTTTATCACCGTAAAAAGAAATTGGACAACCTTTTTGTAGCAAAACACTGCAATACCCACCCCGGATGCATCACACTCAATCTCAAACATCTTAGAAAAATTAGGCAAAGCAAGTATAGGTGCTGAAATTAAATGAGATTTTAGAGTTTCGGATGCTTCCCTTTGAGTAGGACTCCAATGAAATGGAGTGTTGTTCTTGATCAACTCATTTTACGGGGCTGCAACGCTGTGGAAATTCCGGATAAAATGCCGGTAAAAACTTGTTAAGCCATGACAACTTCGGACTTCCGTTGCACTTTTGGTTTCAGGCCAATCAGCCATTGTCTTCAACTTCCTTTGATCAACTTGGATATCTCGCCTACTTATAACTAAACCAAGGAAGACAAAACTTTCCAAGAAAAAAGAGCATTTCTTAAGATTAGCAATCATGTGTGCTTTTCGAAGTGTTTCCGAATCAGCTTTTAAGTGTGAAATATGTGCATTCAGGTCATGGCTATAGATTAAAATGGCATATAGTACACAAGTCCAAATCATTTCCGAATAACACGCAAAAATCAGCAATGACTTACCGGGGTCAAATTTCTGTAATAATGTGTTCCATGCTTCGTCAATGGAACATATGAAAAGTTTCTTGGTTGAATATATATATCAATGAACCTTGGAGTGGCAGTAACATAGAAATATACTTGGGAGCTAACAACATTACGCGCCACAAAAGGATCAACAAAAGTGTTCACCGTGAAGGATGCAGGTTCTTAGATCTAAACGAATTAGATCTACGCACAGCGGATGGATCACGACTTATATATCAAAACACATAATTAAAGGACTTAAACTACTACAAGGGGGTTAAGATCATGTTACCAATAGTAGGAAGAGAATCCAAGATCTTCCGATGTGTTCTCCAAACGGCGGTTGGTGGACACCCTTCTTGATACACGAACCTCCTTGATATGCAACACCAAGAAAAACTCAAAGTTTTTCTTCTTCCAAAAACCCTAGGCAAGAAAAATTAATTTTCCTCTCCCTTTTTAAAGTGGTGGTCGAAATTATCAATTTAAATTTCCCTTGAATAACTCTCCTTTTATAGTAGAGTAAATCCTTGGCCTCCAAGTATTAATTAATTAAATAATTAATTAATTAATCAAAATAAAAAGATATTTTCATTAATGACTAATTGTGACATGTATTGACCAATAGGAAATCAAATAACAAGTCATCCAACCAATCACATAACAAGAATATCTTTTATTTTCCATAACACAAGAAAATTAATTCTTGTGCTAAAAGAGAAGACCTTAGGCGCCACTTTTAGGGTTTATTAGCCCACACAAAATGCCTTTTATGTGTATTATATTATTTAGCCCAACTAAATAATATTCATGCATATCAATTAATTAGCTCAGCCAATTAATTATCACTGAGGCCCAAATAACAAGAATATCATTCCGAATTACAGAAGCCACATCGGGGACCATGGACCTATAACCAGTAGCTCCAATAATTAATTATTCATCGAACATAATAAGTACATTAATTATTAATTCCGGGATTACGCCATCATAAACCCGAAACTGAACTCTACCGATTATAGATGTATACTTATACTCAACCCATAGAGTGAATAAGCGTCCATTGATATAATCACTACATACGGATTAACCCTCCATAGACTGTCCATTCTGAGAGGGAAGTCTCCGTGAACCCGACTCAGAATATCTTATCCTTATTTACCATTAACCCCCTGATGATCAATTAGCACACATATCTGACTAGTAGCTAATTAGTCAAATGTGAACTCCCGGGATCGATCACTTTCTTAGGGCTAACAAATAAGGGGACTGTCTCTCTACTTCCCGCAGGAAGGAATGGATTCCATGTCTGTGAAAATCAGAACTACTCACTCATCAGGAGATAGTGCCAATGAGAAGTGGCTTGGAACACATATCTAAGTGAACCGTAACTAACACATCAAACACTACCCCGAGACAAGCAGCACCCTGTGATCACCTCAGGATTAAGGTTGATCCATATATGATCATCTAATGATTTAATAAGATTCCTCGATTACGGAATTATACCGAGAAATACAGATTAAATCGGTCCAAGTCCTATATGAATGCCATCATATATAAATGCCCCACGTAGGTACCCTCTACCAACAAATCCGGATAAGACTATCACACCCTAAGGTGTTCGGGCGCATTATTGGTGTTTTAATCAAGAGACCCTAAACTCGATTAAGTTCACCACGGACTAACGAGCTTAAGTATATCACCACTAACCCAATCCTCACGTGCATGCCATACACTGAGTTAAGCGGTTACATACTGATATACTTAGGGTTTGCAGCAGTGTATTATTTACAAGCACAAAGCAAGTAATAAGGTGAGATAAAATCTGTCATCCATTGTTAAAAACAATTACACAAATTGTCTTTCGGGCACTACACCTAACAATCTCCCACTTGCACGAAATGACAAGCAACGATTGTTTTTAGAGCACACCCTTTCTCATCTTATTCACAACACTCTCCCACTTGCTCTAAAAGCAGATGAGACATATCCATCAATGCCGTACCCTCCAAGCACTCGACTTGGTACACTGATTAGCTAGGTTGTCGACTCGAGACGATCTTTAGGATTGAAACGTTGTCGGTCCTTCCAATCAGGCGGTACTCTCTCTTAATATGCTTTTGACTTCTTGTGACTGAGAAGATCCTTCAAAGCTATCTCTTCACCGTTTTTTCACAATGAAGTGATATCGGCTTATCAGACCTGGAATTACTCCCAGACCAAAAAGGAAATTCTAAGCACTATGAGTAAACACTGAGCCCGAGATCAACTTAATGATCATCCTTAATCTGACTACAAGTCAGAATCAGTGTAGTCAACCATATCCAAGTTTGCACCTGAATATACAAGCATATGATTCCTCGTTCTCTAACGATACTTGAGGACGTACTAAACCGCTACTTATTGCTTGAATCCAAGATTCAACTGCAATTGACTCGTTTTAAGCCGACTTGCCCTTATCCCGCAGAGAGACTCTATCCCATTTTTCTTTATCCGAAGATTTGGAGAATCATTCCCGAGAGGTAGGGTAGGACTACTCTCGATGAATGCTTCAACCGTATATGCATAATCATCTTATTCAATAAGATAGGTGGGATAGCCAATGACTCATTCTCGTGAATTTGACCAAATCAAATTCTTAGAATATAGTCCAATTCTCTCATCCAGAGAATCTTGGCGTGTCGCTTCCGACTTCGTATAGCACACCCATGTTGTTTCCAACCGTTTTAGTGTTATCATTTATGAACACTAATACTACTACTTTACCAATATTGATATCCAGTCTACAAAAGACTTATTAGTATTTTGGTCAAGTCCACATATTTTAAAACATGTGACTTTTAAATGACCGAGAGGTTCTCTTAAATCCACAAAGGATATAAGCCATGGCAGGCTTCCTACCAATGGTTCTTTCTGAATAAATTAAGATATCGTTAGTCTCGCAAAAAAGGTATTAGGGAATCACCCCTATCTTCTGCTTTGTAACGAATCCGTTATTCATTCTTAGCTAAAACCCTTCTGTTCTGAATGAATTCAGATTCCGTTGTTCAGAAAGAAAGTCTCAGGGAATCACCCCTATTTTCTGCTTTCTAACGAAATCTAGCAAGACTGAGTGGTGAGAGAGTTCAAGGTCTGGTTAACTCTCTACTTGTCAGGGAATCACCCCTATACCACTCAACTTTGCGCTGAAAGTTTAAAATTTCCTATTCATTCGTCTCTTTTCTATGTAGATCCAATTGCTCCCACTGGGCTTGAGACAGGTGGTTTAACAATAGACTGAACAAAACTGGAGTACAAAATCTCCATTTACAGGGTTAAGGCTGTCAAACCAACCTCTATGATCAGAATCCTATACAAACCCACTAAGAGCCATAGGTTATCAATCACCCCAACGCGACCGTAAAGTCCACAAAACCACAATGGGTCAATGGTTAAACCATACTCCCACCGCATGGTGGATTGACATCCCGATCTAGTAGTATTTATCAGTGTAATCACCAACAACCGATGTTGGACGTGGTCTGATTAAATCGGATAGTAACTACCTTTGGGTAACCGTACTCCAAGGTTTAAGGTTGTTACTTGTAGATTCTATCAGAAGGCTTGTGACAGTTCAACCGTCACTTTCTAATCTCAAGAATCTTATAATCAACCTTCACTCGTCTCATTAAGATATTTCACGAACAGTCACAATGTGAACGTATGCGCGAAATCTCCAAATTCTACCTTCAAGCATTAAATGCTAAATGCCTACATTTACGGAAGTGGTGTGAACCGAATTCACTCATTATCCATAAATTCACTAGCATCTTCTAGGTAGACTTCTCGGTTTACATAATAATGTTAACCGTTATTTTGCAACCAATTATCTTAATCGAGTTTAGCGAGTGTATTGTAGTACATCAATAACTATATAGGCCAGTCTATGGTTTCTTTCTCGGTGAGAAACATTCCACTAGGAGGCGGTGAGCATCGGCATCCCAAGACTATGCTATAGCCTATTTATGAGCATGGAATACTCTATTCTCTCGCTAAAATCGAGACTCCTCCTCGTATTCTTTTGATAAACTAAATCGCGTTTCGAGTAGTTATCGACAAAATGTCACCACTCAAAAACTCCCACTAGCTTGTGTCTCTTACTAGACCCCGAAGGTCATGATGAACAAGCTATGTTACCCTTCAAATCTATTACCCTCTCCCGATTGAAAGGAAACTTAGTCATTGTTCCTTTGAGATAGTGTTCTTAGACTGGGAGATAGGAATCACCCTTAGCCAGTCGTCAGGTCTTATCTCTAGGATATATGCACTAATTAATAGATATTGAAGGGTCGTTTATCTTAATACGGAAACCTTTTACCTTTAATAGTTTTAGATGTGTTACACATATTCAGCTTTTCTTAGTGGTTCTGACTTTATCAAACAAAAGTCCGAGTCTTGGATTCGTACTACAAATGTCATATTCACTTTCTATGAGGCAACAATATATCGAGTTGAAAGTGAATCCATTTGTTTCAACGAATCGTAAACGAAAAAATAAATTTTTCTCGTGATATTCAAGGATAGAATCCGAAATTCATTTCCTTATATCACTCCCACTATTCTAGCCGAAATTACGCCCGTTGTTACTCTATTAATCGTTAATGCACAACTTCCTTGTTCTTCCAAAGAACTAAGCTATCGAGTCAAGTTACTCGGTTATGAAAGTCGCTAAGGATTCATTGGTTAGTGATCTGAAATCACTTTCCTTATCCTATACTTTCTTTAATTAATGTTTCGGTTTAGCCTCAAAACTTCGCTTAAGATGATTAACACTTATAGACATTCTTTCCCATTCTTAACTTTCCTTAAAAGGAAATAGTCTTGAACTAGCGGTTCGTATGAGTAGACACTACTCGTGAACGTGGGATGTCTAATGAAAGCGTTACCCGAGTGGGACTAATTTTCTAAATTAGAAAAACATAAGACAAAAGCTCCCACTAGTTTATCGGTTCCAAATACCATCTAACTAGCGACACTTTAATTTATGATTCTCCAATTTTTCTATTAGAAAATTTCTTGTGTAGACACTACACCATTAAAATTCACTAGAAGAATTTTATCGTCCCAATCATCTTTCAAACTGACTACAGTCGTCTTTCGTTCAACACGATTGACAATAGTGACATACTTATTTACGTCACTTAAGTCTTGAAGGCTCAAGAGAAATGTCTCTTCCGAAAAATTAATCGCATGTGAGATTAATAGGTACAACGTTCTAGTTACTAACCACTTTTTAACGAAGTCATTACTAGTCAATTTTACACTAGCAAGCCTAGCACCTTATAGAGATATATATAACGATTGTAAATAAAATTGACAGAATAAATCCAAATCATACACTACTAATAAATTTTAGGAACATAAACTAAGTACTTATAGTCTATCCTACCGTTCCAAAAAATTTAATCTAATGCCTCAGTGCCGCCTTAGGGTAGGTCAAAGAGGTTTCGATTAATATTGAAGATCAGATTGAGAATCGAACATCTCATTTGTGATCGTCAATCACCTTTCCTTTTTCAGCCAAGGTATTACCAAAATACCCTTTATGAGTGTGACCTACTTGTTTCAGATCTTTAGATAGACCCCGAGTGTGCCGCCTTAGGGTCGGTCAGTGACTCAGCGAGTACCCAAAATCCTTTCCTTTCGGAGACCAAGCCTTGAATTTTGATTGCGGTGAAGGCCTTCCTTAGGGGGCCGAAATCAAAGCCGGCACGAGGCGTCACCATTCTCTCACGTTGCTTGTGTCAACGGTAGGCCGTGGGGTCGGCCGTCCGCCTCTCCCGCTCCCACTCAATATTTTGAAAAAGTGGTGGGTTTACGATCACGTTTTTGGACTTGATGTTACATTAAGGAACAATAAATCATAGGCCCGAATGTTGTCGGTTATGTGGGCTAGCCCACCCGACCTATTCGTTAGAACATATGTGGCCGTCGGACGGGTCAAGGCTAGGAGAGCTCCGTTGAGCCGTAGTGGCTCTTCGGATGGCTCGCATTGCCAGACCCCCATGCAAACGCCACACGTGGAGGGTGAAATCGATTGAACCGTAGCTACTGTTGACCACCCAACCGTGGTTAAACCACTTTCGAACCTGTTTGCCCGTGATTATCCAATCCTTAAACATCAAACATTCACGTAGACACTACGGAACAAAAACGTAATCTCGTCTTAGGTAAGGTGGAATTCACCGAGAATCCAACACCTTCACCACGAGGTTTCGGGATTTTATTCCTTATGCTTTCGCAGAGTGGGATTCACCGAGAATCCATCACCCAACCTCGATGATTGAAAAAACTCGTGTTCCTCGGTTTTTACCCTAATTAGTTTCTAATTAATATCAAACAATTAATTAAAACTAATCGTGTGTTTTATACATGCCTAACTAATTCCTCGAATTAATTTTTACATGTATGCATATGGAGTGGAATTCATGATATGATGCATGTCATGGCAATTTTCCGGTTCTATTCATACAATCTACACATGTATACTAGTGCGGAAAATAAACACCGAGATAGACCGTTTGCACCCCCGTAACTAATCTATTCGAAAATAAATTAAAACCCTAATCTACAGCTGTTGAGAATCTTCGACGATCGGCATACCAAACGAACTTGGATCGGGACGAAACTTTCCAGATCTGATCTTCATTCTTCGGACTTCAAGGTGGACGGTCGGATCGGAGCTTTGACTTGTCAATCTTCCTCAGTGAGCCGCCCAACTTGCTCCTGAAACAGACTCTTACAGCAGCGCATCATATACTTCCCGAGGCCATTCGGGGATCAAGATGAATCCCGATCGTCCTGAAAATTTTATCTCACGTCCAAAAATCCATGATATGCGATCTGACCGGTTGGAGTTTAATTTGAACGGTCCAATTGTTCCCATAAAATCGAAGAAGTCACAGTTAGGGTTTCTGTGAATCCTGCGTTTTTCTGTTACAGCAGCCACTTCGCAGCAATGAACGGATACCCAAACGGACTCTGATCGACATCAAAATTTGTGGGATTGTTCATCAACTTCTAATCGTAATTCTGACCGGAGGGATCTTCGTTTAAACGGCTCAAACAACGGAAAAAGCGAATACACTATACAGCTGCTAAACAGATCTATTTACAGGAAATTAAACTTGCAATAATAAATGAATTACATAATTTCCTATACTCATATGAACGAATTTTCATCGTTTATATGAGTTTACAATAGATCTAACGGGAAAACGGTGCCAACCGCAATCCATCTCTTCAACCATAGAAATTTAAAAATTATTAATGCATAATAATAAGTAAAATATCACCTACATGCAATTCCACTCCTTTAAATCGTTTAACTACGATTATGATTATATAAATCGTGGAACCTGGCTCTGATCGATACCACATGAAGGATGCAGGTTCTTAGATCTAAACGAATTAGATCTACGCACAGCGGATGGATCACGACTTATATATCAAAACAAATAATTAAAGGACTTAAACTACTACAAGGGGGTTAAGATCATGTTACCAATAGTAGGAAGAGAAGCCAAGATCTTCCGATGTGTTCTCCAAACGGCGGTTGGTGGTCACCCTTCTTGATACACGAACCTCCTTGATATGCAACACCAAGAAAAACTCAAAGTTTTTCTTCTTCCAAAAACCCTAGGCAAGAAAAACTTATTTTCCTCTCCCTTTTTAAAGTGGTGGTCGAAATTATCAATTTAAATTTCCCTTGGAATAACTCTCCTTTTATAGGAGAGTAAATCCTTAGCCTCCAAGTATTAATTAATTAAATAATTAATTTATTAATCAAAATAAAAAGATATTTTCATTAATGACTAATTGTGACATGTATTGACCAATAGGAAATCAAATAACAAGTCATCCAACCAATCACATAACAAGAATATCTTTAATTTTCCATAACACAAGAAAATTAATTCTTGTGCTAAAAGAGAAGACCTTAGGCGCCACTTTTAGGGTTTATTAGCCCACACAAAATGCCTTTTTATGTGTATTATATTATTTAGCCCAACTAAATAATATTCATGCATATCAATTAATTAGCTCAGCCAATTAATTATCAATGAGACCCAAATAACAAGAATATCATTCCGAATTACAGAAGCCACATCGGGGACCATTGACCTATAACCAGTAGCTCCAATAATTAATTATTCATCGAACAGAATAAGTACATTAATTATTAATTCCGGGATTACGCCACCATAAACCCGAAACTGAACTCTACCGATTATATATGTATACTTATACTCAACCCATAGAGTGAATAAGCGTCCATTGATATAATCACTACATACGGATTAACCCTCCATAGATCGTCCATTCGAGTGGGAAGTCTCCGTGAACCCGACTCGAATATCTTATCCTTATTTACCATTAACCCCCGATGATCAATTAGCACACATATCGACTAGTAGCTAATTAGTCAAATGTGAACTCCCGGGATTGATCACTTTCTTTGGGCTAACAAATAAGGGGATCGTCTCTCTACTTCCCGCGGGAAGGAATGGATTCCATGTCTCGTGAAAATCGAACTACTCACTCATCGGAGATAGTGCCAATGAGAAGTGGCTTGGAACACATATCTAAGTGAACCGTAACTAACACATCAAACACTACCCCGAGACAAGCGGACCACCGTGATCACCTCGGGATTAAGGTTGATCCATATATGATCATCTAATGATTTAATAAGATTCCTCGATTACGGAATTATACCGAGAAATACGATTAAATCGGTCCAAATCCTATATGAATGCCATCATATATAAATGCCCCACGTAGGTACCCTCTACCGACAAACCGTCCGGATAATACTATCACACCCTAAGGTGTTCTCGGGCGCATTATTGGTGTTTTAATCAAGAGACCCTAAACTCGATTAAGTTCACCACGGACTAACGAATAGCTTTAAGTATATCACCACTAACTCAATCATCACGTGCATGCCATACACCGAGTTAAGCGGTTACATACTGATATACTTAGGGTTTGCAGCAGTGTATTATTTACAAGCACAAAGCAAGTAATAAGGTGAGATAAAATCTGTCATCCATTGTTAAAAACAATTACACAAATTGTCTTTCGGGCACTACACCTAACACACCGGTTTTCCACCATTACCAACCAGAAATAGATCATCCCAAGGCAAAATAAGGGCTGCATTTGGTGAACCCAACAGCCCGGTAATTTCCTTATCACGTACCTGCAAAGAAGAGTTAATAAAACTGCAACAAGAATTTAGTGACATAGATTCTTCATTTGCTTCGACCAAAATCGACTTGTTGTGTTCTTCCACCAAGATAGACCTTTCAGACATCGTTTCTTTCTCGTCCTCAAATTCAATTTCTTGCACATCATCAATCTCAGGCTCTTTAATTTCAACAATATCGCCTCGCAATTCACAAATAACCTCCTCAGAATTAATTTTGTTTTCTGGAACTGGAACAACAGTGATATTCTCAACAAGAACATTAAAAGGCTCATTTGCCAACGTTTTCACCCCCTCAACATGCTGTGTAGAGTTCAACCTAAGATTAGGACATTCATACGCGCAATGTCCATATCCGGTACAAATATAACAATAGATACAACTGGAAGTTCTCTTGGAGAATATTTCCTTTTCTTCAGTACATTCTCACTTTCCTTCGTTCTCAATTCCATCTTTTGAACGTTATCAATCTCTTTATTTTTCTTTGCTAAAAACTCTCGTATCTCATCACGAAATTGATCCTTCATATTCTCCATCTCATCCTTAAATTTCCGATTCAGTTCATCAAGTCGTTGTCCAACTTTCCCAAGTTGTCGGGAGTAAGCATTTTTAGAATACCTTTTTCTCAAATAATTATTTCCAGCCATTCTTCCTCTCAAAGGTGTGCTTATTTAGCTCAAGTAAGAGAATTCAGATCGGATATCAATTATTCAACAATACTCAAGTTACCCAAAATACCAAGAGTGAAGAATCAAGATTTGTTTTTAAGAGTTTTTTTTTTAAATTCCAAAGTGAACACAACAAAAATTGTGAAGTATATTAGAGAAGATATTCAAAGATGTAACACAAAAATTGTGAAGTGTATAAAACGATTTTTATTTTTAATTTTTTAACTTGTTGCTCGTACGGAACAAATTATTTTTCAAATACACACGATTTACTTGTGCACCTTTCTTTTTTTTTTGTTAAACACACACACACACACACACACACACACACACACACACACACACACATATATATATATATATATATATATATATATATATATATATATATATATATATATATATATATATATATATATATCGTGCGAAATAAAGTGTTCTTCAAATACACACGATCATATGCATACTATGGTTCTTCAGATACATACGATAATATGCAACAGAGAATAATCTTTTTTATTTTTTTTAAGAAGAAAGAAAATTGGATATAATACCGTCAATCCGTTGTTCTCTGATACCATCTGAAGTGAAACCGCCCGGAGGAAGGCTTCAAATCGAATGAATACTTAGGATCGTGGATTGAAAGTATTTGCCGACGGTCTTCGACACAACCACAACCTGTGTGGAAGCACCTTGGAATAATAAGCTCCGCGACACAATCACAACTCGTGTGAAGGCACCTTGGAATAAACCTCAACACTTAGAAAACATGTTTCTAAGCACCTTGGTATATGGATAACCACAAGGATTGCTCAAGTCCTTGATAATCCGAGATTTGAATTCCCTTTCCAGAGAAACTCACACAACACTTTTCCAAGTGAAGAATAAAATATAATTTGATTAATGATTCAAAAAGCTGAATTACAAGTTACAATAGTTTGGGTATTTATACGACTATAATGGATAGAAAAATAAGATGAAAAGTTATCCTAAAAGTAAGACAAAAAGTGGCACCCCAAAACACGTAGTTTCCAAGCATCATGAATCAATGTATCTTGAATAAATGCTTGGACTCTTGAAATCTTGGTTCATGCATCTTGATTCAATGTATTTTACATTTCCAAAACTTGTCTTCTCACCTTCCAAAGCTAGCAAAAGTGGCGCCATTTCATTCTCCAAATGCAGCCAAGTTTTTGTCATTTATTTAAGTAATATTGCATAATAAAATATATAATATAATACCATAATAAATGCCAAAATGTTGGGCTTTTATTCAGCAAGCCCATAAGCAAATATAATGGATTTAATGGATCCACATTGTCAATTAGGCTAATTTATCCAAAACCTCGAGCCTTTTTTTGTGTTGCACTTGAGTTTTAGGCCCAGCCCGAAATATGAGAGGATCGTGAGAAGGACTTGGACTCAGATTCATATCATTGTTACTTCGATGAAGATCACAACCTTATTTTTCGTACTTTTTTCATTCCCACAAATTACTTAAAGGTGTGATTTTTGATTCCTTTTACAAGGCCATTCGGGCTTCCGTTTCGCATGCCGTTTGCGCCGACGTGCCTTATTTAACGTTCTGGTCGATATCACATCGTTACTTCAAAGAAAATTATAAACTTGTTTTCAGACATTTTTTGTTCCCACAGAGTATTTAACGGTGTGAATTTTGATTCTTTGTACAAGGCTATTCGGGTGTCCGTTTCGTATGCCGTTTATGTCACCGTGCCTTATTTAACGTTCTGGTCGATATCACATCCTTACTTCGAAGAAAATCATAACCTTATTTTTCGTACTTTTTTAATACCCACAAAGTACTTAACGGTGTGATTTTTATTCCTTGTACAAGGCCATTCGGGTGTCCGTTTTGCATGTCGTTTGCACCGACGTGTCTTATTTAACTTTCTGGTCGATGTCACATCGTTACTTCGAAGAAAATTACAACCTTTTACTTCGTACTTTTTCCATACCGCTAAAGTTCTTAACGGTGTGATTTTTGATTCCTTGTACAAGGGAATTTGTCTCCGTTCTTAATGTTTTTTGCGCCGACGTGCCTTATTTATTGTTCTGGTAGATATCACATTGTTACTTTAAACAAAAGTAAAACCTTTTTATGTACTTTTTTTGTATTCACGGAGTACTTAATGGTGTGATTTTTGATGCCTTGTACAAGGCCATTCTGGTGTCCGTATTGCTTGCCATTTGTGCCGCCGTGCCTTAATCGTTCTGGTCGATATCACATCTTTTTTTCGAACTTTTTTTTGTACCCACCGATGACTTAACGGTGTGATTTTGATTCATTGTACAAGGCAATTCGGGTGTCCGTTTCGCACGCCGTTTGCGCCGCCGTGCCTTATTTAACGTTCTGGTCGATATCACATCATTACTTTGAAGAAAATTACAACCTTTTTTCATTCTTTTTTCTTACCCACAAAGTACTTAATGGATTGATTTTTGATTCCTTGTACAAGACAATTCTTGTGTCCGTTTCGCATGTTTTTTGTGCCGTCGTAACATATTATCGTTTTGGTTAATATCTCATTGTTATTTCAAAGAAAATTTAAAACTTTTTTTGTAATTTTTTCGTACTCACAGAGTACTTAACGGTGTGTTTTTTGATTCCTTGTACAACGCCATTCTGGTGTCCGTTTCGCATGCCGTTTTCACTGACGTGCCTTATTTAACGTTCTGGTCGATATCACATCGTTACTTCAAAGAACATTACAAACTTTTATTCCTACTTTTTTTGTACCCACAGAGTACTAACGGTGTGAATTTTGATTCCTTGTACAAGGCCATTCGGGTGTCCATTTCGCTTGCCGTTTGCGCCGCCGTGCCTTATTTAACGTCCTGATCGATATCACATCGTTACTTCGGAAAAAATCACAACCTTATTTTTTGTACTTTTTTCATACCCACACGGTACTTAACGTTGTGATATTTGATTCATAGTACAAGGTCATTCAGGTGTCCGTTTTGCATGCCGTTTGCGCCCCCGTGCCATATTTAATGTTCTGGTCGATATCACAACGTTCCTTCGAAGAAAATTACAACATTTTATTTTGTACTTTTTCCATACCTATATAGAGTACTTAATGGTGTGATTTTTGATTCCTTTTACAAGGGAATTTGTGTGTCCGTTTTCCATGTTTTTTGCGCCGCCGTGCCTTATTTATTGTTCTGGTCGATATCACATCGTTATTTTAATCACAATTGAAAACTTTTTTTGTACCCACAGAGAACTTAATGGTGTGATTTTTGATTCCTTGTACAAGGCCATTCTGGTATCCGTTTCGCATGCCGTTTACGCCGACGTGCCTTATTTAACAATCTATTCGATATCACATCGTTACTTCAAAAAAATTACAAACCTTTTTTTTCGTACGCTTTTTTGTACCCACATGGTACTTAACGGTGTGATTTTTTATTCCTTGTACAAGGCTATTCTGGTGTCCGTTTTGCTTGCCGTTTGCGCCGCCGTGCCTTATTCATCGTTCTAGTCGATATCACATCAGTACTACAAAGAAAATTACAAAAAAAAATTCGTACTTTTTTTGTACCCACCGATTACTTAATGGTGTGATTTTTGAATCCTTGTACAAGGCCATTCTGGTGTCCGTTTCCCTTGCCGTTTGTGCAGACGTGCCTTATTTAACGTTCTTGCCGATATCATATCGTTACTTCGATGAAAATCACAACCTTATTTTTCGTACTTTTTTCATACCCACAAAGTACTTAAAGGTGTGATTTTTGATTCCTTGTACAAGGCCATTCGGGTGTCCGTTTCGCATGCCGTTTGTGCCGATGTGTCTTATTTAACGTTCTACTCGATATCACATAGTTACTTCAAAGAAAATTACAAACTTTTTTTCATATTTTTTTTACCTATAGAGTACTTAACGGTGTGATTTTTGATTCCTTGTACAAGGCCATTCGGGTGTCCGTTTCGTATGCCATTTGCGCCGCCGTGCCTTATTTAACGTTCTGGTCGATACCACATCGTTACTTCAAAGAAAATTACAACCTTTTATTTTGTACTTTTCCTATATCTACATAATACTTAACGGTGTGATTTTTGATTATTTGTACAAGGACATTCAGGTCTCCGTTTCACATGTCGTTTGAGCCGCCGTGCCTTATTTAACGTTCTGGTCGATATCACATCGTTACTTTGAAGAAAATTATGAGCTTCACTACAATTAATATGTGTTCTAATGAGGAGCTAAAATTTTGTCATTAAATGATATTAATAATGAGGAGTGATGAATTTGATGACCAACTTGTATTTTCTCCTCATTATTGAGGACAAATCTCCTCATTATGTATATAATTAAAAAAATCTCCTCATTATCTCATAAAATATCATTTTTTTTCCTTTCATAAGTACTATTATTATTATTGTTTTTCCTATGTAAAAAAATAAAGTAGTATATTTTCCATTCTTTTTACAAATTAAGCATCCCAATTTCCCCAACATCATTCTCGTCTACCCTAAATCAGTCATCTTGCCTAAATCCCAAATCAGCATCCCCCCTCAATCCCTCCACCCTCTTCTCACTCCCGCCTCCACCCTCCGTCTACCATCTATTATCGTTTCAATCCACCAGGGGTCCTGGGCGGCAAGACCACACAGATTCTTGCTGATACATATCATGGAGGCTCAAGTAATGACCTTGAAGACGTTGAGAGTATGGATCCACTTCAACTTCAAGAGGGTCCGGTTACGAGAGCTCGAAAGAGAAGATTTGAGGATGCTTTGAAGAACAACGTTTTGGCAAGCTCTCAACAATACGTTGAGGAGTTGAAGCATGAAGACTTGTCCATTTTATTAATAATAACTTGTAATTGGGGTTAAGGGGTTTTTTGGGAAGTTTTGTCTATTTTTAGTAACCTTGCCATAAATAGCCTATTTTGGCCAAACCCGACATCCACTTACTATTTTTGGATTTTGACCCTACCATCCACATGTCCTACATCCTTTTAAGGTATACCTTACCTTAATTCTTGATGTCCTACCCATTTACCCTTCCTAAAGGTCAATAACCTTTTCACCTTAACTTTGGGAAACTTTTCTTTCCATTTTTGTTAAGCCCCAAGACTTGGCCTAGACACACCTTGGGCGCCTATCCCATTATCCCACATCGAAAATATGCTTAGCCAAACTTCCAAATCCCAACTATAAGTTGTTTTTCTCCCACATTGCTAGTTTGTGGGGAGTTGCATTTTCTTGTTGCCTATATAAGGTTTTGTCTTGCAAATGTAATAAGTTAGACAATATTTGAGTGAAAAACTTTATATATAATTTGAGTTTCAGTGATTGGAACTTGAGAGTTAAATATTTTACCTTGCTGATTGGGTGAATGTTTTAACTTGAGAACTTATCAAAAGTTTTGAGCAACTTTTGTGCGGCGTTCTCAGCTTGGTGATCCCGAAGTGCTGATTCTTAGGGAGATCTAAGTTTGGCTCAACTATCTTTCTCTTTTCTATCATTTTTCGTGTAAGTTCTTTCTCTTCTTTGTTAAAATACGTGTTCTTCATGTTTAGTTTTGAATACCTTAATCTAGATCATAGCTTGTTTCATATCATTTGGTATCAGAGCTAGTTGATTTAGGTGTTCATATCTTTGTTTCCTTGTTTCTTCTTGTTCTTAATCATATCTCCTTCCCAAATTTTTTTTTTCGTTACATATCTATAAAAAAAAAAAAAACGAATTGTATCCTTTATCAAGCATAAAAAAACGAATCCCATAGCCATCTTTAGCATATACACGTGCCTTTTCCTCTCTTATATGTTCTGTTTGATTGCTTGTTATGTGATTGTTTGGTTAAACCTGCAAATTATCATCTAATCAGCCTCTTCTTAGCCCTAAATTTCCAGCCCATTTTGTTCATGTCACACGGCTGCATACTCTTGCTTGTTACCATTGCCTTTTTGTGTTCCTAGACATAAATTGTCATCAAGTTGCCTTTAGTAACCATTGTTTGATCATAACAGCACCTTTATTGTTTGTAAGTTTTAAAGTTGTTTAGCCTTCTCTAGTTACAAAAAAAAAAAAAAAAAAAAAAAAAAAAAAATATAAAAAAAAAAAAAAAAAAACAGGCCGTACCTATTAAAAAGAAAATACGAGCCTAAGTTCAAGAAACAAACGGGGGATAGAATACTTGTTTGTTGAATTTTTGGGTGCACAAAATTTGGTTACTACTTTTGATATCTCTTTTGGAACACACATTCTTATCTAATCATCCATTCACACACCTTAGCCTTGCTTCCAATCTTTCTCAATTCTTAGATTGATTTGGGAGTTAGTAATTTTGGTGTTCATTTGGTTGTGAATTGTTTGCACTATTTGCTCTTGTTTTTGATTTGTTTGACGGTTGGCACTTACCTACGGCAAGTTTTGAGCGTGAGTGTAAACACGAGTGTATTTGTGAGGTATCATGGCTGAACAAGATGAAACTAATTGGGAAGGTAGATTTCGCCTTCATCAAGAGGCAGTAAATGGTGATATGAATCGTCGTTTTGAGGAAGTTCAACAAGGTATTGCGGATCAAATTACTGAATTGTTCCAACAGCATGGTATTGGTAATGGTGGTGCATGTGGACGTGGTAGAGGTCATAGGGGCCGTGGTAATATGGCTGGTCGTGGTGATGTTGGAGGACGTGGGGGAGTTGGTGGACGTGGTAATATGGGGGGTAGAGGTCGGTTTGATGATGACTATAGTGACATAGGCGATAATTTTGAGCATGAGGATTATGAACGTGTGCAAGATGATAGTATGCGTGGCCTTAAGTATAAGATACCTTCTTTTGATGGTAAATCTGATCCGGGTCGATATCTTGAGTGGGAAATGAAGATGAATCAGATTTTTGCGGTTCATGATTATAGTGAAGCGAAGAAAGTTAGGATTGCTACCTTGGAGTTTACGGGTTATGCGATGAGTTGGTGGCATAGCTTTCAAGAGAATCGTCGACGTCGGGGTGAACAACCAATTAATTCGTGGACTCTTTTGACCGAACATATGCGTATCAAATGGGTCCCTAATCATTATTTTCGGGACCAAGGTTTTAAGTTGCAACGCTATCACGGTCGGGAAATCGGTTGAGGATTTTTACGAGGAAATGCAAGTTACAATGCTTCGGGCTAATATTATTGAACCGAAGATGTAACCATGCGGCGTTTTTTATGTGGTCTTCGAGATGATATAGCGGGCCAAGTTGAACTCCAAAACTATCAAACTTTAAGTGATATGGTTAATGGCGCATCGATGGTGGAACGTAGGCTTAAGAACCGACGTGAAGAGAGAGCCAAAGTTAATCGTCCTTTTGGTTATCGCAGCTCATTTACGCCTTCTTTTCAACAAGGAGGTTCGGCGAGTTCATCTATTTCACCCCTACCAAACGGGTTGAAAGTTCTACTCGTTCTACGAACCATAAATCCAAGTTATCCGAGATTTTGACACCGAATAAAGGCAAGGCCGAAGTTGGACGTTCTCGGGATATTGAGTGCTTTAAATGTAAAGGAAAGGGTCATTATGCTTGCCAATTGCCCGAATAAAAGCACCATGACCGTGGTTGGACATTCGGCATCAAGTATTACTTACGAGTCTCATTCCGAAGAAGAAGCCGAAGATGATGTTCTTGCTTGATCATGCGGACGAGTTGGATGCACATGCCTCTTCTACTTATGGGGCGTGTTATGTCATTAGAAAGACATTGGTTTGTTCATGCAAAATTGGACGATTCTATTCGGCGTGAAAACATATTTCAATCAACTTGTGGTATTGCGGGTCGGACGTGCAACTACATCGTTGATTCCGGGAGTTGTGCAAATTTGGTAAGTCATACTTTGGTTAAGGATTTTCATTTTCCTTTATTACCACATGCACATCCGTATAACTTGCAATGGATGAATGACAAGGCCGATATTCGTGTGTCACATCAAGCATATGTTAAATTTCGAGTTGGTACATTGGTTGATGAAGTTTTATGTGATGTAGTTCCGCTTTTTGTCACTCATTTATTGTTAGGTAGACCATGGCAATTTGATAGATCGGCATTGTATAATGGTCGTCTTAATACTTGGTCATTTTCATTGCATGGTCATACGATTACTTTGCATCCCATGACACCTACGCAAGTTCATTCCGAACAATTGCGTATGGCTAGTTCTAGGAAAGTCGCTTTATATAAGTGAGAAAAAAAATGTGAATGAGGGAGTAAAAGTTGAAAATCATGGCGTGAATTTGGAGAGAAAAAGACATGAGGGCGTTTTATCACATCTTGAGGGAAGTACTGTCGAAAATTGCAAAATGGCAAGGGAGGGCGTTACTTTTGAGGGCGATAAAAGGTTGGTGCAGCTTGGTAAGGGTGTGGGATCCTTCAAACACGAGGGTAAAATAAAAGTTGAAAAGAAAGAAAGTAAGGGTGTGAAGCACAGTTTCCTTGCGAAACCTAACTTGATCACTACCACGTTGAATAGTGGTAACTTTGTTTTTCTTATCTATTTTAAGGAAGTCGTTCCAAGTTTTAAATGCTTGGTTTCTTTTGACGACTTAACACCTTCCCTCCCGAGTGTTGTTTGTTCCTTGCTTTGCGGGATTATGCTTGATGTGTTCCCGGATGAAGAACCGAATGGATTACCACCTTTGCGAGGTGTGGAACATCGATTGACTTGGTTCCGGGAGCTACACTTCCCAACCGACCTGCTTATCGAGCCAATCCTGAAGAAACGAAGGAAATACAACGGCAAGTTGCGGAGCTGTTGGAGAAAGGAAAGATAAGGGAATCGTTAAGTCCTTGCGCTGTTCCAGTAATTGTAGTTCCGAAAAAGAATGGCGAGTGGCGGATGTGTACGGATTGCCGTGCCATTAACAATATTACTGTTAAATACCGTTATCCGATTCCGCGTTTAGATGATATGCTCGACGAATTGCACGGTAGTAGGTATTTTTCCAAAATTGATTTGCGAAGTGGCTATCATCAAGTTCGTATCCGTGAGGGAGATGAGTGGAAAACCGCTTTTAAAACTAAATTTGGACTTTATGAGTGGTTAGTCATGCCGTTTGGACTTACGAATGCACCTTCTACATTTATGCGCCTTATGAACGAAGTTCTCCGAGAGTTTATAGGTCATTTTGTAGTTGTGTATTTCGATGATATCTTGATTTATAGCACCACACTCGATCTTCATGTTGAACACTTGCAAGCCGTCTTGGACACACTAAGGCGTGCTAAGTTATATGCAAACTTAAAAAAGTGTGATTTCTGTTTGGATAGAGTCGTGTTTCTTGGATTTGTGGTGAGTGCAGATGGGGTTGAGGTGGACCAAGAAAAGGTACGTGCTATCAAGGAATGGCCTACACTAAAGACGGTGGCTGATGTTCGAAGTTTTCTCGGATTAGCGGGCTTTTATCGACGTTTCGTGAAGGATTTCAGCTCCATTGCTGCTCCATTGACGGAACTCATCCGCAAGAATGCTCCTTTTACTTGGGGAGATCGCCAAAGGGAGTCTTTTGAAACCCTTAAACTTAAACTTATTTCTGCTCCAATACTTGCATTACCTGATTTCGATAAAGTGTTTGAGTTAGAATGCGACGCTTCGGGTGTGGGAGTGGGTGGCGTTTTATTGCAAGAAAAGCGCACTATTGCATATTTTTCTGAAAAATTAAAAGGTGCTCACTTGAATTATTCCACGTATGATAAGGAGTTATATGCTTTAATTCGTTGTTTGCAAACGTGGCAGCACTACCTTAGGCCTCGTGAATTTATTATTCACACGGACCACGAGTCTTTAAAGTATCTTAAAGGTCAAGGAAAGTTGAGTAAGCGACACATTCGGTATATTGAGTTTATCGAATCCTTTCCGTATGTCATTAAGTTTAAGAAAGAGCAAGACAATGTCGTTGCGGATGCTTTGTCTAGACGTCATTCACTTATCACGTCTTTACAGTCGAAATTACTTGGGTTTGAACTTATTAAGGAATTATATCCTAAGGATGTTGATTTTGGTGATGTTTATGCTAAGTGTCCATCTTCTTTTTCCCGAGTATTCTATACATGATGGTTTTTTATACAAAGGGGATAAGTTATGTATTCCTCGGGCGTCTTTACGTGAGCCGTTGTTACGAGAATCTCATGGGGGAGGGTTAATGGGACACTTTGGTATTGATAAAACTTACGAGATGTTACGCACTCATTTTTATTGGCCTAGGATGCGATCTCGATGTGGCTAAGTTTTGTGATTCTTGTCTAGTGTGTAAGCATGCTAAATCGAGGTTGAAACCACATGGCTTGTATACTCCTTTACCTATTCCTACATCTCCTTGGACTGATATTTCGATGGATTTTGTGTTAGGCTTACCTAGGTCTAAGAGTGGGAAAGACTCCGTGTTTGTGGTGGTCGATAGATTTTCTAAGATGGCTCATTTCATTCCATGTTCTAAGACTAATGATGCATCTTATGTGGCTGATTTGTTTTTCAAGGAGATAGTACGATTGCATGGGATACCTAGAACCATTGTAAGTGATCGTGATACTAAGTTTGTGAGTCATTTTTGGCGTGTATTATGGCTGCGTTTGGGTACTTACTTGTTATTTTCGACTTCATTTCACCCACAGACTGATGGTCAGACAGAAGTAGTTAATCGTGTGTTGGGTCAATTACTTCGAACTGTTGTGAAAAGCAATTTAAAGAATTGGGAGTCATGTTTACCTTATGTCGAGTTCGCATACAATCGTGCTAAGCATTCTGCTACTAAATACGCACCCTTTGAACTTGTTTACGGTTTTCTGCCTTCAGCACCTTTTGATTATGTTCCATTGCCTCCAGGTGATCAAGTAAGTTTGGATGGAGACGCTAAAGCTGAATTGGTGCAGAAGCTTCATGAGAAAGCCAGGCTGAATGTAGAAAAAGCAACGGAGCACTACGCAAAGCATGCAAACAAAGGGCGGAAAGAGCTGATTTTTAAACCGGGAGATTTGGTGTGGCTACACCTCCGCAAAGATAGATTTCCACATTTTCGAAAGTCCAAGCTCAATCCACGTGGAGATGGTCCATTCCAGGTCTTGGCATGCCTCAACAACAATGCTTACACGCTTGACATCCCTCCGGAGTGGAATATCTCACCAACATTCAATATTGCCGACTTGTCACCTTATACGGCATTTCGATCGAGGACAGATCCTTTCCAACCGGGAGGGAGTGATACATATCATGGAGGCTCAAGTAATGACCTTGAAGACGTTGAGAGTATGGATCCACTTCAACTTCAAGAGGGTCCGGTTACGAGAGCTCGAAAGAGAAGATTTGAGGATGCTTTGAAGAACAACGTTTTGGCAAGCTCTCAACAATACGTTGAGGAGTTGAAGCATGAAGACTTGTCCATTTTATTAATAATAACTTGTAATTGGGGTTAAGGGGTTTTTTGGGAAGTTTTGTCTATTTTTAGTAACCTTGCCATAAATAGCCTATTTTGGCCAAACCCGACATCCACTTACTATTTTTGGATTTTGACCCTACCATCCACATGTCCTACATCCTTTTAAGGTATACCTTACCTTAATTCTTGATGTCCTACCAATTTACCCTTCCTAAAGGTCAATAACCTTTTCACCTTAACTTTGGGAAACTTTTCTTTCCATTTTTGTTAAGCCCCAAGACTTGTCCAAGACTTGGCCTAGACACACCTTGGGCGCCTATCCCATTATCCCACATCGAAAATATGCTTAGCCAAACTTCCAAATCCCAACTATAAGTTGTTTTTCTCCCACATTGCTAGTTTGTGGGGAGTTGCATTTTCTTGTTTCCTATATAAGGTTTTGTCTTGCTAATGTAATAAGTTAGACAATATTTGAGTGAAAAACTTTATATATAATTTGAGTTTCAGTGATTGGAACTTGAGAGTTAAATATTTTACCTTGCTGATTGGGTGAATGTTTTAACTTGAGAACTTATCAAAAGTTTTGAGCAACTTTTGTGCGGCGTTCTCAGCTTGGTGATCCCGAAGTGCTGATTCTTAGGGAGATCTAAGTTTGGCTCAACTATCTTTCTCTTTTCTATCATTTTTCGTGTAAGTTCTTTCTCTTCTTTGTTAAAATACGTGTTCTTCATGTTTAGTTTTGAATACCTTAATCTAGATCATAGCTTGTTTCATATCACTTGCCTAACTCTCGTGCTTCGATTGTGCAAGAAAAGCTTCGAAATCGAAAATGGATCCTGCAAAAAAAGCTTTAATCGATTATTTCGATTATGGGTGAGTATTTGTTAGAAAATCATTTTTTGTATTTTTCAATTCTTTCAATTAAAACGAAACAAGAACTGAAGTTTCATTAATTTATAACTTTTCTTGAATAAAATGTGTATTAACTCGTTTTCTTGAAATGGTTTATTCTAACTCATATTGTTTGAACGGTATAACCTTTAATTCGTTCTTTCGAAGAAGTATGATCTTGAATATGATTTTATATAGATTTGACATGTTAGAGATTGTTCAGTTTAAGTGTTTATGTTATGTTAAAAAAGCTGTGTGCTACTAATTACATCCCTTCTTGCCGGTTGTATTTTGTAAATGGTATATTTTGTCTCTTGTGTTGGAAGAAGTTTTCTGTTCTTGTGGGTTAAAGATGTAGAAGATGGGTTTTTGTTATAACTATATGGGTTTGGCCTCTAAAAATGATATCTTTGTTGAAATATAAAGCAATGTTGTTTACATATAGATGCATTGGACAGATCTTGTATTTATACATACAAAGCAATGTTCTTTGATCCGGCTGGCGTTCCACGTGGTCTACGTGTTAGGAAATCACTAGTTTAATGCAGCGAAATTTAAAATTTGATTTCCTTTAATTAGATCGTTCTTCGTTTAATGCAATAAACACGTTAAGTAGTTTGACGGTTATACCTTGATGATCTATAAGATCATCACTTTGACCATCAAAGGAGGGTAGTATAGTGCGCAAGCCACCCACGCATCCGGCCTCTATCGCTAATCCACACGAACTCCTCACCGGAATCCTCCTTGGATTGCTATTGGAAAACTCTGGTTGCTAGACCGGCCTTTTTCCTCCCTCACAAACTCACTTATAGGATGCTCTCTATTTTACACAAGAACTATGAGCTCTTGCAATTGTGATGTACAAAAGAGCTTGACACCCACCTCTTATTTATAGTGAGAAGTGGCGCCCCATATGGTGTGGAGGAGAAGAAAACCTTTTCCCAATAAAATAAGGAAAATCAATTAGATTGATTTTTCTCTTTTATTGTAATTAATTTTTCCAATACCTTATATTGATTATAATTATCTTATTACCATAAATCTATTTTTCCAAAATCAATTAATATCTTATATTAATATTATGGTAATCTTATTAATTAAAGTGCACAATCCAAGTGTATCTTATACCCTAGGAAGTGGCACCCCAAATGCCAATTAATTGGCTTCCGGAATATTCTTTAATTAATATATTTTATATATAATTAATATCTTGTATTTTATTTATTCATAATAAATAAATACCACCATATTAATTTACCACTATAACCTTTATAGTCTAGAGATAAACTTTCCTTATTTGGTTATCAACTATAACCGCATTTTAATCCGACTCGATGTTCATATGTGTGTGACCCGATAGGCTTCCGAATATGTTGGCCGTAGACACAAAGAGCAATTTACTAAAATTCCATTTATGCCTAACGATCAAGGGATAGCGTCTAGCAACACACCGTGATCCCCAATCATCGGAAGAGTCAAAAGCAATGACTACTACCTTTCATGTGATGCAGTTACTGTGTAACTTACAATCCTATCGTTGTAATAATATCCATACGACCGTACCTCGAGTGTCAATACATTAACGATTGTATCTTATAATCTGGATACCAAGCTGTCTCGGGATAACACATTTACTCCCACTTTGCAAAGATTCTTGAGAGCTAGACATTCCTTATAAGAAGGATATTGCTGATATTCGATCCCAATCATAGGATACGCGATTCCCGGATGACCAATCATGTATACTCCGCACGCTTCAATATCATACCCAATTTCTACTGCATGATCACCCCGTGGCTTGGGGAAATCTCAATAGTGTCAAAGCATGACAATCCACACCATGATGCCATGAAGACTCCGGTATAAAGGATAATTACACAACCGCCACATAGTGTGACACTTAATGTAAGTGGGTCAGTCTAACGTACGTATTCTCTAATACACGTCCACGTACAGTCTAAGTGTCACTACACTTTGATAGATGAGATCTATCCCTACCTTCTATAAGATAGAAGACATCTAATATGTGCTAGTCTGGTTATACTATCAATATCCCACTTGATAGTACATAGGACTAGAGACATTTAGGTAACAAACTTGTTATAGTGATTAGAGATCTCATCAACCAAAATCACTATCATGGTTTCTCTATCATTGTTGGATACTAGGGACGTTACTATATATGTACAACAAATAATATAAAGATAAACAATATATAATAACATAAGTGCTTCTATTAATCATAATAAAGTTATTACATGAACTAAATAGACTGTAAATGACCCGACCCGGTCGGATCCGGTCCAATCCAATTGGGTTTTGGACACCTTTCCAACAATCTCCCACTTGGCCTAAAGCCAATCACCCATATGCCTAAGCCCGTGCAAGTGAACATGTTTCTCATGCTTTGCTTGAGACATTGCCTTGGTTAATAGATCAACTATGTTATCATCCGTGTGGACTTTCTCTATCTTCACATCTCCTCTATCTACTATCTCTCTAATCAAGTGATAGTGCCGTAACACATGTTTGGACTTCTGATAAGACCTTGGTTCCTTTGACTGAGATATAACTCCATTATTATCACAGTATAGAGGCACTAGACCTTCAATGGAGGGAACCACACCAAGTTCAGTAATGAACTTCTTCATCCAAACTGCTTCCTTTGCCATCTCCGAGGTTGCTATGTATTCGGCTTCCATTGTAGAGTTTGCAGTAGTCTCCTACTTGGAACTCTTCTAGCTCACTGCTCCGCCGTTAAGTGTGAAAATAAATCCAGACTGTGACTTAAAGTCATCCTTATCAGTTGGAAACTGGCATCTATGTAACCTCGTAAAACTAAATCATCGTTCCCGAAAACCAGGAACATATCCCTAGTACGTCTCATGTACTTGAGGATATTCTTAACAGCAATCCAGTGACCATCACTAGGATTTGACTGGTACCTACTAGTCATACTAAGAGGGTACGAAACATCTGGTCTAGTGCACAACATGGCATACATGATAGACCCGATTGCCGAAGCATAAGGGATGTTACTTATTCATGCCCTTTCCTCCTCTGTCTTAGGACTCATTCCATTCGACAGGTAGCCCCATGTGACATGGGCAGCAATCCTTTCTTGGACTGCTCCATGCTGAATCTCTTCAGTATCTTGTCTATATAGGTGGATTGCGACAGACCAAGCAACCTTTTAGATCTATCTTTATAGATCTTTATTCCTAGAATATAGGCTGCATCACCCAAGTTCTTCATTGAGAAGTTCTTGGATAACCAAGCTTTGACCGATTGTAACATAGGCACATCATTCCCTATAAGCAATATGTCGTCTACATAAAGCACTAAGAACACAATGGCACTCCCACTAACCTTCTTGTAAACACATGGCTCATCTTCGTTCTTGATGAAATCAAACTGTTTGATTTTCTAATCAATGCGAAGATTCCAACTCCGAGAAGCTTGCTTTAATCCATAAATGGATCTTTGCAGTTTACGTACCATCCTGGCGTCATTGGTTGTGAAACCCTCAGGCTGTGTCATATACACCTCCTCAGACAAGTTCCCGTTAAGGAAAGCTGTTTTCACATCCATCTGCCAGATTTCGTAATCATGGTATGCTGCAATAGCAAGAAAAATTCTAATGGATTTTAACATGGCAACAGGTGAAAAGGTTTCGTCATGGTCAACTCCTTGTCTTTGCTTATAACCTTTTGCCACTAGCCTAGCCTTGTAGGTAGTCACGTTACCGTCCATGTCGGTCTTTCTCTTAAAGACCCATTTACACCCTATAAGAACTATTCCCTCAGGTGGATCAACTAAGTTCCAAACTTGGTTGTCTTTCATGGATTCCATTTCAGAATTCATGGCTTCCAGTCATTTCTCTTTGTCATGCCTTAATAGCACTTCCTCATAAGTTCTAGGGTCCTCATCTTCCATGAGATACACGCCGGTGTACCTTTCAGGTTCACGGCATTCCCTGGTGGATCTTCGAGGTGCAAGTGTGTCTACGGTAGAGGCTGGCATCAAAACTGTGTGTGGCAAGTCCTCTACTTCCATCAACAATGGTTCTCGAATTTCTTCAAGATCAATTTTACTCCCACTGACCCTATCCAGAATAAACTCTTTCTTCAGAAAGTGGCCAGTCCTGGCAACAAACACCTTTTGTTCCAGGTAAAATTGGTATCCTCTAGTTTCTCTATGATATCCCACAAACAGACATTTGTCGGATCTGGCCTCTAATTTGTCAGGCATCATCCGCTTCATATAAGTCGGACAACCCCAAGGTTTAAGATATGCCAGATTCGGTTTCTTCTTGGCCCATACCTCGTATGGTGTAGAATCAACCGTCTTTGAAGGAACTCGGTTCAGTGTATAGGATGTTGTTTCTGGAGCATACCCCCGAAATGATTTTGGGAGAACTGCGTAGCTCATCATGGATCGTACCATGTCTAACAAGGTACGGTTCCTCCTCTCAGACATGCCATTCATCTGAGGCGTACCTGGAGGGGTCCATTCAGTTAGAATCCCATTCTCCCTCAAATAGTCTTGAAACTCTCCATCTAGGTATTCTCCACCTTGATCGGATCGAAGTGTTTTGATTTCTCTACCTAGTTGTTTCTCCACTTCACTTCTGAATTCCTTGAACTTTTCGAAGGCTTCAGACTTATACTTCATTAAGTATATATAACCATAACGAGAATGGTCATCTGTGAAAGTGATAAAATAAGAGTATCCTCCTTTGGCTTGAATTGACATTGGGCCACACACATCAATATGTATGAGCTCAAGCAATTCATTGGATCTTATCCCTTTGCCACTAAAAGGTGACTTTGTCATCATGCCAAGTAATCGAATTGATCCAACATTCCATCTTTATGGAGTTTGGAAATGCGATTCTTATTTATATGGCCAAGTCTACAATTCTATAAGTAGGATTCATTCAAGTCATTTGTCTTGTCTTTCTTGTTATTTATATTAAGTACGGCAACATTCATATCTAATATGTAAAGACCGTTGCTAAGTATGCCCGTAGCATAAAAAATTCCATCACGTGAAAAAGAACAACATTTATTCTCAAACGTAAATGAAAATCCATCAACATCTAATGCGGAAATAGAAATAAGGCTCTTCGTAAGAGCAGGAACAAAATAACAGTTATTAAGTTCAAGTACTAGCCCACTGGGCAATGAAAGAAAATAAACTCCTACAGCTAGTGCAGCAACACTTGCTCTATTTCCAACACGTAGGTCCACCTCTCATTTCCTTAGCTCTCTAGTTCTTCTTAGTGCCTGCATATTCGTACAAATATGAGAACCACAACCAGTATCTAATACCCAGTGGTTAGACTTATAAGAAGCAATATTGATCTCAATTATAAATATACCTGAAGTCGAAGCATCAGAATGCTTCTTCTTGGACTCAAGAAGCCCTTTCAGTTTCTCCTCCAATGTCTGGTCTCACCGTAATGGAAGCAAGCATCCTTGGATTTGTCTTTTGCTATCTTAGGCGTTGGCTTAGATGCAGCCTTCGCCTTCTTGGACTTTTTCTGGGCTTTTGCCTTGCCCTTTCTAGAAGTAACCAGCAACACTTGCTTTCCCTTCCCTACAGTGCCCTCAGCAGTTTTTAGCATGTTCAATAACTCCGCAAGGGATCAATCTATCTTGTTCATATGATAGTTCATCACAAACTACGAGAATGAATCGGGTGGAGATTGTAGAATCATGTCAATACTCAATTCTCGTTCTAATTTGTGGCCCAGCTTCCCAAGCCTCTCTATGTACCCGATCATCTTAAGCACGTGTGACCCCACAGCAGTCCCAGATGCCATCTTACAACTAAACAGGGCCTTCGAGACCTCGTACCTCTCAGTTCGAGACTGAGAAGCATAGAGTTCCTTTAGGTGGACCATGATCGTGTAGGCGTCCATAAACTCATGTTGTTTCTGTAATTCAGGTGTCATAGAAGCAAGCATGATACATGTAGCATCAATACTGTCAGAACAGTGCTTGTTATACTTCTCGACAGCATCCGCAGCCGAACCCTCATCGGGCTTTTCCGGTAGGGCCTCGTCCAAGACATAGCCAATCTTCTCGTGCCTCAAAACAATTTTGAGGTTTCTTTCCCAATCGAGAAAATTAGTTTCGTCAAGCTTATTGTCGATGATAAAACGAAGGTTCAATTTGTTTGACATTTTTCTACAACAATAAATCAAGATAGAATAAGTAAAGTTCATGTATAAAAAACCCTAAATTTGCACTTAAAATTTTATAAGGTTTTACTCCCACTAGCCAACTATTCCCAATTGGCTTTCAAGAATTTAATTAATTCTTTAGTGGATGGAATCCTATCTATTTGACTCGATCCCCGACGTGGGCCGATCGACCAGGTCAATTTCGAAGGTGGGTACTAATTACCGATCGAATCTTATTCGATTTCCATTGGTTGACTAGTCAACTCTTTGACAGTTCACATCTCTATGTGATAGCCACCCCTTGTCTTTAAAATCAGACGGTCCCAGCGTGGGCCAATCACCGCAAGATTCTTAGTCGAGTCGTAACTCAAATACTCATAAGATCTCATAACGATCATATCTCGATAATGACGATATACCCGAGGTAGGTCAACTCCCGACGTGGGCCGATCAGTTGGATCCGAACAAGGGCTCTTCACCATAATTATAATATTGGGAGACAATTTTGGCTCGATTTTTGGCGTGGGAATAATTTTAAATTAATTCACTTAATTAATTTTGTTTAATTATGGTCTCATCTACTATGTGCATATTACTACGATATCATATAAAGTAAAACATACACAACATTCCGCGCACAAAATAACTGGTATGATCATGGACTTTTCGTAGGTGCTGTTTCGAATACAAACTGACGAAACCGCGGGTCACAAACTAAGGGTGTCTGCAACCGCCAATATGATCTTAATTACTGTACGCCAATGGGTTCTTTATCTCTCTTTGGTCTTCATCTTCTTGCTCCATTCTTGTTACATGATAATCTATCTAATAAATAATTACACCCGCCGCACACGGGGGGAGCTAACGGGAATGGTATAAATGCAAAAAGTAAACTAGGTCACGTTCTTCATAACGGCCTAGGAAATTTTTTTTATAAAAAAAAAACCAACATAAAGCAAACATTCCCATCTATCATATTGGTCGAGTCCATGATCAATCGGGGTCCATATAATCACATTATATCTACACATCTATTTCATAAAATTATATCTTATGAATAGATCAAATTTTAATTTTTAACTACTTATGCGTCTTCATTTAATCATGTCAAGTAATTAAATAACTTTTAATTAATTATATGATTTAATCAAAAATAAAATTAACATTTAATTTTAAATCGATTTCAATTTCAATTTTATTAAATTTGAACTATTCAAAATAAAATTAAACTTATAAAGTCTCCAATTTGTTTCCTTCCCTTTTATTCTTAATCAAAAGGGATGCCTTTGGTTTCCTAAACCAAAAGGCATCTTCCAAAACTAAATTTGGTTTGGGCCTGGCCACTTTCCAAAATCAAAATTTTGGATGTGGCCTAGGCCTAGGCCTTTTACAAATCAAATATTTGAAAAGGGCCTAGGCCTATTCCAAATCAAATATTTGGAAAGGCCAAATAATTTTGGTTTAGGCCTGGCCACTTTTCAAAATCAAAATTTTGGAAGTGGCCAAGGCCTAGGCCTTTTACAAATCAAATATTTGAAAAGGTCCTAGGCCTATTCCAAATCAAAATTTGGAAATGCCAATATGCCATATGGTTTCCCAATGGACCAAACTATTTGAACCATTGGTTGGCCATATGACACAACTAAACAAACGAGATATCTATGCACAATAAATATCACAAAACGAAAAGGGTCGCTCCCCGTTGGAAGAGGATAGCCGACGACGGCAGCCCTAAAGCCGCCGCCGCCGATGAGGAGGGGGCGCCGCCGCCAGTCGGCCGAGCCCCCCCAATCGAACCCTATTGTTTTTGTTTTTAACGTTTCGCGATTACAGATCTTGCATCTATCGATTAATTACTACGCAATTAATTTATGCTTATTGTTTAAGCTCGAAGTCTGTCTCTGATACCACTGTTAGGAAATCACTAGTTTAACGCAGCGGAATTTAAAATTTGATTTCCTTTAACTAGATCGTTCTTCGTTTAATGCAATAAACACGTTAAGTAGTTTGACAGTTATACCTTGATGATCTATAAGATCGTCGCTTTGACCGTCAACGGAGAGTAGTACAGTGCGCAAGCCGTCCACGCGTCCGGCCTCTAATGCTAATCCACACGAACTCCTCGCCGGAATCCTCCTTGGATTGCTATTGTAAAACTCCGGTTGCTAGACCGGCATTTTCCTCCCTCACAAACTAACTATAGGATGCTCTCTTTTTTACACAAGAACTATAAGCTCTTGCAATTGTGATGTACAAAAGAGCTTGACACCCACCTCTTATTTATAGTGAGAAGTGGTGCCCCATATGGTGTGGAGGAGAAGAAAACCTTTTCTCAATAAAATAAGGAAAATCAATTAGATTGATTTATCTCTTTTATTGTAATTAATTTTGCCAATATCTTATATTGATTATAATTATCTTATTACCATAAATCTATTTTTCCAAAATCAATTAATATCTTATATTAATATTATGGTAATCTTACTAATTAAAGTGCACAATCCAAGTGTATCTTATACCCTATAAAGTGGCGCCCCAAATGTCAATTAATTGGCTTCCGGAATATTCTTTAATTAATATATTTTGAATATAATTAATATCTTGTATTTTATTTATTCATAATAAATAAATACCATCCTATTAATTTACCACTATAACCTTTATAGTCTAGAGATAAATATTCCTTATTTGGTTATCAACTATAACTGCATTTTTATCCGACTCGATGTTCATATGTGTGTGACCCGATAGGCTTCCGAATATGTTGGCCGTAGACACAAAGTGCAATTTACTAAAATTCCCTTCATGCCTAACGATCACGGGATAGCGTCTAGCAACACACCGTGACCCCCAATCATCGGAAGAGTCAAAAGCAATGACTACTACCTTTCATGTGAAGCAGTTACCGTGTAACTTATAATCCTATCGCTGTAATAATATCCATATGTGTCGCGTACCCACAGAGAGACTAAGAACCAGCGGCAAAGCTACTCGACAGAGGTAACCAAGGGAAGGATGTTTAATGCTCGTCAGAGGAGCGAACAACATTGCCCTTATTGACAAGATTAACCATCTGGAAAGCTGATCGGTCTAATATCTTAGTTATTTGATTGAGCAATGATTCTCGAAATCACCTCTTGAAAAAAAGGCTTCGGCTCCAGACCCACAAATGAATAGGAAGCGTGGCGAGGGTCTTTATTAAAGGGGGGAAAAGAGGGGTGGGGCTTTGCTATGGGGGTGTACTACCCTTTGTTGGTCCCGAGGGACGGAGGAGGCTAGGTTAGCCGAAAGATGGTTATCGGTTCAAGAACGTAAGGTGCCCCTGCTTTTTTGGGGTAAAAAGGGGTAGAGAAAATGCCTCGAGACAATGTTCGAGTACCAGGCGCTACGGCGCTGAAGTAACTCATGCCATACTCCCAGGAAAAGCCCTTTTTTGTAGATGAAGTGGTACAAGTATCTCATTTGTCCGAAAAGGGCTTGCTAATTAGTTTTTTCTATAAAACAGGATTATTAGTTACGCGTTGGATTTATTCGGGTCATTTTCCACTAAGTGATTTATATGAATCAGTAATCTTCCTATCATGGATTTTGATCGTATCTCGTGTGTCAATACATTAAGGATCGTATCTTATAATCTGGATACCAAGCTCTCTCGGGATAACACATTTACTCCAACTTTGCAAAGAATCTCGAGAGCTAGACATTCCTTATAAGAAGACCATTTCGGATATTCGATCCCAATCATAGGATACGCGATTCCTAGATGACCAATCATGTATACTCCGCATGCTTCAATATCATACCCAATCACTACCGCATTATTGCCCCGTGTCTAGGGGAAATCTCAATAGTGTCAAAGCATGACAATCCACAATGTGATGCCATGAAGACTCCGGTCTAAAGGATAATTACACAACCGCCACATAGTGTGACACTTAATGTAAGTGGGTCAGTCTAACGTACGTATTCTCTAATACACGTCCACGTACATTCCAAGTGTCTCTACACTCTGATAGACGAGATCTATCCCTACCTACATACAATACGTGCTAGTCTGGTTATACTATCAATGTCCCATTTGATAGTACATAGGACAAGAGACATTTAGGTACCAAACATGTTATAGTGATTAGAGATCTCATCAACCAAAATCACTATCATGGTTTCTCTATCACAGTTTGATACTAGGGACGTTACTATATATGTACAAAAAATAATATGAAGATAAACAATATATAATAACATTAGTGCTTTTATTAATCATAATAAAGTTATTACATGAACTAAATAGACTGTAAATGACCCGACCCGGTCGGATCCGGTCCAACCTGATTGGGTTTAGGACACCTTTCCAACACTACGAACGTTGTCTCCCTGATCAACTGTTGATGCAATTTCTTGTTGAATGGAATGAGAAGTATTTGAGGCTTTATTGAATGGAATGGATAATCCGTTCTTACTGAAGCTTTTGAGTTGCAATTACCTTGTGAGGATATAGGCTAAACTCTAGTTGTTTGAGTCCCCTGATTTGGTGCAAATGGTTATCAACCCCATTTGATCGCCCCTGAACAAGGTTATCGGCGTTTGATCGAGAGTTCGTTGAATTATTTTAGAGGCCCTACTGAAGCTTTTGTGGATGCTTTAAGTGATTTTTTGTTTTTTCGATCCACAAAGGAGTTGGCTTATTTTGAGATAGTGTTTGTTGTATTGTAAATTAATCGATAGACGGATTTTCTTTTTTAGGTTCACTTTGTTTTGAAGGAACTTGTTAGGTGGTCCATTGGTGAATTTCCACCTTATCTTTTTTCTAAGAGCACATACATCGGTTTTGTGAGTCGAGTACGAGCAGCTCGGTTCACTTACAACCCTAGGCCCGACTACATCTGGAGTCGATCTCTGCAAGCCTAGATTTGGCTTCTACTTGGGGGTTCGATCTGACCTAGTCCTCTTTAATGTTGGTCCCATCAAGAAAGTCTAGCATTCGACCTCCTTGGAGGAATCGAACCCAACCACCTACCGTATCTAAGCTTACGGTTTTATTTATCGTTGAACATGAGTTGAAGCGGTTTTTGAGTCTACAATCCACAATAGCTGCAGCATCAAATGAGTCACTCGAACGGTTTCGAGATGAAAGCAAGAAGACAGTGATCAGATTAGTGGACATGGAGTCCACATAGCTGACTGTAGATTTCTTCAGGAAACTACCTACAAAAGTTGAAAAAGTAGGAAAGAATGCACCAGGTGGTTTAGGGTAATCTGGTTTTATTGTACTTCTTTATTCTAGCATCTTGCTAGAACAATTTTCTAATATAAACAAACTTTTGCTGTTCAAAAAAAAAATGCACCAGGTGGTGGTAAAAATAATAATAATAATAATGCTTGTACAAGGCCATTATGGTGTCCGTTTTGCTTGCCGTTTGCGCCGCCGTGCCTTATTTATCGTTCTGGTCGATATCACATCAGTATTTCAAACAAAATTAAAAACTTTTTTTGTACTTTTTTCATACCCACAGAGTACTTAACGGTGTATTTTTTATTCCTTGGACAAGGCCATTCTGGTGTCCGTTTTGCATGCCGTTTGGGCTGCCGTTCCTTATTTAACGTTTTGGTCGATATCACATCGCTACGTTGAAGAAAATTACGACCTTTTTCACACTTTTTTCTTACCCACAGAGTACTTAACGGTGTGATTTTTTATTTCCTTGTACAAGGCAATTGTTGTGTCCGTTTCGCATGTTTTTTGCGCTGCCGTACCTTATTTTTCATTCTGGTCGATATCACATCGCTATTTCAAACTAAATTTAAAACATTTTTTGTACTTTTTCCGTACCCACAAAGTACTTAATGGTGTGATTTTTGATTCCTTGTACAACATCATTCTGGTGTCTTTTTTGCATGCCGTTTGCGCCGACGTGCCTTATTTAACGGTCTAGTCGATATCACATCGTTACTTCCAAGAAAATTACAAAAAAAAATTCATACTTTTTTTGTACTCACAGAGTACTAACGGTGTGAATTTTGATTCCTTATACGTTTCTTCAGTCTTCTCGGGTTGATCATGCTCGAATTGCTCCAATACTAAGGCATTAAGTGCTTCCCTTAGTTTGTTCCTTTGGAGCCTAGTCATAGGACCATCCCTGATCACAATCGGGTCCACGGGCATCATAGGAGCTAACGGGTCAGGAATGTCATCATGGATCACATCATTCCCTCCCGGGTGGAAATGATCTGCCCTCAGATCGTAGGGGTTGTCGAAAGGCATCAACTCAGCAACATTGATGGTATTTGAGATGCTCCAATCTTCTAGAATTGCAATCTTGTAGGAATTGTTGTTGACACGTTCCAGCACTTCAAATGACCCGTCGCCGCGAGGATGTAACTTGGACTTGTGTTGCTTAGGGAACGGATCTTTGCGATAATGTAACGAAACCCAATCTCCCGGAGCAAAAATAACCTTCTTGCGGCCTTTGTTGGTGTGCTTGACGTACCTCACTGTTGCATTTTCCACATTTTGACGTGCATCTGCATGTAATTCTTTGACCACGGCTGCCTTCTGTTCACCATCCAAGCTTGTTTGCGTACCTTCAGGTAAAGGATCCAAAGAAAAAGGCGTGTCGAGGTTGAACCCATACACGAACTCGAACGGAGTATAACGAGCAATAGAATGTTTGCACCTATTATAAGCAAATTCCACAAAAGGCAAACAACTTTCTGAACTTTTTATATTTTTCTGGACAACAGTACGAAGCAATTGACCCAACACATGATTAACGACCTCAGTTTGACCATCAGTTTGAGGGTGATACACAGTAGAATAGAACAAGCAAGTTCCCAAACGATTCCACAAAACATGCTAGAAATGACTGATAAACTTGACATCACGGTCATTGAATATAGTTCTAGGCACACCATGCAAACGAACAATCTCCTTGAAAAATAAATCAGCAATATGGGATGCATCATTCGTTTTATTGCATGCAATAAAATGAGCCATCTTTGAAAAACGATCTAACACCACAAACACAGAATCTTTACGACTCTTAGAGCGTGGTAAGCCTGCACAAAATCCATTGATAAACCAGTCCAAGGACACATTGGAATCGGAAGTGGGGTATAAAAACCATGGGGGGCTGATTTGGACTTAGCAGACTTGCAAGTAAGACAAGCATCACAAACACGTATAACATCAGATTTCATTTTTGGCCAGTAAAAGTGCGATTTAAGCATGTCTAACGTTTTAGTTATGCCAAAATGACCCATAAGTCCCCCACCATGTGCTTCACACATCAGTAATTCACGCATAGAACAATTGGGAATGCATAAAAAAGCCTCACAAAACAGAAATCCCTCGTGCCTATAAAATTTCTCATGGGCCGTTTGGTGTTCGCATAAGGTTCAACAAAATTAGAATCTAACGCATGCAATTCCTTAATAAATTCAAACCAAAGGAATTTAGACTGCATAGTAGTAATGAGAGTGTATCGACGAGACAAAGCATCAACTACAATGTTATCTTTACCCTTTTTATATTTAATAAGATAAGGAAAAAAATTCGATAAACTCAATCCAACGAACCTCTTATTTAACTTCCTTTTCCCCTTTAAATACTTAAGTGACTCGTTATCGGTGTGGATAATAAACTCTCTAGGGTGTAAATAGTGCTGCCATGTTTGGAGTGCTCGAACTAGAGCATACATCTCCTTATCATAAGTTGCATAATTCAAATGAGGACCTTTTAATTTTTCGCTAAAATAAGCAATAGGTCTGTCCTCTTGAATCAAAACACCACCAATACCCACACCCAAAGCATCACATTCAATCTCAAAAGTTTTATTAAAGTCGGGTAAGGCAAGTATAGGTGCAAAAATTAAACGCAGCTTAGGGGTTTCGAAGGCTTCCCTTTGTTTAGGTCCCCAATGCCAAGGGATATTCTCTTAACCAACTCGTTTAATGGTGCAGCGACGGTACTGAAATCCTTAACAAAATGCCTATATAATCCCGCAAGGCCATAGAAACTACGAACCTCCGCAACATTGGTTGGTTCGTTGCCTTAATCTTCTCACGATCAACTTCAACACCCTCTTTACGCACAACAAAGCCAAGAAACACAACTCTATCCATGCAAAAAGTACATTTTTTAAGGTTAGCATAGAGTTTAGCGTCCCGAAGTGTGTCTAAAACAGCCCTCAAATGACTAAGGTGTGATTCGAAATCACGGCTGTAAATTAGGATGTCGTCAAAGTAAACGACCACAAACTTGTTAATAAAGTCTCGTAAGCTTCATTGATTAATCGTATGAAAGTACTAGGTCCATTCGTGAGACCAAAAGGCATGACAAGCCATTCGTATAAGCCAAATTTTGTTTTAAATGCAGTTTTCCATTCATCACCTTCTCGCATCCTTACTTGGTGATACCCACTCTTAAGATCAATTTTAGTGAAATATTTAGCACCACACAACTCATCTAACATGCTATCTAAGTGGGGAATAGGATAGCAATATCTTACAGTGATTTGGTTGATGGCCCTACAGTCGGTGCAAATCCACCATCCTCCGTTTTTCTATGGAACCACGATCACCGGCACCACACAAGGACTCGTTGATTCTTGTATCTTCCCTTTGGCCAGAAACTCATTGACATGTCGTTGTATTTCTTGGGTCTCCTCAGAATTTGCTCTATAGGCTGGCCGATTGGGTAAGTGGACCCAAGGATGAGGTCAATTTGGTGCTCCACGCCTCGTAGGGGAGGCAGTCCGCTAGGCTCTTCCTCCGGAAAGAGATCTGCAAATTTCGGTAATAAACACACAACTGCACTAGGAAGAGAATCAGCGAGATCAGATATAAGCATTAAACAAGGGGAAGGGTAGGGTGGGTATGCTTCGGCATTCATTGAAAATAATGAGAAAAGGAGTAGCTCCATCTTCAATGGCATTGATAACCACTCTAGCCTTAGCGTAGAAATTACCTATCACTCGCTCGCTCTTTTTCTTTTCGACTTTATTGTTCCCCTCGCTACCTATGGCACCCACCCTCACGATCGAATTTTCTACTTTATTTTTCCCCTCGAGTGCTACTAATGCTCCCTCCTTTATGTTTTCATTTTCGACTTTTATTTTACCCTCCTCTCGATGGCGCACACTCTATTTGTTTTTCTCTCCGGTCACAACTTTTTCATTTTTCATTTTCAACTTTTCGGCTCCCTCTTTTTTATCACTTTCCTCACGAGCTTTAGAGAGTTTAAATTGATCGTTGTGAGCCTCCATGGGTGACAATGAAAGAAGTGTAATTTTCTACCCCGAGTGTCGTAACATGTACGTGTTCAAGTAGCCATCATACATGACCCTCCTATCAAATTGCCAGGGTCGACCAAGCAGAATATGACTTACTTGCATAGGCTCACCACAAAGAACTTGATCATCCAATTTACCAATATTAAACGCAATTAGGGCCTGTTTCGTAAAGCGAATCTCACCAACCTCGTTGAGCCATTGTAGCTTATATGGCCTCGGGTGGGTGTGGTTGCAAGAGATAATTTGCTGATCACATCCGTACTAACCACATTCGTACAACTCCCCGGCTCAATAATCATCGAGCATAACTTCCCATTAATCAAGCAACGTTTATGGAAGATGTTCTCACGTTGTAAGTCGTCCTCCACCTTCAAGGTACTACTTAGGGCTCATTTGATCACCAAAAGATTGCCGTCTTCCAAAGGGGATTGAGGATAGGCAACCTCGTCCTCACAATCATTCTCACACTCCTCCTCCGAGGCTGATTCATAAGTATTATACCCCACAGATTGTCCTACCACTAGAATCCTACGTTTAGTTGGGCATTGTGTAGTAATATGTCCAACCCCGTGACATTTAAAACATTGAATTTCATGAGCCAGTTTGGGGGGGTAGCAACAAGTTTGCCTTTATCACTCCCCTTAGCTTTAAAAGCATCATTGGAGGGTAAAGAAGGCTTCCTTGGGGCAGTTTGAGCATCTCCTCTATGTGGAAAATAACGAAAAGTAGATGTATTACCTCCCGAAGGCCTAGAATATGCTACTTTTTGTCATTTAAGATGCTTCTCAATGGTTAAAACCGTATGCAACATCTGATCCAACGTATCACAACCCTTCAATTCCACCGGATTAGAAATTTCTACTCTTAATCCACTCAATAAACGCTGTGCACAATAACATCTTCCTCCTCCTCAAGCTGAAATTTAGCAAGAACACTCATTAACTCTTGATATAAGTCATCCACAGACCGCTCCCCTTGAGTAATTGTGTGTAACTTATGATATTGCTCTTGAAAATATGTAAGGGGTACAAATCTATTCTTTATTTCTCGTTTCATGGCTATCCAAGAGCGAATAACATGGTCTCCATGTTTACGCCTCAAAAGATTCAACTGTTTCAACCATGTCATAGCATATCCCGTAAACTCAAGTTGTGCAAGGTTGCACTACTTCTCCTCCGAATAATTATTACACGTGAAAATCTGTTCTAACTTTGCCTCCCATTCAAGATAAGCATCCGCATCACTAGTGCCATTAAACAATGGCAGTTTCATCTTAACATGTGTCATGTTATTGTCACGACTAGCAAGCGAATCATCACCACCCAAATCATCTGCTACATCATCTGCTTCATCCTCCTCTACATCAACCCGAAGAACTACTACTCTCCTCCGTATGTCACCTCTACCTCCTCTATTCCCTCTACCCCCACGGTTTTGTACTCCACCACGTACGATTTGTTCAGGTTGAGGCTCGTTTCCTCCCACAAACATGGCTTGAATTCAAGATATCAAGTCCTCATTAATTTGTTTAAGCCTCTCATCTATCCTATCCTCGATTAATTTATCCGTATTTTGAGCAGCCATGGAAAAAAAAATTCTTCCATGACTTGAAATTCTACTATTGGGAGAAACCGGATCTATTCCGGAGATGTGCCGATGGCATAATAAGAAGATGTGTCCCCAATAGTGAAATTTCCAGTATATTATCCTTTTTCCATGGAAAGGAAGTTGGTGGACACCATGGAGGGTGGAAAACGGCGTACAAAGTTTTGCAATGCGGCTTCTACTGGCCATCCATTTATAAAGATGCACACCATTTTTCTAGGCCTTGTGAATCATGCTAGAAGTGGGGAAATGTCTCCAAAAGACATGAAATGCCCTTGTAACCTATCTTGGAATGTGAACTATTTGATGTTTGGGGTATAGATTTCATGGGGCCATTTCCCAATTCCTTTGGTAATCAATTCATTTTAGTGATGGTCGATTATGTTTCAAAATGGGTTAAAGCCCAAGCCCTCTCCACCAATGATGCCAAAGTGGTGATGAAGTTCCTTAAAAAGAACATCTTCACGAGATTTGGTAGTCCTCGGGCAATCATTAGTGATCGAGGTTCTCACTTTTGTAATCGACCATTTACTAAGCTTATGGAGAAGTATGGCGTGAAGCATAAGATTGGATCACCTTACAACCCACAGACTATCGGTCGGGTGGAGGTATCGAACTGAGAGGTAAAGAGGATTATTGAAAAGACGGTTGATACCAACACCAAGACATGGTCAGTGAGGTTGGATGATGCATTGTGGGCATATCACACAGCGTATAAAACACCAATTGATTGCTCCCCTATAGGCTAGTCTTTGGAAAGTCATGTCACCTACCCGTTGAGTTGGAACATCGAGCATACTGGGCTATTAAATTCCTAAATTTTGATCTCAAAAGTGTGGGAGAACCTAGGTTATTCCAACTCACCGCCTTGGAAGAATTCCATGTAGATTCTTACGAGAAATCTCGCATCTATAAGGAACACACGAAGACCTTCAATGATAAGAAAATATTCCGTCATGAGTTCCATGTGGTTGATAGAGTACTCTTGTACAATTCACTTTTGAAGCTTTTTCCAGGAAAGTTACAGTCTAGGTTGCGAGGACCCTACACAGTTGTGAAGGCGCATGCATCTGTAGAGTTGACAAATGGTGAGACATCGTTCTTGGCAAGCGGGCATAGAGTGAAGCTTTTTGTGGAAGGGGAAGGCATTCCAAACAACAAGGAGGTCTTGTACCTCTTTGACCCTATTCAAGACTGAAACAGTGCAAATTCTAGCTATAGACTATAAATTTAGCACTTTTGGGTACTATCTTTCTTTTTACTTCTTAAACATTATCTTTTGGTTGGATTTTGTGCTTAATTGCAACATGTTTACGTGGGTAATTGTTAGTAGTATCCGTACACGATAACCGGTGTAATTTCCATCATTACGACCACATAATCCCATCGAGCAAACGACGTTAAACAAAAGCGCTACCGGGAGGCAACCCGCAATTGCTAACTTTTGAACCAATAACGTCCTTTAGGGAGAGTTTTGATTAGATTGATTTAGAATTTAAGAGGAAGAGTCAACTTATAGGAGGTTAGAGAGTTCCGGCATTTAGAACTATGGCAGACGCCGAGACCCCTGTTAGCGAGACCCCTGTCGGCGTACGCTGACTATGGCAGTTTGAATTTTAATACGGTTTTCAGCTTTTCCCTCGCTCCCATTAACTCCTACCCATCGGTTTTCACACCAAAAACCATAACTTTTCACCCACTAACACCCTTTCAACTCCATAACTCCCTCTTTCACCCATTCCTTCTCCTTATTTCATTCTTCTCACCACCACACCAAGCACTTCTTCCATTAGTGTAATTGGAGAACTCTGAGGGCAAGACATTTCTCTAAGGTGTACAACCCAATTTCCGGTCATCTCCATCTTTTCCGGCGGTTTAAGACAACTAAGGTAAGAACTTTGATTCTTCTATCAAGATTATTCTTTCGATTTCAATTTTAAATTCTCTTTCAAGAAATTCTTGAGTTCAAAGTTGGTTTATATGACTAAAAGCTGTTGTCTTGACACCACCACCCACCTTAAGCCATGGGTAACCCTAAGAGTCAACCGGAGGCTAAGAAAAAGCGTAAGGCCGGTTGTGCTAAGTCACCTACACCCTTATCCACCGGAATCATTGTCCTACCCAATCGCGTCCTAACCAAAGTTGAGAAAGCTTGCAAATTTTCCAATTTCGCACCTGACCTTGCCACTAAAGCCTTTCGAACCTATTTTCGTGATCATTCATTCATGGTAGAGCTATTGATTTTAATGCCATTAGTCAAGATATTAAGGATAACATTACGAGAAACCACTAAGAAAACTTAGCAATTGAGCTTACTGAGCATTTTAATTCTACTTTGGTTGATGAATTTTATGCTATGCTTTCAACCATCGTAGTTGATGAGGAACATCCTCACGTCGGGTATGTAACTGTTAGATGTTCCGATATCCCATTTTCACCAGAAGCCATTAACTCTTTCTTTGGTTTGCCTCCATCACCGGATACACCTTCGTTCGAGCAAGATTGGGGACTTGAACCCGGTACTAAGACTTTTAAGAAAGCCAAAAAAGCAAGACGTTTCCTTTGTCCCTCTGGTTCTTGGGTACAAGGTCGTTTTAATTTTGGTAATGCTTCTAAGAATGTGAAATTCATGAAACATTTCTTAACCCTTAATGTTCAACCCTCTACCCATGTTCATGCTTTCAATGTTGCCAATGCCTGTCTTACCCATGCCGTTTTTAATAACGTATTTGTTAACATCGGTGAGATCATCTTTAAGAAGATTTTCAACTTTGCTCATCAGCAGAATAAGACTAGACTTGCTCCATTTCCTCATCTCATTTCCACCTTATGTACCGATCAGCATGAACTTGAGTTTCCCGGTGATGTGTTGATGCCTTCTTGTCACATTAAGATAAACATTAAGGACACCCATGAGCCTGAAAGTGAGCCCACTGGAGCCATTTCCCACCGACTCTTCCACACCCATGGGTGATTCACTGTGATGGGTATGCTCCACCACTTAGATTCTGAGATAGCAATCCTTTGAGGTGGTCAAGTAGCTATGAGTTACAATCAGACTCAGTTAGCAGAAAGAAACCTTTTATGGGCAAATGATAGTCGGTCCGGCCTTCATAGCCAACACGCTTTGCTTTTCGCTATGTGCCCAAACCCTAGGCTTCGTCCAGAGAACTTTCCCTCGTGTCAGGAGTTACCTTATACCCTACCTCCTTGAGTCCCAGCTGTACCTATCCATACCCCACACTCTTGGTCTACCCCTCCTACAAACCCTTTTGGTGGTGCGTTTGATTTTAATGCTACATGTACAAGCTCTGATCCAGTACGATCTGAGCCTTTCCATGCACCGTTTGGCACAGGACCGTTGAGTGAAGGATTTTCTAGCATGAGTTTGGACGGCACTGTGGTTACATCTGTTGGTGGTGCACACAACGGTCTGGACCCTTTGACTTCTGCAGCTGCTGAATACGTGGAAACTAATCTTGGTGGTGCTGCAAATTTGGGGTTGAGTCCGAATTCTTTTTCTACTATGATGAATAAGGGCATTGAAGATGATGGTGATGATTCTTTTGATCCATTTGCTGAATCTTGAGTGATTTGTAAGGATTTGTCAAAACAATTTCTATCTTTGTTAATGGTTACCTAATTTGGAATTAAGACTATTTCTCTTATTATTTTGTGGAACTAGTTGTATGAACTTATAATGTGCTTTTGTATGATATTGTCTTGTAGGAATGATTAGTTGTTTGTTTTGAGAGTTGTTTGATATCTTTGATTGCCATACTTGTGCCAAGCTCATTGCTTAGTGTTTGGTGATTTTAGATACATGAGATGCATAGAATTACACTTATTGAAGGAATGCAGAGACATTCGGTGCATGCCGGTTTTCCGAATCAAGTAGGTCGGCGTACGCCGATTTTTCTGACATGACCTAGCACATCACCCTTTTCTGCACCATTCGGAATTGGTTCAGGAATCTAGGGCACAGACTGCTTTTTGACCAGGACACGCCAACCCTACAAATCCGGCGTACGCTGAAACTTTCCTAAGGCGGTATCTTCAGCCTTTTATGAGCCTTTTTCCATCATAACTCTATCAAAACCCTACCCTCCACATTCATATCCCACCCTATTCTCTATCATCCACTTTTCTTCTTTCCATCACCCTTTCTATCACCATCATGTCTTCTCCATCTTATTCTTCCCAATCACCACCCCGTTATGATGAAGATAACCTTCCTCGGTGTGCCACCGTTGCCGCCACCGCGGTTCTCTGCCATGCTGATTACTTTGGCCATGCTTCTCCCCTCCTTGAGAAGGGGATCAATCATTGTAAGCTCTCACCCGCTATGGAGTTGCACATGGGCTACCACATTTGGCAGCGTTTTTCTGAACCCCCTCGTGGCCGTGCCAATGTCACCCACGTTCGAGAGTTCTACTCCATGCTCACAGCTACTCTCATTCACAAGAAGCCAACCATCCCTTTGAAGATTCATGGGGTAAGCATTCTATTTGACCCTTAGATGATTAACAATGTTTTCAATCTTGGTTATTTCAATGAGAATCCGGCCATGCACTACGAGGTTGTCTGGAACCTCTATGACCCCGTTAATTTTTTCCGTAAAGCTTCTGAGACCATAACCTACTTTTTCCTTCAGCGAGGTAGTATGCCGCATGAGCCGGCTGTTTTTGATCTCTCGATAGAGATTCACACTATCAAATGTTTCATCAATTCCCGTGTATTCCCTTTTGTCGATGTCTCTAAGATAACCCAAGAGGAAATTCTGCTGCTGTATGCAATTAGGAATGATGTTCCTGTTAACGGGGGTCGCCTCATCCATGCTTCTACAGTAGAATTTCCTGCTTCTCCTTAGGCTCACGCTGAGATCATGCTTCTATTTCCTTGGTTGATTACCAAGATGTGTGCTCGTGTCCCCATCGACCCACTAGATGAGATGTTCCCGAGCACGAACACGAGAGGTGGTTTGCAACCTGTAGATTCTGTTGGTGATTCCTCCAGTGAGGTGAATGAGTCTCCCGAGGATACTTCGGATATGGAGTGATGTCTGAAGATTTGCCCAGTGCATGTTACCTCTGTTTGGTTAGGTATTTTCTTTTCATTTGACTTGATGTGTAATAATGCTCTCAGTGAGCACTAACTTTTCATTCCCCGTGATGTGTTTGGATTTGATTTGCACTTTATTTGTCCAATCCATGGTGTTGCATGTTCTTTTGTTTTGGGCATTTGTGCTTAGCTCCTTCTTATGTGATGTCTTGCTTGATTACTTTCCCCATGCAAGCAATTACCCCAATTTTACTTCGTATTCACAATTTTCCGGTCTACGCCACTTTGATCACCAAGCCCCTTGCTTTTCAGCATAATCGGCACTTGACTGACCAGCTCGGCGTACGCTGGAAAAATGCCGAATATCACTGTATCAAGATGGCTTTTTCGGCATACGACGAGAGCCCGGTCGGCCCACGCCGACAGTTTGGCTATGATCTTCTTTTGTCTCGTAATTGCTCATTTTGATTACTCTCTCTCCTCCTAACTACTCCTTCGCACTCACTTCGCATTGAGGACATTGCAAGTTCATAAGTAGGGAGTGGAGCCGTAGTTAGTCGGATAGAGGGAAATGTCACTAAAATACTCAAGAAACACTTAGACTTTGTTCGTTTTTTGCGCATTACAAGCATATAATACCCCTGGTGTAGATCAAAAGGTGTTGTCATTTGATTGTGCAAACAAAATGGAAAATGTGATTTAGGTGATACATGAGAACATGTAAGTCTAGTCTTAAAGGTTAGTGTGAACCCTTATGCACGCATAATTTTGGTTTTCTTGGATTGCAAATTGTTGTGAAATCCTTCAAGCAAACATCATGATAGAGTCTAGAACATAAGCTTGTCAATCATGTGAGACGAATAATAGGCATTGGAATCAGAATAGGGATGATGATTTTTGGCATTACTTTGACTCGACCATTGCCAAATGGCCTACCTGTACGTAAATTACCTTTCTGTCCCCACCTCAACCTTTGTAGAGTGGCGAGACCCCACTCGAAACTAGCCATCGTATTTAACCTCATGATAATCCGACCCTTAACCCAATTTTGGTCTACATTCCCTTGGCTTCCCGCAAGCATAGCAAGTATCTATGGATTGTGTGGGTGGTCATAGTGCGGAGTAGTGGTTGGATGATATTAGTCGTCTCGAGTTTGTGTTTCCCCACCTTACGAAGTTTTCAAAGTTTTTTTTAATTAAAAAAAAAGAAAGTAAGTAAGTTTCTCTTTAAATATCATGTACATTGTTCAATTTAGTTCCCAAAACCCCAAAACTTCAAATTGAAAAGGAGCTAGATTGAAGCGTAAATACTATCAAATAAATGGCAAGTCAATGAAGGCGAATTTTGAGAATTCAAGTATACAATCCTTTGGTGATGTTGATACGGGGTATAACTAATCGTAACACTAGTTGATGGGGAGATGAAGGTGTAGATTCTTGCTATCATGCCTTATTCTCTTTGATTTTCCTTGATTACCCTTCGGTTAGCCACTACCCTAGCTTAACATTACAAGCCCTCTTGCCAATTACTTGACTTATTCCTAGACTCCTATTGCCTTAATTAGTGGAGAGTGAGTCCATGCTTATGTATCTAGACTATACCAAGATGACTTTGTAAGAATTCGATTTTATGATGAATTGCTTGGTGAGAGATTTGAATTTTGCACGCACCCACGCACCACTCTATTCTTGTAGACTGTGACTACCATGTGATCATGAATGTCATTCGATTGCATCATTCCGTTGACACTTGTTCTTGATAATCACATCATCATTTTGTATGCAAGAGTTGTATTGTCGCTTGTTTGCTCGAGGACGACCAAAAGCTAAATGGGGAGTGGTTGATGTAAGTCAACCAAATGATGTCTTTTTATCCCAATCCTTAAGATTTTAGTGGCGCTTTTGTATCAAATTTATGCAATTATGTGACGAAATAGATCCAAAGTTGTAAATAAGTTTTAATTATCCAACCTCATATTTTAGGCTTTTGTGCCAAGTTTTCTTATCGGATATGCGGGGTATCATTTTTGGCTTTGTTTTGCAGATACCCAGGTTAGATATTAGTTTTGGAAAAGCTTGGAGCAGACCATCGAGCTTTAGAGAGGTTTCTTGTTAAAGAAGTTAAAGAATCAAGCCAAGATTAGACAGTCGGCACACGCCGAGTGCACAGACAGTGGACGCCGAAATTTGACAGTTGGGAGTCTGAGCAGCATTAAATGATTCTAACTCACCTAGCTACCGCGAGAAATCGGTGCACGCTGGATGCACAGACAGTGGACGCCGATAAGACCGAATCTAGGAAGTAATTAACCCTAGTTTTCACACACACACTTGGTATCCGATCTTTAGGGAATTCGGAAGGTAAGTAGCCTTGGGGTGCCTATCATAGTCAATTTGAAAGAAATTCCATTGTTCACAATCTTGATCAAAGCATTGTCTTGGTTAGTTCCATTTTTCAATTGAGTTTGGCTATATTACGTGCTACTTATCGTTTACACAAATTGCGACTTGGATCGAAAATATGAACCTAATTGGTGGTTAACCAACACACTCCTTGTGGGATACGACCTTGACTCACCAACTAGGCTACAGTCACCCGGTACACTACTGGTTAGACTAAACACCCAGTAGGGACACATCAGTCGTCATCGGACTGACCACTGAAAATACACCCAATATATGTCATCCTAAAAAACAAGAGGGAAAGGTGGAGTGTTAGTCACCTAGCACAATGGACATCAGGCCAAGATAAGTGGATTCATCCATCTTGATGCCTTCCCCTCCATTTTTGACTCAAAAGATTACCAAAAAACCCAGAAACCCAAACAATGGAAATGGAACAAGTTCAGGAATGAGAGGACTGGAAACCAAAAACAAACATGAGAAGAGAGGACGGCAAGATAAATATGGAAAAATAAAGGCACTAAATCCCCAGTTCATTCAAGCAAAAAGTATCAACTTTGAAGTAAAATCCGATCCTAAAAGCATGTCAATCAAAGAAGGCGAAGAACACATACCAAGAAATACTAGGCAAAATCCTGTCTTCGATATCAAAACCGACTCTGAAAGTATGAAGCATGTATGAAAGACATTCAAAGAGACGGAATGATATTGCAGAAAGTAAAAGAAAAAATCAAGGAAATAAAGGGAAATGAAGCAATTACCTGAAGTTTTGGTTGAAGAAGATGATCGGATTCTGGAAGAGTGGCCGGAAACTGGAGAAATCTTCGAGAACCAACCGGAATCTTGAATGGCGCCGGAAATTATTTTGCTAGAAGAATAGTAAGTGGGCAGAGTGTTTAAGGGTTGAGATATCTTCCCTTTTATAGGCAGAGGTGGAATGGTCTAACGGCTAAGCTCAGAAGGATCATGCAGTTTATATTCAAGTAGTCATTCCTAATTTCAAATTTCAAAAACCGTCATCATCATTGTGTTGTGGTTATCGCTGCCATCATGTCAGAGCAGTTACCAAGGAACCTTAACCAAAAAGAGGCCACGACCAATCACCTCAACCACCCCACCATTTATCAAATCAAATCGGCTCCCCATAAAGCACGTATAACCGCCACAACAGTTAATAATAGAGTTGGCCCCGCAAAAAGGCAACTCGCCACACGGCGTCAAAGCGATCAAAATGCAATCCACCGGAAATAGGATCGTCCGCTTCATAGCACGATCCAAAGCCAAGGCTACCTGCCACATAAGGCCGCCAAAAGGCCATGGCTACCCGCCACATAAGGCCGCCAAATGGCTAAGGCAATTCTCCATGAAAATCCGCCAAAGGCCAAGGATACTAGCCACATAAAACCGCCAAAAGGCTAAAGCTATTTGCCACGGAAAGCCGCCAAAAGGCTAAGGCTATTCGCCATGCAAATCCATCAAACGTCTAAGAATGTACGCCATATGATGCCACAAAAGGCTAAGTCGAATCATGACACAAAGGCCACCCGAGGCAAAGTCAGTTCATGACACAAGCCATAAAATACGATGCGTTAAGGCAATTGACCCGCAAAGAACTCTTACTCCCCGCCTAACATTTTGAGAAAAATCCTAAGGCACGGAGTAGGGGGGCCATTGATATGCCTGAACTGCAATCTGCCCGTGGATCTCTATTCGGGTCCATCCGGCCACAAAACTAGCGGATGAGTCCGCCGGCCATTGCAGCCTGTGAACCCATATGCCACTTTGGGCCCGGGAGTCCTCGGCCCCACACCAAAGCCTTTATCCCAACGCGAAACCATGAAAGGCTAGGGGGCCCCCCGCAAGACCATAAGGCTATTAGGACCGCCATAGACCAGAGGCCGCAATACAAGGAAGGACAAGCTACAACCCAAGGGTAATAAGACAAGGATACAAGAAACGGCTAAGTGTTGGGTCCATAGCTTATTGGCGCCGCCAGACGATAGCTGGCTTAATTACTAGATGAAGATAGAGAAAGCAAATATGTTGATCAGACACTCGACAGAAGAATGATTGGAAGCTTACTTTACCTAACAGCAAGCAGACCGACATATCATTTGCAGTTGGAGTTTGTGCTAGATTCCAATCAAGACCTAAAGAAAGTCACCTCACAGCTGTTAAATGATTTCTGAAATTTCTAAGAGAAACCATTGGAGTTGGAATATGGTATTCAAAAGATGGAGATTTCAAACTGATTTCATATTCAGATTCTGACTATGCAGGATGCAAAATAGACAGAAAGAGCACTTCAGGCACTTGTCAATTATTGGAAATAGACTAGTGTCTTGGTTTAGCAAGAAGCAAAACTTTATCTCAACTTCAACAACTGAAGAAAAACATTGAGTTGGAAGTTGGTGTGCTCAAGTTTTATGGCTTAGACAACAACTTACAAAATATGGGATTGAAGAAAGTGAAATTCCTATAATGTGTGACAATTCAAGTGCAATAGCTATAACTGAAAATCCAGTATTGCATTCAAGGACAAAGATTATAGATGTGAGACATCACTTCACAAGAGATCACGTGGAAAATAAGGATGTCACGGTACTTTATATACCAATTGAAGTTCAACTAGTAGATATTTTTACCAAGCCATTGATTGAAGAGAGATTCTCAAAATTGAGAACTGAATTGGGAATAATCAAGGTCAATTAGACAACTAAGATCCACCAAGGGGATTGATCTTTGTCATGCTGGTGAGCTCACTTTACAGATCAGTCATTGGTATCAACGATCTTACTAAAATTGACATCTCAGAGAACTTAAATTTGTTTGAAGAACTGACACTTACACAAGATGAAAAAATGACTAGCAACTAAGCATCAGTTTTTGCATTATTGAAGGTCGAAGTTAGTCAATTTGGTAAAATGTATGTAGACAGCTAAAGTTACATCACATTTAATTACCGCCGTAATTGTCAAAAGCTGTTACGTGTGTACTCGAAAAAGGACAAATAGTACATGCATTGGACACACAAACTTTTCAGAAGAGAAGTTCAATCGGTACATACACGATCTTTTTAAGATCGTGGGTTTACACCAAAGTGAATAAACCGTTTTACACTTGACATATTTACTCTCTCCTCAAGCGATTTCTCAATAAATTCCTCAAGTGGACAGCGACGCAGAAATTATCATCAAAAGAGACAAGATTAATTGATAAAGGATAATATTTTCACTTGAAGACTTTGAGAAGAAATGCAAAGGAACCCTTCTCTCAAGCCAAATTGTGATTAAAATATTCAAGGATTAGACTTACTCAACATCAAATTGGAAAAAGAATTTGATTTTGAGGCAATAATTCAATTTTGGGAGAATATGAAGATGGACAAACACTTTCTCTCAATGACAATGTATGTTGAGAAAGTTGGTATCAACACAGAGGTTATTAGAAGACTGCTCAACTTTAAGAAGCCGACTAAGAAATCAATAGATTTGCCTAATCTACCTTTGAATCGGGAAGCATCTCTATTGAAGATTTCCTCAATTGAGACACCTCCTCAAGTATATTCAACGATGAAGACTCTAAGACCATAGTTTGCCCTATTGAGAAAATGGGTGACAAGAAGCATAATTTAAAAAATATCAAGGTTTAGACAGTTTTTCAATTGATAAGACAAACTTGATGAACATCATCTGGGAACAGCTCGATTTCGAATAGGCATATTATGTCTTCAACCAGATGAAGAAGCAATACGAGGAAGAAATTGGCAAAATCAGCAAAGCAAAGAAAGAATGTACTAAAAATGAAGGAATACTTCATTTGAAGAAGTCATTTAGTTTGCTCCTTCAACATTATTTGGAGGTAATTAAGCATGGAAAGAAAGATGAAGTGCACAAAAATGAGAAAATTGCAGCTGACACATGCCCAAAGCACCCTGAAGTATTGTCAAAGAAATACAAGAAGACAGTTTCTGAATAGATAGCTCAAAAATGAACTAAACCGAAAGCTGATTCAGAAGCTAGAAGATAGATTGTTTTCAGAGTCCCTTGAAAACAAAGTGAATAAGGAAGCATCAACTAAAGGGGAACTAAATCCAAAAACTGGTGAAACTTAGAAAGTGACAGAGCAAAATGATAAGATTGCTGATGTTCAACCAATGGAAACTGATGCAGATACTCAACAACCAGAAAATGAGTTTTCCATAGCACCTGAAAGGTGTGTACGTTTCACGAAGATGAAACTTAACACAATCAGCAGTCAAGAACCATGCAAGGAGGAGTTGATAACTGAAGAACAGTTGTTTCTTGTTCAGTTTGTGTTCAACGCTTGTATGAATTATTTCCCATAGATGAATTATTAACCATGCGTTATAAAATTCTACAAGCAAATGCAAATAAAAAAAGAATGTTTCATCATCAGAACCTACTAGAGAAACCTAAGAAAAATGATGATGAAGACAAAGATGATGATGATGACAACATGAAGCAGACAGAAATAGTTAAGTTGTCAGGAGCGGTAACTTAGAAAACTGAAAATACAAATGTTTCAGTTCAAGACAGACAATCTGAGGAGAAAACTGAAAACAAAGGGAAGATAGTTGAACAAACTGAAGAATTGCCAGCTGGGTCACAGACAGTTGACATTCATGTGAAGACTAATGACAACAAAGCATTGATGATTCTGGATCCTCTAACTCAAACTACTTTCAAAGTAGCTAATGATCCAATTGAGTTCATGATAGCTGATGACTTGAACAAGATTCACAAATCGATGGAGATTCTACTTAGTCACAAGAACGATTATGGTGAAGTATTTAACACTATGACCACTTACTTTGACTATGGAAAGAAAACCGATAAGGTAGTAAATAAGCATTTGGTCAAAATTTATCAAGTATCAATAGACACAGCTTCAGAAATTGTAAGCAGAAATTGGAGATTGCCACAGCTGAAGATAGGAATATTCGAGCTCAAACTGAATGCATCTCAATCAAAGACTTTTTGGATTCAAAACTCAGCTTAGAGCTTCATACCTCTCAGACTGGCATTATAGAACAATAGAAACTCACTTATGAGTTAGTATTACAGCTTAATGATACCCAAAGGGGGAAATAGAAAAAGAAAGAATGTACAAAAAGAAACTTGAGGCTAAAATTAAAAAACACAAAGAAGAAAAACTGAGATTAAAACCAAGCACACTTATCATGAAGGAACCAAATAAACTAAGAGATGAGGAGCTTATCAAGGAATACAAGATACCTGAAGAAGGAAGGCTCACTTTAACAAGACGGCTATGGAATGATTTTGTAGCTGACTATCATCATCTCAAGTTCAGATACAAGTACAAGAACTATGAAGAGTCACTAAGGATATTATTTTGAGGCAAGATATATGATCAGAAGATGAAATAATACAAGAAGGAAAAATAATCTCAGAAAAAATTGTTGTAAAGGACAAATGTCAATAGATGAAGATTGACATTGAAGAATTTGAAATCTTTACAAAAATAGCAATGATTTACCTAAGCTTTTGCAAAGCAAAAGATGGAAACAATTCAGTCAAGTAAATTATGACTCATTTTTTGCAAAAGAAGACCAAGTCAAAGGAGAAGATTATAGACTTTATGATAAAGATAGACTCTTTGTAAAATGCTTAGAGTTAGTTGAAATCTGAAAGTCAGTTTAGTTGTGGAAACTAAAAAGTTATATCATGTAATCAACTGAGTTTTTGACCTTATGAAAATCAAGTTTTGTTTTGTTTTTATCTTTAAGCTTTTCCTTTAAGGAGGGTTTTGGCATCATCAAAAAGGGGGAAATCGTTAGAAATAAAATTGAGTTTTGATGATGATTCATCTATTATTGTTTGAATATTTTTTTAACCCCATTGATGAAGTGCTAAAACTAGTTGTTTTAGTGAAAAGCTAAACGATGTCTAGAACTAAATGTATAGGATTTACTAGAATCGGATTATTGTATAGGTTATATCAGACAAGCATTGTACTAGATAGGTTTTAGTAGAGTCTAAGAACTGGAACTGATATCTAAAAAGGATTCGCTGAGGGAACAGACTCAGTTGATAATTTACAAGACTAAAGACTCAAGGTAGATGGGACAAACGCAGTTATAAATGCTGAGGGATCAGACTCTGTTTTGAAGACTGAAGAAGGGTTCAAACTCAGTTTATGAAGAATAAATGTTGAGACTATAAGGTTAGAATTCAGGTAAGTCTGTGATGCCCTGAACTAACTTTATAGATCTTGATAGACCTTTAATACAAGACATAGACGGTGTCTAAGTTACCTAAGGACAATGTAAACTTAGTTAATATGAGATAAATATGGTGTACTCTGATCTCACTAATAAACTCTATAACAGTTGAAAATTGAAAACTCACAACACTCAGTTTTAACTGAAAGAAAGTCCGCTAAATTAGTTCTACGAAGAAAATCAGAACGTTTAAGATTAAGTTTTTTGATTGGCTGACAGCATGACATATCAGAAAGGACACTGACATATCTGACAGTATGATAGAAATGAATCCAATTTGAACATTAAGGAATTCAAAAACATGACCGTTGGATTTCACCTTATAAATAGAGGACTTAGATACAAGATCCAAACACACATAACACATGTTGCATACGTTTTGAGCCTACGTTCTGCAAAAATTTGCGAAGTAATTGCTATCATTTGAGCTTATAAGTTACATCAAGAAAATCTTCAAAGTGTTCAAGCAACCATGATCAATCAATAACCAACACCTGAAGATTCCAAGTCTGAATCACTTACTTGATTCAAACCCAACTTTGATTTTATCAAAGGTTTGGACTGAGAAACATCCGGTCCAGGGTGTCAAGGATAGTTGTTTGCAATCAGGAAGACTGTGTGTGTGGTGGAGCTAGTGAAGAGGCAATTCAACCCATTAACGACCAGTGAAGCAGTTGGAGAGCAGCAATTCTACCTGTTTCAAATGTTTAGATTGTGAAGCTAGGGTTTAGTCAAGGACAATCAACTAGGGCTTTTTGTAACTGTTGTAACCTCAAGAATACTAGTGGAATTTTTCCTCCTACATCACAGGGGAAGAGTGGACTGACAGGATTACACCACCTGGAACCACTATAAAAACTGTGTTTTTATTTTTGCATTTACCTTACGCATTTTACTTACAGTTATTTTACTTTATAGCTTTTATTTCATCAAGCAATCTCTCTCTTGCATACAAAACTGAATGAACTCACACTTAGCACAAAACTGAGTATCACCAAAACTTATAAAAATCAGAAAATGTTACAAAATTCATATTAACTGCATTCAGTATAAGTTCAAGACACATAAGGGCCCTAACCATATTTCGACTTGTGATCAACCCATAGATGCCTATACAAAATAAATAGGCACTCAAAACAAGTACATGTTCTAGCATTGTTAAATAATTCCTTCTAAATCTCATGATTTTTAACTTTAATTCCACTGCATTTAACTCAGTTGTAGAAAAAGTCAGTTAGACCTTTTCTCATCTCAATATCTCAACTCCGTAATCTTTTAAGCACCAGTTTACTTAAGCGAGAAAAAGCTTTAAGTGACAAGTTTATTCACCCTCCCTCCCCCCTCTAACCTTTTGAAATGCCTTTACAAGGGACCAACAGACCTGGCCCAAAAAAATTAATACCAAGCCCGAACCGTGCCGGCCGGACGGCCGGCAGCGCTCGTGTGGGTTATGAATCAAAAAGCATCTATGTCTTCCCTCCTTCACAAAATTCTCTTGCCCCTTCGGGCTTGTCTTTAAGTGTCATACTACTCTTTAAGTAGTGATTTCACTTGAGCCTCATTACCTATGTGGGACAAATGGAACACATTTCCATTACAACACCCACATAAATCACTCTACATTTAGGCATTAATTTCTCATTCACCCGATATCGGAATCAAGTGATTCAGAAACCTAACATCAACTACTATCTTAGTAGTTTCCAAAATCGTTTTTAGCTCCTGAAAATTCAGTTCGTAACTCATCAAAATCCAGGATTGAAGTTGACTGATGTCACTTACACATAAACCCATTTCGGAGCTAAAGCACCATAAAGTTCCAACACTCTTTAGTGTCACGAGCAAAGGATAAGTACCATTCACATCCTTGCAACATTGCCTTATGAGATTATAGGATACCGTCTCTTATCAGACTTACAAACATTTACCTAAAATGTAACCGATGTCTTGCACGGGGCTTAAAGGTTACTATTTTAGCTCGGAAATCTAGATGAACATGGTGCTGATGTTGAAAAGGTGTCCTAATCCCAATCGGGTTAGACCGGATCCGACCGGGTCGGGTCATTTACAGTCTGTTTTAGTTCATGTAATAAGTTTATTATGATTAATAAAAGCACTTTTGTTATTATATATTGTTTATCTTCATGATATGGGTTGTATATATATAGTAACGTCCCTAGTGTCAAACTGTGATAGAGAAACCATGATTGTGATTATGGTTGATAAGATCTCTAATCACTTTAACAAGTTTGATACTTAAATGTCTCTAGTCATATGTACTGTCAAATAGGACATTGTATGATTAGAATAGCATGTAATGGATGTTTTCTATCTTATAGAAGGTAGGGATAGATCTCTTCTATCGAAGTGTAGAGACACTTGGACTATACGTTGACGTGTGTTGGAGAATGCATACGTTTGACTAACCCACTTACACTAAGTGCCACACTATGTGGCGGTTGTGTAATTATCCTTAAGACCGGAGTCTTCATGGCATCGCGGTGTGGATTGTCACGCTATGACACTATTGAGATTTCCCCTATGCATCGGGTGATAATGCGGTTAAGATTGGGTATGATATTGAAGCATGCGGAATATACATGATTGGTCGTCCGGGAATCGCGTATCCCATGATTGGGAGTGAATATCCAAAATGGGCTTCTTATAAGGAATGTCTTGTTCTCGTGAATCCTTGCAAAGTGGGAGTAAATGTTATTCCGAGAGAGCATGATATCCAGATTATAAGATACGATCGTTAATGTATTGACACTCGAGATACGATCGTATGGATATTATACAGCGGTAGGATTGTAATTTACACGGTAACTGTTTCACATGAAAGGTAGTAGTCATTGTATTTGACTCTTCCGATGATTGGGGGTCACGGTGTGTTTCTAGACGCTATCCCGTGATCGTTAGACATGAAGGGCATTTCCGTAATTTACACTTTGTGTCTACGGACAACATATTCGGAAGCCTATCGGGTCACACACATATCAACATCGAGTCGGATTAAAATGCGGTTATAGTTGATAACCAAATATGGAAAGTTTATCTCTAGACTATAAAGGTTATAGTGGTAAATTAATACAGTGGTATGTATTTATTATGAATAAATAAAACACAAGATATTAATTATACATAAATTATACTAATTAAAAAATATTCCGGTTGCCAAACATTGGCATTTGAGGCACCACCTTTGAGTGTATTAGATACATTTGAATTGTGCTCTTTAATTAATAAGATTACCATAATATTAATATTGAATATTAATTGATTTTGGAAAAATAGATTTATGATAATAAGATAAATATATTCAATATAAGATATTGGCAATATTTAGATTTTATTTTAATATAATATATTATAATAAAAGAGATCAATCTATCTAAGTGATTTTCGTTATTTTATTGGGAAAAGGTTTTTCTCTTTCATCCATCTTCTAGGAAGCTACTCCTAATCAGATTATGGGAGATGGGGCGCCACTTTCACCCTATATAAGAAAGGGGTGGCTAGCTCAATTGTACATCACAATTCCAATAGCTAATAGTTCTTGAGTAAAATAGAGAGCTTCCTATAGAGAGTTAGAGAGAGAGAGAGAGAGAAAAATGCCGGTCTAGCAGCCTGATTTTTCTGATAGTAATCCAAGGAGGATTCCGGCGAGGTGTTCGTGTGGGTCAACAATAGAGGTCGGACGCGTGGACGTCTTGCGCTCGGGACTACACGGTCAATCCGATGATCTTGTAGATCATCAAAGGTATATTTCGTCAAACTACTTAATGTGTTTATTGCATTAAACGAAGACAATCTAGAAAAGGAAATTAAAATTTTAAATTCTGCTGCGTTTGATTAGTGATTTCCTAACAGTGGTATCGGAGTCAGGCTTCGAGTTTAAGCAATAAGCACAATTTAATTGCGTAGTAATTAATCTATAGATGCAAGATCTAGATTCACGAAATGTTTAAATCAAAAAAAGTCATTGATTGGGGGCTCGGCCGATTCGCGGTGGCCCCCCTCCTCCGCGGCGGCGGCAGCGGCGGCGGCGGATCTAGGGCTGCCGTCGTCGGCTGCTCCTTTCAAAAAGGGGAGATAGATCTGTTTTCGTTTTGTGATATTTATTGTGCATTGATATCTCTTTTGTTTAGTTGTGTCATATAGCCAATCAATTGTTCAAATAGTTTGGGCCATTGGGAAACCATAGTGGTTTATTAACCAAAATATTGGCCTTCCCAAATATTTGATTTGGAATAGGCCTAGGCCCTTTTCAAATTTTGATTTGGAAAAGGCCTAGGCCTAGGCCACTTTCAAAATTTTGATTTTGAAATGTTGCCAGGCCTAAACCAAATTTGGTTTAGGAAGATGTCTTTTGGTTTAAGAAACCAAAGGCATCCCTTTTGGTTAAGAACCAATAGGAAATGAAACAAAAAGGAGACCTTATAATTTTGATTTTTAATTTTGAATAGTTCAAATTTAATAAAATTGAAATTAGAATCAATTTAAAATTAAATGTTAATTTTATTTTCAATTAAGTCATTTAATTAATTAAAAGTTAATTAATCATTTTATGTGATAAAATAAGACGCATAAGTAGTTAAAAATTATAATTTGATCTTTTTCATAAGAGATAATTGTATGAATTAGATGTGTAGATATAATGTGATTATACGGACCCCGATTGATCATGGACTCGACCAATATGATAGATGGGAATGTTTTCTTTATGTTGGTTTTTCAAAATTGTCCAAGGCCATTATGAAGAACGTGACCTAGTTTACTTTTTGCATTTTTCCCATTCCCGTTAGCTCCCCCCGTGTGCGGCGGGTGTATTTATTTATTAGATTGATTAATATGTAACAAGAATGGTACAAGAAGAAGAAGACCAAAGAGAGATAAAGAACCTATTGGCGTACAGCAATAAATATCCTATTGGCGGTTGCAGATACCCTTAGTTTGTGGCCCACGGCTTCGTCAGTTTGTATTCGAAACTGCACCTAGGAAATGTCCATGATCTTTCCGGTTATTTTTTGCGTGGAATGTTGTGTATGTTTTACTTTATATGATATCGTAGTAATATGCACATAGTATATGAGACCATAATTGAATAAAATTAATTAAGTGAATTAATTTAAAATTATTCCCACGACAAAAATTGAGCCAAAATGTCTCCCAATATTATAATGACGGTGAAGAGCCCTTGTTCGGATCCAACTGATCGGCCCTCATCGAGAGTTGACCTACCTCGGGTATATCGTCATTATCGAGATATGATCGTCACGAGATCTCATGAATATTTGGGTTACGACTCGACTAGAATCTTGCGGTGATTGGCCCTCGTCAGGACCGTCTGATTTTAGAGACAAGGGGTTGACTATCACATAGAGATGTGAATCGTCAACGATTTGACTAGCCAACCACTGGGAGCCGCATATGATGCGACTAGTAGGAGTACCTACCTTTCAAAATTATCTCGCTTGATCGGCCCTCGTCGGGAATCGAGACAACTAGAAGGGATCCCAGCCACTAAGGAATTAATCGAATTCTTGAAAGCCAATTGGGAATAGTTGGCTAGTGGGAGCAAAACCTAATTAAAATTTTAAGTGCAATTTTAGGGTTTTGAATACATGAACTTTTACTTATTCTATCTTTATTTGTTGTTCTAGAAAATGTCAAACAACTTGAACATTCGTTTTATCATCAACAATAAGCTTGACGAAACCAACATTCTCAACTAGGAACCTCAAAATCGTTTTGAGGCACGAGAAGATTGGCTATGTCTTGGACGAAGCCCTACCGGAAAAGCCCGTAAAGGGTTCGGCTGCAGATGCTGTCGAGAAGTATAACAAGCACTGTTCTGATAGTACTGATGCTACATGTATCATGCTTGCTTCTATGACGCCTGAACTGCAGAAACATCATGAGTCCATGGACGCCTATTCAATCATGGTCCACCTAAAGAAACTGTATGCTTCTCAGTCTCGCACTGAGAGGTATGAGGTCTCGAAGGCCCTGTTTGGTTGTAAGATGGCATCCGGGACAACTATGGGGTCACACGTGCTTAGGATGATCGGGTTCATTGAGAGGCTTGGGTAGCTGGGCCACAAGTTAGAACGAGAATTGAGTATTGACTTGATTCTGCAATCTCTACCTGATTCATACTCGCAGTTCGTGATGAATTATCACATGAACAACATAGATTGCTCACTTGCGGAGTTATTGAATATGTTGAAAACTTCTGAGGGAACTATAGGGAAGGTAAAGCAAGTGTTGTTGGTTACTTCAAGCAAGGGCAAGGAAAAATCCCAAAAGAAGTCCAAGAAGGCGAAGGCTGCTCCTAAGCCAATGCCTAAGATAGCAAAAGATGGATGGTTGCTTCCATTGCGGTGAGACCGAACATTAGAGGAGAAAATGCAAAGGCTTCTTGAGTACCAAAAAGAAGCATTCGATGCTTCGACTTCAGGTATGTTTATGATTAAGATCAATATTGCTTCTTCTAAGTCTAACCACTGGGTATTAGATACTGGTTGTGGTTCTTATATTTGTACGAATATGCAGGCACTAAGAAGAACTAGAGAACTGAGGAAAAGAGAGGTGGACCTACTCATTGGGAATGGAGCAAGTGTTGTTGCACTAGCCGTAAGAGTTTATTTTATTTCATTGCCCAGTGGGCTAGTACTAGAACATAATAACTATTATTTTGTTCCTGCTCTTACGAAGAGCCTTATTTCTATTTCTGCATTGGATGTTGGAGGATTTTCTTTTACGTTTGAGAATAAATGTTGTTCTTTTTCACGTGATGGAATTTTTATGGTACTGGCATACTTAGCAATGGTATCTATATATTAGATGTGAATGTTGAAGTACTTAATATAAACAACAAGAAATCCAAAACAACTGACTTGAATGAATCCTACTTATGGCATTGTAAACTTGGCCATATAAATAAGAATCGCATTTCCAAACTCCATAAAGATGGTATGTTGGATCACTTCGATTACGAATCGTTTGATACATGCGAAGCTTGTTTACTTGGCAAGATGACAAAGTCACCTTTCAGTGTCAAAAGGATAAGATCCAATGAGTTTCTTGAGCTCATACATACTGTTGTGTGCGGCCCAATGTCGATTCAAGCCAAAAGAGGATACACTTATTTTATCACTTTCACTGATGACCATTCACGCTATGGTTATATATATTTAATGAAGTATAAGTCTGAGGCCATTGAAAAGTTCAAGGAATTCAGAAGTGAAGTGAGAAACAATTAGGTAAAGAAATCAAAACACTTCGATCCGATCGAGGTGGAGAATACCTAGATGGAGAGTTTCAAGATTACTTAAAGGAGAATGCGATTCTACGTGAATAAACCCCTCCCGGAACGCCTCAGATGAATGGCGTGTCTGAGAGGAGGAACCATACCTTGTTAGACATGGTACGATCCATGATGAGCTACGCAGTTCTCCCAAAATCATTTTGGGGGTATGCTCTAGAAACCGCATCCTATAAACTGAACTGAGTTCCATCAAAAGACGGTTGACTCTACTCCATATAAGGTATGGCATAAAAGAAAACCGAGTCTGGCATATCTTAAACCTTAGGGTTGTCCGACTTACGTGAAGCGGATGATGCCTGACAAATTAGAGGCTAGATCTGACAAATGTCTGTTTGTGTATTATCCTAGAGAAACTAAAGGATACCAATTTTACCACCCTGAGGAACAAAAGGTGTTTGTTTCCAGGACTGGCCACTTTCTGAAGAAAGGGTTTATTCTGGATAGCGTCAGTGGGAGTAAGATTGATCTTAAAGAAATTCAAGAACCACTTACGGATAACAGTCAGTTGATGGAAGTAGAGCAGACGCCACACACAAATGTGATGCCAACCTCTATCGTAAACACACTAGCACCTCGAAGATCCACCAGGGAACACCATGAACCAGAAAGATACACTGGCGTGTATCTCATGGAAAATGAGGACCCTAGAACTTATGAGGAAGTGCTATTAAGGCATGACAAAGAGAAATGGCTAGAAGCCATGAATTCTGAAATGGAATCCATGAAAGACAACTAAGTTTGGAATTTGGTTGATCCACCTGAAGGAATAGTTCTTATAGGGTGCAAATGGGTCTTTAAGAGAAAGACTGACATGGACGGTAACGTGACTACCTGCAAGGCTAGGTTAGTGACAAAAGGTTATAAGCAAAGGCAAGGAGTTGACTATGACGAAACTTTTGCGCATGTTGCCATGTTAAAATCCATTTGAATTTTGCTCGCTATTGTAGCATACCTTGATTATGAAATCTGGCAAATGGATGTGAAAACAGCTTTCCTTAACGGGAACCTGTCTAAGGAGGTGTATATGATACGGCCTGAGGGTTTCACAACCAATGACGCCATGATGGTGTGTAAACTGCAAAGATCCATTTATGGATTAAAGCAAGCTTCTCGGATTCAGAATCTTCTCTTTGATGAGATAATCAAATAGTTTGATTTCATCAAGAACGAAGATGAGCCCTATGTTTACAAGAAGGTTAGTGGGAGTGACATTGTGTTCTTAGTGCTTTATGTAGACGATATATTGCTCATGGGGAATGATGTGCCTATGTTACAGTCAGTCAAAGTTTGGCTATCCAAGAACTTCTCAATGAAGGACTTGGGTGAAGCAGCATATATTCTAGGAATCAAAATCTATAGAGATAGATCTAAGAGGTTGCTTGGTCTGTCGCAATCCACCTATATAGACAAGATGCTGAAGAGATTCAGCATGGAGCAGTCCAAGAAATGATTGCTGCCCACGTCATATGGGGTTTACCTGTCGAAGGGAATGAGTCCTAAGACAGAGGATGAAAGGGCACAATCATGGGGCAGCAATATGGGGTTTACCACGTCATATGGGGTTTACGCTTCGGCTATTAGGTCCATCATGTATGTCATGTTATGTACTAGACCAGATGTCTCGTACCCTCTTAGTACGACTAGTAAGTACCAGTCCAACCCAGGTGATGGTCACTGGGTTGCAGTCAAGAATATTCTCAAGTACATGAGATGTACTAGGGATATGTTCCTGGTTTTCGGGAATGATGATTTAGTATTACGAGGTTACACAGATGCCAGTTTTCAAACTGACAATGATGACTTTAAGTCATAGTCTGGATTTGTTTTCACACTTAACGGCGGAGTAGTGAGCTGGAAGAGTTCCAAGCAGGAGACTACTGCAGACTCTACAACGGAAGCCGAATACATAGCAGCCTCGGAGGCGGCAAAGGAAGCATTTTGGATAAAGAAGTTCATTACTAAACTTGGTGTGGTTCCCTCCATTGAAGGTCCAGTGCCGCTGTACTGTGATAACAATGGGGCGATATCTCAATCGAAGGAACAAAGTCTCATCAGAAGTCCAAACATGTGATACGGTGCAATTTCTTGATTAGAGAGATAGTAGATAAAGGATATGTAAAAATAGAGAAAGTCCACATGGATGAGAACATAGCAGATCCGTTAACCAAGGAATTTTCACAGGCAAAGCATGAGAAACATGTTCACATGCAAGGGCTTAGGCATATGGGTGATTAGCTTTAGGCCAAGTGGGAGATTGTTGAATAGGTGTCCTAAAACCAATCAGGTTGGACTGGATCCAACCGGGTCGGGTCATAAACAGTCTGTTTTAGTTCATGTAATAAGTTTATTATGATTAATAAAAACACTTTTGTTATTATATATTGTTTATCTTCATGTTATTGGTTGTATATATAGTAACATCCCTAGTGTCAAACTGTGATAGAGAAACCATGATGGTAATTATGGTTGATAAGATCTCTAATCACTTTAACAAGTTTGATACTTAAATGTCTCTAGACGTATGTACTATCAAATGGGACATTGATAGTATGATTAGACTAGCACGTAATGGATGTCTTCTATCTTATAGAAGGTAGGGATAGATCTTGTCTATCGATGTGTAGAGACACTTGGACTGTACGTGGACGTGTATTGGAGAATGCGTATGTTTGACTGACCCACTTAAATTAAGTGTCACACTATGTGGAAGTTGTGTAATTATCCTTAAGCCCGGAGTCTTCATGGAATCGCGGTGTGGATTGTCATGCTCTGACACTATTGAGATTTCCCCTATCCACGGGGCGATCATGCGGTAAAGATTGGGTGTGATATTGAAGCATGCGGAGTATACATGATTGGTAGTCCGGGAATCGCGTATCCCATGATTGGGAGTGAATATCCGAAATGGCCTTCTTATAGGGAATGTCTTGTTCTCGTGAATCATTGCAAAGTGGGAGTAAATGTGTTATTCTGAGAGAGCATGATATCCAGATTATAAGATACGATCGCTAATGTATTGACACTCGAGATACGATCGTATGGATATTATTACAGTGGTAGGATTGTAATTTACACGGTAACTGTTTCACACGAAAGGTAGTAGTCATTGCATTTGACTCTTCCGATGATTGGGGGTCACGGTGTGTTGCTAGACGCTATCCCGTGATCGTTAGGCATGAAGGGCATTTTCGTAATTTGCACTTTGTGTCTACGACCAACATATTCGGAAGCCTATCGGGTCACACACATATGAACATCGAGTCGGATTAAAATGCGGTTATAGTTGATAACCAAATAAGGAAAGTTTATCTCTAGACTATAAAGGTTATAGTGGTATTTATTTATTATGAATAAATAAAGTACAATATATTAATTATACATAAATTATATTAATTAAAGAATATTTAGGATGCCAAACATTGGCATTTGGGGCGCCACCTTTGAGTGCATTAGATACACTTGGATTGTGAAATTTAATTAATAAGATTACCATAATATTAATATCGGATATTAATTGATTTTGGAAAAATAGATTTATGGTAATAAGATAAATATATTCAATATAAGATATTGGAAATATTTAGATTTTATTTTAATATAAGACATTATAATAAAATAGATAAATCTTTTCCTTATTTTATTGGGAAAATGTTTTTCTCTTTCATCTATCTTCTAGGAAGCTACTCCTAATCAGAATAGGGGAGATGGGGCGCCACTTTCACCCTATATAAGAAAGGGGTGGCTAGCTCAATTGTACATCACAATTCCAAGAGCTAATAGTTCTTGAGTAAAATAGAGAGCTTCCTAAAGAGAGTTAGAGAGAGAGAAAAAGGTCAGTCTAGAGCTGGATTTTTCTGATAGCAATCCAAGGAGGATTCCGGTGAGGAGTTCATGTGGATCAACGATAGAGGCCGGAAGCGTGGACGATCTTGTAGATCATCCAAGGTATATTCCGTCAAACTACTTAATGTGCTTATTGCATTAAACGAAGATGATCTAGAAAAGGAAATCAAAATTTTAAATTCCGCTGCGTTAAACTTGTATTTTCCTAACAACCGAGATAACCAATCTTTTCCCAAGATAACATCAAAGTCTGCAAAGTCTAGCACCGTCAAATCGATTTTGCACTTGAACTTCCCAACATAGACTAATTTATTGAGTACGATAAGTCCACCATATGTGGTTATTCTTGGATCGTTTTGGACTATTTCAATGCCTATTTTGTGATTTTCATTAGATAAATTGCCTCTTTTGGACTAGGTTACTGTTGAGGCTTTCATATTTTGCAGATTTGATGAATCCGAGCATAAAAGGCAATGGAAATGAGCTACAAAAGAGTCAAAATCATGAAGGCATGAAGAATCACACCAAGGTGTGAAATAATGGAACATGGTGTGAATATTATTCAGATTTTTTGCAGGCCGACGAAATGTTCTGATTGGTGGAGATAATTTCCAAAGTGATTTTCAAGGAGATGGCGTGTAGAAGAGCAACAATAGATGAAATAATGCGCTACTTTATCCTATTTTCTAGGAATTTTAGTTTAGGAGATAAATTACACAATTTTAATTAAAGAAAACTCCTATTTATCCAAAAAATCCTTTAAGCCGGGTATTCACAATTCACGCCTCACACGTTAGATTTTTTTAGTCGACTTCAACTCCTCATTCATCATCATCATCTCCCCATCCCCAAGTGAAGAAATTCATGTTGTAAAAATTCAAGAATGAGGAACGATTAAGATTTTCATTCGATTTATGCAAATTGAAGACAAGTTTTCTTTCTCTCTCCTCTTTATTTTTTGTTCTAAATTATTTTCTTGTCCTAATTTTCGTTTCTTGATTATTCTTGCGATCTTTATGATGGTACAAGAGTAGATCATAATGTCTAGGATTAGGAATAGCCCGTTGATGAATATATAATGTAAAAAGGTGATCTTTATTATATTTACGAATTTTTATTTCACAAATTGATTTTAGTAGGCATATTCATAGAAAATTTGTCGGAAGTGACATACCGAAGGGGTGAAGTTCTGCAATTTCGTATGAGAAATTTTATTTAATTAATCGATGACTTAAAAATGTTGTTTAATTAATATTTTAGAACCCTAAAATTAAATATAAGGATTTATGAGAATGATAATTTATTAAATCTCTTGTGGCCTAAAAATTATGGTGTTTAATAGATCTGAATTAATTGATTGTTGCGGGAAATCGAGCATGATATTAATTTAGACACAATCCAAAGGTAATTCGAAAGAATACTTTTTGGTTAAATTTGATAATTGGCCGTTGTAACTAAGAATTCATAATAAGGGAAAGTTTATTGCGAAATTATATATTTACTTCTGTGGTGAATCCTAAATCGTAGAGTTTGTTAACTGAATTTTTACCCGGGAATTCCAAACTTAAGGTGGGTTGTAGATTACTTCTTTTTATTTCCTTTTATTTTATTTTATTTTATTTCACCAAATCAAAACTTGATTCGTTTATTTAACACTCTTTGTGATTGTCGGTGCTTGATGATGTGCGTAAATCATACTTCGGTTCGTGAATCCTTATTCGGGTCTGACCGGCCACCGACATTAGTGGATAAGGCCACCGGCCATTCAGCCCGTGAGCTCGCAAGCCCAATTAGAGCCGCGAGCCTTCAGATCAATTCCAAGCCCTCAACCTTATGCGACGACAAAAGAGATTAAGGGGCCGACACGCGATCTCATTCGATAAACGGGTCCGCCAGCGACCTTGATCATAACATCTAGAGGAAGAGCTACCTCAAGTCGGCGAGACGATGATATAAAAGATACAACGGTCGGCAAGGCCATCGGGACCGCGACTTATCGGCTCCACTACGGCCGTTACTTATAGATAAATATCTATTTATACTTGTATGTCCTCATTAGTAATAAACCGACTTCGGTCGGTGGCTTTCCTATAAATAGGGAGCAATGTAACTTCATAAAACATGGGCCAAAATAATATAAAACAAGCGCAAAGCCAAATCGCTGCCCGCCTCTCCTCATATAAAGCACCACCGCCGAATCCATTGCATGCCACCGCACAAACATCACAACAATACATCACTTCACTTATACACTTTTATACACTTTTCAACATAATCAGTTGGCTCCGTTACCGGAAATCGACATTTTTTCATCATTTTCCGGCCAGATCTAAAATTTCCGGCGGCCTAAAACCGCCCCTTTTTGGATTTCCGGCCAAGTCTTCAACAAATTCTTAATCTAGATCTACTAGATCTTAACCTAGATCTAAGAGATCTTTCTTTCAGATCGACAATTCTCATACGAAATACTCCATTGAAGACCAAGTTGTCAAGAAAATGGAAAAAGCTCGTCGAAGAAGATGGTGATTCGTTTGCAAGAAGGGCCGAAGTATATTAGAAGAAAAGGGCTGAGCTAATGAAATCGTTGCCTAGTACGGAGACCGATCGCCGATTCTCCATTGAGCTGAAAACAAATCCGTGAAGCTTCGTTCCACCATAATATCAAAGGTGCGTTTGGAGAGCTTCACGTGTCACAGTCATCCCGAAATCGAGCTCGGAGAACTGATTAATTTCATCACTGGACAAAATGGAAGCGGGGAGAGTGCTGTACTGATGGCGTTACGAGTTGCGTTTAGATGCCGAGCTGAATCTACAGAAAGGGCAAATATCAGGAGGGATTTTAGCCAAATCGGTTGCAGCTACACTCTTGTGCATGCCAAGGTCAAAAACCAAGGTCAGGATCCTTTCAAACTTGAAAGGTAGGATAATTTGATTATGTTAGAAAGAGGGATTTTGGAATCAACTAGTCCTATTACTATGAAAAATAGTCTAGGTAAGGAAATGGCCCATGAAGGAGAGGAGCTGCTTAAAATTGTTGAGCATTTCAATATTGATGTAAAAAGCCCTTGTGCGATAATGAGTCAGGACAAGAGTAGAGAGTTTCTTGAATTCAGCTAATGAACTTGCTGGTGAGATGGAAAACACTAGCAGGAGATCAATTAATTGTTTTTAAAGATGGTGTTTCCATTTGGGATGAAGAAATCCTCTGGTTCTGCAAAAATTAGTCTAAAAATAGAGGATAGAATTTCATAAAAAACAAGGGGGTTTAGATTGGAATTGGATCGTGAGGCTCAATCCGAGTCGATATCGGACGCAGATGAAACAGTTGTTGACCAATGATAATGAATTAATGCTGAAAAATGAAGCAGATCGAAACCGTAATCTCGATATCGGAGTGCTTTCAAGTTACTCTTCTAAATTGGATGCCTCTGAAAGTGATAGTGAACCGTGTAATGTTCTGTTGGATTCAGCCATTGATGTGAAGCAGGACCAAGTTGGGTTAAAGAGAAAGAGGAAATCGGGAGAAAAAGAGAATTCGAGAGAAAACTCAAAAAATTCAAGCAAAATGATTCGATTGAAGGTGTTCGAAAAATAGAGGATTCGAATGGGATCTTGGGGGAGGAGTCGGCCAGCTCTAAGTCCGACCTTCAGCTCGGCAAGCTCTAAGTCCGACCCCAGTCGGCCAGCTCTAAGTCCGACCTTCAGCTCGGCAAGATCTAAGTCCGACCTCATCGGCCAGCTCTAAATCCGACCTTTAGCTCGGCAAGCTCTAAGTCCAACCTTCAGCTCGGCAAGCTCTAAGTCCGACCTCATCGGCCAGCTCTAAGTCTGACCTTCAGCTCGGCAAGCTCTAAGTCCGACCTCATCGGCCAGCTCTAAGTCCGACCTTCAGCTCGCCAAGCTCTAGGCTCGACCTCAACATTTGTTTCAGAGAAGTTACTCGAGATCTCAATCTTGTCCAAAACAAGGGGGCCGCGGGAAAATTTTTTAGCTTATACTTTGGTTCGGAATTTGTTCCCAGCAAGCTTGTTACGTCATAGCCCCGATCTTACTCGAAACAAGGGGCCGCATACTGGAATTTTTAGTTTCAGCCATCGAGCTCGACAAAACTTATTTCAACCAAGTTCGCCCTCAATCTTGCTTGAAAAAAGGGGGCCGAGAGTGGAAATTTTCAAACAAACTGGAGTGACCTGAGTTCGACATTTATTTCAACCAAGCCCGCAACGACCTTGCTTTAAACAATAGGGCCACACATCGGATTTTTTGATTCAATCATCGACCTCAACCAAAACAAGTAAGGCTTTTAGCTCAGTTATTTTTAACGAGTTCGATTCTTTAATTTCCTCGACCTCGCCAAAAACAAGGGGGGCCTATATATATATACATATCATGCCAAACCCAAATAGCGGACTCGAAAAAGGTGAAATATTTCGAGCAAAAATAAAGATGCGAGCTCAAAAATACTTTGGAAAAATCATTACCAAAAAGCAAAACGAATATTTATTACAAGCTCCACATCAGCGAGCTCTTTTTACTACAAGCTCCATATCAGCGAGCTCATTTATTACAAGCTCTCTTATTACGAGCTCTGTTACAAGCTCGCCATCAACATGGGATTTCTCTTAACCAACAAAAAGTCCGTCCGTTTAATAGCGCGGCACAAACAGGCTATAAGCCAATCACTTCGAGGCAAGACGCACTAATAGCGCGGCCCTTAGTGAACAAGTCGCTTCAAAGGACAAGAAAAACACTTCGAGGCAAGACGCACTTATAGCGCGGCCCTTAGTGAACAAGTCACTTCAGACGACAAGAAAAACACTTCGAGGCAAGACGCACTAATAGCGCGGCCCTTAGTGAGCAAGTCGCTTCAGACGACAAGGTCGCCATAGACCCCAAACAACTTTGAGGCCGTCCGCTTTATAGCGCGGTCCTAAGTAACAACTATAAGTCTGACTTAAGCTCGGCATCATATTTGGAACTCGCCCTCGAGCAAGCATTTTATAAGACCGACCTAAGCTCGGCATCATATTTGGAACTCGCCCTCGAGCGAGCATTTTATAAGACCGACCTAAGCTCATCATCATATTTGGAACTCGCCCTCGAGCGAGCATTTTATAAGACCGACTTAAGCTCGGCATCATATTTGAACTCGCCCTCGAGCGAGACTTCTATAAGTCCGACTTCAGCTCGGCATCATATTTGGAACTCGCCATCGAGCGAGCATTTTATAAGACCGACCTAAGCTCGGCATCATATTTGGAACTCGCCCTCGAGCGAGCATTTTACAAGACCGACCTGAGCTCGGCATCATCTTTGTAACTCGCCCTCGACCGAGAATTCTATAAGTCCGACTTCAGCTCGGCATCATATTGAGAACTCGCCCTCGAGCGAGCATTTTATAAGACCGACCTAAGCTCGGCATCATATTTGGAACTCGCCCTCGAGCGAGCATTTTATAAGACCGACCTAAGCTCGGCATCATATTTGGAACTCGCCCTCGAGCGAGCATTCTATAAGTCTGACTTCAGCCCGGCATCATATTTGGAACTCGCCCTCGAGCGAGCATTTTATAAGTCCGACCTAAGCTCGGCATCATATTTGGAACTCGCCCTCGAGCGTGCATTTTATAAGACCGACCTAAGCTCGGCATCATATTTGGAACTCGCCCTCGAGCGAGCATTTAATAGGACCGACCTAAGCTCGGCATCATATTTGGAACTCGCCCTCGAGCGAGTGATCGGCTAAAACTGGGTATCCAATCTTACCGGCAGTGTACCGGGTCTAATTGTAGTGTAGTCTGGTGAATCAAGTGTCGAATCCTCAGGGAAAAGAAAATGTAATTTAAAATGTGGCTAAACACCAATTAGCTATTATTATCTTGATCTAAGTCGCAATTCTTTTTAATTAGAGCTATTCAAATGATAAATAAGTAAATATTTATATAGATATCAATATAATAGATAATTAAGAATAACTAACCAAGACAATGTTATTGAATTATGCTCTCTTTTAGTTTAATGGATGTGATCAAACTTCTTGTTTTAAAGTGTTATTGATTATGTGAAACGGTATACTCCTCGCCTAACAAATTCCCCTCATACGAGTGCACGAATTCGTTCTATGCCTCCTCCTTGGTAAAACCGTAATTAAACCTAATGATTTGACATGATAATCTCTCGAGTATAAATATTACGTCCCCGGATAAGAAAGAGGGTTCCGTTTGTCGGACGGCCAATTTTACCTTCCGGTCTTTCTACCCTTTTCTCATACCCTAACGTCTACGGTCGGTTCATGATTAGGTTATGGTTCTGTCCATACTGGTTAATTACGTCAATACAGACTATCAATTAGTTCAAGTAGAACGAGATTCATCATATTCAAATTTTAATCATATTTTAACTTAGTCATCATCCATTTCCCTAAAAGAGAAACATATTTCAATTACATGTCTTGGCTAGTTGTATAATTAGCCTACATACATTATTACTAGTATATAAAATTGTAAAAAAACAACAAAGATAATAACCATAGAATATTACCGATTACAATTGTTGAAGGGCTTCGTCCTCTGAATGCAACAACAGTGATGAAATCAACAATCTTCAATAATTTATTCTAGCTATTACATAAATACTACTACTACTTTTATGGCAGAATGCCTCTTGAAATAATATTTACGAGAGAGTAGATATATAATGACGAGATATATATATATATCGGTATCTATCCCCCCTCTCTTTCTTTCACCTCATAAATGAGGTATTTATAGTGTGATTTCGGGTCCGGCGTGCGCCGGCCGGTCCGGCGTGCGCCGGATTAACCGATTTCGAATATCATGTGTCGGACGCGCATGGGTAACATGGGAGTAATTATCACATAATCCGGCGTGGACCGGTTTCTTCCGGTCGCGCCGGGTTTATCTGCCACTTGATGATTTTTTTCGATTTGATTCCGATTCTTCTACTTTGTATCACATAATACAATATAACAACAACAACAAAACAAAAACACGGGTAAATCGACAACAAAAGTTATAATTTGTATTATGTCGTCTTTTTTGTATCTATTAGGTTTTTATATGTTATTTTACTATCTTTTAATATTTTTAGATAAAATTAATCAATAATATATATAAAATGTGATAATATTTTGTTATAAATTTAACATATATCAACTATTCCCCACTTAAACTTTTGATCGTCCTCGAGCGAAATAAGCGATGATAAAAACAATATAATTTATTTAGACTAAATTTCCAATTTAGTAACGTATCTTGTTAATATTATAATTATATCGGTTTTATCTATCTAAGATTATTTAAGAAGATAAAAAGTGTGTATAACTCAACAAATTAGTTATAAAATATTATCTAAAATGAAATTCTTCATGAATTACTTAAAAAAATATTTAGAATAACTTTAAAATCGCCACTATATGAATTATCGGAATCAAGGACTAAGTCAAGTAGTTGGCAAAATGGCTTATAACGTTCAGGTTCAGGGTGTTTGGCTAATCGAAGGGATATGAAAGGAAAATCGAAAGAGATAGAAGCAAGTCGTACGTACTTACACCTTCAACTTTTGATCAAAAATATCTTGATTAGTAACATCCTGACACTGACTATATTATTTTATTTTATTTTTTACCGTACTAATATATCCGAACTCATTGCCAGAATCAGCTATCTTTCAAGCGTCATGAGGACAAACATATTAGTACCTAACTATTCCAACAATTGGTACAAGATTTCCTTCCAAATAATATTTATTCCAATCTCAGCATATACTATTTTTGAATTTCGATGTCGTCACCGCTATCCATAAACACATACTAAACTTGCGGGATTTCAAGGAAATGTAGACCATTTTAAGTTAAGGGTCGGTTTTTCTTAGTTAATCATAATGGCTAATTTCGAGTGAGGTCTTGATCACTCTTCAAAATGAGGTGGGGACAAAAATTGGAAATTATGTTCGGGTAGGCTATTTGGCTCTAGTTAGTCAAAGTAATGCCAAAAATCTCGTCATTCCTAGTCCGATTCCAATTTCATACTTGTCTTGAAAATGAAAATTATTCTAAAATTTTATTATAAGTGATTATTTGTCCAATTCCATAAAGAAAATATTTCATACTAATTATCTAGATATACATACTTAATTTCTTATTAAGATCTAAAATAGATATAAATAATATAGAAATAATATATCAAGCTTACTTTACTAAAAAAAAAAAATTCTATCAAACTATATCATTTTTATTATAATAATTATATATTATTTCATTTATTTCCTTGAGGATAATTAAACTAAGTGTATAAGTATTTGATATATTAACTTCATTTTATTTACTAACCTAACTTCATTCCCCACTTACGAACTGTCATCGTCCCGATGATAAGTGAGTGAAAAAGATGGGTAGAAAGTAAATGGAATTATTTTAATTAAGGTGATACGAGTTTTTCTTCTGAATTATTCGTTTAGAAAAGAAAAAACATAACATTTTTATTAAAGGAAATATTAATATTACACAAAAATATAAAGACATAATTAAACAAACTTACGGAATAAAAACAATGAAAATAACTTAAAAGCGAAAATATCTTATTCGAACTACTAAACCAACCACTTAAATTCCTCTCTTCGTACACGGATGAAACTATTCCTCTAATCTTCTGCGTAGATGAACCACTTGGTACATCCACCGGAAGCGGACTAGAAGAGGTTGACGAGAAGGAAAGATCTCATCCGAAGCAGTCTCCGGAACTCCAGCAAAACGGATACAGAGTTTAGAGATCAATGATGCAAACGGCATCGGTTGACGAAAATTTCGTCTACCAAGAGCAAAGTTGATGGCCGTCTTGTGGATCAGGACTCCCCAGTCAATAATAGCTCCAATCGTAATAGCATACAGTAGCAACATCTCATCATCAGAAACCTCGGAAAAGTCCAAAGTTGGAAAAACTCGTGAATTTATAAAGTGTTTCCAGGTTCGAAGATGAGGAAGCAGAGCTGAAGTGGAGACAACATGATCACGGTTGTAATTTGGAAAGAGAATTTGGAAAGCTTCGGCACATTTATCAATAACACCATGAACTGTGTCCAAATTCCACTGCGATTCATAATGACTATTTGGGGTAGTTTGGACGGGAGGTATTTGAAAAGCTTGATTGATGATAAAAGGAGTGAATGGTACAATACAACCACGGACACGCACAAAACGTTTAGATGCGACGAAACGAGTCGACGATCTTTGCATAAAATTCTCGAACTAGAGTGACATTGACCTTGCCTCTTGGGGTACGGACAAAACGATCCCATCCACCTCGCTTCAATACGGAGAAATCCCCACTGGTTCATTTTTCGAAAGTTGAGACCTTTCTCAAGCAAAATAGGAGATTGACTGAAATTGGCTAGATAACGGTCTTGAGCTGTTTGGTGTGGATAATCATCAGGATTGAAAAATAAAGGTTGAATATCCGGGATTTCATCATTTGGGTACAACTGAAGGAGAAGAATGATTAGACATTTTGGACCGTTAATCAGTAGGTGAAAGAGAGGAAGGTGTATCCTTCTAAGATAGCAAAGGGTGCTATTTATAGGTAAAAATTCGAGTAGAAGAGGAAAAGAGTGTTTCAGTGACATAAATAGATTTTCCGGCGTGGACCGGTTTCTTCCGGCCTACGCCGGATTTTATTAATTTCTGGCGGTATAAATACCCTAGTCTCTACATTTGTCGGGTCGGTGATAACCCGGCGTAAACCGGAAGTAACCCGGCGTACGCCGGTTTGTACTATTCATGGACAGAGACGAAAATGGTGTACCTTAGCCCCAAAAATTTTTAAAACACCTTACTAAAACAACCAAATTTTATAAAATTATTACAAACTCGGGAAATTATTTAAACGTGCACTAACCCCTGAGTGCATCAACCAAACGTCAACGTTAAAATTTCTAGTTCCAAAACAACATAATAAAAGGAAATAGTCATCAAAGTACAAATGTTTTTCAAATGATAAAAGTTTAATCAGTTTATTCGAAGTCTTCAAAATTCACATCGTGCGGCGGCTGTGTCATGGATTGAGTCGAAACTGCTCCAAAGTCGGAAGTTGAAGTCGTGGTATAGAATGGATCTTGTGAACGCATGGTGGACATAGTAACCGAACTCTCGAAACCAAGCGATCCAAAACCGGTAGTGACAGCTGAAACCGAAGCGTAATCTCCAAATCCTGAAGTAGCGGTGTGATACACGGAAACATACCACGACATACTAAACTAACCCGAAGTAGCACGAGTGTAAGATTGAGAGGTATGAGGCGAAGGAATCGGTCGAACCCGAGTGGTAAGGTATAGGGATGCGCCCGGCACCGGGCGGATCATCGGACATCTGCTCGTAAGCGGGGTCAGACCTCTCATGAAAGCTCGGCCGACCTCTAACTCCTACTCTAATATCATTGGCCCACCGCTGACTCGGTCGAATCCTAACGGCATATTAGTCGACTTATCAATTGCACTAAGAATGGCGTCAGACTGGTGATAACTCTGACTCTGCATAGGCTGCCTAGAAGAGGATCCAAATAGGGGTGGGATTCTAGGACGAGGGATTTGCTGACGCTGCTGTCGGTTAGGATTATTATAATCAAGTTTACCAGCAGGTTGCGGGGCAAGTCTAGGGCCTATGATTGGGGTATCGGCGAAACAATTTTGTCGGCGGTAAGGGGGACTCTCGCCATCGGACACAATGCAGAGATTAGATTTGGAAATGGCATGTTTCCTTGCGGAATACGAGCATGAGCAAAATCCCAAACCTTATTGAAAATCAATTTTCCGAGATTGACCGGAACATCCTTAACTATTGCCCAAGCAGTAATGACATCATCTCTACCAAAAGCACTGACATGAGTAGATGGACTGACATTATAGCCCAGAAACATCTTAATAGCTCGACATCCCTAATACAACCCCCGTATGCAAACCTATTATCAATCCACGTCGCGAGATGGGTCGAAGGCTTGTTGAGCTTCGTATACGCCTTAGCTTGCAAAACACTAGGCCGGTTCAAACCCCAAACGAATAATAATCTTCCTCATCGGGAACCTCGGGAATGTCAAAAAATGCATTAATGATAGGCGAGTAAAAGGGACGATAGCATTTCTAAGAGAAACGAGAGGTCAAAGGACCTTCGTACGAGCTCATGGCGAAATGACGAGAATAAAATTCGGCAACCATAGTGGCATTGACGGGGTCAACACGCTCATGGGCTATCTCCATCCGGCCTACTACTCTCAAAAATTTCCTTCGATTCGGGTCCTAAGGCCGTAAAATCTATACCCCGTTCTAGCAATACGAACACTTTGAAAAATATCTATTATAAGTGATACGGTACACGGGGGGCGCGAGTGTTTTTAAAGGATAAAGCCTCTTCTTCCTGTTTGTGAGAGGTCTAGGTTCATGCACGGGTACTACGGGTGGTAAATCGATTTTCTTTTCTTATAACCCTTTTTACGAGAGGAAGACTCAGCCATCTACGATTGTGGTATCAATAACAACACAGAATGAAAATAACAAAAATTATAATAAAAACACAATGAAAACATCAACAAACAAAATGATAAAATTGATACTTAAAATTATAAATTTGATAAATAATTATTTTAAATGGTTACCTGAAAATGTGAGGGAGGTAGAAAAACGTGGGTGGCCGGAAAATATGTCACTTCGCCGGAATTGTGTGCTTAAGCCGAAAATCACCAACTTTGAGTGTAATGTATTAATTTGTTGTGTTTGTGGTAGGAGATGTATTGGAAATAATAAAAATAGAGAAGAAAAGAGGTGGGTTTTATGGTGTAAAGAGGTGGGGAAGAAAGGGGTGGGGCGGCGCTGTAAAAGAAATTGGGGAGAAGAGGAAGAAGAAAAGAGAGAACACGTAGGTTAAGTTCATTTAATTCCGGCGTGGACCGGTATAGTCCGGTCTACGCCGGGTTTTTAAAATCCGTTTTTTTTTTAAATATTTTTATAAAATCACAAAATCATTTAATGATAAAATAAACTATTACAATATTTTTGGTATGATAATTCTAATTATATCATATAAACTATATATGATATAAAATAAGTTTATCATAACATTTTTATGAAATCGTTGAAAATAAAATTCAATCTAATTTTACTCCTATCATCCTTAAATCTTCGAGATTTCTATAATAGCGGTCCATCAACCTAATTCCTAGGAATGATGCGTTTGAATTCTCTCTGTTGTCCATCGGGATTTTCGGATAACCACTGAGTCGTTCCCATCTTAATTACATTCAAACATTCATCCTGGGATTTGGTTGTGCTTTCCACACATTTTCCACTATGCTCACTCTTTCCACAGATTCTACATCTCTTTAAAAATCTTGCCCTTCTCTTTATAGCACTTCTTGATTTTCCATTACAAAGATCTCTTTCTTTGATTTTACTTATCAGTTCTTTATTCAATTTAAAAACTAAGGTTTCTATTTTAAAGGCAACATCTTTATCTAAACCTAATTTTAAAAGTAAAATAAAAACTTCTATTCTATTTATAAAAGGCATTCCGATTCTTTAATGTCTATCCGGTAAAAGACGAAACTAATTAAATTGCATAATAAAAAATAAATAAGAAAGAGTGTACCTGGGATCGGCTTAGTTTGTGGTGATAGCAAAACGTTTCTTTTTAATGCTGTTGGAGGATCGCTAAGGTACATAACTTCTCTTGTTAGAGGTATTCCTTCTTCCTTTACGAATAACTTCACTCTGTGGCCATTGGCTATAAAAGTTGTGAATCCATCGATTAATTCTATAGCTCGACTTATAGATTTTTGTTACCTCATATGGACTGTCCATCTTGATTTAAGCTTACCCGGAAACCACTTCAAACGTGAATTATATAAGAGTACTCGATCACCTACATGAAACTCACGAAGATAGATCCTCTTATCATGGAAAGATTTCGTGCGTTCTTGTAGATTCGAGCATTTTCGTAAGCGTCGAGACGAAACTCATCCGGTTACGTTAACGCGAAGTAATCTATAATCACCAACGACCTTTGGATCAAAATTTAGAAATTTAATAGCCCAAAAGGCTCGATGTTCTAATTCAACGGGGAGATGACAAGATTTACCAAATACTAATTTATAGGGAGAACAACCAATTGGCGTTTTGAAGGTACATTCTATATGCCCATAATGCATCATCTAGTCTTTACGCCGAGTTTTACGATTTGACTCTATAGTTTTTTCCACGATTCTTTTTATTTCTCTATTAGATATTTCTACTGTCCACTAGTTTGTGGATGATATGGTGTGCCAAGTTTATGTTTTACACCGTACTTCTCAATTAATTTTGTAAATGGACGGTTACGAAATGTGATCCTTGGTCACTTAATGATAGCCACTAGGAGTGCCAAATCTAGTGAAAATATTCTTTTTAAGGAATTTTAACCACTACTCTAGAATCATTAGTGGGAAGAGCTTCGGCTTCACCCGTTTGGATACATAATCGACCATCACTAAAATGAATTTCTTACCAAAAGATGGAGGAAAGGGGCCCGTAAAATCAATACCCCGGACATCAAATAACTCACACTCCAAAATAGGTTGGAGCGGCATCTCGTGCTTCTTGGAAATATTTCCCCATTTACGGCATGATTCACAAACCCTTGCATAGTGGTGTGCATCTTTATATAGAGTAGGCCGGTAAAATCCACTTTGCAAGACTTTGTAGGCGGTTTTCCATCCTCCATGGTGGCCTCGACCTCACGATCATGGCAAAAGGATAGTATACTTAAAGTCTCATCATTGGGTACACATTTTCTAATTATACCATCCGAACATTTTCGAAAAAGATCCGGTTTTTCCCAATAGTAGAATTTTAGATCATAAAAGAACTTCTTTTTCTGTTGCCATGTCCAATGAGATGGAATATATTCACAGGTAAAGTAGTTAAAAATATTACTGAACCAAGGCGAGCTTTCTTTGGATAAATTACCAGCTTTAACCAGTTGCATTCATGGAGGAGCGTCAACCATGAGGAGTTGTTCATTTGGAAATGAATCTTTGATCTCTTGTTTTCCTCCTTTTCTTTCTTCAAATTCCATACGACTCAAATGGTCTGCCACTACATTCTCACTGCCCTTTTTATCTTTAATTTCAATGTCAAATTCTTGAAGTAGCGAGAATCCATCTAAGAAGACGAGGCTTCGCATCTTTCTTCTTTAACAAGTATTTTAATGTTGAATGATCAGTATAAACAATTACTTTAGAACCAATGAGATATGATCGAAATTTGTCTAAAGCAAAGATCACAGCCAGCAGTTCCTTTTCTGTGGTGGCGTAGTTAAGTTGGGGTTTGTGTTCAATGTATGGGATGCATAGTAGATTGCCTTAACTACTTTGTTATGGCGTTGACCTAGGACGACTCCGATTTGCTTTAGATCACTTGCATCGCACGTAAGTTCAAACGGTAAGTTCCGGTCTGGTGCTACTAGAGCTGGTGCGATTACCAATCGTGCTTTCAAAGTTTCAAATGCTTCCATACATTTGTCATCAAACTTAAATGGTACTTGTTTTTCAAGCAAATGAGCGAGAGGTTTCGCTATGCGTGAAAAATCTGCAATAAATCTTCATAGAAACCCGCGTGTCCAAGAAATCCTCTCGAGTTTTCGGGTTTCTTGGTGGAGGTAACTTTTTAATTACTTCGACTTTGGCTTTATCTACCTCAACACCTTCTTCGAAATTCGATGACCTAAAACAATACCATCGATACCATGAGATGACATTTTTCCCAATTTAAAACTAGGTTTGTGTCTTCACGGCGTTTAAGCACACGTTCCAAGTGTAGAAGACATTCCTCAAAAGAATCTCCAAAAACGCTAAAGTCATCCATAAAGATTTCCAAAAACTTTTCTACCATATACGAAAATATTGCCATCATGCATCTCGAAACGTAGGCGGTGCGTTACATAATCCAAACGGCATTCTTTTATAGGCAAAAGTTCCATATGGACACGTGAAAGTCGTTTTCTCTCTATCTCTGTTTGCAATAAATATTTGTAAATAACTTTGAATAACCATCTAAGAAACAATAATATTTATGTCCACTTAATCGTTCTAACATCTGTACGATGAATGGAAGTGGATGATGGTCTTTCTTCGTATGCTCATTCAGTTTACGAAAATCTATGCACATTCGATATCCTGTGACTTCCCTTGTTGGAATCCATTCGTGTTTATCATTTTCCTTTATCGTGAGTCCGCCACTTTTTAGGTACTACTTGGGTAGGACTTACCCGTTCAACGTCGGATATGGGAAAAATTATCCCCGTTTCTAGTAACTTAATAACCTCTTTCTTGATTACTTGTTGCATATTCGGGTTGAGACGGCGTTGTGGTTGGATACATGGTTTAGCCTCTTCATTCAAGATGATCTTGTGTACACAAATCTCGGGACTTATTCCCCGAATATACGCACTTGTCCATCCAAACGCTTTCTTATGTTGTCTTAACATTCTTAACAACCGATCTTCTGTGACTTGGTCAACGATGATGAGACAATAACAGGAAGGAAATTATCATTTTCAAGAAAGGCATATTTGAGATTTGAAGGGAGAGGTTTCAATTCCAGATTCTTTGGTGGTTCTTCTACCGAAGGTTTCAATACTGGTCCATTCAGTTCTAAATCTAAATAACGGTGCCAAGGACTTTTTTCAAAAGAACTTCCGGTGTCGAGATAAAAAATGATTTCTTTCATTTCTTGGCTGTCTCCTTTGTAGATAGATAAGGCTAAACATTCTTCGAGCTTATCTTCAAAAAATTTTGATTCAGCATCATTCGTATACATAGAAGATATGCTTTCTATGAATGAACATGATTCTTGCGATTTGTATGGATGCTTCATAGCCTTAAAGATATTAAAGGTGACTTCATCTTCATTGACTCTTAAAATTAATTCGCCCTTTTGGACATCGATAAGAGTTCTTCATGTAGCTAGAAATGGTCGACCTAGAATAAGAGGTCTTGAAAATCCTTCTTCCATTTCCATTACTACAAAGTCAACTTGGAAAGTAAAACTTATCTATCTTAACCAATACATCTTCGATGAGTCCTTTAGGACGTTTTATAGACCTATACGCCATACGGAGAGTCATTTCGGTGTTTTTAAGTTTTCTATTCCGAGTTTCCTATAATCCTCATAAGACATAAGATTAATGCCGGCTCCGAGATCACGAGTACCTTTTTAAACGGGAAACCCCCAATCTCACATGGGATGGTAAAACTACACAGGGTCTTTTAGTTTAGGAGGAAGCTTATGTTGTAATCTTGCGGAACATTCTTCATTAAGGCGAGATATTCTCATATTCTTAAACGTTTTTGTTCGAGAGAATATCCTTAAGAAACTTGCCATAAATAGGCATATTGATTAGTGCTTCAATGACGGGAATGTTGACATTCGGGTGACGAAATGTATCAAGGAAACGTGCATACTTTTTATCCGTTTTCAACTTTTTAATTTGATCTCGGGTGGGTAAGGTAAAGATTCAAGGTCAATAAATTCGGGTTTTTCGGTCATGTTCTCCTTACCTTTTTCCTTAGATTTTGATGCTTCCTTAAATGTTTGAGCGTACGGTGGTCTCCATGTGTCATGATCCTGCACTATCTTCTTTGAAATTTGTTCAAAATCCTTCTTTACTTGTTTTGTTGGGGTATTGCTACTCCTTACTTGAATTGCACTATTAGTAATTTCATCCTTTCTAACATGTTCATTGAATAAGGTCCGTAGATCGCTAGCCCTTGGATTTTTCGGTATTCTCGGGACTTTGATCCATTCTTCTTCTTCTATTTCGGTTTCAACTTGATTATTACGACTTAAGAATTCACCAATGATTTCTTCTTCTTCTTTCTTGAATTACGGTTCGTCCTTACTTTCCAAGTCCTTTTCGAATTTGTCATCTAAATCATCTTCTACTTCATTGTTTCTGAGTTTTCTACTCCATTACTTCCACGTATCTTTACGCCGGGTAATAACGACATTCACCTCTCTCGGGTTTCTTTCGGTATTACTAGGTAATCCTCCCGGAGGTCTACTTGTTCTTTCGTTCTCCTTCTCTACTCAAGTGATCTTCCATATTACGCACCGATGCTTCTATAGTTCTCATTCTCGTGTCATGCCCACTCATGGATGTTTTCAAAGTACTCATATCCTTAGTGACGGTTCTATAGAAGTCATCATGGTTTCCATATTTTGAGCTTGGGTAGACATCACACCCATCATATTTTCCATTAATTTTTCCCATTTGTCAACTCCTTCTACGGATGAGTTGAACTTTGAGTAATGCTTGGTATACTTTGCGTGGTGTGTTGTGGGTATAATACGGGAGGTGATTGATGGTTTTGATTCGATGAATTTCCCTGGTAACTTTGGTTTTGACTATTGTACGAGGTTTTGTATTGAGTCGGGTAGGGTGGTTGTCCACTGCTTACTTGGGTTTTCCGCCCAACGAAAGGTAGGATGGTCTCTTTTAATGGCATTGAATGAATTTGAATAAGCATTATTCGATTCCTATGTTGTTGTAGGAAACTTACTTCTTCCACTAGAATATTCTTCGGTTTCTTATTCCATTATCATTATTTCTCATCCCGTCATTCGAATATTCATTTAATGACTTCCACTTCGAGCCGAATTCTTGTTTCCTTGTAAGCCATCAAACTTTCTACTAAGATTTTCCGGATGTGCTAAAACTTCGAGTTTGATGTAGATTCACCTACAAATGCTACTTTTCTCGTACTAGAACCGGTTTCCCACATTCGGTTATTCTTAGAAATTTTTTCAATAGCATCGTAGACAACTTGAGCTTCACTCGTCATTAAAGAGCCTCCACGTGCGTGATCAACATCGGCACGTGAATCCTTTCTCAATTTACGACAAAAAAGTTGGATTTGCATGTCAAGAGAGTAACCATGATCGGGACAAGCTCTTAACAACTTTTTAAATCTTTCCCACGCATTTCCAAGTGTTTCCTCGGATCCTTGTCTAAAATTTGCAATTTCGACCTTTAATTCCAAATTCCTACACGGAGTGAAATATTGTTTTAGAAACTCGGTTTGAATGTCACCCGACTTGTCAACGAATGATGTGGGAGTGACATAAACCGATCTACAGCTCTTCCTTTTAATGAAAAAGGAAACATCGACATCCTTGTCAATTCACGATGAGCACCTTGGCTCTTGGCAGTGTTGCACAATTCTTCAAAAAGATATAGGTGATGATGCGGATCTTCGTCATCTTCACCAAGAAATTGAGCTCGTGTGTCAATCAAACCAAAAAGATGGGATTTAATTTCAAAGTTATTTGCTCCTTCATTAGGTAGACGAATTGGATTGTTAGTTTCATTTCTTCTCAAAGTCGATCACAAATCGGTCTTGGGTTTGGTGGGTTATTATTATGATGATTATTCGATTTCGGTTCGGTTATTCCGATTATTGGGATTACGGTTATTGAGGTGTGGTGGTGGTGGTGGAAGATTTTGTAGCGGTGGATTAAGATTATTGAGGTTTTGTCCATGTCCTTGGGCATGAACAAGCCACTTGTTCGGTGGTGTTTCCTCACGGCCTCGGCCATTCCCGTACCTCGAGTTGATGATTCTGGGGAGATACACCTTGAAGATGTCCTTGGCTGGTTTGGCCACGTCTATTTTCTCCTCTTAATTGTCTTTCGTAAGTATTTATATCGGCTTATAAGGAGTAAGTGGGGCCTTACCGCTTCGGGTCATCAACTACAAAATTTAGAAAACAACACTAAAACAGTAAAAGTGGCTACTTACCAATGAGGTAAGTACCAAAGAAACGAAAAGTAGAAATAAGATTAAGAAAAGTGTTGACTTATGCTCAAGAGTTTTGAGCTAATATAAGTAGTAACCATAGACATAATAAATTAACGTTACTTATTCCCCGGCAACGGCGCCAAAAACTTGATCGGCTAAAGCTGGGTATCCAATCTTACCGGCGAGTGTACCGGGTCTAATTGTAGTGTAGTCGGTGAATCAAGTGTCGAATCCTCGGGGAAAAGAAAATGTAATTTAAAATGTGGCTAAACACCAATTAGCTATTATTATCTTGATCTAAGTCGCAATTCTTTTTAATTAGAGCTATTCAAATGATAAATAAGTAAATATTTATATAGATATCAATATAATAGATAATTAAGAATAACTAACCAAGACAATGTTATTGAATTATGCTCTCTTTTAGTTTAATGGATGTGATCAAACTTCTTGTTTTAAAGTGTTATTGATTATGTGAAACGGTATACTCCTCAGCTAACAAATTCCCCTCATACGAGTGCACGAATTCGTTCTATGCCTCCTCCTTGGTAAAACCGTAATTAAACCTAATGATTTGACATGATAATCTCTCGAGTATAAATATTACGTCCCCCGGATAAGAAAGAGGGTTCCGTTTGTCGGACGGCCAATTTTACCTTCCGGTCTTTCTACCCTTTTCTCGTACCCTAACGTCTACGGTCGGTTCATGATTAGGTTATGGTTACTGTCCATCTTGGTTAATTACGTCAATACGGACTATCAATTAGTTCAAGTAGAACGAGATTCATCATATTCAAATTTTAATCATATTTTAACTTAGTCATCATCCATTTCCACTAAAAGAGAAACATATTTCAATTACATGTCTTGGCTAGTTGTATAATTAGCCTACATACATTATTACTAGTATATAAAATTGTACAAAAACAACAAAGATAATAACCATAGAATATTACCGATTACAATTGTTGAAGGGCTTCGTCCTCTGAATGCAACAACAGTGATGAAATCAACAATCTTCAATAATTTATTCTAGCTATTACATAAATACTACTACTACTTTTATGGCAGAATGCCTACTTTGAAATAATATTTACGAGAGAGTAGATATATAATGACGAGAGATATATATATCGGTATCTATCCCCCCTCTCTTTCTTTCACCTCATAAATGAGGTATTTATAGGCTGTGATTTCAGGTCCGGCGTGCGCCGAAACTGGTCCGGCGTGCGCCGACACTGGTCCGGCGTGCGCCGGATTAACCGATTTCGAATATCATGTGTCAGACGCACATGGGTAACATGGGAGTAATTATCACATAATCCGGCGTGGACCGGTTTCTTCCGGTCTGCGCCGGGTTTGTCTGCCACTTGATGATTTTCTTCGATTTGATTCCGATTCTTCTACTTTGTATCACATAATACCTGTATAACAACAACAAAAAAACAAAAACACAGGTAAATCTGACAACAAAAGTTATAATTTGTATTATGTCGTCTTTTTTGTATCTATTAGGTTTTTATATGTTATAATACTATCTTTTAATATTTTTAGATAAAATTAATCAATAATATATATAAAATGTGATAATATTTTGTTATAAATTTAACATATATCAGCGAGCATTTTATAAGACCGACCTAAGCTCGGCATCATATTTGGAACTCAACCTCGAGCGAGCATTCTATAAGTCCGACTTCAGCTCGGCATCATATTTGGAACTCGCCCTCGAGCGAGCATTTTATAAGACCGACCTAAGCTCGGCATCATATTTGGAACTCGCCCTCGAGCGAGAATTCTATAAGTCCGACTTCAGCTCGGCATCATATTTGGAACTCGCCCTAGAGCGAGCATTCTATAAGTCTGACTTCAGCTCGGCATCATATTTGGAACTCGCCCTCGAGCGAGCATTTTTTCAGACCGACCTAAGCTCGGCATCATATTTGGAACTCGCCCTCGAGCGATCATTTTATAAGACCGACCTAAGCTCGGCATCATATTTGGAACTCGCCCTCGAGCGAGAATTCTATAAGTCCGACATTAGCTCGGCATCATATTTGGAACTCGCCCTCGAGCGAGCATTTTATAAGTCCGACCTAAGCTCGGCATCATATTTGGAACTCGCCCTCGAGCGAGCATTTTATAAGACCGACCTAAGCTCGGCATCATATTTGGAACTCGCTCTTGAGCGAGCATTTTATAAGACCGACCTCTATGTCGGCATCATATTTTGGAACTCGTCTTTGAGCGAGCCCTCTACAAGACTAAAAGCTCTCAAGCCACCAAAGGCTAGATCAATTCATAGCACAAGCCACAAGAAGCGAAGTTCATCAACTACACGCAAGCAACAGATCCGCGAACAAACTATTACTCCCCGCCTAACATTTCAAGAAAATGATTAAGGCACGGAGTAAGGGGCCATTGATGTGCGTAAATCATACTTCGGTTCGTGGATCCTTATTCGGGTCTGACCGGCCACCGACATTAGTGGATAAGGCCACCGGCCATTACAGCCCGCGAGCTCGCAAGCCCAATTAGAGCCGCGAGCCTTCGGATCAATTCCAAGCCCTCAACCTTATGCGACCACAAAAGAGATTAGGGGGCCGACACGCGATCTCATTCGATAAACGGGTCCGCCAGCGACCTCTATCATAACATCTAGAGGAAGAGCTACCTCAAGTCCAGCGAGACAATGATATAAAAGATACATCGGTCGGCAAGGCCATTAGGACCGCGACTTATCGGCTCCACTACGAGCCCGTTACTATAGATAAATATCTATTTATGCTGTATGTCCTCATTTGTAAATAAACCGACTTCATTCGGTGGCTCCCCCTATAAATAGGGAAGCAATGTAACTTCATAAAACATGGGCCAAAATGATATAAAATAGAAGGCAAAGCCAAATTGCCCCCGGCCTCTCCTCATATAAAGCACCACCGCCGGAATCCATTGCCGCCACCGGGCACCATCGGCAAACATCACTTTTATACACTTTTTATAGCCATCTATCCACAATATAAACACCGCTAAAAGCAAGATGATATTTTCGACATCATCACTTGATAACCTAGTCCATGTGGGATCGACATCCTAAGTACTACTCGATAAGCCATGCGCTTGTAGTAGCTGTTAGTGATTATATTGAAATCACACAAAAGAGTAGAAGCTTACAATAGTTATTCAAAGATAGATAGACACTACGTAACTTTATTGCATTAGAAAATGAAATATAATATATGTCGATATTGTATTCTAAATAATAAAAAATGCATATTTCATTTTACTCAAACAAAGTGTAATGAATTAGAAAAAGGAAGAAGAAATAAAATAGACAAAACAGAGAGAAATAACTCAACGGAGCTCAACTGGTATGTATATTCTTGGATAAGTCTTTGTTAGGAATCCTCAGTTTTGATGATAGCCAAACCAGATGTAATAGAAGTCTGATTAAGAAATAGAAGGATTTGTATAGGTTTTAGAAGAAGTCTGATATTGTATAGGTTAATCAGAGACTAAGCACTGTAATAGAACATCTGATAAGATCAAGCCTTGATAGAAAGTCAGAATCAAGACTTAAAACTTGTTGGTCCTAGAGAAAGGCTGGAACAAGGGTTAGAGGGGGGTGAATGACCTTGTTCACTATTTTCAAAATCTACTTGAAGAAGTTGAATGCAGCGGATTTGCCTTTTTTTTAATTAATTGTTTTTCAAAAGATTATATGCCACAAAGACAAAGTAAGATTCATGAAAATAAAGTATGGAAATTAAAAGTGCGTAAAGATAAAGAGAACGAAAACTTATAAGGATTCATGGTGGTGTAATCTTTTAATCCTCTATTCTCCTGTGATAATTGGAGGAATTCACTATCATGTTGTTTACACCAGTACAATAGTGTGGATTGTCCTTGACAACTCCTCAAGTTGCTTCAAAATCTGAACAATCACTCCCAGACAGTTCTCCCCAAACTGCTTCAATGATTCTGCTCTTGCTATTCATTCAGAGTATCCTTTAATAGCTATCAATCTTGGATACCCAAGAACCCAGAAATTCATAAAAAAACGATTAAGATTCTAAACTAAGGCTAAAAACGAATACTTATGAAATACAGAGATATTTATATCGATACATTTGTTTCGTCGCGCTTATCACTTTTCTCTACTACGGCATGTTGAAAAGGTGAACGGATTGACCCTACTGTTGGTCCTTTGGAAAGGCTAACACACGTTTAGAGGGGGTGAATAAACTTGTCACTAAAAAGTGGATTTTAATCTATTAAGGTTCAGTTAAAAACTTGTGTGGAGTTAAGATGACTAAGCTGAGTCTAAGTCAAACTGACTTATGCTAAATTGAGTCAACCGGCAGAGGATATAATTCTAGCCTTTTCTTGATCTTGTTATTCTATGTGAAAGCTGAGTGTGTAAAACTAAATTCTGGTGAATGTCAGTTTGTGAGCTGTGAGTTTGTGTAACAATCAGTTCTCAGTATGATGTGTAAACAATAATAAATAACAGAATGTAAATGCATAAAGTAAATGAAACAAGAATTATAGAGGTTCCAGGTGGTGTAATCATGTCAATCCTCTCTTCCCATGTAGTGTAGGAGGAAAATTCCACTAGAACTTATTGCGGTGAGCTGTTACAAAAAGTCCTAAACAATAGTACTTGGCTAATCCTAGCTTCACTATCTAAACAATCAAAGAACAGGTTGGGTTGCTGCTCTTCAAATGCTTGAGCCACTGGTCCTTGAAGGGTTACATATGCCTCTTCACCAGCTACCACAACAAACACAGTCTACCCGACTGATGATACAACTGTCCTTGGCAAATCCTTCACCGGATTGCTTCACAGTCTTGACCTTGGATTAAGAATCAAAGTTGGGCTGAGAATCAATAAATTGATTCTTGTTTGTGGTTCTTCAAAGTGTCTGATTTTAGATAAATTCCGTGTAGCTTGAACACTTGAAGAAATTCTTGATTGATCTTGTTAGCGCAGAGATGATAGCAATTCAAATGAATGAGACTTTTGCACAAAAAGGCTTGTAATCGTGTTAATTCATTCGTATTTCAGGTGTTTGATCCTTGGTGCAAAGTCCTCTATTTATAGTGTAAGGTCAACGTTCATCTTGCTTGTATTTGAATTGTATCAACGTCTATCTTATAATGGCTATATTTTGTGACCGTTCTGACTTGTCATTATTTCATCCAATAGAATTGCTTCTTTTACAATGTTCGACTGTACTATCAGTTTTTTGGATGACTGACTTATAAAACTGAGTTTCCTTATCAGTTTTATACTGAGTTTGTAAGTTTCTTGACTGACTTGGAGCATTAACTGAGATTTTACTCTTCTTCAGATATCAGTAATCCAGTTTTTCATCTGATTATAATTGACTTAACCATAGTACACTATAATCATATATCTTCTAAGAGTTCATTGTCCTTATAACTCTTAGGTCTTCATACAAGATCTATAAAGTCAGTTCAAGTCACCACAAACTTGCCTGAAGTCTAACTTTATAGTCTCGACTTTCATAACAGAGTCTGAGCCCTTAGTTCTTCAATCTTCTATAATTGAGTTTGTGTCCCTCAGTTCTTATGTCTTCTAGATAAGCCAACTGAGTCTGTTCCTCAGCGAACTAACCTTCTTCAGTTCTGTCTTGGTGTAGTCTGAGTCAGTTTCAGTTTAGATGACTTGTCTTTCGAGTTTTCTAGATGATTTCCAGTTTTCAGTCTTACGACTCTCTAACTATTACAGTGCTTGTCTGATATAACCTATACAAATATCAGACTCTAGTAAAACCTATACATTCAGTTCTAGATATTTTTTTTTTTAGCTTTTCATCAAAACAGCTAGCTTCAACACTTCATCAATGGGGTTAAAATAATTACTGAGTGAATACGACGAATAATCATCAAAACATAAATTTTATTTCCAACACCTGCGATTGAAAATTACGTTAAACCTTTTCTTCTCAAACTTTTCTCCAGAGCAGTACACTTTTTTATCTTGAATAATGACGTGTCATAAAGGGGGGAATAAAGGAGAGGTTTCCTTTATAGGAAAAAGACCATAAATCCATATATTCCATTATTGAATCCTTTAATTAAATATTAGGGAAAATCACTCCACAATATTACCCTTTTTACCATTACTAAAAAATCAGAGGTGTTACATACAGGTCATCCACGACCTTTAACAGCCGACGTGGCGCATGTCGCCCATGGTCCTATATATCCGACGCGGTGCAAGTCGCCATTGGCCTCAAACACCTATTACACCTTATTAAATGAGCATTACAGGCATTACGCCACGACTGTAACTCCTTCGGGATTTTTGCCCCTACTTTAATGTGAGGTTACGTCTTTGCTCACGATGATACACCATATAAAAGGATCATTGTCCTCATTGTTCAAATACGCCACATTTACATATTGAACTCACGGTCTATGAAAATTTCTCTATTAACGAACCGACTTGAGAATCAGATTGACTACTCGGAGAACAAACTCTAGGCCCTCTTACGTCTTGTTTGTTTCGCATGCTTGTTGGGTCATAATTTGGAGGCACAATTATTTGATTATTCATTCACATTATACCTTGATGATTTACATTTTCGTCATTACTCATACAGTTTGGTTCAACGTGGTTCGAGATTGAATTCACTCAAATCGAAAGCTAAATGAGTCAGTCTCGAGTATTCACATACACAACTCATCAGTTCCCAAACATATTAAAATCTAGAATATATGTAAAAATTATATGTGACTAAGATGGTAATACTATTATATTTCATATTTTAAAATATATCAGTGACTTATATTTCATATTATAAATTGAGATATGAGTTTTTAGAAACAATGTTGTTGGTATCAATTATCATAATAATGCGAAAACAACATGCGAGTGATTTTTTCCCCGCGGAATAAAAAGAATCACATAAATATATGTTGCTATGTAAATAAATTCGTAGTATCAATTATAGCAATCACGGTGTCTGAAGTATTGTTGTGATATCAATATAATATCCCACTCGAAAAAAATCATTTAAAGATTTACTTGAATGAGTTACGAGGAAAATTCTTGTATGTCGACTCCCATTTGTGGAGCTAGCACGTATGTTTCAATTTAAACCATTGTTTTCCATCACGCATTAAAATTTATCAAATGGGCTAAGTCCTAAAATGAAGTTACTATACAAGAATCACCCGTGTTCTTATTTCTTCATACACTTCTGTTCAAGAGAGCCTCTAGAAATATAGCTCAGTGATAAAAGATGATGAATGTTGTAGTTACAGTTTTGTCTTTAAATTGATGCGTAGGATTTCAATACCAAATATTGATTCTCGCAGCAAAAAAATATGTACATGCAATGTTTACAAACTGAATTACTAAAACATTGCCTCGATTTACATTCGACACAAACTTTAGGGTGTGTAGTAGGGTCCTTTGGGTTGAGGCTTAACTTTTTTTTTATTTTAAATAGAGATTTTATTATACAACCATTATAACAATATTGTACCAAATAATCTTCAATATAATAGTAAATATAAAAAGATACCGCCATTCGTCCCAATATAAGTCATCCTAGAGGTTGTTACACAGATTGAGGGAGTGGTTGAATGTCAAAAATTTGAAAGTTAATGTCTAAAATGCCCATTGACTATCATAATGCAATAATTTTTTTTTGAAAGGTATTAATGCAATAGTTGTTAAGTACTCCCCCGTTCCAAAATAACTGAAGCAGTTGCCAAAAAGTTTTGTTCCAAAATAATTGAGACAGAACACTTTTCAATACAAAATTTAATGCATTTTTCCCTTTTTACTCATCTTTTTTATTTTTTCCATACACTGTCTTAAATGCACTAGCATTATTTAATCCATTTTTGATAAGGGTATTATAGTTTTTATCTAATCAAAATCAAAACAATTAATTACTACCTCCATCCCAAAATATAAGTTCATTTGGAATTTTTCACACATATTAAAAAAGTTTGTTAAATTAATTATGTGTCATTAATTTTGATGAAAAAAATCTAAAATGACATTTAACCATTAGTAATGCGGTGTAGTGAAAAGTGGGTGGTAGATAATAAATGACGGGTAAAAGGGAAAAATGTAATAAATGTATCATTGGTTATTTAAATGGACTTACATTATGAGACAAAATAAAAAAGCTAAACGGAATTATATTTTGGGACAGGGGTAGTACCTTTTTAATCTGCGTGTTTTTTGCAACTGGCTCAGTTATTGTGAAACGAAGGAATAATGAAAAGTGGTCGACTTAATAATAAATTAAATGTAAGATAAAAAAAATATAATAAATAATAAATTGATAATGCAAATTGATTTTTTTTTTATGGGACAAATCAAAAAAAATATACAAACACATATATTTTGGACGGGGTAGCAAGATACATGTGGATTTTAGAAAAAAAAAAAAAATTTAACTAAAGCAATCTATGTTCTCCCAATCGTGACCACTCTATACCGTAGACCCGGCCAAATGGAGGAACCAGAACCGGAACCGGCGGTTTTAAACAGTGTCGGTTTGGGCCGGTTTGAAAAACCGGCGGTTACCGGCTTGTGCCGGTTGACGGTTTACCCGGTTTGCTCCAGGTTCAGATCACGGTTCCGGCCACGGGTTTAAATTTTCATAATTTTTTTTTTCATTTTCATATAATACTTATTATTTTCACTACAATAACAAATTATAACTCTTTTCACTATAATTACTAAAGCGAATGTAATATATATATTTTTTAAATAGTTTTCTATTCGGTTTTAAAAAAAATATTAATATTGTGTTATTTTATTTATATGTAAATAATGTTATTTTAAAAAATTGTGTAATTTTTTCAACGCTTGTACCGGTAATTCGGTTGCCTACATATTTTTTATATGTAATCGTGTCGGAGGCGCAACATATATAAAAAAATCAAAACGAACGTAGATCTTATTGTTTATTTTTTAGTCTTTTATAGTTTGTTGTAAAGGTTTTTATAGTAATTTTTATTATTGTTTTTTTTAAAGTCTTTTATAGTTTGTTTTATAATTTATTTGAGTCGGTTTTAAATATACGTTGATTATAAATGTTGTTTTATTAAATATTAGGTGAGTTATATTGTGTAGCTTTTCTTATATGTAAATAATGTTATTTTAAAAAATTGTGTTATTTTTTCAACGCTTGTACTGGTAAGTTGGTTGTCTGCGTATTTTTTATATGTAATCGTGTCGGAGACATAACACATATAAAAAAATCAAAGCGAACGTAGATCTTATTGTTTATTTTTTAGTCTTTTATAGTTTGTTGTAAAGGTTTTTATAGTAATTTTTATTATTGTTTTTTTTTAAAGTCTTTTATAGTTTGTTTTATAATTTATTTGAGTCGGTTTTAAATATACGTTGATTATAAATGTTGTTTTATTAAATATTAGGTGAGTTATATTGTGTAGCTTTTCTTATATGTAAATAATGTTATTTTAAAAAATTGTGTTATTTTTTCAACGTTTGTACTGGTAAGTTGGTTGCCTACGTATTTTTTATATGTAATCGTGTCGGAGGCACAACACATATAAAAAATCAAAGAGAACGTAGTTCTTATTGTTTATTTTTAAGTCTCTTATAGTTTGTTGTAAAGGTTTTTATAGTAATTTTTATTAATGTTTTTTTTTAAAGTCTTTTATAGTTTGTTTTATAATTTTTTTGAGTCGGTTATAAGTATACATTGATTATAAATGTTGTTTTATTAAATATTAGGTGAGATTTATTGTGTTGATTTTCTTAATGTAAATAATGTTATTTTAAAAAATTGTGTTATTTTTTCAACGCTTGTACCGGTAATTCGGTTGCCTACGTACTTTTTATATATAATCGTGTCGGAGCCACAACACATATAAAAAAATCAAAGCGAACGTAGTTCTTATTGTTTATTTTTTAGTCTTTTATGTTATTGTTTTTTTTAGTCTTTTATAGTCTTGTTATATGTTTTTATAGTATTTAAAGGTTTTTTAAATGTTTGTTTTATTGTAGTCTTTTATATTATATATATGTGTTTGTATTTTATAGTTTCATATAATTTTTTAGGTTTGTATATGGTTTTTTTTGGGTGTTTTTATAGTTTCTTATTTTTTTTGTTTTGTTTTGTGTAGTGTTGTTATGGTTCTTTATAGGTTTTTATTGTTGTTTGTATTCTTTATAGTCTTTTTTTAAATGTTTGTTTTATTGTAGTATTTTATAGTATTCTTATGTGTTTGTATTTTATAGTTTCATATAATTTTTTAAGTTTGTATATGGTTTTTATGGTTTTGTTAATAGTTTTCTGTAGTTTATTTTTAAGTTTAAAGTAGTAGGTTTTTATAGTTATTTTTAATAGGTTTTTTTATAGTTTCTATCGGGTTTTTTAATGGTTTTTTTAATAGTTTAGTTTTTAGTATTAGGTTTTTTATAGTTATTTTTAAAATGTTTTTTTAATCTTTTATTAGTTGTTCTATGAATTGTAACAAATAATATTATCGCCTTACTAACAAGAATATTTCTACCTAAAATATGTGAAATCCCAGTTTTTATCGCCTTAATATTATGGTCAAAAACTTTTAGACCATCCTTTACACATAAATTAAAAATATGGCATAAACATCTAACATGAAAAAATTGACCGTTACAAAGAGGTTCACAATATCGAGATAAGTCGGGAATAGAAGCAGTGTTGTTTGAAGCATTGTCAAACGCAATAGAAAAAACTTTACCTTTTAAATCGTATTTTTCTCAAAAATATCAACTAATAAAGATGCAATGTTAGAAGCATTATGAGTCTCGTTAAATAAACGAAAAGCAAGTAACCTTTTTTGGACAATCCAAGTGTTGTCAATCCAGTGACCCGACACGCCCAAATAAAAATTGTTGGTCCTCCTATCCTCCCAAATATCGGCACACACATATTCGGAATTTATTTTTCTGCAAACTTTCTATAATAATATTTTGTCGTTTAATAAGAAAAATTGAAATCCCTAGTAACCGTTGCACGAGGGATACGAGTAAAAGCCGGCTGCAAAGCCCCTTGTACCTAACTTTCGAAAATAGGATTATCAGGAAAGCTAAAAGGAAGACCCATCCCCGCAACAAGATCCGTGGTTAGATCTCTACAGTTATCACGAGTGTAAATAAAGAGTGGATTAGTGTTACCTCAGCTGGAGCTCGGCATGTTTAGCTGGGTTTGAGAAGCGCCGTCTTCCAATTTTTCCGGATGTTTACTTAAAATGTGACCCCGCATCGTTCCACAACCACCGGCATGTTTAAATTGGTATTTTTTGCCACATAAATTGCACACCCCGAAGAAATACTCCCCGGGGTTAGCTAATGCTATTTCATCAGTTCGAGGAACCTTTGTGAAAAATTCTGTAAAAATTCTCGATGTTAACCTTTTTTCTTGTGCTTTGGATCGGGTACTTTCACCACCATCTAAATCGACTGACTCGGGAATAGGAGTAGGATCGGCCCTTACTAGCACCACGAAAATTACATATATAAATATCGACGCGACTCCCTACGTCCTCGTCTAGGACGGGAAGCATTCGGAAATACATCATGATCATCATCAACGTCGACTTCATCATTATCTTCACCTTCGTTAAGGTTGATGTTAAAATTTTTAGGTTGAGACATTATATCGTCATAATGACTATCAAATTTATCTTGATTGTAACTTGAAGGTGTGTCGAAATGAGGAATCGAAATGTGATTACCGGTGATAGGGTCTGTATAATATTGGGGTCTATAGCCACCAGCAAGATCATCCGATTCCGGCACAACTTTGTCATCACGGAAAGTAACATTTCGATTGCCTTGTGTTGATGCACTTGATGCTGCCAGAAAATGGGCACGCCCACGTGGCACCTCTTTGGTGGCTCAACACTTGACTCAGGGAAATAAACCACTTTTGACTTCTTAGAGACGAGCCCAGGGGGCTCGCCCATCCGTTTCGTCATCGCTGATCTTCATGTGTCCGACCGTAGTTGGACCCGGTCATCTCGGTCTCTGGCTAGTCGGAGAGGAATCAGACACTGAACTTTTGGTGATCGGCGGTACGACCGCTGTAGATCTCCTAAGTCAGACCAGGTCCTTAGACTTGTACAATCTTGTGGTATTATGAGCTCGGTCATCGTCCCCGATCCCTATGAGCCGGCCCTGCCATCCCAGTATACCTCTGACAAGAGTGTTTAATCTTATACCTCGTTTGCATAATAACCAGATAACTATTATAGAATCCTGAGTAGTGAAGGCTCGAATCTTTATCACTTAATATTAATATTTGAATACCATAATTATCTCCTATAATCATGGAAATCATTCAATCATAATCTTTTCTTTAGAAAATACGTTAACCAGTGTCTATCATAGACATGCCACTTTAAACCCTAGGGCATAAGCCCCTCTATATAAACTGTCCTTAAGGAACTACGGATGACTTGATTCCAATTGAACCATTGGATACGTAGGCAGCTTGATCATCATCAAGTGCAGTCTAAAACAACTCAAATCACCCCCTCCATCATCGTTTTCTGTGTTCTTGAAGCGTTCTTAGGTCATAATCAAGGAAGCGAGTTTAGAGGATTACCTTGACGATTTTTGGATCGTCAATTGGCGCTAGAAGGAGCGCCTTCTGTTGATTGATAATCCCAGGAAAAGCTTCAGGAAAAACATGGTAACCACACGACAACAGGCTGCTAATGGTAATGGTGCTAACAATGCATCAGAGTCCGACGCTAATAATCAAAATCAGTCATAGCAGGAAAATGCCTCTCTCGACGCAACCCATCAGGCGCTAGTCGATCAACTTATAGCTTTGGATGAATCCGTAAAAGCTGCTGTTCTCAACGCCGTCTTGGCAGAAGAGGATGAAGAAGACGAGGATTGGGAAGGTCTGGAAGAAGAAGGCCCCCTCAACGAAAATTCACAGGACGTGAAACACTCAAATGGAGGCTCATCTGGAGAGAATTCCTAAAGTCCAGAACTAGAGGAAGAAGATGATCCCAACGACGGATCATGGCAGCCGACACCTCCCCTGCAGCGTAAGAATAGCATGAAAGAGAACCGGTCGTCATCCTCAAACCTGCAAAGGCAGTTGGTCGTCCCTCAAGCCATGGAGGCGGCTCGCGCCGAACTTGAGGCGATAGCCGGAAGAAAGTCGACACTCCTAGCACTCGAGTCCCCTTTTTCTGAACAGATCGATAACTATCCGCGGCCAGCAAGGTTCAAGATCCCCAAATTGGAACCCTACGACGGAACCAAGGACCCCCAGGATCACCTGTTCTAATATCTCACGCACATGAATCTCGACTGCGCCCCGGAGGAGATGAAGTGCAAAGCATTCCCTGCGCTACTCACTGGTCGAGCTCGGGAATGGTTCAAGAAAATACCACCAAGACGATCTACAGCTTCGACATTTTGGGAAAGATGTTTCTTAACGCGTTCATCACCGCCAAGCCGTTCCAGAAGAACGCTACCCACCTGTTCGCCATCAAACAGAAAAAAGACGAGACTGTGCTGCAATACCTTAAGCGGTTCAGTGAGGAATCGCTGCAAGTTCGGGACGCTGACGATCAAGTCCGAATCGCATCCTTCATGGCAGGGCTACGCGAAGGCAAGTTATATGCCAAACTAAGCAGCAGGCTCCCCACCTCCATGGAAGAATGTCTGGAAGTGGCATTTAAGCACTGTCAAGGAAAAGAAGCTAATCACGTAAAACGAGAAGTGGAAAAGTCCGATCCCAAAAAGGACAAGCCAATAGACTCATCTGGCAACAAGAGAAAGTCGTATGGAGATCGTGCAAGTAGTTTGGCCACGGACGGACCTGAAAAGAGAAATGCCTTACAGCCGAGGGATTTCCCCGTGCTAAATCGGCCTCGGGAACAAGTATTGGCGATCATGGAACGAAAGGGTTTGGTGAAAACCCCCACGCCGCTTCGAAGCCCCTTGGAGAGAAGGGACCAGAGCAAGTTTTGTACCTACCATCAAGACACTGGGCATGAATTGGACAACTGCAGAGACTTCCAGCGTGATGTGGAAGCAGCGATTGCAGAGGGAAAGCTAGATGAGGTCGTGGATCGACCCCGCTATGGTGAACGCCGAGGACAGCGAGATTACCAGCAGAGAAACTATGGTCGTGATCGGGGCCGACAAGGTGAGCCCCAGCGAAGAAGAGAGCTGTCTCCCGATAAAGGTCAGCCAACGGACAATCATCCGATCAACACTATCAATACCATTGTGGGAGGCCCTGGCAAAAGTCTAGAGATCGGTAACTCAAGTATCCAAGCGGGCAGTGGACAGACAGCTAGGGGAGGTCGAATCCCCTTTTCAGAAGTAGGTTACGGCCAAAAGGACCCACTCCCCATAGTTCCTAACAATGAAGGACTAGTCATTGAAGTCGTGGTCAACAAGAATCTGGTTAAGAGAGTTTGCGTGGACATTGGTAGCGCGGTTAACGTTCTTTACTTTGCAGCTTTTCAGGCGATGGGTCTCAAGGAATCCGAGCTCACTCCGGTATCGGTGCCTTTGTTCGGATTCGTCGGCCCCCTAATTCATCCACTAGGAATGGTTCGACTCGCGACAACATTCGGGAAGGATTCATCAGGAAGGACTCTCATGGTAAACTACGTCGTGGTCAAGTCTCCATCAGCATACCACATTATTTTGGGAAGGCCCACTCTGATCGATCTCCGAGCCATAATCTCCCCAGTGCACATCAGCCTGAAGTTCCCGACCGATAGAGGGTCGTTCGAAATCAAAGGAGACTTGGAGGTCGCCCGAGGTTGCTACGCCGCTACCATCAAGGGCAAAGGGATCACTTTTGCCTAACTCGTTCGGAAAGTCTTTGTTGGTTATCGTTTTTTCAAACTATCCTTAATTTCTGCATTTTAATTCTTGCTCGTACTTTCTTATCATTCGCTGAGATTTTTTCTGTTTTATTTACTTTCTTTTACATCGGATATTTATTTTTCGATTACCCACATCTTTGTCTGGTCTCAATATGGCTACTTGTTTATTCTTATTTTATACACTTTATGAATCGCACAAACACTTATACTGCGCAGTAAAACTTTACGCGAGAAGTCAGTCCGACCTGGCCCGGCTCGCCTTGCCCTTAAATGAGAAGTCAGCACTAGCCTGGCCCCACTCGTCCTTAAAAAATACACGCGAGAAGTCGGTCTAACCTGACCCAGATCGCCACGCTTCCAAACGAGAAGTCAGCACTAGTCTAGCCCCGCTCATCCTCAAAAACTTCATATAAACAGTTAATTCATAAGCTCAATTTAACGTAGTCCGGATTACTTTAGGTTAATTGGGGGCAAATTTACCTTGAATCGGCTAAGTTTAATGCCTACTTTGTGGTCTTTCAAGCCCATGCTTCGGATTGCCTTTATAACTTCTTTTAACTTAAGGCGATCCATCTAGATCGGCTCTCCGAGCTCTAGATCCTCTCGCCCTTGTAATTTTTCATTAACTTAAGGCGATCGATCTAGATCGGATCTCCGAGCTCTAGATCCTCTCGCCCTCGTTATTTTTCATTAACTTAAGGCGATCGATCTAGATCGGCTCTCCGAACTCTAGATCCTCTCGCCCTTGTAATTTTTCATTAGTTAAGGCGATCGATCTAGATCGGCTCTCTGAGCTCTAGATCCTCTCGCCCTCGTAATTTTTCATTAACTTAAAGCGATCGATCTAGATCGGCTCTCCGATCTCTAGATCCTCTCGCCCTTGTAATTTTTCATTAGTTAAGGCGATCGATCTAGATCAGCTCTCCGAGCTCTAGATCCTCTCGCCCACATAATTTTTCATTAACTTAAGGCGATCGATCTAGATCGGCTCTCCGAGCTCTAGATCCTCTCGCCCTTGTAATTTTTCATTAGTTAAGGCGATCGATCTAGATCGGCTCTTCGAGCTCTAGATCCTCTCGCCCTTGTAATTTTTCATAACTTAAGGCGATCGATCTAGATCGGCTCTCCGAGCTCTAGATCCTCTCGCCCTTGTAATTTCTCATTAGTTAAGGCGATAAGGTTATCAGATCTGACTACTTTCCGAACTCTAAATCTTTTAATAATTTCTCGAAATCGAGGAGTAAGCTAGCTTTGCTATCTAGGTCCCAAATCTTTGACCGACATTCTATATGTCAATTTGCAGCCGGTTGGCGGACATAGTGGATAAGAATGTCCATCAACCTGATCCGATCCTGCACGCCATTGAAACGATTCCAAACTTCAAAAATACAGCTCGGCCCTATATGCAAATATAACAAGTACAACCCGAGCGAACCGAACGCGCAAGCCAAGCCCGACAATTTTAACTAAAGAATATGCCATTCACAATACAATAATGAATAACATATTGGGGGCAACATACCCATAACAAACAATCAAAACCAACACATACACAACCAACACATAAATAATTCAAATTTCACATAAACAAAATAATTTTTTCATTAATCATAAACAAAGTCATAATACATAAATTATGAAAAGCAAAAAGTAGATTAAGAGTCAGGAGCATGACTCTTTTGACACTCGGAGGGAGGGGCCGACCCGGGCGCCGCATCCGGCTGATGGATATACTTATCCACAATGTCCACCCCCGCTCGGAAGTCCTTGGCGCGTTCAGTATAGGCCACGTCCATCCCTGGCTTATAATAAGCCTTCTTAGGAAGGGCATCCAGAGCCAGTGCAGGGAACTGAGCCCTCGCCTCATCCACCCCCAAGGTATACCCATGATTGAGAACGGGAATCAGCAGCACCTTGAGAGCCTCGGTGAAATCACCCGAAGCCTTGTATTCTTGGATGGCTTCGGCGCATCGAGCCGCAATATTGGCCTCCAGATCGGCCACTCTCGCCTTGAGGTCCCCGACCTCCTGCTCCCTTCCTTTCCTCTCCTCGTCCAGCTCGCTCTCCACGGCCTTCAACTCCTTCTCTTGAGACTGGAGCTGGGCTTGCAGGGTTTTCACCTCTGCATCCTTAAGGCGGCTGGCTGCCCTAAGTTCATCCCTGGTCTTCCGCAGCTCGGTAATCTTGTCCGATTGGGCAGCCGAGTCGGCCGAGGCCTTGCCCAATCTCCTGAAGACTTCCTGGCCAATCGTGCCACCCTGAACAAGTATAGAACATCATGACAATCGGTAATTAAACAACCAGAAAGAAAGAAATAGGTTACACTTACCAGCTCTACTGTTTTGCAACCAAGGATTGCCAGCTCCTCGTCAGACATGCTGGCGACCCGCTCTTGTTCGAAGGCCCCCTCCTGACCTTCCTCAGGGGCCTTCGACTTGCTTTTCTTGGAAGACCGACCCTCTTGAGAGGTCGGCCTCTGACGAATTTTTTTTCGGGGGACCAACCCCCTCTCCGTAACATCCCCAGAGGCTTCCGTCCTGGTCATTTCGGGGGGAGGAATCGAGGCGGAGGCATCTACACCCTCAGTAGTCAGATCCTCCACAGGTATCTCTCGAACCGCTGGGGTCGGCACAGCTTGGCGACCCGCAACTTCTCTTTCTGCTCCTGCCATCAGATCGGCAAAGTCAGCCACTGCATACACCAACAGAGAAATCAGCTAAACAAGAAACATAGATACTTCAATAATATAAAATACAACGTAAGTAAACCCTACAAGGCTGCCACTCGTTCTTTGTAAACTTCACATAGGGCGCAGGGCCCGCATCCCACGGCCGAGCTGCCGTGATCAGGTCATTGGACAGATTCTGCCACTCAATAGAATACCCCGACTCCCGGATCTTTTCTACCCAAGAATCTGGTAGATCTGGACGCTCATCACCACCCAGATCGGCCGTATTCCATACGCTTAGCTCGGCATGACCCTCTTTCCGTACATAGAAAAATCTCTCTTTCCACCGTTTGAAATAATCCCGACCCGGAGGAAGTATGGGGATACTGAAAGACTTCCCCTACCTTCTAGCAAAATAATACCGGTAGTGATGATCTCTCAGCCCTACCCGATGATAAAAGTACCTAAACTTATCTACCGTAAATCTAATATTTAACAATCTGCACCAAATCGCAAACCCAATGACGGCCCTAATGCCATTGGGGGCTATCTGAGATATCCCTAGCCCATAGTGCCAGAGCACAGCCAGAAGGGCAGGGCAGAAGGGTAATCTTAACCCCACCTCAAAGTACTCCCGGTGGACGGAGCAAAAACCCTCCGGCGGATCCAGGGCGGACAGATGATCTCCCGACGGCAGCTGGGGAGAAAACCTAGCCTTATAATTCCATATCTCTCACAAATTTCTTCTACGTCTTTTTGTTTCAAAATTGACCGCACATCTCTGCTATCAGCTATGGCCATGACGAAGAATCGATTTTAGGATTTCGAGGTACAAGACTTTATCTAAAGAAACCGAATTATAAAACCAAAATAAGAAGTAAAAAATGCTTACTTGCAATGTCAAGTTTGAAAGATAGAAGATGATGAATGGCAACCGGCAGCAAATCTCCTGGTTTAATACTCAACGTGGTTACGAAACGATTGATATGACGGGTTTATAACCCCCCTTACCTCGAAAAACAGTCTCGGTTAGCGTTAGTGGGCAACGACGTCTCATTTCCCGGAACAACTATAACTGTGTCATAACTAGCTTCGCCACCTGGCAACTCCTAAGTTAGCTTTAAAATCCGTAGGACAAAACTCTCGCGCCGATCCACCACCTTAATAGATCCGAGCCGACCAACCAGGGGTCGGCTGGATCTTGGGGGCTTATGATGCTGCCAGAAAATGGGCACGCCCACGTGGCACCTCTTTGGTGGCTCAACACTTGACTCGGGAAATAAACCACTTTTGACTTCCTAGAGACGAGCCCAGGGGGGCTCGCCCATCCGTTTCGTCACCGCTGATCTTCATGTGTCCGACCGTAGTTGGACCCGGTCATCTCGGTCTCTGGCTGGTCGGAGAGGAATCAGACACTGAACTTTTGGCGATCGCCGGTACGACCGCTGCTGATCTCCTAGGTCGGACCAGGTCCTTAGACTTGTACAATCTTATGGTATTAGGAGCTTGGTCATCGTCCCCGATCCCTATGAGCCGACCCTGCCATCCCTGTATACCTTTGACAAGAGTGTTTAATCTTATACCTCGTTTGCATAATAACCAGATAACTATTATAGAATCCTGAGTAGAAAAGCTCGAATCTTTATCACTTAATACTAATATTTGAATAGCATAATTATCTCCTATAATCATGGAAATCATTCAATCATAATCTTTTCATTAGGGAATACGTTAACCAGTGTCTATCATAGACACGCCACTTTAAACCCTAGGGCATAAGCCCCTCTATATAAACTGTCCCTACGGAACTACGGATGACTTGATTCCAATTGAACCATTGGATACGTAGGCAGCTTGATCATCATCAAGTGCAGTCTAAAACAACTCAAATCACCCCCTCCATCATCGTTTTTCTGTGTTCTTGAAGCGTTCTTAGGTCATAATCAAGGAAGCGAGTTTAGAGGATTACCTTGACGATTTTTGGATCGTCACACCTCTTCTTGACATTGTACAAAATCTAAATTACATATAACGGTTATAAAAAAAAATTAAATTAACTAACCAATTTTACTTATAACTAAAACCGAATTGTAGTAACGATTAAATCAGAACAACTTCAAATTTCAGTCTAGTAAAGTAAATTTGATTATAAAATTTAAATTTTTTTTACACTTGCAAAAAAATTAGTTGAATAAAATACAAAACCAAATTTACTTATAACTAAAACCGTATTGAAGTAACGATTAAATCAGAACAACTTCAAAAATCGGTATCGTAAAGTAAATTTGATTGTTGTTTTTAACAACTAAACAAACTTGATAATCAAATAAATGAGTAGTAGATGTAAGAATTTGAGAGAAGATTAGTGTAGGATTTTTGAAATGGAATAAGATAGTATTTATAGGAATTTTTTGGGGTGTTTGGGAGGAAAAAAAAAAAAAAAAATATATATATATATATATATATATATATATATATATATATATATATATATATATATATATATAGCCGTTGCAAAATTAGCCGTTGGGCCGGTTCCGGTTCCGGTTCCGGCCGGTTCACCCAGTTCCGGCCAGTCCGGTTCCAACCGGCGGTTCCGATCCGGTTTCGGTTCCAAAAATCACAAACCGACACCCAACCGGCCAACCGACGGTTCCAAAATGCGGTTCCGGTTTGTATTGGTCAGGTCTATCTATACCTAACTAAGCGAGCCACCGTCATCTCCTCTTCAACATCTCCTCTTCGACGCCATCCTAACCTCACCGAGGTCGGATCCTCTCGCGCCATCCCAAAAACCCCACCACCTTCAAAATCCCACCAACCCCACCACCTTCAAAACCCTGAACCCTTGCATTGACCCCAATCACACCCACCCTTAACACGACCATTTCTTTTTGGGTTATAGAAGTGGTGGTTTCCGTTACCTTATGCTGGTGATTTCGCAGAGATCAAACACCCAATCAAAACAGGCAAACAACCCCATTTGATTGCACTTTGAACCGAGTTATCAGACAAAATTGATGTTTAAAGGGTACTCCGGCCAAAGCATTGGGTTAGAAGCTGTATTGTTAGTGTTGAGAAGAAGGAGTGTAATTGAGATCGAGAAGAAAAGAGGGGATTGGAGTCGAACTAGTAGTGGTTGCAGGCGACACAGGACTTGCGACAAAGCCTAAGCATCTAGACGGAATCTGAGTCCATCATTTGTCTTCTCTTTAACAATCAGTAAGTCTGTGTTCCTATAAATTGAGGTAACTAAATGGATTCAATTTGCCTGATAGGGAAAAAGGCTAAAGGCCAACTGTTTCTTCCTGATGAACTAATTACAAATATTTTAAGCAGACTTCCACCTAAATGTGTAGCAAAATGTCGACTTGTTTGTAAGGGATGGAGAGATCTAACTTTGCCTCGTGATTTTGTAGACTTAATTTTCAGAAATAGCATTCCAACTATTTTTGTTACAAGTCCTAGGGTCTATTCTCGATTAGACCTCTTTGCGCTCGATATGTGGTGGGAAACGAAAATGATTTATAGATTTCCTTTTTATTCTGGAAAGTTTCCTAACACATCTCGCCCACTATGTTCTCAAGGTGGTCTTATTGTCTTACAAGATAACCCTTATCATACCCGTAAAGAAGTAGATTACATTATTCTAAACCCTGTCATGCCCTTTCATGAATATGTTAGGATAACTCTTTCCAAAGAACTTTGGAGAAGCAAGATATATGGGGTGTATTTTCATCCTATGTTGAAAGAGTATTGCTCTCTTTGGAGGATAGACGCATCAGACTTTCGCTGGTATATGCCAAAACAGATCCCGTACAAAATTCTTAATTTAGGTTCCAATCCATCTTTGCGAACGATTTGTAATCCGGCTATTGACAAAGATATGAAACGGGCTACAAATCCATTATTCATCAACAATTGCCTTTATTGGTTGCTTGAGTCTACCCAAGAATTCACATACAGTGGCCAGAATGATATCATGGAATTCAATACTATAAGCGAAGAATTCAAGGTCATACCTTGTCCCGTCCCCTGGAATACTGAGTGCAGATACCACCAAACACGTCTATTAAACATCGATGGCATTCTCTCTTTCCTGTTGATTTTTCCAAGAAAAATCAACATATGGAGTTTGGAAGATCGAGCAGAGCAATTGTGGACCACCACTGAACATACGTTAAGCGTAAAAATTAGTTCAGAAGCACGTCGTGTAATCGCTGTTGTGGATGGAAAGCTAGCTCTTGTGACAAAAAGAGGAAGTCTCCTTGTTTGCAACCTTATGGAAGGAACGGTGAAGAACTACCAGAAAAGGAAGTACAAGGATGATGTATTTTTTCTGTCACATCAGATGAGTTTGGTTTCTCTAAGTAATTGCAAACCCACAATAACCCTAGACCTAGACGAGAGTGTGGGGGCGGCATGAGTCAAATAGCTCATTTAGCAAGGGCTGAGAAATGTTGCAAGGGGGAATTGTTGTATAGTTAGACATCAGTGGACTGGATGGTTGGATGCGTGTAAAAAGACAACATACTCTACGCGATACCCAGCTTTCGCATGGCACCAAGTCAAATATTCTCTCTTTTCAGTCGTTTGTTCAGCTGTTTTTGTCAAATAATTCTCATGCTTTCAGCATTTTCTTATCTAAGTATTTAAGATCTATTGTAACCAGAATTGCAGCAGTCAAATGTATTATCCCAATTTTCAGTTTGGTCATTTAAATTTCTTCCTGTTTAGATCGCTCCATATGTTTGTTTTCTCTTTTAATTTACTGTTAAAAACTTGGGTTGTGACATTTGTTATCAGAGTTCTGATCCCGGACCTAACCATGACTAAAGACACTTGGCAGAAATCACTTAAAGAGCAGGTTTGTTTCAGGACCTAATATTTATTTTATTTATCCTTAGTACCATTGTTTACGTCCTTTAACGGTCATTTTAGGTCATCTAGTTGTTGAAGGTCGTTTTTCGTGCTTTACGTCTGTTTTATTAAGGATTTTGAACAATTATGACCGTAATCAATTTCAATAATACTGGGAGTTCAAGTAAGAGAGTCATTGACAGAATCATCAGTTTCGTTGTATATTCCCTAATGTAACTTGTGTTCAAGATCTTCAGCAAATTATTACAGCATACCGGACACTAATTCACGTTTTTAAGATACTTACATGTAGTGAGCTTGAAGTTTTGGGATTGTAATATACAACACCTTTGTACACATCTTTGATCCAGCATTCAATATCAACGCTTCTTTCTTTACTAGCTTGGCTTTTTGTCTATGGATAATGCCAATACTTTCTCTATGTTGTTTTTGAATTAATAGAATCCAAGCTACTTCAAGTTATTAAGGCAGATGATGATCTGACACATGAGCACTACAATGATAATTTGTGATTTTGGTCTTACTTGTGTAACATTCAATGAGGTGACACAAGTCTTTGGCGATTGTCTTGCTAGTGGACTGCAATGTCGCAATTTCGGTCCCTGTTAAGGTATTTATTGGCCTACATTTGACCTTAGTTTGGAGATTGAGAACACATGCCCTGGCCTTTGATGCTTTAGATAGATTCATTCACTAGCTAAAAAGGAAAGGGTAGTGGATATGTGTGGCGATTATAAGGAGCAAGCTTATGAGATGAAAGAGCTGATGGGCCTTCCATTTTAAATATATCAATTGATGTTTGTTTGGGCCTGAATTTGATATGTTGTTTTAGAATCAATTGAATCCAAGCTACATCAAGTTATCAAGGCTGATGATGATCTCACACTTGAGCACTAAAGTGATAATATGTGATTTTGGTCTCACTTGTGTATCATTCAATGAGGTGACACAAGTCTTTGGATAATGTCTTGCTAATGGACTGCAATGTCGCATTTTTTGTCACTGTTATGGTAATTATGAGCCTGCATTTGACCTTAGTTTGGAGATTAAGGATGAACACATGCCCTGGCCTTTGATGATTTAGATTCCTTCACTAAAAAGGAAAGGGTAGTGGACTGAGACGAAATTTATGTTTGAGGATTATATGGAGCAAGCTTATGAGGTGAAAGAGCTGATGGTTGCCTTCCATTTTAAAAATATCAATTGATGTTTGTTTGGGGCTGTGATTACTCCCCCGGCTTGTGAATATATTGTTAAGCTGTGACTAAACGATCCAGTTATCCTTCCTGCTGTTCAACCTTTAGGTGATTTGTCTTGAGTTTATGATTCTATTAATATGTTTTGGTGTTATTGATTGAAGTATATATATTGGTTTTGGTTGTTCTATTTTGGAATCCAATATGTTGTATTTAACGGTCGGAAGAGGTGCTTCAGTGTTGTTTGTATGCAGTAATGTGACCCTTTATGTTTTGTGGAATGTAGTTGTTTTTGACGACTTGTAATCATTGTATATTACTTTAATATCCTAAATTTGTTTGATGAAGTATATGGATCTGTTCTTATGTTTAACCTTCTGCAGGGTGTATAGATTTCTTAGGTATTCCTGCTCTGTATTCTTGATATTTTGTAAAGTCAGCCTTGTGGGGTTATTGATTTTGTTGGTTTTTGTCCATATTGAGGAAATGCTATTGCATAGGTTACTGGGATGTGGTTCCTTTTGTTTGTCTTTGACCATTGTATAAGATATCTGTATGTGGACCTTGTTTGCCTCTTTGTTTGAAGTTTATAATACTTTTTTCCTTTTGTGTTAGTACTAATGAAGATGCCTGACAGTGTTACATGAATGACGAGAAAAAGCTGATTATTGCTTGGATTGATTACATGAATTACGAGAAAAAGCTGGTAATATTTTTGTGTAATTCAAACAATGTTCTAAAACTCGCTAGGCGAAGTCGGTGCGCTACAGGGGCGCCGCCTAGGCGCCCCTGCGTTTTTTTTTGTTTTTTTAATAATAATACTTGTCCCATATAAATCTTACATCCTATGATCATAAAACATAAAAATCAAGTTAAAATGTGTCAAAAGATCAAAGAAACGAAGTAGCCAAAACCCAAAGTACGAAATCAATGTCATGTTGTCAACACTCAAGACTCTCAACTCTCAAGTTCAATCTTCAATCTCATCCTCATTATTCCCCAAGTCTCCAACTCCAACAATATCACGCTCTTTGTCCGACTCCAATTCAAAGTCCATGTCTTCATGATCATCGGTATCATCATCCGTGGCATCGGACACAAAATCCTCTTCATCAAGCTCTCTTACTTCTCCCGTAATGCGGGCACTCTTTCTTGGTTGCAATTCTTCATTTGCTCCGGATGCTTCACTCACCATTTCCCATGTAAGGCCCGAGCCGGGTGTGACCTCCTCATCAATGTCATCATCATCTATTCCATCAACTATCCAAGATTGTGCATTTTCAGCACTTGATGCTAGAAGCACATCAACTTTGCCCTTCCTCTTCTTCTTCTTAGAAGACAATCTTGAATTGAATTGAACATTGACTAGCTTGTTCATTCGGTTGGTATCTAGTCTATTTCTCTTCTTTGTGTGTATCTACAAAAATAAAATTAACCACTAAATAATCAATATCACACTATCACATAAGATAAATTATTAAATTTCAATTCAAGATTACTTTTATAGAAGACTTTACCCCTTCAAAGACACTCCAATTTCTTTCACAACCGGAAGAGCTTGATGTCAAAGAAAGAATCCTCATTGCAACCTTTTGGAGTTCCGGTGTATGGTTGCCACAGTTAGACCACCATCCAACTAAAATTCAAAATGACAAAAAGTAACAAAGACATTATTGAACTTAATAAATAATAACTATTAGTTAATACTTAATAGTTAATAACTTAATAGTTAATAATACTTCATAAAGATTAAAGAGAGAGTTCATAATCATACCCGGATCAAAAGTATATTGTTCACATCCTTTTAAAGCCATAGGTCTACCAAATGAACCTTCCTTGTTCTTGTAAAGCACCAACTGAGTGTTTGTCACAATGTTTTGCATGTCTACATCCTCAAATAACCGCTCTCACATTCAAAGACCGTGTCAGGGATACTCATAAGTTCATCGGAGGACAATGAAGAAGCATCTTTGTAGTAATAGTATGGATTCAACAAGTAAGCCATCAAATGAAGTGGAGTGTCAGCACGCCCCTTTCCTTTCCTCTCCACTATATCAAGTATAGGCTTATAACTCTCCACTCTATTCTTCATAGCTTCTTTGATCTCATTCTTGGCTTTTTTGAGTTCACCATACACAAAGCCCATAGCCGGCTTCACATCACCATCCACAAGTCTAAGGACTTTTACCAACGGTTCAAATACTTTCAATGTACGAGCAACCCCACTCCAAAAGGTTTGTTGCACAATGATAGAATAAGCCGATTTTCCTTTCTTGCTCCTAGACCATTTTGTCGCTTCCCATTCATTAGAGTTCACCATTTGCCTCAAAGCCTCTTTCTTCTCCAATAAACTTTGCAATGTTAAAAAAGAAGTGGCAAATCTAGTCACTCCGGGTCGTATATCTCTCTTCTTGTACACTTTCTCATCATTTGCAAAGTCTTGTGATGAGAGTAGATAAATATGGTAAAACTCTTGGCTTTGTTAATTATGGTCTTGAAAGTAGAGAGCTTACCAATGCCTTCAAGCATAAGATTGATGGAGTGAGTGGCACATGGAGTCCAAAAGATACGTGGTCTTATTGCCTTCAACATATCCAAGGCCGCAATATTGTTTGAAGCATTGTCGGTCACCTCTTGGACCACATTTTCTTCTCCAATGCTTTGAATACATTCATTCACATAATTAAATATGTATTCACCGGTATGTGCATCACCGGAATCCTCTTTTTAAGAAAGGAAAGCCGTCCCATTTCTTGAATTCACACATAAATTCATGATGCTTCTTCTCTATCTATCACTCCAAGCATCGGTCATGATTGAACAACCATTTCTCTCCCTTCCTCTTCATGACTTTGAGAGCCTCTTTTGTTTTCTCCACTTCCTTGTTCAAGAGTGGCTCTTTAAGTTGGTATTGGGTTGGAGGTTGGTAACCCGGGCCAAATTGTCCAATCGCCTCACACATTTGTCTAAAACAATCATTGTCAATTGAATTAAAAGAAACGCCGCTTTGATACACCCACATAGCCACATATTGATGCACACTTTGAGTTCTTTCTTTGAAAAGTGTATCATTAATGTTTTGTTGCCTTGTTCTCGTAGGAAAAGTGTCATCCGAGACGGATTCCGGGTTGATTTGTGAGGCATATCTATTGATAGCAATCTGATTTTAGGATCTAGATCAAAGCTTCGACTTTTATTGATTCAGCACTTGACTTTAAGCTTATACGAATTCAAGCTAGGGTTTTCCCGAACAAGAACAGCTTCCTGAATGTATAAAATGTGGACTATTTGGAAATAAAACGAAAGTAACAACAATAATCAATCTCTCGTGGTAACCCTATCTCAGGAACACCACCCAACTATTCTATCTCAGAATAATTGAAAGAAACTCCAATCTCTGAAAAGTTCCTTGATTATAAACTAAGGTTATCTCCAATATAATCTGCATAATACGTTCATGTCTGACAACTATAAATAGAAAAATAGAAACCTAATTCCTAAGGAAATAAGGCGCCACTTTATCAGCCTTAGGCCTGAATATTAACTTCCTAATTAAATAAAAAGCCTAATTAAAAATAGCATAATTAAAAGTCCATAAAATATTCAGCAAATATGATGCATAAAACGCCCCATACTTGGGCCTTTTTGCACATTAAGCCCAATCAGCAATGAATAGGCTTAGAGTAGTTGGATCATCAATCCTCGAGGCCTCATTCTCCTTTCCAACATCTTGGACTAGTTTGCATAAGCTTCTCGAGCCTTCTTCTCTTGAAAATGTGTAATAGGTCCATCTCGAACAAAAATAGGATCCTTGGGATTGTGAATGCGTGGCTGATCATCTTGGAGTGCATCATTCCCTCCCGGTTCAGAAGGATCTGACCTCAGATCATAATGAGGATCATCGAATGGTGACAAGTCCTTAACGTTGATAGTTGAAGACATAGATCAGTCCGGTGGCAAATTAATGACATAGGCGTTGTCATTCACCTTTCGTCGCACTTGAAATGGTCCATCACCTCTGTAATTCAGCTTGCTCTTGCGTTGATGGGGAAAACGCTCCTTGCGTAGGTACAGCCACACCCAATCTCCCGGCTTGAAGATCATCTCTTTGCGCCCTTTATTAGCCTGCTTGAGATACCTCACCGTAGATTTTTCAACCTCCAAACGAGCTTTAGTATGCAATTCACGAACAAGTGCAGCTTTGTCTTCTGCATCTAAGCTCACGTGTGTACCTGTAGGAAGAGGAACAAACTCGAAAGGAGCAAAGGGTAAAAATCCATAAACAACTTCAAACGGTGCGCCCTTAGTAGCCGAGTGAGGAGCACGATTATAAGCAAATTCAACAAATGGAAGACACGTTTCCCACGTCCTAAGGTTCTTACCCACCACAGTTCTAAGTAACTGACCCAAAGTACGGTTGGTAACCTCTGTTTGACCATCAGTTTGTGGGTGAAAAGAAGTGGAATATAACAAGGATGTACCTAGTTTCTTCCATAACACTCTCCAAAAGTGGCTAATAAATTTGGTATCTCGGTCACTAACTATGGATCTAGGCACCCCGTGCAAACGTACTATTTCCTTAAAGAACAAGTCAGCAATAGCCGAAGCATCATTAGTCTTATTACATGCAATGAAATGTGCCATCTTAGACAATCTATCAACAACCACAAAAATCGAATCATGACCATTCCTAGTTCGTGGCAAACCTAAGACAAAGTCCATGGAAAGACCAGTCCAAGGTGAGGTGGGAATAGGAAGTGGCGTGTATAACCCATGTGGTTGTGACCTAGCCTTAGCATGCTTGCAAACTAAACATGAAGAACAATATTTAACCACATCAGATTTCATCTTAGGCGAATAAAAATGTTGCTTAAGCATGTCTAAGGTCTTATCTACCCCAAAATGTCCCATCAAACCTCCCCCATGAGTTTCCTTAACAAACAACTCACGCATAGAACAACGAGGTACACATAACTTAGCATTCTTGTAAAGGAATCCATTGAAAATAGAATATTCAGGTTGATCACGAGAAGGACACACAACAAATATTTTCCCAAAATCAATGTCATGGTCATACATATGCTTAATAGATTCAAATCCTAACAACTTGGTTTGCATAGAAGTGATAAAAGAATAACGCCTAGATAAGGCATCGGAACAATGTTATCCTTACCTTTCTTGTACTTAATCACATAAGGAAATGACTCTATAAACTCAACCCATCTTATATGACGCTTATTCAGTTTCCCTTGCCCTTTTAAGTACTTGATAGACTCATGATCAGTGTGGATGGTGAACTCTCTAGGCCGTAAATAGTACTGCCATGTTTGTAAACAATGAACCAACGTATACAACTCTTTATCATACGTAGAATAATTAAGTGCAGCCCCTTTAATTTTCTCACTAAAGTACGCAACAGGCCTACTTTCTTGTATTAAAACACCACCAATCCACACACCCGATGCATCACATTCAAGTTGGAACATCTTATTAAAATCAGGTAATGCAAGATTAAGTGCAGAAATAAGCATAGACTTAAGAGTTTCAAAAGCTTCCCTGTGACATTGTTCCCACACAAATGGTGCATTCTGTTTGACGAGCTCATTGAGGAGAGCTGCAATGGAGCTGAATCCCTTCACAAAACATCTATAGAAGCTTGCAAGGCTGTGGAAAGTACGTACTTGTGCGGCCGTGGAAGGTTCAGGCGACTCTTGTATCGCCTTGATCTTTTCTTGGTCCACTTCCACACCTTTAGCGCTAACAACAAAGCCAAGAAAGACAACACTCTCCAAACAAAAATTACAGTTTTTGAGATTAGCATATAATTCGTGTTCTCTAAGTGTATGCAAAACAGCCTTCAAATGTTCAACATGATCATCAAATGTAGTGCTATAAATAAGTATATCATCGAAGTACACAACTACAAAGTGATTTATAAATTCCCTAGGGACCTCATTCATAAGTCTCATAAACGTGGAAGGTGCATTAGTTAAACCAAATGGCATTACAAGCCACTCGTATAAGCCAAAAGTGGTTTTAAAAGCTGTTTTCCACTCATCACCCTCCCGAATACGTACTTGATAGTAGCCACTCTTCAAATCAATTTTAGTAAAGAAACGACTACCATGTAAATTATCAAGCATATCATCTAGTCTAGGGATAGGATATCGATACTTTACCGTTATTTGGTTGATTGCGCGACAATCTGTGCACATACGCCATTCTCCCGTCTTTTTGGGGACCACAATGACTGGAACTGCACAATGTCTCATGGACTCACGAATCTTTCCCTTCTCCAACAGCTCCTCAACTTGCTTTTGTATATACATGATCTCCGTGGGGTTGGCTCTATAGGCTGGCCGTTTTGGAAGCACGGAACCGGGTACAAAGTCGATTTGATGCTCCACTCCTCTTATTGGTGGCAGCCCCTTGGGTTCCTCCTCTGGAAAGACATCCTTGAATTCTTGCAAAACAAAATAAATCGCACTAGGGATAGAATTGGTTAAATAGGATATAGAAAGTAAACAAGGGGTAGGGAAGTCAGAATTTTTAAGTACAAGAATATAAATTGGATTTCCAGCCCCTACGGCCTTTATCATTAAATTCCGATTGACCTTACTAGTGTGTGAGGTGGCATTTTTACCTTGTTTAATAACTTTAGGATCAGATTCAGCCTTATCTACCCGAGCTACAACCCCTTCCTTACCCACGGGTTTATTAGCATTTTGTGTTGCTTGGTGACGCAACCGGAAAGCCGTCATCTTAAGTTGTTCATCATGCGCTTCCTTAGGGGTCATTGGGTGCAAAACAATGGTCTTTCCTTTATAAGGCAGTGAATACGGTTTAAGTAGCCATCATAAGAAACACGTCAATCAAATTGCCACGGACGACCTAAAAGTAGGTGTGTGACGTGCATAGGAAGAACATCACAAAGTACCTCATCATGAAATTTACCAATCTGAAAATTAACGAGTGCCTGTGAGTTGACGTGTGTTTCCCCCTCATCACTCAACCATTGTAGTTGATAGGGTTTGGGGTGTGGTAACGTGGGAATACGCAAAGTTTCAACAAGTAACGTACTAACCACATTAGTGCAACTACCCGAATCAATAATCAAGTTACAAGTTCTACCCCCAATACCACACGTGGATTGAAAAATGTTATCACGCTGCATATTGTTATCAATTTTAGTTTGTGCAGCCAATACACGTTGTAAAACACCACATACACCCGAACCATAAGAAGAAGTAGCACTAACATGCAGCAAATTATCATCATCGCTATCACTATGTGCGCTATTATCATCCTTGTCGGAGTCAGATTCTAATTCATGAGGTTCTAACTCAACACCAACAGCCCTTAAAACACGCTTATTAGGACAATCACGAACATAATGACCTCTACCACGACACCTAAAACAAGCCATATCACGTGCACGTTCAATAGTAGGAGCACCCTTTTCACGCATGTCTTTCGTTTTAGCATCAGAATAAGGATAATTCAATTTACGTGTTTTAAAATCATCTTTAGGACGTGTATTAGGATGATTGGAAACATTAGAAGATGAAGATGTAGTACCTCGTCCAATAGAAGAATAAGTAGAGCGAGTGTTACCATAAGAAGCTTTATATGCAGCCCGTTCTGCCAAGCGCTTTTGCACCATGATTGCACCTTGTAGAAGCTCGGCTTTGATGCTATAATTCTATAATTCGACGTGGCAAGCAATATCGGGTCTAAGGCCACATTGGAAACGCTGCATTGTCGCTTCATCATCCTCGTCGACATTGTCTTTAAGCATAGTGAGGCGCAAATCTTCATCAAACTCCTCTACGGTGCGATTTCCTTAGCGTAACGTTTGTAACTTGTGGAGCTGATCCCTATAGTAATGAGTAGGTACCTATTGTTGCTTCATGATTTCTTTGAGCACCGCCCATGAGGTGATCTCACCATCACCTCTTCTTCGATGTTGGGCCTGGAGTCTGTCCCACCAATGCATAGCTGTGTCGGTAAACTCCATCATCGCAAGTTGTACCTGTTTAGCATCACTAAAGTTTGTGCAAGAGAAAACTTGAGAAACTTTCATCTCCCAAGCTAAATTCCTGTCCGGATCAGCCTTACCATCAAACGGTGGAATTTTGTATTTCACATTACGTGAATCGTCATGTGGGGGTGCATGAGCAGCCCCTTGAGCCTCGGGTACAAGATTCTGACCTGCATTTAAATCAAGAACAGGATTAGGTGGGGCGGGGACTACCTCTTGTGCTCGTTGCTCCCGTTGCACGTATAGTGCATGGAGGCTATTCAATATTTCCTCATGTTTCCGAGCTGCGTCAGCTCGGTGTTGGGCATTTTCAGCACGTAAACGGGCTAACTCATCATTGATGACGGTCAAATTATACCCATAAAAGTCATCAACAATGACCTTAAATCGAGAGTAATAATATGTATTTTATATTAAATCACATGTTTATATTGAATATTTAATGTTATGTGATTAATAAGAAATAATGTGGTATTTATCCGTTTTTATTATATAATGTGGTATTTATCCGTTTTTATTTAAATATGATTTATTTTAGGATAAATGCTTATTTTGTAGATTGAGATAAATTGAAGGATAATTACAAATGGATGAATTAAATCTCAAGATAAAGCGAAGAAAATCCAGAGTGCATTGAAGATAAAGATCGGATAAGCACGAAAAGAGGAGTAAGGCATGACAAGAGTTGGCGCCAACTATGGACGCATAAGAGGGGGGCGCATTTTGCCCTAAAGCTTCCGGATCGACTTGGAATTATCCTAACGCGTTTTCATACTTCATTTGAATTTAGGAAAACTATTTCAGATTGGTTTAGGCTTATCCTATGCAAATTTTTACTCCTATATATTTGTACATACATTACACACGAAAAAGAGACAACATACACACAATTCATAATTAAATCTTCAGTTTTTCTTAGAGCAGTTTTTGACAAGTTCTGCATTTATGTAAGTTCTTGTATTTATTTGTTCTTAGTTCTTTGAAATTAAGCCCCCAATTATTGTTTATTGTTTGAGGTTGTTCGTTCTTCACCGAACGATGTAGATCTAAGGATACAATATGAGGCAGTGGGGATTCCTTGTCTATAAGGATCCACACGCCCAGATCTGTTATTCGGTGACCTATAGATGACTTTGGTATGATCGACAACCGTGTTTTTAGTAGATTTATATAATTGCTTTATGAATCTCTATTTTATCTGTTACGTATATAGAAACGCTAAGATTTAGTTTTTCGCCGCGGCAATCTAGCCACGTCTTTATGATGTGATTGTCCACCTAGAATTTCTTGTCTTAGTAGGTATGGCTACAGCTACGTTGCTCGTCTGTTTTAATTAGCGTATTATTAGGAAATACCAATATAGTGCTCCTAGGTCGGCTCATGAATTGATCTTCCGGGACTTTCAGCGAGATCTAGATCTGTGTTATATTTGGAAATTGCTAGCACCTAGTTATACGTACGTCGTAGATTAGCATGAGACCATTCAGGTAATTGTTAATAGGACGGAGACTGATGCGATCGTCTAGGAAGTACGCCTAATCACAGGAATGTTGCCTAGGTGAGGACTACGGTTAATATCGGCATCCCCAGTTTTGTAAGCGTGCAAGTTATATGAGATGGAGGCCTAAAAAGCGAAGTCACGTAATGTAGCATAGTGATCTAGATGGCCTACCCGGAGCTAGATCTAGTTTAGGGGATGACTCCCGTAGCCAATATAAGGGAAATACTGATCGAGTGAGTAGTTGTGAAGTATTGTTTAATTATATAGTTCATTAATTCCAAGCGATAACATAATAATTGGGGAGGTTAATTACATTGTTTATGTGTTGTGTCGAGTCGTGTCGTTTATCTTTTCTTGTCTTTTGTTGGTCGTAGACCGCCTTCGTGTCCTTGATATGAGTAATAGTTGTTTGTGTTAGGAAAATCTTATTAAGCTATGATGATGGCCATACTAGCTGTTATAGAAAGCCTGAAATAAGTTAGAATTCTCTGTATAAGTCTTTACTTAGAGTCTGACTTATTGTATAAGTTGAGTCAGACAAGTATTGTACTAGTTGGTAGACGGCAAAGTAAAAATAGACTTTCGGCAGAGTGAAGCCAGCCAGGCTCCAACAGAGAAGCAATGAAGACATTATGGTCTGACTTATAACCAAGGAAGTCTGTGATGACCTTGGATAAGTCCAAGTTATGTTTCAAGTGATGAAACTTAATATTCAAATATGGTGTACACTGATCTCACCCCAATCAAGGATCAGTGAAGTACAAAGATTCTCCTTTAAACCGAAGCAATAAAGATCAAGCAAAAACTCAAATTTGAAAATCTTTCTCTCGAAGATTGTTCGGATGGAGATTTTTTGCATCATTAAACAAAAAATCAATTTATAAACCCTCAAGGAGCCTATATGCAAAACTAACTCAAAACTAACCGGCCGAATACCGGGTAATTGCTAGTAAAGCGGGATAAGTAAGGGGTCGATCCACAGGGAATTGGGTTGTTGAATCTAGTTTTATTAATTCCTTTCAATTGTCACTGCTATTTATTACTAAACCTAAACTAAAACGGAAAATAAACTGGACAGAGGATTGTCAGTCCAAAGCCAGGAAAGAACGTTGCGAACAAAATAAATAAATAAAGCTACAACTAAGAAAAGACGATAAAACTAACGAACATGATAATGACTGAAGCAAATCAACATCGAACAAACCATGATCCACCATCCCGCAACCATCACCCCACCAAAGTCAATAAGAAATACAAACATTCATTCACAAGTTTCCTTGGATTAAAATCTTATCTAAAGAAGCGTTTCTTCTCTCGATTTATCACGCCATTAATTAGTTTACCTCTCGGTTTAACTAACGCATTTACAAAGCAAAGATACGGATTTAAAACCCTAATCTAACAATATTATCCCTCAACTCTCGTTTGTTGGAACAATGATTGTCAATTTCCTTCACGATAATCTAACGAATCTATCAACTCTCGTATTTCTAAATTCGATTAACGTGCAGCATAAAAACATGAAGGTAGAACAAGTACAACTTGATAAAATAAACGAATACAAAATCTCATCTTTTCCGGTGATGATGATATCCCTCGATCTCTTTCTAAGATACCCTTGTAACGAATTAACTAAAATTGTGATTCAAGATGAACCTAGACTCCTAACCTAACAACTCTCGTTAAATAGGTTAAAGCTCTAATCTTTCCTATGGTAATCAAGTTTACACCGACTCTCGTCATACGGTAAACATCAACAAGCAAACATCTCTCGATTTAAATTGCAAGATAACAATTAAACATGGGATAGAAACAACTTTTAAATGAAACTTACAAAGAAATCCAAAGAAATAAATCGAGTTGCTACTGAAACAGGTTTCACAGAACTTCGATCGAAGCTTATTCAACTTCAAGCCATCATACCGATCAAACAAACGAAATTAAAGGAAAATAAAAAGGTAAAATCGCAACCCCAGCCACCCCAAAGGGGGCTGGGGCCGACTAGGGTTCTCTTCTTATGAGTATGTATCAATAAGAGTCAATAATATATCATTAGGGTTGAAATCCGCGCTGCTATTTATAGGGAAAGTAAGTCGGCTGTGCTGAAGTCGGTGTTGGACGCCCGTCCATTCCTTCTGGACGCTCGTTCGGGTGCCTTGGACTTGCATCAGACGCCCGTCCACTCAGCGTCCAAACTCTCTCGAATCAAAAATCTTCTCTGGACGCCGGACTTGATGGACGCCGGTTCAGGCCGGACGGGACTTGGACGCCGGATCCAAATTCGAAATCTTCAACTCTATCTCTTTTCTTCTAGCCAATTCCATCCTTATCTCTTTTTCATCAATTAAATCCGACATTTATCTTCATTTAATCATCTTTTGAACCACAATTATGCATCTACACGTCATCAAAAACATCGCAAAGTGTAATAATATTCAAATAAACATAAAATCACCAATAAAACTCATAAATTAACCAATTTTGCGATTAACTCATTAAAAAAACATCACTTGCTCAATATTTCAATATAAAGCTCAATTTCTATGAAAAACATCCAGATATGGGGGAAATTGACATAAAATATATCCTTATAAAACGTATAAAATCACCCTTAACAAGCATCAAAAGAGACTGAATCACTGAAGCTGTTGCAGTCAAGGAGTGATAGTCTTGCAGATTGTGAAGCTTGGGAAGCCAAGGACAATCATACTATTGTATCTGTGAAAACAATAGTGAATTCCTCCAATCATCACAGGAGAAGAGTGGATAAAGGGATTACACCACCCTGAACCACTATAAGCCTTGTGTCAATTTACTTTACTGCATTCAGTTAAATTGCCTAAGTCATAATCTATATCTATGATAAACCAAACTACTTTGAAACAACAAATTAAGAAGGGACTTATCCGCTGCCCAAAAGCTTTTAAACATAAGAATTTTTTTTAAAACTCCACTATAGTCATTCACCACCCCCCCTCTGACTATAGTTTTACCCTTCTCTGGGACCAACAATTGGTATCAGAGCAGTGTTCCTAGTATCAGAACATGTTCAGATCTAATTTATGGTAACAAGGAGATCATATATTTTCAAGGTAGTTTTCAAATCTGAGTTTTCTATTCATTCACATATAGATCTATTATTTTTACTTATGGATTCCTCAAACGTTATTTCAAAAGTACATGTTTTTAATGTTAATAATTTTGATGTGTATAAGATAAGAATGATGTCTCATCTTGCAGCAACTCATGAGGAGATGCTGGACGTAATCAATGATGGACCAATCATGATCATGACTGTGGTATCCACATGAGCAGATCAAGGGAAGGAAATAGACAAACCCAAGAAAGATTGGACCAAGGATGACAGGAGAAGAGAAAATCTAGACTTTGTTGCAAAAGATATGATCTTGAAGACTCTAGATAGCAACATGTTCATGAGAATCAAAGATTGCAAAACAGCAAAGGAGATGTGGGACAAGCTGGCACTAATTAATGAAGGATCGCTGCGCTTTAAAGAAAACAAGTTATCCGTTGCAAAACATAAATTTGAGAATTTCAAGATGAAGGCTGGTGAATCCATTGATCAGATAGACAACGATTCTCAAGCATCATCGATGAACTGCAATGACTTGGACACACATATCCCCGTAAAGAAGTATGCTTGAAGATCTTGAGAGGACTACCTGAAAGATGGAAGATCATAACATCAGTAATCAGAGGAACAACAAATCTTGCAAGCACTGACACTCTGACACTGATGTCCCAATTAAAAGCTCATGAATTCGAATTGAACGGTGAAGATGGTGCTCCGGCATAGACACAAAGAGCCACTGCACTGGTTGCACCCCAGCAAAGTAACTTTGCCGAATGCATCAGCAAAGAGACACATGAACTTAAAGAACATGTAGCATTATTAGTTAAACGTTTTGACAGGTTTAGCAAAAAGAGGCCATTCAAAGGAAACTCATCATCAAGCAAAAGGTCAAGCTCAAACAAAGACCTGAAGAAGAAAGATGATGAATACAGATGCTTCAACTGCAACAAGAAAGGCCACTTCAAGGCGATTGTCCGGAAGAAAATGATAAAGATGACAAGAAGAAGTACAAGGCATTTGAAAAGAGAAAAGGCAAGAAGGCACTCAAGGGTGAATCCAGCAGTGAAAAGAATGAAGAATCATCTGATAATGACTCAGATGACAGTGATGAAGAAGACAGCTCAAACAATGAAAAAGCATGTCTATGCCTCATGACCAAAGAATTAGATGAAGACGAAGGTGATAGCTCAGACACTGAGGAAAAAAACTTATGTCTAATGGCCAAAGAATCAGATAAAACTGACGTAACATCCAGCTCTTGTTCCTCATCAAATGCATCCACATCTAACACTGCACAATTTTCTAGTCTCCCATTAGATACGGTAGACCTAGTCCAATATCTCATGACTAAATTTGATGAAATTGAAATGAATCATGAAATTCTGGAGAAGGAATGCAAGGATCTAAGAAAGGAAAACAAAATATTAAAGAAAGAATTGGATAAAGCAAAAGCTGAACTAACTAGTAAGGAGATCTACTTAAATGATCAACAAACAACAGATGATCATACATCTGTTATTGACCGATCAGTTAAGAAAATCTCTTCACCGGTTAAGGAAAACATTGCACCACTAAATGCACCAGCTTACAAACCCTCAAAAAGGTTTGGATCCAGATCTGGTCTTGGCTACAACAGAGAGTAGAAACAATGGTCAACACAATTCTAAATTCAGGACCAATCATAGACCAAAATTTAGAAAGGGACAGAGCATAGTTCCAACCAATCATCATGCGCCGGTGAAGTCAAAACCTAGTGTAGTGAAACAGCAGACTAAATTCTCATTCCAGTCAACCAAAAACAAGGACTTTCTAAAAGGTAAAGGTAGACTTTACCCTTCAGAGGATGATTGGAATGTTGCACTTCCAAACTACAAGAAGAAACCATTCCATAATATGCATCATGTATTGAAGAAAAATCAATCTAGATATGTTCCTAGACACATGAAGCAAGAAAGGTTTCCCACTGCATATTGGAAAGTGAAGAAGGATGCACATGCACCAAAAGGTAGAGAAAAGTATCAGAATACCTTCAGTAAAAACTTTAGAAGCTATTCTGCCATGCCTTATACATATGAAGTTGATGACTTCAATTATCCAAAAAGAAGAACTTTTGGATACACACTTGGTATGGAAGGCATGACTGCTAATAGGTATGGACCCAAACAGTGTTGGGTACCTAAACTTAATTAATTTGTTTTGTAGGATGTCTGGTACATAGACAGTGGATGTTCCAGACACATGACAGGAAATAAGAGATGGCTCACTGACTTTAAAGCTTTTGATGGACCCAAAGTTACATTTGGAGGCAAAGAAAACACCGGCAAGATTAAGGGGGAAGGCACAATACTCAAGAACAACTTGAAGATTCAAAATGTAGCATATGTCAAAGGACTTAATTTCAATCGATGAGCATCGACAATTCCGTGACAAAGGCTACAATGTACATTTCAATAAGGAAGGATGCAAAGTGATTCACAGCCAAACCAACACTGTAGTTCTTGCAGGTAGAAGACAAGATAACATGTATGTGGTAGATTGGAAAACGACCAAAGGCGAAAACATGTCTGTTTGTCAAAAATAAACAATCAACCAGCTGGATTTGGCATAGAAGACTGAATCACACCGAACTTCAAGACCATAAAATAATTGTCAAATAACAAGTTAGTTGAAGGCCTGCCAGAGATCACATTCAAGAAAGAAAGTCTATGTGATGCATGTCAGAAAGGAAAACAAATCAAAAGTTCATTCAAGTCAAAGCCCTATCAATCTACAACAAGAATTCTACATCTGTTACACATGGACCTGTTTGGACCAGTCACACCAGTAAGTGTAAGTGGTAAGAAATACACCCTGGTAGTGGTGGATGACTACTCAAAATACACCTAGACCATATTCATGAACAAGAAGAAAGAGACACTCAAGAGATTGCCCGATTTGCTGAGAAGACTCCAAAATGAGAAAGAACTGAAGATTATCAAGATCAGATCAGACAGAGGCACTGAATTTCTAAATGAAATTATCAGAACCTATTGTGAAGAAAATGGAGTACTACATCAACTATTTGCAGCATGAACTCCACAACAAAATGGTGTAGCAGAAAGAAGAAACAGAACTCTCAAAGAAGCGATCGAACAATGATTGCAGAAGCATGCTTACCAAAGAGATTTTGGGTTTGAAGCGAAAAACACGAGATGCCATACACAAAATAGATCAATCATCAACAAACATCATGGAAAGACTCCATATGAAATATAGAATGGTAGAAAACCTAATATCTCATATTTTCATATGTTTGGATCAAAATGTTTTGTTTTGAACAGGAATCAGTTGCATACCTTTGATGAAAAGGCTGATGAAGCAATCTTTATGGGATACTCAAACACCAGTAAAGCATTCAGAGTACTCAACAAAAGAACATTGGTGATTGAAGAATCAATACATGTAGTTTTTGATGAAACAAATACAAATGGTGAAGATCTTCAAGATCAAGAAGAAGAAGTAACACAAAGGGAAATCTATACAAATGCAACAATACCAGATTCTATCTTGAATCACCATTTTGAAGATCAAGAGGAGCCACATATCAACACAACAGAACAAGCACCAGAACTTGAAGTCCATACACATAATGAAGCCGTGGAAGCACCAAGTGAAGATCAACTTCAACCTGACCTAAGTTGGCTAAGAGATCATCCTGAAGAACAAGTCATTGGAGACATTCACACAGGAGTCAGAACCAGAAGACAACTGGAAAATATGCTAACATGTTTTCTATCACAAGTGGAGCCCAAGACAATAGATGATGCAATTCAAGATGCAGATTGGATTACAGCCATGCAAGAAGAACTAAATGAATTTGAAAGAAATGAAGTCTAGGAACTTGTTGACAGACCAGATATGGCCAACATCATTGGAGCAAAATGGGTATTCAGGAACAAGATGGATGAGCAAGGAACTGTTGTCAGAAACAAAGCAAGGCTAGTTGCAAAAGGCTACTCTCAAGCAGAAGGAATAGATTATGATGAAACATTTGCACTAGTAGCAAGATTGGAGGCAATCACACTCTTTCTAGCTTTTGTTGCATTCAAAGATTTCAAAGTCTATCAAATGGATGTCAAAAGTGCATTCCTAAATGGACTTTTGGAAGAAGAAGAAGTATATGTGGAACAGCCTCCTGGCTTTCAAATCAAAGGAAAAGAAGACAAAGTATACAAACTCAAGAAGGCCCTCTATGGACTCAAACAGGCACCTAGAGCCTGGTATGAAACACTATCACAATTCATGATCAAGAATGGATTCAACAAAGTAACTATAGACAAGACTCTATTCAAACTAGAGGAAGGAGCAAGCACATTGCTAGTACAAATCTATGTTGATGATATCATCTTTGGATCAGAGGATGAAAAGCTATGTGAGAAATTTGCAAACCTAATGAAGAGCAAATTTCAGATGAGCATGATGGGAGAATTAAATTATTCCTTGGCTTCCAAGTAAAGCAAATGAAGGATGGTATTTTCATTAGTCAAGCCAAGTACACAAGAGATTCAATACACAAGTATGGGATGGATGCAAGTGGCACAGCAGATACACCAATGTGTGTAAGAGTAATTCTTGGAAAAGATGAAACAGGGAAGGATGTTGATCAGAAAATGTATAGAGGAATCATTGGATCCCTACTATACTTGACTGCAAGTAGACCTGATATAGCATTAGCAGTTGGAGTATGTGCAAGGTTTCAAGCTCAACCAAAGGAATCACATCTTCTAGCAGCCAAAAGAATAATCAAATACTTGAAAAACACTATCAAAGTAGGAATTTGGTATCCAAAAGATGGAGGATTTAAGCTGATATCATATTCAGACTCTGACTATGCTGGATGCAAAATAGATAGAAAAAGTACATCTGGAACTTGTCAAATGCTAGGCAACAGACTAGTCTCATGGTTCAGTAAAAAGCAAAACTCCATATCTACATCAACAGCTGAAGCAGAATATATAGCAGCAGGTAGTTGTTGTGCACAAGTAATTTGGATCAGACAACAGCTAAGGGATTATGGAATGGAGGAGAAAACAATTCCAATCATGTGTGATAACACAAGTGCAATATCTATTACTGAAAATCCAGTGTTGCATTCAAGAACAAAGCACATTGATGTGAGACATCATTTTATCAGAGATCATGTTGAAAAAGGAGATGTCATCCTAAAATACATACCCACTGAAGATCAATTGGCTGACATCTTCACTAAACCACTCAGTTATGAAAGATTCAGCATGTTAAGAACTGAGTTGGGAATGATTGAAATTGACTAAGTACCAAAGAGCAGCTAACTGGAGTAATCGGCTAAGTGACTTCATCAGCTGTTCAACCATTTTCCATTACAGAGGATGTAGCAAGTAAGGCACTGGTATCCAGCGAAGTTAACTTAACTGATTGTTAGGAACGGTTAAATAGAGCAGCTCAGTAAAGAAATCACTACATCGGCTAAGTGACCAGCCAAGGCACTCCACCGAAATAAAGACTTGGACAAATTAAAGTGTGAACAAAATCAATCCTTTTGACTCGTGGAGAATAAGGAAATTATTGAGGATTATTCTGTGGAAGATTACACACGTGGAAATCAATTTATAATCTTGGAGGTAACCATATTATTTTTTGAATTATAAACGGCTCGATTCCCGGGCTCTATCATTACTTACCTCAATCCACTCCATCATTACACTCGAATATCGCGATTAACATACACAATATCACGCCATTATGTCCCAAAATCCTTTCACATTCAAACCACGTTCACACTACCCAAATCAACCTATATAAAGGCTACTTAGAGAACTTCAGAAATCTTTACGCTCCCTTGCAAATCATAATTCCCATTGCAAATTCGAAGCTCTCTTTCAAACTTCCTTTTAACGTTCAACAATGGCTTCATCTTCCTCCAACACCCAAGCTGGGTATGAAAAATCAATTGCTACTGGATCATTCTTTCAAGAAGAACACTACTTGAATCTGTGCGGAAATGAAGAGGATGCCAAACGATTGGCAGCAGGTTGCGTAAACCTAAAATTATCAACCTTTCTCAATCCTCCAATAACCGAGGTTTGCTATGAAAGTCTGATTTCCTTCTGGAAATCTGCAAAATACGTACCTGGGCTTCCTGCTGAAGAAGGTGACGAGTGGGAAGAAGACAAGATCGTTGCATCTGTCAACGGCAAAGAAGTGGTGATTACAGAAAAGGTAATTCAAAAACATCTTAAACTTTGAAATAAAGGTCAAGAAAAAGTGACACTGGTATCACAAAACTTGGATGATTTCTGGGCAACCATTGCCAAAATGGCAAACCCAGGATCTACAAAAGTCAATTGTCTGAGATCTGCTTTAAAGAAACCATTCAATGAGTTCAGTGCCCTAATTGGCAAGACTATTGAAGGAAAATTGGGAGCAAATAATGCAATGACAGATATCAGAATGCGGCTGATGGGAATCATCTACAACAATCTGCAATTCAACTAGGCTAAATACTTCTTTCTAAGAGAAAATTAAAACCAGATTATTAATGAGAAATCTATTAGGGCCGGCCGAAGTTTTAGGAGAAATGAAAGAGTTTTCCTTTCAGGGCGATGGCCGGAATCCTTGCCGGAACCCTCACTAAATCTCCCTTCTAGCTTGCTCGTTCTTCCTTTTCCATTTCTTCTTGCTCGATCTGGTTTTCCTTTTACTTTTATTTTCTTTTTGCCTGTTTATTTTCTGTCATGGCTCAGAAAGAAGAAGTACGAAGTTCGTATGCTGCAGCTGTTCGTCGTCAAGTTGCGAAACCGGATCTTAAACCAGAAATTGCTACTTATAAAGGGGAAATTGCAATCAAATTTTCTCAGGAGCTTATTGACCAACGAGCTATTCCATTCAAATTTGCACTGGTTTGCAAATTTTCTCAAGGTAAACCTCCATTAGATGCAATTAAGCACTTTCTGGAAGTGCAAAATTTTTCTAAACACTACACGGTTGGAGTTTTGGATCCGAAGCACATTTTGATCAATTTTTTGTGGTGAGAAGGACTTTATTCGTTTATATTCCCGTAGTCAATGGTTTGTAACCAGTAAGCCTATGCGAATTCTGAAGTGGACACCGGATTTTCATGTGGACATTGAATCGTCGATAGTTCCTGCTTGGATCCTAATGCCTAAACTGCCTGCCCATTTAATGGATGTTGATATTCTAAGGGCGGTCATAGCTAGTTTTGGGAATCAGTTAAGAGTTGATGCTTCTACTACTACCCTAAAACGACCATCTCTGGCAAGAGTGCAAGTGGAGATAGATTTATTGAAGCCTTTCCCAAAGCGAATATGGATACAACAAGGAGAGAGATCTGGATTCTGGCAAATTTTGGAACTAGAAACTGAGCTGCCACAATATTGTACGTATTGCTGTCACATTGGACATGAAGAGGATCAATGCTTGATCAAAAATCCACACAAAGCAGAGAGTTCAATAAGTAGGGAACAACATCAGATTCCTAGGGATCGTAATCCTAGGCCCCCAACACAAATCTGGAGACAAAAACAATCACTGATGCAACCGCAACCTGTGGATCCTACTACTCAAGCTCAAACACAGGCATAAATGAGTCAGCAATGTGAAACTCAAACTGCAACAATTGCTACAAATGATGTACAACAGAATGGGGAAGAACATACCTCACATCCCCAATTACTAGTGCAGCTGGCACAAATGCCTCAGACAGGTGAAGCTAGCCAACCAGGGCATACATCTTTCCCATTAGTTCAATATACACAGCATTTCAACCCTCTGTCACATGAGGTATGTATGGATGACAGTCTTCTATCTGCTAGTGATATTGTTTACTTAGAGCAGGAAGAGGAGCACCCTAGCACAGGTTATGCTTCTGATCGTGCCAAGCCAGAATATAATCTTTTAACTAGACAGGCGCAATTTGCAAGTCTTAGAGCTACTCATGAAGAGATAACGTAGAGATTTGAAGTACAAGTTGCTTTGGATAATGATAAAGCATCAGAACAAGAAGGGGATGATGGGTTTCAGATAATCAGGAAAAAACGTGGTCGTAAGAACTACTCCTCCCTCAAGCCTACTGTAAGCACCAGATCATCAGTTTTAAAGCACCATCCCCCACCATGATGAATTTCCTTTTCTGGAACATAAGAGGCATGGGGGGAAAAAACACCTTCAGACGCCTCAAAAAATTAATAAAAATTCACAAAATTTCTCTTCTTTCTATTTTTGAGCCTATGCTCTCCAATAATCAAATAAATGCTAAGAGGCTTAGCCTTGGTTTCACCAATAGTTTTGCTGCCCCTGAGGATAAATTGTGGATTTTCTGGAAAAGTGATAGTGATGTTGAGATTCTATGCAGCTCTAATCAAGTGGTTACCCTCAAATTCCTTAGTCCTAAGCCTTATCTTATTTCTTGTATTTATAGTAAATGCATAGGCTCCTTAGATCTAATATGTGGAATGCTCTGGAAAGTCATATCAGTCTGGATCTCCCTTGGATGATAGGTGGTGATTTTAATGCCATAAGATTTCTTGAGGACTATGATGGTTCCTCCCAACCTCATGTTGGTTCCATGGAAGACTTTAATGCTTTCATTGCTAACTGTGGACTTCATGAGATTCCTACTAGTGGGGCTCATTTCACTTGGGCTGGTAGGAGAAGATCATCCTATGTCAAAGAAAAATTAGATCGTATTTTGCTCAACTCCAAATGGCTTGATGATGATAATGCTGGTACAGTTACTGTTCTTAACAGATCTTGTTCTGATCATGCCCCTCTAGTTTACTGTGGGAATTCTAATATTACTAGGCCCTCATCTTTCAAATTTCAAAGTATGTGGCTTCTTCATGAAGCTTTTCAAAGTGTGGTCAAAGATAATTGGAACAAAACGACCACTGGTATCCCTCCAGGTATGGCTCACTTAATGTTCAAGCTCAAAAGGTTGAAAGCAGAACATAAAATATGGAATAAGCATACTTTTGGGGATATTCATTGTAAAGTCAGAGAACATGAAGCCACTGTCCAAGCTCTGGAATCTACTTATGATACTTACCCCACTGTTGACAATAGAGTTGCACTTTCTAAGGCTCAAGCTCTCTATAATCTTAGTCTTGCTCAGCAGGAGGAGTTTTGGAGGCAAAAATCCAAATTTAAATGGTTTAAGGAAGGTGATAATAATACTACCTTCTTTCATGCTATAGCCAAAGATAAGATTAGGAGATTGGCTATCCACAAAATCAAGGATAGTAATGGAAACTGGTGTGAAACTCAACATGCTATTGAGGCAGCTTCTGTCCAATTTTATAGTTCTCTCTTTAGTGAGGATAGTGGCACTAATCAAAGTGCTTTGGATGACATTCTTACTTTTATTCCTCAACTGATCACAAATGAGATTAATCAGTAGCTTCTCCAACCTGTTACCATGGAGGAAGTTAAGCAAGCTGTTTTTGATCTTGATCCAAACAGTGCTGCAGGTATGGATGGGTTTTCTGGAGCTTTCTACAGAGCTTGTTGGGATACTATTGCCCAGGATGTTTATGCTGCTACTGCTGAATTCACGACTGGTGGTTACATACCTCAAAGTAATGGATCCACTATTGTCACCCTCATCCCCAAGAAGGAGGTTCCAGTCTCTTTTGATGATTACAGACCTATAGCTTTAAGTACTTTCATTAATAAGGTCTTTACTAAAGTCCTCTGTGCTAGACTTCAGCAATTTCTGAATATTCTGATATCTGATGAGCAATCTGCTTTTATTCAAGGTAAAGACATCTCTGATAATGTTCTTTTTGTGCAAGAACTTGTTCAATTTGTCCATAGAAAAGCTAGGGGTCATAATATCCTTTTTGAATTTGATGTAGCTAAAGCCTTTGATAGAGTTGCTTGGCCTTTTCTGGAAGCCCTTTTGAATATATTTGGTTTCTTCACTCTTTTTGTCACCTTGGTAATGAATAACCTGAAACGTAGTTGGTTTTCTATCTTGGTTAATAGGCACCCTGCTGGTTTTTTCCAGATTTCTAGAGGTATAAAGCAAGGAGACCCATTATCCCCCTACCTTTTTATTTTAGTCTTGAGGCTCTTACTAGGGGTTTGAAACACATCTTCCATTCTGATGTTGACTGTTATGATGTTCCCAGAGGCTTTCCTTGGATTACTCATTGCATGTATGCTGATGACCTTATTGTTTTTGCCAGAGCCACCAAAGAATCTATTAAAAACCTCTTTCTTTTCCTTAATCAATATGAGCTTGCTTCTGGCCAGAAAATCAATGCCCAAAAGAGTTCTTTCTTTATCAGCAAATATGCTCCCTCACAAACTATCCATATGGTTGCTAATATCACTGGTATGAATCAGGGTTCTTTCCCTTTTACTTATTTAGGCTGTCCTATTTATGTGGGTAGGCCTAAGGCTGTCTATTTCCAGCCTCTCATTCAAAAAATTGAACACAAGTTACAAGGTTGGTATGCTAAGTTCCTCTCTATTGGTGGTAGGCTTATTTTAATAAAGCATGTGCTTTCTGCTATTCACATACATATTATAGCAGCTTTAGAGCTCCCATTTGCAGTTTTTAAAAAAAAATAGAGCATTTGCTTTCACATTTTCTCTGGTCGACACTACAGCTAGCAGAAGGCATATTTGGAGAAAATTGGCTGATGTTTGCTTTCCTGTCCTTGAGGGTGGTCTTGGAGTTAGGAATCTTAGAAGTTTACAACAAGCTTTTGCCTGTAAACTTTGGTGGAAGATCAGAATAGGGCAGGGTCTGTGGGCTAAGACTGCTATGTCTGGTTCTTTTCCATTATACATACTTTATAGTTGGAAGCTCTTAATGGATGTCCAGGATGTAGTGGATGATCACATGAGATACAAAGGGCAGCCTCTTAACAGATGGATTTGGGATCCTGAAGCTACTGGTCAGTTCTCTGTTAAATCTGCCTATGCTCTGCTTAGAAAGAAAAGGCCTACTTTATATGAACTCAAAGAGATATGGAAACCTCCCCTGCCACTCAAATGCTCCATTCTTATGTGGAGGCTCCTCCAAGGTCTCCTTCCCTTTGCTGAACAATTATATAAATTTGGTGTGCATGGGCCCTTTCAATGTATGTTTTGTCACTCTGAAGAAACTTTGGAGCATGTTTTTTGGGATTGTGGTCAAGCTCAACAAGTCTGGCAATATTATCAGTATCATTTTCACTGGGGATATAATGTGCAATTTGAAAGAGGCCATCCAAAGCTGGCAAAACCCCCACACTAAAGGTGCTATCAAGGTTGTTCTCCATAGTTTGCCTATTTTTATCTGTTGGGAAATCTGGAAAGCCAGGAATAAAGCCTTCTTTGATGACAAGAAGATTACTGTCAAAGCTACCATTGCAGCAATCAATCAGCATCTCCAGCTCCTTTGTAAATCCTTGATTCTTTATAAGATTGATGCAACAGATGATACACTTGTGCATCTTGGTTTGATATCTCAGTTTATTCCTAAACCTCAGTGTTCTTATATTCCTGTCTCTTGGCACCATCCAGTTGGACATGATTATAAATTGAATACTGATGGCTCTTCTCTTGGGAACCCAGGGGCAGCTGGAGGTGGCTACATTATAAGAGATTCACAGGGCAGGGTGATTATTGTTGCTTCTAAGGCATATGGTATTGTAACCAATATGCAGGCTGAACTTCAGGCTCTCTTAGAGGGGATTCTTCATTGCATTGATCTCAATCTCCAATCAGTTCACTTGGAATCTGATTCTCAAATTCTTGTTGATATGGTTCTTGGCAAAAGGCAAGCTTCCTGAAATACAATGTGGATGTCTTTCAAATTCAAAAACTCATTATTGATCATCACTTTACCATTGAGCACATTTATAGAGAGGCAAATGGACCTGCTGATTATCTTGCCAAGCAGGCTAGTACCACACAGCTTTCTTATGTCAGAGAAAGAGATCAAATTCATGGTGACTTGGGCTTTCTTATCCAAAGGGACCTCCTCCAACTTCCCATTATCAGACGCAAGAAATGATCATTTGCTGCATATCCTACTGGGAAGCACACTTCACTATGTTGAGGGGTGCAAACAGGTTGCATTTATCCTGAAATGATACTTTTGTCTTCTGGTTTCTCTTATCTTTTGTTTGGATCCTGTACATCCTCCTCTTCATCATCAACAGGATTTGGAGATGGTTTTTTATTGCATATACTGAGAGGCTCAACCAATGCTGCATACACCTGGAAGCACCCTTCATCAATATGGAGGGTGCAAACAGGTTGTATCCTCCAAACTGCTCTCCTTTGATTTTTCTGTTTCTTTTTGTGGTGCTGTGGTTTTCTGTTCCTATGCAGATTGAAAGTACTTGGAGCAATATTCGATTGATCTGGATGGTTGCATGGACCCTACAGTATTCTCTACTTGCAGATCCTATTGCTTTTGCATATTTGTATTTACTTGGGTTTGTAATAGGATCTTATCAGATTGGAGTTACACTAGGTTCTCCTCTAGGTTTTATTCCAACACATGGGGGGTCATACTCTTTCCTTAGTATCCGGATTTTCCCACCTTGGGTTTGACGGACTAAGGTTTCGAGGAGGTGACGAACATGTGTTGATGACGCTGTTTTTTTGTTGGAGTGTCAGGGGATGACATTGTAAAACTTCAGGTTTCTTTATAAAATCTGGGTTTTACCACAAAAAAAATTAAAAAATACTTCTTTCTAAGAATCAAAGAGCAAATCCAAGGTGATGTAAAAGCGGCAAAGAAGGGGACAGAAGAAGGAAAGACGAAGAAAGGACAATTCTGGGTGAAAAAGTCCTATGGGATTCAGTTACACTACCTGATGAAATGTCTCAAAGTCCCTACTGTACAACTCCACAAACTACATGAATCCAAAGTCATGTTCACTTATGTCAAACAACAGAAGAAAGCAGAAAAAGGGAAGAGAAAGAAATCCACACAACACACTACCAGTCAAAGAAAGAAGCAAAAGGTTCAGCGAAACCTAAATAAGACAGACTTTGGAAAATTGATTGATGAAGAAGAAGAAGAGGATTCTGACGCTGAGGTAGAACAACAAGAAGAAGAGAATGGCAGTGAGGATGAACAACATCCTAATGAGGAAGACACTGGAGATGATGAGGAATCTCCAGAAGAAGTTGCACAATTGTCTGCAAACGATATAGATGATCGAATTGCAGAATATCTTGAGTGGAAAGAAGGTGATTCCCGACAAAAACTTCAAAACTCTGACCGCATTCTTGCAGAAGAGGCATGGCTATTCGATTTTCTAGGAATTACAACTCTGGTTGGTGTCCTTGATGAGTCCCCTCTATGGTACTTGGTTGATGCAGCAAAGGCAAAACTGCCCCAGACATCTAATAGACTCAGTGATGACTCAGAAGATGGTGGAGATGGTGATGATGATCATGATCAAGATGATGAAGATGATCATGATGACAATGATGATAATGATCATCATGCTAATGATCTTGATGAAAACAGAGAAGAGAATGCTCCAACACCAGATGCAATTGATGATACCACTCTTCTCCGTACACTTTTGAAACCTCAAGCATCCAACAAGTCCACAACTCCAGCAAAGATAGCCACTCAGCCTCTGTCTGTTGGCACTCCAGCTGACAACACAACCATTTCGGACACTGGTTCAGCTGCTGCCACTCCAGTTAAGGCACCTTCCGGCGCAGAAAAAGGGGGAACAGCAGCTCAAGCCACACCAGCATATACATCTACCCAAATTCTTGAAGATTTGGATATTGCAGCAGATGTCACTCAGCATCAAGACAAGGGACAAGCAAACGGACCCGAAACCAAATTGACATAAGGCACAAACTCTCTCACTGGCCACCGGTATTACAAACGAAACTTTTGAAAAAGCGGCAGCTCTGCTGGCTGAAGAATTGGAGCAGCAAGCCATGTATCTCAGGTCCATGACTTCAGCATTTAATGATTAAAGCTCCTCCATTGAACACAAGTTTCAGGCCATTGCAGAATACATTGATGCACAAAATATTGTTGTTCAACAACAAGGAAATCTGATGAGGCAACTCAACATCAATATCACTAACAGTCTTGCAGGCCTCAGGCAACACATTTCCTAAGAAAATGAATCAATGGCAGTGGCTTTTGGCACTAGATTTCGTAGTGTCAATGAGAAATTGAATGATCATCACAATAGATTCACATCTATTGAATCAAAACTTGACTCTCTGATTGGAACGGAAGAAGCCACCAATAGCATCTTACTCCAGCAAAGGGATGATGCTGCCAAAAAGGGGGAAAATCAGGATAAGCCTGAAGGATCAACAATCATACCCCCAAATTTCACTGAAGAACAACTGAGAGCAAGGGACAGAGAAATAAGGATCATGAATGAAGCAGAAGAACAGCAAAGAAGGGTCAGAGAAGAAAGAGAAAAGGCCCTAAAGGAACCCTACATTGGATTTCCTCATCCTATGCAAAGAAAAGATGATGATAGAGACTGGTCCGGCAGATAGCAAAGGCATGGATCTAGTCAGCAAAGAGGATCAGCTAGTCAACACAGACTTAGCACTAGAGGAAACACCGGCGAGAGCGCATGGCGCAGCTCCCGGATACACTTTGGGGAACACAGAACTTTCACTGGTCATCAGAGCAAAGCTGAATATAGAGCAGATGTACTGGACCATGTAAGAGAATTTTTCAGAGTACATGAAGGACTTTATCCTCATTCCTCACAAGATGAAGCATGGGCTGATTGGCTAAGCTATCAGGATGAAAGGATGAGAACTGATATGGCAAAACTCTACAATGAAGTCAAAAGAGAGTTTGCACTTCTCAAACAAACCAACAACAAACCAAGCTCAGCCATACCACTGCCTGCAAAAGGACCAGAAGACTTGCCAACTGATCAACAAAAAGAATTCAACTATATGGCAAAATTCTTCAATCCTATGGGAAGAATGGACAAACAGGAGCAGTGGAGTCTTTACAAAAATCTCAAGTTTGCAGATTCACACATTGCTGAGGCTAGGGAAAGACTTGAGAAGTACTTTGGAGAACCTAGGGCAAATGAGACCATACCTGATTTCAACAGACTTTTTGCCAAAAGAGTTTTTCAGGGTGTATCTGAATACACAGCTATGGCATACTGAAAGTGGAAGTTTCCAGAAATCGATTGGAAAGACATTGAAGAGGTTCAGACTACAAAGTTCAAGAGGTACAAAGCTGAATTAAGGAAAATGTAGTTTGTAACATTTGAATAAAGTTTTTGAACTTATTGCCCTGGAATGGATGAATAAAATTGCTGAGTTTTGTTATTTATTATGAAAATTTTGGATTACTTATGTTCAAGCTTATGAGGGTTTTGGCATCATCAAAAAGGTGGAAATTGTTAGGACCATCTTATTAAGTTTTGATGATGGCCATACTAGTTGTTATAGCAAGCCTGAAATAAGTTAGAATTCTCTGTATAAGTCTTTACTTAGAGTCTAACATATTGTATAAGTTGAGTCAGACGAGTATTGTACTAGTTGGTAGGACGACAAAGTAAAAACAGACTTTCGGCAGAGTGAAGCCAGCCAGGCACCAGCAGAGAAGCAATGAAGACATTATGGTCTGACTTATAACCAAGGAAGTCTGTGGTGACATTGGATAAGTCCAAGTTATGTTTCAAGTGATGAAACTTAATATTCAAATATGGTGTACACTGATCTCACCCCAATCAAGGATCAGTGAAGTACAAAGATTCTCCTTTAAACTGAAGCAAAGAAGGAAACAGTGAATCGGCTGAGTAAACTGACTTTCAGCTTAGTAAAGCCAAAACGGTGAAGGAAGATCTAAAACGGCTAAGTCAGAATGATCACTCAACCGTTCAGAAAATGGTGAAGTAACACTTTCCAGATCAGATTTTATATATGTTGAAGATACAGAAGATCATGCATTAAATGCACAATCATTAGAGGATCAATCAAGGACGGATTTTCTGCTATATGTTTGAAAGAAAAATCCGATCACTGAAATCAAGGAGAATGCAATTAAGGGGGAATCAAAAATACAATCAAGGATTATTCCCTCATTAATATAGCCAACGGACGAAATTTCAAAATCAAGGTTATTCAAGGCTATAAATGGAAGGCATTGACAGACAAAGAAAAACAACGATTGAAAAAGAAAGATCAAGCAAAAACTCTGTCAATTTGAAAAGCTTTCTCTCTGAACTTAAAAAGATACATCTAGTGATCAATTCAGACGACAGAACTACAAAGTCATATTCAACACTGAGATTGATCAAGCAAGTTTGTGAATAACATTCACATCAAACTGAAGCAACTGAATCAGAGGCAATATGAGAAGGAGTTGAGTCTATGATAGCTGCTGAAGGATTTTGATCTCAAGGAGCAGCAAAAGAGACTGAATCACTGAAGCTGTTGCCTTCAAGGAGTGATCGTCTTGCAGATTGTGAAGCTTGGGAAGCCAAGGACAATCATACTATTGTATCTGTGAAAACAATAGTGAATTCCTCCAATCATCACAGGAGAAGAGTGGATTAAGGGATTACACCACCCTGAACCACTATAAGCCTTGTGTCAATTTACTTTCTGCAATTTACTTTACTGCATTCATTTAAATTGCCTAAGTCATAATCTATATCTGTGATAAACCAAACTACTTTGAAACAACAAATTAAGAATGGACTTATCCGCTGCCCAAAAACTTTTAAAAACAAGAAATTTTTTTAAAACTCCACTAGAGTCATTCACCCCCCCTCTGACTATAGTTTTACCCTTCTCTGGGACCAACAGTTTGTACATAAATGACCCACAATTGGTTCCCCGTGGGATCAACCTTGATTCGCTATAGCTATACTACGATGGACCTAGTCCTCTTGCTAGTATTGGTTTATGGTGGTCAAGTATTTTATTATCACTTGATCTACGTCATCAAGTTTTTGGCGCCGTTGCCGGGGAACCAACGGTCAATTTTGTATATAAATAATCTTTTATTCATGTCGAGTTTTCTGTTTTAGAGTCTGTTTTTATGTTTTTCAGTCCCTCTGGTTGTCTGCTCTGTGAAAAAATTCCAGAATCCGGAACAACTGGCTTCGCTCCCAGCGAGACTGCCTCTCGCCGCCAGCGAGCCTGGTTCAGTTTTCAGGAATTTCGCGTGTCTGTTTATCTCCGTATGTTTGATCCGTAGGTCTGATAGCAGCATGGGAAACCATGTTAAAATCAGTCTACGGTCCATTTTGTTTTTCTTCTGTTTGCAGAAACCAGGGAAGCAATAATCTGAGTCAGCAATTTTTCGTGGGCGCTAAGTAAATAACCCAGCAACATGTGGAGATACGAATCTACGATGGGAAAAGTGATGGAGGCAACACCTTTAAAGCACCATGATGGCTCCGAGAAAATAAATATTAAAAGGTTCGAATTATTCGTGGTATAATGTTGAAGGCAAGGTACTACCTTTTCTGCTTATGTTTTACTATCGTTTGGTCTTTTGAGCATAAGTTAGCCTATACATAAACCTGAGTATGAATCTTAGCCCGGAGTTGGTTTGTAAGATTAATTTTATTAGTGTCGAAGGTTCTGCCCCAAATCTGTCTCATCTAGAGGGTGTAGGGAAACATGTAGTAGTTGAAGGAAGCAGTGAATAAAGTGTTCATCATAGTTCTGTTAAAATCTCATTGTCCTATGCATGAGATTGCTTCTACTGCCATGGGAGCAACAATTTGTGTAGTTTAAGCATTCGCAATCTAATGAAGACGTTGAGTTTTGAGAGAGCATAATGAAGCAACAACATTATAGAGGATGTTATTAAAATAAGTCCCTAGGACTAAATCTCCTTAGAATTCACTAGTTCCTAAAACATGAGCCGAGGTAAGAGCTTTGTATAAATGGTATGGATAGATGTCGTTTCCTAGGTCTCACAACCATGGGAAATATATTAATCCGCAAATGCGACGAGCCCACCTCATATAGTGCTCAAGGGGTCAATATCTGGCGATCCAAGAAGGATAACTGACAAGGATACTTTTTGGAAAGTCGAGCTGAGGACTTTAAACTCAGAACTACTTCTTTAAAACCCTTAGGATTTCTTTTTAGGATTTTAGTTTTTTTGTTTTCTTTGAGTCCAATAAGAGTAACATGACATATGTTTAGGTTTTTTATTTTGCCGTGTTCCGATGGCCATTGGGCTAAGGATGTGCAGAACTTTTTTTACTCAATATAGGCCACGAGAAATAGAGTTTCTTAGGAGGGTCGAGAAATTGCTAAAGAAAAGGAAAGTTAGCAATCAACCTTATGATGGAAGCATTAAGAGAGCTTGAGAATTATTGCTAATGTAACAGAAAATGATTGGTGCGAACAAAAACGTTTTTTGGTCTGATCAACATACAATTTATCTTTCTACCGGATGTTTTAAATTTCACACTTTTACGCCTATTCCGGCTTTTCGAGATGATGAGTTTCGTTCTAAATATCACACCGATCCGACCTTGTTGATGACGGTGATGACTTTTACGTGATACATTGGGTTATTAGTAATTTCGAGGAGAACCTACATCTCCCTAAGTTGTTGATATCCATTCAAAACGTGAAGCGTCTGCACCGTGTTCTTATCCTATCTTTTACCAATAGGTCACAATGAATCTGCTATACCTTACCAAGTGTCTCTTTTCCGCTGGATTAAATACCTTATCAATCCGGTAAACCTCGTGTTTTCGCACATGGGGTAATGCTTTTTGATCTTTGTCTTCTCCACCCGATTTAAAGAATATTTTTGTAGTGGAGGATTTCGATGAAGACTATAATCTTTAGTTGATTCTTTATTTTTCTTTTTATTTAGTATTTTTCTTTTTGCGTCTATATATGTATCCTTTTCTTATTCGTTTTAGAATTCGTGTCTGAACGAGGCATTTTAACTCTTTGGTTTTCCTTGTCATTGGTTGTATGGAATAAAGTGGCTTAATCTGTTTTTGGATGTTTTATATCTAATTACTGCCATATTATTTTATAACTTCCATTGACATGTTATTAACGGTTTCGTGGAGTTTCTGTTTGGTTTGCTTAAACAAGTTTTCACTTGCTTCTCCACGACGTGATTGAATTACTCCGATGTTCTGCATCTACTTGAGAGCCGTTTCCAGAGCTAAGTCTTTATCTTAAATTCTCATTTTTATTTGTCATTGGGGACAATGCCATGTTTAAGTGGGGGGTAGGAGACTTAGCTATGATATGTTATAATTGAAAATTGAATGAAAAGGTGAAAAATTGAAAAAATTTAGTAAATGCCATATTATTTATCTTGTACCCTTAGAATTGTGAGTTCCTAGCTAAGAATTGATAGGGAAGGAACCAAGTTGCATGAGTACGTGATCATTTTATACTTATGTGAATGTAAATTTAAGGATATTCATGCCGATTGTTGCAAGTAGTTATTTATTATTCGATTACTCAATCTTTGAATCGAGTTTTACTGCGCAAATTATTATAACTAAAGAATTATGTGTACATTGCGTAGATGATTGGTTATGTAGACTTTGTGTCGATATTTATCTGCTGATGTATTCCTATCTTCTGGCCATCAAAGCGGAGTAATAAGCTTGAGAATAATCTGTGTTTTGACAAAGCGTTAAACACTGGGCTTGTAGTAACATTACCAAAGTAGCCTCGCGCTTGTGGTAATATTCATGTTATTGACCAATCCGTGAAAGGGGATTCTTGCAATGCATAATATACTTTTAAAGCAAGTTCTTGAGATGTGTTAATGCTTGAAAATATGAAAATGTGAGAAAAAATTCAATTTTTTAGAAGCTTCGAGAATTTTTCTTGGTCTCCAAGTCCAAAAACCTTATGGATGACGCTCTTGCTTATTGCACCATGTCTTTACCCATGCGAGGCTTAAGAAGTCGGAATGCTGATGTTGGTAGGTTGAGATTGCGAAGTTAGCATAAACTCTAATCTTGCCACGATTATATAAAACTAAATACACATGCACACATCACTTCGATTCATAGCGAGTAGTGAATAATGAATATCTTATGAGCATGAATGGTATGAGTTGACTCCAGTTTCTTATGTAAGTGTGATTTGACCACGTGAAATGTTGTCTTGGGGAATGACTTATTGATGCTTTGTTCGGGACGATCAAAGTCTAAGTGGGGTTTAGTTGATGACGGTCAAATTATACCCGTAAAAGTCATCAACAATGACCTTAAATCGAGAGTAATAATATGTATTTTATATTAAATCACATGTTTATATTGATTATTTAATGTTATGTGATTAATAAGAAATAATTTGGTATTTATCCGTTTTTATTATATAATGTGGTATTTATCCGTTTTTATTTAAATATGATTTATTTTGGGATAAATGCTTATTTTGTAGATTGAGATAAATTGAAGGATAATTACAAATGGATGAATTAAATCTCAGGATAAAGCGAAGAAAATCCGGAGTGCATTGAAGATAAAGATCGGATAAGCACGAAAAGAGGAGTAAGGCATGACAAGAGTTGGCGCCAACTATGGACGCATAAAAGGGGGGGGGGGCGCATTTTGCCCTAAAGCTTCCGGATCGACTTGGAATTATCCTAACGCGTTTTCATAATTCATTTGAATTTAGGAAAACTATTTCAGATTGGTTTAGGCTTATCCTATGCAAATTTTTACTCCTATATATTTGTACATACATTACACACGAAAAAGAGACAACATACACACAATTCATAATTAAATCTTCAGTTTTTCTTAGAGCAGTTTTTTACAAGTTCTGCAGTTATGTAAGTTCTTGTATTTATTTGTTCTTAGTTCTTTGTAATTAAGCCCCCAATTATTGTTTATTGTTTGAGGTTGTTCGTGTAGGATGTAATATCGTCGGATGGATCATGGATCCACCCGATTATGCAGCGGAAAGAATAAGATCTAGATCTAACAACCAAAATACATAAATAATAGATCTAACCTACGAGGGGGTTAGATCACCAACCTTTTTATGGTGCAAAACGTCAAGAACAAGTTGAGAGCCTAGTTGAGAAGCCAAAGTCTTCCAACGTGTGTCTCCAAGCACCACCAGGTGGATGATGTTTTAAGTCGCCGGACCTCCTCGATATGCTACCTTAGAAAAACCCGAAGTTTTTCTAAAACTCGAACCCAAGTATTTAGCAAAAAATTCAAGCTATTTTACTCCCAAATTTCGTGCATAATGTGATGTGATTTAAGCTTGGGAGAACTCTCTTTATATAGGAGAGTAATACTTGTCCTCCAAGGATTTAATAATTAACCAATAATTATTAAATTAATCCTTTTCCTTAAAAAGATAAATCTAAAATATTCCTAAATTAATTAGGATATACAAAAGATTTTCTTTTCCTTAAATTATTTAACACATGAATAATTTAATCACATGTCATATTATTTATTAAGAAAACTAATTTCTCAACAAATAATAAAATCAAAATTGCGCCACCTTAAACCCTATCATACAAGGGTCACACGCATTTTGACACATTGGGCCGAGTCCACAAAAAATTTCTTTTCCATGTATTTAATTATCTAGTCCAACTAAACAATTAATCCACATATCAATTAAATAGTCCAATCCAACTATTTAATTATAATTGAGGTGAAACGACGAGAAAACCTATATGCTATATTAGGAGCCACGTCGGGGACCATGGACCCATATTCAGTAGCTACAATAAATTAAATAAAATTATTCGTCAGACCAAACAATTATATTCAATCTATTAATTCCGGGATTACACCACCATAAACCCGAAACTGAACTCTACCGAATATAGATAACTTACACTCAACCATGAGTCGATAAGCGTCCACTGATATAATCAATACATACGGATAAATCCTCCATAGACTGTTCATTTCGAGTCGGGATATTTCCGTACACCCTTCTCGAAACATATTATCCTTATTTACCATTAACCCCCTAGTGATCAATTAGTTCACATACCGGACTAGTAGCTAATTAGTCTAACATGAACTCCCGGGATCGATCATTTTTTTAGGGCTAACAAATAAGGGAACTCGTTCGTCTACTTCCCGAGGGAAGGAATGGATTCCATATCGTGATAGCACGGACTACTCACTCATCCCGAGAATAGAGCCAACGAGAAGTGTTGGACCACATACTACGAAGTGTCCTTACTAACACATCAAACCCCACCCTAATCTAAGCAGTTGTCTGTGATCACCTTCAGGATTGAGATTAATCCATATATGATCATCTTGTGATTCGACAAGACTTCTCGATTACGGAATTATATCGAGAACTCAAATCAAATCGGTCCAAATTATACGATTATCATCATATATAAATGCCCCACTAGGTACCCTATTACCGTCGGTCCGGATAAGACTGTCACACCTAAAGTGTTCGGGCACATTATTAGCATATTAGTCATGAGACACATACTCAGATCAATCAACGCTACGGACTAAGTTAATTTTAAGTACATCTCACTAACTCAATCCTCTTGTGCATAGCCATAAACTGAGTTATGTGATTACATAAACGAGGTACTTAGGGTTTTCAGTAGTGTCTTAATTATAAGCACACATGCATATAATAAGATGAATTATTAATTCTATCCTAAAACAATTATATAATTGTCTTTCGGGCACTACACCTAACAATCTCCCACTTGCACGAAAGGCTAGTGGATTAATTGTTTTAGAGCACACCCTTTATATCTATATCTACAACATTATCCCACTTGCTCAAAACATGCAAGACGTATCCCTCTAATCTGTACCCTCCAAGCGCATCTTAGTAATTCATCCCGTTGGTCCCGTAGAGAAGGGTGAAACTATAGTCGAGGGGGGGGGGGGGTGAATGACTATAGTGGAGTTTCAAAAACTTTTCTTCTATTTAAAAGCTTTTAGGCAGCAGATAAGTCCCTTCTTACTATGTTGTTTTCAAATCAGTGTAGACAGTCACAAATATAAGTTATGATGTAGGCTAATTAAATAAATGCTGTAAAGTAAATTGCAGAATTTAAATTGACACAAGGCTTATAGTGGTTCAGGGTGGTGTAATCCCTTAATCCACTCTTCTCCTGTGATGATTGGAGGAATTCACTATTGTTTTCACATATACAATAGTATGATTGTCCTTGGCTTCCCAAGCTTCACAATCTACAAGACTATCACTCCTTGACCGCAACATGTTTTCGTGATTCGCCTTCCTTTTGTCGTTCCTTAAGATTAAGATCCTTCAACAAACTATCACAGATTCAACTCCTTCTCGCATTGCCTCTCGATTCAGCTTGCTTCGCTTTGATGTGAATGTGATTCACACACTTGCTTGATCAATCTCAATTCCGAGTATGACTTTGTAGTTCGATACTTGAGTTGATCACTAGATATGTCTTTGTAAGTTCGAGAGAGAGGCTTTTCAAATTGACAGAGTTTCGCTTGATTTTTCTTTCTTGATCGTTCTTTTCTTTTCCCCGTCAATGCCTTCTATTTATAGCCTTGAATAACCTTGGTTTTTGAAATTCCGTCCGTTGGCTATATTAATGAGGGAATAACCCTTGATTTTATTCTTGATTCCCCCTTAATTGTATTCTCCTTGATTTCGTGATCGATTCTTTCTTCAAACGTATAGCAGAAAAATCCGTCCTTGATTGATCCTTTAATGATTTGTGCATTTAATGCATGATCTTCTCGAATCTTCATCGTATATCAAATTTGATCTTGTAAATGTCTCTTCGCCGTTTTTAGAACGGTCGAGTGAGCCTTCGACTTAGCCGTTAGTTCTTTCTTTGTCGTTTTGTTTTCTCTTTGCCGAAAGTCGCTTTACTCACCGATTCATCGTTTCCTTCTTTGTTCTAGTTTTTGGAGAGTCTTTGTACTTCACTGATCCTTGATTTGGGTGAGACCAAAGTGTACACCATATTTGAACATTGAGTTTCATCACTTAAAACATAACTTAGACTTATCCAAGGTCATCACGGACTTCCTTGGTTATAGGTCGACCATAATGTCTTCATACTTCTCTCGCCGGTGCTTTGCCGGCTTCACTTTGCCAAATATCTCGTTTTTGCTTTGCGATCCTACCAACTAGTACAATACTTGTCCGACTCAACTTATACAACATGTCGACTCTAAGTAAAGACTTATACAGAGAGTTCTAACTTATTTCGGGCTTGCTATAACAATTTGGTATGGCCATCATCAAAACATAATAAAATGTTCCTAACAATTTCCCTCTTTTTGATGATGCCAAAACCCTCATAAGCTCGAACATAAGTAATCAAAATTTTTCATAATAAAAAACATTAAAAGTTCAACCATTTTATTCATCCATCATAGGGTAATAAGTTCTAAGACTTTATTCAAGTGTTACAAACTACATTTTACTCAATTCAGCCTTGTACCTCTTGAATTTTGTAGTCCGAACCTCTTCCATGTCTTTCCAACAATTTCGGAAACTTCCACTTCCAAGTAAGCCAAAGCCGTGTATTCGTATACACCCTAGAAAACTCTTTTGGCAAAGAGTCCGTTGAAATCGTGCATGGTCTCATTTGCCTTAGGTTCTCCAAAATATTTTTCAAGTCTTTCCCTAGCCTCGGCAATATGTGAGTCCGCAAACTTGAGACTTTTGTAGAGACTCCACTGTTCTGTTTCTCCATTCTCCCCATAGGATTGAAGAATTTTGGCATATATTTGAAATCTTCTTGTTGTTCAAATTCGGCAAGTCTTCTGGTCCTTTTGCAGATAGTGGTATGGCTGAGCTTGGTTTGTTGTTGGTTTGTTTGAGAAGTGAAAATTCTCTTTTCACTTCATTGTAGAGTTTGGCCATATCAGTTCTCATCCTTTCATCCTGATAGCTTAGCTAATCAGCCCAAGCTTCATCTTGTGAGGAGTGAGGATAAAGTCCTTCCTGTACTCGAAAAATTCTCTTACATGGTCCAAGACATCCGCATCATATTCTCGCTTTCCTTTGGTGACCAAAGTGTAAGTTCCGTGCTCACCGCATATTTGGAGCCGCCGCTACCTCTCGCCGGTGTTTCCTCCGGTGCCGAGTCCGTGTTGACCGACAGATCCTCTTTGCCGACTAGATCCAGGCCTTTGCCGCCTGCCGGACCTGTCTCTATCATCATCTCTTCTTTGCATAGGGTGAGGAAATCCAATGCAGGGTTCCTTTAGGGGCCTTTTCCCTTTCTTCTCTGACCCTTCTTTGCTGTTCTTCTGCTTCATTTCTGATTCTTATTTCTCTGTTGTTGGAGGGATTTTGCATCACTAAACAAAAAGAAAATTTATAAACCCTAACCTAATTGCAAAACTAACTCCTAACCGACCAAAACATCGGGTTGTTGCTAGTAAAGCGTAATGAGTAAGGGGTCGATCCACAGGGAAAAGGTATGTAGAATCTAATCCTAGTAATCCTCCCAATTGCTACTCAACAAAAACACCGAATACCGGGTTGTTGATAGTAGAGCGAGATAAGTAAGGGGTCGATCCACAGGGAATTGGGATGTTGAATCTAATTTCATTAACTCTCTCAATTGTTACTCAAAGAATGAATAAACAAAAGAAACGAAAGAACAAAACATAAAAACATAAAAACAGAAAAACATAAACGAACAATCAAAATAAATCTAACCTAAGAAACATGGGAACAACCAAAGTACAAACCTAAGTGATTTCAATTCTAGTTAATCTCATGATTCTAATTCAGTTTGTGGTTTCACCCTATCGCGAGACATAAACCCCTAATTCCTTAGTGAATTTATTCTCAAGCTATGAAAGCCTACTTCCGTAGTGAATTCAATTATCTATCTTTCCTCTTTCGAGTGTTGAGACTGATTTACCAAACAAAACTCGGGTGTAGATTCAATTAACTCTCGTTTTAAAGAACCTAACAACCTAGGAATCTAACTCATTAACTTGTCATCATTAATGGCTAAAAACCCTATCTTTCTATGGTGATCTAGCGTTTATGCAACTTCCGTATTATAAACATCAATCGTGAACTAATCTTTCGATTCTAATTCACCTGGCATCATAAACTCAAAGAAAGATACAAAATAAATTAACCATCATGAAGAAAAACTGGAATTAAATAAATTGAAAGAAAACAAACTCACATAGTCTTGAACAATGGTTGAACTCCATGGAAACGAAAAAGAAAAGCTACATAATCTACTCCTAATCTAACCTCGGTTCACCCGAGCACAAGGCTCGGGTGACCGGCCTTCAACTCTCCAAGATGCGGCTGTGCTCTCTTTTTGATGTGAAGAAAAATATTCATGAATTAGGGTTGGGGCGACGGCTGTTTAAATAGAAGATTATGTCGGTTTAGGCAAAGGCGGCGGCGGACGCTCGTTTGAATACATGGACGCCCGTCCATTTGCCTTGGACGGAGAGTCAACGCTCGTTCAGCTTGCGTCTGGAGACTCTGAATGTAAAATCTCTTCTAGGACGCTCATCCACTTCACCAAACGCCACACTATTGAACGCTCGTCTGCTTCAGATGGACGCTCGTCCATATTGACTTGAAATCGAATTTCTTGATTTTTCCATCTTTATCTTGATTTATTTCTTTCCTTATCTCTTTTATTCTTCCATATCTTTAATTGATCCTCTTCCATCTCGAATTTAGCCTTTTAGGATCATCTTTTCCATCATTAATTGGGTATCTACAAATATCAAAAACATACCAAAACGTAATAATTTCCAAAATAATATAAAAACATCAAATAAACATAAAAATCGATACATTTTCATATTTAATCATTAAAAACCTTATTTACTCAATATTTGACTATAAGGCCCGATATCTATGAAAATAATCCATATATGGGGGAAATTGATTCATAAAATATATATGAAAATCACTATAATTTGGCCCTAAACATCTGTCTCTTGCTCTCAGTTGTTCCTCAGTGAAATTTGGAGGTCTGATTGTTGATCCTTCAGGCTTATCCAGGTTTTCCCCCTTTTTGGCAGCATCATCCCTTTGCTGGAGTAGGATGCTATTGGTGGCCTCTGCCGTTCCAATCAGAGAGTCAAGTTTTGATTCAATAGATGTGAATCTTTTGTTATGATCATTCAATTTCTCATTGACACTCCTAAGTCTAGTGCCAAAAGCTACTGCCAGTGATTCATTTTCTTGGGAAATGTGTTGCCTGAGGCCTGCAAGACTCGTTAGTGATATTGATGTTGAGTTGCTTCATCGTATTTCCTTGTTGTTGAACAACAATATTTTGTGCATCAATGTATTCGCAATGGCCCGAAACTTGTTTTCAATGGAGGAGCTTTTGTCATTAAAAGTCAAGTCATGGATCCGAGATACATTGCTTGTCGTTCCAATTCTTCACCAAAGAAGTCCGCCGCTTTCTCAAAAGTTTCATTTGTAATGCCGTGTTCACCGAGAGAGTCCGTGCCTTGTTTCACTGTTTCGGATCCGTTTGTCGTCCCTTGTCTTGATGTTGAGTGACATCTCGCATTTACATCTTGATCTTCAAGAATTTGGGTAGATGTATATCTTTGGGTGTGGCTTGAGCCGCTGTTCCCCCTATCTCTATGCCGGGGTTGTCTTGACTGGAGTGGCGGCAGCTGAGCCAGTGTCCATAATGTTACTGCTGTTAGCTGGAACTTTGACAGACAACGGTTGAGTGGATGTCTTTGCTGGAGTTGTAGGCTTGCCGGAGGCTTGTGGTTTCAAAAATGTACGGAGAAGAGTAGTGTCATCAATTGCATCTGGTGCAGGAGAGTTCTCTTCTTTATTTTGACCAAGATCATCATCATCATCATCATCATCTTGATCATGATCATTATCATCATTGTCATCATGATCATCACCATCATCCTGATCATGATCATCTCCATCATCTTCTGAGTCATCACTTTGTCTCCCAGAGATCTGGGGCGGTTTTGCCTTAGCTGCATCAACCATTTCCCATAGAGGTGATTCATCAAGTACACCTACCAGAATTGTGATTCCCAGAAAATCAAATAGCCATGCTTCTTCAGCAAGCATGTGATCTGAGTCTTGAAGCTGTTGTTTGGAATCGCCTTCCTTCCACTCAAGATATTCTGCAATTCGATCATCTATATCGTTTGCATATAATTGTACAGCTTCTTTTGGAGATGATTCCTCATCCTCTCCAGTGTTTTCGTTATTAGGGTGCTGTTCATCCCTACTGATTTCTTCTTCTTGGTGTTCTGCTTCGGTGTCAGAACCTTCTTCCTCTTCTTCTTCATCAATCAATTGTCCAAAGTCTGTCGTTTCCATACTTCGCTGAATCTTTTGTTTCTTTCTTTGACCGGTGGTGCTGCGTGTGGATTTCTTCCTCTTCCCTTCTCCTACCTTCTGTTGTTGTTTAACATAAGTAAACATGACTTTGGAATCATGCGGTTTGTGGAGTTGTACCGTGGGGACTTTAAGACATTGCAACAAGTAGTGTAACCGAATGCCATATGACTTTTTCACCCGAATTGTCCTTTCTTAGTCTTTCCTTCTTTTGTCCCCTTGTTTGCTTTGCTTTTACTTCACCTTGGATTTGCTCTTTGAGTCTTAGAAAGAAGTATTTTGCCCGCTTGAATTGCGCATTGTTGTAGATGATTCCCATTAGCCTTATTCTGATTTCTGTCATTGCATTATTTGCTCCCAATTTTCCTTCAATGGTCTTTCCAATTAGGGCACTGAACTCATTGAATGGTTTCTTTAAAGCGGATCTCAAACAATTGACCTTTGTAGATCCTGGGATTGCCGTTTTGGCAATGGTTGCCCAGAAATCATCCAAGTTTTGTGATACAGATGTCACTTTTTCTTGGCCTTTATTTGAAAGTTTAAGATGTTTGTGAATTACCTTTTCTGTAATCGCCACTTCTTTTCCGTTGACAGATGCTACAATCTTGTCTTCTTCCCACTCGTCACCTTCTTCAGCAGGGAGCCCAGGCACGTATTGTGCAGATTTCCAGAAGGAAATCAGACTTTCATAGCAGACCTCGGTTATGGGCGGATTGAGAAAGGTTGATAGATTTAGGATTTTGCAACCTGCTGCCAATCGTTTGGCATCTTCGTCATTTCCGCACAGTTTCAAGTAGTGTTCTTCTTGAAAGAAAGATCCCGTGGCAATCGATTTTTCATATCTAGATTGGGTGTTTGAGGAGGATGATGCCATTTTTACTAAGGTTTGAAAATGAACTTGAGTTTGTAATAGAAAGTAACAAGACTAGGGTTTGTAATTGCCAAGAAAGCGTAAAGATTTCTGAAAATTTCTAAGTCTTGTTTATATAGTGTGATTTGGGTAGTGTGAACGTGGTTTGAATATGGAAGGATTTTGTGGCATAATGGTGTGATTTTGTGTATGAAAATCACGATATTCGAGTGGAATGGGGGTGTGGTTTGAGGCAAGTAATGATAGAGCCCGGGAATCGAGGAGTTTATAATTCGAAAAATAATATAATTACCTCCATGATCATAAGTTGATCGCCACGTGTATACAGAATAATCCTCCAAAATTTCCTTATTCTCCACGTGTAATCAGAATTGATTTTGTTCACACTTTTAATTTGTCCAAGTCTTTATTTCGGTGAAGTGCCTTCGCTGGTCACTTAGCCGTCCCAATAGGTTCTTCACTTAGTCGCGCCATTTGACCGTTCCTAACAATCGCTTAAGTTACCTTCGCCGGATACCAAGATCTCCCGTAACGGCAAAGGTCGTACCGCTTAATGAAGTCACTTAGCCGATTACTCCAGTTAGCCGCTGTTAGATACTTATTCAATTTCAATCATTCCTAACTCAGTTCTTAGCTTACTGAATCATTCCTAACTCAGTTCTTACCAGTTAAGATGTCAGCCAATTGATCTTCAGTGGGTTTGTGTTTTAGGATGACATCCCCCTTTTCAACATGGTCTCTGATAAAATGATGTCTTACATCAATATGCTTTGTTATTGAGTGCAATACTGGATTTTCTGTAATAGATATTGCACTTGTGTTATCACACATGATTGGAATTGTTTTCTCTTCTACTCCATAGTCCCTTAGCTGTTGTCTTATCCATAGTACTTGTGCACAATGACAACCTACCGTCGCTATATATTCGCTTCACCGTTGATGTAGATATGGAGTTTTGCTTTTTACCGAACCAAGAGACTAGTCTCGGTTCCTAGCATTTGGCAAGTTCCGGAGGTGCTCTTTCTATCTATTTTGCATCCAAAGATAGTCGAGTCCGAATATGATATCAATGTAAATCCTCCATCTTTTGGATACCAAATACCAACATTTATAGTGTTTTTCAAGTATTTGATTATCCTTTTAGTCGCTAGAAGATGTGATTCTTTTGGTTGAGCTTGAAATCTTGCACACACTCCTACCGCAAATGCTATGTCGTCCGCTTGCGCTTAAGTATAATAATGATCCAATAATTCCTCTATACATTTTCTCGATCTACATCTTTTCCTCCATCATCTTTTCCAAGTATGACTCGGCACACATTGGTGTGTCTCGCATGCCACTTGTATCCATCCCATACTTGTGTATCAAATCTCTTGTATACTTTGCTTGACTAATGAAGATGCCATCTTTCATTTGCTTTACTTGAAGGCCAAGGAAGTAGTTTAATTCTCCCATCATGCTCATCCGAAATTTGCTCTTCATCGGTTTGCAAATTTCTCACATAGCTTTTCATCTTCGGATCCAAAGATTATATCATCAACATAGATTTGTACTAGCAAAGTGCTTGCTCCTTCCTCTAGTTTGAATAGAGTCTTGTCAATAGTTCCTTTGTTGAATCCATTCTTGATCGAAATTGTGATAGTGTTTCATACCGTGCTCTAGGTGCTCGTTTGAGGCCATAGAGGGCCTTCTTGAGTTTGTATACTTTGTCTTCTTTTCCTTTAATTTGAAATCCAGGAGGTTGTTCTACATAAACTTCTTCTTCCAAAAGTCCATTTAGGAATGCACTCTTTACATCCATTTGATAGACTTTGAAGTCTTTGTGTGCGAAATGCTAGAAAGAGTCCGATTGCTTCCAATCTTGCTACCGGTGCAAATGTTTCATCATAATATATTCCTTCACTTGGGAATAGCCTTTTGCAACTAGCCTTGCTTTGTTTCTCGACAACGGTTCCTTGCTCATCCATCTTGTTCCCGAATACCCATTTTGCACCAATGATGTTGGCCATTTCGTGTCCGTCAACTAGTTCCCGGACTTCATTTCTTTCAAATTCATTTAGTTCTTCTTGCATGGTGTGATCCAATCTGCATCTTGGATTGCATCATCTATGGTCTTGGGTTCCACTTGTGATAGAAAGCAAGTTAGCATGTCCTCCAGCTTGTCTTCTCGGTTCGACTCTGTGTGAATATCTCCAATGACTTGTTCTTCGGATGGTCTCTTAGCCAATTAAGGTCCGGTTGAAGTTGATCTTCACTTGGTGCTTCCATACCTTCATGCCGAGCAAGAACTTCAACTTCGTGTGCTTCATCCGGTGTATTGGTAAGTGGTTCTTCTTGGTTTTCAAAATGATGATTTAGGATGGTAGCTGGTATGGTTGCATTTGTATAGATTTCCCTTTGTGCTGCTTTCTCTTCTTGATCTTCAAGATCTTCACCATTTGTATTTGGTTCATCAAAAACTACATGTATTGATTCTTCAATCACCAAGGTTCTTTTATTGAGTACTCTGAATGCTTTGCTGGTGTCTGAGTATCCCATGAAGATTGCTTCATCTGTAATATCCCGAAATTTTGACTCCCTATTTAATTGATAAAAAAAAAAGGGTTCAATAACTTGGGGAATTATGTGTTTAGTAATTATTTGGAAGGGTTGATTAATAATTAAAATGGAATTTTTATAATTCTTTAATTAAAAGGAAATGCATTGGTTAATAATTAAAAGGGGATGGGGACTTCTTTTATTCCTTCTCCATCTTTTTCCCAATTACACGTGAAACCCAAACCCTCCCCATTGCCGCCGACTGTGTGAAGAAGAAGGAGAGAAAAATTTCTCTCCTTGGTGTTGAGGATTCGTCGTCGTCGTTGGTAAGCATCGTTTCTTTCTCGCCTACAGTTCGAGCGTGACGATCGGCCGGCCAAAGGCCATGGCCGATCCACTCATGCGTGTGGAGGGGGGAGTGATTTCGATTTTCATTAGAATTGTGTTGTGATGTTTTATCCTTCCTTCTATTTGTAGATATAGATTCGGGCTTCGTAGAAGAACGGTTTTAATTCGTTAGCAAGAGCTTTCAAGAAACACAAGACAACCGGTAAGGGTATCTCTATGGCCTCGTGTTTTAGTTGGTTCGAAAGATGATATTTTTTTTAAAAGATATGTAAGTTGTGTATGATTTTGGGATGATTGGTGTTGTGGTTAAGGTTTGTTAGGGGTAATTGGGGTTGTTTGAGGCGTTTTCAGAATGTAATCCTGTCACCTTATGTAGTGTAATGCTGTCAATGTTTTGATTAAACGCGTTTACGCTTGGTTGTCATGTTTGGGGATGCTAAGCATCCAATCTAGTGAGTTGTGGTTTCGTTTTAAAGCCTATGATGTTGTGGTACTTTTGGGTAAAGAATTTACGAGCTGCTGCGTTGTTTTACTGGGTTTTTTGGGGTTGAGAATCGAGATGAATCCGTGTTGAAGATTTTAGGGTTTTAGTTGAAACCCAGGCTGGACGGGCGTCTGCCTTGAGAGGACGGGCGTCCAGTTTTGGTCTCAACTCAGACGGGCGTCCGGATTCCTGGACGGGCATCTGAAGGGCTACTTTTGATTCAGGATGTAAAGTTTTCTGGTGGACGGGCGTCCAAGTATAATGGACGGACGTCCAGGTGCTAAAAATCGATTCAGATGTAACAGTTTCCTTGGACGCGCGTCCGAGATCTTGGATGGGCGTCTACTTCTTCCAAACGGGCGTCCAACATTTCGTACGGGCATCCAGCTTTAAGTGTTCTTTCTTCCTTGTTAGTTATGGATAAACCTTATGAGCATGCTTTGTAAGTTGTGTTTGGATGAGACAACGGTATTGGTAACATTGGGTTTTGGATTTTGGGCATTGAAGTTCGTAGACCCGTAGTGGTTGGGCCGGATAGGGTAGCTCCCAAAGCCGTAAACCCGGGAAGGTTTCCTTACGACTTCAATGACTTTGACGTATTTGGGGAGTTGCGTACGGTGGTGTGGTCGGGCCGGATAGGGTAGCACCCGAAGCCGGGAACCCGGGAAGGTTTCCTTGCACCCCAGTACGCGATGGGCCATTTTAATGGTACCATTGGATGACCTTTAGGATCCTCCTCGTTAAGGGTTACCCGTTTGAGGGATGTGCACATCTCGGGACCTTTAGGTTGAGTAAGTGTGATGGATTGTATCTTCTATGTGTTGGTTGTGTTTGCTTTGTCTTGGTTTTGATATCTTTTTTAGAAACTTTCTTAATTTTGTTAACGGCTTTTCATCTTACGCATACTAGATTTATCCTTACTCAACGTTTAGTTGACAGTTTCTATTTTTGTTGATCCTGCTATGATCCGTTTTGGGGAGCAGACTCTTAGCAGGTAGTCCTTTGGGCTGTCAAGAGGAATTGAAGGTCGACCAAGCTGCTTTCTACTTGGTTGACAGGGCTGATTTGTGGTGGGGTGCGAACAAGGATCGGTTGGCGCAAACGGAAAACGAGCAAGGGTAAACAGTGGTAGTACCATTGAACTGGACCGAATTTAAGCAGGAACTGAGACGTGAGTTCTTTCCCGAATCTAAGAGGAAAGAGCTGCGAGTTGAGTTCGATAATCTCCGACAGGGGGATATGACGGTTCAAGAATATTACGAGAAGTTTGTTGATTTGGCGGTCTATGCATCTGAGCTAGTACCGACTGAAGAGGCTAAGATGGTGAAGTTCGAACAATACTTAGATTTGGCGATCCGGGATCGTATGGGGGCAAGCAGGGGCTTCACAAGCCTAAAGGAGATGTGTGAGGTAGCATGCAATATTGAGAGGAATCGAAAGGAGGTTAAAGCGGCATATGCTACCAATAATAAGAGGAAGAGCATCTCCGAGAATAATCAGGGCCAGCAGAAGCGGAGTAATCTTGGGGACCAACCAGTGCGACCATCTTTCTCGGAAAATTCCCACTTTACTAGAGGCAGCGGTGGTCAGCCAGCAAGGGGTAACTCTCAGGGGTTCAGTCGACCACGAAACTATCATTGTAAGAGGTTCCAGAGAAATCATCCGGGTACGGATTGTGCAGGTGTACAAGTCCAGTGTCATAATTGCGGAAAGCTTGGTCACAGAAGATTTGAGTGTTTTACGGCCCCAACACCCGCCGGGTCGGCATCGGTTACAGGAAGCAACATGGGTGGGACTCCAAAGAGCAACCCGGGAAACATGGGTAGGGGTAACCAGCAGCAGAGTAGTACCCCAGCACAGAGCCGACAGGGGGGTACCCCTACGGCCACCGGTGGAAACAGTAACCGACCATCAGGGTCGGCTAGTATAGTCTAGGGAGCTGGGGGGAATCAGACAGGGAAGTTATTCGCATTGGGCAGAGGGGAGGCCGAGCAGAGCAACCACGTGGTGACGGGTAATTTTCTGGTTAACTCATTTTTATCCTATGTACTTTTTGATTCGGGTGCATCATGTTCCTTCATAGCAAGTTCGCATGTCTCGAGGTTAAGCCTAGTTACATTTGAGGTGATTGACAAGTAAGTTATGCAACCATCGGGAGAGTTAGTACCATGTTCTAAGTTGTATAGAGATGTACCGTTAGTGATTTTGGGAGTCGGCTTTGTCGGTTGACTTGATCGAGTTCCCTCTCGAGAACTTCGACGTTATTTTGGGTATGGATTGGTTGAACCGGCATAAAGCCAAAATTGACTGTGAGCAGAAGAAGGTGACTTTGAGAGGCCCTAAAGGGGTGCGAGTATCTTACAAGGGATTTGTGGATAAACCTAATGGGAAGATCATTCCGGTGATGTCGTTGAGATCTCTTGTCGAGAAAGGGTACCCATTGTTTATGTGTCACGTACATGATGTAAGCACGGGGGATCCTAAACTAGCGGACATTGATGTAGTCCGTGATTTCGAGGATGTATTCCCCGATGAGATACTGTGCATGCCACCCTGCAGGAGAGGTAGAGTTTGCGGTGGAGTTGGTGCCCGGGACCGGACCGATATCGAAAGCACCCTATCGTATGGCACCTAAAGAATTAGCGAAATCCGAAGGTACAATTGGAAGAACTGCTCGATAAGGGGTACATCCGACCGAGTGTGTCACCGTGGGGAGCACCGGTGTTGTTTGTGAAGAAGAAGGACGGTAGTATGCGGCTGTGTATTGATTACCGGGAGCTGAACAACGTCAATGTGAAGAACAAGTATCCGTTACCGAGGATCGATGACTTGTTCGATCAACTACGGGGGGCAGGTATTTTCTCGAAGATCGATTTGCGATCATGGTATCACCACTCGGGGTAGCAGATGCGGATATCCCAAAGACCGCATTTCGTACCGTGCACGGACACTATGAGTTCACGGTCATGCCTTTCGGATTGACCAACGCACCGGCGCTTTTCATGGATCCGATGAACCGTGTATTCAGACCCTACTTAGACCCGCCTTTGTAGTAGTTTTCATCGACGACATCTTAGTCTAATCTAAGACTAAGGGAGAACATGCCGAACACCCGAGGACCGTACCGCAGTTTTACGGGAAAAACAACCGTATGTGAAACTCGTCTAAATGTGAATTCGGTTGGAACGAGTGGCATTCTTGGGGCATGTTGTCTCGAAAGACGGTGTATCCGTTGACCCGAGCAAGATAGAGGCAAGGCGAGATGGCCAACACCTAAGAATGTTGCGAAATTCGAAGCTTCTTGGGTTTGGTCTGATATTACCGAAGATTTGTAAAAGACTTTTCCAAGATTGCGAGGCCGATGACTGCGTTGATGCAAAAAGAGAACCGTTTTAAGTGGGATGACAATTGTGAGAGGGCGTTCCAACTACTCAAAGAACGGTTGACTACAGCTCCGGTGTTTGCATTGCCGGATGGGAATGAGGACATCGAGGTTTATACCGATGCATCGAAGAATGGCCTGGGTTGTGTGCTGATGCAACGGAGGCGAGTGATCGCGTATGCATCAAGGCAGCTTAAACCGTATGAGAGTAACTACCCAACCCACGACTTAGAGTTGGCAGCTGTGGTCTTCGCATTGAAGATATGGCGACACTACTTGTACGGAATAACTTTCAAGGTGTTTTCGCATCACAAGAGTCCGAAGTACATATTCACACGTAAGGAGCTCAATATGCACCGAGGCGTTGGTTGGAGTTAATTAAAGATTATGACATGGAAATTCAATACCACGAAGGAAAGGCCAATGTAGTGGCGGACGCTTTGAGTCGGAAGTCGATTCATTCCTTGTGCGAGGAAGTAGCACGGATCGATTGCGAGAAGAGTTGGACCGTATGGATATTTGTGTCATCCGTAAAGGCGGAGATAAAAGCGACTTCGTCTTGCAACCCGAGTTGTATGCGAAATCCGGGTGAGACAAGTGGGCGACAAAGTAATCGAGGCAAAGAAGGCCAAGATTGGTACCGATGGAGCGGTACCGATTTTACGTTACACGAGGATGGTAGTATCCGGTTTAAGGGTCGGTGGTGTGTACCACCGACGAAGAACTCAAGAGGCGGATCTTGAGTGAAGCTCATAGTACGCCTTATTCGGTCACCCGGGAGGAGACAAACTGTATAAGGACCTCAAGAAAACCTTTTGGTGGCCCAATATGAAACGCGAAGTAGCGAGAATTTGTGGCAAAGTGCTTGACTTGTCGAAGGTCAAGATTGAACATCGACGGCCACGGGGTATGCGCGCAGCCGTTGGATGTGCCGGTTTGGAAGTGGGATTCCATCTCCATGGATTTTGTATGCGGATTACCGAGGAGCCCTAAGGGGAATAATATGATCCGGGTCGTTGTGGATGGGGATCGACCAAAGCGGCGCATTTCATTCCGATGAAAGACACTTGGAGTAAGACGGAGTTGGCTATGGCTTACCGGAGGAATATTGTGAGACTACATGGTATACCCAAAGAAGATTGTGTCGTATAGAGATGCGAGATTCATATCTCGGTTTTGGCGGGAGCTACGGACACGGCCTTGGGGACGGAACTACGAATGAGTACAACTTTTCACCCCGCTACCGATGGTCGACGGAGAGGACCATACAAACTTTGGGAGACATGCGAGGGCATGTGTGTTAGAATTCAAAGGCTCTTGGGAGGAAAAGCTCGATCTTATTGAGTTTTCATACAACAACAAACCTACCATGCCGCATTAAGATGGCACCTTTTGAGGCACTTTATGGTAGGAAGTGCAAGAGTCCGGTTTGTTGGGACGATTCGTCCGAGGCAGCGATTTTGGGACCGCGTATGATCGAAGACACGATTAAGCGGTGCGTATAATCCGAGAAAAGATAAAGGCTGCCCAGGATAGGCAAAGAGTTATGCGTACTTACATCGCCGGGATATTGAGTTCGCCGTGGGCGATAAAGTATTGCTACGGGTATCACCAACCGTAGGAGTAATGTGTTTTGGCAAAAAGGGAAGTTGAGTCCCAAGTACGTGGGGCCATATGAGGTCTTGGACCGCATAGGTGAAGTGGCATATCGACTAGCCTTGCCACCGGCGTTGGATAAGGTTCATAACGTGTTCCATGTATCTCAATTGCGCAAGTACGTGAGTGATCCTTCTCACGTGATTGAACCGGAGGTGGTTGAGCTAGATCGATTCTGACATACGAGGAGGTACCGGTGCGTATATTAGATACTAAGGTATGGAAAACAAGGGGACATGAGGTTAGCATCGTCAAGGTCTTATGGTCTAACCATGCCACCGAGGAGGCGACATGGGAAGCTGAGGATGCTATGCGACAGAAGTACCCGCATTTGTTCTCTTAAGGTATGCAATTCTTAAGCCTTGTACGTAAAATCCTTTTCTTACCTTCAGGGACGAAGGCTGTTTTAAGGGGGTGGAACAACGTCCGGTACGAACCCGAACTTCGAGGACGAAGTTTTGTCTTAAGGGGGGGAGGATGTAATATCCCGAAATTTTGACTCCCTATTTAATTGATAAAAAAAAAAAGGGTTCAATAACTTGGGGAATTATGTGTTTAGTAATTATTTGGAAGGGTTGATTAATAATTAAAATGGAATTTTTATAATTCTTTAATTAAAAGGAAATACATTGGTTAATAATTAAAAGGGGAGGGGAACTTCTTTTATTCCTTCTCCATCTTTTTCCCAATTACACGTGAAACCCAAACCCTCCCCATTGCCGCCGACTGTGTGAAGAAGAAGGAGAGAAAAATTTCTCTCCTTGGTGTTGAGGATTCGTCGTCGTCGTTGGTAAGCATCGTTTCTTTCTCTCCTACAGTTCGAGCGTGACGATCGGCCGGCCAAAGGCCATGGCCGATCCACTCATGCGTGTGGAGGGGGGAGTGATTTCGATTTTCATTAGAATTGTGTTGTGATGTTTTATCCTTCCTTCTATTTGTAGATATAGATTCGGGCTTCGTAGAAGAACGGTTTTAATTCGTTAGCAAGAGCTTTCAAGAAGTATCTCTATGGCCTGTGTTTTAGTTGGTTCGAAAGATGATATTTTTAAATGATATGTAAGTTGTGTATGATTTTGGGATGATTGGTGTTGTGGTTAAGGTTTGTTAGGGGTAATTGGGGTTGTTTGAGGCGTTTTCAGAATGTAATCCTGTCACCTTATGTAGTGTAATGCTGTCAATGTTTTGATTAAACGCGTTTACGCTTGGTTGTCATGTTTGGGGATGCTAAGCTTCCAATCTAGTGAGTTGTGGTTTCGTTTTAAAGCCTATGATGTTGTGGTACTTTTGGGTAAAGAATTTACGAGCTGCTGCGTTGTTTTACTGGTTTTTTGGGGTTGAGAATCGAGATGAATCCGTGTTGAAGATTGTAGGGTTTTAGTTGATACCCAGGCTGGACGGGCGTCTGCCTTGAGAGGACGGGCGTCCAGTTTTGGTCTCAACTCAGACGGGCGTCCGGATTCCTGGACGGGCATCTGAAGGGCTACTTTTGATTCGGATGTAAAGTTTTCTCGGTGGACGGGCGTCCAAGTATAATGGACGGACGTCCGTGTGCTAAAAATCGATTCAGGATGTAACAAAGTTTCCTTGGACGCGCGTCCGAGATCTTGGACGGGCGTCTACTTCTTCCAAACGGGCGTCCAACATTTCGTACGGGCGTCCAGCTTTAAGTGTTCTTTCTTCCTTGTTAGTTATGGATAAACCTTATGAGCATGCTTTGTAAGTTGTGTTTGGATGAGACAACGGTATTGGTAACATTGGGTTTTGGATTTTGGGCATTGAAGTTCGTAGACCCGTAGTGGTTGGGCCGGATAGGGTAGCTCCCAAAGCCGTAAACCCGGGAAGGTTTCCTTACGACTTCAATGACTTTGACGTATTTGGGGAGTTGCGTACAAAGGTGTGGTCGGGCCGGATAGGGTAGCACCCGAAGCCGGGAACCCGGGAAGGTTTCCTTGCACCCCAAGACGCGATGGGCCATTTTAATGGTACCATTGGATGACCTTTAGGATCCTCCTCGTTAAGGGTTACCCGTTTGAGGGATGTGCACATCTCGGGACCTTTAGGTTGAGTTAGTGTGATGGATTGTATCTTCTATGTGTTGGTTGTGTTTGCTTTGTCTTGGTTTTGATATCTCGTTTTAGAAACTTTCTTAATTTTGTTAACAAACTTTCATCTTATGCATACTAGATTTATCCTTACTCAACGTTTAGTTGACAATTTCTATTTTTGTTGATCCCGCTATGATCCGTTTTGGGAGCGTACTCTTAGCAGGTAGTCCTTTGGATTGATTGCTCGTTGCGGGAATGTCGCGGGGTCTTGAGAGCCGCGTAGTTATAGACAACTATTTACTTTCCATTTTGTCAGATTTATGAAACTTTAAGTTTTATAGTTGTTCCGCATGTTCTCACTTTTGATAAGAGATAGCACACATTTTACATTTTAAATAATGAATGGTGGATGTTTAATTTCTCTCTGTTGTGGAATGTTGAATGTTACTGCCACGACTGTGTGTCGTGATGAGTGGCACTACGGTGACCAATACCGGCGGCCTACGGGATTGGAAACCGGGGTGTTACATCATCAGCCTTCTCATCAAAGGTATGCAGCTGATTCCTGTTTAAGACAAAACATTTTGATCCAAACATATGAAAATATGAGATATTAGGTTTTCTACCATTCCATATTTCATATGGAGTCTTTCCATGATGTTTGTTGATGATTGATCTATTTTGTGTATGGCATGCTGTGTTTGCTGCTTTAGCCCAAAATCTCTTTGGTAAACATGCTTCTGCTGTCATTGTCCTGACTGCTTCCTTGATGGTTCTGTTTCTTCTTTCTCGCAACACCATTTTGTTGTGGAGTTCCCGCCGCAGATAGTTGATGTAATACTCCATTTTCTTCACAATAGGTTCGATAATTTCATTTAGGAATTCAAAGTGCTCTATCCGATCCGATCTTGATAATCTTTAGCTCTTTCTCATTCTCGAGTCTTCTCAACAAATCTGCAAATTTTCTTGAGTGTTTCTTCTTTCTTGTTCATGAAAATGGTCCATGTGTACTTTGAGAAGTCATCCACCACTACAAGAGTGTATTTCTTACCACTCACACTTACCGGTGTGACCGGTCCAAACAAGTCCATGTGCGAAAGCAGATGTAGAACTCTTGTTGTAGATTGATAAGGCTTTGACTTGAATGAACTTTTTATTTGTTTTCCTTTTTGACAAGCATCACATAGACTCTCTTTCTTGAATGTGATCTCTCGGCAGGCCTTCAACTAGCTTGCTCCTTGATAGTTTGTTGATGGTCTTGAAATTCGTGTGATTTAATCTTCTCGTGCCAAATCCAAATTTTGTTGATTGTTTATTCTTGACAAGTAGGCATGTTTCTCGCCTTAGTCGTTTTCCGTCCACCACATACATGTTGTCTTGTCTTCTACCCGCAAGAACTACCGTGTTGGTTTGACCGTGAATCACTTTGCATCCTTCTTTGTTGAAGTGCTGATATATGTTAAATTTATGACGAAATGTTATCACATTTTATACATATTATTGATTAATTTTATCTAAAAAATATTAAATGATAGTAAAATAATATATAAAAATCTAATAAATACAAATAAATAACATAATACAAATTATAACTTTTGTTGTCAGATTTACCTGTGTTTTTGTCGTTTTTTGTTGTTGTTATACAGGTATTATGTGATACAAAGTAGAAGAATCGGAATCAAATCATATAAAGGATCATCAAGTGGCAGATAAACCCGGCGCGGACCGGAAGAAACCGGTCCACGCCGGATTATGTGATAATTACCCCATGTTACCCCATGTGCGTCTGACACATGATATTCGAAATCGGTTAATCCGGTCCACGCCGGATCGCCGCGCACGCCGGACCGTAGATTTCTCGCCTATAAATACCTCATTTATGAGGTATGAAAAAGATATACCAATATATATATATATCCCTATCTTATCTACTCTCTCGTAAATATTATTTCGTAGGCATTATGCCTAAAAAGTAGTAGTAATAATGTTGTAATAGTTAGAATAATTATTGAAGATTGTTGAATTTATCATCATTGTGACATTCGAGGACGAAGCCTCCCTTCAACAATTATAATTGGTAATATTCTCGTCGTTATTATGTTTGTTTGTTTTTTTTTACAATTTTATCTACTAGTAATAATGTATGTAGGCTAATTATACAACTAGCCAAGACATGTAATTGAAAAATGTTTCTCTTTTAGGGAAATGGATGATGACTAAGTTAAAATATGATTAAAATATTGAATTTGATGAATCTCTTTCTACTTGAACTAATTGATAGTCCGTATTGACGTAATTAACCAAGATGGACGAACCATAACCTAATCATGAACTGACCAGAGACGTTAGGGTATGAGAAAAGGGTAGAAAGACCGGAAGGTAAAATTGGCCGTCTGACAAACGGAACCCTCTTTCTTATCCGGGGATAGAATATTTATACTCGAGAGATTATCATGTCAAATCATTAGGTTTAATTACGGTTTTACCAAGGAGGAGGCATAGAATGAATTCGTGCACTCGTATGAGGGGAATTTGTTAGCTGAGGAGTATACCGTTTCACATAATCAATTACACTTCAACAAGAAGATTGGTCACATCCATTAAAACTAAAAGAGATCATAATTCAATAACATTGTCTTGGTTAGTTCTTATTAACTATCTATTATATTGGTATCTATATCTATATAAATATCTAATTATTTATCATTTGAATAGCTCTAAATTAAAAAGAATTGCGACTTAGATCAAGATAATAATAGCTAATTGGTGTTTAACCACATTTTAAATTACATTTTCTTTTCCCTGAGGATTCGACACTTAATTCACCAGACTACACTACAATTAGACCCGGTACACTGCCGGTAAGATTGGACACCCAGTTTTAGCCGATCAAGTGCACATTGTAGCCTTTGTCACAGAATTGACTGATGCTCATCAGATTGAAGTTAAGTCCGTTGACATATGCCACATTTTGAATCTTTAGATTGTTCTTGAGTTTTATGCCTTCCCCCTTAATCTTGCAAGGGTTTTCTTTACCTCCAAATGTGACTTTGGGTCCATCAAAAGCTTTGAAGTCAGTGAGCCATTTCTTGTTTCCCGTCATGTGTCCGGAACATCCACCGTCTATGTACCGGACATCCTACAAAACGCATTAATTAAGTTTAGGTACCCAACACCGTTTGGGTCCATGCTTGTTAGCAATCATGCCTCCCATACCAAGGGTGTATCCAAAAGGTCTTCTTTTTGGATAATTGAAGTCATCAACTTCATATGTATAAGGCATGGCGAATAGCTTCTAGTATTTTTACCGAAGGTATTCGATACTTTTCTCCACCTTTTGGTGCATTTGCATCCTTCTTTACTTTCCAATATGCAAGTAGGAAACCTTTCTTGCTTCATGTGTCTAGAACAGCTTTGGTTTTTCTTAAACACATGATGCATTTTGTGGAATGGTTTCCTCTTGTATTTTGGAGGTGCAACATTCCAATCATCCTCTCGAAGGGTAAAGTCCGCCTTTTCCTTTCGGATGGCGTGGTTCTTGATTGACCGGAAGGAGGATTTAGTTTGTCGTTTCACTACACCGGGTCTTGACTTCACCGGAACAGATGATATGTTGGAACCATGGTTCGTCCCTTTCTAAATTTTGGTCCACTAGTGGTCCCGAATTTAGATTGGTGTTGATCATTGTTCCTACTTTCATCCCGATCGTTGTAGCCAAGACCGATCCGGATCCAAACCTTTTTGAGGGTTTGTAAGCCGGTGCTTTTAGTGGTGCAAAGGATACCTTCACTGGTGAGGAGATTTTCTTAACTGATCTTTTAGTAACAGATGTATGATCATCTGCTTTTTGTTGATCATTTAAGTAGGTCTCCTTACTAGTTAATTCAGCTTTTGCTTTATCCAGTTCTTTCTTTAACCTCTTATTCTCTTTTCTTAGATCCTTGCATTCCTTTTCCAGAATTTCATGATTCTTTTCAATTTCATCAAATTTAGTCATGAGATTTTGGACTAGGTCTCGTCGTATCTAATGGGAGACTAGAGGATTGTGCGTTGTTAGATGTGGATGCATTAGATGAAGAACAGAACTAGATGTTACCTCGCTTTCATCCGATTCTTTAGCCATTAAACATAGGCTTGTTTCCTCGTTGTCCGAGCTATCACTTTTATCTTCATCCAATTCTTTGGTCATGAGGCAGAGGCATGCTTTTTCATTTTCTCGAGTCGTCTTCTTCATCACTATTATCCGAGTCATTGTCGATGATTCTTCATGCTTTTCACCGCCGGATTCTCGCCTTAAGTGCCTTCTTGCTCTTTCTCTTTTCGTATGCTCGTATTTCTTCTTTTCATCATCTTTGTCATTTTCTTCAGACAATCACCTTGAAGTGACCTTTCTTGTTGCAAATGGAAGCATCCGTATTCATCATCTTTCTTCTTCATGTCTCTCGTTTGAGCTTGACTTTTTATTTGATGACGAATTTCCTTTGAATGGCTTCTTTTTAAACCCGTCAAAACGTTTAACTAATAAAGCTACCGTTCTTTTAATTCTTGTGTCTCTTTGTCGATGCATTCGGCAAAGTTACTTTGCCGGGTGCACTAATGCGTGATTTTGTGTGTCTCTCGCCGGAGCACCATCTTCGCCGTTCAATTCGAATTCATGAGCTTTTAACCGGGACATCGGTGTCGAGTGTCGTTGCTTGCAAGATTTGTTGTTCCTCTCGATTACCGATGTTATGATCTTCCATCTTTCGGTAGTCCTCTCAAGATTTTCAAGCATACTTCTTTTTGGGGATATATGTGTCCAAGTCGTTGTAATTCGCCGATGATGCTTGAGAATCTCGTTGTCCATTTGATCAATGGTTTCACCCGCCTTCATTTTAAAGTTCTCAAACTTCTGTTTTGCAACAGATAATTTGTTTTCATTAATCGCTTCGATCCTTCATTTATCAATGATAGCTTGTCCCACATCTCCTTTGTTGTTTTGCAGTCTTTAATTCTCATGAACATCTTGCTGTCTAGGGTCTTCAAGATCATGTCTTTTGCAACAAAGTCCAGATTTTCTCTTCTCCTATCATCCTTGGTCCAATCCTTTTTAGGTTTGTCAATTTCCTTTCCTTGATCTCGCTCCCCGTGCCTACCACCGTAGTGATTGTGATCGGTCCATCATTGATTACATCCAAGATCTCTTCATGAGTTGCCGCAAGATGAGACATCATTCTTATTTCATATTCATCAAAATTGTTAACATTAAAAACAGTACTTTTGACAAGAAGTTTGAGGAATCCATCAAGATAATTGAATATATAAATGACAAGTGAATGGAAAACTCGATTTGAAAACTCGCTTTGAAAATATGTGATCTCCTTGTTACCGTAAATTAGATCCGAACAGTTTCGATACTAGAACACCGCTCCGATACCAATTGTTGGTCCCGTAGAGAAGGGTGAAACTATAGTCGAGGGGGGGGGGGGGGGGTGAATGACTATAGTGGAGTTTCAAAATCTTTTCTTCTATTTAAAAGCTTTTAGGCAAATGGATAAGTCCCTTCTTACTATGTTGTTTTCAAATCGTGTAGACAAATACGTATATAAGTTATGATGTAGGCTAATTAAATAAATGCTGTAAAGTAAATTGCAGAATTTAAATTGACACAAGGCTTATAGTGGTTCAGGGTGGTGTAATCCCTTAATCCACTCTTCTCCTGTGATGATTGGAGGAATTCACTATTGTGTTTTCACAGACACAATAGTATGATTTCCTTGGCTTCCCAAGCTTCACAATCTACAAGACTATCACTCCTTGACTGCAACAGCTTCAGTGATTCAGTCTTCCTTTTGCTGTTCCTTAAGATTAAGATCCTTCAACAACCTATCACAGATTCAACTCCTTCTCGCATTGCCTCTCGATTCAGCTTGCTTCGCTTGATGTGAATGTGATTCACACACTTGCTTGATCAATCTCAATTCTGAGTATGACTTTGTAGTTCTGATACTTGAGTTGATCACTAGATATGTCTTTGTAAGTTCAGAGAGAAGGCTTTTCAAATTGACAGAGTTTCTGCTTGATTTTTCTTTCTTGATCGTTCTTTTCTTTTCCTGTCAATGCCTTCTATTTATAGCCTTGAATAACCTTGGTTTTTGAAATTCCGTCCGTTGGCTATATTAATGAGGGAATAACCCTTGATTTTATTCTTGATTCCCCCTTAATTGTATTCTCCTTGATTTCAGTGATCGGATTCTTTCTTCAAACGTATAGCAGAAAATCCGTCCTTGATTGATCCTTTAATGATTTGTGCATTTAATGCATGATCTTCTGAATCTTCATCGTATATCAAATTTGATCTTGTAAATGTCTCTTCGCCGTTTTTAGAACGGTCGAGTGAGCCTTCTGACTTAGCCGTTAGTTCTTTCTTTGCTGTTTTGTATTCTCTTTGCCGAAAGTCAGTTTACTCAGCCGATTCACTGTTTCCTTCTTTGTTCTAGTTTTTGGAGAGTCTTTTTACTTCACTCGATCCTTGATTTGGGTGAGACCAAGTGTACACCATATTTGAACATTGAGTTTCATCACTTAAAACATAACTTAGACTTATCCAAGGTCATCACGCGACTTCCTTGGTTATAGGTCGACCATAATGTCTTCATACTTCTCTCGCCGGTGCTTTGCCGGCTTCACTTTGCCGAATATCTCGTTTTTGCTTTGCCGTCCTACCAACTAGTACAATACTTGTCTGACTCAACTTATACAACATGTCAGACTCTAAGTAAAGACTTATACAGAGAGTTCTAACTTATTTCAGGCTTGCTATAACAGCTGGTATGGCCATCATCAAAACATAATAAAATGTTCCTAACAATTTCCCTCTTTTTGATGATGCCAAAACCCTCATAAGCCTGAACATAAGTAATCAAAATTTTTCATAATAAACAACAGATTAAAAGTTCAACCATTTTATTCATCCATCATAGGGTAATAAGTTCTAAGACTTTATTCAAGTGTGACAAACTACATTTTGCTCAATTCAGCCTTGTACCTCTTGAATTTTGTAGTCTGAACCTCTTCCATGTCTTTCCAACAATTTCTGGAAACTTCCACTTCCAAGAAGCCAAAGCCGTGTATTCGTATACACCCCGGAAAACTCTTTTGGCAAAGAGTCCGTTGAAATCGTGCATGGTCTCATTTGCCTTAGGTTCTCCAAAATATTTTTCAAGTATTTCCCTAGCCTCGGCAATATGTGAGTCTACAAACTTGAGACTTTTGTAGAGACTCCACTGTTCCTGTTTCTCCATTCTCCCCATAGGATTGAAGAATTTTGGCATATATTTGAAATCTTCTTGTTGTTCAAATTTCGGCAAGTCTTCCGGTCCTTTTGCGTATAGTGGTATGGCCGAGCTTGGTTTGTTGTTGGTTTGTTTGAGAAGTGCAAATTCTCTTTTGACTTCATTGTAGAGTTTGGCCATATCGCTTCTCATCCTTTCATCCCGATAGCTTAGCCAATCAGCCCAAGCTTCATCTTGTGAGGAGTGAGGATAAAGTCCTTCCCGTACTCGAAAAATTCTCTTACATGGTCCAAGACATCCGCATCATATTCTCGCTTTCCTTTGGTGAGCAAGGTAAGTTCCGTGCTCACCGCATATTTGGAGCCGTCGCTACCTCTCGCCGGTGTTTCCTCCGGTGCCGAGTCCGTGTTGACCGACGTATCCTCTTTCCGACTAGATCCGTGCCTTTGCCGTCCGCCGGACTCGTCTCTATCATCATCTCTTCTTTGCATAGTGGTGAGGAAATCCAATGCGGGGTTCCTTTAGTGGCCTTTTCCTTTCTTCTCTCGACCCTTCTTTGTCGTTCTTCTCGCTTCATTTCTCGATTCTTATTTCTCTCGTCTCTTGCTCTCGCTTGTTCCTCGGTGAAATTTGGAGGTCCGATTGTTGATCCTTCAGCTTATCCAGGTTTTCCCCTTTTTGCGCATCATCCCTTTGCCGGAGTAGGATGCTATTGGTGGCCTCTCGCCGTTCCAATCGTAGAGTCAAGTTTTGATTCAATAGATGTGAATCCCGATCATTCAATTTCTCATTGACACTCCTAAGTCTAAGTGCCAAAAGCTACCGCCAAAGATTCGTTTTCTTGGGAAATGTGTTGCCCGAGGCCTCGCAAGACCGTTAGTGATATTGATGTTGAGTTGCTTCATCGTATTTCCTTGTTGTTGAACAACAATATTTTGTGCATCAATGTATTCGCAATGGCCTCGAAACTTGTTTTCAATGGAGGAGCTTTTGTCATTAAAAGTGAAGTCATGGATCTGAGATACATTGCTTGCTGTTCCAATTCTTCAGCCAGTAGGTCAGTGACCCGGCGCGTACTTAGAATCCGAATACCATGTGACTTGGTACACTGATCAGGTAGGTTGGCGTCTTGAGTCATTCTTTGGAATCGAAACATCGCTTTTCCATCTAATCCGGTGGTACGATTTCAATATGCCTTTGATTCAACACTGAGGACAAAATCGACCTAACGATCATTCTTAACTTGACCTAAAGTCAGAATCAGTGTCATCACTTATATTCTAGTGTGCACCTGAATATACCAGCATATTATTCCTCATTCTCCCGAAGAGACTTGAGGATTCACTAAACATCCCATTTAGTATTCATCCGCAGGTTTAGATAACCATTCCTGAGAGGTAATATCGCAATTTCCAGGTGAATGGATGGGATTGCCAATGATCGATTCTCGAGAATTTGAGTGAATCAAATCCTTTAGAATGAATCCCGATGGTATGTCAGACTCTGACTTCAGATAACACACCCATGTTGTTTCCAACTGTTTCAGTGTCACCATTCACAAACACTAATCTACATACTACTCTACTAATATTGATGCCAAGTCTACAAAAGACTTATCAACATTCTGGTCAAGTCCACATATTAAAATATATGACTCTGAAATGACCTAGAGGTTTGCTTTAATCCCCAAAGGATATAAGTTATGGAAGGCATCCTGCCAAAGGTTCTTTCTGAATAAATTAACATACCGCCATTTGTTCTTAGCTAAAACCCTTCTGTTCTGAATGAATTCAGATTCCGTTGTTCGGCAAGGAAGTCTTAAGGAATCACCCCAATTTCCCGCTTTCTGACGAAATCAAGCAAGACTGAGTGGTAAGAGAAATCCCGGTCTGGTTAACTCTCTACCTATTAGGGAATCACCCCTAAATTACTCAGCTTTGCGTTGAAAGTTAAACTTTCCTTTTCATTCGACTCTTCTCTGTGTAGTTCCAATTACTCCCGCTGGGCCTGAGATACTCAGGTGGTTCTACAAGAGTTTCAACAGAACTGGAGTATCAAACTCCATTCATAGGGTTATGGCTTTTAAACCAACCTCTATGATCAGGATCCTACATATCCCACAAAGGACTATAGGTCATCAATCTACCCTATAGACCGTAAAGTCCTGCAATGGTTAATGGACAAACCATACTCCCACTGCGTTCGGGATGGAGTGATATACTGATCTAATTTAGTAGTTTTTATTAGAGTTATCACCAACTGCCGGTGTTGGATGTGGACTGAACAAATCAGTTAGTAACATCTTGAGTACAAATACTTCAAGATCTAAGGTTGTTATTTATAGACTCTATCAGACCGAGTTTGACAGTATAACCGTCATTCTCTGATTTTACGAGTATTATAACCAACCTTTACTCAATGCATTAAGATATTTCACGACCTGAACGTGTTCGCAAAATTTCCAGTCCTACCTTCAAGCACTCGGTGCTAAATGCCTCTATTTACGGAAGTGGGGTGAACCGAATTCACTCCTTATCCACAAATGCGTAGGCATCTTTTAGGTAGACTTCTCGGTTTTTCATTACAACGTAAACCGTTATTTTGCAACCAATATCTTAAATGAGTTCAGCAGCGTATTGTAGCACATCAATAACTATATAAGGCAAATTTATGGTGTATCCCTTAGTGAAAACATTTCACTGGGAGGCAGGCCGAGCATCAGTCCCGAAGACTACGTAATAACCTATTTCTGCGTATGGAATACTCTATCTCTGGTGAAATCAGAGATTTCCTCCAAATATTTTGGATAAACTTACCGGAGTCTCGAATAGTTGTCAGACAATATGTCACCACTCAGAAGCTCCGACTAGCTTTTATTTTTCATATGACCCCGAAGGTTGTTATGAACAAGCTATGTTACTTCTTTAAATCTATTACCCTTTCCTGATTGAAAGGAAACTTAGTCATTGTTCCTTTTGAGACAGTGTTCCTTTGACCGGGAGATAGGAATCACCCTAAGCCGCTTCGCATCTTGTCTTTAGGGAATATGCACTAATTAATAGAATAGAAAGAAGCGTTTATCGAAATACGGAAACCATTTGCGTTTATATATTTTAGGATGTGTTACTAAAACCTTTTCAACAATGCTTAGTGGTTCTGACTTTATCAAACAAAAGTCCGAGTCTTGGATTCGTGCTACGAATGTTATATTCATCGTCAATAAGACAAACAAATTATCCTATTGAAAATGAATACGTTCGTTCCAATGAATCCGAAAACATAAAATGAATTTTCTGTGATACCCAAGAATTGAATCCGAGATTCATTTCCTTATATCACTCCCACTAGTCTATCTGAAATAACTGCCCGTTGTTTATTTTATTTATCGTTTAATGCAAAGCTACCTGGTTCTTCCAAAGAACTTTAGATTTTGAGAAAATTGCTTCGGATGAATTGGTTAGTGATCCGAAATCACTTTCCTTATCCTCTAATTTCCAATTTATTAATTTTCCGGTTTAGCCTTAAAACTACTTAGTTTAGATGACTGACACATATAAACATTCTTTCCCATTCTTGACTTTCCTTAGATGAAAACAGTCTTGAACTAGCAGTTCGTTTGAGTAGACACTACTCTTGAACTGTGGGATGTTCAGTGTTACTTGCTTGGACTATCGATTTTTCTAATCGTCAAATCATAAGACCAAAGCTCCCACTAGTTTATCGGTTCCAAATACCGTCTAACTAGCAACACTTTGTATTTATGATTTTTCAAAGATTAGAACATCACCTAGAACTAAGCTCCCACTAGTTTATCAGTTCCAAATACTGTCTAACTGATGCGTACCAAGAGAGTGAGGAAGATGATAAAGTCGTTGGTGATGTTGAAGATGCGTTGAGGAAATTAGTTCTTTCATTATCTTATAATCGAGTGGGAGAGGAAAACTTGTCTACTTTATTATTATTTATATGTAATAAGGGGTAGGGGGTATTTTGGGGAGTTCTGGCCAATTTTGCATAACCCTTCCCAAAATGGCAGTTTTGCCAAACCCAACCTTCGGCTTACTATTTTGGGAACCGACAGATTCTATCCCGATGTTCTCTACACTTTAAGGGTATCCTAGGTCCTAAACCACATTTACCTACCTTTTCGGACCTACAAAAACCCGATACCTTTTTTACCTTAAGTTTTGGAAACTTTCCTTACTAAAAATAGACCATGTCTAGTTTTGCACCCAAGACATGTCCAAGACTTGTCCAAGACATGCCTTGGACGTGGCTTATTATCCCACATCGATTTGAGTCTAATCCAAGCTTCCAAACTACAAACTATAAGTTGTTTTGTCCCACATTGCTAGTTTGGGAGTAGTTTCACTTTTTGAGTTCTATATAAGGCATGTACTTACCATGTATAAGCTACACATTATTTTGAGTGATATTTTATATCTTTAAAGTTTCAGTGATTGAAACAAACATAGTTAAAACTTTTCCTTGCGACTGGGTGAAGGGTTAACTCGAGAATATATCAAAGGTGTGAGCAACCTTTGTGCGACATTCTCAAAACTTGGAGAAACCCGAAGTGCGATTCCGAGGGTGAATCTAAGTCTGCTCTTTTCTTTGTTCTTCATTTTCGTTCTTATTATCCAAAGCTAGTAAGTATTTTCGATTTTCCTTCTTGTTTCCTTTCAATAAAAACGTGTTTTTAGCTCTATTAGCAAGAATACTTAAATCTAGATCCTTAGTATACATATCATTTGGTATCAGAGATCAAGGGATTTAGGTGTTCATACTTGAATCTTCTTGTTTATTTCATCTTGTTCTTCTTTGTTCTTATAATTTTTTTTTTCCTTCTATACATTTAAAAAAACAACAAAACGAAAATATCTCCTTTCTTTAGCATAAAAAACGTGGCCATCATTTTGTTGTTTGCCTATTTTGATTTCTAGACATTTATTTTCCTCTCTTATGTGCTAGATTCTTGGTTGCCTTGTTTAATGTCACCTATAGTTTTAATCTTTATTGTTCTTAGCCATATCCACGAATTTGCAACCAATTTTCCTCAATTCAGATCGGCCCCTTTTGTGTCAAGTGTTGTAACTTGTTCCTCTTGATATATTTATCATAAGTAGTCATACTTGGTTAATTAGTAACATTTACTACTTATTTAGTGCTCCTTTACTCTTTTATAAGTTAAAAGTTGTTTGATATTCCATAGTTTAAAAAAAAAATAAAAAAAATTTTAAACAAAAAAAAAACGAATAAAAAAAAAAAAAAAAAAAACAAACAGCTCGTCTATTAAAAAAAACAAAAAAACAAGCCTTTTAGATTAAAAAAAGGAAAGAAGAGACAAGTGTGGAGAATACTTGTTCTTGTCTTGCACTTTCTTGAGTTGTTACTTGACTACTTGATACTTGTTTCCTTGTTACTACATCTTTTCCACACACACTTTCTTTTCTTTTCACTCAACATCAAGCCCGTCTTCCAAACAACTCTACTTTCATAGATTGCCTTGGGAGTTTGTCTTTGGTGTTTTTCGTAAGTTGTGATTTGTTGTGCTTATTTGCTTGAGTTTTTTATTTATTCGACGGTTGAACATCACCCTTCGTAAGTATTGAGGGTGTGTGTAAACACGAGAGATTAGTGAGGTAAACACTTCAAAATGGCTGATGATGATCAAGGTGAGACTAATTGGGAAGGTAGATTTCGCCTTCATCAAGAGGCGGTCAATGCTGATTTGAATCGAAAGCTTGAGGATATTCAACAAGGTATTGCGGATCAAATTGCGATATTATTTCAACAGCATGGTCTTGGTAATGGTGGAGGACGTGGACGTGGTAGAGGTAATGAGGGACGTGGTGTTGGTGGTCATGGTTTGATTGGTGGACGTGGTGTAGGTGGTGGCCGTGGATATGTTGAGGAGGAGGAGGAACTTAGTGATCTTGCGGATGATTATGCACACGAGGAGTTTGAGGCTTTACCGGATGATTCTTTGCGGGGTTTGAAGTATAAAATTCCTTCCTTTGATGGTAAGTCGGATCCGGGCAAGTATTTGGAGTGGGAAATGAAAATGAACCAAATTTTTGCGGTTCATAATTATAGTGACTCAAAGAAGATGCGGATTGCGACTTTGGAATTTACGGGTTATGCTATGTCATGGTGGCATAGTTTTCAAGAAATCCGGCGAAGACGGGGAGAGCAACCGATTAATAGCTGGACTTTACTTACGGAGCATATGCGCATAAAATGGGTTCCAAACCATTATTTTCGTGATCAAACTTTTAAGTTGCAGCAATTAACTCAGTCGGGAAATCAGTAGAAGAATTTCATGAGGAAATGCAATTGACGTGCGTTCGAATATTATTGAGCCCAAGGATGTGACTATGCAGCGTTTTTTATGTGGGTTACAGGATGATATTGCGGGGCAAGTGGAACTTTAGAATTATGATAATTTACATGACATGGTTAACGGGGCTATGATGGTTGAGAGGCGTCTTAAGAGTAGACGTGAAGAACGGGCAAAGTTTAGTCGTCCATTTGGTATTCGGAGTTCTCCTAATTCTACTTTTCAGCCCTGGGTTTCTTCCACTACTTCTTCAAATGCACCTTCGAAGTCCATTGATACTACATCTCGTTCTACTAATCACAAGTCGAAAATTGCTGAAATTTTGACTCCGGATAAAGGCAAAGCTGTTGTGGGGCGTTCGAGGGATATAAAATGTTATAAATGCAAAGGCAAGGGTCATTTTGCGGTTAATTGTCCAAACAAACGATCTATGACCATTAAGGAACATCCGGGGCATGCGTTTCGTATGAATCTCATTCGGACGAGGAAAGTGGCAATGATGATAGAGAGGACGTGGGGGATTTGGAAGCACACGCCACACCCACATATGGTGCGTATTATGTCATCTGGAAGACATTGGCTGTCCATGCTAAGTTGGAGGATTCGATTCAACGGGAGAATATCTTTCAATCCACTTGTGGCATCATGGGGAGAACGTGCAATTACATTATAGATTCCGGGAGTTGTGCTAACTTGATAAGTGACCTTTTGGTTAAGGATTTTAATTTCCAGCTTTTACCACATGCACATCCTTATAACTTGCAATGATTGAATGACGAGAGTGATCTTCGTGTGTCGCACCAAGCTTATGTTAAGTTCCAAGTCGGTAAATTAGTTGACGAGGTTTTATGTGATGTTGTACCACTTAGTGTCACTCATTTGCTGTTAGGTAGGCCGTGGCAATTTGATAGAACAGCCATGTATAACGGTCGCCTAAACACTTGGTCTTTTACTTTACGAGGTCACACAATCACTTTACATCCAATGACACCCACACAAGTTCACTCGGAGTTGGTACGCATGTCTACTACTCGTAATGCTGCAAAGTCACGTGAGCAAAAAAATAAAAGTGAGGGTGCCTTAGTTGAAAATCATGGCGTTAATGTGGAGATAAAAGCCACGAGGGAGATTTATCACGTATTGAGGAAAGTAATGTTGAAAATTGCAAAATGGCAAGGGAGGGCATTACTTTTGAGGGAGATACTCGGATGGTGCAGCTTGGTAAGGGAGTGGGATTCCAAAATCACGAGGGTAAAAGAAAAGTTGAAAAGAAAGATGTCAAGGGAGTGAAGCACAGTTTCCTCGCAAAACCGAACCTGGTTACTACCACATTGAATAGTGGAAATTGCGTTTTTCTTGTTTATTTTAAGGAAGTCGTCCCAAGTTTTAAGTGCTTGGTTTCTTTTGACGACTTAACCACTTCCCTTCCGAGTGTTGTTTGTTTTTTGTTGCAGGATTATGCGGATGTTTTTCCGGAGGAGGAACCAAGTGGTTTACAACCACTACGTGGAGTTGAACATCAAATAGACTTGGTTCCGGGGGCAACACTTCCAAACAGGCCTGCATATCGTGCTAATCCTGAGGAAACTAAAGAGATCCAAAAGCAAGTTGCAGAGCTGTTGAATAAAGGACGAATTCGAGAGTCCTTAAGTCCGTGTGCCGTTCCCGTGATAGTCGTTCCTAAAAAGAGTGGCGAGTGGCGTATGTGTATGGATTGCCGAGCGATAAATAACATAACTGTTAAGTACCGTTACCCTATTCCGCGTTTAAACGATATGCTCGATGAGTTACACGGTAGTAAAGTCTTTACTAAAGTCGATTTACGGAGTGGGTATCATCAAGTCCGTATACGTGAGGGAGATGAGTGGAAAACCGCTTTTAAGACTAAGTTTGGGCTTTACGAGTGGTTAGTTATGCCGTTTGGTCTTACGAATGCACCGTCCACGTTTATGCGCTTAATGAACGAAGTACTCCGTGAGTTTATAGGTCATTTCGTGGTGGTTTATTTCGATGATATTTTGATTTATAGCACAAATCTTGATATTCACATGGATCATTTGAGAGCAGTACTTGAGACACTATGTCGTGCTAAGTTGTATGCGAACTTAAAAAAGTGTGATTTTTGTTTGGATAGAGTCGTGTTTCTTGGTTTTGTTGTAAGTGCAGATGGCGTGGAGGTGGACCAAGAAAAATTTCAGGCAATTAAAGAATGGCCTCAACTAAAAACGGTAGGTGATGTACGAAGCTTTCTAGGCTTGGCGGGGTTTTACGGACGTTTCGTAAAGGATTTCAGCTCCATTGCTGCTCCGTTGACGGAACTAATCAAAAAGAATGTGCCATTCACTTGGGGAGCTCGACAAAGGGAGTCTTTTGAAACCCTTAAGTTTAAACTTATTTCTGCACCTATTCTTGCTTTACCTGATTTCGATAAAGTCTTCGAATTAGAGTGCGATGCTTCGGGTGTAGGTATTGGGGGCGGGTTACTACAAGAAAAACGTACCATTGCCTATTTTTCCGAAAAACTTAAGGGTGCGCAATTATATTACTCCACGTATGATAAAGAGTTGTATGCTTTAATTCGTTGTCTACAAACGTGGCAACATTACCTACGACCTCGAGAGTTCATTATTCACACGGACCACGAGTCTTTAAAGTACCTTAAGGTTCAAGGTAAGTTAAGTAAGCGCCATATTCGTTACATCGAGTTTATCGAGTCCTTTCCATATGTGATTAAGTTTAAAAAAGGACAAGATAATGTTGTGGCCGATGCTTTGTCACGTAGACATTCTTTAATCACGTCTTTGCAAACTAGAATGTTTGGGTTTGAGAGTTTAAAGGACTTATATCCTAATGATGTTGATTTTGGAGAGGTTTTTCGCAAGTGTCCGTCATCCATTATCCCTGACTTTTATATACATGATGGATTTTTGTTCAAAGGAGATAAGTTATGCATTCCTAGGACATCTATATGTGAGTTGTTGTTGAGAGAATCACATGGGGGTGGTTTAATAGGTCACTTTGGCATTGATAAGACGTTGGAGATGTTACAAACTCATTTCTTTTGGCCTAAGATGCGGGCTGATGTCACTAGATTTTGTGATTCTTGCCTCACATGTAAGCATGCTAAATCGACTTTAAAACCACACGGTTTGTATACACAACTACCTATTCCTACCACTCCTTGGACTGATATTTCGATGGATTTTGTGTTAGGCTTACCTAGGTCTAAGAGTGGGAAAGACTCCGTGTTTGTGGTGGTCGATAGATTTTCTAAGATGGCTCATTTTATTCCGTGTTCTAAGACTAATGATGCATCTTATGTGGCTTATTTGTTCTTCAAGGAGATAGTGCGATTGTTTGGGATTCCTAGAACCATTGTAAGTGACCGTGATACTAAGTTTGTAAGTCACTTTTGGCACGTTTTGTGGTTACGTCTAGGCACACATTTACTCTTTTCCACTTCGTTCCACCCACAAACAGATGGTCAAACCGAAGTCGTGAATCGTGTGTTGGGTCAGTTACTCAGAACAGTTGTGCAACGAAATTTAAAGAATTGGGAATCGAGTTTGCCTTACATTGAGTTTGCATATAATCGAGTTAAACACTCAGCTACTCAATTTGCTCCATTTGAACTCGTTTATGGATATTTTCCTTCTACACTATTTGATTTTGTTCCTTTGCCTCCAGGTGAGCACGTGAGTATGGATGGGGAAGCTAAAGCTAAGTTGGTAAAGACTCTTCATGAAAAGGCACGGCTGAATGTTGAAAAGGCTATGGAGAGTTATGCGAAGAAAGCGAATAAAGGTCGGAAAGAGTTGATCTTTGAGCCGGGTGACTTGGTTTGGCTACATCTTCGGAAGGATAGATTTCCACATTTGCGCAAGACAAAGCTGAATGCCCGTGGTGATGGACCATTCAAGGTGTTAAATCGCATCAACAATAATGCATACGAACTTGATATCCCTCTGGATTGGAATATATCATCGACTTTCAACGTAGGTGATTTGACTCCTTTCAAGGCTCATTCAGATCTGAGGACAGATCCTTTTCAACCGGGAGGGAGTGATGCGTACCAAGAGAGTGAGGAAGATGATAAATTCGTTGGTGATGTTGAAGATGCGTTGGAGATTCAAGATGGACCAATGACGAGAGCACGGAAGCGAAGACTCGAAGATGCGTTGAAGAAATTAGTTCTTTCATTATCTTATAATCGAGTGGGAGAGGAAAACTTGTCTACTTTATTAATATTTATATGTAATAAGGGGTAGGGGTATTTTGGGGAGTTCTGGCCAATTTTGCATAACCTGCCCAAAATGGCAGTTTTGCCAAACCCGACCTTCGGCTTACTATTTTGGGAACCGACAGGATTCTATCCCGATGTTCCCTACACTTTAAGGGTATCCTAGGTCCTAAAACACATTTACCTACCTTTTCAGACCTACAAAAACTCGATACCTTTTTTTACCTTAAGTTTTGGAAACTTTCCTTCCTAAAAATAGACCATGTCTAGTTTTGCACCCAAGACATGTCCAAGACTTGTCCAAGACATGCCTTGGACGTGGCTTATTATCCCACATCGATTTGAGTCTAATCCAAGCTTCCAAACTACAAACTATAAGTTGTTTTGTCCCACATTGCTAGTTTGGGAGTAGTTTCACTTTTTGAGTTCTATATAAGGCATGTACTTAATTACCATGTATAAGCTACACATTATTTTGAGTGATATTTTATATCTTTAAAGTTTCAGTGATTGAAAAAAACATAGTTAAAACTTTTCCTTGCGACTGGGTGAAGGGTTAACTCGAGAATATATCAAAGGTGTGAGCAACCTTTGTGCGACATTCTCAAAACATGGAGAAACCCGAAGTGCGATTCCGAGGGTGGATCTAAGCATGCTCTTTTCTTTGTTCTTCATTTTCGTTCTTATTATCCAAATCTAGTAAGTATTTTCGATTTTCCTTCTTGTTTCCTTTCAATAAAAATGTGTTATTAGCTCTATTAGCAAGAATACTTAAATCTAGATCCTTAGTATACATATCACTAACTTGCAATGCTGTGTTCATGATGTTTCAAAGATTATAAAATCTCCAGAACTAAGCTCCCACAAGTTTATCAGTTCCAAATACTGTCTAACTAGAAACGCTTTATTCTTGTTATTCCAAAGGAAAAAATCTTATGCAGTCCATTACACATTTCTAATGATTCGGAAAAACAACAAATCATAAGGCTAAGGCTCCCACTAGTTTATCGGTTCCAAATACCGTCTAACTAGCAACGCCTTATGTATATGATTTTCCAATTTTTCAATTTAGAAATTTGTTGTGTAATTACACTTTTTAAATTCACTAAATGAATTTGTCTGATAGTCCTATATTATCTTTTGTAAACTAAGTATGGTCGTCTCTCGTTCAACACGAGTGACATCCGTGACATACCTATACTATGTCACTTAAGTTTTTAAAGGCTCAAGGGAAAAATCTCTTCCGAAAAATTAACTGCATTTGTTGATAATTACAACGTACTTGTTACTCTCCACATTTTTAATGAAGTTATATTACTAACAGTTTAGTAGCCTAGAGATTTAGCTGTAAATAAAATGACAGAAAATTAAATTCAAAAGTAAATTTTCACTACTAGATTTTTATTTTAGGAATAATAAACTTGTTTAAAGTCTATCCTACCATTCCAAGGATTTAATCTCACACCTTAGTGCCGCCGCAGGGTCAGTCAAAGAGGTGACGATTAAACTGAGACAATCTCTCTCAATGATTAAGCTTCGAGAATCGAATATCTCACGAGAATCAGACATCCCGGGCCTTACTTCATTGATTACCTTCCTTTTCTAGCCTAGATATTTCGAAAATATCCATAAAGAGTGTGACCTACTATATCAGATCTCAAAGTACGCCCAGAGTATGCCGCCGCAGGGTCGGTCAGTGACTCAACGAGTACCCGAAATCCTATCCGTTCGGAGGCCAAGCCTTGAATTTTGATAGGGGTGAACACCACCCGCAGGGGGCCGGAATCAAAGAGGCTCAATGCGTCACCCTTCTCTCACATTTTTGCACCTATAGTAGAGGCCGTGGGGTCGGCTGTCGCCTTCCCTGCTCCCACTCAATATTTTGAAAAAGTGGTGAGTTTACTAATTACGGTTTCGGTCTTGACAATAAGAAACAGTAAATCAAAGTACTCCAAACAGGGTCGGTTATGTAGGCAAGCCTACGCCGTCTTATTCGTTGGAACATATGTGACAGTTCCGGCTAATCCGGCAAGAGAAGCCCCGTTTAGCCCAAGGGCTTATCGGCTATGCTAAGTCTTGTCGAACCACTGTAACGTACATCACACGTGGAAGGGAAGTCGATTGAGCCGAAGCTCGGTTGAACTCGCCCAACCATGGTTAGACCATTTCCGAACCCATGTACAATGATTTTCCGATTCCTAAATTATCAACCAAAGCGTAATATCGTTTCTGTTTAAGATAGGTTCACCGAAAACTCAACGATTTATCTAAAGTGGGATTCACCGAGAATCCAACACTAAAATCGTAACGATTGACAAAACCCGGTTCCTCGGTTTTAATAATTAGTTACTTAATTAATTAACTACCACATATTAATTAAAAAAGCTTTTAACTAATTATACGAGTTATACATGCCTAATTTATTCGAAATAAACTAGCTATATGTATGCATTGGAGTGGAATCATGATATGATGCATGTCATGGCAATTTTTCGGTTCTATCACATAATTTCGATCAAACACGAAAAAATAAACGGAAAAATTTAACACCGAGATGGATCGTTGGTACCCCCGTATTTAACCTAAAAAAAAACAACACAAACCCTAACTAGGGTTTACTATTTTTTAATCTGCTGCTGCTGCGATTTATCGATGATCGGACATCCAAACGAACCTTGATCGTCACGAAACTTTTTGGACCTGTTCTTCACTCCTCCTAATTCAATCTGAACGGTTGGATCTTCGTTTCAACGGTCTAATTATCTCCAAAAATCCGCCGATCTAACTGCTGCATCTGTTTATAACCGCGGCGCAACAGTGTCTTCCCGGGGACGATCGGGTATCGAGACAAATCCCGATCAACCTGAACTTTTTAGGGATTGTTCATAACTCCATGGTAGTCAATCTGAACGGTCGGATCTTCGTTTCAACGGTCCAATGTTTTCCAGAAATTCAACGAACTCACAGCTAGGGTTTTAATGCCTGCTGTGCTTTTCTGTTACATCAGCAACTTTATAGCAGCGATCGGACATCGAGATGGACTCCGATTGTCACGAAATTTTGAGGGCATGTTCTTCAACTTTTATTCTTCATTATTACCGGAGGGATTGTTGTTTCAACTGCTCAAACTCCAGGAAAAAATAAAAAACGGAACAGCAACAAAACAGATCTACTTCTAGGAAACTAAAATTACAAAATTTCCTACACTCATATAAACGAATTTATATGAGTTTACAATAGATCTAACGAGTAAACAGTACCAACCCCAATCCATCTCTTCAACCAAGACAATCACAAAGCATCATCATCATAATTTTCGATAATAAAAAAAACGAAAAACAAGCAATCTACACATGATATTCCACTCCTTAGATCTAAAATTCACATACTTTGATTGATAGATCAAAGGCTCCGATACCACTGTAGGATGTAATATCATCGGATGGATCATGGATCCACCCGATTACGCAGCGGAAAGAATAAGATCTAGATCTAACAACCAAAATACATAAATAATAGATCTAACCTACGAGGGGGTTAGATCACCAACCTTTTCATGGTGCAAAACGTCAAGAACAAGTTGAGAGCCTATTTGAGAAGCCAAAGTCTTCCAACGTGTGTCTCCAAGCACCACCAGGTGGATGATGTTTCAAGTCGCCGGACCTCCTCGATATGCTACCTTAGAAAAACCCGAAGTTTTTCTAAAACTCGAACCCAAGTATTTAGCCGAAAATTCAAGCTATTTTACTCCCAAATTTCGTGCATAATGTGATGTGATTTAGGCTTGGGAGAACTCTCTTTATATAGTAGAGTAATACTTGTCCTCCAAGGATTTAATAATTATTAAATTAATCCTTTTCCTTAAAAAGATAAATCTAAAATATTCCTAAATTAATTAGGATATACAAAAGATTTTCTTTTCCTTAAATTATTTAACACATAAATAATTTAATCACATGTCTTATTATTTATTAAGAAAACTAATTTCCCAACAAATAATAAAATCAAAATTGCGCCACCTTAAACCCTATCATACAAGGGTCACACGCATTTTGACACATTGGGCCGAGTCCACGAAAAATTTCTTTTCCATGTATTTAATTATCTAGTCCAACTAAACAATTAATCCACATATCAATTAAATAGTCCAATCCAACTATTTAATTATAATTGAGGTGAAACGACGAGAAAACCTATATGCTATATTAGGAGCCACGTCGGGGACCATGGACCCATATTCAGTAGCTACAATAAATTAAATAAAATTATTCGTCAGACCGAACAATTATATTCAATCTATTAATTCCGGGATTACACCACCATAAACTCGAAACTGAACTCTGCCGAATATAGATAACTTACACTCAACCATGAGTCGATAAGTGTCCACTGATATAATCATTACATACGGATATATCCTCCATAGACTGTTCATTTCAAGTCGGGATATTTCCGTAAACCCTTCTCGAAACATATTATCCTTATTTACCATTAACCCCCTAGTGATCAATTAGTTCACATACCGGACTAGTAGCTAATTAGTCTAACATGAACTCCCGGGACCGATCATTTTCTTAGGGCTAACAAATAAGGGAACTGTCTGTCTACTTCCCGAGGGAAGGAATGGATTCCATATCTGTGATAGCACAGACTACTCACTCATCCCAGAATAGAGCCAACGAGAAGTGTTGGACCACATACTACGAAGTGATCCTTACTAACACATCAAACCCTACCCTAGTCTAAGAAGTTGTCTGTGATCACCTCGGGATTGAGATTAATCCATATATGATCATCTTGTGATTCGACAAGACTTCTCGATTACGGAATTATATCGAGAAATCGGTCCAGCCCTATATGATTATCATCATATATAAATGCCCCACTAGGTACCATATTACCGTCAGTCCGGATAAGACTGTCACACCTAAAGTGTTCTGGGCGCATTATTAGCATATTAATCATGAGACCCATACTTAGATCAATCAACGCTACGGACTAAGTTAATTTTAAGTACATCTCACTAACTCAATCCTCTTGTGCATAGCCATACACTGAGTTATGTGATTACATAAACGAGGTACTTATGGTTTTCAGTAGTGTCTTAATTATAAGCACACATGCATATAGTAAGATGAATTATTAATTTTATCCTAAAACAATTATATAATTGTCTTTTGGCACTACACCTAACAGTTCGTTCTTCACCGAACGATGTAGATCTAAGGATACGATATGAGGCATTGGGGATTCCTTGTCTATAAGGATCCACACGCCTAGATCTGTTATCCGATGACCTATAGATGACTTTGGTATGATCGACAACCATGTTTTTAGTAGATCTATATAATTTCTTTATGAATCTCTATTTTAGCCGTTACGTATATAGAAACGCTAAGATTTAGTTTTTTGCAGCGTCAATATAGCCACGTCTTTATGGTGTGATTGTCCACCTAGAATTTCTTGTCTTAGTAGGTATGGCTACGGCTACGTTGCTCGTCTGTTTTAATTAGCGTATTATTAGGAAATACCAATATAGTGCTCCTAGGTCGGCTCATGAATTGATCTTCCGGGACTTTCAGCGAGATCTAGATCTGTGTTATATTTGGGAATTGCTAGCACCTAGTTATACGTACGTCGTAGATTAGCATGAGACCGTGCAGGTAATTGTTAATGGGACGGAGACTGATGCGATCGTCTAGGAAGTACGCCTAATCACAGGAATGTTGCCTAGGTGAGGAATACGGTTAATATCGGCATCCCTAGTTTTGTAAGCATGCAAGTTATATGAGATGGAGGCCTAAAAAGCGAAGTCACGTAATGTAGCATAGTGATCTAGATGGCCTACCCGGAGCTAGATCTAGTTTAGGGGATGACTCCCGTAGCCAATATAAGGGAAATACGGATCGGGTGAGTAGTTGTGAAGTATTGTTTAATTATATAGTTCACTAATTCCAAGCGATAACATAATAATTGGGGAGGTTAATTACGTTGTTTATGTGTTGTGTCGAGTCGTGTCTTTTATCTTTTCTTGTCTTTTGTTGGTCGTAGACCGCCTTCGTGTCCTTGATATGAGTAATTAGTTGTTTGTATATAAATGACCCACAATTGGTTCCCTATGGGATCGACCTTGATTCGCTATAGCTATACTACGATGGACCTAGTCCTCTTGCTAGTATTGGTTTATGGTGGTCAAGTATTTTATTATCACTTGATCTACGTCATCAATCATCCAAACCTTCACGTGTTTGTTTGAGTTCCTTAGCAAGTCGGTCTAACTCATCATCCAAACCTTCGCGTGTTTGTGTGATTTCCTTAGCAAGTCGGTCTTCAAAGGCTTTTCGTTGAAATTCAAGTTTACCATCCATATTATCATAATCATTATCAGCCATAGCGTGAGGCTTATGGGGATGAAAACTCACTATTCACTCGTGTTTACACTCACAAGATAGTCCAAAAATACAAGAACTCTACGACACAACCCAAGCTACAAAAAAAAATTACTCTTGTTTTTATCACAAAAAATTTTCGTAACACCAAATTTTGCACAAGAACTCAACGACACAACACAAGCTAAAAAAACCAAAAAAAGTTTTTGTAGAATTTTCCCGCCAACACAAGCTAAAGTTTTTTTTTCTTCTGAAAACAGAACGTGAAGCTCGTGTGGTGTGTGTAGAGACAATCAAATTTTCTGGAAGTGCTTCGTCAAGATTGATCGGAGTACTACTCTTTCGATCGTAAATCAAGAATCCGGTTTCCTTAAATTCTTGATAATTCTTGATGTTCTTGATTCGGTTTTTGGAGTGTCGATCAAGAACGAGGAAGATACCAGTATTGATTAAATCCCGTAATTTTGTGCTTCGTTCTGCTCTCTTTTTCTTTTCTTTATTAATTTTTTTTGTAAAAGGGTCGGCCTTACAATAAATTAAAGACTTTACAACAAATCAAGAAGTAAATGCTGAACAGAAATATTGATTAATTGAAATCGAACTAGTCCAAGAACCTGAAGTATCCTGCAATTGGGAGGTTTCTTGTGGTGCAAGAAGTCCAAGAACGTTGATAATATGCAGCAAATAGCAGGAATAATTCTGTCCGGAAGCGAAAAATCAAACGCAGCAGTAGACGTGTAATGCAGCAGCAAATTTCCAAAGAATCCGTCCTAGAACAAATTAGGGTTCTTGGATTGCAAGAACGTCTAGGGTTACGAAAAGAGCAGCAGAAATTCGAGAATAGTGCAGCAGACGTTGAAGCTTTAATCCCTAAATCTCTGATACCACTTGATAGCAATCTGATTGTAGGATCTAGATCAAAGCTTCGACTTTTATTGATTCAACACTTGACTTTAAGCTTATTCGAATTCAATCTAGGTTTTTCCGAACAAGAACAGCTTCCTGAATGTATAAAACGTGGACTATTAGGAAATAAAATGAAAGTAACAAAAATAATCAATCTCTGATTATTGTCTCGTGGTAACCTTATCTCAGGAACACCACCCAACTATTCTATCTCAGAATAATTGAAAGAAACTCCAATCTCTGAAAAGTTCCTTGATTATAAACTAAGGTTTAATCTCAAAAATAATCTGCATAATACGTTCATGTTTGACAACTATAAATAGCAAAATAGAAACCTAATTCCTAAGGAAATAAGGCGCCACTTTATCAGCCTTGGGCCTGAATATTAACTTCCTAATTAAATAAAAAGCCTAATTAAAAATAGCATAATTAAAAGTCCATAAAATATTCAGCAAATATGATGCATAAAACACCCCATACTTGGGCCTTTTTACACATTAAGCCCAATCAGCAATGAATATGTAACATCCCGACTTTTCAGAAAAGGGTAAAAGAGTCTTTTAACAAATTCAGGTTTTTTCGGGTTATTTAATTAAACGATTTGAAGTATATTTATATATATATATATATTTTGTTATATAAGAGAGAAAAACCAGATTTTTGTTAAGCAAGGGTGTTTTAGTAAAAAGGGGTTTATTTTGGAAGTGGGTATTTAAGGTTAACCTAACACTAATCTCCTAAACCTAATTAGAAATCAGTTTTCACGTTTCCCCCTCCTCTCCTGCGCAAATGAGAAAGAAAAGGGAGAGACTAGAAGAGTTCTTCAACCATCAAAGGAAGGGTTGATCGTTTTTCTGAGCAAATTCAAGAGTTGGAATCGTCGTGTAGAGGACAGCGTTTTGCCTTCGGTTTGGTTGTGTTTTAGCAGCTTTTCTCTGAGTTTTGATCTGGTTGGTGGCTGCATTTAGGTAAGGAGAACCCTTACGTTTGCAGTTTTTGATTATACATTGGTTGTGTTGAATTCTTGTTGCTTTGGTGATCTAAATTGTGTTAATTTGATGCCTAAATGATGGGTGATGTTCGGTATGGGTGGTAGTTTAATTCGAGTGTTTTTGGTCAGGAAAGTTTGGGTTTTTGTTTGAAAAACGGATGAATACGATGATGTGCAAAAATCAGTTTCTGGAAAATCGCCAGGTCGGACGGGCGTCCGGTTTTCTGGACGGGCGTCCAACCTTGGACGAGCGTCGGATACCTCGGACGGGCGTCGAGGTGAAATTTTGATACGGATTGAAAGGGGAATGTCCGGACGGGCGTCCACCATTTTGGACGAGCGTTCAGGGCCTTCAGACGGGCGTCTGGTCCTTCAGACGGGCGTCCACCTGGAGCTGGTCTTCCAGCTTGTTTATTTTGGCTTTCGATGAGGGATTGTTATCTAAATAAACTAGGATGGTCGATTAATCACATAATGTAACACAACTTGCTAGATAAAAGATTAAACACCATGTGGTCTTGGGTAGATCCCGAAGATCTATAGCGTGATGTGTGAACGGACGAGTCAAAGTGAGTGTCCTATCGGCTGCGGCCTATAGGCATCGCCGTATGTTCATACTATCGGAACCGGATATTGTATCCCGAAGATTTCAATACGTTCCGTGGTTATTGTATCCTGAAGATTTCAATATGTCACGTTCCACCTTGATTGCATGTTGTAACAAAGATAAGCTAAGTAGTTACAGTTTAGGCATATTGGGAGATGTAACCTTTATGCGTAGAATGGAGTCTGTCTTGCCTTTTTAGTTGAAACCTAATAATGTTCAACCTTATATATTCTAAGCTTAAACGTACTTCTCTTCTTTACTGAGTATTATATACTTACCCCTTGTGCATTTTTGTTATATGTGCTTGGGGGTGAGAAGGCGGACGATTGCGAGTTTTACGAGGAGTATGTTCCCGAGGAGGATCTCTGAGCTTGACATTTATTTTTATGCACTTTCATTTACGCATGCTATGATGCACTGTTTTATATACTTTGTTCATAGTACTTTGGGATGACGTGTGTTCATCTCTATTTCTTATTTCATAGTATTCGCTTGGACTTTCGAGGGACTTCAGTTGTATTGTTTTGATACACTTTCAGCTTTTAGTACTTTTTCTTATTCTAGCATCTTTATGGACATTTATTACCCGAGCATTAAATTTCCGCGCGCTTTGATTGTATTGATTGTAGGCTTACATGTATAAATGAATTAATTTTTATTTATATATGTGCCGAACGTCGTATTTCCGGATAAGGGCTCGGTGTCCGGGAGTGGGGCGTTACAGTTGGTATCAGAGAGAAGCGTTCCTTGCTTTTCTAGGCTTCCCTTCCTTAAGATAAGACCTTTAAGACTGCTTAGTAACCATTCTGACTTCTTTGATCTTTCAGAATTGCAGGAATTCATAGAAGTTTCTTTGCTGACCTAAACTTTTGTTTTTAAGATAGGGTATCTTAGATCTTTTAGAACCTTTCTGACTTCTTTTGTTCTTGGTGGAAAATCGTAAAACTAAGAATCTTTAGACCTTGGTCAAGTTTCACTAGGACCAGGTGAAGGGTCTTCCTAGGCAAAGGTTAGTTAGAGTTCCAAGCTCACATCCCTTATGTGGTGCCCTCTAGTGTTCCTTCTAGGATCTTTAGCAGAACCCTTCTCTTCTTTTGGAGCTTCTAGACTTTTCTCCTTTTGCTCTTTTCTTGGAGGATTTAAAGTTTTCTTATTGCGACCTTTTGATTCAATCATTACCTTGATTTTGTATTTTGGTGTTATGCAAAACGAGTAAAACAACTTTGTTCACGTTTCTATATGTCTTTTAATATTACTTCTGATGTTTCAAAAATTCTATAAATTTGCAGTCACTTAGGAAATTGCCTTATCTACATTTTCTATTTTGGCATCAACTTAGTTTTCAATATGGATTGTTCATAAATTGTTTAACAAGGAGGAGTACCCTGTTCAGAAAATTCTGCAGCGGTACTCTTACTTATGAGTCTGTTTTGAATAAGCTAAACATCTTCAAATGACTTTAATTTTTGATATGTTGTAGAAAACTCTCTGATCTGCAATTTTTGTTTTGGAGTCAAGTGCTAATTCTTTCTAGTTTGAGTTCAATCTGCAAATTAATGCAGATTTTAAATTTCTGAAAGTTTTGACAGCTTGCAGCAGTTGACGAAAATAATTATTTTTAACCAACTTATGCTTTTCCATAAATTCTGAATTTTGTGTAGCATATGTAAAGCTTGTATACCTACAACTTTTCTTTTTACATCTTGTTCAAAATTAATTTGGGTTACTTTGTGCAAGTCAATCATTTCATGGTTGATGTATGTACTTAAACTCTTAAAACCCTTTTAAGTACTTGTTCATGAAAGGCCATACAACATTCTTTCACCTTGGAAGTTTAGGTGTGGGGTAGTATGTGTTGGGAAGGCTTTGAAGCATAAGACCCTAACTTACTTGTTATCCAAAATAAGAAGTTTAGTGAGTAGATATTAAGTGTTGTAGATTTAATACCCTTTTGTGACAAGAAACACTTACATGGTGACTTTCCAATCCCATGTTTTCTTTAACGAGGTACTTTTTATAATCATTTGGATTCACACTTAGTTACCTCTAATTTCAAATGTTTTTCCCCTTGCATACTATTTGTGACCAATGTGGTAGCCGGATCATCCGTTTGAAACTTTTGAACTCGGTAAGAGTTCTTCCATGGCGAAGTTTTATTTTTCAAGTGTGCGCATACTTTGATGTTTTTTTTATGAAGATGTTTTCATAGTGTCAAATGCTTGATTTAAAGGAAATGAGTTTCTCATCCTTTGAACTATTTGAACTGGCAACTGCATAACCTTTCATTGCATCATGTTTAGCAAATTCGGGTCAATACACTTTTACATCCTAGTGCTTACCTTCAATGCATCCCATACACGATGTTTTGGTGCAGAAAACTTTTGTTTAAAGACTCAACTCTTTTATTAGAATTTTATACATTTCGAAAACAGGTGGAAAGATCAAACTTTCTCAAAACATCCATTTTAATTACATAATCCTTTGTCTTCCGGTAAGAATACGTGAACAACCATTCCTTACCAAAGTGTTATTTAGTAACTCCAGGCTACTTTTAAAAAAAAATTATATACATGTGTTCAAAAGTTCTATCGATAATTACTTTCAAGATACTTGCATCTTTTACTCCCTATGAAATTTTTGTCTTTGAATAAGCGAGTAGTTGAACCTCCCTTACAACTCATGCACGTCTTTTAAAGCTACGTTTGATAAAGGATTTTAGCATGCAACTTATTTTGTTAAGAGTTTTCCTCGACAAAGAAAAAAATTTTACTACATGTGTTAAGTTGTTTTGTTTTATTCTAAACCTTCTTTCTTCAAATTGGAAGAAATGACTTTCTGATTTTTTTTATCTTAAGAACAAAGGGTTGTGCTTATCCTTTGAACACTTTCCCCTTCAATTCAAAACCTTTTAACAAAATCACAATAGTCCTTATTGTGTGAATCTTTGAACGACACAAAAAAATGCACTATTCGAAACTCTTGTGTTTTCTTTACTCAGTCGTCACTTATGATTTCTTCACGAAGCACTTCTCCGGTTTACCTTTATCTTTGAACCTTTGGAGAAGATGTTTTCCCTCTTTCAAAAATAATATTTTAACTGCAACGGTTGTTGAAAGAAATAGATTATGCATTTTCTGAACTCTTTTGCTTTCTTTTCCACGTTATCATTCATGACCCCTTTCGCAACATTTCACCAATTTACTTGGATTCTCAGCATGAAATCTTTCGAAAGAATATTATTCGTCTTCAAATTTTTATATATATTTATTATATGTATATGTACATATTTGAATAATATTTGAGACTTCTTCCACTTCTAGACCTTTCTATTGAACTCTTTAATAGCAAGTTTGTCTTTCTTTTGCATTCAATCATACCACTAACTTCAAGAGAAAGGAAAATGTTCCAATCTGGATTTTGTAGAATGACCTCTCGTTTGTGATAAATGTCTCGGTCGAGTACTTTTGTTTTTAGTGACTTATCACAAGTACCCTCATATAGGCAAATTTTATATATCATCCATTTTGCATTATCTAAACAAATGTTTTATTATATGCATGTGAACCAAGTTCAATCCGTCTTCATTTTGTGTTATACATCTCAAGATTTTCCTACTTGCTATCTCCCTTAGTAGTTTCAAAATTTCAAAATATTTGCATAACCATTCTTACCTTCCTTCTGGAATCAAAGTGAGGACAAGTTTAAAACTTTGTTTCTTATAGATGTGTTGTTTAAAAAATAAACTCTTTCACAACTCCAATATTCTGTTGGACTATAAAATTATGGTTGCTTTGATAAACTCACTGTCGAAAGTCGTTTTCTTGTCTATAGGAAAGCCTTATAAGGTTGGTAGAAGATTTTATATGGTTACCTTTTGGAGACTAGTAAAGATTGAAGTTTGTCTATGGTTTGGGTGTGTTATAGATGGTTTAGTGCTGAATTGATAACAAGGCGGAATTGAAGTTCTTTAAGTTAATAGTTAGTTTCTTGAGGGTAAGGCGAATGTATAGATCAGAGTAACTTTTGTGTAAGTCTGGAAACTTTTGAAAGGGTGATGAATGGACAAAAAACCTAGAAGAATACTACATGTTAACTAGAGGATTGGCATGACTTTTGGGACAAAGTGTTATAGGAGGAGTTTAAGAAGTTAGGTTAGTAGAGTTGAGCATAAGGTAGATGAAAGGTGTGAATAAGATAGAATGGTGCTTGGGTCTGGAGTGCAAGATTAGTTGTGTGGAAAGTACTGAAGTCTTGTCGATGAAATTACTAAGGTTCAAATCAGTTGGAGATAACATTGGTGTATTTTTGAAAAGAAACTAGAAGGTACGCAAACTGGTATCTAAGTTGAGAGTGGTGTTGGTTCTGGCAAGTTTCGAGGACGAAACTTCTTTAAGGGGGGAAGAATGTAACATCCCGACTTTTCAGAAAAGGGTAAAAGAGTCTTTTAACAAATTCAGGTTTTTTCGGGTTATTTAATTAAACGATTTGAAGTATATTTATATATATATATATTTTGTTATATAAGAGAGAAAAACCAGATTTTTGTTAAGCAAGGGTGTTTTAGTAAAAAGGGGTTTATTTTGGAAGTGGGTATTTAAGGTTAACCTAACACTAATCTCCTAAACCTAATTAGAAATCGTTTTCACGTTTCCCCCTCCTCTCTGCGCAAATGAGAAAGAAAAGGGAGAGACTATAAGAGTTCTTCAACCATCAAAGGAAGGGTTGATCGTTTTTCGAGCAAATTCAAGAGTTGGAATCGTCGTGTAGAGGACGGCGTTTTGCCTTCGGTTTGGTTGTGTTGCAACGACTTTTCTCGAGTTTTGATCGGTTGGTGGCTGCATTTAGGTAAGGAGAACCCTTACGTTTGCGGTTTTTGATTATACATTGGTTGTGTTGAATTCTTGTTGCTTTGGTGATCTAAATTGTGTTAATTTGATGCCTAAATGATGGGTGATGTTCTGGTATGGGTGGTAGTTTAATTCGAGTGTTTTTGGTCAGGAAAGTTTGGGTTTTTGTTTGAAAAACGGATGAATACGATGATGTGCAAAAATCAGTTTCTGGAAAATCGCCAGGTCGGACGGGCGTCCGGTTTTCTGGATGGGCGTCCAACCTTGGACGAGCGTCTGGATACCTCGGACGGGCGTCTGAGGTGAAATTTTGATACAAGATTGAAAGGGGAATGTCTGGACGGGCGTCCACCATTTTGGACGAGCGTTCAGGGCCTTCAGACGGGCGTCTGGTCCTTCAGACGGGCGTCCACCTGGAGCTGGTCTTCCAGCTTGTTTATTTTGGCTTTCGATGAGGGATTGTTATCTAAATAAACTAGGATGGTCAGTTAATCACATAATGTAACACAACTTGCTAGATAAAAGATTAAACACCATGTGGTCTTGGGTAGATCCCGAAGATCTATAGCGTGATGTGTGAACGGACGAGGTCAAAGTGAGTGTCCTATCGGCCCGGGCCTATAGGCATCGCCGTATGTTCATACTATCGGAACCGGATATTGTATCCCGAAGATTTCAATACGTTCCGTGGTTATTGTATCCCGAAGATTTCAATATGTCACGTTCCACCTTGATTGCATGTTGTAACAAAGATAAGCTAAGTAGTTACGGTTTAGGCATATTGGGAGATGTAACCTTTATGCGTAGAATGGAGTCTTTGTCTTGCCTTTTTAATTGAAACCTAATAATGTTCAACCTTATATATTCTAAGCTTAAACGTACTTCTCTTCTTTACCGAGTATTATATACTTACCCCTTGTGCATTTTTGTTATATGTGCTTGGGGGTGAGAAGGCGGACGGGATTGCGAGTTTTACGAGGAGTATGTTCCCGAGGAGGATCTCTGAGCTTGACATTTATTTTTATGCACTTTCATTTACGCATGCTATGATGCACTGTTTTATATACTTTGTTCATAGTACTTTGGGATGACGTGTGTTCATCTCTATTTCTTATTTCATAGTATTCGTTTGGACTTTCGAGGGACTTCAGTTGTATTGTTTTGATACACTTTCAGCTTTTAGTACTTTTTCTTATTCTAGCATCTTTATGGACATTTATTACCCGAGCATTAAATTTCCGCGCGCTTTGATTGTATTGATTGTAGGCTTACATGTATAAATGAATTAATTTTTATTTATATATGTGCCGAACGTCGTATTTCCGGATAAGGGCTCGGTGTCCGGGAGTGGGGCGTTACAGAATAGGCTTAGAGTAGTTGGATCATCAATCCTCGAGGCCTCATTCTCCTTTCCAACATCTTGGACCAGCTTTGCATAAGCTTCTCGAGCCTTCTTCTCTTGAAAACGTGTAATAGGTCCATCTCGAACAATAATAGGATCCTTGGGATTGTGAATGCATGGCTGGTCATCTTGGAGTGCATCATCTATCCATGGGTCCAAGAGGCCTCGGTCTTTTGTTGCTTCCTCCACTTTCAATGACTTCGATTTCATCCAACTCTTTATTAATATCAACTTCTTTCCTTGACTTTTCACGGTCTTCGTTCTCGGTTTGCTTCTTAGTTACATTTGAAATAAGTGTGTCTTTACAACGTCTCTTTTCTTCCTCAGACGCCTTAGGACAAGCTTTCTCATTCTTCTTTTTTCTGGTATGGTATCCAGAGATGTGTTCCTTAATTCGATATGCTCCTCCACTATATTTATTGCCGCATTTTAAACATTGCAACTTATTATTATTGTTTGCTTCATACAACGCTCCAAACTCCCACCCAATATCGTCACTTTGTTTCTTCAATGGATTCCGGATAGAAGAAGAAGCATTAGACGAACCAATATTTGCATTCCCTCCTTGTTCTTGAGTCATTGTTTATCTAAAAATAAGTCAAAGTGTCAAACAAAAAAATCAAACAAAACTAGTTACTACTTAGTACTTAGTTACTTACTACTTAGCTTATGAACTAAGTTATAAACAAATTAAACCAAAAAAATACATACATATTATGAAATTAATCAACTTAACAACTTTCATTTCTTGAAGACTTGAACAAATCAACAAAATGTCATAATCAAAAAAGAAAAAAAAACTAATTGTAAATACTAAATTGTTTGTTTACTAATTTTCTTAATTTGTTAGTCTAGAATCATTCATTACTCATTAGTAATTATTTACTACCAATAGGGCATTGATTAACACAAGTAAATACCAAATACAAAATAAGTAAACAAATTGATAAAACATTTGGATTAAAAAAACAAAAAAAAAAAACAAAACAAAACAAAAAACAAAAGAGAGACAACCACTCACCTCCGGCGGCTGTCAAACTTCAGGAGGGCTGTGAAGGGCTTTGTTGGGGAGATTTTGCATCATTAAAACAAAAGAAAATTTATAAACCTATACTACCATGCAAAACTACCTCCTAACCGGCCGAATACCGGGTAGTTGCTAGTAAAGTTGGATAAGTACGGGTATCGATCCTCAGGGAAAAGGGATGTTGAATCTAATCTAATTAATCCTCTCAATTGTTACTCAAGAAAACAAATAAACGAAAGAACACATAACCGGACGAGAGGACCGCAATCCAAAGCCAGGAAATCATAAAAGCGTAAACTAAAGCTAAACTAAGAACTATAAAAGAAATAAGCTAAACTAAAGATACATGGGATCAAACGATTGCACAAACCAAGTGATTTCAATCCTAGTTCATCTCATGATTTCAATTCAAATTGTGGTTTCACCTTTACACGAGATACAAATCCCTAATCTCTTAGTGAATCCGTATTCTCAAGCTATGAAATCCTAATTCCTTAGTGAATTCAATTATCGATCTCTCCTCTTCCGAATGTTGAGATCAATATTCCATACAAAATGAAGGTGTAGATTCAGGTTAACTCTCGTATTTTAGAACCTAACAACCTAGATAATTAATCCATTAATTTGTCATCATTAATGATTAAAAATCCTATCTTTCTATGGTGATCTAGCGTTACTCAACTTCCGTATGTTGTAACTATCAATAGTGAACGATCTCTCGATATAATTCACACATGGCATCATAAATCGCATAGAAAAATACAAAATAAACCAAAACTCATGAAGATAAAACAGGGATTAAATAAATCAAAAAGATGAACTCACGTAGTTTTGATACAGTGGATGATCCATGAATTGAAAAACGAAAGAAAAACAACATCTAATCTAACCCCGGATCACCCGAGCACAAGGCTCGGGTGACCGGCCTTGAAACCAGTAAAGCTGCCGCCCTGCTGCTGCTATGCGGCTGAATATTTGATATGAATTATATGATATAGGTTTTCAATACATGCACATATATATAGGAAAAGAGAGGCGGCTGGCAATTATCCTTTTCCAATTAGGATTTTTATGTATGTCGGCTATGCATGGAATAATCCTTCGATTAGATATTTATTGGAATAAAACTTCTAAAATTCATATCTTGAGTTGTAGACCTCCAAAAATTATGATCCGAATGTCATAAAAAAGCTCTCGGAAAACTCTACAACTTTCATTAAGGACTCTTCTTCAGAAAATGCCTTTTTGATTAGCCCGTCGTATTACGAGTCTTTTTCGGGATTTTCCCAAGCTTTATTTCATCTTCATCCTCTTGTATCTCTTTCTTTCCACTTTAATCTTCAATCAAACATCATTTAGACCTCTTCCATTCCACATTTATGCACCTAAAAGATGACAAAACCGAGCAAAACGTAAAACCATACAAAATAGATAATAAAACCACGATATTTACTCGATTTTGCATTTTAACTATTCAAAACGTCATTTGTTCAATTAATCGATTATAAGCTCGAATTCTACGAAAAACATCCATATATGGGGAATATTGATATAAAATATATCCTTATAAAACACTACAAATTGACCCTTAACAACTCCCCCACACTTATCTTTTGCTCGTCCCGAGCAAAACAAAACAAAGTCAAGCTCGAGACAAATAAACATCCATACAAATATGAAGTATATTCAATAACTTAGAAGTTCACCCGTGTAGTGTGTGCATAGCCATAATAAACTTCCACTAAGTTCCACAATTTGAAAGTTATTCAAACCAAAACTAGCCCGGTTTCCCATCTAAGTTAGAAATAATCAAAAAATTATAACAGGCACTTTACAAAACATACATATCCCAAAAAGAAATAGTAGAGAATATCTAAAACATTTCGACGGACTCGGAGGATAATCCCTACAACATATCCTTCGGTTTATACTTTTGGGTACAAGATTAACGATAAGTAAGTCCTTACTTATTCATAATAATATATTTCAATATTTTCACTTTTTTCACACTTTTCTAACACACATCAGAATAAGCTTTTGCCCTCATAGCAGAATAGGACATTTCAAGATAATCCCCTACCTTACTCCAATCATAAGGCAGCTATAAACTGACTGTCGTGAGCTTTTAGTCATCATAGTGGAATAGGACATACGTGGCATACCCTACCTCACTCAAATCATAAACCAGCTTCCGACACACACAATTAATTAAGTGATTACTTAGAGATTTCTGGCTGGCAGTGGTAAAGATTATTTTCTAGTAACACAGACCACTGAGCATAACACCTCAAGTAAACAATTTATTACTCTTGCGAAGACTTAATCACGTTTCACTTATCACATTCAAACTTACAGATATTCACAGTATATCATACTTTAATCCTAGAATACAAACTACTAAACTTTTCAAGAATTGTACATAAGCAAAGAAACATGCTATAATCATCAAAAATTTCTAATTAAATGGGGTAGGCTTTCATCATTTAGTTCATCATCTACTATGGCATGTGAAAAAGAGTGTCGGGTGAAACAACTAAAATTACTAAATATACAGAATATAGCAAAAATGATATAAACTCAAGCAAAGATATGCCTTTGTCTACTCGGGATATAACAAAAAATTTGAAAATTAAGCACTTTTCATAGAAATACTAAAAAAAAAAAAAAGAGCAAACGAAAGTAGACACATAAATCATCTATCCCCTCCCCCACACTTAGATTGCAACTTGTCCTCAAGTTATACAGAAATAATAAATTAGAGAACTTAGCTGATTGGATGCTGGCAATTCCGGAAAAATCGGTAAAAACCAAAATTGCTGCATAGCTTAGTAGACTGTGGAGCATCACAGGTAAACTGAATTCATCGTGAAAGTGCACAATAGCTATCAAAAATATCCTGCAGACTTGATCAGTGCAAAAAGAGTCTACGGGGAAAAAGGATTATACATGTAAAACACATGGAAAAGAAGTTATAGAGATTCTTCAGATTAAGCTCATAGAAAGATGGAACATATACATGGAACATTACAAAATAGTAGGCTAGGTGCAACTACATGAAAATATACTACAATGCAGCCTACATGATATGCAATCCTAAAAATAAAATAAATAAAAATAAATTCGACGAGCTCGAGCCGAGCAAGTTGACCCCTGACAACTCTACAGTGACTACGGCCCGTGCAGAAACTAAAATAAAAACGAGGTAGTATTACGGAAACCGACAGTTAACTACGCTCAAGAAAAATAAAAGAAAAAATAGAAAAACAACGCAACTAGATGACATGCATCTGAATGATATGCAAAAATAAAAGAAAATAAAAGAAAGAAAACTAGCCCACTCATTTGCAACACGACATGTATAAAATAAACGTCTACCAAATAATGACAGGTTACGATAAACGACAGTGCTGTTCATTACATGCAGTGTAGACGCGCCTTAAGACTCGTCAAAAGTGATAGCATTATGGAAACCAACGATTAGCTATACTAAACAGATATAACTCGTATGGAAAAGGACGTAGCATACGGAAAACCGACGTAGCTACCCATATGAGTTACAAAAATAACAAGGAAGCACCTAAGTCTCAAAGCTCACAAGATTCATCATAACGGTATGTAGCATACGAGAACCGACGATGCTATAACATGCCTAGATGAATCATATATAAGGAATTGATCAATTATCTAACATGGATTCATAGATGGAAAGGTAAAAACATAAAAGTTCAGGACATCTATGTAAACATCAATTAGCCACAGAAGCTCAAATTAAAGTATCCATATCAAATAAAGCATTAAAAATCAAATTGAGAAGAAATCTGGAACCTGGACTGGCGTTCAACAAATTCAAACGGGCGTTTAAAACTTATGCAGGCCGGACGGGCGTTTAGATATATGGACGTCCGTCTGGTTCTTGAAAACAGAACAGAGCTGATACGTTTTGGAACGGACGAGCGTCCAACAAACCAGACGCTCGTTTACCTGCATGTTAGGGACTGGACGGGCGTTCACTTACCTTGAACGCTCGTCCAGCAGTCGAATTTGCATAGAAAACGCAGGAAACACAGCGAACCCTAATTTCTTAAAAGATCATACATCAAATATCACAGAAGCGACCACATCAAATTAAAGCACGAGAGGGTTAGACTAGATACAAACAAACATATAGTTCACGTTTCACAAATCGAGTAAAAAAACTTTTTGCACATTCTTAACCCAACGGCTATCGAAACACGGCAAAAATAAAAACTCTCGATTTATTCAACGCTACTTTTATTGAAAACGAAAAACGAAACGTAACAAAATCGAGAACTAACTTAACTAGATTCAACATGACACCTATTCCCCGGCAACGGCGCCACTTTTGTTGGGGAGATTTTGCATCATTAAAACAAAAGAAAATTTATAAACCTATACTACCATGCAAAACTACCTCCTAACCGGCCGAATACCGGGTAGTTGCTAGTAAAGTTGGATAAGTACGGGTACCGATCCTCAGGGAAAAGGGATGTTGAATCTAATCTAATTAATCCTCTCAATTGTTACTCAAGAAAACAAATAAACGAAAGAACACATAACTGGACGAGAGGACCGCAATCCAAAGCCAGGAAATCATAAAAGCGTAAACTAAAGCTAAACTACGAACTATAAAAGAAATAAGCTAAACTAAAGATACATGGGATCAAACGATTGCACAAACCAAGTGATTTCAATCCTAGTTCATCTCATGATTTCAATTCAAATTGTGGTTTCACCTTTACACGAGATACAAATCCCTAATCTCTTAGTGAATCCGTATTCTCAAGCTATGAAATCCTAATTCCTTAGTGAATTCAATTATCGATCTCTCCTCTTCCGAATGTTGAGATCAATATTCCATACAAAACGAAGGTGTAGATTCAGGTTAACTCTCGTATTTTAGAACCTAACAACCTAGATAATTAATCCATTAATTTGTCATCATTAATGATTAAAAATCCTATCTTTCTATGGTGATCTAGCGTTACTCAATGTTAAGGCCATATTTATATGATTATTAAGGGTTTATTTCATTATTATTTTCCCCACATTTGCGTAATTTACATGAGAATTAAGGGTTTAAGTGTAATTATTAGGTAAATGTCATTTTAATATGGTTATTTGCAAAATTGGTTATTTTAAGTGTTTAATTGATTTAATTATGATTATTTGGATTTCATTACATTTTGCAATGTTCATTTATCTTTTAGGAGACTTAATTTCGAGATGATCAATCAAAGATATGGGAAAATAGAAGAGATAAGGAAAGAAATCAATCAAGATAAAGATGGAAATATCAAGGAATCCGTTACGCATCAATCCGGACGAGCGTCCGTGCGGCGTCCAATATGGACGGGCGTCTTGTAATTCGGACGAGCGTCCGAGAAGAAAAGTTGAACGAGAGAGAGTTTGGACGGAATGGATGGACGAGCGTCTTGATAGCGTCTAAGGCATCTTGAACGGGCGTCCGGATAAGCGAACGAGCGTCCGCCGCCGACCTAAGGCTAACCGACTTAGAGCTCTATAAATACGGCATTATGAAGCCCCAAAACCCTAAGAACATACTTTTTACGCAACATTGAGATCGCAAATTCACCAAAGGAGCCGTTTTTACCGAGAGATGCAAATCTCCCAACCAACAATCATCTTCAACATGATTGTTGGCTAGAAACCTTGCAGTGAGTCGACGGAGGAAGCCTATCAACAACAAAACCAACTAGAGAGTTCGATGCTTAAGTTTAGTGAGTTTATTTCATAGTTTTTCATTACTTTGGATCTGTTTTGTATTGCTTAAGTTTTATTGAATTAAGATTTGATGAAACGATCTATGTTTAATTTATGCTTGAATAAATTTATGAAAGTTTGTTTGTTTGAGTTCTCTTTCGTTCAAAGTAATGCATCTAATTGTGTTTTAAGAGATTATGCATGATTAGTTGAGTAAGAGTTTGGAAACAACCTCGTGATTTCGTGTTGATTGCATGTTTAGTTTATTTGAAAAGATAAACGAAACCCTAGAATTTGGTTGAAGAAATTTAATTGAATTCGTGAATAAATCACAACTAAAAACTATGTCTTTTTAATCACCGTCTAGTTGGATTGTTGGTTGATAGGTGGAACCTAGTCGCCTTCTTTGTGTTTTCCTTTAATTGTTTTAATCGAATCGTTTAGATTAAGTTTAGTTTAAGTTCTAGTTATATAAACCCTAGTTTTCTGCAAGTTTTCCGCACTTTTCTCGCTTTCGGTTCATAATCGGACGCTCGTCCGCAATAGCGACGCTCGTCCATCGTTAGATTCCGTTTCCGGACGCTCGTTCACTTTAGTGAACGCTCGTCCGTCTTTCTGTTTTCTTATTTTTCAGCTTGTTTTTATTTCCTGTTTTAGTTTTAATTCTTAGGTTTAGGTTTTAGTTAGTTTCAGCTTTAGTTTAGATAGATAATTGTGACATAATTGATATAGATTTATATTTGAATCCGATAAACATTCCACTCCCTTAGGACGACCCGTAAACACCCTATACTACGATCCTTATACTTGGGGTGTTTCGGTTATAAATTGTAAAACTCGTTTTTACCGAACACTCAACTTCCATATGTTGTAACTATCAATAGTGAACGATCTCTCGATATAATTCACACATGGCATCATAAATCGCATAGAAAAATACAAAATAAACCAAAACTCATGAAGATAAAACAGGGATTAAATAAATCAAAAAGATGAACTCACGTAGTTTTGATACAGTGGATGATCCATGAATTGAAAAACGAAAGAAAAACAACATCTAATCTAACCCCGGATCACCCGAGCACAAGGCTCGGGTGACCGGCCTTGAAACCAAGAAAGCCGCCGCCCCGCTCGTCAATATGCGGCTCAATATTTGATATGAATTATATGATATAGGTTTTCAATACATGCGCATATATATAGGAAAAGAGAGGCGGCTGGCAATTATCCTTTTCCAATTAGGATTTTTATGTATGTCGGCTATGCATGGAATAATCCTTCGATTAGATATTTATTGGAATAAAACTTTTAAAATTCATATCTTGAGTTGTAGACCTCCAAAAATTATGATCCGAATGTCATAAAAAAGCTCTCGGAAAACTCTACAACTTTCATTAAGGACTCTTCTTCAGAAAACGACTTTTTGATTAGCCCGTCGTATTACGAGTCGTTTTCGGGATTTTCCCAAGCTTTATTTCATCTTCATCCTCTTGTATCTCTTTCTTTCCACTTTAATCTTCAATCAAACATCATTTAGACCTCTTCCATTCAACATTTATGCGCCTAAAAGATGACAAAACCGAGCAAAACGTAAAACCATACAAAATAGATAATAAAAGTTCATTTAGACCTCTTCCTTAGGCCGTTCAGTGCGTTTTCGAGGTCAAAATCCACTGTTTTCCCCTCCATTTTGACCTTAGAAGGTTTCAACACGTTTTTTTTTCCCGTCTTAGTGTTTTTCTAGTTTTTTAGGTTTTCGTAGCTGAACGAGCGTTCGATAACTTGAACGCCCGTCCACCTAAATTCTGTCTTCTGAACGAACGTTCATTCATCTGAACGAGCGTTCAGTTCTGAACGAACGTCCACTAACACTGAACGCCAGTTCAGTCTGTTCAATCATCACTTCTTTTCTTTCTTCTCTTTTCTTCTCTTTTATTCTCTTTTCTTTTCTCCCTCTAAACCATCTAACCTTTTCTAAACCTGTTCTAATCAACCCCAAAGGGTTGATTTCTTCCTTCTCCTTTCTTCTGGTTTATGCAAACGAGAAGTAAGAAGGGACTTCTAATCTTTGATCCCGAGCACGAACGATCTATCCTTAGAAGAAGGCTTCTTCCGATTTGGACAAAATGGCGGATCAAGATCCACCAATTCCAAATCCCGACCCCAAGCTCGGTTAAATTTACTCCTTCAACAAATGCAAGCTCTGCGGCAACGACGAGAATCGGCAAGTGGCATAAATCAACAACTTCAACAATTCCGCCAAAACCGGCAATCGGTTGAACCGGGACCCTACACTCCATATCTTAATCAAGATTTTCTCGAGGGACATAGACCTATTCGTCCACATGATATGGGGGAGTAAATTTCGACCTTAAAAATGGAGTAGTTGCACTAGTCCAAAATAGCTCTTTCCATGGCCTTTGCTCAAGAAGATCCGCACGACTTCTTGTCCACATTCGTACAAATCGTGAAGCGAGGCCATTATCCCGGTGTTGATTCGAGATCGTAAAGTTGAAGCTATTTCCTTTTGCTTTGAAAGGTGAAGCAAGCGGATGGTTTAAGTCATTAGCCCATCATTCTCTCCATACATGGAATGATGTCAAAAGAGCCTTCGCTCTTAAGTGGGTTTCACCGAGGCAAGATTATGGAGATGAAACGGGAAATAGCTACTTTCGAGCGGTTGGAGGATGAAACTCTGTTGGCAAAGCTTGGGAAAGATTGAATCTTTTGATGAGGAAATGCCCCAATCACGGATATGACGAGACATGAGTTGTTGGAACTTGTTTTACGAGAGGAGTCTCTCAACCTAATAGAGACTATCTTGACTCCACGGCTCATGGATCCTTCTTAGGGGAGGTGATGAGGCCGCTTCGAGTAGCCGAGACAATTGCCAAGAACAACATGTGGTCGACTCCTAAGAAGACCAATATTGTTAAGAAAGAAGGTACGCAAGCAATCACGATACACGGTTTGTTGGTTGCTCGGATGGAATCGATAAGCAAGCGGTGGCCAATCTTCGGATGCGGCCTTCGAGGTGAATTATCTTGGAACACGAGCGGGGAGCGAGATGACGGAGGAGGTAAACTTAATGGATAATCAAAACCAACCCTTCCGAAACTTCAACGAGAACCGAACTATTCGGGATTTCAAAGGCAAAACTTCAATCAAGCCAAGTTACCACCGGCCCTTCAAATTCGAATTCTTTCAACTCGAACTATCAAAGGCCAGTTCAGAACTCCCAAAGGCCTCAAGGTGGCTGGAATCAAACTCAGAACAACAATCATACCACCTCATGTGTCCCTCAACACAAATTCGATGAGTGGTAGACATGGTGAAGACTCGTCTACTAGTGTTAAAGCAATTGAGAGACAAGTTGGTCAAATGGCGGACCGGCAAGCAAGCGAGACCTCACGGTAAACTTCCGAGTTATACCGAGAGAAATCCGAAAGCGATGTGAATGTTTGCACTGCCATTACACCTCAGTGGGAGTATGGGCAAGAAGAGGAGTTGAATGAAGTAACTTTGAGAAGTGGTAAGAAAGCTGGACCCGGCAAGGTGTCGGGAAACGAGTAGCCCCTCCTGACGCCATGAGTTCAGGAGGGGGAAATCAGAAACCACATGCCGAAGAAAGCAACGATGAGGAGCTTAGTGACAATTCTTCGGAGGACGAAAATAATTCTGATGATGAGGAAAGGAAGGAGAGTCAGGAGGCTGTACCCCTGACTAAGAAAAAGGAAGAAAAGTTTGTGAGATGGAAGGATAAGGAGGATGAGGCGATAAAGAATCAGGCCACGAAGAATGATAAAGCCCTTCCTTATCCCCCAAAAAGGAAAGAGAAAGCCCTCACTAATGACAAGCAGTATGCTGGAGTGAGGAGGATGCTTAGAGACACTCAAGTTAGTATGCCCTTAGCCGAGGTATTAACTGAAATGCCTAAATGCTCTAAGTATCTTAAAGAATTCTGTGGGAGTAAGAGAAAGCTTCAGGGGATGGCTGAAGAAGTGCTTCGCGAGGATTGCGCGATGGTTTCACAGAAAATTGCTGTTAAGCGAGGTGACCCTGGCAGACCTTCAATCTCCTGTGAGATCGAAGGCCATTTGTTCGAAAATGTATTATGCGACTCAGGGGCCTCTATTAATGTGATGCCATTAAACGTATGCAAAAAGCTCGGGTTAGATAAAAGGATGCGGGAACGCCCGATTTCTCTTCAGATGGTAGATAAATCTAGCCGGACTGCAGCCGGTTGTGTAGCTAATGTGCTCCTTCAAGTTGAACATTTAGTCTTCCCTACCGACCGGGTTATTCTAGACTATCCACCCGATAAGGAGATGCCTCTAATTCTAGGCCGAACCTTTTTAGACACTTCTAACGCTCTCATCGACTTCGCAAAGGACGATTACTCTTAGAGTCGGTGACACATCTGTCACCTTCACACGAGGGACACATCTGAAAGAGCCGTAATTGATGAAATATCATTTGTCGAAGCTATCTATGAGGACGAAAAAGATGCCTACTTTGAAGAAGCGAGAGGAGTTGACGGAGATAGGTGTTTTTGAAGTCTTGGACATTGAGGATCCGGTGATTGCGGACCACCTTCTAATTCATTTCAAGCCGTAGGCATTGACGAGTCATCTTCACTCGCTCACACTTGGGCTGTTATTGAGTTAGAAGCATGGAGATGCCCGGCAACAAACGATGATTTCAAAGAGGCTGAGTCGGGAAGACTTCATCCCTGGTGAAGAAGAAGCTCGATGGGTAGTTGGGACGAGGTAGAGTTTTGGAGAGAAGCTACTCATTGGGAAGTAGATGATTGGGAAGAGGCGGCGAGAAGAGCTTAAAGATGAAGAGTTAAGAAAAATGATCGATCACAAGAAAAAGGAAGCAAGTGTTGACCGGAGGATTCCGATGGATGATTTGATCCAGTACCTTTCTGGGGTTGAGCCTCGGGAAGATGAGGTGTTCTACTGTCAACCACTTCAAAGGTGGCCCGTTAAAGTCTAGTATTGAGCAACCACCTACTGATTTAGAGCTTAAACCGCTTCCAAAACACCTTAAGTATATCTTTCTTAAGGATGGAGATAAATTGCCTTTGATCATTTCTTCGAAACTCGACCAAGAGCAAGAAGCACGGTGATAGAAGTGCTTAAGAAAAACATCCTCGCGTTCGGTTGGCAAGTGGGTGATATCCGAGGGATCGGCCCAGACATATGCATGCATAAAATCCGAACGGAGGAAGGAGCTAAAAAGGTAAGACAACCTCAGCGAAGGCTTAATCCGCATATGCAAGAGGTTGTCAAGAAAGAAGTGATAAAGTGGCTTGACATGGGCATCATCTATGCAATCGCCGATAGCGAGTGGGTCGACCCTACTCAAGTTGTGCCAAAGAAGGGTGGAATCACGGTCGAAAAGAATGAAAAAGGGGAGGAAGTTGCCTTACGTCTCGTGACGGCTACGAGTACGTATTGACTATCGTAGGCGAATGAAGTCACCGCAAAAGATCACTTCCCCTTACCCTTCATTGACCAACTAATTGAAAGACTGAGTGGTCACAAATATTATTGTTTCCTTGATGGATACTCTGGTTACTTCCAGATAGCCATCGACCCCAATGACCAAGAGAAGACCACGTTTACATGTCCATCTGGTACTTTTGCTTTTCGTAGAATGCCATTCGGTCTATGCAATGCACCCGCGACTTTTCAACGGTGTATGTTGGCCATTTTTGATGGACTTGTTGAGAAATGCATGGAAGTCTTCATGGACGACTTCTCAGTCTACGGCGATAGTTTTGATGAAATTTTAGAGAACCTAGATATGGTACTCCAACGTTGCGTTGAGAAGAATCTGGTGCTTAACTGGGAGAAATGCCATTTTCTAGTTGATGAAGGAATAGTTTTGGGACATAAGGTGTCCAATGCTGGTATTCAAGTTGATAAGGCTAAGGTCGAAGCCATTGAAAGGATGACGTACCCTAAGACAGTGAAGGAGGTACGAGGTTTTCTAGGACACGTTGGCTTCTACAGGCGGTTTATTCGAGATTTTTCTACGATTGCCAAGCCTTTATCAAATCTCTTGAAAGAAGATGTAGATTTCTTGTTCGATGCAAAGTGCAAAGAAGCTTTCAATTGTCTGAAAGACAAGCTTATCAGTGCCCCTATTTTAGTTGCACCTGACTGGACCAAGCCTTTCGAGTTGATGTGCGATGCCTCTAATTACGCCGTAGGCGCAGTCTTAGGTCAAAGAGTTGATAAAAGGTTCAGGCCCATTTATTATGCGAGTCGCACCTTGAACCCGGCTCAATGCAATTATACCACAACTGAGAAGGAATTCTTAGCTGTTGTTTTTGCCATTGACAAGTTTAGAAGTTATCTTCTAGGATCTCAAGTGATTGTATGGACGGATCATGCGGCTTTGCGCTACCTTATGGACAAAGCGAGATGCAAAACCAAGGTTACTTAGATGGATTTTAATTTTACAAGAGTTTGACCTTGTGATTAAAGATAAAAAAGGTAGTGAGAATATTGTGGTGATCATTTATCTCGCTTAGTAAATGAGGGTGCGAGAGAATCACAATGATATAGGCATTGATTTTCCGGCCGAGCAATTGATGAAGCTTGAAACGGTTAGGCCGTGGTATGCGACTACGTCAACTATTTAGCGAGTGGTCATTTAGAGGATATGACGTATCGGGAGAAGAAAAAGTTCTTTTCGATCTCAAATATCTCGTATGGGAAGATCCTTATTTGTTCGAGTACGTAAAGACGGGTTGCTTCGACGGTGTGTCCCCGAGCATGATCGGTGGGATATCCTAGAACAATGCCATAGCGGTCCTACCGGAGGTCACTATGGAACACCAAAGACGGTTGCAAAGATCCTTCAAGCTTTGGATTCTACGGCCGACCTGTTTAAAGATGCGAAGGCTTTTGTAAAGGTTGTGATAGGTGCCGGAAGGCTGGACGGCGAGTAGTAGGATGGAAATGCCACTTAAGCCCATTCTTGAATGTGAAGTTTTCGACGTTTGGGGCATAGATTTTATGGGACCTTTTCCATCCTCATGTGGTAATAAGTATATCCTCGTCTGTGTGGATTATGTTTCAAAGTGGGTCGAGGCCATAGCTACTCAAACTAATGATCATAAAGTCGTGAAGAAATTCTTGCAAAAGAATATATTTACTAGATTTGGCTGTCCTAGAGCACTCATTAGTGATGAAGGTACTCACTTTTGCAATGCGCCGCTTGACAAGATCCTTGAGAAGTATGGTGTCAAACATAAGATTGGTACACCATATCATCCTCAAACTAGTGGCCAAGTCGAGGTAAGCAACCGGAGCCCGAAAAGAATTTTGGAGAAGACCGTGAACAATAATAGATCTAATTGGAGTCTTAAGTTTGGATGACGCATTGTGGGCTTATCGTACTTGCATTCAAGACCCCGATGGGCACGTCACCCTTCCAAATGGTCTATGGCAAGGCTTGTCATTTACTGTCGAACTTGAGCACGAGCTTTCGGGCAATTAAATTCTTAAATTTCGATAGCCAACTCGTGGGGAGAAACGGTTGTTACAATTGAACGAGCTCGACGAATTCGGACTCGGAAAGCATACGAGAATGCTAAAATCAGCAAGGAGAGAACGAAGATGCTCCATGACGCTAAGATCAAGGACCGAGAATTCAAAGTTGGTGAAATGGCTTTACTCTATAATACCAGACTTCATTTGTTTCCTGGTAAACTCAAGTCTAGATGGTCCGGTCCCTTTGAGATTCTCGAGGTTAATCCAAGTGGAGTAATTACTTTGAACGGGTATGGTAATCAAGCTTTCAAAGTGAATGGTCATAGACTTAAGAAATATTTTGGGCAACCAAAGGAAAAGCCTGAGACTCTTTATTTCCAAAGAAGAGATGAGAGTACAGATGTCCTGATTTGTGAGGAGATTCCATCTTATTTCTTTGAGTCAGATGATGATGACGTTCCTATATCCACCCGTAAGGTACCTTCTGTTGAGACTTCTGATCATACCACTATGTCTATGCCTATCGTGCGCAAGAACAAGACGAAGAGAGTCAGTGTAGTTTGGAGAGAAAAGTTTAATGAACTTATTGCGCACTTGACTTGTTGTTGTGGTGAAAATCACTTCCGCCCTAGTAATTCTAATTCCGATACTGAGGTGGCGGCAGTTAAACCAAAGTGGCCCGATCCGGGTTGATTCTTGAACTTTGTGTCAAGCTATTGACATTAAAAGAGCGCTCCTAGGAGGCAGCCTAGTTTTCTTTGTTCGTTTCCTTTTCTTAGGTTGTTTTGTTTTATTGTTTTAGAAATAATACTTTAGTTGATTATGTGTTGATGGTTATTCCTCCTACATTCATTGTAAGTGTTTTGTGTTATGTGTTGCTCATATACCCCGTGTACCCCGAGATTATATGGTATGTCGAGTGTTGCAGATACTTTTGAGCAGGTTTTCGAGTTACTACTGTCCAGTGTTGTCTATTCGAGTTGTCGCGGTATGTTCATGCTCCGGCCTGACCTCTGCCAACTTTCATCCGACAACCACTGTTGAAACCAGCTAAGTTTTCTTTTTCTTTTTTTTTTTCTGCACATTCTGAGGACATAATGTGATTTAAGTGTGGGGGGGTAAATTGGGTATGTTTTTATGCTATATCCTTTGACATATGAGTGAATGTTACATTTCTGCGAAATTTAAAATTTTTTGTGAGTCTCGAGCATATAATTGAAACTAAATGCTTGCTGGTTGTAGTTTTCTGACGATGATAGTATGCGACTTAGTGAGATAATTATAGCATGTTTTACTTTTATGGAGATAGTTTCGTTTTTCACTCACGAAAGCCTTTGATTTTGAAGCAAGATTTTTGAACTATATCCTTTCATTATTTTTAATGATTTATCTTAGGAAGGTCAGTATAGTTACACCTGAGTTAGACCGTGCACTGTGAATATCATAAAGTTTGAATGTGATAGGTGAGATGTAACTTATGACTTTGAAAAGTGAATAAATAAAGTGAGGGAGCAATTATTAATAAATACGTTTGTCGGAAGCTGGTTTATGATTTGGGTGAGGTAGGGTGTACCACGTATGTCCTATTCCACTATGATGACCAAAAGCTCACGACAGTCAGGAGAAGCTACCTTATGATTTGAGTAAGGTAGGGTGTTATCACGAAACATCCTATTCTACTATGATGGGTAAAAGCTTATTCTGATATGCGTCAAATTTGAAAATTTTGGAAATGATGAGTATAAATAAAGTGAAGTCTTTGTTATCATGGATCTTATACCCAGTAGAACCGCATGATATGCTGTAGGGATTATCCTACTGAGTGTGTGGGAAGGCTTTGAGTGGAGCTATTACTGTTTGTACCTAGGATAGTCATTGGAATTTTTGAGAGGATATTTCTTTGAGAGGCTTGTTAGATTGAGAATGGCTTGTCACACTTACACCGAATCTATCTCTGTGTTGGTATCATTTGCTATAGTTGTTGTATCTTTTGTTACGTGAGTTAGAGATCTATGTGGATTATTTATAAAGTTGAGCTATAGTTTTGATTGTTTTGTCCGAGGACGTACAAAAAGTTAAGTGTGGGGGAGTTGTTAAGGCCATATTTATATGATTATTAAGGGTTTATTTCATTATTATTTTCCCCACATTTGCGTAATTTACATGAGAATTAAGGGTTTAAGTGTAATTATTAGGTAAATGTCATTTTAATATGGTTATTTGCAAAATTGGTTATTTTAAGTGTTTAATTGATTTAATTATGATTATTTGGATTTCATTACATTTTGCAATGTTCATTTATCTTTTAGGAGACTTAATTTCGAGATGATCAATCAAAGATATGGGAAAATAGAAGAGATAAGGAAAGAAATCAATCAAGATAAAGATGGAAATATCAAGGAATCCGTTACGCATCAATCCGGACGAGCGTCCATGCGGCGTCCAATATGGACGGGCGTCTTGTAATTCGGACGAGCGTCTAGAGAAGAAAAGTTGAACGAGAGAGTTTGGACGGAATGCGGACGAGCGTCTTGATAGCGTCTAAGGCATCTTGAACGGGCGTCCATATAAGCGAACGAGCGTCCGCCGCCGACCTAAGGCTAACCGACTTAGAGCTCTATAAATACAGCAGCAGCCCCAACCTAAGAACATACTTTTTTACGCAACATTGAGATCGCAAATTCACCAAAAGCTGCGGCCAGAGATGCAAATCTCCCAACCAACAATCATCTTCAACATGATTGTTGGCTAGAAACCTTGCAGTGAGTCGACGGAGGAAGCCTATCAACAACAAAACCAACTAGAGAGTTCGATGCTTAAGTTTAGTGAGTTTATTTCATAGTTTTTCATTACTTTGGATCTGTTTTGTATTGCTTAAGTTTTATTGAATTAAGATTTGATGAAACGATCTATGTTTAATTTATGCTTGAATAAATTTATGAAAGTTTGTTTGTTTGAGTTCTCTTTCGTTCAAAGTAATGCATCTAATTGTGTTTTAAGAGATTATGCATGATTAGTTGAGTAAGAGTTTGGAAACAACCTCGTGATTTCGTGTTGATTGCATGTTTAGTTTATTTGAAAAGATAAACGAAACCCTAGAATTTGGTTGAAGAAATTTAATTGAATTCGTGAATAAATCACTACTAAAAACTATGTCTTTTTAATCACCGTCTAGTTGGATTGTTGGTTGATAGGTGGAACCTAGTCGCCTTGCTGTGTTATCCTTTAATTGTTTTAATCGAATCGTTTAGATTAAGTTTAGTTTAAGTTCTAGTTATATAAACCCTAGTTTCCTGTTTTTTTCTGCACACTTTTCGCTTCGATTCATAATCGGACGCTCGTCCGCAATAGCGAGACGCTCGTCCATCGTGATTTAGTTTCCGGACGCTCGTTCACTTTAGTGAACGCTCGTCCGTCTTTCTTTTTCTTATTTTCTCGCTTGTTTTTATTTCTGTTTTAGTTTTAATTCTTAGGTTTAGGTTTTAGTTAGTTTCGACTTTAGTTTAGATAGATAATTGTGACATAATTGATATAGATTTATATTTGAATCCGATAAACATTCCACTCCCTTAGGACGACCCGTAAACACCCTATACTACGATCCTTATACTTGGGGTGTTTCGGTTATAAATTGTAAAACTCGTTTTTACCGAACACTCAACTTCCATATGTTGTAACTATCAATAGTGAACGATCTCTCGATATAATTCACACATGGCATCATAAATCGCATAGAAAAATACAAAATAAACCAAAACTCATGAAGATAAAACAGGGATTAAATAAATCAAAAAGATGAACTCACGTAGTTTTGATACGGGGATGATCCATGAATTGAAAAACGAAAGAAAAACAACATCTAATCTAACCCCGGATCACCCGAGCACAAGGCTCGGGTGACCGGCCTTGAAACCAGTAAAGCTGCCGCCCTGCTGCTGCTATGCGGCTGAATATTTGATATGAATTATATGATATAGGTTTTCAATACATGCGCATATATATAGGAAAAGAGAGGCGGCTGGCAATTATCCTTTTCCAATTAGGATTTTTATGTATGTCGGCTATGCATGGAATAATCCTTCGATTAGATATTTATTGGAATAAAACTTTTAAAATTCATATCTTGAGTTGTAGACCTCCAAAAATTATGATCCGAATGTCATAAAAAAGCTCTCGGAAAACTCTACAACTTTCATTAAGGACTCTTCTTCAGAAAACGACTTTTTGATTAGCCCGTCGTATTACGAGTCGTTTTCGGGATTTTCCCAAGCTTTATTTCATCTTCATCCTCTTGTATCTCTTTCTTTCCACTTTAATCTTCAATCAAACATCATTTAGACCTCTTCCATTCCACATTTATGCGCCTAAAAGATGACAAAACCGAGCAAAACGTAAAACCATACAAAATAGATAATAAAACCACGATATTTACTCGATTTTGCATTTTAACTATTCAAAACGTCATTTGCTCAATTAATCGATTATAAGCTCGAATTCTACGAAAAACATCCATATATGGGGAATATTGATATAAAATATATCCTTATAAAACACTACAAATTGACCCTTAACACTGGTGGAGGTCGGCGGTGAACACCTTGGCCAGCGGCGTGAAGGGGAGGAGGGGAGGGGATATCGAAGAAGGAGGGGGGGGGGAGGAGGAATGGGATGCGGCCGCTGAAGAAGAAAAGGGGACGGGGGGCTCTGTTTTTATTTTTTGCTTGCAAGTGTTTTTTTACTATGTTTTTTTTTGGTATTTATATATATTTATATGTCAAGGAAAAAAAATTTGCAACCCTAATCGCCTATGCAGCGCCCAGGTCGCCTAGCACCGCCCAGAAGACACAGCCGCCTAGAAGATGTCGCCCAGGGTGTATTCGACACGCTTGGGGTGAGCCTAGCACCTAGGCGGCGCCTAGGCGACCGATTTATGTGATTTTTAGAACACTGAATTCAAACTATGAAGCCTGAGGATCATCTCTTGCATATTGATATTGACCTCTCTTATTATATATCTTAAAGAATATTTTTGTTTGGGTTTAGTTGCTTCTTCTAGTGAGGGTTCCTTGTAACATACATGGAGGTTTTCGACCCATTAGGCCAATAATTCACTCAGTACTCTCATAATGTTTCTGAGAATAGATTGCCCCTTGAAGCCTCCTGGAAAAATGGGTGTAAAAATTGTTGTTGGTTCGTTTCTAGTTCCGATCGTTCCTATGGGGTATGGTGGTCGGTCTTTGTGTTGTTTTTCTTGCCACTTCCCAACAGTACAAGTACAAGGGGATGCTGCTGCCCGCCATGGTCATGATTTGCAAAAGTTTTAATGATGTTGTAATAGTGTTATTATATAGATGTTCCCGGAACCCTTGTTTCCTTCGATTCAAGGTCACTGAGCACTATTGTATCCATTTTGTTATAGTTGCTGGATTGTGTGTTCTTCTTGTGTAAGTAAATATGAGTTGATAATTAATTTGTAGGGTAAAACACACTTTTGGTCCCCAAACTTTGTCAATTGTTTTAAATATATCCTCCAACTTTTGAAGTGACAGTAAACATCACCTAAATATTTCCTAACGTTTGACTGCCCAATTCCCATTAAATCCGTAAAAAAAAAATAAAATTCAGCACCATCCTTCAAAAATTCCTGCGAATAAAAGTCGGTTACAAACAACTAAATCCTCAAACATGAACTTACTGCATATATCCTCAAGAAGTTCATGTGTGAAAGATCCTCAAGAAGAAGAAATGTTCCCAAAGATCTTCACATATATTCTTTACGGACATATAAACCGAAGCTTTTGATGTCATAACCTCCAACAAAAAGTAATGTTGATTCAAAAGAACACAGGAAAGGAGTATGGCAAGAAAGTACCATTAAGAACACCATTCGCGTGCATTTTGGAACATTCGTAGCCACGGGCTAGGGCCTTTCTTGTCCACATCCCAATGTTGTGGGTACCACGGGTACTGCCACATCAAGAAACAACGTTCCGGGTGAGGAATCATGGCTAGATGTCTACCATCTGGAGAACAAATTGCAGCAACACCCATAGGAGAACCGTTTTGATTAAAAGGGTATATTTCGTTGGTTTCCCATCGTCGTCACGTATCTTACTTGGTGCTAGATTCGATTTGATTACGGTATCCCGTACATCACCGTCGTGGGAAATATGCTCTTCCTTGTCCATGAGCAGCCCACACACCGAGAGTACGCCTTCCATGCCTTTAAGCATTAAAGCGGTGACTTTTCGATTCTAACACTTGTAAAACGGCATTCAAACCGTCCGGACTCGTTATGGATAAACCTAGGTTGTGATGGGTCTTTACACGAACCCATAACACCACCGACCTCGGGACCGGGGATCCATCCTAATAAGGCCATGAGTGACGGCCATTACAAACACCTGGACCGAACGTGTCGGTCGTTCGTAGAAGTTTCTAAATTGATTCGAAATCGGTTGATTAAATCGTATTAATGATGCCCGACCTTTTGCTTGAATCAAGAACATTGCGTAGCTAAAACCACTGACAAAGACAATCCCTTTGAAATCATCGAGTGTTATGGATCCGTTAAGTAGGTCGGACATGGCCACATCCCACGGTTCAAAGCCTGCGGCGTAGAATGCAATAGACATTTCCCTGACCCTGTTGCTGCCTTCTTCACGTAGTATGGCCACCTTCGGTTTCGATACCAAGTTCAATCATAGCCTGTCGCTTCAAAACCGAAGGTGGCTGTACTACGTGAAGAAGGAAGCAACGGGGACAGGGAAATGTCTGATGCATTCTATGCTGCAGGCTTTGAACCGTAGGATGTGGCCATGTCCGACCTACTTAACGGATCCATAACACTCGATGATCTCAAAGGGATTGTCTTTGTCGGTGGTTTTAGCTACGTAGATGTTCTTGATTCGAAAAGGCTGGGCGCATCAATACGATTTAATCAACCGATTCTCGAATCAATTTAGAAACTTCTACGAACGACCGTACACGTTCGGTCCTAGGTGTTTGTAATGGCCGTCACTCATGGCCTTATTAGGATGGATCCCTGGTCCCGAGGTCGGTGGTGTTATGGGTTCAGGTAAAGACCCATCACAACCTAGGTTTATCCATAACGAGTCTGGACGGTTTGAATCCCGTTTTACAAGTGTTAGAATTGAAAAGTCACCTGCTTTAATGCTTAAAGGCATGGAAGGCTGTACTCTGGGTGTGCGGGCCGCTCATGGAGAAGGAAGAGCATATTTCCCTGATAGTGATGTACGGGATACCGTAATCAAATCGAATCTAGCACCGGTAAGATATTGTGACGACGACGGGAAACCAACAGAAATATACCCTTTTAATCAATGCGGTTCTCCTATGGGTGTTGCTGCAATTTGTTCTCCAGATGGTAGACATCTAGCCATGATGCCTCACCCGGAACGTTGTTTCTTGATGTGGCAGTACCCGTGGTACCCATAGCATTGGGATGTGGACAAGGAAGGCCCTAGCCCTTTGCTACGAATGTTCCAAAATGCACGTGAATGGTGTTCTTAAAGGTACTTTCTTGCCATACTCCTTTCCTGTGTTCTTTTGAATCAACATTACTTTTTGTTGGAGGTTATGACATCAAATGTAATATTCCGATTTTCGGGAAAAGGCAGACGTGTCATTTTGCGAAAATGAAATATTATTATTTCTTTTCTTTTATGGGAGTTAAGTATTTAATTACTGATATATGTGTAATTCTCGAATTATATATGTATATTTAAGGGATTATTCTGATTTCTGGTAATTAAAGGACAATTAAGAAAAAAGGGATTTATGGGAAATTGGTATTTAAGGAAAATTACACACAATATTCCCATAACCTAGTTAATCAGAAAATTCAGTTTTTTCCTCTACTTCTCTGCGCAATTTGAGAAGAGAAAAAGGTTAGGAGGATTTCTTCAATTAACTGAAGCAATGCTTGACCGTTTGCAGATCAGAGTAGAGAATTGGAACCGTTGTGAGGAGCACAACGTTGGATATCAAGGGGAAGGAAGTGCATCAGTTTTTCAGAGGCTGTTGATCTGGTTTGTGGCTGCAAAGGTAAGAAACTCTTCCTATGATTTCGGTTATGATTCGTAATGTTTTATGTTGCGTAGATGCTAGAAGGGTGTGTTTTTCTTTGATCAAGGATCATAGGTATTCAGGGGATGTTTAGATGTGTTTTTCCAAGTTTTTCTGTGTTTAATTCGAAGCCAATTAGGTCAAAAACGGTTTTGGAATTGAGTCTTGATGATTTAGCGTTTTGGGCAAAACCCAGGCGGACGGGCGTTTGAATTAGGCAGACGGGCGTCCGGGACCCTAGTAGCCCAGACGGGCGTTTGCATTAGGCAGACGGGCGTCTGAGGTGAGAATTTTGATTCAGGATGTAGCTGTTTTTGGCAGACGGTCGTTTGGGGTTTAGTGGACGGGCGTCTGATACGGACGGGCGTCCATGGGAGGTCAAACGGGCGTCTGGCCTGTTTTGCCTTGTTTTTATGGTTTTATCATTCTAGTTTGGTTTTGGGTTTTATAATCACACTATTAATGTTTTCAACCCTTATTTATGATATGATATCATTGGTTAACATAAACAAGCCTGAATTGAGCTTCTGATTCGTTCAGTTAAAACACCGAATGTACTCTTAAAGGGAGTTGAAGTTCGGATCCATCGGAAGGGCATGATAGGCTTGTGCTTTGATGAATTAGCATTCGTCACTGTCTGTGTAATTGCTAGGTATTGTTAATGTCTAGTGGTCGAGGAAGAGAGTAGTTAATGTGAGGGAGATTAATTGAAAACACTTAGGTGGCTAGTTAATCATCCTAATAACTACGTACTTGACTAGTAAAAGATTAAACAACATGTCTCTCTTGGATAGGCACCAGTCTATATCGCGATGTATGCCTAGCTCTGAAGGTGGAAGAACTCCGTAGGTCAACAAAACCCTAAGTACGGAGGGACTCCGCTGAGATGTGCGTACTATCGGAGTCTACCTTTTCTAGGCTTCATGGATATTGGTGTGATCCACTAAAATGTTGCCAAGAATATCCCCAGTTTGGATATGCGTAGTGCCCTTGAGTGCGGTTGTAACATAGATAAGTTAAGTAGAAACGTTTAGTCAATTCATGTTGATGGACATGGAGTGAACCCTAGATTGAGTCGGTCACACATAATCAACTGAACTTTTAATTATTTTTACTTTATAAAATTATAATTGTTGTCATAGCTTCTCTTTCTTATTAAGTACGTTGTACTTACCTCAAATGCATGTTTTCTATGTGTTTGGGGATGAGAAGACGAACATGTAGACATTGTTTACGAGGAGGAGTTCGATGATGACGTTTGAAGACGCCTCATTGAAGAATTTACATTATTCTTTATTTATTCTTTATTAGATTGTTTTAGACTTTTGGTCTTTCGAGACTTGTAGCACCGTTACGTTTCTTTTGGAGAATATCGTACTTTTCGTTTGGAGAATATACTAAAGACGAGAAGCCAGTTTCATCTGGCCCTGCTCGTCTCAAACATCTAAATGATGAGAAGTCAGTCTCATCTGGTCCTGCTTGACCTAAACATCTTAAAATGCGAGAATCAGTTCCGACCTGCCCCCGCTCGTCTCGCAGCGAAGTCAAATCGGCCACCCACAAATATAACAACTTTAAGCGCCACCTCGGCACGATCAACGTCATTTCCGAGAAGTCAAGCCTCCAGCCCCGAGATTAGACACCATGCTATCTGGTTTGCCTAAATTACTTCAATTTTATAAGTTACTCGTTTCAGTACGTATTTTTATCGCTAAGTCCCAGTCGAGTTTACAAAAGCTCGATGGTTAATATTTCTGACCACTAAAACATGGAATATGATCTCTATCAAGACGGACCTATTTGGCAAAAATACCTCAATACACCCTGCATCGGACAAAACAAACAATAAGTTCTACAAACAAGACGATCCGAGCTCCGCGGGATGGACCCCACTCAAGTTGCTAAAACAAACCGTCTCAAATAACCAGGTTTGCTGGCCAGACTCAAGAACAAACAACCAAGTATGCCATCCAAAAACTACAAGTCAATGCATGGCATACTGAGGAATCCTAGCCCGGAATACATCCCAGTTAAAAAATAAAAAGCACTCAGGAAATCAAAAGTTCTAAAGATCCTTTAAGGATAGAACCCTAAGTTAGATCAAAATGTATGAGCTCTGTCAGTACGGACTCAGTTCAAAATCAAACCTGCAAGGAATGATCGACCTGCAGACCGGACTCGATAAAGCTTGCAAATTATAAGCCTTCAGTAGGCCCAAGCCGAACCTTGAGGACGAAAGGTCTACTAGGTCATAAAAACCCAAGAAAAAATATGCCTACCCCATTAGTGTGCCACCCAGTACTACAATCTAATTCAAAACAAATTCCTCCAATATCTCGGGAACCAAGGGTCGAGCACAAACGACCCTTGAAAAGTAATAGCCAAGGAATTAGCCACCCAACCCTACCTAGTAGCATGAGGAGTCCTAGACCAACCTGACCCTACTCAGTGCTAAAATCTATCGGCACTATGATCTTGCTCATCTTAGGTCCGTAAACCAAAAGAGTCGACTCTAGTCGATGATTAACTAATTCACCTTAAGATAGGCGCAGACAGACCCGACGGGTTCTATTTGATGACAACTATGAGAAAGGTCTGATAGGACCAGTCTCATCTAAATTTTGCATCCGGCTTCCGGAAGGTCGGATCCACTGATCCTAGCCCCCAAGGTCAGATTCGATCAGGGGAAAAACAAGATAAATCATCTCAAATTAAAGACCTAAAGTATGTCATCCAAACCCGATGGCTAATGCATGTCATACTGAGGGGCAAGGCACCCCGCCGGCATGAAATGCTTAAGTAAAAGAAAAAATTGAAATGCTTAAGTAAAACAAAAAAAATTTACTAAATCACACAGAACAAAACTAAAAGATAACAATTCTTATTATCGGGAAGAGCGTTACAGAGAAATCAAAACAAAAATACATCAGTCCAACTAAGCTAAACAGAAGGGGTCGACTTCGTTGGCTCTGAGGAGGAAGTAGTAGGAGCAGCAGCATCAGGAGCATACTTGGACACAATATCCACTCCCGCCTTAAAATCCCTCACACGCTCGTCGTAGGCCTTATTCATCCCGGCCGTATAGTAGATCCCCTTAGGAAGTTTGTCCACAGCAAGGTCGGGAAATTGGATCATCGCCTTATCCACGCCTTGGGTGTAACTATGGTTCAAGACATGAAAGAGCAGCACCTTCAAAGCCTTCTCAAACTCACCGAGCAGGAATAGTCACTTCCAACTCGGCTAACCTTGCCTGGACCTCGGCCACGGTCGATTCCTTCTTTTTCTTCTCAGTAGCCAGCTAGTCTGACATGGACTTAAGCTCAGCTTCCCTGGCCAAGATCTGGTCCTGGAGAGAATTAATATCCCTATCTTTGAGCTCAATAGCGTCCCTAAGTTCCCCTCGCGTTTGCCTTTGATGGGCAATTTTCTTCTAGTGGTCACCAGAATCCTTGGAGCCTTCCCCAACCTCCTGAAGACCTCCGGACCAACTAAGGTTCCCTACAAGGGCAAAAGTGTTGAAGGTTAGTAAGATTTTGGAAAAAATATAAAGCAAAAAAGCTAAAACAAAAGTTAAGACGCTTACAAACTCCATGGATCTGAAGCCAACGGCGGCCAGCTCCTCATCTGACATCTTTCCGAGCCGCTCCTGCTCGGAGAAGATTCCTTAGGGCCCCCACGCCCTTGAAAATTCTTTTGGAGAGCGCATGTTCGGCCCTTTTTGGCCGGCCTCTCCTGAGGGTTGTCGGTAACCCAAGTCTTGTTCTTTTTCTAGAGGGGCAGATCCTCTCCATCCCTTTATGACGCGAATACGCCCCATAAGGAATGTATAGTTATCTTGAATCTTTGCAAAGTGGGATTAAATGAGTTATTCCAAGAGTGCTTGATATTCAGATTATGGGATACGATCAAGTTACGATCGTATGGATATTACTACCGCGATAGGATTCTATTTACACGCTAACTGAGCACATGAAAGGTAGTATTCATTGCGTATTGACTCTTCCGATGAATGGGGGTTATGGACATGTTGCTAGAAGCCATCCATGATCGTTAGAGGTGAAGGGCATTTTTGTCAACTGCGCCTTATGTCTACGGCCAACATATTCGGAAGCCTATCGGGTCACACACATATGAATGTCGAGTCGGATTAAAATGCGGTTATAGTTGATGACCAAATAAGGAAAGTTTTATCTCAGGACTATAAAGGTTATAGTAGTAAATTGATATGGTGATATTTATTTATTATGAATAAATTAAATACAAGATAATAATTATATGATTAATTAAAGAATATTCCGGAAGCCAATTTATGGCTAATGGTGGCGCCATTCATTAGTGTATAGGATACACTTGGATTGTGCAATTTAATTAATAAGATTACCATAATATTAATATTGGATATTAATTGATTTTGGAAAAATAGATTTATGGTAATAAGATAAATATAGTCCATATAAGATATTGACAAAATATTGGAAATATTTAATATAAGATATTGAGTATTAATGAGATAAATCAATCATAGATATTTTCCTTATTTTATTAGAAAAATGTTTTCTTTCTCCTTACTCTACTCAACAATTGTTGCCCAAGGATTTTTGAGAGGCTTGGGGCGCCACCTACTCTATATAAATGAGGGGTTGTCTAGCTATTTTGTACACCATTATTCCAAGAGCTAATTGTTCTTGAGAAAAATAGAGAGCTACTCTGTAAGAGTTTTGTCAGAAGGAAAATGTAGACCTAGCAGTCGAGTTTTTCTAATAGCAATCCGGGGAGGATTCCGGCAAGGCGTTCGTGTGGATAACTGATAGAGGCCGGACGCTTGGACGGCTTAGACGCATCTACTTCTACCGTACGGTCAAAGCTTCGATCTAATAGATCAGAAAGGTTTTATCTTTGTCCTCCTCTTATATGTTTATTGCTTAAACGAAGTCGATCCTTGGATCGGAAATCAAAATTTTAATTTTCCGATGCGCTACTCGTTTGATTTCCTAACAGTGGTATCAGAGCCAACTTCGAGCTTAAGCAATAAGCATTAATGATCGCGTAGTAAATAGATCCAATAGATTAACTCATGGTTGATAGTATTTATATATTAAGATGCGCGAAAAAGGGGAGGGGGTGCGGCCACTCAACGGCAGCTCCGGCAGCCACTCGGCGGCTAGGGTCAGTGGCTGAAACCCCCGTTTTGTTTTGTTTTGTGCATCTTGATTTAATATAGTCCATGAATTTAATTCTTCAATTATTTATTGATTGTATTATTATTAATTAATTAAAAGTTAATTAATTAATTGATTGGATGCTAGAAAGACGGAAGTAGTTTAAAAGATAATCTTTTTCATAAGATGTTATTGTATGGATTAGTGTAGATATAATTCGATTATATGGACCCCGATTGATCATGGACTCGACCTATAGGATATATTGAATGGTTTATTTTTCTGTTGGATTTTATTGTTGTCCTAGGCCGTTATGAAGGACGTGACCTAGTTTTATTAATGCATTATCCTATTCCCGTTAGCTCCCCCCGTTTGTGGCGGGTGTAAAATTTAATAGTTAGATTTTATGTAATGATGCATTGAAGACAAAGACGAAAATCCAAAGAAGGAAAGAAAAATAAAAGATCCATGGAGATGGTGCATGTCAAAGATCCAGAGGTGGTTGCGGCAACCCTTAGTTGTGACCCGTGATTTCGTCAGTCTGTATTCGAAACCGCATTTAGGAAAGGTCCATGAACATACCGGTTAATTTATGTGCGAAATGTTGTGTATGTTTTACTTTATTCGATATCATAGTAATATGCACATAGTAGATGAGACCATAATTTAAATAAAATTATTCCCACGAAAACAAAAATCGAGTCATAAATATGTCTCCCAATATTATAATAACGGTGAAGAGCCCTTGTTCGGATCCAACTGATCGGCCCACATCGGGAGTTCACCTACCTCGGGTATATCGTTATTATCGAGAAATGATCGTTGTGAGATCTCACGAATATTTGGGTTACGACTCGACTAGAATCTTGCGGTGATTGGCCCACGTCAGGACCGTTTGATTTTAGAGACATGAGGTTGGCTATCACATGGACGATGTGAATTGTCAAAGAGTTGACTAGTCAAACCACTGTAAGTCGTGTAGGACACGACTGGTAAGTTGTACCTACCTATCAAAATTGACCAGGTCAATCGGCCCACGTCGGGGATCGAGTCAACTAGATGGGATTCTAGCCACTAAAGAATTAATTGAATTCTTGAAAGCCAATAGGGAATAGTTGGCTAGTGGGAGCAAGACCTTATATAAAATTTAAAGTGAAATTTTTAGGTTTTGCATACATGAACTTTTGCTTATTCTATCTTTATTTATTTGTTGTAGAATGTCAAACAAATTGATTTTTTGTTTTATCATCGATAACAAACTTGACAAAACCAACTTTCTCGACTGGGAAAGAAACCTCTAAATCGTTTTGAGGCATGAAAAGATTGGCTATGACTTGGACGAACCAATACCGTAGAAACCCACAGAGGGTGCGGCTGCAGATGCTGTCGAGAAGTATAACAAGCATTGTTCTGACAGTAATGATGCTACATGTATCATGCTTTCTTCTATGACACCTGAACTACAGAAACATCATGAGTGTATGGATGCATACACGATCATGGTTCACCTAAAGGAGCTCTATGCTTCTCAGTCTCGCACTGAGAGGTACGAGGTCTCGAAGGCCCTGTTTGGTTGTAAGATGATGCCCGGGACTGCTGTAGGGTCACACGTGCTAAAGATGATCGGGTACATAGAGAGGCTTGAGAAGCTTGGCCACAAGTTGGAAAGCGAGTTAAGTATTGACTTAATCTTGCAATCTCTGCCTGATTCATACTCATAGTTTGTGATGAATTATCACATGAACACGACAGATTCCTCCCCTGCGGAGTTATTGAACATATTGAAAACTGCTGAGGGCACTGTGCAGAAGGGCAAGCAAGTGTTGATTGTCACTTCTTTGAAGGGCAAGGGAAAGGCCCAAAATAAGTCCAAGAAGGCGAAGGCTGCCCCTAAGCCAACGCCTAAGATAGCCAAAGACAAGTCGAAGGATGCTTGCTTCCATTGTGGTGAGACTGGTCATCGGAGGCGCAACTGCAAGGCTTTCTTCAGCACGAAGAAGAGGCATACAGATGCTTCGACTTCAGGTATGTTTATGATTGAGATCAATATTGCTTCTTCTAAGTCTAACCACTGGGTATTAGATACTGGCTGTGGTTCTCATATTTGTACGAATATGCAGGCACTAAGAAGGACTAGAGATCTAAAGAAAGGAGAGGTGGACCTACGCATTGGGAATGGAGCAAGTGTTGCTGCATTAGCTGTAGGAGTTTATTTTCTTTTGTTGCCTAGTGGGATATTACTAGAGCTTAATAACTGTTATTTTGTTCCCGCTCTTATGAAGAGCATTATTTCCATTTCCGCATTAGATGTTGAAGGATTTTCCTTTGTGTTTGAGAATAAATGTTGTTCTTTTTCACGTGATGGAATGTTTTATGGTACTAATATACTTAGCAATGGTCTCTACATATTAAATGTGAATATTGATGTGCTTAACATAAACAATAAGAAAGCTAAAACAAGTGAATTGAATGAGTCCTACTTATGGCACTGTAGACTTGGACATATAAATAAGAATCGCATTTCCAAACTCCAGAAAGATGGATTATTGGATCAATTCGATTATGAATCGTTTGATACATGCGAGGCTTGTTTACTTGGCAAGATGACAAAGTCACCATTCAGTGGTAAAGGGATAACATTCAATGAATTGCTTGAGCTCATACATACTGATGTGTGTGGCCCAATGTCAATTCAAGCCAAATGAGGATACTCTTACTTTATCACTTGAACTGATGACCATTCTTGTTATGGTTATATACACTTAATGAAGTATAAGTCCGAGGCCTATGAAAAGTTTAAAGAATTCAGATGTGAAGTTGAGAAACAACTAGGCAAAGAAATTAAAACACTTCGATCCGATCGAGGTGGTTAATACCTAGATGGAGAGTTTCAAGATTACTTAAAGGAGAATGAGATTCTACCTGAATGGACCCCTCTAGGAATGCCACAGATGAATGGCGTATCCAAGAGGAGGAACCGCACCTTGTTAGACATGGTGCGATCCATGATGAGCTATGCAGTTCTTCCGAAATTGTTTTGGGGGTATGCTCTCGAAACAGCATCATACTTACTTAACCGTGCTCCATCAAAGACGGTTGATTCCATGCCATATGAGGTATGGACCAAGAAGAAACCGAATCTGGCATATCTTAAACCTTGGGGTTGTCCGACTTATGTGAAACGGATGATGCCTGACAAACTAGAAGCCAGATCTGATAAATGTCTATTTGTGGGCTATCCCAGAGAAACTAGAGGATACCAGTTTTACCACCATAGGGAACAAAAGGTGTTTGTTGCCAGGACTGGCCACTTCTGGAGAAAGAGTTTATCCTGGAAAGGGCCAGTGGGAGTAAGATTGATCTTGAAGAAATTCAAGAACCACTCACGGACAATAATCAGTTGATGGAGGTAGAGCAGGCACCCCCTAATCAGGTGGTGTAAGTCCCTGCTCCAAACACAGTAGCACCTCGAAGATCCACCAGGGAATGCCATGAACTTGACAGGTACATGGGCATATACCTCATGGAAGATGAGGACCCTAACACTTTCGAGGAGGTGCTAATGAGGTCTGACAAAGAGAAATGGCTAGAAGCCATGAATTCTGAAATGAGTCGTTGAAAGACAACCAAGTTTGGAACTTAGTTGATCCACCTGAAGGAATAGTTCCTATAGGGTGTAAATGGGTCTTTAAGAGAAAGAGCGACATGGATGGCAACGTGGTAACCTACAAGGCTAGGTTAATGGAAAATGGTTATAAGCAAAGACAAGGTATTGACTATGATGAAACTTTTTCGCCCGTTGCCATGTTAAAGTCCATTAGAATTTTGCTTGCTATTGCAGCATACCATGATTACGAAATCTGGCAGATGGATGTGAAAATAGCTCTCCTTAATGGGAATCTATCTGAGGAGGTGTACATGACACAACCTGAGGGTTTCACAGCCAATGACGTCAGGATGGTGTGCAAGCATCTCGGAGTTCGAATCTTCGCTTTGATGAGACAATCAAATAGTTTGGTTTTATCAAGAACAAAGATGAGCCCTGTGTTTACAAGAAGGTTAGTGGGAGTGCAGTCATTTTCCTGGTGATTATGTAGATGACATACTGCTGATAGGGAATGATGTACCCATGTTACAGTCGGTTAAGGTGTGGTTATCCAAGAACTTCTCCATGAAGGACTTGGGAGAAGCAGCTTATATTTTGGGGATTAAGATTTATAGAGATAGGTCTAAAAGGTTGCTGGTTTGTCGCAATCCACCTATATAGACAAGATGCTGAAAAGGTTCAACATGGAGCAATCCAAGAGAGGGTTGTTGCCCATGTTGCATGGGGCCTACCTGTCGAAGAAAACATGTCCTAAGACATAGGAGGAAAGGGCACGCATGTCCAACGTCCCGTATGCTTCGGTTACAGGGTCTGTCATGTATGCCATGTTTGCACAAGACCAGATGTCCCGTACCCTCTTAGTATGACTAGTAGGTACCAGGCAAGTCTAGGTGATGGTCACTGGGCTGCTGTCAAGAATATTCTTAAGTACATAAAGCGTACTAGGGATATGTTCTTAGTCTTTGGGAATGATGATTTGGTATTACGAGGTTACACAGATGCCAGTTTTCAGACTGACTTGGATGACTTTAAGTCACAATCTGGATTTGCTTTCACACTTAATGGCGGAATAATGAGCTGGAAGAGTTCCAAGCAGGAGACTATTGCAGATTCTACAACGGAAGCCAAGTACATAGCAGCCTCGGAGGCGGCAAAGGAAGCATTTTTGATGAAGAAGTTCATTACTGAACTTGGTGTGGTTCCCTCCATTGAAGGTCCAGTTCCATTGTACTGTGACAATAATGGGGCAATTGCCCATTCAAAGAAACCAAGGTCTCATCAGACGTCCAAACATGTATTACGGCGTTATCACCTGATTAGAGAGATAGTTGACAGAGAAGATGTAAAGATAGAGAAAGTCCACACGGATGATAACATAGCTGATCCGTTAACCAATGCATTGTCACAAGCTAAACATGAGAAACATGTTCACATGTATGGGCTTAGGCATATGGGTGATTGGCTTTAGGCCAAGTGAGAGATTGTTGAATAGGTGTCCTAAACCCAATCGGGTTGCACCGGATCCGACCAGGTCAGGTCATTTACAGTGTATTTAAGTTTATGTAATAACTTTATGATGAATAAAGGCACTTTTGTTATTATATACTTTATTTATTTATTAGACCAATTAGTGATATTGTGTATATGATAACGCCCTTAGTATTAAACTGTGGTAGAGAAACCATGATAGTGATTATGGTTGATGAGATCTCTAATCACTTTAATAAGTTTGATACTTAAATGTCTTTAGGCTGATGTACTGTTAAAAGGGCTTTGACGGTGCGTACGGGCTAGCACGAATTAGATGTATTCTGTCTTTAAGGGCAGGGATAGATCTCGTCTATCGAAGTGTAGTGACACTTGGACTGTAAGTGGACGTGTATTAGAGAATGCGTATGTTAGACTAACCCACATACACTATTAAGTGTTACACTATGTGACGGTTGTGTAATTATCCTTAGGACCGGAGTGTACATGGCATCACGGTGTGGATTGTCATGCTTTGACACTATTGAGGTTTCCCCTAACCATGGGGTGATCATACGGTAGTGATCGGGTGTGGTACTGAAGCATGCGGAGTATACATGTAAGGTCGTCTTGGAATTGCGTACCCTAAGGGTAGGAGTGAATATCCGAAAGGGCCTTCCAATAAGGAATGTCTAGTTCTTGTGAATCTTTGCAAAGTGGGAGTAAATGAGTTATTCCAAGAGAGCTTGATATTCAGATTATCTGATACAATCAAGTTACGATCGTATGGATATTACTACCGTGATAGGATTTTATTTACACGCTAACTGAGCACATTAAAGGTAGTAGTCATTGCGTATTGACTCTTCCGATGATTGGGGGTCATGGACGTGTTGCTAGATGCCATCCATGATTGCTAGAGGTGAAGGGAATTTTCGTAAACTGCGCCTTATGTCTACGGCCAACATATTCAGAAGCCTATCGGGTCACACACATAAGAATGTCGAGTCGGATTAAAATGCGGTTATAGTTGATGACCAAATAAGGAAAGTTTTATCTCAGGACTTTAAAGTTATAGTAGTAAATTGATATGGTGGTATTTATTTATTATGAATAAATTAAATGCAAGTTATTAATTATATGATTATTTAAAGAATATTCCGGAAGCCAATTTATGGCTAAAGGTGGTGCCATTCATTAGTGTATAGGATACACTTGGATTGTGCAATTTAATTAATAAGATTACCATAATATTAATATTGGATATTAATTGATTTTGGAAAAATAGATTTATGGTAATAAGATAAATATAGTCAATATAAGATATTGACGAAATATTGGAAACATTTAATATAAAATATTGAGTATTAATGAGATAAATCAATCAAAGATATTTTTCTTATTTTATTAGGAAAATGTTTTCTTTCTCCTAACACTACTAAATACTTGTTCCCCAAGGATTTTTGAGAGGCTTGGGGTGCCACCTACTCTATATAAAGGAGGGGTTGGCTAGCTCTTTTGTACAACATTATTCCAAGAGCTAATTGTTCTTGAGAAAAATAGAGAGCTACTCTGTGAGAGTTTTGTGAGAAGGAAAAGGTAGACCTAGCACTCGAGTTTTACTAATAGCAATCCGGGGAGGATTCCGGCAATGCATTCGTGTGGATAACTGATAGAGGCCGGACGCTTGGACGGCTTAGGCGCATATACTTCTACCGGTCGGTCAAAGCTTCGATCTATATAGACCAGAAAGGTATTATCTTTGTCCTCCTCTTGTATGTTTATTGCTTAAACGAAGTCGGTCCTTGGATCGGAAATCAAAATTTTAATTTTCCGCTGCGCTATTCGTTTGATTTCCTATCAGTCGATGATTAACTAATTCGCCTCAAGATAGGCACAGACAGACCCCGATGGGTCCTATTTGATGACAACTACGAGAAAGGTCTGATAGGACCAGTCCATCTAAATTTTGTATCCAGCTTGCGGAAAGTCGGATCCACTAATCCTAGCCCCCAAGGTCAGATTCAGTTAGGGGCAAAACAAGATAAATCGTTTCAAATTAAAGACCTAAAGTATGTCATCCAAACCCGATGGCTAATGAATGTCATACTGAGGGGCAAGGCACCCCGCCAGCATGAAATGCTTAAGTAAAACAAAAAATTTGAAATGCTTAAGTAAAACAAAAAAATGACTAAATCACACAGAACAAAACTAAAATAGAACAATTCTTATTATCGGGAAGAGCGTTACAGAGAAATCAAAACAAAAATACATTAGTCCTACTAAGCTAAACAGAAGGGGTTGACTTATTTGGCTCTAAGGAGGAAGTAGTAGGAGCAGCAACAGGAGCATACTTGGACACAATATCCACTGCCGCCTTAAAATCCATCTCGTGCTCGTCGTAAGCCTTATTCATCCCGGCCCTATAGTAGATCCCCTTGGGAAGTTTGTCTCGGGAAATTGGATCATCGCCTCATCCACGCCTTGGGTGCAACTATGGTTCAAGACAATAAAGAGTAGCACCTTCAAATCCTTCTCAAACTCACCCGAGGCCTTGTACGCTTGTACGGCTTTGGCGCACCGAGCAGGAATAGTCGCTTCTAACTCGGCTAACCTTGCCTGGACCTCGGCCACGGCCGATTTCTTCTTTTTCTTCTCATCAGGCAGTTGGTCCGACATGGACTTAAGCTCAGCTTCCCTGGCCAAGATCTTGTCCCAGAGAGAATTAATCTCCCTATCTTTGAGCTCAATAGCGTCCCTAAGTTCCCCTCGCGTTTGCCTTAGATAGGAAATTTTCTTCTTGTGGTCGCCAGACTCCTTGGAAGCCTCCCCCAACCTCCTGAAGACCTCCTGACCAACTAAGGTCCCCTACAAGGGCAAAAGTGTTGAAGGTTAGTAAGATTTTGAAAAAATATAAAGCAAAAAAGCAAAAACGAAAGTTAAGACACTTACAAACTCTATGGATTTGAATCCAACGGCGGCCAGCTCCTCATCTAACATCTTTCCGAGCCGCTCCTACTCAGAGAAGATTCTTTAGGGCCCCCACGCCCCTGAACATTCTTTTGGAGAGCGCCTGTTCGGCCCTTTTTGGCCGGCCTCTCCTGAGGGTTGTCGGTAACCCTAGTCTTATTCTTTTTCTAGAGGGCAGATCCTCTCCCTCCCTTTCTCCCAGGATAGCAGCATCCTAGGTTGGTAAATTTGTCTCCGCAGCCGACTTGGAAGGAGTAGACTCTGTTGTAGTACCCTCAATGGCGGCCTCGGGCTACACGGTCGCAAAACTTGGGCCAGGCTGGCAAACTGCCACCTCATTCTCAACGCCGGCCAGTAGATCGGCAAATTCAGCCACTTTAAATACAAACATAGTATCAGCCAAACAGAAACCTAAGTACAAAGTATGGAAATACAAGATCAAAAATCCTACAAGGCTCCCATTCGGCCTTTCCGAACTCTTTGTACGGTTGAGGTCCCGCATCCCCTAGCCGAGCCACCGCGATCAGCTCGTTGTACAAAAATTTTCATATAATAGAGTATCCAGACGCGTGGATCTTCTCCAACCATTTCTCACCCACCTCCGGACGATCATCTTTATCCAGGTCATCCATGTTCCATCGGCTGAGTTCGGGGAAATACCCGTGACGGACAAAGAAAAACCTTTCCTTCCCCTGTTTGAAGGAGTCTTTACCCCTTGGGAGGATAAGAACATCACTAGAACTGCCCATCTTCCGAGAAAACTAATACCGGTAGGGGTGGTCCTTCACCCCCACGCGATGGCAAAAATACCTGAATTTCTTCACAGTAAACTTAAGGTTGAGCAATCGGCACCAAATCCCAAACCCAATCACAGCCCTAATACTATTGGGGGCTATTTGGGAGAGCCCAAGGTCATAATAACGAAGCACGGTGAGGAGAGCCGGGCAGAACGGGGGTCTCAACCCAACCTCGAAGAATTCGTTGTGGACGGTAAAAAAACCCTTCCACCAGGTTAGGGGCAAATAGGTGGGGATCAGAGGGCAGCATCGGGGTATTTTTCTCCCTGTTGATCCTATACGACTCACAGATCTCGTCTAAATCTCCCTGCTTGATGATGGTTTTAGCGTACCTACAATCGGCAATCGCCATCTCGATTTCTAGAGTCTCGGTAGAGATAACTCGGATTAACTTTGAAAATGAAAGATGCAATAGAAAATGAAAGATAAATTGCAAGTGAAAAAGCAGAAACTCAACTTACTTGCAAAATGCAGTTTGAGGATTAGAGAAGAAGGAATAGCAATTGGCAACCGGATCTCTGATCGCGTGTATGTCACTAACGTCAATATTACTAGCAAGAATACTAGGTACATCGTAGTATAGTAAATGCGAGTCAAAGTCGATCCCACAGAGACAATGCAACTATAAGTATAAACGATTCTAACCTAATTAAGAAGCAACATAGAGGAGGTCATTGACCAACAATAACATAAAACAAACTTGGTATTCCTCCCCCTCTTCTCACCGATCTACTAACTTGGATTAGTTAATCGTTACGTTTACTTCCCCACATAATTTCCATAAATTAATTGTGAGCTTTCGTTTTAATTATCATTATCAGCAACGGGTGCAACTCCTACTTCTATCTACTCCGACAATGGTAGTAGACAATCTATACGCAAGCTTCCCTCCTTAATTGGTCCGTAATAGCCCATACGCATAAAGAACTAGAATTGCCGATATTGAGCGCTAACTCATACTGCTAACCCGCCTAGACAACTGTCGACTTTGATCATCACGTTCCTAGGGTCCATTCAAGACTATATCCAAACTTAGCACTTCACTATTCGTATTTCATGCCAGTTTACAATTACAATAAGAAGATTGGCCAGATCTAACCTACTGTTAATTAAACCTGTCAATCAACGTAGCTGTAGCGAATCCCAGTTTTAGGTTTTCGAAAGAATGCCTCGGTAAACCGGTATAGACCGCCGGGTTACCGGGGTCAGCTTTTCCTATTCCTGGATCTACATTGCTCAATTACGATTATTCTAAGTAAATTATGGGGTCTTTAAATATGCAGATTAACTAAAACACATAAATATGAACAAATCTACCATATTGAAGACAAAAAGGAACGTTCAAAGCTTCATACCTTCGACAATGGAGATCTAGCTCGATCTACTCAAGCTAGAGATGGTGGAGAAATGGAGGAAACAAGAAATAACTCTTCCAAAGCCTGAATACCTTTATTTCATAAAAAATTGTATAATATAATTGAAGAATTGATAATAAGATTGTAAGATGATATAATACACTGTATATGCGGCCTTATATAGATATAATGACCGACTTATGACTCTCTAAAACCCTAACCAATCTAGATAATGCGGCAGAATCAGTTCGTGTCCAACAAGTCCTCGGTTTACCGGACCTAGCCCTCAGTAAACCGGGCCGACTTTTCTCCTTTTTCTTCGGCATGCTTCTTCTTGGACTTTAATCACTCGGCCCAATATATTTCTTTTGGTCCAGATCCACTCTCCAATGCTCCGGATTCGGTACATCCTATAAAACATACAAAACGAGACAATATAGTACCAAATATTCGGGAAAAGAACATAAATGCAAAATTACGATCTTGGAAACACTCACATAGAATTTAACATATATTCCACCTAATAATGAGCCTATCTATCCTCTATTGAGTAGAATTCGGGGTGAATAAAGGTATAATTATTGGTACCATTTAGGGCGTTATCAACTACCCCCCACTTAGCTTTTGATCGTCCTGAGGAAAAAGGTGAAAAGAAAACAACACTCTGATCAGTACTCAAGTTAATTAAAAACAACTATGCCTCACTAAGTCAAGATCAAGATCGTGCCACTCATATCCATCAGTAACGCATTAAATACTATTCACATCATGAGCCAATGTGTGTGTGCAATTACTTTCACAACCGCTTAGTAATGCAGATAATCTCACATTTCGTCAACCCGTAGTCGAACTAACCAGTCTCGAACATGTTATTTTTCAATTTAATTAGCTGGCAAGGTGGATCGAGAACCGAGTATATATTACTCTTAGGCTCGTGTTTATCGGTCTATGCAAAAGTCGTGCATTTTACGCTCCATCAACTCAGATTTTGCCAAAGAGAATATAGATGTATATGTTTCAATGCACTTCTCTTTCTTGGCGGGTGAACTCTCATTGATTTAACTATCCTCACAGCCCCACTCATGATAAACTACCGAATCCAAAATTCCTTTGCCTTTATAAGCGTTGGTGAAACATGATTCGTGATGAAGCCAGGGTCAACTCTAGACAAATCAATATGCTATCGACTACACACCAAGGGAAGTGAGTCATACGTGCTTAAATTGGTGGCTCATAATAGAATATGCGCTTAATACGCCACTACTTCAGAAGTGGGCACTTACTCTTACTTGTGAAAAGTAAAACAAAGATTAAGTCAATTAACTCCAAAAGATCAAATATATCATATGTTTTCAAAATTCTGTTGAAATGAATCAAAGTCTAAGTGGTGAATCGTGCATCAAAGAGAATCAAGATAATCATGCAATTTACGGAATATAATGCTAAGAAGCTAAGTGACATCCCTTACCCCCCACTTAATCAAAACATTGTCCCCAATGTTTAAGATGAAAAATAAAAAATGAAAAGGAACTTGGCTTCGGTTAAGGGTGGAACCAAAGAAGAAACGGATCGCCGTAGAAATCATCGGGCTCAAGTAAGTAATCCTTGAAGAATCTGCGCTAAGTAACTCAAACAAACCAAGAAGAACAACGGTGACAAGAAACCGGATAATAAAATTATGGAAGTAAAAGAGAAAATAAGTAACTCCAAAACAAATTAAGCCGACAAAATCATTATATTAATAAAATTCTGCTACAACAACTAGACAGGAAAGAAAAAGAAAAAGAAAAATGGAAAACAATAACAACGAAAAGAAAAAAAACTAGTCCTCATCAGAATATCCCTCCCAGTCATCTCCAGGCTCAAAACCGGGAGGTGGACCAGAACTTGAGGCAACAGCGGCCGAAGAAGAGGCTCGGTGATGTGGGGCAGTCCTAGGTGGTGAGGTCGAGGGAGGTATGCCAAAGTAATCTATAATCCTATCCAATTTGTGATGCAAACTCTCAATCTCTCACGAGTGCTCCTCTAGGATAGCTCTCTGAGTCTGGGGTGCTCCGATGACCGGAGTACACTCCCTCTCAGCTCTTTCAACCTATCTTGGAACTTTTTGAACCGACTGTGAACTGATCATCGGCTCAGGGTTTTCCCAATCATCACTGACGAGAATTTTCACCTCGTCCTCTAAAGCAAACATGTCAATCATCGGCCCGTATGGCAACAACTCGCGCTAAGATGTGGCGGCAAACTCATGAATACGGCTATACATCAGAAGACCGATGTTGACTGGAGATCCCTGCTCCAGGTAAAACTTCAATTCTGCCCTCTTGGTGGTGATAGAGACCATGTGCTTGGTTGGAAGAAGGTGGGCACAAACAATTCTGTTGACCATCTTTCGATCCCAGGATAATTCATTCTCTAGGAAGATGGTGGGGGCTCCAACAGGATGGCGCTTCCATTGCACCCCAAAAAACTCAGCTATCAAGTTCATCCTCTCAAGATCTTCAACGTTGCTCGAGGATATGTACTCATCCGGGCCCAACGGTGGATGTCTAACCCCAAAATGAGCATTGATTCGCTTAATAGAAAAGTCAACTTTAACCCCTCGGACCATAGCAAATGTAACTCCAGGGTTGTGCGAAACATAAGCGTAGAATTCCCTTACCACCGTGGCGTTGAACCATGTAGGTGCCTCAGCCATATCTAGAATGTCTTGCTCTTGTAAGGCTTGTGGAAAGATCGATCCGCAATCATCCAACTCCACCCCTCGTTTTCTAGCAACTGGCCTTGCATTCCAATGCCCTCGGAACGACTCGTAGATCTCTAAAGAATGGAATTGCTCAACCCCGTCCATCAAGGGATTAGCATCTCCTTATATGCTCTGATAACCACTGGGACGAACAAATTATCGGCTATGCTTGGGACCCATCTTAGATGATAACAGGAACTGATGCTGAAGCTTTTTCGGAAAAAGAGTACCTCGGTAAACCGGAAGGTGCCTCTGAATTACCGGCCTGATTTGTTTCGAATTCCTTTCTGGACTGTGCCTCTGATGATAAAATATGAAGAACTGCAGCACCTGACTAGCACAGCAGCACTAGACAGCAACAGAGGTGAAGAAAATGGGTGTTTTGGTTGGTAAAAATGAAGAATGGTTTGATTTTGGTGTAGGTTTGGTGGTAATAATGGTGGTGTTGGTGTTGAAATAGTGTCCTAAACCCAATCGGGTTGGATCGGATCCGGCCGGGTTGGATCATTTCTACTATTTCTTTATGATTATACATATATAATAAATGGCTTTTATGTTGTCATGTATTTGTTCTTTTAAGAACCAAATATGAATTGTTATATGATAACGCCCTTAGTATTAAACTGTGGTAAAGAAACCATGATAGGCGATTATGGTTGATGAGATCTCTAATCACTTTAACAAGTTTGATACTTAAATGTCTCTAGGCTAATGTATTATCAAACAGGGCATTGATAGTACATACAAACCAGTACGTATTAGATGTCTTCTATCTTTAAGGGCAGGGATAGATCTCGTCTATCGAAGTGTATAGACACTTGGACTGTACGTGGACGTGTATTAGAGAATGCGTACGTTAAACTGACCCACTTACATTGTTAAGTGTCACACTATGTGACGGTTGTGTAATTATCCTTAGGACCGGAGTTTACATGGCATCACGGTGTGGATTGTCATGCTTTGACACTATTGAGGTTTCCCCTAACCATGGGGCGATCATGCAATAGTGGTTGGGTGTGATACTGAAGCATGCGGAGTATACATGTTAAGTCGTCTGGGAATCGCGTACCCTATGAATAGGGGTGAATATCCGAAATGACCTTCTTATAAGGAATCTCTTACTCTCGTGCATCTTTGTAAAGTGGAAGTAAAGGAGTTACTTCGAGAGACCATGATATCCAGATTATAAGATACGGTCGTCAATGTTTGACACTCGACGTACGACCGTATGGATATTATTACAGCGATAGGATTCTATTTACACGCTAACCGAGCACATGAAAGGTAGTATTCATTGCGTATTGACTCTTCCGATGATTGGGGGTCAGGGACGTGTTGCTAGACGCTATCCGTGATCTTTAGAGGTGAAGGGCATTTTTGTAATTGCGCCTTATGTCTACGGCCAACATATTCGGAAGCCTATCGGGTCACACACATATGAACATGGAGTCGGATTAAAATGTGGTTATAGTTGATGACCAAATAAGGAAAGTTTTATCTCGATACTATAAAGGTTATAGTGGTAAATTAATATGATGGTATTTATTTAATATGAATGAATTAAATACAAGATATTAATTATATTATTAATTAAATATGTATATTATATATATGGCCAAAATTTGTGTGTATGACACACGTGAATTGGCTAATAATGTGGCGCAAGTGTTGTGTATATGATACATTTGATTTGTGCAATTTAATTAATAAGATTACCATAATATTAATATTGGATATTAATTGATTTTGGAAAAATAGATTTATGGTAATAAGATAAATATAGTCAATATAAGATATTGACACAATATAGGAAATATTTAATATAAGATATTGAAGATTAATGAGATAAACCAATCAAAGATATTTTCCTTATTTTATTAGGAAAATGTTTTCTTTCTCTCCACTCTACTCAAGACTTGTTCCCCAAGGATTTTTTGGGAGAGTTGGGGGGCCACCTACTCTATATAAATGAGGGGTTGGCTGGCTCTTTTTTACACCATAATTCCAAGGGCTAATTGTTCTAGTGAAAAGTAAGAGAGCTTCTACAGAGAGTTTGTAGAGAGAGATAATGCCGACCTAGTAGTTGGGTTTTTCTAGTAGCAATCCTTGGCGGGATTCCAGCGAGGTGCTCGTGTGGATTACTGGTAGAGGCCGGACACTTGGACGGCTCACGCACATCTACTCCTGCCGGACGGTCAAAGCGTCGATCTTTTAGATCAACCAAGGTAATAGTACCGTTGATAAGAGTCAACTTTACGTGATTCCGGTGCATTTTCTACCCCTGTTTGCCACATGTTTAACATGTTTTTGGGTGGTTTAGACCGTTTTTGGGGTAATATCGTGAGCTTATGGCACGGGGAGTAAATTCGTCACTCTGATGGATTATTACCCCTTTTTGTTGATATTAACCCTATTCCCGAGCACTTTTACCCTCCGGAATTGTTTGGATGTTTTTGCCGTTCATGATGTTGTAGGGTATTAGTGTCTTGAGGACCCAGAAGGTGATGATTCATGGTGAAAAGCATGATCGAGGTGATAGAAGTGATCAAAAGGGGAGAAAAGTTGAAGTTTTGGAGCAAATGGGGTTCAAACGCGCGTTTGAACCCCCAAACGGGCGTTTCAGAAGCTACCATTTTGATCATAATTCACCTGCCCTAAACACGCGTTTCAAAATGCCCTAAACGCGCATTCCAAGTCCTCCAAACGCGCGTTTCAACCTCCCTAAACGCGCGTTCCAGTTGAAGAACAAACAAGAGCCTACCCAGAAATGAAGCGAAACACGCGTTTGAAGATGTGAAACGCCAAGTTACACTACCCAAACGTGCGTTTGAAGACAAAATTCTGCAGATTTTCCCCCACCTATAAATACCCCCCTTAGACCATTTCTTGAATAATAATCATTCTCTTAGCAAAACCCTACCCCTTTTTAGCTCGAATTTTGTAATAGCTTAGAATACATTCTCTTAGCTTAAATCAATATAATCTTAGTTTAATCTTTCCATTTCCTAGCTCAGATTTCTACTTCAAACACTAAGAGACCATCTTTTAATAAGTTCTTCATAGTGTACTTTTTGGATCTCAAATTCGAAATTCTCTCTTCTATGGTATATTCATTTTCTCTTTCACTTATTATGTCTTTAATTTACTGTTTCTTTTTTGTTTTAACTAGTATAATCAGTAGCTAATCCCTTTTCATAGTCGAATCATGTGAAATTTAGTGAAATCACCCTTTGGGTGATGAAATTGGGTGTGGGTAGTGCTTTTTATTGTTTAATCTTGCTTGTTTCATGTCTTAGAACTTATTTTAACATATTTGGGCTAGATTAGCTACCTAGGTCAAATTCACACACATCAACCTTACATATGTGTTTTGCGGGAAGACGTGGGATAAGGGGTTCTAAGATCGCGGCGTAGACTCGGCTTAGTTGTTAAGCCCGAGCCCAATGTGAGGTTACTCGTTTTAACGTTTAAGCGGCTCTAATGCATAACATGTCTTGTTAGTGAATCTTCTTTAGGGAAGGGTAGTTAACATGTCATAAGGTGTTAGGAGAGAGTTGTTCGACCTTAGCACCGGGATTAGGAGTACGCACCCGTGAAATTGAATGCGAGAGTTCGTTTGTTATAATGCACACTCCCGGTTTTGTGAAACTAGCTACTTTGATCATGGTTCAGCTATGTCCCTTAGTATAACATTTGAAAACTGAGTAGTTAATCTCCTTTATTCTTTATCTATCTTTAGACTCGTTAGTAAGAATCACCTTAGTGTCATTGTAGTAAACAAGCACTTTAAAAAGATTGATCACCTAGACTAAGTAACACGTTTGCTTTGGTACTCACAAACACTTTTCCCTTGGGTTCGACCTCGTAATCCTGTAGCTATTCTAGCAATCGACCCGGTACACTGCCGGTTAGAGAGTTAGTTTGCCCACGGTTTTGAGTCTTTATAAATTGTTTTTGTTGGGGTAAATTTTAGCTCAATCAACCGCCCCCTCTCTTATATGTTTATTGTTTAAACGGAGACGATCCTGGATTGGGAAATCAATTTTTAAATTCCGCTGCGCTACTCGATCGATTTCCTAACAGATGGTGGCCGACTGGATTTAAGAAGAAGAAGAAATGGGAGATGTTTGGTGATTTTAGGTGATGATGGTAGAAGAGTGTGATGATAAAGGTGGTGAATGGGTGGTTTAAATAGGAGAAATGAGTGAAGGTGGAAGGATTTGGTGGGATAATGGGTATAGGAGTAATTAGGGTGAGGGTTTTGAGGAGGTGATTGATGGGATTGAGGTGGAGTTATGGTGGAGTGTGGGAAATGATGAAAATTTTGAAAAAAGGGGAAAATGAGACGGTTTCTGCTGACTGGTGATGCTTGATGCAACATGTGTCCTCCACGTGTCTCTAAAAATTCAGCTTTTCAAACTGACGTTTAGAAATCCAAAAATCCATGCTCGGTAACCCGGGGGTAACCTAAGGTTTTACCAGGGGTTCTTTTTCCCCATATTTCTATGTCTGCCTTTTCTGCACTCTTTATTCAACCTCTCTGCTCAATTCTGACCACAATTGACTAGTCTCTTACTCCTTTTGTTGTTATTTCCAACTCAATCCTAACCTACTTCACTAGAATCCACAACGAGTAAAAAAACATTTCCACAACCATCGGTTTCAAGCCTAAGGGTGCGGTAGGATGAAAAGAAGCTCGTCCCTTCATCTGGCTACTTTTATTCATTCCTAATTTACCTAAGAGTGTAAAGAAGTAGTTCTTTGTTTATAGTCGCCAGCTCGACTTTCTTCAAATCTCCGATCATTCAAGGGTTGGAGCTTTAACTCACCAAACATTCGCTCCAGAGGTTTGTACCTTTATAAAACCCTTTTGAGCTCTCTTCCTAGCACGCCTCTCTCTCTTAGCTTGCATACTAGGTCTGCCTCTGCGTCGAGATTTAGACATTAGATCCAAGGACTCCACATTTTCCACTTTTAGCTCAAAGCGTTCACTACGCAACACGGAAGGACTAGCTTCCGTGAGCATCTTGTTGTGGTCTTTCTCTTCTCTCTCGAGGCATTAGTCTCATAAATTCTTGCTCAACGGTTTCTACTACAACCTCTCTATGCTTATGCCCCTCTATCTCCATAATTTCCACCTTTCCTGAAGCATATGTCATCGTGCAACTGCCCGGCCTATTTTTTAGGGGTTCTAAGATCTTAAAAGATACAGCATCATTATTCAACCTCAAAGTAATCTCCCCATTATCGAAATCCATGATTGCCCTGCTTGTCGCTAAGAAAGGTCTCCCTAACAGAACTGGGGCACTCAGGTCCTCTGGTACGTCTATTACCGTAAAATCAATTGGATAACTGAACCCTCCCGCCTTAATCGTGCACTTCCTAAGCAGGCCTGGAGACATATCTCTAGTTCTATCAACGAAGGTCATGGTCCTGGTTTGATTCATTATGACCGGAAGTTTAATCTTTTGACAGAGGGAAAAAGGTAGATGTTGCAACTCGAGCCAGAGTCGTAGATACCTAATCCTACTGATATACCATTAACAGAAATTGGGAGTCGGAACGTGCCAGGGTCTCCTAACTACACCACGGTGTCTGAGTCTGGGTAATCCTCAGGCTCAGAAAACATCGTGTCTGGATCCTCTTTAAGATCATCAGAATCATAATCCGAAGACGATATTTCAATTAACTCACAAGGGAACTCACCTGGACGATACGTGCTATACTCCTTTAAGTTCTCTTCAGGCTCTTGCTTGATTGCTTCTTTCTCTTTTTCCAACCTCTTCTTAATAGGTTCATAATGCTCTCTTGCTTCAGATCCAGGGTACATGGAAATTGGTGTGATGTTCAATATCGTTCTAGGCATATTGCTTGACTTGTTGCTCTTTTTCAACTCTGATTTGATCGATTCTCTGAAGTGTTCTGATCTTCCTGCAAAAAGACAAAATAAAACAAAGAAAAGGTTAGCAACATCCGCTTCAGTTGGGTGTGATCCCAACTGTTGTGGACCTACTAACTAAAATCAACAGGGAATAACACAGAATAACAGGGGCAGTCAGAATTCAATTTTTCAGGCCTCAGAAACCCGGGGGTTAACCACGGTAGGCCCAGAAATTTCTCCTTCTGGCAGTTTAACATTTGCAGGGTTGATCCAGAACGATTCAAGACTCAAAATAAAATAAAATAAAACAAAATAAAAATGACTTCTTAATCAGAATTAAAACGTTTATATTTATAATTGGCCATTGTCCCCGGAAACCGCGCCAAAAATCTTCATGTGTAAGTCATTAACGTCGATATTACTAGCAAGAATACTAGGTACATCGTAGTATAGTAAATGTGAGTCAAGGTCGATCCCACAGAGACAATGCATCTATAAGTATAAACGATTCAAACCTAATTAAGAAGCAACATAGAGGCGGTCATTGACCAACAATAACATAAAACAAACTTGGTATTCCTCCCCCTCTTCTAACCGATCTACTAACTTGGATTAGTTAATCGTTACATTTACTTCCCCACATAATTTCCTTAAATTAACCGTGAGCTTTCGTTTTAATTATCATTATCAGCTACGGGTGCAACTCCTACTCCTATCTACTCCGAAAATGGTAGTAGACAATCTATACGCAAGCTACCCTCCTTAATTGGTCCGTAATAGCCCATACGCATAAAGAACTAGAATTGCCGATATCGAGCGCTAACTCATACCGCTAACTCCGCTAGACATGTAATGTTGACATTGATCAACACGTTCTAGAGTCCATTCAAGACTATGTCCAAACTTAGCACTTCACTATTCGTATTTCATGCCGCTTTACGATTACAAAAAGCGATTGGCCAGATCTAACCTACTGTTAATTAAACCTGTCGATCAACGTAGCTGTAGTGAATCCCAGTTTTAGGTTTTCGAAATAATGCCTCGGTAAACCGGTATAGACCGCCGGGTTACCGGGGCCATCTTTTCCTATTCCTGGATCTACATTGCTCAATTACGATTATTCTAAGTATATTATAGGGTCTTTAAACATGCAGATTAACTAAAACACATAAATACGAACATATCTACCATATTGAAGACAAAAAAGAACATTCAAAGCTTCATACCTTCAACAATGGAGATCTAGCTCGATCTACACAAGCTATAGATGGTGGAGAAAGGGAGGAAACCAGAAATAACTCTTCCAAAGCTTGAATAACTTTATTTCATCAAAATTGTATAATATAATTGAAGAATTGATAATAAGATTGTAAGATGATATAATACTCAGTATATCCGGCCTTATATAGATACAATGACCGACTTATGACACTCTAAAACCCTAACCGACCTAGATAATACGGCAGAATCAGTTTCGTGTCCAACAAATCCTCGGTTTACCGGACCTAGCCCTCGGTAAATTTATAACTACCTCATGTCTCTAATGATTTGCGAGGTTGACACAAACTTGCGAGGTTGACACAAACTTGCGAGTTTGCGAGGTTGACACAAACTGGCGAGGTTGACACAAACTTGCGAGTTTGCCAGGTTGACACAAACTTGTCTAAATTTTATTTGTTAATGAAAACCATGAAAAATCGATCCAAATGGTTTTAACCTAAAACCCGTTTCAGTTTGGGTTGAAAATAAAGAAACCGTATAAAATGATTTGTTTTTATAGAACGGAAAAAAACGGCCAAACCGGATTATATTTACCTCCAGACGTTAGAACACTGAAAAAGTTTTTGTTTAACTATATATATATATATATATAAAAATATAATACGGTAGTTTTTTTTTAATGTATATATAAATATAATACGGTAGAATTTTTTTTTAACATTAAAACCACTTCTCAAAAAAAAAAAAAACCATTGAAACCTGCTGCCACGTGGCAGCCAATGAGCAACCCAAATTTAAAGTTAAGGGAGACGTGGAGCATTAATATGCATTTTTTTCTCATCTTATAGTGTATATATATATATAAATATAATACGGTAGAATTTTTTTTTTAAATATTAAATCCACTTCTCAAAAAAAAAAAAAAAAAAAAAAAAAAAACCATTGAAACCTGCCACCACGTGGCAGCCAATGAGCCACCCAAATTTAAAGGTAAGGGAGACGTGGACCATTCTTATGCATTTTTTTCCTATCATATAGTATATAGATATCACGGTGGATGAGAATTTATTTCTGTTGTGGAAGGTAGGTGATAGTGATTTCGATAATTGTTTCATACTAGGAAGTGAAATGATATTTTTCGGCATGTCTAATTCATTACAATCTATATTTATGATGAATATTTTTACCGTAAAATATTATCAAATATCTTAATAATTTTGACTTTCTTATAACTTATATTTTTAAAACGCTAGGCATATGCATACATTTATTTATTGCTACGTTTTGCACGTGTACGCATTTACATGTGTATAATTCACGAACCAAATATTAAAAGAAAGCATATTTTTTTTGGAGGGGAAAGTCAATTTTATTAAGCTATGATGAGAGTCATAGAGGATTGGACCGATTTAATCTGTATATTTCATATAATTCCGTGATTGAGAAAACTTATTAAATCACAAGATGATCATATATGGATTAACCTTAATCCTGAAGTGATTGCATACTCCTACTGGTTTCAGGATAGGGTTGATGTGTTCGTTAAGGATCGCTAAGAGGCGCGGTCCGAATCACTTTCCCGTTGGCACTATTCTGGAATAAGTGAGAAGTGTGTGTTTCATAGATATGGAATCCATTCCTTCCTGCGGGGAGTAGAAAGACAATCGCCTTATTTGTTAATCCTAGAAACTGATCAATTCCGGGAGTTCGCATTGCTTATGAACTAATTGATCACTAGTGGGTTAATGGTAAATAAGGATAAGATGTAGTGAAGAAGGTTTACGGAAATAATCAGTTGGTCCCTTGGAAAGGCTAACACAATTTTAGAGGGGGGGGGGGGGGTGAATAAACTTGTCCCTACAACCGGATTTAAAACAAATTAAGGTTCGCTTAAACTTGTGTGGAGTTAAGTCGACTAAGCCGAGTTTAAGTCAAACCGACTTAAGCTTGAACCGAGTCAACCGGCGGATAAAGTTCTAGCCTTTTTCTTGATCTTGTTATTCTCTATGAAAACTGAGTGTAGTAAACTGAATTCTGATGAATGTCAGTTTTGTGAACTGTGAGGTGTATAACAATCAATTATCAAAATGCTGTAAATAAATAAGTGCGTAAAGTAAATAAGACAAGTGTTATAGAGGTTCCAGGTGGTGTAATCCTATCAATCCTCTCTTCCCCTGTGGTGCGAAGGAAAATTCCTCTAGAACTTCTTGAGGTGAACTGTTACAAAAAGTCCTAAACAATAGTCCTTGGCTAATCCCTAGCGTCACTATCTAAACAGTTGTAGAACATGTAGAATTGATGTTCTTCAATTGCTTGAACACTGATCCTTGGAGGGTTGAATTGCCTCTTCACCAGCTACCACCACAAACACAGTCTACCCGACTGCTTGTCACAACTGTCCTTGGCGAAACCTTCCCGGTTTGCTTCACAGTCTAAAACCTTTGATGTAGAATCAAAGTTGGGCTGAGAATCAATAAATTGATTCTTGTTTGTGGTTCTTCAAAGTGTATGATTCTTGATAAAATCTGTGTAGCTTGAACACTTGAAGAATTTCTAGATATGATCTTGTTATAGCGCTGAGATGATAGTAATTCGAATAAGATGACTAATGCACAAACTTGCTTGATAATGCTTGTTAATTCATTCTTTTTACCTTGGGTGCAAAGTCTTCTATATATAGTGTGAGGTCCAACGTTCATCTGACTTCTATTCGAATTGTATCAACGTCTCTTTTGTAACGGCTATATCTTCTGACCGTTCTGCTGTGTCAGTAACTCATCCAATGAATTTGCTTTCTTTATAACGTTCGACTGTACTATCAGTTTGTTGCATGGCTGACTTATAAAACTGAGTTTCCTTATCAGTTTTATACTGAGTTTATTGTTTGTCTGCTTCCTTACTGACTTGGAGCGTTAACTAAGATTTTACTCTTCTTCAAATTTCAGTACTCCAGTTTTCATCTGATTATAATTGACTTAATCAGAGTACACCATGACTCATTATCATCTAAGAATTCATTGTCCTTATGATTCTTAGGTCTTCATACAAGATCCATAAAGTCGATTCGTGTAACCACAATCTTGCCTGAAGTCTAACTTTACGGTCTCGACTTGGTCTTCATAACTGAGTTTGAACCCTTAGTTCTTCAATCTTCAATAACTGAGTCTGTGACCCTCAGTTCTTCAGTCTTCTTATATAAGCCAACCGAGTCAGTAACTCTCAGTGAACTTATCTTCTTCCGTTTGATGCTGGTGTATTCTGAGTCAGTTCCTGTCTTAGTGATTTACAGTTTTCTAGACGACTCCTAGTTTTTCAGTTTTACGACACATTAATTATTACAGTGCTTGTCTGATGTAACTTATACAAATATCAGACTCTAGTAAAACATATACATTCACTTCTAGACATCTTTTAGCTTTTCACTATAACAGCTGGCTTCAGCACTTAATCAATGGGGTTAAGATAATACTTTAAACAAATAAGATGAATTATCATCAAAACATAAATTTTATTTCCAACAATTTCCCCCTTTTTGATGATGCCAAAACTCTCCCTAAAAGAAAAGCTTAAAGATCAAAACAATGTAAAGCAATGTAAAACTGGAAATTGGATTTCATTAGAATGAGCAAAAACTGGAGTTGTTACATTTTGTTCAAAATAGTGTAACTAGATACTAAGTTCTCTTTTGTGCTTTTTGCAAGATTGAATCAAATTTTCTTGCTTTGTCATACAAACGAAAATCTTCTTCTAGCTTGGAGTCTTCCTTTGAGAAAGTCTTATTGTAGTCAACTTGACTACCTTCTTTCCATCTTCTCCATTGAAATAGCTTAGGAAGGTTTGATTCTTTCAAGTAGTAATTTTCAAATTCTACTAAATCAGCTTTCATCTGTTCAGTCTTGTCTTTAATCTTCAGTTTATCATCAATCCTCTGATTCTTTTTATATTGTGCCATTTTTTGCTTTTAGAATATATCAGATAAAAAGTAGTTCAAGGATTCTTCAAATGTCCTATCCTTGTACTTGCATTAGATAGGATTGTGATCTTTGATAAATTGCATCCACAGATCCTTTGTTAGAGCAACTCTTCTGTCTCTAGGTTGACTGTACTTTTCAATGAGCTGTTCGTCAGCTAGTTCTTTCCATAAGAATTTAGGATCTGATTTGTATCTTTGCAATTCATCTTCAAGTCGCTTCATTTCTTCAAGTAACTTTAGCTTTTCTTCTTCAGGTTCCCCCTTTTTGGCATCATAGATATGCTGATTCATATGCCAGTGAGATTGGGCATGTGTTTCCCTATCTACTGCGGTTGAGTCTTCAAGTTTTTGTTTGAGTAACAAAATTTCTGAAGCAGAACTTGAACTTGATTTATGGATCATCTCTAGTCTTGCGTGAACTGAAACATCTGTTCTGGTTCTATAATCGAGATATCCAGAAATATGTGACAAAAGATCATTTTGTGCATCCTTGCTTCTGAGCACAATCTTCAAATTTTCATGTACTTTTACCAATTCATCCTTTGTGAGGATGTCAGAAGGATCGTAAGCATCTTCTATTGGATCCTTAAACTGAGTATTATCTTTAATAATCATCAGTTGTTGATTAGCGCTCCATCAACTCGCTTCTCGATTGCGCTTGTCTGGTCTCCAACTGGTAATTCTTCTTGCTGAGATACAGTTTGCATTGCTAGAGGTTGAGGTTGAGTTTCGGTTTGCAAAGTTGTAGTCTCATCAGCTTCTTTTCTTGATTCATCATCTTTATCATCATCTCTCTTCTTTGAAATATCTTTCGAGGTAGATGATGTGCCTGATTCTCTTCTTTTTGCTAGTTCAGTGAATCTTTTGAAACAATTGTCAAGAAATTCCGAGATAGGAAACATAGCATATTGATCTTTAACTTCCAATTTCTCCAAGAGTAGTTTTTCTTCAGTCCGTAGACTGACATCTCGAGAATCTTCTGGTTTAAGTTTCATCTTCATCAGCTTCAAAAATTTGTGCTGATTGCTGAACTGATTCATGCTGTAGCTGAGAAGTATGGTCAGTGGTGACCTTTTCTTGTGTAACTTCATTTGTCGGTTGTTGTTGTTGCTGTTCCCTCTCAGTTGGTGCTTTTTCTTTTGAGATTTCTGGGTACAAGCATCTTACAACTGATCTTGCTTCTGTTGATTCAGACTTTCGCTTAGTTCCTTTGTGTACAGCCTCTGGCTGAGACACAGTTTTCTGACTAGCTTCAGGTTGGGAAGTTGTTCCTACGATTTCCTTTGTGGGTGCAGATTGCCTTGCTTGCTTCCCTTCCTTGATTCTTTTTAAATAAAACTGAATGATTCCACTGAGTGTCTTCTTCAGTCGGAATGTATCAACAGTTTCTTGTCCTTCGGCTTGAGCTCGTCTTGCACTGTCTAATTCAGCTAAATGTTGTCTCTTAAACTGATTGACAACATAGCCTACCCAATTGAATTCTATTCCATCCCAGATTATATGTTCTTCTGACAGTATGCTAACTTCTTTGGATTTCCCAATGACGTGTTTGCTGAGCCATCTGCTGAGATGTCCAAATTCTGGCTTGATTTTGTCTACATGAATACCAGCTTCGATTGGTTCTGTAGAAACAGTAAGTATCTCCAGAAAAGCTTCTCTTTTTAATGGTAAAGTAGTCCAATCTCGTTCTTGTCACGCTTGAATTTGGAAAGCCAAAGAGTGTCCTTATGACGCTTTCATTTAGAACAATGCGATCTCCACGAACTTTGGTCATCAGAGAGTCTCGTACCAAACGCATATTTTGCCAAAATTGCAAAATTCCTTCTGTATCACGTTCTTCTTTGAACTTAACTTCCAATAAGTTTCTCAAGCCTGGTTGTTTCATGATTTGATCACATACCCAGCTTGCTAACAGAGTGTTTTGACACACACCTTCATACATTTCGAATGTAAGCTCATCTAACTCTGTTATTAGTCTTTCTTGTTTTGATTTTTCTGAAGTGGTCATTTTTGAGTGTGAACACAAAATTGATTTTTGAGAAGAGAGATTTTGAAGGGTTTGTTTTGTTTTCTAGAAAGGATTGAAGATTTTGAATTTTGATTTGAAATAATGTGAACGGAGGTTGAATAAATAGGTAGGGAATTCTGGTGGTTGGGTAGTACAACTTTTCAAATTCCAAGAAGGTTTTGGGTAGCCGATGCATGTACTGTTCTGACAATCGTGGGGTGTACACGTGAAATTCTGACAAAAAGAACTGTGGTATTTAATGTGGCATAACCGCTGTTGATTTTATCATGTCAACCTTTGACTGAATTTGACTGGAATAGAAACTGATGCTGAGGTCAGTTTTTAGAAATAATGTCAACTTTCATCAAACTTTCAGTTTCAGTTAATCAGTTTGAGATTGTTGATGTCAATGACTGATCTGTTAAGTGATCGCACCCAACATAACAAAGATTAATCCCCTTGACGAATCTCTGGCTTAACTGATTTAACTGACTTTGATTATTCCCAACTTAGTTCTTAATTTTGCAAATCTTTCTTTGTCCAAAGGCTTTGTAAAGATATCTGCCAACTGATCTTCAGTGGGTACATAAAGAACTGTTATATCCTTTTTCTCTGCATGATCTCTTATAAAGTGATGACGCACACCAATGTGTTTTGTTCTTGAGTGTAATACTGGATTATCAGTGATTCCAATTGCACTTGTGCTGTCACACATTATGGGAATTGTTCCTTCTTCTATCCCATAATCTCTTAATTGTTGTCTGATCCATAAAACTTGAGCACAACAACTTCCAGCTGCTATATACTCTGCTTTAGCTGTTGAAGTTGAAATTGAGTTTTGCTTCTTCCTAAACCATGACACAAGTCTGTTTCCTAGTAACTGACATGTGCCAGATGTGCTTTTTCTGTCCACTTTGCATCCAGCATAATCTGAGTCTGAATAAGAGATCAGCTTGAATTCTCCTTCTTTTGAATACCATATCCCAACTCCATCTGTGTCTTTCAAATATTTCAAAGTCCTTTTCACAACTGTGAGATGACTTTCTTTTGGTTTGGACTGAAATCTTGCACATACACCAGCAGTAAAAGATATGTCTGGTCTACTTGCTGTAAGATAGTGTAAGCTTCCAATCATCCTTCTGTAGAGTGTTTGATCAACATCTTTGCCTTCTTTGTCTTCATTTAGCCTGATGTTGGTACCCATTGGTGTAGAAATTCCAATAGATTTTTCAATACCAAACTTTTTGATAAGTTCTCTTGTATACTTTGTTTGGTGAATGAAAATTCCATCATCTAACTGTTTAACTTGTAAACCAAGGAAGTAATTCAATTCTCCCATCATACTCATCTGAAATTTGCTTTTCATCAAACTTGCAAATTTGTCACAAAGCTGTTCATTTTCTGATCCGAAAATGATATTATCAACATAAATTTGAACAAGTAGAGTATCTTCTCCATTCTTCATTCTAAATAAATTTTTGTCGATTTTTCCTTTGATAAATCCATTATCCACCAGAAACTGAGATAAAGTTTCGTACCAAGCTCTTGGTGCTTGTTTAAGTCCATAAAGAGCTTTCCTTAGCTTGAAAACTTTATATGCTTGATCTTTGATTTCGAATCCAGGTGGTTGTTGAACGTATACTTCTTCTTCAAGAATTCCATTCAGAAATGTGCTTTTAACATCCATCTGATAAACCTTGAATTTCTTATGAGCTGCAAAGGCAAGAAAAAATCTGATTGCTTCTAATCTTGCAACTGGTGCATAGGTTTAATCAAAGTCTATGCCGTCAGCTTGAGAGTATCCTTTACCTACAAGTCTAGCTTTGTTTCTGATGATATTTCCATCTTCATCAAGTTTATTTCTGAAAACCCATTTGGTTCCAATAATATTGACATGAACTGGTCTATCTACCAATTCCCATACTTGATTTCTCTCGAATTCATTGAGTTCTTCTTGCATAGCTAATATCCAAATTCTGATCTTTTAAAGCTTCTTCAATTTCTTTAGGTTCGATTGAGATAGAAAACACGCAATCATCGCATCTAATTGATGTCTTGTTCAAACGCCGCTTGAGTATCACCAATTACTTGTTCTTCGTGGTGATCTCTCATCCATTGATATGTGGGTATTTGTATCAAAGGATTTATATCTTGTTCGACCGGTTCTTCAAAAACTGGTTCTTGAGTTTCTTCAGCTGGATCAGTAACATGTTCAGGTGTGGTTTGATGAGTAGTTGGAAACTGAGACTGATCTTGATCTGAACATTCTGAAATTTGTAGTCTTCCAATGTCAACTGAAACTGGTTCTGGCATGATTGGTAACTGAGACTTTGAGACTGGTTCTTGTCGGTCTTCAGTTCCTTCACCAGGGAAGTTTGGTTCATCAAATACTACATGTATTGATTCTTCATGCTTGAGTGTCCTTTTATTTAGTACCCTAAAGGCTTTGCTGACACTTGAATATCCTAGGAAAATTCCTTCATCAGTCTTGGGCTGAAAAACATGAAGTTGATCTTTTCCATTATTGTGTATAAAACATTTGCTTCCAAAAGCATGAAAGTATGAAACATTTGGTTTTCTTCCATTCCAAATTTCATAAGGAGTCTTCTCATGTCTTTTGTTCATGAGAGCTCTGTTCTGTGTGTAACAAGCTGTGTTAACTGCTTCTGCCCAATATCTTTCAGGTAGCTTGGCTTCACCGATCATAATCCTCCCAGCTTCTTTGAGCGTTCTATTTCTTCTTTCAGCTACACCATTCTGTTGAGGTGTTCCTGTGGCAGCAAGTTGGTGTAAAACACCATTTTCTTCACAATATTCAATAATCACACTATTGAGGAATTCTGTTCCTTTATCAGATCTTATCTTCACAACAGAAACTCCTCTGATTCTGAAGTCTCTTGAGTAGTTCGTGAGTCTTTGCTTGGTTTCACTTTTCTTGGTTAGAAAGATTACCCAAGTGTATCTTGAAAAATCATCTACTACCACTAATGTATACTTCTTTCCACTGATACTTATTGGTGTAATAGGTCCAAATAAATCCATGTGTAGCAATTCTAGATGTCTGGTTGTTGAATGCTGAGATTTGGTCTTGAAGCTTGCTTTTGTTTGCTTTCCTTGTTGGCAAGGATCACATAAGCTGTCCTTCTTATATGATATTTCTGGTAGTCCAATGACTAATTGCTTCTTAACAAGTGAGTTGATGTCATCAAAATTAAGATGACTCAGTTTTTTGTGCCATAGCCAACGGATTTCTGATTTTGTATGCACAAGCAAACAGGTTTCAGCAACGGCTGTTGTCCAATCTACTACATACATATTTTCTTTTCTTCTTCCGGCTAGGACAACTTGATAAGCTGATTCGCTGATGACAACGCAGAATTCTTTGTCGAAAGTAAATTTGTATCCCATATCACAAAATTGACTAGTGCTGAGTAGATTGTAGTGTAGTCCTTCTACATAAGATACATTCTTGATTGTAAGTCCATTCCTGATTAAGGTGCCATAACCTCTGGTGTATCCAGGTTGGTCATTACTTCCAAAATTAACCTTTGGTCCATCCTTTGCAATAAAATTACTGAGACAGTCTTTACTCTTTGTCATGTGTCTAGAGCAACCACTGTCAAAGTACCATATATCCTGCAATAAAAATTAGAAGTTTTTAGGTACCCAATTCAGTTTGGGTCCATGAGGGTCAGTTGTCAGTACAACTCTAGGAATATATCCTTTTGGGATTCTTCGGATATTGTTGCACTTGTTTTCATATATGTAAGCCACACTCCCATAGTATCTATGTTTGACCGTGTCTTATTTATATGATCTCTCGTGTCCTTTGACCGAAACTTATTTCCATGTTGCTTTCTATGACGTGGCCTTTTCTAGTGCTAATCCGATCCTTAACCGACGGTGTATCGGGTCAAGCTTGTAGTGCTAGTATGGTGAGTCGGAGTATCGTATCCTCGGGGAACTTAGTAATTCTTCTAAGTGTGGTTAAACACCAAAGAGTTTGTTATTAACTCGATCTAAATCTCGGTTTATAACACGGATCACTACTATTTTACTTAACATAAAATAAATGCATAATTTAAAATTTATTCTAATATAATAGATATAGATATATAAATATATATAGATATGCATAAGTTGCGAGAATATATATAGATATAAATATACGGATGCCAAATATATTATTAGAGAACTAGCCAAAGTTTATATAATTGATTTATACGATCTTTTCGGTGAATGGAATGCGCTCGATCTTTCCTTTTATATTAGGTTCAATTGAGTAAATGAAACGGTGCACTCATGAGGTTAACAATTCCTCCTCACATAAGCGTACGAAATTGTCATATGTCCATTGTCATCGGTCCAAGATCCACAAGCTTGTTACGTTTTTTACGAACGGGTCCCGAGTACGATTCTACCTTTGAATAAAAAGGAGTCATTCCGTTCGTCAAACGGTCAATTTTATTTAAAGGCTCCGGTTGTCAAGGCCGGACGATTCAACTTTCCGGTTTAAGTTTCAATTAAGCGATGATTTAACATTATTACGATCTCGAGTACAAATTTCAATAAGATTCATCTTTTTAGGACAAATGCCCCCGGGTAGGAAAGCGGGTTCCGTTGTCACGTTATTCACTCGGCCAATTTTACCCTCCGGTTTTTCTATTAACGAGTTCATAACCTAACTGCGAGCGTCAATTCATAATTAGATTATGAATTCTTTCGAATCAAACTTTATCAATAGAAAAAGATTCAATTAACTCAATTTTAGTCAATTTTACTTAGACAACATTCCTTTACCGAAAAGATCGAAATAAAACGATTACATAACTTTGGCTAGTTATTAGATTTAGCCTACTAACATTATACGAAAATAAAAACAAACATAACAAACATAAATACTTTAGAAATTTTACCCGATTACAACAATTGAATCGAAAATTTGTATTCTTCCGGATGCTACAACGACTTCAACAACATTGATCTTGATAATTTCTCGAGCATTATACGATACTACTTTATTTATGGCTTAAGGCCTATATACATACCTACTACTAATAAAAAGAGGTAAAGAAAATATATTTGGTACCCCTTATGTGCTGCAATCTTTGCTCTATTTATAGGCGATTTTTCCAAACCGGATCGATCCGAGAAAGGGCCGGATCGATCCGGGAATAAAAAATCTTATCCCCTGGATTTTTCTCTGCGGGGCCACATCTTTGGGTAATCATCATGTCTCTTCGGATCGATCCGAGGTAATTCCGGATCGATCCGGATAGATTTTTCCAAACTTGATGCGAAACTTGATAAAATCATAACTTGAGCTATGGATCTCCAAATGACATAATTCAAGATGCGTTGGAAAGCTCTTGAGAAGATCTACAACTTCCCTGAAGGACTTTTCTTCAGAAAATGCCTTTTTGATGGGCCATTTGTTCGTCGAAAATATAACTTGATACGGTGTCACGAACCATTGATCCACTTGAACTTTAAAACTCGTGGCACTTCCTTAATTCCTTCAAAAGATATGATTTTACTCCAAAAAGTGTCGTCACTCGGGGTCTTGGTTTACCTAAGATCTGTAAATAAAATACCAAAATACCCACGTGAATCTGACACGACACTCCGGTTATTAACCCGGTACAAAATTTATAACTTTTTATCATTTTTACTTGATTTTTATAGTATTTAGATTTATTCATAACTATTAATATTTTATAAGATTATCGTTATAATTACTTATATTTTATATAAAAAGAGTCGATAATGTATATAAAACATCGTAATTTTTATCATATAAATGTTATACATCAACTACTCCCCACTTAGCTCTTTGATCGTCCTCGAGCAAAATAAGCGGTAATATATATAAAAATGACGATAAAAATAATATACGTGGTAGATTATATTTCAAATTAGTAAAATATCATTTCAATATTATAACCATATTAATTATATCTTTCTTAGAAATTAATAAGATAAAAAGTGTAGATAACTTTGATAAATTATTTATCAACTATTATTCAAATGAAATTTCACAAAATCTACTCAATAAATATAATTAAAATTCTAGAATTATTTTCCTATCTCAACTTGTATGAAATATTTGGAATCAAAGACTAAGTCAAGTAATTGACAAAATGGCTTATACTTTTTAGGATGGGACATTGGTTAATCGAAAAGATAGAAAAGGAAATCAAAAAGAGAAAGAGGCAAGTCGTACGTACTTTACACCTTCACGTTTGATCAAAAACAATCTCGATTAATAATATCCTCTTATTCCAACTATTTTTCGATTTTCTCTCTTCTTTTTCAATATTAAGAACTAAAAGCGTGAGTGTGTGTAGAAAAATCAAATTTACAAGCATTGCTTCATCAAGATTGATCGGAGTAATACTCTTTCGATCTAAAATTACGAGTCCGGTTTCCTTAAACTCGTAATCATTCTTGAGATCTTATGATTCGAATTTTTATCGGGAGCTTTATACCTCGTAGTGATATAGGACGTTTAGATAACACCTACTTGCACTCAAATCATTGGAAGGCTGCTACCGATTTTTGTATTTGTCGATCAAAGATAAGGAAGATACCTGGTATTCGATTAATTCTGTGTAAATATGGTGCTTCGTTCTTATATATATCTTTTTTTTTTTTTTTTTTTTTTTTTTTTTTTTTTTTTTTTTTTTTCACCTCAGCATACACCATTCTTAGCTTCTGTTCCATCATCTCCTTTCATAAGTACGTACAAACTCGTGGGATTTTTAGGAAATGTAAACCAAAATAAACCAAGGGTCGGTTATAATCAAAAATGGCTATTTCGAGTGAGGTCTTAATCACTCTAATCAAGGCTGAGGTAATTTTTGTGGTGTCAAAAATCTCATCATTCCTAATCCGATTCCATATTCATATTTCGTTTTGCAAAGAAAATTATTCTAAAAAATTCATTATAAATATAAGTATTTTCGTTAAATTTCATATGAAATTTACTTGATAATATTTATGTATAGTTACATATACTTAAAATCTTATAAAAATCTAAAATTGACATATATAATATAATTATAATATATCAAATTTACTTTACTTAATTAAAATCTATTCTTACCAAATTATACTATTTTTATTCATATTAATTATATATTATCTAGTTATTTTGATCCAAAACAAATTAAACTAAGTATTAAGCAATTAAGTATAACTTTATATAAGAAAATTTTAATTTGTATTTACTAACTTACCTCTACTCCCCACTTACGAAATGGCATCGTCCCGATGTTCAGTGAGTAAATAAAAGTAGTTCGAAAATAAAATTAAAATTTTACACAATTTTGATTTTTTTATATTTTTTATTTTTTTTTAACAAACATATATTATTTTGATTAAAGTAAATGACATATATATTAAACATTAAGGAAACTATTACAAACTAAAAAAAAAACGATTAAACGATCAACTTAAACGACTATCACATAAAAACATAAACTTCTAGCGATTATCAAACCGTAGATGAACATCCGGGAGTATCCACCGGAAGTAATCTAGCGAGAATCACGAGATGGAAAAATCTCGTCGGTAGTAAACTCGGGCACGTGATTCGGTTGGACACAAAGATGAGAGATAACCCAGGCAAACGGTAACGGTCTTCCCCTATTACGTCTCTCTCTTGCAAAATTAATTGCGAGTTTTAAACATCAAAACTCCCCGATCAATGTATGCTCCGATGGTTAGTGCATACAACGGCGGCATTTCATCATCCGTAACCCCATAAAAATCTCTAGTTGGATAGATCCGAGAATTAATGAAGCGTTTCCACGCCATTAAATGAGGGGGTAAGGCCGAGTTGAAGAATCATAGTTATGATCAAACAAGGAAATACGAGCGAAAGGCTTACGCGGTACGATTTACAACATTATACGCATCTCCAAGTTCCCAAAGAAACTCGAAGTGTGGGTTTCGATCAAAAGTACATGGTGGGATTTGATAGATTTGATTTATGATGAGGGTGAAAATGAAATAACGGTTCCCCTAGCGTAATAAGTTGAGACGAGGCTACGACGTTATCTCGGTGAGAGACGCATAAAAATCTCGACAATCGAAATGTTTATTCTACCTCTCGGGAGTCCTAATCAACTTTTTCCATTCGCAACCTCGGATTAGATTTCGTCCCCAACGATCAATTTTTTACGTGTTTAAGCCTTTCTCCATCGAGAATAGGAGAACGGACGAAATTTAGATGTCTCGGGACGTCATTATGAAAACAAGAGGCATGCCGCTTCGGGAACCACACCATCGGGCGTATGTGGTTCGTAACTATTAACCGAGGGAGAGGAGCGGTTAGACATTTCGACACGAGAGATTTAAACTAAGCTAGATAGAAGGAAAGAAGAAATGAGCAAAGGTCAAGGCTTTCTTGCTCTTTCCTTTTATAGAAATAAATCTATCAAGCAAAAGTAGAAAAGATCTCTTGTTTTGGCGTTTTTGTACTTGCCGGATCGATCCGAGAAAGGGCCGGATCGATCCGGCCTCGAACTAGTAATCTGTCGGTCGGTACACTCGGGTCGGATCGATCCGGTAAAAGGCCGGATCGATCCGGAACACTCTTGTTCACGGACGAGTTGATTTTGCTTGTAAAATGCCTAGATTTTTCTAGATGACACGTTTTCTCCCTATCTTTGGTTCATTTTCATTGTGTTATAACCATAAATTTTACTACACGATGCGTAATACCATAATATGTAACGAAAACATGAAGATCGTATTAAAATAAAATCCTACCAAAATCAAAATAACCTAAAATTTTACGAAAACGAAATTGTACGAAAAATAAAATGTTTCAATGTCAAAAATCATAGAATGTTTAAAATTACTCCTCTTCATCACTCATCTCGACGTGGCTTGAACTTGGCATAGCTTGATAACGGGTCGATTCTTGGGATGGATCTTGAAAATAAGTGGACATCCGTACCGAGCTATCTAGTCCCATCGAGCTCATTTCTCTCGTAATATCGAAAAAGTGCTTCCCCATCCCGTCGTGGTATGGCCAAATGATCCGGATCCGGCCCATTCGGATGTCGCGGTTGCCGTAGTACTGTCGAAAAATCCCCTACACCACTAGTTTGAAATCCAAAAGAATGTGGCATTTGTTGGAAGTACGAGCGAGGTGGCATCGGTGGAATGAAATCGGGCAAGGTATAAGGCTGGGTTTGGCAATGCGGAATATCCATCTCGGCATAGGTAGGGTTTTGCAGTAAATTCATTTGATATAAACCTCGTATGCCTTGACGTAAATCTTCGGACCATAATTTATTCCTTTCCGCAAAAACGACCATATTGGCATTAGCACGATGAACATCATAGGCCATGGATTGAAACATGTCGTAAGTGATGGTATTCGGAAGTTGAGTTTGAGTTTGATTTGGATGAAGGAGGGACGGCGGTGGATGGAGTAGGTTTGAGGTCGTTGACGGTTAGGGTCCAAAAAATCTATTCTTCTGCCGCCGGCCTAAGTGGTAAACTAGGACTATAAGTGTGTCATCCACCATAATCAAATTATCACTTGGGAGCTCACGGACACCTATCGGCGACACGGGGAAGAAATAAAACATGGAAAAGGCATGTGAGCGCCGGGTCTAGCGATCGGGGCAAATTCCTTGGCCATACACACATTACTCTGCCTACATCCACGGGTATATTATTAACTATAGCCCAAGCAATACACAAATCCTCTTTACCAAAAGATGTAAAATGTCGAGTAGGGTAAAGAGTGTGACTAATAAAACGTTTAATGGCTCTCGTATCCCGTATACATTTTCCATAAGAAAACTGTTTTCATGCCGGACGGCGATGGGATCTAACTCATTACGGGCTAGTGAAACAATATAATCAAAGTCTGCGAGGCTCATCCAAATTCCAAAGCTTGTATAATAATCCTCATTCTACGGTACATCGGGAATACCATAAATAGCATTTATAATGTGAGGAGTAAACGGCAACTGTCTAGTTCTTAGGTTGACGAAGTTAACTCACCATCTTACGTAGCATTGTGAGTTGCTACCAAAGAATAAAATTCGGCTACTAAGGTGGTGTTAACTTCTCCCGACCTTAAGCGGCTAATTCCATCCACTTGTCGCCTTTCAAAGATCTCTTTTACCTCCGCTTCCCAAATCCTTAAAATCCAAACCCCTCTCGCAAACTAAACAACTTGTCCAAATTTATTTTTTAAGGCTTTCTTAGCTTGCGTAGACGCGGTTCTATCAAAACTAACGAGTCAATTCTTCTTCGTTAAAGGCCTAGTTTCGATGTTTGGAATTTGGGTAGGGATATGCGGTTTACGTTTTTTGCGGCTTTCGATGATTCGGCCATTCTACGATAATGACAAAATAACAAAACAACAACAAAACAACACAAGAAACAACCAAAACAACACAAATGAGTAACAAATATAGTAAAATTAAATAAAAAGTTGCATAGAAAAAACGAAATTAACAAAATAATTGACTACAATGTTACCTTCTAATGCTTAAAAGGTTGAAATTTGGCCGGAAAAGATGAAAATTCGCCGGAATGAAAGTTGAAGCTTTCCCTTGAAAAATTCTTCAATTAAAACAAAAATTTGAAGAGAGGAGAGGAAAATGAGAAAAGTTTAAGAATTGGGGTAGTTTAATAGTAATGTTGTGTTGTATTTTGAAGAAAAATTCGAATGGGGGAAGAGGGGAGGGGCGGCTTTGTTTTTAGAAAAATGAAAGAAGAAGAAGAAGAAGGGACCCCGTTCCCTTTTTAGGTTTTTTAGTTTCCGGATCGATCCGGGGTCATGTCGGATCGATCCGACCACATTTTTTTTATTTTATTTTTTTTTTTTTTTTTTTTTTTGAAAAACTTTATAAAACTTAATAAAAAATTTTATAAACCCTTTATAAAACTTCTACAATTTAAATAAAAATTTTATAAAACTTTTAAGTAATTTCATAAAGATCCTATTTATAAAATTTTCAAAAGTTATATAAAAATTTTATAAATATTACAAAATTCACGAGGGTCCTAATTCCAATACTTAAATCTTCCGGAGTTCGACGTAACGTTCTATCAACCTAACCTTAAGAAATGAGGCGTTCGAATTTTCCCTTTGATCTCCGTCGGGATTTTCGGATAACCACCTAATCGTTCCACTTCTTAACAACATTCAAACACTCATCACAGGGATTTGGTTGTGCTTTCCCTACATTTCCCTTCATGCTCACTTTTTCCACAGTTACTGCATCTCCTTAAAAACTTTGCCCTTCTCTTTATCGAACTTCTCGACTTTCCATTACATACTTCTCTCAATCGATCTCTCTCAACAATTGCTCGTTTTTCTCAAAAACCGAAGCTTCTATTTTAAACGCGACATCTTTATCCAAGCCTAATTTCAAAAGCAACATAAAAATTCCTATTCTATCTAAAAAAGACATCCGGTTCTTTTACGTCTATCCGGTAAAAGACGAAACTAATTTAAACATAAATAAAAACACGAAAAAGTAGAGTAAAGATAGATAGCACCTGGTATTCGGTGAATTTAGTTCCTCTTTTCGGTTTCTTGATTTCTCTGCTTTTTACTTTGTCGGAGGATCGAGTTAGTAGCATTATTTCTTCTTTTAGTGCGGTTCCTTCTCCTTCCACAAATAACTTTACTCTATGGCCATTGGCTATAAAAGTTGTATTTCCATCGATTAGTTCAACGACTCCGAGTTTGTAAACCCTTGTTACTTTAAATGGACTGTCCATCTTGATTTAAGCTTTCCTGGAAATAACTTTAAACGTGAATTGTACAAGAGTACTCGATCACCTACATGGAACTCACGCCTATAGATTCTCTTATCGTGAAAAGATTTCGTGCGTTCTTGTAGATTCGAGCGTTTTCATAAGAATCGAGACGGAATTCTTCTAGTTACGTCAATTGAAGCAATCTATGATCACCGACGACCTTAGGATCGAAATTCGAAATTTAATAGCCCGAAGGCTCGGTGTTCTAACTCAAGCGGGAGATGACAAGACTTACCAAAAACTAACTTATAGGGAGAACAACCAATTGGTGTTTTAAAAGGCTGTTCTATATGCCCATAATGCATCGTCTAGCTTAAGCGCCGGATTTTTCGGTTTGAATCCTTGTCTTTTCTACAATTCTTTTGATCTCTCTATTAGACACCTCTGCGACCCTTTGGTTTGCGGATGATAGGGCGTTCCTAACTTATGCGTTACACCATATTTTTCAATTATCTTGGTAAATGGTCTATTACAAAAGTGTGAACCTCTATCACTTAATGATAGCCCTCGGAATGCCATAACGTGTAAATATATTCTTTTTAAGGAATCGTATGACAACTTTGGTATCATTAGTGGGAAGAGCTTCGACTTCACCCATTTCGAAACATAATCTACCATTACTAGAATAAATCTTTTTCCAAAAGATATAGGGAATGGTCCCATGAAATCTATACCCCAAACATCAAATAACTCACATTCTAAAATAGGTTGCATAGGCATTTCATGTTTTTTAGATACATTTCCCCATTTTTGACAAGACTCACAAGATTTAACATACTTATAAGCATCTACATATAGTGTAGGCCAATAAAAACCACATTGTAAAACTTTAAAAGCGAGTTTTCCAACCTCCATGATGACCTCTGCCTCACGATCATGACAAAATGATAAAATACTTAAAATTTCATTATCGAGCACACACTTTACGATTATCCCATCCGAACATTTACGGAAAAGGTACGGTTCCTCCCGGTAATAAAATTTTAAGTCATAAAAGAATTTCTTCTTCTGCTTGCCAAGTCCAATGAGACGGAATATAATCACGGGTTAAGTAATTAATGATATCTCCAAACCGGGGTGACATTTCCTTAGAAGGAATTCTATTCTTTAATAAGCTTGCATGGTCGAAGGAGTATCTATTCTAAACGAGTTGTTCATCGGGAAATGAATCTTTAATTTCTATTCCTTTCTCAACATCATTTTCCATTCTACTTAGATGATCTGCTACTACATTCTCACTTCCCTTTTTATCTTTAATTTCAATATCAAATTCTTGAAGTAAGAGAATCCATCTAAGAAGACGTGGTTTCGCATCCTTCTTACTTAGTAAATACTTCAAAGCTGAATGGTATGTATAAATTATTACCTTAGAACCAACTATATACGATCGAACTTATCTAAGGCAAAAATTACGACCAACGGTTCTTTTTACGTAGTTGTATAGTTCGGTTGAGTGCAGTTAATGTATGAGATGCATAGTAAATAGCTTTGAGAATTTTGTTATATCTTTGACCTAAAGCTGCTCCTACGACTAAATCAACGGCATCACACATAATCTCAAATGGCAAATTCCAATGCGGTGCTACTAGCAGGGTGCGATAGTCAATCTCGCTTTTAAGGTCGAAAAGCTTCCTTACATTTACCATCAAAGTTAAAAGGTACTTCCTTTTCAAGCAAATGACTTAGAGGCTTTGCTATCTTTGAAAAATCGGCAATAAATCTCCTATAAAATCCTGCATGTCCAAGAAATCCTCTTAGAGTCCTTAGATTAGCTGGTGGTGGTAATTTTTCAATCACTTCCACCTTGGCTTTATCAACTTCAATTCTATTTCGAGAGATTCTATGGCCTAGGACAATTCCTTCGATACCATTAAATGACATTTTTCCCAATTTAAAACTAAATTGGTATCCTCATGACGTTGTAACACTTTTTCTAAGTGCGACAAACATTTACCAAAAGAATCTCCGTAAACACTAAAGTCGTCCATAAAAATTTCTAAGAATTTCTCAACCATATCGGAAAATATAGCCATCATGCATCTTTGAAACGTAGCGGGAGCATTACATAAACCAAACGGCATTCTTTTATACGCAAAAGTTCCATAAGGACAAGTGAAAGTAGTCTTTTCCCTATCTCTGCTTTGCAATGAAAATACGTAAATAACTTTGAATAACCATCTAAGAAACGATAATATTTATGACCACTTAAACGTTCCAACATTTGAACTATGAATGGAAGTGGATGATGATCTTTCTTAGTATGATCATTCGGTTTCCTAAAATCAATGCACATTCGATAACTTGTAATTTCTCTTGTTGGAATCCATTCATTCCTATCATTCTCTTTCCTTTGTGAAACCTCCTTTCTTTGGTACCACTTGAGTTGGACTTACCCATTCACTATCGATATGGGGAAAATTATTCCCATTTCTAATAGCTTAATGACCTCTTTCTTAACAATTAACGCAAATTTGGGTTGAGGCGGCGTTGCGGTTGAATACAAGGCTTAGCATCTTCCTTGAGAATTATCTTATGAACGCAAATCTCGGGGCTAATACCTCGAATATCGGCAAGCTTGTCCATCCAAAAGCTTTCTTATGCTTTTTCAACATTCTAAGCGAGTTGATCTTCTTGTTGCTCGATTAAAGGCGATGAAATAATAATCGGTAATAGATTATCGGTTTCAAGAAAAGCATATTTCGAGATTTAAAGGTAACGGTTTCAATTCCGGGTTCTTTGGCGGATCTTATTGACGATTTAAGAATTGGTCCTTCTAGTTCTAATTCCAAATACTTATGCCATGGTGGCTTAAAGGTAAAACTTTACGTATCTAAAGAAAGAATTATCTCTTTCATTTCAATGTCTTCCTCATCTTCTTTATAGATAGACGAGAGTTAAGCATTCTTCTAATGTCTGTCTTCAAAAGTTGGTAAGCGATTATCGTAGACGAGAATGAATATCTTCTATAAAAGAACACGATTCGATGATGGATGATTCATAGCTTTGAAAATATTGAAAGCAACTTCATCTTCATTGACTCTCAAAATTAATTCTCCTTTACGAACATCGATTAAAGTTCTTCACTGTAGCTAGAAATGGACGACCTAGAATAAGAGGTCTTTGAATAACCATCTTCCATTTCCATAACTACAAAGTCTCTTGGAAAATAGAATTTGTCTACTTTAACCAATACGTCCTTAATAATTCCTTTAGGGTACTTAATCGATCTATCGCCATTTGCGAGTCATTTCGATCTTAGTAAGCTTTCCTATGCCTAGCTTTTTATAATCCTCATAAGACATTAGATTTATACTCGCTCTAGATCACATAAGACCTTCTTAAACGAAATCCTCCAATTTCACACGGAATGGTAAAACTACCGGGATCTTTCGGTTTAGGTGGTAACTTATCTTTGCAAAGCTAACGGAACATTCTTCATTTAGGCATATATTCTCATATTCCTCTAATTTTTTCTTGTTTGACGAATTTCTTTCAAAAATTTTCCATAGGCGGGTATATTAATCGAGCTTCAATAACGGGGATATTAACTTGAATATGACGAAAAGTGTCAAGGAAACGAGCATACTTCTTATCGGTTTTTGCCTTTTTGATTTGATCTTTAGGAGGGTAAGGTAAAGATTCTAAATCTATGACCTTTGGCTCCTTTGTCGGTTTCTCTTTTCCTTTTTCCTTAAACCTTCGAGTATTACTCGGTTGCCATGTTTCGGGTTCTTGAATTTTTTCTTTTAAATTGTTCCCTGAATCAATCTCTACTTTAGATTCCTTCGATTCTTCTGTTTTTCATCCTTGTTTTCATTATCTTCCATTCTAACATGTTCCTTAAATAAAGTCCTTAAATCTTTATCCATGGGATCTTTCAGAATCCTAGGGATTTTTACCCAATTTTCCCTTTCACTTTCAGGTTCCGAACTTTTATTTCTTTTCAAGAAATTTTCTATAATTTCTTCTTCCTCATCTGTAAATTCAAGTTCATCTTTAGTTTTATCATTCTTACCATCTAAGTCATCTTCTACTTCATTATTCCCAAAGTTTTCAACTCCATTATTCCATTGAGCTTCCTACTTCTCGTAACTACAACATTTACCTCTCTTGGGTTCCTTTCGGTGTTACTTGGTAATCCTCACGAAGGGTCTGCTTGTTATTACGTTCACCTTCCTACTCAAATGATCTTCCATATTCCTTAATGAGGCTTCTATCGTTCTCATCCTGGTATCATGCCCACTCATAGATGTTTTCATTGAACTCGTGTCCTTAGTGGTTTGTACCAATAGAAGTCACCATCGTTTCTATATTTTTAGCTTGAGTAGATACTACACCCATCATATTTTCCATTAGTTTTTCCCATTTTTCAACTCCTTACTGAGGTGAGTTGAACTTTGAGTTCTTGGTATACTTTGAGTGGTATGTTGAGGATAGGATCTAGGTAATGATTGTAAATTCGATTAGACGTGTTTTCTTGATAAACTTGATTATTATTCATGTTCATATATGGAGCTGGATACGGCGGTTGTCCTTGCTTACTAGGGTTTTCGGACCATCGATAAGTAGGGTGATCTCTTCTAATAGCATTAAACGAGTTTGAGTAAGCATTGTTTAAATTCCTATCTTTCTTGAAGAAAACTCACCTCTCTCTTGAGTATCTGTTGGTTCTTCGATCCCTAGTGGCATTTTATCTGAATTGAGTATTCGGTTGGCGTACTATTTTACGAACTTTGGTTTTTGCTCGATTGTAGGTCATCAAATTTCCTACTTAAATTTTCTAAATGTGCTAGAACTTCCGTATTAGATGTACATTCTCCTGCAAAAGCTACTTTTACGGTGCTAGAACCGGTTTCCCACATTACGTTATTTTTGGAAATCTTTTCTATAGCATCGTAAACTAATTGAGCTTCACTCATCATTAAAGAACCACCACGTGCATGATCTACATCGGCACGTGAATCTTTTCTTAATTTACGACAAAAAAGTTGAATTTGCATATCTAAGGAATAACCATGGTCGGGACAAGCTCTTAACAATTTTTTAAATCTTTCCCGGGCATTCCCGAGCGTTTCTTCGGATCCTTGTCTAAAGTTAGCAACCTCGACTTTTAATTCCAAATTCCGTCCGGGAGTGAAATATTGTTTCGAAATTCGGTTTGAATCTCCTCCCAACTAGTAAGTGAATGATGTGGAAGAGACATAAACCAATCTCGGGCTCGTCCTTTTAGAGAAAAAGGAAACATAGTCATCCTTGTTAATTCCTTGTGAGCACCTTGACTTTTGGGTTTGTATTGCACGAGTTCTTCAAAAAGATAGAGATGATGATGCGGATCTTCATCATCTTCTCCTAGGAATTGGGCTCTTGCGTCAATTAAACCAAAAAGATGAGATTTAATCTCGAAATTATTCGCTCCTTCATTAGGTAAAAGTATGGGATTATTAGTCGATTTCTTCTTATGGTTTGGTCACGGATAGGCCTTGGGTTTCTTGGGTTGTTACGATTATTACGGTTCCGATTTTGATTATTTCTATTATTATTATTATTTTGATTATTAAGGTTAACGGGGTTTTGTCCATGCCACTAGAGCATGTTCCGGCCACTTGTTCGGGTGTTTCATCAACGATTTCGACCATTCTCGTATTTACGTTTGAAGATGATTCGTCGGGATTTCCACGACTAGTATGACCACGTTTTCTCTCTACTCTTAACTTGCCTTTCGTAAGTGTTTATGTCGGGCTTATAAGGAGTGAGTGGGGCCTTACCACTTCTGGTCATCAACTAACGAAAATAGAAAATAACACGAAATTAATAGTAGTAAAAAATGGTAACTTACCGATAAGGTAAGTACCGACGAAAATAAAAATAGAAATGAGATAAGAAAAGTGTTGACTTATTCTCGAGAATTTTGAGCTAATACAAGTAGTAACCATAGACACAAAAAAAGAAGTTAGCGTCGTTCCCCGGCAACGGCGCCGGAAAAACGACGTGGCCTTTTCTAGTGCTAATACCGATCCTTAACCGACGGTGTATCGGGTCAAGCTTGTAGTGCTAGTATGGTGAGTCGGAGTATCGTATCCTCGGGGAACTTAGTAATTCTTCTAAGTGTGGTTAAACACCAAAGAGCATTATTAACTCGATCTAAATCTCGGTTTATAACACGGATCACTACTTATTTTACTTAACATAAAATAAATGCATAATTTAAAATTTATTCTAATATAATAGATATAGATATATAAATATATATAGATATGCATAAGTTGCGAGAATATATATAGATATAAATATACGGATGCCAAATATATTATTAGAGAACTAGCCAAAGTTTATATAATTGATTTATACGATCTTTTCGGTGAATGGAATGCGCTCGATCTTTCCTTTTATATTAGGTTCAATTGAGTAAATGAAACGGTGCACTCTGAGGTTAACAATTCCTCCTCACATAAGCGTACGAAATTGTCATATGTCCATTGTCATCGGTCCAAGATCCACAAGCTGTTACGGTTTTTACGAACGGGTCCCGAGTACGATTCTACCTTTGAATAAAAAGGAGTCATTCCGTTCGTCAAACGGTCAATTTTATTTAAAGGCTCCGGTTGTCAAGGCCGGACGATTCAACTTTCCGGTTTAAGTTTCAATTAAGCGATGATTTAACATTATTACGATCTCGAGTACAAATTTCAATAAGATTCATCTTTTTAGGACAAATACGCCCCCGGGTAGGAAAGCGGGTTCCGTTGTCACGTTATTCACTCGGCCAATTTTACCCTCCGGTTTTTCTATTAACGAGTTCATAACCTAACTGCGAGCGTCAATTCATAATTAGATTATGAATTCTTTCGAATCAAACTTTATCAATAGAAAAAGATTCAATTAACTCAATTTTAGTCAATTTTACTTAGACAACATTCCTTTACCGAAAAGATCGAAATAAAACGATTACATAACTTTGGCTAGTTATTAGATTTAGCCTACTAACATTATACGAAAATAAAAACAAACATAACAAACATAAATACTTTAGAAATTTTACCCGATTACAACAATTGAATCGGAAAATTTGTATTCTTCCGGATGCTACAACGACTTCAACAACATTGATCTTCGATAATTTCTCGAGCATTATACGATACTACTTTATTTATGGCATAAGGCCTATATACATACCTACTACTAATAAAAAGAGGTAAAGAAAATATATTTGGTACCCCTTTATGTGCACACGCAATCTTTACTCTATTTATAGGCGAGATTTTTCCAAACCGGATCGATCCGAGAAAGGGCCGGATCGATCCGGGAATAAAAAATCTTATCCCCTGGATTTTTCTCTGCGGGGCCACATCTTTGGGTAATCATCATGTCTCTTCGGATCGATCCGAGGTAATTCCGGATCGATCCGGATAGATTTTTTCCAAACTTGATGCGAAACTTGATAAAATCATAACTTGAGCTATGGATCTCCAAATGACATAATTCAAGATGCGTTGGAAAGCTCTTGAGAAGATCTACAACTTCCCTGAAGGACTTTTCTTCAGAAAATGCCTTTTTGATGGGCCATTTGTTCGTCGAAAATATAACTTGATACGGTGTCACGAACCATTGATCCACTTGAACTTTAAAACTCGTGGCACTTCCTTAATTCCTTCAAAAGATATGATTTTACTCCAAAAAGTGTCGTCACTCGGGGTCTTGGTTTACCTAAGATCTGTAAATAAAATACCAAAATACCCACGTGAATCTGACACGACACTCCGGTTATTAACCCGGTACAAAATTTATAACTTTTTATCATTTTTACTTGATTTTTATAGTATTTAGATTTATTCATAACTATTAATATTTTATAAGATTATCGTTATAATTACTTATATTTTATATAAAAAGAGTCGATAATGTATATAAAACATCGTAATTTTTATCATATAAATGTTATACATCAATCATTAGAGCCATTTGTTCTTCCATTTCATCCAATTCATGAAGATTGCTAGATGAGTTTTCTTGAATGTCATTTGATCTTCTTGCAAGTGCTTTGTGGTTTTTGGTTCTTTCGAGCTTTGATTATTGCGGTTTGTACTTGTAAAATCTTCACCGAATTCATAAGCTTTCAGATCTGAGATGATTTTGAATGAATCCTCTATGTCAAGTCTTCTAGATTCTTCCATAGCAGTGACCTTCATCTTCCAGCACATTGGTAATGCCTTCAAGATTCTTGTGTTGATAATCTTCTTAGAGTATTCAATCTTGAGTAGATCTAATTCATCCATGATAGCATTGAATCTTGTTTCCATCTGGTCAATAGTTTCTCCAGATTTCATCTTGAAATTTTCAAACTTTTGTTTTGCAACAGAGATCTTATTTTCCTTAATTGAATCTATTCCTTCACGAACAAGTTGTAGTTTGTCCCACATTTCCTTGGCAGTTGTGCATTCTTTCACCTTCAAGTACATGTTGCTGTCAAGAGTTCTAAGAATAAAGTCCATAGCAACATTGTTGAGATTGTTTCGCTTGCGATCATCACTGGTCCATTCGGATTTGGGCTTTGGAACTTGAATTTGTCTTTCACCTTCAGTTTGCATGTGAGTAATCTGAATTGGTCCATCAGTGAGTACATCCATCATTTCATCATGAGTAGCTACTAGAAAGGCCTGCATACGACGTTTATATTCGTCAAATCTGTCCATGTTGCACATAAGCATCTGTCTTGCATATTGATTGTTATCCATAGTGAGTGAGTGAAAATTGATTGTTTAACAACAGAAAACTGAGCTTTCAAATGAGAACAACTAGAGGAGATATAGAGCAGTTGATATCTTATCAAAGAAACACCGCTCCGATACCAATTGTTGGTCCCTTGGAAAGGCTAACACAAGTTTAGAGGGGGGGTGAATAAACTTGTCCCTACAACTGGATTTAAAACAAATTAAGGTTCAGTTAAACTTGTGTGGAGTTAAGCTGACTAAGCTGAGTTTTAGTCAAACCGACTTAAGCTTGGAACTGAGTCAACCAGCAGCGGATAAAGTTCTAGCCTTTTTCTTGATCTTGTTATTCTCTGTGAAAACTGAGTGTAGTAAACTGAATTCTGATGAATGTTAGTTTTGTGAACTGTGAGGTGTATAACAATCAATTATCAAAATGCTGTAAATAAATAAGTAAGTGCGTAAAGTAAATAAGACAAGTGTAATAGAGGTTCCAGGTGGTGTAATCCTGTCAATCCTCTCTTCCGCTGTGGTGTAGAGGAAAATTCCACTAGAACTTCTTAAGGTGAACTATTACAAAAAGTCCTAAACAATAGTCCTAGGCTAATCCCTAGCGTCACTATCTAAACAGTTGTAGAACAGATAGAATTTTTGTTCTTCAATTGCTTGAACACTGGTCCTTGGAGGGTTGAATTGCCTCTTCACCAGCTACCACCACAAACACAGTCTACCCGACTGCTTGTCACAACTGTCCTTGGCGAAACCTTCCTGGTTTGCTTCACAGTCTAAAACCTTTGATGTAGAATCAAAGTTGGCTGAGAATCAATAAATTGATTCTTGTTTGTGGTTCTTCAAATTGTATGATTCTTGATAAAATCTGTGTAGCTTGAACACTTGAAGAATTTCTAGATATGATCTTGTTATAGCGCTGAGATGATAGTAATTCGAATAAGATGACTAATGCACAAACTTGCTTGATAATGCTTGTTAATTCGTTCTTTTTATCTTGGGTGCAAAGTCTTCTATTTATAGTGTGAGGTCCAACGTTCATCTGACTTCTATTCGAATTGTATCAAAGTCTCTTTTGTAACAGCTATATCTTCTGACCGTTCTGCTGTGTCAGTAACTCATCCAATGAATTTGCTTTCTTTATAACGTTCGACTGTACTATCAGTTTGTTGGATGGCTGACTTATATAACTGAGTTTCCTTATCAGTTTTATAATGAGTTTATTGTTTGTCTATTTCCTTACTGACTTGGAGCGTTAACTGAGATTTTACTCTTCTTCAAATATCAGTACTCCAGTTTTCATATGATTATAATTGACTTAATCAGAGTACACCATGACTCATTATCATCTAAGAATTCATTGTCCTTATGATTCTTAGGTCTTCATACAAGATCCATAAAGTCAGTTCAGGTCACCACAATCTTGCCTGAAGTCTAACTTTACAGTCTCGACTTGGTCTTCATAACTGAGTTTGAACCCTCAGTTCTTCAATCTTCAATAACTGAGTCTGTGACCCTCAGTTCTTCAGTCTTCTTAGATAAGCCAACCGAGTCTTTAACTCTCAGCGGACTTATCTTCTTCAGTTTGATGCTGGTGTATTCGAGTCAGTTTCTGTCTTACTGATTTCCAGTTTTCTAGATGACTCCCAGTTTTTCAGTTTTATGACACATTAATTATTACAGTGCTTGTATGATGTAACTTATACAAATATCAGACTTTAGTAAAACCTATACATTCAGTTCTACACATCTTTTAGCTTTTCACTATAACAGCTGGCTTCGGCACTTCATCAATGGGGTTAAGATAATACATTAAACAAATAAGATGAATTATCATCAAAACATAAATTTTATTTCCAACATAATCCTACTTCAGTACGGATAGTCTATGGAGGGTTAGTTTATATGTAATGATTATATCAATGGACACTTATCGACTCGACTCGACGTTTTGAGAATAAGTTTTATCTATAATCGATAGAGTTCAGTTTCGGATTTATGGTGGCGTAATTCCGGAATTAATGAATTGAGTATAAATATTATGTTCGATGAATATTTTATTTAATTTATTGTAGCAACTGGTTATAGGTCCATGGTCCCCGGGTTGGCTCCTAACACGCGCGTGTTTTCTAGTTTTATGGAACCTCGAGATTAAATTAAATAGTTGGTCTATTTAAAGAATATGCAAATGTTATTTATTTGGTAAATAATATGTAAAATAGAAAAGACATTTTCTATTAAGATAATGACTTAAAAGAGGCGCCCCATGTGGATAAATTTGGGAAAAGAAAATTTCCTAGATTATGTCACATGTGTAATTAATTAATTATCTATTTGTTGGATAATTAATGGAAAAATTAAGAGATTGATTTTTTGGGAATTATCTCTTATTTTGTAGCAAAAATATCTTTTCCTTATGAGAATAGGTTTTTATGGTGTAAAAAGGATAACTCTCTTGACTAGTTATTCTCCTATATAAAGAGAGTTCTTCCTAACACAATACACATTGAAATTTGCACCACATTACAATTAAAAGGAAGAAAAATTTGTTTCTTGGGCATATTCGAGGAGGTTCTACAGCGAGGATCAACGTCCACCAGTCGTCGCTAGGAGATACAATCCGGAAGACTACGGCTTCTCCCTTGGTCGATTTTATCATCTCTCTCCGATAAGGTAAATCTTCAACCTTCTCGTAGGATTAATTAGTTATGTCTCATATCGTAAATCGCATAAGCTTCCGCTGTGCAAAGATCGAGTGTCTCGATCAGTGCTATTACTCCTAGCAGTAACGAGATTATGTCAATATCTTTAGACTGGTGTATACCATCTCCTACACCTAACAGAAAACCAGTGAATTCTGGATCTAAGCGGGTGCGCATGTTTAAGGATAGGTGTAATTGTCTAAGGTTTGGCCACAATGGAGATTTAATCAGTGAGGCATTGATAGTTTCGGATTTGGTCCCTTTAGGAACTACTGGTAAGGTATGGCGGAAATCGCCACCTAAGACAACTACCTTCCCACCGAACATGACATCAGATTCTAAAAAATCTTTGAGCAAACTATCTAAGGCCTCAACAGCAGTTCTCTTTGCCATCGGAGCTTCATTCCACAGTATTAGCTTTGACTCTTTGATAAGGAAAGCCAAAGATGATTGTTTGCCAACCCTACATGCTGAAATGTCTTCTAGATCAATTGGTATTTTGAATCTGGAGTGAGCACCCCGGCCTCCGGGCAACAACGAAGCAGCAATACCCGATGTAGCTGTTGCCAGAGCTTTATGGCCTTTTGACCTCACATGAGCCAAAAGGGCACGGTAAATGAATGTTTTCCCACTTCCGCCTGGACCATCTACGAAAAAGCCCCTGGTTTGTTTTGGTAAACAGACTCAATTATACTATCAAATGTTGTTTTCTGTTAAGCATTAAGCAAGGTTTCCGATGCTAAATCTGAGGTGGGAACAACAACACTCTGTTCTAACCATATCTCTCTTGTGACGTCACGGGATTCATCAAAATCATACGTGAAAATTTTGGGCAAATGTTGTAATGCTTAAGGTTCTTACCCATGCCAACCAAGTAGGAGTTGATTTGTTACAGCACCTAATTTCTTATTAAGTAGGCTGACAAGTCTGAACGAAAAAGCAAAGTCAACTAACATGCTACATTCAAATTTGGACCAAAGCTCAGAAGGATTGTTAGGGCAAGAATGCACTAACAAATCAACAAAAAGCTTCCTTAGCGCAGCAGGCATGTTGTACACTGCAGCTTCTGCCATGCATTGCTCTTGGCTATTATTTTGTTCCAACAGCCCATGCTCTAAGGCAGCTTCATAGAAAGTTGGGAAAAGTTGGCCATCTACTGTTCTAAGGTGTTCGTACGAAGTTCGGCATCTCACTTTACTCAGAAGCAAACGTAAAAAGTAACATTCCCCTTCGTTTGGTTGTACGCTAACCACCCTACCAACTGAATTTCCTCTAGCACGGAGCTTCTAATTTTTTTGTCTGCTAACCAGACAAAATAGTCAGGAAAATCTGAGTAGACATAATTCTTTGCCTTGGCATCAGGATCAATTTGATTCATTAGGAAAAATTCAGTTAGCATTCTTCTTTTATTTATTGGATCCCGAAGCACGCTAGAAAGAAGCTGTTTGTGCCTAAAGGTTAATGGCTGGTAATTCTCAAGATGAATATGCATCTGGATGACTGAGGGTTTGTTGGAAATAAAATTTATGTTATGATGATAATTCATCTTATTTGTTAAAATATTATCTTAACCCCATTGATGAAGTGCTGAAGCCGGCGTTATAGTGGAAAGCTAAAAGATGTCTAAAACTGAATGTATAAGTTTTACTAGAGTATGATATTTGTATAGGTTACATCAGACAAGCACTGTAATTGTTAGTGTGTCGTAAAACTGAAAACTAGAAATCATTTAGAAAACTGGAAATCATCGAGACAAGCAAACTGACTCAGAATACACCTACATGGAACTGAAGAAGGTAAGTTTGCTGAGAGTTACAGACTCGGTTGGCTTATCTAGAAAATTGAAGAACTGAGGGACACAGACTCAGTTATTGAAGAATGAAGAACTGAGGGTTCAAACTAAGTTATGAAGATTACAAGTCGAGTCTCTAAAGTTGGACTTCAGGCAAGATTGTGGTGACCTGAACTGACTTTATGGATTTTGTATGAAGACCTAAGAATCATAAGGACAACGAATTCTTAGATAATAATGGTTTATGGTGTACTCTGATTAAGTCAATTATAATCAGATGAAAACTGGAGTATTGATATTTGAAGAAGAGTAAAATCTCAGTTAATGCTCCAAGTCAGTTATGAAACTGACATAAGAAAAACTCAGTACCAAACTGATAAGGAAAATCATTTTATAAGTCAGCCATCCAATAAACTGATCGTACAGTCGAACGTTATAAAGAAAACAATTTCATTGGATGAGTTACTCACACAGCAGAACGGTCGGAAAATATAGCCGTTGAAGATAGATGTTGATACAATTCAAATTGAAGCCAGATGAACGTTGGACTTCACACTATAAATAGAAGACTTTGCACTAACAACAAAACATATAGAACAGAGCATATACAAGAATTAACAAGCAATCTTGTGCATTAGTCTATTTGAATTGCTATCATCTCTGAACTTTAACAAGATCATATCTAGTATTTCTTCAAGTGTTCAAACAACAAAGACTTTATCAAGATCTCAACACTTTGAAGAACCACAAACAAGAATCAACTTATTGATTCTCAGCCCAACTTTGATTCTACATCAAAGGTTTTAGACTGTGAAACAAACCGGGAAGGTTTCGCCAAGGACAGTTCTGACAAGCAGTCGGGTAGACTGTGTTTGTGGTGGTAGCTGGTGAAGAGGCAATCCTACCCTCTAAGGACCAGTAGTTCAAGCATTTGAAGAGCAGCAATTCTACCTGTTCTACATCTGTTTTGATAGTGAAGCTAGGGATTAGCCAAGGACTATTGTTTAGGACTTTTTGTAACAGATCACCTCAAGAAGTTCTAGTGGAATTTTCCTCCGCACCACAGGGGAAGAGAGGACTGACAGGATTACACCACCTGGAACCTCTATAATATCCGCCTCACTTACTTTACGCATTTATTTATTTATTCAACATTTACTTACAACATTGTAATACTTGATTGTTATACACCTCACAGTCACAACTGACATTCACCAGAATTCAGTTAACAACACTCAGTTTTCATAATAGAATAACAAGATCAAGAAAAAGGCTAAAATTATATCCGCTGCCGGTTGACTCAGTTTCAGCTTAAGTCAGGTTGACTTAATCTTAGCTTTGTCAGCTTAACTCCACACAAGTTTTTAACTGAACCTTAATTTGTTTAAATCTAGTTTTTGGTGACAAGTTTATTCACCCCCCCCCCCTCTCTAAACTTGTGTTAGCCTTTCCAAGGGACCAACAATTGGTATCGGAGCAGTGTTTCTTTAACAAGATATCATTTGCTCTTTATCTCCTCTAGTTGTTCTTATTTGAAAGCTCATTTTTCCAGTAAATCTTCACTCACTTACAATGGATAACAATCAATATGCATGATAAATGCTTATGTGCAACATGGACATATTTGACGAATATAAACGTCGCATGCAGGCATTTCTAGTAGCTACTCATGATGAAATGATGGATGTACTCACTGATGGACCAATTCAGATCACTCATATGCAAACTGTTGGTGGAGAGCAAGTTCGAGTTGCAAAACCCAAATCCGAATGGACTAGTGATGATCGCAAGCGAAACAATCTCAACAATGTTGCCATGGACTTTATCCTCAGAACTCTTGATAGCAACATGTACTTGAAGGCGAAAGAATGCACAACTGCTAAAGAAATGTGGGACAAACTTCAGTTAGTTTGTGAAGGAACAGATTCAATCAAGGAAAATAAAATTTTCGTTGCAAAACAAAAGTTTGAGAATTTTAAGATGAAATCTGGAGAAATCATTGACCAAATGGAGACAAGATTCAGTGCTATCATGGATGAACTAGATCTACTCAATATGGAATACTCAAAGAAAGTCATCAACACAAGAATCTTGAAGGCATTACCAATGTGCTGGAAGATGAAGGTCACTGCTATGGAAGAATCCAGGAGACTTGATGTAGAAGATTCATTCAAGATCTTTTCGGATCCGAAAGCTTATGAGTTCGGTGAAGATTTCACAAGCACAAACTGCAATAATCAAAGCTCGGAAGAACCAAAGACCACAAAGACTTGCAAGAAGCGATCAAATGAGATTCAAGAAAACTCATCTAACAATCTTCATGACTTGGATGAAATGGAAGAACAAATGGCTCTAATGATGAACATAATTCGAAGAATGAAAAGTGGACACCCAATTCACTCAAAAGTTCATCAAAAGGACTCCTGAGAAAAGAAAAGACGATGAATACCTCTGTTTCAACTGCAAGAAACCAGGACATTATAAAGCTGAATGTCCAGAACTGATCAAGAAGACTCCTCCAAGAAGAGTTGGTAGAAGAGCACTCCTTGCTAGAGATGAATCAGATTATGAAGCTGGTACTGAAAGATTATCAGATGACACAGCTTTAATGGCACACATGGAAGATCCAAATGAGGTATGTGAATCAAACTCTAAATACTCTTCAGCTCATATTTCCATGATGAATGCATGTTCTTCGACTGCTAACTCCAATCCAATAAATCTTGAATTAGAAGAAACTCTTGACGAGTTGATGAATCAGTTAGTAACCATACAAGCTGGTTATGAATCACTCAAAGATGAGAAAGAAAGTCTAATTCTTGAAGTTGAAAGATTGAAGTCTGAACTAAAAATGTTGAAACTGACTAAAACTGATAAAGAATAGATTCGAGATCGCCTCTATCGCATCGGCGGCGAATCGAATCGTTTGCTCAATCAAGTTCAATTACTGGATTCAAATCAGGGAAACCATATGGAGACAAAACTGGTTTAGGATTTGATACACAGCAATCTTCAAAGAATGGAACTAGCAAAGCTGCTGATCCTAGTACCAAAACTGGTATTAAATTTGTAGCTGAGCAACTTCCACCAACTGAGAAAATTGCTGAACCAGTATCACACAGGATAAATCAGTTTTCTAAGAAGACAACTGTATCTACCAACAAAGGTAAACCAAATGGTAGATCAGCTGTATCCAATGAGAACCGAAACGTCAAATCAACTGCCAGATCCACAAAAACCAATAAAGTCAGGAACTAGAAAAATTACAATCAAAGTAAATCCAAGAATGTCAATCATTCAAAGATTCACACATTTAGGGGGAAAGGAAGATTGTATCCCACTGATGATGATTGGAATTTTACTAAATTTGTTAATAAAGCTGATAATAACAATCATTCCAGACCGAATACTTATCACAAGTTTCAGTCCAAACTCAGCAGAGGACTAATCTCAGTTCTCAGCATAAGTCTCAATACAAAGGTCAATCCAGACCTCAGTACAGAAGGAATGATGGTTATCACTCTGGCTTTAATAACAGAAATCAAAATGGAAACAAATTTCAGTCAGAAGATCTGAGAAATCATATAAATAAGACACAGTCCAAACATAGATATTATGGGAGTGTGGCTTACATATATAAAAACAAATGCAACAATATCCGAAGAATCCCAAAAGGATATATTCCCAGAGTTGTACTGACAACTGACCCCTATGGACCCAAACTGAGTTGGGTACCTAAAACTTCTAATTTTCATTGCAGGATATATGGTACTTTGACAGTGGTTGCTCTAGACACATGACAAGGAGCAAAGACTGTCTCAGTAATTTCATTGCAAAAGATGGACCAAAATTCAATTTTGGAAGTAAAGATAAACCTGGTTACACCAGAGGTTTTGGCACCTTAATCAGAAATGGACTTACAATCAAGAATGTATCTTATGTAGAAGGACTACACTACAATCTACTCAGCACAAGTCAATTCTGTGATATGGGATACAAAGGTACTTTTGATAAAGATTTCGGCGTTGTCATCAGCGAATCAGCTTATCAAGTTGTCCTAGCCGGAAGAAGAAAGGAAAATATGTATGTGGTAGATTGGACAACTCCTGTTGCTGAAACTTGTTTGCTCGTGCATACCAAATCAGAAATCAGTTGGCTATGGCACAAGAAACTCAGTCATCTCAATTTTGATGACATCAACACACTTGTTAAGAAGCAGCTAGTCATTGGGCTACCAGAAATATCATATAAGAAGGACAGCTTATGTGATGCATGTCAACAAGGAAAACAAACTAAAGCAAGTTTCAAGACCAAGTCTCAGCATTCAACAACCAGACATTTAGAATTGCTACACATGGATTTATTTGGACCTATTACACCAATTAGTATCAGTGGAAAGAAATATACATTGGTGGTAGTAGATGATTTTTCAAGATATACTTGGGTAATCTTTCTAACCAAGAAAAGTGAAACCAAGCAAAAGCTCACTGAACTTCTCAAGAGACTTCAGAATCAGAAAGGAGTTTCAGTTGTGAAAATAAGATCTGATAAAGGAACTGAATTCCTCAACAGTGTGATTATTGAATATTGTAAAGAAAATGGTGTTTTACACCAACTTGCTGCCACAGGAACACCACAACAAAATAGTGTAGCTGAAAGAAGAAACAGAACACTCAAAGAAGCTGGGAGGACTATGATCTGTGAAGCTAAACTACCTGAAAGATATTGGGCAGAAGCAGTTAACACAGCTTGTTACACTCAGAACATAGCTCTCATGAACAAGAGACATGAGAAGACTCCTTATGAAATTTGGAATGGAAGAAAACCAAATGTTTCATATTTTCATGCTTTTGGAAGCAAATGTTTCATACACAATAATGGAAAAGATCAACTTCACGTTTTTCAACCCAAAGCTGATGAAGGAATTTTCCTAGGATATTCGAGTGTCAGCAAAGCCTTTAGATTACTAAATAAAAGGACACTCAAGCATGAAGAATCAATACACGTAGTATTTGATGAACCAAATTTCCCTAGTGAAACAACTGAAGACTGACCAGAACCAGTTTCTCAGTCTCAGTTACCAGTCACACCAGAACTAGTTTTAGTTGACGTTGGAAGACTACAAATTTCAGAATGTTCAGATCAAGATCAGCCTCAGTTTCCAATTGATCAACAACCTGAACAACTTCATTCAGATTCAGTTGAACAAACTCAAGAACCAGTTTTTGAAGAATCAGTTGAACAAAATACAAATCAGTTGTTACAAACTCACACACATTAATGGATGAGAGATCACCCTGAAGAACAAGGTATTGGTGATACTCAAGCTGGAGTTCAAACAAGACATCAACTAGATGCAATGATTGCATGCTTTCTATCTCAATCAGAACCTAAAGAAATTGAAGAAGCTTTGAAAGATCCAGATTGGATATTAGCTATGCAAGAAGAACTCAATGAATTCGAGAGAAATCAAGTTTGGGAATTAGTAGATAAACCAGTTCATGTCAATATCATTGGAACCAAATGGGTTTTCAGAAATAAACTTGATGAAGATGGGAACATCATCAGAAATAAAGCCAGACTTGTAGCCAAAGAATACTCTCAAGCAGAAGGCATAGACTTTGATGAAACTTATGCACCAGTTGCAAGACTAGAAGCAATCTGACTATTTCTTGCTTATGCAGCTCACAAGAAATTCAAAGTTTATCAGATGGATGTTAAAAGTGCGTTTCTAAATGGAATTCTTGAAGAAGAAGTATATGTTCAACAACCACCCGGATTTGAAATCAAAGATCAAGCAGATAAAGTTTTCAAACTAAGAAAAGCTCTTTATGGACTTAAACAAGCACCAAGAGCTTGGTACAAAACTCTATCTCAGTTTCTAGTGGATAATGGATTTATCAAAGGAACAATCGACAAAACCTTATTCAGGATGAAGAATGTAGAAGATACTCTACTTGTTCAAATTTATGTTGATGATATCATTTTTGGATCAGAAAATGAACAGTTATGTGAAAAATTTGCAAGTTTAACGAAAAGCAAATTTCAGATGAGTATGATGGGAGAATTAAATTACTTCCTAAGATTGCAAGTTAAACAATTTGCTAATGGAATCTTCATTCACCAAACCAAATATACAAGAGAACTTATCAAAAAGTTTGGTATGGAGAAATCTACTGGAATTTCTACACCAATGGGGACCAACATCAGATTAGATGAAGACAAAGAAGGTAAAGATGTTGATCAAACACTCTACAGAAGGATGATTGGAAGCTTACTCTATCTCACGGCAAGTAGGCCGGACATATCTTTTACTTGTCGGTGTATGTGCAAGATTTCACAAGACCAAAGGAAAGTCATCTCACGGTTGTGAAAAGAACTTTGAAATATCTAAAAGACACGGATGGTGTTGGAATTTGGTATTCAAAAGAAGGAGAATTCAAGCCGATTTCTTATTCGGATTCGGACTATCTTTGGATGCAAAGTGGACGAGAAAAAGCACATCAGGCACATGTCAGTTATTGGGATATAGACTTGTGTCATGGTTTAGCAAGAAGCAAAACTCAATCTCAACTTCAACAGCTGAAGCTGAATATATAGCAGCTGGAAGTTGTTGTGCTCAAGTTTTATGGATCAGACATCAATTAAGAGACTATGGGATAGAAGAAGGAACGATTCCCATAATGTGTGATAACACAAGTGAAATTGCAATTATTGTTAATCCAGTTTTACACTCAAGGACGAAGCACATTGATGTCCGTCACCACTTCATAAGAGATCATGCAGAGAAGAAGGATATAACAGTTCTTTATGTACCTACTGAAGATCAGTTGGCAGATATCTTTACAAAGCCATTGGACAAAGAGAGATTTGCCAAATTAAGAACTGAGTTGGGAATAATCAAAGTCAGTTAAGCCAGAGATTCGTCAAGGGGATTAATCTTTGTTATGATGGGTGCGCTCACTTAACAGATTAGTCATTGACATCAACAATCTCAAACTGACAAACTGAATAATTTGACAAAATAGAATAAATTGGTGGAACTGAATTATCTCTAGACCTGACCTCAGCATCAGTTTTCATTACAGTCAAAGTTAGTCAAAGGTTGATAAGATAGAATCAACAGCGGTTATATCGCATTAAATTACCACAGTTCTTTTTGTCAGAATTTTGTGTGTACACCCCACGATTGTCAGAACAGTACACGTATCGGTTATCAAAACCATCATGGAATTTGAAAAGTTGTACCACTCAACCGCCAGTATATCCTACCTATTTATTCAACCTCCGTTCACACTATTCTCTATTAAAATTCAAATTATTTTCAGAAAGCAAAATAAACTCTTTGCAACCCCCTCTTTCATAAATCAAATTCTTTTCGTGTTCACACTCAGATATGGCCACTTCAAATGATTCGAAAGACAAACGATTGATCACAGAGCTGGATGAACTAACACTTGAAATGTATGAAGGTATGTGTCAAAACACCTTGTTAGCCAGCTGTGTACGAGATAAAATCGAAAAACAACCAGGATTGAACAACATCCTCGAAGTTAGTTTCAAAGAAAAACGGGATGTGGAAGGCATTTTGCAGTTTTGGCAAAATATGCGATTGGTCAGAGATTCATTAATGACTACAGTTCGTGGAGATCGGATTGTTCTCAATGAAAGAGTTTTGAGATCACTTTTTGGCTTTGCAAATACAACAGCAACCTCAACAGAGTTAGCTACTCTACCATTAAAGAAAGAAGCTTTTCTCGCAATGATTAATTCTTCTACGGAACCAATCGAACCCGGTGTTCATGTCGACAAAATCAAACCTGAATTTGGACATCTCAGCAGATTGCTCAGCAAGCACGTCATCGGAAAATCCAGAGGGATTAATATACTTCCAGAAGAAAATATTTTGCTGATGAACATAATCTGGGATAATATAGAATATTACTGGGCAGGTTATGTAGTAAATCAGTTCAAGAAGCAACACTTAGCTGAATTAGAAAGTATGAAAAGAGCTCAAGCCGAAGGACAAGTAACTGATGGCAGATTCCGACTGAAGAAGACTCTTAGTGGAATCATTCAGTTTTATCTAGAAAAGATTAAGGAAGGGAAGCAAGCAAGGCCAACTGCAACAACGAAAGAAATCGCAGAAACAACTTCTCAACCTGAATCAAGACGGTCAACTGTGTCTCAGCAGGAAACTGAACACAAAGGGACTAAGCGTAAAGCTGAATCCACAGAAGGAAGATCAGTTGTAAGATGTTTGTACCCTGAAATCTCAAGTGAGAAAGCACCAACTGAGGGGGAACAACAACATCAATTGAAAACTGAAGTTACTCAAGAGAGTGTCACTGCTGACCTTACTTCTCAGATACAACAACAATCAGTTCAGCAATCAGCACCAGTCTTCGAAGCTGACAGAATGATTAAGCTGATGAAAATGAAACTTCAACCAGAAGATTCTCGAGATATCAGCTTACAGACTGAAGAAAAATTACTCTTAGAAAAATTGGAAGTTAGAGATCTTTACTCTATGTTTCCTATTACAGAATTTCTTGACAACTGTTTCACAAGATTTACCGAACTAGCAAAAAGAAGAGAATCGGGCACATCATCTAAAGATAGCTCAAAGAAAAAGGATGATGATGACCATGATAAGTCAAGAAAAGAAACTGATGATGCTACAGTTTTGCAAACAGTCACCCAGTCTCAACCTCTAGCAACGCAAACTGTACCACAGCAAGAAGGATTGCCAGTTGGAAATCAGACAACTGACAATCAGCAAGCAGCTGATGAAACCAGACAACTGATGGTTATTGCTGATAATACTCAAGACAATGATCAAATAGAAGCTACATATGATCCTTCTGATTTTCTATCTAAGGATGAATTGGCCAGAGTTCATGAGAACTTGAGAATCGTACTCAGTCAGAGAGATACACAGAATAGGCTTTTATCAAACATCTCTGGATATCTTGATTATAGAACAAGAACTGATGTATCAGTTCATGCAAGACTAGAAATGATTCACAAAGCAAGTTCAAGTTCTGCTTCAGAGATTGTATTACTCAAACAACAACTCGAAGATTCAACCGCAGTAGATAGAGAAACTCATGCTCAAGATCATTGGCATATGAATCAGCATATCTACGGGTTAGAAACTCAGCTTAAGGAAGTACTTACTTCTCAGCGACAGATCTCAGAGGATCAAAAAGCAACCCATGCCTTGGTAGATCAGTTGTATGATGCCAAAAAGGGGGAAGCTGAAGAAGAAAAGCTGAAATTGCTTAAAGAAATGAAGCGACTTGAAGAAGAATTACAAAGATACAGATCAGATCCTAAATTTTTGAAGAAAGAGTTAACTGATGCTCAACTCATTGAAAAATACAATCAACCTGGAGATAGGAGAGTTCCTCTTACAAAGGATCTGTGGACACGGTTTATCAAAGATCACAATCCTATTAAAGCTAAGTACAAGGACAGAACATTTGAAGAATCCTTGAACTACTTTCTGTCTGATATTTACTCAAAGCAGAAAATTGCACAACATAAGAAGAATCAAAGGATTGATGATAAACTGAAGATTAAAGACAAGACTGAACAAATGAAAGCCGATCTAGTAGAATTTGAAAATTACTACTTGAAAGACTCAAGCTTACCCAAGCTAATTCAATGGAAAAGATGGAAAGAAACTAGTCAAGTTGACTACAACAAAACCTTTTCAAAGGAAGACTCCAAGATTGAAGAAGACTTTCGCTTGTATGACAAACCAAAAAGATATGACTCAGTCATGCAAAAAACTAAGAAGTAGCTTAGTCTTTAATCACAGTTATTTGAACAAAATGTACTTATCCAGTTTTGCTCATTCTAATGAAAACCAGTTTTCCAGTTTTACTTTGTTTTACATTGTTTTGATCTTTAAGCTTTTCTTTTAGGGAGAGTTTTGGCATCATCAAAAAGGGGGAAATTGTTGGAAATAAAATTTATGTTTTGATGATAATTCATCTTATTTGTTAAAATATTATCTTAACCCCATTGATGAAGTGCTGAAGCCAGCTGTTATAGTGGAAAGCTAAAAGATGTCTAGAACTGAATGTATAAGTTTTACTAGAGTCTGATATTTGTATAGGTTACATCAGACAAGCACTGTAATTGTTAGTGTGTCGTAAAACTGAAAACTGGAAATCATTTAGAAAACTGGAAATCATCGAGACAAGCAAACTGACTCAGAATACACCTACATGGAACTGAAGAAGGTAAGTTCGCTGAGAGTTACAGACTCGGTTGGCTTATCTAGAAAATTGAAGAACTGAGGGACACAGACTCAGTTATTGAAGAATGAAGAACTGAGGGTTCAAACTCAGTTATGAAGATTACAAGTCGAGACTGTAAAGTTGCACTTCAGGCAAAATTGTGGTGACCTGAACTGACTTTATGGATCTTGTATGAAGACCTAAGAATCATAAGGACAATGAATTCTTAGATAATAATGGTTTATGGTGTACTCTGATTAAGTCAATTATAATCAGATGAAAACTGGAGTACTGATATTTGAAGAAGAGTAAAATCCCAGTTAATGCTCCAAGTCAGTTATGAAACTGACATAAGAAAAACTCAGTACCAAACCGACAAGGAAACTCAGTTTATAAGTTAGCCATCCAATAAACTGATCGTACAGTCGAACGTTATAAAGAAAACAATTTCATTGGATGAGTTACTCACACAGCAGAACGGTCAACAAATATAGCCGTTGAAGATAGACGTTGATACAATTCAAATTGAAGCCAGATGAACGTTGGACTTCACACTATAAATAGAAGACTTTGCACTAACAACAAAACATATAGAACATAGCATATACAAGAATTAACAAGCAATCTTGTGCATTAGTCTATTTGAATTGCTATCATCTCTGAACTTTAACAAGATCATATCTAGTATTTCTTCAAGTGTTCAAACCACAAAGACTCTATCAAGATCTCAACACTTTGAAGAACCACAAACAAGAATCAACTTATTGATTCTCAGCCCAACTTTGATTCTACATCAAAGGTTTTAGACTGTGAAGCAAACCGGGAAGGTTTCGCCAAGGACAGTTGTGACAAGCAGTCGGGTAGACTGTGTTTGTGGTGGTAGCTGGTGAAGAGGCAATCCTACCCTCTAAGGACCAGTGGTTCAAGCTTTTGAAGAGCAGCAATTCTACATGTTCTACATATGTTTAGATAGTGAAGCTAGGGATTAGCCAAGGACTATTGTTTAGGACTTTTTGTAACAGATCACCTAAAGAAGTTCTAGTGGAATTTTCCTCCGCACCACAGGGGAAGAGAGGACTGACAGGATTACACCACCTGGAACCTCTATAATATCCGCCTCACTTACATTACGCATTTATTTATTTATTCAGCATTTACTTACAGCATTGTAATACTTGATTGTTATACACCTCACAGTCACAACTGACATTCACCAAAATTTAGTTAACAACACTCAGTTTTCATAATTGAATAACAACATCAAGAAAAAGGCTAAAATTATATCCGCTGCTGGTTGACTCGGTTTCAGCTTAAGTCAGGTTGACTTAATCTCAGCTTTGTCAGCTTAACTCCACACAAGTTTTTAACTGAACCTTAATTTATTTAAATCTAGATTTTGGTTACAAGTTTATTCACCCCCCCTAAACTTATGTTAGCCTTTCCAAGGGACCAACAGTGTTTCATTTCAGTAATTGAGAACCTAAAAATGGGCCATAAAGGTTCAGGCGCTGAAATCCAGCGGCCACTTATATATTGCTCTATCTCATTAACCTCATAGCAACTATTAGAAGATTGGTCAGGCTGATCTTGATTTGATAATTGAATAAGATCCGATCGCTGCCTTTGCAAATGTACTTGTAAATGTACTTTACAGCTCTGATCATTGAACAAAATTCAACATTCATGTGACTGTCAAATTTCGCAAGGAGATAAGGGTTGTATGGGACAACCCAACGGTTGTCTAACCAAGCGCCTCTCACCTTTACCCGGACACCGTTATCTCTCCTATGATAGTTTGGGTACGCATCGTCTGTCACGTTTGTTTCTTCATAGAAAGACCTAGGGTAGAATTTTTTGCATGTCCTATTTGTTTTCATACACATATTTGTAGGATTTTTTACACCACAAGGGACATGCAACATGTGCTTTAAAACTAATTTATGCAAGTGGGGATGCCTAAACTTATCAAGAATTTCTGCAGAAACGAATGTGTCGAATTCCTCGGGATGGTACAATTTAAACTGTGGTTTAAGAATGAGGAGGAAGTGTGCATGGGGTAGACCTCTTTTTTGAAACTCAATTACATACGTATATGCTGCAGTCTTGCCAAAGACATTCATTTTAAACAACTCATTTTTCAGCTCCTCTAACTTAGCCCTAAAAACCCTACAAATGATGTCAGGCCTATCTTGAGACTCCTCACCCTGTTTTAGATGCTCCTTAATCTCTGGCCAGTTAGCATTGCATGTCATCGTCAGGAAGATATCAGGCTTCCCAAATTTTCGCACCAAAGACATCGCATCCAAGTACTTTTTCCCCATGTGCCTTAGACCACCGTTGAATTCAGCAGGTAAGATAACACGATGTCCTATCTGACCACAACCTTTCTCTCCCGTGGCATAAGCATCCGCAACTCCTTGTAGGAATTCATGTATGATGTTCTCTTGTTGGGATCGAAAATAATCTAACCTCTATGTTTCTAGTTTAACGAAAATATCCACAGTATATTGCTGGGACGGTCGACCAAAGTGGAGTAGGCATGATTGATCAGCCTGCCTAATTTAAAATTTATAGTAGTAATATTCCCGTATGGAAACAGAGTTAGGGATATCTACGGTCGCATTCATTGCTTGTTCTTCATGGTCAAGCAAAGTTTCAGCATCTTGTGCATACAAAGGATCCAAAGCAACATTACTGCTGCCTGACCTACCTCTCTTCTTACCTCTTCTAAGCATACCTTGTTTAGGGATGCCTTGGTGCCAACCTAGCTGTCCGTAAGGAAACAACAAAGGATATTGTTGGGGATCATAGCATGCGTAGTAATACTGTATGCTATGAGAATGACCGCTGATGGTGTATATCTTAATGCTTCTGTGGTGGTTTTCAGTGCCATCTACTAAGATACCTGCAACCTGGCTAACTGAAGGTTAATTATAGATACGTTGGTGTACACCTGGGTTGCAGTATAACCGAATTTCATGTTCCTGAAGGTCAGTGTCATTTCATAGGCTTCTAAAAAACTTCGCATATGGATTCTCTTTGAGGACAAGAAAAATTTTCTGCAAAGACATTTCATACAGCCTAGGACAACTGAACAACCTATTTGTGACCTCATGCTCCGTATCATGAAGATAAAACTGCAAGTTTTTCGAAGTATCCCCTGCACCTAACAAATCTGGCATGAAGTGATATACTTGACTGTTGGTCCCAGAGAAGGGTAAAACTATAGTCGAGGGGGGGGGGGGGGGGTTGAATGACTATAGTGGAGTTTCAAAAACTTTTCTTGTGATTAAAAGCTTTTGGGCAGCGGATAAGTCCCTTCTTACTAGATTGTTTCAAAGCAGTTTATACATTCACAGATATAAGGTATAACGTAGGCAATTAAATGAGTGCAGTAAAGTAAATTGCTGAAAGTAAATTGACACAAGGCTTATAGTGGTTCAGGGTGGTGTAATCCCTTAATCCACTCTTCTCCTGTGATGATTGAAGGAATTCACTATTGTCTTCACAGATACAATAGTAAGATTGTCCTTGACTTCCCAAGCTTCACAATCTACAAGACTATCACTCCTTGGCACAACGACTTCGGTGATTCAGTCTCTTTCACTGCTCCTTGAGATCAAATCCTTCGGCGGCTATCACAAACACAACTCCCTCTCAGATGACTTCTGATTCAGTTGCTTCAGTTTATTGTGAATGAGATTCACAAACTTGATTGATCAATCTCAGTTCTGAATATAAAATTGTAGTTCTGATGTCTGAGTTGATCTCTAGATGAATCCTTGTAAGTTCAGAGAGAAGGCTTTTCAAATTAACAGAGTTTCTGCTTGGTTTTCTTTTTCTTATTGTTTTTTTTCATCTGTCTGTCAATGCCTTCTATTTATAGCCTTGAGTATCCTTGATTTGAAATTCCGTCCGTTGGCTATATTAATGAGGGGAATAATCCTTGATTTTATTCTTGATTCCCCCTTAATTACATTCTCCTTGATTTCAGTGATCCTATTTTTCTTCAAATGTATAGCAGAAAATCCGTCCTTGATTGATCCTCTATTGATTGTGCATTAAATGCATGATCCTCTGAAACTTCATCATATTTCAATTCTGTTCTGATAAGGATTACTTCGTTGTTCTCTGAACGGTCGAGTGATCCATCTGACTTTGCCGTTTAGATCTTCCTTCACTGTTTTTGCCTTCACTTAGCCGAAAGTCTGTTTACTCTGCCGATTCACTGTTTCCTTCATCACTTAAGTTTTAAGGAGAATATTTGTACTTCACTGATCATTGGATTGGGTGAGATTAGTGTACACCATATTTGAACATTAAGTTTCATCACTTGAACCATAACTTAGACTTATCCAAGGTCATCACAGACTTCCTTGGTTATAAGTCATACCATTAAGTCTTCATTGCTTCTCTGCATGTACTTGGCTGGCTTCACTCTGCCGAATGTCAGTTTTACTTTGCCGTCCTACCAACTAGTACAATACTTGTCTGACTTAACTTATACAATATGTCAGACTCTAAGTAGAGACTTATACAGAGAATTCTAACTTATTTAAGGCTTGCTATAACAGCTAGTATGGCCATCATCAAAACATAATAAAATGTTCCTAACAATTTCCCCCTTTTTGATGATGCCAAAACCCTCATAAGCCTGAACATAAGTAAGTCAAATTCATAATAATTAACAGAATAAAAACTCAATAATTTTATTCATCCATTTAAGGGTAGTAAGATCAAAATTTATTCAAGTGTTACAACTACATTTTGCTTAATTCAGCCTTGTACCTTTTGAACTTTGTGGTTTGGACTTCTTCCATATCTTTCCAGTCAATCTCAGGGAACTTCCACTTCCAGTATGCCATAGCGGTATATTCGATATCCCTTGAATACTTTCTTGGCAAAGACTCGTTGAAATGCGGCATAGTCTTATTTGCCCTAGTTTCTCCAAAGTGCTTCTCAAGTCTCTCCCTAGCTTCGACAATATGTGAGTCGACAAACTTAAGACTTTTGTAGACTTCCATTTGCTCTCTCGTTTGTCCATTCTTCCCATAGGATTGAAGAATTTTACCATATATTTGAAGTCTTCTTGCTGTTCAATTTGCAAGTCTTCTGGTCCTTTTGCAGAAAGTGGTATGACTGAACTAGGTTTGCTGTTGGTTTGTTTTAGAAGTGCAAATTCTTTCTTGACATTATTGTAGAGTTTCGCCATATCAGTTCTCATCCTTTCATCCTGATAGCTTAGCCAATCAGCCAATGCTTCATCTTGTGAAAAATGAGGATAAAGTCCTTCCTGTACTCTGAAAAATTCTCTTACATGGTCCAGTACATCTGCTTCATATTCTGCTTTGCTTTTGTGACCGGTGTACGTTCTGTGCCCACCAGTGTATCTGGAGCTGCTGCTGCCTCTATTGGTGTTACCTCTGGTGCTAAGTCTGTGTTGACTTGCTGATCCTCTTTGCTGGCTAGATCCAAGTCTTTGCTGATTGCCGGATCTGTCTCTGTCATCATCTCTTCTTTGAATAGGATGAAGAAATCCAATGCAGGGTTCGTTTAGGGATTTTTCTCTTTCTTCTCTAGCCCTCCTTTGATGTTCCTCTGCTTCATTTCTGATTCTGATTTCTCTGTCCCTTGCTCTCATTTGTTCTTCAGTGAAGTTTGAGGGTCTAATAGTTGATCCTTCAGGCTTATCCTGATTTCCCCCTTTTTGGCAGCATCATCCATCTGCTGAAGTAAAATGCTATTTGTGGCCTCTACCGTCCCAATCAGAGAGTCCAGCTTTGATTCAATGGAAGTGAACCTATTGTCATGACTGATCAGTTTCTCAGCGACACTGCGGAATCTTATGTCAAATGCCACTGCCATAGAGTCATTTTCCTGAGAAATGTGTTGCCTGAGACCTGTAAGATTGTTTGTGATGTTAATGTTGAGTTGTCTCATCAGATCACCTTGGCGTTGCACGACAATGTTATGTGCCTCAATGTATTCAGCAATTGCCTCAAATTTTCGCTCATTGGAGTAGCTTTTGTCATTGAATGCCGAAGTCATGGATCTGAGGTGCATGGCTTGCTGCTCTAATTCTTCTGCCAGCAGATCAGCTGCTTTTTGAAAGGTTTTATTTGAGATACCAGTGGCCAGCTGAGAGAGTTTGTGCCGGATGTCAGCTGGTTCTGGGTCTGTTTGCTGTCCTTTGTCTTGATGTTGAGTCACATCTACATTGACATCCAAATCGTCAAGAATTTGGGTAGATGTGTATGCTGGTGTAGCTTGAGCTGCTATTCCCCCTTGCTCTGTGCTGGGGATTGCCTTGACTGGAGTGGCAGCGGCTGAGCCGGTGTCCACTATGTTTGTGCTGTCATCCGGAGTTGCAGCAGATAGTGGTTGAGTGGTTGTCTTAGCTGGTGTTGTGGACTTGTTAGATGCATGTGACTGTAGAAAAGTTTTTAGAAGAATGTTATCATCAATTGCATCCGGTGTAGGAGTAACCTCATCTCCTTGTTTGCCATGATCATCAGCATGATGATCATCATTATCATTGTCATCCTAATCACCTCCATCATCTTGATCAGTATTATCATCACCATCTCCACCATCTTCCGAGTCATCACTTTGTCTGTCAGAGATCTGGGGCAGTTTTGCCTTTGTTGCATCAACCATGTCCCAGAGTGGAGATTCATCAAGTACACCAACCAGAGTGGTGATTCCCAGAAAGTTAAAGAGCCATGCCTCCTCAGCAAGCATGCGTTCCGAATCTAGAAGCTGAATTCTGGAATCACCTTCTTTCCATTCAAGATATTCAACAATTCGATCATCAATATCGTTTGCAGACATATGTGCGGGTTCTTCTGGAGATTCCTCATCATCTCCAGTGTCTCCTGTAACTTCCTCATTTGGAGGTTGTTGATCCTCACTTTCATTTTCTTCTTCTTGTTGTTCTGCATCAACATCAGAATCCTCTTCTTCTTCTTCATCGATTAATTTCCAAAGGCCGTCTTTTCCGGATTGCGGTGAACCTTTTGCTTCTTTCTTTGACTGGAGGGATGAGTTGTGGTTTTCTTTCTCTTCCCTCGTCCGGCTTGCTTTTGCTGTTTAACATAGGTAAACATGACCTTGGACTCATGCAATTTGTGAAGTTGTACAATAGGGACTTTGAGGCATTGCATCAGATAGTGTAACTGAATCCCATGCGACTTTTTCACCCAGAATTGTCCTTTCTTCGTGTTTCTTTCTGTTGTCCCCTTTGTGGCCGCTTTTACATCACTTTGAATTTGTTCTTTAACTCTCAGAAAGAAGCACTTTGCCCAATTAAACTCCAAATTGTTGTAGATGATTCCCATTAGCCGCATTCTGATTTCTCTCATGGAATTATTTGCTCCCAACTTTCCTTCAATGCTTTTGCCAATTAGAGCACTGAACTCACTGAATGGTTTCTTTAAAGCGGATCTAAGACAATTGACCTTCTTAGTCCCTGGGTTAGCAGTTTTGGCGATGGTTACCCAGAAATCATCCAGGTTCTGTGTCACCAAGGACGCTTTGCATTGCCCTTTGTTTGAGAGTTTGAGGTATTTTCGAAATACCTTTTCTGTAATGACCACCTCTGTGCCGTTGACAGACGCAACGATCTTGTCTTCTTCCCACACGTCACCTTCTTCAGCAAGGAGCCCAGAGACGTATTTTGCAGATTTCCAGAAGGAGATTAGATTTTCATAACATACTTCGGTTATTGGAGGATTTACAAAGGTCGATAGTTTTAGGTTTTTGCATCCAGCTGCCAATCGTTTTGCTTCGTCATCATTTCCGCACAAATTTAAGTAGTGTTCTTCTTGGAAGAATGATCCAGTGGCAATCGATTTTTCATACCTAGCTTGAGTGTTTGAGGTGGATGGAGCCATTGTTATGGATTGATGTTTAGAGAGGAATACTTCGAGTTTTCAGAGAGAATCAAAAGTAGGGTTTGTAATTTCGCAAAAGAGTGTAAAGATTTCTGAAAATTTCTAAGTGTAGTTTATATAGGATGATTTGGGTAGTGTGAACGTGTTTTGAATATGGAAGGATTTTATGACATAATGGCGTGATTTTGTGTATGTAAATTGCGATATTCGAGTGAAGTGGGGGAGTGGATTGTGGTAAGTAATGATAGAGCCTGGGAATCGAGGCGTTTAAAGAAAATATGGTTACCTTCATGATTATAAGTTGATCTCCATGTGTGTAATCATCCACAGAATAATCTTCCATAATTCCGTTATTCTACACGTGTATAAACGTTGATTATGTTCACACTTTAATTTACCCATGATTCCATTCTTTATTTCGGTAGAGTGCCTTGGCTGGCCACTTAGCCGGTGTAGGGATTCTTTCACTGAGCTGCTTTATTTGACTGTTCCTAACAATCAGTGAAGTTAACTTCGCCGAGTACCAGTGCCTTACCTGCTACATCTCCTGTAATGGCAAAGGTTTAAACAGCTGATGAAGTCTCTTAGCCGATTACTCCAGTTAGTCGCTCTTTGGTATTTAGTCGATTTCAATCATCCCTAACTCCGTTCTCAACATGCTAAATCTTTCATGAATGAGTGGTTTTGTGAAGATGTCAGCCAATTGATCTTCAGTGGATATGTATTTTAGAATGATATCCCCTTTTTCAACATGATCTTTGATAAAATGATGTCTCACATCAATGTGCTTTGTTCTTGAATGCAACACTGGATTTTCAGTAATACATATTGCACTTGTGTTATCACACATGATTGGAATTGTTTTCTCCTCCACTCCATAATCCCTTAGCTGTTGTCTAATCCAGAGTACTTGTGCACAACAAGTGCCTGCTACTATATACTCTGCTTCAGCTGTTGATGTAGATATGGAGTTTTGCTTTTTGCTAAACCATGAAACTAGTCTGCTGCCTACCATTTGACAAGTCCAGAGGTGATTTTTCTATCTATTTTGCATCCAGCATAGTCAGAGTCTGAATATGATATCAACTTGAATCCTCCATCTTTTGGATACCAAATTCCAACATTAACAGTGTTTTTCAAGTATTTGATTATTCTTTTGGCTGCTAGAACATGTGATTATTTTGGTTGAGCTTGAAATCTTGCACATACTCCTACTGCAAATGCTATATCAGGTCTACTTGCAGTTAAGTATAGTAGGGATCCAATGATTCCTCTGTACATTTTCTGATCAACATCCTTTCCAGTTTCATCTTTTCCAAGAATGACTCTTGCACACATTGGTGTATCTGCAATGCCATTTGTGTCCATACCATACTTGTGTATCAAGTCTTTTATATACTTGGCTTGACTAATGAAAATTTCATCCTTCATTTGCTTTACTTGAAGGCCAAGAAAATAATTCAGTTCTCCCATCATGCTCATCTGAAATTTGCTCTTCATCAGGTTTGCAAATTTCTCACACAGCTTTTCATCCTCTGATCCAATGATGATGTCATCAACATAGATCTGTACTAGCAATGTGCTTGTTCCTTCCTCTAATTTGAATAGAGTCTTATCCATGACTTGCTGCCTTAGTCCATCAACATCAGGCACACACAAACGATTACCATACCAAAGATGTCCACTCTTATCCAAATGATAACCCACTGTAGGTTTCTCTCGAGCTACGCGCTTCAAATCCACTAACACTGGGTCTTTGTCTTGCTTTGCCCGGATATCATCTAACAACTCTGACCTTGCCATCAATGGCACAAAACACTGAGCTTCACCTTCCCGTTCAACCACTTGAATCTGCAAAATGTCTAACTGATCGACCACTTCTTGCAAAGTAGTGATAGCATTAACCGGTCTCCGGCTAAGTGCATCCGCTACAACATTCGCTTTACCCGGATGGTATTGAATGTCCAAGTCATAGTCTTTCACAAACTCCAACCATCTTCTTTGCCTTATATTCAAATTCTCTTGAGTGAAAAAGAACTTAAGGCTCTTATGATCCGTGAATATTCTTGTCTTAACTCCATAAAGATAGTGTCTCCACTGTTTCAAAGCAAAAACCACTGCTGCCAACTCCAAGTCATGTGTAGGATAGTTCTTCTCATGAACCTTTAACTGCCTAGAGGCGTAAGCTATTACCTTTCTGCTTGCGGCGTGCGAACACATCCCAAACCTTGACTCGAAGCATCCGTATACACGTCATAGTTATCAAAGACCTCGGCAAAACTAACACGAGTCTTTGCAGTCAACTTATCCTTCAACGTACGAAAAGCTTCCTCACACTCATTTGTCCACTCAAACTTGATGTTTTTCGAGTAAGTCTAGTGAGAGGAGTTGCTATCTTCAAGAAATCTTGTACAAACTTCCCGTAGTAGCCCGCCAAACCCGAAAAACTTCTTATCTCTGTCACTGTAGTAGGTCTAGGCCACTTAGAAACGGCTTCTATCTTCGCAGGATCAACTTGAATTCCATCTCCAGAAATTACATGACCAAGAAAACTAACTTGTGTTAACCAAAATTCACACTTTGAAAACTTGGCATACAATTTCTTTTCCTTTAAAGTCTGCAAAACAATCCTCAGATGCTCCTCATGCTCCTTCTCATCCTTAGAGTATATCAAGATATCATCTATGAATACTACCACAAATTTATCAAGATAAGGCATGAAGACTCTTTGCATTAGATCCATAAATGCTGATGGAGCATTAGTGAGTCCAAAAGGCATGACAAGGAACTCATAATGTCCATACCTTGTACTAAATGCTGTCTTCGGTCTATCTGCAACCTTGATCTTCAACTGGTGATAACCTGACCTAAGGTCAATCTTAGAAAACACCTTCTTTCATTGCAACTGGTTAAACAAGTCATCAATCCTAGGCAAAGGATACTTATTCTTGATTGTCAGGTTATTCAAGGCTCTGTAGTCGATGCACATCCTCAAACTACCATCCTTCTTCTTCACAAACAAAACAGTGCTCCCCAAGGCGATGTACTTGGCTGAATGACATTCCTTTCTAACATGTCCTTAAGCTGTACTTTTAACTCTTTTAATTCAGCTGGTGCCATCCTATAAGGTGCCTTGGCTGTAGGTGCTGCTCCCGGGATTAACTGTATCTCAAACTCTATATCCCTGTCAGGCATATTTCTTGGCAACTCATCTGGAAAAACCTCAAAGAAATCCTTAACTATAGGAGTTTCTTCTAACTTAGGAGTATGCTTCTCTGTGTCCATAGCATAAAGAACATATCCTTCACAACCCTTATGCAAAGCCTTCATGGCTCTAACCGCTGATATTAACGGATGCCTCTTCTTACTTGGCTTATAAACGTTACCCTGAAAGGTCTTATCTGACTTACCTGGAACTCTGAAGACCACTTTCTTACCTCTACAATCCACATGAACAAAATTCTTGGATAGCCAATCCATCCCCAGAATTACATCAAAGTCTGTGAAGTCCAAAACTGTCAAGTCTGATTTACACCTATAAGTTCCAACTCGAACGTCGACTTGAGGTAAAACTTGTGCAACTTTAGTAACTCTTCCCAAAGGTGTAGTGATACTTAGAGGTTTCTCCGACTCCCGAAGTGGTAGGTTCAACTTCCTAGCTATCTTAGAAGACACAAAAGTACACGAGGCTCCGGTATCAAACAAGGCCGACAACTCGCTAAGCTATCTATGATTATGGTACCTAGCAAGTGGATCAATTTAAGTACAATAAATAACATCATATGCATCCATATAATATTAAGTATTCATAATAAACAAAAACACTTAAAATGTACCTGTAACAACAAGATCATCAGGCTCTTCTGGTTCCACATCAATAGCAAAGACACGAGTAGGTCTCGCTAGAAGATCCACGGTTTGCATTCTGATTCCCTCTGTTATCTGCTGGGTTCCGCTGAGATAAGTTCTTAGGACATTTCCTGGAGAAGTGCCCCGTTTCTCCACAGCTAAAACAACCGTTACCTCCGACTCGCACTCTCCTGCATGCGCCTTGTTGCATTTAGAACATACTTGCGGGTGGACCACTTTTACGATTAACTGGCCGGTGCTTTGCGGTCTTCTTAAAGTTCTGCTGCGGTGCCCCACGATTATTACTCTGAAAACATCCAAACGGCCTCTTATTCCCAACTACAACAGTAGCTTTCTTCCTAAAAGTCTCAACCTCCAAAGCCTTGTTCATAAGCTCAGCCATATTCCTGGCTGTAAAACCCAACATACCTGACTGTATTTCATAAGCCAACCCATCCTTGTATAGTGCCATCTTTCTTTCTTCAACGTTCATCAGCTCAGGGTAAAACCGTCCTAGTTCGTTAAACTTAATAGTGTACTCGGACACTGTCTGGTGTATACCTTGCTAAAACCTGAGAAACTGACTTGCCTTATCAGCTTGCACCGTAGCCGGGAAGTATTCGTTGTAAAACAAAACCTTAAACCCTTCCCAATCAGTTACCTTCCCATTACTGCTCTGAATGGCATCGATCAAAGCTTCAGCTGCCCCCAAGAGAAAACTGACTGCCAACTAGGCCATCTCAGATTCAGGAACATGAATATTCATGCAGGCCTTTTCGAAACTCCTTATCCATTCTTCGGCCTTTGAATGTTCCACATTCCTGAAGAAGTCTGAACCCTGTTCCTTCTCAGTCTGGTGTACCAATCCACTGGTGGTGCTTGCTCCACTGCTGGTCTAACTGGCGAAGCTTGAGGGTACACTGGAGGGTATCCATAGGGTATCTCCCGCTGGTGAGGTTGTTGGTATGGGGGTGGTGGATATGCTTGGGCTGAGGTGGAAACCCTGAGTGACCAGTCCCATACTGATGAAACTGCTGCTGTGGCTGAAACTGCTGGTAAGCATAACCTGGTGCCACAAAAGTATTAGCTCCGCTCGGCGGTGGAGGAAGAACTCTAGGCTGTGGTATGTAGTCATAAACTGGTGGCGGATAAAAAGCTGATGCAGGTGGACGACTATAGATCGGTTGTGACTGTTGTGCTCCTGATGGAGGAGGATATACCGTAACAGCTGGAGTCACATGTATCAGGGGTATTTCCCCAACCACTGTCACATACAACGGTGTATCATAGTCAGGCGCAGTTGCCTGCTCAAACCGGGAACGTCCTGTTTGTTGAACACGTCCCAGTGTAGCTGACTCGGACCCGTAGTATTAGCATTCACCCCCGAAGCCACTGGCTGACCAACTGTAGGTCCTCTATCTCTGCCTCTCTCTCTGCCCCTTCCTGCAGACGGATTTCTTGAACTTCCTTCCTCATTATTATTAGCACCCGAACCTCTGCGTGTAGTCACCATTCTGTAGAAGAATAGAGAGAACTTACGGATTACTAAGGCTCTAAACACTTATCTCAAGAAAGTCAAGTCCTAAGCAGCAAAGAAACATTGTCTCTGATACCAACTGTGACGCCCCGTTCCCGGACCCGAGTCCTTATCCGGAAATGAACGCCCGGCATGTATAATATTAAATATAATCCAATATTATACATAAACCTTACGTCATATATCATAAACACAATGCGGAAATGAAACGACTCGGGGAAATAAATTCCAAAGACCAACAAAACCAGATTCAATGCTGCACTAAAATCCAAAATGGAAATTGAAACGTCTTACATCAAATCCAAAACAAAAGAAGCCATACGATCTAGTCTTACAACAAAGGCCACTAAACGAGCCAAACAAAAACAATATTCAATCTGGAATAACAACATAGTTTGTATCAAACTTGAAATAAAAGAAAGTTTCCAAAAGAACAACTTCATATAAATCATCTTCGTATCAAGACCTCAAACATCTTCATCATACTCCTCGTCTCCATAAACCTGTTCATCTTCTCAATAAAACATTTAACGGGTAAGTACATACGTACTTAGTAACGAGTAGAAGCTATTGAAATCATGCGTTTTATAAAGAAAGCAAGTAACCATCATCTTATTAATAAACCGTTTAAACATGATCTTACATCTAACTATCACGTTATATTCATAGTATAACATGAGGTCCCTAGGGTTACTAGCTTAGCTTATCTATGTTACAGCATGTTTGCGAGGGCACTACACTTAGTGAGATATGCAATAAGACAAAACTTGCAACCCTAAATCTCTAGCGGTCCCTGTTAAGGGTGATTTTATACGTTTTATAAGGAGATATTTTATATCAATATTCCCCATATATGGATGTTTTTCGTAGAATTCGAGCTTATAATCGATTAATTGAGCAAATGACGTTTTGAATAGTTAAAATGCAAAATCGAGTAAATATCGTGGTTTTATTATCTATTTTGTATGGTTTTACGTTTTGCTCGGTTTTGTCATCTTTTAGGTGCACAAATGTGGAATGGAAGAGGTCTAAATGATGTTTGATTGAAGATTAAAAAGGAAAGAAAGAGATACAAGAGGATGAAGATGAAATAAAGCTTGGGAAAATCCCGAAAACGACTCGTAATACGACGGGCTAGTCAAAAAGGCGTTTTCTGAAGACGAGTCCTTAATGAAAGTTGTAGAGTTTTCCGAGAGCTTTTTTATGACGTTCGGATCATAATTTTTGGAGGTCTACAACTCAAGATATGAATTTTAGAAGTTTGAGTCCATTCTCAAACCAGCGTCCAGCATGTTCAAACCAGCATTCAGGAGCTTAATTTTGGTACAGGATGTTCAGACGCCTTTCAAACGAGCGTTCACTCTCCGTCCACTCCCGGCTTGGACGAGCGTCCATTGTGATCAAACGGGCGTCCGGCCGGTTCTTTGCGAAGCAACCGACTTCAATTTGCTATAAATACAGCGCATTGTTGAACCCTAATTCAATATCATATACACGCAGCAGCTTCCCTTGAAGCCAGGAAAGTCGAGCATGAGCAGCAGGCGGCCGGCTGAGCTTCATGCTTGGCCGGCCGGTGGTTAGATTAGGTTTTTTTCTTTTTCTTTTCCGTTTTTCTTCTTCTTGTTCGAGCCATGAACAGTTGAGCAGCCATGAACATAGCTCTGTGAAGCTTTTTTTTGCAGCAGCAACCTTATTTCTTTCTATGGATGTTTTGTAAGTTGATTTTATTCAAAGTTGTTTCTTTCCCTATGATTAATTGTTATCGTGCAATTAATATCGGAAGATTATTGCTTGTTGATGCTACCGCATGACGGAAGTCGGTGTAGTTTAGATCACCATAGGAAAGATTAGATTTTTAATCTATACATAACGGAAGTTCGTAGGTTAAATATCTAGGTTTACGAGAGAACCACAATTTAATTAATTCGATGCAAGATTATCTTAGATTGAAGTTGAGGGATGTCACCGTTACCGGAAAGATGAGATTTTTCATGTGTTTATTTCATTGCGTTGTTCTTGTTCTCTTTCATGTTTTGTATGGTTTATGTTAATCGAATTTAGATAACGGAAGTTGATAGATTCGTTAGATTGCCGTGAGAGAGATTGACAATTATTATTCCAACAAACGGAAGTTGAGGGATAATGTTGTTAGATTAGGATTTAATCCATATCTTTGATTCGTATCGATATTAGTTAAGACCGGAAGGTAAACTAATTAATGGCGTGATAAATCGGAAGAGGAAACGCTTCTTTAGATAAGATAATAATCCAAGATAACTTGTGAATAAATATTTGTCTATCTTATTTCCTTCGGTGGGGTGATGGTTGTTGGAAATAGGTTGATCATGGTTTGTTTATGGTTGGTCGGTTGATAGTTAGTTTTTGTTTTCGTAGATGTAGTTTTATTTATTTTGTCCGCAACTATATTTCCTGGCTTTGGATTAACAATCCTCCGTCCGGTTATTTTTCCGTTCTAGTTTAGGTTTAGGTTTAGTTAATAAAGAGGAATTAATGAAGTTAGATTCAACGACCCAATTCCACGAGGATCGATACCCGTACTTATCCAACTTTACTAGCAACTACCCGGTATTCGGCCGGTTAGGAGGTAGTTTTGCATGGTAGTATAGGTTTATAAATTTTCTTTTGTTTTAATGATGCAAAATCTCCCCAACGGTCCCGAGACAATCAATCACTTTAATCGGCTAGCACTAGAAGGCGTCCGGTGAATGACTATTTCGTTCGTGAGGTTGTCCGGCGGTATGATCACTACTTTAACGGCTTTGTCTAGAATCCGGCGGTGACCATTACCACTTTATCGGCCAACCAACACATTGCCGATGTTGTACTGTGCCTATTCAAGCTCTCATGATGCTTAATCTTTTATCTAGTCAATTACGTTTATTAAGCGATTAACTAGCCACCTAGTTTCATTCAGTACAAAAGCTCCCTACTCCCTCTTCTTAGACTTCTAGACTCAATCTAGCAAGTACACAGACATTGATGAGTACTAATTCATCAAAGCACAAGCCTTTTCATGCCCTTCCGACGGATCCGGACTTCAACTCCATTTAAGAGTACATCCGGTGCCGAAACTAAATGAATCGGAAGCTCAATCAAGGCTTGTTCAAGTTTAATTAGTCTTATTTAAACTCATTAACGATACTACAATTCAAGCTAAATATCACAATAACATTAGCTACAAAATTCACTGTCTACTAAATCATAATTTATTTATTTTTTTCGGAAAAGGAAATACCACAACATGACTATACATTATATATACTTTGTAGATTATTATTATTATTGTAAATTTTCTCCTAAACTGTAGCATCTCGGAAAACAACCAATTGCAATGTTAAGGGATAGTACTATTACTGCGCGGACCTCAAGTCGTTGATCATATATATTCAACAAAGCGGATATAAAATATATACTTGGATATATATACATATATAGTAGATAAACTTTACTTTATTATAAAAACCTCTTTAACTTTTTCCCAGCAAAAGGCCGGTGATGTCTCCCTCTTTTATTTTTATTTTTATTTTAATTTTTTATATTTATTTCTACAACCGACTAAAATTGAAGGTTTCTGCACAACATTTTTACGCAAAACAAACACATCCACTATCCATGCTTGGACATACAATCCACACCAAAACAAAAACACAGAAAACAAATAACCACACCAAATGCTTATCAAACACTACAAAGCATCAATATTCAAATCTAACACCCCTTTATTTCATCTTAACATTATAAAACATCAATCCTTCAATATGAAAACCCCGTTACCTTTTAAAAGCGAGCAACAACGATCCAACTCCAACAAATACCTAGCTCTCAATTCAACCTATACAAAAAAAAAGATTCTTCTATCGATTAACAATCTACCAAGAATTCTAAACGCTGAAAACTACGACAGGAAGGATTTAGAACACATAAACTTGATCGAAACACGGGATTCCACAACTTGATAAAAATCTAACCTTCTCCAATGAAATTTGTATCCACACGATACTTGTGTCACGTGGAGTCTTTTATCCTTGAGGCGTCTGCACAACCGAGCAACGGATTTGTAACGCCCCGTTCCCGGACACCGAGTCCTTATCCGGAAAGAGCGCTCGGCACATATATTATCAAATAAATTCAATAATATATGTAAGCCTTACGTCATACATCAGAACTAAAACGACACGGAAGATAAAACGACTCGGGAAAAACAAAAGACAAAAGATCGAACACACGGTTTTCAATGCTGTGAAACTAAATCCAATAAAGAAAACTAATCATCCAACATTCAAATCCCAAAAGATCTCAAAAGAACTTAACCAGAACTAATCCAAAAGAAAGACAACATTGTTTGAAACTAAGTCAACAACATTATTGAAAGATTCAAAAGTAAAAGAACTAAGTCTTCACGAGCTCCATCTCACACGTCCTCGTCAAAGAACTCATCAGCATTAGCAACCTGTACATCTTCTTTGGGGAAAGGGAAAGACAAACACGACGTAACGGGGTAAGTACTCAGTAACGCGTAGAAGATCGTATAACTATGATCTCATAAAGAAATAAAAGCAACGCCGTCTTTTATTAATTTGTTCCGTTATTAACCCTAGCTAACTGTCATATTATGTTCATAGCATAACATGAGGTTCCAAAAGGTATCTAACTTAGCTCAAGTTTGTTACATCATGAATAACAAGGGCACTACGCCTAGTAATGGGATGTACTAGGACAGGCGGGTGCAACCTACTTAGAGACACGCTCTAGTAGCCCCGGGAATATCCGAGTCCCGATGGTGTGATAACCGGCGGAATGTACCAGACGCTTTATCTAGCCAATCGATTGACCGGCGTGGGTACAGTCTACTTTGTCTGGTCAGAGAACACATCGCGATATTGTACTATGCCTTACCAAGCATTGCATGATGTTTAAGATTATTAATCTAGCACATACGTTTGATTAGATGTTTATCTAGCCACCTAAGTGTTTTCAAGTAAGCTCACTCACATCTCCTACTCTCGTACTTAGACCACTAGACACGGACAAGCCCTAGCAATTACACAAACATCGATAAACTCTAGCTTATCGAAGCACAAGGCAAATCCAAAGCTTTCGACGGTCCCACACTTCGTCTTTTTAGGGAATCCATGTGGTGCCGGAACTAAACGCATCAAAAGCTAATTCATGGCTTTGTCACATAAGGTTATGCAGTAAATACGCTATTATAGAGCTTGAAACACATAACAAGGAAAACAGTACTGAAATAGTCCCTGTCCGGACGGATAAACTTTCTGTCCGATACTGAGAAATAGCTGTACGGATACACAACTCATCCGTACGGATGAACCAACACTCGGTCGACCGAATGGATAGGCTCGGTCGACCGAGCCTCCCGCTTGCACAGACACACGTTTTCTGGCACCACAGAGGACAGTTTTCTGCACTCTGCGTTTTCTACTCAAATTCAACCCAAACTCGACTTAAACGAATTAAAACCATGAAAAACAATCATACAAATTGCTCTACCACTTTACGAAATCTTAATCATACGATAAGAAAACCACGTTACCTTAATTGCGTGGTACAACGAACCAAAGCTTCAACCCGTCAAAAGTTTAACCTTTAAATCCAAACGTTAATGGATTTAAGGATTGTTGATATCAAAACGATCCTCGTCTCGCGGTGATCCTTTCTCTCTTGATGAGTCTGATGAAAAGAGCAACGGATTAGCCTCGAACTTGCGCCCCCTTTCTGCGTCCCTCTCTCTTTTTTTGTCAAAAACAACTAGGTTAAAATTAGGATTAGTTTTCCTTTTATAATCCCAATTACCTAATTATTTAATTATTTTCCTTAAAAAGAAAATCCTTGTTTATCTTTTTTTTTTTTAAATCCTTTAATTAAATATAACATAATATTCTGATTTTTGCTAAAAGACAACTGTAACGCCCCGTTCCCGGACACCGAGTCCTTATCCGGAAAGAGCGCTCGGCACATATATTATCAAATAAATTCAATAATATATGTAAGCCTTACGTCATACATCAGAACCAAACGACGCGGAAGATAAAACGACTCGGGAAAAACAAAAGACAAAAGATCGAACACACGGTTTTCAATGCTGTGAAACTAAATCCAATAAGGAAAACTAATCATCCAACACTCAAATCCCAAAAGATCTCAAAAGAACTTAACCAGAACTAATCCAAAAGAAAGACAACATTGTTTGAAACTAAGTCAACAACATTATTGAAAGAAAAAACTAAAAGAACTAAGTCTTCACGAGCTCCATCTCACACGTCCTCGTCAAAGAACTCATCAGCATTAGCAACATGTTCATCTTCTTTGGGGAAAGGGAAAGACAAACACGACGTAACGGGGTAAGTACAAAAGTACTCAGTAACGCGTAGAAGATCGTATAACTATGATCTCATAAAGAAATAAAAGCAACACCGTCTTTTATTAATTTGTTCCGTTATTAACCCTAGCTAACTATCATATTATGTTCATAGCATAACATGAGGTTCCAAAAGGTATCTAACTTAGCTCAAGTTTGTTACATCATGAATAACAAGGGCACTACGCCTAGTAATGGGATGTACTAGGACAATGGGTGCAACCTACTTAGAGACACGCTCTAGTAGCCCCGGGAATATCGAGTCCCGATGGTGTGATAACCGGCGAATGTACCGGACGCTTTATCTAGCCAATCGATTGACCGGCGTGGGTACGATCTACTTTGTCCGGTCGAGAGAACACATCGCGATATTGTACTATGCCTTACCAAGCATTGCATGATGTTTAAGATTATTAATCTAGCACATACGTTTGATTAGATGTTTATCTAGCCACCTAAGTGTTTTCAAGTAAGCTCACTCACATCTCCTACTCTCTTACTTAGACCACTAGACACGGACAAGCCCTAGCAATTACACAGACATCGATAAACTCTAGCTTATCGAAGCACAAGGCAAATCCAAAGCTTTCGACGGTCCCACACTTCGTCTTTTTAGGGAATCCATGTGGTGCCGGAACTAAACGCATCAAAAGCTAATTCAGGGCTTTGTCACGTAAGGTTATGCAGTAAATACGCTATTATAGAGCTTGAAACACATAACAAGGAAAACGATGATCGAAATAGTCCCCCGTCCGGACGGATAAACTTTCGTCCGAAACGAGAAATAGATGTACGGATACACAACTCATCCGTACGGATGAACCAACACTCGGTCGACCGAATGGATAGGCTCGGTCGACCGAGCCTCCGCTTGCACGGACACACGTTTTCCTTTCACCACGAGAGGACGGTTTTACGCGTTCTGCGTTTTCTACTCAAATTCAACCCAAACTCGACTTAAACGAATTAAAACCATGAAAAACAATCATACAAATTGCTCTACCACTTTACGAAATCTTAATCATACGATAAGAAAACCACGTTACCTTAATTGCGTGGTACAACGAACCAAAGCTTCAACCCGTCAAAAGTTTAACCTTTAAATCCAAACGTTAATGGATTTAAGGATTGTTGATATCAAAACGATCCTCGTCTCGCGGTGATCCTTTCTCTCTTGATGAGTCGATGAAAAGAGCAACGGATTAGCCTCCAAAATCGAAAGCTTCTTCTCCTTTTTTTTTTTTTTGAAACTTGCGCCCTCTTTCTAAAAAATATGCGTCCCTCTCTTTTTTTTTTTTCAAAAACAACTAGGTTAAAATTAGGATTAGTTTTCCTTTTATAATCCCAATTACCTAATTATTTAATTATTTTCCTTAAAAAAAAGAAAATCCTTGTTTATCTTTTTTTTTTTTTTCGAAATCCTTTAATTAAATATAACATAATATTCGATTTTTGCTAAAAGACAAGCGTAGCGCCCCGTTCCCGGACACCGAGTCCTTATCCGGAAAGAGCGCTCGGCACATATATTATCAAATAAATTCAATAATATATGTAAGCCTTACGTCATACATCAGAACCAAACGACGCGGAAGATAAAACGACTCGGGAAAAACAAAAGACAAAAGATCGAACACACGGTTTTCAATGCTGTGAAACTAAATCCAATAAGGAAAACTAATCATCCAACACTCAAATCCCAAAAGATCTCAAAAGAACTTAACCAGAACTAATCCAAAAGAAAGACAACATTGTTTGAAACTAAGTCAACAACATTATTGAAAGAGTCAAAAGTAAAAGAACTAAGTCTTCACGAGCTCCATCTCACACGTCCTCGTCAAAGAACTCATCAACATTAGCAACATGTTCATCTTCTTTGGGGAAAGGGAAAGACAAACACGACGTAACGGGGTAAGTACAAAAGTACTCAGTAACGCGTTGAAGATCGTATAACTATGATCTCATAAAGAAATAAAAGCAACGCCGTCTTTTATTAATTTGTTCCGTTATTAACCCTAGCTAACTGTCATATTATGTTCATAGCATAACATGAGGTTCCAAAAGGTATCTAACTTAGCTCAAGTTTGTTACATCATGAATAACAAGGGCACTACGCTTAGTAATGGGATGTACTAGGACAATGGGTGCAACCTACTTAGAGACACGCTCTAGTAGCCCCGGGAATATCGAGTCCCGATGGTGTGATAACCGGCGAGAATGTACCGGACGCTTTATCTAGCCAATCGATTGACCGGCGTGGGTACAGTCTACTTTGTCTGGTCAGAGAACACATCGCAATATTGTACTATGCCTTACCAAGCATTGCATGATGTTTAAGATTATTAATCTAGCACATACGTTTGATTAGATGTTTATCTAGCCACCTAAGTGTTTTCAAGTAATCTCCCTCACATCTCCTACTCTCGTACTTAGACCACTAGACACGGACAAGCCCTAGCAATTACACAGACATCGATAAATTCTAGCTTATCGATGCACACGGCAAATCCAAAGCTTTCGACGGTCCCACACTTCGTCTTTTTAGGGAATCCATGTGGTGCCGGAACTAAACGCATCAAAAGCTAATTCAGGGCTTTATCACGTAAGGTTATGCAGTAAATACGCTATTATTGAGCTTGAAACACATAACAAGGAAAACAGTCCTGAAATAGTCCCTGTCCGGACGGATAAACTTTCGTCCGATACTGAGAAATAGCTGTACGGATACACAACTCATCCGTACGGATGAACCAACACTCGGTCGACCGAATGGATAGGCTCGGTCGACCGAGCCTCCCCTCTTGCACGCACACGTTTTACGGCACCACGAGAGGACGGTTTTACGCACTCTGCGTTTTCTACTCAAATTCAACCCAAACTCGACTTAAACGAATTAAAACCATGAAAAACAATCATACAAATTGCTCTACCACTTTACGAAATCTTAATCATACGATAAGAAAACCACGTTACCTTAATTGCGTGGTACAACGAACCAAAGCTTCAACCCGTCAAAAGTTTAACCTTTAAATCCAAACGTTAATGGATTTAAGGATTGTTGATATCAAAACGATCCTCGTCTCGCGGTGATCCTTTCTCTCTTGATGAGTCTGATGAAAAGAGCAACGGATTAGCCTCGAAAATCGAAAGCTTCTTCTCCCTTTTTTTTTTGAAACTTGCGCCCCCTTTCTGCGTCCCTCTCTCTTTTTTTTTTGTCAAAAACAACTAGGTTAAAATTAGGATTAGTTTTCCTTTTATAATCCCAATTACATAATTATTTAATTATTTTCCTTAAAAAGAAAATCCTTGTTTATCTTTTTTTTTTTTAAAATCCTTTAATTAAAAATAACATAATATTCTGATTTTTGCTAAAAGACCGAATTGCCCTTTTTCAAAAATCGGGATATTACATTCCTCCCCCCTTAAGAGGAGTTTCGTCCTCGAAACTAGAACATACCTGGTAGATGAGGGAACATTGGGAACTCGTTGAACATGTCCGCTTCCACTTCCCAAGTGGCTTCCGTCGGTGCATGATTGCTCCATTGCACTAATACTAACGGGATCACTCGTCTCTTTATCATCTTCTCTTTCCTATCCAGAATCCTTATCGGCTTCTCCACATAGGAGAGATTATCTTGCAACACTTCCGGGTCAATCTCAGATTCCACGTCCACTTTAGATAGACACTTGCTAAGCATCGATACATGGAAAACATTGTGGACTCTAGACATCGACTCTGGTAACCGAAGTCTATAAGCCAACTTCCCAACTCTTTCGATGACATCAAAAGGTCCTACATACCTTGGACTTAGCTTTCCTTTACGTCCGAACCTCTTGATACCATTCATCGGAGACGCTCGAAGGTAAACTCTATCCCCGACCTCAAACTCTAGCGGTCTTCTTCTAACATCGGCCCACCTCTTCGACGATCTTGAGCGGCTTTCGATTTTTCCTTATCAACTCAATTTTCTCCTTGGCTTCTTGAACCATCTCCGGCCTGTGATATGTTTCTCTCCCACTTCATCCCGGTAAAGTGGAGTTCTACACTTCCTACCGTACAAGGCCTCAAAAGGTGGCATTCCCAAACTTGCATGGTAACTATTGTTGTAAGCAAACTCAGCCAAGTTGAGGTAATCTATCCATGATCCTCCGGCATCCAAAACACAAGCTCTAAGCATGTCCTCGAGAGTCTGAATTGTTCTCTCTGACTGCCCATCCGTCTGCGGATGAAACGCTGTACTCAAATCAGTCTTCGTCCCAAAAGCTTTCTGTAAGCCCTTCCAGAAGCGGCTGATAAATCTACTATCCCTGTCGGATACAATAGATAGAGGCACACCATGAAGCTTCACTATATTGTCGATATACATAGTAGCGAACTTCTTTATAGGCATGTCCACTTTACACGGCAAGAAATGGGCTGATTTTGTGAGTCTATCCACAATCACCCAAATCATGTCATGACCGCCTTTAGTCTTTGGCAAACCGGTGATGAAATCCATCGTGATATTCTCCCATTTCCATTCCGGTACCTCCAAGGGTTTCAACAAACCTCCTGGTCTTCTGTGTTCTGCTTTCACTCTCTGGCATGTATCACATCTTGCCACAAAATCTGCGATCCCTAACTTCATACCAGGCCATCAATATCTCTCCTTGAGATCTCTATACATCTTAGTGGCTCCTGGATGTACCGCAAAAGCAATCTTATGAGCTTCATCCATAACCTTCTCTCTTAGGCCATCCACATCGGGCACACACAAACGGTCTCCGTACCAAGGATGACCACTCTTGTCCAACTGATAACCCACTGTAGGCTTCTCTCGAGCTACTCGCTTCAAATTAATCAACACAGGGTCTTTATCTTGCTTAGCCCGAATCTCATCTAGCAAATCTGACCTTGCCATCAATGGTGCCAAATTCCGAGCTTCACCCTTCCTTTCAATCACTTGAATCTGCATCCTATCCAACTGATCTACGACTTCTTGCAAGGTAGTGATAGCATTAACCGCTCTCCGGCTAAGTGCATCAGCTACAACATTCGCTTTACCCGGGTGGTATTGAATGTCCAAGTCGTAATCTTTCACGAACTCCAACCATCTTCTTTGTCTCATGTTCGATTCTCCCGAGTAAAGAAGAACTTAAGACTCTTATGATCCGTGAAGATCCTTGCCTTGACACCATACGGATAGTGTCTCCAAAGCTTCAGAGCAAAAACCACTGCTGCCAACTCCAAGTCGTGTGTAGGGTAATTCTTCTCATGCACCTTTAACTTTGCCTAGATGCATAAGCAATCACCTATCCCGATTGCATCAAAACACAACCCAAACCTTGACCCGATGCGTACGTATATACATCATAGTTATCAAAAACTTCCGGTAATGCTAACACGGGTCTTGTGGTCAACTTTTCTTTCAAAGTCGAAAAGCTTCCTCACATTCAACTGGTCCACTCATACTTAACGTTCTTTTGAGTAAGCCTCGTGAGAGGTGTAGCTATCTTAGAGAAATCCTTTACAAACTTCCGGTAGTACCCGACTAAACCCAAGAAACTTCTTATCTCTCGTTCGATGTCGGTCTAGGCCACTTAGAAACGGCTTCTATCTTCGGGATCCACCTTAATACCTTCTCCGAAATTATATGCCCAAGAAAACTCACATGGTCCAACCAAAACTCGCACTTAGAAAACTTGGCATATAATTTGTTCTCCTTTAAGGTCGTAAACTATCCTTAGGTGTTCTTCATGCTCTTCCTCGTCCTTAGAGTACACCAAGATATCGTCTATAAAAACTATCACAAACTTATCGAGATAAGGCATGAAAACTCTTTGCATCAAGTCCATGAATTTCGATGGAGCATTAGTGAGTCCAAACGGCATGACCAAAAACTCATAATGTCCATATCTCGTACGAAGGCTGTCTTAGGTATATCGACACCTTGATCTTCAACGATGATAACCGGACCTAAGATCAATCTTAGAGAACACCTTCTACCCTGCAACGGCGAACGGATCATCAATCCTTGGTAAAGGATACTTATTCTTGATTGTCGGTTTATTCAACTCTCGTAGTCGATGCACAAACGCATACTCCCATCTTTCTTCTTCACAAACAAGACCGGTGCTCCCCACGGTGATGTACTTGGTTGGATGATGTTTTTCTCTAGCATCTCCTTCGGTGAGTTTTCAACTCTTTCAACTCCGCCGGTGCCATCCTATAAGGTGCTTTAGCCACTTGGTGATGCTCCGGCAATCAATTCGATCTCGAACTCTATGGCCCCATCGGGCATATGTCCCGGCAAATCTTCCGGGAAAACTTCGGGAAAATCCTTAACTACACGAGTCTCTCCTAACTCGGGCCTATGCTTTTCCTTATCTAATGCATAAACAACGAAACCACAGCAACTCCTCTTCAAAGCTCTTAGGGCTTTAACTTTTGAGATAATCGGATAACGACCCTTGCTAGGCTTGCATACGTTACCCCGAAACGTCTTAGGCGATTTTCCTGGGGCCTTAAAGATCACCCTCTTACCCCTACAATCCAAGTAGACATAATTCTTGGACAACCGGTCCATACCCGGGATAACATCGAAATCCGAGAAATCCAACACCGTCAAAGCATACGGCACTTGTAAGTCCCAACTCTAATATCGACTTGGGGTGTGACTTGAGCACATCTAGTGACTCTGCCCAAAGGTGTGGTTATACTCAAAGGTCTCTCCAATTCCTTAAGGGGTAGGTTCAACTTCATAGCTATCTTAGAGGAAACAAAAGTCCACGATGCTCCGGTATCAAACGGAAATTTGAAAGCTGCTAGATTATCTATGATTATGGTACCTAACAAGTGAATCTATTTAAGTACAAATATGTAATATCATATGCGCGCTATATCATATTAAATATCTATAATAAACACAAACAACGAAAAGTACCTGTCACCACAAGGTCATCTAACTCTTCCGGTTCTGCATCTGCTGCGAAGACACGAACTGGTCTGCTACCCGTAGTACGATTACCCTGCTGGTTACCTCGTCCTCCTACCTGATTACCTTGAGAGAGCTTCTTAGGACACGCTCTCGAGTAATGTCCCACTTCCCCACAGTGGAAACAACTCACGCTACCTGCCATGCACTCTCCTGTGTGTGTCTTGTTACACTTAGCACAAACCGCTGGCGTTCCACTTGCTGAACTCTTCGTAGCCGGATTTCCTGCCCTCTTAACATTCTGCTGCGGTGCTCCTCTATTACTTCCTTGAAAATTTGAGAAAGACCTCTTATCTCCAACTACAACCGTCTGTCTACTGGCAAATCTCTCCGCAGTCAAAGCTCTATCCATGACGCTTGCCATGCTCGTAGGTCTATCTCCTAGCATGCCCTTCGCTACCTCGTGTGACAATCCTTCCATGAATTTATCAATCTTTTTCTCTTCACTTTTCATGATCTCAGGGTAGAATCGCCCAACTCATGGAACTTAAGGGAGTCTTGAGTTCTTGTAGTATATCTCCCTTGTTTCAAACTCGAAATTCATTAGCCTTTGCATTACGAGCTTTGTTCTAGGAAAGTATTCCTTGTAGAACGGATCTTTGAACACTTTGCCCAATCCGTGATCCTCGGATTAACACCTTTCATAAGCTTCCATCCAACTTTACGCATTTCCTGCCAACAAGGATATGGCTAAATGAGCCCACTCAGATTCTGGAGCTTTCATATTTCTACACGCCTTCTCGAACCCACGAATCCATAAATCTGCCGCTACTGGCTCAACATTGCCAAAGAATTCTGGCACCCTATGTTTCTTCATCTTCTCATACCAATCCACCTGCATGTCATAACCCCCAAACCGATGATTTTGTACTTGGGCTGCTTTGCACTTTGGTGGGGCATTCGATGCGATAGTTCGTTGGGGATGGGTGTAGCCGGAGTGCTACAAAAGAATCCGACCTAGGTGGCGGTGGAAGTAGAACCGTCGGTTGCGGTGTAAAACTCGGCGGTGCGAAGGAAACGTCGATACTGTGGATAGGCCGAAAAAGCCGACTAGCCGGTGGATGAGAAAGTCCCAACCCGGTCCAACTCGTGGTCCTTGGAGCCGAAGTAGTAACCGGTACGCGGGTGTTAAACCGTGAAGGACCCCCTTGTTCCACCCTACCTCTGGTGACAATGTCTGGTCCTTGATTCACCCCACGCATGATGTTGTTCATAGACGGGGTGTTCACTTGAGACACTGTAGGGCCCTGGGTAGCTAGTCCACTTCTTCCCTTCTCGGAATCACAACCTCGGTAAATCCTGCCTCAGCGTTACCCGTCTGGGTGTTAGCTGCCTCGGTGTTACTCGTATTAGTTCCACCTCTAGTAAGCACCATTCTGTAACTAAGAAAAGAGAATGGGTTACTAAAGCTCTAAAACTTATCTTAAGGAAGAAGTCAAGTCCTACACAGCAAGGAAAACCTTTCGCTCTGATACCAACTGTAACGCCCCGTTCCCGGACACCGAGTCCTTATCCGGAAAGAGCGATCGGCACATATATTATCAAATAAATTCAATAATATATGTAAGCCTTACGTCATACATCAGAACCAAACGACGCGGAAGATAAAACGACTCGGGAAAAACAAAAGACAAAAGATCGAACACACGGTTTTCAATGCTGTGAAACTAAATCCAATAAGGAAAACTAATCATCCAACACTCAAATCCCAAAAGATCTCAAAAGAACTTAACCAGAACTAATCCAAAAGAAAGACAACATTGTTTGAAACTAAGTCAACAACATTATTGAAAGAGTCAAAAGTAAAAGAACTAAGTCTTCACGAGCTCCATCTCACACGTCCTCGTCAAAGAACTCATCAGCATTAGCAACTTTGTTCATCTTCTTTGGGGAAAGGGAAAGACAAACACGACGTAACGGGGTAAGTACAAAAGTACTCGGTAACGCGTAGAAGATCGTATAACTATGATCTCGTAAAGAAATAAAAGCAACGCCGTCTTTAATTAATTTGTTCCGTTATTAACCACTAGCTAACTATCATATTATGTTCATAGCATAACATGAGGTTCCAAAAGGTATCTAACTTAGCTCAAGTTTGTTACATCATGAATAACAAGGGCACTACGCCTAGTAATGGGATGTACTAGGACAATGGGTGCAACCTACTTAGAGACACGCTCTAGTAGCCCCGGGAATATACGAGTCCCGATGGTGTGATAACCGGCGGAATGTACCACACGCTTTATCTAGCCAATCGATTGACCGGCGTGGGTACGATCTACTTTGTCGGTCGGAGAACACATCGCGATATTGTACTATGCCTTACCAAGCATTGCATGATGTTTAAGATTATTAATCTAGCACATATGTTTGATTAGATGTTTATCTAGCCACCTAAGTGTTTTCAATTAAGCTCCCTCACATCTCCTACTCTCGTACGTAGACCACTTAGACACGGACAAGCCCAGCAATTACACGGACATCGATAAACTCTAGCTTATCGAAGCACAAGGCAAATCCAAAGCTTTCGACGGTCCCACACTTCGTCTTTTTAGGGAATCCATGTGGTGCCGGAACTAAACGCATCAAAAGCTAATTCGGGGCTTTGTCACGTAAGGTTATGCGATAAATACGCTATTATAGAGCTTGAAACACATAACAAGGAAAACAGTACTGAAATAGTCCTTGTCCGGACGGATAAACTTTCTGTCCGATACTGAGAAATAGCTGTACGGATACACAACTCATCCGTACGGATGAACCAACACTCGGTCGACCGAATGGATAGGCTCGGTCGACCGAGCCTCCCGCTTGCACAGACACACGTTTTCTGGCACCACAGAGGACAGTTTTCTGCACTCTGCGTTTTCTACTCAAATTCAACCCAAACTCGACTTAAACGAATTAAAACCATGAAAAACAATCATACAAATTGCTCTACCACTTTACGAAATCTTAATCATACGATAAGAAAACCACGTTACCTTAATTGCGTGGTACAACGAACCAAAGCTTCAACCCGTCAAAAGTTTAACCTTTAAATCCAAACGTTAATGGATTTAAGGATTGTTGATATCAAAACGATCCTCGCCTCGCGGTGATCCTTTCTCTCTTGATGAGTCTGATGAAAAGAGCAACGGATTAGCCTCGAAAATCGAAAGCTTCTTCTCCCTTTTTTTTTTTGAAACTTGCGCCCCCTTTCTGCGTCCCTCTCTCTTTTTTTTTTGTCAAAAACAACTAGGTTAAAATTAGGATTAGTTTTCCTTTTATAATCCCAATTACCTAATTATTTAATTATTTTCCTTAAAAAGAAAATCCTTGTTTGTCTTTTTTTTTTTTGAAAATCCTTTAATTAAAAATAACATAATATTCTGATTTTTGCTAAAAGACCGAATTGCCCTTTTTCAAAAATCGGGATATTACAGGAATAGCTTCGATTATCGAAAGCTTCTTCTTCCCCTCTTTTCTTTCAAAACCTGCGCACCTTCTCTGATGAACCGTCCCTCTTCTTTTTTTCTTCTTTTTTTAACATAATGGGAGTTTTAATTCCCTATTAATCCCCCATTAAAACCTATTCCATTAATTCCCCTTTTTTTCTTCCTTAACCAAAATCATTAATTTCTTCTTTTTTTTTTCTCTTTTATTTCCAAAATTAAAATAAATATAGTATTCCGATTTTTCGTTAAAAGACTAAAATGCCCTTTTTCGAAAATCGGGATGTTACAACAGCGGTGATTTTTTGCTGAGATCTAATACCCAACAAACAGCTACCGTATTTGATTATACTTTATCTACAAAATTGCTATTTAAAAGTCAATAAAAAGCATCGGCATGGAAGAAAACACAAGTGGAATTGAGTAAAGATAAGGGGGGATTGGTCGATTGATGCAGAGTGTAACTTGTAGAGGTCGCCGGCGATATAGAACTTGTAAGCCTTGTGTTCTTTTGTTCCTATAAATTGCGGCAAGTGAATGGATTCAATAGTGAAAAAGGCTACTACTAAAACACAAGGCAACCCATTTCTCCCTGACGAACTAATCACAAATATCTTAAGAAGGCTTCAACATAAAAGTGTAGCTAGATGTCGACTTGTTTGCAGGAGATGGAAAGATTTAACTTTGCCTCGTGATTTTGTGGACTTGATTTTTAGATATAGCATTCCCACTATTCTTGTTACAAATCCTATGTGTTATTCTCGATTAGATGTCTTTGCGCTAGATAAGTGGTGGGAACCTGTAGGAACGAAGGTAATGATTCACAGATTCCCCTTTTATCTGGAAAGTTTCCTAACACCTCTCGTGATTTGTTTTCTCATGCTGGCCTAATTGTCTTACAAGAAAACCCATGTGCTCCCACAGAAGCAAATTTCACTATTCAAAACCCTACTAGGCCAAGTCGTGAATTTGTGAGGATAACGTTATCCAAACAACTTTGGAAAAGCAAGATTTATGGTGTGTATTTTCATCATTTACCGAAAGAGTATTACACTCTTTGGATGATAGACGCATCAGACGACTACTACTGGTATCATCCAAAACAAATCCCGTTTAAGATTCTTAATTTAGGTTCCACTCCATTTTTTAGAACAATTAGTAATCCTTTTAGTAACAAGCTTAAGTTATCGGGTGCAAGTCCTTTATTTATCAACAATCACCTTTACTGGTTGCTTGAGTCTTTGCAAGAATTCACTTATAGTGGCCATAATGATTTCATGGAATTCGATATCATATGCGGAGAATTCATGATTATACCTTGTCATGTCTCTTGAGTACCAAGTGCAAGTACTTCCAAACACGTCTGCTAAATATTGATTGCATTCTCTCATTTCTCTTGGTTTTCCAACCAAAATCACTATATGGTGATTGGAATATCACGCAGAGCAGTTCTGGACAACCTCCGAATATACCTTAAGCATAGATATTTCCACAATCTCTGATTATACCTTAAGCCTAGATATTTGTATTCGTATGGAACCACGTGAGGAAATCATTGTTGTGGATTGAAAGTATGGAAAGATAATAATGTTACAGTAAATACTGTTCATCCTATTGTTCCTTTTTATAATTAATCTTTTGTAACTAATCCTAGGATATTATCTACTCATAGTGTATTAGCTTTGTTCTTTAGTTTAAATGCTAATATTATGTCTAAATAATATAGCCGTTAGAAATAGCTGTTAGGGCCAAGCCTTATGGCTTTGTTCTTCTATATATAGTAGTAATAGAGTTTGAAGTTTACTATGCAATAAACTCATCTTTATTTGCTATCTTCTCTCAACTTCTATATGGTATCAGAGCCTAGCTCTCTTCTCTCTTCTGAAAATCTCTTTTCTCGTTCTGTTTCAAAATTTGAAAAATGTCGGAAACACTTTCTGGGACTCCAGCAAGTTCTGCTACCTCTTCCAACCGCACCAGTGGACTCGGATTAGAGCATCTGAGCCTACAAATCACCTCTATTAAGTTCAATGCGTCTAACATAGACAATGGGCAGCAGCGGTAAAAATCTCTGTTACTGGCAAGGGCAAGATGGGATACTTAACTGGATCAAGAAAGATGCCGAGTGAAGAAGATGCTGATGCCTTCTTCACATGGGAGACAGAGAATGCTACAGTCATGTCATGGCTGATTAACTCCATGATTGATGATATAGGTAACAATCATCTGTTTGCCTCTACTGCCAAAGAAATCTTGGAGTCTGTGGGACAGTTTTACTCAAACAAGGGCAATTTGCCCAAGATTTTGAGGTAAAATCTTCCATTAGAAACCAGAAACAAGGCTCTCTTGATGTTACTAAATACTACAATTCCTTCACCAAACTCTAGCAAGAATATGATCAATTGACTGCTATTCAGCGGACATGCAGTCCTGATGCTCTGACCTTTCAAACTCTACTTGAAAAGGAAAGAGCGTTTGAATTTTTGGGAGGACTTGATCCCTCTTTTGAAGCTGCTAGGGAAAGAGTCATGTCCCAAGTTCCTTTACCTAAAACTATGGAGGCTTTTGCCTACATCAGAAATGAAGAAAGTAGGAAAGGAGTCATGGGTAGCCATCCTACTCCTCTTGGAGAACAATCTGCTCTTATGACTCGAAGCTCTGAAAATGCCATGTTTGGCAAGAAAAAGACTGACCAAAGACCTCTGTTGGTATGTGATCATTGTAAGAAAAATGGGCACAACAAAGAAAATTGTTGGCAGTTACATGGAAAACCTCCTAGAGCTCAACCTCCAAAGAAATCCACTCAAGGGGCTGATCAGAAACAGGCTTTTACTGCTGCCTCTTGTCACGGATTTTATCTAATGAAAACAACAAGTAATAAAATTTATAAATCCGGTATTCCCCAAGTGTAGGGATCGTAGCATAGCGATTAATACCGGAGTCGATCTCAGGGAATCGAGGTTGTTTGATCTAGTTCTTATTAATTCTTCTAAAATTGTCACTACTATTTATTACTAAACCTAAACTAAAACGGAAAATAAACTGGACAGAGGATTGTCAGTCCAAGGCCAGGAAGGAAAGTTACGAACTTAACTAATGAAAATAAAACCTATTCTAAAAACTAAAACGAAAATAAAATTCTAACTAAGCAACGAAGAACAAGGCACAAAGGTTTTCAATTAATTCAACGAGGAACAAGCAATGATCCACCTATCTCGCAACTCTCAATTTCTACCCTAGATCGTTTAGTGAAGATTTAGTAAAGATGTGGTTCACCTATCAAAGGTATGAATTTCTACTCTCGTAGATAATTCGCCTATTAATCTTCTATCTTTCGATCTTAAAGATTAACGCTTCCATAACAAGGTGTAAGATTTCTCAATCTAGCAACCTAGAAATTCAACCTAATCAACTCTCGTTATTTTTAGGTTAAAAATCCAATCTTTAATATGGTGATCTAAGGTCTAACAACGATTCTCATCAAACGTTAAACATCAAATAGCAACCATCTCTCGATTTAAATTGCATAATCAATAAAGCACATAATAAAGATACAAACTTTAAATAAAAACTCACAAAACAATCCAAGATTCGAAATCAAAACGCTGCACGATCGGCTTCACAAGGCTTGTTCAAATTTCTTAGCCTCTAATCATCGTTGGAATCCAAATCATATAAATAAAAAGATGTTTATGATGGTGGGAAAACGCAGCTAGGGCACCCCCAAGGGGCCTGGGGCGGCCAGGGATCGAATTGTGGTTGTTAGGGTTGAAAATAACGCGTCCTTATATAGATTTTTAGGTCGGTTTCGCTGAGGCGGTGCCGTGGACGCCAGTCCAGCCTTCATAAAATCTTCAAGTCGGGCCGAGCTGGATCAGACGCCCGTCCTATGTAATTTTGGACGCTCGTTCACTAAAAATCTGAACATCCTGAATCCAACTTCTCCTCCTGGACGCCAGTCCACTTCTTCTGGACGCCAGTCCACTGGACGAGACCTCAAACGTGCGTCTAGACTTGTAAGGCTTCATTCTACCTTCGACTTGCATCTCTTTCCTTTCATTTAATCTTCAATCAAACATCTTTTCAGCTCATTCCTTGCCATGTAAATGTACCTACAAGGTAATAGAAACGTGCAAAATGTAGAACCATATATATTGATGAAAAATCACTAATAAAATCACGTAATGAGCTCGATTTTGCATTTAAACCAATTTCATATGCATTCTCTCAATAAATCCTTTAAACACTTACTTTTCTATAAAAAGTAATAAAACACAAAGGAAATTGCTACGAAATAATATCATATATATCGTAAAATTCACCGTTAACAACTCCCCCACACTTAGCTTTTGCTCGTCCCGAGCAAAACAAAACAAGAAAACCAAGGCTTACTCAAACATTGAATCACATACACTCCCATATATCAAATTACAATCGGTCGACTAGCATCAAAAACATACACCCCAATGAAATAAACGATTACTCGAATGTGTAGTGTGTGCAAAGCCTTCTTCAACTTCCACCGATTCCACACTTGACAATTAAATTCAAGCTAACCAACAAATACCCATTTAAGATAGATAATGAATTATCCTGACTATACATACGCCCACAAAACTACTCACGTCATGACTAGAGTAATACATGTGTTTTCGAAATCTTTTCAGTTATACCCAGAGGATATTCCCTACAACATATACCTTGGCCTATACTGGGGATAAGGTAGGCGATAACTAAGTCTTTCATTTATTCATACCACTTTCCTTATGTAAGTTTATTTAATAATCTTTCACATTTATACGCACATCAGAATGAGCTCTTGCCCGTCATAGCAGAATAGGACATTCGTGATATGCCCTACCTTACTCAAATCATAAGGCAGCTTCTTCTGACTGTCGTGAGCTTTTAGTCATCATAGTGGTATAGGACATTCGAGATACGCCCTACCTCACTCCAATCATCGACCAGCTTTCGACACACACAACTTATTCATCATATTTGTTTTTGAACATACTTTTTAAAGAACAATAGTTACGTTTCACTTATCACATTCAGGCTTCGGTATATTCACGATACTTCCTACTTCAATTCCAACTACATACATATTACAATTGTCATGACATTAGCATTAAGCAGACGGTCTGATAATCAAAATAAAACATCATCGGTTTAAATGAGTACAGTTTCCTAAGTTCAGCTCGTCATCGAAGAGGCTTACGTGAAAATAATTCGAGTAAAGGCTTATCTCAAAAAGGTCTATGCAAAAATACTAGTCAACTGAGCACAAGTACGGGAATATAACAAGTAAGTAAGCCAAAATAAAATCATGCTCGGGACGGATTTTTAAAATTTTCAAAAATTTTTGATTTTTCACAAAAGATACAAAAGATAAGTATAATAATTAAGCACATGTGTAGATACCACTAATCCCTCCCCCACACTTAAATAACAACATGTCCTCATGTTGTGCAGAATAAGAAAAACTTAGCTAATTGTGGTTCGAAGGTGGCAATTCGGGAAGTGGTCGCGAGTCAGATCTAGAAACGCTTGAAGAAATCAGTAGACTGTGGACCATCCACCAGAAAACTGATATCGTCTAAACGCTCACAAGCGCTATCGCAAATATCCTGCACACTTGAAAAACAAAACAAAACGTACCTCGGGGGATAGGGGCATAAAAGATATTGCGCAGAAAAGTTTGATATAAGCACAGGATATAATTCCTCAGATGGAAAAATCACCACACAGAGAAAAAACAGGGCATCTAAGCGTCAAATACAAAGCCACAGAAGCTTACATTACAAATATGGACCAACATGTGCATACAGAAATATCAAACTCCAATTGAAAGTGTAAATGCGCGTTAAGGCTTACAAGATTCATCAAAAAGTAATAGCAACGGAAAACCGACAGTAGCTTCAACTAAAGTACAGATGAATCAAGTATTAAGCGACGAAGCATGTCAATAGTAGGAAGGAGATTATAGTCGAGATTGCAAGTTACGCTTATGCAAGTTGCCTGACCCCAAAAACCGACACCAAAAACCTAGACGACACAAGACAAACCTAGCTTCCCTTATTCAACAAAAACAAAATAATAGAAAATAATAAAAAAAAAAATTTCTTATTATTGGGTTGCCTCCCAACAAGCGCCTTTCTTTAGTGTCTTTGGCTAGACACATTTACTCCACTATCCATTATCAAGGAGGACTAAACCAAAGAAGGGCTTCCCTCTGCATCTTCCTCCACAAATCAGGGGTATTCATACGGATTCTAGGATATAGTATAGGAATTCTACAACCATGTCTTCTTAGAAAGTGATTAAACAATTTAGCTCTCAGGGATGAAGTGTCAGTCAACAACTTGTAGATCTCTTTATCGATGCTCATGACGAATCTAAGAGAATTATAGACTATTAGAGGTGCAACATCTATGTACTCGGTATGATCAACATCAACATTGTTGTTCAAGGATGGAGAACTAAGAGTATTAGATGACTGATGATCAAGAACAATAGTGTTACCTGCCTTTTCATCTTTTTCTTGGCTCATCAATGTTGAATCTGGAATTAATGCACCGGTATCTTGTGAAGATGGTTCAGATTTCCATGTGGCTTCATTCTCGTGGATTTGGAGGCTTGAACCCTCAGCGGTCTTGGATAAATCATCACCAGAAACGTTCAGATCAAGACAATATGGGTTCTCAAAAGGATCACAGTTTACATCCCTACGACTCTCAACGTCGGCCTTCTGCTCAGGACTCGCCATCATGTCAGGTTCCCTTGCTTCTACAATAACTTGGCGATCATGTGCACTTAATTCTCCTAAAGTCAATTCCCTCTTTTCTAGAGCAGGATCCACCAGGTGTGTCCTTTCTCTAGAAACTTCCTTCCTGCTCTCTATATATTTCTCTAACAAAGCTGCCATGTAAGACTCGGGCTCTGAGTGAGGGAACACTTGTTGATAATTTCTTTCTTCTTGATCCCACGGAGAATAAGAATAGTTACTCCTCCCACTATTGTATTTGGATACATAGTTAGCTTGAAGTGGATTCTCATAACTTGCATCATAATTGCTATTAGTATTCCATTGGTGGGGTGAATTACCTCCACTGCACTGAGCCTCATAATGGTTTCCACCACAATACGAGCATCTCACTTGAACGTTATTAAATCCATGTCCATAAGAATTCTCATAAGTTGAGGGTATACAAGCATCGGATCCAAAGACAGATGAATCATTTAAACTTGACACTTCTACTTTTGGGGGACCACTGAATTGAATGCCAGATCCTAAGTTCATGGCATTGTCCTCTTCTCTATCATAAGGAAGTGTGGGAGCTAGGTCAATGCCTTGGTCTTGAGCCATTTGCCTGAGCCGTCTCTCAAGATTCTTGAGTGTCCTGTTTTGCTCCTCCCGAAAGGAGCTCCATTTAGCTTGGATATCATTCAAGTGAGAGGGGCCTTGAGAGTTTTGAAAGTTCTGTGGGAAAGATTTGCTAGACTGACTTTGAAACAAAGGATCGGGACTGTTCTGATTGAACCATTGATTTTGATTGGAAAAATTGATATTTTGGTTCTGACTGAAGTTCGGGTTTTGATAGAAATTTGGATTTTGAAAATTGAAGCCCTGATTCTGAAAATTGCTTTGGCCAGAGAAATGATTATTAAATCTCTGATACTGCTGGCCACAGGAAGCATTTACGTCAGCGTTCTGTCCATTCACAGGACAGAAACGAGCAGTGTGTCCCACATTGTCACAATTTTGACATATGACTAGATTAAAATTTCCCTGATTATGGACAGTGTTAACTTGATACGCAAAGCGGGGAAAGAAACTGACACTGGCCAACAGCATGTCCAGGTCGAGAACATCTTCCACAGAACAGAACTTGTGAGTTCTGTGGAAAAGACGGGGTCTGATGATGACGGTCAAATTATACCCGTAAAAGTCATCAACGTTGACCTTAAATCGAGATTAATAATGTATATTTCATATTAAATCACTCGTTTATATTTATTATTTAATGTTAAGTGATTATTAATATGATATTTGGTATTTAGATGTTTTTATTATTAAAGACCGATTTATTGTGCGATAATTGCTTATTTTGCGAGATCACAACAAATCGGGAGGATTAATATTAATTAATCAATGATCTCAAGATGATAAAGGAAGAAAATCGGAGCATTAAACGAAAGAAGTAATCAGATCAGCACGAAGCGTGGAGTGGGGAGCAAGGCAGACGAAGAAAACGTGGAGAACTTGGAAAATCCCGGTTCGGTCGACCGAGCCTCATGCTTCGGTCGACCGAGTGCATCCCTTCGGTTGACCGAGCCTCTGGTCAGGGGCGGTTTCTGACTTTAATCGTGTTTATCCTCTAGATCCTTCCTAAGTCGGCCGAAACTCCTATATAAGCAACAGCTACGAGCAATTGTAAAACACACCTCTCATACTTTAGAATATAATTCTACTTTGATATTTTAATACAATGTAGCATAAGTAGATTGAAGGTTTCCAGCAATTTAAAGGTGCGAGTTATGTAAGCCTTTATTTTCTCGTTTCTTTTCTTTTAAGTAATTAATTCCCCCCAATTATGCTTTATTGTTTGAGTTAGTTAATTCATAGCTAGATGATGTAGATCTAGGCTATGACGTTAGGGATGTGGCGATACCTTGTCTATGGGGGTCCCATAACCTACGTCATAGACTTAGTATTTATTCATGAATCGTATTGTTTAATTAATGTGTATCTAAGTTAGTTTATATGAATGCTTTACGAGTTCTTGTTTAATGCGTTTACGTATGATGAAACGCGAGAGATACGTTCGGGGATGTAATGCTGGGGACGAAATTGATTCGGGTGACCGAATGAGTTCACTCGGTCGACCGAGCCCACCTATTCGGTCGACCGAGCCTGTTTTCATCCGTTAAATAGCCACGTCTTTATGGTTAGGTTAACTTAATAGAATTTATTATCTCGGTAGGTATGGCTATGGCTACGTTACTCGCTTAGTTTAATTAAAACGTGTAAAAAGGAAATACCAATATAAAACTCTTAGGTAGGCTCATGAATTGATCTTCGGACGTTCGGCGTTATCTAGGTAGGTTTATATTTGGGAATTGCATGCACACAGCTTATACGTACGTCGTAGATTAGCATGAGACTATAACTTGGTAAGTGCTAGTTGGACGAGAGCTTGAGTAATCGTTTAGGAAGTATAAGTACGCCTAACCATAGGAATGTTGCCTAGACGAGGTGTACGGTCAATATCGGCATCCTTAGAGTCGTAAGCGTGTGAGTTATATGAGATGGAGGCACCAAAAGGCGAAGTCACGTAACAATACCACAGTGATCTAGTGACCTACCGGTGCTACGTCAAGTTAAAGAGGATGACTCCCGTAGCCAATCTAAGATAGATACAAACGGATTGACAGTTAATAAGTTCAGTTTATTATATAAATTATCTAGGTCCAAACGATAAGGACTATAATTTGGGAGGTTAATTACGTTGTGTCGAGTCGTGTCTTTACTTTTCTTGTCTTATGTTGGTCGTAGACCGCCTCTATGTCCTTGACATGTTTAATTAATTGCTTATATATGAAATGATCCACAATTGGTTCCCTGTGGGATCGACCTTGATTCACTATAGCTATACTACGATGGGCCTAGTCCTCTTGCTAGTATTGGTTTATGGTGGTCAAGTATTTTATTACTTGATCTACGTCATCATCTGACTCATAGGATTAAGCGACATTTGAAGAGCTGCCATCTGCTGTTTCAGCATGGCGTTCTGATCTTGCATAATCCCAGTTGATGACATTAATTTTTTTCGTTGGAAAGGATGAAGAAACAGAAAAAAAACGGAAACCGAGACAGAAATCTACCTACGAAAAATTTAAAACAGAAAACGAAAAAAGGGAGAAAATTGTGTTGAAATCTTCTGAGCCCAAAATGGAAGGGAAAACAGTGGATTTTGACCTCTTGGAGAACAATCTGCTCTTATGACTCGAAGCTCTGAAAATGCCATGTTTGGCAAGAAAAAGACTGACCAAAGACCTCTGTTGGTATGTGATCATTGTAAGAAAAATGGGCACAACAAAGAAAATTGTTGGCAGTTACATGGAAAACCTCCTAGAGCTCAACCTCCAAAGAAATCCACTCAAGGGGCTGATCAGAAACAGGCTTTTACTGCTGCCTCTTGTCACGGATTTTATCTAATGAAAACAACAAGTAATAAAATTTATAAATCCGGTATTCCCCAAGTGTAGGGATCGTAGCATAGCGATTAATACCGGAGTCAATCTCAGGGAATCGAGGTTGTTTGATCTAGTTCTTATTAATTCTTCTAAAATTGTCACTACTATTTATTACTAAACCTAAACTAAAACGGAAAATAAACTGGACAGAGGATTGTCAGTCCAAAGCCAGGAAGGAAAGTTACGAACTTAACTAATGAAAATAAAATCTATTCTAAAAACTAAAACGAAAATAAAATTCTAACTAAGCAACGAAGAACAAGGCACAAAGGTTTTCAATTAATTCAACGAGGAACAAGCAATGATCCACCTATCTCGCAACTCTCAATTTCTACCCTAGATAGTTTAGTGAAGATTTAGTAAAGATGTGGTTCACCTATTAAAGGTATGAATTTCTACTCTCGTAGATAATTCGCCTATTAATCTTCTATCTTTCGATCTTAAAGATTAACGCTTCCATAACAAGGTGTAAGATTTCTCAATCTAGCAACTTAGAAATTCAACCTAATCAACTCTCGTTATTTTTAGGTTAAAAATCCAATCTTTAATATGGTGATCTAAGGTCTAACAACGATTCTCATCAAACGTTAAACATCAAATAGCAACCATCTCTCGATTTAAATTGCATAATCAATAAATCACATAATAAAGATACAAACTTTAAATAAAAACTCACAAAACAATCCAAGATTCGAAATCAAAACGCTGCACGATCGGCTTCACAAGGCTTGTTCAAATTGCTTAGCCTCTAATCATCGTTGGAATCCAAATCATATAAATAAAAAGGAAGATAAAAAGATGTTTATGATGGTGGGAAAACGCAGCTAGGGCGCCCCCAAGGGGCCTGGGGCGGCCAGGGATCGAATTGTGGTTGTTAGGGTTGAAAATAACGCGTCCTTATATAGATTTTTAGGTCGGTTTCGCTGAGGCGGTGCCGTGGACGCCCGTCCATAGGGTCTGGACGCCAGTCCAGCCTTCATAAAATCTTCGAGTCGGGCCGAGCTGGATCAGACGCCAGTCCTATGTAGTTTTGGACGCTCGTTCACTAAAAATCTAAACATCCTGAATCCAACTTCTCCTCCTGGACGCCAGTCCACTTCTTCTAGACGCCACTCCACTGGACGGGACCTCAAACGTGCGTCCAGACTTGTAAAGCTTCATTCCACCTTCGACTTGCATCTCTTTCCTTCCATTTAATCTTCAATCAAACATCTTTTCAGCTCATTCCTTGCCATGTAAATGTACCTACAAGGTAATGGAAATGTGCAAAATGTAGAACCATATATATTGATTAAAAATCACTAATAAAATCACGTAATGAGCTCGATTTTGCATTTAAACCAATTTCATATGCATTCTCTCAATAAATCCTTTAAACACTTACTTTTCTATAAAAAGTAATAAAACACGAAGGAAATTGCTACGAAATAATATCATATATATCGTAAAAATCACCGTTAACACCTCTCAACCTTTTTCTAAGGAGCAGCTGGATATTCTTAACCAACTCTTTGAAAGGAAGGAAGAGCTGATGCAGTCTCATCTCTCTACCAGTGGAGTGGCTCATGAAGGTACTGTCCCTTAGATTGTGGATTCTGGGGCATCCATCCACATGACAGGGGACTACACTCTTTTTTCTACTTATCACCCCTCTAATGGGCAACACAAAGTTAAAATTGCTGATGGAATAGTGTCTTCTGTTGCTGGAAAAGGAAGGATTCAAATATCTAAGGATATGCCTTGAATCTGTCCTTCATGTTCCAAACCTTACTTGTAACCTGTTATCCATCAGCAAATTTACCAATGACACTAATAGCATTGATAATTTCTACCCTACTCACTGTGAATTTCAGGAGCAGGGATCAGGGGTGAAGATTGGCAGTGCTGAACTTGATGATGGATTATATTATTTCACTCACCAATCTACCAGTTCTGTGTATAAAGTTGTGGATACTGAAAATGACATCCTTTTGTAGCACCAAAGACTAGGGCATCCAAATTTTGCTTACTTAAAGATGCTTTTCCCTAGTTTGTTTTGTAGCAAGGATCCTAAGTGTTGGTCCCTTGGAAAGGCTGACACAAGTTTAGAGGGGGGGGTGAATAAACTTTTCACCAAAAATTTGATTTTAAACAAATTAGGATTCAGATAAAACTTGTGTGGAGTTGAGCTGACTAAGCTGAGATTAAATCAAACGACTTAAGTCGAAACCGAGTCAACCGGCAGCAGATATAATTTTAGCCTTTATATTGATCTTGTTGTTCTGTTATGAAAACTGAGTGTTGGGAACTGAATTCTGGTGAATGTTAGTTGTGACTGTGAGATGTATAACAATCAAGTATCACAATGCTGTAAGTGAATACTAAATAAGTAAGTAAATGCGTAAAGTAAATAAGGCAGATGTTATAGAGGTTCCAGGTGGTGTAATCCTGTACGTCCTCTCTTCCCCTGTGGTGCGGAGGAAAATTCCACTAGAACTTCTTGAGGTGAACTGTTACAAAAAGTCCTAATCAATAGTCCTTTGCTAATCCCTAGCTTCACTATCTAAACAATTGTAGAACAGGTAGAATTGCTGCTCTCCAAATGCTTGAACCACTAGTCCTTAGAGGGTAGGATTGCCTCTTCACCAGCTACCACCACAAACACAGTCTACCCGACTGCTTGTCACAACTGTCCTTGACAAAACCTTCCCGGTTTGCTTCACAGTCTAGACCTTTGAAATAGAATCAAAGTTGGGCTGAGAATCAATAAATTGATTCTTGTTTGTGGTTCTTCAGAGTGTTGAATTCTTGATAAATTCTTTGTAGCTTTGAACACTTGAAGAAATACTAGATATGATCTTGTTATAGTTCAGTGATGATCACAATTCAAATAGTGTTCACAAATTGCTTGTTGATTCTTGTATATGTTCTATTGTTTTTGTTTGTGCAACGGTTTGAATTGAATTGATTTGAATTGTATCAACGTATATCTTGCAACGTTCATCTGACTTTGATTTGAATTGTATCAACGTATATCTTGCAACGGTTATATTTTCTGACCGTTCCTACTGTGTCAGTGATTCATCCAATGAATTTTCTTTCTTTACAACGTTCGATTGTACTTTCAGTTTGTTGGATGGCTGACTTATAAAACTGAGTTTCCTTGTCAGTTTTTCATCAGTCAGTTTCCTAACTGACTTGGAGCATTAACTGAGATTTTATTCTTCTTCAAAAATCAGTACTCCAGTTTTCATCTGATTATAATTGACTTAATCAGAGTACACCATGATATATTTATCATCTAAGAATTCATTGTCCTTATGATTCTTAGGTCTTCATAAAAGATCCATAAAGTCAGTTCAGGTCACCACAATCTTGCCTGAAGTCCAACTTTATAGTCTCGACTTTAATCTTCACAACTGAGTTTGTGCCCTCAGTTCTTCATTCTTCAATAACTGAGTCTGTGTCCCTTAGTTCTTCATTCTTCAAGATAAGCCAACCGAGTCTGTAACTCTCAGCGAACTTACCTTCTTCAGTAGATGTATTCTGAGTCAAGTTGTTTGTCTTGATGATTTCCAATTTTCTAATTGATTCCCAGTTTTCAGTTTTACGACACTATCAATTACAGTGCTTGTCTGATGTAACTTATACAAAGATCGACTCTAATAAATCTTATACATTCGATTCTAGACATCTTTTAGCTTTCCACTATAACAGCTGGCTTCAGCACTTCATCAATGGGGTTAAGATAACATTATAATAAATAAGATGAATTATCATCAAAACATAAAATTATATTTCCAAAAATTTCCCCCTTTTTGATGGTGCCAAAACTCTCCCTAAAAGAAAAGCTTAAAGATCAAAACAATAAAAAACAATGTAAAACTGGAAAACTGGTTTTCAATAGAATGAGCAAAAACTGGATACATGCATTTTGTTCAAATATCTATGATTAAAGACTGAGCTTCTTCTTAGCTTTTTGCATGACTAAGTCATATCTTTTTGCCTTGTCATACAAACGAAAATATTCTTCAAGTTTGGAGTCTTCCTTTGAAAAGGTCTTGTTGTAGTCAACTTGACTACTTTCTTTCCATCTTCTCCATTGAATTAGCTTGGGTAAGCTTGAGTCTTCCAGATAGTATTTTTCAAATTCTGTTAGATCGGTTTTCATTTGTTCAACCTTGTCTTTGATCTTCAGTTTATCTTCAATCCTTCGATCCTTCTTATGTTGTGCAATTTTTTGGTTTGAGTAAATATCAGACAAAAAGTAGTTCAAGGATTCCTCAAATGTTCTGTCCTTGTATTTGGCTTTAATAGGATTGTTGTCTTTGATAAACTGCGTCCACAGATCCTTTGTAAGAGTAACTCTTCTGTCTCCAGGTTGATTGTATTTTGCAATAAGTTTATCATCAGTTAACTCTTTCTTCAAAAATTTAGGATCTGATATGTATCTTTGTAGTTCTTCTTCAAGTCGCTTCATTTCTCTGAGTAATTTCAGCTTTTCTTCTTCAGCTTCCCCTTTTTGGCATCATATAACTGATCTACCAGGGCATGGGTTGCTTTTTGATCTTCTGAAATTTGTTGTTGGGAATCAAGTACTTCCTTAAGTTGAGCTTCTAACCCGTAGATATACTGATTGATATGCCAATGAGCTTGAGCATGAGTTTCTCTAACTACTGCGGTTGAATCTTCAAGTTGTTGTTTGAGTAAGACAATCTCTGAAGTAGACCTTGAACTTGATTTGTGCATCATCTCTAGTCTTGCATGAACCGAAACATCAGTTCTAGTTCTATGATCAAGATATCCAGAGATGTTTGATAAAAGACCATTCTGTGTATCTCTTTGACTGAGTACTATTTTCAAGTTTTCATGAACTTTGGCCAATTCTTCCTTAGATAGAAAATCGGAGGGATCATATGTAGTTTCCACTTGATCCTTGTCACGAGTATTAATGACCATCGGTTGTCGATTTCATCACACGCTTTGCGATTGACGGTTGTCCGGTTTTCAACGACAATGCTTCTTGCGTGGTACGGTTTGTGTCACTTGGTTGTTGCGGTTGAGTGATTGTTTGCAAAGCGTAGTATCATCGGCTTCTTTTCTTGGCCTATCATGATCATCATCATCCTTTTTAAAGGAACTGTCTTTAGATGATGTGCACGATTCTCTTCTTTTTGCTAACTCGGTAAACCTTTTGAAACAGATTGTCAAGAAATTCCTTAATAGGAAACGAGTAAAGATCTCTTACTTCCAATTTCTCCAAGAGTGATTTTTCTTCAGTTTGTAAACTGGCATCACGAAAATCTTCTGGTTGAAGTTTCATTTTTATCAGCCTTATGACTTTGTCAGCTTCGAAGACTGGTGCCGTTTGTTGAACTGACTCCTGTTGTGTTTGAGTAGTAAGAATAGCATTGACATTAACTTGAATATCTTCAGTTGTCAATTGGTGTTCCCCCTCAGTTGGTGCTATCTCACTTGAGATTTCAGGGTACAAGCATCTTACAACTGATCTTTCTTCTGTGGATTCTGATTTTCGCTTGGTCCCTCTTTGTTCAGTTCTGCTTTGAGACACAGTTGACTGCTTTGCTTCATGTTGGAAAGTTGTTTCTGTGATTTCCTTTGATGTCACAGTTTCTCTTGCTTGCTTCCCTTCCTTAATTCTTTCCAAATAAAACTGAATGATTCCACTAAGAGTTTTCTTCAGTCGGAATCTGCCATCAGTTACTTGTCCTTCAGCTTGAGCTTTTGCCATACTTTCTAATTTAGCTAAATATTGCTTCTTGAATTGATTGACAATATAACCTGCCCAATTAAATTCTATGTTTTCCCAGATTATATTCATCAGCAAAATATTTTCTTCTGAAAGTATATTAATCCCTTTGGATTTTCCAATGACGTGTTTGCTGAGCCATCTGCTGAGATGTCCAAATTCTGGCTTGATTTTGTCGACATGAACACCAGGTACGATTGGTTCCGTAGATGAAGTTATCATAGTGAGAAAATCTTCTTTCTCCAATGGTAGGGTTGCTAACTCTATTGAAGTTGCTGTTGTATTTGCGAACCCAAAGAGTGATCTCATAACTCTTTCATTGAACACAATGCGATCTCCTCGAACAGATTGTAATCAAGGAGTCCCTTTTTATCGCATATTTTGCCAAAGCGCAAAATGCCTTCCACATCTCATTTTTCTTTGAAGCTAACTTCGAGGATGTTGTTCAATCCTGGTTGCTTTTCGATTTTGTCTCGTATACGGTGGCTAATAGAGTGTTTTGACACATAGCTTCATACATTTCGAGTGTCAGTTCATCCAGCTCTGTGATTAATCGTCTGTCTTTTGAATCAATTGTAGTGGCCATGTTTGAGTGTGAACACAAAGAAATTTGATTTGAAGGGTAGGTTTGAAAAGAGTCTGTTTTTCTTAATAAGAAAAATAGTGTGAACAGAGATTAAATAAATAGGTAGGATATTCTCGCGGTTGGATGGTACAACTTTTCAAATTCCATGATGGTTTTGATAACCGATACGAGTCTTGTTTTCGACAATCGTGGGGTGTACACACGAAGTCCCGACAAAAAGAAGCTGTGGCAATTTAATGCAAAATAACCGCCGTTGATTTTATCTTATCAACCTTTGACCAATTTTGAATAAAGTGAAAACGATGCGAGGTCGGTTTTAGGAATAATTCGGTTCCTATCAAATTGTTCAGTTCTGTCAGATTCTTCCAATTTGTCAGTTTGAGATTGTTGATGTCAATGACTAATCTGTTAAGTGAACGCATCCAACATAACAAAGATTAATCCCCTTGACGAATCTCTGGCTTAACTGACTTTGATTATTCCCAACTCAGTTCTTAATTTTGCAAATCTTTCTTTGTCCAGTGGCTTAGTAAAGATGTCTGCCAACTGATCTTCAGTAGGTACATAAAGAACTGTTATATCCTTTTTCTCTGCATGATCTCTTATAAAGTGGTGACGAACATCAATGTGCTTTGTTCTTGAGTGTAAAACTGGATTATCAGTAATTGCAATTGCACTTGTGTTATCACACATTATGGGAATTGTTCCTTCTTCATCCCATAGTCTCTTAATTGTTGTCGATCCATAAAACTTGAGCACAACAACTTCCAAATTGCTATATATTCGGCTTCTTCATTGAAGTTGAGATTGAGTTTTGCTTCTTGCTAAACCATGACACAAGTCTATTTCCTAATAACTGACATGTGCCTGATGTGCTTTTTCTGTCCACTTTGCATCCAGCATAATCTGAATCTGAGTAAGAAATTAGCTTGAATTCTCCTTCTTTTGAATACCAAATACCAACTCCATCTGTGTCTTTTAGATATTTTAAGGTTCTCTTTACAACTGTGAGATGGCTTTCCTTTGGTCTTGACTGAAATCTTGCACAAACACCGACAGTAAAAGATATGTCTGGCCTACTTACTGTATGATAGAGTAAGCTTCCAATCATCCTTCTGTAGAGTGTTTGATCAACATCTTTACCTTCTTTATCTTCATCTAGTCTGATGTTAGTTCCCATTGGTGTAGAAATTCAGTAGATTTCTCCATACCAAACTTTTTGATAAGTTCTCTTGTATATTTGGTTTGATGAATGAAGATTCCATCAACTAGTTGTTTAACTTGCAGTCCTAGGAAATAATTTAATTCTCCCATCATACTCATTTGAAATTTGCTTTTCATTAAACTTGCAAATTTTTCACATAGCTGTTCATTTTCTGATCCAAAGATGATATCGTCAACATAAATTTGAACAAGTAGAGTATCTTCTCCATTCTTCATCCTGAATAATGTTTTGTCGATTGTTCCTTTGATAAATCCGTTATCTACTAAAAATTGAGACGAGTTTCGTACCAAGCTCTTGGTGCTTGTTTAAGTCCATAAAGAGCTTTCCTTAGTCGAAAACTTTATCAGTTTGATCCTTGATTTCAAATCCAGGTGGTTGTTGAACATACACTTCTTCTTCAAGAATTCCATTCAAAAACGCACTTTTAACATCCATCGATAGACTTTGAATTTCTTGTGAGTTTGCATAAGCAAGAAAAAGTCGATTGCTTCTAGTCTTGCAACGGGTGCGTAAGTTTCATCAAAATCTATGCCTTCGCTTGAGAGTATCCTTTGGCTACAAGTCGGCTTTGTTTATTATGACATTTCCATCTTCATCAAGTTTATTTACGAAAACCCATTTGGTTCCAATGATATTGACATGAGCTGGTTTATCTACCAGTTCCCATACTTGATTTCTCTCAAATTCATTTAGTTCTTCTTGCATAGCCAATATCCATCAGGGTCTTTCAAGGCTTCTTCAAGTTCTTTAGGTTCCGATTGAGATAGAAAGCATGCTATCATCGCATCCGGTTGATGTCTTGTTCGAACTCCGAGTTTGAGTGTCACCAATAACTTGTTCTTCGGGATGGTCTCTCATCCATTGATGTGTGTGAGTTTGTATTGGTTGATTTGTACTTTGTTCAACGATTCTTCAAAAACTGGTTCTTGAGTTTGTTCAATTGAGTCGGATTGATGTTGTTCAAGTGGTTGAGTAGTTGGAAACGAGGCTGATCTTGATCGAACATTCGAAATTTGTAGTCTTCCAACATCAACTAAAACGAGTTCGGTGTGATTGGTAACCGAGACGAGGCTGGTTCGGTCGGTCTTCAGTTGTTTCACCAGGAAAATTTGGTTCATCAAATACTACATGTATTGACTCTTCATGCTTGAGTGTCCTTTTATTCAATACTCTGAATGCTTTGCTGACACTTGAATATCCTAGGAAAATTCCTTCATCAGCTTTGGGTTGAAAAACGTGAAGTTGATCTTTTCCATTATTGTGTATGAAACATTTGCTTCCAAACGCATGAAAGTATGAAACATTTGGTTTTCTTCCATTCCAAATTTCAAAAGGAGTCTTTTCATGTCTCTTGTTCATGAGAGCCCTGTTCTGAGTGTAACAAGCTGTGTTTACTGCTTCTGCCCAATATCTTTCAGGTAGTTTAGCTTCACAGATCATAGTTCTTCCAGCTTCTTTGAGCGTTCTGTTTCTTCTTTCAGCTACACCATTTTGTTGAGGTGTTCCTGTGGCAGCCAGTTGGTGTAAAACACCATTTTCTTCACAATATTCAATAATCACACTGTTGAGGAATTCAGTTCCTTTATCAGATCTTATCTTTACAACTGAAACTCCTTTCTGATTCTGAAGTCTCTTAAGAAGTTTTTGTGAGTTTTTGCTTGGTTTCACTTTTCTTGGTTAGAAAGATGACCCAGGTATATCTTGAAAAATCATCTACTACCACCAATGTATACTTCTTTCCACTGATACTGATTGGTGTAATAGGTCCAAATAAGTCCATATGTAGCAATTCTAGATGTCTGGTTGTTGAATGCTGAGACTTAGTCTTGAAACTTGCCTTTGTTTGTTTTCCCTGTTGACATGCATCACATAAGCTGTCCTTCTTATATGATATCTTTGGTAATCCAATGACTAGCTGCTTCTTAACAAGTGTATTGATGTCATCAAAGTTGAGATGACTCAGTTTCTTGTGCCACGATAACCGGTTTCGATTTGGTGTGCACAAGCAAACAAGTTTCGACGCGGCAGTACGTTGTCCGATCTACCACATACATATTTTCCTTCCTTCTTCCGGCTAGGACAACTTGATAAGGCCGATTCGCCGATGACAACGCGAAAATCTTTATCAAAAGTAACTTTGTATCCCATATCACAAAATTGACTTGTACTGAGTAGATTGTAGTGTAGTCCTTCTACATAGGACACATTCTTGATTGTAAGTCCATTTCTGATTTAGGTGCCAAAACCTCTGGTGTAACCTGGTTTATCTTTACTTCCAAAATTAACTTTTGGTCCATTCTTTTCAACGAAATTACTGAGACAGTCTTTGCTCTTTGTTATGTGTCTAGAGAGCAACCACTTGTCAAAGTACCATATATCTGCGAGTGAGAAATAAAAATTTTTAGGTACCCAACTCGGTTTGGGTCCATGAGGAGTCGGTTGTCGGTACAACTGCGGGAATATATCCTTTTGGAATTCTTCGGATATTGTTGCACTTGTTTTCATATATGTAAGCCACACTCCCATAGCATCTATGTTTGGGCTTTGTGTTTTATTTATATGATTTCTCGAATCTTCTCGGACCGTAATTTGTTTCCATGTTGATTTTTGTTATTAAAGGCTGGAGTGGTAACCATCATTCCTTCGTACGAGAGGTCTATACGACCTTTGTACGTGACTTATCTTTGAGAACTCGAGATTAGTCCTCTTTGAGTTTTGGACTGAAACTTGTGATAAGTTTTCGGTCTGAAATGATTGTCATTATTAGTTTTAATAACAAATTCAGTAAAATTCCAATCATCATCAGAGGGATACAACCTTCCTTTCCCCCTGAATGTGTGAATCTTTGAATGATTGACATTCTTGGATTTGTTTTGATTGTAATTTTTCTGGTTCCTGACTTCATTGATTTTTGGCAGTTGATTTGCCGTGCCGGTTTCTATTGAATACAGCTGGTCTATCATTTGATTTAGTTTTGTAGGTAGATACAGTTGTCTTCTTAGAAAACTGATTTATCCTGTGTGATACTGGCTTTACTGGTTCAGCAATTTTCTCGGTTGTGGAACTTGCTCAACTACAAACTTAATACCGGTTTTGGTACTCAGCCAAGTGGCTTTGCTAGTTCCATTCTTCGAAGATTGCTGTGCATCAAATCCTAACCCAGTTTTGTCTCCATATGGTTTTCCTGATTTGAATCCAGTAATTGAACTTGATTGAGCAAACGATTCAGTTGCTACTGCTGGATGCGTTGACTGATGCTGAATCTTTCCTTTATCAGTTTTAGTCAGTTTCAACATTTTTAGTTCAGACTTCAATCTTTCAACTTCAAGAATTAGGCTTTCTTTTTCAGCTTTGATTGATTCATAACCAGCTTGTATGGTTACTAGCTGATTCATCAATTCATCAAGAGTTTCTTCTAATTCTAGATTTTTTGGATTGGAGTCAGCAGTCGAAGAACATGCATTCATCATGGAAATCTGAGCTTGAGGAATATTTAGAGTTTGATTCACATACCTCATTTGGATCTTCCATGTGTGCCATTAAAGCTGTATCATCTGATAATCTTTCAGTACCGGCTTCATAATCTGATTCATCTCCAGCAAGAAGTGCTCTTCTACCAACTCTCCTTGGTGGTGTCTTCTTGATCAGTTCTGGACATTCAGCTTTATAGTGTCCTGGTTTCTTGCAGTTGAAACAGAGGTATTCATCATCTTTCCTTTTCTCAGGAGTCCTTTTGATGAACTTTTGAGTGACTGGATGTCCACTCTTCATTCTTCGAATTCTATTCTTCATTAGAGCCATTTGTTCTTCCATTTCATCCAATTCATGAATATTGTTAGATGAGCTTTCTTGAATCTCATTTGATGCTGCTGCAAGTGCTGTGGTCTTTGGTTCTTCCAGAGCTTTAATTATTGCAGCTGTGGTTGTGAAATCTTCACTGAATTCATAAGCTTTCAGATCTGAAAAGATCTTGAATGAATCTTCTACATCAAGTCTCCTGGATTCTTCCATAGCAGTGACCTTCATTTTCCAGCACATTGGCAATGCCTTCAATATTCTGGTGTTGATGACTTTCTTTGAGTATTCAATCTTGAGTAGATCTAGTTCATCCATAATAGCACTGAATCTTGTCTCCATTTAATCAATGGTTTCTCCAGATATCATCTTGAAATTCTCGAACTTTTGCTTTGCAACGGAAATTTTATTTTCCTTGATTGAATCTGTTCCTTCACAAACTAACTGAAGTTTGTCCCACATTTCTTTGGCAGTTGTGCATTCTTTCACCTTTAAGTACATGTTGCTGTCAAGGGTTCTGAGGATAAAGTCCATGGCAACATTGTTGAGATTGTTTCGCTTGCGATCATCACTGGTCCATTCAGATTTGGGTTTTGGAACTCGAACTTGTCTGTCACCTTCAGTTTGCATGTAGGTGATCTGGATTGGTCCATCAGTGAGTACATCCATCATTTCATCATGAGTAGCTGCTAGGAATGCCTGCATACGACGTTTGTATTCGTCAAATCTGACCATGTTGCACATAAGCATTTGTCTTGCATATTGATTGTTATCCATTGTGAGTGAGTGAAGACTGACTGTAGACTAATTTAAAATTTTAGCTTTCAAATAAGAACAACTAGAGGATAACGAGCAAATGATATCTGGTTAAAGAAACACTGCTCCGATACCAATTGTTGGTATCGGAAATAACTGATGGCTAGTTACTTCAAAATAGACAAACTGATACTGGATCAGTAGTGGATCTCTTCAAAACAGAAGCACTGATCCGATACCAATTGTTGGTCCCTTGGAAAGGTTGACACAAGTTTAGAGAGGGGGGGGGTGAATAAACTTGTCACCAAAAATTTGATTTTAAACAAATTAGGATTCAGATAAAACTTGTGTGAAGTTGAGCTGACTAAGCTGAGATTAAATCAAACTGACTTAAGCTGAAACTGAGTCAACCGGCAGCGGATATAATTTTAGCCTTTATATTGATCTTGTTGTTCTGTTATGAAAACTGAGTGTTGTGAACGGAATTCTGGTGAATGTTAGTTGTGACTTTGAGATGTATAACAATCAAGTATCACAATGCTGTAAGTGAATACTAAATAATTAAGTAAATGCGTAAAGTAAATAAGGCAGATGTTATAGAGGTTCCAGGTGGTGTAATCATGTACGTCCTCTCTTCCCCTGTGGTGCGGAGGTAAATTCCACTAGAACTTCTTGAGGTGAACTGTTACAAAAAGTCCTAAAAAATAGCCCTTGGCTAATCCCTAGCTTCACTATCTAAACAATTGTAGAACATGTAGAATTGCTGCTCTCCAAATGCTTGAACCACTGGTCCTTAGAGGGTAGGATTGTCTCTTCACCAGCTACCACCACAAACACAGTCTACCCGACTGCTTGTCACAACTGTCCTTGACAAAACCTTCCCGGTTTGCTTCACAGTCTAGACCTTTGAAATAGAATCAAAGTTGGGCTGAGAATCAATAAATTGATTCTTGTTTGTGGTTCTTCAGAGTGTTGAATTCTTGATAAATTCTTTGTAGCTTGGAACACTTGAAGAAATACTAGATATGATCTTGTTATAGTTCAGTGATGATGACAATTCAAATAGTGTGCACAAATTGCTTGTTGATTCTTGTATATGTTCTATTGTTTTTGTTTGTGCAAAGTCTTCTATTTATAGTGTGAAGTCCAACGTTCATCTGACTTTGATTTGAATTGTATCAACGTATATCTTGCAACGGTTACATTTTCTGACCGTTCCTGCTGTGTCAGTGATTCATCCAATGAATTTTCTTTCTTTACAACGTTCGATTGTACTTTCAGTTTGTTGGATGGCTGACTTATAAAACTGAGTTTCCTTGTCAGTTTTTCATCTATCAGTTTCCTAACTGACTTGGAGCATTAACTGAGATTTTATTCTTCTTCAAAAATCGGTACTCCGGTTTTCATCGATTATAATTGACTTAATCAGAGTGCACCATGATATATTTATCATCTAAGAATTCATTGTCCTTATGATTCTTACGTCTTCATACAAGATCCATAAAGTCAGTTCAGGTCACCACAATCTTGCCTGAAGTCCAACTCTATAGTCTCGACTTTAATCTTCACAACTGAGTTTGTGCCCTCAGTTCTTCATTCTTCAATAACTGAGTCTGTGTCCCTCAGTTCTTCATTCTTCAAGATAAGCCAACCGAGTCTGTAACTCTCAGCGAACTTACCTTCTTCAGTAGATGTATTCTGAGTCAAGTTGTTTGTCTTGATGATTTCCAATTTTCTAATTGATTCCCAGTTTTCAGTTTTACGACACTATCAATTACAGTGCTTGTCTGATGTAACTTATACAAAGATCAGACTCTAATAAATCTTCAATTCTAGACATCTTTTAGCTTTCCACTATAACAGCTGGCTTCAGCACTTCATCAATGGGGTTAAGATAACATTATAATAAATAAGATGAATTATCATCAAAACATAAAATTTTATTTCCAACACTAAGTTTTTTAAATGTGAAGTGTGTGAGCTATCTAAGCACACACGTTCTATTTTCAAACCTAGGCCTTATAGGAGTTCTTCTCCTTTTTCTTTAGTGCATAGTGATGTTTGGGGTCCTTCAAAGGTCCCAAACCTTAGTTGTAATAGATGGTTCTTAACTTTTATTGATGACCACACAAGGTTGTGTTGGGTGTTTTTGATGAAACAAAAGTCTGATGTAGCTTCCATTTTTAAATATTTTGTGTCTATGGTTGAAAATCAATTTCAAACTAGTATGAAGATCCTAAGGTCCGACAATGGCACTGAATATCTCAACTCTCTGTTAACTCCTCTTTGTTCTGAGAAAGGCATTGTGCATCAAACATTATGCACAAATACCCCTCAACAGAATGGAGTTGCAGAAAGAAAGAACAAGCTCTTGTTAGATGTCGCTAGGGCTCTTTTATTTCAAATGAATCTTCCTAAATCCTATTGAGGAGATGCAGTCTTAACTGCTACATTTCTCATCAATAGGATGCCCTTTAGGATCCTTAATTTTAAAACTCCCTTAAAGATGTTCAAGGACTTATATCCTGAATCTCAATTGGTATCCTTTATACCACTGAAATTTTTTGGATGTGTAGCCTTTGTTCATAATCTTCCCCCATAAGGGGTAAATTGGATCCTAGAGCTATAAAAACCATTTTTATTGGTTATTCTTCAACAAAAAAAGGGATATAAATGTTTTGATCCCATAAAAAGGAAAGTCTACACTACATTTGATGTTACCTTTATTGAAGGCATTCCTTTTTATCCTAAGGCTTCTATGTCAACTAGTGATCACGACTCTTTTTGGTGAGTGGAGGGCACCTTCCCTGCGTTCCAGAACCTGAGTTAGAGCCTATAATCATTAGGGAAGTGAGTCCAGAGCCTAATAAGGAAATACCTAGAGAGCCTGTCCAAAAGGATGTCATCATTTATATCAGAAAAGGAAGGGTGCAGTCAACTAAATCATGTTCAATACTTGTCCAACACACTGATCCTCCTCCTGAACCTGTAGAAAGTGAAAGGACTGATGGTGAAGACAGTTTGATTGTGATAATGAATCGTCTGAGGAGATCTCTAATCCTCTCCAGGATGACAGCACCAATGATCACCACGTGTCTACTCCTATTGTCCTAAGAAAAGGGGTTAGGGAATGCACTAAACATCATATGGAGAGATTTGTCTCCTATGTTGCTCTAAGAGAACCTTACAAAGCTTTTCTGACTAATTTGAATGATGTTGTCATTCCTAGAAACATTACTCAAGATGTTGCAGATCCAAATTGGAGAGCTGCAGTTTATGATGAACTAAAAGCTCTCAAAGATAACAACACCTGGAAAAAGGTTACTGTGACTTGGATCAAAGTGGGTATTCTGTGTTAAATATAAATCTGATGGAATTGTTGACATGTTAAAGGCCAGACTTGTGGTTATGGGTTTTACACAAACTCCTGGCATTGATTTCACAGAAACCCCTTTGCTCCTGTAGCAACACTAAACACTATGAAGATCCTTCTGTCCCTAGCTTCTGTCAACAAATGGCCTCTCTACCAGATGGATGTGAGAAATGCATTTTTGTATGGTGACCTCAAAGAGGAGGTGTTTATGCATCCACCCCTTGGGTTTGAACATCAATTTGGTAAACATCAGGCATGCAAATTGTTAAAATCCTTATATGGATTAAAACAGTCACCAATGGCCTGGTTTGCTAAGTTCTTCAAAGTTATTAAACATGGTGGTTACACTCATGCTCAATTTGATCATACCTTGTTCTACAAGCATTTGAAGGGATGTGGAGTTGTAATCCTCTTAGTTTATGTGGATGATATAATCATCACTGGTAGTGATGATAGAGAAGTTGAAATACTGAAAGATTATATTAAATCTCAGTTTGATATCAAGGACCTTGGTCAACATAGATATTTCCTTGGTAGCAAAATATCTTGGTCTAACAGGGCATCCTTGTTAATCAAAGAAAGTACACCCTAGATTTGCTAAGTGACTATGGCATATTAGGGTGTAAAACCTCTTATACTCCTACTGACAACTCTGTTGTTCTTACCAATACAGATGATAATGATCTAGTTGATAAGGAAGGGTGCCAAAGATTGGTGGGAAGACTGATCTACCTATCCCATACAAGGCCTAACATCTCCTTTGCAATTAGTCAAGTCAGCCAATTCATGCACAGGCCTGGAAAAGTTCATCAGAAAGCTGCTTTTAGAATCCTACAGTTCCTAAAAGAGAATCCTGGGAAAGGCATACTTTTCAAGTCTGACTCTAAAATGACCATTGAAGGGTAAGTAGATGCAGACTGGGCAGGTTCTAGAGTAGACATGAGATCTACTTCAGGATGGTGCATCTTCATTGGGGATAACCTTGTTTCATGGAGAAGCAAGAAAATGGTTGTGGTGTCTAGAAGCAGTGCAGAGTCAGAGTTTAGAGCTATTACCCTTGTTATCTGTGAGCTTCTTTGGATTAGAAGAGTTCTAAGAGATAAAGCAAAACATTATTCAACCTATGAAGCTCTATAGTGACAGCAAATCTGCCATTGATATTGCAAATAATCCTGTGCAACATGACAGGACCAAGCATATTGAGATAGACAAACACTTTATCAGAGAGAAACTGGATGATGGAAGCATATGCCTAAGCTATGTTCCAACAAAGAAGCAAGTAGCTGATGTGTTTACCAAAGGACTACGCTATACCTAGAGCTTCCTTTCAGTTCTGTATCAGCAAACTTGGTCTCTTTGATGTCTTCCAACCAAGCTTGAGGGGGAGTATGGAAAGATAATAATGTTACAGTATTTACTGTTACAGTAAATACTGTTCATCCTACTATTCCTTTTTATAATTAATCTTTTGTAACTAATCCTAGGATATTATCTACTCCTAGTGTATTAGCTAGCTTTGTTCTTTAGTTTAAAGGCTGATATTATGTCTAAATAATATAGCCGTTGGGACCAAGCCTTCTGGCTATGTTCTTCTATATATAGTTGTAATAGAGTTTGAAGTTTACTAAGCAATAAACTCATCTTTATTGCTATCTTCTCTCAACTTCTATAGAAAGCTAGTTGTTTTGTCGAAAGGAAGACTCCTTGTTTACAACGTTAAGGAAGGAACGATGAAGAACTATCCGAAAAGAAAGTACAATGATAATGTGTTGTTTTTGTCTCATCAGATGAGCTTGGCTTCTCTAGATAACTGCAAAACCGCAATAAGCATAGACCTAGACAACAAGGTGATGGCAGCATGAGTCAAATGGTTCAGTTTGTTGTGTATTCTGTTGTTTTTGTCGAATATCATTTGAATTCTCCGTGTTTTCAATATTTCCTTAACTAACTACATATTCCTGAAGTTACGAGAGGGAGTATTTAAGTTCTATTCTAAACAAGTATTGCGGCCATCAAACGTATTATTCAGTTCTCAGTTTGATCAATAGAATTTAATCCCATTTCAATCTTGTCTCTCCAAATCTTTGTTCTCTTTTACTTCACTGTTAATATCTTGGGTTGTGACATAAGGGTAGCTGCTTTGCTGTTTGAAATATGCCCATACAACAAATGTCTTCCATTGAGATTGAAAGCCTAAAAACATCCTTGACACTAAGTTGAAGAATTGTTATTTGAGTCCTGCCCAGTTTACAGTAGTCATTGGGGGTCGTCTTGTTATAGCGGAATGCAATTGTTAAGCTGTGCCATTGCTTCTTTTAAAATGTTTGTGTCTCCAACATATAGTCTCCACTTTTTTTGACGAATGATTATAGTATTTAAACATAAAATTGTTAATTATGTAACTCTGCGCATGATTTGCAATAGTTGAACATTTGATCATTGAGTTAAGTTGAGTAATTGAGTGTTGAACTAGAAGCTAAACTACCTTGGATCGATGTATAAATTGCAGTTTATAATTTTTGTCATGCTTTTAATCCCATAGAAAATAGTTTTGCCTTGTTTTTTTTATTAGGAAGTGATAGGTTTACTCTTAAGTTTAAGCCATTTTTACACAATCATCTTATTCCATTTTTTTCACTTGTAAAATAAATTTAAAAATTTGAAACAATTACGACCACAAGATTATCTTGGGTGCAATCATTATATAGATTTGAGGGATTAACCCTATCATTACTCTATGCCGTTAATGGTAATATTGTCCAAGGAAATAGTATTATGTCCTTGTTACCATAGAAATTTTTAATAAAAATGCCTATTTCATTGTCTATATTGTCGCATTTTACATTAGTGTTAAAGATTTTTAATTCAAAAATAATAATAAAATACAACGACCTCGAGAATCTTTGCAACTGTACGAAAAGCTTGTTGGTGTGTTGCATTAGTTTAATGGAAAAGTAACCATCCACTTGCCAATCTTTTAAACATATATACATCATCCGAAATGTGGATTCTACCTACTCGGTAGAAAATTGCTACTGATTGAATGATTATGATTAAAAATTGAAGTGGTCAGGGACCAGTGTGTCAAGTTGATAAAGTTGAGGAGTTGTATGTTCAAAAGTAAAGGAGATTCCCAAGTCAACCTATGAGCTTTCTCCATCTTCCCATTTTGAAGTTTGAGAGAATTCTTGATCATATGAATGAAGATGAAGAAAAGTCCCTTTTCATTACAAGTAAGCAGCAGATTATATATATGTATACACATTTTCTTCTATCTTAAATCTTAATTAGTGCCTTCAACACTATCTCTAGTTTGTACACCAGGCCATGATTTGATTTGGATGCTTTTATTGTCTGATCTTATATAACATCATTAGAAATAAATCTCACACTACTGATCCGATGAGAAATTCTTGTACGAAGACTCTCTATTGTACCGGATACACAGATGTGTGGGGTGATGTACGTTCTTCCAATCCTCACGTGGCGTGGTCATCCCCTGATGATGTGTTTAGTTTATAATGAGTGAATGAACTCGTTTTTTTTTTTTTTTTTGGTTTCTGCAGCTAATGGAAAATCACTCCTTAATACGCGATTTATTTTTTATTTCACCTTTATTTCTCCAGGACTAGATGCTAATGAAAGGGAATCATATCAAGATTCCGATAATAACCTTCAACTAAATGGGAAACAACTTAGCAAGTGGTTGATCATCGCGATTTATACTATTTTTCTTCTTGGAGGCCAATTATTAGCTACATTCCTAGGAAGACAATACTTTGATAATGGTGGAAAAAGCAAATGGATGGCTACGTTAGTCCAAAACGCCGGTTTTCCAATTGCGATCCCCTTCCTTTTCATAAAAAATTCAACAAGTCGCTCCGTAAGAACAACAAATATCAAGCCTTCTATGTTCATTCTTGTTGGCATTTATGTTTTTCTTGGAGTAATTCTTGCAGGAGATTCAATGCTATTCTCAATTGGCTTACAATATCTCCCTGTTTCCACTTATACCCTTATTGTAGCAACTCAATTAGGCTTCAGTGCCATGTTTTCGGCTATCCTTAAACTCGAAAAACTCACTGTTTATGTAATAAACTCCGCAGTATTACTTAGTATTTCATCTGTGATACTTGTTCTTGATCATGATGGTTCAGAACATACACTTTCAGCCAAAAATGATAAATTTGTTCTTGGATTCATATGCACTCTTATCGGATCAGCTGGTTATGCGCTTATGCTATCAATAACTCAATTAGCCTTCAAAACGGTCATCAAAACACGTACTTTCAAAGCGGTTCTTGATATGTCGGTCTACCAATGCTTAGTAGCAACAATTGTAACCCTAATTGGTCTTTTTGCTAGTGGGGAATGGAAAACTTTACATGTTGAAATGGAGAATTTTGAAAATGGAAAAGTATTTTATGTGAATAATTTGGTTTGGACCGCGGTTTTTTGGCAGGTTTTTACGGTTGGTAGCATTGGGTTGATTTTTAAGGTTACCTCATTGTTTTCCAATGCTATTAGCTTGTTAGGTGTACCTATTGCTCCTGTGCTTGCTGTGATTTTTTACCATGATAAAATGACCGGTGAAAAGGTCATTTCTGTCCTTTTGGCTATTTGGGGGTTTTTGTCTTATATTTACCAGAATTACCTAGACGAATTGGAAGACAAGGAACAACGAGAAACTACGAGTGAAGCATCACCAATTACAACAATCAACTCATTGTGACATCATATTTATCTTTCAACAAAGGCGGATCCAGAAATTATATTCAACGGAGTCCGTAAATATTTTACATATTGAATAAATTTTTTTTTTTACAGAGTCGAAATATTTTTCTATAAGTAAATGTAATTTGTTCTTATTTTTAACAGGATCCGCAGACCTCATTTACCCCTATGTGCATTAGCCACTGTACTTTTAAATAGTCGAGTATGTCTGATTGACTTTTGAAAAGTTATATATGCCATATAGTTAAATTTTTAAAAGTCAATCTATACTGTGCTACTATAAAATATATGAGGTCACAATAAGTCTAGTATGGTGCCTTGAAAACCCCATTTGAGAAGGAAAAAAAAAGATCAAAGATGATGACATGAAGAGAATTATATTGATGCAAGAATTATGCTTTTATCTGGTTCTATATATTATTCCATGTGGAATAAATTGTGTAATATACAGAAATAACAAGATCATAGAATGCAGAATTCGAAATTCCGATTAGATTTGCAAGTACGATTGAAAGAATGTTTTCTTTACATCAATATCAAACTAGTCTACTTGATATAAGAACAAAGTTGGTGACAAAAGCCCAAGAATTATTGTTATTTGGGTCAGCAAGACAATGACGGAAGCAGGAAATTATTACGGGGGTGGTTTTGATTTTTACTTTTCAAAATTTCAAATGAATATGTATATCACCTCAAAAAAAGGAAAAAAAAATAAAATAAAACCGGTGCAAAATAATTTCAATCATCAAAAAGTAAAGTACATCAAGTCATGAGCACGTAGTAAGTTTTGTCCTTAAATACATAATAAGAGAACAACAAAACTAACAAAATTTAACCACACGATTACCAAGAGTTTTAAAGTCTTTGATCACTTGATCATTATCAATAGACTCTGCATATCCCTTTTCAAAAAAAAATTCCATACAATCATCAAGAAACTTGTCATCTATTTTTTTTTTTTTTTTTGCTTAAAGCCCCAGTATCCGGTGTTGGAAAAATTAGATTATTTCAAAAGTTTAAATTATCTTGTGACAAAAGTATATAGTTTATAAGTTATAATTATATATTTTAATTTCAAAGATGGTAAATGATTTTAAGCATTTAAAGATAAGTATACAACTACCTAGCATGACTTGGTCAATTTGTTATCCACATATTTGAGGGAACTAGCCGACTTTTGGGGGGAGTAGTTAATATTTGGTTTGATTGCTCTGATGTCGAAACCCTTTACTATATATATGGGAAAGCAGGTAGAAGAAAGGAAAAATATATTATATCAGAGTTTTAGATGCTTTCTATTTCATCATCTGTAGTTTATATATTTAATCACAAATTGCTGGTCAGATTACGTTAATAATATGTCATTGATTCCTGGTTCCCTTTATTGAGAAGGAAGACTATGTTTCATCCTAGTGGGATATTTCGATTCACCCGAAATAAGTCCTTTAGGACAATGTCAATTGACATATATAACTCGCAGTTTTTGTTCGGTTGATTATTATGTTTCATCAATGAGGAAGATTGGTACTCGTTCGTGCTTTGTATTGGAGATTGTACGTGTCCTGGTGTTTTTTATGGAGATCGTTACATATTCAATAATCGATTATGAAGACCGTTACTTGTTCGAGTGTTTATTATCAAGATCGTTACTTGTTCGATGGGCCATTGCAGAGGTTATTACGCGTTCGTGACATCACTCGAAGACAACTTTTACAACAATCTAAAGGACTTAAATGGCTTCAAGTAGTGCAGGAAGAAATGGCGGAACCAGGAAAAAATTTCGGGGTGGTCTTAGTATATAAACTGCAAAGCTAAAAAAAAAATCCGGGAAAAAAATAAAAAATGTTTGTAGTAGGATTTGAACTTACAACCTAGAATTATGAAGACTAAAAAGGGTTTGTTCTTAAACCACTAGGATATAAGTTTTTTTGTTCAAGAAAAAGACACATAACATACTAATATTAACACTACTACAATAATAAAATTTTGGAGGGGGCTTGGGACCATATGGGGGGGGGGGGGGGCTTGTGACCATTTGAGGGGGGGGGGGGGGCTTGAGACCACCCCGGGCATAGGGTGGGTCCGCCCGACGAAGAATCCTTGAGGATTTCGTAATACAGTTTCAATCTTCAAATTGATGATAAAACTCCCTCTGTGGTATGTTGTGGATTTCTTTAATATTTGGTCGAAGAATAGGTACGTATGTTATCTACGTTCAATTATTAATGTTAAAGAACCATTCTTCTATTTACTCGAGGGTTCAAATTACTAGTGTTTTGATTGCTAAATATTTTAATTTATTATTTGGTAGATTATAAGTCTTCTTTTGAAAATTTCGTTGGATAGCTTGCTGATCCACCATGTGTTGGTGGTATTATTTGATGATAATTGCTTTATCATGTGTATTTGTTCTCGTGTTTACGGAGAAAGCTTTGAACTTTCATTTGTGTAGTGTTAGTGATGCTTTTGGAATCCAGTTGGTAATTACATTGGAAAATATTGCTCGTAAATGCAAAATATATTACCTTGCCACTAGCAGCAACATAAATTGCAATTTTTTGTGTGTGGTATGTAATGCCTTAGTAGATGTTTTTCTTCTACTAGTGTGGGGATACACTGCTAGTATCAGGAGCGTCCCTGTCCAAATTCATTGATTTTCGGGGGGCCTCCGGGCCATGGCCCCCTTGGCCCCCCACAGGGGCGCCCCTGGCTAGTATAATTAATTACAAGAAGAAGGAGGATGAATTTAAACTGAGAATAAGGAAAATATCTGTGAGAAACCCTTGATGCGTAAATCTTAATTTTGATGGCTTATCGTTAATATTGTTGGGAATATTGTGTGTCTAAATTTCGTTGAGAAATTGGTGTTACGAGGATGAGCTAAAATGTTTGAGATGATTTTGTTTCATGATTTTCTGTGTTCCAAGTAATCATGGAATTGTGGGGTATAGATAAATATTTAACAACATTGTAGCGTTGAACTACACATTGGGTTTGTTATAGCTTGCGAGTGTGATATAAAGAAATTAATTATATGTGATGATTATTAATACAAAATGTTTTGCACACATGCAAGACGAAAAATAATATGTATTTTTATTTGTAGAGTGAAATCAATGCTTACTAATCAATTATTGATTCATTTTATCTTGTTTCAAAGGGACCAAGCATGTCGAGTGTGATAGTATCAAAATTTGTGTGTAAATGTACACAATCTTTTCGTTGTTGACAATTATGGAGATATAATAATTTGTTGCAGATGTATCATGTTGTTGTCTATTAGGACATATTGGAGATGTTTTATAATACTTCTGCATCCAACTTATTATGATGAGAAATTGCTTTAAACACGTTGAATTATTTAACATACATGTGTGTCATTTCTGTAAATGTTCTACCATGTTTATCTGTTAAAGTGTTTGGGCTTGACTTGCTTTTTCTCACCAAGGGGAAAAATTATTATTGGCAATCAACGGAATGGAATGTATTATACAATGAAAAATTGAGTTTGCATAGTGACACGGTCTAGATGTATCCAGACTTTCAAAAGTCTGATGTGATAAACATATTGCAATATCAATATTGCGTATGCTTTGAGTAGACTCGTAGAGGTACTCATGATTTCAATTGAGTACATTGGTTATGCAACTCAATGGTATCCTATATTGTGTCTTCCCCCGTGCAAGAATGTGGGTAATGATGTTAATTGAATGACAAATTCAATTTACATAATATCCTCGATATTTATATATATTATCCTACTGTGGGGTGATATGATTGATGTCAGAGTTTTAACTCTAGACCTGATTGATACTTATTTTAAAATTTTAAGAGATACTCCCTGAGTATCGTTTATGGAAGAATTCAGTATCATTGTAATTTTGTCTATATGACAACTCATATTTTGAAAATGGTATAAAATTGAGACGACGTCAAACAAAACCATTGTTGATAATGAAAATTTCATTCAACATATAAAGTCATAAGTCCTGATCAAACTTATGAATATGGTATATTCTAAACATCGAGGGGATGAGACCAAATGCCAATTATATGTCAATGAGGATGGAAACCCAACCTATGTGATTGGAGATCCCATGAATTAGGTTCATATGGGTAATAACAAAAGTCTCCATTAGACACGGGAAGCACTAAAATAAATAATTAATGTCTCTCCTATGGTGTGTGAATAGTGCTCGAGTCACAACTCGCAAATAAACTAAGAGGGATGAGTAAAGCTCTTAATGAATTCATAGTCATTACGGATGGTGTAATAAAAGCGACATATACACTTGATGAATTCACATATATGAGTGTGGAGTGGGGCCGCTCCCATGAGATGATTTTGGCTAAATCTCTAGAGCACTCATGAATAACTAGGCGCGCGCACGGCCAAAATGCGCAAAACCACGTTGAACAATGGTATAATAGAGGAGTGTAAAGTGATTGGTAAAACTACTAGCTTACAATAATGATTCATTGGTTCATAGAAGCTTGCTTCACCATTGTTTCGATAAGTTAAGTTTTACTCTTTCTAGAATCGGTTCATAGTCCAAAAGACACCAACTTCGGTATGTTACACTCATGTATAAGCCCAAAAAATGTGTAATGTGTTATGTTTTCTATACTTTTGAAATATGTGGGGATTGTTGGAAAAATTAGATTATTTCAAAAGTTTAAATTATATTGTGACAAAAGTATATAATTTATAAGTTATAATTATATCTTTTAATTTCAAAGATGGTAAGTGATTTTAAGCATTTAAAGATAAGTATACAACTACCTAGCATGACTTGGTCAATTTGTTATCCACATATTTGAGGGAACTAGCCGACTTTTGGGGGGAGTAGTTAATATTTGGTTTGATTGCTCTGATGTCGATACCCTCTACTATATATATGGGAAAGCAGGTAGAAGAAAGGAAAAATATATTATATCAGAGTTTTAGAAGCTTTCTATTTCATCATCTGTAGTTTATATATTTAATCACAAATTGCTGGTCAGATTACATTAATAATATATCATTGATTCATGGTTCCCTTTATTGAGAAGGAAGACTATGTTTCATCCTAGTGGGATATTTCGATTCACCCGAAATAAGTCCTTTAGGACAATGTCAATTGACATAACTCGCAGTTTTTTGTTCGGTTGATTATTATGTTTCATCAATGAGGAAGATTGGTACTCGTTCGTGCTTTGTATTGGAGATTGTACGTGTCCTGGTGTTTTTTATGGAGATCGTTACATGTTCAATAATCGATTATGAAGACCGTTACTTGTTCGAGTGTTTATTATCAAGATCGTTACTTGTTCGATGGGCCATTGCAGAGGTTATTACGTGTTCGTGACATCACTCGAAGACAACTTTTACAACAATCTAAAGGACTTAAATGGCTTCAAGTAGTGCAGGAAGAAATGGCGGAACCAGGAAAAAATTTCGGGGTGGTCTTAGTATATAAACTGCAAAGCTAAAAAAAAATTCCGGGAAAAAAAATAAAAAATGTTTGTAGTAGGATTTGAACTTACAACCTAGAATTATGAAGACTAAAAAGGGTTTGTTCTTAAACCACTAGGATATAAGTTTTTTTGTTCAAGAAAAAGACACATAACATACTAATATTAACACTACTACAATAATAAAATTTTGGAGGGGGCTTGGGACCATATGGGGGGCGGGGGCTTGTGACCATTTGGGGGGGGGGCTTGAGACCACCCCGGGCATAGGGTGGGTCTGCCCGACGAAGAATCCTTGAGGATTTCGTAATACAGTTTCAATCTTCAAATTGATGATAAAACTCCCTCTGCGGTATGTTGTGGATTTCTTTAATTTTTGGTCGAAGAATAGGTACGTATGTTATCTACGTTCAATTATTAATGTTAAAGAACCATTCTTCTATTTACTCGAGGGTTCAAATTACTACTGTTTTGATTGCTAAATATATTAATTTATTATTTGGTAGATTATAAGTCTTCTTTTGAAAATTTCGTTGGATAGCTTGCGATCCACCATGTGTTGGTGGTAGTATTTGATGATAATTGCTTTATCATGTGTATTTGTTCTCGTGTTTACGGAAAAGCTTTGCACTTTCATTTGTGTAGTGTTAGTGATGCTTTTGGAATCCAGTTGGTAATTACATTGGAAAATATTGCTCGTAAATGCAAAATATATTACCTTGCCACTAGCAGCAACATAAATTGCAATTTTTTGTGTGTGGTATGTAATGCCTTAGTAGATGTTTTTCTTCTACTAGTGCGGGGATACACTGCTAGTATCAAGAGCGTCCCTGTCCAAATTCATTGATTTTCGGGGGCCCTCCGGGCCATGGCCCCCTTGGCCCCCCACAGGGGCGCCCCTGGCTAGTATAATTAATTACAAGAAGAAGGAGGATGAATTTAAACTGAGAATAAGGAAAATATCTGTGAGAAACCCTTGATGCGTAAATCTTAATTTTGATGGCTTATCGTTAATATTGTTGGGAATATTGTGTGTCTAAATTTCGTTGAGAAATTGGTGTTACGAGGATGAGCTAAAATGTTTGAGATGATTTTTGTTTCATGATTTTCTGTGTTCCAAGTAATCATGGAATTGTGGGGTATAGATAAATATTTAACAACATTGTAGCGTTGAACTACACATTGGGTTTGTTATAGCTTGCGAGTGTGATATAAAGAAATTAATTATATGTGATGATTATTAATACAAAATGTTTTGCACACATGCATGACGAAAAATAATATGTATTTTTATTTGTAGAGTGAAATCAATGCTTACTAATCAATTATTGATTCATTTTATCTTGTTTCAAAGGGACCAAGCATGTCGAGTGTGATAGTATCAAAATTTGTGTGTAAATGTACACAATCTTTTCGTTGTTGACAATTATGGAGATATAATAATTTGTTGCAGATGTATCATGTTGTTGTCTATTAGGACATATTGGAGATGTTTTATAATACTTCTGCATCAAACTTATTATGATGAGAAATTGCTTTAAACACGTTGAATTATTTAACATACATGTGTGTCATTTCTGTAAATGTTCTATCATGTTTATCTGTTAAAGTGTTTGGGCTTGACTTGCTTTTTCTCACCAAGGGGAAAAATTATTATTGGCAATCAACGGAATGGAATGTATTATACAATGAAAAATTGAGTTTGCATAGTGACACGGTCTAGATGTATCCAGACTGTCAAAAGTCTGATGTGATAAACATATTGCAATATCAATATTGCGTATGCTTTGAGTTGACTCGTATAGGTACTCATGATTTCAATTGAGTACATTGGTTATGCAACTCAATGGTATCCTATATTGTGTCTTCCCCCGTGCAAGAATGTGGGTAATGATGTTAATTGAATGACAAATTCAATTTACATAATATCCTCGATATTTATATATATTATCCTACTGTGGGGGTGATATGATTGATGTCAGAGTTTTAATTCTAGACCTGATTGATACTGATTTTAAAATTTTAAGAGATACTACCTGAGTATCGTTTATGGAAGAATTCAGTATCATTGTAATTTGTCTATACGACAACTCATATTTTGAAAATGGTATAAAATTGAGACGACGTCAAACAAAACCATTGTTGATAATGAAAATTTCATTCAACATATAAAGTCATAAGTCCTGATCAAACTTATGAATATGGTATATTCTAAACATCGAGGGGATGAGACCAAATGCCAATTATATGTCAATGAGGATGGAAACCCAACCTATGTGATTGGAGATCCCATGAATTAGGTTCATATGGGTAATAACAAAAGTCTCCATTAGACCTGGGAAGCACTAAAATAAATAATTAATGTCTCTCATATGGTGTGTGAATAGTGCTTAGAGTCACAACTGCAAATAAACTAAGAGGGATGAGTAAAGCTCTTAATGAATTCATAGTCATTCTGGATGGTGTAATAAAAGCAGCATACACTTGATGAATTCACATATATGAGTGTGGAGTGGGGCCGCTCCCAAGAGATGATTTTGGCTAAATCTCTAGAGCACTCATTAATAACTAGGCGCGCGCACGGCCAAAATGCGCAAAACCACGTTGAACAATGGTATAATAGAGGAGTGTAAAGTGATTGGTAAAACTACTAGCTTACAATAATGATTCATTGGTTCATAGAAGCTTGCTTCACCATTGTTTCAGTAAGTTAAGTTTTACTCTTTCTAGAATCGGTTCATAGTCCAAAAGACACCAACTTCGGTATGTTACACTCATGTATAAGCCCAACAAAATGTGTAATGTGTTATGTTTTCTATACTTTTGAAATATGTGGGGATTGTGGGAAAAATTAGATTATTTCAAAAGTTTAAATTATATTGTGACAAAAGTATATAATTTATAAGTTATAAACATATCTTTTAATTTCAAAGATGGTAAGTGATTTTAAGCATTTAAAGATAAGTATACAACTACCTAGGATGACTTGGTCAATTTGTTATCCACATATTTGAGGGAACTAGCCGACTTTTGGGGGGAGTAGTTAATATTTGGTTTGATTGCTCTGATGTCGATACTCTCTACTATATATATGGGAAAGCAGGTAGAAGAAAGGAAAAATATATTATATCGAGTTTTAGAAGCTTTCTATTTCATCATCCGTAGTTTATATATTTAATCACAAATTGCTGGTCAGATTACATTAATAATATATCATTGATTCATGGTTCCCTTTATTGAGAAGGAAGACTATGTTTCATCCTAGTGGGATATTTCGATTCACCCGAAATAAGTCCTTTAGGACAATGTCAATTGACATAACTCGCAGTTTTTTGTTCGGTTGATTATTACGTTTCATCAATGAGGAAGATTGGTACTCGTTCGTGCTTTGTATTGGAGATTATACGTGTCCTGGTGTTTTTTCTGGAGATCGTTACATGTTCAATAATCGATTATGAAGACCATTACTTGTTCGAGTGTTTATTATCAAGATCGTTACTTGTTCGATGGGCCATTGCGAGAGGTTATTACGTGTTCGTGACATCACTCGAAGACAACTTTTACAACAATCTAAAGGACTTAAATGGCTTCAAGTAGTGCAGGAAGAAATGGCGGAACCAGGAAAAAATTTCGGGGTGGTCTTAGTATATAAACTGCAAAGCTAAAAAAAAAATCCGGGAAAAAAAATAAAAATTGTTTGTAGTAGGATTTGAACTTACAACCTAGAATTATGAAGACTAAAAAGGGTTTGTTCTTAAATCACTAGGATATATGTTTTTTTGTTCAAGAAAAAGACACATAACATACTAATATTAACACTACTACAATAATAAAATTTTGGAGGGGGCTTGGGACCATATGGGGGGGGGGGGGGGGCGGGGGCTTGTGACCATTTGGGGGGGGGGGGGCTTGAGACCACCCCGGGCATAGGGTGGGTCCGCCCGACGAAGAATCCTTGAGGATTTCGTAATACAGTTTCAATCTTCAAATTGATGATTAAACTCCCTCTGCGGTATGTTGTGGATTTCTTTATTTTTGGTCGAAGAATAGGTACGTATGTTATCTACGTTCAATTATTAATGTTAAAGAACCATTCTTCTATTTACTCGAGGGTTCAAATTACTACTTTTGTTTTGATTGCTAAATATATTAATTTATTATTTGGTAGATTATAAGTCTTCTTTTGAAAATTTCGTTGGATAGCTTGCTGATCCACCATGTGTTGGTGGTAGTATTTGATGATAATTGCTTTATCATGTGTATTTGTTCTCGTGTTTACGGAGAAAGCTTTGCACTTTCATTTGTGTAGTGTTAGTGATGCTTTTGGAATCCAGTTGGTAATTACATTGGAAAATATTGCTCGTAAATGCAAAATATATTACCTTGCCACTAGCAGCAACATAAATTGCAATTTTTTGTGTGTGGTATGTAATGCCTTAGTAGATGTTTTTCTTCTACTAGTGCGGGGATACACTGCTAGTATCAGGAGCGTCCCTGTCCAAATTCATTGATTTTCGGGGGCCTCCGGGCCCCCCTGGCCCCCTTGGCGCCCCGGCTAGTATAATTAATTACAAGAAGAAGGAAGATGAATTTAAACGAGAATAAGGAAAATATCCGTGAGAAACCCTTGATGCGTAAATCTTAATTTTGATGGCTTATCGTTAATATTGTTGGGAATATTGTGTGTCTAAATTTCGTTGAGAAATTGGTGTTACGAGGATGAGCTAAAATGTTTGAGATGATTTTTGTTTCATGATTTTCTGTGTTCCAAGTAATCATGGAATTGTGGGGTATAGATAAATATTTAACAACATTGTAGCGTTGAACTACACATTGGGTTTGTTATAGCTTGCGAGTGTGATATAAAGAAATTAATTATATGTGATGATTATTAATACAAAATGTTTTGCACACATGCATGACGAAAAATAATATGTATTTTTATTTGTAGAGTGAAATCAATGCTTACTAATCAATTATTGATTCATTTTATCTTGTTTCAAAGGGACCAAGCATGTCGAGTGTGATAGTATCAAAATTTGTGTGTAAATGTACACAATCTTTTCGTTGTTGACAATTATGGAGACATAATAATTTGTTGCGATGTATCATGTTGTTGTCTATTAGGACATATTAGAGATGTTTTATAATACTTCTGCATCAACTTATTATGATGATAAATTGCTTTAAGCACGTTGAATTATTTAACGTACATATGTGTCATTTCTGTAAATGTTCTATCATGTTTATCTGTTAAAGTGTTTGGGCTTGACTTGCTTTTTCTCACCAAGAGGAAAAAAATTTATTGGCAATCAACGGAGTGGAATGTATTATACAATGAAAAATTGAGTTTGCATAGTGACACAGTCTAGATGTATCCAGACTATCAAAAGTCTGATGTGATAAACATATTGCAATATCCATATTGCGTATGCTTTGAGTAGACTGGTAGAGGTACTCATGATTTCAATTGAGTACATTGGTTATGCAACTCAATGGTATCCTATATTGTGTCTTCCCCCGTGCAAGAATGTGGGTAATGATGTTAATTGAATGACAAATTCAATTTACATAATATCCTCGATATTTATATATATTATCCTACTGTGGGGGTGATATGATTGATGTCAGAGTTTTAATTCTAGACCTGATTGATACTTATTTTAAAATTTTAAGAGATACTACCTGAGTATCGTTTATGGAAGAATTCAGTATCATTGTAATTTTGTCTATATGACAACTCATATTTTGAAAATGGTATAAAATTGAGACGACGTCAAACAAAACCATTGTTGATAATGAAAATTTCATTCAACATATAAAGTCATAAGTCCTGATCAAACTTATGAATATGGTATATTCTAAACATCGAGGGGATGAGACCAAATGCCAATTATATGTCAATGAGGATGGAAACCCAACCTATGTGATTGGAGATCCCATGAATTAGGTTCATATGGGTAATAACAAAAGTCTCCATTAGACCTGGGAAGCACTAAAATAAATAATTAATGTCTCTCCTATGGTGTGTGAATAGTGCTCAGAGTCACAACTGCAAATAAACTAAGAGGGATGAGTAAAGCTCTTAATGAATTCATAGTCATTCTGGATGGTGTAATAAAAGCAGCATACACTTGATGAATTCACATATATGAGTGTGGAGTGGGGCCGCTCCCAAGAGATGATTTTGGCTAAATCTCTAGAGCACTCATGAATAACTAGGCGCGCGCACGGCCAAAATGCGCAAAACCACGTTGAACAATGGTATAATAGAGGAGTGTAAAGTGATTGGTAAAACTACTAGCTTACAATAATGATTCATTGGTTCATAGAAGCTTGCTTCACCATTGTTTCAGTAAGTTAAGTTTTACTCTTTCTAGAATCTGGTTCATAGTCCAAAAGACACCAACTTCGGTATGTTACACTCATGTATAAGCCCAGCAAAATGTGTAATGTGTTATGTTTTCTATACTTTTGAAATATGTGGGGATTGTTGGAAAAATTAGATTATTTCAAAAGTTTAAATTATATTGTGACAAAAGTATATAATTTATAAGTTATAATTATATCTTTTAATTTCAAAGATGGTAAGTGATTTTAAGCATTTAAAGATAAGTATACAACTACCTAGCATGACTTGGTCAATTTGTTATCCACATATTTGAGGGAACTAGCCGACTTTTGGGGGGAGTAGTTAATATTTGGTTTGATTGCTCGATGTCGATACCTCTACTATATATATATGGAAAGCGAGGTAGAAGAAAGGAAAAATATATTATATCGAGTTTTAGAAGCTTTCTATTTCATCATCTCGTAGTTTATATATTTAATCACAAATTGCTGGTCAGATTACATTAATAATATATCATTGATTCATGGTTCCCTTTATTGAGAAGGAAGACTATGTTTCATCCTAGTGGGATATTTCGATTCACCCGAAATAAGTCCTTTAGGACAATGTCAATTGACATAACTCGCAGTTTTTTGTTCGGTTGATTATTAAGTTTCATCAATGAGGAAGATTGGTACTCGTTCGTGCTTTGTATTGGAGATTGTACGTGTCCTGGTGTTTTTTATGGAGATTGTTACATGTTCAATAATCGATTATGAAGACCGTTACTTGTTCGAGTGTTTATTATCAAGATCGTTACTTGTTCGATGGGCCATTGCAGAGGTTATTACGTGTTCGTGACATCACTCGAAGACAACTTTTACAACAATCTAAAGGACTTAAATGGCTTCAAGTAGTGCGGAAGAAATGGCGGAACCAGGAAAAAATTTCGGGGTGGTCTTAGTATATAAACCGCAAAGCTAAAAAAAAAATCCGGGAAAAAAATAAAAATTGTTTGTAGTAGGATTTGAACTTACAACCTAGAATTATGAAGACTAAAAAGGGTTTGTTCTTAAACCACTAGGATATAAGTTTTTTGTTCAAGAAAAAGACACATAACATACTAATATTAACACTACTACAATAATAAAATTTTGGAGGGGGCTTGGGACCATATGGGGGGGGGGCGGGGGCTTGTGACCATTTGGGGGGGGGGGCTTGAGACCACCCCGGGCATAGGGTGGGTCCGCCCGACGAAGAATCCTTGAGGATTTCGTAATACAGTTTCAATCTTCAAATTGATGATAAAACTCCCTCTGCGGTATGTTGTGGATTTCTTTAATTTTTGGTCGAAGAATAGGTACGTATGTTATCTACGTTCAATTATTAATGTTAAAGAACCATTCTTCTATTTACTCGAGGGTTCAAATTACTACTGTTTTGATTGCTAAATATATTAATTTATTATTTGGTAGATTATAAGTCTTCTTTTGAAAATTTCGTTGGATAGCTTGCTGATCCACCATGTGTTGGTGGTAGTATTTCATGATAATTGCTTTATCATGTGTATTTGTTCTCGTGTTTACGGAGAAAGCTTTGCACTTTCATTTGTGTAGTGTTAGTGATGCTTTTGGAATCCAGTTGGTAATTACATTGGAAAATATTGCTCGTAAATGCAAAATATATTACCTTGCCACTAGCAGCAACATAAATTGCAATTTTTTGTGTGTGGTATGTAATGCCTTAGTAGATGTTTTTCTTCTACTAGTGCGGGGATACACTGCTAGTATCAGGAGCGTCCCTGTCCAAATTCATTGATTTTCGGGGGGCCTCCGGGCCATGGCCCCCTTGGCCCCTGGCTAGTATAATTAATTACAAGAAGAAGGAGGATGAATTTAAACTGAGAATAAGGAAAATATCTGTGAGAAACCATTGATGCGTAAATCTTAATTTTGATGGCTTATCGTTAATATTGTTGGGAATATTGTGTGTCTAAATTTCGTTGAGAAATTGGTGTTACGAGGATGAGCTAAAATGTTTGAGATGATTTTTGTTTCATGATTTTCTGTGTTCCAAGTAATCATGGAATTGTGGGGTATAGATAAATATTTAACAACATTGTAGCGTTGAACTACACATTGGGTTTGTTATAGCTTGCGAGTGTGGTATAAAGAAATTAATTATATGTGATGATTATTAATACAAAATGTTTTGCACACATGCATGACGAAAAATAATATGTATTTTTATTTGTAGAGTGAAATCAATGCTTACTAATCAATTATTGATTCATTTTATCTTGTTTCAAAGGGACCAAGCATGTCGAGTGTGATAGTATCAAAATTTGTGTGTAAATGTACACAATCTTTTCGTTGTTGACAATTATGGAGATATAATAATTTGTTGCAGATGTATCATGTTGTTGTCTATTAGGACATATTGGAGATGTTTTATAATACTTCTACATCAAACTTATTATGATGAGAAATTGCTTTAAACACGTTGAATTATTTAACATACATGTGTGTCATTTCTGTAAATGTTCTATCATGTTTATCTGTTAAAGTGTTTGGGCTTGACTTGCTTTTTCTCACCAAGGGGAAAAATTATTATTGGCAATCAACGGAATGGAATGTATTATACAATGAAAAATTGAGTTTGCATAGTGACACGGTAGATGTTTCCAGCATCGTCAAAAGTCGATGTGATAAACATATTGCAATATCAATATTGCGTATGCTTTGAGTTGACTCGTAGAGGTACTCATGATTTCAATTGAGTACATTGGTTATGCAACTCAATGGTATCCTATATTGTGTCTTCCCCCGTGCAAGAATGTGGGTAATGATGTTAATTGAATGACAAATTCAATTTACATAATATCCTCGATATTTATATATATTATCCTACTGTGGGGGTGATATGATTGATGTCAGAGTTTTAATTCTAGACCTGATTGATACTGATTTTAAAATTTTAAGAGATACTACCTGAGTATCGTTTATGGAAGAATTCAGTATCATTGTAATTTTGTCTATATGACAACTCATATTTTGAAAATGGTATAAAATTGAGACGACGTCAAACAAAACCATTGTTGATAATGAAAATTTCATTCAACATATAAAGTCATAAGTCCTGATCAAACTTATGAATATGGTATATTCTAAACATCGAGGGGATGAGACCAAATGCCAATTATATGTCAATGAGGATGGAAACCCAACCTATGTGATTGGAGATCCCAAGAATTAGGTTCATATGGGTAATAACAAAAGTCTCCATTAGACCTGGGAAGCACTAAAATAAATAATTAATGTCTCTCCTATGGTGTGTGAATAGTGCTCAGAGTCACTACTGCAAATAAACTAAGAGGGATGAGTAAAGCTCTTAATGAATTCATAGTCATTCTGGATGGTGTAATAAAAGCAGCATACACTTGATGAATTCACATATATGAGAGTGGAGTGGGGCCGCTCCCATGAGATGATTTTGGTTAAATCTCTAGAGCACTCATGAATAACTAGGCGCGCGCACGGCCAAAATGCGCAAAACCACGTTGAACAATGGTATAATAGAGGAGTGTAAAGTGATTGGTAAAACTACTAGCTTACAATAATGATTCATTGGTTCATAGAAGCTTGCTTCACCATTGTTTCAGTAAGTTAAGTTTTACTCTTTCTAGAATCGGTTCATAGTCCAAAAGACACCAACTTCGGTATGTTACACTCATGTATAAGCCCAGCAAAATGTGTAATGTGTTATGTTTTCTATACTTTTGAAATATGTGGGGATTGTTGGAAAAATTAGATTATTTCAAAAGTTTAAATTATGTTGTGACAAAAGTATATAATTTATAAGTTATAATTATATCTTTTAATTTCAAAGATGGTAAGTGATTTTAAGCATTTAAAGATAAGTATACAACTACCTAGCATGACTTGGTCAATTTGTTATCCACATATTTGAGGGAACTAGCCGACTTTTGGGGGGAGTAGTTAATATTTGGTTTGATTGCTCTGATGTCGATACCCTCTACTATATATATGGGAAACCAGGTAGAAGAAAGGAAAAATATATTATATCAGAGTTTTAGAAGCTTTCTATTTCATCATCTGTAGTTTATATATTTAATCACAAATTGCTGGTCAGATTACATTAATAATATATCATTGATTCATGGTTCCCTTTATTGAGAAGGAAGACTATGTTTCATCCTAGTGGGATATTTCGATTCACCCGAAATAAGTCCTTTAGGACAATGTCAATTGACATAACTCGCAGTTTTTTGTTCGGTTGATTATTATGTTTCATCAATGAGGAAGATTGGTACTCGTTCGTGCTTTGTATTGGAGATTGTACGTGTCCTGGTGTTTTTTATGGAGATCGTTACATGTTCAATAATCGATTATGAAGACCGTTACTTGTTCGAGTGTTTATTATCAAGATCGTTACTTGTTCGATGGGCCATTGCAGAGGTTATTACGTGTTCGTGACATCACTCGAAGACAACTTTTACAACAATCTAAAGGACTTAAATGGCTTCAAGTAGTGCAGGAAGAAATGGCGGAACCAGGAAAAAATTTCGGGGTGGTCTTAGTATATAAACTGCAAAGCTAAAAAAAAATCCGGGAAAAAAAAAAAAAATGTTTGTAGTAGGATTTGAACTTACAACCTAGAATTATGAAGACTAAAAAGGGTTTGTTCTTAAACCACTAGGATATAAGTTTTTTGTTCAAGAAAAAGACACATAACATACTAATATTAACACTACTACAATAATAAAATTTTGAGGGGGCTTGGGACCATATGGGGGGGGGGGGGGGGGCGGGAGCTTGTGACCATTTGGGGGGGGGCTTGAGACCACCCCGGGCATAGGGTGGGTCCGCCCGACGAAGAATCCTTGAGGATTTCGTAATACAGTTTCAATCTTCAAATTGATGATAAAACTCCCTCTGCGGTATGTTGTGGATTTCTTTAATTTTTGGTCGAAGAATAGGTACGTATGTTATCTACGTTCAATTATTAATGTTAAAGAACCATTCTTCTATTTACTCGAGGGTTCAAATTACTACTGTTTTGATTGCTAAAAATATTAATTTATTATTTGGTAGATTATAAGTCTTCTTTTGAAAATTTCGTTGGATAGCTTGCTGATCCACCATGTGTTGGTGGTAGTATTTGATGATAATTGCTTTATCATGTGTATTTGTTCTCGTGTTTACGGAGAAAGCTTTGCACTTTCATTTGTGTAGTGTTAGTGATGCTTTTGGAATCCGGTTGGTAATTACATTGGAAAATATTGCTCGTAAATGCAAAATATATTACCTTGCCACTAGCAGCAACATAAATTGCAATTTTTTGTGTGTGGTATGTAATGCCTTAGTAGATGTTTTTCTTCTACTAGTGCGGGGATACACTGCTAGTATCAGGAGCGTCCCTGTCCAAATTCATTGATTTTCGGGGGGCCTCCGGGCCATGGCCCCCTTGGCCCCTGGCTAGTATAATTAATTACAAGAAGAAGGAGGATGAATTTAAACTGAGAATAAGGAAAATATCTCGTGAGAAACCATTGATGCGTAAATCTTAATTTTGATGGCTTATCGTTAATATTGTTGGGAATATTGTGTGTCTAAATTTCGTTGAGAAATTGGTGTTACGAGGATGAGCTAAAATGTTTGAGATGATTTTTGTTTCATGATTTTCTGTGTTCCAAGTAATCATGGAATTGTGGGGTATAGATAAATATTTAACAACATTGTAGCGTTGAACTACACATTGGGTTTGTTATAGCTTGCGATTGTGATATAAAGAAATTAATTATATGTGATGATTATTAATACAAAATGTTTTGCACACATGCATGACGAAAAATAATATGTATTTTTATTTGTAGAGTGAAATCAATGCTTGCTAATCAATTATTGATTCATTTTATCTTGTTTCAAAGGGACCAAGCATGTCGAGTGTGATAGTATCAAAATTTGTGTGTAAATGTACACAATCTTTTCGTTGTTGACAATTATGGAGATATAATAATTTGTTGCAGATGTATCATGTTGTTGTCTATTAGGACATATTGGAGATGTTTTATAATACTTCTACATCCAACTTATTATGATGAGAAATTGCTTTAAACACGTTGAATTATTTAACATACATGTGTGTCATTTCTGTAAATGTTCTACCATGTTTATCTGTTAAAGTGTTTGGGCTTGACTTGCTTTTTCTCACCAAGGGGAAAAATTATTATTGGCAATCAACGGAATGGAATGTATTATACAATGAAAAATTGAGTTTGCATAGTGACACGGTCTACATGTTCCAGTTCGTCAAAAGTCTGATGTGATAAACATATTGCAATATCAATATTACGTATGCTTTGTGTTGACTCGTAGAGGTACTCATGATTTCAATTGAGTACATTGGTTATGCAACTCAATGGCATCCTATATTGTGTCTTCCCCCGTGCAAAAATGTGGGTAATGATGTTAATTGAATGACAAGTTCAATTTACATAATATCCTCGATATTTATATATATTATCCTACTGTGGGGGTGATATGATTGATGTCAGAGTTTTAATTCTAGACCTGATTGATACTGATTTTAAAATTTTAAGAGATACTACCTGAGTATCGTTTATGGAAGAATTCAGTATCATTGTAATTTTGTCTATATGACAACTCATATTTTGAAAATGGTATAAAATTGAGACGACGTCAAACAAAACCATTGTTGATAATGAAAATTTCATTCAACATATAAAGTCATAAGTCCTTATCAAACTTATGAATATGGTATATTCTAAACATCGAGGGGATGAGACCAAATGCCAATTATATGTCAATGAGGATGGAAACCCAACCTATGTGATTGGAGATCCCATGAATTAGGTTCATATGGGTAATAACAAAAGTCTCCATTAGACCTGGGAGGCACTAAAATAAATAATTAATGTCTCTCCTATGGTGTGTGAATAGTGCTCAGAGTCACAACTGCAAATAAACTAAGAGGGATGAGTAAAGCTCTTAATGAATTCATAGTCATTCTGGATGGTGTAATAAAAGCAGCATACACTTGATGAATTCACATATATGAGTGTGGTGTGGGGCCGCTCCCATGAGATGATTTTGGCTAAATCTCTAGAGCACTCATGAATAACTAGGCGCGCGCACGGCCAAAATGCGCAAAACCACGTTGAACAATGGTATAATAGAGGAGTGTAAAGTGAATGGTAAAACTACTAGCTTACAATAATGATTCATTGGTTCATAGAAGCTTGCTTCACCATTGTTTCAGTAAGTTAAGTTTTACTCATTCTAGAATCTGGTTCATAGTACAAAAGACACCAACTTCGGTATGTTACACTCATGTATAAGCCCAGCAAAATGTGTAATGAGTTATGTTTTCTATACTTTTGAAATATGTGGGGATTGTTGGAAAAATTAGATTATTTCAAAAGTTTAAATTATGTTGTGACAAAAGTATATAATTTATAAGTTATAATTATATCTTTTAATTTCAAAGATGGTAAGTGATTTTAAGCATTTAAAGATAAGTATACAACTACCTAGCATGACTTGGTCAATTTGTTATCCACATATTTGAGGGAACTAGCCGACTTTTGGGGGAGTAGTTAATATTTTGTTTGATTGCTCGATGTCGATACCCTCTACTATATATATGGGAAAGCAGGTAGAAGAAAGGAAAAATATATTATATCAGAGTTTTAGAAGCTTTCTATTTCATCATCTGTAGTTTATATATTTAATCACAAATTACTGGTCAGATTACATTAATAATATATCATTGATTCATGGTTCCCTTTATTGAGAAGGAAGACTATGTTTCATCGTAGTGGGATATTTCGATTCACCCGAAATAAGTCCTTTAGGACAATGTCAATTGACATAACTCGCAGTTTTTTGTTCGGTTGATTATTATGTTTCATCAATGAGGAAGATTGGTACTCGTTCGTGCTTTGTATTGGAGATTGTACATGTCCTGGTGTTTTTTATGGAGATCGTTACATGTTCAATAATCGATTATGAAGACCGTTACTTGTTCGAGTGTTTATTATCAAGATCGTTACTTGTTCGATGGGCCATTGCAGAGGTTATTACGTGTTCGTGACTTCACTCGAAGACATCTTTTACAACAATCTAAAGGACTTAAATGGCTTCAAGTAGTGCAGGAAGAAATGGTGGAACCAGGAAAAAATTTCGGGGTGGTCTTAGTATATAAACTGCAAAGCTAAAAAAAAAATCCGGGAAAAAAAATAAAAAATGTATGTAGTAGGATTTGAACTTACAACCTAGAATTATGAAGACTAAAAAGGGTTTGTTCTTAAACCACTAGGATATAAGTTTTTTTGTTCAAGAAAAAGACACATAACATACTAATATTAACACTACTACAATAATAAAATTTTGGAGGGGGCTTGGGACCATATGGGGGGGCGGGGGTTTGTGACCATTTGGGCGGGGGGGGGGGGCTTGAGACCACCCCGGGCATAGGGTGGGTCCGCCCGACGAAGAATCCTTGAGGATTTCGTAATACAGTTTCAATCTTCAAATTGATGATAAAACTCCCTCTGCGGTATGTTGTGGATTTCTTTAATTTTTGGTCGAAGAATAGGTACGTATGTTATCTACGTTCAATTATTAATGTTAAAGAACCATTCTTCTATTTACTCGTGGGTTCAAATTACTACTGTTTTGATTGCTAAATATAATAATTTATTATTTGGTAGATTATAAGTCTTCTTTTGAAAATTTCGTTGGATAGCTTGCTGATCCACCATGTGTTGGTGGTAGTATTTGATGATAATTGCTTTATCATGTGTATTTGTTCTCGTGTTTACGGAGAAAGCTTTGCACTTTCATTTGTGTAGTGTTAGTGATGCTTTTGGAATCCAGTTGGTAATTACATTGGAAAATATTGCTCGTAAATGCAAAACATATTACCTTGCCACTAGCAGCAACATAAATTGCAATTTTTTGTGTGTGGTATGTAATGCCTTAGTAGATGTTTTTCTTCTACTAGTGCGGGGATACACTGATAGTATCAGGAGCGTCCCTGTCCAAATTGATTGATTTTCGGGGGGCCTCCGGGCCATGGCCCCCTTGGCCCCCCACAGGGGCGCCCCTGGCTAGTATAATTAATTACAAGAAGAAGGAGGATGAATTTAAACTGAGAATAAGGAAAATATCTGTGAGAAACCCTTGATGCGTAAATCTTAATTTTGATGGCTTATCGTTAATATTGTTGGGAATATTGTGTGTCTAAATTTCGTTGAGAAATTGGTGTTACGAGGATGAGCTAAAATGTTTGAGATGATTTTTGTTTCATGATTTTCTGTGTTCCAAGTAATCATGGAATTGTGGGGTATAGATAAATATTTAACAACATTGTAGCATTGAACTACACATTGGGTTTGTTATAGCTTGCGAGTGTGATATAAAGAAATTAATTATATGTGATGATTATTAATACAAAATGTTTTGCACACGTGCATGACGAAAAATAATATGTATTTTTATTTGTAGAGTGAAATCAATGCTTACTAATCAATTATTGATTCATTTTATCTTGTTTCAAAGGGACCAAGCATGTCGAGTGTGATAGTATCAAAATTTTTGTGTAAATGTACACAATCTTTTCGTTGTTGACAATTATGGAGATATAATAATTTGTTGCAGATGTATCATGTTGTTGTCTATTAGGACATATTGGAGATGTTTTATAATACTTCTGCATCAACTTATTATGATGAGAAATTGCTTTAAACACGTTGAATTATTTAACATACATGTGTGTCATTTCTGTAAATGTTCTATCATGTTTATCTGTTAAAGTGTTTGGGCTTGACTTGCTTTTTCTCACCAAGGGGAAAAATTATTATTGGCAATCAACGGAATGGAATGTATTATACAATGAAAAATTGAGTTTGCATAGTGACACGGTCTAGATGTATCCAGACTGTCAAAAGTCTGATGTGATAAACATATTGCAATATCAATATTGCGTATGCTTTGAGTAGACTCGTAGAGGTACTCATGATTTCAATTGAGTACATTGGTTATGCAACTCAATGATATCATATATTGTGTCTTCCCCCGTGCAAGAATATGGATAATGATGTTAATTGAATGACAAATTCAATTTACATAATATCCTCGATATTTATATATATTATCCTATTGTGGGGGTGATAATGATTGATGTCAGAGTTTTAATTCTAGATCTGATTGATACTGATTTTAAAATTTTAAGAGATACTACATGAGTATTGTTTATGGAAGAATTCAGTATCATTGTAATTTTGTCTATATGACAACTCATATTTTGAAAATGGTATAAAATTGAGACGACGTCATACAAAACCATTGTTGATAATGAAAATTTCATTCAACATATAAAGTCATAAGTCCGGATCAAACTTATGAATATGGTATATTCTAAACATCGAGGGGATGAGACCAAATACCAATTACATGTCAATGAGGATGGAAACCCAACCTATGTGATTGGAGATCCCATGAATTAGGTTTATATGGGTAATAACAAAAGTCTCCATTAGACTTGGGAAGCACTAAAATAAATAATTAATGTCTCTCCTTTGGTGTGTGAATTCATAGTCATTCTGGATGGTGTAATAAAAGCAGCATACACTTGATGAATTCACCTATATGAGTGTGGAGTGGTGCCGCTCCCATGAGATGATTTTGGCTAAATCTCTAGAGCACTCATGAATAACTAGGCGCGAGCACGGCCAAAATGCGCAAAACCGCGTTGAACAATGGTATAATAGAGGAGTGTAAAGTGATTGGTAAAACTACTAGCTTACAATAATGATTCAGTGGTTCATAGAAGCTTGCTTCACCATTGTTTCAGTAAGTTAAGTTTTACTCTTTCTAGAATCTGGTTCATAGTCCAAAAGACACCAACTTCGGTATGTTACACTCATGTATAAGCCCAACAAAATGTGTAATGTGTTATGTTTTCTATACTTTTGAAATATGTGGGGATTGTTGAAAAAATTAGATTATTTCAAAAGTTTAAAATATATTGTGACAAAAGTATATAATTTATAAGTTATAATTATATCTTTTAATTTCAAAGATGGTAAATGATTTTAAGCATTTAAAGATAAGTATACAACTACCTAGCATGACTTGGTCAATTTGTTATCCACATATTTGAGGGAACTAGCCGACTTTTGCGGGGAGTAGTTAATATTTGGTTTGATTGCTCTGATGTCGATACCCTCTACTATATATATGGGAAAGCAGGTAGAAGAAAGGAAAAATATATTATATCAGAGTTTTAGATGCTTTCTATTTCATCATCTGTAGTTTATATATTTAATCACAAATTGCTGGTCAGATTACATTAATAATATATCATTGATTCCTGGTTCCCTTTCTTGAGAAGGAAGACTATGTTTCATCCTAGTGGGATATTTCGATTCACCCGAAATAAGTCCTTTAGGACAATGTCAATTGACATAACTTGCACTTTTTTGTTCGGTTGATTATTATGTTTCATCAATGAGGAAGATTGGTACTCGTTCGTGCTTTGTATTGGAGATTGTACGTGTCCTGGTGTTTTTTATGGAGATCGTTACATGTTCAATAATCGATTATGAAGATCGTTACATGTTCAATAATCGATTATGAAGACCGTTACTTGTTCGAGTGTTTATTATCAAGATCTTTACTTGTTCGATGGGCCATTGCAGATGCTATTACGTGTTCGTGACATCACTCGAAGCCAACTTTTACAACATCCGGAACCAACTAGTCCGACTAGTTCGGAGTTTGGCTCGGGTCGCGTCAATAGATTCTGATTCTTACTCATCAGGGGTAAAGCCTAACCAGATCTTTCAACATGATGCATGTCGAAGATATTATTAATAAGGATTAATTATTTATGTATTTATCTATTATTTGTATTTAGTATTTATCTATTACTTGGTGGCCAAGATAGTTGAGCCTATAAATACACACATGTAATCAATCATTGAATTAATGGAAAATCACTTTTCTCTCTACTATTTTCTCTACTATTATAATTACAATATGGTATCAGAATATAGTTCGTTTCTTCTCTCAGAACCTTTACGTTGAATTTTTCCTTCCTTTCAAAAAAGCGAAAAAAAACCCTAGCCGCCCCCTTTCATCTTCAAATTATCATATTGAAAAACGTAAAGAACGAGCATGTAGTAAGTAAGAAAAAATACATTACCTTACAATTATGATTTGGATGCAAATTTTGTGATGCCAGGAAATAACTTGTATTCATGAAAACCGTGTTGATCGCTCAGGGTGGACAATACCTGTAGAAGTACCAAGATGCTTGAAGACAGTTATAATTGAAGGTTATCATGGTTTCGACCATGAGCGTGAAATGATAGGTTATATATTAAAGCATAGAAGTGTTGTTGAACTTTTGATGATATCTTGTGATATCTTCTTGAGGGATAGTGCAAGGTTAGAGCTGGTTCAAGAGATATGTAAGTTTCCAAGAAAGTCCCCGGTTTGTGAGGTTGAATTCTTCAGGTAATTTGTAACCCATCCTCTACCAGTTGATTCCAAGCATTCATTTAGTTATATTTCCAAGGGTGAAAGTTGCTTGTGTGTGCTTGTGATGTTTTGATTGTCTTATTTGATTGTGAGTTTAAATATCTTGAGATGATATATATCAAATTTGTTTCCTATAGTAGGCTTCTACAGATTGTAGTTCTCTAATCTTATTGAAGAAACATGCATTACATCCGTTATACAACTATAGCATATGACTCAGATTTCAAAAGAGATGGTATCTCAAATTCTACATTTTTCTTGTTGCATTGAGCAATACGTGTGAGGTTTCAAACATTTATTTTTGTTCTAAAGCTTTTCCTCGTGATCAACAAGTTGCTTCGAGGACATTTGAATTAGCTTGTGATCTAGATTACACTGAACTAGTTTTTGATGTGCATAGCTTTGATCGTACGTGGACCTGTTCTGCAGAGCTCAGCCATTTGTTGCATATCCTACTCTTATCATTTGCAGGTCTAGTTACCCTTGTATGGCCAAATTTTTTGGATGATTGATGACCTCTGCAGATATATTTGTAGCCACCTTATTTGTCATGATTTGCTTAAAGAACGGTTTGTATAACCTTCATTTGAGGATGCCAATGTGATTCCTAAAGCTAATTATAGGTGATGAGCAAGCTGTTTTTTGTAGATCAGATACACATGGCTAGTAATGCTATCTGTTCATGTTGTAGTTTGTCTAACAAAAAAAAAAGGAATGATTTATAAACAACAATTAGTTAAACCTCAACCGGATTCCTCACAACCGCATGACTGTTCAATAAATTAGCACTCCCTCCGTCCCATTTTGTTTGGGACATTTGACTTTTCAACCGCTTACGAAACGTCTAATTAATCCTTCGAATTTCATCAAATGGTCTAATACTTTATTAGAATATATTACTTTATACGGGTTCGTCGACAAGGATTATATGGCTACGATTCAACACACCGAAAATTCTAAACGGGCGTGGGACACTCTTCTCGACACGTTTGGGAAACAAAGCAAGGGTCGTGTTCGACATCTCAAACTCGCGCTTAAATTCTATTACCAAAGGTACAATGTCCATTTCTCGGTACTTCACTTTGCCGTTAAAAATGTTGCTTGATGATCTTGCGGCTCTTGATGCAAAGGTACACGATGATGACTTGGTTGAATTAATTTTAAAAAATCTTGGTAGTGATTATCAGGGCCTCGTCAGTGCCATTCAGGCTCGTGATGATACTATTTCTATGCCGTTGTTACATGAAAAATTACTTATGCATGAAGCGTCACTTTTACATAGTCCGTCTGTTGCACCCCCTGCGTATACTGCTTTCCCTGCTTATCCTTCCCCCCGTCCCATGCATGTTCCGGCCAATACCTCTTATTCCCCTTACCAGCAACTCCCTCGGCCCCCCCTCCTCTCCTGCCGACAGCTCCCAGTCCCTACCCGAGACCCCAAACGCATGCCCCTTCCCCCAAAACTGCGTCTGCCCGCCCCTCTAAAGCCTATCAAGGCTTCTGCCAACTCTGTGGTGTCCAGGGTCATGTTGCCACTCGTTGCACCGCTTACCCTCTCTACAATAATCTCCCACGTCCACCCAGAAACCAAGGTCCCTCTCGGCCTCTTGAGCGGCCCCATGCTCATGTCGCCCACACTGCTCCTCCCAGCCCTCCTCTGCAGTACTCTGATCCTTCTGCTACTTGGATGCTTGATAGTGGTGCCTCTCATCATATGACGCAGGAACTCAATCTACTATCTCTTCACTCTCCCTACCAAGGTATGGATCGTATTATCATTGGTGATGGTAGCTCTTTGGCTATCACTCACATTGGTTCTACCTATCTTTCATCCTTCAAGTTAAATCATGTGCTTTGTGTACCTTCCCTTTCTCGCAATTTATTATCTGTCCAGAAATTTTGCCATGATAATTCTGTTTCTATTGAATTCTTATCTGATTCGTTTTTGGTGAAGGATTTGAAGACTGGCAAATGCCTCCACCAAGGACAAGTCAGTGATGGAGCCTATGTGTGGTCCTCCACAGCTCTCTTTGCCTTTTCTGCTTCCAAAGCTTCTGCCGCCACTTGGCATCTCCCATTGCGGCCATCCTGCTTTTCCTATTATTCAGAATCTTGCAAGCAATAATTTTTTAGAATTATCTATTGTTTCACATTCTTCTTGTGATTCTTGCTTATGTAATAAGAGCCATAGGCTCCCCTTTTCGGATTCCACTTTGTCTACTACTCGTCCTTTGGAAGTTATTTATTCTGATGTTTGGTCATCACCTGTTTACTCTGTTGATAATTTTAAATATTATGTTCTCTTTGTTGATCATTTCACTCGTTACATGTGGATATACCCACTTGCATGTAAATCTGACGTATATAATACCTTTATTAAATTCAAGAACTATGTCGAAAAATTGTTAGATGTTCCTATCAAAACGCTCTATTCTGATAATGGCACTGAGTACATTAAGTTACGTCCCTTTCTCTCCGAGCATGGCATCTCTCATTTCACTTCCCCCACCTACACCCCGCAGCACAACGGCATCTCTGAACGCCGGCACTTGCATATAGCCGAAACCGCCCTCACTCTTCTTGCCCATGCCAAAATCCCCGTCACCTATTGGTCCTATGCCGTTAGTACCGCAGTTTACCTCATCAATCGCATGCCCACTAAAAATCTTAATATGCTTTCACCGCATCTCAAGCTCTTTTCCAAGCCTCCCAATTACTCTAAGCTCCGCGTCTTCGGTTGCCTTTGCTATCCATGGCTTAAACCATACAATCCCCACAAGCTTGCACCTACATCCAAGCCGTGCATATTTCTTGGTTATGCACTCACACAAAGCGCTTATCTTTGCTATGACGTCTCTGAGTCCCGTATGCATATTTCCCGTGATGTTCGATTTGTGGAGGACATTTTTCCCTTTGCTAGCATCTCCTCCGACTCCTCCTTACCCCCGCTAACCGCACTCCTTCCCTCTCTCGTCTCATGAAACCGTGGCTGTCCCTATCTCTCCACCACCCCTCACGGCCCCCGCACCACACCGTAGGGATTTATGAGCCATCCGCAAGCCCCTCCTCCTCCTCCTCTTCTTCCTCCCCCACCGCCGTCCCCTCTCCTTCCTCTTCGTCACCCTTCCCGCCGCCTCCACCTCCCCCTCCCCCCCGCCACAACATCCCATGACCACTCGCTCTCAAAATAAAATCTACAAACCTCGAAAACTCTTTAACCTTCAAGCTCAACCGCACAACCGCTACCTAGATACGGAGCCCTCAACCCTTAGCGAGGCATTGCGGTGTCCGCGGTGGTGTGTTGCCATGTCGATGAGTATAGTGCACTTCTTCGCAATGACATGTGGTCGTTAGTTCCCCCTGCTTGATGGTTTAAATATAGTTGGTTGTAAGTGGGTCTTCCGAATTAAACGGAATCCGGATGGCTCGATTGATAAATACAAGGCTCGGCTGGTTGCCAAAGGGTTTACACAACGTCCTGGTTTGGATTACTTCGAAACTTTTAGTCCTGTTGTTAAACCTGTTACGATCCGTCTCGTCCTTAGTATTGCAGTTTCCTTTGGTTGGTCTCTTCGCCAACTCGATGTCAATAACGCCTTCTTACAGGGGACACTAAATGAAGATGTGTATATGTCTCAACCACCTGGGTTTGAGGATGCAACGAAACCCACTTTTGTGTGCAAACTTCGCAAGGCGATTTATGGTCTTAAGCAGGCACCTCGGGCTTGGTACCATGAGCTTAAGTCTTTTGTCCTTACCATGGGTTTTTTCAACTCTGCAGCCGATCCTTCTTTATTTGTTTATCGCACATCTACCAGCATTACTTTTCTCTTGGTATACGTCGATGACATCATTGTTACAGGTAGCTCCAGTGAGCAGGTTCAGAGTGTTATTAAACAGTTAGGCTCTCGGTTCTCTATCAAGGACCTTGGGCCCCTTTCGTATTTTTTGGGAGTTGAGGTCACTCATTCGACCCTTGGTTTATTACTTACGCAGACCAGGTACACACGTGAGCTGCTTTCTCAGGTTCATATGGAGGATTCTAAAGCAGTTTCCACGCCCATGCCAGCTGACGCCTTTTCGGGTGATCCTATTGTTTCTCCTCCTTATGCCGATCCGACTCAGTATCGTCAGGTTTTGGGTGCCTTACAGTACTTATGCTTTACGAGAGTTGATATTCAGTTTGCTGTTAATAAGCTTTCCCAGTTTATGCATGCACCGACAGAGTATCATTGGATGCTTGTCAAACGTCTCTTGCGCTACTTGTCTGGCACTCCTACTATGGGTTTACAGTTATATCGGGAGTCTCCTTTGGCGTTACATGCTTTTTCAGATTCTGACTGGGCAGGAAACAGGGATGCTTTGGATATCACGACCACCGCTCTTCGCGTATGTGCCGGGTTATACCTCTACCTCTTCATCTCTCTATATAAACTCGGTCACAACATTATACTTTTTTGTTATTCATTTATGTACTTTAAGTTTCACTTTATCATAACCCTAATAATATTACACCAATTAACGAAATTCCAAGGATTAATTAGATTTTTCGTTAGCGGCTGAAATTGTGAAATGTCCCAAACAAAATGGGACGGAAGGAGTAATAAGTTTTCTAATATATAGTGGTCACCGGTTTGTTTTTTTTTTGTTGTATATGTATATATATCTACTTATGTTAAAAAGCTTTTTAAGTGTTAAATTACAACTTCGATGAATTTAGTGGGAACTTTTGGATTGTTCTAATTGATCTAATCTTTTTGGTTTAGCTTTAAGAAATGACATGATGGTTCAGTCTCCCTTCTGTCATAGGATTTTATGAATAGTTGTTATTGATATTCAATGGGATCACACTTAGGTTTATCATTATGCAACTTTCATTGGTGACAATCCAAAAATTGTCTCCTTCAAATTTAGGGTTCTTACTCTTAATGATAACATAGGGAAACTCCGGAATATGAAGATTATAATGAGGGGGATTATTTGGGGGTGATTTAGAATGCACTTGAGATGTTGTTCCTCAAGCTGCCTACGTATCTAATATCTGAATTGGAATCAAGTCTCCGTAGTTCCTTAGGGAATGTTTATATAGAGGGGCGTTGGCCCTAAGGTTTAATGTGGCGTGTCTATGAGGGACACTACTCAACGTGTTCCCTAAGGAAAAGATTATGATTCATAAATCCCCTTGATTTTAAGAGATAGATATGGTATTCAAATATTATCATTAAATGATAAGGATTCGAGCCTTTATTATTTAGGATTTTACAATAATGACCTCGTTATTGGTCGAACGAGGTACGAGATTAAAGATAAGTTCTGCCAGGAATATACTGGGGTGGCGGGCTGAACTCCATCCATTACGGAACCGCTCAAGCCTGAGGACCTATTCCGATCCTGGAGATCGACGGGGACCGCCTCACCGACTACTAGAAGTGTAGTACCCGACTTCTCTCCGACCTATTCCGATCTTGGGAATAGTGGCGGCAGAACGAATAGGCGAGCCCCCAGGGCTCGTTCCTAGGAGGTCAAAAGTGGTTTACTTCCCTAAGTCAAGTGTTGAGCTACCAACATGGTGCCACGTGGATGAGTCCATTTTCTGGCAGCATCATAAACCCCAAAGATCCAGCCGATCTTGAGTGGGTCGGTTCGGATCTATCATGGTGGCTCGGCACGAATGTCTTGATGTGTGAAATCTGAAGTTAGATCAGGGGATTGCTAGGTGTCGGGTCTAGTGCATGACGCATGATAGCTATTCTAGGAAACAAGGCGTCACTGCCTGTTTGGGGCCGTTTTTCGAGGTTAGTGGGGAGTTATGCTCTAGTTCTATTTAAACGTCATTTTATTCGTGGTCATATTATCTGGTAATCATTATCATTACGCCATTTTTCCTTCTTATTACGCCTATTCCCATATGTCTGATTCGCTTGGAGAGGAGCCACTTACTCCCAGATCAGAGGCAATAATCAGGGAATCCTAGACCAGGCCCGTGGTTGTTGAAGAAATTCCTTGGGTCCCTCCTCAACCATCACTCGTTGCTTCGTCGGCGCCATCATCAAGCACCTTCGATTCTTCCTTTAGGCATAATATTCAGAAGGCCACTCACGATATTATAGGGGGCCATGGGTTGTCCTCGGTTCTGGCACAGAGCAGTGTGAAGCATATCTGTAGAGAGTATGAAATAAATCATGAAGAGTTTGCTCCATTGCTCCCAGCGGAACCCCGTCCCTTTGCTTCTCATCCCCCGGGGGGTTATTTTGTGGTCTATGAGGCCCAACTGAAAGCGGGTCTGAGGCTACCATTGTGTCCTGCGTTGGTGGCAGTGCTGAGACATTATGGATTGGGGGTGGCTCAGCTGGCTCCTTCGGGAGTGCGGACAGTATTAGGTTTTATCGTACTTTGCAGGGTGGCCGAGGTGCAGTTCGCTGTAGGCCTGTTCCGATCTTTCTATCGCCTATCCCAGAGTCCGGGACCGAGGGGATGGTATCATTTTTCCCGCCGATCTAGGGTTCCAGAAATGATGCTTGAGGGTCCTAAGTATGGCGCGTGGCGGGGACGTTTCTTCTTTGTCCGAGATCAGGGAGATTCCAAGCTGGGATGCTGGAACACCAGTACCTTACAAAGGGACGAGTGCCCACGGCTTCCCAACTCTACTAGGGTGGATGCCATACGGAACGCAGGGGCTGTTCTAAGGCTACGTGAGCTGTCATCCGAACTAATCACTGCGGCACGGCTGGACGATGCCGGACCTGATCCTTATCACCCTCTGGATGATGTCCGTCGTCTCCGGGTAAGATCTACTTCTATTTGGTATCTTATATGACGATGATGCACTTATTTCTTTCTTGGTGTGGACATTGGCTGGTCTGCTAGCCCCCGATCCAGGAGTGGGAGTAGGGCCCTCGAGCCCTAGGGTGGCCGAGCCCACTGCCCCAAGAGGCCATCGGTCGCCAGTCAGGGTGGTGGGGTCACTTGTTGGTTCTCATACGGCTCACCTGTTGGCCGAACTCGAGGATGACGTTCTGGGGGACCTTCCTTACTCTCCGAGGGGTGCGGACATTCCCATCATAACGGTGAACGAGTGGGAGGATGAAGATGATGAGGAGGAGCCTGAGACTCCTCTAATACGCCGATCTTCTCGCCTTAGGTCGGAGGACATATGTTCGGAGGAGAGAAGGGAAAAAAGGTGCCGAACCGTCACAGGATCGGACTCGGAAGATACTGGAGTTGGCGGGTCGGGAGTTCGTTACGAAGAGTTCGGGACCGATCCCTCTGCCTCGTGCCATATGACCGACGAGGCAAAGGATTTCTCTCAGATGTCTAACATGGAACTAACCGAGGCAGGCTTTGTAGCCATGAAATAGGTAATTCTGACTTGCCGTACACATGGTGCCAACCATACTTTGCCTGAGTTATCTTAACTATATACCGTGCTTTCTTAGGGGACAATCGTAGGGGAAGAGATCTTCTGCCGCCTGGTGCGCTCGGCAACTGAACAGCAAAAGAGGGCTTTAGACTTGAAGTCAAAAGATAATCGTATAAAAGAACTTGAAGAGCGCTTGCGGATACAATCAGAAGAGGCCAAAGGGTTAAGGTCTGAATATGAGGCTCGCCTTCAAGAGTTTATGACCGAACACCTAGAGAAGGAGGCCGAACAGGGGGAGCACATCACGAGGCTTCGGGGAGAGCTTTCGTCGGCCGAGGCTGCTGTTCGAGGTTTCCCCGCCCGGGTTCAAGAGGCTTCCGATAGGGCTGTTGGTGCTTACAAATCTTCTCCCCACTTGGCCGAATCTTTGAAGCGGCTGCTGAGTCCCATAGTGAGGGCTAGTTATACGCAAGGAGTAGACAATTGTCGGGTTCACCACCCTGGCCTTACAATCGACAGTTTAGCTCACCCTTCCTTGTACACTCCTGACGCCGAGTCAGACTACTCTGTTCGGGTGAAAGAGTTTCAAGCAGGGGTGGATCTTGTAACAAAGTAACCTCTATGAGGATACAACCTAGCTAATTTATGGTTGTAAATTTTAATGAAGATTTTTGGTACCTTTTGATTGTTCAGTTGTTGTTTTGTTTTTTTTGTTTGTTTGGTGGCATGGCAGCCCCCCTAGTACGGCATGCCTATGATTATTCCGGAATGGCGTACTAGTGTGTTTTTAAGCTTGATTGCGCAATCAGTTTGTTTTGAAATAGTATGAACATGGCCACTTCGGGCTGGCGACTTGTCAAAAAATGAGTGAGCGGGGCCAGGCTTGTGCTGACTTCTCACCGAGCAAGGCCAGATTGGACTGGTGACTTGCATGCTGAACGCCTCTTGTCAGGTTGATGCTGACCTTTTAATCGGGCAAGGCCAGATCGGACTGGCGACTGGCTTAAGCAAAAATCATAGAATTGAACAAGACGTTTTATAAATAATATCAATTTTATTCAAGAAAAGCAGAACGTAAATAACATTTAAGCAGAATCCGATCATGATACACCTGTTACGGATAGAACCTTCGTAGGTTGTTGGCATGCCAGCTCCTGGGAATGGTTTTCCCCCGGGAGTCGGCTAACTGATAAGCACCCTTTCCATGTACCTTTACCACCTTGTAGGGTCCTTCCCAGTTTGGGTCTAATTTACCTTCAGGACCCGGTCTGCTAACTGCGTTCTTTCGGAGGACCAGATCTCCCTCCTTAAAGTAGGAGTGTTTTACTTTGCTGTCGTAATACTGAGAGATTCTCTGTTTATATCTTGCCATTCGAATGAATGCTATTTCCCTATTTTCCTCTAGGTTGTCCTTTGCATGCCTGATTTCCGTTTCCATATCCGTTTTTTCATGAAGCTCGAGTCTTGGTGACGGCAGTCCGATCTCGGTGGGGATGACAGACTCGCTTCCATACGTTAGGGAGAAAGGTGTTTCTCCTGTTGCGGAGTTCGGTGTCGTTCGGTAGGCCCACAGAATGTTTGGTAGGTGCTCTACCCAACTCTCTCCTTCTTCCTCAAGCCTTTTCTTTAGACCGAATTTGATCTGCCTGTTTGTTTGTTCGACCTGCCCATTAGCCTACGGATAGCCTACTGAGGTAAAATGCTGGGAAATTCCTAACTCTGCGCACCAGGATCGGACACCCTTATCATCGAACTGGGTTCCGTTGTCTGATATAAGAGCCTTGGGGATTCCGTATCTACATACAACATTCTTCCAGATGAATTTTTGAATAACTTTTACGGTAATTGTAGTGAGATGTTCAGCTTCCACCCACTTAGTGAAATAATCCACAGCCACTATAAGGAACTTGAAATTACCCGGTGCCCGGGGTAGGGGTCCGACCAGATCGACTTCCCATTGGTCGAACGGCCAGGCCGCGACAAGAGGTGTCATTTGTTGTGTGGCTAGGTGAGGTATGTTGCTATGTACTTGACATGATTTACACTCACGGACGAGGTCTTCGGCGTCTTGTTGCATGGTCGGCCAGTAGTAGCCGAATAGCATGCACTTACGTGCTAGTGTTCGAGCCCCTAGATGGTTCCCACGGATTCCTAAGTGGATTTCGCGGAGCAAGTAGTTCCCTTCATCCTCTGTTACACATCTGAGCCATGGGGCAACGAAGGATTTCCTATAAAGTATATTGGCGAAAAGCGCATACCTTGCTGCTCAAAACTTCATTCTTCTTGCTAAAATTTTATCACTTGGTAGTACGGCATCCCGGAGATAGGATACTATGGAGTCCATCCAGGTATCCTTCTGTGTAATGGGCTGAACTTCCTTGATATCATAGCTTTTTTTCTCGCAGTAATTCTACTAACACTTTCCTGCTGGGTGTAAAGTTGGATGCTATCTTTGAAAGGGCATCGGCTCGCCGATTTTGAGATCGGGGCACTTGCTCGACAAGGACAGTGTTGAATTCTTTAAGCCGAGCGTTGGCTATGGCTAGGTATTTTTTCATGGGCTCCTCATTGGCCTCGTATTCTCCTTTCACATGATTGACTATTAATTGGGAATCGCTATATACTTGTAAATTCTTTGATCCCAACTTAGCTGCCAAGTTGAGTCCAGTGATCAGCGCTTCATACTCGGCTTCATTGTTGGTGGTCGAGAATCCGAACCGAAGTGCGTAGGGAAACTCTTCACCTTTTGGGCTGATGAGCAGAAGGCCCGCACCGGCCCCTTCTTTGTTAGAGGCCCCATCAACGTACAATGTCCAAGATTCATCCTTTCGTTCTGACTGGCTTTGTTCGATACCGATGGCTGTTTCCTCAGCAAGAAAATCTGCTAGCGCTTGTGCTTTAACGGCCGTTCGGGGGCGGAAGTCAAGATCATACTCGGCCAATTCCACTACCCATTTTGCCAAGCGTCCGGACGTCTCTGGTCGGGACAGGATCTATCGAAGAGGCTAGTCGGTGATCACAACAATTGGATGTGCTTGGAAGTAAGGTCTCAGCTTTCGGGAGGCGTGTACTAAAGATAATGCTAGCCTCTCGGCATCTGTATATCTGACCTCTGGGCCACGAAGTGCCTTGCTAACATAGAAGATTGGTTTTTGAGCATTACCCTGCTCCTTAACTAGGACCGCACTGATGGCTTCGCCGCACGCAGCCAGGTATATAAATAGGGTATCCCCTGGTTGTGGTGATGTTAATGTGGGCAGTTCGGCCAAATACACTTTTAGATCTTCAAAGGCTTGCTAGCAATCCTCATCCCACTTGAACGGGTTAACTTGCTTCAAAATCTTGAAAAAAAGGAGAGCTCGCTGTGCTGACTTCGACATGAAACGTCTGAGTGCAGCCATCCTTCTTGTTAATCTCTGTACTTCTTTGAGGCTTCTTGGCGCCGGCATATTTCTTAACGCATCCACTTTGTCTGGATTGGCTCTGATACCTTCTCGTGATATCATGTACCCTAAAAACTTTCTGGTACATTTCTTGGGATTGAGCTTCATCTGCGAGGCCTTAAGTACCTCAAAAATCTCTCTTACGTCTGCCTGGTATTGCTCCAGGGACTTGCTCTTGATCAGCAAGTCATCTACGTATACTTCCATACACCTTCCTATCTAATCTTTAAATATTTTATTGACAGCCTTTTGGTAGGTCGCCCCAGCGTTTTTGAGGCCAAACATCATGGTTCGGTAACAATAAGTGCCGACCTCGGTGATGAACGATGTCTTTTCAGCGTCACGGGGGTCCATAAAGATCTAATGATATCCTCTGTAAGCGTCCAAAAACCCGAATATCCCGAACCCTATGGTTGAATCCACCATTCGATCTATGCGGGGCAGGGGATAGCAATCCTTGGGACAGGCTTGGTTAAGGTCGGTGAAGTCCACACACATCCTCCAGCTGCCGTCCGGCTTCTTTACCAGGACAGGGTTTGCTAGCCACTCGGGGTAGCTCACTTCTCGAATGATGTTGGCTTGAAGTAGCTTAGTTACCTCCGTCTGTACGGCGTCTATCCGCTCTTGGGTGAAGTGTCTCTTCTTCTGTCGGACAGGCTTCCGAGACGGGTCTGCATTTAGTCGATGCATGGCCAAATTTGGGGATAACCCTGGCATCTCCTCCGTTGTCCAGGCGAAAACCTCCTTGAACTTTTTTAGTAGGGCTACGAGCAGATCCTTGTGCGTGCTGGGGATCCAGATCCCCACTTCTATGGTTCGATCATCTCGTCCTTCCCACACACAGACCGCTTCTGTCTTGTCATCTGAAGAACAGGTTTCCTCGCGTTCGGGCAGTAGTTCTTCGATGAAGATCGATACCGTTCTGCCGTTCCCGGGTGCTTCGGAAGTGACGCAGCTGCTTATCTGGCCCAAGTCTCCCACGATCTCCACGGGGTTATTACTGGCTAGGAACCTTATACTATTATGCACGAGTCATATGACGGCTTGTAAGGCGATCAACGGAAGGCGTCCTAATATTATATTATAGGGAGACGAGGCCTTAACCACCCACATACTCGACGGGAAGGGTTCGGCCCAGCGGAGGTCGGCCGAAGGTGGTTGAGAGGACGATAGTACCCTCAGGATACACAGGTGAATCGGCAAGGCCGAACAAGGGGGTACTTGTTGGCGTTAACTCAATGCTATCCAAATGCATTAAAAGTAGAGTAGAGTGATACATGATACTTACCCCACTTCCGGTGTCAACACAAATGCGCCTTACCAGGTTTTGTTCCACTAGGGCTTCGATCACAAGACCATTGTTGTTGGTTTCCACAGGGATGGGATCAGTGGCGCCGTGTTCAAAACCTTGCTGCTTCATCTTCAGACGGGTTCCACAGATGAGTTGTTCACTTGCAGAGACCCTCCTTCTAGCGCCAATTGACAATCCAAAAATCGTCTCCTTCAAATTTAGGGTTCTTACTCTTAGTGATAACCTGGGGAAACTCCGGAATATGAAGATTATAATGAGGGGGATTATTTGGGGGTGATTTAGACTGCACTTGAGATGTTGTTCCTCAAGCTGCCTACGTATCCAATATCTGAATTGGAATCAAGTCTCCGTAGTTCCTTAGGGAATGTTTATATAGAGGGGCGTTGGCCCTAGGGTTTAATGTGGCGTGTCTATGAGGGACACTAGTCAACGTGTTCCCTAAGGAAAAGATTATGATTCATAAATCCCCTTGATTTTAAGAGATAGATATGGTATTCAAATATTAACATTAAATGATAAGGATTTGAGCCTTTATTATTTAGGATTTTACAATAATGACCTGGTTATTGGTCGAACGAGGTACGAGATTAAAGACAAGTTCTGCCAGGAATATACTGGGGTGGCGGGCTGAACTCCATCCGCTACGGAACCGCTCAAGCCTGAGGACCTATTTCGATCCTGGAGATCGACGGGGACCGCCTCACCGACTACTAGAAGTGTAGTACCCGACTTCTCTCTGACCTATTCCGATCCTGGGATTAGTGGCGGCAGAACGAATAGGCGAGCCCCCTGGGCTCGTTCCTAGGAGGTCAAAAGTGGTTTACTTCCCTAAGTCAAGTGTTGAGCTACCAACAAGGTGCCACGTGGATGAGTCCATTTTCTGGCAGAATCAATTGGCATTTGGGATGTCTGCTCCTTTTAAGTGTTTCCTAACATTTCTACATAGGTCCTATTTAGAAATGTTGAGAGATATCGCCTTGCTTAGGCGACCAGATGATATCCCTCTTGCCTTCTCACTTGATATTCAACTTTTCAATTTATGTAATCTATTCCGCAATCTAATGAACAGCCAATAAGCGTTTAATATGCAATGATGAAAATTTCGATCAGAAAAATTTTCTCTTTGAAGAGTCGTATTTGTTGATATGTCGGCATCGATCACTTTAGCACTACCTCATAGATTTGCTTTAGTTCACTTTGTTGGATAGAATATATTTAGTCGACAAAGTTCCTTAATTATTTTTACTGTATACGAAGGCTTCTACTCAAACACGGTTTTTGTTACCATTCTTGTTCCGGGGAAGGGTTTACCATTCGAAAAGAGATAAAAAGGTGTCCTTTTGTGTAGGATAATGCTCATATCTATAGAACACATTTAACAAGTTGGTGCTTTTTGACTCCCTCCATTGCACAATTATTACATGCTTCCATACTATGACAAGTGCAATCATCTATGCTTAATATATCTTTAGACGTTTTTGCATCTGTTTGTCTCAATGGTAGGCCACCAGATCAGTTTATTGTCCTTCTTTAATATTCAAGTCTCACATTGTGTATGGCTTGATATGAAGATGAAGATTATCTGACATGCAACAAGTCGGTGGTTTCAGTTTTATGATCTGTGGATCTTTGACGTTTATGTTCTTAATGTTTGATGTTTTTATTTTTCTTTTTTTCTTTCCGTTCTGATAGATGAAAGAGAGAGCTGATAATTTTCAGTAGAACAAAGAAAGTCGAGGAGAAGAAGAAGGAGAAGAATGAGCTTCTTCTGCGTCGACAAAGTTGTACCTGGATTCCAAAAGCTGAAATGGAGAAGAAAATGTAGGATGTAATATCGTCGGATGGATCATAGATCCACCCGATTACGCAGCGGAAAGTATAAGATCTAGATCTAACAACCAAAATACATGAATAAAATATATTTAATCTACGAGGGGGTTTAGATTGCTTACATGCTTATTGTGAATAAACACCAAGAACAATCCAAGATCCAAGAATTGAGAAGTCACCGTCTTCCGACGTGTATCTCCAAGCAACACCAAGTGGATGGTGATTCAAGCCGCTTGACCTCCTCGATATGCTACCGGAATAATCCCGAGGATTATTCCAACTCGAAACCCTTAGTAAAATAGCCGAAATATCAAAGCTATTTTACTACACTAAACTCGTGTATATTCATATGATATTGACTTGGGAGAACTCTCTTTATATAGGAGAGAAGTCATAGTCTCCAATACATTATTTAATTAATACAAAATCAATTAAGATAATCATTTTCCTTAAAAAGATAAATCTAGAATAATCCTAAATTAATAAGGATATATAAAAGATTTTCTTTCCCTTAAATTATTTAACAAATAAATAATTTAATCACATGTCTTATTATTTATCAAGAAAACTAATTTCCCAACAAATAATAATCTAGAAATTGCGCCACCTTAAACCCTAGGTATTAAGGGCTTCCACACATTTCACACACTTGGGCCGAGTCCACGAAAAATTTCTTTTCCATGTATTTAATTATCTAGTCCAACTAATCAATTAATCCACATATCAATTAAATAGTCCAATCCTACTATTTAATTATAATTGAGGTGAAGCGACGAGAAAACATGTGCTATGTTAGGAGCCACGTCGGGGACCATGGACCCATATTCAGGAGCTACAATAAATTAAATAATATTATCCATCAGACCGAACAATAATATTCAATCTATTAATTCCGGGATTACACCACCATATTTTCGAAACTGAACTCTGCCGAATATAGATAACTTATACTCAACTATGAGTTGATAAGGTGTCCACTTATACAATCATTACATACGGATAAATCCTCCATAGACTGTTCGTTTCGATTCGGGATATTTCCGTAAACCTTCTCGAAACATCTTATCCTTATTTACCATTAACCCCCTAGTGATCAATTAGTTCATAACTAATATAATATGAACTCCGCAGATCGATCAGTTTCTAGGATTAACAAATAAAGGAACTGTCTGTCTACTTCCCGGGGGAAGGAATGGATTCCATATATGTGATAGCACAGACCACTCACTCATCCCAGAATAGAGCCAACGAGAAGTGTTGGACCACATACTGCGATGTGATCCTTACTAATACATCAAACTCTACCCTAGTCTAAGCAGTGGTGTCTGTGATCACCTCGGGATTGAGATTAATCCATATATGATCATCTTGTGATTCGATAAGACTTCTCGATCACGGAATTATATCGAGAACTCAAATCAAATCGGTTCGGCCCCTTTATATGATTATCATCATATATAAATGCCCCATTAGGTACCCTATTACCGACAGTCCGGATAAGACTGTCACACCTAAAGTGTTCTGGGCACATTATTAGCAAATTAATCTTGAGACCCGAACTCAGATTAATCAACGCTACGGACTAAGTTAATTTTAAGTACATCTCACTAACTCAATCCTCTTGTGTATAGCCATACATGACTGAGTTATGTGATTACATAAACGAGGTACTTAGGGTTTTCAGTAGTGTCTTAATTATAAGCATACATTCATATAATAAGATGAATTATTAATTCTGTCCTAAAACAATTATATAATTGTCTTTCGGGCACTACACCTAACAATCTCCCACTTGCACGAAAGGCAAGTGGATTAATTGTTTTAGAGCACACCATTTATATTTATATCTACAACATTCTCCCACTTGCTAAAAACAAGTGAGACATATCCCCAAGAACCATACCCTCCAAGCGCATCTTAGTAATTCATCCTTCCAAGCACGACCGGAGTGTGCCGCCGCAGGGTAGGTCAGTGACCCGGCGCGCACTTAGAATCCGAATACCATGTGACTTGGTACACTGATCAGGTAGGTTGGCGGCTTGAGTCAATCTTTGGGATCGAAACGTCGTCTTTCCATCTAATCTAGTGGTACACTTTCAATATGCCTTTGAGTCAACACTGAGGATAAGATCTGCTTAACGATCATCCTTAATCCGACCTAAAGCCAAAATCAGTGTTATCACTTATATTGTAGTTTGCACTTGATTATACTAGCATATTATTCCTCATTCTCCCGAAGAGAGTTGAGGATTCACTAAACATCTCATTTAGTATTCATCTGCAGGTTTAGATAACCATTCCTAAGAGGTAGGGTAGACTACATCGTTGAATGTTGTATAAATACAAGAATATCTTAACCAGGTGAATGTATGGGATTGCCAATAATCGATTCTCAAGAATTTGAGGGAATCAAATCCTTTATAATTAATCCCGATGGCATGTCAGACTCTGACTTCAGATAACACACCCATGTTGTTCTGTTGGACTTATTTCTTAGTTTTGATGATGAGTGCCATACTAGCTGTTATAGTGCAAAGGCAAAAAGATGTCTAGATTAAATGTATAGGTTTATTAGAGTTTGATTCATAAATAGGTTTGATCAAACAAGCACTGTAATGGTCAGCTGACTCTTGTCGACGACCGGGTCTAGGTCGAGGGGTAGATAGGTCGGTAGACTAGTCCGGAACCCGCCGAAGACCGAAGACCGAAGGCCGAGGGTTCAAACTCGGTAAATGAAGGCTAAGGGATCAAACTTAGTATTTAAAGTCAAGGATATGGAATCGAATTTAGGCAAGTCCGTGATGACTGAGAACCGATTACATATACCTTGTGTAGAAGGTCTAAGTTCCATAAGTTGGATGATGTTTGGAACTTGGTTATAATTAAAATGATGTAATCTAACTTCACAAATAAAAGTTAGATAAAAGTAATCACCGCATTATATTTTACATACATAAATATGATGATCGCGACGATTGGTACTTCAAATGGACTTATGAACCCGCCGATATGATACCTCGATTAATTCAAGTTTATTGGAAGATTACATGGATAAGGACAGCCAACTACCTCTGACTTATCAAGAAAATCAAAGGCTGAGATTAAAAAGATGTTGGGATGATCTCTATTTTTATCCATTGGATACAAGTCAAACGGGTGGACAGACTGCACTGTCAAAAAGGAATTCTGACAGTGTCAGTCCTATGAATAGTGACAGAATGCAAATCAGATGGGACAAAAACAAGGAATGGTCACATTTGAAATTCAAATACAGTCACATCCATTCTTGCCTATAAATAGAGGACCTTCAACTCAGAAAAAGATGATGAATTTTGGGATAAACTTTAAGTGGTAATACTGAGCTGAAAAATACCCTGCTGAACTTGCTGAGCATAAGGCTGCTGATCTAGTTAATTTCTTCAAGTGCATTCGTGTTCAAGCTACATCAAGCATACACACTTGAAGACCGCAAGCCGCCGATTACATCATCCTAATCAAGCTCGCCGCAACCGAATCATTTATTTGATTCAATCTTTATTTTATAAAGAACCCGCTTGAAGACAAGAAGCATCCGTTAGGTGTGAAAGACTCGTTGTTTGTGGTGGAGCCGGTGAAGAGGCAATCCTACCCTTCAAGGACCGAGTGGAAGACTCGGGAGCAGCAATCCTACTGTTCCCGCTTTTCGGTTGTGAAGCCATAGCTATTGGTGAAGGACAAACAATTTAGGAATCTTTGTAAAAGCCGCATCATCAAAGTGAATTTCCTCCAACATCACAGGAGAAGAGTGGACTGACAGGATTACATCACCTGGAACCACTATAAAATCTGACCATTTACTTTCTGCACTTTGTTTGTTTTATACATCAGCCTACTGAATCTAGCAACTAAAATCACACACTTGCACTACTGAGTATCTAATACTTAGTATCATATTTAACAACAAGTATTAAGGCTTAATTTTGATTTAATTCCGCTGCACAAATTCAGCAAACTCAACTATCAGTAGACTACGTTTATCGACGAGCTGCGAAGTCTCAGCAGACTCTGAAGTATCGCGCGGTGCATTGAAGTTGCAGAATTTGTTAACTCCAAAGTTTTAAGTGTTAAGTTTATTCACCCCCCCCCTCTAAACTTAACCAAAGCCTTTTTAAGGTACCAAGAATTGGTATCGGAGCAGTGCTTCTATTCTGAAGGAATCCTACTTGTTGTGCTTGTGAAAAATTCTTTAAAACTTTCTTTCAAGTTACTGATTTTCAAGATTTGCATCATGGACAACACACAGTATGCTAGAACTATGTTGATGTGTTCTCTTGATAGATTTGATGAGTATAAACGTCGGATGCAGGCATATCTTGCTGCTACTCATGATGAGATGATGGATGTACTAACTGATGGACCACTGGAGATTACAAAGGCGAATAAAGGGTGACGAACCGAGTACATCCCTAAACCAAAAAGAGAATGGAATGCAGAAGACAGAAAAATAGCAAACCTCAACAACATTGCTATTGATATCATTTACAGAACCTTGGATAGCAATATGTACATGAAGGTTAAAGATTGCAAGACTGCAAAGGAACTTTGGGACAAGATTCACTTGATATGTGAAGGCACTGATGCAATAAAGAAGAACAAAATCAGTGTGGCCAGAAAGAGGTTTCAAAAGTTCAAGATGCTGCCAAATGAAACCATTGAGCAAATGGAATCAAGATTCAATGCAATCTCTGGATGAACTTACCCCGCCGAGTGTAAGTTATTCAAAAGAGGAAATAAACACCAAAATCTTGGAAGCTCTACTGCAAAAGATGTTTGGAAAATGAAGGTGACCGCAATTGAAGAAATGAGAAAGTTGCATGAAGAAGACACCTTCAAATTGTTTTCAGATCTAAAGGCTTATGAATTTAGCAAAAAGCTTGTGCTTGAAACTGAAAAGGAAGAGCCAAAGACCACTGCATTGGCTGCTTCACATCATGAAGAAACATCAGGAGGACAGATGATATGTTGGATGAGATGCAAGAACAAATTGCCCTACTGAGCAAGAAAATCAGGATGATGAAGACTGGAAAGGCCCCTGCAAGAAATTTTACAAAGAGGCCTACCGAAAGAAGGAAAGAAGAACCAAGGAAAGATAATGACTATCCGTGCTTTCATTGCAAGAAACCAGGACACTTCAAACTCCGACCGTCCCGAGTTAAAACAAGGCAAGGAACCTGATTATCTTTGCTTCAACTGCAAGAAGCCCGGACATTTTAAACCCGATTGTCCGGACTTACTCAAGACCAAGAGTCAACAAAGAAGACATGGCAAGAAGGCTATGGTTGCCGAAGATGAATCGGGGTATGAAGTGGAATACGAAAAGGGAAATGAATCGGATGACACCGCACCGGTTGCCGATATGGAGGATTATGCTTTGATGGCTAATATGGATGAAACGAGGAGGTATACAACACCGTATCCATCAACACTCCCGCCGGAAGTGATTGTGAATCAACTTTGTGGTTCAAATCCTAGAAATTCTGACAACAATGAGACTTTGGATGCCATCCTTAATCAACTGAGGATAATACAATCTGGTTATGAGATTGTGAAGGCTGAAAAAGAAGCTCTTGAATTGGAAGTCGGAAGATTGAAAGCTGAATTAAGGGTTCTCAAGGGTAAGGAAAAAGATGTTGGACATAATCAAAATAAGTCTGCTGAACATCCAACAGCCTCTGAATCTGCTGAACCATATTGTTCTAATACTGCATACAAATCAGGAAAGCCTTATGGGGATAGAACAGGGCTTGGATTTGGAACTCAGCAATCTAACAAGAGTGGATCCAGTAAGGTTACTGAACCTAGTACCAGAATTGGTCCTAAGTTTGTACCTGCACTAGATCCAACTCCCAGCAAGGTTGTTTGAAGCGAAAACCCAATGAGAATGCTTCAAGGAAGCAAAATCAAAAGTCTAAGAAGTCAACAGCTCCTAGTAAAAAGAATAAATCTAAAAATAGGACTGCTGTGCCTTCTAAGCCTGCTGATAGCAGACACCTGCTACCAAGTATGCTGGACCACAGAAGGGTAAGAAACAGAAATATTCCAAGGATAAGAATCCTAAACCCAAAAATTTTAATCATTTAAGGGATACTTATCTCAGGGGGAAAGGTAGACTATTTCCAACTGATGATGATTGGAATATTCATGCATCTAATGCTAGAAACAGTAAGTATAACCAAGCTGCTAGGGTGAAACTTAGGCAATGGGATCAGCAGAGGACTTACACAAGACCTCAGCAGACTCCATATTACAGGGCTGTTCCTAACAGACGAAACAAATGGTTATACTAATGCTTCTAACACCAAGAATCACTTCAAACAAGCATTATAAACCAAAAGGCCGGAAAACATATGTGATTCCTACACAACCTACCGTTAGAACTTATGGATGTGTGGAATACATGTATGAACCAAAGTATGACACATTCGGGAGAAGACCTTATGGAAACATACCAAGGGTCATGCTTGCTACGACCACTATGGACCCAAACAGTTTGGGTACCTAAAATGCATTAACTTTGTTTTGTAGGGTGTCCGGTACTTTGACAAAGGATGTTCCGGACACATGACAAAGAATAAGCACCGTCTAACAAATTTTGTGGCAAAAGATGGTCCAAGGGTGAATTTTGGCAATAAGAATACACTGGACATACAAGAGGATATGGCACACTTATCGAAATGGACTCACAATCAAGAATGTTGCATATGTGGAAGGACCGGACTACAACTTGCCGAGCACTTTGGAAAATTCGTGATATGGGATACATGGTCACTTTTGACAAAGACAACCGTATTGTCATTAGTGAAAGAGGTGATCAAATTGTACTTGTTTGGTAGAAGACAACGAAACATGTATGTTGTGGATTGGTCTCTTGCAGCCCGAGAAACTCACCGATAGTGCATACCAAGTCCGAACTCAATTGGCTATGGCACAAGAAGTTGAATCACTTAAACTTTGATGATATTAATCGCTTGGTGAAGAAGAAATCGGTGGTTGGTTTACCCGAGATCACATTCAAGAAGGATGCTATATGTGATGCTTGTCAGCAAGGTAAACAGATAAAGTCAAGTTTCAAATCAAAGACCAAACAATCAAAAAATAGAGTGTTGGAGCTGATGCATATGGATCTTTTTGGACCAATAACTCCAACAAGTGTAACAGGAAATAAGTACACCTTAGTGGTTGTGGATGATTACTCTAGGTACACTTGGGTGATATTCATGAACAAGAAAAGTGAAACACTTCAAAGCATGCCTAATCTTTTGAAGAGATTACAAAATGAGAAAAGTTTAACAGTCATAAAGATAAGATCAGATCAGGGTACTGAATTTCTCAACAAAGTTATAAGAGAGTATTGTGAACGTAATGGTGTACTACATCAACTTGTCGCTGGATTTTAGAGAGCCAAATTCGTGCTTGGAAAGGATCAATCAAAGTTATGGAAGATTTAAAGATATAAGGAAAGAAATCAATCAAGATAAATGTCGGAAAATCAGGATTCCGAGTAGTGACGACCTTCCGATGCAGTTCTTGATATGATATAAACTGATTTGACTCTCGACCTCAAGAGAAGAGTTGTAGGTCTTGAAGAGAGGATTCTACAGGATTTTGAATAACTCCATTCCGACTTACGAGGCCCGAGATATGAGCGTTACAAGTTTGGATGCTGTTGCTGAAAATAGCGGACGGGCGTCCGGATCTTCAAACGGGCGTCCAGAGTTTTTACCGTAGCAACCGACCCGAAAATTCTATAAATACAGCAGCGAATTGAACCCTAAACATAACATTATTTTCAGCCGACTTTTGACAAAGAAAGGGCGGCCACTCGAGCAGGTTTTCGGGGCCGATCACCCGAGCCTTGTGCTCGGGTGATCGGGGTTAGATTAGGTTTTATTTTTCGTTTCTTTCATTCCTTTTGTTCGACCATGATGATCTTTTGAAACTTTGAAACATGGAGCAGCCATGGGAGACTGTTTGCAGCAGCTTTTATTTTCTTTCTATGGATGTTTTGTAAGTCTTTTTAATTCCAAGTTCGTATCTTTTCTATGATTATTTGTTATTGCAAATTTATATCGAAAGATGTTGTTATTGATGTTTACCGTAGGACGAAAGTCGGTGTAAACGCGAGATCACCATAGGAAAGAATAGACGTTTTGATCTATATCAACCGAAAGTTGATAGGTTGAATGTCTAGGTTGTTAGATCTAGAAAATCTTGCACCTTGGTTTATTTTATGATGCGTTAATCTCCGTAAATCGAAAGATAGAGATTGATAGGCGAATTCATCTACGAAAGTAGGAATTCATACGTTTGATAGGTGAAACCACAACTTGAATTAAATCACTATAAGATAATCTAGGGAAGAAATTAAGGGTTGCGGGATGGTGGATTATGGTTCGTTCCATGTTTGATCGCTTCAGTCATTATCATGTTCGTTAGTTAGTTTACTGTTATAGTTTTATTTATTTTGGTTCGCAATTATCCTTCCTGGCTTTGGATTAACAATCCTCTGTCCAGTTTATTTTCTGTTTTAGATTAGGATTAGTTATGTGTTTTAATAAAGAAGAATTAATACGTTAGATTCAATATCCCTTTTCCCTGAGGATCGATACCCGTACTTATCCAACTTTACTAGCAACTACCCGGTATTCGGCCGGTTAGGAGGTAGTTTTGCATGGTAGTATAGGTTTATAAATTTTCTTTTGTTTTAATGATGCAAAATCTCCCCAACAAAAGTGGCGCCGTTGCCGGGGAATCGGTGTTTTGTTGAATTTGGTTGAATTAATTTCTCAATTTTGTTACGTTTTTTTTTATTTTTCGTTTTCAATAATAGTAGCGGTGAATAAATCGAGAGTTTTTATTTTTGCCGTGTTTCGATGACCGTTAGGTTAAGAATGTGCAAAGAGTTTTTTTACTCGATTTGTGAGACGTGAATTATATGTTGTTGCAATCTAGTCTAACCCTCTGTGCTTTAATTTGATGAGGCTGCGATGCTGTGGTTGTTTTGAGTTGATGAACTGTTAGGATAATTAGGGTTTTCCTCGTTGTTTTTCCCGCGTTTTCTATGCAAATTCGACCGTTAAACGAGCGTTCGGGTAAGTGAACGCCCGTCCGATCCCTAACATGCGGGTAAACGAGCGTACGGTATGTTGGACGTTCGTCCGTCCCAAAACGTATCAATTCTCGCTTTCGATTTCAAGAATCGACGGGCGTCCGACTCACCGAACGCCCGTCCGACCCGTTTTTATTGCAAACGAGCGTCGAACTATTGAACGCTCGTCCGGCGGTCCGAGGTTCCAAAATTTCTATTTATTTGATTTTTAATGCTTTATTTAACGTGGTTACTTTAATACGAGCTTCGTGGCTAATTTCTTTTACGTAGATGTTACGAACTTGCGATTCATATCTTTCCATCTACGAATCCATGTTAAATAATTGATTAATCTAATATACTTGATTCATCTATGCAAGTTATAGTCACTTTGTCGGTTCTCGTACGCTATAACTCGGTCTTATTGTTATTTAGTAGCTAATGTCGGTTTCCGTATGCTACATACCGTTATGATGAATCTTGTGAGCTTTGAGACTTAGGTGCTTCCTTGTTATTTTTGTAACTCATATGGGTAGCTACTGTCGGTTTTCCGTAATGCTACGTCCTTTTCCATATGAGTTATATCTGTTTAGTATAACTAACTGTTGGTTTCCATAATGCTATCACCTTTGATGAGTCTTAAGGCGCGTCTACACGCATGTAATGAACATCGCTGTCGTTTATCGTAACCTGTCATTATTTGGTAGACGTTTATTATATATATGTCGTGTTGCAAATGAGTGGGCTAGTTTTCTTTCTTTTATTTTCTTTTATTTTTGCATATCATTCAGATGCATATCATTTAGTTGCATGTCATCTAGTTGCATTGTTTTTCTATTTTTCTTTTATTTTTCTTGAGTGTAGTTAACTGTCGGTTTCCGTAATACTACCTCGTTTTTTTTCTTTCATGATGGTTACTGTTGGTTTTCCATATGCCATCATTATTTTATTATTGCATATCATGTAGGCTGCATTGTAGTATATTTTCATGTAGTTGCACCTAGCCACGAGTTTGTGATAATTTCATGTATATGTGTCCATCTTTATGTGAGCATAATTTGAATATCTCTATAAATTCTTCTCCATGTGCTTTATTTGTATAAGTCTAATCTTTTCCCCGTAGACTCTTTTTGCACTAATCAAGTCTGCAGGATACTTTCTATAGCGATTGTGCACTTTCACGATGAATTCGGTTGTCCCGTGATGCTCCACGCCTGAGCTATGCAAGCAATCCCGGCTCTTGTTGGTTCCTCCAGAATTGCCAGCATCCAATCAGCTAAGTTCTCTAATTTATTATTTCTGTACAACTTGAGGACAAGTTGCAATCTAAGTGTGGGGGAGAGGATGGTTTATATGTATCTATGAGTCGTTTGCTCAATTTCTGTTATGTTTCTATGAAAAGTGCTAAATTTTCAAAATTTTTGTTTAGTCCTGAGTAACATTTCACTAGCATGCTAGTTTTATAATCTGGCACCTTTAGTTGTTATCAGTAGTCATATCATGTTCTGAGAATAGGTTTAGTAAGTCGATACTCACTTGAATTTCATTTCACGAACCTATTAGATGAAGAGCCAAATATAGAATAGTCTCCGGTTAGTTAAAGGATAGCCGATTCTTGATACAGATAACACTTATTTAGCATTAATGAAAGTTAAGAACTTGTGCTATACTCACAGTTAGAATCTAAGTACCTTAGTGTTCTTGAGAACCTTAAAAGTCTTGAATGTGTTAGAAATAATATCTGACTAGGAGTTTCCAAAGAGTTTGGGATTAAATATAATACTATATATATAATAAATTGAGTTTGTTTGTGACTATCACCTCGAGTCCATTTGGATACTGCCCCAATTGGGGAGTGTGGTTTACCTTGGACAGTAAGGGATTGAGTGATCTCAGGGTGACTGCCTCTAATGTAGGGGAGTGTGTTATACTTTTGAGACGCGACGATAGGAAATATAAAATATACGTTTTTTTGGAACTCTAAGTCAAATTGATCTAAACCCAGTAGAGACCTGAAAGGTATTTTCTTGGCACCAAGTAAAGGATTTTAAATGTGAGTTGGTTACGGTGTTCTTGGTAATTAGTTTTTGTAGGGTAAGTGCTGTAGACGAGATGAAACCTTCGTTTATTTAACCGGATGACTGTTAGTGCTTGAGTTAATACTTCAAGAGTGGATCGGTGGAAGTTCAGCAGGTTTTGCACACACAATCACCGAGTGAGTTTGATTTGCTAAACACTAGCTTAACGTGAGCATGACTACATCTCGTGTCAGGTTATGTGGGTTTTTGAAAGTTTGTTGTTGTTTTGTTTTGCTCGGGACGAGCAAAAGTTTAAGTGTGGGGGTGTTGTTCAGGGTCAAATTGTATGATTTTTATAGATATATTTTATATCAATTTCCCCCGTATATGTATTATTTTCATAGAAGTAGGGCTTTATATCGAAATATTTAGTAAATGATGTTTTTAAGAGGTTAATTGCAAAACGTAACAAATTATGTGCTTAAATGATGATTTTATGTTATTTTGGAAATACGTTACGCTTTGGTATGTTTTCCTATTGTTGTAGATACTCATTGATGATGGAAGAGAGGATTTTAGAGAGCCAAATTCGTGCTTGGAAAGGATCAATCAAAGTTATGGAAGATTTAAAGATATAAGGAAAGAAATCAATCAAGATAAATGTCGGAAAATCAGGATTCCGAGTAGTGACGACCTTCCGACGCAGTTCTTGATATGATATAAACTGATTTGACTCTCGACCTCAAGAGAAGAGTTGTAGGGCTTGAAGAGAGGATTCTACAGGATTTTGAATAACTCCATTCCGACTTACGAGGCCTGAGATATGAGCGTTACAAGTTTGGATGCTGTTGCTGAAAATAGCGGACGGGCGTCCGGATCTTCAAACGGGCGTCCAGAGTTTTTACCGTAGCAACCGACCTGAAAATTCTATAAATACAGCAGCGAATTGAACCCTAAACATAACATTATTTTCAGCCGACTTTTGACAAAGAAAGGGCGGCCACTCCGAGTTTTCGGGGCCGATCACCCGAGCCTTGTGCTCGGGTGATCGGGGTTAGATTAGGTTTTATTTTTCGTTTCTTTCATTCCTTTTGTTCGACCATGATGATCTTTTGAAACTTTGAAACATGGAGCAGCCATGGGAGACTGTTTGCAGCAGCTTTTATTTTCTTTCTATGGATGTTTTGTAAGTCTTTTTAATTCCAAGTTCGTATCTTTTCTTTGATTATTTGTTATTGCAAATTTATATCGAAAGATGTTGTTATTGATGTTTACCGTAGGACGAAAGTCGGTGTAAACGCGAGATCACCATAGGAAAGAATAGACGTTTTGATCTATATCAAACGAAAGTTGATAGGTTGAATGTCTAGGTTGTTAGATCTAGAAAATCTTGCACCTTGGTTTATTTTATGATGCGTTAATCTCCGTAAATCGAAAGATAGAGATTGATAGGCGAATTCATCTACGAAAGTAGGAATTCATACGTTTGATAGGTGAAACCACAACTTGAATTAAATCACTATAAGATAATCTAGGGAAGAAATTAAGGGTTGCGGGATGGTGGATTATGGTTCGTTCCATGTTTGATCGCTTCGGTCATTATCATGTTCGTTAGTTAGTTTCGTTATAGTTTTATTTATTTTGGTTCGCAATTATCCTTCCCGGCTTTGGATTAACAATCCTCTCATTCCGCTTTATTTTCTCGTTTTAGATTAGGATTAGTTATGTGTTTTAATAAAGAAGAATTAATACGTTAGATTCAATATCCCTTTTCCCTGAGGATCGATACCCGTACTTATCCAACTTTACTAGCAACTACCCGGTATTCGGCCGGTTAGGAGGTAGTTTTGCATGGTAGTATAGGTTTATAAATTTTCTTTTGTTTTAATGATGCAAAATCTCCCCAACAAAAGTGGCGCCGTTTCCGGGGAATCGGTGTTTTGTTGAATTTGGTTGAATTAATTTCTCAATTTTGTTACGTTTTTTTTTATTTTTCGTTTTCAATAATAGTAGCGGTGAATAAATCGAGAGTTTTTATTTTTGCCGTGTTTCGATGACCGTTAGGTTAAGAATGTGCAAAGAGTTTTTTTACTCGATTTGTGAGACGTGAATTATATGTTGTTGCAATCTAGTCTAACCCTCTGTGCTTTAATTTGATGAGGCTGCGATGCTGTGGTTGTTTTGAGTTGATGAACTGTTAGGATAATTAGGGTTTTCCTGCTGTTTTTCCTGCGTTTTCTATGCAAATTCGACTGTTAAACGAGCGTTCAGGTAAGTGAACGCCCGTCCAGTCCCTAACATGCAGGTAAACGAGCGTCTGGTATGTTGGACGTTCGTCCGTCCCAAAACGTATCAATTTCGCTCTGATTTCAAGAATCAGACGGGCGTCTGACTCACTGAACGCCCGTCCGACCTGTTTTTATTGCAAACGAGCGTCTGAACTATTGAACGCTCGTCCGGCAGTCCAGGTTCCAAAATTTCTATTTATTTGATTTTTAATGCTTTATTTAACGTGGTTACTTTAATACGAGCTTCTGTGGCAAATTTCTTTTACGTAGATGTTCTGAACTTGCAGATTCATATCTTTCCATCTACGAATCCATGTTAAATAATTGATTAATCTAATATACTTGATTCATCTATGCAAGTTATAGTCACTGTCGGTTCTCGTACGCTATAACTGGTCTTATTGTTATTTAGTAGCTAATGTCGGTTTCCGTATGCTACATACCGTTATGATGAATCTTGTGAGCTTTGAGACTTAGGTGCTTCCTTGTTATTTTTGTAACTCATATGGGTAGCTACTTCGTCGGTTTTCCGTAATGCTACGTCCTTTTCCATATGAGTTATATCTCGTTTAGTATAGCTAACTCGTTGGTTTCCATAATGCTATCACCTTTGATGAGTCTTAAGGCGCGTCTACACTGCATGTAATGGACAGCGCTGTCGTTTATCATAACCTGTCATTATTTGGTAGACGTTTATTATATATATGTCGTGTTGCAAATGAGTGGGCTAGTTTTCTTTCTTTTATTTTCTTTTATTTTTGCATATCATTCAGATGCATATCATTTAGTTGCATGTCATCTAGTTGCATTGTTTTTCTATTTTTCTTTTATTTTTCTTGAGTGTAGTTAACTGTCGGTTTCCGTAATACTACCTCGTTTTTTTTCTTTCATGATGGTTACTGTTGGTTTTCCATATGCCATCATTATTTTATTATTGCATATCATGTAGGCTGCATTGTAGTATATTTTCATGTAGTTGCACCTAGCCACGAGTTTGTGATAATTTCATGTATATGTGTCCATCTTTATGTGAACATAATTTGAATATCTCTATAAATTCTTCTCCATGTGCTTTATTTGTATAAGTCTAATCTTTTCCCCGTAGACTCTTTTTGCACTAATCAAGTCTCAGGATACTTTCTATAGCGATTGTGCACTTTCACGATGAATTCGGTTGTCCCGTGATGCTCCACGCTCATCGAGCTATGCAAGCAATCCTGGCTCTTGTTGGTTCCTCCAGAATTGCCAGCATCCAATCAGCTAAGTTCTCTAATTTATTATTTCTGTACAACTTGAGGACAAGTTGCAATCTAAGTGTGGGGGAGAGGATGGTTTATATGTATCTATGAGTCGTTTGCTCAATTTCTGTTATGTTTCTATGAAAAGTGCTAAATTTTCAAAATTTTTGTTTAGTCCCGAGTAACATTTCACTGGCATGCTAGTTTTATAATCTGGCACCTTTAGTTGTTATCAGTAGTCATATCATGTTCTGAGAATAGGTTTAGTAAGTCGATACTCACTTGAATTTCATTTCACGAACCTATTAGATGAAGAGCCAAATATAGAATAGTCTCCGGTTAGTTAAAGGATAGCCGATTCTTGATACAGATAACACTTATTTAGCATTAATGAAAGTTAAGAACTTGTGCTATACTCACAGTTAGAATCTAAGTACCTTAGTGTTCTTGAGAACCTTAAAAGTCTTGAATGTGTTAGAAATAATATCTGACTAGGAGTTTCCAAAGAGTTTGGGATTAAATATAATACTATATATATATAATAAATTGAGTTTGTTTGTGACTATCACCTCGAGTCCATTTGGATACTGCCCCAATTGGGGAGTGTGGTTTACCTTGGACAGTAAGGGATTGAGTGATCTCAGGGTGACTGCCTCTAATGTAGGGGAGTGTGTTATACTTTTGAGACGCGACGATAGGAAATATAAAATATACGTTTTTTTGGAACTCTAAGTCAAATTGATCTAAACCCGGTAGAGACTCGAAAGGTATTTTCTTGGCACCAAGTAAAGGATTTTAAATGTGAGTTGGTTACGGTGTTCTTGGTAATTAGTTTTTGTAGGGTAAGTGCGTAGACGAGATGAAACCTTCGTTTATTTAACCGGATGATCGTTAGTGCTTGAGTTAATACTTCAAGAGTGGATCGGTGGAAGTTCGAGCGGGTTTTGCACACACAATCACCGAGTGAGTTTGATTTGCTAAACACTAGCTTAATGTGAGCATGACTACATCTCGTGTCGTTTATGTGGGTTTTTGAAAGTTTGTTGTTGTTTTGTTTTGCTCGGGACGAGCAAAAGTTTAAGTGTGGGGGTGTTGTTCGGGGGTCAAATTGTATGATTTTTATAGATATATTTTATATCAATTTCCCCCGTATATGTATTATTTTCATAGAAGTAGGGCTTTATATCGAAATATTTAGTAAATGATGTTTTTAAGAGGTTAATTGCAAAACGTAACGAATTATGTGCTTAAATGATGATTTTATGTTATTTTGGAAATACGTTACGCTTTGGTATGTTTTCCTATTGTTGTAGATACTCATTGATGATGGAAGAGAGGATTTTAGAGAGCCAAATTCGTGCTTGGAAAGGATCAATCAAAGTTATGGAAGATTCAAAGATATAAGGAAAGAAATCAATCAAGATAAATGTCGGAAAATCAGGATTCCGAGTAGTGACGACCTTCCGACGCAGTTCTTGATATGATATAAACTGATTTGATTCTCGACCTCAAGATAAGAGTTGTAGGGCTTGAAGAGAGGATTCTACAGGATTTTGAATCACTCCATTCCGACTTACGAGGCCCGAGATATGAGCGTTACAAGTTTGGATGCTGTTGCTGAAAATAGCGGACGGGCGCCCGGATCTTCAAACGGGCGTCCGAGTTTTTACCGTAGCAACCGACCTGAAAATTCTATAAATACAGCAGCGAATTGAACCCTAAACATAACATTATTTTCAGCCGACTTTTGACAAAGAAAGGGCGGCCACTCGAGCAGTTTTCGGGATGCCGATCACCCGAGCCTTGTGCTCGGGTGATCGGGGTTAGATTAGGTTTTATTTTTCGTTTCTTTCATTCCTTTTGTTCGACCATGATGATCTTTTGAAACTTTGAAACATGGAGCAGCCATGGGAGACTGTTTGCAGCAGCTTTTATTTTCTTTCTATGGATGTTTTGTAAGTCTTTTTAATTCCAAGTTCGTATCTTTTCTATGATTATTTGTTATTGCAAATTTATATCGAAAGATGTTGTTATTGATGTTTACCGTAGGACGAAAGTCGGTGTAAACGCGAGATCACCATAGGAAAGAATAGACGTTTTGATCTATATCAAACGAAAGTTGATAGGTTGAATGTCTAGGTTGTTAGATCTAGAAAATCTTGCACCTTGGTTTATTTTATGATGCGTTAATCTCCGTAAATCGAAAGATGAGATTGATAGGCGAATTCATCTACGAAAGTAGGAATTCATACGTTTGATAGGTGAAACCACAACTTGAATTAAATCACTATAAGATAATCTAGGGAAGAAATTAAGGGTTGCGGGATGGTGGATTATGGTTCGTTCCATGTTTGATCGCTTCAGTCATTATCATGTTCGTTAGTTAGTTTACTGTTATAGTTTTATTTATTTTGGTTCGCAATTATCCTTCCCGGCTTTGGATTAACAATCCTCTCATCCAGCTTTATTTTCTGTTTTAGATTAGGATTAGTTATGTGTTTTAATAAAGAAGAATTAATACGTTAGATTCAATATCCCTTTTCCCTGAGGATCGATACCCGTACTTATCCAACTTTACTAGCAACTACCCGGTATTCGGCCGGTTAGGAGGTAGTTTTGCATGGTAGTATAGGTTTATAAATTTTCTTTTGTTTTAATGATGCAAAATCTCCCCAACACTGCTCCTGGTACACCTCAACAAAATGGGGTTGCTGAAAGAAGAAATAGAACTTTAAAGGAAGCAGGAAGAACAATGATTTGTGAAGCATTGCTACCTGAAAGATATTGGGTCAAAGCAAAACACAAGATGCTATACACAAAATAGAACATCGAAACAAGAAGCCGCCGAAGACACCTTATGAAGTTTGGAATGGAAGGAAACCTAACATATCCTACTTTCATCCATTTGGAAGCAAATGTTTTATTCTAAATCATAAAGTTCATTTGAAAACATTCCAACCAAAATCGATGAAGGCATATTCTTGGGATATTCTTCGGTCGCGAGCATTCGTGTACCGAACAAGAGGTCACCGAAACATGAAGAAACAATCCATGTTGTGTTTGATGAACCTAAGTTTACTTGGTATGGAAGATGAAGATTGTGGACTCGCTCGAGAATCAACAAGTCACCGATCCAGATTGTGTTGAAATTTTGGAAAGATTCAATGACTTGAAAGTTTCGATATCGCCCTGCTTGAACACCCCGCCGATAATGTTACCGATGCAACAACCGAAGCAGTTCAAGGATCTGCTGACCCCCCTGTAGAAGAAACTACAGCAGACCCTACTGAAGATGATGTTCCTGAAAATCAAAATAACCAAAATCCATAATGGCTAAGGAATCACCCTGATGAACAAGTTATTGGCAATGTACAACAATGTGTGAGGACCAGAAGACAACTGGAAGCTATGTTTACTTGTTTTCTATCTAAAATGGAACCAAAAGTTGTTGAAGAAGCAATTACAGATCCAGACTGGATAATGGCTATGCAAGAAGAACTAAATGAATTTGAAAGAAATCAAGTTTGGACACTAGTTGAAAGGCCAAGTCATGCAAATATCATTGGTACTAAGTGGGTATACAGAAATAAACTTGATGAATCCGGTACCATTGTGAGGAATAAGGCCGTACTAGTTGCAAAAGGCTATTCTCAAGCGAAGGAATAGATTTTGATGAAACTTATGCACCCGTTGCAAGATTGGAAGCTATCGATTATTCTTGGCACATGCCGCATATAAGAACTTCAAAGTATATCAAATGGATGTCAAGAGTGCATTTTTGAATGGCATCCTAGAGGAAGAAGTTTATGTTCAGCAACCTCCTGGATTTGAAGTTAAAGATCTAGAAGATAAAGTGTATAGACTCAACAAAGCACTTTATGGATTGAAACAAGCACCAAGAGCATGGTATGAGACTCTATCTCAATTCTTGGTGGACAATGGATTCACAAAAAGGACCATTGACAAGACACTTTTCAGAATCAGTGAAGGGGACAGCACCCTGCTTGGTACAAATTTATGTGGATGACATAATTTTTGGTTCTGAAAATGATTTACTTTGTGAAAAGTTTGCAAATCTAATGAAGAGCAATTTCCAAATGAGTATGATGAGAGAAATGAATTACTTTTTGGGATTGCAAGTTAAACAAATGAAGGATGTAATTCTCATTCATCAAACCAAGTACACCAAGGAGTTACTGAAGAAGTTTGGTATGGAAAACAGCACTAAGAGTTCAACTCCTATGAGTACAAACATCAAATTGGATGAAGATAAAGAAGGTAAAGATGTTGATCAGACCTTATACAGAAGGATGATAGGCGATCCGTCGTACCTAATCGCCGCGGACCTGATATATCCTTTGCTGTAGGTGTTTGTGCAAGATTTCAATCTAAACCTAAAGAAAGTCATTTAGGTGCAGTAAAGAGAGTTCTCAAGTATCTTAAAGAGACTTTGGGAGTCGGGATATGGTATTCCAAGGTAGGAAGCTTCAAAGTTATATCCTACTCAGATTCTGATTATGCTGGATGCAAGATTGATAGAAAAAGCACCTCAGAACCTGTCGTCGCTTAATGGGAAATAGATCGGTTTCCCGGTTTAGCAAGAAACCGAATTCTATTTCAACTTCCACCGCCGAAGCCGAATACATTGCCGCTTTGGAAGTTGTCCGTGCACAAGTACTATGGCTAAGACAACAATTAAGGGATTATGGAATTGAAGAAAAGGAAATTCCAATTATGTGTGATAACACAAGTGCAATTGCAATCACAGAAAATCCGGTGTTGCACTCTAGAACCAAGCACATTGATGCGAGACATCATTTTATAAAAGATCATGTTGAAAAGAAAGATGTGGTGGTTCTATACATCCCTACTGAAGATCAACTTGCTGATATTTTCACTAAACCACTTGATAGTGAAAGATTTGCCAAATTAAGGACTGAGCTTGGAATTATCAAGGTTGACTGATATTCAGCAGTGTACTGGAATTCACCAAGAGGATTAGTCTTTGCTATGTTGGGTGAGCTCACTTAGCGATTAGTCATTGGTATCAACAATTCCAAGTACTTATATTTGGACAATTGAGCAAATGAGGTTGCCAAGGGGATTGGTCTTTGTCATTTTGGGTGAGCTCACTTGACAGATCAGTCATTGGTATTAAACTTCATCTTGTATTATCAATTGAACAAAACAAGAAGAAAACAAGGATCAGCAGAGTACTTTTGTCAGCAGGCTGCTGAAGCCTACTTATCAGCAGACTGCTGAGCCCACCCTGCTGAGGATCACCCTGCTAGATGGAACGTTACTCAGTCAAAGTTATTAAAGTCAAAAAGCATATTGGCGGGATATTTATTTTATCTTTATTACGACAGTTAAACCATCCAACGGTTACAAACGTTATGGAGGAGTAATGGGCCACGTGTCAAGTCGAAATTATTCAATTTAATCATGGTTACCTCAATGTACGTGCAATGACAGCTTTCAACTACCCACTCGTCTATATAATCGACCGTCACACAAATGGATTCTCTACTTGCATTTTCTACTTTATCTCTCGCAAATCCTACATTGTGTGAACACGATTTGAGAGTAATTCTTCTTCATCTTTTTCTTATTTCAATGACGGAAAGGATTGAAGTTCAAATTGAATCAAGCCAAAGTGTGAGAGGCTATGTTGTTGATGCAAAACAAACAGTTGGCTATTAATATAGGTCGAAGAATAAGGAGATTTGCGTTTGGAGAACAAACTCAATATCATATTAGAAACAATCTCATACACCAATGTTATTGATTTCGGAAGAATATGGTTGTGGAAGAAGGAACTCGAAGCATTCAAGACAACAAGTGAATGCCGAGGAGCTTGTAATTTCCTCCAAATCCTACGAGGGAAGTGTTTGGATTTGAAGAAGTGGTGGATGGTTCAAATCAATCCCGAAGCAATGGGATTGGACAAATTGACGTTTGTTGATCGAATAAAACAAATGCAGCCACCAAATCCGTACTGGCATCAATTGCAAACATATTGGAAATGAATACAATCTGCTGAGCAAGCTCATTGCAAAGAACATACTTGGACTAGTTGGGAGTATGGATACTCTATCAGGACCTAAGATAGAGCCGATGATAATCATCTCGGGAGCATAAGGTTTGACTGGCTGGTTATTTCATTCATTATATGAAGAAAGTGGCCAAGGAGGAGAAATTAGGGAAAAGGAAATCAAAGGCCTTACCCTTGGGATTGATGATTCGGACCCGCTTTGAATCATTTGAAAGTTCCCGATCTTGAACCCGAGAATATTAATCGCCTAGATACAAGAAGGAAATTAATCATGATATTCCCGGTCTAGATGATGATGAAGAGGTTGCTGGAGAGGCTGCTGGTGATGATAATGATGATGATGATGGTGATGCTGGTGGTGAGCAGGTTCAGCAAACTAAGAAGATATCTATCAAACCTGCTGCACCAAAGAAGACTACTGAGAAAAGAAAGGGTGGAGATACAAAGAAAGTAACTGAAGGTTCAAAGCCTTCAAAGAAAACAAGAAAGGAAACAAGACAGCCTGTTGAGTCTGCTGAGGGTCAAGTGGAGGTTACTGACCCTGCTGTAGCTGCAAGGAAAACTGTTGTTGAAATTTTGAGAGAACAACAGAAGGAAGCTAGTAGAAAGAGAAAATCTACTGGAAAAGATGATGATGAACCCCTCTCCAAAAGAATGAAAGAGATTGTCCATAAACAGAAACATGGAAAAGGGAAAGAACTCAAAAAACTTGGAAGCTCAAAGAATCCAAGAAGAAGCATCGGTAGAAGAGGAAGAAGAGGTTGTTGAGGCTGAGCCTTTAACTATCATTCCGCCTGTAGTAATTAGTGACTCCTCACCTGAAGAGGTTGTCAAATCTACTGATGTTGGACAGGTTGTTGTTGAGCAATCTGTTGAAGATACACAAAGCGATCTACCGACCCTGAGCCTGCTGTAGTATCTACTGAAGAACCACAGCAAACCACTAAACCTGAACCTGCTGTGGTAGTTGAAGAGATAATTGAAGACTTGGTTGAAGACCCTTCAAGTGTGGCAAGAACTCAGGGGGAAGAGCAGTCTGCTGCTAACCCTGCTGATGAGCATGTAAGTCAGGGGGAACCAAGTGTGGTACAGATGGAAGTAGTAGGTACAAATGTACAGTCTCTGCAACCTACTGACTTTAGAATGTCTATTGAAGAAACCATGAGCTTACTTGTTGAAGCTTTTGAAGGTCAGCAAGCGGCTGAACCTGCAATTAGGAAGCCATCTATGCCATATGAGAAGGCATCCAAAATGAACAAAGTAGATCCTAACTTCAAAAAGGTGCAAAACTATTTTCGTGGGAAGTTCGGATTCTACAAGAGACGTAAACCACCGCCGATCCAATGAGTGGATTTGAAGAATGGGCATTTGAGCGCTAGGTGTGGACATCCCGCCGGATTTGATAGACACTAGCATGTTGCAATCCAGTGCCGATGGATCCGTTGGATGAAGGAAAGAAAAGTGGAGCTATTATGTTCGAGAGATCCAAAGTTCACACCGTATAGTGATTCATCGATTCGATGATGATACCCCTATGTTTCCCGGGGAGACCAGTGGAGTGGCTAAAGATACAACAACTGAAGCCACTGGTCAAGAAACTACTGAGACTGGTAAGTCTGCTGAGGGCCAGCAGACTGGAGAAATGGATGAGGATCTACAGGATCTCACCATGGATGATCTGGAGGCATTGATCAATGAAGGTATTACTCTGAGTGCTAGTAGGCTGACTGATGAACCAAGTACATTCCATATTGTAGAGCCTACTGCACAAACTGAAGATGAACAGAGTGAGGATTTGGATGGAGAAAAGGTTACTGATTTTAATGAACCTAGTGCCAGTTCTGAAGAGTCAATTGAATATCAAGATGGATTTGACATTGAAGGCACTCTGACTAATACTGCCATCATCCTACACAAGATTGGTCATGCTGAAGGTTTCCAAGTGGATAATGACGATATATTCAATCCACAAGGAATTGAAGAGGAGGTACATGTTGTTGGGATACAAACAGCACCTGGACAAAGGTTGGAACAGGAGGTACAGGCTGCTGAGTCTCAAACAGCACCTGGACAAAGGTTGGAACCTCATTTGGGTTTGGAGAAACCCCCGCTGTTGATGAGGCTGCTGTAGTGGAGCCTTCTGGAGGCAAGACCACTGAAGGGAAAGATGGTCAGCAGACTGCTGTTAATGAAGATGAGCAGCTGCTAGACTTTGACTTCAGTGATGAGGAGTTTCAGGTGCCTGAAGAAGAAAATATTGATGCTAATCCCCCTCAGGCATTTGTACCTGTTTTTGAAGAACATGCCTTTGATCCTATCCTAGATGAATATGAAGGACCTAACCCTGCTGGACTGGATAGGAGTAAGGCAATGGTAGTAAGCAATCGAGAGGCCACGCATAATGTGGAGGAGCTCAACGATGAAGCCACCGGTGGAAGGATGACCGAGTGAAGTACCGCTTGAAGTACTAAATGAGTTAAGAACTGTAAGGCTTGATATGCAACAGTTAAGGACACAACTGGATAGACAGGAAGAGAGATTTGAAGAACTGATGAAGATGGTAAATGAAAATAGACAATCTACTGCCACAGTTGCTTCAAACTTCACATCTACTCAGAATGCTGTGAATGGTCTGATATTAGATGTGAGGGGCATCAAGGTTGGAAATACTGCAAAAGATCAATTTCTGAAAGATCAATTTATTTCTATCCATCAGAAACTTGACAACCTTGCTTCAACACCTAAACCCGCCGAGCTCCGCTCGCCGCACAACAACTCCGCCGTGCCGATCCCAAACTTACTGAAAGGATCAACAGACTGGAGGAGACATTGCAATCCAGGATCACTGCTATTGATACTAGAACTGGAACTATGGAAGGTCATTTGAATAGAGTGATAGTATCACAAGAAGGTATTCATGGCCTTATATCCCGTTTTGTTGATGATGTCACTAAGGGGGAAGAGGGCCAATCACCAAAAGAAAGGAGGCCGCAAGACTCTTTGCACGTAAGAGATGGACAGATGATACAAATGCTTTCGTGCAACCCGCACCCGCGAGTTCAACTCACGATGATCTTTTTAGACAAGACAAGAAAGAGTATTACAACAGGAGGAGACCTTATCATGACATGGGGTTTCATGAAGGTCTTAACTCTTTCTTGAGTTTGAAATTTTGGGAAGCAAGAATCAGAGCCTTAAAGGCAAGCAACAGAGGCAGAAGAAGTAGCAAAGGTGATAAGGTGAAACCTATTACAAAAGCAAGGGACTCACTGGATGAATTCAAGGAGCTGTATATGAAGTTTGGATTCAGAGTGAATCAGATAAACCTTATCCTGCCTGAAGCATGGAACTAGTGGAAGCAAGTCAATCCCTACATTGATTTTACACTGATTGAAAATGAATGGATGAGGGATATGATAGAACAAATCAGAGCCTATCAAGAACAAGCTGAGAAGGCTAGAAGAGAAAGAGAAAAGAGACAATAGATCAGCATATACTTATTATTCTTTATCTTTGCTGTATCTAGTTGTAATAATTGAACAATGATTATAATGAGAATTGACTCGAATTTGTTCTCGTTTTTGTCTTTATCTTTTTGCTTTGCTGATTAGGTGAGGGTAGTGGCATCATCACCAAAAAGAGGGAAATTGTTGGACTTATTTCTTAGTTTTGATGATGAGTGCCATACTAGCTGTTATAGTGCAAAGGCAAAAAGATGTCTAGATTAAATGTATAGGTTTATTAGAGTTTGATTCATAAATAGGTTTGATCAAACAAGCATCGTAATGGTCACCGACTCTTGTCGCCAGACCGGTCTAGGTCGCAGGGTAGATAGGTCGGTAGACTAGTCTAGGAACCCGCCGAAGACCGAAGACCGAAGGCCGAGGGTTCAAACTCGCAAATGAAGGCTAAGGGATCAAACTTAGTATTTAAAGTCAAGGATATGGAATCGAATTTAGGCAAGTCCGTGATGACTCGAACCGATTACATATACCTTGTGTAGAAGGTCTAAGTTCCATAAGTTGGATGATGTTTGGAACTTGGTTATAATTAAAATGATGTAATCTAACTTCACAAATAAAAGTTAGATAAAAGTAATCAGCTGCATTATATTTTACATACACAAATATGATGATCAGCAGACTGATTGGTACTTCAGCCGACTTATGAACCTGCTGATATGATACCTCGATTAATTCAAGTTTATTGGAAGATTACATGGATAAGGACAGCCAACTACCTCTGGACTTATCAAGAAAATCAAAGGCGGAGATTAAAAAGACGTTGGGATGATCTCTATTTTTATCCATTGGATACAAGTCAAACGGGTGGACAGACTGCACTGTCAAAAAGGAATTCTGACAGTGTCAGTCCTATGAATAGTGACAGAATGCAAATCAGATGGGACAAAAACAAGGAACGGTCACATTTGAAATTCAAATACAGTCACATGCATTCTTGCCTATAAATAGAGGACCTTCAACTCAGAAAAAGATGATGAATTTTGGGATAAACTTTAAGTGATAATACTGAGCTGAAAAACACCCTGCTGAACTTGCTGAGCATAAGGCTGCTGATCTAGTTAATTTCTTCAAGTGCATTCTGTGTTCAAGCTGCATCAAGCATACACACTTGAAAGACTGCAAGCTGCTGATTACATCATCCTAATCAAGCTGCTGCAACTGAATCATTTATTTGATTCAATCTTTATTTTATAAAGAACCCGTCGAAGACAAGAAGCATCCGTTAGGTGTGAATGACTCGTTGTTTGTGGTGGAGCCGGTGAAGAGGCAATCCTACCCTTCAAGGACCAAGTGGAAGACTCGGAGCAAAGAATCCTACCCGTTCCCGCTTTCGCTTGTGAAGCCATAGCTATTGGTGAAGGACAAACAATTTAGGAATCTTTGTAAAAGCTGCATCAAAGATCTCTAGTGAATTTCCTCCAACATCACAGGAGAAGAGTGGACTGACAGGATTACATCACCTGGAACCACTATAAAATCTGACCATTTACTTTCTGCACTTTTTTTGTTTTATACATCAGCCTACTGAATCTAGCAACTAAAATCACACACTTGCACTACTGAGTATCTAATACTTAGTATCATATTTAACAACAAGTATTAAGGCTTAATTTTGATTTAATTCCGCTGCACAAATTCAGCAAACTCAACTATCGGTGGACTACGTTTATCGCCAGAGCTATCGAAGTCTCGAAGCGGACTCTGAAGTATCGCGATCGCCGAAGTTGCGTAATTTGTTAACTCCAAAGTTTTAAGTGTTAAGTTTATTCACCCGCCCTCTAAACTTAACCAAAGCCTTTTTAAGGGACCAACATGTTCCCAACTGTTTCAGTGTTACCATTCACAAACACTAATCTACATACTATTTTACTAATATCGAAACCCATTCTACGAAAGACTTATCAATATTCTAGTCAAGTCCACATATTTAAAATATATGACTTTGAAATGACCTAGAGGTTTGCTTTAATCCCCAAAGGATATAAGCTATGGCAGACATCCTGCCAAAGGTTCTTTCTAAATAAATTAAGATATCGTTAGTTTCGCAAAAAGGTCTTAGGGAATCACCCATATTTTCTGCTTTGTAACGAATCCATTATTTGTTCTTAGCTAAAACCCTTCTGTTCTGAATGAATTCAGATTCCGTTTTTCGGCAAGGAAGTCTTAGGGAATCACCCATATTTCCCGCTTTTTGACGAAATCAAGCAAGACTGAGTGGTAAGAGAGATCACGGTCTGGTTAACTCTCTACCTTTTAGGGAATCACCCCTAAATTACTCAGCTTTGCGTTGAAAGTTAAACTTTCGTATTCATTCGACTCTTCTCTGTGTAGTTCCAATTACTCCCACTGGGCCTGAGATACTCAGGTGGTTCTACAAGAGTTTCAACGAAATTGGAGTATCAAACTCCATTCACAGGGTTATGGCTTTTAAACCAACCTCTATGATCAGGATCCTACAAAGTCCACAAAGGACTATTAGGTCATCAATATGCCTTATAGACCGTAAGGTCCTGCAATGGGTAATGGACAAACCATACTCCCACTACGTTCGTGGTGGATCGATATACTGATCTAGTTTAGTAGTTTTTATTAGTGTTTTCACCAACTGCCGGTGTTGGATGTGGACTGAACAAATCAGTTTTATAACCAACCTTTACTCAATGCATTAAGATATTTCACGACCTGAACGTGTATGCAAAATTTCCAGTCCTACCTTCAAGCACTAAATGCTAAATGTCTATATTTACGTAAGTGGGGTGAACCGAATTCACTCCTTATCCACAAATGCGTAGGCATCTTTTAGGTAGTCTTCTCGGTTTTTCATTACAACTGTTATTTTGCAACCAATATCTTAAATGAGTTCAACAGCGTAGCGTAGCACATAAATAACTATATAAGGAAAATTTATGGTGTATCCCTCAGTGAAAACATTTCACTGGGAGGCAGGCCGAGCATCAGTCCCGAAGACTATGGAATAACCTATTTCTGAGTATGGAATACTCTATCTCTGGTGAAATCAGAGATTCCTCCAAATATTTTGGATAAACTTACCGGAGTTTCGAGTAGTTATCAGACAATATGTCACTACTCGAGAAGCTCCCACTAGCTTGTATCTTTCATATGACCCCGAAGGTCGATATGAACAAGCTATGTAACTTCAATAAATCTATTACCCTTTCCCGATTGAAAGGAAACTTAGGCATTGTTCCTTTGAGATATGGTTCCTTTGACTGGGAGATAGGAATCACCCTAAGCCCGTCTGCAGATCTTGTCTTTAGGGAATATGCACTAATTAATAGTATATGAAGAAGTGTTTATCTAAATACGGAAACCATTTGCGTTTATATAGTTAAAGATGTGTTACATATACCTATTCAGCATTTCTTAGTGGTTCTGACTTTATCAAACAAAGGTACGAGTCTTGGGTTCATGTTACGAATGTTATATTTATCGTCAATAAGACAAACAAGTTATCCTATTGAAAATGAATACGTTCGTTCCATCGAATCCGAAAACAGAAAATGAATTTTCTGTGATACTCAAGAATTGAATCCGAGATTCATTTCCTTATATCACTCCCACTAGTCTATCTGAAATAACTGCCCGTTGTCTATTTTATTTATCGTTTAATGCAAAGCTACCTAGTTCTTCCAAAGAACTTTAGATTTTGAGAAAATTGCTAAGGATGCATTGGTCAGTGATCCGAAATCACTTTCCTTATCCTCTAATTTCCAATTTATTAATTTTTTGGTTTAGCCTTAAAACTACTTAGTTTTGATGACTAACACGTATAAACATTCTTTCCCATTCTCGACTTTCCTTAGATGGAAACAGTCTTGAACTAGTAGTTCGTTTGAGTAAACACAACTCTTGAACTGTGGGATGTTCAGTGTTGCTTGCTTGGACTATCGATTTTTCTAATCGTCAAATCATAAGACCAAAGCTCCCACTAGTTTATCGGTTCCAAATACCGTCTAACTAGCAACACTTTGTATTTATGATTTTTCAAAGATTAGAAAATCCCCAGAACTAAGCTCCCACTAGTTTATCAGTTCCAAATACTGTCTAACTAGCAATGCTTTGTTCATGATGTTTGAAAGATTATAAAATCTCCAAAACTAAGCTCCTACTAGTTTATCAGTTCCAAATACTGTCTAACTAGTAACGCTTTATTCTCATTTTTCCGATAAATGGAGAAACTCATGTGCAATCTATTACACATTTCTAATGATTCAAAAAAAAAAAACAAATCATAAGACTAAGGATCCCACTAGTTTATCGGTTCCAAATACCGTCTAATTAGCAACGCCTTATGTATATGATTTTCCAAAATTTTCAATTTAGAAATTTGTTGTGTAATTACACTTTTAAATTCACTAAATGAATTTGTCTGATAGTCCTATATCATCTTTTGTAAACTAAGTATGGTCGTCTCTCGTTCAACACGAGTGACATAAGTGACATACCTATACTACGTCACTTAAAATTTAAAGGCTCAAGAGAATAAATCTCTTCCGAAAAATTAAATGCATTGTTTGATAATTTACAACGTACTTGTTACTTTCCACATTTTTAATGAAGTCCTATTACTAACAGTTTAGTAGCCTAGAGATTTAAAGTTGTAAAATAAACATGACAGAAAGTTAAATTCAAAAAATTAAATTTTCACTGCTAGATTTTTATTTTAGGAATAATAAACTTATTTAAAGTCTATCCTATCATTCCAAGGATTTAACCTCACATAGTACTGTCCGAGAGGGTCGATATCAGCACTATGACGGTTAAATTGAGACAATCTCTCTCAATGATTAAACATTGGGAATCGAACATCCAACGAGAATCAGACATCCCGGATTTTAATCATTGATTACCTTACTTTTTCTAGCCAATATATTTCTAAAATACCCTTAATGAGTGTGACCTACTATATAAGATCTTAGAGTATGCCCCGAGTATGCCTACGAGGGGCAGGTCAGTGACCCGACGAGTATCTGAAATCCTATCCTTCCGGAGACCAAGCCTTGAATTTTGATAGCGGTGGACACCATCCGAAGGGGGCCGAAATAAAGCGGCACGAGGCGTCACCATTCTCTCACGTGCTTGCACCTATAGTATAGGCCGTGGGGTCGGCTGTCGCCTTCCCCGCTCCCACTCAATATTTTTAAAAAGTGGTGGGTTTATTAATTACGGTTTTGGTCTTGACAATAAGAAACAATAAATCAAAGTACTCCGAACAGGGTCGCTTATGTAGGCAAGCCTACACCGTCTTATTCGTTGGAACATATGTGACAGTTCAGCCTGATCCAGCAAGAGAAGCCCCGTTTAGCCCAAAGGCTTATCGGCTATGCTAAGTCTCGTCGAACCACTGTAACATACATCACACGTGGTGGGGAGTCGATCGAGCCGAAGCTCGGTTGATCTCGCCCAACCATGGTTAGACCATTTCCGAACCCATGTACTAAGATTTTCCGATTTCTATGTTGTCAACCAAAGCGTAGTCTCGTTTCTGTTTAAGGTGGGTTCACCGAAAACTCAACGATTTATCTAAGTGGGATTCACCGAGAATCCATCACTAAAATCGTAACGATTGACAAAACCCGGTTCCTCGGTTTTAATAATTAGTTACTTAATTAAATAACTACCACATATTAATTAAAAAAGCTTTTAACTAATTATACGAGTTATACATGCCTAATTTATTCCAAATAAACTAGCTACATGTATGCATTGGAGTGGAATCACGAAGATGCATGTCATGGAAATTTCCGGTTATATCATACAATTTTCGATCATACACGAAAAAAAATAACGGAAAAGTAAACACCGAGATGGACCGTTGGTAGCCCCAACTAACCTATTTTCTAAGAAAAAGTAACACTAATCTAAGTCTTCAAATCTTGATCTTCGATCTTGATCTTGATCTTGAAACTTCCGGATCTCGAACCTTCGATATTGACACGAATCACGAACGACGAGAATAGGAGGCCGTAATATACCAACATATTTAAAATATATCTATATTAATAATTGTTTTTTTTTATCGGGCGGTGGGTCTAAAGGACAATATAAGATACTAAATGATGAAATAGGACAAAAAAAAAGAAGATGGTTGGGAAGGACAAAAAAAATAGAGATGTACACAAACACCCTTAATGATAATGTAAGATTTTTTTTTTATTTCTCACTGCAAATTCAGGGAAATAAATGCATTTAATGTCATTCCGTTTTTTCTTCCTAAAAATAAGGCGTTTAGAATCTGCATATTTTGAATCGAATTTTCTATACCCTACTTGGGAAGGGGAACCCAATAGGGGATTTGTGTACCTTAAGATCGTGCACATTCATTAAAAAATGCCGAAACGTTACTACATGTCCCTTGGCAAAAAATGCAGAAACGTTACCAAACTAAACCCTAATTGGGAAGGGGAACCCAATAGGGTATTTGAGGACCTTAAGATCATGCACATTTGTGAAAAAAATGGGAGAAAATCGCGAACTAACTTGTCTTTCTCATCAAGCAATTCCGAAAAAATGTAGTAACATTACAAAAAATGTAGTAACATTACAAAATAATGTAGTTCCAATTCCAATTCCGGAAAAATGTAGTAACATTACAAAAAATACACAATGGTGTTAATACAAAAAAAAAATGCATAGTGGGCGAACAGGGGATGGTTGAACAAAGATCTAAGACCTTAGGATTAGAGAAAATGGGAGCAGGAGCAGCCCCAGCAATTCCGACCATGTTTCCGGCATCTTGAACATCTTCATTCGTCAAACTCGAATTAGGGTTCAAGGCATTCTCTTTTCCGCCATTGACAGCTCCAGAGTTCATCGCAACGTCGGGGGAGGTTGGAGCAGCATCCTTGACAGCAGGTAGAGTTACAATTGTAGCAGCTCCATCCCCAGTCTTCGATTTTGAAGAAGAACCGTTCGAACTTTTCTTTTTTGATTTATGTCCCATTGGGACAGAAAGATCGAAAAAACAAACAGCAAAATCAGCGAAATGGTAGCAAGAAACGATTACAGTGATTTGCAGAAGAAGATTGTAAGAAAGAAGGTGAAGAAAGCATGAAGAGCTTGAGTTTTGTCGAAAATGGCGGCTGGAACCCTAGTCGCCCCAAAATCGCCAGGAGAGTCGTCCCTCTCTCTAATTCGACTACACTACTAAGCATACCAAAGGAAATATTATTTAAGGGTATTTTTGGATATATATTATTTTTTGTCCTTTACAACCAGTGCATTTCTTTCTTGTCCTTTTTTTCTAAATAAGATGTAAATCCGTCCTCTACGACCTTATCCTATTTTTTTATATTAAAGGATCTCGGCCAAGTTAAAAAAAACTTAATTTTTTCTTTCCACGGCAGATACAAAAAAAAAAAAAAAAAACATTTTTTTTTGAGTCAAACTTTTCGGCTAAAGAGATTCAAGTAAAAAAAAAATTAAGCTGCCGTGACCAATCAAATAACCTAGCCGCATGCATAGGTCATGCAACCAAATATTGTTGCCCCAAAAACTTTGCCGAGGAGAAAAAAAATTTGCTGGAAATTAAAACAATCGGCCTCCTCCCGTTTTTACCTTCTTGATGTTCTTCAATACTATGATCTTCGTCGTCTCGAATCCGGATCAAAATAAAATTACAAAAGGAACTACCTTATACATTATTTTCATAAATTAAAATACAAATCATATGCTCAATTGATACTAATCAAAAGAGCTATAAAATAGAACTACGGGTAAACAATACCAACCAAATCCATCTCTTCAACCACAACAATCAAAAAGGCATATGTAACGCCCCCAGACCCCGGGCCTGGTGGCGCTAAATGAGTCATAAATGTCCGGTCAACTGCTTAGACCGCCGTCCTCGCTTGGTCTAAAAGGGCTAACCCGAGTTGACAAGACCTTTATGTCTCACACTTATATGGGGGTGATCATTCTACTATTTTTCCTAGCTATGTGGGACATTACATTCTCCCCCCTTTATAAGGGACTGGCGTCCTCGCCAGGACGGCCAAGACTGTTCCCGGATCGTCCCTACCAGAGGTAACTAGAGGCCATCCTTACACCGTCTTCTTGTACGGTGCAGCGCATAGTTCCGTCTGATAGTCGGCTCTGATACCATTCTGTAACGCCCCCAGACCCCGGGCCTGGTGGCGCTAAATGAGTCATAAATGTCCGGTCAACTGCTTAGACCGCCGTCCTCGCTTGGTCTAAAAGGGCTAACCCGAGTTGACAAGGAGAATGTAATGTCCCACATAGGAAAAATAGTAGAATGATCACCCCCATATAAGTGTGAGACATAAAGGTCTTGTCAACTCGGGTTAGCCCTTTTAGACCAAGCGAGGACGACGGTCTAAGCAGTTGACCTGACAATTTATGGCTCATGTAGCGTTATCAGGCGCCAGGTCTGGGGACGTTACAGAATGGTATCAGAGCCGACTATCAGACGGAACTATTCGCTGCACCGTACAAGAAGACGGTGTAAGGATGGCCTCTAGCTACCTCTGGTAGGGACGATCCGGGAACAGTCTTGGCCGTCCTGGCGAGGACGCCAGTCCCTTATAAGGGGGGGAGAATGTAATGTCCCACATAGGAAAAATAGTAGAATGATCACCCCCATATAAGTGTGAGACATAAAGGCCTTGTCAACTCGGGTTAGCCCTTTTAGACCAAGCGAGGACGACGGTCTAAGCAGTTGACCTGACAATTTATGGCTCATGTAGCGTTATCAGGCGCCAGGTCTGGGGACGTTACAGCATACATACATGATATTTTCGATTCAAAAAAAATAAAGCAATCTACACATGCTATTCCACTCCTTAGATCTAAAATTCATATACTTTGATTGATAGATCAAATGATCTGATACCACTTGTAGGATGTAATATTGCCGGATGGATCATAGATCCACCCAATTACGCAGCGCAAAGTATAAGATCTAGATCTAACAACCAAAATACATGAATAAAATAGATCTAATCTACGAGGGGTTTAGATTGCTTACCTGCTTATTGTGAATAAACACCAAGAACAATCCAAGATCCAAGAATTGAGAAGCCACAGTCTTCCGACGTGTATCTCCAAACAACACCAAGTGGATGGTGATTCAAGCCGCTTGACCTCCTCGATATGCTACCGGAATAATCCCGAGAATTATTCCAACTCGAAACCCTTAGTAAAATAGCCGAAATATCAAAGCTATTTTACTACACTAAACTCGTGTATATTCATATGATATTGGCTTGGGAGAACTCTCTTTATATAGGAGAGAAATCCTAGTCTCCAAGGCATTATTTAATTAATACAAAATCAATTAAGATAATCCTTTTCCTTAAAAAGATAAATCTAGAATAATCCTAAATTAATAAGGATATATAAAATATTTTTTTTTCCTTAAATTATTTAACAAATAAATAATTTAATTGCATGTCTTATTATTTATCAAGAAAACTAATTTCCCAACAAATAATAATCTAGAAATTGCGCCACCTTAAACCCTAGGTTTTAAGGGCTTCCACGCATTTCACACACTTGGGCCGAGTCCACGAAAAATTTCTTTTCCATGTATTTATTTATCTAGTCCAACTAATCAATAATCCACATATCAATTAAATAGTCCAATCCAACTATTTAATTATAATTTAGGTGAAGCGACAAGAAAACATATGCTATGTTAGGAGCCACGTCGGGGACCATGGACCCATATTCAGTAGCTACAATAAATTAAATAATATTATCCGTCAGACCGAACAATAATATTCAATCTATTAATTCTGGGATTACTACCACCATAAACCCGAAACTGAACTCTGCCGAATATAGATAACTTATACTCAACTATGAGTTGATAAGGTTTCCACTGATACAATCATTACATACGGATAAATCCTCCATAGACTGTTCGTTTCGATTCGGGATATTTCCGTAAACCTTCTCGAAACATCTTATCCTTATTTACCATTAACCCCATAGTGATCAATTAGTTCATAACTAATATAATATGAACTCCGCGGATCGATCAGTTTCTAGGATTAACAAATAAGGGAACTGCATGTCTACTTCCCGAGGGAAGGAATGGATTCCATATCTGTGATAGCACAGACTACTCACTCATCCCAGAATAGAGCCAACGAGAAGTGTTGGACCACATACTGCGAAGTGATCCTTATTAATACATCAAACTCTACCATAGTCTAAGCAGTTGTCTGTGATCACCTCAGGATTGAGATTAATCCATATATGATCATCTTGTGATTCGATAAGACTTCTCGATCACGGAATTATATCGAGAACTCAAATCAAATCGGTCCAGCCCTATATGATTATCATCATATATAAATGCCCCATTAGATACCCTATTACCGACAGTCCGGATAAGACTGTCACACATAAAGTGTTCTGGGCGCATTATTAGCAAATTAATCTTGAGACCCGTACTTAGATTAATCAGCGCTACGGACTAAGTTAATTTTAAGTACATCTCACTAACTCAATCCTCTTGTGTATAGCCATACACTGAGTTATGTGATTACATAAACGAGATACTTAGGATTTTCAGTAGTGTCTTAATTATAATCATACACGCATATTATAAGATGAATTATTAATTCTGTCCTAAAACAATTATATAATTGTCTTTTGGGCACTACACCTAACAGAAAATACTTGAAGCCATAATTGATAATACCCCACTTTAAGGTGGCTTCTTTTTCAAGAAAAAAACAATCATTTTAATTTAGGTCCAAATTAGCATTAAGCCGGAAACTTTTTGTGTTGTGGGGGATTTTAGAGTGAAGTGACCGGTGCGTTGATCAAAACCACACAGTTTAGATGTTAGATGTAAACTGTGTGGTCCTGATCAACCCACCGATCACTTCGGTGCATGTAGAGATACTAGGGAAGAACTTTCCCATTAAGCCGTATTCTGAAGTTTCACATCAATAATGCATTGGCATACTCTAATCATTACGGTGCAAGTATTTGACCATCCCCTGCACAATAATTATTACGTTTTCCTCCTTTTTTTTGTTTATTACATTATTTTCTTTTAAAAATTTGATGACCTTATTTAAGTGTTCTTGATTAATAAATAAATTTTAAAAAAAACTAGATTTGTTTTAGAGGTTAGTTTTTCCTACATGTTCAGAAGATAAAGAAACATAGTTAGAGATAGGGGTGTATTCGGATTTGATTAAACCTAGTTAATTAATCAGCAATCCGGGCTATTAGCTCTGCTGGGCATTTGTTCATTGCATTATGTATGGCGGATTCGGTTGGCGAATCAGATTGTCTGCCCGTGCCGACTGTGGAAGAGATAGGGGTGTACTATATAGTCCTATTCCCTCCATTTTCTGAACCTGTAACAGTTTTGATGGGTTTCAAACCGAATTCACTTATGAAATTGTAGCAACAGCATACAACATTGCAACATCTGAAATACGATCAATAATAAAAACATACGGTTCAGGGACGGGATTGACACGTCTAAGACTACTCTAGATAACAACAATGAAACTAAGGTATGCCATCATACTAAGAGTGAATTTAAAGTATTGCATTTTATCCTAAAGCAGAGAACTTAGTGCAATTGAATATCATACTAAAAGAAAGCCATACTAAAAAGTAGACCATATAATAGGACTAATATGATAAACTAAAAAAAGACACTCAGTTGCTGGAAGAGTATAAACTACAAAGGTGCAGGAAAAACAAAAAACTAAAAACGAAAAAGGGTTTTCGTTAAGCGCACGGGGAATGCTTCTACGAATCTTTTAGTTAGGCATGCTTCTCGTTTAAATGTTGTCTCTGATGTTGAATTTTTTTTTGTCCTTTGAATGCCCCTTTTTCTCGTCTCACCTCTGTGGTCTTCTTTTGTCATATCTAAGTGCAAAAGATCTCATCTTTTGTGAATCAGAAAATGCATGTCCATGTTCTCATGATTAATGGATAAATCGAAATTTGACTAAAGATGTAATCTTTAGAATGATTAAAATGATTTACGTGTTTTGATCGGTAATTTAATGTAATCAGCATGTTTCATAAAAGTCTAATTAATCTACTAGTTAATCATTGAGTCTAAATCTGATAAGCCACGACTCTGCTAAACTGAAAAATGTGTATGGATCTGCTTTATTAAGAAAATCGGTTTATGCTTGCCTTGTAAACTCGTTTTAAGATCTAAAACTGGTTCCATGGTACTGTTGAAATGCTTGTTAAATATGTTCTTATGTGTTTGATAAAAAGCTAGATCGAGTACACATCTGTCTGCCTACGTGTCGTGTATATATATATGTATGACGTTTTTATTTTTTTTGAAGAAAATTTTGCATATACATGTCATGTGTTATTTTGGATATTTATATACATATATGCTGCATCTTGTTCTTCTTATATATATCTTTGGATATATATATATATATATATATATATATATATATATATATATATATATTATGTGCTTACCCTGCCTAAAATGTTTTATATCATGTGGAGGCCTTTGTGTGTCCATGTGAAAAGCAAATATATATCTACTGTTGTGATGCATATCACAAATATATGTATGTATTAGTTGTTTATGTCATGACTATATATATATATATATATATACAGCGATATATGTATTCTGCATATACTTTTTTCTGCATATACTTTTTTTTATGTCATGCATGTGTGTGTGTATGATTTTAAGCATATAAATCGCAGTATTTGAGTATAATGGGGGAGTGGATTGAGGTAAGTAATGATAGATCCCGGGAATCGAGGCGTTTGTAATTCAAAAATAATACCGTTACCTCCACGATTATAAATTGATCTCCACGTGTGTAATCTTCCATAGTATAATCCTCCATAACCTCTTGATTTTCCATATATATAAAATTGATTTTGTTCACACTTTATATTGCCGTTGACTCCAATATATTTTTCGGTGGAGTGACTTGGCTGGTCACTAAGCCGGTGTAGTGACTTTTTCACTGAGCTGTTGTATATAACTTTTCCTAACAATCAGTGAAGTTGACTTCGCTGAGTACCAGTGCCTTACCTGCTACATCTCATGTAACGGCAAAGGTTTAATCAGCTGGTGAAGTCACTTAGCTTATTACCCCAATTAGCCTCTCTTTAGTCAATTTCTATCATTCCTAACTCAGTTTTCAGCTTACTAAATCTTTCATGACTGAGTGGCTTTGTGAAGATGTCAGCCAATTGATCTTCAGTAGGTATGTATCTTAGTATGACATCTCTTTTCACAACATGATCTCTGATGAAATGATGTCTTACATCAATATGCTTTGTTCTTGAGTGTAACACTGGATTTTCAGTAATAATATGGAACTTGTGTTGTCACACATAATTGGAATTGTCTTCTCCTCCATTCCATAATCCCTTAGCTGTTGTCTAATCCATAGTACTTGTGCACAATAGCTGCCTACTGCTATTTATTCTGCTTCAGCTGTTGATGTAGATATGGAGTTTTGCTTCTTACGAAACCATGATACTAGTCTGCTGCCTAGCATTTGACATGTTCCAGAGGTGCTTTTTCTATCTATCTTGCATCCAACATAGTCAGAGTCTGAATATGATATCAATTTGAATCCTCCATCTTTTGGATACCAAATTCCAACATTGATGATGTTCTTCAAGTATTTGATTATTCTTTTGGCTGCTAGAATGTGTGATTATTTTGGTTGAGCTTGAAATCTTGCACATACTCCTACTGCAAATGCTATGTCAGGTCTGCTTGCAGTAAGATATAGTAAGGATCCAATGATTCCTCTATACATTTTCTGATCAATATCTTTTCCAGCTTCATCTTTTCCAAGAATGACTCTTGCACACATGGGTGTATCTGCTGTGCCACTTGTGTCCATACCATACTTGTGAATTAGGTCTTTAGTGTATTTGGCTTGATTGATGAAAATTCCATCTTTCATTTGTTTTACTTGTAGCCCAAGAAAGTAATTTAATTTTCCCATCATGCTCATATGATATTTGCTCTTCATTAGGTTTGCAAATTTCTCACACAACTTTTCATCCTCTGATCCAAAGATAATGTCATCAACATAGATTTGTACTAACAAGGTGTTTGTTCCTTCCTCTAATTTGAAAAGAGTCTTATCTATAGTTCCCTTGTTGAATCCATTCTTGATCAGGAATTGTGATAGTGTCTCATACAAAGCTCTGGGTGCCTGTTTGAGTCCATACAGTGCCTTTTTGAACTTGTACACCTTATCTTCTTTCCCTTTAAGTTGAAAACCATGAGGTTGTTCCACATAAACTTCTTCCTCCAAAAGTCCATACAGAAATGCACTCTTGACATCCATTTGGTAAACTTTGAAGTCTTTGTGGGCTGCAAAAGCTAGAAAAGTCTGATTACTTTAAATCTTGCTACTGGGGCAAAGGTCTCATCATAATCTATTCCTTCTACTTGAGAGTAGCCTTTAGCAACTAGCCTTGCTTTGTTTATGACACTGTTCCTCGTTCATCCATCTTGTTTCTGAATACCCATTTTGTTCCAATGATGTTGGCTATGTCTGGTTTGTCAACAAGTTCCCAGGCCTCATTTCTTTCAAACTCATTTAGTTCTTCTTACATAGCTGTAATCCAATCAGCATCTTGGATTGCATCATTTATTGTTTTGGGCTCTACTTGAGATAGAAAACATGTTAGCATATGCTCCACTTGTCTTCTGGTTCTGGACTCATGTGTGAATGTCTCCAATGACTTGATCTACAGGATGATCTCTTAGCCAGTTGAGATCAGGTTGAAGTTGTTCTTGACTTGGTGCTTCCATAACTTAATCTTGTGTATCAGCTTCATGCTCTTGTGCTGGTGCCTCTTCTGCTGTATTGACTGGTGGCTCATCTTGATTTCCAAGATTGTGATTTAGAATGGTAGTTGGTATTGTTGTATTCATGTAGACTTTTCTTGGTCCTGCTTCTTCTTCAAGTTCTTGAAGGCTTTCACCATTTGTGTTTGACTCATCAAAGACTACATGAATTGATTCTTCAATCACCAGGGTCCTTTTGTTGAGTACTCTGAATGCTTTGCTGGTGTCTGAGTACCCCATAAAGATTGCTTCATTAGCTTTTTCATCAAAAGTATGTAATTGATTCATGTTCAACACAAATTTAGATCCAAACATATGCAAATATGAGATATTATGTTTTCTTCCATTCCATATTTCATATGGAGTTTTTCCATGATATTTGTTGATGATTGATCTATTTTGAGTATAGCATGCAGTGTTTGGTTCTTCAGCCCAAAATATCTTTGGCAAACATGGTTCTGCAATCATTGTTCTGACTGCTTCTTTGAGAGTCATGTTTCTTCTTTCTACTACACCATTCTGTTGTGGAGTTCCTGCTGCTGATAGTTGATGCAGTACTCCATTTTCTTCATAGTAGGTTCTGATAATTTCATTTAGAAACTTTGTGCCTCTATCTGATCTGATCTTGATAGTCTTCAATTCCTTCTCATTTTGAATTATTCTTAGCAAATCTGGCAACTTTTTGAGTTTCTCTTTCTTCTTGTTCATGAATATAGTCCAGGTGTATTTGGAGAAGTCATCCACCACTACTAGAGTGTATTTCTTTCCACTTATGCTGACTGGTGTGACTGGTCCAAAAAGATCCATATGTAGAAGATACAAAATTCTTGTTGTTGACGATAGAGCTTTGACTTTAAAGAGCTTTTAATTTGATTCCCTTTTTGACATGCATCACATAGACTTTCTTTCTTGAATGTGATCTCTGGTAGGCCTTCAACTAACTTGTTCTTTGACAGTGTGTTGATGGTTTTGAAGTTGAGATGATTCAATCTTCTATGCCAAATCCAGTTGATTGATTGTTTACTTTTGACAAGCAAACATGTTTCGTTGTTGTCGTCTTTCCAATCTACTACATACATGTTGTCTTCTCTTCTTCCTGCAAGTACAACTGTGTTGGTTTGGCTGTGAATCACTTTGCATCTTTCCTTGTTAAAGTGCACATTGTAGCCTTTGTCATAGAATTGACTAATACTCAGTTGGTTGAAGTTCAGTCCTTTAACATAGGCCATATTTTGAATCTTCAAATTGTTCTTGAGCATTATGCCTTCCCCCTTAATTTTACCAGGGTTTTCTTTGCCTCCAAAGGTGACTTTGGGTCCATCAAAAGCTTTAAAGTCAGTGAGCCATCCTTTGTTTCCTTTCATGTGTCTGGAACATCCACTGCCTATATACCAGACATCCTACAAAACAAATTAAGTATGTTTAGGTACCCAACACTGTTTGGGTCCATACCTGTTAGCAGTCATGCCTCCTACTCCAAGTGTATATCCAAATGATCTTCTTTTTGGATAATTAAAGTCATCAAATTCATATGTATAAGGCATGGCAGAATAGGTTCTAAATTTCTACTGAAGGTATTATGATACTTTTCTCTACTTTTTGGTGCATTTGCATCCTTTTTCACTTTCTAATATGCAATAGGATCCCTATGTTGCTTCACGTGTCTAGGAACATACCTTGGTTGGTTTTTCTTAAACACATGATGCATGACATGAAATGGTTTCTTCTTGTATTTTAGGGGTGCAACATTCCAATCATTCTCTGAAGGGTAAATTCTTCCTTTACCTTTCCGAAAACCTTTGCTTTTGGTTTGTTGGATTGATGATTTGGTCTGCTGTTTCACTACACTGGGTTTTGACTTCACCGGTGCAGGATGAGTGGTTGAAACTATTGTCTGTCCTTTTCTGAACTTTGGTCCATTATTGGTCCTAGATTCAGAATTGTGTTGTCCATTGCTTCTATTCTCATTCTGACTGTTGTAGCCAAGACCAGATCTGGATCCAAACCTTTTTGAGGGTTTGTAAGCTGGTGCATTCAGTGGTGCAGTGGTGATCTTGACTGGTAGGGAAAATTTCTCAGCTGGCCTTTCAACATTGGATGAGTGATCATCTACTACTTGTTGATCAGTTGAGTGAATCTCCTTACTAGTATTTTCAGCTTTTACTTTTTCCAGTTCTTTCTTTAATCTTTTATTCTCCTTTCTTAGGTTCTCACACTCCTGTTCCAGAATTTCATGATTCAACTCAATTTCTTCAAATTTACTCATGAGATTTTGAATTAGGTTTGCAGAATCTAGTGGAAGAATAGAAAATTGTGCAGTGTCAGATGTGGATGCACTTGATGATGAGTATGGGCTAGAAGTTACCTAAGTTTCATTAGATTCTTTAGCCATAAGGCATAGGTAGGCTTTCTCATTGTCTGAGCTGTCAGCTTCATCATCATCATCAGAATCATTTTCAGATGATTCTTCATTCTTTTCACTGCTAGATTCAGCTTTGAGTGCTTTCTTGCTCTTTCTCTTTTCAGTTGTCTTCTACTTCTTCTTGTGCTCATCTTTGTCTTTTTCTTCAGGGCATTCAGCCTTGAAATGACCTTTCTTCTTGAAATTGAAGCATCTGCATTCATCATCCTTTTTCTTCATGTCTTCGCTTGTGCTAAACTTCTTGAATGATGATGAACCTCTTTTGAATTGCTTCTTCTTGCTAAACCTGTCAAAACGTTTTACCAGTAAAGCTACATGTTCCTTCAGGTCCTATGTCTCTTTAATATTTGCATCAGCTGTTTGACTTAGCTGGGGTGCAACCAGTGCACTGGCCTTATGTGCCTCTGCTGGTGCACTATCTTTGCCGTTCAACTCAAATTCATGAGCCTTTAGTTGAGACATTAGAGTTAAGGTATCAGTGGTTGTAAGATTTGTTGTTCCTCTGATTACTGATGTGATGATCTTCTATCTTTCAGGTAGGCCTCTCAAGATCCTTAGGCACACTTCTTTCTGTGGATATGTGTGTCCTTGTTGTTGTAGTTCACTGATGATGCTTGAGAATCTGTTGTCCATTTGATCAATGGTTTCACCAGTCTTCATTTTGAAGTTCTCAAATTTCTGTTTTGCAACAAACAATTTTTTTTCTTTGACTGCTTCGATCCTTCATTGATTAGTGCCAATTAGTCTCACATCTCCTTTGCTGTTTTGCAATCTTTGATCCTCATGAACATGTTACTGTCCAAGGTCTTTAAAATCATGTCTTTTGTAAAAAAGTCGAGATTTGCTTTACTCTTGTCATCCTTGGTCCAATCCTTCTTGAGTGTTTGTCTATTACTTTTCCTTGATCTGCTCATGTGGCTACCATAGTTGTAATATCGATTGGGCGATCATTAATTACATCCAGCATCTCCTCATGAGTTGCTGCAAGATGTGACAACATTCTTATTTTGTATTCATTAAAATTATTAAAATTGAATATAGGTACCTTTGACATAAAATTTGAAGAATCCATAAATACAAATAAGAGATATATAGATAGAAAGCACAAACTTGAAAACTACTTTGAAAATATGTGATCTCCTTGTTACCAAAAATTAGATCTGAACAGGTTCTGAAACTAGGAACACTGCTCTGCTACCAATTGTTGGTCCCAGAGAAGGGTAAAACTATAGTAAGAGAGGGGGGGGGGTGAATGACTATAATGGAGTTTCAAAAACTTTTCTTATATTTAAAAGCTTTTGGACAACGGATAAGTCCCTTCTTAAAATGTTGTTTCAAAGTAGATTATGCAATCACAGATATATTATATAATATAAGCAATCAAATAAATACAGTAAGGTAAATTGCTGAAAGTAAATTGACACAAAGGTTTATACTGGTTCAGGGTGGTGTAATCCCTTAATCCACTATTCTTTTATGATGATTGGAGGAATTCACTATTGTTTTCATAGATACAATAGTCTGATTGTCCTTGACTACACAACCTTCACAATCTTTTAAGACTATCACTCCATGACTTTAGAAGCTTCTGTGACTCAGTCTATTTCACTGCTCCTTGGGAACAAATCCTTTAACAGCTATCACAAACACAACTCCTTCTCAGTTGGCTCTGATTCAGTTGCTTGATTGATGTGAATTGGATTCACAATTCTTGTTGATCAAACTCAATGCTTGATGTTGGAATTATAGTTCTCAGTTTTGAGTTGATCACTAGATGTTTCTTTTTCAGCACAGATAGAAGGCTTTGCACTTTGACAGAGTATTTGCTCAGATTCAATCGTTCTCCTTCCCTTTTTGTCAATGCCTTCTTTTTATAGCTTTGATAATCCTTGATTTGAATTTCCGTCCTTTGGCTATATTAATGAGAGGAATAATCCTTGATTTTATTCTTGATTCCCCCTTAATTATATTCTCCTTGATTTCAGTGATCGGATTTTTCTTCAAACGTTTATCAGAAAATATGTCCTTGATTGATCCTCTATTGATTGTGCATTTAATGCTTGATTCTCTGTATCCTTTTTAACTTCAAAATCTGATCAAGTAAGGTTTACATGGCCGTTCGCTGAATAGTTAAGTGACTGTCTGACTTTGCCGTTTAGATCTTCCTTCACTGCTTTTGATGATGTAGATCAAGTAATAAAATACTTGACCACCATAAACCAATACTAGCAAGAGGACTAGGCCCATCGTAGTATAGCTATAGTGAATCAAGGTCGATCCCACAGGGAACCAATTGTGGATCATTTCATATATAAGCAATTAATTAAACATGTCAAGGACATAGAGGCGGTCTACGACCAACATAAGACAAGAAAAGTAAAGACACGACTCGACACAACGTAATTAACCTCCCCAATTATAGTCCTTATCGTTTGGACCTAGATAATTTATATAATAAACCGAACTTATTAACTCGTCAATCCGTTTGTATCTATCTTAGATTGGCTACGGGAGTCATCCTCTTTAACTTGACGTAGCACCGGTAGTCACTAGATCACTGTGGTATTGTTACGTGACTTCGCCTTTTGGTGCCTCCATCTCATATAACTCACACGCTTACGACTCTAAGGATGCCGATATTGACCGTACACCTCGTCTAGGCAACATTCCTATGGTTAGGCGTACTTATACTTCCTAAACGATTACTCAAGCTCTCGTCCAACTAGCACTTACCAAGTTATAGTCTCATGCTAATCTACGACGTACGTATAAGCAGGTGCATGCAATTCCCAAATATAAACCTACCTAGATAACGTTGAACGTCCGAAGATCAATTCATGAGCCTACCTAAGAGTTTTATATTGGTATTTCCTTTTTACACGTTTTAATTAAACTAAGCGAGTAACGTAGCCATAGCCATACCTACTGAGATAATAAATTCTATTAAGTTAACCTAACCATAAAGACGTGGCTATTTAACGGATGAAAACAGGGCTCGGTCGACCGAATAGGTGGGCTCGGTCGACCGAGTGAACTCATTCGGTCACCCGAATCAATTTCGTCCCCAGATTACATCCCCGAGAACGTATCTCTCGCCGTTTCATCATACGTAATCGTATTAAACAAGAATCGTAAAGCATTCATATAAACTAACTTAGATACACATTAATTAAACAATACGTATTCATGAATAAATACTAAGTCTATGACGTAGGTTATGGGACCCCCATAGACAAGGTATCGCCACATCCCTAACGTCATAGCCTAGATCTACATCATCTAGCTATGAATTAACTAACTCAAACAATAAAGCATAATTGGGGGGAATTAATTACTTAAAAGAAAAGAAACGAGAAAATAAAGGCTTACATAACTCGCAAATTTTTAAATTGCCGGAAACCTTCAATCTACTTATGCTACATTGTATTAAAATATCAAAGTAGAATTATATTCTAAAGTATGAGAGGTGTGTTTTACAATTGCTCATAGCCGTTGCTTATATAGGAGTTTCGGCCGACTTAGGAAGGATCTAGAGGATAAACACGATTAAAGTCGAAACCGCCCGACTCGCAGGCTCGGTCAACCGAAGGGATGCACTCGGTCGACCGAAGCACGAGGCTCGGTCGACCGAACCCGGATTTTCCAAGTTCTCCACGTTTTCTTCGTCCGCCTTGCTCCCCACTCCACGCTTCGTGCCGATCCGATTACTTCTTTCGTTTAATGCTCCGATTTTCTTCCTTTATCATCTTGAGATCATTGATTAATTAACATTAATCCTCCCGATTTGTTGTGATCTCGCAAAATAAGCAATTATCGCACAATAAATCGGTCTTTAATAATAAAAACATCTAAATACCAAATATCATATTAATAATCACTTAACATTAAATAATAAATATAAACGAGTGATTTAATATGAAATATACATTATTAATCTCGATTTAAGGTCAACGTTGATGACTTTTACGGGTATAATTTGACCGTCATCAACTACCCCCACTTAGACTTTGATCGTCCCGAACAAAGCATCAATAAGTCATTCCCCAAGACAACATTTTCTATGGTCGTGTCATACTTACGCAAGAAGCTCAAGTCAACTCATACTAGTCATGCTCGTAAGATATCCATTATTCACTACTCACTATGAATCGAAGTGATGTGTGCATGTGCATTGGTTTTATATATTCGTAGCAAGATTAGAGTTTATGCCAACTTCGTAATCTCAACCTACCAACCTCAAAGCATTCATACTTCTTAAGTCTTTAAATTTTGAAGCACTAGAGCAATAAGCAAGAGCGTATCTATAGGGATTTTGGACTTGGAGACCGAGTACTACTCAAAGCCTCTTAAAGAGTTGAATATTCTTTTCATATCTTCATATTTTTCAAATACTATTAATCTCAAGGAAGAAAACTTTTTAGAGTATCCCCCTATCTTAGATCATGTATAGCATCGAATATTACCACAAGCGCGGGGCTACTTTGGTAATGTTACTACAAGCCCAAAGTGTCTAACATTTTGCTAAAACACAGTACGTCTCAAGCTTATTACTCCGCTTAAATGGCTAGAATATAAGAATACCTCAAAGATAGATATTGACACTAAGTTTACATAACCAATCATCTATGCAATGTACACATAATTTCTTCGCTTATTATGATTTGCGCGGTATACTCGATTCACAGATTGAGTAATTGAATAATAAATAACTACTTGCAAAAACGAGCATGAATATCCTTAAATTTACCTAACATAAGTATAATATGATCACGTACTCATGAAACTTGGTTTATTTCCTATCAATTCTTAGCTAGGAACTCACAATTCTAAGGGTACGAGATACATAATATGGTATTTATTCAATTTTTTCAATCATGTGCCGTTTCATTCAATTTTCAATTATAACAACATAGCTAAGTCTCCTACCCCCCACTTAAACATGGCATTGTCCTCAATGACAAAAATAAATGAGAAGTTAAGAAAAAGACTTAGCTCTGGAAACGGCTCTCAAGTAAAGGCGAACATCGGAGTAAATTTCAAAGACGTCGTGGAGAAGCAAGTGAAAACCCGTATAAGCGTACAAACTCCACGAAACCGTAAATAACACCATGTCTATGGAAGTTATAGAATAATGTGGCGTAATTAGGTATGAATACCGAAAAACATTTTAAGCCACTTTATTTTATACAACCAAAGACAAGAAAAATACTAAATAGAAAGAAAAATAAACAAGCAACTAAAGATGGTGGTCTTCATCTACAACCTCCACCGCCTAAATATTCTTAAAACTCGGGTGGAGAAGACAAAGATCAAAAAGCATTACCCGACGTGGGAAAACACGAGGGTGACTCGATCGAAAAGGTATTCAATCCAGAAAAGAGAAACTTGGTAAGGCATAACGATTGAATGCGACCTATTGGCTAAAGATAAAATCAAATACTTAGCGCGAAACTTCTCGCTTGCATTGGATATCAACAACTTAGGGAGATGTAGCTACTCCTCGAAATTACTAATAACCCAATGTATCACGTAAAAGTCATAACCGTCATCAACAAGGTCAGATCGGTGTGATAGTTCAGAACAAAACTTATCGTCTAGAAATGCCGGAATAGACGGAAAAAATGTGAAATTTAAAACTTCCGGTAGAAAGATAAGTTGTACTTTGATCGAACCAAAAACCTTTAAAATCTAGCTAGGTTCAGAGCTACACTTACCTCAACTAGGAACATGAAAATCAAAATGATAAAAGATAATCATTAAAGCTTAGCAATATTTCAAATTCCGCAACACATAGGTATTGTGTAAACAAAATGGAGGTTGAGAGTATGATGGGTTTAGAAAAAGATACACATAAGGTTGGGAAGAAAAGATATAGGTGGGTAAGAAATTGTGTTTTTGGGATTGAGAATTGTTAAAAGGAATGGGATTGGGTGGGAGAGTGTAACGGATGGAAAGAAAGAGAGGCGATGAAAGAATGGTTAGAAATGTGAACTGTTGGGGCAGATTGGTGAGAGGATCGAAAAGGTTTAAGGGTGAAAAGGTATAAATGAAAGGATAAAGGTAGTTGCGTAATGAATTGCGCACCACTTTGAATTTTCACTTGGATCACCATTCTAAAAGATTTTGGAAGTTGACCAAAATTGTTCTTGTTCGCACCAATCATTCTCTCGTTACATTTTCGCAATTCTCAAGCTCTCTTAATGCTTCCATCTTAAGGTTGATTGCTAAATTTCCTTTTATTTAGCAATTTCTCGACTCTCCTACGGAACTCTATTTCACGTGGCCTATATTGAGTAAAAAAGTTTTGCACATCCTTAGCCCAATGGCCATCGGAACACGGCAAAATAAAAAACCTCAACATATTTCACGTTACTCTTATTTGACTCAAAGAAAACAAAACCTAAAATCCTAAAAAGAAATCCTAAGGGTTTTAAAGAAGTAGTTCTGAGTTTAAAGTCCATCAGCTCGACTTTCCAAAGATTATCCTTGTCAGTTATCATTCTTGGATTGCCAGACTTTGACCCTCTGAGCACTATTAGAGGTGGCTTGTCGCTTTTGCGGATTAATACCCTTCCCTTTGTTGTGAGACCTAGGAAACGACATTTATTCATACCATTTATACAAAGCTCTTACCTCGGCTCTCGTTTTAGGAATTAGTGAATTCTAAGAAACTCGGTTAAAATTACGGTTTTGGCCTTGACAATAAGAAACAATGAATCAAAGTACTCCGAATAAGGTCGGTTATGTAGTCAAGCCTACGCCGTCTTATTCGTTGGAACATATGTGACAGTTCAGGCCAATCCGTCAAGATAAGCCCCGTTTAGCCCGAAGGCTTATCGGCTATGCTAAATCTTGTCGAACTGCTGTAACGTACATCACACGTGGAGGGGAGTCGATTGAGCCGAGGCTCGCTTAAACTCGCCCACCATGGTTAGGCCATTTCCGAACCAATGTACTAAGAGTCTCCGATTTCTAAATTGTCACCCAAAGCGTAATCTCGTTTCGTTTAAGGTGGGTTCACCGAGAAGCCATCACCATAAAACTCAACGAAAACGAGAAGATTGTGTTCTCTCAAAACTCAACGTCTTCTTTAGATTGTGAATGCTTAAACTACACAATTTGTTGCTCCCATGGCCGCAGAAGCAATCCCATGCATAGGCCAAAGAGATTTTAACGTAACTACGAGGTACTCTTTTTTCACTGCTTCCTTTCAACTACTACATGTTTCCTTACACCCTCTAGATGAGACAGATATGGGGCAAAACCTTCGACACTAATAAAATTAATCTTACAAACCAACTCCGGGCTAAGATTCATACTAAGGTTCATGTATAGGCTAACTTATGCTCAAAAAACCAAAAGGTAGTAAAACATAAGCAAAAAAGGGTAGTACCTTGCCTTCAACATTGTACCACGAAGAATTTAAGCGTTAAAATATATATTTTTTTCGGAGCCATCTTGGTGCTTTAAAGGTATTGCTTCCATCGCTTTTCCCATCGTAGAGTAGTAATTCCGCATGTTGCTGGGTTATTTTCTCGCGCCTTTGAAAAATTACCGACTCGAATATTGCTTCCCCGGTTTCGCAAAGTAAGAAAAACAAAAACAAACAGACCATAGACTGATTTTAACATGGTCTCCCATGCTGCTATCAGACTTACGGATTAAACATACGGGGATAAACAGACACGCGAAATTCCAGACTCGAAAAACACAAATCGAAACCGTGTAAACAGAACAGAACAAAACAAAACAAAAAAAAAATTATAAATTCTCGGTCGACCGAATGAGGTCTCTCGGTCGACCGAATAAATTTTTTTTTTTTTTTTTTTTTTATACTTTTTTTTTAGAATCTGGAATTTCCAGACAGAGCAGACAACCAGATGGACTCAAAACGTAAAAACTGACTCTAAAACAGAAAACTCGACATGAAAAAAAAAATTATTTATATATAAAATTGACCGTTGGTTCCCCGGCAACGGCGCCAAAAACTTGATGACGTAGATCAAGTAATAAAATACTTGACCACCATAAACCAATACTAGCAAGAGGACTAGGCCCATCGTAGTATAGCTATAGTGAATCAAGGTCGATCCCACAGGGAACCAATTGTGGATCATTTCATATATAAGCAATTAATTAAACATATCAAGGACATAGAGGCGGTCTACGACCAACATAAGACAAGAAAAGTAAAGACACGACTCGACACAACGTAATTAACCTCCCCAATTATAGTCCTTATCGTTTGGACCTAGATAATTTATATAATAAACCGAACTTATTAACTCGTCAATCCGTTTGTATCTATCTTAGATTGGCTACGGGAGTCATCCTCTTTAACTTGACGTAGCACCGGTAGGTCACTAGATCACTGTGGTATTGTTACGTGACTTCGCCTTTTGGTGCCTCCATCTCATATAACTCACACGCTTACGACTCTAAGGATGCCGATATTGACCGTACACCTCGTCTAGGCAACATTCCTATGGTTAGGCGTACTTATACTTCCTAAACGATTACTCAAGCTCTCGTCCAACTAGCACTTACCAAGTTATAGTCTCATGCTAATCTACGACGTACGTATAAGCAGGTGCATGCAATTCCCAAATATAAACCTACCTAGATAACGCTGAACGTCCGAAGATCAATTCATGAGCCTACCTAAGAGTTTTATATTGGTATTTCCTTTTTACACGTTTTAATTAAACTAAGCGAGTAACGTAGCCATAGCCATACCTACTGAGATAATAAATTCTATTAAGTTAACCTAACCATAAAGACGTGGCTATTTAACGGATGAAAACAGGCTCGGTCGACCGAATAGGTGGGCTCGGTCGACCGAGTGAACTCATTCGGTCACCCGAATCAATTTCGTCCCCGCATTACATCCCCGAACGTATCTCTCGCCGTTTCATCATACGTACGTATTAAACAAGAACTCGTAAAGCATTCATATAAACTAACTTAGATACACATTAATTAAACAATACGATTCATGAATAAATACTAAGTCTATGACGTAGGTTATGGGACCCCCATAGACAAGGTATCGCCACATCCCTAACGTCATAGCCTAGATCTACATCATCTAGCTATGAATTAACTAACTCAAACAATAAAGCATAATTGGGGGGAATTAATTACTTAAAAGAAAAGAAACGAAAAATAAAGGCTTACATAACTCGCAAATTTTTAAATTGCCGGAAACCTTCAATCTACTTATGCTACATTGTATTAAAATATCAAAGTAGAATTATATTCTAAAGTATGAGAGGTGTGTTTTACAATTGCTCATAGCCGTTGCTTATATAGGAGTTTCGGCCGACTTAGGAAGGATCTAGAGGATAAACACGATTAAAGTCGAAACCGCCCCGACCGTAGGCTCGGTCAACCGAAGGGATGCACTCGGTCGACCGAAGCACGAGGCTCGGTCGACCGAACCCGGATTTTCCAAGTTCTCCACGTTTTCTTCGTCCGCCTTGCTCCCCACTCCACGCTTCGTGCCGATCCGATTACTTCTTTCGTTTAATGCTCCGATTTTCTTCCTTTATCATCTTGAGATCATTGATTAATTAACATTAATCCTCCCGATTTGTTGTGATCTCGCAAAATAAGCAATTATCGCACAATAAATCGGTCTTTAATAATAAAAACATCTAAATACCAAATATCATATTAATAATCACTTAACATTAAATAATAAATATAAACGAGTGATTTAATATGAAATATACATTATTAATCTCGATTTAAGGTCAACGTTGATGACTTTTACGGGTATAATTTGACCGTCATCAGCTTTGTCTTCACTTAGCTGATAGTTAGTTCACTTTGCTGATTCACTGTTTCCTTCATTCTTTTAGGTTCAGGAGAATCTTTCTACTTCACTGATCCTTGATTTGTGTGAGATTACGTACACCATATTTAAGCATTAAGTTTTATCACTTGGAATGTAACTTAGACTTAATCCAAGGTCATCACAGACTTCCTTGGTTATAAGTCAGACCATAAAGTCTTCATGCTTCTCTGCTCGTACTTCACTGACTTCACTCTGCCGAATACTCGTCTGACTCAACTTATACAACATGTCGACTCTAAGTAAAGACTTATACAGAGAATTCTAACTTATTTTAGGCTTGCTGTAACAGCTAGTATGGCCATCATCAAAACATAATAAAATGTTCCTAACACAGTAATAATTAAAGTCTTAGAGTACTCCATCAAATATGTAGTCTCCTTATCTCTAACTACTATAACGAGGTTGCTCGTGCCATTGCTTATTTTACAGGGATTAAAATTACTTAACCATAATTGAGAACGTTTCTCAAAAAGTAACAGTCGCAATTTAGTTTAAACAATCGAGAATAAAACATAGAAATAAAAGTTTGCTAAAAACTACAACATAAAAAGATAAAGATAAAAGAGTGTTGTTGTTTATATATGCAAAATAAAAAATGTTCTTTTGATTTATGATTTTGCTCCCACTAGTCAACTACTCCCAATTGACTTTCAAGAATTTTTAAATATTCTTTAGTGGCCAAGATCTCATCTAGTTACCCCGATTCCCGACGAGGGCCGATCAACCGGAATAATTTGAAGAGTGGTAACTCTTTACCAATCACGTCTCTATGTGACTCTTAGTGGTTGACAAGTCAACTCTTTGACACTATACATCTCTATATGGTAGTCAAGCCCTTGACTCTAGAATAAGATGGTCTTGACGAGGGCCAATCACCGCAATACTCTAGTCAAGTCATAACCCAATATTCACGAGATCTCATATGATCATATCTCAATAATAATGATATACCCAAGGTAGATCAACTTCCGAAGAGGGACGATCAATTGGATCCGAACAAGGGCTCATCACCGTCATTATTATATTGGGAGACAAAATTCCTACTTAATTTTTGTTGTGGGAGTAATTTTAAATTAATTCACTTAATTAATTTCAATTAATTACGGTCTCATCAAATACATCTATCTCTATAGACATACATCCTACACATTCATCTATATCGTGCCTAGTCATGCATATATCGTATCATATAAAATTAATACAAGCATAAAATAAATAAATGCGTAAAGTAACCGGTATGATCATGGATTTTTCCTAAGTGCGGTTTCGAATACAAACTGATGAAACCGTGGGTCACAATCTAAGGGTAGCTGTAACCGTCAATGGGATCTTTCATGCGCCAGCTTCAAATGGGATCTTCATTCGTCTTTCTTTGGTCTCCATCTTTTTCTCCATTCTTGTTACATAAAATCTATCTAATAAATTTATACACCCGCCGCACACGGGGGAACTAACGGGAATGGGATAAATGCAGAATGTAAACTAGGTCACGTTCTTCATAACGGCCTAGGACAATTTCAAACCAAAAGAAAAAATTTAAATCATTCACATCTATCTTATTAGTCGAGTCCATGATCAATCGGGGTTCATATAATCATATTATATCTAACACATCTAATCCATACAATAAAATCTTATGAAAAAGATAAATACTAAAATTACCAACGTGCGTCTTAATTAATCGATTAACGTTTAATCAATTAAATAATTTTATCGAATCCATAAACTAATTAACATTTAATCAATTATTTGATTTTAATCAAAATAAAATTAACGATTAATTTTAAAATCGATTTTATTTTAATTTTAATTAATTAGAACTATTCTAAAAATAAATCAAAATTAAAATTAATTTTACTTTGTTTCTTTCATTTTGATTAATAATCAAAAGTGATGCCTTTGGTTTCCAAAACCAAAAGACACCCACCTGGCCCATTTCCAAAATCAAATTTTGGTTTGAGAAACCAAAGGCATCCCTTTTGATTATGAATCAAATATTTTGAAAAGGGTCTAGGCATGTGTGCCTTTTGGTTTGGGAAACCAAAGGAATCTCTTTTGATTATGAATCAAAAGGAAAGAAACAAAGGAGAATTAATTTTAATTTTGATTTATTTTTAGAATAGTTCTAATTAATTAAAATTAAAATAGAAATTGATTTTAAAATTAATCGTTAATTTAATTTCGAATAAAATAAATTAATTGATTAAATGTTAATTAGTTGATAGATTAGATAAAATTATTTAATTGATTAAACGTTAATCGATTAATTAAGACGCAAGTTGGTAATTTTAGTATTTATCTTTTTTTCATAAGATTTTATTGTATGGATTAGATGTATTAGATATAATATGATTATATGTATCCTGATTGATTATGGACTCGACCAATAGGATAGATGTGAATGACTTAAATTTTTTCTGTTGGTTTGAAATTGTCTTAGGCCGTTATGAAGAACGTGACCTAGTTTACTTTCTGCATTTATTCCATTCCCGTTAGCTCCCCCCGTGTGCGGCGGGTGTATAATTTATTTTTCTCGTTTCACGATTTTAAATCTTGCATCTATTCATTAATTACTAGGAAAATTAACATGCTTATTGCTTAAGCTCGAATCTCCCTCTGATACCACTGTTAGGAAATCTACTTGGGAACGCAGCGGAATTTAAAATTTATTTCTATTAACCCAAGACCGACTTCGTTTAAGAAACAAGAATAAAAGAAATAGACAAGAGAATACCTTGGTTGATCCAATTGGATCGACGCTTTCTATACGGTTGTAGTTTCTGCACGAAGCCGCCCAATCATTCGGCCTCTATCGTTGATCCACATGAACAACCTGTCGGAATCCCATCATGGTTTGCTACCAGAAAAACTCGGTTGCTAGACCGACATTTTCTCTCTCTCAAAACTCTCTCTTGGAAGCTCTCAATTTTTCTAGTAAATTAGAACTCTTTTAATTGTGATGATCCAAAAGAGTTAGCCAATCCCTCTCCTATATAGAGTCAGTGACTCCCCTTATATCTCCCAATCCGATTGGGAGAAGCTTCCTAGTAGATTGAGGATAAAGAAAACCTTTTACTAGTAAAATAAGGAAAATATATTTGATTGATTTATCTCATTTAATTTAATATCTCAGATTAAATATTTCCAAGAGATTGTCAATATCTAATATTGACGATATTTATCTTATTACCATAAATCAATTTATGCAAATCTATTAATATCTAATATTAATATATGGTAATACCATTAATAAAATTGCACAATCCAAGTGTATCTTGATACATTGGTGTTCTGCGCCTCGATGTCCCAAAAATTGGATTCCGGAATATTTTTAATTAATATAATGCTATAATTAATTAATTTGCGAAATACATGTGTATCAATATGCACAAGTAATTTCGACAGACATATATATTATATGTATATTTAATTAATCAATATAATTAATATCTTGTATTTGATTTATTCATAATAAATAAATACCACCATATTAATTTATCACTGTAACACTTTATAGTCGAGATAAAATTTTCCTTATTTGGTTATCACTATAACCCCATTTTAATCCGACTAGATATACTTATGTGTGTGACCCGATAGGCTTCCGAATATGTTGGCCGTAGGCAAAAGTGCAATTACGAAAGTGCCCTTCATACCTAACGATCATGGATAGCGTCTAGAAACACGTCCACGACCCCTAATAATCGGAAGAGTCAAATGCAATGACTACTACCTTTTATGTGAAACGGTTACCGTGTCTTTTACAATATCCATACGGTCGTACGTCGAGTGTCAAACATCAACGACCGTATCTTATAATCTGGATATCCTACTCTCTCGAAGTAACATATTACTTCTACTTTGCAAAGACTTTCGAGAATAAGACATTCCTTATAAGAAGGCCCTTTCGGATATTTATTCCTAATCATAGGATACGCGATTTCCGGACGAGCATTATGAATCCTACGCATGATTCTGTATCACACCCAATCACTACCGCATTATCGCCCCATGGCTAAGGAAAACCTCAATAGTGTCAAAGTATGACAATCCACACCGTGATGTCATGAAGACTCTGGTCTCAGGATAATTACATAACCGCCATATAGCGCGATACTTAATGAAGTAAGTTGGTTAGTCTAACGTACACAATCTCTAATACACGTCCACGTACAGTCCAAATGTCTCTATACTTCGATAGACGAGATATATCCCTATCTTTAAAAGACAGAAGACATCCAATACGTGCTAGTCTAATCGTACTATTAATGTGAGGTTTAATAGTACATACGACTAGAGACATTTAGGTATCAAACCTTTTAAAGTGAGTCGAGATTTCATCAAATATAATCACTATTATGATTTCTCTTTCACAGTTTGACACTATGGACGTTATCATACAACAATATCGTAATTGGTCCACTCAGCCAACAAATATATAATAACAGAAAGTCATTTGATATATGTATAAACATAAAGAAATAGTAGAAATGATCCGACCCGGTCGGATCCGATCCAACTCGATTGGGTTTAGGACACTATTTCAACACTTCCTCGCTTCTATGTTTGACTTATTACACCACATCCATATTCTATACACAACTTCTTTGCATATGTATCTCCATTTGTTTGTTTTTAACGGAGAGCCCTGATTAGCGGATAAATTCACCCTAATCCAATCTTTTGGATCGGCTTCTTGGAAGAACGTACTTTTTCGGAGTTTGGTACACAATATTAGTTAGTTTTAAAATATACTACTATCTCTGTGTTAAAATGTAAGTCCTTTTGGATTTTTTCCACACAGATTAAGAATGTTAGTTAAATTAGTTGTATGTCATTAAATTTTATTAAAAAGTCTAAAATTGCATTTGATTGTTATTAATGCAAACTAGTGAAAAGTAGCTACACATAAAATAACTAAAGGGTAAAAAAAGAAAAATGTAATAAATTATTCATTGTTTTTCTAAATAGACTTACATTATGTAACAAATCAAAAAACTAAATGGACTTAAATTTTAGGAATGTGGTTACATTTTGGTGTGTAGGAACCAAAGTATAAGTCATTCTAAGCGTTTTCATACAGATTAAGAAAATTCTTAAATGACATAAATTTGAAAGTTAAATGTCTAAAATACTTGTTGACTATCATTAATACAATAGTTGTTAAGTAACGAAAGTGGTTGATTGATAATAAATTAGGGGTAAAATAGAGAAAGATGCAATAAATGTTGCAGTGGTAATGTAGAATGACTTATATTGTGGGACAAATCTTACAATGTAGAATGACTTATATTTTGGACGGATGTAGTTATACCCTTTAAAAAATGATATGTCAAAATGTAAATCATTTTAGATGTTTTTACATATATTACAAAAGTAGGTGAATCACATAAATTTTAACGAGAACTGTTTAAAAATATCCTTTTAAGTATCATTAATGAAATTGTTATAGAGTATTTAAAAGTGTTTAATTAAGGAAACATAATAAAATAAAGGGATTTTGTCACTTTTGGTCCATCATGTTTTAGTTTTGTTTAAAAAATAATCCTTATGTTTCTGAATGACACTTTTGGTCACCAAAGTTTGCATTTTGTTTCAATATTAGGACAATTACCTAATGTACTGTCTAAGTTATGGTCGACTAAATGTTTGATCAAACATGACAGTCACATATGCTCTTATATCCCATCTAAACGATTAAACATCAACATTAAGAAAAATTAAATGCATTGTAGAGATTCTTTTGTTGTGTAGCTGGAGTCAATTTGAGCGAATGTTGACGTTTAATTGTTTAGATGAGATATGAAAGCATACGTGGCTTCCAGGTTGGATCAAACGTTTAACGACGTTAACTTAGACGATTAATTAGATAATTGTCCTAAAATTGCAACAAAATACCAACTTAGAGGACTAAATCTGTCATTCAAAAACATAAGAGATTTTTTTGAAACAAAGCTAGACCATGAGAGACTAAAATTGTCAAAATCCCTAAAATAAATATAGAAGAGATCGAACCCATTCAACTGAACCTCAATATGAGGTTAAGGCGCTTAACAGTGTGAAAATAGAGCTTGCATCTCCTTTCCATTCCTAGGCCTTTATTTTCATCTTCTCAGTTTGATTACCCCTCACGACCTCTCTGAAACTAATTAGCAATTTCCTCATGATTTGATATGCTATGAACACTGTTCAAAAAAAGGAGTTTAAAGGTAATCAATCACTAAACCTACTGCTGTGATTCTTCCTTCATCCTGTCGACATGTACCATTGTTTTGTAATCACAACTAATTTTCAATCCTTGAAGTTTAATCTTTTATCACATACAGCTCGAGAATGAGGGCACACAGAAATTTGGGGCTGAAAATCGTTGTAAATGCAGCAAGGCATAGTTCATTTCCATAGTATATCCACTGTTTGTCTAGCTAATTTCTCCCCAAATTCTTGTTATTCTATATATTTTTCGCTTTGATTTTCATTTGCAAGAGCTTAGTTCAGTTGTTTACCACAAGATTTTCCCCTCCTAACTACTTCACCTTGTCCCAACCTTGGTGTATGATCATCACAAGTTCACCTTATACCAATCACCTGAATAAAAAAGAATTAACCTGTAGCTGACGATGAAGCAAGGAAAACCCAAAAAAATTCTACATAATTCTTCCAGGAGACCAAAAAACAATTGTCGTGATTTGGTTGATCGGATAAGCGCTTTACCGGACTATGTTGTAGGTCTTATTTTTTCTCTTCTTCCTACAAAGAATGTTGTAGCCACCTCCATTCGTTCAAAAAGATGGAAACTCGTTTGGACAACAGTCCACAATCTCGATTTCTGTCATGAGGGTTGCAGTGAGGAGGAACAGGCTGAAGGTGAAAATATGAAATTCGTCATATTCGTTAACCGTGTTTTTCTTCACCATGATGCTGGATTACTAAATAAGTTTCATTTGGTCTGGAAACCTAGGTGTATTTCATCCCATGCCAGTTCATGGATCATGATAGGAACCAACTTTACTGTACATTTCTGTACAGTTCAGCCCACGATTATCACATTTCTTGCATGTTTCGGGTGAGTTTAGACCCTATTTTGAGTATTAAATGAGGTTTTATTGCACGGCGAGTGACTGTCGATTTTCCGTAAACTCGACCTTATTTTAGCATTTTATACTCGTTTTTCCCGAGCACCCGTAGTTTGCGGGGTTATGCGTTTGCTTGTTGTTTTCATATGGATGCAGGACTAGGGTGTCTCGAGGGCCCGAAAGGCGAGAATTATGGAGTTTAGAAGTGCCCGAGGCGAAACACGGAGGTTGAAGGTAAAAAAAGTGAAGATTTTGGGTCACATGGGTCTGGACACCTTGGACGTGCGTTCAGTGGCTGTCCGGACTGACAAAAACCTCTCATCCGGACGGCTAACTCTCTGGAAAATGGATTCTTGGCTGCAAAAGTTTGTCCGGACGGACAAGGTGTTGTGTCCGGACGGCTAACTCTCTAGAAATTGGGAAAACTTTGATGAAGAATTCGTCCGGACGGACAGAGCCAGCATCCGGACGGACAGAACCAGCATCCGGACGGACAAGAGCATTTCATCCGGACGGACATCTATGCATCCGTCCGGACACCTGGAAAATCAAGAACAGTCCGGCCGGACATGGCGGATATCCGTACGGACAGAAGACTTTCTATATAAAGCTGCTCATTTCACACACAGACGCGCGAGACGAGTTGAAGAAGTAGATAGCAAGTTTCCCTTTTTAGCTTTTTTGGAGATTTTGGGCGATTTTCTTCGTCTTTTAGAGTTAGACTAAGTATTTTATATCATTAGAATCCTCATTCAATCCTCTCTTTGATCTACTAACTTTTAGCTTCGATCCGTAACTTTTCACTTGACAAAAATTCGATCTTTTGTAAGCACATTTGGCACCTCTTTCAAGTTGAGTATAGTAAGTATATTCTTTTGTTATTTTATGTTGTTGTGATGTTTTTCTTCCGTTTTTATTGCTTAGATTCGATTATGAGTAGCTAGATTCTTCGTATGGTTGAACTATGTGAAGGCGGGTGAAACGCCGTTAGATTGATGAACCGGGAGGTAGTATAGTGCGTAAATAAACGTTCTAATTGATAATCCGTATCTCGAAACTTGTTTGAATCGTTTTTGAGCTAGATTGATCACCTAGTTCACCATTGCACAAACTTAGCTTATAAATGCATGTTGCGGCGACGTGTGGGAACGGGGTTTCGGGACCGTAGAGATTTTGGACTTGAAAAGTAGTTTGACACCTACCCGTGTACTAGATTGACGCCCTAGTCATCAAGTCCAATTCTAATACGGGGTTTGTATCGGTTGTTCGAGCGAGTCTAGAGCTTAATCACGTTAGGTGAGTCGGTCTTCTAAAGGGAGGATTGACGAGCTTCGCGTAGGGTGTGAATAACACTAGAATTAGGACTCGACACCTATGAGTTATCGTTAGACGGTGAAGTAAGGTAAGGCACACTCCCGGGGTAATCTGTTTAAGGGTAAAGTAATCCGTTGGATCGTAGTTCGGCCATACTTCTTTTAATTGTTTAGAATTTCGAGTAGTGTAATCTTTCTTTTATGCAATAGTATAACTTCATATCTATCCGTTTGACTGGGAACCGAGTGCTAAGTCAACTATGGTACTCAAAAACCAATCTCTCGTGGGTTCGACCTCGGACTCCTCAAGCACTATCCTACAATCGACCCGGTCCACTGCCGGTTAGAAAGTAGATTTTGCTAAGGTTTCGAGTTTTTACTTGATCGACCGGACCTAGAAAATCCGCTTATCAAGTTGGCGCCGTTGCCGGGGATTGGTAACGCTTTGATATCACAAAAGTTGACCGAAAGCTTGGGCTTAGGTCGTTTTCTTTTATTGTTTTCTTGTTGTTTGATTTGACTTGCAGTGTCTGACCCGGAGTTCTGGGACTCCTCTAGAGCCTTTTTACCCGGAGATTGATAGGCACGCAAGCCAATTGAGGAGAATATCATATGCCTCGGTTTTAGACACCGTGGACGGACAAGAAGCTTCGGATTCTTCTTCAGAGGGAGAAGGTATGACGACCAGCGGAAGAGATAGGTTGAATGGTGATGGTACATCTCAAGTTGGAGGATTGGGCCATCTAAACATCCCTCCTTCACGTGAAAGAAATCCTGTGGACCCTTCTTTGGTTGCAAGGACAGATGGGCGGAATTTGTTCGATCCCGCTTTGGAAGGGGATGTACAACTTCAACAACAAGCACCGGGTCGGGACAATCGCGGCTTACTTCGCTTGGTTCAACAATTAGCGGCACATAATCAGCTTCTTCAAGCTAATCAGAATAACCCGAATCAACAGCAACAGAATGACCCACCTGCCAATCAAGGGTTTGTTTGAGCGAGAGATTATGTGGTTACTCCATACCAAGGGACTGGCCACAATCCAATCAGAATTCCCGCTATCCATGCTAACAACATGGAACCAAAGCAAAATGTTATAAATCTTATCAGTGAGAATACGGTTTTCTATGGGCAAAGGAATGAGGATCCTAATGAGTTTTTGGACAATTACCTACAAATAATCTCGACATTGAAGTATAATGGAGTGACCGAGGAGGCACTCAAGTTGATGATGTTTCAGTTTGCTTTGAGAGGGGCTGCAAAAGCATGGTTTAATACCCTACCAAATGGCTCCCTATCTACTTGGGCGGAAGTGGCCGATGTTTTTCTGAAAAAGTATTTTCCTCCGGCGAAGATTGAAGATTTGAAGCGTGAAATTCATAACTTTAGTGGGAGAAAAGGAGAGACTATGAAAGAGACAGTTGAGAGGTTCAGAGCTTTGATGAAAAAGTTCCCTCCCCACAATTTGAGTACGGTTGAACAAGTCATAAAAATCTATCGAGCCTTGGATAAATCGGATAGAAATCTTTTGGATGCGGTAAGTGGAAAGGGTTTGACAAGGATTGATCCCGAGTTGGCTATGCAACATATTAATGATGTAATTGAAAGGGATGATGAATGGGTTTCAAGTTCGGGGACGTACAACCCGAATGAGTCTCAACAAACTATCAAGGCACTTGAAGAACAGCTGGACAAAGAGACAATTTGCACACAATGAGTTGTTGGCACTTTGCAAACCAAGGTGAAGAAAATGGAAGATGCATTACGGGTTTGTCGGTTATGTGGAGGTAATCATTCGGCTCGGTTTTGTTCGAATCCGAGTAGGTCGGCTTATCCTCAACAAGCTTACCTCGATAGACACCACAAATCGGTCCTACGGCCGATTCCTCAACAACCTATAGCAAGTGTGTCTCGGCCACAACCGGTTGCGGTGGTGGAAGAGTTGGTAGCCGCACTCAACAGTTGGGAGTGGGAAGCTCGAGTGGTAGTAGTCAACAAAGTCCCGGGAAGAACCTTCGCTTGGGGCAACAACGAGTTTTGGTGGGCCGGTGAATCCAAACAATTAGTGGGGTAATAATCCAAGCTTGCAAGTTCCACCATACTATCAAGATTTTGAATCATCAATGGGACTTGGCATGGAAGAAGAGATGCAACCGAATGATGTAAGTTACATTGGAAATAATTCTGGAGGGAATTGGAATCAGGGCAACAACAACCAAGGAAGCCGGAATCACAACAATTCGGGAATAATGGGAGGAACCGAGATTTTGGGAATTCATGGAATAACAACCAAGAAGGCCAAAATTGGAACCAAAGAAATCAAGGTGGCCAAGGGAATTGGGACCGAGGCAACCGAGGGTGGAACCAAAATAATCAAGGCCAAGGCAACCGAGGTTGGAATCAGAATAGAGAGCAAGGGAACCCTCAGAATTTCCAAGGTGGTTGGAGAGAGAATAATCAAGGTTGTTGGGGTCGACAACATCAAAACTTCAACAACCAAGGTTATGAAAGCCAAAATCAAAATTCAAGTAACCAGAGTTGGGGTCAGAATCGACAAGGCCAATGGGGCAATAATCGAATAGAGATCATGGGAGTCGAGAGCAAGGGCAACAAGTCGGCAACCAACGAATACTCAACAAGCCGGAAATCAAAATTTCGAGACTTATCAACATCCGAATGCCCATAAGCAAAACAACTCCTATAATCAACAAGGGGGTAGTCCGGGAAGTCAAAGGAAGTCTTCGGATGAAGGTCTTGATCGCTGAATAAGCTTGTGATTGAACAGAGAGCGGCCATACGGAATTTGGAGATTCGGGTGGGCCGCTTGACCGAGAATAGATCTCAACCGCCTTTGAGTACGGGGCTACCTAGTAACACGGAGAGGAATCCCAAGGAATCTAAAGATGTTTGTGCGGTAGTCACCCGGAGTGGTAAAGAGACGGGTCAACAAGGTCGAGAACTTGAGAAGATGATGCCAAACTCCGAGAAAGAGAAATTTTGTGATTACAAAGGGCCGTTGGGTGAGCAAGAAGGTTTTGATGAGGATGTTGAGAAAAGGGCTGAAAAAGAGAGAATCTCGAGGTTGGAAAGGGAAGTGGAAGAATACAAGCGAAAGTGGGAAGAAGCGGCGAGGCCAAAGTCGGATACGATAATCATTGATGTGAAGGAAGAAGAGCCATCGCCACCACTCATGCCTAAAGGTAGTAAAGGTAAAATTCCCCCTCCTCCCCCGGGTTTTGATGTGACCACTTTACCATTTCCTCCCAAAACAACTAAAAAGGAGGTCTTGACAAAAGTCAAGCCAAATTTTTAGAAATGTTGAGGAAATTTGAAGTGACCATGCCAATGTTGGATATCATTGCTAACATCCCATCGTATTTCAAGTTTTTAAAGAATATGCTTTCAAGTAAAGAGAAAATGCAACAGATGGTCCAGTTGAGTTATGAATGTTCCACCATTTTTGAGAATAAAGTCCCTCCCAAAATTCAAGATAGGGGCGCTTTTACTATCCCGATAACCATAGGAGAGATCGTTTTCAAAAATGTGCTTTGCGATTTGGGGGCATCGGTTAGTTTGATGCCAAAGTCGCTTTATGATAAGTTGGGCCTAGGGAGATTAGAACCAACGGGCATGACTTTGCAAATGGCGGATAGGTCAGTTAGGACACCGCTAGGGGTAGCCGAGGATGTGTTGGTTCAAGTTGATAAATTTGTGTTTCCGGTTGATTTCGTGGTTCTTGATATGGACACTGATTCTAAGACACCTCTTTTGTTAGGCCGGCCTTTCCTAAATACTGAGGAGACCTTGATAGATGTTAAGAGGGGGGATATAATTTTAAGAGTTGGTCAAGATAGTGTCAAGATTAATGTGTACAAAACCATGAAACACCCCGAGGATGAGATGAACGATTGTTTTTCGATAGATGTCATCCACCCGTGTGTTTTGGAGAATGTGAATTTACAGGGGCACAAGGAACCATTGGAGAAATGTTTGATGAAATCATGCAAGGTGACTGACGACAGCCGGGTGATGCGAGTTTATGCCATGCATCTCGAGGCGGGTGAGTTCATGGAAGCTAGCCGGACTAAGAAACTAGATCTCGGTTCGCGAGAGGATATGCCAAAGCCATCCATTGAGGAACCACCGACGGATTTGGAGTTGAAACCGCTTCCTCAACACCTCAAATATGTTTTTCTTGAAGGTAGTGATTTACTTCCGCTTATTATATCTCGCTTCACTAACAGACCTTGCGGGAAGTAAAGCTAGTTCAAGTCTTGAAGAAGAGGAAACGAGCTTTTGGATGGAAAATGGTGGATATCAAGGGGATTAGTGCCGACATATGTAAGCACAAAATCATCCTCGAGGATGGGGCGAGACCGAGGCGTCAACCGCAAAGGAGACTGAACCCGCATTTACTGGAGGTGGTAAGAAAGGAAGTGGTGAAGATGTTGACGTTGGGCATCATCTACCCCATCTCGGATAGTGAGTGGGTGAGTCCCACACAGGTGGTACCTAAGAAGGGCGGCATTACGGTGCTAACAAATGAGCAAGGTGAGTCTTTTTCTGTACGCCCTGTTACTGGTCATCGAGTCTGCATTGATTTTCGCATGTTGAATGAAAAGACTAGGAAGGATCATTTCCCACTCCCGTTTGTTGATCAAGAGTTAGATAAGCTTGCTGGTCATGCATTTTATTGTTTTCTTGATGGATTTAGTGGTTATTATCAGATTCACATTGATGTCAATGACCAAGAAAAGACCACGTTTACTTGTCCCTATGGCACCTTTGCATTTCGAAGAATGCCTTTCGGGTTGTGTAACGCACCCGCGACATTTCAGAGATGCATGCTTGCCATTTTTGCTGATTTGATGGATAAGTGTATGGCGGTGTTTGTGGATGATTTTACAGTTTTTGGGGACAGTTTTGATGCAAGCTCGACTAATATAGATAGGGTGCTCGCTAGGTGCGATGAGACCGATTTGATTTTGAACTGGGGGAAGTGTCATTTTATGGTGACTGAGGGAATTGTCCTAGGTCATAAGGTCTCAGCTGAGGGGATAGAGGTTGATAGGGCTAAGATAGATGCTATTTCTAGGTTGTCTATGCCTACTAGTTTGAAAACGTTAAGATCTTTCTTGGGACATGCGGGGTTTTATCGTAGATTTATCCCTAAGTTTGCCCAAAAGGCTACACCTCTTACCTCTAGATTGAAGAAGGGAGTAAATGTGACTTTTGATGATGAGTGTGTGGAAGCTTTCGAGGAGATTAAGAGGCTTTTGACTGAGGCTCCTATTTTGATAGCTCCAAATTGGGAGCAAGAGTTTGAGGTTATGTGCGATGCTAGCGATTTGGCGTAGGAGCGTGTTAGGACAAAAGGTGGATAAGTTGTTTCGACCGATTTATTATGCCGTCACACACCTTGAATCCGGCCCAACGAACTACACTACGACCGAGAAAGAATTGTTGGCGGTAGTTTTTGCTTTCGACAAGTTTAGATCCTATCTGGTGGGGTCTAAAGTGATTGTCCATACGGACCATTCCGCATTGCAATATTTGTTCGCTAAGAAGGATGCGAAACCGCGTTTGTTGAGATGGATTTTGCTCCTTCAAGAGTTTGATGTGGAAATTAAAAACCGTAAAGGTTGTGAGAATGTTGTAGCCGATCACCTTAGTCGGATTGAGCCAGTTGAGGGTGACGAATCAGAAAGGGTTGAAATAGATGACTCGTTTCCGGATGAGCGACTTTTTGTTGTAGACACTTTGTTACCGGAAAAACGAGGGAATTTTCTGAAGAAAGGAAAGGAGGGAGCTCCGTGGTTTGCACCGATAGTGAATTACCTGGAAGGTGGATTTATCGAGTCGGATTTAGATGAGAATCAGAGGAGGAAGTTAGTGAGTGAGGCTAGATACTTCGTTTGGGAGGATCCCCACTTGTTTCGATTGTGTGCTGATGGCGTTGTGAGAAGATGTATAACTGAGGGCGAGAGATTGAGCGTGTTATCCTTTTGCCATGATAGAGAGGCCGGGGGCCATTTCTCGGGACAAAGGACCGCATTGAAGGTTTTGCAAAGCGGGCTATATTGGCCGACAATTTTTAAGGATGCCTACGCTTATGTAAAAACCTGTGACGCGTGTCAACGTTCGGGGAGAATTTCTAGGAAAATGAGATGCCTTAACGACCTATCATTGTTTGTGAGGTCTTCGACGTTTGGGGAATTGACTTTGTGGGACCCTACCCTTCTTCTTTTGGCAACAAGTTCATTTTGGTAGCTTGTGATTACGTCTCGAAGTGGGTGGAAGCGATTGCATCCCCTCACTAATGACGTACACGTGGTCATTAAGTTTCTAAAAAAGTTCATTTTCACACGGTTTGGAGTACCTAGAACTATCATTTCTGACAATGGCACTCATTTTGCGAATAGAGATTTAGATAAGCTACTCCTTAAGTATGGGGTGACTCATAAGTTGGGAACGGCTTATCACCCTCAAACGAGTGGCCAAGTGGAGGTTTCAAACCGAGGTATTAAAAGGATTCTTGAACGAACTGTTGATAAAAATTCTAAGAGTTGGTCCAAAAAGTTGGATGACGCTCTTTGGGCTCACAGAACCGCATTTAAGACTCCAATTGGTATGTCGCCGTACATGATTGTCTTTGGAAAAACGTGTCACTTACCAGTGGAGGTTGAGCATAGAGCGCATTGGGCTATTAAAGAGTTAAATATGGACGAGACTCTTATTGGAGAGAGAAGGATGGCTCAATTAGTTGAATTGGAGGAGTTTCGACTACGAGCCTATGATTGTTCGGCAAGATACAAAGAGAAAACCAAGCTCCTCCACGATCAATTGATAAAGCCAAAGATGTTTGAGGTAGGAGATGAGGTTCTGTTGTATGATACTAGTCTGCATCTTTTTCCGGGAAAGTTGAAGTCTCGATGGTCGGGACCTTACACAGTTGAGAGGATTTTTGACTCGGGGGCTATAGAGATAAAGCACCCCAAGCATGGGACTTCAATCACAAATGGCCTTCGTTTGAAGAAATATGAAAAGTTGCTGTTTGATGAAGCTCTCGAAATGGTGATTTTGGAGGATCCTAAGATAGAGGAAGCCAATTGTTTAGTCCCGTCATGGACTCCAATGCATGACATCTTAACCTTATAACTCACCGTTCGTTTTCTTTCTACACCTCGTCCTCCTCACTCTTATCGGTAGTATAATCTTGAAAAAACCGATATAGTATAAGTCACTATGTCGAGCCAACGACATAAAACAAAGGCGCTCGGTGGGAGGCAACCCATCATTTCCTGTGTTTTTTCTGGTTTTGAATTCGTTTTGCTGTGTTTTGGTGTTGAGGATTGAATCCGGATGATCCCGAGGGGCCTTCATGCTTAAAATTCACTTTTCCTCTGTTTTTATCCTTGTCCGGACGGACACACACACCCATCCATCCGGATGGATCTCTGGTTTTTACAATGATCTTGGCATTTTGTCCGGACGGACAAACATACCCATCCGTCCGGATATATCACCGGTTTTTTTGGCTTGTTGGACATCAATTCCATCCGTCCGGACGGTTCATCCCTTATCCCTTATCTTTCTGGTTTGTTTTGAGATGACTTTGTTGCTACTTTGCTCTTGATCCGTGGTTGTAAGCCGTAAGGCGCGTACTTTTTCACCTTTTCATGCCTACTGTGACTATGCCTTGGATTTGACTTGGGTTAAGATTTTATTTTGAGCACGTTTAAACGTGTTGGTTGTTTATTGTATGGTTGATTCGTATTTTGACTATCTCTATGCCATATGTTCAAGTCTTCTGACGTGACGAGGTTGTTTATTTTTATCACCCCTGGATTCTCCCCATATTATATGCTTTGGCACGCGGACCATGTCCCGTGCATGTATTTCTTGGATGTTTTTCAATGACTAGGGATTCGGGATGGACTACTTTCACGACCGTTACGAGACTTGATCGCGGCGTTTTGCCGGGCTCATAAGCTAAGTCTTTCTTTTTTCCTTCTCGTTCACACACCGAGGACGGTGATTCACTTAAGTGGGGGGGGGGACGACTTAGCTTATTCGCTGGTTCTTAAAAGTATTATGCCGTGATGTGATAAACTTGGTTTTTACTCGTTTCCGGGTCGATTTTTAGGCCGTTTTCAAATTTTTCCAAGATTTTAACGCCACGTTATATGCATGCTGTTCACAATTGAGTGGTGAAAGGCCTTTAGTTTTGTGAATGTCTCACAGTGAGTCTATATTGTCATGATACGGAACACTTTTTACTACACATATGACGACGGTTATGCTTATCACGATTACTTTACACACCTGTACCCCTAGTTTCGAGACGAAATAGAAGGATTGGCCTTGGTACGAACACGGGATGACAGTTTTGGCGTTCTTTTTGACCCTACTTTAGCCAAATAAGCCTGAGCCGAATGTTTGACCTTCGTAGCCCCTCTCAGCCTTGATAGAATGGTCCGACCACCATTCGCTTTATAGCTGTTTCGTTACTTAGTCAGAAACCTACCCTTGAGCCTTATTTTGGTCACATTCCCTTCATTTGACCCTACGAGTGGACTTAGTCTCTTGTTAAACCACACTTGCCAAGGCAAGTGTGGGGTGGGGAGATGTTGTTTTTGAGTCGGGTTGTTGTTTCCTCGCTTTTAGAGCTATAAGGAGAGGAGGAGCTCAGTGGGGCTGGATGCTCGGGTTTCATTTCAAAAAAAAAAAAAATTCAAATCAAATAATTGTGTTGTATATAGAAATAAAGGGTTGAAAAAGGCAATGAGCTTAAAGCAATGATGATGTTAGGGTTGGGATAGTCAGATAGGTACTAAGTATTCGAGCTCACCTCACGACACTTGAAACATAGTCGAGTTTGGCAATGAGTTCGGGTATTTTAGTGTCCTATAGTTCCCAAAGTGTTGAAAATGATCAAAAAGGAGTTTGGTGGGCTTGTTTGGTAAAGAAGACGTGGTACGTGTTTGGATTATGTTCACTCGTACTTCTTTTCTCCAGTTTCCCAAATTACCCTTTTCGATTAACCAAATTTACCCTAGCCTAACGTTATAACCATTCAAGTCCTGCTGGACCGTGTTTAACCATGGTTAGTCCCGATTAGTGGAGATTCTAGGAATGACAGGATTGTGTAAAGTCATTTGTCCGGTATTCCAAGCCCGAAATCGTATTAAGCATAAGTCGTCGTCATTCAACACACACTCACTCCGTGTCATGATCCAGTAGAGTCAAAGTAATGCATTCACTTAACTAAGTTCTTTTCACCTCGATATTTTGAAATGCATGCATGTACCGTAAAGTTGATTCCTTGGTATTGTTTGAACGCCTAATTTACTCGAGGACGAGTAAAGGCTAAGTGTGGGGTGGTGATAGGAACCAACTTTACAGTATATTTCGTACGTAGTTCACCCACGATTATCATATTTCGGCATGTTTCGGGTGAGTTTAGACCCTATTTTGAGTATTAAATGAGGTTTTATTGCACGGCGAGTGACTGTCGGTTTTTCGTAAACTCGACCTTATTTTAGCATTTTATACTCGTTTTTCCCGAGCACCCGTAGTTTGCGGGGTTATGCGTTTGCTTGTTGTTTTCATATGGATGCAGGACTAGGGTGTCTCGAGGGCCCGAAAGGCGAGAATTATGGAGTTTAGAAGTGCCCGAGGTGAAACACGGAGGTTGAAGGTGAAAAAAAATGAAGATTTTGGGTCACATGGGTCTGGACACCTTGGACGTGCGTTCAGTGGCTGCCCGGACTGACAAAAATCTCTCATCCGGACGGCTAACTCTCTGGAAAATGGATTCTTGGCTACGGACAAGGTGTTGTGTCCGGACGGCTAACTCTCTGGAAATTGGGAAAACTTTGATGAAGAATTCGTCCGGACGGACAAGCCAACATCCGGACGGACGAACCAAGCATCCGGACGGACAAGAGCATTTCATCCGGACGGACATCTATGCATCCGTCCGGACACCCGGAAAATCAAGAAAAGTCCGGCCGGACATGGCGGATATCCGTACGGACGAAGACTTTCTATATAAAGTTGCTCATTTCACACACGACGACGCGAGACGAGTTGAAGAAGTAGATAGCAAGTTTCCTTTTTAGCTTTTTTTTGGAGATTTTGGGCGATTTTCTTCGTCTTTTAGAGTTAGACTAAGTATTTTATATCATTAGAATCCTCATTCAATCCTCTCTTTGATCTACTAACTTTTAGCTTCGATTCGTAACTTTTCACTTGACAAAAATTCGATCTTTTGTAAGCACATTTGGCACCTCTTTCAAGTTGAGTAAAGTAAGTATGTTCTTTTGTTATTTTATTGTTGTTGTGATGTTATTCTTCCATTTTTATTGCTTAGATTCGATTATGAGTAGCTAGATTCTTCGTATGGTTGAACTATGTGAAGGTGGGTGAAACGCCGTTAGATTGATGAACCGGGAGGTAGTGTAGTGCGTAAATAAACGTTCTAATTGATAATCCGTATCTCAAAACTTGTTTGAATCGTTTTTGAGCTAGATTGATCACCTAGTTCACCATTGCACACACTTAGCTTATAAATGTATGTTGCGGCGACGTGTGGGAACGGGGTTTCGGGACCGTAGATATTTTGGACTTGAAAAGTAGTTTGACACCTACCCGTGTACTAGATTGACGCCCTAGTCATCAAGTCCAGTTCTAATACGGGGTTTGTATCGGTTGTTTGAGCGAGTCTAGAGCTTAATCACGTTAGGTGAGTCGGTCTTCTAAAGGGAGGATTGACGAGCTTCGCGTAGGGTGTGAATAACACTAGAATTAGGACTCGACACCTATGAGTTATCGTTAGACGGTGAAGTAAGGTAAGGCACACTCCCGGGGTAATTTGTTTAAGGGTAAAGTAATCCGTTGGATCGTAGTTCGGCCATACTTCTTTTAATTGTTTAGAGTAGTGTAATCTTTCTTTTATGCAATAGTATAACTTCATATCACCTGAACTGAGTGCTAAGTCAACTATGGTACTCAAAAACCAATCTCTGTGGGTTCGACCTCGGACTCCTCAAGAACTATCCTACAATCGACCCGGTCCACTGCCGGTTAGAAAGTAGATTTTGCTAAGGTTTCGAGTTTTTACTTGATCGACCGGACCTAGAAAATCCACTTATCAGATCAACAGTGCAATTAGAAGAAACGTCCATGAGCTTTTTCTGTGTGATAAGACTCCTGTTGGACCACGTAATATTCCTGAAACACTTGAACTGCCTATAAATTTTTTCATTTGTAACTCACTACAATCATTGGAGTTGAAGGATGACATTTCTATTTCCACTGCGATTGTAGTTTGCCTGCCAAGACTGGAAAGGCTAAAACTTATTTTAGTTGATTTCCAGTCTGAAGAAGCTTTTGAGACACTTGTAAGCGGTTGCCCACAGCTAATTGATCTGCATTTGCATATAGACTTCTTATATGATGATGATTTCACGTATATAATGTTAGGTGTAGTGCCCGAAAGACAATTTGTGTAATTGTTTTTAATAATGAATGACAGAACTTATCTCACCTTATTACTTGCTTTGTGCTTGCAAAGTAATACACTGCTGCAAACCCTAAGTATATCCGTATGTAACCACTTAACTCGGTGTATGGATTACACGTGAGGATTGAGTTAGTGGTGGAATACTTAAATGTTAGTCCGTGGTGAACTTAATCGAGTTTAGGGTCTCTTGATTAAAACACCAATAATGCGCCCGAACACCTTAGGGTGTGATAGTCTTATCCGGACCGTCGGTAGAGGGTACCTACGTGGGGCATTTATATATGATGGCATTCATATAGGATCGGACCGATTTAATCGAATTTCTCGATATAATTCCGTAATCGAGGAATCTTATTAAATCATTAGATGATCATATATAGATCAACCTTAATCCTGAGGTGATCACAGGGTGCTGCTTGTCCCGGGGTAGTGTTTGATGTGTTAGTTACGGTTCACTTAAATATGTGTTCCAAGCCACTTCTCATTGGCACTATCTCCAGATGAGTGAGTAGTTCTGATTTTCACAGACATGGAATCCATTCCTTCCCGAGGGAAGTAGAGAGACAGTCCCCTTATTTGTTAGCCCTAAGAAAGTGATCGATCCCGGGAGTTCACATTTGACTAATTAGCTACTAGTCAGATATGTGTACTAATTGATCATCAGGGGGTTGATGGTAAATAAGGATAAGATATTCTGAGTCAGGTTCACGGAGACTTCCCACTCATAATGGACAGTCTATGGAGGGTTAATCCTTATGTAGTGATTATATCAATGGACGCTTATTCACTCTATGGGTTGAGTATAAGTATACATCTATAATCGGTAGAGTTCAGTTTCGGGTTTATGGTGGCGTAATCCCGGAATTAATAATTAATGTACTTATTCGGTTCGATGAATAATTAATTATTGGAGCTACCGGGTTATAGGTCCATGGTCCCCGATGTGGCTTATGTAATTCGGACTAATGATCTTGTTATTTGGGCCTCGTTGATAATTAATTGGTCAGGGCTAATTAATTGATATGCGAATATTATTTAGTTGGGCTAAATAATATTATACGCGAAAAAAGACATTTTCGTCGGGCCCAGTGAAACTTATCGTGGCGCCAAATATGTCTTGGATTTTCCAAGAAATTAGTTTTCCTGGATAATGACATATTGTGTAATTAGTTATTTATTTGTTAAATAATTAATTGGATAAATAAAAGAAAATAATTTATTTATTATTTATCTCTTAACTATAAGGATAATTATATTTTCTTATTATAAGATTGTAATTATCTCTTATTTTTATTGGATAATAATAATTAGAATTATCTCTTTTATTTTGTTAAACCGATTGGGTATAGGTTTTCTCTCTTGGATTTTGCCTATAAAAAGAGAGTTCTCCCCGAGCCCTAGGTGAAGAGAGGGCCACGAAATTTATAGAGAAAAAAGGCTAAGGAGTTCGATCCTTAGCTCCACCCTGTTGGAGAAAAACTTGGAGTTTTTCTTGGAAGCATATCAAGGAGGTTCTCATATCAAGAAGGTTGTCCACCAACCACCGTTTGGAGAACACATTGGAAGATCAAGGCTTCTCATCCTAAGATCTTGGCTTCTCTTCCTACTATTGGTAACATGATCTTAACCCCCTTGTAGTACTTAAGTCCTTTAATTATGAATTGTGTCATATAAATCGTGATCCATCCGCTGCGCATAGATCTAACTCGTTTAGATCTAAGAACCTACATCCTTCATGTGGTATCAGAGACAGGTTCCATGATTTATATAGTCATAATCATAATTAAACGATTTAAAGGAGTGGAATTGCATGTAGGTAAATTTTATTTATTGTTTTATGCATTGATAATGATTAATTTCTATGGTTGAAGAGATGGATTGGAGGTTGGCATTGTTTACCCATTAGATCTATTGTAAACTCATATAAACGAAGAAAATTCGTTCATATGAGTATAGGAAATTATGTAATTTATTTGTTGTTGCAATTTTAATTTCCTGAAAGTAGATCTGTTTAGTAGCTGTTTAGTTTTTCCGTTTTTCCCGTTGATCGAGCCGTTGAAACGACGATCCCTCCGGTCAGAATCAAGATTAAAAGTTGAAGAACAGGACATCCAAATTTGGGGTCGATCGGAGTCCGTCTCAATATCCCTTCGTTGCAATGAAGTGGCTGCTGTAACAGAAAAACGCAGGATTCACAGAAACCCTAGCTGTGACTTCCTCGAATTTCTGGGAGATTTTGGACCGTTGAAACGAAAATCCAACCGGTCAGATCGATAAATATGGAGTTTCTAACGTGGCATAAAAATTGCAGGTCGATCGAGATTCATCTCGATTCCCGATCGGCCTCAGGAAGTCTTTGAGGCGCTGCTGTAAAAGTCAGATCCAGCAGCAAGTTGGGCGGCTCACTGGAGAAAATTGACAACTCAAAACTCCGATCCGACCGTCCATCTTGAAGTCCGAAGAATGAAGATCAGATCTGGAAAGTTTCGTCTCGATCCAAGTTCGTTTGATATGCCGATCGTCGAAGATTCTCAACAGCTGCAGATTAGGGTTTTAATTTATTTTCGAATAGATTAGTTACGGGGGTGCCAACGGTCCATCTCGATGTTTATTTTCCGCACTAGTATACATGTGTAGATTGTATGAGTAGAACCGGAAAATTGCCATGACATGCATCATATCATGAATTCCACTCCACATGCATACATGTAGAAATTAATTCGAGGAATTAGTTAGGCATGTATAAAACACACGATTAGTTTTAATTAATTGTTTGATATTAATTAGAAACTAATTAGGGTAAAAACCGAGGAACACGGGTTTTTTCAATCGTCGAGGTTGGGTGATGGATTCTCGGTGAATCCCACTCTGCGAAAGCATAAGGAGTAAAATCCCGAAACCTCGTGGTTAAGGTGTTGGATTCTCGGTGAATTCCACCTTACCTAGACGAGATTACGTTTTTGTTCCGTAGTGTCTACGTGAAAGTTTGATGTTTAAGGATTGGATAATCACGGGCATACATGGTTCGAAAGTGGTTTAACCACGGTTGGGTAGTCAACAGTAGCTACGGCTCGATCGACTTCACCCTCCACGTGTGGCGTTTGCACGGGGGTCTGGCAAGGCTGAGCCATCCAAAGAGCCACTACGGCTCAACGGAGCTCCCCTAGTTTTGACCCGTCCGACGGCCACATATGTTCCAACGAATAGGTCGGGTGGGCTACCCCACGTAACCGGCAACATTCGGGCCTATGATTTATTGTTCCTTAATGAAACATCAAGTCCAAAAACGTGATCGCAAACCCACCACTTTTTCAAAATATTGAGTGGGAGCGGGAGAGGCGACAAACCGACCCCACGGCCTCTACTTGTTGACACAAGCAACGTGAGAGAATGGTGACGCCTCGTGCCGGCTCGGGACCGGCCTCCCTAAGGAAGGCCTTCACCGCTATCAAAATTCAAGGCTTGGTCTCCGAAAGGATAGGATTTTGGGTACTCGTCGGGTCACTGACCGACCCTAAGGCGGCACACTCGGGGTCTACCTAAAAACTGAGACAGTAGGTCACACTCATAAAGGGTATTTTGGTAGTACCTTGGCTGAAAAAGGAAAGGTGATTGACGATCACAAATGAGATGTTCGATTCTCAATCTGATCTTCAATATTAATCGAAACCTCTTTGACCTACCCTAAGGCGGCACTGAGGCATTAGATTAAATCCTTGGAACGGTAGGATAGACTATAAGTACTTAGTTTATGTTCCTAAAATTTTAGTAGTGTATGATTTGGATTTATTTTCTCGTCAATTTTATTTACAACTCGTTATATATATCTCTCTAAGGTGCTAGACTGCTAGTGTAAAATTGACTAGTAATGACTTCGTTAAAAAGTGGTAAGTAACTAGAACGTTGTATTTATTAATCTCACATGCGATTGATTTTTCGGAAGAGATATTTCTCTTGAGCATTCAGAACTTATATGACATGAATAAGGATGTCACTGTTGTCAATCGTGTTGAACGAGAGACGACTGTAGTCAGTTTGAAAGATGATTGGGACGATAAAATTCTTCTAGTGAATTTTAATTGTGTAGTGTCTACACGAGAAATTTTCTAATAGAAAAATTGGAGAATCATAAATTAAAGTGTCGCTAGTTAGACGGTATTTGGAACCGATAAACTAGTGGGAGCTTTTGTCTTATGTTTTTCTAAAATTAGTCCCACTGGGTAACGCTTTCATTAGACATCCCACGCTTCACGAGTAGTGTCTACTCATACGAACTTTGCTAGTTCAAGACTATTTCCTTTTAAGGAAAGTTAAGAATGGGAAAGAATGTCTATAAGTGTTAATCATCTTAATCGAAGTTTTGAGGCTAAACCGAAACATTAAATAAAGAAAGTATAGGATAAGGAAAGTGATTTCGGATCACTAACCAATGAATCCTTAGCGACTTTCTTAACCGAGTAACTTGACTCGGTAGCTTGGTTCTTTGGAAGAACAAGGAAGCTGTGCATTAACGATTAATAGAGTAACAACGGGCAGTAATTTCAGCTACAATAGTGGGAGTGATATAAGGAAATAAATTTCGGATTCTATCCTTGAATATCACAGAAAAATTTATTTCTTAGTTTACAGATTCGTTGAAACAAATGGATTCACTTTCAACTCGATATATTGTTGCCTCATAGAAAGTGAAGATGACATTTGTAGTACGAATCCAAGACTCGACTTTTGTTTGATAAAGTCGAACCACTAAGAAAAGCTGAATAAGTATAACACATCTAAAACTATTAAAGGTAAAAGGTTTCCGTATTAAGATAAGCGACCTTTCAATATATATTAATTAGTGCATATATCCTAGAGATAAGACCGACGATCGGCTAAGGGTGATTCCTATCTCCCGCCTAGGAACACCGTCTCAAAGGAACAATGACTAAGTTTCCTTTCAATCGGGAAAGGGTAATAGATTTGAAGGGGTAACATAGCTTGTTCATCATGACCTTCGGGGTCTAGTGAGAGATACAAGCTAGTGGGAGTTTTTGAGTGGTGACATTTTGTCGATAACTACTCGAAACGTGATTTAGTTTATCAAAAGAATACGAGGAGGAGTCTCGATTTTAGCAGAGAATAGAGTATTCCATGCTCAGAAATAGGCTATCGCATAGTCTTGGGACTGATGCTCGGCCTGCCTCCTAGTGGAATGTTTCTCACTAAGGAAGAAACCTAGACTTGCCTGATATAGTTATTAATGTGCTACAATACAACGTTAAACTCGATTAAGATGATTGGTTGCAAAATAACCGTTAACATTATTATGTAAACCGAGAAGTCTACCTAGAAGATGCTAGTGAGTTTATGGATAAGGAGTGAATTCGGTTCACACCTCATCCGTAAATGTAGGCATTTAGCATTTAATGCTTGAAGGTAGGACTGGGGATTTTGCGCATACGTTCGATTGTATTTGTTCGTGAAATATCTTAATGAGACGAGTGAAGGTTGATTATAAGATTCTTGAGATCAGAAAGTGACGGTTGAACTGTCACAAGCCTTCTGATAGAATCTATAAGAAATAGCCTTAAACCTTGGAGTACGGTTACCCAAAGGTAGTTACTATCTGATTTAATCAGACCACATCCAACATTAGTTGTTGGTGATTACACTGATAAATACTACTAGATCAGAATGTCAATCCACCCAACACACAGTGGGAGTATGGTTTAACCATTGACCCATTGTGGTTTTGTGGACTTTACGGTCTGCTGGGGTGATTGATAACCTATGGCTCTGAGTGGGCTGTATAGGATTCTGATTATAGAGGTTGGTTTGACAGCCTTAACCCTGTAAATGGAGTTTTTGTACTCCATTTTTGTTCAGTCTATTGTAGAACCACCTGAGTGTCTCAGGCCCAGTGGGAGCAATTGGATCTACATAGAAAAGAGTCGAATGAATAGGAAAGTTTAAACTTTCAGTACAAAGTTGAGTGGTATAGGGGTGATTCCCCGACAAGTAGAGAGTTAACCGGACCTTGAACTCTCTCACCACTCGCCTTGCTAGATTTCGTTAGAAAGCAGAAAATAGGGGTGATTCCCTGAGACTTTCTTGCCGAACAACGGAATCTGAATTCATTCAGAACAGAAGGGTTTTAGCTGAGAATGAATAACGGATTCGTTACAAAGCAGAAGATAGGGGTGATTCCCTAATACCTTTTTTGCGAGACTAACGATATCTTAATTTATTCAGAAAGAACCGTTGGTAGCAAGCCTGCCATGGCTTATATCCTTTGTGGATTTAAGAGAACCTCTCGGTCATTTAAAAGTCACATGTTTTAAAATATGTGGACTTGACCAGAATATTGATAAGTCTTTTGTAGACTGGGTATCAATATTGGTAAAATAGTAGTATTAGTGTTCATGAATGATAACACTGAAACAGTTGGAAACAACATGTGTGTGCTATCTGAAGTCGGAAACTGACAGCCAAGATTCTCTGGATGAGAGAATTGGACTATATTCTAAGAATCTGATTCGGTCAAATTCATGAGAATGAGTCATTGGCTATCCCACCTATCTTATTGAATAAGATGATCATGCATATACGTATGCAACATTCATCGAGAGTAGTCCTACCTTACATCTCAGGAATGATTCTCTAAATCTCCGAATAAAGAGAAAATGGGATAGAGTCTCTCTTGGATAACGGCAAGTCAGGTCATAATAAGTCAATAGTAGTCGAATCTCGGATTCGAGCAGTGAATAGCGGTTTAGTACGTCCTCAAGTATCTTTGAAGAACGAGGAATAATGTGCTTGTATATTCGGGTGCAAACTTGAATATGGTTGACTACACTGATTCTGACTTACAGTCAGATTAAGGATGATCATTAAGTTGATCTCGGGCTCAGTGTTTACTCATAGTGCTTAGAATTTCCTTTTATGGTCTGGGAGTAATTCCAGGTCTGATAAGCCGATATCACTTCATTGTGAAAACTGTGAAGAGATAGCTTAGAAGGATTTTCTCAGTCACTAGAGGTCAAAAGCATATTGAGAGAGAGTACCGCCTGATTGGAAGGACCGGCAATGTTTCAATCCTAAAGATCGTCTCGAGTCGACAACCTAACTAATCAGTGTACCAAGTCGAGTGCTTGGAGGGTACGGCATTGATGGATATGTCTCATCTGCTTTTAGAGCAAGTGGGAGAGTGTTGTGAATAAAATGAGAAAGGGTGTGCTCTAAAAACAATCGTTGCTTGTCATTTCGTGCAAGTGGGAGATTGTTAGGTGTAGTGCCCGAAAGACAATTTGTGTAATTGTTTTTAATAATGAATGACAGAACTTATCTCACCTTATTACTTGCTTTGTGCTTGTAAAGTAATACACGATGCAAACCCTAAGTATATACGTATGTAACCACTTAACTCGGTGTATGGATTACACGTGAGGATTGAGTTAGTGGTGGAATACTTAAATCGTTAGTCCGTGGTGAACTTAATCGAGTTTAGGGTCTCTTGATTAAAACACCAATAATGCGCCCGAACACCTTAGGGTGTGATAGTCTTATCCGGACCGTCGGTAGAGGGTACCTACGTGGGGCATTTATATATGATGGCATTCATATAGATTTGGACCGATTTAATCGAATTTCTCGATATAATTCCGTAATCGAGGAATCTTATTAAATCATTAGATGATCATATATAGATCAACCTTAATCCCGAGGTGATCACGAGGGTGCTTTTTGTCCCGGGGTAGTGTTTGATGTGTTAGTTACGGTTCACTTAAATATGTGTTCCAAGCCACTTCTCATTGGCACTATCTCCGGATGAGTGAGTAGTTCGATTTTCACGGACATGGAATCCATTCCTTCCCGAGGTAAGTAGAGAGACGGTCCCTTATTTGTTAGCCCTAAGAAAGTGATCGATCCCGGGAGTTCACATTTGACTAATTAGCTACTAGTCGGATATGTGTACTAATTGATCATCGGGGGTTGATGGTAAATAAGGATAAGATATTCGAGTCGGGTTCACGGAGACTTCCCACTCGGAATGGACGATCTATGGAGGGTTAATCCGTATGTAGTGATTATATCAATGGACGCTTATTCACTCTATGGGTTGAGTATAAGTATACATCTATAATCGGTAGAGTTCAGTTTCGGGTTTATGATGGCGTAATCCCGGAATTAATAATTAATGTACTTATTCGGTTCGATGAATAATTAATTATTGGAGCTACGGTTATAGGTCCATGGTATGTGGCTTCGTAATTCGGACTAATGATCTTGTTATTTGGGCCTCGGTGATAATTAATTGGTGGGCTAATTAATTGATATGCATGAATATTATTTAGTTGGGCTAAATAATATTATACACGAAAAAGACATTTTACGTGGGCCTTTATGGGCTTAGTGTGGCGCCAATATGTCTTGGATTTTCCAAGAAATTAGTTTTCCTGGATAATGACATATTGTGTAATTAGTTATTTATTTGTTAAATAAATAATTGGATAAATAAAAGAAAATAATTTATTTATTATTTATCTCTTAACTATAAGGATAATTATATTTTCTTATTATAAGATTGTAATTATCTCTTATTTTTATTGGATAATAATAATTAGAATTATCTCTTTTATTTTGTTAAACCTATTGGGTATAGGTTTTCTCTCTTGGATTTTGCCTATAAAAAGAGAGTTCTCCCCGAGCCCTAGGTGAAGAGAGGGCCACGAAATTTATAGAGAAAAAGGCTAAGGAGTTCGATCCTTAGCTCCACCGGTTGGAGAAAAACTTGGAGTTTTTCTTGGAAGCATATCAAGGAGGTTCTCATATCAAGAAGGGTGTCCACCAACCACCATTTGGAGAACACATTGGAAGATCAATGCTTCTCATCCTAAGATCTTGGCTTCTCTTCCTACTATTGGTATATAATATCTTACGTCCTTTAATTATGAATTGTGTCTTAAATCGTTCCATCCGCTTTGCATAGAGACGTCTCCTTCATATAATATCTTCGAGGTATGTTTTGATGATTATCAATGCAGTCTAAATTTAAAGGCTTCCTCACTCGATTACCTTGAGATAAAAGGATATGTATCTCAGATTATTGTGCAACAAAGTTTAAGCTCTTTAGTTGAAGCCTACTTAAGAATGACTTTGCTTGAAGATGATTTCTCTAACCATTCAATCGTTGAAACAGTTCGTGCTTTCGATTGTGCAAAATCTCTGGCTTTATCCAACGAAGTTACGCAGGTAAGCTACTCTATGCTTTTGGAGCATTAATAAGTTGTATACCAATATTAGAATTCTACTCCTCTGTTATGAACGTTGGTGCCTGCACAGGATAATTATGACTCAACATAGCACTTGATAGTTGATAATTAGCTCATATGTTGTCCTTTTTTCTTGTTACTTGACATCATTGAAGATTTAAAGATACATTATATTATGAAAATACATTATTACTGAAAGTTGATATTTTTTATTCTCAGGCTCTTGGTTGTGCCGAATTCTTCTTGTCGACTGGGTTTAAGAGATTGGTGAAATTTGAGGCACATATTTGTTGTTCTTGTAATCGTAACTTGTTACATGATCTTATTGAGCACGCTGAGTGTTTAGAAGTTCTTGCAGTTAATCAGGTTAGATAAAGGCATCCGGAAACCGTGTGTGAAGAGAGACAGAGAGTTCATTTCATTGTACAACACACACAAGTATAATTTGGATGCAAATTTTGTGATTCCAAGAAAGAATGTTGTATGCATGAAAACAATCATGATCACTCAAAGTGGACTACTCATGTAGAAGTACCGAGATGCTTGTCAAGCTGCTTGAAGAGGTTTTAATTGAAGGTTATCATGGTTTCGACGATGAGCGTGAAATGATAGGTTATATATTAAAGCATGGAAGTGTTGTTGAACTTGTGAAGATATCTTGTGATATGTTCATGAGGTATAGCGCAAGGTTAGAGCTGGTTCAAGAGATATGTAAGTTTCCAAGAAATTCCCCGGTTTGTGCAGTCGAATTCTTCAGGTAATTTGTAACCCCTGCACTCCCGGTAGCTTCCAAGCAATCATTTAGATGTGGACATGTTCTGAAGATATTTTCCTTTTGAAGTAAATCATTATCATCCAATATATATATATATATATATATATATATATATATATATATATATATATATATATATATATATATATTCAAATTCGCCGAGCCATTCATTTCATATTCTACTCTTATCATTAGCAGGTCTGATTACCCTTGTATGGCCGATTTTTTTAGATGATTGATGATCTCTACAGAATATTTTGTAGCCAACATATTATGTCGTGATTTGCTTAAAGAACGGTTTGGATAGATAACCTTTATTAATTTAAGGATATGCAAATGCGATTCCTGAAGCAGATTCGAGCTGATGAGCAAGTCTTTCTTTTAGATCGGATGCCGAATACTGACATACTGTTGCGATGTATTTCTTTACTACCCTTTGTATCGATCATATCATGGTATGAGTATAAGAGTAATTTTTACATGTATATATGAAATGAGGTTTTCTTCGTGGCTTCAAAATCCTTTCCAGATGTGTTTTGTTGTGTAAAAACGTGTTTGTTGTGGCAATATATAGCACTATTCAGAATTTTATTTGCTGCAAAATATATTGACATGTTTGTTTATGCGCTGTGTATGATCTGTATGTAGTATTTGGTGATCAAAACCATAAGTCTATGCTTCTTTATAGTTTATGCAAACCCTCAAATAGGGCACTGAAACAGCCGCTTGTGCAGCAGCTGCAACACAAAAAGAACACAGAACACCATTCCAAACCAAGTAGAAACCAAACAAAACACGTGGCGCACTGACTTGTTATTGAAACTCACACATTAAGAGTGAAATGATCAGAGTTTATTACATCTAGGTGAGTAATTGAGGCATCTTGAATAATAACAGCCCACTCTGCAGATGTGAGACAACGTACGATCCAATCTTTCAAGAATTTAGTTTGATCCTTATTTGTGCCTCTGCGCGCCATGTCCGTCCAAAAATGCCCTTGGTGTCCTAAATGCATGCAATAGGTCTATTGTTAGAGATAAAGTTAGAAAATTAAATTCCAACAAATAGCCCATGTTTTGAGATGTCTTCAAGCTTTTTCCTTAGGATTGGCTAGATCGTCGTTGAAGTCTCTAAAGAAATCAGAGTGTTACGGAAGCAAAAAGAAAGGAACACAATTTGCAGAAATATATATGAAGGACAGTTCTTATAAAAAAGTATTGATTTTTTCTGAGTATTTTGAATCAATCGAGTGCCCAATTTATACAATGATTTGCAGAGAGTCTTCTTCCAGGTAGACTCTCTTTGAATAAAGATAAACCTAGATAAATCTAATTTAAATTTTATTCAAACTATGATATTGAGATAAACTACTGCAATGCTTGGGAGATCATGACTCTTGAATAGCACTTTATCACATCCACATACGGGTTTATTATTTGAGTCCATCCTTATCACTCCACAACATTTGAATTGTGAATTGTGAGATGATCTGTTGATACACTTACTTTATCTTTATTTGAATTTGTGGCTTTTTTTGAATCTGGGGCATTTTCTTTGTCTAAATTTGCTTTGTTGGAATCTAGTAGTTCCACTAGTGTTGCTATCTTAATATCATGCTAGATATACAGAAACCCAAATCCGGATCCGATCCATGATTGTATGGTCAGATCTGATTCACAGCACCGATCGAGACACTCGATCATGCACAGCGGAAGCTACGAATAAATTCGCATGCGATAATACACGATATGATCTACATGATTAATTAATAACTATAAGAAAGTTAAAGATTTACCTTATTAAAGAGGAACAGTAAATCCACAGATGGAGAAGCCACAATCTTCCGGATTGTATCTCCTAGCGACGACTGGTGGACATTGATCCTCGCCACAGAACCTCCTCGAATATGCACAAGAAAAACCCTAGGTTTTTCTTCTCTAAGTGACTAAGGCAAGAAACTAATTTTCTTCCTTTTATTATGTAAGTGGCGCAAATTTCAATGTGAAATTGTGTTGGGATGAACTCTCTTTATATAGGAAAATAACCAGTAAAGTGAGAGTTTTCCTTTTCACACCATAATTACATATTTTCATAATGAAAAGATATTTACCAAAAGATAAGAGATAATTCCCAAAAAAATCAATCTCTTATTTTTCAATTAATTATCCAACAAATAGATAATTAATTAATTACATATGTGACATAATCTAGGAAAATTACTTCTCCTAACTTATCCACAAGTGTGGCGCCAATTTAGTCATTATTTTTAATAGAAAATGTCTTTTCTATTTTACATATTATTTATCATATAAATAATATTGCAAATTCATTAAATAGACCAACTATTTAATTTATTCTCGACGTTCCATAAAACAAGAAAACACTCGCGTGTTGGGATCCAACCGGGATCATGGACCTATAACCAGTAGCTACATTAAATTGAATAAAATATTCATCGACCAGAATATTCCTACTCAACTCATTAATTCCGGAATTACGACACCATAAATCCGAAACTGAACTCTATCGAATTATAGATATAACTTATTCTCAAAACGTCGAGTCGAGTCGATAAGTGTCCATTGATATAATCATTACATATAAACTAACCCTCCATTAATGAAGCTGGATTATTTCCATAAACCTTCTTCAATACATATTATCCTTATTTACCATTAACTCACTAGTGATCGATTAGTTCATAACCAATACGAACTCCGCGGATCGATCAGTTTCTAGGATCAATAAATAAGAGGATTGTCTTTCTACTTCCCGCAGGAAGGAATGGATTCATATATGTGAAACACACACTTGTCACTCATTCCAGATTAGTGCCAACGTGAAAGTGATTCGGACCGCGCCTCTTAGCGATCCTTAACGAACACATCAAACCTTATCCTGAAACCAGTAGGAGTATGCAATCACTTCAGGATTAAGGTTAATCCATATATGATCATCTTGTGGTTTAATAAGGTTTCTCAATCACGGAATTATATGAGAAACTCAGATTAAATCGGTCCAGTCCTATATGACTCTCATCATATATAAATGCCCCACTTAGACAACTAATGTCGACGGTCCGGATAAGACGGTCACACCATAAATTGTTATGGGCGCATTAATGGTGGTTTAATCAATAGACACCATACTTTGATTAACTTCACCACGGACTAACATTTCAAGTGTATCACTATAAACTTAATCCTCATGTGTGACACACACTAAGTTATCTGGCTATATATGATACGACTTGGGGTTTTCAGCAGTGTATTACTTATAAGCACAAAACAAATAATAAGATGAGAATAAATATGTCATTTATTAATTATAAAAATAATTACAGAAATTGTCTTTCGGGCGCTACTTCCAACAATCTCCCACTTGCCCGTAAGGACAAGCAACAATTGCTTTTCAGGCACTCTAGATCTAACAATCTCCCACTTGCCCGTAAGACAAGCAACAATTGTTTTTAGAGCGCCTCACCCTTATTCTATCTATCCACAACATTCTCCCACTTGCTCTAAAGCAGATGAGACATATCTCCCAATTTTATACCAGCCAAGTGCTTATCAGTGACATTAGATGCCATGAGACTTGGTAAACTAATCAGCTAAGTTGTCTGCTCGAGGTGATCTTTAGGACCGAAACGTTACCTCTTTGCATGATCTGTCTGACCAGGTGGTACTTTTTCTCAATATGATTTTGACCTTTTGTGTCTGCGAAGATCATTTCCATGAGCTACCTCTCAACTGTTTTCACAGTAAATTGATATCGGCTCATCGAGACCTGGAATCACTTCCCGATCCAACTAAGAACTTCTCAAGCCACACTGCCTCTTTAGCTTCTCGAAAGCTACTATGTATTCAACTAATAGAGTCAAATTGGCAGTGCTGGATTGCTCCAGATTGAAGCTCCATCACAATGAGTAAACACTGAGCCTGAGATCGATTCACGATCATCCTTAATCCGACTAATAACCAAAATCAGTGTAGTCAACAATACTCAGGTTTGCACCCGAATACACAAGCATATGATTCCTCATTGTCTAAAGGTACTTGAGGATGCTCTATACTGCTGCTCAACGTCCGAATCCAAGATTCGACTTTAATCAACTTTTAATAACCGGACTTTCTCTATCCAAAAGAGAATTTATCCCATTTTCTCTAAATCTGAAGATTGAGAGAATTATTCCGTGAGGGGTGGGGTAGGAAACCTCTCGTTGAATTCTGCATTCGAAAATACATTATCATCTTTAACCAATAAGATGGATGAGATATTGCCGACAACTTGTTCTCATGAATCCGACCGAATCAAATGCCAAAAATATAGTCCACTTCTCTGATTCAGAGAAGCTTTGGCTCGTCAGTTCTTGACTTCTGATAACACACTCAGGTTGTTCCCAACCGTTGCAGTGTAATCTTTTATAAGCACTAACGGCTACTACTTTACCAATATTGATTCTCTGGTCTACAAAAGACTCATCAATATTCTGGTCAAGCCCACACATTTCAAAATGTTGGTCCCAGAGAAGGGTGAAACTATAGTCAGAGGGGGGGGGGGGGTGAATGACTATAGTGGAGTTTCAAAAACATTTCTTATATTTAAAAGCTTTTAGGCAGCGGATAAGTCCCTTCTTACTATGTTGTTTTCAAATCAGTGTAGACAGTCACAGATAAGTTATGATGTAGGCTAAATAAATAAATGCTATAAAGTAAATTGCAGAAATTTAAATTGACACAAGGCTTATAGTGGTTCAGGGTGGTGTAATCCCTTAATCCACTCTTCTCCTGTGATGATTGGAGGAATTCACTATTGTTTTCACAGATACAATAGTATGATTGTCCTTGGCTTCCCAAGCTTCACAATCTACAAGACTATCACTCCTTGACTGCAACAGCTTCAGTGATTCAGTCTTCCTTTTGTCGTTCCTTAAGATTAAGATCCTTCAACACTATCACAGATTCAACTCCTTCTCGGATTGCCTCGATTCGGTTGCTTCGGTTGATGTGAATGTGATTCACACACTTGCTTGATCAATCTCAATTCTGAGTATGACTTTGTAGTTCTGATACTTGAGTTGATCACTTGATATGTCTTTGTAAGTTCAGAGAGAAGGCTTTTCAAATTGACAGAGTTTCTGCTTGATTTTTCTTTCTTGATCGTTGTTTTCTTTTCATGTCAATGCCTTCTATTTATAGCCTTGAATAACCTTGGTTTTTGAAATTCCGTCCGTTGGCTATATTAATGAGGGAATAACCCTTGATTTTATTCTTGATTCCCCTTAATTGTATTCTCCTTGATTTCAGTGATCGGATTCTTTCTTCAAACGTATAGCAGAAAATCCGTCCTTGATTGATCCTTTAATGATTTGTGCATTTAATGCATGATCTTCTGAATCTTCATCGTATATCAAATCTGATCTTGTAAATGTCTCTTCGCCGTTTTTAGAACGGTCGAGTGAGCCTTCTGACTTAGCCGTTAGTTCTTTCTTTGCTGTTTTGTTTTCTCTTTGCCGAAAGTCAGTTTACTCAGCCGATTCACTGTTTCCTTCTTTGATCTAGTTTTTGGAGAGTCTTTGTACTTCACTGATCCTTGATTTGGGTGAGACCAGTGTACACCATATTTGAACATTGAGTTTCATCACTTAAAACATAACTTAGACTTATCCAAGGTCATCACAGACTTCCTTGGTTATAGGTCAGACCATAATGTCTTCATACTTCTCTGGCGGGTGCTTGGCTGGCTTCACTATGCTGAATATCTGTCCTTGCTTTGCCGTCCTACCAACTAGTACAATACTTGTCTGACTTAACTTATACAACTTGTCAGACTCTAAGTAAAGACTTATACAGAGAATTCTAACTTATTTCAGGCTTGCTATAACAGCTAGTATGGCCATCATCAAAACATAATAGAATGTTCCTAACAATTTCCCCCTTTTTGATGATGCCAAAACCCTCATAAGCCTGAACATAAGTAATCAAAATTTTCATAATACACAACAGATTAAAAGTTCAACAATTTTATTCATCCATCATAGGGTAATAAGTTCTAAGACTTTATTCAAGTGTTACAAACTACATTTTGCTCAATTCAGCCTTGTACCTCTTGAATTTTGTAGTCTGAACCTCTTCCATGTCTTTCCGGTCAATTTCTCGGAAACTTCCACTTCCAAGTAAGCCAAAGCGTGTATTCGGATACACCCCGGAAAACTCTTTTGGCAAAGAGTCTCGTTGAAATCGAGCGTGGTCTCATTTGCCTTAGGTTCTCCAAAATATTTTTCAAGTCTTTCCCTGGCCTCGGCAATATATGAATCTGCAAACTTGAGGCTTTTGTAGAGACTCCACTTGCTCTTTTTTCCATTCTCCCCATAGGATTGAAGAATTTTGCCATATATTTGAATTCTTCTTGTTGTTCAAATTTGGCAAGTCTTCCTCGGTCCTTTTGCAGATAGTGGTATGGCTGAGCTTGGTTTGTTGTTGGCTTGTTTGAGAAGTGCAAATTCTCTTTTGACTTCATTGTAGAGTTTGGCCATATCAGTTCTCATCCTTTCATTCTGATAGCTTAGCCAGTCAGCCCAGGCTTCATCTTGTGAGGAATGAGGATAAAGTCCTTCCTGTACTCTAAAAAATTATCTTACATGGTCCAGTACATCTACATCATATTCTGCTTTGCTTTGGTGACCTGTGTACGTCCCGTGCTCCTCGGTATATCCGGAGCCGTCTTGCTACCTCTCGCCGGTTTTTCCTCTCGGTCTTTCCGTGTTGATAGCTGATCCTCTTTGCTGACTAGATCCAGGCCTTTGCTGTCTGCCGGACCTGTCTCTATCATCATCTCTTCTTTGCATAGGGTGGGGAAATCCAATGCAGGGTTCCTTTAGGGCCTTTTCCCTTTCTTCTCTGACCCTTCTTTGTTGTTCTTCTGCTTCATTTCTGATTCTTATTTCTCTGTCTCTTGCCCTCAGTTGTTCTTCAGTGAAGTTTGGGGGTCTGATTGTTGATCCTTCAGGCTTATCCTGGTTTTCCCCCTTTTTGGCAGCATCATCCCTTTCTTTGGAGTAGGATGCTATTGGTGGCTTCGCCGTTCCAATCGAGTGTCAAGTTTTGATTCAATGGAAGTGAACCTTTTGTTGTGATCATTCAATTTCTCATTGACATTCCGAAGTCTAGTCCCAAAAGTACGCCGGTGATTCGTTTTCTTGGGAAATGTGTTGCCCGAGGCACACGCAAGACTTGTTAGTGATATTGATGTTGAGTTGCTTCATCAGTTCTCCTTGTTGTTGAACAACAATATTTTGTGCATCAATGTATTCTGCAATGGCTTGAAACTTGTTTTCAATGGAGGAGCTTTTGTCATTAAAAGTCAAAGTCATGGATCGAGATACATTGCTTGTTTGTTCCAATTCTTCGACTAGCAAGTCCGCCGCCTTCTCAAAAGTTTCATGTGTAATGCCGGTGTTCGAATTTGAGAGAGTTTACGCCTTGTTTCAAATTTGGTTCGGATCTGTTTGCTGTCCCTTGTCTTGATGTTGAGTGACATCTGCATGTACATCTAAATCTTCAAGTATTTGGGTAGATGTGTATGCTGGTGTGGCTTGAGCTGCTGTTCCCCCTATCTCTATGCCGGGGGTTGTCTTGACTGGAGTGGCGACGAGTGAGCCGAGTGTCCATAATGTTACTGTCTTGTTAGTTGAACGTTGACGGACAACGGTTGAGTGGATGTCTTTCTTTGGAGTTGTAGACTTGCCGGAGGCTTGTGGTTTCAAAAATGTACGGAGAAGAGTAGTGTCATCAATTGCATCTGGTGCAGGAGAGTTCTCTTCTTTATTTTGACCAAGATCATCATCATCATCTTGATCATGATCATTATCATCATTTTCATCATGATCATCACCATCATCCTGATCATGATCATCTCCATCATCTTCTGAGTCATCACTTTGTCTCCCAGAGATCTGGGGCAGTTTTGCCTTGGCTGCATCAACCATTTCCCATAGAGGTGATTCATCAAGTACACCTACCAGAGTTGTGATTCCCAGAAAATCAAATAGCCATGCTTCTTCAGCAAGCATGTGATCTGAGTCTGGAAGCTGTTGTTTGGAATCGTCTTCCTTCCACTCAAGATATTCTGCAATTCGATCATCTATATCGTTTGCAGATAATTGTACATCTTCTTCTGGAGATGATTCCTCATCCTCTCCAGTGTTTTCTTTATTAGGGTGCTGTTCATCCCCACTGATTTCTTCTTCATGCTGTTCTGCTTCAGTGTCAGAACCTTCTTCCTCTTCTTCTTCATCAATCAATTGTCCAAAGTCTGTCGTTTCCAGACTTCGCTGAATCTTTTGTTTCTTTCTTTGACCGGTGGTGCTGCGTGTGGATTTCTTCCTCTTCCCTTCTCCTACCTTCTGTTGTTGTTTAACATAAGTTAACATGACTTTGGATTCATGCGGTTTGTGGAGTTGTACTGTGGGGACTTTAAGACATTGCAACAAGTAGTGTAACTGAATGCCATATGACTTTTTCACCCGAATTGTCCTTTCTTAGTCTTTCCTTCTTTTGTCCCCTTGTTTGTTGCTTTTACTTCACCTTGGATTTGCTCTTTGAGTCTTAGAAAGAAGTATTTTGCCCGGTTGAATTGCAGATTATTGTAGATGATTCCCATCGACCTCATCCCGATTTCGGTCATTGCATTATTTGCTCCCAATTTTCCTTCAATGGTCTTGCCAATTAGGGCACTGAACTCATTGAATGGTTTCTTTAAAGCAGATCTCAAACAATTGACCTTTGTTGATCCTGGGTTTGCCGTTTTGGCAATGGTTGCCCAGAAATCATCCAAGTTTTGTGATACAAGTGTCACTTTTGCTTGACCGTTATTTGAAAGTTTAAGATGGTTGTGTATTACCTTTTCTGTAATCGCCACTTCCTTTCCGTTGACGGATGCTACAATCTTGTCTTCTTCCCATTCGTCACCTTCTTCAAAGCGGGAGCCCAGGCACGTATTGAGCGATTTCCCGAAGGAAATCAGACTTTCATAGCAAACTTCGGTTATAGGAGGATTGAGAAAGGTTGATAGTTTTAGGATTTTGCAACCTGCTGCTAATCGTTTGGCATCTTCGTCATTTCCACACAGTTTCAAGTAGTGTTCTTCTTGAAAGAAGGATCCTGTGGCAATCGATTTTTCATATCCAGCTTGGGTGTTTGTGGAGGATGATGCCATTTTTGAAAAGTAGAGAATTTTTGAAAATGGATTTGAGTTTGCAATAGAAAGAAACAAGAGTAGGTTTGTAATTGACAAGAAAGCGTAAAGATTTCTGAAAATCTCTAAGTCTTGTTTTTATAGTGTGATTTGGGTAGTGTGAACGTGGTTTTGAATATGGAAGGCTTTTGTGGCATAATGGCGTGATTTTGTGTATGAAAATCATGATATTCGAGTGGAATGGGGGTGTGGTTTGAGGCAAGTAATGATAGAGTCCGGGAATCGAGGAGTTTATAATTCGAAAAATAATATAATTACCTCCATGATCATAAGTTGATCGCCACGTGTGTACAGAATAATCCTCCATAATTTCCTTATTCTCCACGTGTAATCAGAATTGATTTTGTTCACACTTTTAATTTGATCATAAGTTGATCGCTGGTCACTTAGCCGTCCCAATAGGTTCTTCACTTAGCTGCGCCATTTGACTGTTCCTAAAAATCAGTTAAGTTACCTTCGCTGGATACCAGTGCCTTACTTTCAGCATCTCCTGTAACGGCAAAGGTCGTACCAGTTAATGAAGTCACTTAGCCGATTACTCCAGTTAGCCGCTGTTAGATACTTATTCAATTTCAATCATTCCTAAATCAGTTCTTAGCTTACTGAATCTTTCATAACTGAGTGGTTTAGTGAAGATGTCAGTCAATTGATCTTCAATGGGTATGTGTTTTAGGATGACATCCCTATTTTCAACATGGTCTCTGATAAAATGATGTCTTACATCAATATGCTTTGTTCTTGAGTGCAATACTGGATTTTTTGTAATAGATATTGCACTTGTGTTATCATACATGATTGGAATTGTTTTCTCTTCTACTCCATAGTCCCTTAGTTTGTTGTCTTATCCACGGTACTTGTGCACAACAACTACCTGCTATATATATCTACGCTTCAAATTGATGTAGATATGGAGTTTTGCTTTTTTGAACCAAGAGAGACGTCTCGGTTCCTAGCATTTGGCAAGTTCCAGAGGTGCTTTTTCTATCTATTTTGCATCCAGCATAGTCAGAGTCTGAATATGATATCAATGTAAATCCTTCATCTTTTGGATACCAAATACCAACATTTATAGTGTTTTTCAAGTATTTGATTATCCTTTTAGTTGCTAGAAGATGTGATTCTTTTGGTTGAGCTTGAAATCTTGCACACACTCCTAATGCAAATGCTATGTCAGGTCTGCTTGCAGTTAAGTATAATAATGATCCAATAATTCCTCTATACATTTTCTGATCAACATCTTTTCCTCCATCATCTTTTCCAAGTATGACTCTGGCACACATTGGTGTGTCTGCTGTGCCACTTGTATCCATCCCATACTTGTGTATCAAATTTCTTGTATACTTTGCTTGACTAATGAAAATGCCATCCTTCATTTGCTTTACTTGAAGGCCAAGGAAGTAGTTTAATTCTCCCATCATGCTCATCTGAAATTTGCTCTTCATCAAGTTTGCAAATTTCTCACACAGTTTTTCATCCTCTGATCCAAAGATTATATCATCAACATAGATTTGTACTAGCAATGTGCTTGCTCCTTCCTCCAGTTTAAATAGAGTCTTGTCAATAGTTCCTTTGTTGAATCCATTCTTGATCAGAAACTGTGACAGTGTTTCATACCAGGCTCTAGGTGCCTGTTTGAGGCCATAGAGGGCCTTCTTGAGTTTGTATACTTTGTCTTCTTTTCCTTTAATTTGAAATCCAGGAGGTTGTTCTACATAAACTTCTTCTTCCAAAAGTCCATTTAGGAATGCACTCTTTACATCCATTTGATAGACTTTGAAGTCTTTGTGTGCAGCAAATGCTAGAAAAAGTCTGATTGCTTCCAATCTTGCTACTGGAGCAAATGTTTCATCATAATCTATTCCTTCGACTTGGGAATAGCCTTTTGCAACTAGCCTTGCTTTGTTTCGACAACAGTTCCTTGCTCATCCATCTTGTTCCCGAATACCCATTTTGCACCAATGATGTTGGCCATTTCGTGTCCGTCAACTAGTTCCCGGACTTCATTTCTTTCAAATTCATTTAGTTCTTCTTGCATGGCTGTGATCCAATCTGCATCTTGGATTGCATCATCTATGGTCTTGGGTTCCACTTGTGATAGAAAGCAAGTTAGCATGTGCTCCAGTTGTCTTCTGGTTCTGAATCCTGTGTGAATATCTCCAATGACTTGTTCTTCAGGATGGTCTCTTAGCCAATTTAGGTCTGGTTGAAGTTGATCTTCACTTGGTGCTGAGCAAGAACTTCAACTTCAGGTGCTTCATCTGGTGTATTGGTATGTGGCTCCTCTTGATCTTCAAAATGATGATTCAGGATAGTAGTTGGTATGGTTGCATTTGTATAGATTTCTCTCTGTGGTGCTTTCTCTTCTTGATCTTGAAGATCTTCACCATTTGTATTTGGTTCATCAAAAACCACATGTATTGATTCTTCAATCACCAAAGTTCTTTTATTTAGTACTCTGAATGCTTTCTGGTGTCTGAGTATCCCATGAAGATTGCTTCATCAGCCTTCTCATCAAAGGTATGCAGTTGATTCCTGTTTAAGACAAAACATTTTGATCCAAACATATGAAAATATGAGATATTGGGTTTTCTACCATTCCATATTTCATATGGAGTTTTTCCATGATGTTTGTTGATGATTGATCTGTTTTGTGTATGGCATGCTTGTGTTTGTCTTCTTGACCCAAAATCTCTTTGGTAAACATGCTTCTCGCTATCATTGTCCGATTGCTTCCTTGATGGTTCTGTTTCTTCTTTCGCAACACCATTTTGTTGTGGAGTTCTTCTGAGATAGTTGATGTAATACTCCATTTTCTTCACAATAGGTTCGATAATTTCATTTAGAAATTCGGTGCCTCTATCCGATCGATCTTGATAATCTTTAGCTCTTTCTCATTCTCGGAGTCTTCTCAACAAATCGCGACTTCTTGAGTGTTTCTTTCTTCTTGTTCATGAAAATGGTCCATGTGTACTTTGAGAAGTCATCCACCACTACAAGAGTGTATTTCTTACCACTCACACTTACTTGGTGTGACTGGTCCAAACAATTCCATGTGCGACGAGATGTAGAACTCTTGTTGTAGATTGATGAGGCTTTGACTTGAATGAACTTTTTATTTGTTTTTCTTTTTGACAAGCATCACATAGACTCTCTTTCTTGAATGTGATCTCGGCGGGCCTTCAACTAGCTTGCTCCTTGATAGTTTGTTGATGGTCTTGAAATTCAGGTGATTTAATCTTCTGTGCCAAATCCAGCTTGTTGATTGTTTATTCTTGACAAGTAGGCATGTTTCTACCTTGGCTGTTTTCCAGTCCACCACATACATGTTGTCTTGTCTTCTACCTGCAAGAACTACTGTGTTGGTTTGACTGTGAATCACTTTGCATCCTTCTTTGTTGAAGTGCACATTGTAGCCTTTGTCACAGAATTGACTGATGCTCATCAGATTGAAGTTAAGTCCCTTGAATATGCCACATTTTGAATCTTTAGATTGTTCTTGAGTATTATGCCTTCCCCCTTAATCTTTCCAGGGTTTTCTTTACCTCCAAATGTGACTTTGGGTCCATCAAAAGCTTTGAAGTCAGTGAGTCATTTCTTGTTTCCTGTCATGTGTCTCGAACATCCACTGTCTATGTACCAGACATCCTCAGTTTCATCTGATTTTTTAGCCATTAAACATAGGCTTGTCTCCTCAGTGTCTGAGCCATCACTTTTATCTTCATCCAATTCTTTGGTCATGAGGCATAGGCATGCTTTTTCATTTTCTGAGTTGTCTTCTTCATCACTATCATCTGAGTCATTGTCAGATGATTCTTCATGCTTTTCACTGCTGGATTCTGCCTTAAGTGCCTTCTTGCTCTTTCTCTTTTCAGATGCTCTGTATTTCTTCTTTTCATCATCTTTGTCATTTTCTTCAGGACAATCAACCTTGAAGTGACCTTTCTTGTTGCAGTTGAAGCATCTGTATTCATCATCTTTCTTCTTCATGTCTCTGTTTGAGCTTGACTTTTGTTTGATGATGAATTTCCTTTGAATGGCTTCTTTTTAAACCTGTCAAAACGTTTAGCTAATAAAGCTACCTTGTTCTTTTAGTTCTTGTGTCTCTTTCTTGATGCATTCGGCAAAGTTACTTTCTTGGGGTGCACTAATGCGGTGATTTTGTGTGTCTCTCGCCGGAGCACCATCTTCGCCGTTCAATTCGAATTCATGAGCTTTTAACCGGGACATCGGTGTCGAGTGTCGTTGCTTGCAAGATTTGTTGTTCCTCGATTACCGATGTTATGATCTTCCATCTTTCGGTAGTCCTCTCAAGATTTTCAAGCATATTTCTTTTTGGGGATATATGTGTCCAAGGCATTGTAATTCACTCGATGATGCTTGAGAATCTGTTGTCCATTTGATTAATGGATTCACCAAATTTCTTCATTTTAAAGTTCTCAAACTTCGTTTTGCAACAGATAATTTGTTTTCTTTAACTGCTTCAGACCCTTCATTTATCAATGATAGCTTGTCCCACATCTCCTTTGCTGTTTTGCAGTCTTTAATTCTCATGAACATGTTGTTGTCTAGGGTCTTCAAGATCATGTCTTTTGCAACAAAGTCCAGATTTGCTCTTCTCCTGTCATCCTTGGTCCAATCCTTTTTAGGTTTGTCAATTTCCTTTCCTTGATCTCGCTCCCGTGCCTACCACCGTAGTGATTGTGATCGGTCCATCATTGATTACATCCAAAGCATCTCTTCATGAGTTGCTTTGCAAGATGAGACAAGATTCTTATTTTATATTCATCAAAATTGTTAACATTAAAAACGGTACTTTTGACAAGAAGTTTGAGGAATCCATCGGTATAATTGAATATATAAATGACGAGTGAATGGAAAACTCGATTTGAAAACTTGCTTTGAAAATATGTGATCTCCTTGTTACCGTAAATTAGATCGAACAGGTTCGATACTAGAACACCGCTCCGATACCAATTGTTGGTCCCGTAGAAGGGTGAAACTATAGTCGAGGGGGGGGGGGGGGGTGAATGACTATAGTGGAGTTTCAAAAACTTTTCTTATATTTAAAAGCTTTTAGGCAGCGGATAAGTCCCTTCTTACTATGTTGTTTTCAAATCAGTGTAGACAGTCACATATATAAGTTATGATGTAGGCTAAATAAATAAATGCTGTAAAGTAAATTGTAGAAATTTAAATTGACACAAGGCTTATAGTGGTTCAGGGTGGTGTAATCCCTTAATCCACTCTTCTCCGGTGATGATTGGAGGAATTCACTATTGTTTTCACAGATACAATAGTATGATTGTCCTTGGCTTCCCAAGCTTCACAATCTACAAGACTATCACTCCTTGACTGCAGCAGCTTCCGTGATTCAGTCTTCCTTTTGCTGTTCCTTAAGATTAAGATCCTTCAACAGCTATCACATATTCAACTCCTTCTCAGATTGCCTCTGATTCAGTTGCTTCAGTTTGATGTGAATGTGATTCACACACTTGCTTGATCAATCTCAATTCTGAGTATGACTTTGTAGTTCTGATACTTGGGTTGATCACTTGATATGTCTTTGTAAGTTCAGAGAGAAGACTTTTCAAATTGACAGAGTTTCTGCTTGATTTTTCTTTCTTGATCGTTGTTTTCTTTTCCTGTCAATGCCTTCTATTTATAGCCTTGAATAACCTTGGTTTTTGAAATTCCGTCCGTTGGCTATATTAATGAGGGAATAACCCTTGATTTTATTCTTGATTCCCCCTTAATTGTATTCTCCTTGATTTCAGTGATCGGATTCTTTCTTCAAACGTATAGCGTAAAAATCCGTCCTTGATTGATCCTTTAATGATTTGTGCATTTAATGCATGATCTTCTGGAATCTTCATCGTATATCAAATCTAGATCTTGTAAATGTCTCTTCGCCGTTTTTAGAACGGTCGAGTGAGCCTTCTGACTTAGCCGTTAGTTCTTTCTTTGCTGTTTTGTTTTCTCTTTGCCGAAAGTCAGTTTACTCAGCCGATTCACTATTTCCTTCTTTGTTCTAGTTTTTGGAGAGTCTTTGTACTTCACTGATCCTTGATTTGGGTGAGACCAGTGTACACCATATTTGAACATTGAGTTTCATCACTTAAAACATAACTTAGACTTATCCAAGGTCATCACAGACTTCCTTGGTTATAGGTCGACCATAATGTCTTCATACTTCTCTCGCCGGTGCTTTGTCGGCTTCACTATGCTGAATATCTGTCCTTGCTTTGCCGTCCTACCAACTAGTACAATACTTGTCTGACTTAACTTATACAACTTGTCAGACTCTAAGTAAAGACTTATACAGAGAATTCTAACTTATTTCAGGCTTGCTATAACAGCTAGTATGGCCATCATCAAAACATAATAGAATGTTCCTAACACAAAACATGTGAATTTTAATGACCTGAAGGTTTACTTTAATCCACCGATGGATATAAGCATAGGAAGTCAATCTGCCATTGGCTTTAAGCTAAAACCTTTCCGTTGCGAATGAATCTAAGCTCCATTGTACGGCAAGAAAGTTTCAGGGCATCACCCCTATTAATCTTTCTTTTTCCATAGAGTCAAGCAAGGCTGAGTGGTGAGAAAGTTTCAGGGCATCACCCATGTTTCACTTTCTACTTCTCAGGGAGTTACCGCAAAAACCACTTGGCTTTGCTTAGAAAGATAAACTTTCTCATTCATTCAACTCTTTTCCATGTAGATCCAATTTCTCCCTCTGGGCCTGAGACACTCAGGTGGTTCTACAGGAGTATGAACAGACTTGGAGTACCAAAACACCATTTACAGGTATATGGCTTTAAACCAACCTCATTTTTTCAGAATCCTATACAGTCCTTCCAGAAGGACGATAAGTGATCAATCACCTCAAGCAGACTGTAGAGACTGCATAATAACAGCGAGTCAATACTCCCACTGCATTTGGGGGGATTGATATTCTGATAAAGTATAGTAGTATTTATCAGTGTAATCCCCAACAACCAATGTTGGATGTGGTCTGATTAAATCAGATACTAACGCCTTGAGTATCTTTACTTAAAGGTCCAAGGTTGTTATTTAAACATTCTTTCAGAAAGGGTGCGATAGTACAACCGTTATTATCCGATCCTCATAATCTTATAACGAACCTTCACTCATTGTATTAAGATATTTCACAATCAGTCAACATCTAAACGTGTATGCAAAATCTCCAGTCCTACCTTCAAGCATAAATGCTAAATGCCTCTATTTGCGGAAGTGGAGTAAATTTACTTCACTCATTACCCGCTAATTCATAAGCATCTTCTAGGTAGACTTCTCGGTATTGTATAACAATGTAAACCGTTATTTTGCAATCAATATCTTAATTGAGTTAAGCAGTGTAATGTAGCATATCAATAACTATACAAGACAATACATGGTTTATCCTTTCAGTGAAATCGTTTCACTCGGAGGTAGGCCGAGCATCAGTTCCAAATACTATGCTATGGTCTATATCTGAGCATGTAATACTCTTTCTCTGGTAATATCAGAGATTCATCCAAATATTTAGATAAACTATTCGGTGTTTCGAGTAGTCTTTAGACAAAATGTCTATTACTCAAAAAATCCCACTAGCATGTATCCATCATAAGACCCCGAAGGTCAATATGAACAAGCTATGATACTTCTTTAGCTCTATTACCCTTTCCTAATTGAAAGTGTTGGTCCCTTGAAAAGGCTTTGGTTAAGTTTAGAGGGGGGTGAATAAACTTTACACTTAAAACTTTTGGAGTTAACAAACTCAGCAAGTTCGCAGCTCGCCGACCGCTCGCAGTCCGCGACCACTCGCAGTCCGCGACGCTCGGTAGTCCGACTATTGATTTTACTGAATTTGTTGCAACGGAATATATTCAAGTTAAAGTCTTGAGTGAAAGTGTCTGCAATCCAATCAGTGGCGGGTTGGGGATACGGTTGAGTGGCATAAGCTTGAGGTGGGTGAGGAGACCTCGAAGGCGGCTGAATGGCGGCGGGATCATTAGATTGTTCATAGCGATAATAGCATTCCTTTGCAGAATGACCGGTCTTTGCGCAAATTTGACAAACAATAGATGGGTTTGACTGAGGACGACCTCGGCCACGACCACCGCGTCCACCATGACCACGGTAATTGGTGGGGCCACGGTTGGAGGGCTGCTGGCCACGGTGCTGCTGCTGCTGATAGTTGGAGCCACTGGTACCACGCGTAAGATTGGACTGTGGGGCAGCCACCGGAGTAGATGAACCGGAGAAGATGACCGTGGGTTTGTGACGGTTCAGCCTGGACTCAGATGTGAGCAAAAGAGCATAAACTTCATCAATGGAGATCGAATCGCGAGCAACAATCATGGTAACTAGTGCGTCATATTCATATCCAAGACCCGCCAACAGATAGGCGATGAAGTCGTCATCTCCGATCGGGTGACCTGCCAAGCCCAATTCATCAGTGATATTCTTCGAGTTTAAAGTAATAAGCAACAGCAGTGAGATCATCTTTGCGAGTTGCAGCAATTTCGGCACGTAATTGGACCAAGCGGGCTCGACTTTGGGATGCAAACGACATATGAAGGGCTGACCATATTCCGGCAGTGGTAGTTGCGGTGTAAACTTCCATCAACACCTCTTCGGTTAAGGAGGAGGTGATGGTACTCAGAATTAAGTTATCCGTTTTGAGCCATTCATCATAATCAGGGTTTGTAGAAGAGGTGCAATCTTCTACCGGTGATGGTTTTGGAAGGTTTCTGAGTTGTGCCATCAACAAACCCATAAACACCTTGACCACGTAGATAGGGCACAATTTGTGCTCGCCAAAGGTTGTAGTTATTGCGGTTCAATTTAGTGATCTGAACAGCAGAAGAAGGGGTGAAGGACGGCAGACGAGGAGCAGCAGCCATGACGCCGGAAGTTGCAGTGGTAGACGACATGCTGAGGAAGACGACGGCTAGGTTTTTTTTTTGTTGAAGAATATGGTTTGTTTTTTTTTTTTTGCGCATAGTTTTTTTTGTTTGTGTTTTGATAAAAAAAAGTGGTTATTTCGGTATTAACACAAGAGAAGATCGTTATCGCCTTGATACCATAACATAATATGAACAATGATAATTTGTGTTATTTCACTATATCAATAATGTTTGAGTACAAGATGATTATATAGTGGTACAACGGCTTGGACTCCAAGACAATAAATAAATAATAATAAAATACAATTACAAATATTAATCCGTAGATTATATCCTCGACAGAAATGGTCCTTTATTTTCATTACATGCAAATAAATTTTAATTTAAGCTTGCTTTGGATATGAGTTAATCAATAAAAGGGGAGCAGAGAAGTGTTCGCTAACATATTTGAACGTAAAAGCAATGCTTGGCTCATTTGACGGGTATCGAAATAAACCAAGAGAGACATCCTTCTGCCTATTTTGGATAACTGATCAAGGGGAGATTTTTGTGTGGTGTCTCCACACGGTGCGGAGACACCGTGTGGCACACCACACACCACACACTTTCATTCTATATTAAAATTGTATGGTTCTGATCGTTTCTGTAACGCCCCGTTTCCGGACACCGAGTTCTTATCCGGAAATCAAAATGTTCGGCACACATAATATTAAATAAATAATATTACACGTAATCCTCTACTACGTCGTATCAAATAAAAGCAAACGGAAGCTAAAAAGACTCGAGTAATTTTTTCCAAACAACCAAGTATAGAAATCAAGAACTAAAGAGGAAATGTAGTATTATTACATTGGAAAATGAAACCAACGCATCCAAAATGTACGAATTCCAAAGTACTAAAAGTAAACTACAACATCCAATAATAAATCAAGTCTAGGAAATAAATAAAGAAAATGAATCATAAATAATCAAGGTCTTCAACTCCGGTGTCCTCAAACGTCGTCATCAAAGTCCTCCTCGAACTCCAAGTCTACATGTTCGTCTTCTCTCCCCCAAACACATAAATAAACATGCATTTGAGGTAAGTACAATGTACAAAGTATGAAGTAGAAGCTACAATTTAATCAGGGTTTATTATTAAAAGATTTGTCTTAATGAGACGGACTCAATTTAGGGTTCATTCCATGCCCATCGACACGTCATGACTATACGTTTCTAGCTTAGCTTATCTTCGTTACATCACTACTCAAGGACAATGTACATGGCGTTCATCAGCCTGAAGATATACTTGCTAACTAACGGTGATTTGCACCGATTAGCTCCGGGATCTCCCCGGTATGCGTATATGTCCGATGAATTTCCTCCAATACCCTTCAGCCGTTTAAGGCCAGTAGCGTTGTTCACCTTTTATGAACGTATCACATCGCCGATATGAAGTAGTGTCTAACCGAGAATAAATGACGTTTTAGCTTTTACTACACTTATTTAATTATTATTGTGAATTGTCTAGCCACCTAAGTGTTTTCAGAATAAAACTCACCTTATCAACTCTACTCCCTCACTTAGACATCTAGACATCACATCTTAACAATTACACAGACATTGATGAACTCTAGTTCATCAAAGCACAAGCCCTTTCATGCCCTTCCGACGGATCCGAACTTCAACTCCGTTTAATAGTACATTAGGTGTTTTAACTGAACGAATCATAAGTTCAATCGAGGCTTGTTCATATTCAATTAATGTTATTTAATCATGAATTAAGGTTTAAAATTCAAATCAAAGCTTAAAACAACATTATATAGAAAACCGGGGCAATGCGTACGCATTCCTTACTTAAAAACCTGCTGGAAACTCTCTGTTCAAACAATGCGTGCGCATTGTGCTCAATGCGTATGCATCCCAAGACCAGAAACTATTCTAAACTTTCTGTTTGATCAATGCGTGCGCATTCTTATGAATGCGTACGCATTCTTATGAATGCGTACGCATCCTTCAGCCAGAAAGCATCATGTATGACTCTGAACCAACAATACGTGCGCATTCCCTTGGATGCGTACACATCGATCCTGCCGTAACTAACCGAAGTAATCCTGTAACAGGAATGTGTGTGCATTGATGGGCAATGCGTACGCATCCTACGCAGAAAAACCTAAAAATCCTGATTTCCATCTCTTAACGATCTCTACTCGATCCCAAACCTCTTGTACACTAATTATAGCAGAAAAACAACTTAAAAACACAACTTTCTCAGGTCCTAACAACCCTTGATCTATAAACAACATCTTGACAAAATCTTGGTATAAAAACGCTTTAAAATCATGATCTGGCTACTCCAAACCATAATTAGATTGTAGGAAGAGCTTCTTACCTTTAGCAAGCTTATTCCAGCAACAAAAACTCAGAAAAAACAGCAGCTAAAACCGATCTCTTCTGCAGAAAAACATGTGTGATAAATCCAAACTTAGATTAGATTCAATCACACGCTTCTAAATGATAAAAACTACGAATTGATGAGTTTGAATCCATGAAACTCGAAGAAGAATAGGGATTAGGGCTTACACATACCTTATCAAAGCTTCAACTTTCTGCAATCAAAACGTTACTCTCTTTACAACGATTCCGGTGCTCGACTCTGATCTGAAAACCGTCAAGAATAGCTGTAGCAACCGATGAACAAAACCCTCAGCCCTAGTCTGCTCTCTTCTCACACGCAGAAGACAATTTGAAGATGGAAAATCTGATTAAAAGCTTAAGGGGCTGATTAGGTTGATTTTCCCTTAAATAGGAAAAATCCCAAAATTACCTAATTTTCATGATTTTCCTTAATCACCCTTAATAAATCAGATTTTATTTCCCTTAAAAATATATATATATATATATATATCTCGAATATACATATATAAATATCCAAATTATTAAACTCCGAATAAAAGGAACCGAACCCAATATTTCGCAAAATGACACGTCTGCCCTTCCCGAAAATCGGAATTTTACATACCTGGTAAGTCCATAAAATCTGGGAACTCGCTGATCATATCGTCCTCAACTTCCCAAGTAGCTTCATCCGGTGAATGATTGCTCCATTGCACCAGAACCAAATGAATCAACCGTCTCTTAATCATCTTTTCTTTCCGGTCCAAAATTCTGATCGGTTTCTCGTCATAGGCCAAATTATCTTGGAGTATCTCCCGATCAACTGTAGTCTCAACATCCGTCTTGGTCAAACACTTCTTCAACATCGAGACATGAAACACGTTGTGGACTCTTGACATGGACTCCGGTAACTTAAGCTTATATGCCAACGATCCAACTCTTTCCAAAATCTCAAAAGGTCAAACATACCTCGGACTTAGCTTTCCCTTTTGTCCAAAACATTTCACTCCCTTCATTGGTGAAGCTCGTATATAAACTCTTTCACCAACTTCAAACTCTAAAGGCCTTCTTCTAACATCTGCCCAACTCTTCTGTCTATCTTGAGCCGCCTTCAGATTCTTCTTGACCAACTGAAATCTTTCTTTAGCTTGCTCAACCAATTCCGGCCCGGTGATTTGTCTCTCCCCGACTTCATCCCAAAATAGTGGCGTTCTACATCTTCTTCCATACAACGCTTCAAACGGTGGCATGCCTATACTTGCATGATAACTGTTGTTGTAAGCAAACTCCGCTACCGGTAGGTAATCATCCCATGATCCACCTACTTCCAAAACACAATCTCTCAACATATCTTCAAGTGTTTGGATAGTTCTCTCAGATTGTCCATCTGTCTGAGAATGAAAGGCCGTACTCAAATCCAACTTGGTTCCGAAAGCTGCTTGTAAACTTTTCCAAAACCGACTGACGAACCTCGAATCACGATCCGAAAATATCGAGATAGGTACTCCGTGTAACTTCACTATATTATCCAAGTATAGTGTCGTCATCTTCTTCAGGGCATATCAACCTTATACGGTAAGAAATGAGCGGATTTGGTCAATCTATCCACAATCACCCAAATCGCATCGTGTCCGCCCTTCGTCTTAGGTAAACCGGTGATGAAATCCATCGTGATCTTATCCCATATCCATTCCGGGATATCCAATGGCTTAAACATTCCTCCCGGTCTTCTATGCTATACTTTAACCTTCTGGCAAGTATCACACTCTGTTACGAACTTGGCTATCTCAAGTTTCATCGAGGGCCACCAAAACATTTCCTTCAAGTCTCTGTACATTTTAGTAGCTCCCGGATGAACTGCAAAAGCAATCCTATGTGCCTCTTCCACGACTCTCCATCTTAAATCACCCACATTAGGCACACACAAACGATCCTGGTACCAAAGATTTCCATTCTTATCTAACATATATCCCACTGTAGGCTTTTCTCTTGCAACTCACTTCAAGTCAACCAAAGTTGGGTCTTCGTCATTGCTTCTCCCAAATATCATCCATCAACTCGGACCTTGCTAACAACGGTGCCAAAAACTGCCGGTCTTCAATCTGATCAAAGCTTCTGATTTTCAACCCATCTAACCTTTCTTCCACAACTTCAACACTTGAAACCACAAACACTGGTTTCCTACTCAAAGCATCGGCTACTACATTTGCTTTACCCGGATGGTACTGAATATCCAAGTCATAATCCTTAACAAACTCTAAGCATCTCCTTTGTCTCATATTCAGATTCTCTTGGGTAAAGAAATACTTCAAACTCTTGTGATCGGTTAAGGTCCTGGTTTTAACTCCATACAAGTGGTGCCTCCAAGTCTTTAGGGCAAACACTACTGCTGCCAACTCTAAGTCATGTGTTGTACGCAGTTAATTTAGCTTTCTCATGCACCTTCAACTGTCTAGATGCATAAGCAATCACTTTTCGTCCTTGCATCAACACACAACCCAAACCTTGTCCCGAAGCATCCGTATAAACGTCATAATTATCAACGATCTCCGGAACTGCCAAAACTGGGGCTGTAGTCAACTTCGTCTTCAATGTCTGAAATGCCTCTTCACACTCACTGGTCCACTCGAACTTTACATTCTTTTGAGTGAGCCGGGTAAGTGGTGTAGCTATCTTTGAGAAGTCTTGAACAAACTTCCTATAATAGCCGGCCAAACCGAGAAAACTTCTATCCTCTGAAACGGTAGTCGGTCTGGACCATTTCTCAACTGCTTCAATCTTTTCCGGATCAACCTTTATGCCATCTCCAAAAATGACATGACTCAAGAAACTCACTTGATCCAACCAAAAGTCGCACTTTGAGAACTTAGCATACAACTGGTTCCTTTTCAAAGTCTCCAACACTATCCTTAAGTGTTCCTCATGTTCTTTCTCATCCTTAGAGTATACTAGGATGTCATCTATGAACACTATCACAAACTTATCCAAGTATGGCATGAAAACACGCTGCATTAAATCCATAAATGCAGATGGAGCATTAGTGAGTCCAAAAAGCATGACTAAGAACTCATAATGTCCATACCTCGTACTGAAAGCCGTCTTTGGTATATCCGCTACCTTGATCTTCAACTAATGATATCCAGACCTAAGATCAATCTTAGAGAACACTCTCTTGCCTTGCAACTGATTAAACAGATCATTAATCCTTGGCAAAGGGTACTTATTCTTGATGGTAAGATTGTTCAATGCGCTCTGTAATCTATGCACATCCTCATGCTACCATCTTTCTTCTTCACAAACAACACTGGGGCTCCCCAAGGCGAGGTACTAGGCTGAATAATGTTCTTCTCAAGCATATCCTTAAGCTGAGCTTTCAACTCCTTCAATTCAGCCGGTGCCATTCTATAGGGTGCCTTAGCAATTGGTGCCGCTCCGGGTACCAACTTGATTTCAAATTCAATCTCCCTATCCGGCATGTTTCCCGGTAACTCTTCTGGAAACACTTCAGGGTATTCCTTGACTACAGGGGTTTCTTCTAAATCAGGCTTCACTTGCTCCACATCAACTGCGTACAACAAGTAGCCTTCACAACCTTTCTGACAAGCTCTTATAGCCTTAACCGCTGAAATTATAGGGTGACGCTTCTTACTAGGCTTGTAAACATTACCTTGGTAAGTCTTATCTGATTTTCCTGGTATCTTGAAGGTCACTCTCTTTTCTCTACAATCCAAGTGAACATAATTCTCGGATAGCCAATCTATTCCAAGAATCACGTCGAAATCTGAAAAGTCCAAAACCGTAAAGTCACTCTTGCAACGATGCGTTCCCACGCGAACATCTACTTGAGGCATTAACTTGGTTACCTTTGTCACTTTTCCTAAAGGTGTTGTGATCTCCAAGGTGTTTCTTAAAGGTTCCATTGGTAAGTTAAGCTTCTTAGCTACCTTAGTTGACACGAAAGTGTTAGACGCTCCCGTATCAAACAATGCCGTGACCACTAAGTTGTCTAACATTATTGTACCTAGGATGTGAATTCATTTATTTAAATACAATTACAACATGATTTAAATCGTGCTATAAAGTACTCTAATAAATTACAATAAACAATAAAGGTACCTGATATAACATTGTCGTCTGGTTCAGCCATCTCAGCATCCACTGCAAACACTCGAACTGGGCGACTTGGGCCGCCTTTTCCATTCCCTTACCTCTGATTACTTGTAGGACCCTTTGTTTGACAGTTCTTAGAAAAATGTCCCGTTTCTCCGCAAAGATAACAACCGTTTGTATGAACTCGGCACTCGCCCGAGTGATTCCTATTGCACTTAGGGCAAAGTGGTTCTCCGGTTGGAGGTTTACTCGCTGCAGGGGCCGTTGTCTTCTTGAAATTATGTTGCGGTGCTCCCCGGTTATTACCTTGGCTAGTTCCAAACTTCCTCTTATTCCCAATAACAACTGTAGCCTTCTTCCTGAAGGTCTCAACTTCCAGTGCTTTGTTTAACAACTCAGCAATATTCTTAGCTGTGAAACCCAACATACCTGACTGTATCTGATAGGCTAAGCCTTCATTGTAAAGATCCATATTTCTTTCTTCTACTTTCATCAACTCAGGGTAGAATCTCCCCAACTCGTTAAACTTGTTGGTGTACTGTGATATTGTCATAAAAGTACCCTGCTTAAGCTTTAGAAACTGACTTACCATGTCCGCCTGCACTGTTGCTGGAAAATACTCCTTATAAAACATGGCCTTAAAGCCTTCCCATTCCGTCACTTTCCCATTGCTACTCTATATAGCGTCAATCCAAGCTTCAGCTGCACCCAAAAAGAAACTAACCACCAACTGAGCCATCTCAGATTCAGGAACATGTATATTCCTGCAAGCCTTTCCGAAGCCTCTTAACCATTCTTCGGCCTTTGAATGTTCCACATTCCCATAAAAATCCGGAACCTTGTTTCTTCTCAACCTCGTGTACCAGTCAATTGATGGTGCTTGCTCGAAAGTCGGTCTAACTGGTAGGCCTTGTGGATAAACTAGAGGGTATCCATAGGGTATCTCTTGCTGGTAGAAACCGTAGGGTGGATAACCGAAGCCTTGCTGGTGATCAAAGCGGGGTGAAGGTGGTATAGTAGGACGAGGAGTGTGACATACTGGAGGAGGGTAGAAAGTCTGTTGCTGCTGGTGAGAAGACACTGGTGGAGGAGGGTAGCTCACTGGTGGTGGATAAATACTAGTTGCTGGGGGTACGCTGACTGGTGAAATGTCTCCTACCACAGTGACACGGATAGGAACTTCTCCAGGCTCTCCATAAATGTAGTTGTACCTTGGTTGAAATCGTGGGGTAGTGTTCCGAATTGGTCGTGGCGACAAGTTCCTCTGAGAATATGGTGTAGGGGTTGCAGTATGAGGGGGTGGAGTGGGGCTCGAGGATTCTGCCTCACAAAATCGCCTCTTACGACTGGTGTCGGACTTCCACGACGTACTCCTGACACTTCTGCACCCGCTCCGGTTCTAGTGAACACCATCCTGATGATCAAAGAAAACCAAAACGTTACTAAGAGGTCTAAAGAAAACTTATCTTAATAGAAAGGAAACCTAAAAGACGCTTCTCTCTGATACCAACTGTAACGCCCCGTTCCCGGACACCGAGTCTTTATCCAGAAATCGAAACGTTCGGCATGCATAATATTAAATAAATAATATTACACATAAGCCTCTACTACGTCGTATCAAATAAAAGCAAACGGAAGCTAAAAAGACTCGGGTAATTTTTTTCCAAACAACCAAGAATAAAAATCAAGAACTAAAGAGGAAATGTAGTATTATTACATTGGAAAATGAAACCAACGCATCCAAAATGTACGAATTACAAAGTACTAAAAGTAAACTACAACATCCAATAATAAATCAAGCATAGGAAATAAATAAAGAAAATGAATAATAAATAATCAAGGTCTTCAACTCCAGCATCCTCAAACGTCGTCATCAAAGTCCTATTCGAACTCCAAGTCTACCTGTTCGTCTTCTCTCCCCCAAACACGTAAATAAACATGCATTTGAGGTAAGTACAATGTACAAAGTAAGAAGTAGAAGCTACAATTTAATCAGGGTTTATTATTAAAAGATTTGTCTTAATGAGACTGACTCAATTTAAGGTTCATTCCATGTCCATCGACACGTCATGACTATACGTTTCTAGCTTAGCTTATCTTTGTTACATCACTACTCAAGGACACTGTGCATGGCGTTCATCAGCCTGAAGATATACTTGCTAACTAACGGTGATTTGCCCCGATTAGCTCCGGGGTCTCCCTGGTATGCGTATACGTCCGATGAATTTCCTCCACTACCCTTCAGCCATTTAAGGCCAGTAGCGTTGTTCGCCTTTTATGAACATATCACATCGCCGATATGAAGTAGTGTCTAACCGAGAATAAATGACGTTTTAGCTTTTACTACACTTATGTAATTATTATTGTGAATTGTCTAGCCACCTAAGTGTTTTCAGAATAAAACTCACCTTATCAACTCCACTCCCTCACTTAGACATCTAGACGTCACATCTTAACAATTACACAGACATTGATGAACTCTAGTTCAGCAAAGCACAAGCCCTTTCCCCTTCCGACGGATCCGAACTTCAACTCCCTTTAAGAGTACATTCGGTGTTTTAACTGAACGAATCAGAAGTTCAATCGAGGCTTGTTCAAATTCAATTAATGTTATTTAATCATGAATTAAGGTTTAAAATTCAAATCAAAGCTTAAAACAACATTATATAGAAAACTGGGGCAATGCGTGTGCATCCCTATGGAATGTGTACGCATTCCTTACTTAAAAACCTACTGGAAACTCTCTATTCAAACAATGTGTGCGCATTGTGCTCAATGCGTACGCATCCCAAGACCAGAAACTATTCTAAACCTTCTGTTTGATCAATGCGTGCGCATTCTTATGAATGCGTACGCATCCCTCAGCCAGAAAGCATCATGTATGACTCTAACCAACAATGCGTGCGCATTCCCTTGGATGCGTACGCATCGATCCTGCCGTAACTAACCGAAGTAATCCTGTAACAGGAATGCGTACGCATTGCTGGGCAATGCGTACGCATCCTACGCAGAAAAACCCTAAAATCCTGATTTCCATCTCTTAACGATCTCTACTCGATCCCAAACCTCTTGTACACTAATTATAGCAGAAAAACAACTTAAAAACACAACTTTCTCTGGTCCTAACAACCCTTGATCTATAAACAACATCTTGACAAAACCTTGGTATAAAAACGCTTTAAAATCATGATCTAGCTACTCCAAACCACAATTAGATTGTAGGAAGAGCTTCTTACCTTTAGCAAGCTTATTCCAACAGCAAAAACTCGAAAAAACGGCAGCTAAAACCGATCTCTTCTACCGAAAAACATGTGTGATAAATCCAAACTTAGATTAGATTCAATCACACGCTTCTAAATGATAAAAACTATGAATTGATGAGTTTGAATCCATCAAACTCGAAGAAGAACAGGGATTAGGGCTTACACAAACCTTATCAAAGCTTCAACTTTATGCAATCAAAATGTTACTCTCTTTACAACGATTCCGGTGCTCGACTCTGATCTGAAAACCGTCAAGAATCGCTTTATCAACCGATGAACAAAACCCTCAGCCCTAGTCTGCTCTCTTTTCACACGCAGAAGAAAATTTGAAGTTGGAAAATCTAATTAAAAGTTTAAGGGGCTGATTAGGTTGATTTTCCCTTTAATAGGAAAAATCCCAAAATTACCTAATTTTCATGATTTTCCTTAATCACCCTTAATAAATCGATTTTATTTCCCTTAAATATATATATATATATATATATATATATATATATATATATATATATATATATATATATATATATATATATATATATATATATATCTCGAATATACATATATAAATATCCAAATTATTAAACTCCGAATAAAAGGAACCGAAACCAATATTTCGTTTTCGTAAAATGACATGTCTGCCCTTTCCCGAAAATCGAAAATTACAGTTTCACCCGTCACTTCACCATAAATTCCCTCCCCACACAATAACTTCCCCTGATCAAGGGGTAATACAATCGTTGATACGAGATTTTTATACCTCTCTTTACACTCAAGATGGAGATGCGAACATTGATTACTCAATTGCAAGATTAAAACCTCATTCTACATCGGACATTGCCTTCATCATTTGAGATGTCAGCGAGAAAGAGATAAGAGATGCTCTCTTCGAGATGGTTACCTACAAAACCCCTGGTCCGGATGGGATTCCAACCTTCTTCTTAAAAAATGTTGGACATAGGTTAGTTACTCTATAATTCAATTTATCATGAATGCTTTCAATGATGGGCATTTTCCTGAAGAACTTGATGAAACTCTAATTTCATTGATTCCGAAGAAATACCCCCGAAAGCCCAAGTCAGTTTCGTCCGATAGCTGTTTTGGATATGGTCACAAAGGTTGTATCGAAAATCATAGCCAACAGGCTGTGTGTGGTACTGACACAGCTAATTAGTCGTTCCCAAACCACTTTTGTTTCGGGTAGAGGAAGTACTGGTAATGTACATGTTGCACAAGAAGTTCTATATACATTTCACCAAAAGAAAGGCAAAAGGGGTACACGATGATTAAAATTGATCTATAGAAATCTTACAATAGTTTGAACTAATTTTTTTTTTAAGGAAACTGATAGAAGCTGTGGGCTTCTCTGAGAAACTTACACAACTTGTTATCTATGGCATATCTTCTACCAAGCTATCTATCCTATGGAACGGAAACAAGCTTAATCCCATTTTACCTGAACGTGGGATACGACAAGGAGACCACCTTGCCCCTATATTTTTGTTCTCTCCATGGAAAGTCTGAGCCATCTAATCGAGAATTCGGTCAACTGCGGTGATTGGAAGCCTATCCGATTAAAAAGGAATGGCCCAACCCTATATCACATCTTCCTTGCTGACGGCCTCTTCCTCTTTGGGGGAAGCATCAGAAAACCAAGTTGTCATCATCTAAAATGTCCTTCAAACCTTTTGCAGATCCTCAGGTCAAAGAATTAGCACGGCTAAGTTAAATTTTATAGTTTCAAAGAATGTTCCTACTCATCAAAGATATATTATTGCCAAAAAGTTGTACATGACGTACGGAGGATTTTGGTGAATATCTAGTAGTACATTCACTACACTCTCCAAGAAGGATTAAATCATACACTTTGATTTTGGATAAGATAAGGAAAAAATTAAAATTTATGGGTGGAAAATGAAAGCTCTCACGAGAGCGGTTAAGGCAAATTTGATCAACTACTCCCTTTCGACCTTACCCAACTATATCATGAAAACAATGAATCTTCCCAAGGGAATAACGATCGAGATTGAGAAAATTTGCAGACAATTCTTTTGGGAGGAAGAAAATTGCCAAATTAAGCTTCACACCATTGCTTGGCAGCAGCTTTGCAAACCGAAAGACCTGGGAGGACTCGACTTCAAGAATATTGAAACCATGAATATGGCTTTGATTAGAAAATTGTTGTGGCACATCTTTGTCGATGATTTATTTCTATGTGTTGATATCCTGATAAATAAATTATGGCAACCCTTTTAAGCAGCCTAGAATGAATCCTCAGTCACTTGGAAAGATATCTGCACGGTTTGCAATCGGCTGCGGGAAGGATTTGATGTCATTGGTGATGTTATTGTTTGGTTACCCTCTTCTAAAGGGAAATGCATAGTTAAAGGTGCTTAAGACTGGGTCATAGGGTTTTTGGAAAGCCTAACTCCTCACCTTGGAACTCGGTTTGGAAACTTAAAGGCCCCACACGGTATAATTTCATGCTGCGCCGCATTGGCATATTTGCCACAATATTGTGTTACCAGTCCGAGATCTCCTCTTTTATCGCATATCTCTGATTCGGCGGATTGCACTATTTGTGACCAAGCTAAGGAAACAACCCCACATGCTTTACGGGATTGTGCATGGACCCATTTTGTGTGGATAAACATGGTCCTTAGAGACGATTGAAGGACTTTCTTCACGGATGCCACCCCTCAGGAGTGGATCAACAACAACTTAAAAAAAGCGCATAGCTGATGTTACCCATTCCGCAACGTTTGCTATGGTGTTTGGCACTAGAGGAACAAAATTATCTACGAACCAGAGACCTTCCAGCCCCCACTTCATGTGTTCATTTTTAAATTCATCAAACGAGCGAAGGACTTGCGAGTAGCCTGGGCACTTATTGAATAGTTTGTATTTATTTATTTTTTTCCTACTAGATAGCGGCCTCTCGGCTTACTGTTTTCTTTAGTTTTCCATTTGGTGATGTGCCTGAAAACGTACTAAATGGTGTTTCTAAAAAAACTATGAGGTCTATCAATATCTTGAACACGCTTTGTTTACATGGTATTGTTGAACGCACATTGTTTACATGAAAGGGGTATTTGTCCTGTAGTTATTGTTTTATATATACTTTTACTAAAACCTTATCAAATTGTATTTTACCCTATATATTGGATTTATGTCTTTTTAAACTGTATTTTCTTTTGAAATACACATTTTTAGTGAATTAATATATCTTTTTATCACCAATTACATCGATGCCTAATATGCCTCAACAAATTGTATTCAATAGCGGTAGGCGGTGGTGCAAGCATGCAACGCATAGCAGTTCCTTATATTTTAAGGGCTCAATACAATTATAGTAAAAATTCAATACATATTTTTAATGAATTAATATATCTTTTTCTCACTAATTACATCCATGTCTAATATACCTTAACCAATTGTATTCACAAGTGATAGACGGTGGTGCAAGTATGCAACACATAGCAGTGCCTTATATTTTAAGGGCTTAATACAATTATAGTAAATATTCATAACGTTAATCCTCAGAAACTTAAACCTAAACAACCTCGAGCATCCAATTACTCGACTTTTTTTATCGATCAAAATTGGATTTAATATTTTAGTACGAAGTAACCAAAATAATTGCACATTGGGAAAGTTACATGTCATGCAATGGAATTGAAGTCCCCTTCTACAAAAGAAATTATATTTGTGAACCCTTTACAAAACCTTATTTTAACCTAATTAAGAACACGAGAATTTTAATGTGTGTTTGTGTACAGATTAGGACATTTGTGTTTTAATGTTCAAACATGATCAACAGGGGAAAAGTCGATTTTGAGAAGCCATTCAACAACATAAAAATGTGTTCTCATTCGTAAGAAAACTGCCTTTTTAGTAATCTCCAATGGAACAAACAATCATAATAATTTATTAGCACTAATCTTATGAAACAGATATTGAAAAGAAGTTAAACACTCCTAAATCAAAACCAGACACGTAAAAAAAAAAACAATGCCCCCAAAATATCTAAGTCAACTTTTATTTGGCATAAAAACAAGAGAAAAATGAAAGAAAAACATAAAATAATGCATCACCTAATTATGCTTATCGACCAATAAAAGGGCCTTGGAAACAAGTTATTTTCACCCTTGGAAACACGGAAAGTTTTGAAAATGTTCTTCATGACATGAGCAGCATGCATGTGAACGTCTACCCAGAGAAACGGACTTCACATGCCGGAGATTTCCTTGGGAACTCACATATCATTTGAAGCAAATCAAAATTCCTTTGAAGAACCCCAGAGTCCCGGTAACTTTCTTCGTTAATATAACAAGATATTTCCATAACTTCAAGAACACTTCCATTCTTTAACATGAACTTTATCATTTCACGTTCATCTTTCGAACCTGTATAATTATCAAGTTGAACCTTCTTCAAGCTGTTTGCCAAGCAACTCGGAACTTCTCCAACAGTGCTCCATTTAGAGTGACCATTAAAATAGCTTTCATATAGATGATCTAGATCCTGGCATAATGAAAATACACATCTAGAATTATACTACTAAACTTTATAATGTGTAACTAACATAAAGTGTATGCTTGCCTTTAGCTCACCTTATCAATTATAAGAACTTCTAAATTTTCTGAGTTGTGGATGATTTCTTGTAATGAGCTGCAAGTCCCGGCCACCAACTTCACCAATCTCTTAATTGTTGCACGACTAAGAGCCTGAAAAGAAACAATAATATGTTATCGTTAGATTTTGTTGCAAGAGCAAAAGGCAAAAAAGAAAAAAAAACAACAATAATATGTTAATCGTTGAGATTTTAACATGGTCTGCTTTTCAAGTAGCAAAAGGCAAAAAAAAAAAAAGAGTCTAATATGCTATACAACATTCAAACTTTACTAAAAGCCTCAAAATATCAAATGTTAGTAACAATAATATGCAATCTAAAGATTGCAATCTAAAAAAAAAAAACTAAGTGCATATGAGCTAATTTATAGTAATTAAAGGCCATGCTGATTCCATTATCTGTTGCAGGCTACGATATTCACAAATAGAAGCGTCTAATATGCCATACATCACATTAACATTCTTAAGCATGAAGTAGCTAGCTTACCCATATAACATCGAATGATAATGTTATGACTTTTGCACAATGACAAGCACGAACAACTTCAACAATTGAATTGGTAGGGAAATCATCTTCATCTTCATCCAACTCAATATTGAAGTCAGCTTGAACAAGAGAGGCTAGACTTTTATCTACAAAAATATCAGATATACAACCATCTAGCATGAGGTACTCAAGGGAGTAAGCCTTTAACTTGAGGCTGCATTTACCCTTGAAAGATATCTCAAGACGTCTCAAAGATGCTGAAGAAATTATACACTCAAATTCATCATTGCCAATGTTTAGGTGCAGATAATTTAGTAGTGGGCATCCACTTAGAAGCATTTCACAAGCTTTTTTAGACCCGAAAGAAACAGGAGAAATTTTTAAACTTGTTAGTCTTGGAAGACAAATCACGATTTCATCATAAATAGAAGTAATGCCGCCAGTCAACTCCAAAGAATGTAGTGAGTCACAGCACAAAACATTGATAGGAAAATCATATGGTCCAACACAACGCAGAGAAAGCTCGCAGACCTTTTTTGTAATTGCAGTATTGATCCAAGCATTAGAATAGGATGATGAAATAAGATCGGGATTCCAGACAAAACGAAACTTATTTAGCAAACGAGAACTGTGGAGATGCAAAACATGTCTAACAAATTCTATGAATTTCATATCTGCGCCTTTTTTCTTTGCTTTACCGGAACCAGAACCAAAATCAAAATCAAGATTATGGACTGAAACCCATGCAAATTTCCATCTTTTTGAGAGAACGGAGGTGGCTACGGCTTCCTTTGTGAGAAGAAAAGATAGAATAACACCGAGAATGGAATCCGGAAGATGGCTAATCCTATCAACCAAATCACTGCTGTTTGTTTGTCTTCCGGACAAATCATGTTTATTTATTCTGGATTTCTTTGACTGCATCCTTTGTTAACAGAACGATTTCAGCGAATTTGAATAACTTAAATAAACTAATCAGAGTTTATCAAGCAACAAGACAGCGGGTGAAGGGGGCGACTGAAATCAACTCTTGCGAATAGAAAAAATAAGGTTAATAGAGATACATTATATAGGGATTTTTTGCAGAATATCACCCAGAATACCGCAAAAATCGGGGAGAATCAATCTCGTACAATCACTGGATGCTGGATGGTCAAACAAAATCAATTAGTAGAATGACTAGCAAAATAAAAAGGCGAATTGGAGAAAAATTACCGAAACATTAGGCTTGGATGATGCCCTTTATCATATACCCACGTGCGTCTTTTCCAATTTTTTTTTTATTTTTGGTTAAAATAACGTGTAAACGAATGGAGTTCTTGATTTCAACAAGTAAGAACATTCCAAGCGGAAGCTCTGTATGATGCTCTATTCTTGAAATTAAGATAAAATATAGAGTTTACTTCAAAATAGATTCTACAGCAAAGTCTTTATCCTTATTTATTTTTAGGGATATGAACAGTGCATCCCTACTTGTGGGATGCACTATTCACGTCCTAAACATATTTAATTATTAAAAATTATAGAGATAGGAATATGGATGCTGCTGGAGTGAAATAATAAATATTTAATGTGTATAAATAGAGTTGTGATGTAGAATATGTATTATTTATATTATTTGAAATGTTATAGGGATAATGATAGTGATGTTGTTGGATTGAGATGTAGTAAAATAGGGATATATATTTTTTATATTATATTTTAGGGATAAAATTTGGTGGTTCTGCTGGGAGTGCCTTAATATATTTTATTTTTGATCTCACAAGTATTTTAAACTTAACCTATATTTAGATTTAAAAAAGTTTTAAAAAATCAAGCTGAGTTAAGTATAAAATAAGTTTATCGAGTTTATGTTGACAAAGGTGGAAAATATACCTGGCCACGTGTCACTCTTATGACACCCCAAGGGTGATAGAGAAAGACGAGAGGGAAGCTTATAGGGCCAGGAGCCCCACCCCAGCAAGACCTTACCCCAGGAGGGAGGTCTGTCCATCTGCTTCCTGACTACCGCGCCGCGGCGCCCGGCCCGGCCCGTCTGGAGGTAGGACGCACAGCTCAGGTCGAGTCGACCTGAGGAGCCCATCGAGAGCCGACTGGCTCTTTCCTTAAATGATCAATAACGCCCGTGCCTATATTATAGGAAAATCATTAGAGAATCCCTGGATCACCGGGAGGAAATCTTATAATTCGAATAATATCTTGATTAACTCTTATTGGTGATAGAAAGGCGATAATCCTTAGGGTTTAAGGGTTCTACGACTTGTTGGACAAGAAAAGAGGTAAGACGCCTCCCTATATAATCAGCCCTAAGGAACTACGAATGACTTGATTCCAATTTCACTATTGGATACGTAGGCAACTTGAGAGAAACCAACTCTCAAGCTCAGTCTTAATCATACTCAAATTATAGTTCCCATAATTCATGTTCTTGTTTGAATCGCTCTAGAGGTTATTCAGATCTGTAGGTGATCTCCAACACCATCAATTGGCGCTAGAAGGAGGGCCTCTTGTTTAGCGATTCGATCGCTACCAACGAAAGCTACGGGAAAAAAGACTCGGACGGCGGCGGCTAGAGACGCTGGAGAAGTAGACCCAACTGCTACTACTAGCCAACCCCAAACCAACCCGGGGGAAACATTGGCGGATCCAGCACAGCAGGCCTTGCTGGACGTGTTACGTAATTTGGATGTCCCAGGGTTTAAGAGTGTACTAGGTTTAGCCCTAAAAGGGCGAGAAGAGGAAGCTCCAGAAAATATTGACCCAAAGGGTAATCTGGCGAATAAAGAAGATAGAGGAGAAACTCTCTCCTCCACATCCCATACACAGCACAGACAGGTTAAAGCCCAGGCCCAGGAGGCTGCCATGACGGAACTAGATGGGATCCTGGAAAGAAAACGGACGATCTCTCTATCGAATCACCGTTCTCAGAGCAGATTTTGAACTACCCACGCCCAGAGAGATTTAAGATCCCAAAATTAGAAGCATATGACGGAACGAAAGATCCCCATGATCATCTCTTCCAATATCTAACGCACATGAATTTAGATTGTGCAGCAAAAGAGATGAAGTGCAAGGCCTTTCCGGCACTGTTCACGGGCAGAGCACGTGAGTGGTTCCGGAAGCTACCGCCCCGGTCCATCGAAAACTTTGAAACTCTGGCAAGGAGATTTCTGCAAGCTTTTGTCACGGCCAAACCTTTCCAGAGGAACGTCACGTACCTCCTCACCATTCGACAGAAAAAAGAAGAGTCCGTATTGCAGTACTTGAAGAGATTCAACGAGGAGTCTAGGCAGGTCGGGAATGCAGAAGAGCACCTCTTGATCACCTCTTTCGTAGCGGATTACGAGAAGGTCGATTGTACGCCAAGCTAAATGGCCGACTTCCAAAGTCAATAGACGAGTGTATGGATCTAGCATACAAGCACTGTCAGGGTGAGGAGGCTAACCGCCTAAAGAGGGAGTCAGAAACTCCCAAGAAAGAGATATCGGATGACCGATCCGATAGAAAGCGTAAACAAGTATGGGACCGAGTAGCTGCACCTGTAACTGACCGACTCGGGAAAAGGGTGCTCTTCAAGAAAGAGACTTTATCCCTCTGAATAGATCACGCGAGCAGGTTCTCGCTATAATGCAAAGAAAAGGCATTGCCCGCACTCCACCTCCTATGAGGGGTCCCGAGGAGAAGAGGGACCAGACCAAATATTGTAAGTTTCATGAGGATATTGGCCATGATTCGGAGCAATGCCGGGATTTACAAAGAGAGATCAACGCTGCTGTTATGGAAGGGAAACTTGACGAGGTCATAGATAGGTCCCGTAACCCAGAACCCCGTGGAAGACGGGAATACAAGAGGAGAGATTTCGGTCATGACCGAAAGGATGATTACAGACGAATGAGGGAGCCATCTCCAGGACCTGAGGGACAACCAGATAATCGTCCTATCAATACCATTAATACCATCTTAGGCGGTCCGAGTACATCGTCCCGACCTGAGGAGGAAAGAGGTAACCGGGCGCCTACCAGTGCAGACTCAGGAAAAAGACAGAGGCTGTCCGGGGAGGTAATTTACGGTCCACGCGACCCTCTCCCTCTTCTCATGAACAACGAAGGCTTGGTTATCGAGGCGGTAATCAACAAACATACGGTGAAGCGTATCTGTGTAGACACCGGAAGTGCAGTCAATGTGCTATACTACAATGTCTTTCAGTCAATGAAATTAAAGGATGCGGGCTAGCACTGTGTCATCTCCGCTATTCGGATTTGCGGGACCACCAGTCCACCCCATGGGTATGATCAGCTTACCAACCACCTTTGGAAACGCACCTCGGGGCAGGATCCTTATGGTGAGTTATGTGGTGGTCAGGGCCCCATCGGCCTACAATGTTATTATGGGGTGACCTGCCCTAATAGATCTGCGAGCGGTAATCTCCCCAGCTCACATCAGTTTGAAGTTCCCGACTTGGGAGGGGACGGCAGAAGTCAAAGGTGACATCTAAATAGCCAGGAGTTGTTACACGGCCACTGTAAACGGAAGAATGATGGTACAATAGGTATCTGTGGAAGAGTTTCTCCCAGAGGAAGAAGAAAGCTGGTCATCGGATGATAAAATCGATGTAGTAAATTTGGGAAAAGAGCAGGAAGGCTTGTCAGTCAACATAGGATCATGTATCCCAGATCAGCTTAAGGCAGAACTTGTTAAGATCTTAAGGGAGTTCAGAGACGCGTATTTGCATGGAAAACAGATGACATGCCAGGCTTATCCCCCGAGCTGGCCCTGCACAAGCTGCATGTTGACCCAGCCCGGAAACCGATCAGGCAGAAGAAAAGACAGTTTCGCAAAAGATCGAATGGAGGCCATTCAAAAGGAAGTTGAGAAGTTACTCTAGGCCGGGATCATACGTGAAGTGTTTTACCCGACCTGGCTCGCCAACCCAGTCCTGGTAAAGAAGCCAGATGGTAGCTGGCAAATGTGCGTAGATTTTACCGACCTGAACAAGGCCTGCCCCAAGGATTGTTACCCACTTCCTAAAATTGACAGGTTAGTTGACTCGACAGTCGGTTTTGAAGTTTTCGCATTTCTAGACGCATATAAGGGTTACCACCAAATTGCTATGGACCCAGACGATGCAGAAAAAACGGCATTCATAACAAAAGAAGGAACTTTCTGCTATGTTACCATATTAAAGAACGCTGGCGCCACTTATCAAAAAGCAGTGAATAAAATCTTCGAGAAGCAAATCGGGAGATGCATAGAAGTCTACGTGGATGATCTCTTGATCAAGAGCATGTCTCTTGATCAGTATATGACCGACGTCCGAGAAGTATTCGGGGTACTCAGGCAGACCCAAATGAAACTCAACCCAAAAAATTAAACGTTTGGGGTCAGGTCAGGTAAATTCCTGGGTTACATGATTTCAAAAGAAGGAATTAAGGCCAACCCGGATAAGGTCGAAGCCTTAAGAATGATGCCACCACCCAGAAGCATCAAGGAGGTGCAAAGGCTAACAGGCCGCATGGCCGCCCTAAGTAGGTTCCTATCCAAGTCGGCACATCGTGCTTTACCATTCTTTAAAATTCCAAGGATAGGAAGTCCCTTCCAGTGGAATGAGGACAGTCAGAAGGCATTTGATGATCTGAAGGAGTATTTGGCCGAGTTACCAACCCTGACGTCTCATCGGGAAGGAGAAACTATGCTTTTATACTTGGCAGTGGTTGACGAAGCAATCAGTGCGGTCCTAATCAGAGAAGAGGGACACATACAAACACCCGTGTTTTACGTAAGTCGGGCTTTACATGGACCGGAGCTCAGATACACCAACGCGGAAAAGCTAGCTTTGGCTCTAGTACATGCCTCCAGAAAGTTACGACCATACTTCCAAGAACATTCAATCACTGTGGTCACAGATCAACCCCTGCGTCAAATCTTGGCGCGACCAGACACCTCGGGCCGACTAGCCAGATTGGTTATCGAGCTGGCGGAGTATGACCTGGACTACCAACCCCGGACTGCCGTCAAAGCCCAAGCCTTAGCTGACTTCTTGGCTGAGGGAATTCAGGTCGAGATACATAAAGAACAACCCGCAGGGCAGGTCAATACCTGGACCCTTTTCGTTGACGGAGCATCTGGAAAAGAAGGAGCAGGAGCAGGCCTTTTGCTCCTCAGTCCGAAGGGGGAAGAATTCCCGTATGCACTGTGTTTCAACTTCACGGCTACAAACAACGAGGCTGAATATGAAGCTTTAATTACCGGGCTCCGACTATCCAACAAGCTCGGGGCAGATAACCTACATGTATTCAGTGACTCCCAGCTGGTGGTTAACCACATTAAAGGAGAGTATGAGGCAAAGGAGGAATCAATGAAGAAGTATCTGAAAGCAGCACAGGCTTTGCTAAAAAACTTCAAGTCTGTCCAGATAGAACAGGTCTCTCTATCCAGGAACAAAAAAGCTGATGCCCTCTCCAAGTTGGCATCCAATTTCTTCTCAGATAAAAAAGTTCAAGTAGAACAACTGACTGAATTAAGCTATGTCCTAAGTTAAGTTCAGCCGATTAGCCAACAGGCCACCTGGATGGACCCCATAACTTCCTATTTAAAACACGGTATTCTACCAACTGACAAGGCTCAGTCCAGGAAGATCAAGCTACAAGCAAGCATGTATGCTCTTTTTGATGAAATCCTATACAGACAACCGTTTATATCACCATGGCTTAGGTGTGCTACCCAGGAGGAAGGAAATTATCTACTCAGGGAAATCCACCTCGGCATTTGTGGAAACCACGTAGGAGCCCGGACACTGGCTCGTAAATGCCGCTTGTTCGGATATTATTGGCCAACCATGCAAGGCGATGCAAACGATCTGGTCATGAGGTGCAAGTCGTGCCAGGTGCATGATAACTTGTCTCACTAGCCAGCACAGAACATGATTCTTTTGGTCTTTCCTTGGCCCTTTTATCAGTGGGGGGTAGATCTGGTTGGACCCCTTCCCCGAGCTCCAGGTAACTTACAGTTTCTTGTCGTGGCCGTTGACTACTTTACTAAGTGGGTGGAGGCCGGGCCTTGACCACCATCACTGGGAAGGCCATACAGAAGTTTTTGTGGAAGAATATCGTCTGTCGTTTTGGGATACCTAAGATCCTGGTGTCAGACAATGGAACGCAATTTGAGGATAAGACAGTCAAGTCATGGTGCGCCGAGCTTGGTATAGCCCAACATTTCACCTCTGTCGGTTACCCCCAGGCCAACGGCTAGGTAAGCAGACAAACAGGCAGCTCAAGGTTGGGTTGAAAAGAGATTGGAAGAAGAAGGACAAGCATAGGTCGAGCATTTACCTAACATCCTTTGGGCATACAGAACAACTCCAAACTCGGCTACCGGAGAGACTCCTTTTGCCTTAGCCTATGGTTGTGAAGCAGTCATCCCGGCCGAAATAGGGCTCCCTTCCCCGAGGACCGAGCTCCATACAAGCACAGATCAGGACATCGAACTCAGACACGCCAAGGACAACTTGGAAGAGGCCAGGGAAGTGGCCTATATCCGGATGGCAAAGTACAAGCAGAGAATATCCCAGTATTACAACTCTAAGGTTAAGCATTCATACTTCAAAGAATGAGACTTGGTGCTGCGGAAGCACGAGGTCAGCAAGCAGGGTCCCCAGGGAAAGCTTAACACAAACTGGGAAGGCCCGTACAGGGTGGTAAAGGTACACAGCAAAGGTGCTTACCAGCTAGCTAATGTGAGTGGCCAGACCGTACCAAGAAGCTGGAATGCCAGCAACCTTAGGAAGTTTTATGCCTGAGACGAATCCAGGCTTGATTCTATCTTTCCATTTTGTGTTGTCTTTTTCAATAAAAATGTTATCAAACACCCTTGATTTCTAAAAAATATATAATTCTTTCGTGTTATATACTATTATGCTCTGTAATACGATTATTTTTTGTTAATTGAGTCCTGCAGGTCAGACTCCGAAATCTTGAATACCACAAGCTTCCCGAGTCCTCAAGCCAGGACATGGTTTTAACTGGGTCAGGTTATACTCAGAAGGTTTGCAAAAGTCAAACCTCCTAAGTCTCGGTCGCAAGAATATAACCGAGTCCCGCAGTTATTCTCAAAACTTGAATACCACAAGCTTCCCGAGTCCTCAAGCCAGGACAGGGCTTTAACTGGGTCAGGTTATACTTAGAAGGTTTGCAAAAGTCAAACCTCCTAAGTCTACGTAGGTCGAGCCGAATTTAACGAGTCTCGCAGTCGGACTCGAAAGCTTGAATACCACAAGCTTCCCGAGTCCTCAAGCCGGGACATGGCTTTAATCGGGTCGTTATACTCGAAGGTTTGCAAAAGTCAAACCTCCTAAGTCCGCAGTCGTGCCGGAATTTAACCGAGTCCTCGCAGTCGACTCGAAATCTTGAATACCACAAGCTTCCCGAGTCCTCAAGCCAGGACATGGCTTTAACTGGGTCAGGTTATACTCAAAAGGTTTGCAAAAGTCAAACCTCCTAAGTCCGCAGTCGTGCCGAATTTAACCGAGTCCTCGCAGTCGGACTCGAAAGCTTGAATACCACAAGCTTCCCGAGTCTCAAGCCGGACGGGGTTTTAACTCGGGTCGATTATACTCAGAAGGTTTGCAAAGGTCAAACCTCCTAAGTCTGCAGGTCAGGCCAGAAGTTAACTGAGTCCAAAAGAGGATCTTATCATAACTTAGTATGTCATCCAAATAGTCAGTAATGCATGCCATACTGAAGGGGAAGGAGACATCTATAAGATAGAATTCGAACATTTAAATCCAAAACAAACCAAGTAAAGTCAAAGTACAAAACGTGGTGGCAGGGCACCACAAAGTATAAACAAAGTACATGAACTTGGGCAAAAAAATTTCAAAGTTTTAAATTACAACATAAGGAGAAACAATCAGGTCTGGGTCCTCGGAATCTACTCTGTCGAAGATGGGGTTGGCCCAGCGACCGTGAGAAGCGGGACGTCGTCGGGCATATTTGACCCCAATGTCTTCACCTCCTTTAAATTCTTTCAGTCGGGCATCATAAACCTGACCTGCTCCTTCCTTGTACATGCCACTCCTTGTTCCTTGAAGATGGGGTTGGCCCACCAACCTGAGAAGCGGGACGTCGTCGGGCATATTTGACCCCAATGTCTTCACCTCCTTTAAATTCTTTCAGTCGGGCATCATAAACCTGACCTGCTCCTTCCTTGTACATGGAGAGAACCAGCTCAGGTTAGAGAGAACCAGCTCAGGGCATTGTTCTTTTTCCTCATCCACCCTGGTCGTGTACCGTGTTGCATGACAGGATTCAGCAGCACCTTCAGGGCCCCGGCTAGATGGTCGGAGGATTTGTACTCGTGCACGATGCAGGCATCCCGAGCAGGGAGAGAGGCTTCCAGACTAGCCAGCTCAGCCCGGACCCTAGCTAGCGCCTGACCCAGCTCGGAGTTCTCGGCGACGTACTCATCATGCTTGGCCTGGAGTTCGGCGAAGACACTTGGCCCTAGTTTCGGCAAGTTCTTTCTTTAGAGCCACAACCTCGTGGTCCTTAGCCTTTGAGGCCTCTTTATACTTATCGCGTGCAGCCCGGAGCTCCTCGATCGTTCCCTGTAGGGCCTCCTTACTCACCGCGGATTCAGCAAGGCGATCCAGGAATTCCTGACCGACCTGAGCTCCCTGGAAAAGACTAGAGGAAAGGTAAGAAGGAAGTCAGGCACATAAGAATGACAGACATACTTATCTAAGAACTTACCACAGCGGCGAGGTCCTGGTCTGATAGCTCGTACAACCAATTGTGCCTTGGGGAAGACTGCTCCTCAGGAGAATCCTCAACATTCTCTATGGTCTGCCGAGCCACTTTCCTTTTCTTTGATTGATTCTTCCGAGTCGAGGGAGAGACTACCTTCTTCTTCCGGTTAGGCTCGATCGCATCTTCCCTCATCTCCTGATCTTCATCCACATTTATCCGCTCCACTTCCCCGAGGAGTCGTCTGGGTGTCCGGACAAGAGTTGGGCCGAGGTGGGGGTCAGGACAGTCCCAGCAGCTCGAAGGTGTTCCGACTCTATGCTCTCCTGCAGCTCAGTCACCTGGTTAGGCTCGTCGGGGTTGACGGGAGGAACCACTTCGTCATTCACGTCCTCCCAGAGGTCAGCAAGGAAGACACTGCCAAAATGAATAACAAGAAGTGTTAGAAAATATTTTACAAATAGCGAAGTATGGAAATGAACAAACATCAAAGCCCTACATATCTTGTACTCTTCCTTATCTAACTCCTTGTATGGGTCAGGGCCCGCAGTGGGCAGCTGGGCAGCCCAAATCAACTCAGAAGAATACTTTTTCTCTTTGATGTACACCCCGCTTCTGCGAATGTCGTCTAGCAGTTTCCGATCCACGTCAGTTGGTCGTGGATCGCTATCCAGGTCCGAGGAGTTCCACCTGCCCAAGTTCCGAGTCACCTCGGGACATATAAAGAAAAATCTAGTTTTCCAACCTTTGTATGAAGTATCCCCCGGCTCAGTGAATTGAACGTCAGGCATGAAATCCCCCCGATGTGGGAAGCAGTAGTACCCAGCCTGCCCAGGCACCTTTTTACGTTGAAAGAACAATCGAAATGTTTGAACCTTGAAGGGGATGCAGGCACATCTGCACCAAATGGCGAAGCCTATTATCGCCCTTATTCCATTCGGCACGATCTGGGCCAACCCTAGATCGTAATGCTCCAGGACAGCTAAAACGGCCGGACAGATCGGAAACCTTAGACCACATAAAAGTTGTTCTCTGTAGACGGCGCAGTACCCGGCCGGCGCTTGATAGGCATAAACACCGGGATCCGGGACAGTGGGTTTGAAAGCGGATTTACCAGGTTTTATTGCTTACAAATACGGGTCAAATCCGCGGTATTTAGCTTGGTATCAATACCATGACAGGCCGCCGTGACTTTAGAGCCATGAATGTCTTAAGGGTAAGGACGAATCTAGAAGATGAGGAAGAAGGGAGAGGATTGAAAAAAGTGAGGGCATGCCTCTCAAAATTGACTCCGATAGGGGTACTTACTTCTTCTAATTCTGGCTCCGATTCAAATAAGGCCTCAATGGAACTATCAGTATGGATTACAGGTTCGCTCATTAACAACAGAAAAAGACTTAGAAGAATGAGATAAGAGAGAAAGCTTACTTGAATAAGGAAATCGGAGAAATGGAGAATGGAATGGCAACCGTCCCGGCTTCACGCTTGATTTAAAGTGTAAAGTCCGAAGAGACGTGATGAGACTAGGGGTTATAAATCCAAGGATAAGTCTTGAAAGAACCGCCCCATTATTGCGGTGTGTATAAAGTCGCTTCATTTTTCGCACTCAATATGATAGCCTAAACGGTAACAGGGACACTTGTCAGGGCAAGCATGTTGTCTTGGAATATCCAAGCTGGTCTCAGGTCCACCCAACTCCTAGGTAGTCTGGCCAGACCTGGGGGGCTTATGACGAAGGTGGAAATATACCTGGCCACGTGTCACTCTTATGACACCCCAAGGGTGATAGAGAAAGATGAGAGGGAAGCTTGTAGGGCCAGGAGCCCCACACCAGTAAGACCTTACCCCAGGAGGGAGGTATGTCCATCTGCTTCCTGACTACCGCGCTGCAGGGCAGGCTCGGCCCAGTCTGGAGGTAGGACGCGTACCTCAGGTCGAGGCGACCTGAGGAGCCCATCGAGAGCCGACTGGCTCTTTCCTTAAATGATCAATAACGCACGTGCCTATATTATAGGATAATCATTAGAGAATCCCTAGATCACCGGGAGGAAATCTTATAATTCGAATAATATCTTGATTATCTCTTATTGGAGATAGACATGCGATAATCCTTAGGGTTTAAGGGTTCTACGACTTGTTGGACAAGAAAAGAGGTAAGACGCTTCCCTATATAATCTGCCATAAGGTACTACGAATGACTTGATTCCAATTTCACTATTGGATACGTAGGCAACTTGAGAGAAACCAACTCTCAGGCTCAGTCTTAATCATACTCAAATTATAGTTCCCATCATTCTTTTTCTTGTTTGAATCGCTCTAGAGGTTATTCGGATTTGTAGGTGATCTCCAACACCATTATATGTATATTTAAAAATTAACTCAAAAATAAGAGTAATATTTTTTCAGAAAATCGAGAAATATGGCGAAGATTTTTCCTTGAGTAAAAATGCATTCAAATAAGTTTAGGGCATTGTAAATGTCACCACACCTAATATATTCGGACACCACATATGTGCAAAATTCGATTTTTTAGGGGTCGAAATGTGTTATTTCAACCCCCGCAAAGTCAAAATGTGTTATTTCGACCCCTAAAAAGTCGAATTTTACACTGGTGTGGTGTCCGATTATATTCGGTGTGGTGTCATTAACAATGACAATAAGTTTAACAGGGAGAAAGACTAGTTATCAAAGATTTATAGCTTAAGGGACAAAGGATGAGACGTGTCATGTGATAATTTCTTTTTAAACATCTTTTGATCTAAATCTTCACGCATGATAGAAATTTTACCGTTTTTTTATTTATTCGTGCTCTTCGTTTCGAGACCTCGTTTGATATCATTACATTGTTTTTAATGAATGAATTTCAATAATATTACGTGAATTTCAAAAAACAGTGAATTTCGAATTACATATAATTTCGACGGTGGATGATAGAAAATTACGTGAGAATATCCTCATTTTGGTATAGAAATAAAGAGCACAAAAAGTTAAAAAAAATGCTAAAACAATTATGAATTTTGGAGTCATAGATTGTGAGATATAATTATCTGAAAATAATGGATAAAAGAGAAAGTTAATTGCATTTTTTTTAGTTCGAGGTAATCTAGACTCGATGTTTTTTTTGTAGTCATTTATAAAAAATTTGAAAATGTGTCATATTTCCTCAATTTGGATCTTTTTTTATCCTTAAATCACCATAAATAATATGTTATCAAGCTTGCTTAGGAGTAATCAAGTTGAGTATTACATCGTTGTCCACGGATTATTGCTAATGAAATAAACAAGTAATATAATTTATAATCCGGTTAACCCCAAGTATAAGGATCGTAGTACTAGTGGTTAATGCCGGGTCGATCCTACGGGGAACTGATGGTTGTTAATCCTAGTTTTTGCCTACCTAAACGATGTCACGAAAACTTAACTAAACAGGGAACTAAACTAGACAAATATGCTGAAAATAAACTAGACAGAGGACGAAATCCAAAGCTAGGAAGAATTGGTTGCGAACAAACTAAACTAATGTGGAAAAACAGTAATCTAAACTAAACAAATTCGAGTTCTAAGGATTAGATCAAATTTAAAACGGACAAACGAGCGAGTTGATCCACCTATCCAACAATTATTAACTTCCTATCTTGATTATATTTTCGTTTCTAACAAGTTGTGATGCATCTTATCAAAGGTATGAATTCCTACTTTCGTAGATAATTCGCCTATTAATTCCTATCTTTCGATTTACGGAAATTAACGCGTCATAAAATAAGCAAAGATGTAAACTTTAACGTTTTAACCTAGATATTCAACCTATCAACTTTCGTTTGACATAGATTAAAGATCCATTCCTAAATCATGGTGATCTAATGTTTATAAAGACTTTCATCAAATATAAAACCTCATACATGCACATCTTTCGATATAAATGCAATTAACATCATAAAACATGATAAAGGAAACAACTTTGATTAGAAACTTACAATATAATCGAAGAAAACGAAGTCAACAAGTGTTGGATGGCTTCACAATGCTCGTTTGTAGAAGCTTAGCCTCTAACATCCTCGAGAACTCAAAAGTGCGAAATTAAGAACATAAAACTACCTACTTTTATCTAGAATTAAAGTGTATGAAAACTGGAATAAAAGTGGTAAAGATGCACCTAAAGCCGCCCCGATATTAGGGTTTCGAATAATGTCAATTGGTATCCCTAATGTGTGAAAATAGATGGGTATTTATAGCCTCCAAAGTCGGTTTCTCTAAGTCGGTCGGATGGACGAACGTTCACTATGATGGACGCTCGTTCGCAATTATTGAACTCTCCTCAGACGCTCGTCCAGCTTCCGTTCATGCTCTCTGTATCAAAATCGCTCTTCCGGACGCCCGTCTGTTTTATCAAACGCCCGTCCACTCTGGACGGGACCTGGACGCTCGTCCAATATGGCCTGAATGTGATTTTTGCATCTCTATCTCTTCTCTTCAATCCACCTCATCATTATCTCTTTCTTTAATCACCATATCTCGAATTTCATCTCTTTTGATCATCAGTTGAACCTCATAATAATACCTATGAGACATGGAAAACATCGCAAACTGTAATAATATTCAAATAATCATATTTTAACCATGAAATCACATAAATATATCGATATTGCGATTAAGCCGTCAAAATATCGTTTACTAAATATTTCCATATAAGACCCTATTATTATGCAAATTATACAAATAAAAGGGGAAAAACATCACAAAATATAACCTTATAAAACATATAATTTCACCCTTAACAACTCCCCCACACTTAGCTTTTGCTCGTCCCGAGCAAAATAAAACGAAAATTAGGCTCGAGATAGTATAGACATCTCAACAAATATAACATATATTCAATAACTTAGAAGTTCACCATTGTGTGTGTGCATAGCCATAGAAAACTTCCACTAAATCCAAACTTGAGGAACTCAAAGTAAAACTAGCTAATACCCCCTCGTAGAATAGTAATAAATGACACTCATAAGATGTACCCTACAAACGTGACATATCCCGAAAAGAATGATCGATTGAATCTAGGGCCTTTCGAAATACTCGTAGGATAATCCCTACAAGATATCTTTCGCTTTATACTCGGGGATAAGACTAACGGAAACTAAGCCTTATTCATTTCATAACATATCTTAAGTTGATTGAATTCATTCACTTTTTAAACACACATTAGAAGAAGCTATTGCCCTCATAGCAGAATAGGACATTTCGAGATAATACCCTACCTTACTCCAATCATAAGGCAGCTTTTCCTAACTGCCGTGAGCTTTTAGTCATCATGGTGGTATAGGACATACGTGGTACACCCTACCTCACAAAAATCATCGGGACTAGCTTTCGACACACCCAATTAATTCACTATTAATTCAACTTGTTCATTTTGACATTAGTTACGCTTTACTTATCACATTCAAACTTCTAGATATTGACAGTATCTCATACTCGGAACTAAATACAAACTATCATAAATCTCAAGATATATACGTAGCACTAAGCACACGACTTACAAGATAATCAAAAATCACTAATCCAAACGGGGTATAGCTTTATAAAATAGCTCATCGTCACTATGGCTCGTGAAAAATAGTGTCGTGTGAAACAACTAACTTACCAAACATATGATGTATAGCTTAAATGACTATAAAAATAACGAACATTGAATTGAATTGCCTACTCGGGACAAAACAAAAACAAAAGTGTCGGAAAATTTTGAAAAATTACGCTCATTTTGCATAATAGACAATCTAACGTAGTAGCAAACTCATATGCATAGGATTAAATCGAACTATCCCCTCCCCCACACTTAAAAATTCAACATGTCCTCATGTTGTGCAGAAAGTAACAGGATAAGAAACTTAGCTGTATTCGCGTGGAAAACCGAGCCGTTGGTCAGGCTGGAGCATGAAAAGGCCAACGCTCGCAAAAAGCGTGGAAAAACGTCCCAAAACTAACTCAATCGGATCTCGACAAAAACTATTGCTGCAAAACTCGAGAAACAGAAAACTCGGGGGACAACGGGGTACAATACGGCAGTAGAGATAATAAATCAAAACGGAATAAAAAGAAAAGGTCCTCGATAAATATGTCAACACAAGTCAAAGAACGAGAAACTATAAAGTAGCAAAATGTATAGGTACAGCCAAATCGAATTAAATGTATCAAAAAGTGCAACAACAACCAGAAAGATAGATATAAAATAAAAAAAAACTCAAGGCAGCCCAGGAGTCGTCTCAGCAGCATCGTCAATAGCATCAGCAGCCGGAGCATCAACTGGAGAAGGATCGGAAGAAGGAACATCACCGTAGATGCGATGCCCGTGTAGGGTCTGGCTGTGCAACAGGATCAGCAGTGGTCGGCTCAGCATCTCTATCAGTAGGAACTCTCGCAGTCCTCGGATCCACTGAGTCTCCTCATCACCAGACTCGGGTTTCTCCTCTAACTTGACCACCTCAGCTATCACCCGCTCTATCTGCTCGGAGAAGACATAATCCATATTACTCGCATTGAATACCCTCCGATCTCTCGGTGTCCTTCCATCAACCATACACTCCAAAACCGATAAGATATTATCTTGGCCATCCCGGATATCACTCAACATCGCCCTCAAACTATGAGCCATACTATGCCGAGTAATCTCGGAAGAAGATAATCCAGAAATAACTGAAACTCGAGGCGGTGTCGATGTGGAACCAGGCTCAGAAACAGGAACATCCTTCTCTCTACGAATAGGGGGTAACTCTTGGTCTTATGGTCCGCTGCATACTCCAAAACTCCCGCATCGAGACATAACTGATGAATGAAATGTGGAACTATCAAACTCCGTGTGTAGACCTTCTGGTTCATGGAAATCTCATCGAATAAGTCTTGACCTACATCTACATTCAACCCGAACGTCAAAGCATATAACATCCCAAGATCACTAATATGGAAATGTGTGAGATTATTCTTCGGGATCAAACGACTCTGAATAAAACGGCATTGGACTCTCCAATCTTCGGTCCAAGTCGTAGTGATCAACTCCTTTCGTTGGCCATTGGGTCTCATTGTCCAAGCCACATCCGGACAAACTCGTAATCTCAACTCCTCCATCGGGTCACGACCATCCTCACGTTGCCTCCTCGCAATCTCCTCTTTATAATCTAAACCCTCAAAAGCTGGTAAATTGTATTTCTCATTTATGACCTTAGCAGAAAAAGGAACCTTAACACCTCGCACCATAACGCACTTTTCATCTAAGTCCGCCTCAGAAAAGTTGGCATAGAACTCTCGGACAATAGAGTCATTGACAGGAGTAGAAGGAATTTTTGTTAAGGCTGACCACTTCCTAGCCTTTAACATCTGAGCGAAAGCAGGATCAACTTGAGACACTTTCACCTCCCTATCAAAAATAAGACTCCTGGTTGAGTAATGCTTAGTGTAGGCTTCATGTGTTGAAGGATTCACAAACCGACGAGGCATCGAAAGCGGGATAACAGTCTTAGACTTTTTCTTAGGGGGTGCCCTCGGTTCAGGTTCCTCTTGCACAACATCCTCCTCACCACCCTCAACTCTAGATGGCTTGGCTCTGAGGACTCCTCACCACGGGTACCTCGAGACATCCTACTCAGGGGGACAGCATCATCATCCTCAGTGTCAGAATTGGAGGAAGAATCATCCCGTAAATTAGTTCTAGCTTGTTGAGATGTTCGAGGGGTTGATCTCTAAGGATTACGCCTCTGTTAGGGTCCAATTGGGATGGATCAAACTCAGGACGTTTACGTTTACTCTTCTCCCGAGCCAAACCTTTACCATAACGTTTCACAACCTCCTTCGCACGCCCCATTGTCAAATCTATATCTAAACCGAATAATTCACACAAATGGTTACCCGTTTATCGTCCAAATCGGGATTTCAAGCAAAGCACACCACCAATAACCACCACAAAAACACCACATCATCATCAATTCCAGAATTTGGGGAACAACAGAACAACAACAGAAAATAAAACATTATGAGTGCATATTCAAGAAAACGAGTCGAGCCGAAGATCGAACTCACAAAAACTTGAATGGAATCGAGAAAAGTTGCTATAGACTTACCAAATGCTACGTAAGGATGATGATCGAATAGATTTGAATCCCAGAAACACCAAGATTGGCCACCAAAATTTGAACTTTTGTCAAAGAGGCCGCACTGAAGAATCTCTGATTCTTGAAATTCTGTTGGTTGTTGGAGAATTTGGGTTATGGAAGTGAAAAGAGGGTGTTTAGAGCGTGCTAATGCAACTTGAATCACCCAATTTGGTTCAAAAACAAGGATTTGAGGTTTGGAGACGCGGGAAAGTCGGGTTGCGGTTTGAAAATCCTGAGAAAATGAGGGTTCATGCGTTGAAGGTCTATATATAGACGCTTTATGGACGCTCGTCCATCCTGACGGACGGGCGTTCACTTGGAAACTGCAGGAACTGGACGGGCGTCCATTATACCGTACGCTCGTCCCGAGGTCAATTTTTGAAACAGGATTGGAGGGAATTTTCCAGACGGGCGTCCAAATACTTGGACGGGCGTTCACGGAAACAGAGGGCCGGACGGGCGTTCACGGAAACAGAGGGCCGGACGGGCGTCCATCAGAGAAACTCACATATTTTCATTTTCCACACATAAGGTAATAGAATCGAAAGTTTTCATTAATACTTGATAAAATTCAAACGAGTACAATAATGAAATAACGAAGACATAAAATAACTAGAAAAATTAAAAGAAAAACAACTAAAACAAGTGGTTGCCTCCTACTAAGCGCTTTCATTTTACGTCGGGGCTCGACGAAACAACCTAACTAACGCTAGTCATCATAAATCTCGTCCCAATCCACCAAACGGATGAGACGGCGAAGCATATCAATAGCGGAGGAAATCATAGTCGTCTTGTATGCCCCAATCGTCATCTCCACCACCTCTAAACCTCTAAAATGTGAATCCCGTAGTACCGGCCGCTAGATCCGTCGGCATAGGATCATTTAGGACCGTATATGGACGTCCTATAGCTTCCCGGAGCTCCTCGGTGGTGAAATCACTACCTCCCGAACAGCGGGGGACAATGAGAACATAGGTGATGGTCTTCGTACGGGTACTAAGCTCAAAATCTACGTGCAAGACTATAGTGCCTCCCGGTCCATCGCCCAACGTAATCGGTGGGATCCGACTAATGATGGGGAACTCCTCCGGAAGAACTCCGTAATCCATATCTAAAAAGCAAACTAACTGACCGATATAAACAGAAAAACTTAGTCAACTAAAACTTAATTAACTAAAACTTAAATAAATATAACACTAATAGCCTAAACAGAATTTAACTAATATAATAAGGGATATCTAGGATGCCTCCTAGTCGCGCTTTGGTTAATGTCGTTAGCTCGACACTGTATGAATCTAGCCTGGATCAGGCCATTTGACTTTTCTGCCATCCACTACTTCGTGCAAGCTCTGATCAGTAGTGTGGCCTCAGAAACAGCACTTAACACATGGGGTTAAATCTTTTATAGCTTTCCAAATACGTGTAAACTTCCCCATGGTTGACCTCTTTGTCTTCTGAAGCTTCTGATGACATCTGCGTTGATGCTCCTTCCAATACTCTTCCATATCCCAACTACCAGCTAGAACCTCCTCAGATTGACCAATACCGTCATTCTCAGAAAACAGGTCGGGTGAAAAGTCGTCGAATTCTTCGACTTTTGTAGCACCACATCCAAGGATATCGAGAAATTTAACAATCAAAGGCTTGTCTGTAGGTTCACCAATGTAGTGTTTGCACCTTTGACCATTAACTCGAAACGGTTGGTCTTTATAACCGAGTAGTTCTAGAACGCCTCCAGGAATGATTTGGAGAATCTCAAATGGGCCAGACCAACGTGTCCTTAACTTCCCAGGAAACAAATGTAACCTAGAATTGTATAGTAACACTCGCTCTCCGACTTGAAATTCTCTCTTCTTGATCTTAGCATCGTGGAGTAGCTTCATCTTATCCTTACTAATCCTGGCACTTTCGTAAGCTTGGAGTCTGAATTCGTCTAGCTCATGTAACTGCTGTAGTCGATGTTTTCCACAAGATTGGGAATCAAAGTTCAGAAACTTTGTAGCCCAATAAGCTCTATGCTCTAACTCGACGGGCGATGACATGGTTTCCCGTAGACCATTTGATATGGAGATGTCCCCATAGGGGTTTTATAGGCGCTTCGTAGGCCCAAAGTACATCATCCAATTTCAAACTCCAAATCCTTTCTATGACTGTTTACCGTTTTCTCCAGGATTTTCTTGATGCTCTGGTTGCTTCTTTCAACCTGACCACTAGTCATCGGATGATATGGTGTGCCAGTTTTATGACGAACACCATACTTTTCAAGTACTTTCTCTAGGGGTCGGTTGCAGAAATGCGTCCCTTCATCACTGATCAAGGCACGTGGACATCCAAACCTCACGAAGATATTCTTCTTTAGAAATTTCATTACCGTCTTATGATCATTGTGAGGAGTGGCTTGAGCCTCCACCCATTTAGACACATAGTCTACGCAGACTAAGATGTATTTGTTACCGCAAGATGATGGGAATGGTCCCATAAAATCGATACCCCACACATCAAAGACTTCACATTCTAGGATGGGTTTCAAAGGCATGTCAAAACGCCTCGTCAGAGTACCGGTTCTTTGGCACCTATCACAAGCTTTACAGAAAGCTTCTGTATCTTTAAAGATCGTAGGCCAATAGAAACCGGATTGAAAGATCTTAGCAACGGTTTTCCACGGACCAAGGTGACCCCCGGTGGGTCCACCGTGGCAATCTTGCTCAATAATATCCCGTTGCTCGGATTCGGAACACATCTTCTTAGCAAACCATCTTTACTGGATCTTAAAAAGATAAGGTTCATCTCAAACGAAATATTTCAAATCAGAGAAGAACTTTTTCTTCTCCTGATAAGACATCTCTGGATCGAGATAACGGCCATGAAGGTAGTTTACAATGGAAGAATACCATGGAACATCAGGAGGACAACCGTCTATCAACATAATGTTTTCCAGAGGAAAGTAGAGATCTATATCATCTGGATCATTCTTTTCCTCGTTAAACATTCTAGAAACGTGATCAGCCACTACGTTTTCACTGCCCTTTTTGTCCTTAATTTGAACGTCAAACTCTTGTAGGGTCAGTATCCAACGTAGTAGGCGCGGTTTAGCCTCTTTCTTAGTCATCAGATACCGCAAAGCAGCGTGATCAGTCCACACAATCACTTGAGCTCCCAACAAGTAACTTCGAAACTTGTCCATAGCAAAAACTACGGCCAAAAGTTCCTTTTCGGTAGTGGTATAGTTAACTTGAGAGGGGTTCAATGTGTGACTGGCGTAATAGATAGGTTGGAACTTCCCCTTGATCTTTTGCCCTAGAACAGCACCAACAGCATAGTTTGATGCGTCGCACATAAGCTCAAATGGTAGGTTCCAGTCGGGCGAAATAAGAATTGGAGCAGATATTAAACGATCCTTAAGCTCCTCAAACGCTTGCTTGCGCTCTCATCAAAATTAAACTCAACGTCTTCCTTTAGTAAAGTGGACAGGGGCTTGGCTATCTTGGAGAAGTCTTGAATGAACCTTCGTAGAAGCCGACATGTCCAAGAAAGCCTCTCACTTCGCGCACATTTTTAGGATAGCTCATCTTCTCGATAGCTTCCACTTTTGCCCCGTCAATCGCTATACCTTTGGCCGAGATCTTGTGGCCAAGAACTATTCCTTCATCTACCATTAAATGGCATTTTTCCCAATTAAGTACTAAGTTCTTTTCCACACATCTGGATAACACTTGATCAAGATTGTCAAGGCAATCATCAAAAGATTGACCAAAAACCGAAAAATCGTCCATAAAAATCTCCATACACTTTTCTACAAGCCCGTCAAAGATAGCTAGCATACATCGCCGAAATGTAGCTTTGGGCATTGCGAGAGACCGAATGGCATTCGTCGTAAGCGAATGTACCATAAGGGCAGGTGAAGGTGGTCTTTTCTTGATCAGCTGGATCAATGGGTATCCGGAAGTATCCGAATATCCATCTAGGAAGCGATAGAATGCGTGTCCCGCCGGACGCTCGAGCATCCGGTCAATGAATGGAAGGGGAAAGTGATCTTTCATGGTTACCTCATTGAGCTTTCGATAATCGATGCAGACTCTGTAACCAGTGACAAGTCTCAATGCAATTTCCTCTCCCTTCTCATTCTTCTCAATCGTAATTCCACCTTTCTTGGGAACTACTTGAGTCGGGGAAACCCATTCACTATCCACGATGGCATAAATGATTCCCATGTCCAGAAGTTTGATGATTTCCTTTTTAACAACCTCTTGCATATGAGGGTTGAGCCTCATCTGGGGCTGTCTAATACACTTTACTCTTGCATATGAGGACAAACCTTTACCATAACGTTACGTCCTGAGTTTGATCCATCCCAGTTGGACCCTAACCGAGGCGTAGTCCTTAGAGATCACCCCCCTCGAACATCTCAACAAGCTAGAACTAATTTACGGGATGATTCTTCCTCCAATTCTGACACTGAGGATGATGATGCTGTCCCCCTGAGTAGGATGTCTCGAGGTACCCGTGGTGAGGAGTCCTCTAGAGCCAAGCCATCTAGAGTTGAGGGTGGTGAGGAGGATGTTGTGCACGAGGAACCTGAACCGAGGGCACCCCCTAAGAAAAAGTCTAAGACTGTTATCCCGCTTTCGATGCCTCGTCGGTTTGTGAATCCTTCAGCACATGAAGCCTACACTAAGCATTACTCAACCAGGAGTCTTATTTTTGATAGGGAGGTGAAAGTGTCTCAAGTTGATCTCGCTTTCGCTCGGATGTTAAAGGCTAGGAAGTGGTCGGCCTTAACAAAAATTCCTTCTACTCCCGTCAATGACTCTATTGTCCGAGAGTTCTATGCCAACTTTTCGAGGCGGACTTAGATGAAAAGTGCGTTATGGTGCGAGGTGTTAAGGTCCCCTTTACTGCTAAGGTCATAAATGAGAAATACAATTTACCAGCTTTTGAGGGTTTAGATTATAAAGAGGAAATTGCGAGGAGGCAACGTGAGGATGGTCGTGACCCGATGGAGGAGTTGAGATTACGAGTTTGTCCGGATGTGGCTTGGACAATGAGACCCAATGGCCAATGAAAGGAGTTGATCACTACGACGTGGACCGAGGATTGGAGAGTCCAATGCCGTTTTATTCAGAGTCGTTTGATCCCGAAGAATAATCTCACACATTTCCATATTAGTGATCTTAGGATGTTATATGCTTTGACGTTCGGCTTGAATGTAGATGTAGGTCATGCCTTATTCGATGAGATTTCCATGAACCAGAAGGTCTACACACGGAGTTTGATAGTTCCACATTTGATTCATCAGTTATGTCTCGATGCGGGAGTTTTGGAGTATGCAGCGGACCATAAGACCAAGAGTTATCCCCTATTCGTAGAGAGAAGGTCGTTCTCGTTTCGAGCCTGGTTCCACATCGACACCGCCTCGAGTTTCAGTTATTTCTGGATTATCTTCTTCTGAGATTACTCGGCATAGTATGGCTCATAGTTTGAGGGCGATGTTGAGTAATATCCGGGATGGCCAAGATAATATCTTATCGGTTTTGGAGTGTATGGTTGATGGAAGGACACCGAGAGATCGGAGGGTATTCAATGCGAGTAGTATGGATTATGTCTTCTCCGAGCAGATAGAGCGGGTGATAGCTGAGGTGGTCAAGTTAGAGGAGAAACCCGAGTCTGGTGATGAGGAGACTCCAGTGGATCCGGGGACTACGAGAGTTCCTACTGATAGAGATGCTGAGCCGACCACTGCTGATCCTGTTGCAGAGCCAGACCCTACACAGACTGCATCTACAGCTGATGTTCCTTCTTCCGATCCTTCTCCAGTTGATGCTCCGGCTGCTGATGCTATTGACAGTGCTGTTGAGACGACTCCGGGGCTGCCTTGAGTTATTATTTTTATGTATCTATCTTTCTGGTTGTTGTGGCACTTTTTGATACATTTGATTCGATTTGGGCTGTACCTATGCATTTTGCTACTTTCTAGTTTCTCGTTCTTTGACTTGTGTTGACATATTTATCGAGGACCTTTTCTTTTTATTCTGTTTTGATTTATTATCTCTACTGCCGTATTGTACCCCGTTGTCCCCCGAGTTTTCTGTTTCTCGAGTTTTGCAGCAATGGTTTTTGTTGAGATCCGATTGAGTTAGTTTTGGGACGTTTTTCCACGCTTTTTGCGAGCGTTGGCCTTTTCATGCTCCACCGACCAACGGCTCGGTTTTCCACGCGAATACAAACCTAAGTTTCTTATCCCGTTACTTTTCGACAACATGAGGACATGTTGAATTTTTAAGTGTGGGGGAGGGGATAGTTTGATTTAATCCTATGCATATGAGTTTGCTACTACGTTAGATTGTCTATTATGCAAAATGAGCGTAATTTTTCAAAATTTTCCGACACTTTTGTTTTTGTTTTGTCCCGAGTAGGCAATTCAATTCAATGTTCGTTATTTTTATAGTCATTTAAGCTATACATCATATGTTTGGTAAGTTAGTTGTTTCACCTGACACTATTTTTCACGAGCCATAGTGACGATGAGCTATTTTATAAAGCTATACCCCGTTTGGATTAGTGATTTTTGATTATCTTGTAAGTCGTGTGCTTAGTGCTACGTATATATCTTGAGATTTATGATAGTTTGTATTTAGTTCCGAGTATGATATACTGTGAATATCTAGAAGTTTGAATGTGATAAGTAAAGCGTAACTAATGTCAAAATGAACAAGTTGAATTAATAGTGAATTAATTGGGTGTGTCGAAAGCTAGTCGATGATTTGAGTGAGGTAGGGTGTACCACGTATGTCCTATACCACTATGATGACTAAAAGCTCACGGCAGTTAGGAAAAGCTACCTTATGATTGGAGTAAGGTAGGGTATTATCTCGAAATGTCCTATTCTGCTATGAGGGCAATAGCTTCTTCTAATGTGTGTTTAAAAAGTGAATGAATTCAATCAACTTAAGATATGTTATGAAATGAATAAGGCTTAGTTTCCGTTAGTCTTATCCCCGATATAACCGAAAGATATGTTGTAGGATTATCCTCTCGAGTATTTCGTAAAAGGCCCTACATTCATTCGATCATTCTTTTCGGGATATGTCACGTTTGTAGGGTACATCTTATGAGTGTCATTTATTACTATTCTACGAGGGGTATTAGCTAGTTTTACTTTGAGTTCCTCAAGTTTGGATTTAGTGGAAGTTTTCTATGGCTATGCACACACACAATGGTGAACTTCTATGTTATTGAATATATGTTATATTTGTTGAGATGTCTATACTATCTCGAGCCTAATTTTCGTTTTATTTTGCTCGGGACGAGCAAAAGCTAAGTGTGGGGGAGTTGTTAAGGGTGAAATTATATGTTTTATAAGGTTATATTTTGTGATGTTTTCCCCTTTTATTTGTATAATTTGCATAATAATAGGGTCTTATATGGAAATATTTAGTAAACGATATTTTGACGGCTTAATCGCAATATCGATATATTTATGTGATTTCATGGTTAAAATATGATTATTTGAATATTATTACAATTTGCGATGTTTTCCATGTCTCATAGGTATTATTATGAGGTTCAACTGATGATCAAAAGAGATGAAATTCGAGATATGGTGATTAAAGAAAGAGATAATGATGAGGTGGATTGAAGAGAAGAGATAGAGATGCAAAAATCACATTCAGCCATATTGGACGAGCGTCCGTGTCCCGTCCCGAGTGGACGGGCGTTTTATAAAACGTACGGGCGTCCGGAAGAGCGATTTTGATACGAGAGCATGAACGGAAGCTGGACGAGCGTCTGAGGAGAGTTCAATAATTGCGAACGAGCGTCCACCATAGTGACCGTTCGTCCATCCGACCGACTTAGAGAAACCGACTTTGGAGGCTATAAATACCCATCTATTTTCACACATTAGGGATACCAATTGACATTATTCGAAACCCTAATATCAGGGGCGGCTTTAGGCTGCATCTTTACCACTTTTATTCCGCTTTTCATACACTTTAATTCTAGATAAAAGTAGGTAGTTTTATGTTCTTAATTCCTGCACTTTTGAGTTCTCTCGAGGATGTTCGCAGGCTAAGCTTCTACAAACGAGCATTGTGAAGCCATCCAACACTTGTTGACTTCGTTTTCTTCGATTATATTGTAAGTTTCTAATCAAAGTTGTGTCCTTTATCATGTTTTATGATGTTAATTGCATTTATATCGAAAGATGTGCATGTATGAGGTTTTATATTTGATGAAAGTCTTTATAAACATTAGATCACCATGATTTAGGAATGGATCTTTAACCTATGTCAAACGAAAGTTGATAGGTTGAATATCTAGGTTAAAACGTTAAAGTTTACATCTTTGCTTATTTTATGACGCGTTAATTTCCGTAAATCGAAAGATAGGAATTAATAGGCGAATTATCTACGAAAGTAGGAATTCATACCTTTGATAAGATGCATCACGACTTGTTAGAAACGAAGTCGACCCGGCATTAACCACTGGTGAAATTATATGTTTTATAAGGTTATATTTTGTGATGTTTTTCCCCTTTTATTTGTATAATTTGCATAATAATAGGGTCTTATATGGAAATATTTAGTAAACGATATTTTGACGGCTTAATCGCAATATCGATATATTTATGTGATTTCATGGTTAAAATATGATTATTTGAATATTATTACAGTTTGCGATGTTTTCCATGTCTCATAGGTATTATTATGAGGTTCAACTGATGATCAAAAGAGATGAAATTCGAGATATGGTGATTAAAGAAAGAGATAATGATGAGGTGGATTGAAGAGAAGAGATAGAGATGCAAAAATCACATTCAGGCCATATTGGACGAGCGTCCAGGTCCCGTCCAGAGTGGACGGGCGTTTGATAAAACAGACGGGCGTCCGGAAGAGCGATTTTGATACAGAGAGCATGAACGGAAGCTGGACGAGCGTCTGAGGAGAGTTCAATAATTGCGAACGAGCGTCCATCATAGTGAACGTTCGTCCATCCGACCGACTTAGAGAAACCGACTTTGGAGGCTATAAATACCCATCTATTTTCACACATTAGGGATACCAATTGACATTATTCGAAACCCTAATATCGTGGGCGGCTTTAGGCGCATCTTTACCACTTTTATTCCAGCTTTTCATACACTTTAATTCTAGATAAAAGTAGGTAGTTTTATGTTCTTAATTCCCGCACTTTTGAGTTCTCTCGAGGATGTTCGTAGGCTAAGCTTCTACAAACGAGCATTGTGAAGCCATCCAACACTTGTTGACTTCGTTTTCTTCGATTATATTGTAAGTTTCTAATCAAAGTTGTTTCCTTTATCATGTTTTATGATGTTAATTGCATTTATATCGAAAGATGTGCATGTATGAGGTTTTATATTTGATGAAAGTCTTTATAAACATTAGATCACCATGATTTAGGAATGGATCTTTAATCTATGTCAAACGAAAGTTGATAGGTTGAATATCTAGGTTAAAACGTTAAAGTTTACATCTTTGCTTATTTTATGACGCGTTAATTTCCGTAAATCGAAAGATAGGAATTAATAGGCGAATTATCTACGAAAGTAGAATTCATACCTTTGATAAGATGCATCACAACTTGTTAGAAACGAAAATATAATCAAGATAGGAAGTTAATAATTGTTGGATAGGTGGATCAACTCGCTCGTTTGTCCGTTTTAAATTTGATCTAATCCTTAGAACTCGAATTTGTTTAGTTTAGATTACTGTTTTTCCACATTAGTTTAGTTTGTTCGCAACCAATTCTTCCTAGCTTTGGATTTCGTCCTCTCGTCTAGTTTATTTTCAAGCATATTTGTCTAGTTTAGTTCCCCGTTTAGTTAAGTTTTCGTGACATCGTTTAGGTAGGCAAAAACTAGGATTAACAACCATCAGTTCCCCGTAGGATCGACCCGGCATTAACCACTAGTACTACGATCCTTATACTTGGGGTTAACCGGATTATAAATTATATTACTTTTTTATTTCATTAGCAATAATCCGTGGACAAGTTTTTGGCGCCGTTGCCGGGGAACCGGACGGTTGTTTAGTTTTTGTTTTTTGTTTTTTTTTTCCTGTTCTGTTTGTTTCTATTTTTCCTAATTTTAGTTCGTTTTAAATTCCTGTTTGTTTTAGTTGATAATTGTTTTAGTAGTTGTTAAGTAGATAATTAGGGTTTAAGACTTTCCCTTAGTAGTTTCCTTGGAGATTAGATCGTCTGTCTTTTTGTTTTTCTGTCGTTCTATCTTACCTTCTTTACTTTTCTGCAAATTTCTGCTTTTGTTCTAGTTTTCCCGCTACCAAACGGACGTCTGGGATATTGGACGCCCGTCCGCTGGAAAATTATCAGTTTTGTTTTGTTTTTATTCACTTAGACGAGCGTCCATAAGATTTGGACGCTCAGGTATTCTGTCTTTTAGACGAGCGTTTGGACCACTAAACGCCCGTCCGATCTCAATTCCATCTGGACGCCCGTCCAAACTTTTGGACGTCCGTCTGGTCCTGTTTTCTTCAATACTTTTGTTTCCTTTTCTTCTTTCCCATTCTTTTCTTTGGGCTTCCAATTTTAGTTTAGGCTTTTACTTTCGTAGCTTTTAGGTTTCGTTCCACTTGTTTTTGGTCCGGTTTATGCAAACTCGGAGTCAAAAGGGACCGTTATTATACACCCCTGACCCCGAGCGAACCGTAGTCTGGCCAAACAGCGGATTTTCCGTTCGCGGTTCTCGCGCAGAGAGCCGAGCGAGATCTTGAAGAACAACTAGCAAGAGAAATCACCGATTTTGTGTAATGGCCGCTAATAATAGACGTACGTTGGCGTACTACGCCATGCCAGGCGAAGTCAAAGTCAACCCGGCTATTGTTATTCCAGCCATTACCGCACAAACCTTTGAGTTAAAACCGGGACTTATTCGATGATGCAAAGATGCATCTATTTTTCATGGTTATCAATCGTAGAATCCGCATACTCACTTACATACATTCCTAGAGATATGCGGGACTACACGCATCCAAGGAGTAAGTGAGGATGCTATCAAGCCGAAACTTTTCCCATTTTCTTTGAAGGGAGAGGCTAAAGAGTGGTACACCTCTCTCCCTCTCGAATCTATCACCACCCGGGCTGAACTTGAAAGAGAATTTTTAAGTCAATACTTTCCGCCTTCAAAGACAAACTTCAAGTTGTTTGAACGACATTTTCACATTCTATCGAAAGAAAATGAGTCGTTCTTTGAATGTTGGAAGAGATTCAAGTCTCTTCTCGTAAAATGTCCCCATCATGGCTTGCCACCGGAAAGGCAAGTCAATACATTCTTCGGGGATTGACCGAGCTTACAAAAGGCATGGTCAATAGCTCTTCTGGTGGGGCATTTCTGAAGAAAACGCCTGATGAGGGATGGGCATTGTTTGAGGACATTGCAAAGTATAACTATGCCCCCTCTTATCAAGCAATTCAAGCTCCTCCTCCTCCCAAGGTTGAGGAAGTCAATTTGCAAAGTTTGATCGCCATGCCGCGTGCTGCGTATGGCACCATCTCAAATTCCAAACCCGATAAATCAAACTTCTTCTTTCCACGTAACCCTCGTGTTCCGTACCGTGAAAATTGTCGTTAGACGGGCCATATGAATGGCCGCGTGCAAATTTAATCCCCCCGCACCTTATCAAGTGAATGCCGTTCATGATTATGGACAAGACAATCAAGTCACATGTCGAATTGTGACGAGGTGGGGCACACTTCTAAATTCTCGTCCTATGAACGGACGTAATGCGGAAGTGAATGCATTCTATGGCCGTAACAATCAAAGGTTCAATCGCTTTCCGGCCAGGGCAATTTTCAAAACCAAGGGTTTAATCCATCTTCAAATTTCAATCCTAATTCGAATTTTAATTCGAATCAGAATTTCAATAGAAACCCTGGGTTGAATCAGAACCAAAACTCGAATTTTTCCAATCCTACGCAAAAATTCAATCAGAACTGGCCTTCCAATTCAAACTCTCAATTTCAAAGTCGGCCCAGCCAGCCCTATTCTTCAAATTTCCAAAACCCTCAAAGCTCCTCCCAATCTAACAATCTTGAAGCCAAGTTAGAGGAGCAAAGCAGGTCAATGAAGAATCTCGAGAGACAAATTGGGCAACTGGCTGAGCAGTTAGCTTCTAGACCCCCGTGCGCCGCCCGCTTCACCGAGAAGAATCCAAAGGGTGGTCAAGTTGCTCAAGCCGACTTGAACAAAGGCCCATGTACCGACCTCGTGCCCTCAACTCAATACGGTAAAGAGGAGGCCAAGGTAATGAATCCGAGGAGCGGTACTCAAGTTAGTGGTCCTTCCCATCCGGGAAACCACTAGCCCCTCCCCGCCATTGATAAGGCAGAGGGGAAGCCGAGCACCTACACTCCCCTCAACCGCAAGAGAAAACTCGTGGCCGATCCCCCGAGAGGTGGAAAAGCCGGAGATCCTCAAGTGGCCGATCCCTCGAGGACCGAAAAAGCAAGCGAAAGTCGAGGCCGATCCCCGACTACTAAGAAATCCGAAAAAGCCGTTCGTTGGAAGGATCCGGAAGACAGAGTCAGCAAGGCATCCTCAAAGAAGGTTTTCTCGAGGATGACCTTAAGAAACTTCCATTTCCACCAAGAAAGAGCAACATTCCCTTGATTGAGGATAAGAAGTATGAAAAGGTGCTAAACCTTTTAAAAAATACTCGTGTGAATCTTCCATTATCGATGTCTTGGTCGAGATGCCTAAGTATACAAAATTTATCAAGGATGTTGTGTCTTCGAAAAGAAACTAGCAGTATGGAAAGGCAAATTGGCGAGGATTGTTCCATGATTAATTATGAAAACTTACCAATTAAAAGAGGTGACCCTGGTAAGTTCGTACTTACAGTAGTAATGGGAGGTCTAGTTTTCCCTAAATCTTTGTGCGATCTAGGTGCCTCTATAAGCCTTATGCCAATGTCTGTATGCAAACAGCTCGGTTTACAAAGCCTTCTAGAACCCACTACTATGAGTTTACAATTCGCTGATAGATCTTCTAAGAAAGCTTCAGGGATCCTAAAAGACGTTTTGTTCAGATTGATAGATTTACCTTTCCAAATGATTGGTATGTTTTAGATATGGAGAAAGATGAAAACGTCCCCCGATTCTTGGAAGACCTTTCTTATCTACAAATAGAGCCCTCATCGATTGCGATGGTGGGCACGTGACTATCCGAGTTGGTGATCAAGAGGTGAGTTACAATGTCTTAAAGTCCATTCAAGTACCCTCCGGACCCCCAACCGGCTTTTCCATTGATTATATGACATATGATTTCATTGATTGTATGGATAGACAAGTCATGGTTGTAGAAGCGGAGTACGAGCGATTAGTTGACAACCTAAATACTCATGGTGTGGTTAATCTAGATCAATTAGCAAATTTCGATTTTGAGGAAGAATTATTCGAAGGAGAAGCTTTGGCAAATGGGACCACGAGTAAACTCAACGATATTGAGTTGAAAAGTGGAGATCTCAAGTCTAGTTTAAGACCCCCCGCAGATTTAGTGCTAAAGCCGTTGCCTAAACATCTCAAGTATGTGTTTTTAAGAGAAGGTGACAAGCTTCCACCGATTATATCCGCCAAGCTTTCTCGTTTAGAGGAAATGAAACTTATCAACGTCTTGAAGAAAAATGAAGAAGCCTTTGGTTGGGGTAGAGATATCGAGGGATATCTCCGGACATCCGTATGCATAAGATCAAGACAAATGAGGGTGCGAAGTGTATTAGACATGCCCCAGAGGAGGCTCAACCCTCATATGCAAGAGGTTGTTAAAAAGGAAATCATCAAACTTCGGACACGGGAATCATTTATGCCATCGCGGATAGTGAATGGGTTTCCCCGACTCAAGTAGTTCCCAAGAAAGGTGGAATTACGATTGAGAAGAATGAGAAGGGAGAGGAAATTGCATTGAGACTTGTCACCGGTTACGTAGTCCGCATCGATTATCGAAAGCTCAATGAAGTAACCATGAAAGATCACTTTCCCCTTCCATTCATTGACCGTATGCTCGAGCGTCCGGCGGGACACGCATTCTACCGCTTCCTAGATGGATATTCGATACTTCCGTATACCCATTGATCCACCGACCAAGAAAAGACCACCTTCACCGCCTCTTACGGTACATTCGCTTACGTACGAATGCCATTCGGTCTCTCGCAATGCCCCAAACCTACATTTCGCCGATGTATGCTAGCTATCTTTGACGGGCTTGTAGAAAAGTGTATGGAGATTTTTATGGACGATTTTTCGGTTTTTGGTCAATCTTTTGATGATTGCCTTGACAATCTTGATCAAGTGTTATCCGATGTGTGGAAAAGAACTTAGTACTTAATTGGGAAAAATGCCATTTCATGGTAGATGAAGGAATAGTTCTTGGCCACAAGATCTCACCAAAGGTATAGCAAATTGACAGGGCAAAAGTGGAAGCTATCGAGAAGATGAGCTATCCTAAAAATGTGCGCGAAGTGAGAGGCTTTCTTGGACATGTCGGCTTCTACAGAAGGTTCATTCAAGACTTCTCCAAGATAGCCAAGCCCCTGTCCACTTTACTAAAGGAAGACGTTGAGTTTAATTTTGATGAGAGCTGCAAGCAAGCGTTTGAGGAGCTTAAGGATCGTTTAATATCTGCTCCAATTCTTATTTCGCCCGACTGGAACCTACCGTTTGAGCTTATGTGCGACGCATCAAACTATGCTGTTGGTGCTGTTCTAGGGCAAAAGATCAAGGGGAAGTTCCAACCTATCTATTACGCCAGTCACACATTGAACCCCTCTCAAGTTAACTATACCACTACCGAAAAGGAGCTTTTGGCCGTAGTTTTTGCTATGGACAAGTTTCGTAGTTACTTGTTGGGAGCTCAAGTGATTGTGTGGACTGATCACGCTGCTTTGCGGTATCTGATGACTAAGAAAGAGGCTAAACCGCGCCTACTACGTTGGATACTGACCCTACAAGAGTTTGACGTTCAAATTAAGGACAAAAAGGGCAAAAAAACGTAGTGGCCGATCACGTTTCTAGAATGTTAACGAGGAAAAGAATGATCCGATGATATAGATCTCTACTTTCCTCTCGGAAAACATTATGTTGATAGACGGTTGTCCTCCCGATGTTCCATGGTATTCTTCCATTGTAAACTACCTTCATGGCCGTTATCTCGATCCGTAGATGTCTTATCAGAGAAGAAAAAGTTCTTCTCTCGATTTGAAATATTTCGTTTGGGATGAACCTTATCTTTTTAAGATCCGTAAAGATGGTTTGCTAAGAAGATGTGTTCCCGAATCCGAGCAACGGGATATTATTGAGCAAGCCACGTGGACCCACCGGGGGGTCACTTTGGTCCGTGGAAAACCGTTGCTAAGATCTTTCAATCCGGTTTCTATTGGCCTACGATCTTTAAAGATACGAAGCTTTCGTAAAGCTTGTGATAGGTGCCAAAGAACCGGTACTCGACAAGGCGTTTTGACATGCCTTTGAAACCCATCCTAGAATGCGAAGTCTTTGATGTGTGGGGTATCGATTTTATGGGACCATTCCCATCATCTTGCGGTAACAAATACATCTTAGTCTCGCGTAGACTATGTGTCTAAATGGGTGGAGGCTCAAGCCACTCCTCACAATGATCATAAGACGGTAATGAAATTTCTAAAGAAGAATATCTTCGTGAGGTTTGGATGTCCACGTGCCTTGATCGCTGATGAAGGGACGCATTTCGCAACCGACCCCTAGAGAAAGTACTTGAAAAGTATGGTGTTCGTCATAAACCGGCACACCATATCATCCGATGACTAGTGGTCGTTGAAAGAAGCAACCAGAGCATCAAGAAAATCCCGGAGAAAACGGTAAACAACATAGAAAGGACCGGAGTTTGAAATTGGATGATGTACTTTGGGCTTACGAATCGCCTATAAAACCCCTATGGGGGGGACATCTCCATATCAAATGGTCTACGGGAAACCATGTCATCCGCCCGTCGAGTTAGAGCATAGAGCTTATTGGGCTACAAAGTTTCGAACTTTGATTCCCAATCTTGTGGAAAACATCGACTACAGCAGTTACATGAGCTAGACGAATTCAGACTCCAGGCTTACGAAAGTGCCAGGATTAGTAAGGATAAGATGAAACTACTCCACGATGCTAAGATCAAGAAGAGAGAATTTCAAGTCGGAGAGCGAGTGTTACTATACAATTCCAGGTTACATTTGTTTCCTGGGAAGTTGAGGACACGTTGGTCTGGCCCATTTGAGATTCTCCAAATCATTCCTGGAGGCGTTCTAGAACTACTCGGTTATAAAGACCAACCGTTTCGAGTTAATGGTCAAAGGTGCAAACACTACATTGGTAAACCTACAGACAAGCCTTTGATTGTTAAATTTCTCGATATCCTTGGATGTGGTGCTACAAAAGTCGAAGAATTCGACGACTTTTCACCCGACCTGTTTTCTGAGAATGACGGTATTGGTCAATCTGAGGAGGTTCTAGCTGGTAGTTGGGATATGGAAGAGTATTGGAAGGAGCGTCAATGCAGATGTCATCAGAAGCTTCAGAAAACGAAGAGGTCAACCATGGGGAAGTTTAAACGTATTTGGAAAGCTATAAAAGATTTAACCCCATGTGTTAAGTGCTGTTTCTGCGGCCACACTACTGATCAGAGCTTACACGAAGTAGTGGCTGGCAGAAAAGTCAAATGGCCTGATCCAGGCTAGATTCATATAGCGTCGAGCTAACGACATTAACCAAAGCGCGACTAGGAGGCATCCTAGATATCCCTTATTATATTAGTTAAATTCTGTTTAGGCTATTAGTGTTATATTTATTTAAGTTTTAGTTAATTAAGTTTTAGTTGACTAAGTTTTTCTGTTTATATCTGTCAGTTAGTTTGCTTTTTAGATATGGATTACGGAGTTCTTCCGGAGGAGTTCCCCATCATTAGTCAGATCCCACTGATTACAGTAGCTGATGGACCAGGAGGCACTATAGTCTTGCACGTAGATTTTGAGATTAGTACCCGTACGAAGACCATCACCTATGTTCTCATTGTCCCCCGCTGTTCGGGAGGTAGTGATTTCACTACTGAGGAGCTCCAGGAAGCTATAGGACGTCCATATACGGTCCTAAATGATCCTATGCTGACAGATCTAGCGCTGGTACTACATGATTCACATTTTAGAGGTTTAGAGGTGGCTGGAGATGACTGGGGCATACAAGACGACTATGATTTCCCTCCTGCTATTGATATGCTTCGCCGTCTCATCCGTTTGGTGGATTGGGACGAGATTTATGCAGACTAGCGTTAGTTAGGTTGTTTCGTCGAGCCCCGACGTAAAATGAAAGCGCTTAGTAAGAGGCAACCTACTGTTTTAGTTGTTTTTCTTTTAATTTTTCTAGTTATTTTATGTCTTCGTATTTCATTATTGTACTCGTTTGAATTTTATCAAGTATTAATGAAAACTTTCGATTCTATTACCTTATGTGTGGAAAATGAATTGTGTGAGTTTCTCTTATGGACGCCCGTTCATTATGAATGAACGCCCGTCCGGCCCTCTCGTTTCGTGAACGCCCGTCCAAGTATTTGGACGCCCGTCCGGAAAATTCCCTCCAATCCTGTTTCAAAAATTGACCTCGGGACGAGCGTCCGGTATAATGGACGCCCGTCCAGTTCCTGCAGTTTCCAAGTGAACGCCCGTCCGTCAGGATAGACGAGCGTCCATAAAGCGTCTATATATAGACCTTCAACGCATGAACCCTCATTTTCTCAGAACTTTCAAACCGCCACCCGTTTCTCCCCCTTCTCCAAACCTAAAATCCTTGTTTTTGAACCGATTTGGGTAATTCAAGTTGCATTAGCACGCTCTAAACACCCTCTTTTCACTTCCATAACCCAAATTCTCCCACAATCCACAACATTTCACGAATCACAGATTCTTCGGTGCGGCCATTTTGACAAAAAGTCGGATTTTGGGGGCCAATCCTGGTGTTTCTGGGCTGTAAATCTATTCGATCATCATCCTTACGTAGCATTTGGCAAGTCTATAGCAGCTTTTCTCGATTCCATTCAAGTTTTTGTGAGTTCGATCTTCGGCTCAACTCATTTTCTTGAATATGCACTCATAATGTTTTATTTTTTGTTGTTGTTCTGTTGTTCCCCAAATTCTGGAATTGATGATGATGTGGTGTTTTTTTTGTGGTGGTTATAGGTGGTGTGCTTTGCTTGAAATCCCGATTTGGACGATAAACGGGTAACCATTTGTGTGAATTATTCGGTTTAGATATAAGTTTGACAATGGGGCGTGCGAAGGAGGTTGTGAAACGTTATGGTAAAGGTTTGTCCTGAGTAAACAGGACGTTATGGTAAACATTATGGATCAAACTCAGGACGTTATGGTAAACGTTACGTTTACTCTTGCATATGAGGGCTGTCCAGAACTTGTCCACGGATTATTGCTAATGAAATAAACAAGTAATATAATTTATAATCCGGTTAACCCCAAGTATAAGGATCGTAGTACTAGTGGTTAATGCCGGGTCGATCCTACGGGGAACTGATGGTTGTTAATCCTAGTTTTTGCCTACCTAAACGATGTCACGAAAACTTAACTAAACAGGGAACTAAACTAGACAAATATGCTGAAAATAAACTAGACAGAGGACGAAATCCAAAGCTAGGAAGAATTGGTTGCGAACAAACTAAACTAATGTGGAAAAACAGTAATCTAAACTAAAGAAATTCGAGTTCTAAGGATTAGATCAAATTTAAAACGGACAAACGAGCGAGTTGATCCACCTATCCAACAATTATTAACTTCTTATCTTGATTATATTTTCGTTTCTAACAAGTCGTGATGCATCTTATCAAAGGTATGAATTCCTACTTTCGTAGATAATTCGCCTATTAATTCCCATCTTTCGATTTACGGAAATTAACGCGTCATAAAATAAGCAAAGATGTAAACTTTAACGTTTTAACCTAGATATTCAACCTATCAACTTTCGTTTGACATAGGTTAAAGATCCATTCCTAAATCATGGTGATCTAATGTTTATAAAGACTTTCATCAAATAGAAAACCTCATACATGCACATCTTTCGTTATAAATGCAATTAACATCATAGAACATGATAAAGGAAACAACTTTGATTAGAAACTTACAATATAATCGAAGAAAACGAAGTCAACAAGTGTTGGATGGCTTCACAATGCTCGTTTGTAGAAGCTTAGCCTCTCGAACATCCTCGCAGAACTCAAAAGTGCAGGAATTAAGAACATAAAACTACCTACTTTTATCTAGAATTAAAGTGTATGAAAACTCGGAATAAAAGTGGTAAAGATGCAGCCTAAAGCCGCCCCTGATATTAGGGTTTCGAATAATGTCAATTGGTATCCCTAATGTGTGAAAATAGATGGGTATTTATAGCCTCCAAAGTCGGTTTCTCTAAGTCGGTCGGATGGACGAACGGTCACTATGGTGGACGCTCGTTCGCAATTATTGAACTCTCCTCAGACGCTCGTCCAGCTTCCGTTCATGCTCTCTGTATCAAAATCGCTCTTCCGGACGCCCGTCTGTTTTATCAAACGCCCGTCCACTCTGGACGGGACCTGGACGCTCGTCCAATATGGCCTGAATGTGATTTTTGCATATCTATCTCTTCTCTTCAATCCACCTCATCATTATCTCTTTCTTTAATCACCATATCTCGAATTTCATCTCTTTTGATCATCAGTTGAACCTCATAATAATACCTATGAGACATGGAAAACATCGCAAACTGTAATAATATTCAAATAATCATATTTTAACCATGAAATCACATAAATATATTGATATTGCGATTAAGCCGTCAAAATATCGTTTACTAAATATTTCCGTATAAGACCCTATTATTATGCAAATTATACAAATAAAAGGGGAAAAACATCACAAAATATAACCTTATAAAACATATAATTTCACCCTTAACAACTCCCCCACACTTAGCTTTTGCTCGTCCCGAGCAAAATAAAACGAAAATTAGGCTCGAGATAGTATAGACATCTCAACAAATATAACATATATTCAATAACTTAGAAGTTCACCATTGTGTGTGTGCATAGCCATAGAAAACTTCCACTAAATCCAAACTTGAGGAACTCAAAGTAAAACTAGCTAATACCCCCTCGTAGAATAGTAATAAATGACACTCATAAGATGTACCCTACAAACGTGACATATCCCGAAAAGAATGATCGAATGAATCTAGGGCCTTTCGAAATACTCGTAGGATAATCCCTACAGCATATCTTTCAGTTTATACTGGGGGATAAGACTAACGGAAACTAAGCCTTATTCATTTCATAACATATCTTAAGTTGATTGAATTCATTCACTTTTTAAACACACATTAGAAGAAGCTATTGCCTTCATAGTAGAATACGACATTTCGAGATAATACCCTACCTTACTCCAATCATAAGGCAGCTTTTCCTAACTGCCGTGAGCTTTTAGTCATCATGGTGGTATAGGACATACGTGGTACACCCTACCTCACTCAAATCATCGACTAGCTTTCGACACACCCAATTAATTCACTATTAATTCAACTTGTTCATTTTGACATTAGTTACGCTTTACTTATCACATTCAAACTTCTAGATATTCACAAGATATCATACTCGGAACTAAATACAAACTATCATAAATCTCAAGATATATACGTAGCACTAAGCACACGACTTACAAGATAATCAAAAATCACTAATCCAAACGGGGTATAGCTTTATAAAATAGCTCATCGTCACTATGGCTCGTGAAAAATAGTGTCAGGTGAAACAACTAACTTACCAAACATATGATGTATAGCTTAAATGACTATAAAAATAACGAACATTGAATTGAATTGCCTACTCGGGACAAAACAAAAACAAAAGTGTCGGAAAATTTTGAAAAATTACGCTCATTTTGCATAATAGACAATCTAACGTAGTAGCAAACTCATATGCATAGGATTAAATCGAACTATCCCCTCCCCCACACTTAAAAATTCAACATGTCCTCATGTTGTGCAGAAAGTAACAGGATAAGAAACTTAGCTGTATTCGCGTGGAAAACCGAGCCGTTGGTCAGGCTGGAGCATGAAAAGGCCAACGCTCGCAAAAAGCGTGGAAAAACGTCCCAAAACTAACTCAATCGGATCTCGACAAAAACCATTGCTGCAAAACTCGAGAAACAGAAAACTCGGGGGACAACGGGGTACAATACGGCAGTAGAGATAATAAATCAAAACGGAATAAAAAGAAAAGGTCCTCGATAAATATGTCAACACAAGTCAAAGAACGAGAAACTAGAAAGTAGCAAAATGCATAGGTACAGCCCAAATCGAATCAAATGTATCAAAAAGTGCAACAACAACCAGAAAGATAGATACATAAAAATAATAACTCAAGGCAGCCCCGGAGTCGTCTCAGCAGCACTGTCAATAGCATCAGCAGCCGGAGCATCAACTGGAGAAGGATCGGAAGAAGGAACATCAGCTGTAGATGCAGTCTGTGTAGGGTCTGGCTGTGCAACAGGATCAGCAGTGGTAGGCTCGGCATCTCTATCAGTAGGAACTCTCGCAGTCCCCGGATCCACTGGAGTCTCCTCATCACCAGACTCGGGTTTCTCCTCTAACATGACCACCTCAGCTATCACCCGCTCTATCTGCTCGGAGAAGACATAATCCATATTACTCGCATTGAATACCCTCCGATCTCTCGGTGTCCTTCCATCAACCATACACTCCAAAACCGATAAGATATTATCTTGGCCATCCCGGATATCACTCAACATCGCCCTCAAACTATGAGCCATACTATGCCGAGTAATCTCGGAAGAAGATAATCCAGAAATAACTGAAACTCGAGGCGGTGTCGATGTGGAACCAGGCTCAGAAACAGGAACAGCCTTCTCTCTACGAATAGGGGGGTAACTCTTGGTCTTATGGTCCGCTGCATACTCCAAAACTCCCCCATCGTGACATAACTGATGAATCAAATGTGGAACTATCAAACTCCGTGTGTAGACCTTCTGGTTCATGGAAATCTCATCGAATAAGGCGTGACCTACATCTACATTCAACCCGAACGTCAAAGCATATAACATCCCAAGATCACTAATATGGAAATGTGTGAGATTATTCTTCGGGATCAAACGACTCTGAATAAAACGGCATTGGACTCTCCAATCCTAGGTCCATGTCGTAGTGATCAACTCCTTTCGTTGGCCATTGGGTCTCATTGTCCAAGCCACATCCGGACAAACTCGTAATCTCAACTCCTCCATCGGGTCACGACCATCCTCACGTTGCCTCCTCGCAATTTCCTCTTTATAATCTAAACCCTCAAAAGCTGGTAAATTGTATTTCTCATTTATGACCTTAGCAGTAAAGGGGACCTTAACACCTCGCACCATAACGCACTTTTCATCTAAGTCCGCCTCAGAAAAGTTGGCATAGAACTCTCGGACAATAGAGTCATTGACAGGAGTAGAAGGAATTTTTGTTAAGGCTGACCACTTCCTAGCCTTTAACATCTGAGAGAAAGCAGGATCAACTTGAGACACTTTCACCTCCCTATCAAAAATAAGACTCCCGGTTGAGTAATGCTTAGTGTAGGCTTCATGTGCTGAAGGATTCACAAACCGACGAGGCATCGAAAGCGGGATAACAGTCTTAGACTTCTTCTTAGGGGGTGCCCTCGGTTCAGGTTCCTCGTGCACAACATCCTCCTCACCACCCTCAACTCTAGATGGCTTGGCTCTAGAGGACTCTTCACCACGGGTACCTCGAGACATCCTACTCAGGGGGACAACATCATCATCCTCAGTGTCAGAATTGGAGGAAGAATCATCCCGTAAATTAGTTCTAGCTTGTTGAGATATTCAAGGGGGGTGATCTCTAAGGACTACGCCTCGGTTAGGGTCCAACTGGGATAGATCAAACTCAGGACGTTTACGTTTACTCTTCTCCCGAGCCAAACCTTTACCATAACGTTTCACAACCTCCTTCGCACGCCCCATTGGCAAACTTATATCTAAACCGAATAATTCACACAAATGGTTACCCGTTTATCGTCCAAATCGGGATTTCAAGCAAAGAACACCACCAATAACCACCACAAAAAAAACACCACATCATCATCAATTCCAGAATTTGGGGAACAACAGAACAACAACAGAAAATAAAACATTATGAGTGCATATTCAAGAAAATGAGTCGAGCCGAAGATCGAACTCACAAAAACTTGAATGGAATCAAGAAAAGTTGCTATAGACTTACCAAATGCTACGTAAGGATGATGATCGAATAGATTTACAGCCCAGAAACACCAGGATTGGCCCCCAAAATCCGACTTTTTGTCAAAATGGCCGCACCGAAGAATCTCTGATTCGTTAAATGCTGTGGATTGTGGGAGAATTTGGGTTATGGAAGTGAAAAGAGGGTGTTTAGAGCGTGCTAATGCAACTTGAATTACCCAAATTGGTTCAAAAACAAGGATTTTAGGTTTGCAGAAGGGGGAAAGTCGGGTGGCGGTTTGAAAGTTCTGAGAAAATGAGGGTTCATGCGTTGAAGGTCTATATATAGACGCTTTATGGACGCTCGTCCATCCTGACGGACGGGCGTTCACTTGGAAACTGTAGGAACTGGACGGGCGTCCATTAGACCGGACGCTCGTCCTGAGGTCAATTTTTGAAACAGGATTGGAGGGAATTTTCCAGACGGGCGTCCAAATACTTGGACGGGCGTTCACGGAAACAGAGGGCCGGACGGGCGTTCATTCATAATGAACGGGCGTCCATAAGAGAAACTCACACAATTCATTTTCCACACATAAGGTAATAGAATCGAAAGTTTTCATTAATACTTGATAAAATTCAAACGAGTACAATAATGAAATACGAAGACATAAAATAACTAGAAAAATTAAAAGAAAAACAACTAAAACAGTAGGTTGCCTCCTATTAAGCGCTTTCATTTTACGTCGGGGCTCGACGAAACAACCTAACTAACGCTAGTCTGCATAAATCTTGTCCCAATCCACCAAACGGATGAGACGGCGAAGCATATCAATAGCAGGAGGGAAATCATAGTCGTCTTGTATGCCCCAGTCATCTCCAGCCACCTCTAAACCTCTAAAATGTGAATCCTGTAGTACCGCCGCTAGATCCGTCGGCATAGGATCATTTAGGACCGTATATGGACGTCCTATAGCTTCCCGGAGCTCCTCGCAGTGAAATCACTACCTCCCGAACAGCGGGGGACAATGAGAACATAGGTGATGGTCTTCGTACGGGTACTAAGCTCAAAATCTACGTGCAAGACTATAGTGCCTCCCGGTCCATCGCCCACCGTAATCGGGGGATCCGACTAATGATGGGGAACTCCTCCGGAAGAACTCCGTAATCCATATCTAAAAAGCAAACTAACTGACAGATATAAACAGAAAAACTTAGTCAACTAAAACTTAATTAACTAAAACTTAAATAAATATAACACTAATAACCTAAACAGAATTTAACTAATATAATAAGGGATATCTAGGATGCCTCCTAGTTGCGCTTTGGTTAATGTCGTTAGCTCGACGCTGTATGAATCTAGCCTGGATCATGCCATTTGACTTTTCTGCCAGCCACTACTTCGTGTAAGCTCTGATCAGTAGTGTGGCCGCAGAAACAGCACTTAACACATAGGGTTAAATCTTTTATAGCTTTCCAAATACGTTTAAACTTCCCCATGGTTGACCTCTTCGTTTTATGAAGCTTCTGATGACATCTGCGTTGACGCTCCTTCCAATACTCTTCCATATCCCAACTACCAGCTAGAACCTCCTCAGATTGACCAATACCGTCATTCTCAGAAAACAGGTCGGGTGAAAAGTCGTCGAATTCTTCGACTTTTGTAGCACCACATCCAAGGATATCGAGAAATTTATAATCAAAGGCTTGTCTGTAGGTTCACCAATGTAGTGTTTGCACCTTTGACCATTAACTCGAAACGGTTGGTCTTTATAACCGAGTAGTTCTAGAACGCCTCCAGAATGATTTGGAGAATCTCAAATGGGCCGTACCAACGTGTCCTCAACTTCCCAGAAACAAATGTAACCTGGAATTGTATAGTAACACTCGCTCTCCGACTTGAAATTCTCTCTTCTTGATCTTAGCATCGTGGAGTAGCTTCATCTTATCCTTACTAATCCTGGCACTTTCGTAAGCCTGGAGTCTGAATTCGTCTAGCTCATGTAACTGCTGTAGTCGATGTTTTCCACAAGATTGGGAATCAAAGTTCAGAAACTTTATAGCCCAATAAGCTCTATGCTCTAACACGACAGGCAGATGACATGGTTTCCCGTAGACCATTTGATATGGAGATGTCCCCATAGGGGTTTTATAGGCGCTTCGTAAGCCCAAAGTACATCATCCAATTTCAAACTCCAAATTCTTTCTATGACTCGTTTACCGTTTTCTCCAGGATTTTCTTGATGCTCTAGTTGCTTCTTTCAACCCGACCACTAGTCATCGGATGATATGGTGTGCCGCTTTATGACGAACACCATACTTTTCAAGTACTTTCTCTAGGGGTCGGTTGCAGAAATGCGTCCTTTCATCACTGATCAAGGCACGTGGACATCCAAACCTCACGAAGATATTCTTCTTTAGAAATTTCATTACCGTCTTATGATCATTGTGAGGAGTGGCTTGAGCCTCCACCCATTTAGACACATAGTCTACGCGACTAAGATGTATTCGTTACCGCAAGATGATGGGAATGGTCCCATAAAATCGATACCCCACACATCAAAGACTTCGCATTCTAGGATGGGTTTCAAAGGCATGTCAAAACGCCTCGTCAGAGTACCGGTTCTTTGGCACCTATCACAAGATTTACAGAAAGCTTCTGTATCTTTAAAGATCGTAGGCCAATAGAAACCGGATTGAAAGATCTTAGCAACGGTTTTCCACGGACCAAAGTGACCCCCAGTGGGTCCACTGTGGCACTGCTCAATAATATCCCGTTGCTCAGATTCAGGAACACATCTTCTTAGCAAACCATCTTTACAGATCTTAAAAAGATAAGGTTCATCCCTAACGAAATATTTCAAATCAGAGAAGAACTTTTTCTTCTCCTGATAAGACATCTTTGGATCGAGATAACGGCCATGAAGGTAGTTTACAATGGAAGAATACCATGGAACATCAGGAGGACAACCGTCTATCAACATAATGTTTTCCAGAGGAAAGTAGAGATCTATATCATCTGCATCATTCTTTTCCTCGTTAAACATTCTAGAAACGTGATCAGCCACTACGTTTTCACTGCCCTTTTTGTCCTTAATTTGAACGTCGAACTCCCGTAGGTCGCATCCAACGTAGTAGGCGCGGTTTAGCCTCTTTCTTAGTCATCGATACCGCAAAGCAAATAAGTGATCGGTCCACACAATCACTTGAGCTCCCAACAAGTAACTACGAAACTTGTCCATAGCAAAAACTACGGCCAAAAGCTCCTTTTCGGTAGTGGTATAGTTAACTTGAGAGGGGTTCAATGTGTGACGGCGTAATAGATAGGTTGGAACTTCCCTTGATCTTTTGCCCTAGAACAAGACCAACAAGATAGTTTGATGCGTCGCACATAAGCTCAAATGGTAGGTTCCAAATGGGCGAAATAAGAATTGGAGCGATATTAAACGATCCTTAAGCTCCTCAAACGCTTGCTTGCGCATCTCATCAAAATTAAACTCAACGTCTTCCTTTAGTAAAGTGGACAGGGGCTTGGCTATCTTGGAGAAGTCTTGAATGAACCTTCTGTAGAAGCCGACATGTCCAAGAAAGCCTCTCACTTCGCGCACATTTTTAGGATAGCTCATCTTCTCGATGGCTTCCACTTTTGCCCTGTCAACTGCTATACCTTTGGCTGAGATCTTGTGGCCAAGAACTATTCCTTCATCTACCATGAAATGGCATTTTTCCCAATTAAGTACTAAGTTCTTTTCCACATATCTGGATAACACTTGATCAAGATTGTCAAGGCAATCATCAAAAGATTGACCAAAAACCGAAAAATCGTCCATAAAAATCTCCATACACTTTTCTACAAGCCCGTCAAAGATAGCTAGCATACATCGCTGAAATGTAGCTGGGGCATTGCAGAGACCGAATGGCATTCGTCTGTAAGCGAATGTACCATAAGGGCAGGTGAAGGTGGTCTTTTCTGGTCAGCTGGATCAATGGGTATCTGGAAGAATCCCGAATATCCATCTGGAAGAAGCGCAGAGAATGCGTGTCCCGCCGTACGCTCGAGCATCTGGTCAATGAATGGAAGGGGAAAGTGCTCATAGTTACTTCATTGAGCTTTCGATAATCGATGCAGACTCTGTAACCAGTGACAAGTCTCAATGCAATTTCCTCTCCCTTCTCATTCTTCTCAATCGTAATTCCACCTTTCTTGGGAACTACTTGAGTCGGGGAAACCCATTCACTATCCGCGATGGCATAAATGATTCCCATGTCCAGAAGTTTGATGATTTCCTTTTTAACAACCTCTTGCATATGAGGGTTGAGCCTCCTCTGGGGCTGTCTAATACACTTCGCACCCTCATTTGTCTTGATCTTATGCATACAGATGTCCGGAGATATCCCTCTGATATCTCCTACCTGCCAACCAAAGGCTTCTTCATTTTTCTTCAAGACGTTGATAAGTTTCATTTCCTCTAAACGAGAAAGCTTGGCAGATATAATCAGTGGAAGCTTGTCACCTTCTCTTAAAAACACATACTTGAGATGTTTAGGCAACGGCTTTAGCACTAAATCTGCAGGGGGGTCTTCTAAACTAGACTTGAGATCTCCACTTTTCAACTCAATATCGCTGAGTTTACTCTGTGGTCCCACTGCCAAAGCTTCTCCTTTGAATAATTCTTCCTCAAAATCAGCTGCTAATTGATCTAGATTAACCACACCATGAGTATTTAGGTTGTCAACTAATCGCTCGTACTCCGCTTCTACAACCATGACTTGTCTATCCATACAATCAATGAAATCATCTGTCATATAATCAATGGAAAAGCCGGTTGGGGGTCTAGAGGGTACTTGAATGGACTTTTAAGACATTGTAACTCACCTCTTGATCACCAACTCGGATAGTCACGTGCCCACCATCGCAATCGATGAGGGCTCTAGCGTAGATAAGAAAGGTCTTCCCGAATCGGGGGACGTTTTCATCTTTCTCCATATCTAAAACATACCAATCGACTGGAAAGGTAAATCTATCAATCTGAACCAAAACGTCTTTTAGGATCCCTGAAGCTTTCTTAGAAGATCTATCAGCGAATTGTAAACTCATAGTAGTGGGTTCTAGAAGGCTTTGTAAACCGAGCTGTTTGCATACAGACATTGGCATAAGGCATATAGAGGCACCTAGATCGCACAAATATTTAGGGAAAACTAGACCTCCCATTACTACTGTAAGTACGAACTTACCAGGGTCACCTCTTTTAATTGGTAAGTTTTCATAATTAATCATGGAACAATCCTCGCCAATTTGCCTTTCCATGCCTGCTAGTTTCTTTTTCGAAGACACAACATCCTTGATAAATTTTGTATACTTAGGCATCTCGACCAAGACATCTGATAATGGAAGATTCACCTGAGTATTTTTTAAAAGGTTTAGCACCTTTTCATACTTCTTATCCTCAATCAAGGGAATGTTGCTCTTTCTTGGTGGGAATGGAAGTTTCTTAAGGTCATCCTCAGAGAAAACCTTCTTTGAGGATGCACTAACAGCTCTGTCTTCCAGATCCTTCCAACGAACAGCTTTTTCAGATTTCTTAGTAGTCAGGGGATCAGCCTCCTGACTTTCGCTTGCTTTTTCGGGCCTCGAGGGATCACCACTTGAGGATCTCCAAATTTTCCACCTCTCGGGGATCAACCACCCGAGTTTTCTCTTGCAGTTGAGGGGAGTGTAGGTGCTCAGCTTCCCCTCCTGCCTTATCAATGGCAGGAGGGGCTAGTGGTTTCCCGGATGGGAAGGACCACTAACTTGAGTACCGCTCCTCAGATTCATTGCACTGGCCTCCTCTTTACCGTATTGAGTTGAGGGCACGAGGTCAGTACATGAGCCTTTGTTCAAGTCGGCTTGAGCAACTTGACCACCCTTTGGATTCTTCTCGGTGAAACCGGGCGCCTAAATTTCCCGGGGGTCTAGAAGCTAACCGCTCACCCGCCTTGCCCAATTTGTCTCTCGAGATTCTTCATTGACTCGTTTTGCTCCTCTAACTTGGCTTCAAGATTGTTAGATTGGGAGGAGCTTTGAGGGTTTTGGAAATTTGAAGAATAAGGGGCGGGCCGGGCCGACTTTGAAATTGAGAGTTTGAATTGGAAGGCCAGCTTCGATTGAATTTTTGCGTAGGATTGGAAAAATTCGAGTTTTGGTTCGATTCAACCCATGGGTTTCTATTGAAATTCGATTCGAATTAAAATTCGAATTAGGATTGAAATTTGAAGATGGATTAAACCCTTGGTTTTGAAAATTGCCCCGGCCAGAAACCGATTGAACCTTTGATTGTTCTCGCCATAGAATGCATTCACTTCCGCATTCTCGTCCGTTCATAGGACGAATTTAGAAGTGTGCCCCACCTCGTCACAATTCGACATGTGACTTGATTGTACCGTCCATAATCATGAACAAAGCATTCACTTGATAAGGTGCAAGGGGGATTAAATTGGCACCGGCCATTCATATGGCCCGTCCGACAAAGCAATTTTCACGCATGTAACCCGAGGGTTCTGTGGAAAAGAAGAAGTTTGATTTATCGGGTTTGGAATTTGAGATGGTGCCATCTCGCTTCGCAAAGATGGCGATCAAACTTTGCAAATTGACTTCCTCAACCTTGGGAGGAGGAGGAGCTTGAATTGCTTGATAAGAGGGGGCATAGTTATACTTTGCAATGTCCTCAAACAATGCCCATCCCTCATCGCGTGTTTTCTTCGTAAATGCCCCACCGTAAGAGCTATTGACCATGCCTTTTGTAAGCTCGGTCAATCCACCGAAGAATGTATTGACTTGCCTTTCCAAAGGGCAAGCCATGATGGGGACATTTTCTCGAGAAGAGACTTGAATCTCTTCCAACATTCAAAGAACGACTCATTTTCTTTCGATAGAATGTGAAAATGTCGTTCAAACACCGGGTCGTCTTTGAAGGCGGAAAGTATTGACTTAAAAATTCTCTTTCAAGTTCAGCCCGGTGGTGATAGATTCGAGAGGGAGAGAGGTGTACCACCTTTAGCCTCTCCCTTCAAAGAAAATGGGAAAAGTTTCAGCTTGATAGCATCCTCACTTACTCCTTGGATGCGTGTAGTCCCGCATATCTCTAGAATGTATGTAAGTGAGTATGCGGATTCTCCGATTGATAACCATGAAAAATAGATGCATGCCGCATCATCCGAATAAGTCCCGGTTTTAACTCAAAGGTTTGTGCAAGAATGGCCGGAATAACAATAGCCGGGTTGACTTTGACTTCGCCCGGCATGGCGTAGTCTCGCCAACGTACGTCTATTATTAGCGGCCATTATCACAAAATCGTGATTTCTCTTGCTAGTTGTTCTTCAAGATCTCGCTCGGCTCGTCTCGCGTAACCGCAGAACGGAAAATCCGCCTGTTTGGCCGGACTACGGTTCGCTCGGGGTCAGGGGTGTATAACAACGGTCCCTTTTGACTCCAAGTTTGCATAAACCGGACCAAAAACAAGTGGAACGAAACCTAAAAGCTACGAAAGTAAAAGCCTAAACTAAAATTGGAATCCCAAAGAAAAGAATGGGAAAGAAGAAAAGGAAACAAATAGTATTGAAGAAAACAGGACCAGACGGACGTCCAAAAGTTTGGACGGGCGTCCAGATGGAATTGAGATCGGACGGGCGTTTAGTGGTCCAACCGCTCGTCTGAAAGACAGAATACCTGAACGGGCGTCCAAATCTTATGGACGCTCGTCTAAGTGAATAAAAACAAAACAAAACTGATAATTGTCCAGCGGACGGGCGTCCAATATCCCAGACGCCCGTTTGGTAGAGGGAAAAACTAGAACAGAAGCAGAAATTTGCAGAAAAGTAAAGAAGGTAAGATAGAATGACAGAAAAACAACGAAGACAGACGATCTAATCTCCAAGGAAACTACTAAGGGAAAGTCTTAAACCCTAATTATCTACTTAACAACTACCTAAAACAATTATCAACTAAAAACAGGAATTTAAAACGAACTAAAATTAGGAAAAATAGAAACAAACAGAACAAAAAAAAAACGAAAAACAAAAACTAAACAACCGTCCGGTTCCCCGGCAACGGCGCCAAAAACTTGTCCACGGATTATTGCTAATGAAATAAACAAGTAATATAATTTATAATCCGGTTAACCCCAAGTATAAGGATCGTAGTACTAGTGGTTAATGCCGGGTCGATCCTACGGGGAACTGATGGTTGTTAATCCTAGTTTTTGCCTACCTAAACGATGTCACAAAAACTTAACTAAACAGGGAACTAAACTAGACAAATATGCTGAAAATAAACTAGACAGAGGACGAAATCCAAAGCTAGGAAGAATTGGTTGCGAACAAACTAAACTAATGTGGAGAAACAGTAATCTAAACTAAACAAATTCGAGTTCTAAGGATTAGATCAAATTTAAAACGGACAAACGAGCGAGTTGATCCACCTATCCAACAATTATTAACTTCCTATCTTGATTATATTTTCGTTTCTAACAAGTTGTGATGCATCTTATCAAAGGTATTAATTCCTACTTTCGTAGATAATTCGCCTATTAATTCCTATCTTTCGATTTACGGAAATTAACGCGTCATAAAATAAGCAAAGATGTAAACTTTAACGTTTTAACCTAGATATTCAACCTATCAACTTTCGTTTGACATAGATTAAAGATCCATTCCTAAATCATGGTGATCTAATGTTTATAAAGACTTTCATCAAATAGAAAACCTCATACATGCACATCTTTCGATATAAATGCAATTAACATCATAAAACATGATAAAGGAAACAACTTTGATTAGAAACTTACAATATAATCGAAGAAAACGAAGTCAACAAGTGTTGGATGGCTTCACAATGCTCGTTTGTAGAAGCTTAGCCTCTGAACATCCTCAAAGAACTCAAAAGTGCAGGAATTAAGAACATAAAACTACCTACTTTTATCTAGAATTAAAGTGTATGAAAACTGGAATAAAAGTGGTAAAGATGCAGCCTAAAGCCGCCCCTGATATTAGGGTTTCGAATAATGTCAATTGGTATCCCTAATGTGTGAAAATAGATGGGTATTTATAGCCTCCAAAGTCGGTTTCTCTAAGTCGGTCGGATGGACGAACGGTCACTATGGTGGACGCTCGTTCGCAATTATTGAACTCTCCTCAGACGCTCGTCCAGCTTCCGTTCATGCTCTCTCGTATCAAAATCGCTCTTCCGGACGCCCGTCTCGTTTTATCAAACGCCCGTCCACTCGGACGGGACTCGGACGCTCGTCCAATATGGCCCGAATGTGATTTTTGCATCTCTATCTCTTCTCTTCAATCCACCTCATCATTATCTCTTTCTTTAATCACCATATCTCGAATTTCATCTCTTTTGATCATCGCTGAACCTCATAATAATACCTATGAGACATGGAAAACATCGCAAACTGTAATAATATTCAAATAATCATATTTTAACCATGAAATCACATAAATATATCGATATTGCGATTAAGCCGTCAAAATATCGTTTACTAAATATTTCCGTATAAGACCCTATTATTATGCAAATTATACAAATAAAAGGGGAAAAACATCACAAAATATAACCTTATAAAGCATATAATTTCACCCTTAACAATCGTTATGTTACAGTTTATGTGCTGAAGGAATTCTGCTTAGTACAAGTTAGCAGAACTCAGAGGATTCAACACCCTGCTGAATTAGTCAGTGGATCAATGATAGGCAGTATAAAGTTATTCATGGCATATTTGGGGGCAAGATACCCCACCACCGTCAAAGTAAAGTACTTAAGAAAAGTGCTCAAAATAAAGAAAATTGCTTATATATAATTGAGCAGTGTACAGTTTATTTGAAATAAAATTTCAAAACAAAAATACAAGTTCACCGGTGGACCAATCTAAGCATCAAGAGCCGGACTTTGTTGCTCGGGAAGAGGAGGATCCGAGGTAGAAGGTTCGGACCCAGCAGGGGCTCGACGGTACCTAGCCCCCATATCCATCCCCTCTTGGAACTCCTTAATCCGAACAAAGTACATCACGTCTGCTAGTAAAATTTCTTATTGGTGAGGCTATCAGTGTAGAGCTCTGGAAACTGGGCCTTGTAGTCGTCCATGCCCAAGGAATAGCGCCGAGCACCGCAGGGGCAAGCCGTAGCGTCAAGGACTCGATAAACTCTGGAGAAGTCTTGTAATCCCGGATAGTCTGGGCAGAGGCCTCCTTAAGCTGAGTTGGGAAGGCCTGAATAGCCGCTTCCAGTCCAGCCACCTCAGATCGGACCATAGTGATGGCCAGACCTAGCTCAGCCTCATTCTTTAAGTGTTTATCCATGGCAAATTGAAGTTGGGCAGCGGAATCAGACTTTAAGGCCTCCAGCTTGTCCACTTGGGCTTGCAACTGCTTCTAGAGGTCCTCGACCTCCCCATTTTTAGACATCAGATTAGAGCCTTTTTCTCCAGCTCGGAGGTTGTCTCCTCAAACTTGGTTGAGAATATGGCAAGTCTCGAGAATACCTCCCGACCAACATAAGACCCCTACACCCATACGAGGTAAAATATGAGACTCATATCAAGAAAAGAGCAGAAAGCTATAAGGGAGCAAGACGCATATCTCATGGCCTCAAATCCAGCCTCAATTAACTCCAGATCAGACATCTTGGAGATCGCCTCTTTCTTTGCGGAAGCCTCCTCATCCTACTGAGCTTCGGAATCAGGTATGGAGCTTGGACAAGTTAGAAAATCACTAGTTTAACGCAACAAAATTTAAAATTTTAATTTCCGATCGCAAGATCAACTTCGTTTAATACAATAAACACGTTAAGTCGTTTGACGGTATATACCTTGGATGATCAAAAAGATCGACTCTTTGACCGTCAAGGAGAGTAGTATTGTGGGCAAGCCGTCCACTTGTCCGGCCTCTATCGATATCCCCACGAACTCCTCGCCGGAATACTCCTTGGATTGCTACTAGAAAAATCCGGTTGCTAGACCGGCCTTTTTCTCTCTATAGAACTCTCTACTAGAAGCTCTCTATTTTTTTCTCAAGAATAATTAGCTCTTGGAATTGTGATGTACAATAGAGCTAGCCAACCCCTTTCTTATATAGGTGAAAGTGGCGCTCCATTGCCTCCTAATCTGATTAGGAGAAGCTTTAGAAGATAGATGAAAGAGGAACATTTTCCTAATAAAATAAGAAAAATCACCTTGATTGATTTATCTCTTTTATTATAATATGTTATATTAAATAAATTCAAGATATTTCCAATATCTTATATTGAATATCTTTATCTAATTACCATAAATCTATTTTTCCAAAATCAATTAATATCCAAAATTGATATTATGGTAATCTTATTAATCAAATTGCACAATCCAAGTGTATCTAATACACTTGAAAATCTGCGCCCCTTTATGCCAAATATGAAAATGCCCTTCATACCTAACAATCATGAGATAGAATCTAGCAACACACCGTGACCCCCATCATCGGAAGAGTCAAAAGCAATGAGTACTACCTTTCAAGTGAAACAGTTACCGTGTAAATAGAATCCTATCGCTGTAATAATATCCATATGATCGTATCTCAAGTGTCAATACATTAACGATCGTATTTTATAATCTGGATAACATGCTCTCTCAGAATAACTCATTTACTCCCACTTTGAAAAGATTCTTGAGAGCTCGACATTCCTTATAAGAAGGCCATTTCGGATATTCACTCCCAATCATAGGATACGCGATTCCCAGATGAACAAACATGTATACTATGCATTCTTCAATATCACACCCAATCACTACCACATGATCGCCATGTGGCTAGAGGAAATCTTAATAGTGTCAAAGCATGACAATCCACACCGTGATGCCATAAGACTCCAGTCTTAGGATAATTACACATTACCACATATTGCGACACTTAATGTAAGTGGGTCAGTCTAACATACGCATTCTCTAATACACGTCCACATACTGTCCAAGTGTCTCTACACTTCGATAGACGAGATCTATCCATATCTTCAATAAGATAGAAGACATCCAATACATGCTAGTATGTCCCATTTGACAGTACATACGACTAGAGACATTTAAGCATCAAACTTGTCTAGGTGATTAGAGATCTCATCAACCATAATCGATATCATGGTTTCTCTATCACAATTTAATACTAACGACGTTACTATATATATACATTCAATAACATGATGATAAACAATATATAATAACAAAAGTGCTTTTATTAATCATAATAAATTTATTACATGAACTAAAATAGACTGTAAATGACCCGACCCGGTCGGATCTGGTCCAACCTGATTAGGTTTAGGACACATTTTCAACAATCTCCCACTTGGCCTAAAGCCAATCACCCATAGGACTAAGCCCATGCATGTGAACATGTTTCTCATACTTTGCTTGTGACAATGCCTTGGTTAATGGATCTGCTATGTTATCATCCGTGTGGACTTTCTCTATCTTTACATCTCCTCTATCAACTATCTCTCTAATAAAGTGATAGTGCTGTAGAACATGTTTGGACATCAGATGAGACCTTGGTTCCTTTGACTGAGAGATTGCCCTATTGTTATCACAGTACAGTGGGAATGGACCTTCAATGGAGGGAACCACACCAAGTTCAGTATTGAACTTCTTCATTCAAACTTCTTCCTTTGCCGCCTCCGAGGTTGCGATGTATTCAGCTTCCGTTGTAGAATCTGCAGACTCTTCCTTGGAACTCTTCTAGCTCACTACTCCGCCGTTAAACGTGAAAACAATCCAGACTGTGACTTCAAGTCATCCTTGTCAGTTTGGAAACTTGCATCTATGTAACCTCGTAATACTAAATCAACCTTCCCAAAAACCATGAACATATCCCTAGTACGTCTCAAGTACTTAAGGATATTCTTGACTGGGATCCAGTGACCATCACCTGGATTTGACTGGTACCTACTAGTCATACTAAGAGGGTACGAGACATTTGGTCTGGTGCACAGCATGGCGTACATGATTGACCCAATAGCCAAAGCGTAAGGCATCCTACTCATTTGCGCCCTATCCTTCTCTGTCTTTGGACACATTTCCTTTGACAGTTAGATCCAATATGACATGGGCAGCAATCCTCTCTTGGATTGCACCATGCAGAATCGTTTCAACATCTTGTCTATACAGGTGGATTGTGACAGACCAAGCAACCTCTTAGATCTATCTCTATAGATCTTTATCCCCGGAATATAAGCTTCTTCTCCCAAGTCCTTCATATAGAAGTTCTTGGATAACCAAGCTTTGACTGACTGTAACATAGGCACACCATTCCCTATGAGCAATATTTCGTCTACATAAAGCACTAAGAACACAATGGCACTCCCACTAACCTTCTTGTAAACATAGGGCTCATCTTCGTTCTTGATGAAATCAAACTGTTTGATTATTCATCAAAGCAAAGATTCCAACTCCGAGAATCTTGCTTTAATCCATAAATGGATCTTTGTAGTTTGCACACCATCCTAGCATCATTAGTTGTGAAACCCTCAGGCTGTGTCATGTACACATCCTCAGATAGATTCCCGTTAAGGAAAGTTGTTGTCACATCCATATGCCATATTTCGTAATCATGGTATGCTGCAATAGCGAGCAAAATTCTAATGAATTTTAACATGGCAATGGGTGAAAAGGTTTCATCATAGTCAACTCCTTGTCTTTGCTTATAACCTTTTGCCACTAACCTAGCCTTGTAAGTGACTACGTTACCGTCCATGTCGGTCTTTCTCTTAAAGACCCATTTACACCCTATATGAACTATACATTCAGGTGGATCAACTAAGTTCCAAACTTGGTTGTCTTTCATGGATTCCATTTCAGAATTCATGGCTTCTAGCCATTTCTCTTTGTCATGCCTTAATTACAACTCCTCATAAGTTCTAGGATCCTCATCTTCCATGAGATATAGGCCAGTGTACCTTTCAGACTCACGACATTCTTTGGTCGATCTTCGAGGTGCTAGTGTGTCAACGGTAGAGGTTGGCGTCACATTTGTTATATGGCGTCTCCTCTACTTCCATCAACTGACTGTTGTCCGTAAGTGGTTCTCGAATTTCTTCAAGATCAATCTTACTCCCACTGAACCTTTCCAGAATAAATTCTTTCTCTAGTAAGTGGGCAGTTTTGGAAACAAACACCTTTTGTTCTTCATTGTGGTAAATTGGTACCCTTTGGTTTCCCTAGGATAACCCACAAACAAAAATTTGTCAGATCTAGGTTATAATTTGTCAAGCATCATCCGCTTCACGTAAGTCAGACAACCTCAAGGTTTTAGATGACCCAGACTTGTTTTCCTTTTAGTCCATACCTCGTATGGTGTAGAATCAACCGTCTTTGATGGAACCTAGTTAAGTGTATATGATGCGGTTTCTAGAGCATACCCTCAAAACAATTTTAGGAGTACTGCGTAGCTCATCATGGATCGCACCATGTCTAGCAAAGTGTGATTTCTCCTCTCAGACACACCATTCATCTGAGGCATTTCGGGAGGGGTCCATTCAGGTAGAATCCCATTCTCCTTCAAGTAATCTTGAAACTCTCCATCTAGGTATTCTCCACCTCAATCGAATCGAAGTGTTTTGATTTCCTTACCTAGCTGTTCTCAACCTCACTTATGAATTCTTTGAACTTTTCAAAGGCCTCAGACTTATACTTCATTAAGTATACATAAGCATAGCGTGAATGGTCATCAATGAAGGTGTTAAAATAAGAGTATCATCCTTTAGCTTAAATAGACATTGCGCCACACACATCAGTATGTATGAGCTCAAAGAATTCATTGGATCTTATCCTTTTGCCATTAAATGGTGACTTTGTCATCTTGCCAAGTAAACAAGCTTCGCATGTATCAAATGATTCGTAATCGAAATGATCCAATAATCCATCTTTATGCAGCTTGAAAATGCGATTTTTATTTATATGGCCAAGTCTACAATGCCATAAGTAGGATTCATTCAAGTTATTTGTTTTGGATTTCTTGTTGTTTATATTAAGTATGTCAACATTCATATATATTATGTAGAGACCATTTCTAAGCATGCCAGTACCATAAAAAAATTCCATCATGTGAGAAAGAAAAACATTTATTCTTGAACGTAAAAGAAAATCCTTCAACATCTAATGTGGAAATGGAAATAATGCTCTTCGTAAGGGCGGGAACAAAATAACAGTTATTCAGTTCTAGTACTAGCCCACTAGGCAATGAAAGAAAATAAACTCCTATGGCTAGTGCAGAAACACTTGCTCCTTTCCCAACGCTTAGGTCCACCTCTCATTTCCTTAGTTCTCTAGTTCTTTTTAGTTCCTGCATATTCGTATAAATATGAGAACCACAACCAGTATCTAATACCAGTGGTTAGACTTAGAAGAAGTAATATTGATCTCAATCATAAACATATCTGAAGTCGAAGCATCAGTATGCCTCTTCTTGGTTCTCAAGAAGCCTTTGCAGTTTCTCCTCCAATATCCGGTCTCACTGCAATGGAAGCAAGCATCCTTGGATTTATCTTTAGCTCTTTTAGTCATTGGCTTAGGGGCAGCCTTCGCCTTTTTGGATTTTTTTGGGCTTTTGCCTTGCCCTTGCTAGAAGTGATAAGCAACACTTGCTTTCCTTTCCCTACAGTACCCTCAGTAGTTTTCAACTTGTTCAATAACTCCGCAAGGGAGCAATCTATCTTGTTCGTGTGGTAATTCATCATGAACTGCGAGTATGAATCAGGTAGAGATTGCAGAATCAAGTCAATACTCAATTCGTGTTCCAACTTGTGTCCAAGCTTATCAAGACTCTCTATGTACTCGATCATTTTAAGCACATGTGACCCCACACCAGTCCCAGATGCCATCTTACAACCAAACAGGGCCTTCGAGACCTCGTACCTCTTAGTGTAAGAATGAGAAGCATAGAGCTCCTTTAGTTGAACCATGATTGTGTAGGCGTCCATAGACTCATGTTGTTTCTGCAGTTCATGTGGCATAGAAGCAAGCATGATACATGTAGCATCAGTGCTGTCAGAACATTGCTTGTTGTACTTCTCGACAGCATCCGCAACCGCGCCCTTACAGGCTTTTCCGGTATGGGTTCGTCCAAGACAAAGCCAATCTTCTCGATGCCTCAAAAAGATTTTGAGATTTCTTTCTATTGGGAATAAAATTTATGTTTGATGATGATTCATTAGTTATTTAGTTAATGTTTTTAACCCCGTTGATGAAGTGTCATAACTAGCTGTTATAGTGCAAAGCTAAAAGACGTCTAGAAATTCATGTATAGGATTTACTATAGTCTGATAATTGTATAAGTAAATCAAACAAGCATTGTAATAGTTCTAGGGTCGAACTGCGAAAACAAGAAACTGACTTGATTATATTAAGAGAACTAAGTTTACAACTGCACATAAATCAGTTTGGAAAACTGACTCGAGCACACCTATAGAAACTGAAGAGGTAAGTTCGCTGAGGAACAGACTCGGTTGACTTATCTAGAAACTAAAGGCAGAGGGAACAAACTCAGATTAGAAGACTAGGGACCCAGACTCAGTTATTGAATATTGAAGAACTGAGGGTCCAAACTCAATTTATGAAGATTAAAGCCGAGACTATAATGTTGGAATTCAGGTAAGTCTGTGCTGGTCTGAGCTGACTTTATGGATCTTGTATGAAGACCTAAGATAAATAAGGACAATGATATCTTAGTTGATTTATGAATTATGGTGTACTCTGATTAAGTTAATAATAGTCAATGAAGAATAGAGTACTGAGCTTTATAAAGAAGAGTAAAAACTCAGTTAATGCTCTTAAGCTAAAAACTGACTAAATCATATAAGACCAGTTCTCATGATGAGGTTAAGAGAAACTAAAGAAGAATCTGACCATCATAAAGTAAGCAATTTCATTGGGTAACAGAGATGTCATAAAGGACACTCATACAATAGAATAAGTAGTACCACCAACGGATACAAGGATTCAAATTCAAACGTTCAAATCTTCTAACCGTTGGTGAAACCCCTATAAATAGGTCACTTCTACCTTAAGAAGAAGTGCGGAGTTCTAAGAAATAATTACATTAAGAGAGATTCTACTAAAGGGAAAGTTAATCAAAAAACTCATGCTACATTTTACATTGCAAGATCAATAAATCTTTAAAATATTCACAAGAATTCAAAGAAACATCAAGACTCACACTTGAAGAAAACCAGAGCCGGAGCATATTATATATATTCTAGAAGAAAAAGTTCGAATCACAAGTTGAATCATAGTCATTGATTCAAGTCTCAACTTTGATTTGATCAAAGGTTTTACTATGAAACACCAAGAAGGTGGGAATGATAGTTGAGTGTAGTCAGGAAGATTGTGTTTGTGAAGAGCTGGTGAAGAGGCAATCCAACCCATCAAGGACTAGTGGAGCACACTTAGTTCAAACAGCAATCCCACATGTTGTAGACTGAAGGTGGAAGATTGGAAACTAGGGATTAGTGAATGACAATCCGTGTTTCAATTTACTTTGTGTCTTGTAACTGTAAACCTCAAGAACTTAGTGAATTTGGCCGCCAACATCACAGGGGAAGAGAGGACTGACAGGATTACAGCACTTGGAACCTCTATAAATTTTGTCTTATTTATTTATCTACTTTACGCATTTATTTACTGCATCTTAATTTATATTACATCAGATCACATACTCAGCAAACATTAGAAACTGAGTCAGCACATCACTGCATTTCAATTAGACAAGCTGATAACTCAAGTTTAATAGAAAGGCCTTAATTAATCCGCTTCTGGTTAACTCAGTTAGGCATAAGTTAGTCTTGACTTATACTCAGCTAAGTTAGCTTAACTCCGCACAAGTTTAAAGCCGAACTCAATCTATTCAAGATCCAGTTTTTGGGGACAAGTTTATTCACCCCCCTCTAAACTTGTCTTAGCCTTTCCATGGGACCAACAATTCATATCGGAGCAGTTCTTCATTTTGGAGGTGATCCAAAGTTACTACTACTTCGAGTCTTTAGCTTGAGTAACCGATCTTCAGTTATTGCATCATGGAATCACATAATAACTTTAGAAATATGCTTAGTTGATCATTTTTAATATTTGATGAATACAGAAGTAAATTTCAGGCTTTGGTAGCTAACACTCAAGAAAAGTTGATTGAGACATTCATTGAATATCCATTCATTACAAACAATGAAGAAAATCTGAAATACTACCCTTAAGCTTTGGCGGAAATGATCATGGTGAACGTGATGAAGAAATCATACTTTTTGGAAAGAATCTGATGTGCAACTCTTCTGGATCAAATAAAGGCAAGCAGATAATGGAATATGAGGTAAATGCTTCTACATCCAACACTTACATTTCCATGAACAATCATAGAAATGAAGATTTCAATGAAAACTTGGACATACTCATAAAGGAATTAGAGGAAATTCAAAAGAATTATGAGAATGTCAAAAAGGAAAAAAGAATTGTTGAAAAATGAAGTTCTAAGATTAAATGCTGAGATTAACCTTATCAAGGCTAACAATGGAACCAAGGAGAATTGCTCAACTGATGAACTAACAGAGGTAATAAACATCAAAGAATCATCAGTTGATCCAATTCCTAATGTTCAGTTCAAACCAGGAAAACCATTTGGAGATAGAATAGGTTTAGGGTTTGACAATCAATAGAATTCTAAGTTCAAATCTAGTTCAGTTGCGCTTAAATTTGTGACTGCACAAGAGTCAAGCACTAAGAAAACTGATGAAGTTGTTAGAACTGACAAAGACTCAACACAACCTCGATCTAAAACTGACAAAACTGTAACATCTGTCAGTGGCAAACCACAAACTGATAGATTCAACAGAAAAACTCAGAAGGCTGAAAAGGGCACAACTGATCAGAGATCAGTTAAAAGAATATTCAAGTCATATTCATCAATGAATGATTACCATTCATGGAATAACAGATTCAGGGGAAAAGGAAGACTCTTTCCTACTGATGAAGACTGGAATGCACCTATAATTGCTAAAAAATCATATCAGTTTCACAAAATGGATGAACAAAAGACTGTTAGACCAAAACAGCGCAATTTTGTGAAAAACGACTTTACTCTGTCAAAATGTCAAGAAAGGCATACAAGTAATATGAAGATTAAAGATAAGATCGACGAGTCATCATCAAAGAATCGTATTTTCAACTGAGTTTTGAAACTGATCAAAAGGACAACTGATTCAAGCTTTGGATAAGATCAAAGCTGGACCTTTACAGCTGGAGATACACCGTATCAACTACAACTACTGATACAAGCTATAGATGGCAGAAAAGATGTGACCTACATTGATCTCAACCGTCCATCTTCTCCACTCACCATGTTTTTCGCAATCTCAATGCCAGATGTTATTTGTGACAAGATGTCTTAAAACTCACTCAAAACCTTCTAACTACCTTATCTTCCACCTGTAAATATCATCATATTTACCCCATCAATTTCTTACAATCAGTTTTTGCATAATCTCCCTCTTGAACTTTTCTCTAATTTTCAAGTATTTCTAAATCCAATTCAACCTTCAGAAATCATGACTTTTACCAGAATTGAACCTGGAATGATCATTTCACTTGATCAATGTGTTGCGAGATATACAGATCAAACACTAGCCCAGAAAATATCAGAGAAAATCCGAAAAATCAAAGGACTGGAACAAGTGTTCAACATTAATCTGGAGAGTGTATGTCTGGACATCATCGGCGATTTCTATGAGTTTGGAAGCAAAATCAAAGAAGATGAAAGGATTTTTACCAACACTACCAAGATTAATGCGAAAGAAATAAAGGTCACTGAGGACCTTTTTGTAGACATCATTGGCTTTGAGAAATCTGGATATTCTTGAGTCTTGATAGTAACTAAAGAACAAAGGGAAAAATTGTGGAAAATCATCGCAATTAAATGAGACTCAAATGTTTTGTTATCTAGAAGTACAGGACTTCTCAAACCAAAATTCAATTCTCTAACCAAGATGCTCGTAAATTGTATAATTGGAAACGAAGGCGATTTCAGCAATCTTTCTGGCACAAAATTGGCTTGTTATATGTAATCTGGTTTGAAGAAGATTTCAATTGGCAGAGGTACATTTTGGACCAATTGATAGCACAATATTCTGATGTTCCCAAGAAGAAAACTGATGAGATGAAAGGAAGATTTTATCATAAGAAGACTCTTGCACTATTGGCTCAAAGGATTATTCACCATTTTGGAATTGACAGAAGAGGATCAACTGCAATTGTTGATGGGAAAATTGTAGCTAAAGAAAAAAAATCTAGAAATAGGAAAGCTGAAGGCTCTGATATTGAACCTAAAAAGAAAAGAAAGAGGTCATCTAAGAAAATGACCACGACTGAAGCACTAGAAGATCATGAGAGACTAAAGGAGAAAAAGAGAAAATTGGAAGCTTCAGTCAAAGCAAAGGTTGATAAAGTAACTGAGAAAATTATGGAGCCTTCCCCAGCAAAATCTGCTACTTCAGTTCCTGAAAGTCAAGCAAAGAAACCTAGAACTGAGGAAACCCCCACAAAACCAGTCACTGTTGAGAGAGAAGTTGTTGTTGAAGAACAAATAGTTCCATCACTTCCAGAAGCTGACACTCAGGGGGAAAAACCCTGAGAACTGAGATCGATGATGTGGAAACTGACAGTGAGGAAGAGCTGATTGGATCTGAAGTAATGTCCATGCTCAACTTTATTGCTAAGTCTAGATCAACACCATAAAAATTAGCATCTAGACTTGAGTATGAAGAGTCAATCAGTGAATTAGAAGCTTCTCAGTCGGAAGGAAAATAAGTTGCTGAAGTTGAATCTGCACCAGTACAAGTCATTACTCTGATGAACTTGTTAATGAAGAAGAAGCTGAAAAGAAAGCTGATGATAGTGAAAAAGAAAAGGAACCAGTTGCTGACTGGAAATTGATCAAGGAACTTGTTGCTGAACCAAGTGAGCTTCAGGAAACTGAATTAAAAGAAACCCTGAACAAACTGTTGAACTTATAGCTAAGTTACGCGGAAAAAGAAGTTGTTGAACGAATCCGAAAACTGAGCAAGTTTTTTTTGTTCCAGAAATTGAAACTGAATCATCTGTCATCCAGTTGTTGCTGAGAGAGAAGCCATCAAGACTGGAATTGAAAAGGTTGAATAGAAAGATGATCCTCTAGTTGAATCCAATCGGGGACTCCTAGAGAAACTGAAAATTTTACAACCCAATATGTTCCATCCGTTGATATTAGGAAACTGATTGAAGCTGACTGTAGAATACTTGATGCTTATCAACACTGGAAGTTCAGCTCGATTGAAAATCAAAGAAATCAACATGATGCAATGGAAAGTACAGAGAAATGGGTCTTCAATTTGTTCAACATTACTCATCTAGCTCAACTATTCAACTCTGAAGAATTTTTGAGTAATGGATACTCCTTGATTAGAAACAGGTATTGGACGAAGTTTAACGGAGAAACTTCTAGATCAAAGAAGGATGATAATGACGACGATGACGATTCACAGGGAGATCCTTATTTACAGAAAGGGATTCTTGCCTCACTTCAAAAAAAGAAAGCATGAAAAGATGTCACTGAATATTCTGATGAAGAGAACTCAGAAGGAAGTAGTGGAGATTCAGACTCTAAGACTCAGTATGAATCAAAAAATGAAGAGAAAGTGGCGTGAACTCCGAATGGTTAACACGACATTAATTAATTGGATCATTTATTGATGGTAAAATAGATGAATAAAAAGATAGATAAATGAGAACCTTGACCTCTAAGTAAATTATACTTAGCAATCTCGGTATAACCTTTACCCTTAGATAACTTGTATCTAAGAACTCCGGTATAGAACTCTCAAGACCTTCTCCGAATCTTGATAAGTTCGGGATCAAATTCTCTACACAAGAACTCTCGACACACTTTAAAAATGAAATGTATTTGATATCCTAAATATATTAATTCTTTCAAGTTACAATAGAGTTTATATTTGCAGGACAAAAGTAAATTATAAAAGAAGATAAAAGGTGTTGAAAATGGCGCCATTATTGAGCTTTGTCCATGTTCAAAGTATCTTCATAATGCCATGTATCTTGAATGTTTCAAATGGAATGTATCTTGATTCATCCAAGCTTGAAATCCCTTCACAAATGGCGCCACCTTCACTAAATTTTCAGCCACTCATTTTCAGATTTATATGCTAATTAATATTTAAATAAAAATCTTATAACATATTAAAATAGCTAATCTTAAAATGGTGTTATTTTCAGATATATAATGAGCTAACTTCAATCTATTCCGCGTGCATAAAAGATGAGTTTAACTGGGATATCTTCAACTGTTTGTGACTCTTCATATGCCATATTAATGTCGCATATCAAAACATTCATGGCCTCTCGGACTCTCTTTGCTTGAAGTCTTGTTATTGGACCATCGGTAATTATTAACGGATCTTGACTGCGTATAGATGCCAGTGGTGAAAGAATATCATCATGATTCATATCAGTCCCTCCCGGTTGCGAAGGATTTCTCCTCAAATCAAATCGGTTGTCGAGTGAGTTAACTCGGCAACATTGATTGTGTTGGAGACGCCATAATCGTCCGGAATAGCTACTTTGTAGGCATTATTATTAACCCGTTCCAACACCTTGAATGGACCATCACCTCGCGGATGCAGGTTAGTTTGGCGTTTGTATGTGAATCTTTCTTTCTGGAAATGTAGCCAAACCCAATCTCCGGTTCAAAGATGAATTCCTTACGACCCTTGTTCGCATGCTTTATATAACGTTGTTTTTGGGCCTCCACGCGTTGTCTAGCTTTGGTGTGTAATTCTCGGACCATATCAACCTTACGATCTCCACCAATGCTCGCATGATCGCCTAGAGGAATGGAAACAAAATCAAAAGGAACATTAGGATTGAATCCATAGACGAGCTCAAAGGGAGAGTATTTAGTAGAAGAATGAACACATCGGTTATAAGCAAATTCAGCAAATGGTAAACAAGATTCCCAATTGTGTAAATTCTTTTGCACCAAAGTTTGAAGAATTTGACCAAAACACGATTAACCACCTCAGTTTGGCCATCTGTTTGTGGGTGATAAGCAGTAGAATACAAAAGTGTCGTGCCTAATCTCATCCATAAGACACGCCAGAAATGTGAAACGAACTTAACATCACGGTCGATACAATTGACTTTGGAAAACCATGGAGATGAACAATTTCTTTAAATAATAAATCCGCAATGTGTGAAGCATCATTAGTTTTAGTACATGCCAAGAAGTGTGCCATTTTTTAAAAATGATCAACCACCACGAAAATTGAATCCTTACCCGACTTGGAACGTGGTAAACCTAAGACAAAATCCATTCATAAATCAGTCCAACGGACAATGAGGAATTGTCAAAGATGTGTACAAACCACGAGGTTGAGACTTAGATTTGGCCTTTCGACAAACAAGACATGATGAACAAATACGGTGAACGACACGTTTCAATTTTGCCATAAGAAATGAGAGGCAAGCATATCAATGGTTTTGTAATCTCAAAGTGACCCATCAAAACCCCACCGTGTGCCTCACGCACTAAGTGCTCACGGATAGAACTTCGAGGAATACATAAATGATCCCCACGAAATATAAAACCCTCGTGTCTATAAAATTTCCCTTGTGCCACGGTCGCAGTTGCGGCAAAGATATCTTTAAAATCCAAATCAGATGCATATAATTCTTTGATGTGTTCAAAACCGAGCACACGTGTTTGCATATGTGTGATCAAAGTGTACCGTCGAGACAGTGCGTCAACCACGATATTGTCTTTACCCTTTTTATACTTAATGATATATGGAAAGACTCGATAATTCCATCCAACGAGTGTGATGTAAATTAAGTTTTCTCTATCCTTTTAAGTATTTTAAGGATTCATGGTCGGTGTGAATCAAAAACTCCCAAGGGCGCAAATAATGTTTCCAAACATGCAAACATTGAACTAAGGCATACAACTCTTTATCATACGTAGCGTAGTTTAAATGCGCACCCTTAAGTTTTTCACTAAAATAAGCAATTGGACGACCCTCTTGGAGTAAAACACCACCAATACCTACCCCCGAAGCATCACACTCAATTTCAAACATCTTACAAAAATCAAGAAGAGCAAGTATAAGAGCAGAAATAAGTTTTTCTTTAAGAGTTTCAAAAGACTCCCTTTGTTTTGGACTCCAATGGAATGAAGCATTCTTCTTCACAAGTTCATTGAGTGGTGCGGCCAAAGTGCTGAAATCACGTACAAATCGTCTATAAAAACTTGCCAACCCATGGAAGCTGCGTACATCCGTGACGCAAGTAGGTTCCGGCCAATCAGCCACTGCTTGACCCTTCTCTTGATCTACTTCGACACCTTGTGCACTAATAAAAAAGCCAAGAAACACAATTCTATCCATGCAAAAGGAACATTTTTTTAAGTTAGCATACAATTGAGCATGCCAAAGTGTATCAAAAAATCATGTAAATGATCAATATATGAATCCAAATCGAGACTGTATATTAGTATATCATCAAAATAAACTACCACAAAATGGCCGATAAAGTCTTGTAAAATATCATTCATAAGTCGCATAAAAGTGCTCGGAGCATTAGTTAACCCAAATGGCATCACTAACCACTCATATAAGCCAAACTTTGTTTTAAAATCTATTTTCCATTCGTCACCCTCACGAATTCGAACTTGGTGATAACCTCTGCGAAGATCTACCTTACTAAATAATTTAGCACCATGCAATTCATCCAACATATCATCTAAATGCGGAATGGGATAACGATACTTAACTGTAATTTGATTGATAACACAACAATCTGTACACAATCTCCATTTACCATCTTTTTTTGGCTCAACGATGACAGGAACCGCACAAGGACTCATAGATTCTTGGATTTTACCTTTGGAAAGCAACTCTTCTACTTGCCTTTGTATCTCCCGTGTTTCTTCCTAATTTGCTCGATAAGCCGGACGATTTGGTAAAGTAGAATATGGAATAAAATCAATATGGTGTTCAATACCCCGCAATGGTGGCAATCCGGACGGTTCATCCTTTGGAAAAATGTCAACATATTCTTGTAATAGAGAGATAACAACACTAGGCAAAAAAACCCATCAAATTAGAAACAACCAATAAACAAGGAGATGAAACATAAAGGGGGAGGCCGAGTTGTCCTCAAAGTGGTGGGAGTGTGTCATTGTGGTGTAGGGTGAAACAGTTGTATCTTTAAATATGAAGAAGAATGCAAAATTTTCAGGTTGTCGTGAAGAACTTCCTAATGATGTCTCACGTTGAAATAATCCACCATTTTTTTACCCTCGCTGATGGCACCCTCACTTACCTTTGATTTTTCAACTTTCCGACCCTCAAAAGGTACTAAAGCACCCACTATGTCGGTCTTTTTTCTACTAAATTTTTTCCTCATTTCTATATTGAACGCCCTCATTTTTTTCTCCCGACCGTCAGAAGTTTTATTTTCAACTGTCACACCCTCTTTTTTATTTTTCGCACCCTCACGGTTCTTGGCAAGGCGAATCTCTTCGGCACGTGTTTCTTGTGGAGACAATGAAACAAGTGTGTGATTTTGCCTTTAAATGTCAACATGTATTTATTCGCAAAACCATCGTACATCACCCGGCGATCATATTGCCATGGACGACCGAACAAAATGTGTGTAACGTGCATAGGAGCCACGTCACATAATACCATATCATCAATGCTTGTTTAGTAACATGAACCTCGGCACAATCATTTAACCAATGTAAACAATACGGATGTGGGTGCTTGGATGTTGTAAGACGCAATTTTTCCACTACTTCATTACTAACGACATTAGTATAGCTTCCCGAATCAATGATCAAGCTACATATTTTTCCTTCGACGAAGCAACGAGTTTGGAAGACATTTTCTCGTTGTATATCATCTTCTAACTTAGCCTTGGCGCTGAGTGATTTTTTATGACCAAATATGCACCATGTGTATCAAGACTTACTTTTGTATGAACATATTCGTTATCGGATTCATCCTCTAGGTCAGCCGAGTCTTCCTCATTATCGGACTCCGATACATACAAATTTTCACCCACGGAAATCATAGTACGTTTATTACGACATTCAGATTGTTTATGTCCCAAACCTTTACATTTAAAACATTGTATTTGACTTGAAGGTTTGCGACCCGTATCTTCGGATTTGCCTTTATTAAATTCCCTAGCCTAGGGGGCATCCTTGGGACCGTCAATATATGGTCGAGGAGGCATAAAATGTACAGAATTGTACGTAGAAAACTTACCACCATCTCCCGTGGACTGAAACTGTGCAGAACGATAAGAAGATGACGATTGAGTAGAAGACTTAGTAAAGTGAGATTTGTTCTTCAAATGTTTTTCCACAAAGGTAGCCGCATGTACCATCGCCCCTAAAGTCTCACAATCTTTCAATCCCACTTCATAAGAATTTTCAGGCCGTAAAGCAGTTGCAAACCAAGCCATCTTTGCTTCCTCACTCTCATCCGTGCACGTTCGAATCATTGTCAATTTGTGAAATATGTACATGAATCGTTTCTGGATTATAACTAGAACCCCCTTTTTTCTGGATCCACCTCACATCAATAACATGACCCCTACAGCCGATAGGTAATTTTCGGCCTACAACCAAAATGGAAACCGAGGCATTCGTGGTTCAAAAATGCCGAATCGCGCTTGAATGATCATTTGTCAAGACTTTTCGGAGTAAGTTCCATGGCTCTAAATAAAAAAAAATCCTATTTTAATTTTGAATTCAAATTAAGAAATAGAATTTTAAAGAAAAAGAATAAAATTAAATAATAAAACAAACCTCATCTCTTGATACAGTTCATCAACCGACATGTTCCCTTGTTTCAAGATTTGTAATTTTCTGAATTGTTCACAATGATATGAAGCCGGAACAAATCATCGTTGCATTTCATGTTTTAATTCAGCCCATGTAGCAATAGGCACATCTCTTCGTCTAATTCTATTCAAGTTAAATTGTTGAAACCATAACGATGCATAGCCCTCAAACTCAAGTGTAGCCAAATTGATCTTCTCCATCTCAGTGTACGTATTACAATTAAAAATCTGATCAAATTTTCGTGCCCAGTCTAGAAAAACTTCAAGATCATTCGTACCTTTAAATTGTGGAATCTTCATCTTGATATTGCGGAGATAATTGCCACGATTTTCACGATCCGCACCCGGGGCAACCTGCGCATCAACTAATTCCGCCGCATTATCAGGCGGATGTGACCTAGGTAGACCACCACCATGTGCATCTAAATTAGGATTACCAGTCAACAAAGTTGTAAGTGTGGCTATTCTAAGAGCTTCAATTTGTTCCCGTGTTCTGAGATTCTCCTGCTGTTGAGCCCGAATAAAAAGGGTTGCAGCCGGAGTAACATTCTCATCTTCATTTGCCATTATAAACCTCACAAAATCACCCATGTTTTCACTCCCTCACAAGAAGTGATCGATCGTAGAACAAATCAAAAAACACAAGCAAAATCAAAACTAAACAAATACGAAGAACTGAGACAAGTATCCAAAGAGAAAAGAAAAAAAAATTTATAGATGGAGTAGGTAGAATGATAGAAGCTATAGTGTGGGGGGGGAGTACCACGGTTTTAGGTGTATTGTGGCACTATTATCCGGGGAAACTTTGGGCTGGAGGACTGTGTTAATTGCAACTATTTTGGGTGTGCCGTTGCAATATTATCCGGGCTAGGCAAAACAAAGGTATATGACAGATTTGTAACAATGACTTACGGTGGAGAGTGTGATCAAACGATGCAAAATTCGGAAAAACTCAAAGAACGAAAGTTGTGGAACAGGAAATTTTCAATAAGGTCACCAAGTTTGAGGAAATATGGAATTTTCTAAGACCCTTAAAAAAAATCGAAACACAGACTGTCCAATTTTTTTTTCTTTGATACTTGGCCAAGTGCTTTTTAAAAAAAAGTGAAAACGAAAATGATACTAGAAATACCAACAATCCGTAGTCTCTGATACCAACGGGCGTGAACCCCGAATGGTTAACACGACTTTAATTAATTAGATCGTTGATTGAAGGTAAAATAGTTGAATAAAAAGATAGATAAACGAGAAACTTGACCTCTAAGTAATTTATACTTAGCAATCTCGGTATAACCTTTACCCTTAGATAACTTGTATATAAGAACTCTAGTATAGAACGCTCAAGACCTGCTCGGAATCTTGATAAGTTCGGGATCGAATTCTCTACACACGAACTCTCCACACACTTTAAAAGTGATATGTATTTGATATTCAAAATTAATTCTTCCAAGTTACAATAGAGTTTATATTTATAGGACAACAATAAACTATAAAAGAAGATAAAAGGTCTTTCAAATGGCGCCATTATTGAGCTTTGTCCATTTCAAAGTATCTTCATAATGCCATGTATCTTGAATGTTCCATATGCAATGTATCTTGATTCATCCAAGCTTGAAATCCCTTCACAAATGGCGCCACCTTCACTTAATTTTCAGCCACTCATTTTCATATTTATATACTAATTAATATTTAAATAAAACACTTATAACATATTAAAATAGCTAATCTTAAAATGGTGTTATTTTTAGATATATAACGAGCTGACTTCAATCCATTCCACGTGCATAAATGATGAGTTTAACGGTATATCTTCAACTGTTTGTGATTCTTCATGGGCCATACTATTGTCGCATATCAAAACATTCATGGCCTCTTGGACTCTCGTTGCTTGAAGTCTTGTTATTGGACCATCAGTAATTATTAACGGATCTTGATTGGGTATAAATGCCAATGGTGAAAGAATATCATCATGATTCATATCAGAAAGAAGGATATCAGTCTCCGCGACTGACAGATATGTGCTTGAAATAGCTAAAGCTGAAGCTTACCAAGCCAAAGCTGACAATGCTAAAAAAGAAAATGATTATAAGTCACCAGTAAGAGAAACTGATTCAGCTTGAAGAAAGAAGGAAGTTTGAGGACTACAAAGAAAAGCTGAAAAAAATCGCTTCTTCTCCTCTCAAAGAAGTAAAGATAGCTGAGGTTGTTGCAAACAAGCCTCAGATTGAAGCTGAGAAAGTACCTAGAGCTAAAAAGGCAAAATTGAAGAAAAGGAAGCTAAACTGGAAAGGAAGTACCGACACAAGATGAGATCATCAAATACTATTTTAATGAGCTAGTGAGGATACATAAAAATTATTTAAGTGTTTTTGGAAAAGTGTTAAAGTCAAGGAGGAAAACAAAAATGAAAGAATCAATATGGAAAAGAAAATGGAGAGTGTCAAAGAGGACTACGACAACACTTTGATTGAAATTCAAAAAACAACCATTGAAACTGATGCGAGGAAAACTGAAACACAAGGGAGATTGAAGGCATTCTTAACAATATGCTCGACAGAATGCTTCTACTTGAAAATGCAATCAAAGACTCAGTGGTTGTACAGACTATATTGGCATCAAATCAGCAGTACTTAAATTCTTATATCAGGAGCTTGATCAATAAAGATGATGTCAATAAGGAGGAAAGTATGGACCTTTTAAAAGTCAATGCACATGATATGCCAAAAGTTCTTGAAGCATTGATGAGAAACCGATCGAAGTCAAGAAAGCTAGAGGAGATTTTAATGATGAAGAAATGGAGCTGATTTCAAAGTTCTCAGAACCAACTGCGAAAAGACTTGGTCTAGATTCACAGCTATACAATATTTTCAGAGAGCTGCCCGCAAAGGAAGGTGAATCAAGAGAACAAGCCTTAGAAATTTTTCTGAGCATGCAAAAATTTCTTCTGCATTACTGTCACAAACTGAGCAAATAGGAGAAAACAGGTTCTCAAGCAAAAGCTTCAGGAAATTTTGAAAAGACTGAACCAAAGACATTCAAGATTTACTGAAAACAGTCACAAGCGAAAGATTAAGAAGTATTGTATTTGTATTTGCTGTATTGATCAAGAGCAAGATTTTTAGCAAACAGAACATGACCAATTCATGGAACATACGGGCAAACATCCATGCAATTGAGAGCACTTCAACAAATGACGCTATGAGAGAGCTTGCAGAGATCTATGACATCAAATCAAGTGGAGTTGACCAAGGGAAAGGAAACTGGAACTTAGTTTCCTTTCTTGTATTGTATTTTAATACTATGTACTGTAACTCGAGTATCATCAATAAAATACTCAGTTATCTTTTTCCATTGTTTTTAAGAAGGGTATTGACATCATCCAAAAGGGGGAAATTGTTGAGAATAAAATTTATGTTTTGATGATGATTTATCAGTTATTTAGTTATTGTTTTTAACCCCGTTGATGAAGTGTCATAACTAGCTGTTATAGTGCAAAGCAAAAAGATGTCTAGAATATCATGTATAGGATTTACTACAGTCTGATAATTATATAAGTAAATCAGACAAGCACTATAATAGTTTTAGGGTCATAGATGAGAAAATGAGAATCTGACTTTATGTTATTAAGAGAACTGAGTTTACAACTGAAGATAAATCAGTTTAGAAAACTGACTCAGAGCACACTACAAAAACTGAAGAAGGTAAGTTCACTGAGGAACAATCTCGCTTGACTTATCTAGAAACTGAAGACTGAGGAACAAACTCAGATTAGAAGACTGAGGGGCCTAGACTCAGTTATTGAAGATTGAAGAACTGAGGGTCCAAACTCAGTTTATGAAGATTAAAGCCGAGACTATAAAGTTAGAATTCAGGTAAGTCTGTGATGTTCTGAGCCAACTTTATGGATCTTGTATGAAGACCTAAGATACATGAGGACAATGATATCTTAGTTTATTTAAGAATTATGGTGTACTCGATTAAGTCAATAATAATCAAATGTAGAATAGAGTACTGAGCTTTTTAAAGAAGAGTAAAAACTCAGTTAATACTCTTAAGCTAAAAATTGACCAAATCATATAAGACCAGTTCTCATGCTGAGGTTAAGAGAAACTGAAGAAGAATCTGACAGTTATAAAGTAAGCAATTTCCTTGGTTAACAGAGATGTCAGAAAGGACAATGACATACAACATAATAAGTAGGACCACCAACGGATACAATGATTCAAATTCAAACGTTCAAATCTTCTAACAGTTGGAGAAACCCCTATAAATAGGTCACTTCTACCTCAAGAAGAAATGCAGAGTTCTAAGAAATAATTAAATTAAGAGAGATTCTACTAAAGGGAAAGTAAATCAAAGAACTCCAGCTACATTCTACATTGCAAGATCAAGAAATCTTCAAAATGTTCACAAGCATTCAAAGAAACATCAAGACTCACACTTGAAGAAAAACAGAGCATGAGCATATTATATATATCTAGAAGAAGAAGCTCGAATCACAAGTTGAATCATAGTCATTGATTCAAGTCTCAATTTTTTTTATCAAAGGTTTAGACTGTGAAACACCAAGAAGGTGTGAAAGACAGTTGAGTGCTATCAGGAAGACTGTGTTTGTTAAGAGCTGGTGAAGAGGCAATACAACCATTCAAGGACCAATGGAGCAAGCTTAGTATAAACAGCAATCCCACCTATTGAAGTCTGAAGCTGGAAGATTTTGAAACTAGGGATTAGTGAAGGACGATCAGTGTTTAAATTTACTTTGTGTCTTGTAACTGTAAACCTCAAGAACATAGTGATTTTGGCCTCCTACATCATAGGGTAAGAAGGGACTGACAGGATTACACCACTTAGAACCTCTATAAATTCTGTCACATTTATTTATCTACTTTACGCATTTATTTACTGCATCTTAATTTATATTGCATCAGATCACAGACTCGGCAACCATTAGAAACTGAGTCGGCACAACACTTGCATTTCAATTAGACAAACTAATAACTCAAGTTTTATAGAAAGGCCTTAATTAATCCGCTGCCGGTTAACTCAGTTAGGCATAAGTCAATCTTGACTTATACTCAACTAAGTTAGCTTAACTCCGCACAAGTTTAAAGTTGAACTCAATATGTTCAAGATTCAGTTTTGGGACAAGTTTATTCACCCCCCCCTATAAACTTGTGTCAGCCTTTCCAATGGACCAACAATTGGTATCGGAGCAGTTCTTCATTTTGGAGGTGATCCAAAGTTACTACTGCTTTGGGTCTTTAGCTTGAGTAATTGATCTTCAGTTATTGCATCATGGAATCACATAATCACTTTATAAATATGCTTAGTTGTTCATTTTTACGATTTGATGAATACAGAAGTAAATTTCAGGATTTGGTAGCTGACACTCAAGAAAAGATGATTGAGACATTCATTGAAGATCCATTCATTACATACAATGAAGAAAATGCTGAAATACTACCCTTAAGCTTTGGAGGAAATGATTATGGTGAAAGTGATGAAGAAATCATACTTTTTGGAAAGAATCTGATGAGCAACTCTGCTAGATCAAATAAAGGCAAGCAAATAATGGAATATGAGGAAAATACTTCCACATCCAACACTTAAATTTCCATGAACAATAATAGAAATAAAGATTTCAATGAAAACTTGGACATACTCAAAGGAATTAGAGGAAATTCAAAAGAATTATGAGATGTCAAATAGGAAAAAGAATTGTTGAAAGTTGAAGTTCTAAGATTAAATGCTGAGATTAACCTTATCAAGGCTAACAATGGAACCAAGGAGAATTGCTCAACTGATGAACTAACAGAGGTAATAAACATCACATAATCATCAGTTGATCCAATTCCTAATGTTCAGTTCAAACCAAGAAACCCTTTGGAGATAGAACAGGTTTATGGTTTGACAATCAACATAATTCTAAGTTCAAATCTAGTTCAGTTGCACCTAAATTTGTGAATGCACAAGAGTCAAGAACTAAGAAAACTGATGAAGTTGTTAGAACTGACAAAGTCTCAACACAGCCTTGATCTAAAAGTTACAAAACTGTAAAATCAGTCAGTGGCAAACTACAAACTGACAGATTCTACAGAAAAACTTAGAAGGTTGAAAAGGGCACAACTGATCAGAGATCAGTTAAAAGAATATTCAAGTCATATTCATCAAAGAATGATTATCATTCATGGAATAACAGATTCGGGGGAAAAGGAAGACTCTTTCCTACTGATGAAGATTGGAATGCACCTATGATTGCTAAAAAATCATATCAGTTTCACAAATGGATGATCAAAAGACTGTTAGACCAAAACAGTGAAATTTTGTGAAAACTGACTTTACTTAGGCAAAATGTCAAGAAAGGCATACAAGTAATATGAACATTAAAGAAAAGATCGACAAGTCATCATCAAAGAATCCAAAAACTAATCAAAAATGACCCAAACAGATATGGGTACCAAAAATTTCTCAACTTGTTTTGCAGGAGAAAACCAAATGCTAAGCTGAGATATTGAGATTCAACTTAGTCGTATTTTCAACTAAGTTTTGAAACTAATCAAAAGGACAATTGATTCAAGATTTGGATAAGATGAAAGCTGGACCTTTACAGCTGGAGATACGCCGTATCAACTACAAGTAATGATACAAGCTACATATGGCAGAAAAGATGTGACCTACATTGCTCAACCGTCCGTCTTCTCCACTCACCATATTTTTCGCAATCTGAATGCTAGATATGATTTGTGACAAGATGACATTGATCTCAACCGTCCATCTTCTCCCCACTCACCATATTTTATCGCAATCGAATGCTAGATATGATTTATGAACCACAAGACAAAGTATAGATCGGGTAAGGCGTACTTCTTAGATGCCGATTCAATCTATATCCTAAGTAACAATCACTTTTTAGGTTTCATGTTAAATTATGATGACAAATAATTAAGTTGATCAGGTTTAATTACTCGTTTTAATTCCAAATTAGAGAATCTGACGTAGTCGAAGCCGGTCATAATTATGCCCTAAACTTCACCACACTCGGTCGACCGAATGACATGTCTCGGTCGACCGAGTGACATGTCTCGGCTGACCGAGTGGAGTTCTGCATAGGTACACATTATGACTACTTCTTAACGTTTCTAATCTAAACACATGGGTTCGTAATTAGTCTACATCGCGGAATCAATACAAGAAAACTACTCCATAATAAAATAAATCAGATCTACGAATAAAGATTGCATAATTGAAAAGTCATACCCTCGAAGATGAGAGTGACTCCCACTCTTTAATGCGCTCGCTAACCGGAGAATCCGATGAATCCACAATGAACGAACATAAAGAAAAGAAAAGAAAACTAAAACTTAAAAACTCAAATTGTATAAATTGTCTTGTGTTGTAATGGGTTTGTGTTCTCAATTTCGTAGCTGCTGCTTATATAGAGGATTTTGCCGACATAGAAGATATGCACACGTTTTAGGTCTGGATAGCTTCGGGTAACCGAACCACATGCCTCGGTCGACCGAATGAAGGGGCTCGGTCGACCGAGCCTCTCTCAGCACGTGTTTAACGTGTTTTCTCGTTAACTTGTTCCCCACTGCACTCTTCTATGCTGATCTGATTTTTCTCTTGATTAATGCTCCGATTTTCTTCCTTAATTTCTTGAGATCCACTGATTGAATGACATTAATCCTCTCGATTTATCACAATCTTCAAAATCAGTATTTATCGCACAAATAAATTGGTCTTTAATAATAAAAACAGCTAAATACCAAAAATCATATTAATAATCACTTAACATTAAATAATACGTATAAACGAGTGATTTAATATGAAATATATATAATTAACTCGATTTAAACAAGACATCTTAAAACTCTCTCAAAACATCTAACTACCTTATCAACCACCTGTAAATATCCTCATATTTACCCCATCAATTCTTTACAATCAGTTTTTGCAAAATCCCCCTCTTGAACTTTTCTCTAATTTTCAAGTATTTCTAAATCCAATTAAACCTTCAGAAATCATGAGTTTTACCAGAGTTGAACCTGGAATGATCATCTCACTTGATCAATATGTTGCAAGATATACAGATCAAACACTAGCCCAGAAAATAGCAGAGAAAATCCGAAAAATCAAAGGACTGGAACAAGTGTTCAACATTAATCTGGAGAGTGTATGTCTGGACAGCATCGGCGATTTCTATGAGTTTGGAAGCAAAAGCAAAGAAGATGAAATGATTTTTACCTACACTACCAAGATTAATGCAAAAGAAATAAAGGTCACTAAGGACCTTTTTGCAGATATCTTTGGTTTTGAGAAATCTGGATATTCTTGAGTCTTGAAAGTAACTAAAGAACAAAGGGAAAAATTGTGGAAAATCATCTCAATTAAAGGAGACTCAAATGTTTTGTTATCTAGAAGTATAGGACTTTTCAAACAAGAATTCAATTCTCTAACCAAGATGCTCGCAAATTGTATAATTGGAAACGCCGGCAATTTCAGCAATCTTTCTGGCACCAAGATAGGCTTGCTATATGTTATCTGGTTTGAAGAAGAATTCAATGGGCTTAGGTACATTTTGGACCAATTGATAGCACAATCTTCTAATGTTCCCAAGAAGAAAACCGATGAGAAGAAATGAAGATTTTATCAAAAGAAGACTCTTATACTACTGGTGTTGGAAATATAATTCATGTTTTGATGATGATTCATGACTTATTTTGTTATTGTTTTTAGACCCCATTGATGAAGTGTCATAATTAGCTGTTATTGTGCAAAGCAAAAAGATGTCTAGAAATCAATGTATAGGATTTAATAGAGTCTGATATTTGTATAAGTTAATCCAACAAGCACTGTAATAATTCTAGGTTTAGAACTGAGAAATTGGGTAATTAATTGAAGAAAACTGAGATCCAAAAGAGATACTGGAAAACTGACATAAGATCACACCAACAAAAACTGAAGAAGGTAGGTTCGCTGCGGGACACAGACTCGGTTAACTTATCTATAACTGAAGAAATAAGGGTTCAAACTCAGTTTATGAAGACTAAGTTGAGACTGTAAAGTTAGACTTCAGGCGAGAATGTGATGACCTAAACTGACTTTAGGGATCTTGTATCAAGGGCTAAGAATCATAAGGACAATGATGTCTTAGATAATTAATTGTGGATGGTGTACTCTGATTTAGTAAATTATAATCAGATGAAGAATAGAGTATTGAGATTTTGAAGAAGAGTAAAAACTCACTTAATGCTCTTAAAAACTGGAAACTGACTACGTCATGTTTAAATCAGTTTTTAACTAAAGATAAGAACAACTGGCGTTAAGTAAAATGAAGATAAATCAGACCGTTATAAGATAAGCAATCTTACTGGTTACACAAAGATGTCAGAAAGGACACTGACACAAAAGGAAAGCAGGACAACTAATGGCTATAAGGATTCAAATTCAAATGATCTAACAGTTAGAGAAACCCTTATAAATAGACCTCTTCTAAACAAGAAGAGATGCGGAATTCTAAGATCTAATCTAATCAAGAAAGATAATACTAAGGGGAAAGCCAATCAAAAGAATTCATGCTAAGCACTTTATTGCAAGATCAAGAAATAACTTAAAGTGTTCATAAGCATTCAAAGAAACATCAAGATCAATCATTTGAAGAAGAACAGAGCTGTGCATAACTTGTTTATCTTGAAGAGAAAGCTCAAAATCATAGTTATTGATTCAAGTCTTAACTTTGATTTTATCAAAGGTTTTAGACTGTGAAACACCAAGAAGGTGTGAAGGACAGTTGAGCTGCAGTCAGGAATACTGTGTTTGTAATGAGCGGGTGAAGAGGCAACTCAACCCTCTAATGACCAGTGTAGCAAGCTTAGTTCAAACAGCAATTCTACATGTTGAAGATTGAAGCTGGAAGATTGTGAAGCTAGGGATTAGTGAAGGACAATCAAGTGTCTAGAATTTACTTTGTGTCTTGTAACTGTAAACCTCAAGAACATAGTGGATTTGGCCTCCGCATCACAGGAGAAGAGAGGACTGACAGAATTACACCACCTGGAACCTCTATAATTCTTGTCTATTTACATTACGCATTTACTTACTACATTGTAGTTATATTCATCTAGTTCACATACTCAGCAAACATCATAAACTGAGTCGGCATATTAACTGATAACTTATATCTTACAAAGGCTTAATTTAATCCGATGCCGGTTAACTCAGTTGAGGATAAGTCAGCTTTGACTTATACTCAGCCAAGTTAGCTTAACTCCACACAAGTTTGAGTTGAACTAAATCTGGTTTAAGATTCAGTTTTAAGTTAGGTTTTTGGTGACAAGTTTATTCACCCCCCTCTAAACTTGTGTTAGCCTTTTCAAGGGACCTACAATTGGTATCGGAGTAGTTCTTCCTTTGGGAGGTGATCCAAATCGATTACTGCTTCGAGAATCAGTTGTTTTTGTTACCAACAATTGGTATCGGCGAGGTGCTTCTGTTCCGAAGAGATCCACAACTGAATCTCATAATCAATTATTTGCTTAACGATTTTCAAAAACTGCATCATGGATACACAACATCACTTTAGAAATTTGATAAACTGTTCATTTTTAAGTTTTGATAAATACAAAAGTAAATTACAGGCTCTTGTGGCTGAAACCCAAGAAAATTGATCGAAACATTCATTGAAGATCCATCTTTCTCAAAATATGAAGAAAATGATGAGACTCTACCCATAAGCTTTGGAGGAAATGACTATGGAGAGAATTATGATGAAATTATACTATTGGAACCAGTCTGATGAACAACTCTCTCAAAACTAGTAAAGGCAAGCAGATATTGGAACATGAAGTGGATGAAACTGAAAACTTATCAGTCGAACTTCATGAGGTAAGTACTTCCACTTTCAACACTCACAATGCCATAAACAATCATAGAAATGAAGATTTCAATGAAACCTTGGACATACTCATAAAGGAATTAGAGATAATTCAAAAGAATAATGAGAATGTCAAAAAGGAAAAAGATCTATTAAAAACTGAAGTTCTAAGATTGAATGCTGAGATCAATCTTATCAAGGCTAATAATGGGACTAAAGAAATTTGCTCAACTGATGAACTAACAGAGGTAATAAACATTACAGAATCATCAGTTGATCCAATTCCTAATGTTCAGTTCAAACCTGGAAAACCATATGGAGACAGAACTGGTTTAGGGTTTGATAGTCAGCAAAATTCTAAGTTTAGACCTAGTACAGTTGCCCCTAAGTTTGTAGCTGCACAAAAGTCAAAAACTCAGAAAACTGACAATATTATTAGAACTAATAATTACTCAGCACAGCCTTGAACTAAAACTGAAAAATCTATAAAATTAGTCAGTGGCAAAAAGCAAACTGAAGAATTTTACAGAAAGTATCAGAGGACTGAAAAAGGCAAAACTGATCAGAAATCAGTCAAAAGGACATTCAAGTCATACTCATCTAAAAATGAAAATCATTCATGGAATAATAGATTCAGGGGAAAATGAAAACTCTTTCATACTGATGAAGATTGGAATGGACCTATAATCTCTAAAAGATCATATCAGTTTCACAAAACGAATGAACAAAAGACTGTTAGACCTAAAACAACAAAGTTCTATGAAAACTGATTATACTCAGCTAAAAAATCGAGAGAGGTATAAGCATAAAATTAATAAGACTTACAAGAACATAAAAACTAATCAAAAAGGACCCAAACAGGTTTGGGTACCAAAGATCTCTCACTCTGTTTTGCAGGAAAAGATCAACAACTAAAAACTGGGAAGTTGTAATTTCAAAACTAGAGTTGTACTCTCAACTGAGTTTTTGAATTTACTAAAAGTTCTGGATAAGGACAAAACTGGACAGCTGGAGATACACTGCACCTACCGTATTTTCTGATACAGGCTACATATGTGAACTACCTTAATCTCAACCGTCTATCTTTTCCACTCATCACCCTTTTCGCAATCTCAGCGATTCTTTGATAAGATGTTTTGAATCCCACTAAGATTTTTCAACCCCTACTTCTATGACTTATAAATACCATCATGTTTTTCCCATTAATTCTTTACACTCAAGCTTTTATTCTAATAATCCTTTGAAGTTCTTTCTTTCAAAAATCTCAATCCAACTCAATTTTCTCGAAATAATGGCCTTCGTCCGAGTTGAACCTGGAATGATCTTATCACTCGATCAATTCATTGCTAAATACGTTGATCAGACCCTAGCCAAGGAAATCGTTACTAAAATTCGAGAAATCAAGGGTTTGGAGCAAGTGTTCAACATTAATCTGCAAAGCGTTTGTCTGGATAGCATTGGAGATTTCTATGAATTTGGAAAGACAACTATTGAAGGAGAAGATGTTCATACTCTAACAACCACTGTTAATGGAAAGGAAATTCAAGTTACTGAAGATCTATTAGCAGATATTTTTGGCTTCGACAAATCTGGAGGTTCATCTGCTGTCAAATTGAGCAAAGAGCAGAAAGAGAAATTATGGAAAGTTATCGCCGTAAACCCAGATTCCCCAGTATTGTAGACTGGAAGCACAAGCCTACTCAAACCGGAATTTAATATTCTTACCAAGATGTTGGCAAATTGCGTGATTGGAAACACATGGAAGTTTAGCAATTTGTCTGGCAGCAAACTAGAACTTCTGTATGTTATCTGGTTCAAAGAATATTTCAACTGGCAAAGGTACATTCTGGATCAACTAATGGCACAATCTTTTGATGTACCCAAAAAGAAGACAGATGTGAAGAAAGGTAGATTTTATCACAAGAAGACTCTGGTGATTTTAGTTCAAAGAATTCTTGATCACTTTAAAATTCAAAGAAGAAGGAAAATGAAATTGTAGACGGGAAAATTGCTATCAAAAAGGAAAAATATAGAAAAAGGAAAGTGGAGGGTTCTGAAATTGAACCAAAGAAGAAGAGCAGAAGATCAAAGAAACCACGAACCAGTGCTGAAGTTTTTGAGCAAGTTGATGAACTGATAGAAAGGAAGAGGAAGCTGGAAGCTTCAATTCAAGCAAAGGATACTGGAACTGCAAGAAGGTTTTGGAACCTTCTCCAACAAAATCCGCTACTTCAGTTGCTCAAAGCTCATCAAAGAAACTGAGAACTGAGGAGACCCCCACCGATCCAATCCCAACTGAAAAAGTCATCTGAAAAAGAAATATCAGTCAGAGAAGAAGATGTTCCTTCACTGCCAGTAACTGAAATTAAGAGGGAAGCTGACACTCAGGGGGAACAGACCCTGAGAGATGAGTTTGATGATGAAGAAACTGACAGTGAGGAAAGGCTGATTGACTTAGAGACAATGGCTATGCTCAAGCTACTCTCAAAATCTAGATCCACACCATAAAAATCAACATCTAGAGTTGAGTATGAGGAGTCATTCAAGAACATTGAAACTTCTCAACCTGATGAAAAAGATCCTACTAAAATTGAATCAAGATCTGTACAAGTCATCACCTTGTATGAGCTTGTCAGTGAAACATAAATTGTTCCGAAAAACAAGAAAGTAGAAGAATATGTTGCTGAAGAAGTTGTGGAACCAACAAAAGTTCACGCTGATGAATCAACACCTAAAATGGAACTAGTTGCCGAACTGGAACTTCATTCAGCAAAAGAACAAGTTACTGAGCATGTAGAAGAACTTGTTGTTGCTGAAGAGAATTTGGAAACTGAGCCTACCATCTCAGTTCCCATAGTTGAAACTAAAACCAGCTTTGACCCAGGTGTTGCTGAATAGGATACCAGCAAAACTAATCTTTAACAAACTGAAAGAATTGAGGCTCCTGTGGAATATAATCTGGAGATTCCAAGAGAAGGTGTAGTAATCACAACCCTACCTGAATCATCTGTTAACGTCGGAGAACTGATAGTAGCTGATTGCAAGAGACTGCACGATTATCAAAATTGGAAACTCAGCTCTATATCATATCAAAGAAGTCATATAGTAGAAATGGAAATCACAGAGAAATGGGTGTTTGATCTTTTTAACATCACTCATTTTTCCGAACTGATCAACAATGATGAATTTTTTAGCAATGGATATGTGTTGATAAGAGACAGTCATTGGAATAAAACTGCACTTGAGGAAGTTCTAAGAAAGACGACAATGACGACGATGAAGATGATTTACAGGGAGACCCCAATTTGCAAAGAGGAATTCTCGCATCAATTCAAGAAACGAAAACTGGAGATGATAAGGAAGCCGATGTTGAAGATAACTCTGAAGAAAGCAATGAAGATTCAGACTTTGAAACTCAGTCAGAATCTGAAAATGAAGAAAATGAAGGTTATCAGTCCCCAATTGGCTTTCAGTCCCCAACTGACCATACTTTACGTGAGATAGCCAAATAAGAGGCTGATAAAGTTTGTGGAGAATCTGATGATGATTTCAATGCGGAAATATCACCAGTCAAAGAGATTGATCAGTCAAATCTGGAAGAAGTAAGGAGACAATCTGAGGAAATGAGAAAGTCTATGGAATACAAAGAAGAACTCAAGAAGATTGTTCCTACTCCTATCAAAGAAACAAAAGTGACTAAAGATGGAGCAGATAAAACTGAAGTGCATAAAGCTGAAATTGGAAAAGACATTCCTACACAGGTTGACATTATCCAGTTTTATCACAATGAACTGATTTGCATTCAGAAAGATGATATCAGTTTATTTGGAAAAGTGTTAAAATCCTTGAAAGAAAGCAAGACTGAGAGGACTAACATGGAGAAAAGATTGGATAATGTCAGAAGCGAATGTCAGAATACTTTGATTGAAATTCGCAAAACAACTATTGAGAATGATTCTAGAAAAGCTAAAACTACAAAGAGATGGGAAGGCATTCTCAATAACTTGGTTGACAGAATGGCCTTAATGGAAAATGGAATGAAAGACTCAGTTGTAGCTCAGACCATATTAGCATCAAACTAGCAACATCTCAACTCCTACATCAAGAGCTTAATCGATAAGAATGATGTCAATAAGAGGGAAAGTTCGGATATGTTAAAAGTCAATGCGATAGATATGCCAAAAGTTCTGGAGAACATTGATGCTAAACTGGTCAAAATGAATAAAGCTAGAGGAGACTTTACAGATGAGGAAATGGAGTTAATTGCAAAGTTTGCTGAACCAAATGAGAAAAGACTTGGTCTAGATTCTCGTTCAAAGACATGCCCTTGAAAGAAGGAGAATCAAGAGAACAAGCCTTATCAACCTTTCTGAATATCCAAAAGGTTTTCATGCATTTTTGGCACAAATTAGGCAAATGGGAGAGGAATGGCACCCTAGAGAAAGTCTCAGAAAAGTTGAGAGAGAGGAACCTGAGTTCGTATTGGAGGTACTAAGAACTTGCACGAGCGAAAAACTGAGACAAATCGTGTTTGTATTTGCTGTAGTTTTCAAGAGCAAATTTTTCAGTAAACACAATATGACCAACTCATGGAATATCTATGCAAATATTCATGGAATTGAAAGCACAACAACAAATGACGTCATGAAGAAGTTTGTTGAAGATTATGACAGTAAACTCAGTGGAGCTGTCAAGTAAAAGGAAAATAAGAAGACACCTAGTTTCTTTTCATGTATTGTATTTTAATACCATGTATTGTAACTCAATCTCTTTAATAAGATATCAGTTTCTCAGTTCATCTTGTTTTTGTTTATTTTGTTTTTAACTTTTTGCATTGCTTTTAAGGAGGGTATTGACATCATCAAAAATGGGGAAATTGTTGGAGATAAAATTTATGTTTTGATGATGATTCATCACTTATTTAGTATTATTTTTAGACCCCATTGATGAAGTGTCATAACTAGCTGTTATAGTACAAAGCAAAAAGATGTCTAGAAATCAATGTATAGGATTTAATAGAGTCTGATATTTGTATAAGTTAATCAGACAAGCACTGTAACAGTTGTAGGTTTAGAAATGAGAAATTGGGTAATTAACTGAAGAAAACTGAGATCCAAAAGAGATACTGGAAAAATGACAAAAGAGCACACCAACATAAACTGAAGAAGGTGACACATACTCGGTTAAATTATCTATAACTGAATAACTGAGGGTTCAAACTCATCTTATGAAGACTAAGTCGAGACTATAAAGTTAGACTTTAGGGAAGACTGTGATGACCTGAACTGACTTTATGGATCTTGTATCAAGGGTGAAGAATCATAAGGACAATGATATCTTAGATAATTAATTGTGGATGGTGTACTCTAATTTAGTAAATTATAATCAGATGAAGAATATAGTACTGAGCTTTTGAAGAAGATTAAAAACTCAGTTAATGCTATTAAAAACTTGAAACTGACTACATTATGTTTAAATCAGTTTTTAACTAAAGATAAGAACAACTGGCGTTAAGTAAAACTGAAGATAAATCAGACCGTTATAAGATAAGCAATCTTATTGGTTACACAGAGATGTCAGAAAGGACACTGACACAAAAGGAAAGCAGGACCACTAATGGCTATAAGGATTCAAATTCAAATAATCTAACCATTAGAGAAACCCCTATAAATAGACCTCTTCTACAACACGAAGAGATGCGGAATTCTAAGATCTAATCTAATCAAGAAAGATCATACTAAGGGGGAAAGAAAATCAAAAGAATTCATGCTAAGCACTTTATTGCAAGATCAAAAAATATCTTCAAGTTTTCATAAGCATTCAAAGAAACATCAAGATCAATCATTTGAAGAAGAACAAAGCTGGCATAACTTGTTTATCTACAAAAGAAAGATCAAATCACAAGTTGAATCATAGTTATTGATTCAAGTCTTAACTTTGATTTTATCAAAGGTTATAGACTGTGAAACACCAAGAAGGTGTGAAGGACAGTTGAGCTGCAGTTAGGAATATTGTGTTTGTCATGAGCTGGTGAAGAGGCAACTCAACCCTTTAAGGACCAGTGTAGCAAGCTTAGTTCAACCAGCAATTCTTCTTGTTGAAGACTGAAGCTGGAAGATTGTGAAGCTAGGGATTAGTGAAAGACAATCAAGTGTCTAGAATTTACTTTGTGTCTTGTAACTGTAAACCTCAAGAACATAGTGGATTTGGACTCCGCATCACAGGAGAAGAGAGGACTGACAGGATTACACCACCTGGAACCTCTATAATTCTTGTATATTTACATTACGCATTTACTTAGTGCATTGTAGTTATATTCATCTTGTTCACATACTCAGCAAACATTAAACTGAGTCAGCATATTAACTGATAACTTATATCTTACAAAGGATTAATTTAATCCGCTGCCGGTTAACTCAGTTGAGGATAAGTCAGCTTTGACTTATACTCAGCTAAGTGAGCTTAACTCTGCACAAGTTTGAGTTGAACTAAATCTGGTTTAAGATTTAGTTTTATGTTAGGTTTTTGGTGACAAGTTTATTCACCCCCCCTCGAAGCTTGTGTTAGCCTTTTCAATGGACCAACAATTGGCTCAAAGGATTATTGACCATTTTGGAATTTCGAGAAGAGGATCAACTGCAATTGTTGATGGCAAAATTGCAGCTAAAGAAGAAAAATCTTGAAAAAGGAAAGCCGAAGGCTCTGAAACTGAACCTAAAAAGAAAAGAAAGAGGCCATCTAAGAAATTGACCACGTCTGAAGCACTGGAGGATCTTGAGAGACTAAAGGAGAAAAAGAGAGAGCTGGAAGCTTCAGTCAAAGAAAAGGTTGATAAAGTAACTGAGAAATTATGGAGCCTTCACCAGTAAAATATGCTACTCCAGTTACTGAAAGTCAAGCAAAGAAACCTAGATCTAAGGAAACCCCCACAAAACCAATCATTGTTGAGAGATAAGTTGTTGTTGAAGAAGAACTAGTTCATTCATTTCTAGAAGCTAACACTCAGGTGGAACAAACCATGAGAACTGAGATCGATGATGGGGAAACTGACAGTGAGGAAGAGCTGGTAGGATCAGAAGTAATGGCCATGCTCAACATTATTGCTAAGTCTAAATCAACACCACAAATATCAGCATCTAGACTTGAGTATGAAGAGTTAATCAGTGAATTAAAAGATTCTAAGTTGGAAGGAAAAGAAGTTGTTGAAGTTGAATCTGCACCAGTACAAATCATCACTCTTGATGAACTTGTTAATGAAGAAGAAGCTGAAAAAAAGCCGATGATAGTGAAAAAGGAAAGGAACCAGTTGCTGAACTGGAAATTGAACCTATCAAGGAACTTTTTGCTAAACCAAGTGAGCTTCAGGCAACTGAATTAAAAGAAACCTTGAACAAACTGCTGAACTTATAGCTGAAGTTACAGCGGAAAAATCAGTTGTTGCTTAAATGAATCCGGAAACTAAGCAAGTTTCTTTTGTTCAAGAAATTGAAACTGAATCATCTGTCATCTAGTTGTTGCTGAGAGAGAATCCATCAAAACTGGAACTGAAAAAGTTGAAGAGCAAGATGAGCCTCTAGTTGAATCCATTCAAGAGACTCCTAGAGAAACTTAAAATTTTACAACCCAATATGTTCCATCCGTTGATATTGGGAACATGATTGAAGCTGACTGTAGAAGACTTGATGCTTATCAACATTGGAAGTTCAGCTCAATTTAAAAACAAAGAAATCAACTTGATGCAATGGAAAGTACAGAGAAATGGGTCTTTGATTTGTTCAACATTACACATCTAGTTCAACTATTCAACTTTGAGAAATTTTTTAGTAATGGATACTCCTTGATTAGAACGGTTATTGGACGAAGTTTAACTGAGAAACTCCTAGATCAAAGAAGGATGATAATGACAACGTTGATGATTCACAAGGAGATCCTGATTTACAGAAAGGGATTCTCGCCACACTTCAAGAAAAGGAAACAACAAATGATGTCACTGAAAATTCTGATGAAGATAGCTCTAAAGGAAGTAGTGGATATTCAGACCCTAAGACTCAATCTGAATCAAAAAATGAAGAGAAAGTGGCGTGAACCCCGAATGGTTAACCCAACTTTAATTAATTGGATCGTTGATTGAAGGTAAAATAGATGATTAAAAAGATAGATAAACGAGAACTTTGACCTATAAGTAATTTATACTTACAAATCTCGGTATAACCTTTACCCTTAGATAACTTGTATCTAAGAATTCCGGTATAGAATGCTCAAGACCTGCTCGGATTCTTGATAAGTTCGGGATCGAATTCTCTACACAAGAACTCTCGACACACTTTAAAAGTGAAATGTATTTGATATCCAAAATATATTAATTCCTCCAAGTTACAATAGAGTTTATATTTGTAGGACAAAAGTAAATTATAAAAGAAGATAAATGGTATTGAAAATGGCGCCATTATTGAGCTTTGTCCATGTTCAAAGTATCTTCATAATGCCATGTATCTTGAATATTCCAAATACAATGTATCTTGATTCATCCAAGCTTGAAATCCCTTCACAAATAGCGTCACCTTCACTTAATTTTCAGCCACTCATTTTCAGATTTATATACTTTTTAATATTTAAATAAAACACTTATAACATATTAAAATAGCTATTCTTAAAATGGTGTTATTTTCAGATATATAACGAGCTGACTTCAATCCATTCCACGTGCATAAATGATGAGTTTAACTGGTATATCTCCAACTATTTGTGACTCTTCATGTGCCATATTAATGTCGCATATCAAAACATTCATGGCCTCTCGGAGACTTTTTGCTTGAAGTCTTGTTATTGGACCATCAGTAATTATTAACGGATCTTGACTAGATATAGATGCCAATGGTGAAAGAATATCATCATGATTCATATCAGTCCCTCCCGGTTGTGAATGATTTGTCCTTAAATCAAATCGGTTTTCAAAGAGAGTTAAATCAGCAACATTGATTGTGTTGGAGACGCCCTAATCGTCCGGAATATATACTTTGTAGGCATTTTTATTAACCTGTTCCAACACCTTGAATGGACCATCTCCTCGCGGATGCATGTTAGTCTAGCGTTTGTGTGGGAATATTTCTTTCTGGAAATGTAGCCAAACCCAATCTCCGGGTTCAAAGATGACTTCCTTGCGATCCTTGTTCGCATGCTTTATATAACATTGTTTTTGAGCCTCCACGTGTTGTCTAGCTTTGGTGTGTAATTCTCAGACCATATCAACCGTACGATCTCCAGCAATGCTCGCCTGGAGGAATAGGAACAAAATCAAAAGGAACATAACGATTGAATCCATAGACGATCTCAAAGGGAGATTATTTAGTAGCAGAATGAACACATCGGTTATAAGAAAATTCAGCAAATGGTAAACAAGATTCCCAATTGTGTAAATTCTTTTGCACCAAAGTTCAAAGAAGTTGACCATGTTAGGTGTAGTGCCCGAAAGACAATTTGTGTAATTGTTTTTAGTAATGGATGACAGATTTTATCTCACCTTATTACTTGCTTTGTGCTTGTAAATAATACACTGCTGCAAACCCTAAGTATATCAGTATGTAACCGCTTAACTCAGTGTATGGCATGCACATGAGGATTGAGTTAGTGGTGATATACTTAAACCGTTAGTCCGTGGTGAACTTAAACAGAGTTTAGGGTCTCTTGATTAAAACACCAATAATGTGCCCAGAACACCTTAGGGTGTGATAGTCTTATCCGGACTATCGGTAGAGGGTACCTACGTGGGGCATTTATATATGATGGCATTCATATAGGACTGGACCGATTTAATCTGAATTTCTTGATATAATTCCGTAATCGAGGAATCTTATTAAATCATTAGATGATCATATATGGGTTAACCTTAATCCTGAGGTGATCACAGGGTGCTGCTTGTCTCGGGGTAGTGTTTGATGTGTTAGTTACGGTTCACTTAGATATGTGTTCCAAGCCACTTCTCATTGGCACTATCTCCCGATGAGTGAGTAGTTCGATTTTCACGTACATGGAATTCATTCCTTCCTGCGGGAAGTAGAGAGACGATCCCTTATTTGTTAGCCCTAAGAAAGTGATCGATCCCGGGAGTTCACATTTGACTAATTAGCTACTAGTCGGATATGTGTGCTAATTGATCATCGTGGGTTAATGGTAAATAAGGATAAGATATTCTGAGTCGGGTTCACGGAGACTTCCCACTCAGAATGGACAATCTATGGAGGGTTAATCCGTATGTAGTGATTATATCAATGGACGCTTATTCACTCTATGGGTTGAGTATAAGTATACATCTGTAATCGGTAGAGTTCAGTTTTGGGTTTATGGTGGCGTAATCCCTGAATTAATAATTAATGTACTTATTCTGTTCGATGAATAATTAATTATTGGAGCTACTGGTTATAGGTCCATAGTCCCCGATGTGGCTTTTGTAATTCGGACTAATAATCTTGTTATTTGGGCCTCAGTGATAATTAATTGGCTGGGCTAATTAATTGATATGCATGGATTTTATTTAGTTGGGCTAAATAATATAATACACATGAAAGACATTTTATGTGGGCTTCTAAACCCTAAAAGTGGCGCCTAAGGTCTCTAATTAGCACAAGAATTAATTTTCTTGTGTTATGGAAAATAAAAGATATTCTTGTTATATGATTGGTTGGATGACTTGTTATTTGATTTCCTATTGGTCTATAATATGTCACAATTATTCATTAAGGAAAATATCTTTTTATTTTGTTTAATTAATTATTTATTTAATTAATTAAAACTTGGAGACCAAGGATTTACTCTCCTATAAAAGGAGAGTTATTCCAAGTGTAAAAGGAGAGGCAAATTTCGACCACCACACCATAAAAGAGAGAAATAATTAGTTTTCTTGTCTTGGGTTTTAGAAGAAGAAAAACTCTAAGTTTTTCTTGGTGTTGCATATGAAGGAGGTTCGTGTATCAAGAAGGGTGTCCACCAACCGCCGTTTGGAGAACACATCGGAAGATCTTGGCATCTCTTCCTACTATTGGTAACTTGATCTTAACCCCCTTGTAGCAGTTTAAGTCCTTTAATTATGTGTTTTGATATATAAATCGTGATCAATCCGCTGCGCGTAGATCTAACTCGTTTAGATCTAAGAACCTGCATCCTTCATGTGGTATCAGAGACAGGTTCCACGATTTATATAGTCATAATCGTAATTAAACGACTTAAAGGAGTGGAATTGCATGTAGGTAAATCTTATTTATTGTTTTATGCATTGATAGTGATAAATTGTTATGGTTGAAGAGATGCATTGGGGGTTGGCACTGTTTACCCGTTAGATCTATTGTAAACTCATATAAATGATGAAAATTTCGTTTACATGAGTATAGGAAATTATGTAATTTATTTTTATTGCAAGTTTAATTTCCAGAAAATAGATCTGTACACTAGATGTTTAGTCTTTTCGTTTTTCCCGTTGTTTGAGCCGTTAAAACGAAGATCCCTCCGGTCATAATCAAGATTGGAAGTTGATGAACAATCCCACAAAATTTGGCGTCGATCAGAGTCCGTTGGGATGTCTGTTCGTTGATGAGAAGAGGCAGCTGTAACAGAAAAACGCAGGATTCACAGAAACCCTAACTGTGACTTCCTCGATTTTCTGGAAAGTATTGGACCGTTGAATCGAATATCCGACCGGTCAGATCGATAATCATGGAGTTTTAGACATGAGATAAAATTTTCAGGACAATCGGGATTCATCTCGATCCCCGATCGGCCTCGGGAAGTAAATGATGCGCTGCTGTAAGAGTCTGTTTCAGCAGCAAGTTGGGCGGCTCACTGAGGAAGATTGAAAAGTCAAAGCTCCGATCCGACCGTCCATCTTGTAGTCCGAAGAATGAAGATCAGATCTGGAAAGTTTCGTCCCGATCCGAGTTCGTTTGATATGCCGATCGTCGAAGATTCTAAACAGCTGCAGATTAGAGTTTTTTAATTTATTTTCGAATAGATTAGTTACGGGGGTGCCAACGGTCCATCTCAGTGTTTATTTTCCGCCCTAGTATACATGTGTAGATTGTATGAGTAGAACCGGAAAATTGCCATGACATGCATCATATCATGAATTCCACTCCATATGCATACATGTAGAAATTAATTCGAGGAATTAGTTAGGCATGTATAAAACACACGATTAGTTTTAATTAATTGTTTGATATTAATTAGAAACTAATTAGGGTAAAAACCGAGGAACACGGGTTTTTTCAATCGTCGAGGTTGGGTGATGGATTCTCGGTGAATCCTACTCTGCGAAAGCATAAGGAGTAAAATCCCGAAACCTCGTGGTTAAGGTGTTGGATTCTCGGTGAATTCCACCTTACCTAAGACGAGATTACGTTTTTGTTCCGTAGTGTCTACGTGAATGTTTGATGTTTAAGGATTGGATAATCACGGGCAAACAGGTTCGGAAGTGGTTTAACCACGGTTGGGTGGTCAACAGTAGCTACGGCTCAATCGACTTCACCCTCCACGTGTGGCATTTGCACGGGGGTCTGGCAATACTGAGCCATCCGAAGAGCCACTACGGCTCAACGGAGCTCTCCTAGCCTTGACCCGTCCGACGGCCACATATGTTCTAACGAATAGGTCGGGTGGGCTAGCCCACATAACCGACAACATTCGGGCCTATGATTTATTGTTCCTTAATGTAACATCAAGTCCAAAAACGTGATCAGTAAACCCACCATTTTTTCAAAATATTGAGTGGGAGCGGGAGAGGCGACAGCCGACCCCACGGCCTCTACTGTTGACACAAGCAACGTGAGAGAATGGTGACGCCTCGTGCCGGCTTTGATTTCGGCCCCTAAGGAAGGCCTTCACCGCTATCAAAATTCATGGCTTGGTCTCTCGAAAGGATAGGATTTTGGGTACTCGTTTCGAGTCACCGACCGACCCTAAGGCGGCACACTCGGGGTCTATCTAAAGATCCGAAACAAGAGGTCACACTCATAAAGGGTATTTTGGTAATACCTTGGCTGAAAAAGGAAAGGTGATTGACGATCACAAATGAGATGTTCGATTCTCAAGTTGATCTTCAATATTAATCGAAACCTCTTTGACCTACCCTAAGGCGGCACTGAGGCATTAGATTAAATCCTTGGAACGGTAGGATAGACTATAAGTACTTAGTTTATGTTCCTAAAATTTATTAGTAGTGTATGATTTGGATTTATCTTCTCGTCAATTTTATTTTCAACTATTTATATATCTCTCAGGGTACTAGACTCGCTAGTGTAAAATTGACTAGTAATGACTTCGTTAAAAAGTGGTAAGTAACTAGAACGTTGTACTTATTGATCTTACATGCGATTAATTTTTCGGAAGAGATATTTCTCTGAAGCCTTCAAGACTTAAGTGACGTAAATAAGGATGTCACTGTTGTCAATCATGTTGATCGAGAGACGACTGTAGTCAGTTTGAAAGATGATTGGGACGATAAAATTCTTCTAGTGAATTTTAATTGTGTAGTGTCTACACGAGAAATTTTCTAAAAGAAAAATTAGAGAATCATAAATTAAAGTGTCGCTAGTTAGACGGTATTTGGAACCGATAAACTAGTGGGAGCTTTTGTCTTATGTTTTTCTAATTTAGAAAATTAGTCCCACCGGGTAACGCTTTCATTAGACATCCCACGAGTTCACGTGTAGTGTCTACTCAATTGAACTCGCTAGTTCAAGACTATTTCCTTTTAAGGAAAGTTGAGAATGGGAAAGAATGTCTATAAGTGTTAATCATCTTAACTAAAGTTTTGAGGCTAAACCGAAACATTAATTAAAGAAAGTATATGATAAGGAAAGTGATTTCGGATCACTAACCAATGAATCATTAGCAACTTTCTTAACCGAGTAACTTGACTCGGTAGCTTAGTTCATTGGAAGAACAAGGAAGCTGTGCATTAACGATTAATAGAGTAACAACGGGCAGTAATTTCAGCTACAATAGTGGGAGTAATATAAGGAAATGAATTTCGGATTCTATCCTTGAATATCACAGGAAAATTTATTTTTCTGTTTTTCAGATTCATTGAAGCAAAAGGATTCACTTTCAACTCGATATATTGTTGCCTCATAGAAAGTGAATATGACATTTGTAGTTAGAATCCGAGACTCGGACTTTTGTTTGATAAAGTCAGAACCACTAAGAAATGCTGAAAATGTATAAGTAACACGTCTTAAACTATTATAGGTAAAAGGTTTCCGTATTAAGATAAATGTTAAGGGTGAAAATCTATGTTTTATTATGATACATTTTATGGTATTTTCCCTCTTAATTGGATTAATTGCATAATAAATGGCCCTTATATGGAAATATTAAGCATACTAGGTTTTTAAGGACTTAATCGCAATATTGAATAAATTATGTGTTTTCATCGTGAATTATAATTAATTGGACTTTATTACAGTTTGCGATGTTTTCCATGTGTTATAGGTATGTTTATCGTGCTCAAATGATGATCAAAAGGGTTAAAATTCGAGCTATAAAGATTTAAGAAGAGATAATGATCGAATGGAGTGGGCAGGAAAAGAGATAGAGATGATTTAATCAAGTCTTATTCCAGCTAAACTGGCGTCCAAGTCCCGTCTAGGAGTGGACGGGCGTCTGACAATCCAAACGGGCGTTTAGAGGAAGAATTCAATACTGAGGCATCATGAACTTACTGAACGAACGTCCAGAAGAAGCAGACGAGCGTCCAAGGTGCAAAAAGAAGATCAGAGAGTTTGGACGCTGTCCAGACGAACGTCTACATTGGAGTTCAGAACACTTGGACGAGCGTCCACTTAACCAGACGAGCGTCCGGATTGCCGACTTAGTGAAACCGCCTCAAATCTCTATAAATACTCGCCTATTTTCACACATTGAGACACCAATTTTACAATTCTCGAACCCTAAACCCTAGGGGCGGCTATAGGCTGCGTTTTTACTCGCTTTTTTCCGCTTTATGTTCTTAAATTCCTAGATAAAATTAGTTTAGTTTATGCAATTTACTTCAACAATTCAAGCTATTCAAGGATGCTGAGAGGCTAGGCTTCAATCAAACGAGCATTGTGAAGCCATCCAACTTTCATTAATTTGATTCTTCGGTTATATTGTAAGTTTTTAATCAGGTTGTTTCCTTTATCATGTCTTATGTTGATTAATTGCATTTATATCGAAAGATGTGCATGTATGATGTTTTATATTTGATGAAAGTCTTTATAAACATTAGGTCACCATGATTTAGGAATAGATCTTTAACCTATGTCAAACGAAAGTTGATAGGTTGGAAATCTAGGTTAAAACGTTAAAGTTTACATCTTTGTTTATGTTATGACGCGTTAATTTCCGTAAATCGAAAGATAGAAATTAATAGGCGAATCATCTACGAAAGTAGGATTCATACCTTTGATAAGATGAACCACAACTTGGTAGAAATTGCAATATAATCGGGATGAGAGATTAGTGTTTGTTGGATAGGTGGATCAATACTCGTTTGCCCATATTAAACTTGATTTAACCCTTGAGACTTGAACTGTTTAGTTAGTTTATTTTCTATTGCACTTTTAGAGTAATTTGTTCGCAACCAAACCTCCCTAGCTTTGGATTCGTCCTCTGTCTAGTTTATATTCAGCATATATGTTCAGTTTAGTTTTATTTAACCGCTGTTTAGTTTAGTTTTCCGTGACATAGCTTAGTTAGACAAAAACTAGGAACCACAATCGTCTAGTTCCCCGTAAGATCGACCCGGCATTAACCACTAGTACTACGATCCTTATACTTGGGGTTAACCGGATTATAAATTTATTACTTGTTTGTTTTGCATAGATAAAAATCCGTAGACAATAAACAACCTTTCAATATCTATTAATTAGTGCATATATCCTAGAGAAAAGACCTCACGACTGGCTAAGGGTGATTCCTATCTCCCAGTCTAGGAAAACTATCTCAAAGGAACAATGACTAAGTTTCCTTTCAATCGGGAAAGGGTAATAGATTTAAAGGGGTAACATAGCTTGTTCATCATGACCTTTGGGGTCTAGTGAGAGACACAAGCTAGTAGGAGTTTTTGAGTGGTGACATTTTGTCTGATAACTACTCGAAACGCGATTTAGTTTATCAAAAGAATACGAGGAGGAGTCTCTGATTTCAGCAGAGAATAGAGTATTCCATGATCAGAAATAGGCTATCGCATAGTCTTGGGACTGATGCTCGGCATGCCTCCTAGTGGAACGTTTCTCACTGAGGAAGAAACCATAGACTTGCCCTATATAGTTATTGATGTGCTACAATACACTGCTAAACTCGATTAAGATAATTGGTTGCAAAATAACGGTTAATATTATTATGTAAACCGAGAAGTCTACCTAGAAGATGCTAGTGAATTTATGGATAAGGAGTGACTTCGGTTCACACCACTTCTGTAAATGTAGGCATTTAGCATTTAATGCTTAAAGGTAGGACTGGAGATTTTGCGCATACGTTCAGATTGTGAATGTTCGTGAAATATCATAATGAGACGAGTAAAGGTTGGTTATAAGATTCTTGAGATCAGAAAGTGACGGTTGAACTGTCACAAGCCTTCTGATAGAATCTATAAGTAACAGCCTTAGACCTTGGAGTACGGTTACCCAAAGGTAGTTACTATCTGATTTAATCAGACCACGTCCAACATCATTTGTTGGTGAATACACTGATAAATACTACTAGATCAGAATATCAATCCACCCAAGACACAGTGGGAGTATGGTTTAACCATTGACCCATTGTGGTTATGTGGACTTTACGATCTCTTGGGTGATTGATAACCTATGGCTCTTGGTGGGTCATGTATAGGATTCGATCATAGAGGTTGGTTTGAAAACCTTAACCCTGTGAATGGAGTTTTGGTACTCCAGCTCTGTTCAGCCACTTGTAGATCCACCTGAGTGCCTCAGGCCCAGTGGGAGCAATTGTATCTACACGGAAAAGAGTCGAATGAATAGGAAAGTTTAAACTTTCAGCGCAAAGTTGAGTGGTATAGGGGTGATTCCCTGACAAGTAGAGAGTTAACCAGACATTGGACTCTCTTACCACTCAATCTTGCTGGATTTCATTAAAAAGCAAAAAATAGGGGTGATTCCCTGAGACTTTCTTGCCGAACAACGGAATCTGAATTCATTCAGAACAGAAGGGTTTTAGCTAAGAATGAATAACGGATTCGTTACGAAGCAGAAGATAGGGGTGATTCCCTAATACCTTTTTTGCTAGACTAACGATATCTTAATTTATTCAGAAAGAACCATTGGTAGGAAGCCTGCCATGGCATATATCCTTTGTGGATTTAAGAGAACCTCTCGGTCATTTAAAGTCACATGTTTTAAAATATGTGGACTTGACTAGAATATTGATAAGTCTTTTGTAGACTGGGAATCAATATTGGTAAAATAGTAGTATTAGTGTTCATGAATGATAAAAATGAAACAGTTGGAAACAACATGTGTGTGCTATCTGAAGTCGGAAACTGACAGGCCAAGATTCTCTGGATGAGAGAATTGGACTATATTCTAAGAATCTGATTCGGTCAAATTCACGAGAATGAGTCATTGGCTATCCCACCTATCTTATTGAATAAGATGATTATGCATATACGGTTGCAGCATTCATCGAGAGTAGTCCTACCCTACCTCTCAGGAATGATTCTCCAAATCTTCGGATAAAGAGAAAATGGGATAGAGTCTCTCCGGGATAAGGGTAAGTCAGCTTAAAACGAGTCAATTGCAGTTGAATCTTGGATTCAAGCAATAAGTAGCGGTTTTGTACGTCCTCAAGTATCGTTAGAGAACGAGGAATCATATGCTTGTATATTCAGGTGCAAACTTGAATATGGTTGACTACACTGATTCTGACTTGTAGTCAGATTAAGGATGATCATTAAGTTGATCTCGGGCTCAGTGTTTACTCATAGTGCTTAGAATTTCCTTTTTTTGGTCTGGGAGTAATTCCAGGTCTGATAAGCCGATATCACTTCATTGTGAAAACAGTGAAGAGATAGCTTAGAAGGATCTTCTCGGTCACAAGAAGTCAAAAGCATATTGAGAGAGAGTACCGCCTGATTGGAAGGACCGACAACGTTTCAATCCTAAAGATCATCTCGAGTCGACAACCTAGCTAATCAGTGTACCAAGTCAAGTGCTTGGAGGGTACGGCATTGATGGATATGTCTCATCTGCTTTTAGAGCAAGTGGGAGAGTGTTGTGAATAAGATAAGAAAGGGTGTGCTCTAAAAACAATCGTTGCTTGTCAATTCGTGCAAGTGGGAGATTGTTAGGTGTAGTGCCCGAAAGACAATTTGTGTAATTGTTTTTAGTAATGGATGACAGATTTTATCTCACCTTATTACTTGCTTTGTGCTTGTAAATAATACACTGCTGCAAACCCTAAGTATATCAGTATGTAACCGCTTAACTCAGTGTATGGCATGCACGTGAGGATTGAGTTAGTGGTGATATACTTAAACTGTTAGTCCGTGGTGAACTTAATTAGAGTTTAGGGTCTCTTGATTAAAACACCAATAATGCACCCAGAACACCTTAGGGTGTGATAGTCTTATCCGGACTATCGGTAGAGGGTACCTACGTGGGGCATTTATATATGATGGCATTCATATAGGACTGGGACCAATTTAATCTGAATTTCTTGATATAATTCCGTAATCGAGGAATCTTATTAAATCATTAGATGATCATATATGGATCAACCTTAATCCTGAGGTGATCACAGGGTGCTGCTTGTCTCGGGTAGTGTTTGATGTGCTAGTTACGGTTCACTTAGATATGTGTTCCAAGCCACTTCTCATTGGCACTATCTCCTGATGAGTGAGTAGTTCTGATTTTCACAGACATGGAATCCATTCCTTCCCGCGGGAAGTAGAGAGACATCCCCTTATTTGTTAGCCCTAAGAAAGTGATCGATCCCGGGAGTTCACATTTGACTAATTAGCTACTAGTCGGATATGTGTGCTAATTGATCATCGGGGGTTAATGGTAAATAAGGATAAGATATTCGAGTCGGGTTCACGGAGACTTCCCACTCGGAATGGACGATCTATGGAGGGTTAATCCGTATGTAGTGATTATATCAATGGACGCTTATTCGGTCATGGGTTGAGTATAAGTATACATCTCGTAATCGGTAGAGTTCGGTTTCGGGTTTATGGTGGCGTAATCCCGGAATTAATAATTAATGTACTTATTCTCGTTCGATGAATAATTAATTATTGGAGCTACGAGTTATAGGTCCATGGTCCCCGATGTGGCTTCGTAATTCGGACTAATAATCTTGTTATTTGGGCCTCGGTGATAATTAATTGGGTTTGGGCTAATTAATTGATATGCATGGATATTATTTAGTTGGGCTAAATAATATAATACACATGAAAGACATTTTATGTGGGCTTCTAAACCCTAAAAGTGGCGCCTAAGGTCTCTAATTAGCACAAGAATTAATTTTCTTGTGTTATGGAAAATAAAAGATATTCTTGTTATATGATTGGTTGGATGACTTGTTATTTGATTTCCTATTGGTCAATAATATGTCACAATTATTCATAAAGGAAAATATCTTTTTATTTTGTTTAATTAATTATTTATTTAATTAATTAAAACTCGGAGACCAAGGATTTACTCTCCTATAAAAGAAGATTTATTCCAAGTGTAAAAGGAGAGGCAAATTTCGACCATCACACCATAAAAGAGAGAAATAATTAGTTTTCTTGTCTTGGGTTTTAGACGAAGAAAAACTCTAAGTTTTTCTTGGTGTTGCATATGAAGGAGGTTCGTGTATCAAGAAGGGTGTCCACCAACCGCCGTTTGGAGAACACATCGGAAGATCTTGGCATCTCTTCCTACTATTGGTAACTTGATCTTAACCCCCTTGTAGCAGTTTAAGTCCTTTAATTATGTGTTTTGATATATAAATCGTGATCCATCCGCTGCGCGTAGATCTAACTCGTTCAGATCTAAGAACCTGCATCCTTTCAGACCAAAACACGATTAACCACCTCAGTTTGGCCATATGTTTGTGGGTGAAAAGCAGTAGAATAGAAAAGTGTCGTGCCTAATCTCATCCATAAGACACGCCAGAAATGTGAAACGAACTTAACATCATGGTCAGATACAATTGAATTTGGAACACCATGGAGACGAACAATTTCTTTAAAGAATAAATCCGCAATGTGTGAAGCATCATTAGTTTTAGTACATGCCAAGAAATGTGCCATTTTTTAAAAACGATCAACCATCACGAAAATTGAATCCTTACCCGACTTGGGACGTGGTAGACAAAATCCATCGATAAATCAGTCCATGGACAATTAGGAATTGGCAAAGATGTGTACAAACCATGAGATTGAGACTTAGATTTGGCCTTTCGACAAACAAGACATGATGAATAAATACGGTGAACGTCACGTTTCAATTTTGGCCAAAAGAAATGAGAGGCAAGCATATCAATAGTTTTGGTAATCCCAAAGTGACCCATCAAACCCCCACCGTGTGCCTCTAAAGAAATTTAGAAAGAGTGAAGAAGAAGAAGATTAAGAGAAAAGATTAACTCTTATATTAAACTCAACCCAATAAGGTTGGTATAAATAGGTGAAATACAAAGCATGCTTATAAAGCATAAAGTGAAAAAGTAACTTTCCTAGATAAAATAAAAAGTAAGTAATAACAACCTAGATATCCTTTATAGGGTGGTTACAAACATAATAGAGTGGTTATACTCAAGTATCCTATCAAAAATAATAAAGTTACATTTGTACACATTAAAAAATAATAATACGTAAAAGTATTATCAGCAGACTTATATTCAGCAGGGTCAGTTACCTGTTTTGAAACATCGATAGACTCCTGTTTGAAACATCAGTAGACTCCCTGCTGAAACATCAGTAGACTTATACTCAGCAGGGTCAGCTACCCTGCTGAATTACATAATCCAATTATACACCAATACTCCTCCTCAAGCTGGGATGTAGATATCTAGCAGACCAAGCTTGTCGATACACTTTAGTAGGGAGGTGCTAGGCAGACTTTTGGTGAACACATCAGCTACTTGATTTTTTGAGTTGAGATAAGATAGAAGAATCTCTCCCTTCATCATCTTCTCTTTGATAAAGTGTCTATCAATCTCAATATGTTTTGTCCTGTCATGTTGTACATGATTCTTAGTGATTTCAATAGCGGATTGACATCCTTTGTATAGGCAAGTAGGAGTAGATATAACAAGTCTTAGTTCCCTCATAAGTTTTTGTACCCATAATATCTCACACATACATCCCGCAATTGCCACCGTACTCGGCCTCGGCGGAACTTCTAGCCACAACAGACTGTTTCTTGCTTCTCCAAGAAACCAGATTTCCAAAGACATAAATGCACCATCCTGAGGTTGATTTTCTATCAATATTGCAGCCTGCCCAATCAGCATCCACATAAGCCTCAATTCTGGTATTTCCTTCTCTGCTGAATAGTATACCCTTTCCTGGATTCCCTTTCAAAAATCTTAAGAGTCTGACTGCAGCATTGTAGTGTATTTCCTTTGGTGAATGCATGAATTGGCTGAGTGTGCTAACAGCAAAGGATATGTCTGGTCTTGTATGAGATAAGTAGATTAATCTTCCTATAAGTTTCTGATACCTTTCAGCTTCAATGTCTGGACCAGTATCATCCTTTCCAAAGTTTACAGTATTATCAAGGGGTGTACTAACAGGTTTGCACCCCAACGGCCATAATCGGATAGTAAGTCCATAGTATATTTCCTTTGAGTGAGTATGATACCCTTGGATGATCTAACAACTTCAATACCAAGGAAGTATTTTAGTGTTCCTAGATCCTTTACCTCAAATTGTTGTTTCAGAAAGTACTTCAAGGAGCAGATTTCTTCCTCTGAATTTCCTGTGATGATGATATCATCAACATATACAATGAGGATAGTGACCCTGCCAGACTGATCATGTTTGTAGAACATTGTATGATCACTATGCCCTTGATGATAAGTTGCTTCCTTCATAGCTTTGGTAAACCTTTCAAACCAGGCCCTTGGAGATTGCTTTAATCCATAGATTGCTTTGTTTAACTTCAGAACATGGTTGGGTTTAAGCATGAAACCAGGGGGATAGTGCATATAGACATCCTCTTTCAAATCCCCATTTAAGAAGGCATTTTTAATGTCCATTTGATAGAGGGGCCAATTCAGGACAGCAGCAATAGAAATCAAGATTCTGACAGAGTTTAGCTTTGCCACTGGAGCAAATGTTTCATTAAAGTCAATCCCTTGAGTTTGTGTAAAACCCCTTGCAACTAGCCTTGCCTTGTACCTGTTAATAGTACCAACTGGGTTGTGTTTGATGGTAAAGAGCCATCTACACCCTACTGGTTTCACTCCCTGTGGTTTAGGAACACAATCCCAAGTATGATTTTTATCTAAAGCGAGAGAGTCTTCAAAAACAAAGATGTTTCCAATTAGGATGACTCAAGGCATGTTCAATGGATTTAGGGATACTATAAGTGTCAATATTAGACAAGAATGCTTGGTAAGGAGGTGAGACTTTACTATAGGCCACAAATTTCTGAATAGGGTGTTGAGTGCATTCTCTCCTACCTTTTCTAAGGGCAATAGGTAGCTCAGGCTCAATAATGGGAGATGGAAGGTCAGTATGTGATTCAGAGGAAGTAGGTAAAGTAGATGAGTAATCAGGTTGTTGGATGGGCTGGATATGAGAGTCATTAGGGGTTTCAGCAGGCACATGTCTCCAATTTTTCCTGGTGTAAATAATAACCTCCTTTTCAGGTTGATGGATATGAGAGTCATTAGGTATGATGGGTGCATCAACAATAATAGGCAGGGTGATAGCATTTTCAGTGAGTAGGTCTTGCTCAGTGGGTTTAGTTTCAGACTTGGAATAGAAAGGCTGATCCTCAATAAAGGTAACATCAAAGGTGATGTAGGTTTTATGTGTTTTGGGGTCAAAGCATTTTTACCCCTTTTTTGTAGGAGAATAACCAAGGAATATGGTTTTAACAGACCTGGGATCAAGTTTTCCTCTGTTGGGATTATGATTGTGGATAAAAGCAGTACATCCAAATATCTTTAGAGAGATATCAGATAGAAGTTTTGTGCAAGGGTAGATACCTTTTAGGACATCAATAGGGGTCCTGAATTTCAGCATCCTAGAAGGCATTCTATTGATCAAGTAAGTGGCGATTAGAACGACTTGACACCAATAGAAAACAGGAACATTATAGGTAAAGATCATGGTTCTGGCAACCTCTAAAAGATGTCGATTTTTCCTCTCAGCTACCCCATTTTGTTGGGGTGTGTTTGTACAAGAGGATTGATGGACAATTCCTTTTTCAGTAAGGAAAGGAGAAAGTTGAGAATTAAAGTATTCAGTCCCATTGTCTGATCTTAGGATCTGAATTTTGGTTTTAAACTGTGTTTCAACAAAGTTGTAGAAGTTTGTGAATATGGCTGCAACATCAGATTTTTGGCTCATTAGATATACCCATGAAGTCCTGGAATGGTCATCAATAAATGTGACAAACCATGGTTTTTTGGATAGGTTTGAGACCCTAGATGGACCCCAAACATCAGTGTGGATAAGAACAAAAGGTGCAGTAGGAGCATAGGGAACAGATTTGTAAACAGTTCTAGTTTGTTTACCAAGAATGCAAAATTCACATTTCAACTTTTCCATACAAACTCCAGAAAATAAGGAGGGATACAACTTTTTCAAGTACACAAAATTAGGATGGCCTAGTCTAAAATGTAAGTGAATAATTTTGTTACATTTAGAATCTAAACTAGCCACTAATCCTCTTGGTTCCTCTGAGAGCTTGCTATGAAACAGGTACAGACCTCCCTTAGTACTCCTAGCACTGCCAATCTTCATCATAGACTCCAGATCCTGAAACTCACAATGGGTATCCAGAAAGTTAGCTGAGCATTTTCTATCTCTACAAAACTGTTTGACAGAGAGAAGGTTACAATTGAGATTAGGAACATAGAGGACATTTTCTAGGGTAATGTTGGGTTGAAGTCTAACTCTACCTTTTCCTAATACCCTTTTTGAAGAACCATCAGCTATAGTAACATGGTGATGAGAATCAATACTTGTGAAAGTTTCAAAAACAGAAAATTCACCTGTCATATGGCTAGTAGCACCTGAGTCAACAATCCATTTTTGACCTTCATGTGCAGTTGCTCCAACAGGTGATTCAGTAGGCCGTGGTTGAAGTTTGCTGAACATCATCTGGAGGGTGTTCATCTGTTCTTCTGAGAACCCTTGTCTCTATTCAGAAACACTATAAGCCTTATTCAGCTCATTGCCTCTATCACCAGTTTTTACTTGCTGATTTTTGAGAAGATGGGGTGGTTTACCGTGCAGCAGCCAACATTTTTCCTTAAGGTGACCTTTCTTCTTACAGTGATCACACAGGAGATTAACCCAACTCTCACTCCTCTTGTATTTGTTATAAGCTGCATTAGCAGCATCTGATTCAGAAACTTTAAAAACTGATGTTACTCCTCCTGGAGTTGGCAGTATACCTCCAGGGATAGGCATTACTCCTCTTCTGCACTCCTCCTTTCTCAGAATACTAAAGGCATCATTAATAGATGGGAAGGGGGATATGGCAAGAATTCTTTCTCTGGCTGCTTCATAAGTAGTGTCTAGACCTCCCAGGAAGTCTAGTAACCTATCTCTTTCCACCTCCTTGTTATGAATGTCTGCATCTTCTGTGCATTTCCATTCCTTGATTGTAAGTTGATCATATTCTTCCCACAGATTGGTTAGAGCATTGAAGTACTCATTAATTGGCTGTCCAGTTTGGACAGTATTCCTTAGCTTAAGTTTCAACCCATAAACTTGAACATAGTTACCTTCATTAGAGTATAAGGACTCTAGTTTCTTCCAAATACTGAGAGCTGATTTTGCATATAGAAAGTTGGAACTGATTTTTTCTATCATAGAATTCATAAGCCAAGATCTCACAATGGCATCTTCAGTTTCCCATATATCAAACTCCTTTGAGTTTTTGTCAGTGGGAGGTATGGAGGATCCAGTGAGGTATCCTTTCTTTCTTCTGCCCAAGACATAAGTGTATACAGACTGAGACCATGGTACATAATTTGGTCCAGACAATTTTTTAGAGGAAATTTGGAGCGATGGGTTATCAACTCCATTGAATGAGAGGGAAAGAGAAGAGGGAGTAGATTCAGTATCTGTCATTGTGGGATAACAGAACTTAGGAACACAGATCGATTGCCTGAAATAAGTTCAGGGCTCTGCTACCACAAAGAAATTTAGAAAGAGTGAAGAAGAAGAAGATTAAGAGAAAAGATTAACTCTTATATTAAACTCAACCCAATAAGGTTGGTATAAATAGGTGAAATACAAAGCATGCTTATAAAGCATAAAGTGAAAAAGTAACTTTCCTAGATAAACTAAAAAGTAAGTAATAACAACCTAGATATCCTTTATAGGGTGGTTACAAACATAATAGAGTGGTTATACTCAAGTATCCTATCAAAAATAATAAAGTTACATTTGTACACATTAAAAAATAATAATTCGTAAAAGTATTATCAGCAGACTTATATTCAGCAGGGTCAGTTTCCCTTCTGAAACATCGGTAGACTCCCTGCTGAAACATCAGTAGACTTATACTCAGCAGGGTCAGCTACCCTGCTGAATTACATAATCCAATTATACACCAATAGCCTCACACACTAAGTGCTCACGGATCGAACTTCAAGGAATACATAAACGATCCCCACGAAATAGAAAACCTTCGTGTCAATAAAATTTCCCTTGTGCCACGGTCGCAGTTGAGGCAAAGATATCTTTAAAATCCAAATCCGATGAGTATAATTCTTTGATGTGTTCAAAACCGAGCACACGTGTTTGCATATGTGTGATCAAAGTGTACTGTCGAGATAGTGCGTCAGCCACGATATTGTCTTTACCCTTTTTATACTTAATGACATATGGAAAAGACTCGATAAATTCCATCCAACGAATGTCACATGAATTAAGTTTGCTCTGTCCTTTTAAGTATTATAAGGATTCATTGTCGGTGTGAATCACATACTCCCAAGGGTGCCAATAATGTTTCCAAACATGTAAACATCGAGCTAAGGCATACAACTCTTTATCATACGTAGCACAGTTTAAACGCGCACACTTAAGTTTTTCACTAAAATAAGCAATTGGACGACCCTCTTGGAGTAAAACACCATCAATACCTACCCCGAAGCATCATACTCAATTTCAAACATCTTATAAAATCAAGAAGAGCAAGTATAGGAGCAGAAATAAGTTTAGCTTTAAGAGTTTCAAAACACTCCCTTTGTTTTGGACCCCAATGGAATGGAGCATCCTTCTTCACAAGTTCATTGAGTGGTGCGGCCAAAGTGCTAAAATCATGAACAAATCATCTATAAAAACTTGCCAACCCATGGAAGCTGCGTACATCCACGACGCAAGTAGGTTCCGGCTAATCAACCACTGCTTGAACTTTCTCTTGATCTACTTCGACCCCTTGTACACTAATAAAAAAGCCAAGAAACACAATTTTATCCATGCAAAAGGAACACTTTTTTAAGTTATCATACAATTGAGCATGCCGAAGTGTATCAAAAGCAACACGTAAATGATCAATATGTGAATCCAAATCGAGACTGTATATCAGTATATCATCAAAATAAACTACCACGAAATGGCCGATAAAGTCTTGTAAAATATCATTCATAAGTCTCATAAAAGTGCTCGGAGCATTAGCCCAAATGGCATCACTAAGCACTCATATAAGCCAAACTTTGTTTTAAAAGTAGTTTTCCATTCGTCACCCTCACGAATTAGAACTTGGTGATAACCACTGCGAAGATATACCTTAGTAAATAATTTAGCACCATGCAATTCATCCAACATATCATCTAAACTCGGAATTGGATAACGATACTTAACTATAATTTGTTTGATAGCATGCGAAAATCTATACGCAATCTCCATTTACCGTCTTTTTTGGCTCAACGATGACAGGAACCGCACAAGGACTCATAGATTCCTGGATTTTACCTTTGGAAAGCAACTCTTCTACTTGCCTTTGTATCTCCCGTGTTTCTTCCGGATTTGCTCGATAAGCCGGAAGATTTGGTAAAGTAGAACCTGGAATAAAATCAATGTGGTATTTAATACCCTGCAATGGTGGCAATCCGGATGGTTCATCCTCTGGAAAGATGTCAACATATTCCTGTAATAGAGAGATAACAACACTAGTCAAAGAACCCATCAAATCAGAATCAACCAATAAACAAGGATGTGAAACATAAGAGGGGAGGCCGAGTTGTCCTCAAAGTGGTAGGAGTGTGTCATTATGGTGTAGGGTGAAACAATTGTATCTTTAAATATGACTAAGAATGCAAAATTTTCAGGTTTTCGCGAAGAACTTCCTAATGATGTCTCACTTTGAAATAATCCACCATTTTTTTACCCTCGCTGATGGCACCCTCACTTACCTTTGATTTTTCAACTTTCCGACCCTCAAAAGGTACTAAAGCGTCCACCATGCCGGTCTTTTTTCCTTACTAAATTTTTTTCCTCATTGAACGCCCTCATTTTTTTCTCCCGACCGTCAGAAGTTTTATTTACAACTGTCACACCCTCTTTTTTATTTTTCGCACCCTCACGGTTCTTGGCAAGGCGAATCTCTTCGGCATGTGTTTCTTGTGGAGACAATGAAACAAGTGTGTGATTTTTGCCTTTAAATGTCAACATGTATTTGTTTGCAAAACCATCGTACATCACCCGGTGATCATATTGCCATGGACGACCGAGCAAAATGTGTGTAACGTGCATAGGAGCCACGTCACATAATACCATATCCTCATATTTCCCAAGGCTGAAAGAGATCAATGCTTGTTTAGTAACACAACCTCAACACAATCTTTTAACCATTGTAAACGATATGGATATGGGTGCTTGGATGTTGTAAGATCCAATTTTTCCACTACTTCATTACTAACGACATTAGTACAACTTCCCAATTAAGCTATAGATTTTTCCTTCGACGAAGCAACGAGCTTGGAAGACATTTTCTTGTTGTATATCATCTTCTAACTTAACCTTGGCGCTGAGTGATTTTTTATGACCAAAACTGCACCATGTGTATCAAGACTTACGGTTGTATTAACATATTCGTTATCGGATTCATCCTCTAGGTCAACCGAATCTTCGTCATTATCGGACTCTGATACATAAAAATTTTCACCCACGGCAATCATAGTACGTTTATTACGGCATTCAGATTGTTTATGTCCCAAACCTTTAAATTTAAAACATTGTATTTGACTTGAAGGTTTGCACCCGTATCTTCAGATTTGCCTTTATTAAATTCCCTAGCCTTGGGGGAATCCTTGGGACCGTCAATATATGGTCGAGGAGGTGTAAAATGTACAGAATTGTACTTAGAAAACTTACCACAACCTCCCTTGGATTGAAACTTTGTAGAACGATAAGAAGATGCGATTGAGTATAAGACTTGGTTAAGTGAGATTTGTTCTTCAAATGTTTTTCCACAAAGGCAGCCGCATGTACCATCACCTCTTAAGTCTCACAATCTTTCAATCCCACTTCATAAGAAATTTTAGGCCGTAAAGCAGTTGCAAACCGAGCCATCTTTGCTTCCTCACTCTCATCTATGCCCGTTCGAATCATTGTCAATTCCATCTCTTCATACAGTAAATCAACCGACATGTTCCCTTGTGTCAAGGTTTGTAATTTTCTGAATTGTTCAAAGTGATACGAAGCCGGAACAAATCGTCGTTGCATTTCATGTTTTATTGATTCTTTTCTTCGTTTGGGAAGGAAGTGGACTTTCAGCCCATGTAGCAATAGGCACATCTCTTTGTCTAATTCTATTCAAGTTAAATTGTTGAAACCATAACGATGCATAGCCCTCAAACTCAAGTGTAGCCAAATTGATCTTCTCCATCTCAGTGTACGTATTACAATTAAAAATCTGATCAACTTTTCTTGCCCTAGTCTAGAAAAACTTTGGGATTATTCGTACCATTAAATTGTGGAATGTTTTTCTTGATATTGCGGAGATAATTGCCACGATGTTCACAATCCGCTCCCGGGCACCTTGTGCATCAACTAATTCCGCCGTATTATCAGGCGGATGTGCCCTAGGTAGAACACCTCTATGTCCATCTAATTAGGATTACCAGTCAACAAAGTTGTAAGTGTGGCTATTCGAGCCGTAAGAGCTTCAATTTGTTCACATGTTTTGAGATTCTCATGCGGTTGAGCCCGAATAAAAAGGGTTGCAGCCGGAGTAACATTCTCATCTTCATTTGCCATTATAAACCTCAAAAAATCACTCGTGTTTTCACTCCCTCACAAGTAGAGATCGATCGTAGAACAAATCAAAAAACATAAGTAAAATAAAATGAAACTAATACGAAGAACTGAGACAAGTATGCAAAGAGAAAAGAAAAGAAAAACTATAGATGGAGTAGGTAGAATGATAGAATTTGTAGTGTGGGGAGGGGGGGAGTACCACTGTTTTAGGTGTATTGTGGCATTATTATCCGGGGAAACTTTGGGCTGGAGGACTGTGTTAATTGCAACTGTTTTGGGTGTGTCGTTGCAATATTATCCGGGCTCGGCAAAACAAAGGTATATGACAAATTATATATGACAGATTTGTAACAGTGACTTACGATGGAGAGTGTGGTCAAACGATGCAAAATTCGGAAAAACTTAAAGAACGAAAGTTGTGGAACATGAAATTTTCAATAAGGTAACCAAGTTTGACGAAATATGGAATTTTCTAAGACCCTTAAAAAAAATCGAAACACAGACTTTCCAATTTTCTTTCTTTGATACTTGGCCGAGTGCTTTTTTAAAAAAAAAAGTGAAAATGAAAATGATACTAGAAATACCAACAATCCGTAGTCTCTGATACCAATTGGCGTGAATTCCGAATGGTTAACATGACTTTAATTAATTAGATCGTTGATTGAAGGTAAAATAAATGAATGAAAAGATAGATAAACGAGAACCTTGACCTCTAAGTAATTTATACTTAGCAATCTTGGTATAACATTTACCCTTAGATAACTTGTATCAAAGAACTCCGGTATAGAACGATCAAGACCTGCTCGGAATCTTGATAAGTTCGGGATCGAATTCTCTACACACGAACTCTCAACACACTTTAAAAGTGAAATGTATTTGATAGCCAAAATTAATTCTTCCAAGTTACTATAGAGTTTATATTTATAGGACAAAAGTAAACTATAAAAGAAGATAAAAGGTCTTGTAAATGGCGCCATTATTGAGCTTTTCCATTTCAAAGTATCTTCATAATGCCATGTATCTTGAATGTTCCATATGTAATGTATCTTGATTCATCCAAGCTTGAAATCCCTTCACAAATGGCGCCACCTTCACTTAATTTTCAGCCACTCATTTTCATATTTATATACTTATTAATATTTAAATAAAACACTTATAACATATTAAAATAGCTAATCTTAAAATGGTGTTATTTTCAGATATATAACGAGCTGACTTCAATCCATTCCACGTGCATAAATGGTGAGTTTAACTAGTATGTCTTCAATTGTTTATGACTCTTCATGGGCCATACTATTGTCGCATATCAAAACATTCATGGACTCTTGGACTCTCGTTGCTTGAAGTTTTGTTATTGGACCATCAGTAATTATTAACGGATCTTGATTGGGTATAGATGCCAATGGTGAAAGAATATCATCATGATTCATATCAGAAAGAAGGATATCAGTCTCCGACTGACAGAGATGTGCTTGAAATAGCTAAAGCTGAAGCTGACCAAGCCAAAACTGACAATGCTAAAAAAGAAAATGATTACAAAGAAAAGCTGAAACAAATCTCTTCTTCTCCTCTCAAATAAGTAAAGATAGCTGAGGTTGTTGCAAACAATCCTCAGATTGAAGCTGAGAAAGTACCTGGAGCTGAAAAAGGCAAAACTGAAGAAAAGGAAGCTGAACTGGAAAAGAAGTACCGACACAAGCTGAGATAATCAAATACTATTTTAATGAGCTTGTGAGGATACATAAAAATGATTTAAGTGTTTTTGGAAAATTGTTAAAGTCAAGGAGGAAAACAAAAATGAAAGAATCAAAATGGAAAAGAGAATGGACAGTGTCAAAGAGGACTGCCACAATACTTTGATTGAAATTCTAGAAAACAACCATTGAAACTGACGCGAGGAAAACTAAAACACAAGGGATATTGGAAGGCATTCTTAAAATATGCTCGATAGAATGCTTCTACTGGAAAATGCATTGAAAGACTCAGTGGTTGTACAGACTATATTGGCATCAAATCAGCAGCACCTGAATTCATAGATCAGGAGCTTGATAATTAAAGATGATGTCATTAAGGGGGAAAGTCTGTACCTTTTAAATGTCAATGCACATGATATGCAAAAGTTCTTGAAAGAATTGATGAGAAACTGTTCGAACTCAAGAAAGTCAGAGGATATTTTAATGATGAAGAAATGGAGCCGATTGCAAAGTTCTCAGAACCAACTGAGAAAAGACTTGGTCTAGATTCACATCAATACAATATTTTCAGAGAGCTGCCCGCAAAGGAAGGTGAATCAAGGGAACAAGCCTTAGAAAATTTTCGGAGCATGCAAAAAGTTCTTGTGCATTACTGGCACAAACTGAGAAAATGGGAGAAAAATGGTGCTCTAGAAAAAGCTTAAAAAAAAGTTGAAAAGACTGAACCTGTGTACGTTCAAGATTTACTGAAAACAGCCACAAGAGAAAGAATAAGGAGGATTGTGTTCGTATTTGCTGTATTGTTCAAGAGCAAGTTTTTCAGCAAACTGAACATGACCAATTCATGGAACATACATGCAAACATCCATGCAATTAAGAGCACTTCAACAAATGACGCTATGTGAGAGCTTGCTAAGATCTACGACAGCAAATCAAGTGGAGCTGACCAAGGGAAAGGAAAATAAACTGGAACTTAGTTTCCTTTATTGTATTGTATTTTAATACTATGTATTGTTACTCAGTATCATCAATAAAATACTCAGTTTCTCTGTTCTTTGTGTTTGTTAAAATTTTGTCCTTATCTTTTTGCATTTCTTTTAAGGAGGGTATTGACATCTGTTGGTCCCTTGGAAAGGCTAACACTAGTTTAGAGGGGGTGAATAAACTTGTCACCAAAAACCTAACTGATAACTAAGTCTAGCACAAATTGATTAACAATTAGGGTTCAGTTTTAACTTGTGAAGAGTTGAGCTAAGAAAGCTGAGTTTAAGTCAATATGAATTATACAAAACTGAGTCCACCGGCAGCGGATATAGAATTTTAGCCTTTATCTGGATCATGTTATTCTATAAGAAAAAGCTGTATGCAAAACTGAATTGTGGTTAATGTCAGTTTGTGAACTGTGTATCCTTATAACAATCAATTTAAGTCTGCTGTATAAACAAATATAGATGTTGTAAAGTGAATAACAGAATGTAAGTGCATAAAGTAAATCGAGAGAGTTATAGTAGTTCCAGGTGGTGTAATCATGTACGTCCACTCTTCCCCTGTGATGTAGGAGGAAAATTCCACTAGAACTCTTTGAGATACGCTGTTACAAAAAGTCATATATGATAGTCCTTGACTAATCCCTAGTGTCACTGTCTAAACAACTAAAGAACATGTTCTATGGCTACTCTTCAACTGCTTGAACCACTGGTCCTTAGAGGGTTGTATTTCCTCTTCACCAGCTACCACACAAACACAGTCTACCTGACTGCAAATGTCAAAACTGTCCTTGGCAACTCCTTGACCGGATTGCTTCACAGTTTAAGCCTTTGATTGAGAATCAAAGTTGGGCTTGTGGTTCTTCAAAGTTTAGAAATCGGGATAAATTCTACATAAGATATTGTTGAGCGCAAATAACAATTTGAATGAACGAGACTTTTGCACAAAAATGGTTGTAATATTGTTAATTCTTGGTGTTTGATCCTTGGTGCAAAGTCATCTATTTATAGTGTGAACTCCAACGTTCATTTTGCTTGAATTTGAATTGTATCAACGTCTATCTTGTAATGGCTATATTTAGTGACCGTTTTGACCTGTCAGTATTTCATCCAATAGGGTTGCTTCCTCTACAACGTTCGAATGTACTTTCAGTTTGTTGGATGACTGACTATAAAACCGAGTTTCCTGATCAGTGTTATACTAAGTATGTTAGTTTTTAGTTTACTACCTTAGAGCATTAACTGAGTTTTTACTCTTCTTCAAAAACTTCAGTGCTCTATTTATCTAATTATATGTGACTGAATCAGATTTCACCATTCCTTATAAAGATCTTATAAGATATCATTGTCCTTATGATACTTAGGTTTTCTTTCAAGATCCATAAATTTAGTTCAGGCCATCACAGACTTGCCTGAATTCTAACTTTATAGTCTCGGCTAAAAATCTTCATAACTGAGTTTGAACCTCAGTTCTTCAATCTTCCTTAACTGAGTCTGTGTCCCTCGGTTCCTCAAATACTGAGTTTGTTCCCTCGGCCTTCGGTTCTAATAAGCCAACCGAGTTTGTGTCCCTCAGCGAACTTACCTTCTTCACTTCTGAGTGAACTTCAGTTCTTGGTGTATATCTTTAGTCTTCAATTCAGTTCTTGCCATCTAAGTGTTTTCCAGTTTCTTAGATGATTTCCAATTTCAGTTCTACGACACTTCTATCTATTACAGTGCTTGTCTGATATAACCTATACAATTATCAGACTCTAGTAAAACCTATACATTCAGTTCTAGACATCTTTTAGCTTTCCACTATAATAGTTAGTTTCAGCACTTCATCAATAGGGTGTTAACAAACATATTCTTGAATACGATGAATCATCATCAAAACTAAATTTTATTCCCAACAATTTCCCCCTTTTTGATGATGCCAAAACCCTCCTTAAAAGAAAAGCTTAAAGATAAATAACAATTAAAACAATGTAAAAATGGAAACTGGATTTCATTAAGAATTTTCAAAAACTGGAATAGTTACACAGTAGATAAACTAAAATAAGAGCTAAACTGTTTTCTGTGCTCTTTGTGTAACTAAAACGAATTTTTTCTCTTTATCATGAAGGTGATAAGCATGTTTTAGTTTTGAGTCTTCCTTGGAGAAGGTTCTGAGATAATCTACTTTACTGGAACGTTTCCATCTTCTCCACAATCCTAGCTTTGGCAATGTTGATTCACCTTTGTAATAGGTTTCAAATTCTGCCACATCAACTTTCATTTGTTCAGTCTTGTCTCTGATCTGTACTTTCTCTTCAATCTTTTTGATCTTCTTATATTGTTCCAACTTCTGATTATGATACTGATCAGATAAGAAGTAAGAGAGAGATTCTTCATAAGTTTTGTCTTTGTACTTGAGTTTGACATTGCTATGATCATTGACAAACTTCATCCATAGATCCTGTGTAAGATTAGCTCTCATTTCTCTAGGTTGACTGTATTTTGCAATTTGCTGCTCTTTAGATAGTTCTTTCCGAACATAAGGATATGCCGCTAATTTGTATTTTTCAGTTCCTCTTCCAGCTTCATCTTTTCATCAAGCAGTCTCAGCTTTTCTTCTTCAGCTTCCCCCTTTTTGGCATCATATAACTGATTTACCAAGTGATGGGTTGCTATTTGGTCTTCTGAGATAATCTTTTGAGAAGTAAGTACATCATTCTGCTAAGTTTCTAAATCATAGATACGCGGATTTTAATGCCATTCTGCTTGAGCATGCGTTTCTCTATCTACTAAGGTTGTGAGTTCAAGAGTTTCTTTGAGATGCGATAATTTCTGAGGCTGAGCTAACTAGATTTCTGAATAATACTTAATTTGTGTCGACTGAGAAGTTTTCTTCTTCCGATATTCAAAATATCCAGAAATACTTGACAAAAGTCCATTGTATTCTTCCTTTTGGTTGAGCATAATCTTCAGATTTTCATGTACTTTGCTCAATTCTTCTTTTGTCATAATCTCAAAAGGATATGTTTCTTCATCTTGTTGAATTTTTCAGCTAAGTATCATCCTTTATTAACATTAACTGTGTTGGTCCCTTGAAAAGGCTTTCGTTAAGTTTAGAGGTGGGGGGGTGAATAAACTTAACACTTAAAACATTTGGAGTTAACAAACTCAGCAACTTCAGAAGCCTGCTGATACCTCGCGCGTCTGTCGACACCTCGCAGCCCGCTCGATACACGTAGTCTACTGACAGTTGAGTTTACTGAATTTGTGCAGCGGAATTATATCAAAAATTAAGCCTTATTACTTGTTGTTAAATATGATACTAAGTATTAGATACTCAGTAGTGTATGTGTGTGAGTTCAGTTGCTAGATTCAGTAGGTTGATGTGTATAATAAGCTAAATGCAGAATGTAAGTGCAGAAAGTAAGTAGCCAGATTTTATAGTGGTTCCAGGTGGTGTAATCCTGTCAGTCCACTCTTCTCCTGTGATGTTGGAGGTAATTCACTAGAGATCTTTGATGTAGCTGTTACAAAGATTCCTAAGGTTGCTTGTCCTTCACCAATAACTATGGCTTCACAAACTGAAAACTAAGAACATGTAGGATTGCTGCTCCAAAGTCTTCCACTGGTCCTTGAAGGGTAGGATTGCCTCTTCACCAGCTCCACCACAAACAACAGTCTTTCACACAAAAGTGCTTCACTGTCTTCAGCAGGTTCTTTGTAAAATAAAGAATGAATCAAGTAAATGATTCAGTTGCAGCAGCTTGATTAGGATGATATAATCAGCAGCTTGCAGTCTTCAAGTGTGTAAACTTGATGTAGCTTGAATACAGAATACACTTGAAGATTTTCTCTGGATCAGTAGCCTTAAGCTCAGTAAGTTCAAGCAGGGTGCTTTTCTTGATAATAAAATGCATCTCAGGATTATCTATCTTTTTCTCTTGTAAAATCATCATCTTTTTCTGAGTTAGAAGTCCTCTATTTATAGGTAGGAGTCCTTGTGACTTGTATTTGAAATTCAAATATAGCCGTTCTATGTTTTGTCCCATTTGACTTGCTTTCTGTCACTATTCATAGGATCGACGTTGTCGAATCCTTTTTGGCGGTGTACGTCTGTCCATCTTTTTGACTTGTATCCATTGGATAAAATCCCGAATCATCCCAACGTCCTTTTAATCTCTACCATTGATTTGTTTGATAAATCGAGAGGTAGTTAGCGTCCTTATCCATGTTTTCTTCCAATGTAATCTTGAATTAACCGAGGTATATATATATATATCGATATATATATTCATCGATCTATTATATAGATACCTATCGTCTGTCGAGATCCGTCGAACTATAAGTTGCTTGTGTTTAAAACACAATGCAACTAAAGATTTCTTTTTTCCTTTTATCTAACTTTTATTTGTGAAGTTAGATTACACCTTTTTGATCATAACTAAGTTCCAATCACCATTCAACTTGTGGAACTTAGACCTTGTACACAAGGTATATGTAATCAGTTTAGGTCATCACAGACTTCCCTAAATTCTTATTCCATATCCTTGACTTTGATTACTAAGTTTGATCCCTTAGCCCTCATTTACTGAGTTTGAGCCCTCAGCCTTCAGTCTTCAGCAAGTTCCTGACTAGTCTACCGACCTAGCTACCCTACTGATATAGACCGATCTCTTGATATAAGTCGGTGACCATTACGATGCTTGTTTGATCAAACCTATACAAAGATCAAACTCTAATAAACCTATACATTTGATCTAGACATCTTTTTGCCTTTGCACTATAACAGCTAGTCTGGCACTCATCACTAAAACTCAGAAATAAGTCCAACAATTTCCCCTTTTTTGGTGATGATGCCAATACCCTCTCCTAACCGCAAAGCAAAAAGATTAAAAACAAAAACAGAACAAACTTAGTCAATTCTCATTATAATAATTTGTTCAAAAAATTATTACAGTCTAGCATCAGCAAAGATGAAACAGATAAGTATGCTGATCTACTGTCTTCTTTCCCTTTCCTCTCTTGCTTTCTCTACTTGTTCTTGGTAAGCTCTTATTTCCATGATCATCTCTCTCATCCAGTCATTTTCAATCAGAGAGAAGTCAATGTGAGGATTCACTTGCTTCCACCAATGCCAAGCTACAGGAAGAGTTAGATTTATCTGATTTACCCTGAAGCCTAACCTCATGTAAACTTCCTTGAACTCATTCAGTGATTCTTTTGCATTTGTGGTAGGCAAACTCCTTTCACCTCTACCACCTCTTCCACCTCTCTTGGATGCCCTCATGGCTTTAACTCTTCTTCCCAAAATTTCAAACTCAAAAATGAGTTAAGACCTTCATGAAAGCCTTTGTCATGATAAGGTCTCCTTCTGTTGTTGTACACATTCTTGTATTGCTTGAGAAGATCATCTGTAAGTGGAAGTCTGCCAGGTGCAGGTTCTCTATATGCATTAGTATCAGCTTCCCATCTTTTCTTTGCAAATATTCTTGCAGACTCTTTTGCTACAGCTGTTTGGCCCTCTTCCCCTTATTGACATCATCAACAAAACGGGACAGCAGGCCATGCACACTCTCCTATGTGATAACTAGGTTATTCAATTGACTCTCAATGATTTCAGTCCTAGTATCAATTGTTGTGATCCTTCCTTGCATTGTTTGCTCCAGCAGGGTTATCCTCTCAGTAAGTTTAGGATCAAGTACAGTAGTTTGTGGTGCAGCAGCAGGCTCAGCAGGTCTATGTACCTCAGCAAGATTATCCAACTTTTTATGAATGGATTCAAGTTGATCTTTCAAGAATTTCTCCTTCAGTGTATTGTCCTGTTTGATTCCTCTCACATCTTTTGTTAGATCAGCAATGGCATACTGATTAGATGTGTAGTTTGAAGCAACTGTCTCAGTAGATCTTCTATTGTTATCCACAAGCTTCACCAGTTCTTCAAATCTTTGTTCCTGTCTATCAAGTTGAGTTCTTAACTGTTGCATGTCATTCCGACGATTCCTCAACTCATTCAAAACCTCTACTGGCACTCCACCAGCCATTCTTCCATCAGTAGCTCCATCAGCAGGCTCTTCTACATTATATTGTTGCCTCTGATTGCTGATCACCATAGCATAACTCATATCCCTTCCAGTAGGGTGAGGTCCTTGGTACTCCTCCAAGATAGGATCAATTGCAGGTTCTTCAATCACTGGTTCATCATCAGTAGATCCTTCCTCATTTATTTGAAATTCTTCATCACTGAAGTCATAGTCCACCAGCTGCTCCTCCTCATTAATTACAGCAGTCTGCTGACTATCTTTCCCTTCAGTGACCTTTCCTCCAGCAGGCTCTACTACAGCAGCATGTTCTTCAACAATAGGGGTTTCCTCCAAACCCAAATCTAGTTCCAACCTTTGTCCAGGTGTTGTTTGTAACTCAGCAGCCCGTACCTCATGTTCCAACCTGTTTCCAGGTGCTGTTTGTGGCCCAGCAACCTGTACCTCCTCTTCAGTTCTTTGTTCTTGGTATAACTTGTGCCACAACAACTTGATCAGGGAATATGTCCATGTTTTCTTTTTGAAATTCCCCCATATCAGTGATCCTCCTTAGATAATTTGCAGTTTTGATTAAGGCATCTTCAGTGTCAATCCAGTCTTGATATTGAATTGATTCCTCTGAACTGGCACTAGGTTCACTGATATCAGTAACTCTTTCTTCATCCAAATCAACATTCTGTTGATCCTCAGGTTGTTCAGTAGGTTCAACAACAAACATATCATTTATCTCACCAACCATCCTATTTGCACCAATGTCTATTCCCTCATTGATTTGTGCCTCAATATTATCCATGGTGAGATTCTCCATATCTTCATATGTCCGTCCAGTTTGCTGTCTTTCAGTAGATTCTCCAAAGACCGGATCGCGCCTACGGTTGGTTCAATAAGCATTGCAGTCCCCGCTTGTTCCTCCTGGACCAGATGGATGATTGTCATCAGAATCAGATGATGAAGAGTCATCATCACCTCTTGGATTCCTGAACTTGATACCCTCTTCTTTCTATTGTTCATCAAACAGATCCATCAGCCTTGATTGCAGTAAGGTGGTATCAACCAGATCCAACAAGTTCTCCACTCCCAATTTTTCAAAAGCCCATTCTTCAAAATCTGTCATTGGTTCTACAGCTGGCTTTTGTCTCTTATAATATCCAAACTTCCATTGGAAATAATCAGCCACCAGTAGGAGCTTTGGATCAACATACCCTTCTTTCTTCTTTTTCTCATGTCTTTCAAAGGGCAAGAATGATCTTCTGGGAGCTGTTCCAGTACCTTGTTGACCTCCAAAGGTCTCTACAAGTAGATTCAAGGTTTCTTCCACAGATGCTTCTAGGTCAGTAGGTTTCTCAGGTTGGATTTTAGTCCCTACTACCTCCATCTATATAACACTTGGTTCCCCTGACTTATATGCTCATCAGCAGGGTTAGTAGTAGACTGCTCTTCCCCCTGAACTATTGCAAGATTTGCAGGGTCTTGTACAAGTGTTTCCACTTCCACAGCAGGTGTAGCCTCAGTGGTTTGTTGTGGTTCTTCAACAGATTCTACAGTAGGCTCATGGTCAGTAGACTAATGTGTTTCTCCAACAGATTGCTCAACAACAACCTGTGCACTTTTAGTAGGCTCAGCAGCCTCTTCTGGTGAGGATTCAACAACTTCAACAGCAGGCTCAGTTACAGTAGTCTGAATGTGATTCACCATCAGGTTGCTCAATAACAACCTCTTCATCCTCATTAGGCTTGAAGATTGTCAAGGGCTCTGCCTCAATAGTCTCTCCTTCTTCTTCTGCTTCTTGTTGTTGTTGTTGTTGTTCTCTTTGACTTTCCAGAATTCTCAATTGTTTACCTTTTCCATGCTTCTTCTTCTTGGCAATTTCTTTCATCCTCTTGGAAAGTGGTTCATCATCAGCTTCAGTAGACTTCCTCTTTCTACTGGCTTCCTTTTGTTGCTCTCTCAGAATTTCAGCAACAATCTTCTTAGCAACTACAGCAGGGTCAGTAACCTCAATTTCAGCTGGACCCTCAGCAGACTCAGCAGTCTGTGCTTTGTTTGCTTCCTTGTCCTCTTAGGCTTTAACATCTCTGTTATCTTTCTTGTGTCAACATCCTTTCTCTTCTCAGTAGTCTTCTTTGGTGCAGCAGATTTAACAACTTTCTTAACCTGCTCACCACCAGCATCACCATCATCTCCACCAACATCACTCTCAACAGCCTCAACAACATCTTCTTCATCATCATCCAGACCAGGGATAGGATAGTTAATTTCTTTCTTGTATCTGGATTGGTTTATCTTCTCGGGGCAACGTCAAGAATTTCCAAATGATTCAGCAGGGCCTGAACCATTAATCCTAAGGGTAAGGCCTTGGATTTCCTTTTTCCTTCTCTTTCTTCTTTTGCAACTTTCTTCATGTAATGAATGAAATATCCAGCCCAATCAAACTTCATACTTCTGCAAATAATCATCATAAGTTCTATTTTGGGTCCTGATAGAGTATCCATGCTTCCAACGAGGCCTAAGATATTCTTAGCAATGATTTTGCTCAGCAAATTGTATTAATAACCAATATGTTTCACATTGATGCCTGGAATTGACTTGATGGCTTCATTGGTTTTGATTTTGTCAACAAAATCAATCCTTGACAATCCCATTTCCTCAGGATTTACAAGAGCATCTATTACTTCGCAAAACCAAACACTTCCCTCAGTAGGTTTGAGGAAACTTCAATCTCCTGTGCATTTACAGTGGTGGTAAATGCTTCTCTTCCTTCTCTTATCACAATATTCTTCCAAAATCTGACAACATTTGTGTATGATATGGTTTCCAATCTTATGTTGAGTACATTTTCCAGACCTTGCATATCTTCTTATCCTTCGACCAATATTGATAGCTAAATTTGTTTTGTTAGCATCAACAACAAAGCCTCTTACACTTTGGCTTGTTCCGATTTGAACATCATCTTTTCCTACCATTGTTAAAAGAAAAAGATGAAGAAGATAGCTTGTAAATCTGTGTTCACACTATGTAAATACAGAGAAAATCAATCTAAGATTTTTGTAGTAGCCTCTGTGTAATAGTCTATATATAGGCAAATGCAGTTGAAACTGTCAGAGCACGTACTGTGCATTTAACCATGATTAATCTGAGTGAATGCTAACTTGACACGTGGCCCATTACTTCTCCATAACGTTTGTAACCGTTGGATCGTGTAACTGTGGTTATAAAGGATAGAATAAATATCCCGCCAATTGCTTTTTGACTTTAGTAAGTTTGACTGAATAACGTATTCTTCAGTAGCCTTGTCATCAGCAGGGTTGGCTCAGCAGCCTGCTGACAAATATGCCTCTAGGCTGCCGACAGAGTAACTCTGCTGATCTTTGATTCCTTCTTGTTTTGTTCAATTGATAATACAAAATGAAGTTTAATACCAATGACTGATTTGTCAAGTGATCTCACCCAACATGACAAAGACCAATCCCCTTAGCAACCTCATTTGCTCAATTGTCCAAACATAAGTACATGGAATTGTTGATACCAATGACTAATCTGCTAAGTGAGCTCACCCAACATAGCAAAGACTAATCCCCTTGGTGAATTCCAGTACATAGCTGATTATCAGTCAACTTTAATAATTCCAAGTTCAGTCCTTAATTTGGCAAATCTTTCACTATCCAAAGGTTTAGTGAAAATGTCAGCAAGTTGATCTTCAGTAGGGATGTAGAGAACCACCACATCTTTCTTCTCAACATGATCTCTTATAAAATGATGTCTCACATCAATATGCTTGGTTCTTGAGTGCAAAACATGATTTTCTGTGATTGCAATTGCACTTGTGTTGTCACACATAATTGGAATTTCTCTTTCTTCAATTCTATAATCCCTTAACTGTTGTCTTAGCCAAAGTACTTGTGCACAGCAACTTCCAACAGCAATATATTCAACTTCAGCAGTGGAAGTTGATATAGAATTCTGTTTCTTGCAAACCAGGAAACCAATCTATTTCCCATTAACTGACAGGTTCCTGTGGTGCTTTTTCTATCAATCTTGCATCCAGCATAATCAGAATCTGAGTAGGATATAACTTTGAAGCTTCCATCCTTGGAATACCATATCCCTACTCCCAAAGTCTCCTTTAGATACTTGAGAACTCTTTTGACTTCACCTAAATGACTTTCTTTAGGTTTAGATTGAAATCTTGCACAAACACCTACAATAAAGGATATATCAGGTCTGCTGGCAGTGAGGTACAGCAGACTGCCTATCATCCTTCTGTATAAAGTCTGATCAACATCTTTGCCTTCCTTATCTTCATCCAATCGATATTTGTACTCATAGGAGTTGATATCTTGGTGCTATTTTCCATACCAAACTTCTTCAGCAGCTCCTTGGTGTACTTGGTTTGATGAATGAAGATTCCATCCTTCATCTGTTTAACTTGCAATCCAAAAAATTAGTTCATTTCTCCCATCATACTCATTTGGAATTTGCTCTTCATTAGATTTGCAAACTTTTCACATAGCAATTCATTTTCAGAACCAAAGATTATGTCATCAACATAAATCTGTACCAACAGGGTGCTGTCCTTCTCATTGATTCTGAAAAGAGTCTTATCAATGGTGCCTTTTGTAAAACCATTGTCCACCAAGAATTGAGATAGAGTCTCATACCATGCTCTTGGTGCTTGTTTCAAACCATAAAGTGCTTTGTTGAGTCTATACACTTTATCTTCTTGATCTTTAACTTCAAATCCAGGAGGTTGCTGAACATACACTTCCTCCTCTAGAATGCCATTCAAAAATGCACTATTGACATCCATTTGATATACCTTGAAATTTTTATATGCAACATGTGCCAAGAATAATCTGATAACTTCCAATCTTGCAACAGGTGCATAAGTTTCATCAAAATCTATTCCTTCGTCTTGAGAATAGCCTTTTGCAACTAGTCTGGCCTTATTCCTCACAATGGTACCAGATTCATCCAGTTTTTTTCTGTATACCCATTTTGTAACAATGATATTTGCATGACTTGGCCTTTCAACTAGTGTCCAAACTTGATTTCTTTCAAATTCATTTAATTCTTCTTGCATTGCAATTATCCAATCTGGATCTAATATTGCATCTACAACAACTTTAGGTTCCATTTGTGATAGAAAATAAGTAAACATTGCTTCTAATTGTCTTCTAGTCCTCACACCTTACTGTACATTGCCAATAACTTGTTCGGCAGGGTGATTCCTTAACCATTGTGGATTCTGGTTAGATTGATTCTCAGGAACCTCATTTTCAGTAGGGTCTGCTGTTGCTTCTTCAATAGGAGGTTTAGCAGATCCTTGAATTGCTTCAGTTGTTGCATCAGTAGTATCACCAGCAGGGTGTTCAAGAGGGCAAAATCAGAAACTTTTAAGTCATTAAACCTTTCCAAGACTTCAATACAATCTGGATCAGTGACTTGTAGGTTCTCAGCAGGTTCACAAGCTTCATCTTCCATTCCAGTGAACTTAGGTTCATCAAACACAACATGGATTGTCTCCACATGTTTCAGTGACCTTTTGTTCAGTACCATGAATGCCTTGCTGACTGAAGAATATCCCAAGAAAATTCCTTCATCTGATTTAGGTTGAAATGTCTTCAAATGTTCCTTATGATTCAAGATAAAACATTTGCTTCCAAATGGATGGAAATAAGATATATTAGGTTTTCTTCTATTCCAAATTTCATAAGGTGTCTTCAGCAGCTTCTTGTTCACTAAGGTTCTGTTTTGTGTATAGCATGATGTATTAACTGCTTCACCCCAATATCTTTCAGGTAGTAATGCTTCACAAATCATTGTCCTTCCTGCTTCTTTCAATGTCTTGTTTCTTCTTTCAGCAACCCCATTTTTCTGAGGTGTACCAGCAGCAGCAAGTTGATGTAGTACACCATTCTGTTCACAATATTCTCTTTATAACTTTATTGAGAAACTCAGTACCCTTGTCTGATCTTATCTTTACTACTGTCAAACTTTTCTCATTCTATAATCTCTTCAAAAGTTCAGGCATCTTTTGAAGTGTTTCACTTTTCTTGTTCATAAATACCACCCAAGTGTACCTTGAATAATCATCCACAACCACTAGGGTGTATTTCTTTCCTGTAACACTTGTTGGTGTGCCTGGTCCAAATAGATCCATATGCATCAGCTCCAAGACTCTATTAGTTGATTGCTTAGTCTTTGATTTGAAGCTTGACTTTGTCTGTTTACCTTGCTGACATGCATCACATATAGTATCTTTCTTGAATGTGATCTCAGGTAAACCAATCACCAGTTTTTTCTTCACCAACTAATTGATGTCATCAAAATTCAGATGATTCACCTTCTTATGACATAACCAATTGAGTTCTGATTTGGTATGCACAATCAGACATGTTTCTGGAACTGCAGTAGACCAATCTACAACATACATGTTTTGTTGTCTTCTACCAGCCAGTACAACTTGATCACCTCTTTCACTAATGACAATATAGTTGTTTTTGCCAAAAGTGACATTGTATCCCATGTCACAGAATTGTCCCGTGCTCAGCAAGTTGTAGTCCAGTCCTTCCACATATGCAACATTCTTGATTGTAAGTCCATTCCTCACAAGTGTGCCATATCCTCTTGTAACCAGGTGTATTTTTGTTGCCAAAATTCACCCTTGGACCATCCTTTGTCACAAAATTTGACAAACAATGCTTATTCTTTGTCATATGTCTGGAACATCCACTGTCAAAGTACCAGACACCCTACAAAACAAAGTTAGTACATTTTAGGTACCCAAACCTGTTTGGGTCCATAATGGTCAGTGGTAAGCATGACCCTTGGCAAATTTCCATAAGGTCTTCTTTGAAAAGTGTCATACTTTGGTTCATACATGTATTCCACACATCCATAAGTTCTAACAGTTGGTTGTGTAGGATTCACATATGTTTTCTGGCCTTTTGGTTTATAATGCTGTTTGAAGTGATTTTTGTTGTTAAAAGCATTAGCATAACCATTAGTTTGCTGTCTGTTAGGAACATCCCTAGTATGGAGTCTGCTGAGGTCCCTGCTGAGGTCTTGTATAAGCCCTCTGCTGAGTCCTTTGCTGATTCCATTGCTTAGGTTTTACCCTAGCAGCATGGTTATACTTGCTGTTTCTAGCATTAGATGCATGGATATTCCAATCATCATCAGTAGGGAACAATCTACCTTTCCCCCTGAGATAAGTATCCCTAGAATGATTAACATTTTTGGGTTTAGGATTCTTATCCTTGGAATATTTATGGTTCTTTCCTTTTTGTGGTCCAGCAGACTTGGTAGATGGTCTGCTATCAGCAGGTTTAGAAGGCACTTCAGTTCTACTTTTGGATTTATTCTTTTTATTAGGAGCCGTTGACTTCTTTGACTTCTGACTTTGCTTTCTTGAAGCATTCTCAGTAGGTTTTACTGCCTCAGCAACCTTACTGGGAGTTGGATCTTGTACAGGTACAAACTTAGGACCAATTCTGGTATTTGGTTCAATAACCTTACTGGATCCACTCTTTTTGGGATGTTGAGTTCCAAATCCAAGCCCTGTTCTATCACCATAAGGCTTTCCAGATTTGTATGCGGTAGAGGAACAAGATGGTTCGGCGATTCGAAGCTCTTTGGATGTTCGACGGACTTATACCGATTCTCGTCCAACATCTTTTTCCTTACCTTTGAGAACCCTTATTTCAAAGATTCAATCTTTCAACTTCTACTTGAAGAGCTTCTTTTTCGCCCATCACAATCTCATAACCAGATTGTATTTTCCTCGATTGATTGAGGATGGCATCCAAAGCTTCTTCATTGTAAGAGTTTCTAGGATTTGAACCACAAGTTGATTCACAATCACTTCTAGCAGGAGTGTTAATTGATACAATATTGTATACCTCCTCTGTTTCATCCATATTAGCCATTAATGCATAGTCTTCCATATCGGCAACCAGTGCTTTGTGTCATCAGATTCATTTCCTTTTTTAGATTCCACTTCATAACCTGATTCATCATCAGCAACCATAGCCTTCTTGCCATGTCTTCTTTGTTGACTCTTGGTCTTCAATAGGTCGGACAATCAGGTCTGAAATGTCCAGGCTTTTGCAATTGAAGCAAAGATAATCATGTTCCTTACTTTGTTTTAACTCAGGACAGTCAGAGTTTGAAATGTCTTGGTTTCTTGCATTGAAAGCACAAGTAATCATTGTCTTTTCTGGAATCATCCTTCTTCTTTTCACTGAATTTCTTAGTGAAATTCCTTGGAGAACCCTTTCCACTTTTCATCATCCTGATTTTCTTGCTCAGTAGGGCAATCTACTCTTGCATTTCATCCAGTAGATCATCTTGAGCTCCTGAAGTTTCTTCTTGATGTTTAGCAGCCAATGAAGTTGTCTTTGGTTCCTCTTTTTCAGTGGTAGGAACCAATCTCTTGCTGAATTCATAAGCTTTAAGATCTGAGAATAATTTGAAGGTATCCTCTTCATGTAGCTTTCTCATTTCTTCTATTGCAGTGACTTTCATCTCCCAAACTTCTTTGTCAGGTAATGCTTCCAAGATTTTTGAGTTTATTTCTTCTTTTGAATAGCTTACACTCAGTAGGGTAAGTTCATCTAGGATAGCATTGAATCTTGACTCCATTTGCTCAATGGTTTTATTTGGTAGCATTTTGAACTTTTGAAACCTCTTTTTGGCCACACTGATTTTATTCTTCTTGATTGCATCAGTGCCTTCACAGATCAACTGTATCTTGTCCCAAAGTTCCTTTGCAGTTTTGCAATCTTTAACCTTCATGTACATATTGCTATCCAAGGTTCTATAAATGATATCAATAGAAATGTTGTTGAGGTTTGCTCTCTTTCTATCTTCAGCATTCCATTCTCTTTTTGGCTTTGGAATGTACTGTGTCTCTTCACCCACTGTTATTGCCTTTGTAATCTCCAGTGGTCCATCTGTGAGTACATCCATCATTTCATCATGGGTTGCAGCAAGGTAAGCCTGCATTCGACGTTTATATTCATCAAATCTATCTAGAGAACACATCATCATAGTTCTAGCATACTGGTTGTTATCCATGATGCAAGTCTTTGAAAATCAGTGATTTGAAAAAGTTTTCAAAGTATTTTCACAAGCACAACAAGTAGGATTACTTCAGAACAGAAGCACTGCTCCGATACCAATTGTTGGTCCCTTGAAAAGGCTTTGGTTAAGTTTAGAGGGGGGTGAATAAACTTAACACTTAAAACTTTTAGAGTTAACAAACTCAGCAACTTCGAAGCTTCTCGATACCTCGGCGGTCTGTGCGACACCTCGGTAGCCCGTCGATACACAGTACTCTACTGACAGTTGAGTTTATTGAATTTGTGCAGCGAAATTATATCAAAAATTAAGCCTTATTACTTGTTGTTAAATATGATACTAAGTATTAGATACTCAGTAGTGTATGTGTGTGAGTTCAGTTGCTAGATTCAGTAGGTTGATGTGTATAATAAGCTAAATGTAGAATGTAAGTGCAGAAAGTAAGTAGCCAGATTTTATAGTGGTTCCAGGTGGTGTAATCCTGTCAGTCCACTCTTCTCCTGTGATGTTGGAGGTAATTCACTAGAGATCTTTGATGTAGCTATTACAAAGATTCCTAAGGTTGCTTGTCCTTCACCAATAACTATGGCTTCACAAACTGAAAACTAGGAACATGTAGGATTGATGCTCCAAAGTCTTCCACTGGTCCTTGAAGGGTAGGATTTCCTCTTCACCAGCTCCACCACAAAAAACAATCTTTCACACAAAAGTGCTTCACTGTCTTCAGCAGGTTCTTTGTAAAATAAAGAATGAATCAAGTAAATGATTCGGTTGCGGCGGCTTGATTAGGATGATATAATCGGCGGCTTGCGCCTTTAAGTGTGTAAACTTGATGTAGCTTGAATACAGAATACACTTGAAGATTTTCTCTGGATCAGTAGCCTTAAGCTCAGTAAGTTCAGCAGAGGTGCTTTTCTTGATAATAAAATGCAGCTCAGGATTATCTGTCTTTTTCTCTTGTAAAATCATCATCTTTTTCTGAGTTAGAAGTCCTCTATTTATAGGTAGGAGTCCTTGTGACTTGTATTTGAAATTCAAATATAGCCGTTCCATGTTTTGTCCCATTTGACTTGCTTTCTGTCACTATTCATAGGACTGACAGTGTCAGAATCCTTTTTGGCAGTGTACAGTCTGTCCATCTTTGACTTGTATCCATTGGATAAAATCCTGAATCATCCCAACGTCCTTTTAATCTCTACCATTGATTTGTTTGATAAATCGGAGGTAGTTAGCTGTCCTTATCCATGTTTTCTTCCAATGTAATCTTGAATTAACCGAGGTATATATATATATATCAGCAGGTTCATCAGTCTGCTGAGATACCTATCAGTCTGCTTGAACTATAAGTTGCTGTGTTTAAAACACAATGCAGCTGACTCCTTTTATCTAACTTTTATTTGTGAAGTTAGATTACACCTTTTTGATCATAACTAAGTTCCAATCACCATTCAACTTGTGGAACTTAGACCTTGTACACAAGGTATATGTAATCGCTTTAGTCATCACGTACTTCCCTAAATTCTTATTCCATATCCTTGACTTTGATTACTAAGTTTGATCCCTTAGCCTTCATTTACCGAGTTTGAGCCCTCGGCCTTCGCCTTCGACAAGTTCCCGACTAGTCTACGACCCTAGCTACCCTACGATATAGACCGGTCTGTGATATAAGTCGGTGACCATTACAGTGCTTGTTTGATCAAACCTATACAAAGATCAAACTCTAATAAACCTATACATTTGATCTAGACATCTTTTTGCCTTTGCACTATAACAGCTAGTCTGGCACTCATCACTAAAACTCAAAAATAAGTCCAACAAACTGCTTATCTTCAACCATTCCAACTGCTTGCTAATTGTCAATTGTTTGGTTTCTAACTGGCAATTATTCTTGCTGATCAACAGTTTGCGTAGCTTGAGCTTGAGGTTGAATTTCTGTTTGCAAAACTGTAATCTTATCAGCTTGTTTCTTCGATTCATCATCTTTGTCATCACCCTTCTTCTTTTGAATGTCCAGTGTTGATGACTTGGCTGATTTTCTTTGTTGAGCTATCTCAGTAAATCTTTTGAAATAGTTTGTGAGAAACTCATTCATAGGAAATAGAGCATATAGATCATTAACTTCAAGTTTCTCCAACAATAACTTTTCTTCACTTGATAGATTAGCGTCACGACAGTCTTCGGTCTTGATCTTCATTTTCATCAGCCTGAAGATTCTTTCAGCTTCAAAAATATGAGTTGATTGCTGAGCCGGTTGTTGCTAAAATTGATGTTGCTCCTTTTCAACATCTATAACGGAAACTTGTTTCTCTGAGATTGTCTGTTGTAACTGAGAAACAATTTCAGTTGCTATTATGTCATGTCTCATGATTTCAGTTGTCAGTTGTTGTTCCCCCTCAGTTGTGCTGGCTGACTTGAGGTGCCTGGGAACAAACATTTTCCAACTGACTTAACTATCTCTGAGTAAGCTTTTTGTTTGATTCCTTTGTGTTCAGCCATTTTCTGAGACACAGTTTTCTTCTTGGCTTTAGGTTGAGATGTCTTGGAGGTTCCTTTCCTAGAATGGACTAAAGTTACATCCCCTGTGGATGTATCCATTCTTCTTATAGATCCACCAGATCGTTTTGCTACATTCCCTTCCTTGAGCCTTTCCAGATAATGTTGAATAACGCCACTGAGTGTCTTTTTTAGTTGATGTCTGTCAACATGTGCTCTTCCTTCAGCTTGATCTTTTCGAACACTTTCCAATCAGCTAAGTGTTGTTGTTTTAACTAATTGAACACATAACCTACCCAATTGAACTCAAGTTCGTCCTAGATTATGTTCATCAGATAAATGCTTTCTTCAGATAATATGGCAATGCCTTTGTATCGACCAATAACATGCCTGCAGAGCCATTTGCTGAGGAGTCCAAACTCTGGTTTGAGGTTTTTGACATGAGAATCAAGAGCTGTTGGTTCCTTAGTTAAAGAAATTTGTCTAAGAAAGGCATCTCTTTTGAATGGTAAACAACTCAAATCTATTGATTTCACAAGTGGTTCCTTGAAATCGAATATCATCCTGATGACTGTTTCATTGAGAATAATCCTTCACCTTGAACTTTTGTAATCAAGGATTGCCTTACTAATCTCATGTTTTCCTAAAACTGCAAAATCCCTTCTACATCACGATTATCATTGAACTTTACTTCCGGATGTCTCTTAATCCTTGTTGACGCTTAATCTTCTCGTAGATGAGGCTTGCTAACAGAGTATTGTTGTAGAGTTCATCATATTGTTCGAAAGATAGAGTATCCAATTCAGTAATGAGCCTTTCTTCTTGTGATTTCTTGGAGGCTACCATTATGATTTTTTCTAAATTTGAAGTAATATGGAGAAAGATAGTATTTTGATTTTCATAAGAGACAAAATTTGAATTTTTCTTTTGTGAGAGGAAGGATGTGCAAGGGGTTGGATATATAAAGAATATAGAGGGGGGTGTACTGACGGTTCATGGATTTTCTGAGGATTTTGTACTGACTATTCAAATTCCATGATGGTTTGTGTAACCGATGCATGTACTGTTCTAACAATAGTAGGGGTGTACAAACAACATGTTCTGAGATAAACGGCGCTAATTAAATGCGATATAACCGCTGTTGGTTTTATCCTTTCAACCATTTGACTTTCTTTGACTTGGTAAACTGATGTTTGAAGTCAGTTTTTAGAATAAATTTAGTTCCGTCAATTCTTCGTTTTAGTTACTTAGTTTGAGATTGTTGATGTCAATGACTGATCTGTTAAGTGAGCGCACCCAGCATAACAAAGATCAATCCCCTTGACGAATCTCTAGGCTTAAACTGACTAAGCTGACTTTGATTATACCCAATTCAGTTCTTAGCTTGGAAAATCTCTCTTTGTCCAATGGTTTGGTGAAAATGTCAGCCAACTGATCTTCAGTCGGGACATAGAGAACGGTAACATCCTTCTTTTCCACATGATCTCTTATGAAGTGATGTCTCACATCAATGTGTTTCGTCCTTGAGTACAAAACTGGATTGTCAGTTATAGCAATTGCACTTGTATTATCACACATTATGGGAATCATTCCTTCTTTTATCCTATAATCTCTTAATTGTTGTCTGATCCACAAAACTTGAGCACAACAGCTTCCAACTGCTATATACTCAGCTTCACCTGTTGATGTCGAAATTGAGTTTTGTTTCTTGCTGAACCATGACACAAGTCTATTTCCCAATAACTGACTTGTGCCTGAAGTACTTTTCTGTCCACTTTGCATCCTGCATAGTCTGAGTCTGAGTAGGATATCAGTTTGAATTCTCCTTCTTTTGAATACCATTTCCCAACATCTTCTGTATCTTTCAAATAATTCAAGGTTCTTTTGACGACGGTAATATGGCTTTCTTTAGGTCTAGTTTGAAATCTGGCACATACACCAACAGTAAAGGATATATCTGGTCTGCTGGTTGTAAGATGGAGCAGACTTCCAATCATTCTTCTTTAGAGAGTTTGATCCACATCCTTTCCATCTTTATCTTCATCTAATCTGATGTTGGTTCCAATGGGTGTTGCAATGCCAGCTGATTTTTCCATTCCAAACTTCTTGATCAATTCCCTTGTATACTTGGTTTGGTGAATGAAAATTCCACTGTCCATCTGTCTTACTTGCAAACCGAGAAAGTAACTTAGTTCTCCCATCATGCTCATCTGAAATTTTCTCTTCATTAAACTTTCAAATTTCTCTCACGATCCAGTTGCTCATTTTCGATCCAAAAATGATGTCGGGTTGATTGTAGGATAGTGCTTGAGGAGTCCGAGGTCGAACCCACGAGAGATTGGTTTTTGAGTACCACGGTTGACTTAGCACTCGGTTCGGGTCAAACGAGATAGGTGTGAAGTTATACTATTACGTAAAATAAAGATTACACTACTCGGAATTCTAAACAATTAAAAGAGGTATGGCCGAACTAAGTTTCAACGGATTACTTTACCCTCAGACAGATTGCCATGGGAGTGTGCCTTACTCTACCTTGCCGTCTAACGATAACTCATAGGACAAACCCCGTATTGGAACTGGACTTGATGACTAGGGCGTCAATCTAGTACACGGGTAGGTGTCAGACTACCTTTCAAGCCCAAAACTTCTACGGTCCCGAAACCCCGTTCCCACACGTCGCCGCAACATACATTTATAAGCTAAGTGTGTGCAACAATGAACAAGGTTGTCAATCTCATTCAAAGCTATTAAAACAATCAAAACAAGTTTCGTGATGTAGATTATCGATTAGAACGTTAAATTACGCGCTACACTACCTCCCGGTTCACCTCTCTAATGGTGTTTCACCTGCATTCACGTGGTTCGACCATACGACAAATCTAGCTACTCATAATCGAATCTAAACAATACAAACAAGGTAGAAAAACATAGCAATAACCATAAAAGAACAAGAGAATAAACTTGCTTGATTAAGAAATTAAGAGTACCAAATTCGTGCCCCAAAAGATCGAATTTTGACATCCAAAATGTAACAAATCGAAGTTCTAAGTTAGATAATCAAAGAGAGGATCGAAAGACGATTCTAATGATATATAGCACTAATTATAACTCTATGAAACGAAGAAAATCGCCCAAAAGAGGCCCAAAGTCGCCTAAAACCTCCTCCCCCCGCTTCTTTGCGATGTTTGAGGTGTTTATATAGTCCGGGGTACTTGTCCGTACGGATAAAAGGCTATCCGTACGGATAGTTCATCATTTTCCGGTCGTCCGTACGGACAAAATGTGTCATCCGTACGGACAACTCTCTCGGTTTTGTCTCCGTTTGCTCCATTTCGACGACTCTGCGATAAACACTTCATAACTTCTTCATCCGACCTCTGATTGGGGTGATTCAAAAACCATTAGAAAGATCTTTGAATTATATACAACTTTCATGAATACACAATGACCAGAAAATGCCTCCATAATCGGTCAAAATGCTGATGAAGTGAACATATGGTGAGAGCAACAACTATTTCTCTTCCTTTTCTTATTCTTTCTTCTTCCTTGGCTCATTGTTGCACCTTGATCACACTTACCATCATAAATCTTCGCCTTCCGGGTTCTCGAGACACCCTAGTCCTGCATCCATATGAAAACAACAAGCAAACGCATAACCCCGCAAACTACGGGTGCTCGGGAAAAACGAGTATAAAATGCTAAAATAAGGTCGAGTTTACGGAAAACCGACAGTCACTCGCCGTACAATAAAACCTCATTTAATACTCAAAATAGGGTCTAAACTCACCCGAAACATGCCAGAAATGTGATAATCGTGGGCTGAACTGTACAGAAATGTACTGTAAAGTTGGTTCCTATCACCACCCCACACTTAGCCTTTACTCGTCCTCGAGTAAATTAGGCATTCAAACAATACCAAGGAATCAACTTTACGGTACATGCATGCATTTCAAAATATCGAGGTGAAAAGAACTTAGTTAAGTGAATGCATTACTTTGACTCTACTTGGATCATGACACACGTGAGTGTGTGTTGATTGACGACGACTTTTGCTTAATACGATTTCGGGCTTGGAATACCGGACAAATGACTTTACACAATCCGCCCTTCCTAGAATCTCCACTAATCGGGACTAACCAAGGTTAAACACGGTCCAGCAGGACTTGAATGGTTATAACGTTAGGCTAGGGTAAATTCGGTTAATCGAAAAGGGTAATTTGGGAAACTGGAGAAAAGAAGTACGAGTGAACATAATCCAAACACGTACCACGTCTTCTTTACTATACAAACCATCCAAACTCCTTTTTGATCATTTTCGACACTTTGGGAACTATAGGATACTGAAATACCCGAACTCATTGCCAAACTCGACTAAGTTTCAAGTGTCGTGAGGTGAGCTCGAATACTTAGTACCTATCTGACTATCCCAACCCTAACATCATCATTGCTTTAAGCTCATTGCATTTTTCAACCCTTTATTTCTATATACAACACAATTATTTGATTTGAATTTTTTTTTTAAATGAAACCCGAGCATCCAGCCCCACTGAGCTCCTCCTCTCCTTATAGCTCTAAAACTGAGGAAACAACAACCCGAATCAAAAACAACATCTCCCCCCACCCCACACTTGCCTTGGCAAGTGTGGTTTAACAAGAGACTAAGTCCACTCGTATGGTCAAATGAAGGGAATGTGACCAAAATAAGGCTGAAGGGTAGGTTTCTGACTAAGTAACGAAAAGGCTAATAATGCGAACGGTGGTCAGACCATTCTATCAAGGCTGAGAGGGGCTACGAAGGTCAAAAGTTCGGCTCAGGCTTATTTGGCTAAAGTAGGTTAAAAAAGAACACCAAAACTGTCATCCCGTGTTCCTACCAAGGTTAATCCTTCTATTTCGCCTCGAAACTAGGGGTACAAGTGTGTAAAGTAATCGTGATAAGCAAAACCGTCGTCAATCGTGTACTAAAAAGTGTTTCGTATCATGACAATATAGACTCACTGTGAGACATTCACAAAACCAAAGACCTTTCACCACTCAATTGTGAACAGCATGCATATAACGTGGTGTTAAAATCTTGGAAAATTTTGAAAAACGGCCTAAAAATCGACTCGGAAACGAGTAAAAACCAAGTTTATCACATCACGGCATAATACGTTTAAGAACAAGCGAATAAGCTAAGTCGTCCCCCCCCCACTTAAGTGAAGCACCGTCCTCGGTGTGTGAACGAGAAGGAAAAAAGAAAGACTTACCTTATGTGCCCGGCAAAACGGCGTGATCAAGTCCCGTAACGGTCGTGGAAGTAGTCCATCCCGAATCCCTAGTCATTGAAAAACATCCAAGAAATACATGCACGGGACATGGTCCGCGTGCCAAAGCATATAATAAGGGGAATTCCGGGGATAATAAAAAGAACGACCTCGTCACGTCAGAAAACTTGAACAAGTATGTCACAAAGATAGTCAAATATGATCCAAACATACAATAACAACCAATCACGTCCAAACGTGCCCAACACAAAATCCACAAATCCAAGACAAGTCACATGAGGCATGAAAAGATGAAAAGTGGGTGCCTTATGGCTTACAATCGGTAGATCGAGAAAAGCGAAAGAACAAAGTCATCTCAAAACAAACCGAAAGATAAGGGACATGTAAAAACCGGTGATATATCCGGACGGATGGGTGTGTGTGTCCGTCCGGACAAGGGTAAAAACAGAGGAAAAGTGAATTTTAAGCATGAAGGCCCCTCGGGATCATCCGGATTCAATCCTCAACACCAAAACACAGCAAAACGAATTCAAAACCAGGAAAAACACAGGAAATGATGGGTTGCCTCCCACCGAGCGCCTTTGTTTTACGTCGTTGGCTCGACACAGTGACACCAAAACGGACTCAAACCATAAAAGACTCAAAACAACAATTCAAATATTTCATTTCAAACAAGTATCATCAAAACCATCAACCAAAATCCGAACTCAAAAAGATCAACAACTCAAGAAGAATACAAATAGCAAGCATCATGAAAACCGAGTTCGTTAGAAACTTACCTCTCATAGCCCCGGGATGCAACCTCCTCCCAACTCGGGAATCCTCTTCTGTCAAAACCTCTCATCATCTTCTTCTTGGAATCACCCCACCACCGTGGTCTTTCCACTCTATCACCTCTACGTGTGTCTTCCACCCGGGACCCTTCGAACTTAACCTCGTAGAACTCATCTGCACAGAATGGAAGGGAGAAATAATCCGGGACCGGTATATCAAAGATACCAATCTATCCGGGGGTGTCAACATAATGGGCTCATCCACATGACCTCGAACCACTAGCGAGCTAGGCGGCAGAATGAGCTGTCCCATCTTCGTCTCCGTTTCTAATCCCACCGGATCGACGACCTCAAATAAATCTATCGCACTTATCGTCAAGGTGTCATGATGGTCATCATCGGGATGTGGTATGATAGACAACAGTTCCACCTCCCTTACTTTACAATCATTGGTATCCTCCATGTCCCAGAGCATGGCAATACCAAAAGCTTCCGGCTCACCCAAAACTGAGGTAGGCTCCACTACAAGTGGCTTGGCATACTCATAAAAATTCTCCACCGACTCGAATGGTACATCATCAACTAATGGAGTGATGGGTGATCCCATATCAATCTCTTGCATCTCAATCTCTGGCTCAGAAATCTCCTCATAGAAAGCCGATTCATCAACCTCACTCTCTACATGAACCTCTTCACTGACGACTTTCTCTGGCCCTATTTCCATCGCGAGTTCTCTCTTAACAGCAGCTAACTCCCTTTTCCTAGCTTCCAACTCAGTTTGCATCATGGACTCTACCAAAACATCATCATTTTTCAGCTCACTATTCGGGAGTTCACTCGGGAGGACTTGGAAACTCATATAATCAAATACTACAATGGGGGGTGGCGGTGATAAAGCCAACTCAATCACTGAATCCTCCGGGACGAGCACCTCATTATAGCAACTTGACTCGTCAATATCACCGTCTACCCGGACCGTTTGTGTGCAAGACTTTTCATTTTGATCCGGCATACGGGCCGTCATGAAAGACACGATATCCTGAGACATCCAACATAGCCTGTATCTCATATAGGGCCAATCTTCATTGGCTAGGCAGGTCCTATACTCCCCGCTGGAAAACTTGTCTTGCATCTCCCCAGCCCGTTTCAAAGCATCCTCGGCCTCTTTATATAACACGAGCATCCGGTTCAACCAATCGATCAATTGATGTGCCGACACTTCCTCATCCATAGCCATAGAAACCCTTTCCATCAGTTCCTGAATAATACCTACTTCTCGTTCCTCTTCGGCATAGGCAAGGTCAATCTGCTTTAAGTGCTGATTTTGAGAGCTCCAATTCCAAGGGTTGTTTGAGTCAAAATTCTGATTATTCCCTTGTCCTTGATTTGGGCTCCAATTGTAGTCATGTTGGCTTTGATTGCCTCCCCAGTTTCCCGGTCGATTCTGGTTCCAATTTCCCAAAAAATTCTGTCTATTATAGTTCCCCTCATCATATCGATAATCATCGTCAATTCCACATCCCATGGACGCACCCTGCTCTTGGTCATAAGGTTGATAATACTGATTTTGACCAAGCTCAGGTGCCCAAGGTTGGTAGGTGGATTTTTCGTCATAAAATTTGTATTGTTGAGAGTATCCACCCATTTATGCTCAATCTGCAAAATCACAGAAAACAACACGAAAACAATCACAGTGCCTCGTCACCACTACCTCATCAATAGGTGGTGTGGCACTTCAGCTGCAAGTCAAAACAAAGAAACAAGAAAATAATAAAAACGACCTAAGCCCAAGCTTTCGGTCAACTTTTGTGATATCAAAGCATTGCAATCCCCGCCAACGGCGCCAACTTGATAAGCGGATTTTCTAGGTCCGGTCGATCAAGTAAAAACTCGAAACCTTAGCAAAATCTACTTTCTAACCGGCAGTGGACCGGGTCGATTGTAGGATAGTGCTTGAGGAGTCCGAGGTCGAACCCACAGAGATTGGTTTTTGAGTACCACAGTTGACTTAGCACTCAGTTCAGGTCAAACAGATAGGTGTGAAGTTATACTATTACGTAAAAGAAAGATTACACTACTCGGAATTCTAAACAATTAAAAGAGGTATGGCCGAACTATGTTTCAGCGGATTACTTTACCCTCAGAAAGATTGCCCCGGGAGTGTGCCTTACTCTACCTTGCCGTCTAACGATAACTCATAGGACAAACCCCGTATTGGGCCGGACTTGATGACTAGGGCGTCAATCTAGTACACGGGTAGGTGTCAGACTACCTTTCAAGCCCAAAACTTCTACGGTCCCGAAACCCCGTTCCCACACGTCGCCGCAACATACATTTATAAGCTAAGTGTGTGCAACAATGAACAAGGTTTTCAATCTCATTCAAAGCTATTAAAACAATCAAAACAAGTTTCGTGATGTAGATTATCGATTAGAACGTTAAATTACGCGCTACACTACCTCCCGGTTCACCTCTCTAATGGTGTTTCACCCGCATTCACGTGGTTCGACCATACGACAAATCTAGCTACTCATAATCGAATCTAAACAATACAAACAAGGTAGAAAAACATAGCAATAACCATAAAAGAACAAGAGAATAAACTTGCTTGATTAAGAAATTAAGAGTACCAAATTCATGCCCCAAAAGATCAAATTTTGACATCCGAAATGTAACAAATTGAAGTTCTAAGTTAGATAATCAAAGAGAGGATCGAAAGACGATTCTAATGATATATAGCACTAATTATAACTCTATGAAACGAAGAAAATCGCCCAAAAGAGGCCCAAAGTCGCCTAAAACCTCCTCCCTGCTGCTTCTGCGATGTTTGAGGTGTTTATATAGTCCAGGGTACTTGTCCGTACGGATAAAAGGCTATCCGTACGGATAGTTCATCATTTTCCAGTCGTCCGTACGGACAAAATGTGTCATCCGTACGGACAACTCTCTGGTTTTGCCTCCAGATTGCTCCATTTCTGACAGCTCTACAGTAAAACACTTCATAACTTCTTCATCCGACCTCTGATTGGGGTGATTCAAAAACCATTTGAAATATCTTTGAATTATATACAACTTTCATGAAGACACAATGACCAGAAAATGCCTCCATAAAAAGTCAAAATGCTGATGAAGTGAACATATGGTGAGAGCAACAACTATTTCTCTTCCTTTTCTTATTCTTTCTTCTTCCTTGGCTCATTCTTGCACCTTGATCACACTTACCATCATAAATCTTCGCCTTCCGGGTTCTCGAGACACCCTAGTCCCGCATCCATATGAAAACAACAAGCAAACGCATAACCCCGCAAACTACGGGTGCTCGGAAAAAATGAGTATAAAATGCTAAAATAAGGTCGAGTTTACGGAAAACCGACAGTCACTCGCCGTACAATAAAACCTCATTTAATACTCAAAATAGGGTCTAAACTCACCCGAAACATGCCAGAAATGTGATAATCGTGGGCTGAACTGTACAGAAATGTACTGTAAAGTTGGTTCCTATCAATGTCTTCCACATAGATTTGAACTAGGAGAGTATTTTCTTCAATTTTCATTCTGAATAAGGTTTTATCAAGAGTTCCTTTTGTAAAACCATTATCCACCAGAAACTGAGATAGATTTTCATACCAAGCTCTTGGTGCTTGTTTGTTTCCATAAAGAGCTTTTCTCAATTTAAATACTTTGTCAGTTTGATCTTTAATTTCCAATCCTGGTGGTTGCTGAACATAGACTTCTTCTTCAAGTATCCCATTCAAAAATGCACTTTTAACATCCATCTAGTACACTTTGAATTTCTTGTGAGCTGCAAAGGCAAGAAATAGTCTGATTGCCTCCAACCTTGCAACTGGGGCATAAGTTTCATCAAAGTCTATCCCTTCAACTTGTGAGTAACCTTTTGCTACAAGTCTGGCTTTGTTTCTAACAATATTCCCATCTTCATCAAGCTTGTTTCTGAAAACCCATTTAGTTCCAATTATGTTGACATGATCTGGCTTGTCAACTAAATCCCAAACTTGATTTCTTTCAAATTTGTTGAGTTCTTCTTGCATGGCCAAAATCCAATCTGGATCGTTTAAGGCTTCTTCAATCTCTTTGGGTTCAGACTGAGACAGAAAGCATGCTATCATAGCATCTAGTTGGTGTCTTGTACGAACTCCAGCTTGAAAATCACATATCACTTGTTCTTCAGGGTGATTTCTCATCCATTGATGTACTGGGGGTTGCATCAACGGGTCTTCATTCTTGTTGAGCTGGTTCTTCTTGAGCTACATCATTTTCAACTGGATTAGTTTCTTCTTGTTGCTGTTCAGTTGCTGGTTCAGTTACTGGTAACTGAGGTTGATCTTGATCTGAAGAAACTGAGATGTTTAATCTTTCAATATCAATAAAAACTGGTTCTGGAGTCTTGTCTGACTGTGGCTGACAAACTGGTTCATTCTTGTCTTCAATTGTGTCTCCAGTAAACTTTGGTTCATCAAAAACCACATGTATTGATTCATCATGCTTGAGAATCCGCTTGTTTAACACTCTAAAAGCTTTACTGACACTTGAGTAGACCAGAAATATTCCTTCATCAGCTTTGGGTTGAAAAACTTTGAGCAGATCTTTGCCATTATTGTGAACAAAACATTTGCTTCCAAAGGCATGAAATTATGAGACATTTGGTTTTCTTTCATTCCAAATCTCATAAGGTGTCTTTTCATGTCTCTTGTTCATGAGAGCTCGATCCTGAGTATAACAAGTTGTATTAACGGCTTCTGCCCAATATCTTTCTAGAAGTTTAGATTCACAGATCATTGTTCTTCCAGCTTTTTTGAGTGTTCTATCCCTCCTTTCAGCTACTCCATTCTGTTAAGGTGTTGTTGTAGCCGCAAGCTGGTGTATAACTCCGTTTTCTCCATGATTATGTTGTTGAGAAATTCTATTCCTTTGTCTGATCTGAACTTGATTACTGTAGCACTCTTCTGATTTTGAATTTTCTTGAGAAGTTTGGTCAGTTGTTTCTTGGTCTCACTTTTCTTGGTCATGAAAATAACCCAAGTGTATCTAGAAAAATCATCAACAGCCACCAAAGTGTATTCTTTCCACTAACACTGATTCGTGTAACTGGTCCAAACAAGTCCATATGTACCAGTTCTAAAACTCTGTTTTTTGAATGCTGAGACTTAGTCTTGAAACTTGACATGCATCACACAGGCTGTCTTTCTTGTATGTCATCTCTGGTAGTCCAATCACCAAATTCTCTTTGACTAACAGGTTGATATCATCAAAGTTTAGGTGACTCGGTTTCTTGGGCCATAGCCAACTGAGTTCTGACTTGGTATGCATGATCAAACAAGTTTCTAAAACTATTGTAGGCCAATCTACAACGTACATATTCTCTTCTCTTCTTCCAGCAATAACTACTTGGAAAGCTGTTTCGCTGACGACAATGCAATACTCCTTATCAAAGGTGACTTTGTATCCCATATTGCATAATTGACTTGTGTTGAGTAGATTGTAGTGTAGTCCTTCCACGTAAGATACATTCTTGATTGTGAGTCTATTTCTGATTAAGTTTCCATAACCTTTTGTGTAACCAGGTTTGTCTTTACTTCCAAAATTGACTCTTGGTCCATCTTTAGCTACAAAATCAGTGAGACAGTCCTTGCTCTTTGTCATGTGCCTAGAGCATCCACTGTCAAAGTACCAAATATCTTGCATAACAATTTAAAATGCTTTAGGTACCAACTCTGTTTGGGTCCATAGTGGTCAGTTGTCAATACAACTCTGGGTATATGTCCATAAGGTCTTCCCTGGATATTGTTGCACTTGTTTTCGTATATATAAGCCACACTTCCATAATATCTTTTCTTGGATTGTGCCTCATTTATATGATTTCTCAGGTCTTCTGGTTTAGACTGATTTCCAAAATGTCTTCTATTATTAAAAGTTGCATATAACCATCATTCCTTTTGTACTTGAGGTCTGGACTGACCTTTGTACTTGGAATTTTGCTGAGAACTGAGATAAGCTCTCTGCTAAGTCTTGGACTAAAACTTGTGATAAGTTTTCTATCTGGAATGATTATTCTTATTAGTTTTAATAGTAGATTCAGTAAAATTCCAATCCTCAACAGTGGGGTATAGTCTGCCTTTCCCCCTGGATGTGTGAATCTTTGAATGATTGACATTCTCAAATTTACTCTGATTATAATTTTTTCTGGTTCTTGACTTGATCAGTTTTTGTAGATCTGGCAGTTGATCTATCATTTCGGTTTACATGAGGTACAACTGATCTACCATTTGGTTTACCTTTGTTGGTGGGTAAAGTTGTCTTCTTAGAAAACTGAGTTGTCGTATGTGAGGGTGACTTTACTGGTTTAGCAATTTTCTCAATCGTGGAAGTTGCTCAGCTACAAACTTAATACAAGTTTTGATACTAGGTTCAGCAGCTTTGCTAGTTCCTTCCTTAGAAGATTGATGTGTATCAAATCCTAAGCAGTTCTGTCTCCGTAAGGCTTTCCTGATTTGAATCCGGTAGCTAAACTTGATTGAGCAAAAGATTCAGTTGCTATTGATGATGTAGTAGGCTGATATTGATTCTTTCCTTTATTAGTTCTAGTCAGCTTCATCATATTTAGTTCGGACTTCAATCTTTCAACTTCAAGAATTAGAACTTCTTTCTCAGCTTTATTTGATTCATAACCAGCTTGAATAGTTACTAGCTGATTCATCAAATCATCAAATGTTTCTTCTAATTTTGTGGATTGGAGTCATCAGTCAAAGAACATGCATTCTGTATGGAAATATGAGCTGAGGAATATTTAGAGTTAGATTCACATACCTCATTTGGATTCTCCATATGAGCCATTAAAGCTGTGTCATATGATAATCTTTCAGTGCCAGCTTCATAATCTGACTCATCTCCGGCTATGAGTGCTCTTTTTCCAGGTCTTCGTTACTGAATCTTCTTACCAGTAAGCTCTGGACATTCAGCTTTGTAGTGTCCATGCTTCTTATAGTTGATGCAAATATATTCATCGTCTTTCTTCTTTTCAGGAGTCCTCTTGATGAACTTCTGAGTGACTGGGTGTCCACTCTTCATTCTTCGAATTATGTTCATCTTAGAGCCATCTGTTCCTCTATCTCATCCAATTGCTGAAGATTGTTAGATGAGGTTTCTTGGTTTTCATTTGAGGCTGCTGCTGCAAGAGCTGTTGTTTTAGGTTCCTCCATGGCTTTGATTAGAGCTGTTGTCATGGTGAAATCTTCACTGAATTCATAAGCTTTGAGATCTGAGAAGATTTTGAAGGAATCTTCTATGTCAAGTCTTCTTGATTCTTCCATTGATGTGACCTTCATCTTCCAGCACATTGGTAAAGCCTTCAAGATTCTAGTGTTGATTTCTTTCTTGGTGTACTCAATCTTGCGTAGAGCCAATTCATCCATGATAGCGATGAATCTTGTTTCTATCTAATCAATATTTTTGCCTGACTTCATCTTGAAATTCTCAAACTTCTGTTTTGCTATAGAGATCTTATTCTCTTTAATAGAATCAGTTCCTTCGCAAACTAACTGAAGTTTCTCCCACATCTCTTTTGCAGTAGTGCAATCCTTGACTTTCAGGTACATGTTGTTGTCAAGAGTTCTCAGTATGATGTTCATGGCGACATTGTTCAACTTGTTCCTCTTTCGATCATCACTGGTCCAATCAGCTTTAGGCTTGAGAACTCTAACTTGTTCACCGTTGACAGTTTCCATGTGCGTGATCTGAATTGGTCAATCAGTGAGCACTTCAATAATCTCATCATGAGAAGCTGCTAGAAAAGCCTGCAAACGACGTTTATATTCATCAAATCTGTCCATGTTGTAGATCAGCATTTTTCTGGCATACTGATTATTATTGCGTGAGTGAATGAGAGCTGTATTAAGCAAAGACTGGAATCTAAAACACTGAGCTTTTTTAGGAGAACAACTAGAGAAGATAATTAGAGCAAGTGAGTCTTCAACAGTAACTTGTCAAAGAACACTGCTTTGATACCAATTGTTGGTCCCTTGGAAAGGATAACACAAGTTTAGAGGGGAGGTGAATAAACTTGTCACCAAAAACCTAACTGAGAACTGAGTCTAGCACATATTGATTAACAATTAGGGTTCGGTTTTAACTTGTGTGGAGTTGAGCTGAAAAAGTTGAGTTTAAGTCAAACTGACTTATACAAAACTAAGTCAACTGGCAACGGATATAGATTTTTAGCCTTTATCTGGATCTTGTTATTCTATAAGAAAAAACTATATGCAAAACTAAATTCTGGTGAATGTCAGTTTGTGAACTATGTATGCTTATAACAATCAATTTATGTTTGTTGTATAAACAAATATAAATGCTGTAAAGTAAATAACAGAATGTAAGTGCGTAAAGTAAATAGAGAGAGAGTTATAGTGGTTCAGGGTCATGTAATCATGTACGTCCACTCTTCCACTGTGATGTAGGAGGAAAATTCCCCTAGAACTCCTTGAGATACGTTGTTACAAAAAGTCCTATATGATAGTCCTTGACTAATCCCTAGTGTCACTATCTAAACAACTAAAGAACAGGTTGTATGGCTGCTCTTCAACTGCTTGAACCACTGGTCCTTAGAGGGTTGTATTGCCTCTTCACCAGCTACCACCACAAACACAGTCTACCCGACTGCAAATGTCACAACTGTCCTTGGAAACTCCTTGACCGGATTGCTTCACAGTCTAATCCTTTGATTGAGAATCAAAGTTGGGCTTGTGGTTCTTCAAAGTGTAGAAAATTGGATAAATTCTATGTAGCTTGAACACTTGAAGAATTCTAGATAAGATATTTTTGAGCACAAATAACAATTCGAATGAATGAGACTTTTACACAAAAATGCTTGTAATCTTGTTAATTCTTAGTGCTTGATCCTTGGTGCAAAGTCATCTATTTATAGTGTGAGGTCCAACGTTCATTTCGCTTGAATTTGAATTGTATCAACGTCTATCTTGTAATGGCTATATTTAGTGACCGTTCTGACATGTCAGTATTTCATCCAATAGGGTTGCTTCCTTTACAACGTTCGAATGTACTTTCAGTTTGTTGGATGACTGACTATAAAACTGAGTTTCTTGATCAAGTTTTATACTGAGTATGTCGGTTTCAGTTTACTACCTGACTTAGAGCATTAACTAAGTTTTTACTCTTCTTCAAAAACTTTAGTACTCTATTTATCTGATTATATGTGATTGAATTAGATTACACCATTCCTTATAAAGATCTTCTAAGATATCATTGTCCTTATGATAGTTAGGTCTTCTTTCAAGATCCATAAAGTCAGTTCAGGCCATCATAGACTTACCTGAATTCTAACTTTACAGTCTCGGATTAGAATCTTAATAACTGAGTTTGAACCCTCGGTTCTTCAATCTTTCTTAACTGAGTTTGAACCCTCGGTTCTTCAATCTTCCTTAACTGAGTCTGTGTCCCTCAGTTCCTCAAATACTGAGTTTGTTCCTTCGGCCTTTAGTTCTAGATAAGCCAACCGAGTCCGTGTCCCTCAGCGAACTTACCTTCTTTAGTTCTGAGTGAACTTCTGTTCTTGGTGTATATCTTCAGTCTTCAATTCAGTTCCAGTTATCTAAGTGTTTTCCAGTTTCTTAGATGATTTCCATTTTCAGTTCAACGACACTTCTATCTATTACAGTGCTTGTCTGATATAACCTATACAATTATCAGACTCTAATAAAACCTATACATTCAGTTCTAGACATCTTTTAGCTTTCCACTATAACATTTAGTTTGAGCACTTCATCAATGGGGTGTTAACAATCATATTCTTGAATACGATGAATCATCATCAAAACTAAAATATGTCTAAAATTCATGTATAGGATTTACTAGAGTCTGATAATTGTATAAGTAAATCAGACAAGCACTATAATAGTTCTAGGGTGAGAACTGAGAAAATGAGAAACTGACTTTATGATATTAAGAGAACTGAGTTTACAACTGAAGATAAATCAGTTTGGAAAATTGACTCAGAGCACACCTATAGAAACTGAAGAAGGTAAGTTCGCTAAGGAACAAACTCGGTTGACTTATCTAGAAATTGAAGACCGAGAGAACAAAATCATATTAGAGGACTGAGGGACCCAGACTCAGTTATTGAAGATTGAAGAACTAGAGGGTCCAAACTCAGTTTATGAAGATTAAAGCTGGGATGATAAAGTTAGAATTCAGATAAGTCTGTGATGGCCTGAACTGATTTTATAGATCTTGTACGAAGACCTAAGATACATAAGGACAATGATATCTTAGTTGATTTAAGAATTATGGTGTACTCTGATTAAGTCAATAATAATCAGATGAAGAATAGAGTACTAAGCTTTTTAAAGAAGTGTAAAAACAAAGTTAATACTCTTAAGCTAAAAACTGACTAAATCATATAAGACGTGTTCTCATGCTGAGGTTAAGTGAAACTGAAGAAGAATCTGACCATTATAAAGTAAGCAATTTCATTGGTTAACAGATATGTCAGAAAGGACAATGACATACAACAGAATAAGCAGGACCACCAATGGATACAAGGATTCAAACGTTCAAATCTTCTAACCGTTGGAGAAACCTTTATAAATAGGTCACTTCTACCTCAAGAAGAAATGAAAAGTTCTAAGAAATAATTACATTAAGAGAGATTCTACTAAAGGGAAAGTAAATCAAAAGAACTCCAGCTACATTCTACATGGCAAGATCAAGAAATCTTCAAAATGTTCACAAGCATTCAAAGAAACATCAAGACTCACACTTGAAGAAAAATAGAGCCTGGGCATAATATATATATCTAGAAGAAGAAGCTCAAATCACAAGTTGAATCATAGTCATTGATTCAAGTCTCAACTTTGATTTCATCAACGGTTTAGACTGTGAAACACCAAGAAGTTGTGACGGACAGTTGAGTGCAGTCAGGAAGACTGTGTTTGTCAAGAGCTGGTGAAGAGGCAATCCAACCTTCAAAGACCAATGGAGCAAGCTTGGTTCAAACAGCAATCCCACCCGTTGAAGACTGAAGCTGGAAGATTGTGAAACTAGGGATTAGTGAAGGACAATCAGTGTTTAAATTTACTTTGTGTCTTGTAATTGTAAACCTCAAGAACATAGTGAATTTGGCCTCCTACATCACAGGGGAGGAGAGGACTAACAAGATTACACCACCTGGAACCTCTATAAATTCTGTCTCATTTATTTATCTACTTTACGCATTTATTTTCCGCATCTTAATTTATATTGCATCAGATCACTGACTCAGCAAACATTAGAAACTGAGTCAACACAGCACTGCATTTCAATTAGACAAGCTGATAACTCAAGTTTTATAGAAAGGCCTTAATTAATCCGCTTCCGGTTAACTCAATTAGGCATAAGTCAGTGTTGACTTATACACATTTAAGTTAGCTTAACTCGGCACAAGTTTAAAGATAAACTCAATCTATTCAAGATTCAGTTTTTGGGGACAAGTTACTCACCCCCCTCTAAACTTGTGTCAGCCTTTCCAAGGGACCAACACTTTCTCAGTCGAGAAAGTTGGTTTCAACAAGCTTATTGTCGATGATAAAATGAAGGTTCAATTTGTTTGACATTTTCCACAACAATGAATAAAGATAGAATAAGTAAAAGTTCATTTATTCAAAACCAAAAATTTGCACTTTAAAATTTTATGAGGTTTTGCTCCCACTAGCCAACTACTCCCAATGGGCATTCAAGAAAAAATTAATTCCTTTAGTGGACAAGATCCCATTAAACTACCTCGACCCCTAGCTTTGGCTGTTGGGCCAAAAATAGTCCAATAGGTAGACAACTCCTTGTCAATCGTATCTTATACGACTCTTGTTGTTTGACTAGTCAACTCTTGATAATTTTCATCTTATGAAATATTCAAACACTTGCCTCTAAAATCCAAATGACCCTGCTTTGGCTGGTGGCCGAGAGAATTCTTAGTCAAGTCATAACTCCAATATTCGTAAGATCTCATACGATCATATCTCGATAATGACGATATACCCGAGGTAGGTCAACCCCCTGCTTTGGCTGATGAGTTGGATCTAACCAAGGGCTCTTCACCGTCGTTATAATATGGGGAGGCAATTTTGACTTGATTCTTTTGAGGTGGGAGTAATTTTAAATTAATTCACTTAATTAATTTTTATTTAATTACGGTCTCATCTACTATGTACATATTACTACGATATCGTATAAAGTAAAACATACAGAACAATCCATGCACAAAATAACCTGTATGATCATGGAGTTTTCCTAGGTGCGGTTTTGAATACAAACTGACGAAACCGCGGGTCACAATCTAAGGGTAGCTGCAACCGTCAATAGGATCTTTATCACTGTACGCCAATGAGTTCTTTATCTATCTTTGATTTTTGTCTTTTTGCTCCATTCTTGTTACATAATAATCTATCTAATAAATAATTACACCCGCCACACATGGGGGGGCTAACGGGAATGGGAAAAATGCAAAATGTAAACTAGGTCACGTTCTTCATAACGGCCTAGGACAATTTGAAAACCAACATAAAGAAAATCACTCCCATCTATCATATTGGTCGAGTCCATGATCAATCGGGGTCCATATAACCATATTATATCTACACATCTAATCCACACAATTATATCTTATGAAAAAAATTGAATTAAACATTTAACTACTTATGCGTCTTATTTTATCACATCAAAGTGGAGTACTAGTCTTACGTTTCTTACCGGTGCCCTTCCTACGAGTGTTTGAGGATTCAGCCATGACTAAGGTGGTGATCAAAAGAACAATAATTTATCCAATGAAACACATTAATTCTATCTTCCAATTCAAAATTGAAACGAGAATAAATATTAACAATATTCAATGAAATGGAAGAAGAAATCAATTACCTTCTTGTTGTGTTAAATCACCGGAGAAGATGAAGGTTGGCTAGAAACTATAGAGATTCACCAGAAAGCTTGGGTGCACCCTCCCAAAAGAGTAAAAGCGGTTGCCTCGTCGAGAGAATGAAGGAAGGAAAAGAAGCAAGAGAGAAACAAGATGGTTAATCTGGAGAGTAAGTGGAGTTTGGGTGGAGTAGTTGTTGGAAATAAAATTTATGTTTTGATGATAATTCATCATATTTATTCAAAGTATTATCTTAACCTCATTGATGAAGTACTGAAGCTAGCTGTTATAGTGAAAAGCTAAAAGATGTCTAGAATTGAATGTATAGATTTTACTAGAGTCTGATATTTGTATAGGTTACATCAGACAAGCACTGTAATAGTTAGTGTGTCGTGAAACTGAAAACTGGAAGTTATTCGGAAAACTGGAAATCGTTAAAGATAAACAAACTGACTCAGACTACACCGTTATGGAACTGAAGAAGATAAGTTCGCTGAGGGACACAGACTCAGTTGGCTTATCTAGAAAATTGAAGAACTGAGGGTCACAGACTCAGTTATGGAAGATTGAAGAACTGAGGGTTCAAACTTAGTTATGAAGATTACAAGTCGAGACTATCAAGTTGGACTTCAGGCAAGTTTGTGGTGACCTGAACTGACTTTATGGATCTTGTATAAAGACCTAAGAATCAAAAAGACAATGAATTCTTAGAAGATAATTCTTTATGGTGTACTTTGGTTAAGTCAATTATAATCAGATATAAACTAGAGTATTGACATTTTAAGAAGAGTAAAATCTCAGTTAATGCTCCAAGAAACTGACAATTGATGAACATAGTATAAAACTATCAGTAAACTCAGTTTTATATGTCAGTCATTAAACAAACTGATCGTACAGTTTAACGTTTTAAAGGAAGCAATTCTATTGGAAAAATACTGACACATCAGAACGGTCAGAAAATATAGCCATTACAAGATAGATGTTGATACAATTCGAATTCAAGCAAGATGAACGTTGGAACTCACACTATAAATAGAGGAGTTTGCACCAAGGAATACAACAAGAATTTATCAAGATCAACAAGCATTTTTGTGAATTAGTCGTTATATTCAAATTGCTATCATCTCTGTGCTATAACAAGATCATATCAAGAATTTCTTCAAGTGTTCAAGCTACAAAGAATTTATCCAGATTCAAACAAGAATCAATTTATTGATTCTCAGTCCAACTTTGATTCTACATCAAAGGTTTAGACTGTGAAGCAAATTGGGAAGATTTTGCCAAGGACAGTTGTTACTAGCAGTCGGGTAGACTGTGTTTGTATTGGTAGCTGGTGAAGAGGCATACGTAACCCTTCAAGGACCAGTGTTCAAACAATTGAAAAGTAGCAATTCTACCTATTCTACAACTGTTTAGATAGTGAAGCTAGGGAATAGACAAGGACTATTGTTTAGGACTTTTTGTAACAGTTCACCTCAAGAAGTTCTAGTGGAATTTTCTTCCGCACCACAGGGGAAGAGAGGACTGACAGGATTACACCACTGGAACCTCTATAATTCTGGCTTATTTACTTTACGCATTTATTTATTTACTTAGCATTTATCTACGAGTACTTTTGATTGTTATACATCTCACAGTTCACAAACTGACATTCATTAGAATTCAGTTCAACACACGTAGCTTTCACAGAGAATAACAAGATCAAGAAAAAGGCTAAATTATATCTGCTGCCAGTTCACTCATTTTTTGCTTAAGTCAGTTTGACTTAAACTCAGTTGAGTTAGCTTAACTCCACACAAGTTTTAACTGAACCGTAATTTGTTTTAAATCTAGTTTTTAAGGACAAGTTTATTCACCCCCTCCTCTAAACTTGTGTTAGCCTTTCCAAGGGACCAACAGTAGTTTTGGTGAAGGGAGGTGAAAAGAGGTTGTAATGGTGTGGAAAGTGGAGGACAAACCGATAGATAGGAGTTATAGGGAGAGAAAGAAGAGAAAAACTGAATTGAATTTCAAAAAGCGTCACGCCGGCGTAAACCGTAAGCTATACGGCGTATGCCGGGAAACATAGGCAACTCTCGGGTTTCTCCTTGGAAAAACCGGCACAGACCGTGTATTACACACGGTACCCCGTGTACAGACCACTAAAAATAGAGACTCAACTCAAGAACCCGGGTGAGCCAGCCTAGTCTCGGTGTAAATCGAGAAACCACAAAGAAAAGCCCAAAGACTAGCTCTTATACCTCTTGTTTTTCATTAAACTAAGTAATCAAGTTTTTACACAAAAGATTACACAATAGCGTGTTGCCTCCCGGTAGTGCTTTTGTTTAACGTCGTTTGCTCGACGAGATTATACGACCAAAATGATGGTGATAATACATTCATCAAACAAAAAGGATACCACTAAGACTTACTCGCCTAGGCATGTAGTAATTACGTACAAAATCCAACCGAGAGATAATGCTTAAGAAGTAATAGGAAAGATAGTACCCGTGGTTGCTAAATTTATAGTCTATAGTAGACTATCTTATGCTTCAATTGGTTGGGGGGTCTGTGAGGAACATAACCTCTTGAGTATGAGGGAAACCTTCATCTTCAACATATACCTTCACTCTATGGCCATTTGCCATAAATGTAGTCTTTCCATCAGTCAATTCCACGGCTCCGGATGCATGCACTTTAGTCACCAAGAATGGACCTGTCCACCTAGACTTAAGCTTATCTGGAAACAATTTTTGACGTGAATTGTACAAGAACACCTTATCACCCGCATGGAACTCACGACGAAAGATTCTTTTATCATGGAAGGATTTCGTGTGTTCCTTGTAGATGTGGGCGCTCTCATAAGCATCAAGGCGAAACTCCACAAGTTATGAGTTGGAGTAATCTATGCTCACCAACGGCCTTGGGATCAAAGTTAAGAAAATTGATAGCCCAAAAGGCCCGATGTTCCAACTCAGCCGAAAGATGAATAGACTTGCCAAAAACTAGTCTATAAAGGTAACAACCAATCGGTGTTTTAAAGGCCGTTTGGTATTCCCACAGTGCATCATCTAACTTTACCGCCCAATTATTACGGTTTGAATCAACAGTTTATTCAATAATTCTCTTCACCTCTCGGTTAGATACCTCGACTTGCCCACTAGTTTGTGGGTGGTACGGTGTACCGATCTTGTGCTTCACGCCATATTTTTCAATCAACATGGTAAATGATCGATTACAGAAGTGTGAGCCTCTATCACTAATGATAGCCCGAGGAGTACCAAATCTCGGGAAGATATTCTTTTTAAGGAATTTCATCACCACTCTGGAATCATTAGTTGGAAGAGCTTGGGCTTCGACCCATTTAGATACATAGTCGACCATTACCAAGATGAATTTCTTACCAAATGATGGGGGAAGTGGGCCCTTGAAATCAATTCCCCATACGTAAAACAATTCACATTCCAATATAGGTTTGAGAGGCATCTCATGTTTCTTAGAAACATTTCCCCACTTTTGACATGATTCACAAGATCGTGCATAGTGGTGTGCGTCTTTATATAATGTCGACCAATAAAAACCACATTGCAACACCTTGTAGGCGGTTTTCCACCCTCCATGGTGGCTGCCAACCTCACGACTATGGCAAAATGATAAGATACTCAAAATTTCATTATCGAGGACACGTTTCCTAATGATGCCATCCGAACACCTTCGAAAAGGGTCCGGTTTTCCCAATAATAGAATTTCAAATCATGGAAGAACTTCTTTTTCTTTTGCCACGTCCAATGAGACGGAACATACTTACAAGTAAAATAATTGACAATGTTACCGAACCATGGCGAGCTCTTTTTCGGTGTAGTACCGGCTTTGATAAGTTTCAATGCTGGGGGAGCATCAACCATGAGGAGTTGTTCGTCCGGAAATGAATCTTTGATTTCTCGTCTCGTTCCTTCCTTTTCAACAAATTCTAAACAACTCAAGTGGTCTACTACCACATTCTCGCTACCTTTTTTTATCTTTAATCTCAATGTCAAATTCTTGAAGAAGAGAATTCATCTTTGAAGATGCGGTTTTTCATATTTCTTACTCAACAAATATTTCAAGGCTGCTTGGTCGGTGTAAACAATGACCTTGGAACCGACAAGATAGGAGAAAAATTTATCCAATGCAAAAACTACGGCAAGTAGCTCATTTCTATCGTGGCATAATTGAGTTGTGTTACGCTTAATGTGTGAGATGCATAATAAATTGCCTTGAGCACTTTGTCATGGCATTGGCCTAGCACAACCCCGACCGCCAAATCGCTTGCATCACACATAAGCTCAAAAGGCAAGTTCCAATCCGTTGCCACTAGCACTGGTGCACTTGCCAGTCGCTTATTTAAAGTCTCAAATGCCTCAATGCATTTGTCATCAATGTTAAAAGGTACCTCTTTCTCAAGCAGATGGCTAAGAGGCTTGGCGATGCTTGAAAAGTCTGCAATGAAATGCCAATAAAAACCGGCATTGCCAAGAAATCCTCTTAAAGTCTTCAGATTCATGGTGGAGGTAACTTTTCAATCACTTCGATTTTTTCCTTTTCAACTTCAATACCTTCTTCTGAAATTTTGTGACCCAAGACAATACCGTCTGACACCATAAGATGGCATTTCTCCCAATTCAATATCAAGTTTGTGTCTTCACACCGTTGTAAAACATGCTCTAAGTGAGATAGACATTCTCCAAAAGAGTCTCCAAATACACTAAAGTCATCCATAAAAATCTCCAGGAACTTTTCCACCATGTCAGAGAATATCGCCATCATTCATCGCTGAAAAGTAGCTGGTGCATTACACAAACCAAAAAAATTCTTTTGTACGCAAAGGTTCCATAAGGACAAGTAAAAGTCGTTTTCTCTCTATCTCCTACTGCGATGAATATCCACAAATAGCCTGAGTAACCATCCAGAAAACAATAAAATTTGTGTCCACACAACCATTCCAACATTTGTACTATGAACAGGAGTGGATGATGGTCCTTCTTGGTATGATCATTCAGTTTGCGGAAATCAATGTACATCCGATATCCTGTGACCTCTCTTGTCGGAATCCACTCATGTTTGTCATTTTCCTTTACCATGAAACCTCCCTTCTTTGGTACCACTTGGGTGGGACTTACCCATTCACTGTCTGATATGGGAAAAATTATCCTCATCTCCAATAGTTTGATGACCTCTTTCTTGACAACTTTTTGCATGGGTTGAGGTGGCATTGTGGTTGGATACAAGGCTTACCACCCTCATTCAAGATGATTTTGTGTACACAAATCTTGGGACTTATTCCTTGAATATCTTCCCTTGTTCATCCAAACGCTTTCTTGTGTTGCCTAAGCATCCTCAACAATTGATCCTCCTGCAAACTGGTTCGTGACGATGAAATAATAACAGGAAGCAAATTATCGGTTTCAAGAAAGGAATATTTAAGATTAGAAGGGAGAGGTTTCAATTCCAAATTCCATGGTGGCTCCTCCACCTAAGATCTTAGCACTGGGCCATCCAGTTCCAATTCCAGATAACATGTCATGGTTGCCTCAAAAAAGAACCACCTGCATCCAGGTGAAAAATCACTTCCTTCATCTCGTTGTCATTCTCATCTCCTTTATAAATGGATAAGGCCAAGCACTCTTCAAGCTTTTCTTCAAGGGCCTGCAAGTAAGTACGATCCACACAATTAGAAGATATAGTATTTGTGAAAGAACATGACTCCTGTGAGTTATACGGATGTTTCATCACCTTGAAGATATTGAAAGTGACCTTATCTTCATTTACTCTTAAGACTACTTCACCTCATTGAACATCCATAAGATTCCTTCCCGTGGCTAGGAATGGACGACCAAGAATAAGGGGCATTGAATACCCTTCTGTTAGGAAATATATGCGGGAACACAGCGGAATTTAAAATTTTATTTCCTTTTAACCAGGATCGACTTCGTTTAAGAAATAAACAAATAAGCTAGAGACGGTGATTACCTTGGTTGATCTAAAAGATTGACACTTTGACCGTCTAAGGAGAGTAGTTCGGCATAGAGCCGCCCAAGTGTTCGGCCTCTACCGCTAGTCCACACGAACAGCCCGCCGGAATCCCATCTCTAATTGCTATTGGAAAACTCCGGTTGCAAGACCGGCCCTTTTCCCCTCTCTCCAACTCTCTATAGGATGCTCACTATCTTACACAAGAACTATTAGCTCTTGCACTTAATTATTATTTTTTAATTAATAATATAGTACTATATTAATTAATTTGCAAAATACGTGTGTATCATATTCACATAATAATTTTGACATACATACATCCGTATGTATATTTAATTATTCAACATAATTAATATCTTGTATTATATTTATTCATAATAAATAAATACCACCAGATTAATTTACTACTATTACCTTTATAGTTGTGAGATAAACTTTCCTTATTTGGTTATCATCTATAACCACATTTAAATCCGGCTAGATGTTCATATGTGTGTGACCCGATAGGCTTCCGAATATGTTGTCCGTAGACACAAAGTGCAATTTACGAAAATTCCATCCATGCCTAACGATCACGGGATAACGACTAGCAACACACCGTGACCCCCAATCATCGGAAGAGTCAAATGCAATGACTACTACCTTTCATGTGAAACAGTTACCGTGTAACTTACAATCCTATCGCAGTAATAATATCCATATGATCGTATCTCGAGTGTCGATATATTAACGATCGTAACTTATAATCTGGATATCATGCTCTCTCGAAGTAGCTCATTTACTCCCACTTTGCAAAGATTCAAGAGAGTAAGACATTCCTTATAAGAAGGCCATTTCGGATATTCGATCCCAATCATAAGATACGCGATTCCCGGATGACCAATCTTGTATACTCCGCATGCTTCAGTATCACACCCAATTACTACCGCATGATCGCCACGGGGTTAGGGAAACCTCAATAGTGTCAAAGAATGACAATCACACCGTGATGCCATGAAGACTCCGGTATAAAGGATAATTACACAACGGCCATATAGTGCGACACTTAATGTAAGTGGGTCAGTCTAACATACACATTCTTTAATACACGTCCACGTACAGTCCATGTGTCTCTACACTTCGATAGACGAGATCTATCCCTGCCCTTAAAGACAGAAGACATCTAATACGTGCTAGCCTGTTTATACTATCAATGCCTTGTTTAATAGTACATCGGCCTAGTGACATTTAAGTATCAAACTTATTAAAGTGATTAGAGATCTCATCAACCATAATCACCCATCATGGTTTCTCTATCAAAGTTTAATACTAAGGACGTTATCATATAACAATTCATAATTGGTTCTTTAAAAGAACATATATATGACAACGAGAAAATCCATTTAATATATGTATAAACATAAAAAAAATAGAAAATGATCCGAGGTCGGATCCGGTCCAAATTTAGACACTATTCCAACAATCTCTCACTTGGCCTAAAACCAATCACTCGCACACACAAGACCAAGTTGATCACAAGTCTCAACTCACAACCAGCCCTAGCCATAAACGGATCGCTATCCGTGGGGACTCGACTATTTCATACCATGCTCCAAATGACCAAGTCAAAGGAACCGCCTCAACAAACACAAATCTCCGACGAGACCCCGGTCCTTGCTTCAAGCAATGAATCCACTTAATCACTGGAAGAACCGTATAATGTTCAAGAATGAACCTTATAAATCCATGTCTTGCTCACACTACCAAACTCACTTAATCAAAGTGACACTTAGGATATATGTCGTATACATATTTATCTGATTCTTTTGATAAACTAGGAAACCATCCTTAACGTGTTTAAGATCTTCTTCACTGAATACTTGCTACTGATGAACATCTGGCATAACTCTTATGATGGTTCATATCGCAGTAGCAAAGGAAACCTTCATAAGCATCATCTTTCACCTCATCTTTAGGACTAACGTCCTAACATAGATAGATCTTGAGAACACCGTCTAGCAGTATCTCCTGACACGATCTATGCTAAACCCTTTTAGCATCACATCTGTATAGGTAAACTATAAACTAATAGCTGTTAAATATATCACTATAGATTCTTATTTCCAAAAATAAGAACTGCCAATCCTAGTGATTTCGTAAAGATCTTGAACTACCAAACATTAATTGACCGTGACATGGGGTGATAATTCTCGAGAGAGATATCAATACCTTACTCAAAAATCGTAACACACTCCCACTATCCATCTTGCACATTGGGCATATTCTTCTTTTGACTAAATCAAACTCCTTTGATTATCAAACAAAGAAATCGTCTAGAGAAAATTGTTTGAGTCCATAAATGAATCTCGTGGGCTTACATATCATGTCATTGTCTATGACATCGAGCTTTCTACCCAACGTCTTCAACACAATCATATAGCTTTGATACGAAGTTATAACAAGCATAGTCTGAATAGATCTGGGCTCAGCCTTACAGAGACATTCCCTCTAGGTAAGACAGACTAGGTTCATAACCTGGTTGTCACTGATGGAATCTAATTCAGATATTATGGCTCCTAGCCATACCTCACAATCTTGCCTTTCAAACATTCCTTCATAAGTCGTGAAATATTCATTCATCAAGATGAACATACCAACAACCTTTTCAAGCTTGAGGTTATCCACAGATGTGGTGGATTTTTGTAAACGAAACAAAAAGACAAGAGATAAAAATCCGGTAAGTCGCTCCAAGTGCAAAGCTTGTAGTAAAGCGATTATTCCGGGTCGATCCCACGAGGAACGTGAGGTTGAATGTGCTTTTAAGTTTAAGCTAAAAGTGTCACGAATTAACAATTTAAGGTTTATCAGACAATGGGGAGAAAAGGCAGACGAACAGGGATCCACAATTCAAGATAGCGGTAAAAGATTCTAACTCCCTACGCATGCAAATTACTAAAGGCCAAGATTAACCTATACCCAAAGCAGATTACTAATTTCTTAGATAATCCGTTTATCAACTTCTATCAAAGATTGATTATTTAAGCACGATAGGCACAAATTCTTTCGAATCTATTATCTAGGTTAACAATTTGATAACTTCCGTTTTTAGACAAATCGATTAAACTGATTACTATTGCGGTGATCTAGAATTCATTCAACTATCGTCAAACAAATATCACAGGCTTTATCTATCGATATGATGCATGAAATAAACGCAATAAAAATCTGACCTTTATTGATTGCAAAACGCAGAAAATAAGAAAACCAAACACCCCCTGAATTGCTTCACCCGTTCGTCCAACCCGGGAGTTTAGTTACTCATAATAGTCTTGAAATCAAAAGACTGTTTTGATTGTATTCGAAAACCCAAAGAAAAGACAAGCTGCTGCTATCTACTTATGAAAAACGACTATAGGTTGTGTGATGATGATTTTAGGGTTTGACACAAGCTGCTATATATAGATGAACTAAGACGGCTAGGTCAAAACTAAGTCGGTCGTGCTTCAGTCGGCGGTCGGACGCCCGTCCATTCTTCTGAACGCTCGTCTGCTCTATAATGAACTTCGAATCGGGCTGAGCTTTCCTCAAACGTTCGTCCGCCCTAACGTCCAAACTGCGTCCAAACTTGCTGAATGTAAAATACCCTCCTGGACGCTCGTCCAGTTTCAGCAAACGCCCGTCTGGTAATGATGCATGGCAAACGCTCGTCCAGAAATCAAGGACGCTCGTCCGGCTTGATATCCTTCCAAACTTCAACTCTAATCTTCTTCTTCCACTCGTATCTTCACTTGATCATTGCTTAAGATCATTCCACCATTCACATGACATATTTAGGTACCTACAAGCATTAGAAACACGTGCAAAATGTAATATTGCAAATATAACGACATTCACTTATAAAATCACATAATTAGCTCGGTTTTGCATTTAAACACTTTGAAAACTCGTTTGCCTAATATTTAGATAAAACCAATGATTTTCTATAAAAACCAGTTAAACATCAAGGATATTGTCACGGAAATAACGTAGATTAAACCATAAATTTCACCCTTAACAACTCCCCCACACTTAAACCTTTGCTCGTCCCGAGCAGAACAGAACAAGAACATACTATCAAGAATCCACATAACCTGACACGAGATATAGTCAAAATCATGACAAGCTAGTATTCAGATAAATCGACCTTACTCGGTGATGTGCGTGCAGAACTTACTAAACTTCCACCGATCCTCTCTTGATATAATACATCAAGCACTAACGCTTATCCGGTCAACTAAACGAAAACTTCATTCTATCTACAGCACTTACCCTACAAAAACTAATTACCAAGAACAATGTAACCAACTCACATTTAGAATCCTTTACTTGGTGCCAAGAAAATACCTTTCGGGTCTCTACTGGGTTTAGATCAACTTGACTTAGAATTCCAAAAAAAACGTAAATTTTATATTTCCTATCGTCGCGTCTCAAAAGTATAACACACTCCCCTACATTAGAGGCAGTCACCCTGAGATCACTCAACCCCTTCCTGTCCGAGGTAAACCACACTCCCCATTTGGGGCAGTATCCAAATGGACTCGAGGTGATAGTTACAAACAAAATTCCCGCAAAGAAATTCTATTCATTTATTATTATTCATATGTATATATATATTTAAATCTCCTTGGAAACTCTCGGTCAAATATATTTCTAACACATTCAAGACTCTTAAAGTTCTCAAGAACACTAAGGTACTGAGATTCTAACTGTGAGTATAGCACAAGTTCTTAACTTTCATTAATGCTAAATAAGTGTTATCCGTATCAAGAATTAACTTTCCTTTAACTAACCGGAAACTATTCTATATTTGGCTCTTCATCTAATAGGTTCGTGAAATGAAATTCAAGTGAGTATCGACTTACTAAACCTATTCTCAGAACATGATATGACTACTGATAACAACTAAAGGTGCCAGATTATAAAACTAGCATGCCAGTGAAATGTTACTCAGGACGAAATAAAAATTTTGAAAAATTAAGCACTTTTTTCATAGAAATATAACGATTAAGCAAATGATTGTAGATACACATAAACCATCCCCTCCCCCACACTTAAATTGCAACTTGTCCTCAAGTTGTGCGTAATGAAAGAAAAGTAAGGTACTTAGCGATCGGAACGTATACTTCAATCGTCTGTCAGGCCGGAGCCTTCGTAGTGATAAATGGAACCAGTATCGGCACGATTGAAAAGCGAGCTAGAAATATACCTGCACTTCTTGACAAACATGGAAAAATCTCGGGGAACACAGGGGAATATAACATACCACAACGAAAATAAAAGAAGAATAACGTAAAATCGAATTAACCGACCGGCGCGGAATCAACAATTACCCTAATTAGACCTAGCCGAAACAAACAAATCAAAGAAACGTACAGAAACGAAAATAACCAAAACAAATAAGGATATCTAGGTTGCCCCCCTAGTGGCGCTTTTGGTTAATGTCGTTAGCTCGACACTCAATTCAGGTTTAGCCCGGGTCGGGCCACTTTGGCTTTCTGCAGGTCATCTTATCAACAGAATTCTCAACGAAATTATGACTACAGAAACAGCAGTGTAAACTCGGGATCCGACCCACCCATTTTTCCCAAGCCTGCTTGATCTTCTTTCTGACTGAGGCTCTTTTCCGCGCTTTATTTTTCTTCAAAGCCACTTCCTTCCAATATTGTTCCATGTCCCAGCTGCCGGCACAAACTTCAGCTGGTGATTCAGCACTATCATCAGAAAACAGGTCTGGGGAAAACTCATCGCAATCATCGACTTCCGAAGTAATACAACCAAGCAAATCAAGGAATTTAACAATCTCGGGTGCTTCCTTTGGTTGGCCAATGTAGTGTTTGCATCGTTGACCATTGACCTTGAAAGGCTGATCACCAATCCCCTTCAGTTCCAAAACGCCGCTAGGAAAGACAGATAGGACCTCAAATGGACCGGACCAACGCGTCCTTAGCTTTCCCGGGAAAAGATGCAGCCTGGTATTGTATAATAGTACCAGCTCGCCTGCATGAAACTCCCTTTTCTTGATCTTTTTATCATGAAGGAATTTCATCCTTTCCTTGCTGATCCGTGAATTCTCATAAGCTTGGAGCCTGAACTCGTCTAATTCATGTATCTCGCCGGAGCCTACGTTCTCCACAAGCTTGGGAGTCGAAGTTTAGGAACTTAGTTGCCCAATAAGCTCTATGCTCTAATTCTACCGGCAAATGACGGGGCTTTCCATAAACCATTTGGTATGGTGATGTACCCATAGGGTTTTTGTATGCGGTCCGGTAAGCCCACAAGTACATCATCCAAATTCTTCGGACTCCAATCCTTTCGATGAGAGTTGACCGTTTTCTCGAGGATTTTCTTTATACTCTGATTACTACGCTCAACTTGCCCACTGGTCATAGGGTGATATGGTGTGCCACTCTTATGCTTAACACCATACTTAGCTAACAGGCTGTCCAGGGGTTTATTAATGAAGTGTGACCCTTCATCGCTGATCAGAGCTCTAGGGCAGCCAAACCTCGTGAAAATGTTTCTCTTCAGAAATTTCATTACCGTTTTATGGTCATTCAGTGGAGTTGCGACAGCTTCTACCCATTTAGATACATAGTCTACACAGACCAGAATGTATTTATTTCCGCATGAAGATGGAAATGGTCCCATAAAGTCAATGCCCCATACGTCAAACACCTCACATTCCAATATGGGTTGAAGCGGCATATCGTACCGCCCGGTCAAAGTACCGGTTCTCTCGGCACCTATCGCGGCTTTTGCGAAGGCTTCGGTATCTTTAAAAATCTTGGGCCGGTAAAAACCACATTGAAAGATTTTGGCAACGGTTTTCCATGGATTGAAATGGCCACCGGTGGGACCACTATGACATTGCTCAATAATATCCCGTTGCTCGCATTCGGTACGCACCGGCGGAGTAACCCATCCTTGCGTATCTTGAATAGATATGGTTCTTCCCATACATAATACTTTAGATCGTAGAAGAACTTCTTCTTCTCCCCGGTAAGAAAATTCGGGATTCGGATAGCCGAATGAAGGTAATTGACAATCGAAGCATACCAAGGGGGTCGGGGGTATGGACATCCATATTCATGACGCTCTCGAAGGGATAATAAAGATCAATGTCCGAAGGATCTTCCTCGGCCATCGGTATTACTCTTGAAATATGGTCTCGCTACGGTGTTCTCACTACCCCTTATATCCTTGATGTGAACATCGAATTCTGTAGTGTAAGAATCCACCTTAGCAATCTCGGTTTAGCATCCTTCTTGTTCATCAAGTAACGCAATCTTTGCATGATCGATCCATACAATTACCTTGGCACCAAGCAAATAGGCTGCGGAACTTATCCATGGAAAACACAACCGCTAACAGTTCCTTTTCCGTAGTGGTATAGTTTGCTTGGGCTGGATTCAAGGTATGACTCGCGTACGAGATAGGTTGGAATTTACCATTAACCCTTTGCCCTAATACGACCCACGAGCGTAGTTGGAGGCATCACACATCAGTTCGAATGGAATGTTCCAATCCGGAGAGATCAGGATAGGGGCCGAGGTTAAACGCTGTTTAAGCTCTTTAAAGGCAACTTGACAGTCATTATCGAAATTGAAGGTGACGTCATCTTTCAGGAGAGTCGATAAAGGTTTCGAAATTTTTGAAAAATCTTTTATAAATCTCCTGTAGAAACCCACATGACCAAGGAAACTTCTTACTTCCTTCGTGTTTCTGGGGTAATTCATCTTTTCAATTGTTTCTACCTTAGCTTTATCAACCTCTATGCCTTTCTCGGAGATCTTGTGACCTAAAACAATCCCTTCGGTCACCATAAGATGGCACTTCTCCCAATTGAGAATCAAGTTCTTCTCCACACACCTCTGCAGTGCCTTGTCCGGATTTTCAAGACGGTCCGTAAACGATGTGCCAAACACCGAGAAGTCGTCCATGAATACCTCCATGCATTTCTATATAAGTCCATCAAAGATAGCCAACATACATCTCTGAAATGTAGCTGGCGCATTGCAAAGTCCAAAGGGCATTCGCCTATAAGCGAAAGTACCATAGGGGCAGGTGAAGGTTGTTTTCTCTTGATCTACTGGGTCAATAGGGATTTGGAAATAACCTGAATAACCGTCCAAAAAACAGTAGAAAGCATGCCCCGCCAAACGTTCCAACATTTGGTCTATGAAGGGGAGAGGGAAATGGTCTTTTAAGGTCACCTCGTTCAGCTTCCTATAGTCTATACAGACTCGTATCCGAACTAATCCGACTACCTACCTCTTCACCTTTGTCATTCTTTTCAATGGTAATACCTCCCTTTTTAGGTACTACCCGAGTGGGGGATACCCAATCGCCGTCGGCTATCGCATAAATGATCCCCATATCCAGCAGCTTAATGATCTCTTTCTTCACCACTTCCTGCATGTGTGGGTTTAAACGTCTCTGCGGTTGTCTTATACTCTTTGCACCTTCTTCGGTTCTAATCTTATGCATACAGACGTCTGGAGATATTCCTCTTATATCGCCTACCTGCCAACCGAAGGCTTTCTCATTTTTCTTCAGAACATCAACTAACTCAGCTTCTTCTTCTGCTGACAGTGTAGAGGAGATAATCAGAGGTAAGCGCTCGCCTTCTCTCAAGAAGATATACTTCATATGCTGAGGTAGAGGTTTTAGAACAAGGTCCTCAGGAGGCTCCTCTAAACTGGTCTTGGCCCCTCCTTGTTTTAGATCTTCCTTTGTGATAGGGTCAAAAACTCTTGCCTCAAGCAAGTCGACTTCTTCGAGGGTGAAAGAGTTCTTTCGAGAGAGCACTCGGGTCCTCTTCGACAAGCTCTTCTCCATAGGCGGCCTCTAGCTCGTCCGGGGTGTAGTCGTGAAATCATCGACGTTTCTAGCACAAAACCGGAGGGATTTTCGAAGGTGATCTAAGGGCTTTAACTACACCGTAGCGTACTTCCTCGTCCCCAACACGTAAAGTGACAAATCCCGCATCGCAATCTATAGAGGCTCGGCGGTGGATAGGAAAGGTCGTCCCGGGAGGAGGGGGTATCTTCTTCTTTAGTGTCCAAGACGTACCAATCCACGGGGAAATGTAAATTTGTCTACTTGGACCAGAAGGTCTCTAAGCACTCCTTCGGCTCTCTTGAAAGATCTGTCTGCAAGCTGGATACTTATGGGGGTAGGCTCCAATAGATGGTCAAGGTGTAGTCTCTTGCAGACAGATAGAGACATCAGACTAATGGATGCTCCTAAATCACACAGAGAGTTTGGGAAACTTAAATCCTTGATCTGCAGAGTTAAGACAAACTTTCCGGGATCGCTGCGCTTCTTAGGAATTTCTCCGTCATTGATAGCGGAGCATTCTTCTCCCAATCTTTTCTCCATTTCACCCAATTTCTTCTTCGACGAAACAACATCCTTCACAAACTTGGCGTACTTAGGCATTTCAACCAATACCTCGGATAAAGGCAAATTTACTTGGGTGTTTCTTAGTAGGTTGAGTACTTTATCATACTTTTTGTCTTCAGATAGAGAAATGTTGTGCTTCCTTGGTGGAAATGGGAGCTTATTCAGTTCTTCTTCGGAGAATACTTTCCTGGTGGAGGAAGCCCGTATAGCTTTGTCCTCAAGATCTTTCCACCTCACCACTTTTTCTGTCTTTTTACTCGTCAGGAGATCATCCGCCTGAGTGACTTTCTCAGGTTCATCAATTTGGTTTTCAGTCACCCGAAATCTTTCTCCAGCTTCAATCTCATTTTCATCTTTCTCTTCATCCAGGTTAGGGGACTGAGATTCTTCCCCTCCTACCGAATCAGGGGTAGGAGGGTTTACTCGTTTCCCTGGTTCTGTCTGTAACCAGGGTGTTGTTGCAATTGTGTACCGGATCTCAGATTCATAGCATTTGACTCCTCTTGTTCATAGGGAGTAATGGGTGCGAGCTCGGTACAGTGGTTTGTTCTTGCTTCAGCTTGGGCTGCATGCCCACTTTTAGGATTCTTTTCTGTAAAACTCGGTAGCTGTCCTTGAGGCCTGGCAGCTAATTGCTCAGCTAGCTGGTCCTAATTGTCTTTCTAAGTTCTTCATCGTCCTCTTGTTGCTCTTCATACTCTGCCCTTGTAGGGGCAGTACCATGAGTTGAGGAGTCCTGATTAGGGCGGTTTTGCTGTGAGCTTTGATTAGCGGGCCAGGTTGGATTTGTGCTTTGACCCGAGTTAGGGTTCTGGTAGTAGGCATTGCGAGAAGTGTTCTGTCCCGAATTTTGAGTGCGGTTTTGGTCATAACCTTGATTTTGAACATAGTTTCTATTCTGGTTGTAGTTCTGACCTTGAGAGTTATTCTGGTTTGAAAATCTCTGGTTCTGCTGGCCAGAAGAATTGTTTCTCTCATTTCCACCATTCAAGGGGCATGTCGCAGAAATGTGACCTCTAAGCCCACATGTATAGCAGTTCACAGAATCATACTGCCTCGTTTGTTGGACAACGTTGACTTGAGGGGTGTACTGACAATGGTCACTGATGTGACCAGTCTGATAACAGTTATCACAAGAGAATACTTGTGCATTCTGTTGGAGAGAGGGCTGATTTTGCTCTTTAGTCATGGTCAAAGCAGAAAGTTGAGCCTGCAGGGCTGCAATCATTTGACCATGATTCTGGTTATGGACTTCTTCGATTTTAGGTACAGCAGGGACCGTTGGTGATTGATACGTAGGTGCATAGTTGTACTTAGCTATATCTTCAAATAAATCCCACCCTTGCTGTGGGGTTTTCTTCAAGAAGACTCCTCCAGATGAGGAGTTGACCATTCCTTTAGTGGACTCATTCAGACCACTGAAGAAAGTATGGACCCTTCTCTGCAAATCCATTCCATGATGGGGGCACTTGTTTAAAAGAATTTTGAAACGCTTCCATGCTTCAAAGAAAGATTCATCATTCAGTTGATGAAAATTTGAAATCTCGTTAAGACATTGAGCTGTCTTAGACGGGGGAAAATATTGGGCCAAAAATTGACTTTCGAGCTGGGCCCAAGTTTGGATAGATTCAGAAGGGAGAGATTTAAACCATTCCATTGCTTCTCCACGGAGTGAAAATGGAAATAGTTTCAGCTTAATGATGTCTTGACTGACATCCTTAATGCGAGTAGTATCGCATATACCCAGAAATACATAGAGATGCGTGTATGGGTTCTCAGATTGATATCCATAGAAAGTTGATGCATGCTGCACCATCTGGATGAGAGCCGGTCTTATCTCAAACGGGGCTGTATCGGTAGGGATAACCACGGCCGAGCGAATGTTCACATCACCGGGAGTGGCATAGTCTGCCAGGGTACGGTCGGCTTGAGCCATTGAAACAGTAGTTTCTTCCTCACAGAAAAGGTTGGAGAAGAAATTATCTTCAGAAGATTTTTCACTCGAACTCTCTTCGACTTCCTCTTCGGGAATCGGAATGGGCTCGGGAACTTTTCGTTTACGGTTTACTCGAACTACGTCTCGTTCAAGCTCAGGCTCAAAAATTAACTGTCCTTGTTTACTTCGTGTTTGCATACAATGAAGTGAAACTAAGGAGAGAAAAAGAAGGGAGTCAAACAGTCGACTCCTTTGCTGAATCAGGAGGACAGACGGGCGTCCAAGGTCCTGGACGGGCGTCTGCCTAGAGATTGAGCTAGACGGGCGTCCGTAGATCCAAACGCTCGTCCGATCAGTTGAAGAACTGGACGGACGTCCAAATTGGATGAATGCTCGTCCGGTTAGTTAAAAATGATTCAGAGTTGATGAATTTAGAACAGACGGGCGTTCAAGGTCCAGACGCCCGTTTGGAAGCAGAAAACGAAGCAGGAATAGATATAACCAGCAGGGAAGAGACAGAAATGAATGATCTACCTAAACTTATACTAAAAACACATAAAACCGTGCCAGTTCCCCGGCAACGGCGCCAAAAACTTGTGGTGGATTTTTGTAAACGAAACAAAAAGAAAAGAGATAAAAATCCGGTAAGTCGCTCCAAGTGCAAAGCTTGTAGTAAAGCGATTATTCCGGGTCGATCCCACGAGGAACGTGAGGTTGAATGTGCTTTTAAGTTTAAGCTAAAAGTGTCACGAATTAACAATTTAAGGTTTATCAGACAATGGGGAGAAAAGGCAGACGAACAGGGATCCACAATTCAAGATAGCGGTAAAAGATTCTAACTCCCTACGCATGCAAATTACTAAAGGCCAAGATTAACCTATACCCAAAGCAGATTACTAATTTCTTAGATAATCCGTTTATCAACTTCTATCAAAGATTGATTATTTAAGCACGATAGGCACAAATTCTTTCGAATCTATTATCTAGGTTAACAATTTGATAACTTCCGTTTTTAGACAAATCGATTAAACTGATTACTATTGCGGTGATCTAGAATTCATTCAACTATCGTCAAACAAATATCACAGGCTTTATCTATCGATATGATGCATGAAATAAACGCAATAAAAATCTGACCTTTATTGATTGCAAAACGCAGAAAATAAGAAAACCAAACACCCCCTGAATTGCTTCACCCGTTCGTCCAACCCGGGAGTTTAGTTACTCATAATAGTCTTGAAATCAAAAGACTGTTTTGATTGTATTCGAAAACCCAAAGAAAAGACAAGCTCGCTTGCTATCTACTTATGAAAAACGACTATAGGTTGTGTGATGATGATTTTAGGGTTTGACACAAGTCGCTATATATAGATGAACTAAGACGGCTAGGTCAAAACTAAGTCGGTCGTGCTTCGGTCGGCGGTCGGACGCCCGTCCATTCTTCGAACGCTCGTACGCTCTATAATGAACTTCGAATCGGGCTGAGCTTTCCTCAAACGTTCGTCCGCCCTAACGTCCAAGCTGCGTCCAAACTTGCTTTGAATGTAAAATACCCTCCGGACGCTCGTCCGGTTTCGCAAACGCCCGTCCGGTAATGATGCATGGCAAACGCTCGTCCAGAAATCAAGGACGCTCGTCCGGCTTGATATCCTTCCAAACTTCAACTCTAATCTTCTTCTTCCACTCGTATCTTCACTTGATCATTGCTTAAGATCATTCCACCATTCACATGACATATTTAGGTACCTACAAGCATTAGAAACACGTGCAAAATGTAATATTGCAAATATAACGACATTCACTTATAAAATCACATAATTAGCTCGGTTTTGCATTTAAACACTTTGAAAACTCGTTTGCCTAATATTTAGATAAAACCAATGATTTTCTATAAAAACCAGTTAAACATCAAGGATATTGTCACGGAAATAACGTAGATTAAACCATAAATTTCACCCTTAACAACAGACTTACAGAACTTTTATGTGCCCTGAGCATTGTTCTACACCTCATCGCTATACGGCGTCTGCTCATTTTCCTATGGTTGAATAACTCCTTGTGGTTCTCAAACTACCTTGGAGATCTAAATCTACTCCCACTGTTTCTTTTGTTAGAAACACTTCCTCTAGAAGACAGCATGTTTGGAGACAAACATTTTGTTCCATGGACAAGTAAATAATATCTAGCGTACTTGCTAAGATATTCCACAAATTCGCATATGTCGTACTAGGCTCCAAGCCTTTCTGACATTGCCTATGACAACTTCAAATCATCGGTTAAGATAGATTCGACATTAACCTCATCCATATCTATTATGAAATTTATTCAACCTTTATTCTTTGGAACTCGGTTAAGTATATGGGCACTATCCCGAAACGGGTAAGGGATACTTCGCATGGTTTGCGTCACACCTTTATCATATAAAATGTTCTTTCCATTTTGGGAACACAATTTAATTGCGTATCCCAAAGATGGTGTCCTTCAAGGGAGAATCTTATTCCTTTTCCGACGACTTCTGAAACACACTTCAGGTATTAATTGCTTCAATCCAATTGAAGATTAATTCCTAAGTAGCTCATCAATCTCATATTCGTGCTAGCTCGAACTTTTCGGGCTTTCCGAATTGTTGTACTTCACTGAGTACACTTGACTATTTCTAAAAATAGTCGTAGCGATTAATAAACAATTATTTGTGGCATTAATTGTCATAATCCAACAAACATCAATGTGTTTAGGCTATAGACAATTTTTCTAGATTTTATAACCTTTTCATAAAAGGGTATTTTAGTCATCTTTAGATAAAATACGTATCACCCACATGATTCATAATCACATGGTTCAAACATCATCTAAATGACATTTGATTATATGTTTCTCTTCCATAGAGTCGACATCTAGAACAACTACAAATATCAAGGATAACAGCCATATAAATATTTAGTTGAGATCTCATCACTTATACCAACTATATAGTGACATCAATCTAGTATGTTAGATTCAGTGACCTTCCAACTTTATCAGAATAACATTTATTCTTTACAATTGAATATGTCAACTAAATCCTAACAAATAACTGAAAGTATGTTCTACATAAGAACCGGAACATAATACCATTTATTTAGTTCCCTTATCAATTACTAGATCTAGAATGTGGTAAGTGTCACAACGTTTGCTTCACCTTCCATATCTGCATTTAATCTTTCTAATTAAATCATACTCGGAAGATATCATATATCTTAGAGTCTACTTTGAACTTAGATAGATTTATCTCAACTCATTTGCCTACAATAGAAACTTCAATAACTTTCCTTTTTAATCCTTTAAGCACTTGAAAATTGTTTCTTATTGTAGTCTTCATAAGACTTAAGAAAGATCACAAGAGCCATGTCTTTAATTTCCTTTCATAAAGAAAATCCAAAGTTTGGTAAATAGTTTATTTAACCTTTTGAATTGTATTCAAAACATTGACTATTTAATTAACCTTTGAGCAATGATAGAATTTAGTCGATACTTAAATCTTACAATTCTGAAAACAACCTTTCTAAAATTAGATGTGGTCATTCTTATCCAACGTTTGAATTAATTTTCATCGTATGACTGAATGATCATCTTGGATTGTATCCAATATATGACTAATTCGTTGAAACTTATTTCAAATGATTCAATCATATCGTGAGCTTCCGCTTTCATTAATAATTGAAGCCTTGGAGTACTACATCAGATATGTAATCTCCTTGTCTCTAACTACTACAACGGGGTTGCTCGTCTCATTGCTTATTTAAAAGGATTAAAAATACTTAACCATACTTGAAAACGTTTCTCAAAAGGTAACAGTCCTAATTTGGTTTTTACTAATCGAGAATTAAAAACATAAATATAAGGTTCGCTAAAAACTACAACATAAAATAAAGATAAAAGAGTGTTGTTGTTTATACACACAAAATCAAAATGGTCTTTTGGTTTATGATTTTGCTCCCACTAGTCAACTACTCCCAATTGACTTTCAAGAATTATTCATTTCTTTAGAGGACAAGATCCCACTAAACTACCGCGACCCCCACTTTGGCTGGTGGGCCGAAAATAGCCTAATAGGTAGACAACTCTTTGTCAATCGTATCTTATACAACTCTTGTTGTTTGACTAGTCAATTCTTTGACAATTTTCATCTTATGCAGTAGTCAAACCCTTGCCTCTAAAATCCAAACGACCCCACTTTGGCTGGTGGCCATTCTTAGTCAAGTCATCGTGAGATATCATACGATCATATCTCGATAATGACGATATACCCGAGGTAGGTCAACCCCCTGCTTTGGCTGATGAGTTGGATCCGAACAAGGGCTCTTCACAGTCATTATAATATGGGGAGGCAATTTATTTTGAGGTGGAAGTATTTATGTAAATTAATTCACTTAATTAATTTTAATTATGGTCTCATCGAGTATATCTATCTCTATAGACATACATCCTACACATTCATCTAGATCGTGCCTAGTCATGCATCTATCGTATCATATAAAATAAATACAAGCACAAAATAAATAAATGCGTAAAATAACCGGTATGATCATGGACTTTTCATAGGTGCGGTTTCGAATACAATCTGACGAAACCGCTGGTCACAATCTAATGGTAGTTGCAACCGCCAATAGGATCTTTAATGCGCCATTCTCCAATGGGATCTTTATTATTCTTTCTTTGGTCTCCATCTTCTGCTCCATTCTTGTTACATTTAATTCTATCTTATAAAATAAATACACCCGCCGCAAACGGGGGGAGCCAACGGGAATGGGATAAATGTTGAAAATAAACTAGGTCACGTTCTTCATAACGGCCTAGGACAATTTTTAAACCAACGGAAAAATTAAATCATTCACATCTATCCTATCGGTCGAGTCCATGATCAATCGGGGTCCATATAATCATATTATATCTACAATATATAGTCCATACAATAACATCTTATGAAAAAGATAAAATTAAAATTTTAACTACTTGCGTCTTAATTAATCAATTAACATTTAATCTATTAAATAATTTTATCCAATCAATTAACCAATTAACATTTAATTAATTAAATTATTTTAATCGAAATAAAATTAACGATTAATTTTACACGATTTCAATTGTAATTTTAATTAATTAGAACTATTCTAAAATAAATCAAAATTAAAATTAAGTCTCTTTTGTTTCTTTCCTTTTGATCCCTAATCAAAATGGAAACTTTTGGTTTCCAAAACCAAAAGTCATCTTTCTAAAGCAAATTTGGTTTAGGCCACTTTCCAAAATCAAAATTTTGGAAGTTGCCTAGGCCTAGGAATTTTAAAAATCAAATATTTGAAAATGGTCTAGGCCTATTCCAAATCAAATTTTTGGAAATGCCAAATTATTTTGGTTTAGGCCTGGCCACTTTTCAAAAATCAAAATTTTGGAAGTGGCCTAGGCCTTGGCCTTTTACAAATCAAATATTTGAAAAGGGCCTAGGCCTATTCAAAATCAAATATTTGGAAAAACCAATATTATTTTAATGCCATGTGGCATCCAATGACCCAAACTATTTGAATCATTGGTTAGCCACATGACACAACTAAACAAAGGAGAAATTATCAATCACAACTATGAACCATATTGAATCACAAAAACACAAAACAAAAATTTGGAGATCCGCCAGCATTGACCGGTCAGCCGACTGCCGGCAGCAGGTTGCCTTGATACCGCCGCCGCCGACCAGCCACCACTAGTGGTGGTGCCGCCGCTAGTCGGCCGAGCATCACCCGATCTCGTTTTTTTTTTCTTTTCATGTATTACTTTTGCGAATCAAAAATCTTTCATCTTTTAATCATGTGATTTAAACGATAAAATTAACTACGCAAAATAACATGCTTATTGCTTAAGCTCGAAGCTCTCTCTGATACCAATGTTAGGAAATCTACGTGGGAACGCAACGGAATTTAAAATTTTATTTCCTTTTAACCAGGATCGACTTCGTTTAAGTAGTAAAAAATAAGCTAGGACGGTGATTACCTTGGTTGATCTAAAAGATCAATGCTTTGACCGTCTAAGGAGAGTAGTTCTGCATAGAACCACCCAAGTGTTCGGCATCTACCGCTAGTCCACACGAACAGCCCGCCGGAATCCCATCAAGGATTTCTATTGGAAAACTCCGGTTGCTATACCGGTCCTTTTTCCCCTCTCTCCAACTCTATATAGGATGCTCACTATCTTACACAAGAACTATTAGCTCTTGCAATTGTGATGTACAAAAGAGGTTGACACCCACCTCCTTTTTATAATGGATGTGGCGCCCCTGATAGAGTAGAGGAGAAGAAAACCTTTTTTCAAATAAAATAAGAAAAATATAATTGATTGATTTATCTCATATAATTTAATATCTTATATTAAATAAATTTTGGATATTATCAATATCTTATATTAAATATATTTATCTTATTACCAAAAATCCATTTTCCAAAATCAATTAATATATAATATTAATATTATGGTAATCTTATTAATTAAATTGCACAAACCAAATTTATCCAATACATTAAAAGATTGCGCTATTCATTAGTCAATACACGTGTGTCATACACACTTAAATTTTGGCCATATATATTTAATTAATAATATAGTACTATGATTAATTAATTTACAAAATACATGTGTATCATATTCACATAATAATTTTGACATACATACATATATGTATATTTAATTAATCAACATAATTAATGTCTTGTATTATATTTATTCATAATAAATAAATACAACAAGATTAATTTACTACTATAACCTTTATAGTCGTGAGATAAACTTTCCTTATTTGGTTACCATCTATAACCACATTTTAATCCGGCTAGATGTTCATATATGTGTGACCCGATAGGCTTCCGAATATGTTGGTCGTAGACACAAAGTGAAATTTACGAAAATGCCCTTCATGCCTAACAATCATGGGATAGCGTCTAGCAACACACCGTGACCCCCAATCATCGGAAGAGTCAAATGCAATGACTAGTACCTTTCATGTGAAACAGTTACCGTGTAACTTACAATCTTATCGCAGTAATAATATCCATACGATCGTATCTCGAGTGTCGATACATTAACGATCGTATCTTATAATCTGGATATCATGCTCTCTCGAAGTAACTCATTTACTCCCACTTTGCAAAGTGTTGGTCCTTTGAAATGGCTTTGGTTAAGTTTAGAGGGGGGATGAATAAACTTAACACTTAAAACTTTTGGAGTTAACAAACTCAGTAACTTCAGCAGCCTGCTGATACCTCAGTAGTCTGCTGACACCTCAGCAGCTCTGCGATACACGAGTAGTCTGCGACGGTTGAGTTTACTAAATTTGTGCTGCGGAATAATATCAAAAATAAAGCATTATTACTTGTTGTTAAATGGGATACTGAGTATTAGATACTCAGTAGTGTGTGTGTGTGAGTTCATTTGCTAGATTCAGTAGGTTGATGTGTATAATAAACTAAATGCAGAATGTAAGTGCATAAAGTAAGTAGGCGGATTTTATAGTGGTTCCAGGTGGTGTAATCCTGTCATTCCACTCTTCTCCTGTGATGTTGGAGGTAATTCACTAGAGATCTTTGATGTAGCTATTACAAAGATTCCTAAGTTGTTGGTCCTTCACCAATAACTATGGCTTCACAAACTGAACACTTGGAACAGGTAGGATTGCTGCTCCAAAGTCTTCCACTGGTCCTTGAAGGGTAGGATTGCCTCTTCACCAGCTCCACCACAATCAACAGTCTTTCACACAAAGGTGCTTCACTGTCTTCAGCAGGTTCTTTGTAGAATAAAGAATGAATCAAGTAAATGATTCAGTTGCAGCAGCTTCATTAGGATGATATAATCAGCAGCTTGCATTCTTCAAGTGTATAAATTTGATGTAGCTTGAATACAGAATACACTTGAAGATTTTCTTTGGACCAGTAGCCTTAAGCTCAGTAGGTTTAGCAGGGTGATAAAATGCAGCTCAGAATTATCTCTTGTATTTTCTTAATTTTTCATCATCTTTTTCTGAATTGGGAAGTCCTTTATTTATAGGTAGGAGTCCATGTGACTTGTATTTGAAATTCAAATATGACCGTTCCTGGTTTTGTCCCATTTGACTTGCTTTCTGTCCTATTCATAGGACTGACACTGTCAGAAACGTTTTTGACAGAATGCAGTCTGTCCACCTTTGACTTGTAACCATTGGATAAAGTCTTAAATCATCCCAATGTCTTTTTAATCTCAGCCATTGATTTGTTTGATAAATCAGAGGTAGTTGGCTATCCTTATCCATGAAATCTTAAATTAATCGAGGTATGTATATCAGCAGGTTCATCAGTCTGCTGAAATACATGTCAGTCTGCTGAACTAAAATTTGATGTGTTTAAAACACAATGCATCAGACTTATTTTATCTAACTTTTAATTGGGAAGATAGATTACACCTTTTTGCAAATAACTAAGTTCCAATCACCATCCAACTTAAGGAAGTTAGACCTTGTACAGATTGTATATGTAATCAGTTTAGGTCATCATAGACTTGCCTAAATTCTGATTCCTTATCCTTGACTTTAATTACTAAGTTTGATCCCTTAGCCTTCATTAACTGAGTTTGAGCCCTCAGCCTTCAGTCTTCAGCAGGTTCCTGACTAGTCTACTGACCTATCTACCCTACTGATATAGACCAGTCTGCTGATATAAATCAGCTGACCATTACAGTGCTTGTTTGATCAAACCTAATCAAAGATCAAACTTTAATAAACCTGTACATTTGCTCTAGACATCTTTTTTCCTTTACACTATAACAGTTAGTCTGGCACTCATCACTAAAACTCAGAAATAAGTCCAACAATTTCCCCCTTTTTGGTGATGATGCCACTACCCTCACCTAACAGCAAAGCAAAAAGATTAAAACAAAAACAAGAAAAATTCCAGTCATCTTTCATTATAAACATTTGATCAATGTATTACAGTCTAGATACAGCAAAGATAAAGAAGATTAAGTGTTCTGATCTACTGTCTTCTTTCTTTATCTTGTCTAGCCTTTTCCTCTTGCTCTTGGTAGCTCTTATCTCTTCTATCATCTCTCTCATCCATTCATTTTCAATCAGAGTGAAGTCAATGTAGGAATTCACTTCTTTCCACCACTTTCATGCTTCTGGTAGGATGAGATTGATTTGATTGACTCTGAATCCCAGTTTCATGTAAATTTCTTTGAATTCATTAAGTGAATCCTTAGCTTTTATGATAGGCAAACTCCTTTCACCTCTACCACTTCTTCCACCTCTTCCACCTCTGTAACTTGCCCTCAAGGCTTTAACTCTTGCTTCCCAAAACTTTAGGCCCAAAAATGAGTTCAAACCTTCATGAAATCGATCAGAACGTTAGATAAGGCATGGTGGCGCAAACGGCATGCAAAACGGACACCTAATAGCCTTGTACAAGGAATCGAAAATCACACCATTAATTACTCTATGGTTACGAAAAAAGTATGAAAAATAAGGTGGTGATATTCTTCGAAGTAACGATGTGAAATCGATCAGAACGTTAGATAAGGCACGGTGGCGCAAACGGCATGCAAAACAGACACCCGAATGACCTTGTACAAGAATTCAAAAATCATACCGTAAAGTACTTTGTGAGTATTGAAAAAGTATGAAAAATAAGGTTATGATTTTGTTCAAAGTAACGATGTGAGATCGGCCATAACTTCAAATATGGCACGTCGGCACAAACGGCATGCGAAACGGACACTAGAATAACCTAGTACAAGTAATCAAAAATCACACTGTTAAGCACTCTGTCGGTACAAAAAAAATTACAAAAAAAAAGGTTTGTAATTTTCTTTGAAGTAATGATGTGATATCGACTAAAATGTTAAATAAGACACGTCGGCGCAAACGGCATGCAAAACGGACACCCGAATGGCCTTATATATGGAATCAAAAATCACATCGTTATATACTCTGTGGGTATGAATAAAGTACGAAAAAAGGTTTGAAATTTTCTTTGACGTAACGATGTGATATCGACCAGAAAGTTAAATAAGACATCTCGGTGCAAACGACATGCAAAACGGACACACGAATGGCCTTGTACAAGGAATCAAAAATCACACCGTTAAGTAATCTATAGGTATGAAAAATGTACGATGGCCGATAAGGCAAAATAAGGTTGTAATTTTCTTCGATGTAATGATGTAATATCGACAAGAACGATAAATAAGGCACGGCGGCGCAAAAGGCATGTGAAACGGACATCCGAATGGCCGTGTACAAGGAATCAAAAACCACATCGTTAAGGAATCTGTGGGTAAAAAAAATATGAAAAAAAGTTTGTAATTTTCTTCGAAGTAACAATGTGATATCAACCAGAACGTTAAAAAAGGCACGTCGGCGCAAACGGAATGCGAAACGGACACCCGAATGGCCTTGTATAAGGAAACAAAAATCACACTATTAAGTACTTTGTGGGTATGAAAAAAGTATGAAAAATAAGGTTGTGATTTTGTTCAAAGTAATGATGTGATATCAACCAGAAAGATAAATAAGGCACGGCGGCGCAAATGGCAAGCAAAATGGACATCAGAATTGCCTAGTACAAGGAATAAAAAATCACACCGTTAAGTACTATGTGGATACAAAAAAAAAGTATGAAAAAAAGGTTTGTAAATTTCTTTGAAAACGATGTGATATCGACCAGAAAATTAAATAAGACACGTCAGCGCAAACGGCATGCAAAATGGACACCCGAATGCCCTTGAACAAGTAATAAAAAACCAAACGTTAAGTACTTTGTGGGTACAAAAAAAGTATGAAAAAAAAGGTTAGTAATTTTCTTTGAAGAAACGATGTTATATCGACCATAAAGTTAAATAAGACACGTCGGCGCAAAAGGAATGCAAAACGGACACCCGAATGGCCTAGTACAAGGAATAAAAAATCACACAGTTATGTACGCTATGGGTACAAAAAAAACAAAAAAAAAAAACGTTTGTAATTTTCTTTGAAGTAACAATGTGATATCGACCAGAAAGTTAAATAAGACATGTCGGCGCAAACTGCATGCAAAACGGACACCCGAATGGCCTTGTACAAGGAATGAAAAATCACACCGTTATGTACTCTATGGGTATTAAAAAAGTACAAAAAAGAAGGTTTGTAATTTTCTTTGAAGTAACGATGTGATATCGACCATAACGTTAAATAAGACACGTCGGCACTAACGGCATACAAAACGGACACCCGAATGACCTTGTACAAGGAATAAAAAATTACACCGTTAAGTAATCTATGGGTATGAAAAAAGTACGAAAATAAGGTTGTGATTTTTTTCGACGTAACGATGTGATACCGACCAGAACGTTAAATAAGTCACGGCGGCGCAAACGGTATGGGAAACGGACACCCGAATGACCTTGTACAAGGAATCAAAAATCACACCGTTAAGTACTCTATGGGTAAAAAAATATGAAAAAAAGTTTGTAATTTTCTTCGAAGTAACAATGTGATATCACCAGAACGTGAAATAAGGCACGTCGGCGCAAACGGCATGCGAAATGGACACCCGAATGGCCTTGTATAAGGAATCAAAAATCACACTATTAAGTACTTTGTGGATATGGAAAAAGTATGAAAAATAAGGTTGTGATTTTCTTTGAAGTAATGATGTGATATCGACCAGAACGTTAAATAAGGCACGGCGGCGCAAATAGCAAGTGAAACGGACCCAGAATGGCCTTGTACAAAGAATCAAAAATCACACCATTAAGTAATCGGTGGTACAAAAAAAGTACGAAAAAAAGTTTGTAATTTTCTTTGAACTACAGATGTGATACCGATAAGAACGATAAATAAGGCACGACGGCAAAAACGGCAAGCAAAATGACAACCTTTAACATTCACAGTGTTATTGAACGTTCTGTTCGATATCACAACATTACTTCGAAGAAAATTACAACCTTTTATTTTGTACTTTTTACATATAACGGTGTGATTTTTGATTCCTTGTACAAGGGAATTTGTGTGTCCATTTTGCTTGTTTTTTGCGCGCCGTGCCTTATTTATTGTTCTGGTCGATATCACATCGTTATTTTAAACAAAATTAAAACTTTTTTTTTCGTACCCACAGAGAACTTAATGGTGTGTTTTTTGATTCCTTGTACAAGGACATTCTGGTGTCCGTTTCGCATACCGTTTGCGGTGACGTGCCTTATTTAACAATCAGGTCGATATCACATCGTTACTTCCTAGAAAATTACAAACCCTTTTTTTGGTACTTTTTTTGTACCCACAGAGTACTTAACGGTGTGATATTTGATTCCTTGTACATGGCCATTCTGGTGTCCGTTTTGCATGCCGTTTGCACCGCCGTGCCTTATTTATCGTTGTGGTCGATATCTCATCAGTACATCAAAGAAAATTAAAAACTTTTTTTTGTACCCACCGATGACTTAGCGGTGTGATTTTTGATTCGTTGTACAAGGCAATTCGGGTGTCCGTTTCGCATGCCGTTTGCGCCGCCGTGCCTTATTTAACGTTCTGGTCGATACATCGTTACTTCAAATAAAATTACAACCTTTTTTCATACTTTTTTCATACCCACAAAGTACATAACGGTTTGATTTTTGATTCCTTGTAAAAGACAATTCTTGTGTCCGTTTCAATGTTTTTTGCACCGCCGTAACTTAATATCGTTCTGGTCGATATCAGATTGTTATTTCAAACAAAATTTAAAACTTTTTTTGTACTTTTTTTCACACCCACAGAGTACTTAACGGTGTGATTTTTGATTCCTTATACAATACCATTCTGGTGTCCGTTTCGCATGCCGTTTGCGCCGACGTGTCTTATTTAACGTTCTAGTCGATATCACATCGTTACTTCAAAGAAAATTACAAACTTCTTTTCATAATTTTTTTGTACCCACAGAGTACTAACGGTGTGAATTTTGATTCCTTGTACAAGGCCATTCGAGTGTCTATTTCGCATGCAATTTGCGCCTCCGTGCCTTATTTAACGTCCTGATCGATATCACATCGTTACTTCGGAGAATATCACAACCTTATTTTTTGTACTTTTTTCATACCCACACAGTACTTAATGGTGTGATTTTTTATTCGTTGTACAAGGCCATTCAGGTGTCCGTTTTGCAAGTCGTTAGCGCCGCCGTGCCATATTTATTTGATGTTCTAGTCGATATCACATCGTTTCTTCGAAGAAAATTACAACCTTTTATTTTCTACTTTTTCCATACCTATATATAGTACTTAACTGTGTAATTTTTGATTCCTTTTACAAGGGAATTTGTGTCTCCGTTTTGTTTGTTTTTTGCGCTGCCGTGCCTTATTTATTGTTCTGGTCGATATCACATCATTATTTTAAACACAATTAAAAAAAATTTTTTGGTACTTTCTTTTGTACCCACAATGTACTTAATGGTGTGATTTTTGATTCCTTGTACAAGTCCATTCTGGTATCCGTTTCGCCTGCCGTTTGCGCCGACGTGCCTTATTTAACAATGTCATCGATATCACATCGTTACTTCAAAAAAATTACAAACCTTTTTTTTCATACTTTTTTTTGTACCCACATGGTACTTAACGGTGATATTTTTGATTCCTTGTACAAAGCCATTTTGGTGTCCGTTTGGCTTGCCGTTTGCGCCACCGTGCCTTATTTATCGTTCTGGTCGATAACACACAGGTAATACAAAGAAAATTTCAAAGTTTTTTTCGTACTTTTTTTCTACCCACCGATTACTTAATGGTGTGATTTTTTATTCCCAGTACAAGGTCCATTCTGGTGTCCGTTTCGCTTCCCGTTTGCGCCGACGTGCCTTATTTAACGTTCTGGTCGATATCATATCGTTACTTCGATTAAAATTAGAACCTTATTTTTAATACTTACTTCATACCCACAAAGTACTTAAAGGTGTGATTTTTGATTCCTTGTACAAGGACATGCGGTTGTCCGTTTCGCATGCCGTTTGCTCCGACGTTCCATATTTAACGTTCTGGTCGATATCACATTGTTACTTCGAAGAAAATTACAAACTTTTTTTCATAATTTTTTAACCTATAGAGTACTTAATGGTGTGATTTTTTATTCCTTGTACAAGGCTATTCAGGGTGTCCGTTTCGCATGCCGTTTGCGCCGCCATGCTTTATTTAACTTTCTGGTCGATATCACATCGTTACTTCAAAGAAAATGATAAATTTTTTAATTCTTTTTTTGTACCCAAAGAGTATTTAACAGTGTGAATTTTGATTCTTTGTACAAGGCCATTCGGGTGTCCGTTTCGCATGCCTTTAATGCCACCGTGCCTTATTTAACGTTCTGATCGATATCACATCATTACTTCGAAGAAAATGATAATGTTATTTTTCGTACTTTTTTATTACCCACAAAATACTTAATGGTGTGATTTTTGATTCCTTGTACAAGGTCATTTGGGTGTCCGTTTTGCATGCCGTTTGCGCCGCCGTGCCTTATTTAACGTTTTGGTCGATGTCACATCGTTACTTCGAAGAAATTTACAACCTTTTATTTTGTACTTTTTCCATACCTTTTATTTTTTACTTAACGGTGTGATTTTTGATTCCTTGTACAAGGGAATTTGTGTGTCCACTCTGAATGTTTTTTGTGCCGACGTGCCTTATTTATTGTTCGGATAGATATCACATCTTTACTTTAAAAAACAGTAAAACATTTTTTGTACTCACGGAGTATTTAATGGTGTGATTTTTGATTCCTTGTATATGGTCATTCTTGTGTCCGTATTGCTTGCTGTTTGTGCCGCCGTGCCTTATTTATCATTCTGGTCATGGCCATTTTTTTCGTACTTTTTTTTGTAACGGTGTGATTTTTGATTCGTTGTACAAGGCAATTCGGTTGTCCGTTTCGTATGGCGTTTGCGCCGCCGTGCCTTATTTAACATTCTTGTCGATATCACATCGTTACTTCAAAGAAAATTACAACCTTTTTTCGTACTTTTTTCAAACCCACAAAGTACTTAACGGATTGATTTTTGATTCCTTGTACAAAACAATTCCTTTGTCCGTTTCGTATGTTTTTTGCGCCGTCGTACCTTATTATCGATTTTGGTCGATATCAGATTGTTATTTCAAAAAACATTTAAAAAAAAATTTGTACTTTTTTCGTACCCACAAAGTACTTAATGGTGTGATTTTTGATTCCTTGTACAACGCTATTCAGGTGTCCGTTTCGCATGCCGTTTGCGCCAACGTGCCTTATTTAACGTTCGGGTCGATTTCACATCGTACTTTAAAGAAAATTACAAACTATTTTTCATACTCTTTTTGTACACACAGAGTACTAACGGTGTGAATTTTGATTCCTTGTACAAGGCCATTCGGGTGACTATTTCACCTGCCGTTTGCGCCGCCGTGCCTTATTGAACGTCCTGATCGATATCACATCGTTACTTCGGAGAAAATCATAACCTTATTTTTCGAACTTCTTTAATACCCACAAAGTACTTATCGGTGTGATTTTTGATTCCTTGTACAAGGCCATTCGGATGTCCGTTTTGCATGCCGTTTGCGCCGCCGTGCCTTATTTAATGTTTTGGTCGATATCACATCGTTCCTTCGAAGAAAATTACAACCTTTTATTTTGTACTTGTTCCATACCTATATATAGTACTTAACGGTGTGATTTTTGATTCCTTTTACAATGGAATTTGTGTGTCCGTTTTGCATTTTTTGCGCTGCCGTGCCTTATTTGTTGTTCTGGTCGATATCACATCGTTATTTTAAATACAATTAAAAACTTTATTTGTACCCACATAGTACATAATGGTGTGATTTTTGATCCTGTACAACGCCATTCTGGTATCCGTTTCGCATGCCGTTTGCGCCTACGTGCATTATTTAACAATCTGGTCGATATCACATCGTTACTTCAAAAAATTACAAACCTTTTTTTCAATTTTTTTGTACGCTACTTAACGGTATGATTTTTGATTCCTTGTACAAAGCCATTCGGGTGTCCGTTTTGCTTGCCGTTTGCGCCGCCGTGCCTTATTTATCGTTCTGGTCGATAACACATCAGTACTACAAAGAAAATTTCAAAATTTTTTTTGTACTTTTTTTTGTACCCACCGATTACTTAATGATGTGATTTTTTATTCCTTGTACAAGGCCATTCTGGTGTTTGTTTTGCTTGCCGTTTGGGCCGCCGTGCCTTATTTAACATTCTGCCGATATCATATCGTTACTTCGAAGAAAATCACAACCTTATTTTTCGTACTTTTTTCATACCCACAAAGTACTTAAAGGTGTGATTTTTGATTCTTTGTACAAGGCCATTCTGGTGTCCGTTTTGCTTGCCGTTTGCGCCGCCGGCCATTATTTATCGTTCTGGTTGATAACACATCAGCACTACAAAGAAAATTAAAAACTTATTTTTCGTACTTTTTTTGTACCCACCGATTACTTAATGGTGTAATTTTGATTCCTTGTACAAGGTCATTCTGGTGTCCGTTTCGCTTGCCGTTTGTGCCGCCGTGCCTTATTCAACGTTCTGCCCGATATCATATCGTTACTTCGATGAAAATCACAAACTTTTTTTGATTCCTTGTACAAGACCATTCGGGTGTCCGTTTCGCATTCCATTTGCACCGACGTGCCTTATTTAACATTCTGGTCGATATCACATTGTTACTTGGAAGAAAATTACAAACTTTATTTCGTATTTTTTTACCTATAAAGTACTTAACGGTGTGATTTTTGATTCCTTGTACAAAGGCCATTCGGGTGTCCGTTTCGCATGCCGTTTTCGCCGCCGTGCCTTATTTAACGTTCTGGTCGATATAACATCGTTACTTCAAATAAAATTATAAACTTTTTTTCTTACTTTTTTTGTACCCACAAAGTATTTAACTCTGTGAATTCTGATTCGTGGTACAAGGACATTCGGGTGTTCGTTTCGCATGCCGTTTATGCCGCCGTGCCTTTTTTAACGTTCTGGTCGATATCACATCTTTACATCGAAGAATATCATAACCTTCTTTTTCGTACTTTTTTAATACCCACAAAGTACTTAACGGTGTGATTTTTGATTCCTTGTACAAGTCTATTCGGGTGTCCATTTTGCTTGCCGTTTGCGCCGGCGTGCCTTATCCAACGTTTTGGTCGTTGTCACATCGTTACTTCGAAGAAAATTACAACCTTTTATTTTGTACTTTTTCCATTCTGATTCAGTTCTTAGCGGTGTGATTTTTGATTCCTTGTACAAGGGAATTTGTGTGTCCGTTTTGATTTTTTTTGCGCCGACGTGCCTTATTTATTGTTCAGGTAGATATCATATCATTTCTTTAAACATACGTAAAACCTTTTTTTTATACTTTTTTGTACTCACGGGGTACTTAATAGTGTGATTCTTGATTCCTTGTACAAGGCCATTCTGGTGTCCGCATTGTTTACCGTTTGTGCCGCCGTGCCTTATTTATCGTTCTGGTCGGTATCACATAAGTACTTCAACAAAAATTAAAACTTTTTTTCGAACATTTTTTGTACCGACCGATGACTTAACGGTGTGATTTTTGATTCGTTGTACAAGGCAATTCGGGTGTCCGTTTCGCATGCTGTTTGCGCCGCCGTGCTTTATTAAACGCTCTGGTCGATATCACATCATTACTATGAAGAAAATTACAATAGTTTTTCATACTTTTTTCATACCCACAAAGTACTTAACAGATTGATTTTTGATTCCTTTTACAAGATAATTCTTGTGTCCGTTTCGCATGTTTTTTACGCCGTCGTACCTTATTATCGTTTTGGTCGATATCAAATTGTTATTTCAAATAAAATTTAAGACTTTTTTTGTACTTTTTTCGTACCCACAGAGTACTTAACGGTGTGATTTTTGATTCCTTGTACAACGCCATTCGGGTGTCTGTTTCACATGCCGTTTGCGCCGACGTGCCTTATTTAACGTTCTGTTCGATATCACATCGTAACTTTAAAGAAAATAACAAACTTTTTTTTCATACTTTTTTTTTGTACCCACAGAGTACTAATGGTGTGAATTTTGATTCCTTGTACAAGGCCATTCGGGTGTCTATTTCGCATGCCGTTTGCGCCGTCGTGCCTTATTTAACGTCCAGATCGATATCATATCGTTACTTCGGAGAAAATCCCAACCTTATTTTTTTACATTTTTCATGCCCATACAATACATAACGGTGTGATTTTTGATTCCTTGTACATGGCCATTCAGGTGTCCATTTTGCATGTCGTTTACACCGCCGTGCCATATTTAATGTTCAGGTCGATATCACATCGTTCCTTCGAAGAAAATTACAACCTTTTATTTTGTACTTTTTCCATACCTATATATAGTACTTAACGGTGTGATTTTTGATTCCATTTACAAGGGAATTTGTGTGTCCGTTTTGCATGTTTTTTGCGCCGCCGTGCCTTATTTATTGTTCCGGTCGATATCGGATCGTTATTTTATTCACAATTAAAAACTTTTTTTTTTTTTTTGTACCCACAGAGTACTTAACGGTGTGATTTTTTATTTTTGTACAAGGCTATTATGGTATCCGTTTCGCAGCCGTTTGCGCCGACGTGCCTTATTTAACAATCTGGTCGATATCACATCGTTACTTAAAAAAATTACAAACCTTTTTTTCATACTTTCTTTTGTACCCACAAGGGTACTTAACGGTGTGATTTTTGATTCCTTGTACAAGGTTATTCTGGTGTCCGTTTTGCTTGCCGTTTACGCCGCCGTGCCTTATTTATCAATCTGGTCGATATCACACCAGTACTACAAAGGAAATTACAAACATTTTTTTCGTACTTTTTTTGGACCCACGATTACTTAATGGTGTAATTTTTGATTCCTTGTACAAGGCCATTTTGGTGAACGTTTCGCTTGCCGTTTGCGCCCCGTGCCTTATTTAACGTTCTGGCCGATATCATATCGTTACTTCGATGAGAATCAATACCTTATTTTTCGTAGTTTTTCAAACCCACAAAGTAGTTAAAGGTGTGATTTTTGATTCCTTGTACAAGGTCATTCGGGTGTCTGTTTCGCATAAGGTTTGCGCCGATGTGTCTTATTTAACGTTCTGCTCGATATCACATAGTTACTTCGAAGAAAATTACAAAAATTTTTTCATATTTTTTTACCTATAGAGTACTTGACAGTGTGATTTTTGATTCATTGTACAAGGCCATTCAGGTGTCCGTTTCGGATGCCGTTTGCGCCGCCATGCCTTATTTAACGTTCTGGTCGATATCACATCATTAGTTCAAAGAAAATTACAAACTTGTTTTTCATACTTTTTTTGTACCCACAGAGTATCTAACGGTGTGAATTTTGATTCTTTGTTCAAGACCATTCGGGTATCCGTTTCGCATGCCGTTTGCGCCGCCGTGCCTTATTTAACGTTCTGGCCGATATCACATCGTTACTTCGAGGAAAATTATGACATTTTTCGTACTTTTTTCTTACACACATAGTACTTAAAGGTGTGATATTTGATTCCTTGTACAAGGCAATTCTTGTGTCCGTTTCCCATGTTTTTTGCACCGCCGTACCTTACTTATCATTCTTGTTGATACAATATCGTTATTTCAAAGAAAATTAAAAGATTATTTTGTACTTTTTTCATACCCATACAATACTTAACGGTGTATTTTTGATTCCTTGTACAAGGCCATTCTAGTGTCCGTTTCGCATGCCGTTTGCTCCGACGTGCCTTATTTAACATTCTGATCGATATCACATAGTTACTTCAATGGAAATTACAAACTTTTTTCATACTTTTTTTTGTACCCAGAGAGTACTTAATGATGTGATTTTTGATTCCTTGTACAAGGCCATTCAGTTCCGTTTTACATGCCGTTTGCGCCGGCGTGCCTTATTTAACATTCTGGCCGATATCACATCGTTACTTTGAAGAAAATTACAACCTTTTATTTTTTATTTTTCCTATACCTATATAGTACTTAACGGTGTGATTTTTGATTCCTTGTACAAGGGAATTTGTGACCGTATTGCATGTTTTTTGCGCCGCCGTAACTTATTTATTGTTCTGGTCGATATCACATAGTGACTTTAAAAAAAATTAAAAACTTTTTCGTGTACTTTTTTTGTATCCACAGAGTACATAATGGTGTGATTCTTGAATCCTTGTACATAGACATTCTAGGGTCCGTTTCGCATGCCGTTTGCGCCGACCTGCCTTATTTAACAATCTGGTCGATATCACATCGTTACTTCAAAGAAAAGTACAAACCATTTTTTCATACGTTTTTTTTGTACCCACAGGGTACTTAACAATGAGATTGTTGATTCCTTGTACAAGGCCATTGTGGTGTCCGTTTTGCTTGCCGGTTACGCCGCCGTGCCTTATTTATCGTTGTGGTCGATATCACATCAGTACTTCAATGAAAATTACATAAAAAATTTCATACATTTTTGTACCCACCGATTACTTAACGCATTGATTTTTGATTACTTGTACAAGGCCATCCGGGTGTCCATTTTGCATGCCGTTTGGGCCGCCGTGCCTTATTTAATGTTTTGGTCGATATCACATTGTTATGTCGAAGAAAATTCTGACCTTTTTTCATACTTTTTTCTTACCCACAGAGTACTTAACGGTGTGATTTTTTATTTCCTTGTACAAGGCAATTCTTGTGTCCGTTTCGCATGTTTTTTGGGCCGCCGTACCTTATTTATCATTCTGGTCAATATCACATCGTTATTTCACACAAAATTTAAAACATTTTTTCGTACCCACAAAGTACTTAATGGTGTGATTTTTGATTCCTTGTACAACGTCATTCTGGTGTCTGTTTCGCATGCCGTTTGCGCCGATGTGCCTTATTTAACATTCTTGTCGATATCACGTCGTTACTTCCAAGATAATTACAAAAAAAAATTTCATGCTTTTTTTGCACTCACAGAGTACTAACGGTGTGAATTTTGATTCCTTATACGTTTCTTCAGTCTTCTCGTGTTGATCATGCTCAAATTGCTCCAATACAAAGGCATTAAGTTCTTCCCTTAGTTTCTTCCTTTGGAGCACTTCAAATTTGCGGGAAGAGGTTTTAAAGTCAAATTTGTGGGAGATTCTTCCAAAGAGGTTTTCAACTTTTGACCGGTGAGTTTGAGTTCGAAGTACTTATGCCACGTTGGTCTATGATAGAATCTTTCAATCTCCGCAAAGGCACTTACTTCCTCTACGGGCCTTGGGGTCCCTCTACTTGCATCCCGGCCATATCATCTTCTCCTCCTCACTACTAATGTACTTGACTTCATCCTCTTCTTCCAAGACAGCATCCAAGAAATCCTTGATACTTTCATGTTGTTGAAATTCTTGAACGATCCTATCAATGGAATCCAACATGAAACATGCATCTTCCCCATCATCAGGTTGCTTCATGGTGTCGAAGACATTGAATGCAACTCTCTCTTCGTTCACTCTCAATACCGGCTCGCCTTTGTAAACATCAATTAGCGTTCTACTAGTGGCCATGAAAGGTCTCCCTAATATCAATGGCACTTCGTAGTTAGCTTCCATATCTAATACCACAAAGTCGACGGGAATACAAACTTTTCAACTCTTACTAGCAATCCTCAACCACTCCACACGGTTCTTTGACGAACGGTCGCTAATTGCAATGTGATTGAGGTCTTCTTAAGATCTTTCATGCCTAGTTTCCGAAAAATAGATAGTGGCATCGGTTCACGCTTGCTCCTAGATCACACAAAGCTTTGTTTAAACATACGTTACCTATGGTGCGGGGAATGAGAAAGCTTCCCGGATCTTTGCATTTTGGGGGTAACTTATGTTGAAGAATGGCCGAGCACTCCTCATTGAGGCATATGGTCTCTAAATCTAGGAGTTTCCTTTTAGTTGAGACGGCGTCTTTCAAAAACTTGGTGTACTCAGGCATTTCAGCTAGTGCTTCAACTAGGGGTATATTGATTTGTAACTTACTGAACATATCCACGAACTTCTTATACCTCTTATTATCAAACTTAGGTTTCGGCTTTGGTGGAGGATAAGGTAGAGTTGAAGGATCGACATCAGTGAAAATTGGGTACTTATTATCAAAAAGTTCAACTCTAGGGCCGGCGGGTTCTTTATAGGTTCTTTTCTTAGGCAAAGACTCGGAAGTATGGGTCTCATTGCTTGGCTCACCATCCTTATTCTTTGTGACTTTCTCTTTCTCTTTCAGGGATGGTGGAGTTACTTCTTTTCCACTTCTTGTCATGATCGCATTCAAGTCCTTAGGGTTCTTTTCGGTGTTGCTTGGTAACCTCCAGGGAGGTCTAGTTGAAACTTGCTCGGCTAGTTGTCCTACCCAGTGCGTGAGGTTTTGGACTAGAGCTTCTTGATTGGTCACCTTAGCGTCGGTCTTCGACAATATTGGCTAAAGTTAGTGGCTAAGTCGGCCATAGATTTTGAAAGTTGTCCCATATTGTCGGTGACAACATTACTCGGTTTTTCTATCGCGGCTTCCCAACCAAAAGTTTTAGTTTGTTGTGGTACATAAGGGGTAGGCGGTTTAGGCCTTTCTCCCGCATTAATGTCACTATATCGGAATCCGGGATGGTTATGGTTAGGCTCGTACCCTCCTCCGACATAATTGGCTTCTTCAGTACCAGCATTCTCACTTTGAGGTGCTTCCTCGATTCCAGCCCCTTTTTCTACTCTTGTCATCCTCTCTTGCATCCCATCTACCTTATTGTTGATAACAGAAAGTTGTTCTAAGATTTTGGTAGATGCACTATCATCAAATATATCAGCGGCCATCTTCACAGTAGCTATGTCACCGCCTCCCCATTGGTTGTTCATCGCTATTTGTTCCATCTTCCCTTGTGCCTCCTCGGAGATAAAAGAACAAACGCTCCATTCTTTGGAGGCGTCTACTCTAATTTTCTCGGTCTCTCTCTCAACCCATGGTAAAAAGTTTGCATTAAAAGCCAAAGAGAGATATCATGATGAGGACACTTCCTCATGGCTTCCTTGAAACGCTCCCAAGCTTGATCAAAACTCTCCCCAGGTTGTTGCTTAAATCCTAGGATGTCTTGGCGTAACATAAAAGTTTTTCCTAAGGGAAAATACTTATTCATGAATTTTTGCAACAATTGTTCCCAAGTAGTGATAGATCCAGCCTCTAAAGAGAGAAGCCATTGCTTAGCTTTATCTTTCAAAGTGAAAGGGAAAAGCTTAAGACGAATGTTCCCCTCCGAGATTAATTCTGGTTTCACTGTACTGACGATTTCCAAGAAATTCGTTACGTGAACACCAGGATCCTCGTTTTGGACTCCATGAAAAGTAGAATAGTTGGTCACCATTTGAATTACATTAGGCCTAGGGTGATAGACTTCCGCAGCATCTTGCGGTGCTACGATAGCGGGAATGAATTGCTCAATAGTGGGCATTGCATAACTTTGCAAAGTGCGCCTCGCTCCTTGAACTAGGGCTTGGTTCTCATTATTAGCATTTGCATTCACATTATTGATAACAGGATTAATAACAGGATTAGGTACCTGGTTTGGATTGACCGGAGGATCTTCCATTTCGTCTCGATTCGGACCGTTCGGACCGATCGGTTGTATGTTCTTCTTCCACTCCTTGCTCGCTTTCCTCAAGATTTGGATCCTCTTCTCCTTGCTTAGCCGCTTCCCTAGCTAACTTCCTATTTCGCCTTGCAACTTTCTCTATTTCAGGATTATAAGGTTCAAGCGGTTCCTTCGATTTCCGAGTAGCGTACTATAAAATAATAAACAACAGTAAAACAATTAACCACTAGTAAAGGCTGGGCCTTTAACTAACCAAATAAAACTAAAACAGACTCGAAATAAGTTGAGAAAAGAAAACGTAAATAAAACAGAAGCAGAATACTATAAAAATGATACAGAACAGAAACAAAAAAAGTAAATAATTCCTCGGTCGACCGAACGCCTTTTTTTTTTTTTTTTTTCGACACTGTTTAATATACAGACTCTTATTCACAGAATATTCACGAATCCAGTCCTAACAAAATAAGCTATATCTTAATTTAATGACTCGAGTCCCCGGCAACGGCGCCAAAAACTTGATGGAGGTCAAGTTAAATTATTAACTCGAGACCTACTAACCCACTAGCAAGAGAACTAGGTTCAATTGTAGTATAGCTAGATAGAGTCGAGGTCGATCCCACGAGAGACTCGGTACAAACAAAACACAACTTACTTTATCGAACTAAATTGAAAGGGCGGTCTACGACCAACTAAATGCAGTAAATAAAATAGTGACAACCACAAGACACAAAATACCACAAAGACAAATTAAAGACTACTAAAACACGGATAATACGGTTGATATTATCTAGACAAATAATATTGATTACGCTAGTAGATCATAACTCCCCCATGTGAATTAGGTTGATAACGAGACAAAACAAACGTTAAAGATTAATTATTATGACTACGGGAGTCATCCCCTAAGGTAGATTTAGCTCCGGTTAGGCCATCTAAATCATCGTGCCTCCATTACGTGACTTCGCTTTTTAATGCCTCCATCTCATATAACTTCTGACACAATTATTTCACTAGGGATGCCGGTATAAACCGTAACCTCATCTAAGCAACATTCCTATGGTGAGGCGTACTTCTTAGATGCCGATTCAATCTATATCCTAAGTAACAATCACTTTTTGAGTTTCATGTTAAATTATGATGACGAATAATTAAGTTGATCGGGTTTAATTACTCGTTTAAATTCCAAATCGAGAGAATCGACGTAGTCGAAGCCGATCATAATATTGCCCTACACATCACCACGCTCGGTCGACCGAATGACGGCACTCGGGCGACCGAATGTCATGTCTAGGTCGACCGAACACGGTTACGTGTCGGAACAAATCATGATTACTTCTTAACGTTTCTAACCTAAGCACATGGGTTCGTAAATAAATCTACATCACGCAATCAATACAAATAAAACTACTCCATAATAAAATATAACAAATCTACGAATAGAAATTGCATAATTGAATAGTCATACCCTCGAAGACGAGAGTGACTCCCACTCTTTAATGCGCTCCCTAATCGGAGAGTCCGACGAATCCACAATGAAAGAACATAAAGAAAAGAAAAGAAAACTAAAAAGCTAAAATTGTATGAATTGTTTTGTGTTGTAGTGGTGTTGGTGGTGGTGTCTTCTCAATTTCGGAGGCGCTTTGCTTATATAGGAGTTGTAGCCGACATAGGGAGAATCCGGAAGATTGACATGCATTTATCAACTTAGGCTCGGGTGACCGAACCTACACGCTCGGTCGACCGAATGACATGGCTCGGTCGACCGAGCCTCCCCGTTTACGCGTTTTCAACTTCGGTTCGTCGACTTGTTCCCCACTCCATGCTTTTGAATTGATCTCGATTAATCTTTTCTTCAATGCTCCGATTTTCTTCTCTTTTATCTTGAGATTTCTCGATTGCGTGATAATTATCTTCCCGATTTATCATAATCGCAAAATCAGCATTTATCACACAATTAATTGCTCTTTTAATAATAAAAACATCTAAATACCAATTATCATATTAATAATCACTCATCATTAAATAATAAATATAAACACGTGATTAAATATGAAATATATTTAATTAACTCCGATTTAAGGTTATTATTGATGACATAAATGGGTACATTTTAACCGTCATCAGAGCCTAGTCATAGGACCATCTTTGATCATAATCGGGTCCACGGGCATCATAGGAGCTAACAGGTTAGGAATGTCATCATGGATCACATCATGCCATCCCGGGTGGAAAGGATCTTATCATAGGGGTTGTCAAAAGGCATCAACTCAGCAACATTGATGGTATTTGAGATGCCTCAATCATCTGGAATAGCAATCTTGTAAGAATTGTTGTTGACACGTTCTAGCACTTCAAATGATCCGTCGCGGCGAGGATGTAACTTGGACTTGCGTTGCTTAGGGAACGGGTCTTTGCGATAATGTAACCAAACCCAATCTCCCGGAGCTAAAATAACCTCATTGCATCCTTTGTTGGTGTGCTTGACGTACCTCACTGTTGCATTTTCCACATTACGACGTGCATCTACATGTAATTCTTTGACCACGGTTGCCTTATGTTCACCATCCAAGCTTGTTTGCATACCTTCAGGTAAAGGAGCCAAAGAAAAAGGCATGTCGGGGTTGAACCAATACACCAACTCAAATGGAGTATAACGAGTAGAAAAGTGTTTGCACATGTTTTAAGAAAATTCCACAAAAGGCAAACAACTTTCCGAACTTTTAAGATTTTTCTTGACAATAGTATGAAGAAATTGACCCAACACACGATTAACGACCTCAGTTTGACCATCAGTTTGGGGGCGATACATAGTAGAATACAACAAGGAATTTCCCAAACGATTCCACAAAACATGCTAGAAATGACTAATAAACTTGACATCACGGTCACTGACTATAGTTCTAGGCACACCATGCAAACGAACAATCTCCTTGAAAAATAAATCTGCAATATGGAATGCATCATTCCTTTTATTGCATGCAATAAAATTAGCCATATTTGAAAAACAATCTACCGCCACATACATAGAATCTTTACGACTCTTAGAACATGGTAAGCCTGCACAAAATCCATTGATAAATCAGTCCAAAGTCACGTTGGAATCGGAAGTGGGGTATACAAACCATGGGTGGCTGATTTGGACTTAGCAGACTTGCAAGTAAGACAAGCATCACAAACACGTATAACATCAGATTTCATTTTAGGCCAGTAGAATTGTGATTTAAGAATGTCTAACGTTTTATGCCAAAATGACCCATAAGTCCCCCACCATGTGCTTCACGCACCAGCAATTCACGCATAGAACAATTGGGAATGCAAAAAAGTGCCTCACAAAACAGAAATCCCTCATGCCTATAATATTTCTCATGGGCCAAACCAATAGTGTTCGCATAAGGTTCAGTAAAATCAGAATCTAACGCATACAATTCCTTAATATATTCAAATCAAAGGAATATAGACTTCATAGTAGTGATGAGAGTTTATCGACGAGACAAAGCATCAGCTACAATGTTAACTTGACCCTTTTTATACTTAACAAGATTAGAAAAAGATTCAATAAACTCAATCCAACGAACGTGCCTCTTAATTAACTTCCCTTGCCCCTTTAAATACTTAAGTGACTTGCGATCGGTGTGGATAATAAACTCTCTAGGGCGTAAATAGTGCTGCCATGTTTGGAGTGCTCGAACTAGAGCATACAGCTCCTTATCATAAGTTGTGTAATTCAAATGAGCACCTTTTAATTTTTTGCTAAAATAAGCAATAGCTCTGCCCTCTTGAATTAAAAGATCACCAATACCCACACCCGAAGCATCACATTCAATCTCAAAAGTTTTATTAAATTTGGGTAAGGCAAGTATAAGTGTAGAACCCAAATTTTGTTTCAATTTTGTGCGAACTCATTTAATGGTGCATCGACGGTACTAAAATCCTTAACAAAATGCCTATAAAATCCCACAAGGCCATGGAAACTACGAACCTCCGCAACAGTGCTTGGTTTAGGCCACTCCTCTATTGCCTTAATCTTCTCACGATCAGCTTCAACACCCTGTGCACTGACAACAATGCCAAGAAACACAACTCTATCCATGAAAAAGTACAATTTTTTCAGGTTAGCATAGAGTTTATCGTCCCGAAGTGTGTCGAAAACAGCCCTCAAATGACTAAGGTGTGATTCAAAATCATGGATGTAAATTAGGATGTCGTCAAAATAAACGACCACAAACTTGTTAATAAAGTCTCGTAAGAATTCATTCATTAATCGCATGAAAGTGCTAGGTGCGTTCGTGAGACTGAAATGCATGACAAGCCATTCGTATAACCCAAATTTTGTTTCAAATGCAGTTTTCCATTCATCACCTTCTCGCATCCTTACTTGGTGATACCCACTCTTATGATCAATTTTAGTGAAATATTTAGCACCATACAACTCATCTAACATGTTATCTAAGCGGGTAATAGGATATCGATGTCTTATAGTGATTTGGTTGATGGCCCTATAGTCGGTGAAATCCACCATCCTCCATCTTTCTTAGGAACCACGATCACCGGCACCGCACAAGGACTCATTGATTCTTGTATCTTCCCTTTGGCAAGCAACTCATTGACATGTCGTTGTCTTTCTTGGGTGTCCTCAGAATTTGTTCTATAGGCTGGCTGATTGGGTAAGGTGGACCCAAGGATGAGGTCAATTTGGTGCTCCACGCCTCGTAAGGGAGGCAGTCCGCTAGGCTCCTCCTCCGGAAAGAGATCTGCTAATTCCTTCAATAAACACACAACTGCACTAGGAAGAGAATCAGCAAGATCAGATATAAGCATTAAACAAGGGGAAGGGTAGGGTGGGTATGCTTCGGCTTCTTTGAAAATAATGAGAAAAGGAGTAGCTCCATCTTGAATGGCATTGATAACCTCTCCAGCCTTAGCGTAGAAATTACCTATCACTCGGTCACTCTTTTTCTTTTCGACTTTATTGTTCCCCTCGCTACCTATGGCACCCACCCTCACGATTGACTTTTCTACTTTATTTTTACCCTCGAGTGATACTAATGCTCCCTCCCTTATGTTTTCATTTTCAACTTTTATTTTACCCTCCACTCGATGGCACACACTCTCTTTGTTTTTCTCTGTGGTCACAACTTTTCCATTTTTATTTTTCAACTTTTCGCCTCCCTCTTTTTTTATCACTTTCCTCACGAGCTTTATAGAGTTTAACTTGATAGTTGTGAGCCTCCATGTGTGACAACAAAAGAAGTGTAATTTTATACCCCAAGTGTCGTAACATGTACATGTTCAAGTAGCCATCATACATGACCCTCTTATCAAATTGCCATCATACATGCATAGGCCCACCACAAAGAACTTGATCATCCAATTTACCGATATTAAACTCAATTAGGGCATGTTTCGTAAAGCAAATCTCACCAACCTTTTTGTGCCATTGAAGCTTATATAGCCTCGGGTGGGGTGTGGTTGCAAGAGATAATTTTCTGATCACATCCGTACTAACCACATTTCGTACAACACCCCTGCTCAATAATCATCGAGCATAGCTTCCCATTAATCAAGCAACGTGTATGGAAGATGTTCTCACATTGTAAGTCGTCCTCCACCTTCAAGGTACTACTTAGGGCTCGTTTTATCACCAAAAGATTGCCGTCTTCCAAAAGGGATTGAGGATTGGCATCCTCGTCCTCACAATCATTCTCATACTCCTACTCCGAGGCTGATTCATAAGTATTATACCCCACAGATTGTCCTACCACTAGCATCCTACGTTTAGTTGGGCATTGTGTAGCAATATGTCCAACCCCATGACATTTAAAACATTGAATTTGGTGAGCCGGTTTGGGGGGGGGGGGGTAGCAACAACTTTGCCTTTATCACTCCCCTTAGCTTTAGAAGCATCATTGGAGGGTAAAGAAGGCTGCCTTGGGGCTGTTTGAGCATCTCCTCTAAGTGGAAAATAATGAAAAGTAAATGTATTACCTCCCGAAGGCCTAGAATAGGCTGCCTTTTGTCGTTTAAGCTGCTTCTCAATAATTAAAGCCGTAGGAAACATCTAATCCAACATATCACAACCCTTCAATTCCACCAGATTAGAAATTTCTACTCGTAATCCACTCAAAAAAAGCTGCATAGTAACATCTTCCTCCTCCTCAAGCTGAGATTTAGCAAGAACACTCACTAACTTTTGATATAAGTCATCCACAGACCGCTCCCCTTGAGTAATTGTGTATAACTTATGATATAGCTCATGAAAATATGTAAGGGGTACAAATCTTTTCTTCATTTCTTGTTTCATGGCTGTCCAAGAGCGAATAACACGGTCTTCATGTTTACGCCTCAAAAGATTCAATTGTTTCCACCGTGTCATCGCATATCCCTTAAACTCAAGTTGTGCAAGGTTGCACTACTTCTCCTCCGAATAATTATTACTCGCAAAAATCTGTTCTAACTTTGCATCCCATTCAAGATAAGCATCCGCATCACTAGTGCCACAAAACGATGGCAGTTTCATCTTACCTTATGTCATGTTATTGTCAAGACTAGTAGGCGGATCATCACCACCCAAATCATCCTCCTCTACATCAACCCTAGGAACTACTACTCTTCTCCATATATCACCTCTACCTCCTCTATTCCATCTACCCTCACTGTTTTGTACTCTACCACGTATGATTTGTTCAGTTGAGGCTCATTTCCTCCCACAAACATGGCTTGAATTCAATCTATCAAGTCCTCATTAATTTGTTTAAGCCTCTCCTCTATCCTATCCTCGAATAATTCAGCCGTATTTTGAGTAGCCCCTTCCAACTCCTATTGTACCATACTCCTCTGCGCAGCCGCAAAAGTTTTGAAACGACCATATAAAGAACTCTCATATCCTTATAATTCATACATGTTTCCGCAAAAACTCATGTTTCACTCACCCTTATTCTCTGTTGTAGTGAAAAACCTTATCAAAAAAATTAGCAAAGGTGCGAATTTCACAATAATTAAAACCAACATCCTAAAATGGAAACTAGGTGCGGGTTTGGGAAGATATGGGTCGGTCAAGGGCTGGAAAAATCAGTATGTAGAACGAAACAAGGACAGGTGTGTGCAAGAACAGAAATTAAGATCAATAGAACAAATAGTATCACAGTAGCACAATCCAATCAAGTAGGAGCACAGTACAAGAAAATAGGCCCTCGTTTTTTTATCTACATGACCTGAATGTAGCACAGATGCAACAAGGTGTTGCAAATATCACTGAATAAATTAAAAAATGTGTTTTCTTGTTGGATGAATGAATTTCGTGAATAACGTTATGGTTTCTTTATTCAAGAACTAAAATCTTGGATTGTTCTTGGTTGCTCTTGATGTATATTGGTGTTTGGGAAGGGAGATTGCTACGGTTTTTTTGTGTGTCATAGCAATATTATCCAGATTGGGAAAGTGAAGGATCGGTTTCTTGGTGATGGGGGTTTTCGGCCTTGAAGGAAAAATTAGGGTTCTTGGAAAGTTGAAGGTTCTGGTGTTTTGGATGGTGTTTTCGGGTAGAATGAAGATTGTTTCGGTTTATTTAGGATAGAAACGGGTAATCGAGATCAAGGAAAGCAAAATACGTAAAAAAAAGAAGAATGAAACCCACGTATTTTTTTTATATCAAGAACAAAATAAGCATGCAAGAAAGGGAATATAAATTATTTTTTTTGTACGTAAGAAAAAATTGACAAGAAGGAAAAAAAAGGATATTTGACACATGAGTTGCTGAGCTCTGATACCAACTGATGTGATTCTTGAATTGAATCAGATCGCACTGTGCCCAAGAAATAATGCAGAGATCAATAACGAGCTAAAGACCGAACCTAGAGAATCCAAACTAGGTGAGGGTTAGAACGCCACAATGCAACGCTGATAATTTCTAAATGTGATCCTTTACAATGAAGAGAATCTCACTCCAAAGTGATTAAATCAAAGTCAAATACTTTAATCAAAGTTTTATAATCAAGATTAATGTGTCTAATACAATGGCTGGTGTTTGCCTTATATAGGCTTACAACTCATATTAAAAAGAAACATCTAAGCAATATAGGAGAAATTCCCACTTAAAATTGCGCCTAAAATCCCTATTGGGCTCTCTAGCCTTATTTAGGCCCAAATGGCCTTTTATTAAGAGAAATCAGCAAACAAAATGAAATAAAATCCATAATGTAAATAAAGCCCAAAATTACACATGAGGGCTGCCAAAATCAAAATCCATCAATAAGGCCATCACAAGGGTCGGCCTTATTCTTCCCAAAGCAAGATAAATATTTCAATTGGTCTTCTCAAGCCCAATAGCATAAATAATACATTTCATGTGCATTTCTTTAGTCTTCTCGGGTTGATCATGCTCGAATTGCTCCATGCAAAATATGTGATAGTTGCACATTACAATATAAAATTCATAATACTTGCAAATTTCCATGCCAAATACACGTACTTGCTCATTTCCATAGAAAATCTTCATAATTCCACATGTCCACGCCAAATCCACGAGATTTGCACATTCTATAGAAAATCCACAATACTTGCACATTTCCATAGAAAATCCATGATACTTGCTCTTTTCCTCACAAAATACACGATACTTGCACATTACCACATAAAATCCATGATACTTGCACATTTCCATTCAAAATACACAATACTTGCACATTTCCACACGAAATCCACGAGACTTGAACATTTTCATGCAAATTACACGTACTTGCACATTTCCATAGAAGATCCTTGATACTAGCACATTTCCACGCCGAATCCACTATACTTGCACATTCCACAAAAAATCCAATATATTTGCACATTTTTATAGAAAATCCAACATATTTGCACATTTCCATAGAGAATCCATGATGCTTGCACATTTCAATGCAAAAATACACAATACTTGCACATTTCCACGTAAAATACACAATACTTTCACGTTTCCATAGAAAATCCACCATACTTGCACATTTTTACAGAAAATCCATGATGCCGGCACGTTTCCATGCAAAATACGTGATACTTGCACATTACCACATAAAATCCACAATACACTATAGTTGCACATTTCAATAGAAAATCTACCATACTTGAACATTTCCACAAAAAATACACGATACTTGGACGTTTTCATGCAAAATCCATGAAACTTGTAATTTTTCACGTGAAATGCACATACTATTACATTTCCAGATAAGATCCTTCATACTTGTACATTTCCACGCCCAACTCTTGATGCTTGAACATTCCACAGAAAATCCACGATACTTGCACATTTCCATAGAAAATCCAACATACTTGCACATTTCCATAGAAAATCCGTGATGCGTGCACAATTCCATATAAAATACAAGATACTTGCACACTTTCATGCAAAATACTTGATACTTTGCACATTTCCAAGCAAAATACACTACACCTACACATTTCCATAGATAATCCACCATACTTGCACATTTCCATTGAAAATCCATGATACTTTCACTTTTACATGCAAAATACACGATATTTGCACATTACAACATACAATACTTTCACATTTCAATGCAAAATACACGATACTTACACATTTCCACGCAAAATACACATACTTGCTAATTTTCATAGAAAATTCTTGATACACGCACATTTCCACGCCGAATCCACAAAACTTGCACATTCCACAAAATCCACGATACTTGCACATTTGAATAGAAAATCCAACATATTTCCACACTTCCATCTGAAATCCATGATGCTTGCACGTTTCCATGCAAAATACACGATACTTGCACATTACCATATAAAAGCCACGATAATTGCACTATTCTACCCAAAACACACGATACTTACACATCTCCATAGAAAATCTACCATACTTGCACAGTTAATAGAAAATACATGATACACGCACTTTTAAATGAAAAATATATGAAACTTTCTCACATTTCCATGCAAAATACACGATACTTCACATTTCCACGTAAAATACATGTACTTCACATTTCCGTAGAAATTCCTTGATACTTGCATATTTGCACGTAAAATCCATGATACTTGCACATTTTCATAAAAAATACATGTACTTGCATATTTTTATAAAATATCCTTGATACTTGCACATTTCCACGAAAAATCCATGATAATTGCCCATTCCATAGAATATCCATGATACTTGCACATTTCCATAGAAAATCAAACATACTTGCACATTTCCATAGAAAGTCAATGATGGTTGCACGTTTCGATGCAAAATACACGATACTTACACATCTCCATTCAAAATACATGTACTTGCTAATTTCCATAGAAAATACTTGATACTTGAACATTTCCAAGAAAAATCCACGATACTTGTAGGTCACCGTGCAAAATACACGATACTTGCTTATTTCATGAAAAATACTTTATACTTGCACATTTCCATAGAAAATCCACTATACATGCATGTTTCCATAGAAAATCAATGAAACTTGCACTTTTAGTCACAAAATATACGATACTTGCACATTTCCATGTAAAATACATGATACTTAAACATTTGCATGCAAAATTTCCATAGAGAATCCTTGATCCGTGCATATTTTCATGCAAAATCCATGATACTTGTACATTTTCATGCAAAATACACATACGTGCACATTTCCATAAATGCAATGATACATGCACATTTCCATGTCAAATCCATGGTAAATGCACATTCCACGAATATCCACGATACTTGCACATTTCTTCTATAGAAAAAACAATATACTTGCACATTTCCATATAAAATCCATTATGCTTGCACATTTCGATGCAAAATACATGATACTTGCACATTAACACTTAAAATCCACAATAATTGCACATTTCCATGCAAAATACATGATACTTGCATATTTCCTTGCAAAATACACTATATTTGCACATTTCAATAGAAAATCTTCCATACTTGCACATTTCCACGCAAAATACACGATACTTGCACATTTTTACGCAATATCCATGATACTTGCAAATTTTCACGTGAAATACACATATTTTTACATTTCCAGAGAAGGTCCGTCAAACTTACACATTTCCACGCCTAGCTCTTGATACTTGCACATTCCATAGAAAATCCACGATACTTGCACATTTCCACACCTAGCTCTTGATGTTTACACATTCCACAGAAAATCCGCGACACTTTCACATTTCCATAGACAATCCAACATACTTGCACATTTCCATAGAAAATCCGTGATGTGTGCACAATTCCATGCAAAATACAAGATACTTGCACACTTTCATGCAAAATACATGATACTTTGCACATTTCCATGCAAAATACACTATACTTGCACATTTCCATAGAAAATCCACCATATTTGCTCATTTCCATAGAAAATCCATGATACTTGCACTTTTACACGCTAAATACACGATATTTGAACATTACAACATAAAATCCATGATACTTTCACATTTCAATGAAAAATACATGATACTTGCACAATTCCACGCAAAATACACATACTTGCTCATTTTCATAGAAAATTCTTGATACATGCACATTTTCACAAAACATTCACATTCCACAAAATCCACGATACTTGCACATTTCAATAGAAAATCCACCAAACTTGCATATTTGCATAGAAAATCCATGATACTTGACTTTTCCTTGCAAAATACATGATACTTGCACATTACCACATACAATCCACAATTATTGCATATTTCCATGAAAACACATGATACTTGCACATGTCCATGCAAAATACATGTACTTTCAATAGAAAAAATCATTGATACTTGCACATTTTCATACAAAATCATCGTACTTTAAAATTTCCATTGAAGATCTTTGATACTTGCATATTTCCACGCCGAATTCACGAAACTTGCATATTCCACAGAAAATTCATGTTACATGCACATTTCCGTAGATAATCCACCATACTTGCACATTTCCATAAAAAAAATCCATGAGGCTTGTATAGGTCCATGCCAAATACACGATACTTGCACATTACCATATAAAATCCATGATACTTGAACATTTCCATACCAAATACACGATACTTGCACATTTCCTCCCAAAATACACTATACTTGCACATTTCCATAGAAAATCCCTCATACTTTCACATTTTCACGCAAAATACACTATACATGCAAATTCTATAGAAAATCCACCATACTTGCACAGTTCCATAGAAAATCTATGATACTTGCACTTTTCGACGCAAAATACACGATACTTGCACATTACCACCTAAAATCCATGATGCTTGCATATTTCCATTCAAAAAACACGATACTTGCACATATCCATGCGAAATCCATGATACTTGCATATTATCATGCAAATTACACGTACTTGCACATTTCCATAGAGATCCTAAATACTTGCACATTTCCACGCCGAATCCATGATACTTGCACATTCCACAGAAAATGCATGATATTTGCACATTTCCATAGAATATCCAACATTCTTGCACATTTCCATAGAGAATCCATGATGCTTGCACGTTAACATGCAAAAATACACGATACTTGCACAATTCCACTCAAAATAAACTATACTTGCACATTTCCATAATAAAATCCACCATGCTTGCACATTTTTACAGAAAATCCAAGATGCTGGCACATTTCCATGCAAAATATGCGATACTTGCATATTACCACATAAAATCCACGATACTTGCACATTTCCATGCAAAATCTACGATACTTGCACATTTCCATTGAAAATACTTGATACTTTCACATTTCCACGCCAAATCCATGATACTTGCACATTCCACGATACTCACACATTTCCATAGAAAATCCACAATACTTGCACATTGCCATCGAAAATACTTGATTCTTGTACGTATCAATGCAAATACACGATACTTGCACATTACCACATAAAATCAATGATACATGCACATTTCCACCCAAAATGCACAATACTTGTACATTTCCACGCAAAATACACATACTTGCTAATTTTCATAGAAAATTCTTGATACACGCACATTTCCACGCCGAATCCACAAAACTTGCACATTCCACAAAATCCACGATACTTGCACATTTGAATAGAAAATCCAACATATTTCCACACTTCCATCTGAAATCCATGATGCATGCACGTTTCCATGCAAAATACACGATACTTGCACATTACCATATAAAAGCCACGATAATTGCACTATTCTACCCAAAACACACGATACTTACACATCTCCATAGAAAATCTACCATACTTGCACAGTTAATAGAAAATCCATGATACACGCACTTTTAAATGAAAAATATACGAAACTTTCTCACATTTCCATGCAAAATACACGATACTTCACATTTCCACGCAAAATACATGTACTTCACATTTCCGTAGAAATTCCTTGATACTTGCATATTTGCACGTAAAATCCATGATACTTGCACATTTTCATAAAAAATACATGTACTTGCATATTTTTATAAAATATCCTTGATACTTGCACATTTCCACGAAAAATCCATGATAATTGCACATTCAACAGAATATCCATGATACTTGCACATTTCCATAGAAAATCAAACATACTTGCACATTTCCATAGAAAGTCAATGATGCTTGCACGTTTCGATGAAAAATACACAATACTTACACATCTCCATTCAAAATACATGTAGTTGCTAATTTCCATAGAAAATACTTGATACTTGAACATTTCCAAGAAAAATCCACGATACTTGTAGGTCACCGTGCAAAATACACGATACTTGCTTATTTCCATGAAAAATACTTTATACTTGCACATTTCCATAGAAAATCCACTATACATGCATGTTTCCATAGAAAATCAATGAAACTTGCACTTTTAGTCACAAAATATACGATACTTGCACATTTCCATGTAAAATACATGATACTTAAACATTTGCATGCAAAATTTCCATAGAGAATCCTTGATCCGTGCATATTTTCATGCAAAATCCATGATACTTGTACATTTTCATGCAAAATACACATACGTGCACATTTCCATAAATGCAATGATACATGCACATTTCCATGTCAAATCCATGGTAAATGCACATTCCACAGAATATCCACGATACTTGCACATTTCTTCTATAGAAAAAACAATATACTTGCACATTTCCATATAAAATCCATTATGCTTGCACATTTCGATGCAAAATACATGATACTTGCACATTAACACTTAAAATCCACAATAATTGCACATTTCCATGCAAAATACATGATACTTGCATATTTCCTTGCAAAATACACTATATTTGCACATTTCAATAGAAAATCTTCCATACTTGCACATTTCCACGCAAAATACACGATACTTGCACATTTTTACGCAATATCCATGATACTTGCAAATTTTCACGTGAAATACACATATTTTTACATTTCCGAGAGAAGGTCCGTCAAACTTACACATTTCCACGCCTAGCTCTTGATACTTGCACATTCCATAGAAAATCCACGATACTTGCACATTTCCACACCTAGCTTTGATGTTTACACATTCCACGTAAAATCCGCGACACTTTCACATTTCCATAGACAATCCAACATACTTGCACATTTCCATAGAAAATCCGTGATGTGTGCACAATTCCATGCAAAATACAAGATACTTGCACACTTTCATGCAAAATACATGATACTTTGCACATTTCCATGCAAAATACACTATACTTGCACATTTCCATAGAAAATCCACCATATTTGCTCATTTCCATAGAAAATCCATGATACTTGCACTTTTACACGCTAAATACACGATATTTGAACATTACAACATAAAATCCATGATACTTTCACATTTCAATGAAAAATACATGATACTTGCACAATTCCACGCAAAATACACATACTTGCTCATTTTCATAGAAAATTCTTGATACATGCACATTTTCACAAAACATTCACATTCCACAAAATCCACGATACTTGCACATTTCAATAGAAAATCCACCAAACTTGCATATTTGCATAGAAAATCCATGATACTTGACTTTTCCTTGCAAAATACATGATACTTGCACATTACCACATACAATCCACAATTATTGCATATTTCCATGAAAACACATGATACTTGCACATGTCCATGCAAAATACATGTACTTTCAATAGAAAAAATCATTGATACTTGCACATTTTCATACAAAATCATCGTACTTTAAAATTTCCATTGAAGATCTTTGATACTTGCATATTTCCACGCCGAATTCACGAAACTTGCATATTCCACAGAAAATTCATGTTACATGCACATTTCCGTAGATAATCCACCATACTTGCACATTTCCATAAAAAAAATCCATGAGGCTTGTATAGGTCCATGCCAAATACACGATACTTGCACATTACCATATAAAATCCATGATACTTGAACATTTCCATACCAAATACACGATACTTGCACATTTCCTCCCAAAATACACTATACTTGCACATTTCCATAAAAAATCCCTCATACTTTCACATTTTCACGCAAAATACACTATACATGCAAATTCTATAGAAAATCCACCATACTTGCACAGTTCCATAGAAAATCTATGATACTTGCACTTTTCGACGCAAAATACACGATACTTGCACATTACCACCTAAAATCCATGATGCTTGCATATTTCCATTCAAAAAACACGATACTTGCACATATCCATGCGAAATCCATGATACTTGCATATTATCATGCAAATTACACGTACTTGCACATTTCCATAGAAGATCCTAAATACTTGCACATTTCCACGCCGAATCCATGATACTTGCACATTCCACAGAAAATGCATGATATTTGCACATTTCCATAGAATATCCAACATTCTTGCACATTTCCATAGAGAATCCATGATGCTTGCACGTTAACATGCAAAAATACACGATACTTGCACAATTCCACTCAAAATAAACTATACTTGCACATTTCCATAATAAAATCCACCATGCTTGCACATTTTTACGAAAAATCCAAGATGCTTTGGCACATTTCCATGCAAAATATGCGATACTTGCATATTACCACATAAAATCCACGATACTTGCACATTTCCATGCAAAATCTACGATACTTGCACATTTCCATTGAAAATACTTGATACTTTCACATTTCCACGCCAAATCCATGATACTTGCACATTCCACGATACTCACACATTTCCATAGAAAATCCACAATACTTGCACATTGCCATCGAAAATACTTGATTCTTGTACGTATCAATGCAAATACACGATACTTGCACATTACCACATAAAATCAATGATACATGCACATTTCCACCCAAAATGCACAATACTTGTACATTTCCATTCAAAATAGACTATACTTGCACATTTCCATAGAATATCCACCATACTTGCACATTTCCACGCGAAATCCACGATACTTGCGTATTTTCACGCAAATTACACGTACTTGCACATTTCCATAGAAGATCCTCGATACTTGAACTTTTCCATGCCGAATCCACGATACTTGCACATTCCACAAAAAAATCCATGATATTCGCACATTTCAATAGAAAATCCAACATACTTCCACATTTGCAAAGAGAATCCATGATGCTTGCACGTTTCCGTGCAAAAATAAACGATACTTGCACATTTGAATGCAAAATACTTGTATTTGCACATTTCCATTGAAGATCCTTGATACTTTCACATTTCCAAGCCAAATCCACGATACTGGCACATTGTACAAAATACTTGTATTTGCACATTTCCATTGAAATCCATGATCCTTGATCTGGATTCACATAAGACCCTCCCGGTTGTGAAGGATCTGTCCTCAGATCATCAGGGTTGTCAAATTGGTGCTAATCAGCCACATTGAAGGACTTCAAACGGCCCAGTCGGGTGGATGTCAAGCTTGTATGAGTTATTGTTGATTCACTCCAAGACTTGGAACGGGCAATCTCCACGTGGGTGTAGGTTGGTCTTGCATTTTGTGGGAAACATTTCTTTGTAAAAATGGAACCATACCCGATCTCCGGGTTCAAAGATTATTTCTTTCCTGCCCTTGTTTGCTTGTTTTTCATAGCGATATGTTTGAGCCTCCACAATCTGCCTTGCCTTCGCATGCAATTCTCGTACCATTTCAGCTTTCTTTTCTCCATCGAGACTCGTGTGCATACATAGGGGAAGAGGAACGACATCAATAGGGTTGATAGGAATATAACCATAAAAAATTTCAAATGGTGAGTGTTTAGTAGCAGAATGAGTAGCACGGTTGTAAGCAAATTCAACATATGGCAAACATGACATCCAATTATTTAAGTTCTTTTGTACGATTGTGCGTAACAATTGACCCAATATTTGGTTCACAACTTTCGTTTGACCATCGGTTTGGGGATGATAGGTGGTGGAGTACAAGAATGTAGTGCCTAATCGCATTCCTAGCACACGCCAGAAATGGATTACAAACATTACATTGCGATCACTGACAATTGATTTGGGGACACCATGTAGACGCATAATTTCTTTGATGAATAATTCAACAATATGCGAAGAATCATTTGTTTTGTTCATGCGATAAAATGTGTAATCTTAGAAAAATGATCGACCACCACAAAAATAGAATCTTTACCCATCCAAGAACGCGGTAAACCCAACACAAAGTCCATAGATAAGTCAACCCAGGGGAAGGAGGGAATAGGAAGGGGAGTGTACAAACCTTGGGGATGTGACTTCAATTTCGCCTTACGACAAGTAATACATGACTCACAAATACGATGAACATCACAAACCATCATTGGTCAATAAAAATGCGAATGAAGTACGTCTAAGGTTTTAGCAATGCCAAAATGACCTATAAGACCTCCGTCGTGTGCTTCTCTCACCAAATACTCACGTATGGACCCTTGGGGAATGTATAATTTATTTTCTTTGAACAGAAATCCTTTGTGTCCATAGAACTTCTCACATGCTGAAAATTCAATAGCTTTATACAACTCAGAAAAATCTATATCAGATGCGTACAAATCTTTAATGTGCTTAAAACCGAGTAGCTTGGTTTGCATGTGTGTGATTAGAGTGTAAAGTCTAGATAAATCATCAACAACAGTGTTCTCTTTTACCTTTTTATACTTGATCACATACGGAAATGACTCAATGAATTCCATCCATCTATTGTGACGTAAGTGCAACTTAGATTGCCCTTTCAAGTATTTTAAGGACTCATGATCAGAATGAATGACAAATTCTTTAGGACGCAGATAATGTTGCCACACACGTGAACACTGAACAAGAGCATATAATTCGTTATTATACATGGCATAATTTAAATTCGTGCCTTTCAACTTCACACTGAAATATGAAAAAGGATGACCCTCTTGTATTAAAACACCACCGTTCCTACCCTAGATGCATCGCACTCAATTTCAAACATTTTAGAAAAATCAGGTAAAGCAAGTATAGGTGCATATATCAAATGAGATTTAAGTGTTTCGAATGCTTCCCTTTGAGCAGGACCCCAATGAAGACAACACTTTCCAAGCAAAAAGAACATTTTTAAGATTAGCAAACAGGTGTGCTTTTCGAAGTGTTTCCAAAACTGCCTTCAATTGTGACACATGTGAGTTTAAATCATGGCTATAGATTAAAATGTCATCAAAGTAGTCCACGACAAATTTTCTAATAAATTCTCGAAGTACCTTCATTAACCTCATAAATGTGCTCGGGGCATTTGTAAGTCCAAAAGGCATAACAAGCCATTCATACAACCCAAATTTAGTCTTAAATGTTCTTTCCCACTCATCTCCTTGACGAATTCATACTTTGTGGTATCCACTCTTTAAATCAATTTTTGTAAACAATTCGGCACCATGCAATTCATATAACATGTCATCAAGGCGGGGAATAAGATAACAATACTTTACCGTGGTTTGGTAGATCACACGGCAGTCGGTACACATTCACCATTCACCATTCACCATTCTTCTTGGGCACAACTATTACGGGTACCGCGCATGGACTCATTGATTCTCGAAACTATCCTTTTTCCATTAACTCATGAACTTGACGTTGAATTTCCTTAGTTTCCTCAGGATTTACCCTATAGGTTGGACGATTTGGTAGAACCGCTCCCAAGATGAAATCAATATGATGCTCCACTCCTCGTAATGGTGGTAAGCCACTTGGTTCTTCTTCTAGAAATACGTCTTCAAATTCCAGCAAAATATAGGACAACACTGGGAAGAGTTCCGGTAAGATCGAGATATAAGTCAATTATGGGCCGAGTCCATGAAAAATGTCTTTTCCATGTATTTAATTATTTAGCCCACTAAATAATTATTCGCACATCAATTAAATAGTCCAACTACTTAATTATTATTGAGGCCCAACGTCAAGAAACATATGCTTGTTAGGAGCCACATCGAGGGCTATGGACCTATAAACAGTAGCTACAATAAATTAAATAAAATTATTCATCGAACAGAACAATTCTTATTCAATCTATTAATTCCGAGATTACGCCACCATAAACCTGAAACTGAACTCTATCGATTATAGATATATACTTACACTTTAATCACCGAGTCGATAAGTGTCCATTGATATAATCATTACATACGGATAAATCCTCCATAGACTGTTCGTTTTGATTCAGGATATCTCCCTAAACCTTTGTTAAAACATCTTATCCTTATTTACCATTAACCCCTAGTAATCAATTAGTTCATAACTAATACAATATGAGCGGGGCCCATCGATCAGTTTCTAGGATTAACAAATAAGGGAATTGTATGTCTACTTCCCGCATGAAGGAATGGATTCCATATCTGTGAAGTCACAGGCTACTCACTCATTTCCAAATAGAGCCAATGAGAAGTGTTCAGATCACATGTATCCAAGTGATCCTTAACAAATAGTAACACATCAAACCCTACTTTGAACCAAGCGGTAAAGTGGGATCATATCAAATATGTCTAGTCCTATATGATAGACATCATATATAAATGCCCCACTAGGTACCTTATACCAACGGTCCGGATAAGACGGTAACACCGTAAAGTGTTCTGGGTGCATTATTGGTATATTAATCATGAGACCCATACTCTGATTAAATTCACCACGGACTAACAAGTTTTAAGCATATCATCACTAACTAAATCCTCGTCATACCGATATACTTAAGGTTTTCAGCAGTGTATTAATATAAGCATAAATGCAAATATTAAAAAGATTTATAAATCCTGTCAAAAACAATTACAGAAATTGTCTTTCGGGCACTAAACCTCTCAATCTCCCACTTGCACGAAAGTCAAGTGATAATTGTTTAGAGCATACCCCTTATACACAACATTCTCTCACTTGCTCGAAAATCAAATGAGATACATCCCTCAATTCTGTACCCGCCAAGTGCATCAAACCATTTCGATGTCAAACACACTCTAGGATCGAAATGTCGCCGGTCCGTTAGGTTGTCAAACACACTCTAGGATCAGGGTCAGTCAGTGACTCGGTGATTATGCAACATCTAAATGCCACGCGACTGAGTATACTGATCCGTTAGGTTGTCAGCACGAGACGATCTTTAGGATCGAAATGTCGCCGGTCCATCTAATCAGGTGGTACTCTCCCAATATACTAGCATATTATTCCTCGTTCTCCAAAGATACTTGAGGACGTACTAAACATGCTATTTAATACTCGGATCCAAGATTCGATTAACTTGTAATTACCTGACTTTCTCTTATCAAAAGAAAGTCTATCCTATTTTCTATTAATTCTCAGGTTTAGAGAAGCATTCCGTGAGGGGTAGGGTATGACTACTTTGTTGAATGTTACATGCCGATATGCAAATCATCTTAACCATTAGGATAGATGGGATTGACAGTCACATATTCTCGGGACTTTGACCGAATCAAATCCTTTAAAATGTAGTCCGATTCTTTTATAAAGAGAATCTTGGCATGTCAGTTTCCGACGTCAGATAACACACCCATGTTGTTTCCAACTGTTTCAGTGTTACCATTCATGAACACTAATGTATATACTACTTTACCATTATTGACATCCTGTATAAGAAAGACTTATCAATATCCTGGTCAAGTCCACATACATAAAATATGTGACTTTTAAATGACCTAGGGGATTGCTTTAATCCACAAAGGATATAAGCCTTGGTTACGAAAAAATTCAGATTCCGATTGTTCAGCAAAAAAGTTGTAGGGAATCACCCCTATTTTCTGCTTTCTAATGAATCTTCCATTTGCTCTTAGCTAAAACCCTTCAGTTCCGAATGAATTCAGATTCTATTTGTTTGGCAAGAAAGTCCTAGGGAATCACCCATATTTTTTGCTTTCTAATGAAATCAAGCAAGACCGAGTGGTGAGAGAGTTCACGGTCTGGTTAACTCTCTACTTGTCAGGGAATTACCTCAAGACTAATCAGCTTTGCACTGAAAGTTAAACTTTCCTATTCATTCGACTCTTATCATGTAGATCCAATTACTCCCAATGGGCCTGAGATACTCAGGTGGTTCTATTAGAGTGTGAACAGAACTGGAGTACCAAAACTCCATTCACTGGGTTTTTAAACCAACCTCTATAATCAGAATCCTATACAGCCCACAAGGAACCATAGGTTATCAATCACCTCTGTAAACTTCAAAGTCTACAGAAAACCGCAAAAGGTAATGGTTAAACCATACTCCCACTGCGTTCTAGGTGGATCGATATTCTAATCTAGTACATTAGTAATTATTAGTGTTATCACCAACATCTGATGTTGGACGTGGTCTGAACAAATCAGTTACTAACTACCTTGAGTAACCGTACTCCAAAGTCCAATGTTGTTATTCATAGACCCTTTCAGAAGGGGTTTTGACAGTATAACCATCACTTTATGATCTTAAGAATCTTATAACCAACCTTTACTCAACATATAAGATATTGCACGAACAGTCATCATCTTAACGTGTATGCAAAATTTCCTGTCCTACCTTCGAGCAGTAAGTGCTAAATACGTATATTGACGGAAGTGGGGTGAACCGAATTCACTCCTTATCCACAAATTTGTAAGCATCTTCTAGGTCGACTTCTCGGTTTTACATGATAGTTTAAACCATTATTTCGCAACCAATATCCTAAATGAGTTAAGCAGTGTATTGTAGCATATTAATAACTATATGAGGCAAATTTATGGTGTTATCCCTCAGTGGATAAATTCCACTGGGAGGCAGGCCGAGCATCAGTCCCAAGACTGTGCTATGGCCTATTATTGAGCATGGAATACTCTATCTCTGGTGAAATCAGAGATACTCCAAATATTTTAGATAATCTTACTGGCGTTTTGAGTAGTTGTCTGACAAGATGTCACTACTCATAAGCCCCTTCTAACTTGTATCTTTCACAAGACCCCGAAGGTCATTATGAACAAGCTATGTTACTTCTTTAAATCTATTACCATTTCCCAATTGAAAGGAATCTTAGTCATTGTTCCTTTTGAGATAGTGTTCCTTGACTGGGAGATAAGAATCACCCTAAGCCAGTCTTTAGAGCTTGTCTTTAAGAAATATGCACTAATTAATAGAGTATGAAGAAGTGTTTATCTAAATAAGGAAACCTTTTGCCATTAATAGTTTAAGAAATGTTATACCTTTTCAGCATTTCTTAGTGGTTTTGACTTTATCAAACAAAAGTCCGAGTCTTGGATTCGTGCTACAAATGTCATATTCACTTTCTATAAGACAAACAAATTATCGAATTGAAAGTGAATCCATTTCTTCCAACAAATCTAAAAACAGAAAATAAATTTTCTGTGATATTCAAGGTTTGAATCCAAAATTCGTTTCCTTATATCACTCCCACTATTCTAGATGAAATAACTGCCCGTTGTCTACTCTATTTATCATTTAATGCATAGCTACCTTGTTCTTCCAAAGAACTTAGCTTTCGAGGAAATCGTTAAGGATGCAATGGTCAGTAATCCGAAATCACCTTCCTTATCCTCTGATTTTCTATTTATTAATATTCCGGTTTAGCCTTAAAACTACTTAGTTTAGATGACTAACACGTATGGACATTCTTTCCTATTCTTGACTTTCCTTATATGGAAAGAGTCTTGAACTAGCTGTTCATTTGAGTAGACACTACTCGTGAACTGTGGGATGTCTAATGATAGTGTTACTCGTTTGGACTATTTGATTTTTCTAATAAATCAACAAATCATAAGGATAAAGCTCCTACTAGTTTATCGGTTCCAAATACCATCTAACTAGCAATGCTTTATTTTTGATTTTTCAGAGATTAGAAAATAACCAGAACTAAACTCCCACTAGTTTATCGGTTCCTAATACCATCTAACTAGTAATGCTTTGTTCATGTTTTTCCAGGAATGGAAAAACTCTTGTGCAGTATCTTACACATTTCAAATGATTTAGAAAAACAACAAATCATAAGACTAAAGCTCCCATTAGTTTATCGGTTCCAAATACCGTCTAACTAGCAACACTTTAATTATGATTTTCCAATTTTTCAATTAGAAATTTCTTGTGTGATTACTCACAAAATTAAAATTCACTAAAAGAATTTTATACAGTCCTACATCATCTTTGAACTAAATGCGTCTCTCATTCAACACGAGTGACAGCAGTGACATACCTATACTATGTCAATTAAGATTTAAAGGCTCAAGAGGAATATCTCTTCCGAAATTTAATTTCATTTTTCGATGATTTCAATGTTCTTGTTATTTTCCACTTTTAACGAAGTCATTACACTAGAAGTTTAGTAGCCTAGAGATGATAGTTGTAAACAAAATTGACAGAAAAATCCATACATACACGACTAGATAAATTTTAGGAATTATAAACTGTAAAAGTCTATCCTACCATTTCAAGTATTTAACCTCACATCGTACCGCCACCTAGGGGATCGGTATCAGCACGATGACGGTTAAACTTAGACAATCTCTCTCAATGATTTAACATTGAGAATCAAACATCTCATGGGAATCGTACATCCCATACTTTAATCGTCGATTACCTTCCTTTTTCAGCCAAGATATTTCCTAAAATATCCTGTTGAGTGTGACCTACTATATCAGACCTTTAAGTACGCCCCGAGTATGCCTACGTAGGGCAGGTCAGTGACCCGGCGAGTCCTCAAGATCTTACCCTTTCGGAGACCAAGCCTTGAATTTTGATAGCGGTGAACACCATCCGAAGGGCGCCGAAATCAAAGCGGCACGAGGCGTCACCATTCTCTCACTTGCTTGTGTCTATAGTAGAGGCCGTGGGGTCGGCTGTCGCCTTCCCCACTCCCACTCTATATTTTGAAAAAGTTGTGGGTTTACTGATCGCGGTTTTGGACTTGACAATATTTTAAGAAACAACAAATCATGTACCCGAATGGTGTCGGTAATGTAGGCAAGCCTACCTGTCTTATTCGTTGGAACATATGTGACTGTCGGTCGGATCTGGCTAAGAGAAGCCCCATTTAGCCGTAAAGGCTTGTCGGATATGCTAAGTCTTGCCAAATCCCCATGCAAACGTCACACGTGGAGGGTGAGTCGATCGAGCCGTAGCTTAGTTGAACTTACCCATCCATGGTTAGACCATTTCCGAACGCATGTATCATGATTTTCCGATTTCTTAAATTGTCAAACTTTCCCGTAGACACTAAGGAACAAACCCGTAATCTCGTTCCGGTTTAAGGTGGGGTTCACCGAGAATCCATCACCGAAAACATAACGATTGACAAAACCCGGTTCCTCGGTTCTTTAAAACTTAAACTAATTAATCGAGTTGAATACCAAAATACAATAGCTACATGTATGCATATGGAATGGAATTCATGATATGATGCATGTCATGGCAATTTTCCGGTTAACCACATAATCACGATCATACACGCAATATTACGGAAAATAAAACACCGAGATGGATCGTTGGTACCCCCGTATCTAACCTATTAAACACAAAAAAAAACCCTAACTAGGGTTTGTTAGGTATAGTGCCCGAGAGACAATTTGTGTAATTGTTTTTGGTGACAGAATTTATATCACGTCATTACTTGCTTTGTGCTTGTAAGTAATACAGTACTGCAAACCCTAAGTATATCAGTATATAACCGCGTAACTCAGTGTATGGCATGCACGTGAGGATTGAGTTAGTGGTGATATAATTAAACTGTTAGTCCGTGGTGAACTTAATCAGAGTTTAGGGTCTCTTGATTAAAACACCAATAATGCGCCTAGAACACATTAGGGTGTGATAGTCTTATCTGGACGGTCGGTAGAGGGTACCTACGTGGGGCATTTATATATGATGGCATTCATATAGGACTGGACCGATTAAATATGAATTTCTCGATATAATTCCGTAATCGAGGAATCTTATTAAATCATTAGATGATCATATATGGATCAACCTTAATCCTGAGGTGATCACAGGGTGCTGCTTGTCTCGGGGTAGTGTTTGATGTGTTAGTTACGGTTCACTTAAATATGTGTTCCAAGCCACTTCTCATTGGCACTATCTCCTGATGAGTGAGTAGTTCTGATTTTCACAAACATGGAATCCATTCCTTCCTGCGGGAAGTAGAGAGACAGTCCCCTTATTTGTTAGCCCTAAGAAAGTGATCGATCCCGGGAGTTCACATTTGACTAATTAGCTACTAGTCAGATATGTGCACTAATTGATCATCAGTGGGTTAATGGTAAATAAGGATAAGATATTCTGAGTCGGGTTCACGGAGACTTCCCACTGAGAATGGACAGTTTATGGAGGGTTAATCCGTATATAGAGATTATATCAATAGACGCTTATTCACTCTATGGGTTGAGTATAAGTATACATCTATAATCGGTAGAGTTCAGTTTCGGGTTTATGGTGGCGTAATCCCGGAATTAATAATTAATGTACTTATTCTGTTCGATGAATAATTAATTATTGGAGCTACTAGTTATAGGTCCATGGTCCCCGATGTGGCTTCTGTAATTCGGACTAATAATCTTGTTATTTGGGCCTCAGTGATAATTAATTGGCTGAGCTAATTAATTGATATGCATGGATATTATTTAGTTGGGCTAAATAATATAATACACATAAAAGACATTTTGGGTGGGCTTATAACCCTAAGTGTGGCGCCATTTTTAGTCTTCATTTAGCACAAGAATAGGTCGGGTGGGCTAGCCCACGTAACCGACAACATTCGGGCCTATGATTTATTGTTCCTTAATGTAACATCAAGTCCAAAAACGTGATCAGTAAAGCCACCACTTTTTTCAAAATATTGAGTGGGAGCGGGAGAGGCGCAGCCGACCCCACGGCCTCTACTGTTGACACAAGTAACGTGAGAGAATGGTGACGCCTCGTGCCGGCTTTGATTTCGCCCCCAAGGAAGGCCTTCACCGCTATCAAAATTCAAGGCTTGGTCTCCGAAAGGATAGGATTTTGGGTACTCGCCGGGTCACCGACCGACCCTAAGGCGGCACACTCGGGGTCTACCTAAAAATCGAGACGGTAGGTCACACTCATAAAGGGTATTTTTTGGTAGTACCTTGGCTGAAAAAGGAAAGGTGATTGACGATCACAAATGAGGTGTTCGATTCTCAATCTGATCTTCAATATTAATCGAAACCTCTTTGACCTACCCTAAGACGGCACTGAGGCATTAGATTAAATCCTTGGAATGGTAGGATAGACTATAAGTACTTAGTTTATGTTCCTAAAATTTATTAGTAGTGTGTGATTTGGATTTATTTTCTGTCAATTTTATTTACAACTATTTATATATCTCTCTAGGGTGCTAGACTGCTAGTGTAAAATTGACTAGTAATGACTTCGTTAAAAAGTAGCAAGTAACTAGAACGTTGTAGTTATTGATCTTACATGCGATTAATTTTTTGGAAGAGATATTTCTCTTAAGCCTTCAAGACTTAAATGACATAAATAAGTATGTCATCTTTGTCACTCATGTTGAACGAGAGACAACCATAGTTAGTTTGAAAGATGATTGGGACGATAAAATTCTTCTAGTGATTTTAATTGTGTAGTGTCTACACGAGAAATTTTCTAATAGAAAATTTGGAGAATCATCAATTAAAGTATCGCTAGTTAGACGGTATTTGGAACCGATAAACTAGTGGGAGCTTTTTTCTTATGTTTTTCTAATTTATTAGAAAATTAGTCCCACTGGGTAACGCTTTCATTAGACATCCCACAGTTCACGAGTAGTGTCTACTCATGCGAACTTCTAGTTCAAAACTATTTCCTTTTAAGGAAAATTAAGAATGGGAAAGAATGTCTATAAGTGTTAATCATCTTAACTGAAGTTTTGAGGCTAAACCGAAACATTAAATAAAGAAAGTAAAGGATAAGGAAAGTGATTTCGGATCACTAACCAATGAATCCTTAGCAACTTTCTTAACCGAGTAACTCGACTCGGTGATGACGTAGATCAAGTGATAATAAAATACTTGACCACCATAAACCAATACTAGCAAGAGGACTAGGTCCATCGTAGTATAGCTATAGCGAATCAAAGTCGATCCCACAGGGAACCAATTGTGGATCATTTATATATAAACAATTAACCATTCATGTCAAGGACACAAAGGCGGTCTACGACCAACGAAGGACAAGAAAGATAAAGGACACGACTCGACACAACACATAATGTAATTAACCTCCCCAATTATTATGTTATCGTTTGGATCTAAAGATTCTATATAATTAAGCTAGACTCGACAACTATTAATCCGATTCGTATTTCTTTTATATTGGCTATGGGAGTCATCCCCTAAACTAGATCTAGCTCCGGGTAGGCCATCCAGATCACTATGCTACATCACGTGACTTCGCTTTTTAGGCCTCCATCTCATATGACTCACACGCTTACAAAACTAGGGATTCCGATATTAATCGTATTCCTCACCTAGACAACATTCCTTTGTTTAGGCGTACTTCCTAAGCGATCGCATCAGTCTCCTTCCCATTAACACTAACTTTTTAGGTATCATGTTAATCTACGATGTACGTATAACTAGGTGTCGACAATTCCCAAATACAGAACATATTTAGATCTCGCTGAAAGTCCCGGAAGATCAATTCATGAGCCGACCTAGGAGCCTATAGTGGTATTTCCTAATAATACGCTAATTAAAACAGACGAGCAACGTAGCCGTAGCCATACCTACTAAGATAAGAAATTCTAGGTGGACAATCACACCATAAAGACTTGGCTAGATTGACGCGGCGAACAACTAAATCTTAGCGTTTCTACATACGTAACGGATAAAATAGAGACTAATAAAGCAATTATATAGATCTACTAAAAACACGGTTTTCAATCATACCAAAGTCATCTATAGGTAACCGGATGAGAGATCTGGGCGTGTGGATCCTTATAGACAAGGAATCCCCACTGCCTCATATCGTATCCTTAGATCTACATCGTTCGGTGACGAACGAAAAACCTCAAATGATAAACAATAATTGGGGGCTTAATTACAAAGAACTAAGAACAAATAAATACAAGAACTTACATTATTGCAGAACTTGCTTTAATAAAAACTGAGAACTTTATTATAAATTGTGTGTGTTGTGGTGTAAAAGGCGTGTATTGTATGCCTTTATTTATATGGGTTCAAGTTAATTAAGAGATATACATCAAAATATCAAAACAAATAAGAGATAACTCTCGGCCGATCTCCACAATAAGATGAAAAATGCGCCCCAAGCACATTGGAGAGCCGCCGCATTTATCCATCCAAGTTTCGGATTGGCTTGCTTGCTCTTGTCATGCCTTACTCCTCTTTTTGTGCTTATCCGATCTTTATCTTGAATTTCTTTTGATTTATCTTGAGATTTAATTCTTCCATTTGTATTTATCCTCCAAAATTTATCTCAATCTACAAAATATATATTTATCCCAAAATAAATCATATTTAAATAAAACGGATAAATATAATAAAAATGGTTAAATACCAATTTATATAATAAAAACGGATAAACACCAAATTATATCTTATAAATAAATAAATACCAAATTATATAATATAAATCACATAACATTAAATAATACATATAAACATGCGATTTATCACAAAATATATATTATTAGTCTCGATTTAAGGTCAACGTTGATGACTTTTACGGGTATAATTTGACCGTCATCAACTACCCCCCCCCCCCCACTTAGACTTTGCTCGTCGCGAACAAAGTATGAATAAGTCATTCCCCAAGACAACATTTCTCATGGTCAAATCATACTTATACAAGAAACTCGAGTCAACTCATACCATTCATGCTCATAAGGTATCCATTATTCGCTACTCGCTATGAATCGAAGTAATGTGTGCATGTGCATTCAGTTTTATACTTTCTTGGCAAGATTAAAGTTTATGCTAACTTCGCAGTCTCTACCTACCAACATCAGCATTCCTACTTCTTAAGCCTCGCAATGGGTAAAGACATGGTGCAAAAAGAAAGAGCGTCATCTAGAAGGTTTTTGGACTTGGAGACCGAGAAAAATACTCAAGCCTCTTAAAAATTTGAATTTTTGCATTTCCGTAGTTTCAAGCTATAACACCTCTCAAGAAATAAACTTGCTTTAAAAGTAAAGTATGCATTGCAAGAATCCCTCTCTCACGGATTAGTGGGAGCATTGAATATTACCACAAGCGTGGGGCTACTTTGGTAATGTTACTACAAGCCCAGTGTTTAACGCATTGTCAAAACACAGATAAATCTCAAGCTTATTACTCCGCTTTTATGGCTAGAAGATAAGAATACATCAGCGGATAAATATCGACTCTAGGTCAGCATAACCAATCATCTACGCAATGTACACATAATTCTTCAGTTATTATAATTTGCGCGGTAAAACTCGATTCCAAGATTGAGTAATCGAATAATAAATAACTACTTGCAATAATCGGCATGAATATCCTTAAATTTACATTCACATAAGTATAAAATGATCACGTACTCATCAACTTGGTTCCTTTCCTATCAATTCTTAGCTAGGAACTAACAATTCTAAGGGTACGAGATAAATAATATGGTATTTATTCAATTTATTCCAATTTTTTCACCGTTTAATTCAATTTTCAATTATAACATATCATAGCTAAGTCTCCTACCCCCTACTTAAACATGTCATTGTCCCCAATGACAAATAAAAATGAGAATTTAAGAAAAAGACTTAGCTCTGGAAACGGCTCTCAAGTAGATGCAGAACATCGGAGTAATCTAAGCACGTCGTGGAGAAGCAAGTGAAAACCTGTTTAAGCAAACCAAACAGAAACTCCACGAAACCGTTAATAACATGTCAATGGAAGTTATAAAATAAGGTGGCAGTAATTAGATATAAAATATCCAAAAACAAATTAAGCCACTTTATTCCATACAACCAATGACAAGGAAAACCAAGGAGTTAAAACGACTTGTTCAGACACGAATTCTAAAAAATATATATTGACTCAAAAGGAAAAATACTAAATAGAAAGAAAAATAAACAATCAAGTAAAGATGGTAGTCTTCATCGATATCCTCCACCGCTTAAATATTCTTAAAACCGCATGGAGAAGACAAAGATAAAAAAGCATTACCCCGTGTGGGAGAACACGAGGTTTACCAGATTGATAAGGTATGTAATCCAGCATAAAAGAGAGAAACTTGGTAAGGTATAACAGATTGAATGTGACCTATAAGCAAAAGATGAAATCAGATACTGAGCGCAGACTCTTCACGCTTGGATTGGATATCAACAACTTAGGGAGATGTAGCTTCACCTCAAAATTACTAATAACCCAATGTATCACGTAACAGTCATAACCGTCATCAACAAGGTCGGATTGGTGTGATATTTTAGAACAAAACTCATCATCCAGAAATGCCGGAATAGGCGTAAAAGTGTGAACTTCAAAACTTCCGATAGAAAGATAAGTTGTATTTTGATCGAACCAAAAACTTTTAAAATCGAGCTAGGGTCAAACCTACACTTACCCCAACTGGGATCATGAAAACCAAAAACATAATCAATAAAACTTAGCAATTTTTCTAATTCCGCAACACAAGGGTATTTGGTAAACAAAATCGAGGTTGAGAGTATAGGTTTAGAAAAAGATATACATAAAGATGGTAAGAAAAGATAAAGGGTGGGTAAGAAATTATGTGTTGGGTAGGAATTGGTTAAGGGATTGGGTTAGGGTGGGAGAGTGAAATAGATGGAAAGAAAGAGAGGGGATGAATGAATGGTCAGAAATGTGAATTGTGAGGCAGATTGGTGAGAGAATAGAAAAGGTTGAAGGGTGAAAAGGTACAAAGGAAAGGATAAGGGTACGGAATGAATTGCACGCAACTTTGGATTTTCACTCGGCTCGCCATTCTAGAAAGTTTTGGAATTTGACCAAAATTTGTTCTTGTTCGCACCAATCATTCTCTGTTACATTTTCAGTAATTCTCAAGCTCTCTTAATGCTTCCATCTTAAGGTTGATTGCTAAATTTCCTTTTCTTTAGCAATTTCTCGACTCTCCTACGGAACTCTATTTCACATGGCATATATTGAGTAAAAATGTTTTGCACATCCTTAGCCCAATGGCCATCGGAACACGGCAAAATAAAAAACCTCAACATATGTCATGTTACTCTTATTGGACAAAAAACCTAAAATCCTAAAAAGAAATCCTAAGGGTTTTAAAGAAGTAGTTCTGAGTTTAAAGTCCTCAGCTCGACTTTCCAAAAAGTATCCTTGTCAGTTATCCTTCTTGGATCGCCAGATGTTGACCCCTTGAGCACTATATGAGGTGGGCTCGTCGCTTTTGTGGATTAATATCCTTCCCTAGGAAACGACATTTATCCAAACCATTTATACAAAGCTCTTACCTCGGCTCACGTTTTAGGAACTAGTGAATTCTAAGAAGATTTAGTCCTAGGGACCCATTTTGATCGCATCCTCTATAATGTTGCTCATTATGATCTCTCAAAACTCAACGTCTTCTTTAGATTGTGAAAGCTTAAACTACACAAATTGTTGCTCCCCTGGCCAGTAGAAGCAATCTCATGCATAGGACAATGAGATTTTAATAGAACTACGAGGAACTCTTTATTCACTACTTCTTTCAACTACTACATGTTTCCCTACACCCTCTAGATGAGACAGATTTGGGGCAGAATCTTCGGAACTAAATAAATTAATCTTACAAACCAACTCCGGGATAAGATTCATACTCAGGTTCATATATAGGCTAACATATGTTCAAAAAACCAAAAGATAGTAAAACATAAGCAAAAAAAGGTAGTACCTTGCCTTTACATTGTACCACGAATAATTCGAACCTTTTAATATATATTTTTTTTCCGGAGACATCTTGGTGCTTTAAATTTGTTGCCTCCACAACTTTTCCCATCGTAGATTCGTAGCTCCACATGTTGCTGGGTTATTTCCTCAGCGCCCATGAAAAATTACTTACTCGGATTATTGCTTCCCTGGTTTCTACAAACAGAAGAAAAACAAGACGGACCGTAGACTGATTTTAACATGGTTTCCCATGATGCTATCAGACCTACGGATTAAACATACGGACATAAACAGACACACGAGGTTCCAGAACCAGGCTCGCTGGGAGTGAAACCAGCTGTTCTAGAGTCTGGAATTTTCACAACTTACAGACAACCAGAGGGACTAAAAAACGTAAAAACGGACTATAAACAGAAAACTTGACATGAATAAAAAATTATTTATATATAAAATTGACCGTTGGTTCACCAGCAATGGTGCCAAAAACTTGATGACGTAGATCAAGTGATAATAAAATACTTGACCACCATAAACCAATACTAGCAAGAGGACTAGGTCTATCATAGTATAGCTATAGCGAATCAAGGTCGATCCCACAGGGAACCAATTGTGGATCATTTATATATAAACAATTAACCATTCATGTCAAGGACACAAAGGCGGTCTACGACCAACGAAGGACAAGAAAGATAAAGGACACGACTCGACACAACACATAACGTAATTAACCTCCCTAATTATTATGTTATCGTTTGGATCTAAAGATTCTATATAATTAAGCTAGACTCGACAACTATTAATCCGATTCGTATTTCTTTTATATTGGCTACGGGAGTCATCCCCTAAACTAGATCTTGCTCCGGGTAGGCCATCCAGATCACTATGCTACATCACGTGACTTCACTTTTTAGGCCTCTATCTCATATGACTCACACGCTTACAAAACTAGGGATGCCGATATTAATCGTATTCCTCACATAGGCAACATTCCTTTGTTCAGGCGTATTTCCTAAGCGATCGCATCAGTCTCCGTCCCATTAACACTAACTTTTTAGGTATCATGTTAATCTACGATGTACGTATAACTAGGTGTCGACAATTCCCAAATACAGAACAGATCTAGATCTCGCTGAAAGTCCCGGAAGATGAATTCATGAGCCGACCTAGGAGCCCTATATTGGTATTTCCTAATAATACGCTAATTAAAACAGACGAGCAACGTAGCCGTAGCCATACCTACTAAGATAAGAAATCCTAGGTGGACAATCACACCATAAAGACGTGGCTAGATTGACGCGGCGAACAACTAAATCTTAGCTTTTCTACATATGTAACGGATAAAATAGAGACTAATAAAGCAATTATATAGATCTACTAAAAACCCGGTTGTCGATCATACCAAAGTCATCTATATGTAACCGGATGACAGATCTGGGCGTGTGGATCCTTATAGACAAGGAATCCCCACTGCCTCATATCGTATCCTTTGATCTACATCGTTCGGTGAAGAACGAACAACCTCAAATGATAAACAATAATTGGGGGCTTAATTACAAAGAACTAAGAACAAATAAATACAAGAACTTACATTATTGCAGAACTTGCATAAAAACTGCTCTAATAAAAACTGAGAACTTTATTATAAATTGTGTGTATTGTGGTGTAAAAGGCGTGTATTGTATTCCTTTATTTATAGGGGTTCAAGCTAATTAAGAGATATTCATCAAAATATCAAAACAAATAAGAGATAACTCTCGGCCGATCTCCACAATTAGATGAAAAATGCGCCCCAAGCACATTGGAGAGCCGCCGCAATTATCCATCCAAGTTTCGGATTGGCTTGCTTGCTCTTGTCATGCCTTACTCCTCTTTTTCTGCTTATCCGATCTTTATCTTGGATTTTTTTGATTTATCTTGAGATTTAATTCTTCCATTTGTATTTATCCTCCAAAATTTATCTCAATCTACAAAATATATATTTATCCTAAAATAAATCATATTTAAATAAAACAGATAAATATAATAAAAACGGATAAATACCAATTTATATAATAAAAACGGATAAACACCAAATTAAATCTTATAAATGGATAAATACCAAATTATATAATATAAATCACATAACATTAAATAATACATATAAACATGCGATTTATCACAAAATATATATTATCAGTCTCGATTTAAGGTCAACGTTGATGACTTTTACGGGTATAATTTGACCGTCATCACTCGGGAGCTAAGTTCTTTGAAAGAACAAGAGAGCTTTGCATTAACGATTAATAAAGTAACAATGTGTAGTAATTTCAGTTAGAATAGTGGGAGTGATATAAGGAAATGAATTTCGGATTCTATCTTTGAATATCACAGAAAATTTTATTTTTCTGTTTACAGATTCGTTGAAACAAATGGTTTCACTTTCAACTCGATATACTACAGTTGCCTTAAACAAAGTGAAGATGACATTTGTAGTACGAATCTGAGACTCGGACTTTTGTTTGATAAAGATAGAACCACTAAGAAAAGTTTGAATAGGTATGTGTACCACATCTAAAACTATTAAAGGTAAAAGGCTTCCGTATTAAGATAAACGACCTTTCAATATCTATTAATTAGTGCATATATCCTAGAGATAAGACCTGACGACTGGCTAAGGGTGATTCCTATCTCCCAGTCTAGGAACACTATCTCAAAGGAACAATGACTAAGTTTCCTTTCAATCGGGAGAGGGTAATAGATTTGAAGGGGTAACATAGCTTGTTCATCATGACCTTCGGGGGTCTAGTGAGAGACACAAGCTAGTGGGAGTTTTTGAGTGGTGACATTTTAACTACTCGAAACGCGATTTAGTTTATCAAAAGAATACGAGGAGGAGTCACTGATTTTAGCAGAGAATAGAGTATTCCATGCTCAGAAATAGGCTATCGCATAGTGTTGGGACTGATGCTCGGCCGGCCTCCTAGTGGAATGTTTCTCACTGAGGAAAAAACCGTAGACTTGCCCTATATAGTTATTGATGTGCTGCTAAACTCGATTAAGATAATTGGATGCAAAATAATGGTTAACATTATTATGTAAACCGAGAAGTCTACCTAGAAGATGCTAGTGAATTTATGGATAAGGAGTGAATTCGGTTCACACCACTTCCGTAAATGTAGGCATTTAGCATTTAATGCTTTAAGGTAGGACTGGAGATTTTGCGCATACGTTCGATTTTTAACTGTTCGTGAAATGCCTTAATGAGACGAGCAAAGGTTGGTTATAAGATTCTTGAAATCAGAAAGTGACGGTTGAAATGTCACAAGGCTTCTGATAGAATCTATAAGTAGCAGCCTTAAACCTTGGATTACGGTTAGCCAAAGGTAGTTACAATCTGATTTAATCAGACCACATCCAACATCGGTTGTTGGTGATTGCACTGATAAATACTACTAGATCAGAATGTCAATCCACCTAAGACGCAGTGGGAGTATGGTTTAACCGTTGACCCATTGTGGTTTTGTGGACTTTACAGTCTGCTGGGGTGATTGATAACCTATGGCTCTTGGTGGGCTGTATAGGATTCTGATCGTAGAAGTTCGTTTGAAAGCCTTAACCCTGTAAATGGAGTTTTGGTACTCCAGTTCTGTTCAGCCCTTTGTAGAACCACCTGAGTGTCTCAGGCCCAGTAGGAGTAATTGGATCTACGCCGAAAAGAGTCGAATGAATAGGAAAGTTTAACTTTCAGCACAAAGCTGAGTGGTCTAGGGGTGATTCCTTAAAAAGTAGAGAGTTAGCCAGACCTTGAAAGTTTAGGAAAGTTGAGTGGTCTAGGAAAGTTTAACTTAATCAGTGTTTAGGGTCTCTTGATTAAAACACCAATAATGCGCCCAGAACACATTAGGGTGTGATAGTCTTATCTGGACTTTCGATAGAGAGTACCTACGTGGGGCATTTATATATGATGGCATTCATTTAGGACTGGACCGATTTAAAATGAATTTCTCGATATAATTCCGTAATCGAGGAATCTTATTAAATCATTAGATGATCATATATGGATCAACCTTAATCCTGAGGTGATCATAGGGTGCTGCTTGTCTCGGGGTAGTGTTTTATGTGTTAGTTACGGTTCACTTAAATATGTGTTCCAAGCCACTTCTCATTGGCACTATCTCCTGATGAGTGAGTAGTTCGATTTTCACAGACATGGAATCCATTCCTTCCTGCGGGAAGTAGAGAGACAGTCCCCTTATTTGTTAGCCCTAAGAAAGTGATCGATCCCGGGAGTTCATATTTGACTAATTAGCTACTAGTCAGATATGTGCACTAATTGATCATCAGTGGGTTAATGGTAAATAAGGATAAGATATTCTGAGTCGGGTTCACGGAGACTTCCCACTCATAATGGACAGTCTACGGAGGGTTAATCTGTATGTAGTGATTATATCAATGGACACTTATTCACTCTATGGGTTGAGTATAAGTATACATCTATAATCGGTAGAGTTCAGTTTCGGGTTTATGGTGGCGTAATCCCGGAATTAATAATTAATATACTTATTCAGTTCGATGAGTAATTAATTATTGGAGCTACTGGTTATAGGTCCATGGTCCCCGATGTGGCTTCTGTAATTCGGACTAATAATCTTGTTATTTGGGTCTCAGTGATAATTAATTGGCTGGGCTAATTAATTGATATGCGTGGATATTATTTAGTTCGGCTAAATAATATAATACACATAAAAGACATTTTGTGTGGGCTTATTAACCCTAAGTGTGGCGCCATTTTTAGTCTTCATTTAGCAGAAGAATTAATTTTCTTGTGTTTTGGAAAATAAAAGATATTCTTGTTATATGATTGGTTGGATGACTTGTTACACTACAAGAAAAGTGGGTAGTAATGAGGGGAACTTAATGAGGGGAGAGAAATTTCGTCACTAAATGGTATATTTATTGATAGGTAAAAAAAATTAGTGACGAAATTCGATTTCCCCTCATTATTGATGGCAAATACACTCATTACTCAAATAAAATATAAAATAAAAATTTTCCCCTCATAATTTCACAAAAATTATCCTAAAATCTATTAAAAATTAATAAACATCCCTCAAAATACGTAAGATATCATTATCATTTCCAAAATCCCCTCTTAAAAAAAATAATTTCCCAAACCCTAAATGGCGCGGTACAACCCCGAATCTTTCCTCCTTTCTTTACTCCACCTCCACCTCCGCCATCGCTATTTCCGTCATGAGCATCACTTACCCTCGGATTAAAAAACACACCAATTTCCACCGGTGGAGGGGTCGAATTGGTGGAACCATTTGTGGATCCTATACCATATGTATCCGTGAATGTACTTTTTTTTGAGGAACCGTGAATGTAATTTGTATCGCAAAATTAGCGAGCCAACAAAGGAAAGGTGTGATGTTCTCTTTGTGTCCCTGCGGCGTGATGAATATTAAGGTGGATGTTAAGAAGCGACAAAGGTGAGTGAGATTGCGGGTCAAGATCGAATCGGGTCGTTGAGATGCCGATGGGGCGATTGAGTTAAACCTAAGTTTGGTTGATGTGTGGGCTAAGCATTTTGACACCATCACTTGTTTTCGGGTAGAAATTTCGAACTCTTGCTACTTTTACCTTTTAAATACAACAAGGTATGAAATTCAAGAGTTCTTGCCAATTTTTACCTATTAATTTGATACTTTTACTAGAAGAGATACCACAGATTGAGAAGTACTACATAGAAGAGTAATATTCATTTGGCCTTAGGAAATGGACAAAGAGGAGCACAAGCTATACGAGAGAAGAGTTTCCGGACGACGGCAAAATTGAAGCGGATGTGGAAACTCATCGGGCCAAAGATGACATGTATGGTGCCAATCATGAAGGCCGTTAAGGTGTTGTAAAGCTTTAAGTAAATGCGGTGTTTTGCGTATCTGTGTGGGGCTTGTGCATTAGTGATTACCTAATAATCATTTTTATCTTAGATGCCACTTGAATAACCATACAACGAGCAAGTGGACATATACTATACGGTTCGGACAAGTGTACAAAGTAATAGGTTGCTTTAGGTGTCTTGAATCGCTTTGATGGTAAGGGAATGCTCTTCTACAGCTCAATTCCTAGATAGATTCGTACATTTTCTACATTCCATTTCAAAAACATGATATACGCAATGGTATGAAATCGATGAAACTGTCGGGATTTCGCAATGTTGTTGTTTTAAAGTGTTCAAATAGAAACACCAACTCGTGATTTTGGTGTCGAAAAATAGAATAAAGATGTCATGATAGTGTACCGGGAAGTAGTCGAATTTTGGAATGGCACTCGGATAAGGCTCTTGTTTAAGCTCAATTGATTGATAGGCTTTCTTCTTTGCTTTTGAGTCTTGATCCTTTACTTTCTTTGAAGTATTTTAGTTTTCTTGGTTACGCTTCGTCGAGAATGGAATGGGATTGACCATTTGAGAATTGATAAGTTTTACTTGCTTATTAGGAGATTCATTAATGTTCTTTTTCGTTTGATGGAGAATTTTAAGTCGGATTTTGTCCACCTGAAGAACTGTGTTGAGGTTTTTGAGGGTAAGGCCTTGCTGTGTGAGGATAAAACGTCTGGAAATGGTGTGATTATCACATTGTATTTTTTTTCTTGATGAATTGAAAGGATTTAGTGTCCCTCTTTTGAATAAAGTGGTGGTGGATTGTTTGTTTAAGCCTTTTATCAATGTAATGAAAAGTTCTTCAGATAAGGTCTTGATTGGGAAAGTAAAGAGTAATGTTTTTTATGTCTTCAGGAGCATGAGAATGGGGCTGCTGGAGAGGAAATCTAATGGGATTGATCTTGCTGATCTTGGGAAAGGAGAGGCCATGTTGGGGATAATTACAATAAATATGAAATTTTCTTTGCTGCTCTATGTAGCGGGTTCAGTATTAGATTGCGTTCAAGGAAACAAGAAAATCATTTTTGAATTGCACGAGTCGTTTCTGATGCTTGAGAAGGAACTGGACAAATCGGGGATAGATATCGTATCGATAACTGAGGTTGCTCGGGGTGTTGAATCTGTTGATGTAGATGAAGTGGATGTGCCTCAGTTGATCCCTATTAATACCAATCTGGGTAAAGAACCAGGTTTAGTGCAAGTGACTGCTGAGTCTTTGGTTGAAGAAGTAGGTGGTTAGAAGATGAAGGCGTCGAAGTCAAAGAAGGAGAAGAAGAAGAAGAAGAAGAAGGCAAAGAAAATGACTGATATGAAGATCAAGAAAAGGGAAGAAATGGGATATAGGAGAATGGACTTTCTTTTGACAATAATGGGAATGTTGCAGCTGTGGATATCATGGAAAATGACAACTCCATTGATGGAAATGGGGCTCCTGCTGCTATGTGACTGGTGATCCATCCAGTTTTGATGCTATTGGGGCCTGTGATTCATCCAATTCTGTTGAAACTGAAGTGGTATTCAATGAGGACGTGATTTCTAACCTTCAGTTGGAATTCGAGAAATGGGCTTTGATGAGAATGGTGCACAAACTCATGAGCCTCCTTCGGTTATTTCCCAAAAGAAACAGGAGAGGAAAAAATATAGATAAAAAGCGTGACGTTGCCTTACTCAGTATGACTAAGTCAATAATGTCTTAAAGATATCATCTGACAAATAGACTCTGATGAGCCCAGAAACAACGGTTGAGATTGAAAACAGCTCGATTTGTTTAGATAAAATTATACAAGATTATATCGAAGAAAATGCATATGATCAAAATCCATCTCAGAAAATTGGATGCAACGGCAATGGAAGCTCTGATATGATGAAATAGATCTTCCATATGAAGATTCTGTGACCAAGTGTAAATCTTCCTCTAGTTATTCCATAGAAATACTTAAGGTAACATTCTTTTTTTTCTAATCGAAAATGTTAATTCCACGATAAAATCACACAACATACTTTTATCTAGTTTAATCAATCAGTATAGATCTTACTTACTTTTTTTGTGTAGCTGGCTCAGCATTTTTTTTTCATTTTTAGTAAGGCTTGTTAGAAATATTGTAAAGATTTAGAATAAAATTGCTGACATCTTTCAAAAGTACAAGAATGATCCTAAGTACTGGGATATGATCTCGTCCCAGTGTCTACAACGTATATATGAATGGTATGGGTACCTGTTCATACTTTGTAACACATACTCTGTCTAAATATTTAATGATAAGTCTTACTAAATGGTAGCAGCTATACATGGAAGATCTACGCAAAGTCGCAAACAAGGTTTCGAATATGGGATGTATATATAGCTTCGGAGAGGACTGAACAATACGCAGAAGCAAGCAAAGCTACGATACATCCAGACGTTCTGCAATCTTCAATATCTAAGCTTGGTAATCAATGTACGTAATATGGGATCTTTGAATACTTGAGATTGAGTCTTAAAAATTTAAAAGAAACTAATTCTTTTTGCAGGTGAAGGGTGTACCGGTTAAAACGGATGAAACTCCAAATCAAGAGACAGGAAAAAAACTAAGGTGCTGCTGGAGAAAGCTAGGCCACTGCCCCTAAAGAGGCACGCTCCTAACTTATGCCGTCCACTCTTTTTATGTAGGAGAGCCTTGTAACACATCCCACATTAAGCTGCTAGCCTAATCGGTAATTGTTTGGGACCGTGAATGTTATACCCGTTAACTTCACTTCGCTTTGTGGAAAGGCTCTACCGTGGAAGAAAGATGATATAGGCGATTATTTGGCTGAATCTATGCGAGATTCACAACCAATTTTCATGAAATAGATTGCTAAAATCTGAAAATGCAAGTATCAGGTTTATATCCAAATATGTTTCTTTATGTTCTATGTACTTTTTTCTTGACAATTAGTACTTGTGTTTATTATGTATCTCTCTATGAACTATGAAGTTATGGTGGTGTTATGAACTGAATCGGTGGTGGTAGCTATTTCATTCCTCTTATTTCATTAGTTGTGGTTGAGATAGTCCAGCAATACCACATATAATGGTGGATGGTAATGGCGTGTTGACATTGGCTTATCAAAAAAATAGGTGGAGCACAATCAAGGTTATGATGTGATTACATATTAAGATTCATCGTCCTAGTCTTTTGCTAGCTCTGATTATATAGTCATTTATACCCCCTAGGTCATTACATTAACTGTATTGAAGTTTCCCTGGAAATATGCTACAAGTTGTTATTGTATAATGGTCTTCAAATGCAGGCAGTGGAACAAAATTCATCCCCCATGATCGAAATGGTATGAGGAGCTATATGCTTCGGTTTTCGAAAATTGTATGAGATCATATGAGGAGGTAAGTTTTTTAATTCTACCATTGGTATTCAACAGCCTATCATTATATTGAAAAGATTTTTGTTAGACATGATGCGTGTTCTGTTTTAAGATCTAAGCAAGTGGTTGGATTACACATTCTTATATTTTTATTTTAAAGTGTGAGTTTGTTCCTATTTTATTTACTTTCTACGTGCACATATATATGTATAGATAGATAGATAGATGTGTGGTAATAATGGTTCGAGATTAATCTCTCGGGGTATTAACTGTGCATGTACTCTTAGAGATATAATAAGTTACCTATGTTTATTAGAACCATAATTGCGTTCTTTGTCCCGATGAATTATTTGTTGAAAGTTTGGTTGATTAAGATAGAAATAATGTGTTCTTAACTATTTATTCATATTTTAAATGCGGGCTTTTGAATGGTTTTGGGGATTTTAGAAGACTTGTGCGGTAGGATCGGTAACTCATCATATCCTACAAGGATTGTAGTATGTAGGCATATTTTGGTTTGTATTTTGGAGTAACGGAGACAAAGATGTATGTTACTCAAAGACGTGATATTAGGAAATTGTGTAATTATGTATCTACATGTAGTTTTGCTTTTGGAACAAAGTCTTTTTTGTATATTTTGATAATATAATGATAATGTTCTTACATGTGGATGTAGGTTATATTTATGTGATTCATTAAGGTTATATTGAATAACAATGTCGCTTAAAAAGTAACAATATTATATTCAAATTAGCAAATAATAAGGGTCAAATTGGAGTAAAATTTTGTCAATAAAAGTACTTTTTATGACGGTATATTTAGTCATTAAATGTATTTTAGTAATAATAACGAAACCAATTTGATAAGGGGTTATGCTTATTAATGAGAGTAATTCCCGTCAATATCATAACATAAAGTAAAGGGAAATTGAGGCAATAATGAGGGGCAAATAATATAATAATAAGGAAGTTTATCGTAATTATGAATAATTTTTAATGACGGTATAATTCTGTTATTGAATGTCATTCCTTTTTAATAACAGGATATATTTACTGTTATTATTTACTTTTACCAGCGGAAGCTATTATAAGGGGCGATGAGGGTAGATTTCCCCTTATAAAACACCTTTAATGACAGGAATCAATCATTTAATGAGGATGATTACCCTTATAAAAAACAACTTTTCTTGTAGTGTTATTTGATTTCCTATTGCTCAATACATGTCACAATTAGTCATTAAGGAAAATATCTTTTTATTTTGTTTAATTATTTATTTATTTAATTAATTAAAACTTGGAGACCAAGGATTTACTCTCCTATAAAAGGAGAGTTATTCCAAGGGTAATTGGCAATGAAAAAATTCGACCACCACACTTGTAAAAGAGAGAAAAAATTGTTTTTCTTGTCTAGGGTTTTTAGAGGAAGAAAAACTCTAAGTTTTTCTTGGTGTTGCATATCAATGAGGTTCATGTATCAAGAAGGGTGTCCACCAACCGCCGTTTGGAGAACACATCGGAAGATCAAGGCGTCTCTTCCCGATATTGGTAACATGATCTTATCCCCATTGTAGTTAAGTCCTTTAATTATGCATTGTGTTGTATAAGTCATGATCCATCCGCTGCGCGTAGATCTAACTCGTTTAGATCTAAGAACCTGCATTCTTCAGGGTTTACTATTTTAGAAAATGCAGCTGATCCAATTTATAGATGATCAGACATCCAAACGAACTTTGATCCCAGCAAGCCGCCGATCCAACTACTGCATCTGTTTATAACAGTGGCGCAGCTGTGTCTTCCAGGAGCCGATCGGGCATCGAGACAAAACCCGATCGACCTGAAATTTTTAGGGCTTGTTCATTACTCCATGTTGGTAAATCTGAATGGTCGGATCTATGTTTCAACGTTCCAAACTCTTCCAGAAATTCGATGAACTCACAGCTAGGGTTTTTACGGCTGCTGTGCTTTTCTGTTACAGTAGTAACTTTATTGCAGGATATCGAGATGGACTCCGATCGACACCAAATATTCAGGGACTTGATCAACAACTTTTATTCTTCATTCTGACCGGAGGGATTTTCGTTTCAACGGCTCAATCTCCGGGAATAAATAAAAAAACGAACAGAGACAAAACGGATCTACTTCAAGGAAACTAAAATTACAAAATTTCCTATACTTATATAAACGAATTTATATGAGTTTACAATAGATCAAATGGGTAAACAATACCAACCTCAATCCATCTCTTCTCCCACAACATATCAAAGCATTCATCATCATGATTTTCGAATTTAGAAGAAAAAAAAACGAAAAAACAATGCAATCTAAACATGCAATTTCCACTCTTAGATCTATCTATTATATACTTTAATTTATAGATCGAAGGCTCTGGTAGCACTTGTTGGATGTAATAACGCCGGACGGATCTAGATCCGCCTGATTACGCAGCGGAATAACAAGGATCATGATCAATGTTAATTAAAGCATATAAAATAAATAGATCTAAACTACAAGAAGGTTAGATCCACTTACCAATCAAAAGATTAGATCCACAGATTCAGAAGCCGAGATCCAAATAGTTGAGATGCCACAGTCTTCCGCTGTGTATCTCCAAGCAACAACCGGTGGATGTTGATCATTGATTCTTGACCTCCTCGATATGCTACCCCGAAAATCCTGATGATTTTCCCAACTAAACCCTAAGCTTGGCCAAAAATTCCAATCTTATTTTGTGTGTATATGCATGTATTATGTTATAATAAAAGGCTTAGGAGAACTCTCTTTATACATGAAAAAAATCCTTGTCCACCAAGGATTTAATAATTAATTAAATAATCAATCATAATAATCCTTTATTAAATAAAAGATAAATCTAATATATTCTAAAACTAATTTAGATATATATAATAGATAATATCAAATATCTCCTGATTAATTTTTTAACAAATAAACAATTAATCACATGACGTGTAATTATCCAAGAAAACTAATTTCTTTCTAATTACAACATGTATACCACGCCAATCACCCCTAAAATTAGGGTTTCACACGCCACACTCAATTATGGATCGAGTCCACGAAAAATATCTTTTCCATGTATTTAATTATTTATCCCACTAAATATTTATTCGTACATCAATTAAATAGGCCAACTACTTAATTATTATTGAGGCCCAACGTCAAGAAACATATGCATGTTAGGAACCACATCGGGGACCATGGACCTATAACCAGTAGCTACAATAAATTAAATAAAATTATTCATCGAATAGAACAATTCTTATTCAATCTATTAATTCCGGGATTACGCCACCATAAACCCGAAATTGAACTCTATTGATTATAGATATATACTTACACTCTAATCACTGAGTCGATAAGCGTCCATTGATATAATCATTACATACGGATAAATCCTCCATAGACTTTTCGTTTTGATTCGGGATATCTCCGTAAACCCTTCTCCAAAAAATATTATCCTTATTTACCATTAACCCCCTAGTGATCAAGTAGTTCATAACTAATATAATATGAACTGGGCCCATCGATCAGTTTCTAGGATTAACAAATAAGGGAACTGTCTATCTACTTTCCGCAGGAAGGAATGGATTCCAAATCTGTGAAGTCACAGACTACTCACTAATTCCAGAATAGTGCCAACAAGAAGTGTTTAGATCACATGTATCCAAGTGATCCTTAACTAACACATCAAACCCTACTTTGAACCAAGCAGTAAACTGTGATCACGTCAGGATTGAGATTAATCCATATATGATCATCTTGTGATTCGATAAGATTTCTCGATCACAGAATTATATCAATAATTCAAATCAAATCAGTCCAGTCCTATATGATAGACATCATATATAAATGCCCCACTAGGTACCCTATACCAACGGTCCGGATAAGACGGTCACACCGTAAAGTGTTCTGGATGCATTATTGGTATATTAATCATGAGACCCATACTCTGATTAAATTCACCATGAAATAACTTGTTTTAAGCATATCATCACTAACTCAATCCTCGTGTGTATGCCATACACTGAGTTATGTGATTACATACCGATATACTTAGGGTTTTCAACAGTGTATTAATATAAGCATAAATGCAAATATTAAGATGAATTATAAATACTGTCAAAAACAATTACAGAAATTGTCTTTCGGGCATTACACCTAACACACATATGCTTGCTTAGTAACTTTAACAGAACCACAATTATTCAACCATTGAAATTTATAAGGTTGGAGTTGTTTAATGGTGTGAATGCCCATCTTCTTAACAACCTCATCACTGATTGCATTCGTACAGCTTCCCGAGTTAATAATCATCATGCATAATTAACCTTCAATAAGGCAGTTTGGAAAATATTCTCAGGTTGAACCTCATTATTGTCCAACTGTGTTACCACACCTATGACCTTTTTTGCGACAAACATAGCACCGTCATCAAATTGAATTCCTTGATAATCCTCCTCATTAACTCCAACTGGTTCTTGTTTATCGTGTGATTGCTCATTTTAGTCTTCCGAAGCTGGATGATACATACCATCTCCAGATGAAACATAAGCCCTTTTGTTAACATATTCTCTAGCCTTGTGTCCCAATCATTGACACTTGTAACAACGCATGGCATTGTCAGAAGAAAATATAGATTTACCCTTGTCAGATTCCTTAGCTCTTAGGGCATGGAAAGATCGATCATTTGTAAATAGGGGAGGGGTATATTTAACAATAGAGTTTCTGGAAGGAAACTTACCTCCGTCGCATTTGGATTGGAAAAATGTAGACTTAGTTGGGGTGTTACCTAAACAGCTCTTAAAAAATTGTGACTTTCTTTTCTTGAGCTGCTTCTCCTTAGTTAAGGCCGCATGTCCCATCGCACCGCAATTCATCATTTCAACCGGATCAGCTATCTCAGCTCGTAATACTCTTAAGAATCTAGCCATGGATTGTTCCTCGGACTTTTCGGTATCCGTTCGGATTAAGGCCATTTCCAATTCATCTTGATATGCTTGGACATATTTTTTACCTTGTTGTAAGGTTTGCGAATGCCTTACTTGATCTCATTGATATGATTCGAGAACCCACTTACGGTGCATTTCATCCTTAAGGACCTCCCAAGTAGAAATCACTTGTTGCCTCAATTTCCTGCGCTTTTCATTAGTTTTGTGGAACCATAGAATAGGTCATTCCTCAAATTCACTAGTAGCAAGATCAACTTTGGTACGTTTAGAATAAGTATGACAATTAAAAATTTGTTCAACTTTAACTACCCAAGCAAAATATTCATTGGGATTAGAGTTGCCTTTAAATGCCGGAATTTATTTTTAATACCTCTCAGAGTTTCCCATGGTGCTTCAACAGTCTCCTCTTCGTTATCTTCGATCTCATTATCTTGCTCGGAGTGTTCTTTCTGTGGAGTTTCATCCCGGTTTCGTTGGCCACCTCATGGGATTCGTAGCTGCTTAAATTGTTCAGCTATCTCATCGGCCACAGCTAGTTGTATGCGTTCAACTTGTTGTTCATACATGGTTTTAAGAGCTTGTGCCTGAGCTTGGAGCCTTTTTTTCTAACTCTTCAATTGGATTTCAAGACATTTTGTTCTCTCAAAGAATGTGTTTGTATTGCTCAAAGTCAGAGAAATAAAGTAGGACAAGATCAAAGTGTTCAACAATCCTCACGTTATTCTAAAGTACAAGAACTTCGATACAGTAATCCAAGAGTATTGAAAACCAGTTGGACAAACACAAAGTCGTGAAGTGTGTTGGAAAAAAATAGGGTGGGAGAAAGAGCTTTGGATGTTCGTGCGGATGATATTGTTCTTCAAATATACCTGATTTTCTTGTGCACCCCTATCGACCAAAACGATAAATAAGGCACGACGGTGCAAACAGAAAGCAAAGTAGACACCAGAATGCCCTTGTACAAGGAATCAAAAATCACACTGTTAACTTCTCTGTGGTACAAAAAAAAGGTTCACAATTTTCATTGAAGTAACGACATGATATCGACCAGAAAGTTAAATAAGACACGTCGGCGCAAACAGCATGCAAAACAGACACCCGAATGGCCTTGTATAAGGAATCAAAAATCACACCGGTAAGTACTCAATAGGTATGAAAAAGTATAAAAAAAAAGGTTTGTAATTTTATTGGAAGTAACGATATGATATCGAGCAGAAAGTTAAATAAGACACGTCGGCGCAAACAGCACGCAAAACGGACACCCGAATGGCCTTGTATTGGGAATCAAAAATTACACCGTTAAGTACCCTATGGGTATGATAAAAGTACAAATGGCCATTAAGTACTCTTTGGGTGCAAATGGCATGCGAAACGGACTCCCAAATGGCCTAGTAAAAGAAATCAAAAATCACACCATTAAGTACTCTTTGGGTAAAAAAATTTGAAAAAAAGTTTGTAATTTTCTTCGAAGTAACAATGTGATATCGACATGAACGTTAAATAAGGCACGTCGGCGCAAACGGCAAGCAAAACGGACAACCGAATGGCCTAGTACAAGGAATTATAAATCACACTATTAAGTAATCTATGGGTACAAAAAAAAAGTACAAAAAAAGGGTTTGTACTTTTCCTTGAAGTAACAATGTGATATCGACCGGATTGTTAAATAAGGCACGTCGGTGCAAACGGCATGCCAGATGGACACCTGAATGTCCATGAACAAGGAATTAAAAATCATGCCATTATGTACTCCGTGGGTACAAAAAAAGTACAATTTTTTTTTTAATTTTTTTAAGGTAATGATGTGATATCGACCAGAACAATAAATAAGGCACGGCGGCGGAAAAAACATGCAAAACGGGCACACAAAGTCCCTTGTACAAGGAATAAAAAATCACACCGTTATGTACTATATAGGTATGGGCAAAATACAAAATAAAAGGTTGTAATTTTCTTAGAAGTAACCATGTGATATCGGCCCAAACGTTAAATAAGGCACAGCGGCGCAAACGGTATGCAAAACGGACACCTGAATGCCCTTGTACATGTAATCAAAAATCACACTGGTAAGTACTCTGTGGGTTCAGAAAAAAGTACGAAAAAAGGTTTGTAAGTTTCTTTGATGTAACGATGTGATATCGACCAGAAAGTTAAATAAGACATGTCGGAACAAACGGCTTGCAAAACGGACACCTGAATGGCCTTGTACAAGGAATCAAAAATCACACCGTTATGTACTCTATGGGTATGAAAAAAGAACGAAAAACAAGGTTTGTAATTTTCTTAGAAGTAACGATGTGACATCAACCAGAAAGTTAAATAAGACACGTCGGCGCAAACGGCATGCAAAACGGACTCCCGAATGGCCTTGTACAAGGAAACAAAAATCACACCATTAAGTACTTTGTGGGTATGAAAAATGTACAAAAAATAAGGTTGTGGTTTTCTTCGAAGTAACGATGTGATATCGACCAGAACGTTAACTAAGGCATGGCGGTGCAAACGGCATGCGAAATGGACACCCGAATGGCCTTGTACAAGGAATAAAAAATCACACCGTTAAGTACTATGTGGGTAAAAATAAAATGAAAAAAAGTTTTTAATTTTCTTCAAAGAAACAATGTGTTATCGACTAGAACGTTAAATGAGACACATCGGCACAAACGGCATGCGAAACGGACCCCCGAATGGCCTTGTATGAGGAATAAAAAATCACACTGGTAAGTACTTAGTGGGTATGAAAAATAAGGGTGTGATTTTTTTCGAAGTAATGATGTGATATTGACCAAAACGTTAAATAAGGCAAGGCGGCGCAAACGGCAAGCGAAACGGACACCAGATTCGCCTTATACAAGTAAAAAATCACACCATTAAGTAATCGGTGGGTACAAAAAAAAGTATGAGAAAAAAGTTTGAAATTTTCTTTGAAGTACTGATGTGATATCGACCTGAACGATAAATAAGGCATGGAGGCGCAAACGGCAAGCAAAACGGACATCAGAATGGCCATTTTCAAGGAATCAAAAATCACACCATTAAGTACTCTACGGGTACAAAAAAAAGTACGAAAAAAAAGGTTTGTAATTTTCTTTGAAGTAACGAAATGATATCGACCACATTGTTAAATAAGACACGCCAGCGCAATCGGCATACGAAACGGATACCAGAATGGCCTTGTACAAGGAATGAAAAATCACACCATTAAGTACTTTGTGGGTACAAAAAAAGGTTTTTAATTGTGTTTAAAGTAACGATGTGATATCGACCAGAATAATAAATATCGCACGGCGGTGCAAAAAACATGCAAAATGGTCACACAAATTCCCTTGTAAAGGGAATCATAAATCACACCTTTAAGTACTATATAGGTACGGAAAAATTACAAAATAAAAGGTTGTAATTTTCTTCAAAGTAACGATGTGATATCGACTAGAACGTTAAATATGGAATGGCGGTGCCAACGGCCTGCAAAACGGACACCTGAATGGCCTTGTACAAGGAATCAAAACGGACACTAGAATTGCCTTATACAAGGAATAAAAAAAATACACCGTTAAGTACACTGTGGGTATTAAAAAAGTACAATTTTTTTTAATTTTGTTTGAATAACGATGTGATATCGACCTGAACGATAAATAAGGTACATCGGCGCAAAAAAACTTGTGAAACGGACACAAGAATTGCATTGTGGAAGGAATCAAAAATCACACAGTTATGTACTTTGTGGGTAAGAAAAAGTACAAAATAGGTCGCAATGTTCTTTGAAGTAACGCTGTGATATCGACCAGAACGTTAAATAAGGTACGGCAGTGCAAACGGCATGTGAAACGGACACCCGAATGGCCTTGTACAAACGTTTCTGAATGTTGTACAAACGTTTCTGAATGTTGTTATAGGATGTACGAAAAAAAAGTATGTAATTTTCTTTGAAGTAATGATGTGATATTGACCAGAACGACAAATAAGGCACGGCAGCGGAAACGGCAAGCAAAACGGAGACCTGTATGGCATTGTACAAGGTATAAAAATCACACCATTAAGTACTCTATGGGTACAAAAAAAAGTATGAAAAAAAGGTTTGTAATTATCTTTGAAGTAACGATGTGATATCGACAACAATGATAAATAAGGCACGGCGGTGCAAGCGGCAGGCAAAACGGACACTAGAATGCCTTTGTACAAGTAATCAAAAATCACACTGTTAAGTACTCTATGGGTAGAAAAAATTGTACGAAAAAAAGTGGTAATTTTCTTTGAAGTAACAATGTGATATCGACCAGAAAGTTAAATAAGACACGTTGGTACAAATGGCATGCAAAACAAACACTCGAATGGCCGTGTACAAGGAATAAAAAATCACACCGTTAAGTAATCTATGGGTATGAAAAAAGTACGAAAAATAAGGTTGTGATTTTCTTCGACGTAACGATGTGATATCGACCAGAACATTAAATAAGGCATGACGGCGCAAACGGCATACGAAACGGACACCAGAATGGCCTTGTACAAGGAATCAAAAATCACACCGTTAAGTACTTTGTGGGTAAAAAAAAAGTTTGTAATTTTCTTCGAAGCAACAATGTGATATCAACCAAAACGTTAAATAAGGCACGTCGGCGCAAACGGCATGCGAAACGGACACCCGAATGGCCAGTATAAGGAATCAAAAATCACATTATTAAGTACTTTGTGGGTACGAAAAAACAATGAAAAATAAGGTTGTGATTTTGTTCGAAGTGAGGATGTGATGTCGACCAGAACGTTAAATAAGGCACAGCTGTGCAAACGGACACCAGAATCACCTTGTACAAGGAATAAAAAATCACACTAATAAGTAATCAGTGGGTACAAAAAAAGTACGAAAAAAAGTTTGTAATTTTCTTTGAAGTACAGATGTGATATCGACCAAAACGATAAATAAGGCACGGCGGCGCAAACGGCAAGCAAAATGGACATCACAATGGCCTTGTACAAGGGATAAAAAATCACACCGTTAAGTAGTTTGTGGGTACATAAAAAGTATGAAAAAAAGGTTTGTAATTTTCCTTGAAGTAACAATGTGATATCCACCAAATTGTTAATTAAGGCACGGAGGGGCAAACGGAATGCGAAACGGACACCTGAATGGCCTTGTACAAGGAATCAAAAATCACACCGTTAAGTAATCGGTGGGTACAAAAAAAGTACGAAAAAAATGTTTGTAATTTTCTTTGAAGTTCTGATGTGATATCTACCAGAATGATAAGTAAGGCACGGTGGCACTAACGGCAAGAAAAACATAGACCATAATGGCCTTCTACAAGGTATCTAAAATCACACAGTTAAATACTCTATGGTTACAAAAAAAAATACGAAAACAGGTTTGTAATTATCTTTGAAGTAATGATGTGATATCGACCAAAACGATAAATAAGGCACGGCGGCACAAACGGCAAGCAAAACGGACACTCAAATGCCTTTGTACAAGTAATCAAAAATCACATTGTTAAGTACTCTGTGGCTACAAAAAAAAGTACGTAAAAAAGGTTTGTTGTATAATTTCTTTGAAGTAACGATGTGATATCGACTAGAATATTAAATAAGATACGTCGGTGCAAATGGCATGCAATACGGACACCCGAATGGCCTTGTACAAGGAATCAAAAATCACACCGTTATGTACTCAATGGGTACCAAAAAGTACGAAAAAAAACATTTGGAATTTTCTTTGAAGTAATGATGTGATATCGACCAGAAAGTTAAATAAGACACGTCGGTGCAAAGGGCATGCAAAACGGACACCCAAATGGCCTTGTACCAGGAATAAAAAATCACACCGTTATGTACTCTATGGGTATGAAAAAAGGACGAGAAAAATGGTTTGTAATTTTCTTGGAAGTGACAATGTGATATCCACCAGAAAGTTAAATAAGACACGTCGGCGCAAACGGCATGCAAAATGGACACCCGAATGGCCTTGTACAAGGTATCAAAAATCACACTGTTAAGTATTATATGGGTACAAAAAAGTATGAAAAAAAGGTTTATAATTTTCTTTGAAGTAATGATGTGATATCGACCAAAACGATAAATAACGCACGGTGGCGCAAATGACAAGCAAAATGGACACTAGAATGCCCTTGTACAAGTAATCAAAAATCACATTGTTATGTACTGTGGTTACAAAAAAAAGTATGAAAAAAAGGCTTGTAATTTTCTTTGATGTAACGATGTGTTATCGACTAGAAAGTTAAATAAGTCAAGTCGGCGCAAACGGCATGCCAAACGGACACCCAAATGGACTTGTACAAGGAATCAAAAATCACGCTGTTATGTACTCTACGGGTACAAAAAAGTACAAAAAAAACGTTTGTAATTTTCTATGAATTAAGTAACGACGTGATATCGACCATAAAGTTAAATAAGACACGTCGGCGCAAAGGTCATGCAAAATAGATACCCGAATGGCCTTGGACATGGAATCAAAAATCATACCGTTATGTACTCTATAGGTATGAAAAAAGTATGAAAAAATGGTTTGTAATTTTCTGTGAAGTAACGATGTGATATCGATAAGAAAGTTAAATAAGACACGTCGGCGCAAACGGCATGCAAAACGGACACCCGAATGGCCTTATACAAAAGGAATCCAAATTCACACCGTTGAGTAATCTATGGGTATGAAAAAAGTACAAGAAATAAGGTTGTGATTTTCTCCGACGTAACGATGTGATATCGACCAGAACGTTAAATAAGGCACGGTGGCGCAAACGGCATGCGAAACGGACACCCGAAGCCTTGTACAAGGAATCAAGAATCACACAGTTAAGTACTCTGTGGATAAAAAGATTATGAAATAAAGTTAGTAATTTCCTTCGAAGTAACAATGTGATATCAACCAGAACGTGAAATAAGGCACGTCGGTGCAAACGGCATGCAAAACGGACACCCGAATGGCCATGTATAAGGAATCAAAAATCACACTATTAAGTACTTTGTGGGTATGAAAAAACAATGAAAAATAAGGTAGTGATTTTCTTCGAAGTGATGATGTGATGTCGACTAGAACGTTAAATAAGGCACGGAAAACGGCAAGCGAAACGGACACCAGAATCACCTTGTACAAGGAATCAAACATCACACCAATAAGTAATCGGTGGGTACAAAAAAAGTACGAAAAAGAGTTTGTTATTTTCTTTGATGTACTGATGTGATATCGACCAGAACGATAAATAAGGCATTGCGGTGCAAACGGGAAGCAAAGCGGACATCAGAATGGCCTTGTACCAGGAATCAAAAATCACACCGTTAAGTACTCTGTGGGTACAAAACAAGTACGAAAAAAATGTTCGTAATTTCCTTTGAAATAACGATGTGATATCGACCAAATTGTTAAATAAGGTATGTCGGCGCAAACGGCATGCGAATCGGATACCATAATGGGTACAAAAAAATGTATAAAAAAAGTTTTTAATTGTGTTTAAAGTAAAGATGTCATATCGACCAGAAAAATAAATATGGCACGGCAAAGCAAAAAAACATGCAAAACGGACACACAAATTCCCTTGTAAAAGGATTCAAAAATATATAGGTATGGAAAAGTACAAAATAAAAGGTTGTAATTTACTTCGAAGTAACGATGTGATATCGACCAGAACGTTAAATTTGGCACGGCAGCGCAAACGGCCTACAAAACGGACACCTGAATGGCCTTGTACAGGGAATCAAAACGGACACTAGAATGGCCTTATACAAGGAATAAAAAATACACCATTAAGTACTTTGTGGGTACGATAAAAGTATAATTTTCTTAAAATTTTATTTGAAATATCGATGTGATATCGACCAGAACGATAAATACGGTACAGCGGCACAAAAAACATGAGAAACGGACAAAATAATTGCCTTGTACAAGGAATCAAAAATCACACCTTTAAGTACTCTGTGGGTAAAAAAAAGTCGTAATTTTCTTCGAAGTACCGATGTGATATCGACCTGAACATTAAATAAGGCACGGCGGCGCAAACGACTTGCGAAACGGACACCCAAATGGCCATGTATAAGGAATCAAAAAGCACACCGTTAAGTAATCGGTGGGTACAAAAAAGTACGAAAATAAAGCTTGTAATTTTCTTTGAAATACTGATGTAATATCGTCCAGAACGATAAATAAGGCACGGCGGCGCAAATGGCAAGCAAAACAAAGACTAGAATGACCTTGTACACGGTATCAAAAGTCACACCGTTAAGTACTCCGTGGGTACAAAAAAGTATGAAATAAAAGGTTTGTAATTATCTTTGAAGTAATGATGTGATATCGACAAAAACAATAAATAAGGGACGGCGGCACAAACGACAAGAAATACGGACACTAGAATGCCCTTGTACAAGGAATAAAAAATCACACTTTTAAGTACTCTATGGTTACAATAAAAGTACGAAAAAAGGGTTTTAACTTTTTTTGAAGTAACGGTGTTATATCGACCAGAAAGTAAAATAAGACACGTCGGCGCAAACGGCATGCAAAACGGACACCTGAATGGATGTGAACAAAGAATCAAAAATCACACCGTTAAGTACTCTATGGGTATTAAAAAAATACGTAAAAAAGGTTTGTAAGTTTCTTTGAAGTAACAATGTGATATCGACCAGAAAGTTCAATAAGACATTTCGGCGCAAACGGCATGCAAAACGGACACCCGAATGGCCTTGTACAAGGAATCAAAAATCACACCGATAAGTAATCTATGGGTATGAAAAAAGTAAGAAAAATAAGGTTGTCATTTTCTTCGACGTAACGATGTGATATCGACCAGAACGTTAAATAAGGCACGGTGGCGCAAACGGTTTGCGAAACGGACACCCGAATGGCCTTGTACAAGGAATCAAAAATTTCACCTTTAAGTACTCCATGGGTAAAGAAAATATGAAAAAAAGTTTGTAATTTTTTTGAAGTAACAATGTGAAATTGACCAGAACGTTAAATATGGCACGTCGGCGCAAACGGTACGCGAAACGGACTGTCAAATGGCCTTGTAAAAGGAATCAAAAATCACACCTTTAAGTACTTATTGGGTATGAAAAAAGTATGAAAAATAAGGTTGTTATTTGCATCGAAGTAACGATATGATACCAAACAGAACGTTAACGGAGGTGCAAACGGCAAGCGAAGCGAACACCAGAATGGCCTTGTACAAGGAATAAAAAATCACACCATTAAGTTATCGGTGTGTTTAACGCCCCCATACCCCGGGCCTGGTAGCGCTAAATGAGTCATAAATGTCCGGTCAACTGCTTAGACCGCTGTCCTCGATTGGTCTAAAAGGGCTAACCCGAGTTGACAAGACCTTTATGTCTCACACTTATATAGGGGTGAGCATTCTCTTATTTTACCAATGTGGGACTTTACATTCTCCCCCCTTATAAGGGACTGACGTCCTCGCCAGGACGGCCAAGACTGTTCCTGGATCATCCCTACAAGAAAAATACTCAACCCTCTTAAAAATTTGAATTTTTTCGCATTTCCGTAGTTTCAAGCTATAACACCTCTCAAGAAATAAACTTGCTTTAAAAGTAAAGTATGCATTGCAAGAATCCCTCTCTCACGGATTAGTGGAAGCATTGAAAATTACCACAAGCGTGGGGCTACATTGGTAATGTTACTACAAGCCCAGTGTTTAACGCATTGTCAAAACACAGATAAATCTCAAGCTTATTACTCTGCTTTGATGGCTAGAAGATAAGAATACATCAGCAGATAAATATCGACTGTAGGTCAGCATAACCAATCATCTACGCAATGTACACATAATTCTTCAGTTATTATAATTTGCGCGGTAAAACTCGATTCCAAGATTGAGTAATCGAATAATAAATAACTACTTGCAACAATCGGCATGAATATCCTTAAATTTACATTCACATAAGTATAAAATGATCACATACTCATGCAACTTGGTTCCTTTCCTATCAATTCTTAGCTAGGAACTAACAATTCTAAGGGTACGAGATAAATAATATGGTATTTATTCAATTTATTCCAGTTTTTTCACCGTTTAATTCAATTTTCAATTATAACATATCATAGCTAAGTCTCCTACCCCCCACTTAAACATGTCATTGTCCCCAATGACAAATAAAAATGAGAATTTAAGAAAAAGACTTAGCTCGGAAACGGCTCTCAAGTAGATGCGAACATCGGAGTAATCTAAGCACGTCGTGCGAAGCAAGTGAAAACCCGTTTAAGCAAACCAAACGAAACTCCACGAAACCGTTAATAACATGTCAATGGAAGTTATAAAATAAGGTGGCGTAATTAGATATAAAATATCCAAAAACAAATTAAGCCACTTTATTCCATACAACCAATGACAAGGAAAACCAAGGAGTTAAAACGACTTGTTCAGACACGAATTCTAAAAAATATATATTGACTCAAAAGGAAAAATACTAAATAGAAAGAAAAATAAACAATCAAGTAAAGATGGTAGTCTTCATCGATATCCTCCACCGCTTAAATATTCTTAAAACCGCGTGGAGAAGACAAAGATAAAAAAGCATTACCCCGTGTGGGAGAACACGAGGTTTACCAGATTGATAAGGTATGTAATCAGCGTAAAAGAGAGAAACTTGGTAAGGTATAACAGATTGAATGTGCCTATAAGCAAAAGATGAAATCAGATACTGAGCGCAGACTCTTCACGCTTGGATTGGATATCAACAACTTAGGGAGATGTAGCTTCTCCTCAAAATTACTAATAACCCAATGTATCACGTAACAGTCATAACCGTCATCAACAAGGTCGGATTGGTGTGATATTTTAGAACAAAACTCATCATCCAGAAATGCCGGAATAGGCGTAAAAGTGTGAACTTCAAAACTTCCGATAGAAAGATAAGTTGTATTTTGATCGAACCAAAAACTTTTAAAATCGAGCTAGGGTCAAACCTACACTTACCCCAGCTGGGATCATGAAAACTAAAAACATAATCAATAAAACTTAGCAATTTTTCTAATTCCGCAACACAAGGGTATTTGGTAAACAAAATGGAGGTTGAGAGTATGGGTTTAGAAAAAGATATACATAAAGATGGTAAGAAAAGATAAAGGGTGGGTAAGAAATTATGTGTTGGGTAGGAATTGGTTAAGGGATTGGGTTAGGGTGGGAGAGTGAAATAGATGGAAAGAAAGAGAGGGGATGAAAGAATCGTCAGAAATGTGAATTGTGAGGCAGATTGGTGAGAGAAAAGAAAAGGTTGAAGGGTGAAAAGGTACAAAGGAAAGGATAAGGGTACGGAATGAATTGCACGCAACTTTGGATTTTCACTCGGCTCGCCATTCTAGAAAGTTTTGGAATTTGACCAAAATTTGTTCTTGTTCGCACCAATCATTCTCTGTTACATTTTCAGTAATTCTCAAGCTCTCTTAATGCTTCCATCTTAAGGTTGATTGCTAAATTTCCTTTTCTTTAGCAATTTCTCGATTCTCCTACGGAACTCTATTTCACGTGGCATATATTGAGTAAAAATGTTTTGCACATCCTTAGCCCAATGGCCATCGGAACACGGCAAAATAAAAAACCTCAACATATGTCATGTTACTCTTATTGGACAAAAAACCTAAAATCCTAAAAAGAAATCCTAAGGGTTTTAAAGAAGTAGTTCTGAGTTTAAAGTCCTCAGCTCGACTTTCCAAAAAGTATCCTTGTCAGTTATCCTTCTTGGATCGCCAGATGTTGACCCCTTGAGCACTATATGAGGTGGGCTCGTCGCTTTTGCGGATTAATATCCTTCCCTAGGAAACGACATTTATCCAAACCATTTATACAAAGCTCTTACCTCGGCTCACGTTTTAGGAACTAGTGAATTCTAAGAAAATTTAGTCCTAGGGACCCATTTTGATCGCATCCTCTATAATGTTGCTTCATTATGATCTCTCAAAACTCAACGTCTTCTTTAGATTGTGAAAGCTTAAACTACACAAATTGTTGCTCCCCTGGCCAGTAGAAGCAATCTCATGCATAGGACAATGAGATTTTAACAGAACTACGAGGAACTCTTTATTCACTACTTCTTTCAACTACTACATGTTTCCCTACACCCTCTAGATGAGACAGATTTGGGGCAGAATCTTCGGCACTAATAAAATTAATCTTACAAACCAACTCCGGGCTAAGATTCATACTCAGGTTCATATATAGGCTAACTTATGTTCAAAAAACCAAAAGATAGTAAAACATAAGCAAAAAAAAGGTAGTACCTTGCATTTACATTGTACCACGAATAATTCGAACCTTTTAATATATATTTTTTTTCCGGAGCCATCTTGGTGCTTTAAAGTTGTTGCCTCCACCACTTTTCCCATCGTAGATTCGTAGCTCCACATGTTGCTGGGTTATTTCCTCAGCGCCCATGAAAAATTACTTACTCGGATTATTGCTTCCCTGGTTTCTGCAAACAGAAGAAAAACAAGACGGACCGTAGACTGATTTTAACATGGTTTCCCATGATGCTATCAGACCTACGGATTAAACATACGGACATAAACAGAGACACACGAGGTTCCAGAACCAGGCTCGCTGGGAGTGAAACCAGCTATTCTAGAGTCTGGAATTTTCACAACTTACAGACAACCAGAGGGACTAAAAAACGTAAAAACGGACTATAAACAGAAAACTTGACATGAATAAAAAATTATTTATATATAAAATTGACCGTTGGTTCACCGGAAAATGGCGCCAAAAACTTGATGACGTAGATCAAGTGATAATAAAATACTTGACCACCATAAACCAATACTAGCAAGAGGACTAGGTCCATCATAGTATAGCTATAGCGAATCAAGGTCGATCCCACAGGGAACCAATTGTGGATCATTTATATATAAACAATTAACCATTCATGTCAAGGACACAAAGGCGGTCTACGACCAACGAAGGACAAGAAAGATAAAGGACACGACTCGACACAACACATAACGTAATTAACCTCCCCAATTATTATGTTATCGTTTGGATCTAAAGATTCTATATAATTAAGCTAGACTCGACAACTATTAATCCGATTCGTATTTCTTTTATATTGGCTACGGGAGTCATCCCCTAAACTAGATCTAGCTCCGGGTAGGCCATCCAGATCACTATGCTACATCACGTGACTTCACTTTTTAGGCCTCTATTTCATATGACTCACACGCTTACAAAACTAGGGATGCCGATATTAATCGTATTCCTCACATAGGCAACATTCCTTTGTTCGGGTGTATTTCGTAAGCGATCGCATCGCCTCCGTCCCATTAACACTAACTTTTTAGGTATCATGTTAATCTACGATGTACGTATAACTAGGTGTCGACAATTCTCCAAATACAGAACAGATCTAGATCTCGCTGAAAGTCCCGGAAGATGAATTCATGAGCCGACCTAGGAGCCCTATATTGGTATTTCCTAATAATACGCTAATTAAAACAGACGAGCAACGTAGCCGTAGCCATACCTACTAAGATAAGAAATCCTAGGTGGACAATCACACCATAAAGACGTGGCTAGATTGACGCGGCGAACAACTAAATGTTAGCGTTTCTACATATGTAACGGATAAAATAGAGACTAATAAAGCAATTATATAGATCTACTAAAAACCCGGTTGTCGATCATACCAAAGTCATCTATAGGTAACCGGATGACAGATCTGGGCATGTGGATCCTTATAGACAAGGAATCCCCACTGCCTCATATCGTATCCTTTGATCTACATCGTTCGGTGAAGAACGAACAACCTCAAATGATAAACAATAATTGGGGGCTTAATTACAAAGAACTAAGAACAAATAAATACAAGAACTTACATTATTGCAGAACTTGCATAAAAACTGCTCTAATAAAAACTGAGAACTTTATTATAAATTGTGTGTATTGTGGTGTAAAAGGCGTGTATTGTATGCCTTTATTTATAGGGGTTCAAGCTAATTAAGAGATATTCATCAAAATATCAAAACAAATAAGAGATAACTCTCGGCCGATCTTCACAATAAGATGAAAAATGCGCCCCAAGCACATTGGAGAGCCGCCGCATTTATCCATCCAAGTTTTGGATTGGCTTGCTTGCTCTTGTCATTCCTTACTCCTCTTTTTGTGCCTATCCGATCTTTATCTTGAATTTCTTTTGATTTATCTTGAGATTTAATTCTTCCATTTGTATTTATCCTCCAAAATTTATCTCAATCTACAAAATATATATTTATCCCAAAATAAATCATATTTAAATAAAACGGGTAAATATAATAAAAACGGATAAATACCAATGTATATAACAAAAACGGATAAACACCAAATTAAATCTTATAAATGGATAAATACCAAATTATATAATATAAATCACATAACATTAAATAATACATATAAACATGCGATTTATCACAAAATATATATTATTAGTCTCGATTTAAGGTCAACGTTGATGACTTTTACGGGTATAATTTGACCGTCATCACTCGGGAGCTAAGTTCTTTGAAAGAACAAGAGAGCTTTGCATTAACGATTAATAAAGTAACAATGTGTAGTAATTTCAGCTAGAATAGTGGGAGTGATATAAGGAAATGAATTTCGGATTCTATCCTTGAATATCACAGAAAATTTTATTTTTTTGTTTACAGATTCGTTGAAACAAATGGTTTCACTTTCAACTCGATATACTACAGTTGCCTTAAACAAAGTGAAGATGACATTTGTAGTACGAATCTGAGACTCGGACTTTTGTTTGATAAAGATAGAACCACTAAGAAAAGCTGAATAGGTATGTGTACCACATCTAAAACTATTAAAGGTAAAAGGTTTCCGTATTAAGATAAACGACCTTTCAATATCTATTAATTAGTGCATATATCCTAGAGATAAGACCTGACGACTGGCTAAGGGTGATTCCTATCTCCCAGTCTAGGAACACTATCTCAAAGGAACAATGACTAAGTTTCCTTTCAATCGGGAGAGGGTAATAGATTTGAAGGGGTAACATAGCTTGTTCATCATGACCTCCGGGGGTCTAGTGAGAGACACAAGCTAGTGGGAGTTTTTGAGTGGTGACATTTTAACTACTCTAAACGTGATTTAGTTTATCAAAAGAATATGAGGAGGAGTCTCTGATTTTTGTAGAGAAAAGAGTATTCCATGCTCAGAAATAGGCTATCGCATAGTCTTGGGACTGATGCTCGGCCTGCCTCCTAGTGGAATGTTTCTCACTGAGGAAGAAACTGTAGACTTGCCCTATATAGTTATTGATGTGCTGCTAAACTCGATTAAGATAATTGGTTGCAAAATAACGGTTAACATTATTATGTAAACCGAGAAGTCTACCTAGAAGATGCTAGTGAATTTATGGATAAGGAGTGAATTCGGTACACACCACTTCCGTAAATGTAGGCATTTAGCATTTAATGCTTGAAGGTAGGACTGGAGATTTTGCGCATACGTTCAGATTTTGACTGTTCGTGAAATGCCTTAATGAGACGAGCAAAGGTTGGTTATAAGATTCTTGAAATCAGAAAGTGACGGTTGAAATGTCACAAGGCTTCTGATAGAATCTATAAGTAGCAGCCTTAAACCTTGGATTACGGTTACCCAAAGGTAGTTACTATCTGATTTAATCAGACCACGTCCAACATCGGTTGTTGGTGATTGCACTGATAAATACTACTAGATCAGAATGTCAATCCACCCAAGACGCAGTGGGAGTATGGTTTAACCGTTGACCCATTGTGGTTTTGTGGACTTTACAGTCTGCTGGGGTGATTGATCACCTATGGCTCTTGGTGGGCTGTATAGGATTCTGATCGTAGAAGTTCGTTTGAAAGCCTTAACCCTGTAAATGGAGTTTTGGTACTCCAGTTCTGTTCAGCCTCTTGTAGAACCACCTGAGTGTCTCTGGCCCAGTAGGAGTAATTGGATCTACGCCGAAAAGAGTCGAATGAATAGGAAAGTTTAACTTTCAGCACAAAGCTGAGTGGTCTAGGGGTGATTCCTTAAAAAGTAGAGAGTTAGCCAGACCTTGAACTCTCTCACCACTCAGTCTTGCTAGATTTCATTAGAAAGCAAAAATAGGGGTGATTCCCTGAGACTTTCTTGCCGAAAAACGGATTCTGGATTCATTCGGAATATAAGGGCCTTGGTTAGAACAAATGGCAGGATGACTGCCGGGGCTTATATCCTTTGTGGATTTAAGAGAACCTCTCGATCATTTAAAGTCACATGTTTTAAAATATGTGGACTTGACCAAAATATTGATAAGTCTTTCGTAGACTGGATATCAATATTGGTAAAGTATTAGTGTTCATGAATGATAACACTGAAACGGTTGGAATCAACATGTGTGTGCTATCTAAAGTCGGAAACTGACATGCCAAGATTCTCTGGATGAGAGAATTTGACTATATTCTAAGAATATGATTCGGTCAAATTCACAAGAATGAGTCATTGGCTATCCCACCTATCTTATTTAATAAGATGATCATGCATATACGTATGCAACATTCATCGAGAGTAGTCCTACCCTACCTCTCAGGAATGATTCTCCAAATGTTTGGATAAAGAGAAAATGGGATAACGGGATAACGGTAAGTCATGTTATAACAAGTCAATATTAGTCAAATCTCGGATTCGAGCATTGAATAGCGGTTTAGTACATCCTCAAGTATCTTTGAAGAACGAGGAATAATGTTCTTGTATATTCGGGTGCAAACTTGAATATGATTGACTACACTGATTCTGACTTATAGTCAGATTAAGGATGATCGTTGGGACGATCTCGGGCTCAGTTTTTACTCATTGTGATGGAGCTATAGTCTGGAAAAATCCAGCACCGCCAATTTTACTTTAATTAATCGGATACTTAGCAGCTTTCAGAGTAGCTAGAGTGGCGATATAGCTCAGGAATTTCCTTCCTGATCTAGGAGTAATTCCAGGTCTGGTGAGCCGATATCACTTCATTGTGAAAACAGTGAAGAGATAGCTTAAAAGGATCTTCTCAGTCACTAGAGGTCAAAGGCATATTGAGAGAGAGTACCGCCTGATTAGATGGACCGGCGACGTTTCGATCCTAAAGATCGTCTCGAGTCGACAACCTAACTAATCAGTGTACCAAGTCGAGTGCTTGGAGGGTACGGCATTGATGGATATGTCTCATATGCTTTTAGAGCAAGTGGGATAGTGTTGTGAATAAGATGAGAATGGGTGTGCTCTAAAACAATTATAACTTGTTATTTCGTGCAAGTGGGAGATTGTTAGGTATAGTGCCCGAAAGACAATTTGTGTAATTGTTTTTGGTGACAGAATTTATCTCACGTCATTACTTGCTTTGTGCTTGTAAGTAATACACTACTGCAAACCCTAAGTATATCGGTATGTAACCGCGTAACTCAGTGTATGGCATGCACGTGAGGATTGAGTTAGTGGTGATATACTTAAACTGTTAGTCCGTGGTCAACTTAATCAGAGTTTAGGGTCTCTTGATTAAAACACCAATAATGCGCCCAGAACACATTAGGGTGTGATAGTCTTATCTGGACTTTTGGTAGAGAGTACCTACGTGGGGCATTTATATATGATGGCATTCATATAGGACTGGACCGATTTAATATGAATTTCTCGATATAATTCCATAATCGAGGAATCTTATTAAATCATTAGATGATCATATATGGATCAACCTTAATCCTGAGGTGATCATAGGGTGCTGCTTGTCTCGGGGTAGTGTTTGATGTGTTAGTTACGGTTCACTTAAATATGTGTTCCAAGCCACTTCTCATTGGCACTATCTCCCGATGAGTGAGTAGTTCGATTTTCACGTACATGGAATCCATTCCTTCCCCGCGGGAAGTAGAGAGACATCCCTTATTTGTTAGCCCTAAGAAAGTGATCGATCCCGGGAGTTCATATTTGACTAATTAGCCACTAGTCGGATATGTGCACTAATTGATCATCGGTGAGTTAATGGTAAATAAGGATAAGATATTCGATTCGGGTTCACGGAGACTTCCCACTCATAATGGACGATCCTATGGAGGTTTATCCGTATGTAGTGATTATATCAATGGACGCTTATTCACTCTATGTTGAGTATAAGTATACATCTATAATCGGTAGAGTTCGGTTTCGGGTTTATGGTGGTGTAATCCCGGAATTAATAATTAATATACTTATTATGTTCGATGAATAATTAATTATTGGAGCTACGGTTATAGGTCCATGGTCCCCGATGTGGCTTCGTAATTCGGACTAATAATCTTGTTATTTGGGTCTCAGTGATAATTAATTGGCTGGGCTAATTAATTGATATGCGTGGATATTATTTAGTTGGGCTAAATAATATAATACACATAAAAGACATTTTGTGTGGGCTTATTAACCGTAAGTGTGGCACCATTTTTAGTCTTCATTTAGCACAAGAATTAATTTTCTTGTGTTATGGAAAATAAAAGATATTCTTGTTATATGATTGGTTGGATGACTTGTTATTTCGTCATTAAATGGTATATTTATTGATAGGTAAAAAAATTTAGTGACGAAATTCGATTTCCCCTCATTATTGATGGCAAATACACTCATTACTGAAATAAAATATAAAATAAAATTTTTCCCCTCATAATTTCACAAAAATTATCCTAAAATCTATTAAAAATTAATAAACATCCCTCAAAATACGTAAGATATCATTATCATTTCCAAAATCCCCTCTTAAAAAAAATAATTTCCCAAACCCTAAATGGCGCAATACAACCCCGAATCTTTCCTCCTTTCTTTACTCCACCTCCACCTCCGCCATCGCTATTTCCGTCATGAGCATCACTTACCCTCGCATTAAAAAACACACCAATTTCCACCGGTGGAGGGGTCGAATTGTTGGAACCATTTGTGGGTCCTATACCATATGTATCCGTGAATGTACTTTTTTTGAGGAACCGTGAATGTAATTTGTATCGCAAAATTAGCGAGCCAACAAAGGAAAGGTGTGATGTTCTCTTTGTGTCCCCGCAACGTGATGAATATTAAGGTGGATGTTAAGAAGCGAAGAAAGGTGAGTGAGATTGCGGGTCAAGATCGAATCGGGTCGTTGAGATGCCGGTGGGGCGATTGAGTTAAACCTAAGCCGGTTGATGTGTGGGCTAAGCATTTTGACACCATCACTTGTTTTCGTGTAGAAATTTCGAACTCTTGCTACTTTTACCTTTTAAATACAACAAGGTACGAAATTCAAGAGTTCTTGCCAATTTTTACCTATTAATTTGATACTTTTACTAGAAGAGATACCACAGATTGAGAAGTACTACATAGAAGAGTAATATTCATTTGACCTTAGGAAATGGACAAAGAGGAGCACAAGGTATACAGAGAAGAGTTCCCGGACGACGGCAAAATTGAAGCGTATGTGGAAACTCATCGTGCCAAAGATGACATGTATGGTGCCAATCATGAAGTCGTTAAGGTGTTGTAAAGCTTTAAGTAAATGCGTGTTTTGCGTATCCCGTGTGGGGCTTGTGCATTAGTGATTACCTAATAATCATTTTTATCTTAGATGCCACTTGAATAACCATACAACAGAAGCAAGTGGACATATACTATACGGTTCGACAAGTGTACAAAGTAATAGGTTGCTTTAGGTGTCTTGAATCGGTTTGATGGTAAGGGAATGCTCTTCTACAGTTCAATTCCTAGATATATTCGTACATTTTTCTACATTCCATTTCAAAAACATGATATCTGCAATGGTATGAAATCGATGAAACTGTCGGGATTTCGTAATGTTGTTGTTTTAAAGTGTTCAAATAGAAACACCAACTCGTGATTTTGGTGTCGAAAAATAGAATAAAGATGTCATGATAGTGTACCGGAAGTAGTCGAATTTTGGAATGGCACTCGATAAGGCTCTTGTTTAAGCTCAATTGATTGATAGGCTTTCTTCTTTGCTTTTGAGTCTTGATCCTTTACTTTGAAGTATTTTAGTTTTCTTGGTTACGCTTCGTCGAGAATGGAATGGGATTGACCATTTGAGAATTGATAAGTTTTACTTGCTTATTAGGAGATTCATTAATGTTCTTTTTCGTTTGATGGGGAATTTTAAGTGGGATTTTGTCCACCTGAAGAACTCGTGTTGAGGTTTTTGAGGGTAAGGCCTTGATGTGTGAGGATAAAACGTCCGGAAATGGTGTGATTATCACATTGTATTTTTTTTTCTTGATGAATTGAAAGGATTTAGTGTCCCTCTTTTGAATAAAGTGGTGGTGGATTGTTTGTTTAAGCCTTTTATCAATGTAATGAAAAGTTCTTCGTATAAGGTCTTGATTGGGAAAGTAAAGAGTAATGTTTTTTATGTCTTCAGGAGCATGAGAATGGGGCTGCTGGAGAGGAAATCTAATGGGATTGATCTTGCTGATCTTGGGAAAGGAGAGGCCATGTTGGGGATAATTACAAAAAATATGAAATTTTCTTTGCTTGCTCTATGAAGCGGGTTCGGTATTAGATTGCGTTCAAGGAAACAAGAAAATCATTTTTGAATTGCACGAGTCGTTTCTGATGCTTGAGAAGGAACTGGACAAATCGGGGATATATATCGTATCGATAACTGAGGTTGCTCGGGGTGTTGAATCTGTTGATTTAGATGAAGTGGATGTGCCTCAGTTGATCCCTATTAATACCAATCTGGGTAAAGAACCAGGTTTAGTGCAAGTGACTGCTGAGTCTTTGTTTGAAGAAGTAGGTGGTTAGAAGATGAAGGCGTCGAAGTCGAAGAAGGAGAAGAAGAAGAAGAAGAAGAAGGCAAAGAAAATGACTGATATGAAGATCAAGAAAAGGGAAGAAATGGGATATAGGAGAATGGACTTTCTTTTGACAATAATGGGAATGTTGCAGCTGCGGATATCATGGAAAATGACAACTCTATTGATGGAAATGGGGCTCCTGCTGCTATGTGACTGGTGATCCATCCAGTTTTGATGCTATTGGGGCCTGTGATTCATCCAATTCTGTTGAAACTGAAGTGGTATTCAATGAGGACGTGATTTCTAACCTTCAGTTGGAATTCGAGAAATGGGCTTTGATGAGAATGGTGCACAAACTCATGAGCCTCCTTCGGTTATTTCCCAAAAGAAACAGGAGAGGAAAAAATATAGATAAAAAGCGTGACGTAGCCTTACTCAGTATGACTAAGTCAATAATGTCTTAAAGATATCATCTGACAAATAGACTCCGATGAGCCCAGAAACAACGGTTGAGATTGAAAACAGCTCGATTTGTTTAGATAAAATGGTACAAGATTATATCGAAGAAAATGCATATGATCAAAATCCATCTCAGAAAATTGGATGCAACGGCAATGGAAGCTCTGATATGATGAAATAGATCTTCCATATGAAGATTCTGTGACCAAGTGTAAATCTTCCTCTAGTTATTCCATAGAAATACTTAAGGTAACATTCTTTTTTTTCTAATCGAAAATGTTAATTCCACGATAAAATCACACAACATACTTTTATCTAGTTTAATCAATCAGTATAGATCTTACTTACTTTTTTTGTGTAGCTAGCTCTGCATTTTTTTTTCATTTTTAGTAAGGCTTGTTAGAAATATTGTAAAGATTTAGAATAAAATTGCTGACATCTTTCAAAAGTACAAGAATGATCCTAAGTACTGGGATATGATCTCGTCCCAGTGTCTACAACGTATATATGAATGGTATGGGTACCTGTTCATACTTTGTAACACACATACTCTGTCTAAATATTTAATGATAAGTCTTACTAAATGGTAGCAGCTATACATGGAAGATCTACGCAAAGTCGCAAACAAGGTTTCGAATATGGGATGTATATATAGCTTCTGGAGAGGACTGAACAATACGCAGAAGCAAGCAAAGCTACGATACATCCAGACGTTCTGCAATCTTCAATATCTAAGCTTGGTAATCAATGTACGTAATATGGGATCTTTGAATACTTGAGATTGAGTCTTAAAAATTTAAAAGAAACTAATTCTTTTTGCAGGTGAAGGGTGTACCGGTTAAAACGGATGAAACTCCAAATCAAGAGACAGGAAAAAAACTAAGGTGCTGCTGGAGAAAGCTAGGCCACTGCCCCTAAAGAGGCACGCTCCTAACTTATGCCGTCCACTCTTTTTATGTAGGAGAGCCTTGTAACACATCCCACATTAAGCTGCTAGCCTAATCGGTAATTGTTTGGGACCGTGAATGTTATACCCGTTAACTTCACTTCGCTTTGTGGAAAGGCTCTACCGTGGAAGAAAGATGATATAGGCGATTATTTGGCTGAATCTATGCGAGATTCACAACCAATTTTCATGAAATAGATTGCTAAAATCTGAAAATGCAAGTATCGTGTTTATATCCAAATATGTTTCTTTATGTTCTATGTACTTTTTTCTTGACAATTAGTACTTGTGTTTATTATGTATCTCTCTATGAACTATGAAGTTATGGTGGTGTTATGAACTCGAATCGGTGGTGGTAGCTATTTCATTCCTCTTATTTCATTAGTTGTGGTTGAGATGGTCCAAAGAATACCACATATAATGGTGGATGGTAATGGCGTGTTGACATTGGCTTATCAAAAAAATAGGTGGAGCACAATCAAGGTTATGATGTGATTACATATTAAGATTCATCGTCCTTGTCTTTTGCTAGCTCGATTATATAGTCATTTATACCCCCTAGGTCATTACATTAATCGTATTGAAGTTTCCCTGGAAATATGCTACAAGTTGTTATTGTATAATGGTCTTCAAATGCAGGCTGTGGAACAAAATTCATCCCCTAGGATCGAAATGGTATGAGGAGCTATATGCTTCGGTTTTCGAAAATTGTATGAGATCATATGAGGAGGTAAGTTTTTTAATTCTACCATTGGTATTCAACAGCCTATCATTATATTGAAAAGATTTTTATTAGACATCATGCGTGTTCTGTTTTAAGATTTTTATTAGACATCATGCGTGTTCTGGTTGGATTACACATTCTTATATTTTTATTTTGAAGTGTGAGTTTGTTCCTATTTTATTTACTTTCTACGTGCACATATATATGTATAGATAGATAGATAGATGTGTGGTAATAATGGTTCGAGATTAATCTCTCGGGGTATTAACTTGTGCATGTACTCTTAGAGATATAATAAGTTACCTATGTTTATTAGAACCATAATTGCGTTCTTTGTCCCGATGAATTATTTGTTGAAAGTTTGGTTGATTAAGATAGAAATAATGTGTTCTTAACTATTTATTCATATTTTAAATGCAGCCTTTTGAATGGTTTTGGGGATTTTAGAAGACTTGTGCGGTAGGATCGGTAACTCATCATATCCTACAAGGATTGTAGTATGTAGGTATATTTTGGTTTGTATTTTGGAGTAACAGACAAAGATGTATGTTACTCAAAGACGTGATATTAGGAAATTGTGTAATTATGTATCTACATGTAGTTTTGCTTTTGGAACAAAGTCTTTTTTGTATATTTTGATAATATAATGATAATGTTCTTACATGTGGATGTAGGTTATATTTATGTGATTCATTACGGTTATATTGAATAACAATGTCTCGCTTAAAAAGTAACAATATTATATTCAAATTAGCAAATAATAAGGGTCAAATTGGAGTAAAATTTTGTCAATAAAAGTACTTTTTATGACGGTATATTTAGTCATTAAATGTATTTTAGTAATAATAACGAAACCAATTTGATAAGGGGTTATGCTTATTAATGAGAGTAATTCCCGTCAATATCATAACATAAAGTAAAGGGAAATTGAGGCAATAATGAGGGGCAAATAATATAATAATAAGGAAGTTTACTGTAATTATGAATAATTTTTAATGACGGTATAATTCTGTTATTGAATGTCATTCCTTTTTAATAACAGGATATATTTACTGTTATTATTTACTTTTACCAGCGGAAGCTATAATAAGGGGCGATGAGGGTAGATTTCCCCTTATAAAACACCTTTAATGACAGGAATCAATCATTTAATGAGGATGATTACCCTTATAAAAAACAACTTTTCTTGTAGTGTTATTTGATTTTCTATTGGTCAATACATGTCACAATTAGTCATTAAGGAAAATATCTTTTTATTTTGTTTAATTATTTATTTATTTAATTAATTAAAACTTGGAGACCAAGGATTTACTCTCCTATAAAAGGAGAGTTATTCCAAGGGTAATTGGCAATGAAAAAATTCGACCACCACACTTGTAAAAGAGAGAAAAAATTGTTTTTCTTGTCTAGGGTTTTTAGAGGAAGAAAAACTGGTGTTGCATATCAAGGAGGTTCATGTATGAAGAAGGGTGTCCCCTAACTGCCGTTTGGAGAACACATCGGAAGATCAAGGCGTCTCTTCCCGATATTGGTAACATGATCTTATCCCCATTGTAGTTTAAGTCCTTTAATTATGCATTGTGTTGTATAAGTCGTGATCCATCCGCTGCGCGTAGATCTAACTCGTTTAGATCTAAGAACCTGCATCCTTCAGGGTTTACTATTTTAGAAAATGCTACTGATCCAATTTATCGATGATCAGACATCCAAACGAACTTTGATCCCAGCAAGCCGCCGATCCAACTGCTGCATCTGTTTATAACAGTGGCGCAGCTGTGTCTTCCGGGAGCCGATCGGGCATCGAGACAAAACCCGATCGACCCGAAATTTTTAGGGCTTGTTCATTACTCCATGTTGGTAAATCTGAATGGTCGGATCTATGTTTCAACGTTCCAAAATCTTCCAAAAATTCGACGAACTCACAAATAGTGTTTTTACGGTCGCTCGTGCTTTTCTCGTTACGGCGTAGTAACTTTATTGCGCAATCGATATCGAGATGGACTCCGATCGACACCAAATATTCAGGGACTTGATCAACAACTTTTATTCTTCATTCTGACCGGAGGGATTGTCGTTTCAACGGCTCAATCTCCGGGAATAAATAAAAAAAGAACAGAGACAAAACGGATCTACTTCAAGGAAACTAAAATTACAAAAATTCCTATACTTATATAAACGAATTTATATGAGTTTACAATAGATCAAATGGGTAAACAATACCAACCTCAATCCATCTCTTCTCCCACAACATATCAAAGCATTCATCATCATGATTTTTGAATTTAGAAGAAAAAAAACGAAAAAACAATGCAATCTAAACATGCAATTTCCACTCTTAGATCTATCTATTATATATTTTAATTTATAGATCGAAGGCTCTGGTAGCACTTTTTGGATGTAATAACGCCGGACGGATCTAGATCCGCCTGATTATGCAGCGGAATAACAAGGATCATGATCAATGTTAATTAAAGCATATAAAATAAATAGATCTAAACTACAAGAAGGTTAGATCCACTTACCAATCAAAAGATTAGATCCACAGATTGAGAAGCCGAGATCCAAATAGTTGAGATGCCACAGTCTTCCGATGTGTATCTCTAAGCAACAACCGGTGGATGTTGATCATTGATTCTTGACCTCCTCGATATGCTACCCCGAAAATCCTGAAGATTTTCCCAACTAAACCCTAAGCTTGGCAAAAAAATCCAATCTATTTTGTGTGTATATGCATGTATTATGTTATAATAAAAGGCTTAGGAGAACTCTCTTTATATAGGAAAAAAAATCCTTGCCCACCAAGGATTTAATAATTAATTAAATAACCAATCATAATAATCCTTTATTAAATAAAAGATAAATCTAATATATTCTAAAACTAATTTAGATATATATAATAGATAATATCTAATATCTCCCGATTAATTATTTAACAAATAAACAATTAATCATGACGTGTAATTATCCAAGAAAACTAATTTCTTTCTAATTACAACATGTATACCACGCCAATCACCCCTAAAATTAGGGTTTCACACGCCACACTCAATTATGGACCGAGTCCATGAAAAATGTCTTTTCCATGTATTTAATTATTTGCCCACTAAATAATTATTCGTACATCAATTAAATAGGCCAACTACTTAATTATTATTGAGGCCCAACGTCAAGAAACATATGCATGTTAGGAGCCACATCGGGGACCATGGACCTATAACCAGTAGCTACAATAAATTAAATAAAATTATTCATCGAACAGAACAATTCTTATTCAATCTATTAATTCTGGGATTACTCCACCATAAACCCGAAATTGAACTCTATCGATTATAGATATATACTTACACTCTAATCACTGAGTCGATAAGCGTCCATTGATATAATCATTACATACGGATAAATCCTCCATAGACTGTTCGTTTTGATTCGGGATATCTCCGTAAACCCTTCTCCAAAAAATCTTATCCTTATTTACCATTAACCCCCTAGTGATCAAGTAGTTCATAACTAATATAATATGAACTGGGCCCATCGATCAGTTTCTAGGATTAACAAATAAGGGAACTGTCTATCTACTTTCTGCAGGAAGGAATGGATTCCAAATCTGTGAAGTCACAGACTACTCACTCATTCCAGAATAGTGCCAACAAGAAGTGTTTAGATCACATGTATCCAAGTGATCCTTAACTAACACATCAAACCCTACTTTGAACCAAGCAGTAAATTGTGATCACGTCAGGATTGAGATTAATCCATATATGATCATCTTGTGATTCGATAAGATTTCTCGATCACGGAATTATATCAATAATTCAAATCAAATCAGTCCAGTCCTATATGATAGACATCATATATAAATGCCCCACTAGGTACCCTATACCAACGGTCCGGATAAGACGGTCACACCGTAAAGTGTTCTGGACGCATTATTGGTATATTAATCATGAGACCCATACTCTGGTTAAATTCACCACGAAATAACTATTTTTAAGCATATCATCACTAACTCAATCCTTGTGTGTATGCCATACACTGAGTTATGTGATTACATACCGATATACTTAGGGTTTTCAACCGTGTATTAATATAAGCATAAATGCAAATATTAAGATGAATTATAAATACTGTCAAAAACAATTACAGATATTGTCTTTCGGGCATTACACCTAACACACATATGCTTGCTTAGTAACTTTAACAGAACCACAATTATTCAACCATTGAAATTTATATGGTTGGAGTTGTTTAATGGTGTGAATGCCCATCTTTTTAACAACCTCATCACTGATTGCATTCGTACAGCTTCCCGAGTCAATAATCATCATGCATAATTAACCTTCAATAAGGCAGTTTGGAAAATATTCTCAGGTTGAACCTCATTATTGTCCAACTGTGTTACCGCACCTATTACCTTTTTTGCGACGAACATAGCACCGTCATCAAATTGAATTCCTTGAACATCCTCCTCATTATCTCCAACTGGTTCTTGTTTATCGTGTGATTGCTCATTTTAGTTTTCCGAAGCTGGATGATACATACCATCTCCAGATGAAACATTACCCCTTTTGTTAACATATTCGCTAGCCTTGTGTCCCAATCATTGACACTTGTAACAACGCATGGCATTGTCAGAAGAAAATATAGATTTACCCTTGTCAGATTCCTTAGCTCTTAGGGCATGGAAAGATCGATCATTTGAAAATAGGGGAGGGGTATATTTAACAACAGAGTTTTTGGAAGGAAACTTACCTCCGTCGCATTTGGATTGGAAAGATGTAGACTTAGATGGGGTGTTACCTAAACAGCTCTTAAAAAATTGTGACTTTCTTTTCTTGAGCTGCTTCTCCTTAGTTAAGGCCGCATGTCCCATCGCACCGCAATTCATCATTTCAACCGGATCAGCTATCTCAGCTCGTAATACTCCTAAGAATCTAGCCATGGATTGTTCCTCGGACTCTTCGGTATCCGTTCGGATTAGGCCATTTCCAATTCATCTTGATATGCTTGGACATATTTTTTACCTTGTTGTAATGTTTGCGAATGCCTTACTTGATCTCATTGATATGATTCGAGAGCCCACTTACGGTGCATTTCAACCTTAAGGACCTCCCAAGTAGAAATCACTTGTTGCCTCAATTTCCTGCGCTTTTCATTAGTTTTGTGGAACCATAGAATAGGTCATTCCTCAAATTCACTAGTAGCAAGATAAACTTTGGTACGTTTAGAATATGTATGACAATTAAAAATTTGTTCAACTTTAACTACCCAAGCAAAATATTCATTGGGATTAGAGTTGCCTTTAAATGCCGGAATTTATTTTTAATACCTCTCAGAGTTTCCCATGGTGCTTCAACAGTCTCCTCTTCGTTATCTTCGATCTCATTATCTTGCTCGGAGTGTTCTTTAGGTGGAGTTTCATCCCGGTTTCGTTGGCCACCTCGTGGGATTCGTAGCTGCTTAAATTGTTCAGCTATCTCATCGGCCACAGCTTGTTGTATGCATTCAACTTGTTGTTCATACATGGTTTTAAGAGCTTGTGCCTGAGCTTGGAGCCTTTTTTTTCTAACTCTTCAATTGGATTTCAAGAAATTTTGTTCTCTCAAAGAATGTGTTTGTATTGCTCAAAGTCAGAGAAATAAAGCAGGACAAGATCAAAGTGTTCAACAATCCTCACGTTATTCTAAAGTACAAGAACTTCGATACGGTAATCCAAGAGTATTGAAAACCAATTGGACAAACACAAAGTCGTGAAGTGTGTTGGAAAAAAATTGGGTGGGAGAAAGAGCTTTGGATGCTCGTGCAGAAGATATTGTTCTTCAAATATACCTGATTTCCTTGTGCACCCCTATCGACCAAAACGATAAATAAGGCATGACGGTGCAAACAGAAAGCAAAGTAGACACCAGAATGCCCTTGTACAAGGAATCAAAAATCACATTGTTAACTTCTCTGTGGTACAAAAAAAATGTTCACAATTTTCATTGAAGTAACGACATGATATCGACCAGAAAGTTAAATAAGACACGTCGGCGCAAACAGCATGCAAAACGGACACCCGAATGGCCTTGTATAAGGAATCAAAAATCACACCGGTAAGTACTCAATAGGTATGAAAAAGTATAAAAAAAAGGTTTGTAATTTTATTGGAAGTAACGATGTGATATCGAGCAGAAAGTTAAATAAGACACGTCGGCGCAAACAGCACGCAAAACGACACCCGAATGGCCTTGTATTGGGAATCAAAAATCACACCGTTAAGTACTCTATGGGTATGAAAAAAATACGAAAAAAAATAAGGTTGTTATTTTTTTCGAAGTAACGATGTGATATCGACCATAACGTTAAATAAGGCACAGCGGCGCAAACGGCATGCGAAACGGACTCCCGAATGGCCTAGTACAAGAAATCAAAAATCACACCATTAAGTACTCTTTGGGTAAAAAAATAAGAAAAAAAGTTTGTAATTTTCTTCGAAGTAACAATGTGATATCGACAAGAACGTTAAATAAGGCACGTCGGCGCAAACGGCAAGCAAAACGGACAACCGAATGGCCTAGTACAAGGAATTAAAAATCACACTATTAAGTAATCTATGGGTACAAAAAAATAGTACGAAAAAAGGGTTTGTACTTTTCCTTGAAGTAACAATGTGATATCGACCGGATTGTTAAATAAGGCACGTCGGTGCAAACGGCATGCCAGATGGACACCTAAATGTCCATGAACAAGGAATTAAAAATCATGCCATTATGTACTCCGTGGGTACAAAAAAAGTACAATTTTTTTTTAATTTTTTTAAAGTAATGATGTGATATCGACCAGAACAATAAATAAGGCACGGCGGCGGAAAAAACATGCAAAACGGGCACACAAAGTCCCTTGTACAAGGAATAAAAAATCACACCGTTATGTACTATATAGGTATGGGAAAAATACAAAATAAAAGGTTGTAATTTTCTTAGAATTAACGATGTGATATCGGCCCAAACGTTAAATAAGGCACGGCGGCGCAAACGGTATGCAAAACGGACACCTGAATGCCCTTGTACATGTAATCAAAAATCACACTGTTAAGTACTCTGTGGGTTCAAAAAAAGTACGAAAAAAGGTTTGTAAGTTTCTTTGATGTAACGATGTGATATCGACCAGAAAGTTAAATAAGACATGTCGGAACAAACGGCTTGCAAAACGGACACCTGAATGGCCTTGTACAAGGAATCAAAAATAAAACCGTTATGTACTCTATGGGTATGAAAAAAGAACGAAAAACAAGGTTCGTAATTTTCTTAGAAGTAACGTTGTGATATCAACCAGAAAGTTAAATAAGACACGTCGGCGCAAACGGCATGCAAAACGGACTCCCGAATGGCCTTGTACAAGGAAACAAAAATCACACCGTTAAGTACTTTGTGGGTATGAAAAATGTACAAAAAATAAGGTTGTGGTTTTCTTCGAAGTAACGATGTGATATCGACCAGAACGTTAAATAAGGCATGGCGGCGCAAACGGCATGCGAAATGGACACCCGAATGGCCTTGTACAAGGAATAAAAAATCACACCGTTAAGTACTTTGTGGGTAAAAATAAAATGAAAAAAAGTTTTTAATTTTCTTCAAAGAAACAATGTGTTATCGACTAACGTTAAATAAGACACATCGGAGGCACCCGAATGGGCTTGTACAAGGAATAAAAAATCACAAACGGCATGCGAAACGGACCCCCGAATGGCTTTGTATAAGGAATAAAAAATCACACTGGTAAGTACTTAGTGGGTATGAAAAAAGTATGAAAAATAAGGTTGTGATTTTCTTCGAAGTAATGATGTGATATTGACCAAAACGTTAAATAAGGCAAGGAGGCGCAAACGGCAAGCGAAATGGACATCAGATTCGCCTTGTACAAGAAAAAAATCACACCATTAAGTAATCGGTGGGTACAAAAAAAAGTATGTGAAAAAAGTTTGAAATTTTCTTTGAAGTACTGATGTGATATCGACCTGAACGATAAATAAGGCATGGAGGCGCAAATGGCAAGCAAAACGGACATCAGAATGGCCATTTTCAAGGAATTAAAAATCACACCGTTAAGTACTCTACGGGTACAAAAAAAAGTACGAAAAAAAAGGTTTGTAATTTTCTTTGAAGTAACGAAATGATATCGACCACATTGTTAAATATGACACGCCAGCGCAATCGGCATACGAAACGGATACCAGAATGGCCTTGTACAAGGAATGAAAAATCACACCATTAAGTACTTTGTGGGTACAAAAAAAGGTTTTTAATTGTGTTTAAAGTAACGATGTGATATCGACCAGAATAATAAATATCGCACGGCGGTGCAAAAAACATGCAAAACGGTCACACAAATTCCCTTGTAAAGGGAATCATAAATCACACCGTTAAGTACTATATAGGTACGGAAAAATTACAAAATAAAAGGTTGTAATTTTCTTCAAAGTAACGATGTGATATCGACTAGAACGTTAAATATGGAATGGCGGTGCCAATGGCCTTCAAAACGGACACCTGAATGGCCTTGTACAAGGAATCAAAACGGACACTAGAATTGCCTTATACAAGGAATAAAAAAAATACACCGTTAAGTACTCTGTGGGTATGAAAAAAGTACAATTTTTTTTTAAATTTTGTTTGAAATAACGATGTGATATCGACCTGAACGATAAATAAGGTACATCGGCGCAAAAAACTTGTGAAACGGACACAAGAATTGCCGTGTGGAAGGAATCAAAAATCACACAGTTATGTACTCTGTGGGTAAGAAAAAGTACAAAATAGGTCGCAATGTTCTTTGAAGTAACGCTGTGATATCGACCAGAACGTTAAATAAGGTACGGCAGTGCAAACGGCATGTGAAACGGACACCCGAATGGCCTTGTACAAGAAATCAAAAAACAAACGTTAAGTAATCCGTTCAAAAAAATGTACGAAAAAAAAGTATGTAATTTTCTTTGAAGTATTGATGTGATATTGACCAAAACGACAAATAAGGCACGGCGGCACAAACGGCAAGCAAAACGGAGACCAGTATGGCCTTGTACAAGGTATAAAAATCACACCATTAAGTACTCTGTGGGTACAAAAAAAAGTATGAAAAAAAGGTTTGTAATTATCTTTGAAGTAACGATGTGATATCGACCACAACGATAAATAAGGCACGGCGGTGCAAGCGGCAGGCAAAACGGACACTAGAATGCCTTTGTACAAGTAATCAAAAATCACACTGTTAAGTACTCTATGGGTAGAAAAAATTGTACGAAAAAAGTGGTAATTTTCTTTGAAGTAACAATGTGATATCGACCAGAAAGTTAAATAAGACACGTCGGTACAAACGTCATGCAAAACAAACACTCGAATGGCCGTGTACAAGGAATAAAAAATCACACCGTTAAGTAATCTATGTGTATGAAAAAAGCATGAAAAATAAGGTTGTGATTTTCTTCGACGTAACGATGTGATATCGACCAGAACATTAAATAAGGCATGACGGCGCAAACGGCATACGAAACGGACACCAGAATGGCCTTGTACAAGGAATCAAAAATCACACCGTTAAGTACTCTGTGGGTAAAAAAAATATGAAAAAAAGTTTGTAATTTTCTTCGAAGCAACAATGTGATATCAACCAAAACGTTAAATAAGGCACGTCGGCGCAAACGGCATGCGAAACGGACACCCGAATGGCCATTGTACAAGGAATCAAAAATCACACTATTAAGTACTTTGTGGGTACGAAAAAACAATGAAAAATAAGGTTGTGATTTTGTTCGAAGTGAGGATGTGATGTCGACCAGAACGTTAAATAAGGCACAGCTGCGCAAACGGACACCAGAATCACCTTGTACAAGGAATCAAAAATCACACTAATAAGTAATCAGTGGGTACACAAAAAGTACGAAAAAAAGTTTGTAATTTTCTTTGATGTACAGATGTGATATCGACCAAAACGATAAATAAGGCACGGCGGCGCAAACGGCAAGCAAAACGGACATCACAATGGCCTTGTACAAGGGATAAAAATCACACCGTTAAGTAGTCTGTGGGTACATAAAAAGTACGAACAAAAGGTTTGTAATTTTCCTTGAAGTTACAATGTGATATCCACCAGATTGTTAATTAAGGCACGGCGGGGCAAACGGCATGCGAAACGGACACCTGAATGGCCTTGTACAAGGAATCAAAAATCACACCGTTAAGTAATCGGTGGGTACAAAAAAAGTACGAAAAAAATGTTTGTAATTTTCTTTGAAGTACTGATGTGATATCTACCAGAATGATAAGTAAGGCACGGTGGCACAAATGGCTAGAAAAACATAGACCAGAATGGCCTTCTACAAGGTATCTAAAATCACACAGTTAAGTACTCTTTGGGTACAAAAAAAATACGAAAAAAAGGTTTGTAATTATCTTTGAAGTAATGATGTGATATCGACCAAAACGATAAATAAGGCACGGCGGCGCAAACGGCAAGCAAAACGGACTCTCGAATGCCTTTGTACAAGTAATCAAAAATCACATTGTTAAGTACTCTGTGGCTACAAAAAAAGTACGTAAAAAAGGTTTGTTGTTTTCTTTGAAGTAACGATGTGATATCGACTAGAAAATTAAATAAGATACGTCGGTGCAAATGGCATGCAATACGGACACCCGAATGGCCCTGTACAAGGAATCAAAAATCACACCGTTATGTACTCAATGGGTACCAAAAATTACGAAAAAAAACGTTTGGAATTTTCTTTGAAGTAACGATGTGATATCGACCAGAAAGTTAAATAAGACACGTCCGTGCAAACTGGATGCAAAACGGACACCCGAATGGCCTTGTACCAGGAATAAAAAATCTCACTGTTATGTACTCTATGGGTATGAAAAAAGGACGAGAAAAATGGTTTGTAATTTTCTTGGAAGTGACAATGTGATATCCACTAGAAAGTTAAATAAGACACGTCGGCGCAAACGGCATGCAAAATGGACACCCGAATGGCCTTGTACAAGGTATCAAAAATCACACCGTTAAGTACTATATGGGTACAAAATGTATGAAAAAAAGGTTTGTAATTTTCTTTGAAGTAATGATGTGATATAGACCAAAACGATAAATAACGCACGGCGGCGCAAACGACAAGAAAAATGGACACTAGAATGCCCTTGTACAAGTAATCAAAAATCACACTATTATGTCCTGTGGGTACAAAAAAAAGTATGAAAAAAAGGTTTGTAATTTTCTTTGATGTAACGATGTGTTATCGACTAGAAAGTTAAATAAGACAAGTCGGCGCAAACGGCATGCCAAACGGACACCCAAATGGCCTTGTACAAGGAATGAAAAATCACACTGTTATGTACTCTACGGGTACAAAAAAGTACAAAAAAAACGTTTGTACTTTTCTATGAATTAAGTAACGACGTGATATCGACCAGAAAGTTAAATAAGAAACGTCGGCGCAAAGGTCATGCAAAATGGAATGTCCTTTACAAAGAATCAAAAATCATACCATTATGTACTTGGATACATGAAAAAAAATTTTTTTTAAAGTAACGATGTGATATCGAGAAAGTTAAATAAGACACGTCGGCTCAAACGGCATGCAAAACGGACACCCGAATGGCCTTGTACAAGGAATCCAAATTCACACCGTTAATTAATCTATGGGTATGAAAAAAGTACAAGAAATAAGGTTGTGATTTTCTCCGACGTAACGATGTGATATCGACCAGAACGTTAAATAAGGCACGGCGGCGCAAACGGCATGCGAAACGGACACCCGAATAGCCTTGTACAAGGAATCAAGAATCACACAGTTAAGTACTCTGTGGATAAAAAAAATATGGAAAAAAGTTAGTAATTTCCTTCGAAGTAACAATGTGATATCAACCAGAACGTGAAATAAGGCACGTCGGTGCAAACGGCATGCAAAACAGACACCCGAATGGCCATGTATAAGGAATCAAAAATCACACTATTAAGTACTTTGAGGGTATGAAAAAACAATGAAAAATAAGGTAGTTATTTTCTTCGAAGTGATGATGTGATGTCGACCAGAACGTTAAATAAGACACGGAAAACGGCAAGCGAAACGGACACCAGAATCACCTTGTACAAGGAATCAAACATCACACCAATACGTAATCGGTGGGTACAAAAAAAGTATGAAAAAGAGTTTGTTATTTTCTTTGATGTACTGATGTGATATCGACCAGAACGAAAAATAAGGCATTGCGGTGCAAACGGGAAGAAATCGGACATCAGAATGGCCTTGTACCAGGAATCAAAAATCACACCGTTAAGTACTCTATGGGTACAAAACAAGTACGAAAAAATGTTCGTAATTTCCTTTGAAATAACGATGTGATATCGACCAAATTGTTAAATAAGGTATGTCGGCGCAAACGGCATGCGAATCGGATACCATAATGGGTACAAAAAAATGTATAAAAAAAGTTTTTAATTGTGTTTAAAGTAAAGATGTCATATCGACCAAAATAAATATGGCACGGCGGCGCAAAAAACATGCAAAACGGACACACAAATTCACTTGTAAAAGGATTCAAAAATATATAGGTATGGAAAAGTACAAAATAAATTGTTGTAATTTTCATCGAAGTAACGATGTGATATCGACCAGAACGTTAAATTTGGCACGGCGGCGCAAATGGCCTACAAAACGGACACATGAATGGCATTGTACAGGGAATCAAAACGGACACTAGAATGGCCTTATACAAGGAATAAAAAATACACCGTTAAGTACTTTGTGGGTACGATAAAAGTATAATTTTTTTTAAATTTTATTTCAAATATCGATGTGATATTGACCAGAACGATAAATACGGTACAGCGGCACAAAAAACATGAGAAACGGACACAATAATTGCCTTGTACAAGGAATCAAAAATCACACCTTTAAGTACTTTGTGTGTGGGTAAAAAAAATGAAAAAAAAGTCATAATTTTCTTCGAAGTACCGATGCGATATCGACCTGAACATTAAATAAGGCACGGCGGCGCAAACGACATGCGAAACGGACACCCGAGTGACCATGTATAAGGAATCAAAAAGCACACCGTTAAGTAATCGGTGGGTACAAAAAAGTACGAAAATAAAGTTTGTAATTTTCTTTGAAGTACTGATGTAATATCGCCCAGAACGATAAATAAGACACGGCTGCGCAAATGGCAAGCAAAACAGAGACTAGAATGACCTTGTACACGGTATCAAAAGTCACACCGTTAAGTACTCTGTGGGTACAATAATTATCTTTGAAGTAATGATGTGATATCGACAAAAACAATAAATAAGGGACGGCGGCACAAACGACAAGAAAAACGGACACTAGAATGCCCTTGTACAAGGAATCAAAAATCACACTTTTAAGTACTCTATGGTTACAATAAAAGTACGAAAATAGGGTTTTAACTTTTTTTGAAGTAACGATGTTATATCGACCAGAAAGTTAAATAAGACACGTCGGCGCAAACGGCATGCAAAACGGACACCCGAACGGACGTGAACAAAGAATCAAAAATCACACCGTTAAGTACTCTATGGGTATTAAAAAAATACGAAAAAAGGTTTGTAAGTTTCTTTGAAGTAACAATGTGATATCGACCAGAAAGTTTAATAAGATATTTCGGCGCAAACGGCATGCAAAACGGACACCCGAATGGCCTTGTACAAGGAATCAAAAATCACACCGATAAGTAATCTATGGGTATGAAAAAAGTAAGAAAAATAAGGTTGTCATTTTCTTCGACGTAACGATGTGATATCGACCAGAACGTTAAATAAGGCACGGTGGCGCAAACGGTTTGCGAAACGGACACCCGAATGGCCTTGTACAAGGAATCAAAAATTACACCGTTAAGTACTCCATGGGTAAAGAAAGTATGAAAAAATGTTTGTAATTTTTTTGAAGTAACAATGTGAAATCGGCCAGAACGTTAAATATGGCACGTCGGCGCAAACGATATGCGAAACGGACTGCCAAATGGCCTTGTAAAAGGAATCAAAAATCACACCTTTAAGTACTTTTTGGGTATGAATAAAGTATGAAAAATAAGGTTGTTATTTTCATCGAAGTAACGATATGATACCAAACGAACGTTAAATAAGGCACGGAGGCGGAAACGGCACGGTAAGCGAAACGAACACCGGTAGCGCTAAATGAATGGCCTTGTACAAGGAATCAAAAATCACACCATTAAGTTATCGGTGTGTTTAACGCCCAACGTGGGATACCCTCCGGGCCCTGGTAGCGCTAAAAGAGTCATAAATGTCGGTCAACCGCTCGATACCATTCGTACCGCCGTCCCACGCTTGGTCTAAAATGAGTCATAAATGCCCCGTCAACTTTAGACCGTCGGCTAACCCGAGTTGACAAGACCTTTATGTCTCACACTTATATGGGGGTGAGCATTCTCTTATTTTCCCGATGTGGGATTTTACAGTGGGTACAAAAAATGTATGAAAAAAAAGTTTGTAATTTTCTTTGTAGTACTGATTTGATATCAACCAGAATGATAAATAGGGCATGCGACGCAAACGGCAAGAAAAACGGACACCAGAATGGCCTAGTACAAGAAATCAAAAATCACACCGTTAAGTACCCTGTGGGTAAAAAAAAGTACGAAAAAAAGGTTTGTAATTTTTTTTGAAGTAACGATATGATATCGACCGGATTGTTAAATAAGGCACGTCGGCGCAAACGACATGCGAAACGGATAACAGAATGTCCTTGTACAAGGAATCAAAAATCACACAATTAAGTACTCCATGGGTACAAAAAAAGTACAAAAAAAGTTTTTAATTGTTTTTAAAATAATGATGTGATAACGGACACTAGAATGCGCTTGTACAAGAAATCAAAAATCACACCGTTGAGTACTCTGTGGGTACAAAAAAAGGACGAAAAAAAGGGTTTTAACTTTTTTTGAAGTAACGACGTGATATCGACCAGAGAGTTAAATAAGACACGTCGGCGCAAACGGCATGCAAAACGGACACCCGAATGGCCGTGTATACAAGGAATCAAAAATCAAACCGTTAAGTACTCTATGGGTATAATAAAAGTACAAAAAAGGTTTGTAATTTTCTTTGAGTGATGTGATATCGACCAGAAAGTTAAATGAGAAACGTCGGCACAAACAGCATGCAAAACAGACACCCGAATGTACAAGGAATCAAAAATCACATCGTTAAGTACTCTATGGGTATGAAAAAAGTACAAATATTGAGGTTGTGATTTTCTTTGAAGTGACGATGTTATATCGATGAGAACGTTAAAAAAGGCACGGCGGTGCTAACGACAATCGAACGGACACCAGAATGGCCTTGTACAAGGAATCAAAAATCACACCATTAAGTAATCGGTGGGTACAAAAAAAGTACAAAAAAAATTTAGTAATTTTCTTTGAAGCACTGATGTGATATCGACCAGAACGATAAATAAGGCACGGCGGCGCAAACGGAAAGCAAAATAGATATCAGAATGGCCTTGTAAAAGGAATCAAAAATCAAACCATTAAGTACTCTGTGGGTATAAAAAAAAGTATGAAAAAAAAAATGTTTGTAATTTTCTTTGAAGTAACGATGTGATATCGACCAGATTATTAAATAGGTCATGTCGGCGCAAATGGCAAGCGAAACGGATACCAGAATGGCCTTGTACAAGGAATCAAAAATAACACCATTAAGTACTCTATGGGTACAAATTTTTTTTTAATTGTGTTTAAAGTTACGATTTTATATCGACCAGAACAATAAATAAGGCACGGCGGCATAAAAAATATGCAAAACGGACACACAAATTCCCTTGTAAAAGGAATCAAAATCACACGATTAAGTACTATATATATATGGAAAAATGACAAAATAAAAGGTTGTAATTTTCTTCAAAGTAACGATGTGATATCGACCAGAACGTTAAATATGGCATGGTAGCGCAAACGGTCTACAAAACGGACACCCAAATGCTAAATGGCCTTGTACAAGGAATCAAAAAGCACACCATTAAGTACTCTGTGGTTACAAAAAAAAGTACAAAATTTTTTTTTAATTGTTTTTAAAATAACGATATGATATCGATCAGAACAATAAATAAGGCACGGCGGCACAAAAAACATGCTAAACGGACACATAAATTCCTTTGTAAAAGAAATAAAAAATCACACCGTTAAGTACTATATATAGGTATGGAAAAAGTACAAAATAAAAGGTTTTAATTTTCATCGAAGGAATGATGTGATATTGACCGGAATATTAAATTTGGCACGGCGGCGCAAACGGCCTGCAAAACGGACACCTGAATGACCTTGTACAAGGAATCAAAAATCACACCGACAAGTACTTAATGCTTTAGTATTGGAGAAATTCGAGCATGATCAACCCGAGAAGACTGAAGAAACTCCCATGAAATGTGTTATTCATGCTATTGGGCCTGAGAAGACCAGTTGAATTATTTATCTTTCTTTGAGAAGAATAGGGCCGACCATTGTGATGGCAATATTGATGGTATTCGATTTTGGCATCCCTTATGTGTAGTTTTGGGCTTTATTTGCATTATGGATTTTATGTAATTTTGTTTGCGGATTTCTCTTAATAAAAGGCCATTTGGGCTTGAATAAGTCTAGAGATCCCAATAGGGGGTTTAGGCGCAATTTTAAGTGGGAATTTCTCCAATATTGCTTAGATGTTACTTTTTCTTTGAGTTGTAAATCTATATAAGGCAAACACCATCCATTGTATTAGACACATTATTCTTGATTATAAAACATTGATTAAAGTCTTTGACTTTGATTTAATCAATTGCGAGTGAGATTTGCTTCGTTGTAGAGGATCACCTTTAGAACTTATCAGCATTATGAGCGAGCGTTGTGGCATTCTAACCCTCACCTAGTTGGATTCTTTAGGTTAGGTCTTTAGCTCGTTATTGATACCGGCATTATTTCCTGGGCAATGTGCGATCTGATTCGATTCAGGCATCATTGATTTTCTACGGAAATGTGCAAGTCTAGTGGTTTTTCTATGTAAACATGCAAGTATAGTGTATTTGGCATGAAAATGTGCAATTATCGAGTATTTTTGCTTGGAAACGTGCAAACATTATGGATTTTCTATGGAAATATGCAAGTATGCCGGATTTTCTATGGAAATGTGCAAGCATCATGGGTTTTCGAGGAATGTGCATGTATCGTGGATTTGGCGTGGGAAATGTGCAAGCATCAAGGATCTTCTATGGAAATGTGTAAGTGCATGTATTTTGAATGAAAATTAGCATGAATCGTGGATTTTACGTGGAACTGTGCAAGTATCATGGATTTTGTGTGGAAATCGCAAGTACGGTAGATTTTCTATTAAAATATGCAACTTTGGTTCATTTTGCATTGTAATGTGCAAGTATCGTGTATTTTATGTGGTAATGTGCAAGTATAGTGTATTTTTCATGGAAATGTGCAAGTATCGTGTGTTTTGTGATGAAATGTACAAGTATCTTAAATTTTATGTGGTAATGTGCAAGTATCGTGTATTTTTCATTGAAGCATGCAAACATCATGGATTTTTTTATGGATATGTGCAAGTATTTTGGATTTTCTATAGAAATGTGCAAGTATCGTGTATTTTGAATTGAAATATGCAAGTATGGTGTATTTTGCGTGGAAATATGCAAGTATCATGGATTTTATATGGTTATGTGCAAGTATTGCGTATTTTATATGGTAATGTGCAAGCATCGTGTATTTTGCATTGAAGCATGCAAGCATCATGGATTTTCTCTGGAAATGTGCAAGTATTGTGGATTTTCTATGAAAATGTGTGAGTATCATGGATTTTCTGTGGAATATGCAAGTATCGTGGATTTGGCGTGGAAATGTGAAAGTATCAAGGATCTTCAATGAAAATGTGCAAGTACGTGTATTTTGCGTTCAAATGTGCAAGTATCAAGTATTTTTGCATGGAAACGTGCATGCATCATTGATTCTCTATGCAAATGTGCAAGTATGTTCGATTTTCTATGGAAATGTGCAAATATCATGGATTGTTTGGTGGAATGTGTACGCATCGTGGATTTGGCGTGGAAATGTTCAAGTACCAAGGATCTTTTATGGAAATGTGCAAGTACGTGTAATTTGCGTGAATTGTGCAAGTATCATGGATTATGAGTTTGAAGCGTGGAAGCATCAAGGATTTTCTATGGAAATGTGCAAGTATTGTGGATTTTCTGTGGAATGTTCAAATACTAAGGATTTGACGTGGAAATGTGAAAGTATCAAGGATCTTCAATGGAAATGTGCAAGTTTGTGTATTTTACGAGAAAATGTGAAAGTATCATGGATTTTGCACGGAAATGGGCAAGTATCGGGGATTTTATATGGGAATGTGCAAGTATCACATATTTTGCATGGAAACGTGCCAACATCATTGATTTTCTATAAAAATGTGCAAGTATGGTGGATTTCTATAGAAATATGCAACTTATAGTGTATCTTGCGTGGAAATGTGCAAGTATCGTATTTTGCATGGAAACGTATTTTTGCATGGAAACATGCAAGCATCATGGATTCTCTATGAAAATGTGCAAGTATTATGGATTTTCTATGGAAATATGCAAATATCATGGATTTTTTGTGGAATGTGCAAGTATCGTGGATTCGACGTGGAAATGTGCAAGTACGTATTTGCATGAAAATGTACAAGTATCATGGATTTCGCGTGGAAATGTGTAAATATTGTGTATTTTGAAAGGAAATGTGCAAGTGTCTTCATTTTTATATGGTAATGTACAAGTATCGTGTATTTTGTGTGGAAAAGTGCAAGTATCATGGATTTTCTATGGAAATATACAAGTATGGTGGATTTTCTACGGAATGTGCAAGTATTGTGGATTTGGCGTGGAAATGTGGAAGTATGAAGATTTTATATGGAAATGATCAAGTATGTGTATTTTGCATGGAAATGTGCAAGTATCATGTATTTTATATTGTAATATGCAACTATCGTGTATTTTGCATGGAAACGTGCAAGCATCATGGAGTTTATATGGAAATGTGAAAGTATGGTGGATTTTCTATGTAAATGTGCAAGTATAGTGTATATTGCATGGAAATGTGCAAGTATCGTGTCTTTTTGCCTGAAAACGTGCAAACATCATGGATTTTCTATGGAAATGTGCAAGTATGTTGAAGTTTCTATGGAAATATGCATGTATCATGGATTTTCTGTGGAATGTGCAAGTATAGTGGTTTTGGCGTGGAAATGTGCAAGTATCAAGGATCTTCTATGGAAATGTGTAAGTATGTGTATTTTGCATGAAAATTAGCAAGTATCCTGGATTTTACGTGGAACTATGCAAGTATCATGTATTTTGCATGGAAATACGCAAGTACGGTAGATTTTCTATGAAAATGTGCAAGTATGGTGCATTTTGCATGGCAATGTGCAAGTATCATGGATTTTATGTGGAAATGTGCAAGTGTAGTGTATTTTGCATGGAAATGTGCAAGTATGGTGGATTTTTTTATGGAAATGTACAACTATCGTGGATTTTATGTGGTAATGTGGAAGTATCGTGTGTTTTGCATTGAAGCGTTCAAGCATCATGGATTTTGTATGGAAATGTGCAATTATTTTGGATTTTCTATAGAAATGTGTGAGTATGGTGTATTTTGCATGGAAATGTGAAAGTATGGTGTATTTTGCATTGAAATATGCAAGCATCGTGTATTTTGCATTGAAGCGTGCATGCATCATGGATTCTTTTTTCTGGAAATATGCAAGTATTATGGATTTTTTATGGAAATGTGTGAGTATCATGGATTTTCTATGGAATGTGCAAGTATCGAGGATTTGGTGAGGAAATGTGAAAGTATCAAGGATCTTTAATGGAAATGTGCAAGTATGTGTATTTTGCGTACAAATGTGCAAGTATCAAGTATTTTTGCATGGAAACGTGCATGCATCATTGATTCTCTATGCAAATGTGCATGTATGTTGGATTTCTTTGGAAATGTGCAAATATCATGGATTTTTGTGTGGAATGTGTAAGTATCGTGGATTCGGCGTGAAAATATTCAAGTATCAAGGATCTTCTATGGAAATGTGCAAGTACGTGTAATTTGCGTGAAAACGTGCAAGTATCATGGATTTCGTGTGGAAATGTGTAAGTATTGTGTATTTTGAATCAGAATGTGCAGGTATCATGGATTTTATGTGGTAATGTGCAAGTATCGTGTATTTTGTGTGGAAAATTGCAAGTATCATGGATTTTCTATGGAAATGTGCAAGTATGGTGGATTTTCTATTGAATGTGCAAGTATGGTGGAATTTCTATGGAATCTACAAGTATCTTGTATTTTGCATGGAAATGTGCAAGGATCATGTATTTCATATTGTAATGTTCAATTATCGTGTATTTTGCATGGAAATGTGCAAGCATCATGGATTTTCTCTGGAATTGTGCAAGTATGGTGGATTTTCTATGTAAATGTGCAAGTATTGTGTATTTTGTGTGGAAATGTGCAAGTATCGTGTATTTTTGCAAGGAAACATGCAAACATCATGGATTTTCTATGGAAATTGGCAAGTATGTGGGATTTTCTATGGAAATGTGCATGTATCATGGATTTTCTGTGGAATGTGCAAATATAGTGGATTTGGCATGGAAATGTGCAAGTATCAAGGATCCTCTATGGAAATGTGTAAGAACGTGTATTTTTCATCAAAATTAGCCAGTATCTTGGATTTTACGTGGAACGGTGCAAGTATCATGTATTTTGCGTGGAAATGCGCTAGTACGGTTGATTTTCTATGAAAATGTGCAAGTATGCTGTATTTTGCATGGTAATCGTGCATTTTATGTGGTAATGCGCAAGTATAGTGTATTTTGCATAGAAATGTCTAAGTATAGTGTATTTTTCATGGAAATGTGCAACTATCATGGATTTTATGTGGTAATGTGTAGGTATCGTGTATTTTGCATTGAAGCGTGCTAGCATCTTGGATATTTTATGGAAATTTGCAAGTATTTGGGATTTTCTATAGAAATGTGCGAGTATCATGTATTTTCCATGGAAATGTGCAAGTATGGTGTATTTTGCATGGAAATGCGCAAGTATTGTGGATTTTATGTGGTAATGTGGAAGTATTGCGTATTTTATGTGGTAATGTGCAAGCATCGTGTATTTTGCAATAAAGCGTGCAAGCATCATTGATTTTCTATGGTAATGTGCAAGTATTGTGTATTTCCTATAGCGATGTGCAAGTCTCGTGGATTTTCTGTGATTGCAAGCATCGTGGATTTTGCGTGGAAATGTGAAAGTATCAAGGATCTTTAATGGAAATGTGCAAGTACGTGTATTTTGCGTTCAAATGTGCATGTATTGTGTATTTTTGCATGGAAACGTGCATGCATTGTGGATCCTCTATGCAAATGTGCAAGTATGTTGGATTTTCTATGGAAATGTGCAAATAGAGTAGATTTTTTGTGGAATGTGTAAGTATCGTGGATTCGGCGTGGAAATGTTCAAGTATCATGAATCTTCTACGGAAATGTGCAAGTAAATGTAATTTGCATGAAAATGTGCAAGTATCGTGGATTTTGCGTGGAAATGTGCAAGTATGGTGAATTTTCTATGGAAATTTGCAAGTATAGTGTATTTTGAATGGAAATCTACAAGTATTGCGTATTTACGTGGAAATGTGCAAGTATCATTGATTTTATGTGGTAATGTGCAAGTATCGTGTATTTACATTGAAGCATGCAAGAATCAAGGATTTTCTATGGAAATGTGCAAGAATTGTGGATTTTCTATGGAAAAGTGCGAGTATTGTGGATTTTCTGTGGAATGTGCAAGTATTGTGGATTTGGTGTGGAAATGTGAAATTATCAAGGATCTTCAATGGAAATGTGCAAGTATGTGTATTTTGCGCGAAAATGTGCAAGTATCGTGGATTTTGCATGGAAATGTGCAAGTATCGTGGATTTTGCATGGAAATGTGCAAGTATCGTGGCTTTTATGTGGTAATGTGCAAGTATCGCATATTTTGCGTGGAAACTTTCCAGCATCATGGATTTTCTATAAAGATTTGCAAGTATAGTGGATTTTCTATGGAAATGTGCAAGTATAGTGTATTTTGCGTGGAAATATGCAAGTATCGTGTATTTTGTAGGGAAAAGTGCAAGTATCGTGTATTTTTGCATGGAAACATGCAAACATCATGGATTTTCTATGGAAATGTGCAAGTATGTTGGATATTCTATGGAAATGTGCAAGTAACTGATTATCGTTCTGGTCGATATCCGATTGTTATTTCAAACAAAATTTAAATCCTTTTTTGTACTTTATTCGTACTCACAAAGTATATAACGGTATGATTTTTAATTCCTTGTACAACACCATTCTTGTGTCCGTTTCGCATGCCGTTTGTGCCGACGAGCCTTATTTAACGTTCTGGTCGATATCACATCGTTACATCAAAGGAAATTACAAACTTTTTTGTCATACTTTTTATTGTACCCATAGAATACTAACGGTGTGAATTTTGATTCCTTTTACAAGGCCATTCGGGTGTCTATTTCGCATGCCGTTTGCGCCGCCGTGCCTTATTCAACGTCCCTGATCGATATCACATCGTTACATCGGAGAAAATCACAACCTTATTTTTTGTACTTTTTTCATACCCACACAGTACATAACTGTGTGATTTTTGATTCCTTGTACAAGGCCATTCATGTATCCGTTTTGCATGTCGTTTGCGCCGCCTTGCCATATTTAATGTTCTGGTCGATATCACACCGTTCCATCGAAGAAAATTACAACTTTTTATTTTGTACTTTTTCCATACCTATATATAGTACTTAACGGTGCGATTTTTGATTCCTTTTACAAGGGAATTTGTGTGTCCGTTTTGCATTTTTTTGCGCCGCAGTGCCTTATTATTGTTCTGGACGATATCACATCGTTGTTTTAAACAGAATTAAAAACTTTTTTTTTGTACATTTTTGTGTACCCACAAAGTACTTAATGGTGTGATTTTTGATTTCTTGTACAAGGCCATTCTGTTATCCGTTTCGCATGCCGTTTGCGCCGACGTGCCTTATTTAACAATCTGGTCGATGTCACATCGTTACTTCAAAAAAATTACAAAGTTTTTTTTTCGTAATATTTTTGTACCCATAGGGTACTTAAAGGTGTGATTTTTGATTCCTTCTACAAAGCCATTATGGTGTCCGTTTTGCTTGCCGTTTGCGCCGCCGTGCCTTATTAATCGTTCTGGTCGATAACACATCAGTACTACAAAGAAATTCCAACCTTTTTTTGTACATTTTTTGTACCCACCGATTACTTAATGGTGTGATTTTTGATTCCTTGTACAAGACCATTCTGGTGTCCGTTTCGCTTGCCGTTTTCGCCGCCGTTCCTTATTTAACGTTCTAGCCGATATCATATCGTTACTTCGATGAAAATCACAACCTTATTTTTTGTACTTTTTTCATACCCATAAAGTACTTAATGGTGTGATTTTTGATTCCTTGTACAAGGCCATTCTTGTGTCCGTTTTGCTTGCCGTTTGTGCCGTCGTGCCTTATTTATCGTTCTGGTCGATAACACATGAGTACTACAAAGAAAATTACAAACCTTTTTTCGTATTTTTTTTGTACCCACCAATTACTTAATGGAGTGATTTTTGATTCCTTGTACAAGGCTATTCTGGTGTCCGTTTCGCTTGCCGTTTACGCCGACATGCCTTATTTAACGTTCTGGCCGATATCATATCGTTACGTCGATGAAAATCACAACCTTATTTTTGGTACTTTTTTCATACGCACAAAGTACTTAAAGGTGTGATTTTTGATTCCTTGTACAAGGCCATTCTTGTGTCCGTTTTGCTTGACGTTTGCGCCGCCGTGCCTTATTTATCGTTCTGGTCGATAACACATGAGTACTACAAAGAAAATTACAAACCTTTTTTCGTATTTTTTTGTACCCACCAATTACTTAATGGAGTGATTTTTCATTCCTTGTACAAGGCTATTCTGGTGTCCGTTTCGCTTACCGTTTACGCCGACGTGCCTTATTTAACGTTCTGGCCGATATCATATCGTTACGTCGATGAAAATCACAACCTTATTCTTGGTACTTTTTTCATACACACAAAGTACTTAACGGTGTGATTTTTTATTCCTTGTACAAGACCATTCGGGTGTCCGTTTGCACCGACATGCCTTATTTAACGTTATGGTCGATATAACATTGTAACTTCGAAGAAAATTACAAAAAAAAATTCATATTTTTTACCTAAAGAGTACTTAACGGTGTGACTTTTGATTCCTTGTACAAGCCCATTCGGGTGTCCATTTCACATTCCGTTTGCGCCGCCGTGCCTTATTTAACGTTTTGGTCGATATCACATCGTTACTTCAAAGAAAATTATAAACTTTTTTTCATTGTTTTCTTGTACCCACAGAGTATTTAACGGTGTGAATTTTGATTCTTTGTAGAAGGCCATTCGGGTTTCCATTTCGCAGGCCGTTTATTCCGCCGTGCCTTAATTTACGTTCTGGTCGATATCACATCGTTATTTCGATGAAAATCACAACCTTATTTTTTTTTACTTTTTTAATACCCACAATGTACTTAACGATTTGATTTTTGATTCCTTGTACAAGGCCATTCGGGTGTCCGTTTTGCATGCCGTTTGCGCCGCCGTGCCTTATCTAATATTTTGGTTGATGTCACATCGTTACTTCGAAGTAAATTACAACCTTTTATTTTGTACGTTTTCCATACCGATAAAGTACTTAACCGTGTGATTTTTGATTCCTTGTACAAGGGAATTTGTGTGTCTGTTCTAAATGTTTTTTGTGCCGACGTGCCTTATTTATTATTTTGGTCTGTATCACATCGTTATTTTAAACACAATTAAAACCTTTTTTGCAATTTTTTTTTGTACCCACAGAGTACTTAATGGTGTGATTTTTGATTCCTTGTACCAGGCCATTCTGGTATCCGTTTTGCATGTCGTTTGCGCCGACATGCCTCATTTAAAAATCTGGTCGATATCACATCGTTACTTCAAAAAAATTACAAACCTTTGTTTTCGCACTTTTTTGTACACACATGGTACTTAACGGTGTGATTTTTGATTCCTTGTACAAAGCCAATCTAGTGTCCGTTTTGCTTGCCATTTGTGTCGCCGTGCCTTATTTATCATTCTGGTCGATAACACATCAGTATTACAAAGAAAATTACAAACTTTTTTTTCGTAATTTTTTTGTACCCACCGATTACTTAAAGGTGCGATTTTTGATTCCTTGTACAAGGCCATTCTGGTGTCCGTTACACTTACCGTTTGCGCCGCCGTGCCGTATTTAACGTTCAGGCTGATAACATGTCGTTATTTCCATGACAATCAAAACCTTATTTTTCATACCCTCAAAGAACTTAAGGTGTGATTTTTGATTCCTTGTACAAGGCCATTCTAGTGTCCGTTCTCCTTGCCGTATGCGCCGCCGGGTCTTATTTATCGTTCTGGTCGATAACACATCTTTACTAAAAAGAAAATTACAAACTTTTTTTTCATACTTTTTTTGTACCCACCGATTACTTAATGGTGTGATTTTGATTCCTTGTACAAGGCTATTCAGGTGTCCGTTTCGCTTTCCGTTTGCGCTGCGGTGCCTTATTTAACGTTCTGGCCAATATCATATCGTTACTTCGATGAAAATCACAACCTTATTTTTTGTACTTTTTTCATACCCACAAAGTACTTAAAGGTGTGATTTTTGATTCCTTATACAAGGCCATTCGGGTGTCCGTTTCGCATGCCGTTTGCACCGACGTGCCTTATTTAACGTTCTGGCCAATATCACATTGTTACTTCGAAGAAAATTACAAAAATTTTCTCATATTCTTTTTACCTATAGAGTACTTAACGGTATGATTTTAGATTCCTTGTACAAGGCCATTCGGGTGTCCGTATCGCATGCTGTTTGCACCGCCATGCCTTATTTATCGTTCTGGTCGATATCACATCGTTACGTCGAAGAAAATCACAACCTATTTTTCATACTTTTTTCATACCCATAGATTACTTATCGGTGTGATTTTTGATTCCTTGTACAAAGCCATTTGGTGTCCGTTTTGCATGCCGTTTGCGCCGACGTGTCTTATTTAACTTTCTGGTCGATATCACATCGTTACTTCAAAGAAAATTACAAACCTTTTTTTCGTACTTTTTTTTATACCCATAGAGTACTTAACGTTGTGATTTTTGATTCCTTGTACACGTCCATTCTGGTGTCCGTTCTGAATGTTTTTTGTGCCGGCGTTCCTTATTTTTTGTTCTGGTAGATATCATATCGTTATTTCAAACAAAACTAAAACCTTTTTTGTACTCACGGAGTACTTAATGGTGTGATTTTTTATTCCTTGTATATGGCCATTCTGGTGTCCGTATTGATTGCCGTTTGTGCCGCCGTGCCTTATTTATCGTTCTGGTCGGTATCACATCTGTACTTCAAAGAAAATTAATAACTTTTTTTCGAAATTCTTTTGTACCCACCGATGACTTAATGGTGTGATTTTTGATTCGTTGTTCTAGGCAATTCGGGTGTCCGTTTCGCTTGCCGTTTGCGCCGCCGTGCCTTATTTAACATTCTTGTCGATATCACACCGTTACTTTAAAGAAAATTACAACCTTTTTTCATACCCACAAAGTACTTAACGGATTGATTTTTGATTCCTTGTACAATACAAATCTTTTGTCCGTTCCGCATGTTTTTTGTGCCTCCGTAACTTATTATCGTTCTGGTCGATATCAGATTGTTCTTTCAAACAAAATTTAAAACTTATTTTGTACTTTTTTCGTACCCACAGAGTAGTTAACGGTGTGATTTTTGATTCCTTGTACATCGTCATTCTGGCCTTGTACAAGGAATAAAAGATCAAACAGTTATGTACTAAATGGGTAAAAAAAATGAAAAAAAATGTTTGTAATTTTCTTTGAAGTAACGATGTGATATCGACTAGAATGTTAAATAAGACATGTCGGCACAAACTGCATGCAAAACAGACACCCGAATGGCCTTGTACAAGGAATGAAAAATCACACCGTTATGTACTCTATGGGTATTAAAAAAGTACGAAAAAGAAGGTTTGTAATTTTCTTTGAAGTAACGATGTGATATCGACTAGAAAGTTAAATAAGACACGTCTGCGCAAACGGCATGCAGAACGGACACCCGAATGGCATTGTGCAAGGAATCAAAAATTACACCGTTATGTAATCTATGGGTATGAAAAAAGTACGAAAATAAGGTTGTGATTTTTTTCGACGTAACGATGTGATACCGACCAAAACGTTAAATAAGGCATGGCGGCGCAAACGGTATGCGAAACGGGCATCCGAATGGCCTTGTACAAGGAATCAAAAATCATACCGTTAAGTACTCTATGGGTAAACAAATATGAAAAAAATATTGTAATTTTATTCGAAGTAACAATGTGATATCAACCAGAACGTGAAATAAGGGACGTCGGAGCAAACGGCATGTGAAATGGACACCTGAATGGCCTTGTATAAGGAATCAAAAATCACACTATTAAGTACTTTGTGGATATGGAAAAAGTATGAAAAATAAGGTTGTGATTTTCTTCGAAGTAATGATGTGATATCGACCAGAACGTTAAAAAAGGCACGGTTGCGCAAATAGCAAGCGAAACGGACACCAGAATCGCCTTGTACAAGGAATCAAAAATCACACCATTAAGTAAGAGGTGGTACAAAAAAAATTTGAAAAAAAAGTTTGTAATTTTCTTTGAACTACAGATGTGATACCGACCAGAACGATAAATAAGGCACGACGGCATAAACGGCAAGCAAAATTACAACCTTTAACATTCACAGCGTTATTTAACGTTCTGTTCGATATCACAGCGTTACTTCGAAGAAAGTTACAACCTTTTATTTTGTACTTTTTCCATACCTATATAGTACTTAACGGTGTGATTTTTGATTCCTTGTACAAGTGAATTTGTGTGCCCGTTTTCTTGTTTTTTGCGCCGCCGTGCCTTTTTTTATTGTTCTGGTCGATATCACATCGTTACTTTAAACAAAATTAAAAACTTTTTTTTGTTCCCACAGAGAACTTAATGGTGTGATTTTTGATTTCTTGTACAAGGACATTCTGGTGTCCGTTTGCACTGACGTGCGTAATTTAACAATCAAGTCGATATCACATCGTTACTTCAAAGAAAATTACCAACCCTTTTTTGGTAGTTTTTTTTTTGTACCCACAGAGTACTTAACGGTGTGATATTTGATTCCTTGTATAGGGCCATTCAGGTGTCCGTTTTGCATGCCATTTGCGCCGCCGTGCCTTATTTATCGTTATGGTCGATGTCTCATCAGTACATCAAAGAAAATTTAAAAAAAAATCGAACTTTTTTTGTACCCACCGATGACTTAACGGTGTGATTTTTGATTCGTTGTACAAGGCAATTCGGGTCTCCGTTTTGCATGCTGTTTGCGCCGCCGTGCCTTATTTAACGTTCTGGTCGATAAATCATTACTTAAATAAAATTACAACCTTTTTTCATACCCATAAAGTACTTAACGGATTTATTTTTGATTCCTTGTACAAGACAAATCTTGTGTCCGTTCCGCATGTTTTTTGCGCCGCCGTAACTTATTAACGTTCTGGTCGATATCATATTGTTATTTCAAAAAATATTCAAAACTTATTTTGTACTTTTTTCGTACCCACAGAGTACTCAACGGTGTGATTTTTGATTCCTTGTACAACGTCATTCTGGTGTCCGTTTTGCATGCCGTTTGCACCGACGTGCCTTATTTAACGTTCTGGTCGATATTACATCGTTACTTCAAAGAAAATTACAAGCTTTTTTTCATACTTTTTTTTTGTACCCATAGAGTATTAACAGTGTGAATTTTGATTCCTTTTACAAGGCCATTCGGGGCTCTATTTTGCGTGCCGTTTGCGCCGCCGTGCCTTATTTATCCTCCTGATCAATATCACATCGTTACTTCGGAGAAAATCACAACCTTATTTTTTTGTACTTTTTTCATACCCACACAGTACTTAACGTTGTGATTTTTGATTCCTTGTACAAGGTCATTCATGTGTCCATTTTGCATGCCGTTTGCGCCGCCGTGCCATATTTAATGTTCTGGTCGATATCACACCGTTCTTTCGAAGAAAATTACAACTTTTTATTTTGTACTTTTTCCATACCAATATATAGTACTTAACAAAGTGATTTTTGATTCCTATTACAAGGGAATTTGTGTGTCCGTTTTGAATGTTTTTAGCGCCGCTGTACCTTATTTATTATTCTGGTCGATATCACATCGTTATTTTAAACACAATTAAAAACTTTTGTTGTAATTTTTTTTGTACCCATAGAGTACTTAATTGTGTGATTTTTGATTCCTTGTACAAGGCCATTCTGGTATCCGTTTCGCATGCCGTTTGCGCCGACGTGCCTTATTTAACAATCTGGTCGATATCACATCGTTACTTCAAAGAAAATTACAAACCTTCTTTCCGTACTTTTTTTATACCCATAGGGTACTTAACGGTCTGATTTTTTATTCCTTGTACACATCCATTCTGGTGTCCATTCTGAATGTTTTTTGTGCCGACGTGCCTTATTTTTTGTTCTGGTAGATATCACAACGTTACTTCAAACAAAATTACAAACTTTTTTTCGTACTTTTTTTGTACTCACCAATTACTTAATGGTGTGATTTTTGATTCCCTGTACAAGGCAATTATGGTGTCCGTTTCGCTTGCCGTTTGCTCTTCCGTGCCTTATTTAACGTTCTGGACGATATCATATCGTTACTTCGATGAAAATCACAACCTTATTTTTCGTACTTTTTTCATACCCACAAAGTACTTAATGGTGTGATTTTTGATTCCTTGTACAAGGCCATTCTGGTGTCCGTTTGGCTTGCCGTTTGCGCCGCCGTGCCTTATTTATCGTTCTCTTCGATAACACACTAGTACTACAAAGAAAATTACAATCTTTTTTTTCATACTTTTTTTGTACCCACCGATTACTTAATGATGTGATTTTTGATTCATGTACAAGGCTACTATAGTGTCCGTTTCACCTGCCGTTTATGTTGCCGTGCCTTATTTAACGTTCTGGTCGATATCACATCATTAATACCCAAAAAGTACTTAACGGTGTGATTTTTTATTCCATGTACAAGGCCATTCGGGTGTCCGTTTTGCATGCCGTTTGCACCGCCGTGCCTTATCTAACATTTTGGTCGATGTCACATCGTTACTTTGAAGAAAATTACAACCTTTTATTTTGTAATTTTTCCATACCGATAAAGTACTTATCGGTGTGATTTTTGATTCCTGTTCATGGGAATTTGTGTGTCCGTTTTGAATGTTTTTTGCGCCGACGTGCCCTATTTATTGTTCTGGTAGATACCACATTGTTACTTTAAACAAATTTAAAACATTTTTTATACTTTTTTTGTACTCACGGAGTACTTAATGGTGTACTTTTTGATTCCTTGTACATGGCCATTCTGGTGTCCGTATTGCTTGCCGTTTGTGCCGCCGTGCCTTATTTATCGTTCTGGTCGATATCACATCAGTACTTCAAAGAAAATTAAAAAAAAATTTCGAACATTTTTTGTACCCACCGATGACTTAACGGTGTGATTTTTGATTTGTTGTAGAATGCAATTCGGGTGTCCGTTTCGCTTGCCGTTTGTGCCGCCGTGCCTTATTTAACGTTCTGGTCGATATCACATCATTACTTCGATGAAAATTACAACCTTTTTTCATACTTTTTCATACCCACAAAGTACTTAACAGATTGATTTTTGATTCCTTGTACAGGACAATTCTTGTGTCCATTTCGCATATTGTTTGCGCCGCCGTAACTTATTATCGTTTTGGTCAATATCAGAATGTTATTTCAAACAAAATTTAAAATTTTGTTTTCTACTTTTTTCGTACCCACAGAGTACATAACGGTGTGACTTTTGATTTCTTGTACATCGCTATACTAGTGTCTGTTTCGCATGCCGTTTGCGCCGACGTGCCTTATTTAACGTTCTGGTCGATATCACATCGTTACTTCAAAGAAAATTACAAAAAAATTTCAAACTTTTTTTTTGTACCCACATAGTACTAACGCGGTGAATTTTGATTCCATGTATAAGGCCATTCGGGTGTCTATTTTGCGTGCCGTTCGCGCCGCCGTGCATTATTTAACATTCTGGTCGATATCACATCGTTCGTTCGAAGAAAATTACAATCTTTTATTTTGTACTTTTTCCATACCTATATGTAGTACTTAACAGTGTGATTTTTGATTCCTTTTACACGGGAATTTGTTTGTCTGTTTCATGTTTTTTGCGCCGCCGTGCCTTATTTGTTGTTCTGATATCACCTTGTTAATTTAAACACAATTAGAAACAATTGTACTTTTTTTTGCACCCACAGAGTACTTATTGTGATTCCTTGTACAAGGCCATTCTGGTATCCGTTTCGCATGCCGTTTGCGCCGACGTGCCATATTTAACAATCTGGTCGATATCATATTGTTACTTCAAAAAAATTACAAACCTTTTTTTCGTATTTTTTTTGTACCCACAGGGTACTTAACGGTGTGATTTTTGATTCCGGGTACAAAGCCATTTTGGTGTCCGTTTTGCTTGTCGTTTCCTCTGCCGTGCCTTATTTATCGTTATGGTCAATAAACATCAGTACTACAAAGAAAATTACAAACATTTTTTCATACTTTATTTGTACCCACGGATTACTTAATGGTGTGATTTTTAATTCCTTGTACAAGGCCATTCTGGTGTCCGTTTTGCTTGCCATTTGCGCCTCCGTGCCTTATTTAACACTATGGTCGATATCATATCGTTACTTCGATGAATATCACAACCTTATTTTTCGTACTTTTTTCATACCCACAAAGTACATAAAGGTGTGATTTTTGATTCCTTGTACAAGGCCATTCTGGTGTCCGTTTTGCTTGCCGTTTGCGCCGCCATTCCTTATTTATCGTTCTGGTCGATAAAACAACAGTACTACAACGAAAATTACAAAAACAATTCGTACTTTTTTTGTACCCACCAATTACTTAATGGTTTGATTTTTGATTCCTTGTACAAGGCTATTCTGGTGTCCGTTTCGCTTTCCGTTTGCGCCTCCGTGCCTTATATAGCTTTCTGGCCGATATCATATCGTTACTTCGATGAAAATCACAACCTTATTTTTCGTACTTTTTTCATACCCACAAAATACTTAAAGGTGTGATTTTTGATTCCTTGTACAAGGCCAATTGGGTGTCTGTTTCGCATGCCGATGTGCCTTATTTAACGTTCTGGTCGATATCACATTATTACTTCAAAGAAAATTACAAACTTTTTTTCTTATTTTTTTACCTATAGAGTACTTAATGGTGTGAATTTTGATTCCATGTACAAGGCCATTCGGGTGTCCGTTTCGCATGCCGTTTGGGCCGCCGTGCGTTATTTAACGTTCTGTTCGATATCACATCGTTCTTTCAAAGAAAATTATAAACTTTTGTTCATACATTTTTTGTACCCATAGAGTATTTAACGGTGTGAATTTTGATTCTTTGTACAAGGCCTTTCGGGTGTCCGTTTCGCATGCCGTTTATGCCACCGTGCCTTATTTAACATTCTGGCCGATATCACATCGTTACTTCGAAGAAAATCATAACCTTATGTTTCGTACTTTTTTAATACCTACAAAGTACTTACGGTGTGATTTTTGATTCATTGTACAAGGCCATTCGGGTGTCCGTTTTGCATGTTTTTTTGCGCCGTCATACCTCATTATCGTTTTGGTCGATATCAGATTGTTATTTCAAACAAAATTTAAAAGTTTTTTTGTACTATTTTCGTACCCAACGAGTACTTAACGGTGTGATTTTTGATTTCTTGTACAACGCCATTCTGGTGTCCGTTACACATGCCGTTTGTGCCGACGTGCCTTATTTAACGTTTTGGTCGATATCACATCGTTATTTCAAAGAAAACTACAAAAAAAATTTCATCTTTTTTTTGTACCCATACAGTACTAACGGTGTGAGTTTTGATTCCTTGTACAAGGCCATTCGGGTGTCTATTTCGCATGCCGTTTGCGCCGACGTGCCTTATTTAACGTTCTGGTCGAAATCACATTGTTACTTCGAAGAAAATTACAAATTTTTTTTCATATTTTTTTTCTTATTTTTTCCTAGAGAGTAATTAACGGTGTGATTTTCTATTCCTTGTACAAGGCCATTCGGGTGTCTATTTCGAATGCCGTTTGCGCCGCCGTGCCTTATTTAACGTCCTGATCGATATCACATCATTACTTCAGAGAGAATCACAACTTATTTTTTGTGCTTTTTTCATACCCACATAGTTCTTAACGGTGTGATTTTTGATTTCTTATACAAGGCCATTCAGGTGTCCGTTTTGCATGCCGTTTGCGCCGCCGTGCCATATTTAATGTTCTAGTCGATATCACATCGTTCTTTCGAAGAAAATTACAACCTTTTATTTTGGACTTTTTCCATACGTATATGTAGTATTTAGCGGTGTGATTTTTGATTCCTTTTACAAGGGAATTTCTGTGTCCGTTTTGCATGTTTTTTGCGCCGCCGTGCCTTATATATTGTTCTGGTCGATATCACATCGTTATTTTAAACACAATTAAAAACTTTTTTGTACCCACAAAGTACTTAATTGTGTGATTTTTGATTCCTTGTACAAGGCCATTATGGTATCCGTTTCGCATGCCGTTTGCGCCGACGTGCCTTATTTAACAATCCGGTCGATACCACATCATTCATTGAATAAAATTACAAACGTTTTTTTTGGGTACTTTTTTACCCACTGGGTACTTAACGGTGTGATTTTTGATTCCTAGTTGCCGTTTGCGCCGCCGTGCCTTATTTATCGTTGAAGGATGCAGGTTCTTAGATCTAAGCGAGTTAGATCTACGCGCAGCGGGCCGGATCACGATTTATATATCAAAACACATAATTAAAGGACTTAAACTACTACAAGGGGGTTTAAGATCATGTTACCAATAACGGGAAGAGAAGCCTTGATCTTCCGATGTGTTCTCCAAACGGCGGTTGGTGGACACCCCTCTTGATACACGAACCTCCTTGATATGCAACACCAAGAAAAACTCCAAGTTTTTCTTCCTCTAAAACCCTAGACAAGGAAAAAAAAATTTCTCTCTTTTTGGTGATATGGGGCGAAATTTTCAAGTATGTTTTACACTTGGAATAACTCTCCTTGATATACGAGAGTAAATCCTTGGCCTCCATGTTTCTAATCAATTAAATAATTAATTAAAAAGAAATCACAATAAAGGATAATTCCATTTATAAAAGATCGTGATTAATCAATCAATCAATTACAAATAAATCATCTTTTATTAATCATTAATCACACAAGAAAATCAAATCTTGCATTTAATGAAGTATGAGGCGCCATATACACTAGGTTTTAGGCCCACAGAAAATGTCTTTTCTGTGTATAATATTTTTTAGCACAACTAAATAATATTCATGCATATCAATTAATTAGCCCAGCCAATTAATTATCACTGAGGCCCAAATAACAAGATTATTAGTCCGAATTACAGAAGCCACATCGGGGACCATGGACCTATAACCAGTAGCTCCAATAATTAATTATTCATCGAACAGAATAAGTACATTATTTATTAATTCCGGGATTACGCCACCATAAACCCGAAATTGAACTCTACTGATTATAGATGTATACTTATACTCAACCCATTGAGTGAATAAGCGTCCATTGATATAATCACTACATACGGATTAACCCTCCATAGACTGTCCCTTCTGAGTGGGAAGTCTCCGTGAACCCGACTCAGAATATCTTATCCTTATTTACCATCAACCCCCGATGATCAATTAGTACACATATCCGACTAGTAGCTAATTAGTCAAATGTGAACTCCCGGGATCGATCACTTTCTTAGGGCTAACAAATAAGGGGATCGTCTCTCTACTTCCCGCGGAAGGAATGGATTCCATGTCCGTGAAAATCGAACTACTCACTCATCCGGAGATAGTGCCAATTAGAAGTGGCTTGGAACACATATTAAAGTGAACCGTAACTAACACATCAAACACTACCCCGGGACAAGCAGCATCTGTGATCACCTCAGGATTAAGGTTGATCCATATATGATCATCTAATGATTTAATAAGATTCCTCGATTACGGAATTATACCAAGAAATACAAATTAAATCGGTCCAGTCCTATATGAATGCCATCATATATAAATGCCCCACGTAGGTACCCTCTACGGACAGTCCGGATAAGACTATCACACCCTAAGGTGTTCGGGCGCATTATTGGTGTTTTAATCAAGAGACCCTAAACTCGATTAAGTTCACCACGGACTAACGCTTTAAGTATATCACCACTAACTCAATCCTCACGTGTAATCCATACACTGAGTTAAGTGGTTACATACAAATATACTTAGGGTTTGCAGCAGTGTATTACTTTACAAGCACAAAGCAAGTAATATGGTGAGATAAATTCTGTCATTCATTATTAAAAACAATTACACAAATTGTCTTTCAGGCACTACACCTAACAATCTCCCACTTGCACGAAATGACAAGCAACGATTGTTTTTAGAGCACACCATTTCTCATATTATTCACAACACTCTGCCACTTGCTCTAAAAGAAGATGAGACATATCCATCAATGCCGTACCCTCCAAGCACTCGACTTGGTACACTGATTAGTTAGGTTGTCGACTCGAGACGATCTTTAGGATTGAAACGTCGCCGGTCCTTCCAATCAGGCGGTACTCTCTCTCAATATGCTTATGACTTCGTATGACTGAGAAGATCCTTCTAAGCTATCTCTTCACTGTTTTCACGATGAAGTGATATCGGCTTATCAGACCTGGAATTACTCCCAGACCAAAAAGGAAATTCTAAGCACTATGAGTAAACACTGAGCCCGAGATCAACTTAATGATCATCCTTAATCTGACTACAAGTCAGAATTAGTGTAGTCAACCATATTCAAGTTTGCACTTGAATATACAAGTATATGATTCCTCGTTTTCTAAAGATACTTGAGGACGTACTAAACCGCTACTTATTGCTCAAATCCAAGATTCGATTGCAATTGACTCGTGTTAAGCTGTCTTGCCCTTATCCCAGAGAGACTCTATCCCATTTTCTCTTTATCCGAAGATTTGGAGAATCATTCCTGAAAGGTAGGGTAGGACTACTCTCGCTGAATGTTGCATCCGTATATGCAAGATCATCTTATTCAATAAGATGGATGGGATAGCCAATGACTCATTCTCGTGAATTTGACCGAATTAAATTCTTAGAATATAGTCCACTCTCTCATCTAGAGAATCTTGGCGTGTCAGTTTCTGACTTCGGATAGCACACCCATGTTGTTTCCAACCGTTTTAGTGTTATCATTTATGAACACTAATGCTACTACTTTACCAATATTGATATCCAGTCTACGAAAAAACTTATCAATATTTTGGTCAAGTCCACATATTTTAAAGCATGTGACTTTTAAATGACCGAGAGGTTCTCTTAAATCCACAAAGGATATAAGCCATGGCAGGCTTCCTACCAATGGTTCTTTCTGAATAAATTATGATATCGTTAGTCTCGCAAAAAAGGTATTAGGGAATCACCCCTATCTTCTGCTTTGTAACAAATCCGTTATTCATTCTCAGCTAAAACCCTTCTGTTCTGAATGAATTCAGATTCCGTTGTTCGGCAAGAAAGTCTCAGGGAATCACCCCTATTTTCTGCTTTCTAACGAAATCTAGCAAGACTGAGTGGTGAGAGAGTTCAAGGTCTGGTTAACTCTCTACTTGTCAGGGAATCACCCCTATACCACTCAACTTTGCGCTGAAAGTTTAAACTTTCCTATTCATTCGACTCTTTTCTATGTAGATCCAATTGCTCCCACTGGGCCTGAGACACTCAGGTGGTTCTACAATAGAATGAACAAAACTGGAGTACAAAAAATCCATTTACAGGGTTTAGGCTGTCAAACCAACCTCTATGATCAGAATCCTATACAGCCCACTAAGAGCCATAGGTTATCAATCACCCCAGCAGACCGTAAAATCCACAAAACCATAATGGGTCAATGGTTAAACCATACTCCCACTGCGTGGTGGATTGACATCCTGATCTAGTAGTATTTATCAGTGTAATCACCAACAACCGATGTTGGACGTGGTCTGATTAAATCAGATAGTAACTACCTTTGGGTAACCGTAATCCAAGGTTTAAGGCTGCTACTTATAGATTCTATCAGAAGGCTTGTGACAGTTCAACCGTCACTTTCTGATCTCAAGAATCTTATAATCAACCTTCACTCGTCTCATTAAGATATTTCACGAACAAATCACAATCGAAAGTATGCGCAAAATCTCCGGTCCTACCTTCAAGCATTAAATGCTAAATGCCTACATTTATGGAAGTGGTGTGAACCGAATTCACTCATTATCCATAAATTCACTGGCATCTTCTAGGTAGACTTCTCGGTTTACATAATAATGTTAACCGTTATTTTGCAACCAATTATCTTAATCGAGTTTAATAGTGTATTGTAGCACATTAATAACTATATCAGGCAAGTCTATGGTTTCTTCCTCAGTGAGAAACATTCCACTAGGAGGCAGGCCGAGCATCAGTCCTAAGACTATGCGATAGCCTATTTCTGAGCATGGAATACTCTATTCTCTGCTAAAATCAGAGACTCTTCCTCGTATTCTTTTGATAAACTAAATCACGTTTCGAGTAGTTATCAGACAAAATGTCACCACTCAAAAACTCCCACTAGCTTGTATCTCTCACTAGACCCCGAAGGTCACTGTGAACAAGCTATGTTATCTCTTCAAATCTATTACCCTCTCCCAATTGAAAGGAAACTTAGTCATTGTTCCTTTGAGATAGTGTTCCTAGACTGGGAGATAGGAATTACCCTTAGCCAGTCGTCAGGTCTTATCTCTAGGATATATGCACTAATTAATAGATATTGAAAGGTCGCTTATCTTAATACGGAAACCTTTTACCTTTAATAGTTTTAGATGTGTTATACTTATTCAGCTTTTCTTAGTGGTTCTGACTTTATCAAACAAAAGTCTGAGTCTTGGATTCGTACTACAAATGTCATATTCACTTTCTATGAGGCAACAATATATCGAGTTGAAATTGAATCCATTTGTTTCAACGAATCTGTAAACAGAAAAATAAATTTTTCTGTGATATTCAAGGATAGAATCCGAAATTCATTTCCTTATATCACTCCCACTATTGTAGCTGAAATTACTGCCCATTGTTACTCTATTAATCGTTAATGCATAGCTTCCTTGTTCTTCCAAAGAACTAAGCTACCGAGTCAAGTTACTCGGTTAAGAAAGTCGCTAAGGATTCATTGGTTAGTGATCCGAAATCACTTTCCTTATCCTATACTTTCTTTAATTAATGTTTCGGTTTAGCCTCAAAACTTTAGTTAAGATGATTAACACTTATAGACATTCTTTCCCATTCTCAACTTTCCTTAAAAGGAAATAGTCTTGAACTAGCAGTTCAATTGAGTAGACACTACTCGTGAACTGTGGGATGTCTAATGAAAGCGTTACCCAGTGGGACTAATTTTCAAAATTAGAAAAACATAAGACAAAAGCTCCCACTAGTTTATCGGTTCCAAATACCGTCTAACTAGCGACACTTTAATTTATGATTCTCTAATTTTTCTATTAGAAAATTTCTCGTGTAGACACTACACCATTAAAATTCACTAGAAGAATTTTATCGTCCCAATCATCTTTCAAACTGACTACAGTCGTCTCTCGATCAACACGATTGACAACAAGACATCCTTATTTACGTCACTTAAGTCTTGAAGGCTCCAGAGAAATATCTCTTCCGAAAAATAAATCGCATGTAAGATCAATAAGTACAACGTTCTAGTTACTTACCACTTTTTAACGAAGTCATTACTAGTCAATTTTACACTAGCAAACATCTAGCACCCTAGAGAGATATATAAATAGTTGTAAATAAAATTGACGAGAGATAAATCCAAATCATACACTACTAATAAATTTTAGGAACATAAACTAAGTACTTATAGTCTATCCTACCGTTCCAAGGATTTAATCTAATGCCTCAGTGCCGTCTTAGGGTAGGTCAAAGAGGTTTCGATTAATATTGAATATCAACTTGAGAATCGAACATCTCATTTGTGATCGTCAATCACCTTTCCTTTTTCAGCCAAGGTACTACCAAAAATACCCTTTATGAGTGTGACCTACTGTCTCATATTTTTAGGTAGACCCCGAGTGTGCCGCCTTAGGGTCGGTCAGTGACCCGGCGAGTACCCAAAATCCTATCCTTTCGGAGACCAAGCCTTGAATTTTGATAGCGGTGAAGGCCTTCCTTAGGGGGCCGAAATCAAAGCCGGCACGAGGCGTCACCATTCTCTCACGTTGCTTGTGTCAACGCAGAGAGGCCGTGGGGTCGGCCGTCGCCGCTCCCGCTCCCACTCAATATTTTGAAAAAGTGGTGGGTTTACCGATCACGTTTTTGGACTTGATGTTACATTAAGGAACAATAAATCATAGGCCCGAATGTTGTCGGTTATGTGGGCTAGCCCACCCGACCTATTCGTTAGAACATATGTGGCTGTCGGATGGGTCAAGGCTAGGAGAGCTCCGTTGAGTCATGGCTCTTCGGATGGCTCAGTATTGCCAGACCCCCGTGCAAACGCCACACGTGGAGGGTGAAGTCGATTGAGCCGTAGCTACTGTTGACCACCCAACCGTGGTTAAACCACTTTCGAACCTGTTTGCCCGTGATTATCCAATCCTTAAACATCAAACATTCACGTAGACACTACGGAACAAAAACGTAATCTCGTCTTAGGTAAGGTGGAATTCACCGAGAATCCAACACCTTCACCACGAGTTTTCGGGATTTTACTCCTTATGCTTTCGCAGAGTGGGATTCACCGAGAATCCATCACCCAACCTCAACGATTGAAAAAACCCGTGTTCCTCGGTTTTTACCCTAATTAGTTTCTAATTAATATCAAACAATTAATTAAAACTAATCGTGTTTTTTTTATACATGCCTAACTAATTCCTCGAATTAATTTCTACATGTATGCATATGGAGTGGAATTCATGATATGATGCATGTCATGGAAATTCTCCAGTTCTACTCATACAATCTATACATGTATACTAGTGCGGAAAATAAACACCGAGATGGACCGTTGGCACCCTCGTAACTAATCTATTCGAAAATAAATTAAAACCCTAATCTGCAGCTGTTGGGAATATTCGACGATCGGCATATCAAACGAACTTGGATCGGGACGAAACATTCCAGATCTGATCTTCATTCTTCGTACTTCAAGATGGACGGTCGGATCGGAGCTTTGACTTGTCAATCTTCCTCAGTGAGCCGACCAACTTGCTGCTGAAACAGACTCTTACAGCAGCGCATCATATACTTCCTGAGGCCGATCGGGGATCAAGATGAATCCCGATCGTCCTGAAAATTTTATCTCATGTCCAAAACTCCATGATATCCGATCTGACCGGTCGGATTTTAATTTGAACGGTTGAATTGTTCCCAGAAAATCGAAGAAGTCACAGTTAGGGTTTCTGTGAATCCTGCATTTTTCTGTTACAGCAGCCACTTCGCAGCAACGAACGGATACCCAAACGGACACTGATCGACACCAAAATTTGTGGGATTGTTCATCGACTTCTAATCTTAATTCTGACCAGAGGGATCTTATTTTTAACGGCTCAAACAACGGAAAAAACGAAATCACTATACAGCTACTAAACAGATCTATTTACAGGAAATTAAACTTGCAATAATAAATAAATTACATAATTTCCTATACTCATATGAACGAATTTTCATCGTCTATATGAGTTTACAATAGATCTAACGGGAAAACGGTGCCAACCCCAATCCATCTCTTCAACCATAGCAATTTAAAAATTATTAATGCATAATAATAAGTAAAATATCACCTACATGCAATTCCACTCCTTTAAATCGTTTAACTACGATTATGATTATATAAATCGTGGAACCTGTCTCTGATACCACATGAAGGATGCAGGTTCTTAGATCTAAGCGAGTTAGATCTACGCGCAGCGGATGGATCACGATTTATATATCAAAACACATAATTAAAGGACTTAAACAACTACAAGGGGGTTTAAGATCATGTTACCAATAACGGGAAGAGAAGCCTTGATCTTCCGATGTGTTCTCCAAACGGCGGTCGGTGGACACCCCTCTTGATACACGAACCTCCTTGATATGCAACACCAAGAAAAACTCCAAGTTTTTCTTCCTCTAAAACCCTAGACAAGAAAAACAAATTTTTTTCTCTCTTCTTGGTGATATGGGGCGAAATTTTCAAGTATGTTTTACACTTGGAATAACTCTCCTTGATATAGGAGAGTAAATTCTTGGCCTCCAAGTTTCTAATCAATTAAATAATTAATTAAAAAGAAATCACAATAAAGGATAATTCCATTTATAAAAGATTGTGATTAATCAATCAATCAATTACAAATAAATCATCTTTTATTAATCATTAATCACACAAGAAAATCAAAATCTTGCATTTAATGAAGTATGAGGCGCCATATACGCTAGGTTTTAGGCCCACAGAAAATGTCTTTTCTGTGTATTATATTATTTAGCCCAACTAAATAATATCCATGCATATCAATTAATTAGCCCAGCCAATTAATTATCACCGAGGCCCAAATAACAAGATTATTAGTCCGAATTACGAAGCCACATCGGGGACCATGGACCTATAACCAGTAGCTCCAATAATTAATTATTCATCGAACAGAATAAGTACATTAATTATTAATTCCGGGATTACGGCACCAAAAACCCGAAACTGAACTCTACCGATTATAGATGTATACTTATACTCAACGCATAGAGTGAATAAGCGTCCATTGATATAATCACTACATACGGATTAACCCTCCATAGATCGTCCATTCGAGTGGGAAGTCTCCGTGAAACCGACTCGAATATCTTATCCTTATTTACCATCAACCCCCGATGATCAATTAGTACACATATCTGACTAGTAGCTAATTAGTCAAATGTGAACTCCCGGGATCGATCACTTTCTTAGAGCTAACAAATAAGGGGATCGTCTCTCTACTTCCCGCGAAGGAATGGATTCCATGTCCGTGAAAATCGAACTACTCACTCATCCGAGATAGTGCCAATGAGAAGTGGCTTGGAACACATATTAAAGTGAACCGTAACTAACACATCAAACACTACCCCGGGACAAGCAGCATCCTGTGATCACCTCAGGATTAAGGTTGATCCATATATGATCATCTAATGATTTAATAAGATTCCTCGATTACGGAATTATACCAAGAAATACAAATTAAATCACTCCAGTCCTATATGAATGCCATCATATATAAATGCCCCACGTAGGTACCCTCTACCGACAATCCGGATAAGACTATCACACCCTAAGGTGTTCGGGCGCATTATTGGTGTTTTAATCAAGAGACCCTAAACTCGATTAAGTTCACCACGGACTAACAGCTTTAAGTATATCACCACTAATTCAATCCTCACGTGTAATCCATACACCGAGTTAAGTGGTTACATACGTATATACTTAGGGTTTGCGAGCGGTGTATTACTTTACAAGCACAAAGCAAGTAATAAGGTGAGATAAATTCTGTCATTCATTATTAAAAACAATTACACAAATTGTCTTTCGGGCACTACACCTAACAATCGTTCTGGTCGATAACACATTAGTACTACAAAGAAAATCACAAACATTTTTTTTGTACTTTTTTTGTACCCACCAATTACTTAATGGTGTGATTTTTGATTCCTTGTACAAGGCCATTCTGGTGTCCGTTTTGCTTGCCGTTTGCGCCGCCATGCCTTATTTAACGTTCTGGCCAATAACATATCGTTACTTCGAAGAAAATCACAACCTTATTTTTCTTACTTTTTTCATACCCAAAAGTACTTAAAGGTGTGATTTTTGATTCCTTGTACAGGGTCATTCTGGTGCCCGTTCTGCTTGCTGTTTGCGCCGCCGTTCCTTATTTATCGTTCTGGTCGATAACACATCAGTACTACAAAGAAAATTACAAACATTTTTTTTGTACTTTTTTTGTACCCAACAATTACTTAATGGTGTGATTTTTGATTCCCTATACAAGGCCATTCTGGTGTCCGTTTCGCTTGCCGTTTGCACCGCCGTGTCTTATTTAACGTTCTGGCGGATATCGTATCGTTACTTCGATGAAAATCACAACCTTATTTTTCATATTCTTTTCATACACCACAAAGTACTTAAAGGTGTGATTTTTGATTTCTTATAGAATGCCATTCGTGTGTCCGTTTCGCATGCCATTTGCACCGACGTGCCTTATTTAACGTTGTGGTCGATATCAAATTGTTACTTCGAAGAAAATTACAACGTATTATTTTTCCTTTTTTCATACCCACAGAGTACTTGTTGGTGTGATTTTTGATTCCTTGTGCAAGGCCATTTTAGTGTCCGTTTTGCAGGTCGTTTGCACTGCCGTGCCATATTTAATGTCTGGTCGATATCACATCGTTCCTTCGAAGAAAATTACAACTTTTTATTTTGTACTTTTTCCATACCTATATATAGTACTTAACGGTGTGATTTTTGATTCCTTTTACGAGGGAATTTGTGTGTCCGTTTTGCATGTTTTTTGCTCCGCCGTGTCATATTTATTGTTCTTGTCGATATCACATCGATATTTTAAACACAATTAAAAACTTTTTTGTACCCACGAAGTACTTAATTGTGTGATTTTTGATTCCTTGTACAAGGCCATTCTGGTATCCGTTTCGCATGCCGTTAGCGCCGACGTGCCTTATTTTATAATCTGGTCGATATCACATTGTTACTTCTAAGAAAATTACAAACCTTTTTTTCGTACTTTTTTTGTACACATAGAGTACTTAACGGTGTGATTTTTGATTCCTTGTACAAGGCCATTCTGATGTTCGTTTTGCTTGCCGTTTGCGCCGCCGTGCCTTATTTATCGTTATGGTCGATATCAGATCAGTACTTCAAAGAAAAATTCAACTTTTTTTTCGTAATTTTTTGTACCCACCGATTACTATAGTTGCTCATTTCAATATAAAATCTACCATACTTGAACATTTCCATGCAAAAGACACCATACTTGCACATTTTCACGCAATATCCATGATACTTACAAATTTTCACGTGAAATACGCATATTTTTACATTTCCAGGGAAGATCCTTCATACTTGCACATTTCCACGCCTAGCTCTTGATGCTTGCAAATTCCACAGAAAATCCACGTTACTTGCACATTTCAACGCCTAGCTCTTGATGCTTGCACATTCCTTAGAAAAACCACGATACTTGCACATTTCCATAGAAAATCCAACATACTTGTACATTTCCACAGAAAATCCATGATGCGTGCACAATTCCATGCTAAATACAAGATATTTGCACACTTTCATGCAAAATACACGATATTTTGCACATTTCCACGCAAAATACACTATACTTGTACATTTCCCTAGAAAATCCACCATACTTGCACATTTCCATAGAAAATCCATTATACTTGCACTTTTACACGCAAAATACACGATATTTGCACATTACAACATAAAATCCATGATACTTTCACATTTCAATGCAAAATACACGATACTTGCACATTTCCATGCAAAATACACATACTTGCTCATTGTCATTGATAATTCTTGATACATGCACATTTCCACGCCGAATTCACAAAACATGCACATTCCACAAAATCCACGATACTAGCACATTTCAATAGAAAATCCACAATACTTTCATATTTGCATAGAAAATCTAGGATACTTGACTTTTCCTTGCAAAATACACGATACTTGCACATTACCACAAACAATCCACAATTATTGCATATTTCCACAAAAAACACATGATACTTGCACATTTCCGTGCAAAATACATGTACTTTCAATTGAAAATCATTGATACTTGCACATTTTCATACAAAATACTCGTACTTCAAAATTTCGATTGAAGATCTTTGATATTTGCATATTTCCACGCCGAATCCATGAAACTTGCATATATAAAATATAAAATTCATGTTACTTGCACATTTCTGTATATAATCCACCATACTTGAAAACTTCCATAAAAAAAATCCATGATGATAGTACATTTCCATGCCAAATACACGATACTTGCACATTACCAAATAAAATGCATGATACTTGAACATTTCCATGCCAAATACACAACACTTGCACATTTCCTCACAAAATACACTATACTTGCACATTTCCATAGAAATTCCATCGTACTTGCACATTTCCATGCAAAAATACACTATACATGCAAATTCTGTAGAAAATCCACCATACTTGCACGTTTCCATAGAAAATCTATGATAATTGCACTTTTCCATGCAAAATACTCGATATTTGCACGGTACTACCTAAAAGCCATGATACTTGCACATTTTCATTCAAAAAACATGATAATTGCACATTTCCACGTGAAATCCATGATACTTGCATATTTTCATGCAAATTACACGTGCTTGCACATTTTCATAAAAGATCCTAGATACTTGCACATTTCCACGCCGAATCCACAATACTTGCACATTCCAGAGAAAATCCATGATATTTGCATATTTCCATAGAAAATCCAACATACTTGCATATTTCCATAGAGAATCCATGATACTTGCACTTTTCCATGCAAAAATACACGATACTTGCACATTTCCACGAAAAATAGACGATACTTGCACATTTCCAGGAAAAATACACTATACTTGCACATTTCCATAGAAAATCCACCATAATTGCAAATTTTTACAGAAAATCCATGATGCTGGCACGTTTCCATGCAAAGTATGCGACACTTGCACATTACCACATAAAATCCCTGATACTGGCACATTTCCATCTAAAATCTATGATACTTGCACATTTTCACGCAAAATACACGTACTTACACATTTCCATTGAAGACGCTTGATACTTTCACATTTCCACGCCAAATCCACGATACTTGCACATTCAACGATACTCTCACATTTCCATAGAAAATCCACAATACTTGCACATTTCCATAGAAAATCCTTGATGCTTGCACGTATCAATGCAAATACACGATACTTGCATATTACCACATAAAATCCATGATACTTGTACATTTCCACCCAAAATACATAATAGTTGTACATTTCCATTCAAAATACACTATACTTGCACATTTCCATAGAAAATCCACCATACTTGCACATTTCCACGGGAAATCCACGATACTTGCGCATTTTCATGCAAATTACATGTACTTGCACATTTCCATAAAAGATCCTTGATACTTGCACATTTCCATGCCGAATCCATGATACTTGCACATTCCCCAAAAAAATCCATGATATTTGCACATTTCAAAAAATCCAACATACTTGCACATTTGCAAAGAGAATCCATGATGCTTGCACCTTTCCGTGCAAAAATAAATGATACTTGCACATTTGAATGCAAAATACTTGTACTTGCACATTTCCATTGAAGATCCTTGACACTTTCACATTTCCAAGCCAAATCCACGATACTGGCACATTGCACAAAAAATCCATGATACTCACACATTTCCATATAAAATCCAGAATACTTGCACATTTCCATAGAAAATCCATGATGCCTGCATGCTTCAATGAAAAATACATGATGCTTGGACATTACCATATAAAATACGCAATACTTGCATATTACAACATGAAATCTACGATACTTGCACATTTCCATACAAAATACATGATACTCACATATTTCTATAGAAAATCCAAAATACTTGCACATTTCCATACAAAATCCATGATGCTTGCATACTTCAATGCAAAATACACGATACTCGCACATTACCACATAAAATCCACTTTACTTGCACATTTCCACAGAAAATCCATGATGCTTGCACACATCCATGCAAAATACACGATAATTGCACATTACAACATAAAATCCATGATACTTGCACATTTCCATGAAAAATACACCATACTTACACAATTTCATCGTAAATCTACCGTACTTGCACATTTCCACACAAAATACATGATACTTGCACAGTTCCACGTAAAATTCATGATACTTACTAATTTTCATGCAAAGTACACATACTTACGGAATTCTATAAAAAGATCCTTGATACTTGCACATTTCACACCAAATCCACGATACTTGCACATTCCACAAAAAATCCATGATACTTGCATATTTCCACAGAAAATCCAACGTACTTGCACATTTCGATAGAAAATCCATGATGTTTGCATGTTTCCATGCAAAAATACATGATACTTGCACATTTCCATGCAAGATACACTATACTTGCACATTTATTGAAAATCCACCATACTTGCACATGTCTATAGAAAATCCATGATGCTTGCACGTTTCCATGAAAAATACGTGATAGTTGCATATTACAATATAAAATACATGATACTTGCACATTTCCATGCAAAATACACGTACTTGCTCACTTCTATATAAAATGTTGATACTTCCACATTTCCACGCCAAATCCACGGTACTCGCACATTTCATAAAAAAGCCACATTACTTGCGCATTTCAACGAAATCCATGATACTTGCACTTTTCCTTGCAAAATACACGATACTTGCACATTACCACATAAAATCCACGATACATGCATATTTCCAGTCAAAATACACGTTACTTACACATTTCCATGCAAAATCCACGATACTCGCACATTTTCTTGCAAATTACACGTACTTGCATATTTCCAAAGAAGATCCTTGATACTTGCACATTTCCATGCCGAATCCACGATACTTGCACATTCCACAGAAAATCCATGATATTTGCATATTTCCATAGAAAATCCAACATACTTGAACATTTCCATAGAGAATCCATGATGCTTGCACGTTTCCATGCAATAATACTCGATGATTGCACGTTTCCATGCAAAATACATGATACTTGCATATTTCCACACAAAATACACTATACTTGCACATTTCCATAGAAAATCCACCATATTAAGTGAACCGGGAAAGGTTGACTTGATTTAAATTTGGATCGTGGAATTGAAGGTATTTGGGATAGGTCCTTGACACAACGACAACCTGTGTGGAAGCACCTTGGAATCAATAAGCTCCTTGACACAATCACAACTTGTGTGAAAGCACATTGGAATTACCTTAACACTTAGAAAACCTGCTTCTAAGCACCTTGGTATTTTGGGATATCCACAAGGATTGCTTAAGTCCTTGCTATATCCTAAATCTTAGAATTCTCTTTCCAGAGTAACTCAACACAACACTTTAAAAGTGAAATATAATTGTATATTGATCAAAAGCTGAATTTCAAGTTACAATAGTCTTGGCTCTTTATAGGACAAATAATGATAGAAAATAAGATGAAAAGTTTTCCTCAAATAACTAAAAAAGGTGGTGCCATTATTTACTAGATTCATTTGCATCATGAATCAATGTATCTTGAATAAATGCTTGGACTCTTGAAATCTTGAATCGTGCATCTTGGTTCAATGTATTTTGCTTTTCCAAAAATTGACTTATTCTTTTCCAAAGCTAGCAAAATTCGCGCCATATTATCCTCCAAATTCAGCCAAGTTTTTATCATTTATTTAACTAATATTGCATAATAAAATATATAATATAATACCATAATAAGGGCCTTAATGCTGGGTCATTATTCAGGCAACCCACCAGCATATATAATGGACTTGGATATTTCACAATCTTCTTCATTGGAGTTGGACTCTTGCATTAATACTTGGGCTAATTTTTCAAAAGATTTGAGTCTCTTTTTATGCTGAAGCCGAGTTTCAGGCCCAACCCAAAATGTTAATGGTTCATGTGTGGGTAGTGGATCCAGATTCACATCAGACCCTCCCGGTTGCGAAGGATCTGTCCTCAGATCATCTGGGTTGTCAAATGGGTGCTAATCAACCACATTGAAGGAGTTTGAAATGGCCCAGTTGGGTGGAATGTCAAGCTTGTATGAGTTATTGTTGATTCACTCCAAAACATGGAACGGGCCATCTCCACTTGTGTTTAGGTTGGTCTTGCATTTTGTGGGAAACCTTTCATTGCGAAAATGCAACCATACCCAATCTCCGGGTTCAAAGATTATTTCTTTCCTGCCCTTGTTTGCTTGTTTTACATAGCGAGATGTTTGAGCCTCCACATTCTGCCTTGCCTTTGCATGCAATTCTTGTACCATTTCAGCTTTCTTTTCTCCCTCGAGACTCGTGTACATACCTAGGGAAAGAGGAATGAGATCAATAGGGGTGATAGGATTATAACCACAAACAATTTCAAATGGTGAGTGTTTAGTAGCAGAATGAGTAGCACGGTTGTATGCAAATTCAACATATGGCAAACAAGACTCCCAATTCTTTAAGTTCTTTTTACGACTGTGCGTAACAATTGACCCAATGTTTGGTTCAAAACTTCTATTTGACCATCGGTTTGAGGATGATAGGCGGTGGAGTACAACAAAGTAATGCCTAATCACATTCATAACATAAGCCAGAAATGGGTTACAAACTTTACAGCATGATCACTGACAATTGATTTGGGGTCACCATATAGACGCACAATTTCCTTAAAGAATAATTCAGCAATATGTGAAGAATCATTGGTTTTGTTACATGCGATAAAATGTGTAACTTAGAAAAACAATCGACCACTACAAAAATAGAATATTTACCCGTCCAATAACGCGGTAAACCCAACACAAAGTCCATAGATAAGTCAACCCAGGGGAAGGAAGGAATAGGAAGGGGAGTGTACAAACAATGGGGAAATGACTTCGATTTCACCATACAACAAGTAATACATGACTCACAAATACGATGAACATCACAAACCATCCTTGGCCAATGAAAATGTGAATGAATGTACGTCTAATGTTTTAGCAATGCCAAAATGACCCATAAGACCTCCGCCATGTGCTTCTCTCACCAAATACTCATGTATGGACCCTTGGGGAATGCATAATTTATTTTCTTTGAACAGAAATCCCTCGTGTCTATAGAACTTCTCACATGCTGAAAATTCAGTAGCTTTATACAACTCAGAAAAATCTATATCAGATGCATACAACTCTTTATTGTGCTCAAAACCGTGTAGCTTGGTTTTCATGTGTGTGATTAGAGTGTAGCGTCTAGATAAATCATCAGCAACGGTGTTCTCTTTTCCCTTTTTATACTTGATCACATACAGAAATGACTCAATGAATTCCATCCATCTAATGTGACGTAAGTGCAACTAAGATTGCCTTTTCAAGTATTTTAAGGACTCATGATCAGAATGAATGACAAATTATTTAGGATGCAGATAATGTTGCCACACACATGAACACTGAACAAGAGCATATAATTCTTTATCATACATGGCATAATTTAAATTTGTGCCTTTCAACTTCTCACTGAAATATGAAAAAGGACGCCCCTCTTGTATTAAAACACCACCGATTCCTACCCTGGATGCATCGCACTCAATTTCAAACATTTTAGAAGAATCAGGTAAAGCAAGTATAGGTGCATATATCAAACGAGATTTAAGAGGTTCGAATGACTCCCTTTGAGCAGGACCCCAATGAAGGCAACACTTTCCAAGAAAAAACAACATTTTATAAGATTAGCAAGCAGGTGTGCTTTTCAAAGTGTTTCCAAAACTACCATCATGTGTGACACGTGTGAGTTTAAATCATGGCTATAGATTAAAATGTCATCAAAGTATACCACGACAAATTTTCCAATAAATTCTCGAAGTACCTCCTAAATGTGCTCGGGGCATTGGTAAGTCCAAAAGGCATAACAAGCCATTCATAAAACCCAAATTTAGTATTAAATGTTGTTTCCCACTCCTCTCCTTGACGAATTCGTACTTGGTGGTATCCACTATTTAAATCAATTTTTATAAACAATTTGGCACCATGCAATTCATCTAACATGTCATCAAGGCGGGGAATAGGATAACAATACTTTACCATGATTTGGTTGATCGCACGGTAGTCGGTACACATTCTCCATTCACTATTCACCATTCTTCTTGGGCACAACTATTACGGGAACCACGCATGGACTCATTGATTCTCGCATCTTTCTTTTTTCCATTAACTCCTGAACTTGACGCTGAATTTCTTTAGTTTCCTCAGGATTTGGCCTATAGGCTGGACGATTTGATAGAACCGCTCCCGGGCTGAAATCAATCTGTTGCTCCACTCGTCGTAATGGTGGTAAGCCACTTGGTTCTTCTTCAAGAAATAAGTCTTCAAATTCTTGCAAAAGAGATAGGACAACACTGGGAGAGTTCCGGTAAGATCAGATATAAGCATAAAACAAGGAAATAGAGTAGAAAAGTGCTTGGTAGGAACCGAATTGGGAAGCAATGAGGATTAATCCTTGTATATGAAAAGGAAAGGCGACTGAACAGTCATGTAACATCCCTTTTTGTCATGAATTTGTGAATCCACCTTGGAAATCTCGGTGGAGGCTTTGCATTTTGTAGATTCAGAATCCGTGCGTGCCTGAGTATTATTGTGCCTTGTTTCTCATTTCTTAGCAAACTTGACCTGATCGGTGTGAGCCTCTTGTGGTGTTAATGGGGCCAAAGCGCCAGACAATATTTATTAGAGTAACCATCATATGTGACACGTTTGTCAAACTGCCATGGGTGGCTAAGCAATATATGGGTGACATGCATAGGAACCATGTCACAAAGAACTTTATCTTTATACTTTGATTGAATAAAGGCCACATATGCCTGCTTAGTAACTTTAACATAACCACAATCATTCAACCGTTGAAATTTATAAGGTTGGGGATGTTTAATGGTGTGAATGCCCAGCTTTGTAAGAACCTAATCACTGATCGCATTCGTACCGCTTCCCGAGTCAATAGCCATCATGAATAATTTACCTCCAATAAGGCAACGAGTTTGGAAAATATTCTCACGTTGAACCTCTTTATTGTCCAACTTTGTTACAACACTTAGGACCTTTTTTGCGACAAACATAGCACCTTCATCAAATTGAATTCCTTGATCATCCTCTTCGTTATCTCCAACTGGTTGTTCATAATGTGATTGCTCATTTTTGTCTTCCAAAGCTGGATGATACATACCATCTCCTGATGAAACATAAGCCCTTTTGTTAGCACATTCACTAGCCCTGTGTCCCAATCCTTCACACTTATAACGACGCATGGCATTGTCAGAAGAAACTACAGATTTACCCTTGTCAGATTCCTTAGCTCTTGGGGCATGGTTAGATCGATCATTTGTAAATTGGGGATGGGTATATTTAACATAAGAGTTTTTAGAAAGAAACTTACCTCTGTTGCCTTTGGATTGGAAAGATGTAGACTTAGATGGTGTGGTACCTAAACAACTCTTCGAAAATGATGACTTTCTTTTCTTGAGCTGCTTCTCCTTAGTTAAGGCCGCATGTACCATCTTATCATAGGTTGTGCAATTCATCATTTCAATAGAATCAGCTATCTCAGCTTGTAATACTCCAAAGAATCTGGCCATGGATTCTTCCTCGGACTCTTCGGTATCCATTGGGATTAAGGCCATTTCCAATTCATCTTGATATGCTTGGACAGATTTTTCACCTTGTTGATGTTTTGAAAATGCCTTACTTGATCTCGCCGATATGATTCGGGAACCCACTTACTGTGCATTTCATCCTTAAGGACCTCCCAAATAGAAATCACTTGTTTCCTCAATTTCCTATGCTTTTCATTTATTTTGTGGAACCATAGAATAAGTCGTTCCTCAAATTCACTAGTAGCAAGATCAAATTTGGTATGTTTAGAATAAGTATGACAATTAAAAATATGTTCAACTTTAACTAACCAAGCAAAATATTCATTGGGATTAGAGTTACCTTTAAATGCCAGAATTTTTTGTTTAATACTTCTCAGAATTTCCCACGGTGCTTTAACAATCTCCTCTCATTATCTTCCATCTCATCATCTTGCTCAGAGTATTCTTCTGGTGGAGTTTCAGCCCGGTTTCGTTGGCCACCTCGTGGGATTCGTAGCTGCATAAATTGTTCATCTATCTCATCGGCCACATCTTGTTGTATGCATTCAACTTTTTGTTCATACATGGTTTTGAGAGCTTGTGCCTGAGCTTGGAGCCTATTTCTAACTCTTCAATTGGATTTCTAGACATTTTGTTCTCTCAAAGAGTGTGTTTGTATTGCTCAAAGTCAGAGAATTAAAGTAGGACAAGATCAAAGTGTTCAACAATCCTCACGTTATTCCAAAGTACAAGAACATAGATACAACAATCCATGAGTATTAGAAAACATTAGTGCAAACACAAAGTCGTTAAGTGTGTTGGAAAAAAAATAGGGTGGGAGAAAGAGCTTTGGATTCTTGTGCGGAACATATTGTTCTTCAAATACACACAATTTGATTGAGCACCCCTATCGTCCAAAACGGTAAATAAGGCACGACGGCGTAAACGGAAAGCAAAACAGACACTAGAATGCCCTTATACAAGAAATCAAAAATCACACTGTTAAGTTCTCTGTGGGTACGAAAAAAATTACGAAAAAAGGTTCATAATTTTCTTTGAAGTAACGATGTGATATCGACCAGAAAGTTAAATAAGACACGTCGGCGCAAACGGCATGCAAAACGGACACCTGAATGGCCTTGTACAATGACTCAAAAATCACACCATTAAGTACTCTATGTGTATGAAATGAAAAAAAGGTATGTAATTTTCTTGGAAGTAATGATGTGATATCGACCAGAATGTTAAATAAGACAAGTCGGTGCAAACGGCATGCAAAACGGACACCCGAATAGCCTTGTACATGAAATCAAAAATCACACCGTTAAGTACTCTATGGTTATGAAAAAATTACAAAAAATAAGGTTGTGATTTTCTTCGATGTAACGATGGGATATCGACCAGAACGTTAAATAAGGCATGGCGGTGCAAACGGCATGCGAAACGGACACCCGAATGGCCTTGTACAAGGGATCAAAAATCACACCGTTAAGTACTCTTTGGGTAAAAAAATATGAAAAAATGTTTGTCATTTTCTTTGAAGTTACAATGTTATATCGACCAGAACGTTAAATAAGGCACGTTGGCGCAAACGGCAAGCAAAACGGACAACCAAATGGCCTTGTACAAGGAATTAAAAATCACACTGTTAAGTACTCTGTGGGTACAAAAAAATTACGAAAAAAAGGGTTTGTACTTTTCTCTGAAGTAACAATGTGATATCGACCAGATTGTTAAATAAGGCACGTCGGCGCAAACGGCATGCAAGACGGACACCAGAATGTCCATGAACAAGGAATTAAAAATCACAATTATGTACTCCGTGGGTACAAAAAATGTAAATATTTTTTTTACCAGAACAATAAATAAGGCACGGCGGCGTAAAAAACATGCAAAACGGGCACACAAAGTCCTTTGTAGAATGAATCAAAAATCACACCGTTAGGTACTATATAGGTATGGGAAAAGTACAAAATAAATTGTTGTAATTTTTTTTGAAGTAACGATGTGATATCGGCCAGAACCTTAAATAAGGCATGACGATGCAAACGGCATGCAAAATGGACACCTGAATGCCATTGTACAAGTAATCTAAAATCACACTGTTAAGTACTCTATGGGTACAAAAAAATTATGAAAAAAGGGTTTGTAATTTTCTTTGAAGTAACGATGTGATATCGACCAGAAAGTTAAATAAGACAGGTCGGCGCAAACGGCATGCAAAACGGACACCGGAATGGCCTTGTACAACGAATCAAAAATCACACCGTTATTTACTCTATGGGTATGAAAAAAGAACGAAAAAAAGGTTTGTAATTTTCTTAGAAGTAACGATGTGATATCGACCAGAAAGTTCAATTAGTCACGTCGGGTCAAACGGCATGCAAAACGGACTCCCAAATTGCTTTGTACAAGGAATCAAAAATCACACAGTTAAGTACTTTATGGGTATGAAAAATGTATAAAAAATAAGGTTGTGATTTTCTTTGAAGTAACGATGTGATATCGACCAGAACGTTACATAAGGCATAGCGGCGTAAACGGCATGCAAAACAGACACCCGAATGGCCTTGTACAAGGAATAAAAAATCACACCGTTAAGTACTCTGTGGGGAAAAAATATGAATTTTTTTTTAAATTTTATTCGAAGGGCTATATAAGTTTTTAAAGTTTGTATGTTTGTATTTTATTTATCTTTGAAATAAAATCCTTTTTTCCTAAATTTCCAAACATCAAAAAGCTTTCATATATCTGAGAACCTGAAGTAGCTGAATTGTCATAGGAAGAGTACCGCCAGGCAGTAGGCCGTAGGGAAAGTGTCCGTCGACGTTGCTATTGGTGCTGATATGTCTAAGACAAGGAAGATTAGAAAGGTATAGATTGTGTTTCTATTTCTCGATAATTAAGTATACATTCATAAACTTTTAAAATCTATAAACGCTATGACTATATTCTAACTATAATCTCCACATATTAACTTTTAAAATCTATAAGCGCTATGACTATATTCTATATTCTTACTATAATCTCCACATAAGAGGCCCCTTTATTTTGAAAAAAATGTTAAAACTATTGTTTTAACTGAAGTTCATCCGCATTTGTAACTTGGTATCGGAGCTTTGTTAAAAAGCTGAATTAAAAATCCTTAAAATAAGGACAAAAAAGCCATAAAATATGGAATAAAATCCATATAATGGAAATAGATCCTATGGATCCCCTTATTGATCTTCTAGATCAAGAAGGAGAAATTGAGAATGAACCATCTCAATTAATCTTTAATGTATCCTCAAGTGGATTTAGTGCTAAGATAATGATCCAGTAAGAGATCTTATCTAAAATAAACGCCTCTAAGTTAAGTCTTAAAACTGAAAAGATATTTAAGGTACCCAGTATCATAAATAATCTTTTGAAACGAGAAAACAAAATATTCTATTTTGTTAACACTCGAGAAATGCATATAGACATCAAAGATGTCTCTGGCTCTGTATATCTACCTTTGTTAACTAAGGATGATATCAGAAAGAATCTAGAGAAATTAGATTCAAAAACCAGATCTAAAATCAATATTGTTCATCTTGGTTCCATAAAGATTTTAATTAAATTTGAGTTTCAAGAGGGTATAGATACACCCATTAAATTAGCGTTAATTGATAATAGAATTAACGAAAGAAAAGACTGTGTGCTAGGAGCTGCTAAAGGCAACCTTGCGTATAAGAAGTTTATGTTTACCGTCTATCTTAAGATTGGACTTAATTTAGAAAGCAAAAACTTAGACAAAGTTTTATCTTTAATTCATCACTTCGAAAGAGAAGACATGATGAATGAAAGAGATAAAGCCTTCAGCGTAACTTACCTTGTAAGTTATGCATTAACCAATAGTCATCACAGTATTGACTATAGAAAAAAAGAATACATTGAAATAGATGATGTATTTGCTGAGATTGGTACTATTCAAGAGAGAAAATTCTTAGAAATAAGTACTGATAATTCTTGGGAAATAGATATTGCTAAAGGAAAAGAAAATTTAGGAGCCAAAAAATCCCCAAAAATTCAAGGAACAAGGTTCTATGTAGAAGCTTCATCAAGAAGAAGCATTTCTAAAGAATCTTACAATATAGAACTCCTAAGATGTATGTCTAGGAGAATAGTTGTTCAAGAGCAAAAGCTCAAATATATCCGTGGTTAAAACTCAAGATGGTGAGTTTAACAACAATTAATGAGAATGTAAATCTTCTTCGAGAAGAAAATAAAGTTATCATAAAACAACTAAATGATATTCAGGAAAAAATAACAAGAAGTGCTACTAGACATACACTAGAATCCGACTTAATAGCAGCAAAAATAATAAAAGAAGTAAAAGAGGAAATAACTAAATTCTCTTGTATTACAGTAGATGCGTCTACTATAGATACTTCTAAATTAGTTTTTCCAGAAGATGGAAAATATAGTTATCTTAACTATAATATGGGAAACAAAGAACTCGGTTCATCTGGTAATCCAAATGCTTTAAAATGGCCATTCGGATTAAATGAGTCTAAGTGAAAAACAAGAAGATTACTTCTCGAACCATTTAGCAGAGGATGATTTCATCCTAGATGGACAAAACACTTCACCTTTAGATGAAGTGGTAAAACTCATGACTTTAGATGAGTTAGAACTTGAACAAAAAATGGTAAATATACCAGAATTATGTAAATTCTTGGTATAGAAACCATTTATGTAATTGATCAAGTACCAACTAATCAAATGACCTCAGATGATGATGTTGAGGATAATCCTATAGGAATTTTCCATGTAGGTAAACAAGAAGAAGATGGAACTGAAACATCTGATTGTAAGAAAAGAAAAGGGCCAGAAAAGCCTAGTTTCTTTGTCAATTATCCCAAATTAATGTGAGAACATAAAAATAAAGATATTTCTATCCTTAACATTGATTGTCAAGAGAATAGAAAACAGCTCATAGATGAATGTGCCACAAAATTAAGTTTGATTATTCAAACTAATAAAGAAGCATATGGAAAAACTAAAAATATACTTCTTTTAGTTGAACATAGAACTTCTTGAATAATTCAATCTTTTGTTAAATCAAAAAATTGGTCTGAAATTCCATCAGAAAATATGTTTGAAACTATTATCAATAATTTTTACACTATTTTTTAGGAATCAATTATTCTACTGATAAAGTGAATGAGATTCTTAAACAGCAAGAACATGCTAAAATTTGCCTTATAAAATTACAGATATGTGATATCTGTGAATTAGACGCTTTTACATGCGATTTAGAGACAAATTTCTATAAACCTCCTCAAAGTGATTTTGGGGAATTTATAAAACAATATTTGACTAAAATCACTATTGTAAAAAATTGTGATCTTTATAGCTTAGGCTTTGCAAATTGAGTTGTAAAAGAAGAAATTGCAAAAAATTGTGATCTCTTTAAACAACAAAAAAGATTGAAGAAATTAAATAAAAGATGTTGAAAGAACATTTTAGAAGCATCCACCGAATATGGATGTACACAAAAGACTTATTCTAAACATAAGTTTAAAAAAATTATAAAAATAAATTTTCTTATTAAAAGAAAAACAAACGGTTTAAGTCCGGAAAATACTTTAAACCACGTCAGAAATACAAAGATACTGACAAAAAGCATGAAAATGCTAATAAAAAGAAATTTTGCCCCAAGGGTAAAAAGAATTGTAGATGTTAGATCTGCAATATTGAGGGTCATTATGCAAATGAATGTCCCATTAAACAACAATATCCCCATAAGGTAAAACTTATGGAAGAAGTTATGGAAATAGGATTTGATCCTATAGAAGATATATACGAAACCTAAGAAGAGGTTTATATCTTTGAAGAAAACTCTAAGTATTCCGCAAATGAATACAATACGGAGGATTCAGAATAATTTAAACATACAGGAGTATTCCTGGGATGATTTAAATACGGAAATAGAAATGTCTAATAACATTACTAATCCGAATTCTATTTATATCAAGGGACAATTAAAATTCTCTAGGTATAAACAGATAAATTTACATTGTTATGTAGATACATGAGCTAGTTTATGCTTAGCATCAAAGTTTGTTATACCAAACGAACATTGGGAAAATGCACCCAATACCATTAGCGAAACAATTGCAAATGAGGAAAGATAAATATTTCTAAAGTCTGTAGAAATCTTAATATTAAGATTGCAGGAGAAATATTTCACATTCCTACAATTTACCAACAAGAGAATGGTATGGACCTAATCCTTGGTAATAATTTCTGTCAATTGTATTAACCTTTTACACAATTCACAGATAGAGTTATTTTACCTTAAATAATCAACCACTGATTATTGGTAAAATAAGAAAGGCTATTACCATGGCAAACAGGTTTCCTAGAATCAATGAAAAAGAATTCAAAGATTCAAAAACCTGCACCTATCAATGTCAACCCTGACAAAATCATAGTTTTAGAGGGGGGATGATAAAAAAATGCAAATCTGAACAAGAATTTGATCTAGAAAACTCTAAGTTTAGAAAGATTAAGGACTTGTTAGAAAAAGTTTGTGGTGAAAATCCTATAGATCCTTTAAAATCTAAAAAATGGTTGAACGCTACAATAAAACTTATAGATCCTAAGACAATAGTCAAGGTTAAACCAATGATCAATAGTCCACATGACAGATTAAAATTTGGAAAACAAATTCAGGAATTATTAGACTTAAAGATAATTAAGCTTAGTAAATCACCTCATATGTCTCCAGCATTTCTTGTTGAAAATGAAGATGAGAAAAGAAGAGGAAAAAAGAGGATGGTTGTCAACTATAAAGCCATTAATACGGCAACTATAGGAAAGACTATCTTTAGTAGTTTTGATTGCGAATCTGGTTTCTGGCAAGTATTGTTAGATGAAGAATCGCAATTATTAACTGCATTCACATGTCCACAAGGACATTACCAATGGAGTGTTTTACCTTTTGGGTTAAACAAGAACCATCAAAATTTCAAAGACATATGCAAAATGCATTTAAATCTTTTGAAAAGTTCTTATGTGTTTACATAGATGATATACTGGTCTTCAGTAACAAAGAAAAAGAGCATTATTTGCATGTTGCAATGGTACTTAAATAATGTGAAGAGTTAGGAATAATTCTTTCTTTAAAAAAGACACAGCTCTTTAAGACAAAGATTAATTTCCTTGGATTAGAAATTGATCAAGGTCAACATCGTCCTCAGAATCATATTCTGGAACATCTTCATAAGTTTCCAGATGAATAACAGAGGTTTTTAGGAATTTTAACATATGCTGAAAGTTATATCCCTAAGCTTGCTGAAATTAGAAAACCATTACAGGTTAAACTCAGAGATAATATTCTTTGGGATTGGAAAGATTCTGACACAACTTATGTTCATAAGGTCAAAAAGAATCTAACTAGATTTCCAAAGCTATATCATCCTTTACTAGATGATAAACTTATCATCGAAATGGATGCATCAGATGAGTATTGGGGTGGAATCCTCAAAGCAAAAAACTCTGAACAAGAGTTAATTTGCAGATATACTTCTGGAAGCTTTAAGAATGCTGAAAGAAATTATCATAGTTGTTGGTCCCTTGAAAATGCTTTGGTTAAGTTTAGAGAGGGGGGGGGGGGGTGAATAAACTTAACACTTAAAACTTTTGGAGTTAACAAACTCAGCAACTTCAGCAGCATGCTGATACTTTAGTAGTCTGATGACACTCAGTAGTCTGCTGACTGTTGAGTTTACTGAATTTGTGCAGCGGAATTATATCAAAAATTAATCCTTATTACTTGTTGTTAAATGTGATACCAAGTATTAGATACTCAGTAGTGTATGTGTGTGAATTCAGTTTCTAGATTCAGTAGGTTGATGTGTGTAATAAACTAAATGCAGAAAGTAAATAGGCAGATTTTATAGTGGTTCCAGGTGGTGTAATCATGTCAGTCCACTCATCTCCTGTGATGTTGGAGGTTATTCACTAGAGAGATTCTTGAGATAGCTGTTACAAAAATCCCTAAGATGTTTGTCCTTCACCAGTAGCTATGACTTCACAAACTGAAAACTAGGAACAGGTAGGATTGCTGCTCCAAAGTTTTCCACTGGTCCTTGAAGGGTAGGATTGCCTCTTCACCAGCTCCACCACAAACAACAGTCTTTCACACATATGTGCTTCACTGTCTTCAACAGATTTCTTGTAAAAGAAAGTTTGAATCAAGTAAATGATTCATTTGCTGCAGCTTGATCAGGATGATATGATCAGCAGCTTGCAGTCTTCAAGTGTGTAAACTTGATGTAGCTTGAATACAGATTACACTTGAAGATTTTCTCTGGATCAGTAGCCTTAAGCTCAGTAGGGTCAGCAGGGTATTTTTCTTGATCAAAAATCGAAGCTCAGGATTATCTGTATTTTTCTCTTAATATTCATCACTTGTATCTGAATTAGGAGTCCTCTATTTATAGGTAGGAACCCTTGTGACTTGTATTTGAAATTCAAATATAGCCGTTCCAGATTTTGTCCTATTTGACTTGCTTTCTCATCATGTTCATAGTACGACACGGTCGAATGCTTTTGACAAAGCGTGCGTCCGTCCATCCTTTGACTTGCAACCATTGGATAAAGTCCCGAATCACCCCAACGTCCCTTTAATCTTAACCATTGATTTGTTTGATAAAATCGAGAGTTGTTAGCCGTCCTTATCCATGTTTTCTTTCAATGTAATCTTGAATAAATCGAGGTATATGTATCAGCAGGTTCATGAGTCTGCTGAGATACATATCAGTCAGCTGAACCATATCTTGCTAACTGTCTTTTATCAAAATTTTATTTATGAAGTTAGATTACACCTTTTTGCATATAACTAAGTTCCAATCACCATCCAACTTAAGGAACTTAGACCTTGTACACAAGGTATATGTAATCAGTTTAGGTCATCACAGACTTCCCTAAATTCTGATTCTATATTCTTGACTTTAATTACTATGTTTGATCCCTTAGCCTTCATTAACTGAGTTTGAGCCCTCATCCTTCAGTCTTTAGCAGGTTCTTGATAAGTCTATAGACCTAACTACCCTACTGATGTAGACTAGTCTCGCCGACCTTTACAGTGCTTGTTTGATCAAACCTATACAAACATCAAACCCTAATAAACCTATACATTTGATCTAGACATCTTTTTGCCTTTGCTCTATAACAGTTAGTCTGGCACTCATCACTAAAACTTAAAAATAAGTCCAACAATAGTAATGAAAATGAATACCTTGATGTAATCCAAGTCATTAAAAAGTTTAGCGCTTATCTTACTCCAGTTAAATTTTTAGTTAGGACAGATAGCAAAAACTTTACCTACTTTTAAAATACTAATTTAAAAGGTGACAATAAACAAGGTAGACTTGTAAGCAGGGACGGACCCAATGTACACAAGGGGGGTGCACGGCCCCCACTCAACTTTTAATGTGAAGTTACTAAAATACCCTAATAGTATTAAAGATCATGTATGTATATTATTTCAGACAAGTTCTAGTGTAATTTCTTATTTAGCTTTACTGGTTAGAAGAATCAATACTATACTTGAGGTCACTTGTTCAAAACCCGGCTGCTTCATCATTTTAAACATTTTTTTTTATTTTGGCCCCCACTGGAAAAAATTCCTGGGTCTGTCACTTCTTGTAAGATGGCAAATGTGGTTGTCAAGATACTGCTTTGATGTAGAACATATTTCAGGTAGTAAAAATATATTTGCTGATTTCTTAACACTTGAGTATGCAGGTTAAGAAGCAAAAGAATCTCCTTTTGGAGATAAAAGGGTAAAACCCAGGGACTAATTGTCCTTAGAGGCTTCCAGAAATGGAAGAATTAAAGAAGCTAAAGCTTCAGAGAGATATCATGAAAATGGAACTTCAAGTTCTTGACATGAAAATAAGTTTACTTGAACGGGAATCAAGTGAACCACAAAAGGAATTAACAATCCTTGCACTAGCAATAATAGCGAATTGTCAGCTATTCCGATGCAAACGACAATCGGTAAAGAATCATCATATCCATTGATTCCTAACATCTTCGAAAAAGATGTAAAAGATGTACAGACATCTAAATTGGTTAAACCTATAGATTTGACCTCCAGTTTTAGACCAAATACTCAAGACATTTTTAAGTCTTGATAAAACTGAAAATCAAAATTCAGTATCAGTACAAACTGATAAGGCAATTCCAATGCCAAAATCAAATAAAAGTTATTATGTTGTTTATAATGGTCTTTATGCAAGTATTTACACAGCATGGGAAGTTGCAGAGAAGGCAACAAAAGGAATTTCTGGCATTAAGCATAAGATATTCAACACAATCATCGAAGCTAAACTCTCAGGTGAGATGTATGCAAGAGAACATTTGGTATCAATCCCAAAATTGATTTTAAATTCAGATTTTCTAAACGCTACAACTTTTAAGGAAATCTAGAAAATAGAAAAGAAAACCAGTTCTATGGTTTCTTTGGGAAGAATTTCAATCCCCAAAAAGATTGAAAAACATATTCCCAATGAGCTTGACTTTGAAGGATTATCTTATCTCTTCAATTTAGATCGAATAACAAGTGAAGAATAGTTTAACACAGAAAAACTATTCACAACTGATACAGGCACCATTAGTCAGTTTAATTTCATTGAAGGTGCCGACCCAAAATTAGTCTTTGAAGCATTTTCTTATAGATTAGTTAGGACTATTTATCCAAGCAAAAATCTCCTGGAAATTTCTTTATTCCCAGAAGAAATCAAAAAAGCGATTATGGTTTTTAGATCCAATGTCGTCATAGAAGCAGATAGAGCTATTTTTCTCAAAATTCATAGTAGTTTGCCAGAATGGATTGATAGAAACCGGTATTGCAAAACAAGAAACAACTTACAAACCTTCAAAGGTTATGGAGTCTGGTTTAGAAATTTGCGATGTTGAAGTAATTTACATTTCAAGATTTTGAATTATTGTTGATAAATTACTTAATATCAATGATGATTCAAGTAAATTATCAAAGCTCTCATACTCTGATGATTTCCAAATAGTTCAAAAAGATTCAAGAAGAAGACACAAAGATGGTCTTTCGATTTGAGAAACTGTTCAGCAATGGACAAACGATGATTTGGCATAAAATGAAACTTGCCAAAAAATACGTAAAGCTTATGAAAAAGCTAAAGTGGAGTACAAATGCATAAGATGCTTTGGTCCCCACAATTCACAAGAAAAAAGAAATTATTCCAACTGAAGACAAAGCAATACCCCACCACTAGCAAAAAGAAAAAGAAAAAGACGAAGCATCGTCATCAGCTTACAACGACTAGCTTCAATAAAGTAGTTAGTGGACAAAAAGTGGCCGACACACTTTAATTAGTGGGTTGAAAAAAGCCATAAAATGACAAACATTGTAATGATGGATCCATCATCCTTGATCTATAAAAGGAGAAGTTAATTTCATTCGAAAGATATCCCTTCCTCGATATTCAAACCTACTTGAATTCAAAGAAATTTCTTATCTTTCTCTTAGATAATGTGTGAGTAAAAGCTCCATAGTGAGGATAAAGGATTAGTATGGCTATATATGTTTGTAAAGTTTGTATGTTTGTATTTTATTTATCTTTGAAATAAAATCCTTTTTTCCAATTTTTCCAAACTTCCAAAAGCTTAGATATATCAGAGAACCTGAAGTAGCTGAATAATCATAGGAAGAGTACCGCTAGGCAGGAGGCCATAAAGAAAGTGTCCGTCGATGTTGCTATTGGTGCTGACATATCTAAGACAATGAAGATTAGAAAGGTATAGATTGTGTTTCTATTTCTCTCTAATTAAGTATACATTCATAAACTTTTAAAATCTATAAACGCTATGACTATAATCTATATTCTTACTATAATCTCCACATAAGAGTCCCCCTTTATTTTGAAAAAATTGTTAAAATCTCACACTGATAAGTACTTTGTGGGTATGAAAAAAGTATGAAAAATAAGGTTGTGATTTTCTTTGAAGTAATGATGTGATATCGACCAGAACGTTAAATAAGGCACGACGGCGCAAACGGCAAGCGAAACGGACACCAGAATCGCCTTGTACAAAGAATAAAAAATTACACCATTAAGTAATCAGTGGGTACAAAAAAAAGAACGGAAAAAAAGTTTGTAATTGTCTTTGAACTACTAATGTGATATCGACTAAAATGATAAATAAGGCATGGAGGCGCGAACAGGAAGCAAAACGGACATCAGAATGGCCTTTTTCAAAGAATCAAATATCACACCGTTAAGTATTCTACAGGTACAAAAAAGTATGAAAAAAAAGGTTTGTAATTTTCTTTGAAGTATTGATATGATATCGACCCGATTGTTAAATAAGGCACGTCGGCGCAATCGGCATGCGAAACGGATACCAGAATGGCCTTGTACAAGGAATCAAAAATCACACCATTCAGTACTCTATGGGTACAAAAACAAATTACAAAAAAAAGTTTTTAATTGTGTTTAAAGTAACGATGTGATATCTACCAGAACAATAAATAACGCACGGCGGCGCAAAAAACCTGCAAAACAGACACACAAATTCCCTTGTAAAAGGAATAAAAAAATCACACCGTTACGTACTATATAGGTATGGAAAAAGTACAAAATAAAAGGTTGTAATTTTCTTCAAAGTGATGATGTGATATCGACTAGAACGTTAAATATGGAACAGCGGCGCCAATGGCATGCAAAACGGACACCTGAATGGCCTCGTACAAGGAATCCAAACTGACACTAGAATTGCCTTATACAAGGAATCAAAAACACACAGTTAAGTACTCCATGGGTATGAAAAAAGTACAAAAAATGTTTTTAATTTTGTTTGAAATAACTGTTAGGAACATTTTATTATGTTTTGATGATGGCCATACTAGCTGTTATAGCAAGCCTGAAATAAGTTAGAACTCTCTGTATAAGTCTTTACTTAGAGTCTGACATGTTGTGTAAGTTGAGTCAGACAAGTATTGTACTAGTTGGTAGGACGGCAAAGCAAAAACAGATATTCGGCAAAGTGAAGCCAGCAAAGCACCAGCAGAGAAGTATGAAGACATTATGGTCTGACCTATAACCAAGGAAGTCTATGATGACCTTGGATAAGTCTAAGTTATGTTTTAAGTGATGAAACTCAATGTTCAAATATGGTGTACACTGGTCTCACCCAAATCAAGGATCAAGTGAAGTACAAAGACTCTCCAAAAACTAGAACAAAGAAGGAAACAAAGAATCGGCCGAGTAAACCGACTTTCGGCAAAGAGAAAACAAAACAAAGAAAGAAAGAACTAACGGCTAAGTCGAAGGCTCACTCGACCGTTCTAAAAACGGCGAAGAGACATTTACAAGATCAAATTTGATATACGATGAAGATTCGAAGATCATGCATTAAATGCACAAATCATTAAAGGATCAATCAAGGACGGATTTTCTCGCTATACGTTTGAAGAAAGAATCCGATCACCGAAATCAAGGAGAATACAATTAAGGGGGAATCAAGAATAAAATCAAGGGTTATTCCCTCATTAATATAGCCAACGGACGGAATTTCAAAAACCAAGGTTATTCAAGGCTATAAATAGAAGGCATTGACAGGAAAAGAAAATAACGATCAAGAAAGAAAAATCAAGTAGAAACTCTGTCAATTTGAAAAGCCTTCTCTCTGAACTTACAAAGACATATCTAGTGATCAACTCAAGTATCAGAACTACAAAGTCATACTCAGAATTGAGATTGATCAAGCAAGTGTGTGAATCACATTCACATCAAACTGAAGCAACTGAATCAGAGGCAATCTGAGAAGGAGTTGAATCTGTGATAGCTGTTGAAGGATCTTAATCTTAAGGAACATCAAAAGGAAGACCGAATCACCGAAGCCATTTGCGATCAAGGAGTGATAGTCTTGTAGATTGTGAAGCTTGGGAAGCCAAGGACAATCATACTATTGTATCTCGTGAAAACAATAATGAATTCCTCCAATCATCACAGGAGAAGAGTGGATTAAGGGATTACACCACCCCGAACCACTATAAGCCTTGTGTCAATTTAAATTCTCGCAATTTACTTTACAAAGATTTATTTAGCCACCTACATCTTAACTTATATCCGTGATCGTCTACACCGATTTGAAAACAACATAGTAAGAAGGGACTTATCCGCTGCCTAAAAGCTTTTAAATAGAAGAAAAGTTTTTGAAACTCCACTATAGTCATTCACCCCCCCCCCCCCTCTGACTATAGTTTCACCCTTCTCTGGGACCAACAATTGGTATTGGAGCAGTGTTCCTAGTATCAGAACCTCGTTCGGATCTAATTTACGGTAACAAGGAGATCACATATTTTCAAAGCGCTTTTCAAATCTGAGTTTTCCATTCACTGTCATTTATATATTCAATTATACTGATGGATTCCTCAAAATTCTTGTTAAAAGTACCTGTTTTTAATGTTAACAATTTTGATGAATATAAAATAAGAATGTTGTCTCATCTTGCAGCAACTCATGAAGAGATGCTGGACGTAATCAATGATGGACCGATCACAATCACTACGGTGGTAGGCACAGGAGCAGATCAAGGAAAGGAAATTGACAAACCTAAAAAGGATTGGAGATGACAGGAGAAGAGCAAATCTGGACTTTGTTGCAAAAGACATGATCTTGAAGACCCTAGACAGCAACATGTTCATGAAAATTAAAGACTGCAAAACAGCAAAGGAGATGTGGGACAAACTATCATTGATAAATGAAGGATCTAAAGCAGTTAAAGAAAATAAATTATCTGTTGCAAAACAGAAGTTTGAGAACTTTAAGATGAAGGCTGGTGAATCCATTGATCAAATGGACAACAGATTCTCAAGCATCATCAGTGAATTACAACAGCTTGGACACATATATCCCCAAAAATAAGTATGCTTGAAAATCTTCAGAGGACTACCTGAAAGATGGAAAATCATAACATCGGTAATCAGAGGAACAACAAATCTTGCAAGCACTGACACTCTGACACTGATGTCCCAGTTAAAAGCTCATGAATTCAAATTGAACGGCGAAGATGGTGCTCCGGCAGAGACACACAAAATCACTGCATTAGCTGTACCCTAGCAAAGTAACTTTGCCGAATGCATCAACAAAGAGACACAAGAATTAAAAGAACAGGTAGCTTTATTAGTTAAACGTTTTGACAGGTTTAAAAAGAAGCCATTCAAAGGAAATTCGTCATCAAACAAAAAGTCAAGCTCAAACAGAGACATGAAGAAGAAAGATGATGAATACAGATGCTTCAACTGCAACAAGAAAGGTCACTTCAAGGCTGATTGTCCTGAAGAAAATGACAAAGATGATGAAAAGAAGAAATACAGAGCATCTGAAAAGAGAAAGAGCAAGAAGGCACTTAAGGCAGAATCCAGCAGTGAAAAGCATGAAGAATCATCTGACAATGACTCAGATAATAGTGATGAAGAAGACAACTCAGAAAATGAAAAAGCATGCCTATGCCTCATGACCAAAGAATTGGATGAAGATAAAAGTGATGGCTCAGACACTGAGGAAACAAGCCTATGTTTAATGGCTAAAGAATCAGATGAAACTGAGGTAACATCTAGTTCCTATTCTTCATCTAATGCATCCACATCTAACACTGCACAATCCTCTAGTCTCCCATTAGATACGGCAGACCTAGTCCAAAATCTCATGACTAAATTTGATGAAATTGAAAAGAATCATGAAATTCTGGAAGAGGAATGCAAGGATCTAAGAAAAGAGAATAGGAGGTTAAAGAAAGAACTGGATGAAGCAAAAGCTGAATTAACTAGTAAGAAGACCTACTTAAATGATCAACAAAAAGCAGATGATCATACATCTGTTACTAAAAGGTCAGTTAAGAAAATCTCCTCACCAGTGAAGGTATCCACTGCACCACTAAAAGCACCAGCTTACAAACCCTCAAAAAGGTTTGGATCCAGATCTGGTCTTGGCTACAACAGTCAGGATGAAAGTAGGATCAATGATCAACACCATTCTAAATTCAGAACCACTAGTGGACCAAAATTTAGAAAGGGACAGACCATGGTTCCAACAGATCATCCTGTTCCGGTGAAGTCAAGATCCAGTGTAGTGAAACAGCAAACTAAATCCTCCTTCCAGTCAATCAAGAACCACAACCATCTGAAAGGAAAAGACAGACTTTACCCTTCAGAGAATGATTGGAATGTTGCACCTCCAAAATACAAGAGGAAACCATTCCACAAAATGCATCATGTGTTTATGAAAAACCAAACTGTTCATAGACACATGAAGCAAGAAAGGTTTCCTACTGCATATTGGAAAGTAAAGAAGGATGCAAATGCACCAAAAGGTGGAGAAAAGTATCAGAATACCTTCAGTAAAAATACTAGAAGCTATTCTGCCATGCCTTATACATATGAAGTTGATGACTTCAATTATCCAAAAAGAAGACCTTTTGGATACACCCTTGGTATGGGAGGCATGATCGCTAACAAGCATGGACCCAAACAGTGTTGGGTACCTAAACTTAATTAATCTGTTTTGTAGGATGTCTGGTACATAGACAGTGGATGTTCCAGACATATGACATGAAACAAGAAATGGCTCACTGACTTCAAAGCTATTGATGGACCCAAAGTCACATTTGGAGGTAAAGAAAACCCTGGCAAGATTAAGGGGGAAGGCATAATACTCAAGAACAATCTAAAGATTCAAAATGTGGCATATGTCAAGGGACTTAACTTCAATCTGATGAGCATCAGTCAATTCTGTGACAAAGGCTACAATGTGCACTTCAACAAAGAAGGATGCAAAGTGATTCACGGCCAAACCAACACAGTAGTTCTTGCAGGCAGAAGACAAGACAACATGTATGTGGTAGACTGGAAAACAGCTAAGGCAGAAACATGCCTACTTGTCAAGAATAAACAATCAACAAGCTGGATTTGGCACGAAGATTAAATCACACGAATTTCAAGACCATCAACAAACTATCACGGAGCAAGCTAGTTGAAGGCCTGCCGAGAGATCACATTCAAGAAAGAGAGTCTATGTGATGCTTGTCAAAAAGGAAAACAAATAAAAAGTTCATTCAAGTCAAAGCCTTATCAATCTACAACAAGAGTTCTACATCCGTTGCACATGGACTTGTTTGGACCAATCACACCGCAAGAAGTGTGAGTGGTAAGAAATACACTCTTGTAGTGGTGGATGACTTCTCAAAGAAAACATGGACCATTTTCATGAACAAGAAGAAAGAAACACTCAAGAAGTCGCCAGATTTGTTGAGAAGACTCCAGAATGAGAAAGAGCTTAAGATTATCAAGATCAGATCAGATAGAGGCACCGAATTCCTAAATGAAATTATCGAACCTATTGTGAAGAAAATGGAGTATTACATCAACTATCTCAGCGAGAACTCCACAACAAAATGGTGTTGCGAAAAGAAGAAACAGAACCATCAAGGAAGCGAACAGACAATGATAGCGAAGCATGTTTACCAAAGAGATTTTGGGTGAAGACAAAAACACAAGATGCCATACACAAAACAGATCAATCATCAACAAACATCATGGAAAAACTCCATATGAAATATGGAACGGTAGAAAACCCAATATCTCATATTTTCATATGTTTGGATCAAAATGTTTTGTCTTAAACAGGAATCAACTGCATACCTTTGATGAGAAGGCTGATGAAGCAATCTTCATGGGATACTCAGACACCAAAGAAAGCATTCAGAGTACTCAATAAAAGAACCTTGGTGATTGAAGAATCAATACATGTAGTTTTTGATGAACCAAATACAAATGGTGAAGATCTTCAAGATCAAGAAGAGAAAGCAGCACAAAGGGAAATCTATACAAATGCAACCATACTAGCTACCATCCTAAATCATCATTTTGAAAACCAAGAAGAACCACTTACCAATACACCAGATGAAGCACCTGAAGTTGAAGTTCTTGCTCAGCATGAAGGTATGGAAGCACCAAGTGAAGATCAACTTCAACCAGACCTAAATTGGCTAAGAGACCATCCTGAAGAACAAGTCATTGGAAATATTCACACAGGAGTCAGAACCAGAAGACAACTGGAGCACATGCTAACTTGCTTTCTATCACAAGTGGAACCCAAGACCAAAGATGATGCAATCCAAGATGCAGATTGGATCACAGCCATGCAAGAAGAACTAAATGAATTTGAAAGAAATGAAGTCTGGGAACTAGTTGACAGACCTGAAATGGCCAACATCATTGGTGCAAAATGGGTATTCGGGAACAAGATGGATGAGCAAGGAACTGTTGTCAGAAACAAAGCAAGGCTAGTTGCAAAAGGCTATTCCCAAGCTGAAGGAATAGATTATGATGAAACATTTGCTCCAGTAGCAAGATTGGAAGCAATCAGACTTTCTCAAGTATTTGCTGCACACAAAGACTTCAAAGTCTATCAAATGGATGTAAAGAGTGCATTCCTAAATGGACTTTTGGAAGAAGAAGTTTATGTAGAACAACCTCCTGGATTTCAAATTAAAGGAAAAGAAGACAAAGTATACAAACTCAAGAAGGCCCTCTATGGCCTCAAACAGGCACCTAGAGCCTGGTATGAAACACTGTCACAGTTTCTCATCAAGAATGGATTCAACAAAGGAACAATTGACAAGACTCCATTTAAACTGGAGGAAGGAGCAAGCACATTGCTAGTACAAATCTATGTTGATGATATAATCTTTGGATCAGAGGATGAAAAACTGTGTGAGAAATTTGCAAACCTGATGAAGACCAAATTTCAGATAAGCATGATTGGAGAATTAAACTACTTCCTTGGCCTTCAAGTAAAGCAAATGAAGGATGGCATTTTCATTAGTCAAGCAAAGTATACAAGAGATTTGATACACAAGTATGGGATGGATACAAGTGGCACAGCAGACACACCAATGTGTGCCAGAGTCATACTTGGAAAAGATGATGGAGGAAAAGATGTTGATCAAAAAATGTATAGAGGAATTATTGGATCATTATTATACTTAACGCAAGCGCACCTAACATAGCATTTGCGGTAGGAGTGTGTGCAAGATTTCAAGCTCAACCAAAAGAATCACATCTTAGCTAGCGGCTAAAAGGATAATCAAATACTTGAAAAACACTATAAATGTTGGTATTTGGTATCCAAAAGATGGAGGATTTACATTGATATCATATTCGGACTCGACTATGCTTTGGATGCAAAATAGATAGAAAGAGCACCTCCGGAACTTGCCAAATGCTAGGAACCGGACTAGTCTATTGGTTCGGTAAAAAGCAAAACTCCATATCTACATCAACAAATTGAAACGAGAATATATAGCGACGGTAGGTAAATTGTGCACAAGTACTTGTGGATAAGACAACGGCTAAGGGACTATGGAGTAGAAGAGAAAACAATTCCAATCATGTGTGATAACACAAGTGCAATATCTATTACGTAAAATCCAAAAGATTGCACTCAAGAACAAAGCATATTGATGTAAGACATCATTTTATCGAGACCATGTTGAAAAGGGGGATGTCATCCTAAAACACATACCCACTGAAGATCAATTGGCTGACATCTTCACTAAACCACTCAGTTATGAAAGATTCAGTAAGCTAAGAACAGAGTTAGGAATGATTGAAATTGAATAAGTATCTAACAGCGGCTAACTGGAGTAATCGGCTAAGTGACTTCATTAACTGGTACGACCTTTGCCGTTACATGAGATGCTGCAAGTAAGGCACTGGTATCCAGCGAAGGTAACTTAACTGATTGTTAGGAACAGTCAAATGGCGCAGCTAAGTGAAGAACCTTTGGGACGGCTAAGTGCCAGCGAAGGCACTTCACCGAAATAAAGACTTGGACAAATTAAAAGTGTGAACAAAATCAATTCTGATTACACGTGGAGAATAAGGAAATTATGGAGGATTATTCTGTACACACGTGGCGATCAACTTATGATCATGGAAGTAATTATATTATTTTTCGAATTATAAACTGCTCGATTCCCGGGCTCTATCATTACTTGCCTCAAACCACACCCCCATTCCACTCGAATATCGCGATTTTCATACACAAAATCACACCATTATGCCACAAAATCCTTCCATATTCAAACCACGTTCACACAACCCAAATCACACTACAAAAACAAGACTTGGAGATGTTCAGAAATCTTTACATACTCCTGCAAATTACTTTTTCTCACTGAAACCTCAAGATATACTCTTCTAATCTTCCTCTACCCATCAATGGCTTCATCCTCCCAAATCACTGCTACTGAAAAATACTACGAAAAATCAATCATAACCGGCTCGTTTTTCAAACCTGAGCACTATCTCTCATTTTGTGACAATGATTCAAAAGCTCAACGTCTGGTTGATTGCTGCTCAAATTTGGGGCTGATGACCTTCCTAAATCCTCCAATCATGGGAATCTGCTATGAAAACCTGATCGCATTCTGGAAAAATGCCAAGTTTGTGCCCAGCGCAAAGAAAACTGAGGTCGACCGCATAAAAAGCTCAATTTTTGGGAAAGAGATAGTCATAACGCCCGGACTTCTCAATAGGTTCCTACGATTACCAATGATAGGCCCGCACAATGTCAAGTTTGTACAGATTGACATCACAAAATTCTGGGCTGAGATAGCCAAAAATCCGAGGAAAAACAGCAAAACATACAATCTACCTAGATCAACACTCAAACCTCCGTTTGCCGAGTTTGCGCCAGTCATCACCAAGAATATCGAAGGCAGAAAAGGATCCATGGAAAACCTGACTGAGGTTCGGATCAGATTGATGGCCATCATCTACGAACGCATCAAATTTGACTGGGCAACTTTTGTATTCAATAGACTAAAGGATCAGATACAAAAGGTATTTGACCTTTCAATTACGGCACCAAACAAGGGTTTGCAGAAGAAAGGTGATTTCTGGGAAAAAAAATCATACGGATTCCCTCTTCAACACCCGTTCAACGCATTGAACGTGAAACCCACAAATCTGCAGGTCCCCACACAAGTCAAAGACGATGTTCACTTACATCAAGGCTTCCATGAAGCCCAAACCCATAGCCGGGAGCAAAAGAAAGCGACTGAAGGCGATAGATCGGGGAGTGGGACGAAGAACCGGATCCCGGACGGCGCATGAAAACATCCCTCTGCTGGAACCAAAGAATCTTAATTGACTCTGTGATAATCGGTGATGACACGAAACGAGAAGAAGAAAAGCAACTAGAGGAAATCACCTACCTGAGGAAGGTGAAGAAGGATATAGAATCACTTCACCAAGAGGAGGAGATACATGAGGAAGAGGATGAGTCGAGGGATGAACAATCGAAGGAGGAAATCTTGAAGCAATTCAAGAAGATTTGGGGATTTCGATGATGAACCGACTCTCCAAGAGGTGCTTTTCAAAAGCACGAGCAAAGTTGACAACCGGCTAAGTGAGCCGGTGATAAAGCTCACTCGGCCCGAATCGGTCAACTCCCCCACAATTGCACAAGGGGGAACAGTGGTAGATGAAGCAGTCCACACTCAACAAGAACTGATGGAAGAAAAAGAAGAAGAAGCACAAAATGAGAAGGAAGAGGGAGAAGAAGTAAAGGAAGAAATTGAAGTGGAAAATGAGAAGAAGCAAGGTAAAGATGCTGAGGATGAAACTGATGGGGATGAAGAGGATGTCCATGTGGCACCAGAAGGAATTGATCCATAGAGAGTCTTCAATCTAGACATTCAACCCCTCATTGTGGACATGGAAAGGCAATATTACAGCAGGAAAAATCTGAAGACTGCCTTAAGGAGTGAAGCAACCTCCTTCAATCACAAGATTGAGGCCCTCATCAGCCATATCAAAATCCAAGATGAGGTCATGGAGAGACAAGGAAACTTAATTTGCAACTTACAACACCTCATCCCTCACCATGTCCAAACCAATCTTGAATTCCATGCAGAGACAGTTGACAACAATCTCAAGCCATTGGTGGACACCCTCAATGCTCACACATCCAAAATTTAGCATCTGGATGAGATCATGGAGCATTCTGGCAAGCAACTGGACTTTCTTATCAAAGTTGGTGAAGCCAACAACAAAATACTGGAGAGAAAGTATGGGCCTCTCCCTGAATCTGACGCGGCAATTGCAGACCTTGAGGCACGTTTTGATGCTGCCACAAAGGGGGAAGGTAACTCAAAGCCTGAGAGTCCCAGTGGGAAGGGAAAGGTGGAAAGCCCCGGTGGAAAGTGAAAGGGCGACAAAGGCGGGACGGCAAAGGCAAGGGCATCGGGTTTGAAGAAATAAAGAAGTAAACCGATTACTGTTGCTTAATTCAATTCAATTCATCTTATCATTTGCCTTTGTTCACTTAAATAAAAAGATGCAATATCTTATTGCCCTATGATGGAAGAATAAAATTGTTGAACTTTTATTCAGTTGTTTATTATGAAAAAATTTGATTACTTATGTTCAGGCTTATGAGGGTTTTGGCATCATCAAAAAGGGGGAAATCTTGGTAACACAAAGCCTGAGAGTCCAAGTGGGAAGGGAAAGGTGGAAAGCCCCAGTGGAAAGAGAAAGGGCAGCTAAGGCGAGGACAACAAAGGCAAGGGCATCAGGTTTGAAGAAATAAAGAAGTAAACCAGTTACCTGTTGCTTAATTCAATTCAATTCATCTTATCATTTGCCTTTGTTCACTTAAATAAAAAGATGCAATATCTTATTGCCCTATGATGGAAGAATAAAATTGTTGAACTTTTATTCAGTTGTTTATTATGAAAAATTTTGATTACTTATGTTCAGGCTTATGAGGGTTTTGGCATCATCAAAAAGGGGGAAATTGTTAGGAACATTTTATTATGTTTTGATGATGGCCATACTAGCTATTATAGCAAGCCTGAAATAAGTTAGAACTCTCTATAAGTCTTTACTTAGAGTCCGACATGTTGTATAAGTTGAGTCGACAAGTATTGTACTAGTTGGTAGGACGGCAAAGCAAAAACGGATATTCGGCAAAGTGAAGCCGAAGCAAAGCACCGGCAGAGAAGTATGAAGACATTATGGTCGACCTATAACCAAGGAAGTCTGTGATGACCTTGGATAAGTCTAAGTTATGTTTTAAGTGATGAAACTCAATGTTCAAATATGGTGTACACTGGTCTCACCCAAATCAAGGATCAGTGAAGTACAAAGACTCTCCAAAAACTAGAACAAAGAAGGAAACAGTGAATCGGCTGAGTAAACTGACTTTCGGCAAAGAGAAAACAAAATAGCAAAGAAAGAACTAACGGCTAAGTCAGAAGGCTCACTCAACCGTGGTTTACCACAGAATGCTATTGCCGGGATTCGAACCCACGACCTGCTCTGCTACAAGTTTTTAGGATCAAGTGCTTACCGTTGTACTAAAACCAATTGGTTTTAGTAAAGGTGCTACTTTATTTCCTTATACCACACCTTCACAGCGCCATGGGTTGAACGCACATAGGCGGGCAGAGTGCTGTATACCCAACAATAACGATGTGATATCGACCAGAACGATAAATAAGGTACATCGTCGCAAAAAACATGAGAAACAGACACAAGAATTGCCTTATACAAGGAATAAAAAATCACACTGTTAAGTACTATTTGGGTAATAAAAAAAAGTACGTGAAAAGGTCATATTTTATTTGAAGTAAAGATGTGATATCGACCAAAACGTTAAATAAGGCACGGCGGCGCAAACGGCATGCGAAACAGAAACCCAATTGGACATGTACAAGGAATAAAAATCACACCGTTAAGTAATCCATGGGTACAAAAAAAGTACGAAAATAAAGTTTGTAATTTTTTATGAAGTACTAATGTTATATCGACTAGAACGATAAACAAGGCACGACAGTGCAAACGACAAGCAAAACGGAGACCATAATGGCCTTGTACAAGGTATAAAAATTACACTGTTACGTATTTTTGGGTACAAAAAAAAGTACAAAAAAAGGTTTGTAATTATCTTTGAAGTAATGATGTGATATCGACCAAAACGATAAATAAGGCATGGAGGCGCAAACGGCAAGCAAAACGGACACTAGAATGCCCTTGTACAAGAAATCAAAAATCACACTATTAAGTACTCTATAGGTACAATAAAAAGTATGAAAAAAGGGTTTTAACTTTTATTGAAGTAACGATGTGATATCAACCATAAAGTAAAATAAGACACGTCAGCGCAAACGGCATGCAAAACGGACACACCCGAATGGCCGTGTACAAGAAATCAAAAATCACACTGTTAAGTACTCTATAGGTATAAAAAAAGTATGAAAAAAAGGTTTGTATTTTCTTTGAAGTAATGATGTGATATCGACTAGAAAGTTAAATAAGACACGTTGGCGAAAACGGCATGCAATATGGACACCCGAATGGCCTTGTATAAGGAATCAAAAATCATACCATTAAGTACTCTACGGGGAAAAAAATATGAAAAAAAGTAAATAATTTTCTTCGAAGTAACAATGTGATATCGACCAGAACGTTAAATAAGGCACGGCGGCGCAAACGGCATGCGAAACGGACAACTGAATGGCCTTTTACAAGGAATCAAAAATCACACCGTTAAGTACTTTTTGTGGGTATGAAAAAACTACAACAAATAAGGTTGTGGTTTTTTTTCGAAGTAACGATGTGATATCGACCAGAAGGTTAAATAAGGCACGGAGGCACAAACGGCAAGCGAAACGCACACCCGAATGGCCTTGTACAAGGAATGAAAAATCTCACCTTTAAGTAATCGGTGGGTACAAAAAAAGTACGAAAAAAAAGTTTATAATTTTCTTTGAAGTACTAATGTGATATCGACAAGAACGATAAATAGGCGTACCTGTCCTAACTTTTGCCCATTTATTCTGGAATAATCTTTTAATGAGGGACAATTTTACATATTTATGCCAAATCACGGCGGCGCAAACGGCAAGCAAAACGCACATCAGAATGGCCAAGTACAAGGAATCGAAAATCACACCGTTAAGTACTCTGTGGATATAAAAAAAGTATGAAAAAAGGTTTGTAATTTTCTTGAAGTAACAATGTGATATCGACCAGATTGTTAAATAAGGTATGTCGGTGCAAACGGCATGTGAAACGGATACTACATTGTACAAGGAATCAAAAATCACACGATTAAATACTTTGTGGGTAAAAAAAATAATTTTTTTTTTATAATTGTGTTTAAAGTAACGATGTGATATCAACCAGAACAATAAATTAGGCACGGCGGCGTAGAAAACATGCAAAACAGACACACAAATTCCCTTGTAAAAGGAATCAAAAATCACACCGTTAATTACTATATATGTATGGAAAAAGTAAAAAATAAAAAAGGTTGTAATTTTATTCGAAGTAACGATGTGATATCGACGAAAACGTTAAATATGGCACGGCGGCGCAAACGGCCTGCAAAATGGACACCTAAATGACCTTGTACAAGGAATCAAAAATCACACCGATAAGTACTCTGTGGGTATGAAAAAGGAACCAAAAAAAGGTTGTGATTTTCTTTGAAGTTATGTGATATCGATCAGGAAGTTAAATAAGGTATGGCGGCGCAAACAGCATGTGAAATAGACAACCGAATGGTCTTGTACAAGGATTAAAATTCACACCGTTAGTACTCTGTGGGTACAAAAAAAGTATGAAAAATAATTTGTAATTTTCTTGGAAGTAACGATGTGATATCGACTAGAACATTAAATAAGGAACGTCGGTACAAACGGCATGCGAAACAGACACCAGAATGGCATTGTACAAGGAATCAAAAATCACACCATTAAGTACTATGTGGGTACGAAAAAAGTACAAATTTTTTTTAAATTATGTTTGAAATAATGATGTGATATCAACCAGAATGATAAATAAGGTACGGTGGCGCAAAAAACATGCAAAACGGACACAAGAATTGCCTTGTACAAGTAATCAAAAATCACACCGTTAAGTAGTCTGTGGGTACAGAAAAGGTTCGAAAAAAGTTTGTAATTTTCTTTGATGTACTGATGTGATATAAACCAGAACGATAAATAAGGCACGGCGGTGAAAACGGCAAGCAAAACAGACACCAGAGTGGCCTTGTACAAGGAATCAACAATCACACTGTTAAGTACTCTATGAGTACAAAAAAAATTACGAAAAAAAGGGTTTGTACTTTTCTTTGAAGTAACGATGTGATATCAACCAGATTGTTAAATAAGGCACGTCGGCGCAAATGACACGCGAAACGGACACCAGAATGTCCATTTACAAGGAATCAAAAATCACGCCATTATGTACTCTGTGGATACAAAAAATTACAAAAAGAAGTTGTTAATTTTTTTAAAGTCCAGATGTGATACTGACCAGAACAATAAGTAACGCACGGTGATGCAAAAAACATGCAATACGGAAGCACAAATTCCCTTGTACAAAATAAAACGTTGTAATTTTCTTCGAAGTAACGATGTGATATCGACCAAAACGTTGAACAAGGCACGCCGGCGCAAACAACATGTAAAACGGAACTGAATAGCCTTGTACAAGGAATCCAAAATCACACCGTTAAGTACACTGTGGATACAAAAAACTATGAAATTTTTTTTGTAATTTTCTTTGAAGTAACAATGTGATATCGACCAGAATGTTAAATAAGGCACGTCGGCGCAACCGGCATGCGAAACGGACACCCGAATGCCCTTGTACAAGGAATCAAAAATCAAACCTTTATGTACTCTGTGGGTAAGAAAAAAATACCTTTAAAATGTCGTAATTTTCTTCGAAGTAACGATGGGATATCGACCAGAACGTTAAATAAGGTGCAGCGGCACAAACGGTATGAGAAACGGACACCTGAATGGCCTTGTGCAATGAATAAAAAATCACACCGTTAGGTAATCGGAGGGTACGAAAAAAAAGGTTTGTAATTTTCTTTGAAGTATTGAAGTGATATCGACAAGAATGATAAAATAAGGCACGGCGGCGCAAGCGGCAAGCAATACGAAGACCAGAATGGCCATGTACAAGGTATCAAAAATCACACCGTTAAGTACTCTATGGGTACAAAAAAAAGTACGAAAAAAAGGTTTGTAATTCGCCATGAAGTAAGGATGTCATATCGACCAAAACGATCAATAAGGCACGGTGTCACAAATGGCAAGCAAAATGGACACTAGAATGCCCTTAGACAAGGAATCAAAAATCACATTGTTAAGTACTCTAGGGGTACAAAAAAAGTAAGAAAAAAAGGTTTGTAGTATTCTTTGAAGTAACGATGTGATATCGACCAGAAAGTTAATAAGCCATGTCGGCGCAAACGGCATGCGAAACGGACACCCGAATGGCCTTGTACAAGGAATCAAAAATCATACCGTTAAGTACTCTATAGGTAAAAAAATATGAAACAAAGTTTGTAATTCTTCGAAGTAACAAAGTGATATGGACCAGAACGTTAAATTAGGCACGTCGGCGCAAACAGATTGTGAAACGGACACCAGAATGGCCTTGTACAAGGAATAAAAAATCACACCGTTAAGGTTGTGATTTTCATCGAAGTAACGATATGATATCGACCAGAACGTTATATAAGGCACGGAAAGCAAAACGGACACTAGAATGACCTTTTATAAGAAATAAAAAATCACACCATTAAGTAATCGGTGGGTGGGTACAAAAAAAGTATGAAAAAATAGTTTGTAATTTTCTTTAAAGTAACGATGTGATATCGACTAGAACAATAAATAAGGTACGACGGCGTAAAAAACAAGCAAAACGGACACACAAATTCCCGTGTACAAGGAATCAAAAATCACAATATTAAGTACTATATAGGTATGAGAAAAGACAAAATAAAAGGTTGTAATTTTCTTCGAAGTAACGATGTGATATCGGCCAAAACATTAAATAAGGCACGGCGGCGCAAACGGCATGCAAAACGTACACCTGAATGGCCTTGTACAAGGAATCAAAAATCACACCGTTGAGTACTCTATAGGTATGAAAAAAGTATGAAAAATAAGGTTGTGATTTTCTTCGAAGTAACAATGTGATATCGACCAGAACGTTAAATAAGGCACGGCGGCGCAAACGGCATGCGAAACGGATTCCCGAATGGCCTTGTACAAGGTATCAAAATTCACACCGTTAAGTACTCTGTGGGTAAAACAATATGAAAAATCATTTGTAATTTGCTTTGAAGTAACATTGTGATATCGACCAGAACGTTAAATAAGGCACGTCGGCGAAACGGCATGCGAAACGGACATCCGAATGGCCTTGTACAAGGAATCAAAAATCACAACGTTAAGTACTATGTGCGTATGAAAAAACTACGAAAAATATGGTTGTGATTTTCTTCGATGTAACGGCATGATATCGACCAGAATGTTAAATAAGGCACGACGGTGCAAACGGCATGCGAAACGGTCACCCGAATGGCCTTGTACCAGGAATCAAAAATCTCACCATTAAGTACTCATTCGGTAAAAAAATATGAAAAAAAGTTTGTAATTTTCTTCGAAGTAACAATGTGATATCGACCAGAACGTAAAATAAGGCAAGGTAGCGCAAACGACAAGAAAAACGGACACCCGAATGGCCTTGTACAAGGAATCACAAATCACACTGTTAAGTACTCTGTGGGTACAAAAAAAAGTTCGAAAAAGGGTTTGTACTTTTCTTTGATATAACAATGTGATATCGACCGGATTGTTAAATAAGGCACGTCAGCGAAAACGTCTTGCGAGACGGACACCAGAATGTCCATGTACATAGAATTAAAAATCACGGCATTATGTACTCTATGGATACAAAAAAAGTACAAAAAAAAGTTTTCAATTTTTTAAAATAAAAGGTTGTAATTTTCTTTGAAGTAACGATGTGATATCAGCCAGAACGTTAAATAAGGCACGGCGGCGCAAACGGAATGCTGAATGGCCTTGTACAAGGAATCAAAAATCACACCGTTAATTACTCTATGGGTACGAAAAATGTATGAAAAATAAGGTTGTGATTTTCTTCGAAGTAACAATGTGATATCGATCAGAACGTTAGATAAGGCACGGCGGCGCAAACGGCATGCAGAACGGACACCCGATTGGCCTTGTACAAGGAATCAAAAATCACACCGTTAAGTACATTGTGGGTATTAAAAATGTACAAAAAATAAGGTTATGATTTTCTTAGAAGTAATGATGTCATATCGACCAGAACGTTAAATGAGGCACGTCGGCGCAAATGGCATGCGGAACGGACACAAGAATAGCCTTGTACAAGGAATCAAAAATACACCGTTAAGTACTCTGTGGGTACAAAAATAGTATAAAAAAGTTGTTAATTTTGTTTGAAATAACGGTGTGATATCAACTAGAATGATATATAAGGTACAACGGCGCAAAAACATGAGAAACTGACACAAGAATTGCCATTTACAAGGAATCAAAAATCACACCGTTAAGTATTCTGTGGGTAAGAAAAAAGTATGAAATAAAGGTCGTAATTTTCTTCGAAGTAACGAAGTTATATCGATCAGAACATTAAATAAGGCACGGCGGCGCAAACGGCATGCGAACGGACACCCGAATGGCCTTGTACAAGGAATCAAAAATCACACCGTTAAGTAATCGGTGGGTACAAAAAAAGTATGATTTTTTTTGTAATTTTCTTTGAATTACTGATGTGATATCGACCAGAATGATAAATAAGGCACGGCAGCGCAAACGGCTAGCAAAACGGTGCCCAGAATGGCCTTGTACAAGGTATCAAAAATCACACCGTTAAGTACTCTTTGGGTACAAAAAAAGTATGACAAAAAGGTTTGAAATTATCTTTGAAGTAACGATGTCACATCGATCACAACGATAAATAAGGCACGACGGTGCAAACAGCAGGCAAAACGGACACTAGAATACCGTTGCACAAGTAATCAAAAATCACACTATTAAGTACTATGTGGGTACAAAAAAAAGTAAGAGAAAAAAGGTTTGTAATTTTCTTTGAAGTAACGATGTGATATCGCCCAAAAAGTGAAATAAGACACGACGGTGCAAACGGCATGCAAAACGGACACCCGAATGGCCTTGTACAAGTAATAAAAAATCACACTGTTAAGTAATCTATAGGTGTGAAAAAAGTATGAAAAATAAGGTTGTGTTTTTCTTTGACATAACGATGTGATATCGACCAGAATGATAAATAAGGCACGGCGGCACAAACGGCATGCGAAACTGACACCCAAATGGCCTTGTACTAGGAATCAAAAATAACATTGTTAAGTACTCTGTGGGTAAAAAAAGATATGAAAAAAAGTTTGCAATTTTCTTCGAAGCAACAATGTGATATCAACTAGAACGTTAAATAAGGCACATGGGCGTAAACAGCATGCGAAACGGATACCCAAATGGCCATGTATAAGGAATCAAAAATCACACTATTAAGTACTTTGTGGGTATTAAAAAACTATGAAAAATAATGTTGTGATTTTCTTCAAAGTGATGATGTAATATCGATCAGAATGTTAAATAAGGCACGGCTGCACAAACGGCAAGCGAAACAGACACCAGAATCGCATTGTACAAGGAATCAAACAACACACCATTAAGTACTCGGTGGGTACAAAAAAGTATGAAAAAAAGATGTAATTTTCTTTGAAGTACTGATGTGATATCGACCAGAACGATAAATAAGGCACAGCGGCGCAAACGGCAAGCAAAACGGACATCACAATGGCCTTGTACAAGGAATAAAAAAGATATCGACTAGATTGTTAAATAAGGCACGACGGGGCAAACAGAATGTGAAACGGACACCCGAATGGCCTTGTACAAGGAATCAAAAATCACACCGTTAAGTAATCGGTGGGTACAAAAAAGTACGAAAAAAAAGTTTGTAATTTTCTTTGAAGTACTGATGTGACATCTACTAGACTGATAAATAAGGCACGGAGGCGCAAACGGGAAGCAAAACGGAGACCAGAATGACCTTCTACAGGGTATCAAAAATCACACCGTTAATTACTCTATGGGTACAAAAAAAACTACGAAAAAAGGTTTGTTGTTTTCTTTGACGTAACGATGTGATATCGACCAGAAAGTTAAATAAGACACGTCGGCGCAAACGGCTCTCAAAACGGACACCCGAATGGCCTTGTACAAGGAATCAAAAATCACACCGATATGTACTATATGGGTATGAAAGTTAAATAATGGTTTGTAATTTTCTTTGAAGTAACGATGTGATATCGACCAGAAAGTTAAATAAGACATGTCGGCGCAAATGGCATACAAAACAGACACCCGAATGGCCTTGTACAGTATATCCAAAATCACACCGTTAAATACTCTGTGGGTACCAAAAAAGTACGAAAAGAAAGGTTTGTAATTATCTTTGAAGTAGTGATGTGATATCGACGAAAATGATAAATAAGGCACGGCGGCGCAAACGGCAAGCAAAACGGACACTAGAATGCCCTCGTACAAGTAATCAAAAATCACACAGTTACGTACTCTATGGGGACAAAAAAAGTACGAAAAAAAAAGGTTTGTAATTTTCTTTTATGTAACGATGTGTTATCGACTATAAAGTTAAATAAGACACGTCGGCACAAATGGCATGCAATACGGACACCCGAATGGCCTTGTAGATGGAATCAAATATCACACCGTTATGTACTCTATGGGTACAAAAAAAAGTATGAAAAGAAAACGTTTGTAATTTTCTTTTAAGTAACGATGTGATATCGACCAGAAAGTTAAATAAGACACGTCAGCGCAAACGACATGCAATACGGATACCCGAATGGCCTTGTACAAGGAATCAAAAATCACACCGTTATGTACTCTAAATGTATGCAAAAGTACGATAAAAATTAGAAAGTTAAATAAGAGACGTCGGCGCAAACGGCATGCAAAAAGGACACCCGAAAGGCCTTGTACAAGGAATCAAAAATCACAACGTTAAGAAATCTATGAGTATGAAAAAAGTACGAAAAATAAAGTTGTGATTTTCTTCGACGTAACGATGTGATATAGATGAGAACGTTAAAGTACAAAAAAAAAGTTTTAAATTTTGTTTGAAATAACGATTTGATATCGACCAGAACGATAAATAAGGTACGGAGGCGCAAAAAACATGAGAAACGGACACAAGAATGGCCTTGTACAAGGAATCAAAAATCACACCGTTAAGTAATCGGTGGGTACAAAAAAAGTACAAAAAAAAGGTTGTAGTTTTCTTTGAAGTACTGATGTGATATCGACCAAAACGATAAATAAGGCAGGGCGGAGCAAAGGGCAAGCAAAACGGAGACCAAAATGACCAAGGTATGAAAAATAACACCTTTAAGTACTCTATGGGTATGAAAAAAGTATCAAAAAAAAGGTTTGTAATTTTCTTGGAAGTAACGATTCGATATCGACCAGAAAGTTAAATAAGACACATCGGCGCAAACGGCATGCAAAACGGACACAAGAATGACCTTGTATATGGAATCAAAAATCACACCATTAAGTACTCTATGGGTATGTAAAAAGTACGGAAAATAAGGTTGTGATTTTCTCCGAAGTAACAATGTTATATTGACCCATACGTTAAATAAGGCACGGCGCAAACGGCATGCGGAACGGACACCTGAATGGCCTTGTACAAGGAATAAAACTCACATGCGGAACGGACACCCAAATGGCCAAGTACTCTTTGGGTTAAAAAAAAATATGAAAAAAGTTTGTAATTTTATTCGAAGTCACAATGTGATATTGACCAGAACATTAAATAAGGCACGATAGCGCAAATGGCAAGCAAAACGGACACCAGAATGGCCTTTTACAAGGAATAAAAAATAACACTGTTAAGTACTATATGGGTACCAAAAAAGTAAGAAAAAAAGGTTTGTACTTTTCTTTGATGTAACAATGTGACATCAACCCGATTGTTAAATATGGCATGTCGGCGCAAATGGCATGCGAGACGGATACCACACTGTCCATGTACAAGGAATTAAAAATCACGCCATTACGTAATCTATGGGTACAAAAAAAAGTACAATTTTTTTAATTTTTTTAAAGTAACGATGTGATATCGACCAGAACAATAAATAAGGCACGGCGGCGCAATATTCATGTAAAACGGACACACAAAATTCCTTGTACAAGGAATCAAAAATCACACTGTTAAGTACTATATAGGTATGGGAGAAGTACAAAATAAAAGGTTGAAATTTACTTCGATGTAACGATGTGATATCGGCCAGAACTTTAAATAAGTCACGGCGGCGCAAACGGCATGCAAAACGGACACCTGAATGGCCTTGTACAAAGAATCAAAAATCACACCGTTAATTATTCTATGGGTACGAAAAAGTATGAAAAATAAGTTTGTGATTTTCATTGAAGTAATGATGTGATACCGATCAGAACGTTAGATAAGACACGGCGGCGTTAATGGCATGCAAAACGGACACTCGAATGGCCTTGTACAAGAGTTCAAAAATCACACCGTTAAGTAATTTATGGGTATTAAAAAAGTATGAAAAATAAGGTTATGATTTTCTTCGAATTAACGATGTGATATAAACCAGAGCGTTAAATGAGGCATGTCGCCGTAAACGGCATGCGAAACGGACACTAGACTGGCCTTGTACAAATAATCAAAAATCACACTGTAAAGTACGATGTGGGTACAAAAAAAAAGGTTTGTAATTTTCTTTGAATTAACGATGTGATATCAACCAGAACGTTAAATAAGACACGTCGGCGTCAACGGCATGCAAAACGGACATCCGAATGTCCTTGTACAAGGAATCAAAAATCACACCATTTTGTACTCTAAGGTTATGAAAAAAGTACGAAAAAAGGTTTGTACATCCAGGGCCGTGAGTTGATCTACCAAATTCTGGTGGGTTGTGTCGAGAGAGACCTGTTCATGCTGCTTGTTCTGGTTGTATCAGATTCAATCGCGTTGTAGGCATTGTTACCATTGGCGGCTTGTTCTCGTGTGGTTACCATGTTGATCCTAGAGCTTTTCTTGAGATTATCAAAATAGACCATCCTTCTAGCGACAATTGATGATCCAAAAACTCATCTGTATAAACCTTAAGGCTCTATCTCTTGATGATAACCTAAGGGTGCTCCTTGAACACAAAAAAAGTAAAGAAAAAAGAGGGGTGTTTTGGGGTGATTTAGACTGCACTTGATGATACTCAAGCTGCCTACGTATCCAATGTTAAGATTGGAATCAAGTCTCCATAGTTCCTTAGGGGTTGTTTATATAGAGGGGCTTGTGCCATAGAATTAACTTGTGGTGTGTCTGTATTGGACACTGATTGGTGTGTTCCATAAGGAAATGGTTTATGATTAGTTAATCTCCTTGATTTTAGGAGATAATTACGATACTCAAATATTCATATTAAGTGATGAAGATTGGAGCCTTTAAAACTCAGGATTCCTTCCATAGCTATCTGTTTATTACACACGTAGGGGAATAAGACTATAGGCCGATTCTGCCCGACCTAGCTGGCCGGAACTGAACCCTTATGTACTCTGCCCAACCTGCAGAGGTCAGGGAGGATGACCAAGCAGATACCAACTCAGACTCTCTTCCATGCGGGAAGCTTGGCCTGAAGGGGACAAAGCCCGACATGTAAAGCCGGACGCAAGTAGGTTTAAGCACAATTATTAGCCGACATACAGAAGTCAGGATAATATTTGTACCGATCTTTCTTGGGGGTCGATCCACGAGTAGATGCCGATCTTGAAGGGTCCGGGATAATAGCAGAGCTACTCTGGCTTAGCTGCTGAGACACCTGACCCTTGGGATGGCCATCATGTTGAGTTGTTACAGAGGTGCCACATGGGCGAGTTCACTTCATGGCATCGTCAGGGTATTTATAGCTTCATACACCTCATTGATCAGTTAGAGTAAGTTACAAACGGTTACAACAAACTTATAACAGAATCTACATTTTACTCAGCAGGCTACTGTGTCTCTGCACTGTCAGCAGGCTTCTACACTATTAGCATGTTGTTGTGTGTCAGCTGACTGTGTTACCAGATTGCACTCAACATTCCCTTCATCCTCTATACTATAACACCCCATCAAGCTGAGAGTGGTACGTGTACAACTTGCACACAGCATTCCTTTAAGCTACTTGAACTCTAGAAGATTTTTGAAGTTCCTAATTTGTCTAGTAGATAGGAGAAAATAGGTGCATCCAAGGCCTTGGTGAGGATGTTAGCTACTTTGTGTTGACTGGGAGAAGTTTGACATGTCCTGATTTGACTTTACCTCTCATAACGTGGCAGTCAATTTCAATATGTTTTGTTCTTTCATGAGAGACAGGGTCATGAGCAATGTGCATTTCACTGGCACTATCACAAAACAACACAGCAGGCAACATAACTGGAACCTGTAAATCTTGTAATATAAAAATCAGCCACTAGATTTCATTGCCATAGCCCTGTACTCAGCCTCTGATCAGCTTTCAGCTATTGTTGTTTGTTTCTTGGCCTTCCAAGAGATTGGAGAATCTCTTAGAAACATCATATAACATGATACTGATCTTCTTGTTTCAGGACAACCAGCCCAATCACTGTCTGTAAAACCTTTAAGTACAAGGTTGTTGTCTGCTGGGAATAGGATGCCTTGTCCAGGATTACTCTTTAATTACGTCAACAGCCTATAAGCATCATTCATATGATTTTCAGTAGGAGTGTCTAGAAACTAACTCAACTGCAGAAATGCAATGGCAATATATGGTCTGGTGATGGTAAGAAAGATAATTTTTCCCACTAATGATCTGTAAGCAGTATTATCTTCCAAAAAGGGTGAATCACCATGTTGTAAAGTTTGCTTAGACCCCATAGGTGTCTTAGCAGGTTTTGCTCCTAAAAATTTCATATTCTTCTAAGAGATTGAGGGTGTATTTTCTTTGAGATATTGATATGCCTACAAGTGTCCTAGCAGCTTCAATTCCTAAGAAATATCTCAATTTGCCAAGATCCTTAATATTGAATTGTTGGTGTAGGGCATCCTTGACCTGTTGAATTAACTTCTCATTGGGGCTTGCTTCTATGATGTCATCTACATAGACTAGCAAAACAATAAAAGACTGTCCCGACCTTTTTGTGAATAAACTGTGTTCATTTTTCGATTGAATGAATCCTTGAGCCTCCAAAGATTCAGTCAACATGCAATTACATTGTCTGTTGGCTTGCTTGAGGCTATACAATGACTTAGTAAGTGTGTAAAATTGATTTGGTTTAGTTGCTGCACAACCTGGGGGTAACTACATGTATAGTTCTTCATGAAAATATCCATGTAGAAAGGCAGTGTTGACAGCCATCTAATGTACATGCCAATTATTGGCTGCTTCTGCTGCAAGTAAGGCTCTAACTGTAGTGATCTTGACAACAGGTGAGAAAGTTTCTTGATAATCAATCCCATATGTTTGAGTGTAGCCTTTTGCTAGTAGTCCAGCTTTATATCTCTCTAATGAACCATCAAGGTTATATTTGATTCTGTACACCCATTTGCACCCAATTGCTTTATTGCCTGTGAGTAGATCAACTATTTCCCATGTATGAGTCTTTTGTAAAGCTTCAATCTCCTTTTGCATTGCTTCTTTCCATTCATCATGTTTGATGTCTTGATTGTAAGTCTTAGGCTCTTTTATAGCATCAATAGTATTGATGAATCTGGCATAGTCTGCTGAGAGATTGTTCAGACTCATGACTACACTCAGCAGGTGTGGAGTCAGCTGAACTGTATGAGCTCCTCCTAGATAAAAGGTTTGTGATTTCCTTGTTCTTGTGGGCCTTCTAAATTGTGTTGGTTCTGGTTCCTGATTGACTAGTGCATGCTCTTCATTAGATGCCTCGGTACACGCAGGTGACCCTATGTCTGGCTAGTCTGCTGAGTCATTCACCATATCAAAAAAGTGTCCATAACTGGTAAGGGAACGGGAATGTCAACAAGATGTCCAGCCTTTCCCAACACCTGTTGAAATAGAGGGAAAAAAGTCTCATGGAATTGAGTGTTTCTAGCAATAAAGATATCTTTGTTTGTAATATATAAAAAAATAACACCCTTGGATGTGTTTGAATTCCCAAGATAGAGACAAGTCCTAGATCTTGAATCAAACTTTGTCTTGTACTGCTGAAGTGTGCAAGAAAAAACTAAACAATCAAAAACCTGAAACACAGAATAGTCTGGTTTAGTATGATAAAGCACCTCATATGGAGTGCTTTCTTTCAGCAGTGGTGTAGGTGTAGCATTAATCAATTTTACAGTATGTAAAAGACAAAAACCCCAATATTCAATTGGTAAATTACTCTAGAACCTCAGTGTTAGGAAATCAACTGGTCTACACAGTGGAATTTAAAAAAAATGAATTCTGATCCCAAGATCGACTTTGTTTAATACAATAAACACATTATGTAGTTGACGGTGATTACCTTGGTTGATCTAATAGATCGACGCTTTGAATGCCAACGAAGAGTGGTAGTGTATGCGAGCCATCCATGTGTCCGGCCTCTATTGATATCCGCAAGAACTCCTTGCCGGAATCCTCCTTGGATTGCCACTAGAAAAATCCGGTTGCTAGACCGGACTTTTTCTGTCTCTAAAATTATCTAGAAGAAGCTCTCTACTTTTCTCAAAAACTATTAGCTCTTAAAATTGTGATATACAAAAGAGCTAGCCAACCCCTCTCTTATATAGGAGAGTAGTGCGCCCCTATTGCCTCCTAAACTGATTAGGAGAAGCCTCAAGTAGATTGATGAGAAAGAAAAACATTTTTCTAATAAAATAAAGATAATCATTATGATTGAGTTATCTCTTTTCTTTTTATGTCTTATATTAAATAAATATAAGATATTGCCCATATCTTATGTTGAATATCTTTTTCATATTACCATTATTCTATTTTTCTAAAATCAATTAATATCCAATATTAATTTATGGTAATCTTATTAATTAAATTGCACATTCCAAGTCTATCTTATACACTCAAAAGTGGCACCCAAATACCATCAATTTATCATCCGGAATATTCTTTAATTAATCCATATAATTAATATCTTGTATTTAATTTATTCATAATAAATAAATACCGTCATATTAATTTACTCAATATAACACTTTATAGTCGAGATAAACTTTCCTTATGTTCTTATCAGTATAACTGCATTTTAATCCGGCTAGATGTTCTTATGTGTGTGACCTAATAGGCTTTTGAATATGTTGGATGTACACATACAGTGCGAATTACGAAAATGCCCTTCATACCTAACGATCACGCGATAGCATCTAGAAACCGTGACCCCCAATCATCGGAAGAGTCAAAAATCAATGACTACTACCATTCATGTGAAACAGTTACAATGTAAACAGAATCTTGTCGCTGTAATAATTTCCATACAATCGTATTTTGAGTGTCAGTACATTAACGATCGTATCTTATAATCTAGATATAATGCTCTCTCGGAATAACTCATTTACTCCAACTTTGCAAAGATTCTCGAGAGCTACACATTCCATATGAGAAGGCCATTTCGGATATACACTCCTAAACATAGGACACGCGATTTCCGGACGAGCAACATGAATCCTACGCATGCTTCTGTATCATACCCAATCATTATCGCATGATCACCCTAAGTCTAGGGCAAACCTCAATAGTGTCAAAGCATGACAGTACACACCGTGATGCCATGAAGACTCCGGTCTTAAGATAATTACACAACTGCCAGATACTGCGACACTTAATGTAAGTGGGTCAGTCTAACGTACGCATTCTCTAATACACGTCCACGTACAGTCCAACCGTCTCTACACTTAGATATACGAGATCTATGCCCAACTTCAATAAGAAAGAAGACATCCAATACGTGCTAAGCTAATTGTACCATCAATTTCCTGTTTGATAGTACATACGACTAGGGACATTTAAGTATCAAACTTATTATAGTGAATAGAGATCTCATCATCATGGTTTTCTATCATAGTTTAATACTAAGGACATTACTATGTATATTTTTCAATAATATGAAGATAAACAAAAAAATATACAATAACAAAAGTTCCTTTATTAATCATAATAAAGTTATTATATGAACTAAAATAGACTGTAAACGACCCGACCCGGTCAGATCCGGTCCGACCCAGAGTCTTTAAGATCATATATTTTGCAACAAAGTTGAGATTTGCTCTTCTTCTATAATCCTTTGTCCAATCTTTCTTGGGTTTGTCTATTTCCTTCCCTTGATCTCCTCCTATGGCTATCACAATCATGATCTTGATTGAGCAATCATTGATTACATCAAGCATCTCCTCATGAGTTGTGGCAAGATGAGACAAAATTCTTATTTTATATTCATCAAAATTGTTAACATTGAATATAGATACTTTAGACATGAAACTAGAGGAATCCATAAGTACAAATAAGAGATTTATTTAGAAAGCACAGATTTGAAAACTACTTTGAAAATATGTGATCTCCTTGTTACCAAGAATCAGATCTGAACATGTTTTGATACTAGGAACACTGCTCCGATACCAATTCTTGGTCAGAGAGAAGGGTAAAAGTACAGTCAGAGGGGGGTGAATGACTATATTGGAGTTTCAAAAACCTTTCTCAATATAAAAGCTTTTGTGCAGCGGATGAGGGTTTTGGCATCATCAAAAGGGGGAAATTCACTATTGTTTCACAGATACTATTGCACGATTGTTCAGGCTTACTTATGTTCAGGCTTATGAGGGTTTTGGCATCATAAAAAATAGGGAAATTGTTAGGAACATTTTATTATGTTTTGATGATGGTCATACTAGCTGTTATAGCAAGCCTGAAATAAGTTAGAATTCTCTATATAAGGCTTTACTTAGAGTCTGACATGTTGTATAAGTTAAAGTCCGACAAGTATTGTACTAGTTGGTAGGACGGCAAAGTAAAACAGACATTCGGCAGAGTGAAGCCAGCCAAGCACCAACAGAGAAGCAATGAAGACTTAATGGTCTGACTTATAACCAAGGAAGTCTGTGATGACCTTGGATAAGTCTAAGTTATGTTTCAAGTGATGGAACTTAATGTTTAAATATGGTGTACACTGATCTCACCCCTAATCAAGGATCATTGAAGTACAAAGATTCTCTTTAAACTGGAGTGTGAAGGAAACAGTGAATCAGCAGAGTAAACTGACTTTCGGATGAGTGAAGACAAAACAGTGAAGGAAGATCTAAACGGTGAAGTCAGATGCATCACTCAACTGTTCAGGGAACGGCAAAGTAAACCCTACCAAATCAGATTTAAAATATGGTGAAGATTCAGGGCATCATGCATTAAATGCACAATCAATAGAGGAACAATCAAGGATGGATTTTCTGCCAAACGTTTGAAGAAAAATCCGATCACTGAAATCAAGGAGAATATAATTAAGGGAGAATCAAGAATAAAATCAAGTATTATTCCCTCATTAATATAGCCAACGGACGGAATTTCAAATTAAGGATTCAAGGCTATAAATAGAAGGCATTGACACACAAAGAAATGAATGATTTGAAAAAGAGAAAAACCAAGCTGAAACTCTGTCAATTTGAAAAGCCTTCTCACTGAACTTACAAGGATTTATCTAGAGATCAACTCAGACATCAGAACTACAATTTCATATTTAGCACTGAGATTGATCAAGCAAGTTTGTGAATCTCATTCACAACAAACAGAAGCAACTAAATCAGAAGCCATCTGAGAAGGAGTTGTGTTTTTGATAGCTACTGAAGGATTTGATGTGAAGGAGCAGTGAAAGAGACTGAATCACTGAAGCTGTTGCAGTCAAGGAGTGATAGTCTTGTAGATTGTGAAGCTTGGGAAGTCAAGGACAATCTTACTATTGTATCTATAAAAACAATAGTGAATTCCTCCAATCATCACAGGAGAAGAGTGGATTAAGGGATTACACCACCCTGAACCACTATAAGCCTTGTGTCAACTTACTTTCTACAATTTACTTTACCGCACTCATTTAAATTGCATATATCATAACTTATATCTGTGATTGTCTAAACTGCTTTGAAACAACATAGTAAGAAGGGATTTATCCGCTGCCCAAAAGCTTTTAAAAATAAGAAAAGTTTTTGAAACTCCACTATAGTCATTCACCCCCCTCTAACTATAGTTTTACCCTTCTCTGGGACCAACCTCCTGGTAGAAGAAGTATATGTGGAACAACCTCCTGGTTTCCAACTCAAAGGAAAGGAAGACAAAGTATACAAACTCAAGAAGGCTCTCTATGGACTCAAACAGACACCCAGAGCTTGGTATGAAACACTATCACAATTTCTGATCAATAGTGGATTCAACAAAAGGAACTATAGATAAGACTCTATTCAAATTAGAGGAAGGAACAAGCACATTGCTAGTACAAATCTATGTTGATGACATCATCATTGGATCAGAGGATGAAAAGCTATGTGATAAATTTGCAAACCTGATGAAGAGCAAATTTCAGATGAGCATGATGGGAGAATTAAATTATTTTCTTGGCCCTCTAGTAAAGCAAATGAAGGTTGGTATTTTCATTAGTCAAGCCAATTATACAAAATACCTAATACACAAGTATGGTATGGATACAAGTGGCACAACAGATACACCAATGTGTGCAAGAGTCATTCTTGGAAAAGATGAAACTGGAAATGATGTTGATCAGAAAATCTATAGAGGAATCATTGGATCCCTACTATATTTAACTGGAAGCAGACCTGATATAGCATTTGAAGTAGGAGTATGTGCAAGATTTCAAGCTCAACCAAAAGAATCACATCTTCTAGCAGCCAAAAGAATAATCAAATACCTGAAAAACACTATTAATATTGGAATTTGGTATCCAAAATATGGAGGATTCAAGTTGATATCATTTTCAGACTCTGGCTATGCTAGATGCAAGATAGATAGAAAAATCACCTCTGGAACTTGCCAAATGCTAGACAGCAGACTAGTTTCATGGTTTAGTAAAAAGCAAAACTCCATATATACATCAAAAGCTGAAGCAGAATATAGAGCAGCAGGCAGTTGTTGTGCACAAGTACTTTGGATTAGACAACAGCTAAGGGATTATGGAGTGGAGGAGAAAACAATTTCAATCATGTGTGATAACACAAGTGCACTATCTATTACTGAAAATCCAGTGTTGCATTCAAGAACAAAGCACATTGATGTGAGAAATCATTTTATCAGAGATCATGTTGAAAAAGGAGATGTCATCCTAAAAAATACATACCCACTGAAGATCAATTGGCTGACATCTTCACTAAACCACTCAGTTATGAAAGATTTAGCATGTTGAGAACTGGGTTGGGAATGATTGAAATTGACTAAGTACCAAAGAGCGGCTAACTGGAGTAATCGGCTAAGTAACTTCATCAGTTGTTTAAACCTTTGCCATTACAAGGGATGTAGCCGGTAAGGCACTGGTATCCAGCGAAGTTGACTTAACTGATTGTTAGGAACAGGAAAATAAAGCAGCTAAGTGAAAAAGTCACTACATCGGCTAAGTGACCAGCCAATTCTCTTCACCGAAATAAAGATTGAAATCGTGGGAAATTAAAGTGTGAACAATATCAATTTTTATACAAGTGGAGAATAAGGGAGTTATGGAAGATTATTCTGAGGATGATTACACACGTGGAGATCAACTTATAATCATAGAGGTAACCATATTATCTTTTGAATTACAAACGCCTCGATTCCCAGGCTCTATCTTTACTTACCTCAATCCACTCCCCACTTCACTCGAATATCACGATTTACATACACAAAATCACGCCATTATGTCATGAAATCCTTACACATTCAAACCACGTTCACACTACTCAAATCATCCTATATAAATGATACTTAGAGATTTTCAGAAATCTTTACACTCTTTTGCAAATTACAAACCCTACTTTTGATTCTCTCTGAAAACATGAAGTGTTCTAAACATCAATCACTTATCAATGGCTTCATCTTCCACAATTTCTACCACTGAAAAATTCTATGAAACATCAATCATCACTGGTTCATTTTTCAAACCAGAACACTATCTCTCTTTCTGTGACAATGATGCAAAAGCTCAATGCTTGGTTGATTGCTGTTCAAATATGGGGTTAATGACCTTCCTAAACCCCCCCAATCACTGGGATTTTCTATGAAAATCTTATCGCATTTTTGAAAAATGCCAAGTTTGTGCCCAGCACAAAGAAAACTGAGGTCGATTGCATAAAAAGTTCAATCTTTGGGAAAGAGGTAGTCATAACGCCTGGTCTTCTCAATAGGTTCCTACACCTACCAATAATAGGTCCGGCTAATGTAAAGTTTGTGAAGATTGACATCAAGAAATTATGGGCTGAGATAGCCAAAACCCCAAGAAAAACAGCAAAACATACAATCTCCCCAGATCAACGCTAAAACTTCCATTTGCTGAATTTGCACCGGTCATCACCAAGAATATGGAAGGCAGAAAAGGGTCAATGGAAAACTTAACTGAGTTGCGGATCAAACTGATGGCTATTATCTACGAAGGTACCAAATTCGACTGGGCAACATTTGTATTCAATAGATTGAAGGATCAGATTCAAAAGGAAATTGATTTTTCAATTATGGCACCAAGTAAGGGTTTGCAAAAGAAAGATGATTTCTGGGAGAGGAAATCATATGGGTTCCCTCTTCAACACCTGTTTAATGCATTGAAGGTACAACCCACAAATTTGCAGCATCCACACAGGTCTAAGGTAATGTTTACCTACATCAAGGCATCCATGAAACCCAAACCCATTGCTGGGAGCAGAAGAAAATAACCTGAAAGCAGCAGATCAAGAGTGGGATGAAGAACCAGATCCCAGATGGCACAAGAGAACACCTCAATGACTGGTAACAGCAACGTGAATGACCCTGTGACAATCAGTGATGATACAACAACAGAAGAAGAAAAACAACAAGAGGAAATCACCTACCTAGAGGAAGGTGAGGAAGGATATAGAATCACTTCATCTGAAGAAGAGGAGATATATGAGGAAGAAGCTGAGTCAGAGGATGAACACTCAGAAGGCGGTCATTTTGAAGCCAATCAAGAAAACACAGATATATCTGATTATGATCTGACTATTCAATAGCCACTTCTCAAGAGCCTCGGCATAGTTGACAAACAGCCGAGTGAATCAGCTGATCAAATTCACTCCGCTGAACCTGCCAACTTCCCCATTATTGCAGAAGGGGAAACAACAACAGATGAAGAAGCCAACACTCAACAGCAACCTCTTAATGACCCTGAGTCTAATGAGAAAGAACAAGAAAGAGTGGAAGAAAGAGGAGAAGAGGCAGAAGGTGAAAAGGAAGAAAAGAAATAGGAAGAAGTAGAGGTAGAAAACGAGAAAGAGGAAGTTGGAAATGAAGAGGATGTTAAAGTGGCACTAGAGGCATTTGATCCAGAAAGAGTCTTCAATCTGGACATTCAACCCCTGATTGTAGACTTGGAGAAGCAGTATCACAGTAGGCAAAATATGAAAGCTGCCTTAAGGAGTGACACAACCTCCTTAAACCACAAGATTGAAGCCCTCATCAGTCACATCAAGATACAAGATGAGGTGATGGAAAAATAGGGAAACTTTCTTTGCAACTTACATCATCTTATTCTCTACCATGTCCAAACCAACCATGAGTTTCATGCTGAAACGATGGACAACAATCTCAAACCCTTGGTGGACACTCTAAATGCGCACACTCATCAAATTCAGCATCTGGATGAGGTAATGGAGCATTCCGGCAAGCCACTCGACCTTCTACTCAAAGTTGGTGAGGCAAACAACAAAATACTGGAGAAAATGTGTGGTCCTCTCCCTGAGTCTAACTCAGCAACAGCAAATCTTGAAGCATTTTTTGGTGCTGCCAAAAAAGGGGAATGAAGCTCAAAGCCTGAAAGCTCCAGTGAAAAGGAGGCAAGCCCAACAGGAAAGGGCAAGGGCAACAAAGGCAAAGGCATTAGGTTTGAAGAAATGAAGAAGTACACCTTATACTTAATTTGAATTATTTCTTTTTGCCTTTGTCTTTGAATAAAAAGATGCAATATCTTATTGCCCTTGAATGGATGAATAAAATTGTTGAGTTTTATTCTGTGAATTATTATGAAAATTTTGGCTTACTTATGTTTAGGCTTATGGGGGTTTTGGCATCATCAAAAAGGGGGAAATTGTTAGGAACATTTAATTATCTTTTGATGCTGGCCATACTAGCTGTTATAGCAAGCCTGAAATAAGTTAGAATTCTCTGTATAAGTCGTTACTTAGAGTCTGACATGTTGTATAAGTTAAAGTCAGACAAGTATTGTACTAGTTGGTAGGACGGCAAAGTAAAACAAACATTCGGCAGAGTGAAGCCAGCCAAGCACCAGCAGAGAAGCAATGAAGGCTTAATGGTCTGACTTATAACCAAGGAAGACTGTGATGACCTTGGATAAGTCTAAGTTATGTTTCAAGTGATTGAACTTAATTTTTAAATATGGTGTACACTGATCTCACCCCAATCAAGGATCAGTGAAGTACAAAGATTCTCCTTAAACTGAAGTGATGAAGGAAACAGTGAATAGGCAGAGTAAACTGACTTTTGGCTGAGTGAAGACAAAACAGTGAAGGAAGATCTAAACGGCAAAGTCAGATAGATCACTCAACCGTTCAGGGAACGGCGAAGTAAACACTACCAAATCAGATTTAAAATATGATGAAGATTCAGAGGATCATGCATTAAATGCATATTCAATAGAGGATCAATCAAGGACGGATTTTCTGCCAAACGTTTGAAGAAAAATCCGATCACTGAAAACAAGGAGAATATAATTAAGGGGGAACCAAGAATAAAATCAAGGATTATTCCCTCATTAATATAGCCAATAGACGGAATTTCAAATTAAGGATATTCAAGGCTATAAATAGAAGGCATTGACAGACAAAGAAATGAATGAGATGAAAAGGAGAAAAACCAAAAAGAAACTCTGTCAATTCGAAAAGTCTTCTGTCTGAACTAACAAGGATTTATCTAGAGATCATCTCAGACATTAGAACTACACTTTCATATTCGGCACTGAGATTGATCAAGCAAGTTTGTGAATCTCATTCACAACAAACTGAAGCAACTGAATCAGAAGACATCTGAGAAGGAGTTGTGTTTGTGATAGCTGCTGAAGGATTTGATCTCAAGGAGCAGTGAAAGAGACTGAATCACTGAAGCTGTTGTAGTAAAGGAATGATAGTCTTATAGATTGTGAAGCTTGGGAAGTCAAGGACAATCTTACTTTTGTATTTGTAAAAACAATAGTGAATTCCTCCAATCATCACAGGAGAAGAGTGGATTAAGGGATTACACCACCCTGAACCACTATAAGCCTTGTGTCAACTTACTTTCTACAATTTACTTTACCGCACTCATTTAAATTGCATATATCATAACTTATATCTGTGATTGTCTAAACTGCTTTGAAACAACATAGTAAGAAGGGACTTATCCGCTGCCCAAAAGCTTTTAAAAATAAGAAAAGTTTTTGAAACTCCACTATAGTCATTCACCCCCCCCCCCCCCTCTGAGTATAGTTTTACCCTTCTCGGGACCAACAACATGCATGGTTGGTCAAGCAATGACAGTAGTGCATTTTTTGTATCAGAAAATCCCTTAGTTTTCGATCTCTTTCAAGCATTATCTAGTAGAATAAAATAAACTGTATAAGGCATATATTTCATGGATTTGAAGATGTAATGATCAATTTGGATGTGTATATCCAATATGAACCGTAAGTGCTTTTTAACCCCAAATCCATTCGTGTAACACAAATTCCTTCTGCACGTATAATCTCATTATTTTGTTAACATGCAGCTTTTGTATGATATCATGTAAGCATGCTTCCACAGCAACTACAACTTACGCTTGATATCCTTTCGAGGAGAAATTGAAAGGTGTTTTGAGTTGGAGTTAAGGATGTCGGTCATGGCATTTCTTTGACTTCAACAATAGCCAAATGGCCTTCCCGAAAATATTTTCCACCTATCCCCATCTCAGCCTTTGTAGAGTGGTGAGGCCCCACTCGAAACTAGCCATTCATGATTAACCTCTTTATAATACGACCCTTAGCCTAATTTTGGAGAACATTCCTTTGGCATCCCGCAAGCTTAGCAAGTTTCTATGTATTGTTGTGGTGAGAACATTGGAGTTGTGTTGAGAGGTTGTTGACATTATTGGCACAAAGTTCAGATGGTATCTTATCATGTTCGGAGTCCATTGGTATATATATGATTCTTTGAAGTTCAAAAAATAATTAAAAAAAATAAAAAATCTAAAAAAAAAATTCCAAAAATCAAATGAAGTTTATTGAAGTTGTATATGAAAGTCAATAAATGCTGAGTATTATAAGGCAATTTTGAAGGACAAGTTCAACGAGTCCAAGTAAAGTAAGTTTTGGTGATAAATCAATTAATGTGGTATTTTATCTCTTATTTTTTATTGTTGATCAGACGTCTTTGGGAATTATGCGAGAGAATTGGAGATGCCAATTCAAGATCATTGGAATTGAAGGTGTAGATTCTTGCTATCTTGTATGTGTTCTTTTTGATATATTCTTTTCTCCCTTCGATTAGCCAATACCCGAGCCTAACGTTACAAGCTTTCAATTCCTACCCGACCTACCTTCTTGACTCTGAATGCCTAGATTAGTGGAGATTGGTATCATTCTTAGGCATATGGAGTGCATTTTTTAAGTGTTGCATGCATGATTTCAACTTTAGTCGCTTGATAACAATTTTGAGAGACTATTCACACTCACACACTCTGTTACACAGTTAAATTGAGGTTAAAGTGTGGTTGTGGATCGAATAGTCCCTTACATCTTATATCTTCATGAATTTGTCCCTCATTCATTTTGTTTTACCGCTTGTTTTCCTCGAGGACGACCAAAAGCTAAGTGAGGAGTTGTGATAAGAGACAAATTATCGATCATTATTATGACATTTTACCCCATTTCTGATACCACTTTGAGCATTATTGTACCGATTTGAGTCATTATTTGCTTAGTTTCATCCAAATGTGTAGATAGTAATTATTATATAAAATATCATATTTTGATTGGATTTGTACCGTTTATAGTTAACCGAAGCGTCGTGTCGGGTTTATGCTTGGTACTTGATGATTTATTTCAGGATGATAGGTTGACCAAGACCCCGAGTGATGACATGTGTTGAGCATTGATACATCTTTTTAGGGCTAGAAAAGTATGCCGGAAGCTATCGAATTCAAACGGATCATTTGTCCTTAGTGCTTCTACCGTAGTCTATCTTTAACGGGCATTTGACCCCACTAAAGTGCATTTTCTGGAGAATACTTCTTCATTAGAGTTGTTAATCAAGAAAAGATTTTTTCAATGCATCATGAAGCACATCAACCGGAGGTCCACAACTCAAGTTATGGCTATTTTACTGAGCTATTGTGAAGAACCGGTGCATGCCGACTTATAGTGGCGCAAGCCGAACGTCACTGTAGCTATACAGATATATTTTCAGTGATACCGGAATGCGCCGGACCTTAACCGGTGCACACCAGGGCATCGCAGAAAGCAGATTTCAGCATTTAAAAGTCTATTTTGGATCTAATTTTCATATCTAACCATTCCATCTTCTTCTTCAAACCCCCATTTTGCTTTTGGAAGAAAAAGGACCGCCCCAAGGGGCTCTTTGATGATGGTTAAAATAGTCTACCCTACGACGTCAATAATATAAACATTATGACCTAAAAATAGTTGTTTCGACCTATAAATATGAACCATTTACGTTGAATATCATATGTTGGGTTCGTGAGTCGAGAAATCTGCACTTAGCATTTATTTTCACTATTTCGATATTATTTCGTGCGTTAATTGATGATTTTCAGGATACAAAATATTCGGCAGAGCATGATCGATGAATCTGGAGTGGACTGAACGAAAAGAATAGGCTTAGTCAAGAAGCATCCAAGTTAAGTCGGTTGAAGAAATTAGACAAAATTACCCTCGGTAACCCGAGGGGCGGTGCCGACTTACCGAGGTCCCAGAAGCTTCCGAAACACGTTTTCTTGGAAGAAGGATCGAACTACATGATTCTAAGTCGGTTTAGATAGCTATAAATAAGAGGCTTCGCCTCATAACACAAGTGTACAATTTTCAAGACAAGTATTATGCAATAAATGTTCATTGTTCTTTATTTACTTTATTTTATGAGTTCTGGTCGGAGAGACGGCGGAGTCGCCGCCTAGGGAGAGATCCGAAGGAGATCTACGCTTGTCTTCGCGGGTATGATTTTCTATCTTTTCAAAGATGTAGATCTATCATCGTTATATTCGACTAGTATGTTTTAATTGCATATTTAGTTTAATTATGTAGTAGTTAGTTTATTTTACCCCATGTGTTATAGATATGATTCGTTAGTGAAGAAATCATGAAATAGTAGTTGCGTTCTTCAGATCTGCGACGGTCTATATCACTTGATCTAAATACCTAGTAAATTACTAATTCACGATAATCGGTGCCAGCTACGTTGATCGATAGATTTAATTTACATGTTTTTAGCCGTATCAACTATTTTCATGTTATCGTAAATTAACATGAAAGACTGTTAGTGAAGTCTTAATTAGGACATTTTCTTGATGGACCCTAGGAATGTGCAGGTCAATGTCGATGGCCGTCTAGGCGGATTTGCAGTATGAGGTAGCGCTCAATATCGACAGCTCTAGTTCTTTATGCGTATGGGCTATTAAGGACCAATTTAGGAGGGTAGCTTGCGTATAGATTGTCTACTGCCATTGTCGGAGTAGATAGGGCTAGGAGTTGTACCCGTAGCTAAACAATGAATAAATTCACCAATGGGGAGGACTGTTGCATGTGTGGGGGGAGTAACTAATTACACATAATTGAACTAGTACCTTAGAAACTCTATTTTGTTTCGTTGAACTTGCATAATCTTGCTAGTTGATTGTTACCAATTTTACTATTGTCTATATTATAGTTGGTCGTAGACTGTTATCGTGACAACTCAATCTTGATAATTAGACGTTCTTACGAGTCTTTGTGGGATCGACCATGATTTTCCAGTACTCTACTACGATAGACCTAGTCCTGTTGCTAGTAAGTGCATTGCATGCGATCAAGATTTTTGGCGCCGTTGCCGGGGACTCGTGTCAAGAATACTTTTTAATTAAGATTGAGTTTATGGTATATATTTGAGTCTATTTAATTGAGTCTTTTTTATAGTATGTTTATACTAGAGTCATATAGAGTCAGTTCTATGAATTCTAAAAGAAAAGTTACCACCGGTTTACCGAAGGTCCACCCCGATAAACCGAGGGTCCCGATTTTCTAGAATCGTTTCGGTTTGTTCAGAGTTAAGTCAGTAGTCAGGGTCTGTATTTTTGAGTCTTCCAGGCGTGTGTAACAGGCGCCGAGGCAAGTCGCTATATTTTTATTTTCTTTTTATGTGTTGTAGTACGTTACATGAAGTTCAGTAGCTAAATTCGAGAGATTCATAACTAAGATTGAAAAGTTTGCTAGATAAAAGAGAAAGGAAACTCGAGAGAGATCTGTTAGGCTGGCGGACGACATGGTTTCAAACGAAGGAGATCATAGCGAGAGGGAATAAGTGATTCCACCTTTGGAAGATACAGAAACCAACATGGCACAGAACGGATGAAATGGACAAAATGGAGTAGGAGTTGTGGTACAAGCAGATAGGAGAACTCTACAGAGTTATACAATGCCTATGATTAATCAATTCGTGCTAGCAGTTGTTCAGCCGGAGGATGCGGCTGAGGTATTTCACCCTAAACCGAATCTGATACAAATGGTGACTAACTACACTACTTTTCATGGAGTAATGAACGAGGATCCTAGTGTACACATCACCAACTTTCTGGAGATAGTCAACATGGTTAAGCCAGCAGGAGTACCAGAGGAAAATATCAAGCTGAAATTGTTTCCATTCACTCTGAAAGGCAAACCGAAGATATGGTTACTGTCTCCAGCACCAGGATCGATTCAAACTTGGTCCGATCTGTTGCAAAAATTTATAAGTACTGCCCACCTGGGAAGTCACTACAGCTGAGACAAGAAATCATGATTTTCAAGCAGAGACCCACTGAAACCTTTGAAGAAGCATGGGAAAGATTTAAGGAAGCACAGAGGAGATGCCCTCTTCATGATATCACTTTGCCCGTACGAATGCATAGTTTCTATCACGGATTGCGGCCAAGTGAACAAATGAGAGTTGATGCATCAAGCAAAGGATGTTTTACATTGCTATCACCTGAAAAACCTGAAGAGAAAATGGAGAAAATTGCGCTTACAAGTCAATAGGGAACACACTAAGTTGAAACGGCCAAAGTAGCTGAAGGCGTATTTGGAGAAGATACTTCTCAAAAGATCTTATACCAGCTAATGGCGATGAATGAAAAGATAGATGTCATGCAAGATAGCATATCCAAGGTTGAGAAAGTTCAAGAGATTGAAACAACCAACACAGAGGACGTGAACTATATAGGGAGGCAAGGAAATCCTTATGGGGGCGGATATCACCCAGGTTCTCATGACCACCCTGGTTTTAGACTGAGCGACCGTAATGGGGGTTTTCAACAAAGTGATTCTAATGGTGGAGAGAGACCAAGGTAAACTGGTGGATTCATGCCTCAATTCAATAAGTCCGGTGGTTGGGAAGCAGGCATGGATAAAATGAGCTCAATTGTGACCGATACGGTCAACCAACTTACGAAATCCATGACTGAACTGAATACAAACTTCACCACTTATTTCCTGAAGAATGATACAAGACTGACCAATCAAGAAGCCTTAGTGCAGAATCTGTCGCACAAAGTGGGGCAGATTGCAGAGCATGTGTCAGACCGTCCTCCAGGAGGATTGCCAAGTAATACTGAGAAAAATCTGAAGGAGGTGAATCGAATCATGACTAGCAGCAGAAAGGAACTTCCTGGACCTATTATACCAACTATCCAGGTAGAATCAGATAGCATTCAACAGCAGAACACATCAGAATCTCGAGAAGAAGAGGGGCCGGTAACCTGGGACACTACTCTGGTAAACCGGGAGTCTGAAAATGCAGCAGACAAGCAGGCAGAGCAGAAACAGTTAGCATGTAAGTATTCATGATCTGTAACTATTAATCCTTCTACTTAACCCTATCCCTCTAGGAAATATACGCCAAAAAATGATGATGCGTGTTATAAAAAGTTTATCGAGATGTTTAAAAAGTTGCAAGTAAATATACCTTTGGTAGAAGCTCTGGCCGGAATGCCAGAGTATGTGAAATTCTCGAGAGAAGCAATTTCTACCAAGAGGAAATTTTTAGACCTCGAAACCATTTTCCTGAACGAGGAATGCTCGACAGTTTTGCAACGCAAATTGCCTCCTAAGTGTAAAGATCCTGGGAGCTTCCTCATACCATGCACAATTGGAGTAGTATGCCTAAATAATGCATTGTGTGATCCTGGAGCCAGTGTCAATCTGATGCCACTCTCCATCTTCATAAATTGGTCATGAAGGATTTAAATGAGACATCTACAACCCTTCAATTAGCAGATAGGTCTATGAAGCAACCTTGTGGAACGGTGGAGGATGTTTTTGTGAAAGTTGATAAGTTCGTATTTCCAGTAGACTTTGTGGTGCTAGACATGGAGGCTAACCCCGATGTTCCATTGATGTAAGGAAGGCCTTTCCTGGCTATGAGAAAAACATTAATAGATGTTCATAAGGATAAGCTGATTTTGAGAGTGAATGAGGACAAAGTAGTGTTCAATGTGATGAATTCAATGAGATATGCTCTAGAAGAAGGAGAAGCATGCTACATGCTAGATGCCATAGACGAGCTTGTTTTGGAATTATATCAGCAAGTGGCATTAGACCCTAAAGTAGCAGAGGCTTTACTCCTGAAGAATGAAAAAAGTTATGAGAAAACCTGGCCTGGGTGTAGTGAAGGTCAAGTGCGAGAAATAGAGCCTATATCCTCCGTGGATTTAGGAGGAACCATTCACAGACCTTCCTGGCACAAGTTCTTTGACTTACAGTTGACTGGTAAGTTGATTAGATCATCGTTAGAAGATCCACCAAGGAACATAACATTAAAACCTTTGCCTTCTCACCTGAAGTACGTGTACTCACAAGATGATACTCTCCCCCTTATAATTTCAGCGTCATTATCATCTTTAGAGGAGAAGAAACTTTTAAGAGTACTGAGAGAGCATGAGGGAGCGTTTGGGTGGACGATTGCAGATACTAGAGGAATAAGCCCATCAATGTGCATGCATAAGATCTCTGTAGACCCTGAGAAGAAAGCGGTAGCACAACCTCAAAGGAGGTTGACGCCACAACTGAAGGATGTTGTTAAGGAAGAGATCCTAAATATGTTGGCAATGGGAATCATTTTAACATTTGCAGACAGTGAGTGGGTAAGCCCGATTCATGAGGTGCCCAAGAAGGGAGGATTCACTGTCCAACCTAATGAGTTTGATAAGCTAATCCCTGTGAGACCAATTATTGGACATCGAGTTTGCATAGACTTCAGGAAACTGAATGATGCAACTCGTAAAGATCATTTTACCCTACCATTCATTGATCAAATGTTGGAAAGATTAAGCGGTCATGCGTTCTATTGTTTCTTAGATGGATATTCTGGTTATTATCAGATTCATATTGCCCCTGCGCACTGCGAGAAAATAACTTTCACATGTCCCTGTGGAACTTTTACGTACAATCGCATGCCCTTTGGGTTATGCAATGCACTAGCAGCATTCCAATGGTGCATGATGTCATTATTTGCGGACATGGTAGAAGATTTTCTAGAGATTTTCATGGATGATTTCTCTGTATTTGGAGAAAGCTTTGATAAATGCTTGGAAAATTTGAGTAAAGTGTTGAAGAGATGTGAAGAGACCAACCTTGTACTTAACTGGAAAAAATGCCATTTCATGGTTACCGAAGGAATAGTGTTGGGTCATATGATTTCAAAGAAGGGAATGGAAGTTGATAGAGGAAAGATAGAGGTGATAGAAAAGTTACCCCCTCCAACGAACTTAAAAACGTTGCGAGCCTTTCTTGGCCACGCAGGATATTTTATAGGAGGTTTATCAAAGACTTCTTTAAAGTTTCTAGACCTTTGACTAAATTGCTTGCAAAAGATGTATATTTCATATTTGGAGAAAAGTGTAAGAAAGCATTCAACACATTAAAGCAAATGCTTATAACCGCCCCAATTATGGTAGCACCAGATTGGAACAAACCTTTTGAGCTTATGTGTGATGCAAGCGACATTGCAGTTGGAGCAGCCCTGGGACAAAGGGAGGATAAAATCTTTAAGCCTATCTATTACGCATTCGTACCCTAAACAGTGCCCAGACAAATTATGTGACTATAGAAAAGGAACTATTAGCTGTCATCTTTGCATTTGACAAGTTTCGACCTTATCTGATAGGATCAAAAGTCACTGTATTCACTGACCATGTAGCTTTGAAATACCTTTTAACCAAGCAAGACTCCAAGCCGAGACTGTTAAGATGGATTCTACTCTTACAAGAGTTTGATGTGCTAATCAAAGATAAAAAAGGATCTAAGAACCAGGTGGCTGATCACCTGTCGAGATTAACTTTGCTGGAAAAAGAGCAACCAACTGAGATCAAGGAAAGTTTTCCTGGTGAACAACTATTTTCCCTCTCAGTGGTAGCTCAAGTAGAATCTTAGACCCAACATCATACATCAAGAGTGGGCAAGGTATACCCTTGGTTTGCTGACATTGTCAATTACTTAGCAGGAAAGTACCTACCACCAGAATTCAATAATGCAGATAAGAAGATGTTCTTCATATATCTGAAGTATTATCATTGGGACGATCCCTACCTATACAAATTGTGCCTGATGCCATTCTTAGGAGATCCGTCCACAATGCTGAGATTCCAAGTATTTTACACATGTGTCATGCTAGAGAAGCTGGAGGTCACTATAGGCCCGACAAGACAGCGACAAAGGTACTGCAGTGTGGATTCTATTGGCCAACAATTCATAAATCTGCTTACGAGTTTAAAAGATCATGTCATTCCTGTCAAATGACTGGTAATATTTCTAAGAGGAATGAGATGCCACTATAGAGTATCTAAGAAATGGAAGTATTCGATGTTTGGAGAATTGATTTCGTTAGGCCATTCACATCGTCAGAATCAAATCGTTACATCCTGGTAGCAGTCGATTATGTTTCCAAATGGGTGGAAGCGGCAGCTTCACCTACTATTGATGCTAGGGTTGTCCTGAGATTTTTTAAGAAAAACATTTTGACGAGGTTTGGGGTGCCCAGAACCATAATTAGTGACGGAGGGAGTCATCTCTGTAATAATTTGTTTGAGAAGTTGATGATAAGATATGGGGTTAGACATAAGATTGCAGCAGCATATCACCCCCAGACGAGGGGACAAGTAGAAGTCACGAACAAAGAGATTAAGAGAATCTTAGAGAAGACTGTGAATCCCACAAGGAAAGATTGGTCTTTGAAATTAGATGACGCTCTTTAGGCATACAGAACAGCTTATAGGACCACGATTTGGATGTCGCAATATATGAAAGTGTTTGGAAAAGCATGTCATTTCCCGGTAGAACTCGAGCACCGAGCGCTGTGGGCTACAAGGTTTGTGAACATGGATGAGGATTTAGCCGGTGATAAGAGAATGCTAGAGTTGAATAGATTGGAAGAGTTTAAACTTCAAGCATATGAGAATGCAAGGATATACAAGGACAGAACGAAAAGCCTGCATGATAAGAATATTCTGAACCACACATTTCAAGTAGGAGATAAAGTGTTGGTGTACAACTCGCGTCTTCGTCTTTTTCTAGGAAATTTGATGTCTAGATGGTATGGACCACATGTAGTCGCTAAAGTCTACAATTCAAGTGCATGTGAAGTTAGACATGAACACTCTGGGCAAACTTTCACAGTTAACGGCCACAGGCTGAAACATTACCTAGAGCACAAGTATAACCCTGAATTGAAAGTCTTTACGTTGGAAGAGCCGGAATATGAATTATGGAGCCCTATTAGTACAGTCGAGCTGACGACTATAAACTCAGAACTATTTTTAAAACCCTTATTTATTGCTTTTGTTTATTTTATTTTGAGTCAATTAAGTAGCATGAAAATCGCAAGGTTTTTTTCATCACATATATCTTCAGTCACCTGGCTAGAGATATATGTGGTTTTTTCTTTCACGATTCTCATGTGATACCCTCGTAAAAGTTTTCGCATCTTGCTTAGGCCGATGAAAGAATAAGGTGGCTTAAACTGTTTTTCCGCATTCCTCTTGTATGCACAATTACCGCCACCTTATTTTCTTATTTCCCTTCGCATGTTACTCACAATTTTCGGAAGAATTTTGGAAAGCAGGTATTAACTTGGAAGAGGACTAACCTAGGAGCTAACGATTACTCTCCGGGATTCATTTTGACTCAGCCGACATTTCCAGAGCTAAGTACTTTCCTTTTCTTTATTATTAGTCATTGAGGACAATGTCTATATTAAGTGGGAGTAGGCGTCTTAGCTGGTTAGTCGAAAAAGGGAATATTTTTTAAAAATTAACACTATTTTTAGCTTGCTTTTTGCACGTTTTCGAGTATGGAATCGGTAGAAAAGGTGCCCAAGTTCAATCTGAAGTGAGCTATAGCATATTCAATTTAGTATGGAAGAACGAGCATATGTTATGTTGCGTGAAGTAGTAACTTATTAATTATTATTCTATCATTGCAATCAGTATTTGAGCACATAATCTGAGTGAGAAGTGTTTAAGATCAGATGATGAGTTGTTTTAACCAGGAATCATTATTTGTCTGTTTATATACTTGAACAAATTTTTGTAAGACAAGGGAAGCTACTTGGATGACGAAAGGTGACCGGGACAAACGGACTTGTGAGAGAAAAAGAAAAAATTAAGGAAATCTACCAGAAAAAAAGAAAAAAGGAAAAAAAATGAATAAAAAAAAATGAAATAAAGGCAGTGAGGGAAGCGAAATCGTGTAAAAAGGGCACGACCCTCGCATAAAAAGAAACAAATGAGGACTTAAGAGCGATGCTCAGTCCCCGAGTCCACCCGACCCAATTACGGTACCATGCCGTGTAGCCAAGTCTGAAATCAAGATGAGCGAGTGTATGTGCAATCAAGTTAAGATTGTGTGGTTAATACAACTTGATTCTTCTCACGAATGCATTATTACAACTGATTCATCACACAACACATTGATGCGTGGTAAGTAATGATTAATGGGGAGCTTATGGATTGTGGATTGATGTATGTTTCTGCCGTAAATCTTTATTGAATATGTGGTAGTTGATGGAGATTGTTCTTGGAGGTACATTCCACCTTGATACTCTGCTCGTGGACGAGCAGAAGGCTAGTGGGGTTTAGTTTATGACGGTTAAAATAGTCTATCCTACGGCATCAATATTCTATCCATTATGAGCTAAAAATAGTTGTTTCATCCAATAAATATGAACCATTTACGTTGAATATCATATGTTGGGTTCGTGAGTCGAGAAATCTGTAGTTAGCATTTATTTTCCCTATTTCGATATTACTTCATGCATTATTTGATGATTTTCAGGATACAAAATATTGGGCCGAGCGTGATGGACAAATCTAGAGTGGACTGAACGAAAAGAATGGGCTTATGGTATTCTAGAATCATCCAAGTTAAGTCAGTTGAAGAAAAAAGAAAAAATTACCCTCGGTAACCCGAGGGGCGGTGCCGACTTACCGAGGTCCCAGAAGCTTCCAAAACGCATTTTCTTGGACGAGGGGTCATACTAGATGATTCTAAGTCGGTTTAGATTGCTACAAATAAGAAGTTTCGCCTCAGAACACAAGTGTACAATTTTCAAGACAGGTATTATGCAATAAAAGTTCCTTGTTCTTTATTTTCTTTATTTTATGAATTCTGGAGGGAGAGTCGATGGAGTCACCTCCTAGGGAGAGATCTGAAGGAGATCTACGCTTGTTTTCGAGGGTATGACTTTCTATTTTTTCCAAGATGTAGATCTATCGTCGTTATATTCGACTAGTATGTTTTAATTGCTTATTTAGTTTAATTATGTAGTAGTTAGTTTATTTTACCCCATGTGTTGTATATCTGATTCATTGGTGAAGAAATCATTAAATAGTAGTTGCGTTCTTCAGATCTGCGACGGTCTATATCTCTAGATCTGAATACCTAGTAAATTACTAATTCATGATAATCGGCGCCAGCAACGTTGATCGATAGATTTAATTTACATGTTTTTAGCCTGATCAACTATTTGCATATTCTCGTAAATTAACATGAAGGACTGTTAGTGAAGTGTTAATTAGGACATTATCTTTATGGACCCTAGGAACGTGCTGGTCAATGTCAACAGCTGTCTAGGCGGGTTTGCGGTATGAGTTAGCGCTTAATATCGACCGCTCTAGTTCTTTATGCGTATGGGCTATTACGGACCAATTAAGGAGGGTAGCTTGCGTATAGATTGTCTACTGCCATTGTCGGAGTAGATAGGGTTAGGAGTTGTACCCGTAGCTGAACAATGAATAAATTCACCAATGGGGAGGACTGTTGCATGTGTAAGGGAATAACTAATTACACAAAATTGAACTAATACCTTAGAAACTCTAGTTTGTTTCGTTGAGCTTGCATAATCTTGCTAGTTGATTGTTACCAATTTTACTACTGTCTATATTATAGTTGGTCATAGACCGTTATCATGACAACTCAATCTTGATAATTAGATGTTCTTACGAGTCTCTGTGGGATCGACTTTGATTTGCCAGTACTCTACTACGATAAACCTAGTCTTATTGCTAGTAAATGCATTGCACGTGATCACTCTTCCAGCCAAAAGTCTTCTTGATTTTAACCTTTAATCACCTTGTAAACAATAAAGATTTTGTACTTTGATTTCTAAGTGTACTAATGGAAGAATTTCATCTTTGTTTGATGTATGAATGCCATTAGAGCTCTTGCATTTTGAATGAAATCACCAATTTCGAGTTCATATCTTGTTCTTGGTAAATCTTTATCCTTTACTTTGTGTTTATTGATCTTATTGATATGAATGCTAACCTTGACATGTTAGAGTTTATATTCATGAGTGGCTAGTTCCAAACTAGCCAAGATAATGTTTTTTCTGATAGCTATTAATATCTATTAGTTGTTTGGAAATGTTAGTTTGTGTTTCATAGCTTCATGGGTTGGTGTTATCTTTTACTATTTGCAATGTATTGCTTGTTGGTATTGGATTGATCACCTAGCACTAGCATACATACACTTAGTTGAGACCGAAATGAGATGCTTGGTGTGGGAGAAGGGATAGGAAAACCGGAAGGTAAAATCAAACTTAACTGGAACTCAATTTCTTTTCCGGGGGTTATTGTTCATTCTTTGCACTCAAGAACTTAATCATGTTGAATCATTAGGTCTATGGTTCTTAACCCAAGAAGGAGGCATAAAATAGTTCTTTACACTCGTATGAGGGGGAATTGCTAGCTTAGAAGTGCACTGATACCACGCACTTGAATACCATTGGAAGGTTGGTAGGTAGTTCATTCCCTTGATACTAGTAAAGATATTCTTGATCATTGCATTGTCTTGTCAAGGCTTTTTATCATTTTATCACCCTTTGTATTAGTAGATTCTTAGATACACTTACTTTCTTGTATTGATGTGAGTTAGATCAAGATAATAATAGTTTTTCAGTCTTCAACCTCACAATCCTGGTGGATACAACCTTGACCATTAGACTAGACTACAATTGACCCGGTACACTGCCGGTAAGATTGGACACCTAGAAAACTTCGATCACCCCATATAGTTGTTTTATAGACCTATCTGCCAATTGAATGGTTATCGATGTCTCATTTACTTCATTCATGTCTAACTTATGAAAAATAGAGAGTGGCATCAAGTTGACACTTGCCCCTAGATCACACATCGTTGTGTTTAGGCATACTCCTTCAATTGTACATGGTATGTGGAAGCTTCCAGGATTTTTACACTTAGGTGGTAGATTGTGTTGCAAGACTGCCGAGCATTCCTCATTCAATAAAATAGTCTCAATGTCTAACAATTTTATTTTGGTAGAGACTGCTTCGTTAAGAAACATAGCGTACTATGGCATTCCTGTCAGAGCCTCTACTAAGGGAATATTAACTTGAAGATTTTTAAACATTTTGACAAAACTTTTTATATCTAGCATCATCATGATTTGGCTATGATTTCCTATGGGGATAGGGTAGAGTAGAAGGATTAAAAGTAATAGTTCATTTAGACTTACCTGCTGTCTTCTGTTGTGCACCCTACTCGTCTACTATTTCTGTGGATTGCCACGACTGTTTTCCTAACATTGTTCCTTTTAACAAAATAGTGGGAAAACCTGGAACCTCTGTCACTAAGATTCATGTAAATCCCTTTAGCTTTTAGAGATAAAAGGCTAGCCTCTGCTTTTTCCAAACCAGAACAAACTGTCTTCTGATCCACAATTTGGGATGCAAAAGCATCCCAGATTGTACTGTGATTGCAACTCCCCAAGAACCTACTGAGCATTTCAAGATTTAACAGAAATATGTGCAAAATGTCTCTTATTCATCCCCTTTAAAGGTTGTTTCAGTCTTCCTAACTTTTTACACGATTGGTACATAGCGGTACCAAGAACATCTTGACTCCAATTTTGATCAAGAACATCAAAATAAGTTTCAAGCTGCATCCACATATTGGAGAACTTAAAAGGTTTCATTCTGATAACAGAATCAGTAGTCAGAGATATTCTACAAGGAGAATGATCAGAATGCAAACCAACAGGTTCAAAAAAAGCCAAAGCATTTACATTCCAGTCATACCAATAAGTATTTATCAAAACCCTATCAATTCTTGTTAGAACACCCACAGAAGTCCAAGTGTAGAATTCACCAGAAGAGTTCAGATCAGAAAGATTGGCATCCAGGTAATAGTCCACACCATCATGCATCTCATAATCTGTGGGAATATTCCCATTCATCTTATCATCAAATGAAAGCACAACATTGAAATATCTCAAAACCATCCATGAGAGTGAAGAGGAAGCACTCAATTCTCTAATTCTGTCCCACATACACCTTCTATGACCAACAGTGTTCAAACTATACACAAAGGTAACCAAAAAGATATCTCCAGTAACCAATAACTCGACACTGCAATGAATCCACTGAGCATCCACTTTCAAAACCTCTACTGCAACAAAAGAAGGGTCCCATATAACCAACATCCTATTATTATCATGATGGCCAAAATTATTTATAGAATTCCATGAAGGAATCTTGCTGTTCAAAAAATGATCCTAGCCATTCTGAGACAACTTAGTCTCAAGGATTCCAAATAAGTTATTCTTATGTTGTCTAAGAAATTTGACAATAGTAGATTGTTTAGTGACCTTATTGAACCCTCTAACATTCTAAAATCCTATCATATTTGTCTACTTATAGGTGATCTACCTCTAGAGACAACATCAGTTGTTTTGCTTAGATTTCCAGTGACACCAGCAGTGTTGTTGTTGGAATTATTTTAAGTTTTTATAATGAGTGTCAGACTACCTGTTATAGAGCAAAGGCAAAAAGATGTCTAGATCAAATGTACAGGTTTATTAGAGTTTGATCTTTGTATAGGTTTTATCAAACAAGCATTGTAATTAGGTCAGCTAACTTTATCAGTAGACATGTCTAGGTCTGTAGACTAGTTAGGGACCTGCCGAAGACTGAAGGCTGAGGGTTCAAACTCAGTTATTGAAGGCTAATGGATCAAACTTAGTATTTAAAGTCAAGGATAAGGAATCATAATTTAAGGAAGTCTATGATGACCTGAACTGATTACATATACCTTGTGGACAAGGTCTAAGTTCCATACGTTAAGTGGCGATTGGAACTTAGTTATGGTCAAAATGATGTACTCTAACTTCATAATAAAAATTTGCATGAAAATCAGAGAACTGAAGTGTTTCATAACCACAACAGACTTAAAACAGCTTACTGACATGAACATGAACAGACCAATATCACAGGTATCTGCTGAGTATAAAACTCGATTTAATCGAAGGTTACATTGGAAGATTACAAGGATAAGGATGGATTACAAGCCTTGATATTGTCAACAAATCAATGGCCAAGATTAAAAGAACGTCGGAAAGATTCAGAGGATTAACCAATGGACACAAATCAAAGGGTGGACTGACTGGAAACTATCAAAAAATATAACTGATAGTGTCAGTACTATGTACAGAGACATAAAGCAAGTCAAGATGGGAACAAATCCGAAACGGCTATGTTTGAATTTCAAACAAGTCCCAGGATTCTCACCTATAAATAGAAGACTCCAGATTCAGATATAAGTGATGAAAAAGCATTAATCTACTCCAAGCTATCAAGTTTCTTATCAAGAAAATCACCCTACTGACTACTGTGCAGTCAGCAGGCCACTGAACTTGCTGAGTTTGTTAACTCAAAAAAGTTTTAAGTGTTAAGTTTATTCACCCCCCCCCCCCTCCTCCGAACTTAACCAAAGCCTTTTCTAGGGACCAACAATTGGTATCGGAGCAGTGCTTTTGTTCTGAAGTAATCCTACTTGTTGTGCTTGTGAAACTAATTTGAAAACTTTTTCAAGTTTCTGATTTTCAAAGCTTTGCATCATGGATAACAACCAGTATGCTAGAACTATGTTGATGTGTTCTTTAGATTGTTTTGATGAATATGAACATCGTATGCATGGTTATCTAGCTGTAACACATGATGAGATGATGGATGTTCTAACTGATGGACCACTGGAGATCACTAAGTCAGTAACTGTGGGAAGTGAAACTCAGAATGTTCCAAAACCAAAAAAGGAGTGGAATGCTGAAGATAGAAAAAGAGCAAACCTGAAAAATATTGGTATTTATATCATATACAGAACTTTGGATTGCAATATGAACATGAAAGTGAAGGATTGCAAAACTGCAACAGAACTTTGGAAAAAATTGCAACTTATCTATGAAGGTACTGATGCTATAAAGAAAAACAAAGTCAATGTAGCCAAAAGAAAGTTCAAAGATTTCAAGATGAAATCAAATGAAACCATTGAGCAAATGGAGTCAAGATTCAATGCTATCATGGATGAACTCACCCTACTTAATGTGATCTACACAAAAGAAGAGATTAATACAAGAATCTTAGAAGCCCTACCTGCAAAAGAGGTTTGGGAGATGAAGGTTACTGCCATGGAAGAATCCAGGAGTCTACATGAAGAAGACATCTTCAAGTTTTTTTCAGATCTCAAAGCATATGAATTCAGTAAGAAACTTATTCATGAGACTGAAAAAGAAGAACCAAAGACTACTACATTGGCTGCAACACATAAAGAAGAACCATCAGGTGATCAAGATGATCTACCGGATGAGATGCAAGAGAAAATTGACTTACTGAGCAAGAAAATCAGAATGATGAAAATAGGAAGGGGTTCTCCAAGGAATTTCACAAAGAAATCAAGTGAAAAGAATAAGGAAGAATCCAAGAAAGATAATGATTATTTATGTTTTCATTGCAAGAAACCAGGACACTTCAAACCTGACTGTCCTGATCTAAAACAGAAGAAGGAACCTGATTATCTATGCTTTAAGTGCAAGAAACCTAGACATTTCAGACCTGATTGTCTAGACCTACTGAAGAACAAGAATCAGCAACGAAGACCTAGAATGAAAGCAATGGTTGCTGATGATGAATCAGGCTATGAAGTTGAATCAGAAAAAGGAAATAAATCGGATGATACTGCACTTGTTGCTGATTTGGAAGATTATGCTTTAATAGAAAATATGGAAGAGACTGAGGAGATATACAATTCTGTATCTATAAATACTCCTGCCGCAAGTGATTGTGAATCATCTTGTGGTTCAAATCCTAAAAATTCTGACAATGAAGAAACTTTGGATGCCATCCTTAATCAAGTGATGAAAATACAATCTGGTTATGAGATTGTGAAGGCTGAAAAAGAAACTCTTCAAGCAGAAGTTGAGAGATTAAAAACTGAATTAAGAAATCTCAAAGGAAAGGAAAAGGATGTTGAACAAAATCAACATAAGTCTGATGTACATTCAGTAGCTGTTGAATCTGCAGAACAATCTAGTTCCACTATTGCATTCAAATCTGGAAAGCCTTATGATGATAGAACATGCCTTGGATTTGGAACTCAGCAATCTACTAAGAGTGGATCCAGTAAGGTTACTGAACCTAGTACCAGAATTGGTCCTAAGTTTGTACCTGCATAAGATCCATCTCTCAAAAAGTTTACTGAGACAATAAAGCCTATTGAGAAGTCTTCAAGAAAGCAAAATAAGAAGTCAAAAAGGACAACAGTACCAAACAAAAAGGGTAAATTCAAAAGTAGGACTGCTGGACCTTCTAGACCTGCTGCTAAGTCTGCTGGACCACAAAAGGTTAAAATCAGAAATATTCTAAGGAGAGAATCCTAAACCTAAAAATGTTAATAATTCTAGGGATACTTATCTCAGGAGGAAAGGCAGACTATTCCCTACTGAGGATGATTGGAATATTCCTAACCCTACTGCTAGAAACAACAGTCATAACCATAATGCTATGGTAAAACCTCAATGGAATCAGAAGAGGACTTAGCAGAGGACTTATTCAAGACCTCAGCAGACTCCATATTATCAGGCTGCTCCTAACAGATGGCAAACCTATGGTTATGCTAGTTCTTCTAACAATGGAAATCACTCCAAACAGCATTGTGTACCAAAAGGCCAGAAGGCACATGTGAATCCTACACAACCAAATGTTAGATCTTATGGAAGTGTGGAATACATATATGAACAGAAGTATAATACTTTTCAAATAAGACCTTATTGAAATATGCCAAAGGTCATTCTTACCACTGACCACTATGGACCCAAACAGCTTTGGTTGCCTAAAATACATTAAATTTGTTTTGTAGGGTGTCTGGTACTTTGACAGTGGATGTTCCAGACATATGACAAAGAACAAGCACTGTCTGAAAAACTGTGTGGCAAATGATGGTCCAAGAGTCAATTTTGGCTACAAGAATACACCAGGATACACAAGAGGTTATGGCACACTATTAAAGAATGGATTAACTATCAGGAATGTTGCATTTGTGGAAGGACTGGACTACAACCTACCGATCACTGGACAATTTTGTGACATGGGTTACAGGGTCACTTTTGACAAAAGCTATTGTGTTGTCATTAGTGAAAGAGATGAACAAGTTGCGTTGGCTGGAAGAAGACAACAAAACATGTATGTTGTCGATTTGGCTACTGCTGTTCCAGAAACCTGCCTGATTGTGCATACTAAGTGAGAACTGAATTAGTTGTGGCATAAGGAGTTGAATCATCTTAAATTTGATGATAATCAATAAGTTGGTGAAAAAGAAGTTGGTGATTGGTTTACCAGAGATCACATTCAAAAAGGATGCAATATGTGATGCATGTCAACAAGGTAAACAAACCAAGTCTAGTTTCAAGTCAAAGACTAAACAATCAACAAATAGAGTTTTGGAGCTAATGCACATGGATCTATTTGGACCAGTAACAGCAACAAGTGTAACAAGAAAGAAGTACACTCTGGTAGTTGTGGATGATTATTCAAGATACACTTGGGTAGTATTCATGAACAAGAAGAGTGAAACACTTCAAAAAATGCCTGAACTTTTGAAGAGAATGCAATATGAGAAAAGTTCGACAGTAGTGAAGATCATATCAGAGAAGGGTACTAAGTTTCTCAATAAAGTCATAAGAGAATATTGTGAGCAAAATGGTGTGCTACATCAACTAGCTGCTACTGGTACACCTTAGCAAAATGGGATTGCTGAGAGAAGAAACAGAACCTTGAAAGAAGCAAGAAAGACTATGATTTGTGAAGCATTATTACCTGAAAGATATTGGGCTGAAGCAATCAATACAGCATGCTATACACAAAATAGGACCTCAGTGAACAAGAAGCTGCTGAAGACACCTTATGAGATATGGAATGGAAGAAAACCAAAAATATATCTTATTTCCATCCATTTGGAAGCAAATGTTTTATTTAGAATCATAAGGAGCAATTGAAGACATTCCAACCAAAATCAGATGAAGGAATCTTTTTGGGATATTCCTCTGTCAGCAAGGCATTCAGGGTATTGAATAAAAGGATATTGAAACATGAAGAATCAATACATATTGTATTTGATGAACCAAAGTTCACTAGAATGGAAGATGAAGTTTCAGAACATGCTGAAAATCTCCAAGTCACTGATCCAGAATGTATTGATGTTTTCGAAATGACTTAAAAGTTTCTGACTCTGCCCCTGCTGAAGAACCTGCTGGTAACACCACTGATGCAACAACTGAAGCAGTTCAAGGATCCGATGAACCCTCTACTGAAGCAACAACAGAGCCTACTGAAGATGAAGCTCCTGTAAATCAAACTAATCATGATTTACAGGTTGAAAGGCTACCCTGCTGAACAAGTAATTGGCAACATACAACAAGGTGTAAGGACTATAACACAATTGAAAGCAATGTTCACTTGTTTTCTATCTTAAATGGAGCCTAAAGTTGTTGAAGAAGCTATATCAGATCCGGATTGGATAATTGCTACGCAAGAAGAATTGAATGAGTTTGAAAGAAACAAAGTTTGGACACTAGTGGAAAGGCCTAGTCATGCAAACATAATTGGAACAAAATGGGTAACAGAAACAAATTGGATGAATCTGGTACCATTGTAAGGAATAAGGCCAGACTAGTGGGAAAATGCTATTCTCAAGCTGAAAGAATAGTTTTTTATGAGACATATGCCCAGTTGCAAGATTGGAAGCAAAAAGATTATTCTTGGCACATGCTGCTTATAAAAACTTCAAAGTATACCAGATGGATGTTAAAAGTGCATTCTTGAATGACATTCTGGAAGAAGAGGTTTATGTTCAGCAACCTCCTGGTTTTGAAGTTAAAGATCAAGAAGATAAAGTGTATAGACTTAACAAGGCACTTTATGGGTTAAAACAAGCACCAAGAGGATGGTATGAAACCCTATCTCAATTCTTGGTGGATAATGGTTTTACCAAAGGTACTATTGACAAGACTCTTTTCAGAATCAATGAACGGGACATCACCCTGCTGTTACAGATTTATGTTGATGACATAATTTTTGGTTATGAAAATTAATTGCTATGTGAAAAGTTTGCTAATCTCATGAAAAACAAAGTTCCAAATGAGTATGAAGGGAGAGATGAACTACTTCTTGGGATTACAAGTCAAACAAATGTAAGATGAAATCATTTTTCATCAAACTAAGTATACCAAGGAGCTACTAAAGAAGTTTGGCATGGAAAATAGCACCAAGGTATCAACTTCAATGAGTACCAACAATAGATTGGATGAAGATAAAGAAGGCAAAGATGTTGATCAGACTTTATACTGAAGGATGATAGGTAGTCTGTTTTACCTCATGCCAAAAGACCTGATATATCCTTTGATGTAGATGTTTGTGCAAGATTTCAATCAAAGCCTAAGGAAAGTCATTTAGTTGCAGTCAAAATGATCCTCAAGTATCTAAAACAGAATTTGGGAGTAGGGATATGGTATTCAAAATATGGAAGCTTCAAAGTCATATCCTACTCATATTCAGATTATGCAGGATGCAAGATTGATAGAAAAAGCACACAAGAACCTGTCAATTGATGGGAAATAGACTGGTCTCCTGGTTCAGTAAGAAACAGAATTCAATATCAACTTCCACTGCTGAAGCTTAATATATTGCTGCTGGAAGTTGCTGTGCACAAATACTTTGGTTAAGACAACAATTAAGGGATTATGGAATTGAAGAAAGAGAAATTCCTATAATGTGTGATAACACAAGTGCAATTGCAATCACATAAAATCCTGTTTTGCACTCAAGAACCAAACACATTGATGTGATACATCATTTTATAAGAGATCATGTTGAAAAGAAAGATGTGGTGGTTCTTTACATCCTTACTGAAGATCAACTTGATGATATATTTACAAAACCATTGGATAGTGAAAGATTTGCAAAATTAAGGACTGAACATGGAATAATAAAAGTTGACTAATATACTATTAATCAATAGTATAATGGAATTCACCAAGGGGAATAGTCTTTGCTATGTTGGGTGAGCTCACTTAGCAGACTAGTCATTGGTATCACCAATTCCATGAACTTAAATAGTTTGGACAATTGATCAAATGAAGTTGCCAAGGGGATTGGTCTTTGTCCTGTTGGGTGAGCTCATTTGACAGATCAGTCATTGGTATTAAACTTCACTTTGTATTATCAGTTGGACAAAACTAGTCTTGTTGAAGATCAGCAGAGTAACTGTTGGTCCCTTGAAAAGGCTTTGGTTAAGTTTAGGGGGGGTGGATAAACTTAACACTTAAAACTTTTGGAGTTAACAAACTCAGCGACTTCAGCAGCCTCTTGACTGCTCAGTAGTCTGCTAACACTCAGTAGTCTGCTGACTATTGATTTCACTGAATTTGTTGCAGCGGAGTATATTCAAATTAAGCCTTATTACTTGTTGTTAAAATATGATACCAAGTATTGGATACTCAGTAGTGTAAGTGTGTGATTCAGTTTCTAGTTTCAGTAGGTTGATGTGTTAAATATACTAAATGCAGAATGTAAATGCATAAAGTAAGTAGGCAATTTTTATAGTGGTTCCAGGTGGTGTAATCCTATCACTCCACTCTTATCCTATGTTGAGGGAGGTAATTCACTAGAGATTTTTGAGGTTGCAGTTACAAAAATCCCTAAGTTTTTTGTCCTTTACCAATAACTATGGCTTCACAAACTGAACACTTGGAACAGGTAGGATTGCTGCTCCAAAGTCTTCCACTGGTCCTTGAAGGGTAGGATTGCATCTTCAGCAGCTCCACCACAAACAACAGTCCTTGACACACACAGATGCTTCACTGTCTTCAACAGGTTTCTTGTAAAAGAAAGTTTGAATCAAGTAAGTGATTCAGCTTTCAGCAGCTTGATCAGGATGAAATGATCAGCAGCTTGATGCCTTCAAGTGTGTGTACTTGATGTAACTTGATAGCAGGTTACACTTGAAGAATATACTGGATCAGTAGCTTTAAGTTCAGTAGGGTCAGCAGGGTGACTTCTTGATAAGAATCTGAAGCTCAAGATTAATTGTTATTTTTCTCTCAAAAATCATCACATGTTTCTGTATCAGGGGTCTTCTATTTATAGGTGAGAATCCTTGTGACTTATTTTTGTTCAAACATAGCCATTTCAGATTTTTCCCTTTCATGACTTGCATTCTGTCCCTGTACATAGTACGACACTGTCAGTTTACTTTTTGACAGTTTTCAGACTGTTCACCCTTGGACTTGTATTCATTGGATAAACCTCTGTTTCTTTCCAATGTCCCTTTAATCTTAGCCATTGATTTGTTGAAAAAATCAAAAGTTGTTATTTGTCCTTATCCTTGTAATCTTCCAATGTAACCTTTGATTAAATCGAGATATATGTTTAGCAGGTTTCTTGAGTGTAAGTCTGCTGAAATACATATCAGTCAGCTGATCCAAGGTTGCTGTGTTTATAAAACACTGCAGCTGACTTCTCTTATATCTAAATTTTTTATCATGAAGTTAGATTACACCATTTTAATCATAACAAAGTTCCAATAACCACTTTACTTATGGAACTTAGACCTTGTACACAAGGTATATGAAATCAGTTTAGGACATCACAGAATTCCCTAAATTCCGATTCCATATCCTTGACTTTAAATACTATAATTGATCCCTTAGCCTTCAATAACTGAGTTGGAGCCCTCAGCCTTCAGTCTTCAGCAGGTTCCTAAACTAGTCTACTGACTCAGGTACCCTACTGATCTAGACACGTCTGCTGATGAAGGTCTGCTGATGAAGGTCAGCTGACCTTTTACAGTGCTTGTTTGATCAAACCTATACAAAGATCAAACTGTAATAAGCCTATACATTTGATCTAGACATTTTTGTCTTTGCTCTATAACAGCTAGTCTGGCACTCATCACAAAAACTTAAAATAGGTCCAACAATTTCCCCATTTTTGGTGATGATGCCAATACCCTCCTTACAGCAAAGCAAAAAGAGTAAAAACAAAAGCAGAACAAATTAAGTCCATTCTCATTATAATCAGTTTGTTCAAAAGTTATTATAATCTAGATTCAGCAAAAATAAAATGCATGTGTAAGTATGATGATCTAGTTCCTCCTTTCCTTTTCTTGTCTTTCTTTCTCTTGCTGCTCATGATATTCCCTTATATCTCTAACCATTTCTCTCATCCATTGATTTTCAATAAGGGAAAAATCAATATGGAAGTTCACTTCTTTCCACCATTTCCATGCTTCGGGTAGTGATGACGGTCAAAATATACCCGTAAAAGTCATCAACATTATCCTTAAATCGGGCCTAATAATATATATTATATGTTAAATCACATGTGTATATTGATTATTTAATGTTACGTGATTTATAGAATATAAATTGGTATTTATCCTTTTTTTATTATTTAAATACAATTTACTGTGCAATAAATGTTTATTTTATAGATAAAGATAAATTGGAGATTTTCTACCAAAGAAGAAGATAAATATCAAGACAATTCGTAGTGGAATCGGATTAAATTGAGGATAAATGTCGAAGTAGCACGAAAAGAGGAGTAAGGAGTACAAGAGCCAGCGAGCCAAATCAGTTTTGGAGGACTCGCGGGCAGCAAGAAGCCTACTCGCTGGGGGCGAGTCCCCCTGTCCATCCGGATTAGTTTGGAATTATCCTAACGTGTTTTTAGACTTCATTTGGATTTAGGAAACCTATTTCAGATCGGTTCAGGCTTATCCCATGCGAATTTTTACTCTTATATATATTTGTACTAGCTCATTAGCAAAAATACACTTTAGACACTTTACACAATTCATAATAAAATCCTCAGTTTTTCTCAGAGTGGTTTTTATACAAGTTCTGCAATAATGTAAGTTCTTGTATTTATTTCTTCTTAGTTCATTATAATTAAGTCCCCAATTATTATTCATCGTTTGAGATTGTTAGTTTCTTAGTTAAACGATGTAGATCTAGGATTACGACGTGGGGCAGTGGGGATTCATCGTCTATAAGGATCCGCATGCCCACGTCTATGTCTCGTGACCTATGTATGACTTTATTTTGATCAATAATCATGTTTCTAGTAGATCTATATAATTGCTTTATGAACTTCTATTTTATCCGATAAGTATAGAGAAACGCTAAGATTTAGTTTTTCGCTGAGTCAGTCTAGCCACGTCTTTATGGTGTGATTGTCAACTTAGAATTTCTTATCTTAGTAGGTATGGCTACGGCTACGTTGCTCGTCTATTTTAATTAAAACTTAGAGTGAGGAAATAACAATATAGTGCTCCTAGGTCGGCTCATGAATTGATTTTCCGGGACTTTCAGCGAGATCTAGATCTGTGTTATATTAGGGAATTGCGCGCGCCTGATTATACGTAAATCGTAGATTAACATGATACCTAAAAAGTTAGTGTTAATGGGATGGAGACTGATGCGATCACTTAGGAAGTACGCCTAACCACATGAATGTTGCCTAGGTGAGGAAGACGGTTAATATCGTCATCCCTAGTTTTGTAAGCGTGCAAGTTATATGAGATGGAGGCCTAAAAAGCGAAGTCACGTAATGTAGCATAGTGATCTAGATGGCCTACCCGGAGCTAGATCTAGTTAGGGGATGACTCCCATAGCCACTATAAAAGAGATACGAATCGGGTTAATAGTTAGTGAGTCTAGTTTAATTATATAGAATCTCTAGATCCAAACGATAACATAATAATTTGGGAGATTAATTATGTTGTATTTATCTGTGTTGTGTCGAGTCGTGTCAATTTATCTTTTCTTGTCCTTTGTTGGTCATAGACCGTTTTTATGTGCTTGACATTTTTAATTAATTATTTATAAAATGACCCACAATTGGTTCCCTGTGGGATCGACCTTGATTCGCTATAGCTATACTACGATGGACCTAGTCCTCTTGCTAGTATTGGTTTATGGTGGTCAAGTATTTTATTATCACTTGATCTACGTCATCAAGTTTTTGGCGCCGTTTCCGGGGAGCCAACGGTCAATTATATAAATAATTATTAGTCATGTCAAGTTTTACGTTTTAAAGTCTGTTTTTAGAGTACATCTAGCTATCTGTTCGTAAGTTTTAAAAAAAAGGACTCGCTCCCAGCGAGCCCTGTCCTTGCTGCCAGCGAGTCCCAGTTTTTTTTCTCGGTCATTTTTGTGTCTGTTATTCCCCCGTTTGTAGTCTGTAGGTCTAACGGCAGCATGAATAATCATGCTGACTGTTAGTTTACTGACAATTGTATATTTTTTCTCATGTCCACAGCGAGCCAGAGCAATTAATTATTCCACTAGATATTGTTTTAGCAAAAATGTCGACCAGTCAATTTTCTGAAGCGAATAATGAGAAGTAAAAGTCACACGCTCAAAAACCACACCAGTAAGGCCGGATAGGCAAAAGTTAATAGAGGAATGAAAAATACGGAGACACGAGGAAGGGAAAGCAAGAAAACTCGATCTCATTCAGGGTATGACTGATCGCATTCCAATTATTATTTTTGATTCTGATTCTAGCTCTAGTTCGGAGTCTGAACCCGAGTACTTACCCTCCTTTCCCCCACCTCCCGAATATCAGAGCTCTGATTCTGACCTTGAGTCTTAGTTCAACACTAGACCCACAATACCCTGCCAACCTGAGGCAGAAGAGCTAAAGGATCGCGCTCATCTATTTCCAAATTTAGGAGATCCTGGGGCGTTAATTGTTGACGTAGTCTTGGATATGAAGAGAGCTGGATTAGCGCTGATTGACTCCGGGTCGAGCCTAAATATAGTTCCCTATAGCGTTTGTGAGAGAATCGGAGTCTATACCGTTATGAACACGACGAGGACGATTCGCTTTGGGGATGGTTGTCGGACCGTGCTTACTAGAGCCTTGAACAACATGACCATAAGAATTGGGAGGCTTCGCTTTCTAGTCAATATAGTCGTGATGGACATAGAGGAAGACCCCCACTGCCCACTTATACTGGGCCGATAATTTATGGCAACCTCTAAGCCTAGAGTAGACATGGAAAAATTCAAGTTCACACTATTTGATTCCAAGGGCTCAGAAGTTCATACAATCCTTAGACCCCGATTTCTGCTTCCGCCGAGTATTTCAGTTATGACGGTTCATGGTGCGGATGAGACTTCCCTGATTCCTAGTCAAGAAGATGCTGATATGGTTGACGCTGCCCCAAGAAGATCATGTATATCTTAAGAAGGGACAAAGACGCTCAATCCCAACGTATAGAACCGGCGGATACCTCAATGCTTCTGGCGGATGAGGCAGAAACCGTGTACAGAGATGGGTCCGCCCCATCCAAAGGGCATCGCTGAGGATCGAGAAAGCTCAAAGTTAAAAGATAGACAGAGAAGGGTTAAAAAGAAAACTCATAGAGTTCGATCTCGAAGATCGCTAGTTTCTGAGACAGAAGCTGAGATTGGTGCCTGTTTAGATGGCAAGGATGACTGTATTTTCTTAGGTCTCACCACCAAAGGAAAAGCGAGCATTCTCAAAGAAGGAAAGCAGATTTCGGTGAAAGCCGACCGGGTGAAATTCTGGAAGGCAAAGGACAATAAATCAAGGGAATGATGATATTTGGAGAGTCGAGCTGAAGACTCTAAATTCAGAACTATTTCTATCTCTTAGGTTTTTGTAGTTCTTTTTAGGATTTTAGGTTTTTCTTTTCTTTGAGTTGAATAAAAGTAACGTTAAAACGGTTGAGGTTATTTTTATTTATTTTTTGACGTGTTCTGATGATCGTTGGGTTAAGGATGTGCAAAAGTTTTTTTTTTGCTCGATTCGTTGTAACGTGAAGTAGAGTCTCATAGGCGTGTCTTGCATCGAGTCTGTTGTCTGTTTTCTAAATCACAAAGTCGTACTAAAAAGCAAGTTAGGATTAATGATTTCAATGTTTCAAATATGTAATCGTTTTATGGACTTAAAATGTTTAAGGTTTAATGTATTCCTTTTACTGTCCCTCTTTTTTGATTATTATTTTTTATATAAGCTAACGCTGTAACGAGTTTCGAGCTTTGTTGAAGACTTATTTTGCAATGATGGAACTTCGTGTTCGATCTCCGGTTTGCTTATATTCCTCGATGTTCCTCGACGTGCGTGGACCACTCCGATATTCTTCTTCTGACTTGAGAGCCATTTCCCTAGCTAAGCCTATTTCTTACGTTTTCATTTTTTCTTCAAAAATTTGATGACGTAGATCAAGTGATAATAAAATACTTGACCACCATAAACCAATACTAGCAAGAGGAATAGGTTCATCGTAGTATAGCTATAGCGAAACAAGGTCGATCCCACAGGAAACCAATTGTGGGTCATTTTATAAATAATTAATTAAGCATGTCAAACACATAAAAACGGTCTATGACCAACAAAGGACAAGAAAAGATAAATTGACATGACTCGACACAACACAGATAAATACAACATAATAATCTCCCAAATTATTATGTTATCGTTTGGATCTAGAGATTCTATATAATTAAACTAGACTCACTAACTATTAACCAGATTCGTATCTATTTTATAGTGGCTATGGGAGTCATCCCCTAAACTAGATCTAGCTCCGGGTAGGCCATCTAGATCACTATGCTACATTACGTGACTTCGCTTTTTAGGCCTCCATCTCATATAACTTGCACGCTTACAAAACTAGGGATGCCGATATTAACCGTATTCCTCACCTAGGCAACATTCATGTGGTTAGGCGTACTTCCTAAGTGATCGCTTCAGTCTCCGTCCAATTAACACTAACTTTTTAGGTATCATGTTAATCTACGATTTACGTATAATTAGGCGCGCGCAATTCCCTAATATAACACAGATCTAGATCTCGCTGAAAGTCCCGGAAGATCAATTCCTGAGCCGACCTAGGAGCACTATATTGTTATTTCCTCACTATACGTTTTAATTAAAACAGACGAGCAACGTAGCCATAGCCATACCTACTAAGATAAGAAATTCTAAGTGGATAATCACACCATAAAGACGTGGCTAGACTGACTCGGCGAAAAACTAAATCTTAGCGTTTCTCTATACTTATCGGATAAAATAGAAGTTCATAAAGCAATTGTATAGATCTACTAGAAACACGATTATTGATCAAAATAAAGTCATACGTAGATCACGAGACATAGACGTGGGCATGCGGATCCTTATATATGAGGAATCCCCACTGCCCCACGTCGTAATCCTAGATCTACATCATTTAACTAAGAAACTAACAATCTCAAACGATAAATAATAATTGGGGACTTAATTATAAAGAACTAAGAAGAAATAAATACAAGAACTTACATTATTGCAGAACATGTATAAAAACCACTCTGAGAAAAACTGAGGATTTTATTATGAATTGTGTAAAGTGTCTAAAGTGTATTTTTGCTAATGAGCTAGTACAAATATATATTAGAGTAAAAATTCGCTTGGGATAAGCCTGAACCGATCTGAAATAGGTTTCCTAAATCCAAATGAAGTCTGAAAACGCGTTAGGATAATTCCAAACTAATCCGGATGGACAGGGGGACTCGCCCCCAGCGAGCAGGCTTCTTGCTGCCAGCGAGTCCTCCAAAACTGGATTGGCTCGCTGGCTCTTGTACTCCCTACTCCTCTTTTCGTGCTGCTTTGATATTTATCCTCAATTTAATCCGATTCCACTTCGAATTGTTCTGATATTTATCTTCTTCTTTGGTAGAAAATCTCCAATTTATCTTTATCTATAAAATAAACATTTATTGCACAGTAAATTGTATTTAAATAATAAAAAACGGATAAATACCAATTTATATTCTATAAATCACGTAACATAAAATAATCAATATACACACGTGATTTTTAACATAAATATATATTATTAGGCTCGATTTAAGGATAATGTTGATGACTTTTACGGGTATATTTTGACCATAATCAACTACCCCCCACTTAAACTTTGATCGTCCCAAACAAAGCATCAATAAGTCATTCCCCAAGAAACCATTTTCCATGGTCAAATCATACTTACGCAAGAAACTCGAGTCAACTCATACCAGCCATGCTCATTAGGTATCCATTATTCACTACTCGCTATGAATCGAAGTGATGTGTGCATGTGCATTCAGTTTTATATAATCGAGGAAAGATTAGAGTTTATGCTAACTTCGCAATCTCAACCTACCAACATCGGTATTCCTACTTCTTAAGCCTCGCAATGGTAAAGACATGATGCAATAAGCAAGAGCATTACCAGATGGTTTTTTGGACTTGGAGACCGAGAAAAACACTCGAAGCCTCTTAAAAGTTGACTTTTTTTTATCACATTTTCATATTTTCAAGCATTAACACATCTCGAGAAAGAAACTTGCTTTAAAAGTAAATTATGCATTGCAAGAATCCCCTTTCATGGATTGGTCAATAACATTGAATATTACCACAAGCGTGAAGCTACTTTGGTAATGTTACTACAAGCCCAGTGTTTAACAATTTGTTAAAACACTGATAAATCTCAAGCTTATTACTCCGCTTTTATGGCTAGAAGATAAAAATACATCAGTCGATAAATATCGACACTATGTTCACATAACCAATCATCTATGCAATGTACACATAATTTTTTCAGTTATTATAATTTGTGCGGTAAAAGTCGATTCAAAGATTGAGTAATCGAATAATAATAACTACTTGCAACAATCGGCATGAATATCCTTAACTTTACATTCACATAAGTATAAAATGATCACGTACTCATGCAACTTGGTTCCTTTCCTATAAATTCTTAGCTAGGAACTCACAATTCTAAGGGTATGAGATAAATAATATGGCATTTATTCAATTTTTTTCAATTTTTCTTAAATTATCTACCATACCGTTTCTTTTAATTTTTAATTATAGCACATCATAGCTAAGTCTCCTACCCCCCACTTAAACATGCCATTGTCCCCAATGACAGGTAGAGTAAGGTTAATTTGGTGTACTCTAAAACCTAAACGCATGTATAACCGCTAGAACTCATCTAATGAATCTTTTGCTGATGTAGTGGGTAGACTTCTTCAACCTCTACCACCTTTGTGAGAAGATCTTAGAGCTTTAACCCTGGCTTCCCAGAATTTCAGTCCCAAGAAAGAATTTAGCCATTCATGAAAGCCCTTGTCAATGTAAGGTCTCCTCTTATTGTAATATAGCTTTTTGTATTCCTTGAAGAGGTCATCAGTCAGCTGAAGTCTGCCAGGTGTAGGTTCTTTGAATGCATTGGTGTCAGCCTCCCATTTCTTTTGTGCAAACATTCTAGTAGCCTCTTTCGCTACTGTTGTTTGGCTCTCTTCCCTCTTATTGACATCATCAACAAAACGGGAAAGTAGGCCATGAACACTCTCCTGTGTGATCACCAACTTGTTCAGTTGACCCTCCATAATTTATGTTCTAGTGTCAACTGCAGTGATCCTTCCTTCAATTGTCTGCTCCAGTAGATTGATCCTCTCAGTAATCTTAGGATCCAACCAAGCAGGGTGAAGTGTTCCAGCAGGTTCAGCTACAGCAGGGCTTGGGTGCCTCAGCAAGCTTGTCAAGTTTATGGTGAATAGAGGGAAACTGTTCTTTCAAGAACTTCTCCTTCAGTGTATTGCCTTGTTTAATTCCTTTCACATCTTGGGCAAGGTCAGCAAGAGCATATTGAGTGGAGGTAATATTGGAAGCAACTGTTTCGGTAGTCCTCCCTCTATTTTCCACCAGGTTCAACAAATCTTCAAATCTTTGCTCTTGTCTGTCAAGTTGAGTTCTTAATCTTGTAATGTCACTTCTGACTGCCCTCAACTCATCCAACACCTGTGCTGGTACCCCATCAGCCAATCCTCCAGCCATATGTCCAGCAACTTTATCAGCAGGCTCTTCAACATTGTATTGTGCCCTCTGTCTGCTGACAACCATGGCCCAACTCATATCCATTCCAGCAGGGTGAGGTCCTTCTTCAACTATATTTTCAAAAATTTCATCCAAGATTGGATCTTGGGCAGGTTCCTCAAAAATTGGTATAAATGCCTGTTGTGGTTCGGCAGCAATAGGTTCTTCCTGAGGCATTTGAAATTCCTCATCACTGAAGTCATAATCCAGCAGCTCTTCATCCTCATCAATAACAACAGTCTCCTGACTATCTTTTCCTCCGGTGGCCTTTACCTCAGTAGGCTGTTCTTCAACAATAGCAGGGGTTTCCTCCAAACCCATTGTGAGTTTCAACCTTTGTCCAGGTGTTGTTTGATCCTCAGCAACCTGTACCACCAGTTCCGACCTTTGTTCAGGTGCTGTTTGATCCTCAGCAGCCTGAACCTCCTCAAAAACCAATGGTGATCCTTCAAGGCCCATCATCATGTCCAATCTCTATCCAATCACTGTATGTTCCTCAGTGAGTATGACTCTCTCTTCCACAAGAATAAAAGGAAAAATAGCCCAGTTTTCCTCTAGTGATCCTCTCGCATCAGCAATATTCTGTAAAGTATAAGCAGATTTAGATAAAGTGCCCTGAGTATCAATCCACCCTTGATATTGAACTGAATCTTCAGACTGATATCAGGCTCACTATGTTCAAAAACCCTTTCCTCATCAAGATTTTCAGTCTGCTGATCATCAGGATTCACTTCAGACTCCACAACCTTGAATGTATCAGATGTGCCAACTATCCTGTGACCTCCATGATTTATTCTATCATTAATTAGAGCATCCAAATCATCTATAGTGAGGTCCTCCAGACCTTCATCCATTTGACCAGTCTGCTGGCCCTCAGCAGACTTGCCGGAATCAGTGGAGTGTTCTACTCTTAGTTCATTTATCAATGCAGTTCCACTGGCTTCTCCTAGATGTGGGGGATGATCATCATCAGAGTCAGATGATGATGAATCATCACTGTCTGGTCCACCGCTAGGATCCTTAAACATGATACCATCTTCTTTCTTTTGTTCATCAATGAGTTCTATCAATCTCATTTCCAGCAGAGAAGTATCAACGAAGTCAAGTAAGTTATCCACTCCTAACTTTTCAAAGGACCATTCCTCAAAGTCTGTCATAGGCTCAGCAGCTGATTTTTGTCTTTTGTAAAACACAAACTTCCATTGAAAGTAATCAGCAACCAGCTGGAGTTTAGGATCAACATACCCTTCCTTCTTTTTCTTTTTTTTCCTTTCAAAGGGCATAGATGGCTTTCTGGGAGCTGTTTTTTCACTTTGTTGACCTCCAAAGGTCTCAACAAGCAGATTCAAAGTTTCCTCAACAGATGCATTTAGGTTAGTAGGTTTCTCAAGTTGTACATTTGTACCTACCACCTTCATCTATTCCAAACTTGGTTCCCCCTGACTTATATGCTCATCAGCAGGGTCAGCAACAGATTGCTCTTCCCCCTAAACTATTGCAGAAATGGCAGGGTCTTGTACCATTGTATCAATTTCCACAGCAGGTGCAGATTCAGTAGTCTGCTGTGGTTCATCAGTAAGTTGCTCAACAACAACTTCTGCAGCTTCAATAGGTTCAACAACCTCTTCTTCTACTTCCCTTTGAGCCTCTAGAATCTTCAACTGTTTTCCTTTTCCATGTGTTCTTTTCTTTGCTATTTCCTTCATTCTCTTAGAAGGTTGTTTAGCTTCAACCTCAGTAGCCTTCCTCTTTCTGCTATCTTCCTTCTGTTGCCCTTTCAAGATTTCGGCAGCAGACTTCTTCCTTGTAACTTCAGCAGGGTCAGTAACTTCAATTTCAAATAGACCCTCAGCAGACTCACCAGTCTCTACTGTTTGCTTTCTTGTTTTCCTAAGCTTTAGAAACTTAGTGATTTTTTTGGTGTCAGTAGCCTTCCTCTTCTCAGCAACATTCTCAGGTGCAGCAGATTTAACAACTTGCTTAACCTGCTCCCCACCAGCATCATCATCTCCATCATTGTCACTCTCAGTTGCTTCATCATCTACATCTTCATCATCATCTAACCCAGGAATAGGATTAGCAACTTCCGTCTTGTATCTGGACTTATTGATTTTCTCAGATGCAACATCAGGTATCTGATAATGATTCAACAAGGTTTGAATCAGTAGACCTAAGGGCTTGGTTTTGGAATTCCTTATACCATCTCTATCTTCAATAAACACCTTCTTCATATAGTGTATAAAGAATCCGCTTCAATCAAACTTCATACTTCTACAGATGATGATCAGTAGGTCTATCTTGGGTCCAAAAAGTGTATCTAGACTCGCACTGAATCCCTAAATGGTCTTGGCAATTAACTTGCTCAGTAGATTATATTCAAATCCAATGTGCCTCACATTAATGCCTAGAGATGAAGGTATATTCTCATTTGTCTTAATAGCATAAACAAACTTCATTCTTGGCAGATTCATCATTTCTGGATTGGTAGGAGCACCATTTCCAAGTTCAAAATGAAATACTTCTCTCAGTAGGTCTGAAGTAATTTCAATCTCTCTGCCATTAACCATTGTAGTGAAGGCCTCTCTACCTTCATGTATGACTATGTTCTTCCAGAATTCCAAAACGTTGACATATGAAATTCTCTCCAATCTTCTATTGATAACATTTTCTAAGCCAACAACACATCTGATTCTTCTTCCAATGTTGATGGCTAACTCAGTTGTATGACATTCAGTAACATATCCTCTCATACTTTGACTAGTTCCAATATGAACATCAGCTTTATCCGCCATTAGAAATGAAAAAATGAAGATGAAGGTTTTCAAATCTATGTTCACAGAAAGTATTTGCAGAGAAATATCAATCTGAGAGTTGTAAGTAGGAACTCTGTGTATATGTATATATATATAGAGAGAGCTAGTTGAAACTGTCAGATAATGCACTGTACACGTATTGTAGCATTAACCACGATAAAATTTGGAATGAATGAGATCTTTCCACGTGTCCCATAACTAATCCATAAAGAGTTGTAACCGTTCGATTGTGTAACTGCGGTTATAAAGATAGGATAAATATCCCGGTCTTTTTCTTTTTGACTTTGTGGAAGTATGACTGTGTAACGTATGTCTCAGCAGCTTTTGCCATCAGCAGCCTGCTGACATAGATGCCTCAGCAGCCTACTGACAATGTTACTCTGCTAACCTCCAATTCTTCTTGTTTTGTCCAACTGATAATACAAGATGAAGTTTAATACCAATAACTGATCTGTCAAGTGAGCTCACCCAACAGGACAAAGACCAATCCCCTTGGCAACTTCATTTGCTCAATTGTCCAAACATATATAAGTGCATGGAATTGTTGATACCAATGACTAATCTGCTAAGTGAGCTCACCCAACATAGCATCCTCTTGCTGAATTCCGGTACATTGCTGATCATAGGTGTATCAGTCAACTTTTATAATTCCAAGTTCTGTCCTTAGTTTAGCAAATCTTTCACTATTGAATGGTTTTGTGAAAATATCAGCAAGTTCATCTTCAGTAGGGATGTAAAGAACCACCACATCTTTCTTTTCAACTTGATCTCTTATAAAATGATGTCTCACATCAATATTCTTGGTTCTGGAGTGCAAAGCAGGATTTTCTATGATTGCAATTGCACTTGTGTTGTAACACATTATAGGAATATCTCTTTCTTCAATTCCATAATCCCTTAATTGTTGTTTTAACCAAAATATTTGTGCACAGCAACTTCCAGCAGCAATGTATTCAGCCTCAGCAGTAGAAGTTGATATAGAATTATGTTTCTTGCTGAACCAGGAAACTAGTCTATTCCCCATCAATTGACAAGTTCCTATGGTGCTTTTTCTATCAATCGTGCATCCTACATAATCAGAATCTGAGTAGGATATAACCTTAAATCTTCCATCTTTTGAATACCATATCCCTACTCCCAAAGTCTCTTTTAGATACTTGAGAATCTTTTTTACTGCAGCTAGATGACTTTCTTTTGGTTTAGATTGAAATCTTGCACAAACACATACAACAAAGGATATATCAGGTCTGCTGGCAGTAAGGTACATCAGACGGCCTATCATCCTTCTGCATAAAGTCTGATCAACATCTTTGCCTTCTTTGTCTTCATCGAATCAAATGTTTGTACTCATAGGATTTGATACCTTGGTGTTGTTTTCCATACCAAACTTCTTCAGCAGCTCCTTGGTATACTGGTTTGATGAATGAAGATTCCATCTTTCATATGTTTGACTTGTAAACCCAAGAAATAGTTCATTTCTCCCATCATACTCATTTGGAATTTACTTTTCATAAGATTAGCAAATTTCTCACATAGCAATTCATTTTCAGAACCAAAGATTATGTCAACAACATAAATCTATACTAGCAGGGTGTTGTCTTTTTCATTGATTCTGAAAAGTGTCTTGTCAATTGTTCCTTTGGTAAAACCATTGTCCACCAAGAATTGAGATAGGGTTTCATACCATGCTCTTGGTGCTTGTTTCAAACCATAAAATGTCTTATTAAGTCTATACACTTTATCTTCTTGATCTTTAACTTCAAAACCAGGAGGTTGCTGAACATAAACCTCTTCTTCTAGAATGCCATTCAAAAATGCACTCTTGACATCCATCTGGTATACTTTGAAGTTTTTATAAGCAGCATATTCCAAAAATAATCTTATAGCTTCCAATCATGCAACAGGGGCATATGTCTCATAAAAATCTATTCCTTCTGCTTAAGAATAGCCTTTTGCTACTAGTCTGGCCTTATTCCTTACAATGGTACAGGATTCATCCAATTTGTTTTTGTATACCCATTTGGTTCCAATTATATTTGCATGATTAGGCCTTTCCACTAGTGTCCAAACTTGATTTCTTTCAAATTCATTCAATTCTTCTTGCATAGAAATTATCCAATCTGGATCTGAGATTGCGTCTTTAACAACTTTAGTTCTATTTGAAATAGAAAACAGCCAAACATCGCTTCTAATTGTCTTCTAGTCCTTACACCGTTCAGTATATTGCCAATAACTTGCTCAGCAGGGTGATCCCTTAACCATTGTGGATTTTGGTTAGATTGAATCTCAGGAACATCATCTTCAGTAGGGTCTGTTTTTGCTTTAGCAAGGGGATCAGCAGATCCTTGAACTGCCTCAGTTGTTGCATCAGTAGTGTTACCAACAGGGTATCCAGCAGGAGCAGAGTCAGAAACCTTTAACTCATTTATCCTTTCCAAAACATCAACACAATCTGGATCAATGACTTGTTGATTCTCAGCAGGTTCTGAAGCTTCATCTTCCATTCCATTGAACTTAGGTTCATCAAATACAACATGTATTGTTTCTTCATGTTTCAGTGTCCTTTTATTCAGTACCCTGAATGCTTTGCTGACAGAAGAGTATCCCAAGAAGATTCATTCATCTAATTTTGGTTGGAATGTCTTCAATTGCTCATTATGATTCAAGATAAATTATTTACTCCCAAATGAATGGAAATAAGATATATTAGGTTTCCTTCCATTCCAAATCTCATAAGGTGTCTTCAGCAGCTTCTTGTTCACTGAGGTTCTATTTTGTGTATAGCAAGTTGTATTGACTGCTTCAGCCCAATATCTTTCAGGTAATAATGCTTCACAAATCATAGTTCTTCCTGCTTCTTTTAAAGTTCTGTTTCTTCTCTCAGCAACCCCATTTTTCTGAGGTGTACCAGCAGCAGCCAGTTGATGTAGCACACCATTCCGCTCACAGTATTCACTTATAACTTTATTGAGAAATTCAATACCCTTGTCTGATATGATCTTTACTACTGTCAAACTTTTCTCATTTTGCAATCTCTTCAAAAGTTCAGGCATCTTTTGGAGTGTTTCACTTTTCTTCTTCATGAATACTACCCAAGTGTATCCTGAATAATCATCCACAACTACTTGTGTTGGACTTATTTTTATGTTTTAGTGGTGAGTGCCAGACTAACTGTTATAGAGCAAAGGCAAAAAGATGTCTAGATCAAATGTATAGGTTTATTAGAGTTTGATCTTTGTATAGGTTTGATCAAACAAGCACTGTAATGGTATGCTGACTTATATCAGCAGACTAGTCTAGATCAGTAGGGTAGTTAGGCTAGTAGACTTATCAGGAACCTACTAAAGACTGAAGGCTGAGGGCTCAAACTCAGTTAATGAAGGCTAATGGATCAAACATAGTAATTAAAGTCAAGGATATGGAATCAGAATTTAGGGAAGTCTGTGATGACCTAAACTGATTACATATACCTTGTGTACAAGGTCTAACTTCCATAAGATGGATGATGATTGGAACTTAGTTATATGCAAAAAGGTGTAATCTAACTTCATAAATAAAAGTTAGAAAAAATACAGTTAGCAAAATATGGTTCAGCTGACTGATATGTATCTCACCTGACTCATGAACCTGCTGATACATATACCTCAATTTTTTCAAGATTACATTGGGAGAAAACATGGATAAGGACAGCTAACAACCTCTGATTTTATCAAACAAATCAATGGTTAAGATTAAAGGGACGTTGGGGTGATTTAGGACATTATCCAATGGTTGCAAGTCAAAGGATGGACAGACTGCACACTGTCAAAAAGCATTCTGACTGTGTCAATACTATGAACAGTGACAGAAAGCAAGTCAAATGGGACAAAATCTGGAACGGCTATATTTAAATTTCAAATACAAGTCACAAGGGTTCCTACCTATAAATAGAGGACTCCTAATTCAGATACAAGTGATGAACATTAAGAGAAAAATACAGATAATCCTGAGCTACGATTTATGATCAAGAAAAACACCCTGCTGACCCTACTGAGCTTAAGGCTACTGATCCAGAGAAAATCTTCAAGTGTAATCTGTATTCAAGCTACATCAAGTTTACACACTTGAAGACTGCAAGCTGCTGATCATATCATCCTGATCAAGCTAGTGCAAGTGAATCATTTACTTGATTCTAAGTTTCTTTTACAAGAAATCTGTTGAAGACAGTGAAGCACATCTGTGTGAAAGACTGTTGTTTGTGGTGGAGCTGGTGAAGAGGCAATCCTAACCTTCAAGGACCAGTGAAAGACTTTGGAGCAGCACTCCTACCTGTTCCTAGTTTTCAGTTTGTGAAGCCATAGCTATTGGTGAAGGACAAACAACTTAGGGATTTTTGCAACAGCTATCTCAAGAATCTCTCTCGTGAATTACCTCCAACATCAAAGGAGAAGAGTGGACTGATAGGATTAGACCACATGGAACCACTATAAAATCTGCCTATTTACTTTCTGCGTTTATATTCTGTATTTAGTTTATTACACACATCAACCTACTGAATCTAGAAACTGAAATCACACACATACACTACTGAGTATCTAATACTTGGTATCATATTTAACAACAAGTAATAAGGCTTAATTTTTTATATAATTCCGCTGCACAAATTCAGTAAACTCAACAGTCAGCAGACTACTGAGTGTTAGCAGACTACTGAAGTATCAGCGGGCTACTGAAGTTGCTGAATTTGTTAACTCCAAAAGTTTTAAGTGTTAAGTTTATTCACCCCCCTCCCCCTCTAAACTTAACCAAAGCCTTTTCAAGGGACCAACAATTGGTATCGGAGCAGTGCTTCTGTTCTGAAGTAATCCTACTTGTTGTCCTTGTGAAAATTCTTTAAAAACTTTTTCAAGTCTCTAATTTTCAAAACTTGCATCATGGATAACAACCCAGTATGCTAGAACAATGCTGATGTGTTCTTTAGATAGATTTGATGAATATAAACGTCGTATGCAAGCTTATCTAGCTGCTACACATGATGAAATGATGGATGCACAGATGGATGGACCACTGGAGATAACAAAAGCTGTAACTGTGGATAATGAGATCTAGTACATTCCAAAACCAAAGAGAGAATGGACAGCTGAAGATGGAAAGAGAGCCAATCTCAACAACATTGCTATAGATATCATTTACAGAACTCTGGATAGCAATATGTATGTGAAGGTAAAAGATTGCAAAATAGCCAAGGAACTTTGGGACAAGTTGCAGTTAATTTGTGAGGGCACTGATGCTATCAAGTAGAATAAAATCAGTGTGGCCAAGAAGAAGTTCCAAGATTTCAAAATGAAGCCAAATGAAACCATTGAACAAATGTAATCTAGGTTCAATGCAATCACGGATGAACTCACCCTGCTGAGTGTGAAGTACTCACAGGAAGAAATAAATTCAAAAATCTTGGAAGCTCTACCTGCAAAAGAAGTGTGGGAGATGAAGGTGACAGCAATAGAGGAAATGAGAAGCCTACATGAGGAAGACACCTTCAAACTATTTTCAGATCTTAAGGCATATGAGTTTAGCAAGAAACTGGTGCCTGAAACAGAAAAAGAGGAACCAAAGACTACAGCATTGGCTGCTTCACATCAAGAAGAGACATCAGCAGCCTAAGATGATTTGTTGGATGAAATGCAAGAGCAGATTGCATTGCTGAGCAAGAAAATTAGATTGATGAAGACTGGAAAGAGTTCAACTAGGAATTTCACAAAGACATTCAGTGAAAAGAAAAAGGAAGAGTCAAAGAAAGACAATGATTACTTATGCTATCATTGCAAGAAACCAGGACACTTCAAACCTGATTGTCCTGAGTTAAAACAGAAAAAAGGAACCAGATTATCTTTTCTTTAAGTGTAAGAAGCATGGACATTTCAAACCTGATTGTCCAGATCTACAAAAGAGCAAGAGTCAACAAAGAAGACATGGAAAACAAGCAATGGTTGCTGAAGATGAATCTGGTTATGAAGTTGAATCAGATAAAGGAAATTAATCTGATGACACTTCATTGGTTGCGGAATTGGATGATTGTGCCTTGATGGCTAACATGGATGAGACAGAGGAGGTATACAATTCTGTATCAATTAATACTCCTGTTGATCGTGATTGTGAATCCACCTGTGGTTCAAATCCCAAAAATTCTGATAATGAAGAAACTTTAGATGCCATCCTTAATCAACTGAGGATAATACAATCAGCATAAGTCTGTTGAACAGTCAGTAGCCACTGAATCTGCTGATCAATCTTGTTCCTATGCTGTATTCAAATCTGGGAAGCCCTATGGTGATAGGACATGTCTTGGATTTGGAACTCAACAATCCAACATGAGTGGATCCAGCAAGGTTATTAACCAAGTGCCAGAATTGGTCCTAAGTTTGTACCTGCTAAAGATCCAACTCCAAGTAGTGTTGTTGAGACAGTAAAACCTACTGAGAAATTTTCAAGAAAGCAACATCAGAAGTCAACAGCTCTTAAAAAAAGAATAAATCTAAGAATAGGATTGCTGTGCCTTCTAGACCTGCTGATAGCAGACCTGCTACCAAGTCTGCTGGACCACAGAAGGGTAAGAAATAGAAATATTCCAAGGATAAGAATCCTAAACCCAAAAATGTTAATCATTCAAGGGATACTTATTTCAGGGGGAAAGGTAGACTGTTCCCTACTGATGATGATTGGAATATTCTTGCCCCTACTGATTGAAACAACAAATACAACCATACTGCTAGGGTAAAACCTAGGCAATGGAACCAGCAAAGGACTCAGCAGAGGAGTTATATAAAACCTGAGCAGACTCCATACTACAGGGTTGTTCCTAACAGACAGCAAACCTATGGTTATACTGGTGCTTCTAACAAAATAAATCAATCCAAACAGCACTATATACCAAAAAGCCAGAAAGTATATATGAATCCTACAAAAACAAATGTTAGATCTTATGGATGTGTGGAATACATGTATGAACATAAGTATGACACCTTTAGAAGAAGACCTTATGGAAATTTGCCAGGGGTCATGCTTACCACTGACCATCATGGGCCCAAACAGATTTGGGTACCTAAAATGTATTGATTTTGTTTTGTAGGGTGTCTGGTACTTTGACAGTGGATGTTCCAGACATATGACAAAGAATAATCACTGTCTGACAAGCTATGTAGCAAAAGATGGTCCAAAAGTGAATTTTGGAAACAAGAACACTCCTGGTTACACAAGAGGCTATGGCACACTTGTGAGGAATGGACTAACAATTAGGAATGTTGCATATGTTGAAGGAATGGACTACAACTTGCTGAGCACTGGACAATTCTGTGACATGGGATACAAGGTCAGTGAAAGAGGTGATCAAGTTGTGTTGGCTGGAAAAAGACAACAAAATATGTATGTTGTGGATTGGTCAACTGCAGTTCCAGAAACCTGCCTGATAGTGCATACCAAGTCAGAAGTCAATTGGTTATGGCACAAGATGTTGAATCATCTGAATTTTGATGATATCAATCAGTTAGTAAAGAAGAAACTGGTGATTGGTTTACCTGAGATCACATTCAATAAAGATGCTATTTGTGATGCATGTCAGCAAGGTAAACAAACAAAATCAAGCTTCAAGTCAAAAAAAAAAAAAAGCAATCAACTAAGAGAGTGTTGGAGCTGATGCATATGGATCTTTTTGGACTAGTGACTCCAACAAGTGTAACAGGAAAGAAGTACACTTTATTTGTTGGGGATGATTATTCAAGATACACTTGGGTGGTATTCATGAATAAGAAGAGTGAAACACTTCAAAAGATGCCAGAACTTTTGAAAAGATTACAAAATGAGAAAAGTGTCACAGTAGTAAAGATAAGATCAGATAAGGGTACTGAGTTTCTCAACAAAGTAATAAGAGAATACTGTGAACAAAATGGTGTACTACATCAACTTGCTGCTGCTGGTACACCTCAGCAAAATGGGGTTGCTGAGAGAAGAAATAGGACTCTTAAAGAAGCAGGAAGAACTATGATTTGTGAAGCATTGTCACCTGAAAGGTACTGGGCTGAAGCAGTTAATACAGCATGCTACACACAAATAGAACATTAGTGAACAAGAAGTTGTTGAAGACACCTTATAAGATTTGGAATGGAAGGATACCTAATATATCTTATTTCCATCCATTTGGAAGCAATTGTTTTATCTTAAATCATAAGGAACAATTGAAGACTTTCCAAACCAAGTCAGATGAAGGAATTTTCTTGGGATATTCTTCTGTCACCAAGGCATTCAGGGTACTGAATAAAAGGACACTAAAACATGAAGAAACTATACATGTTGTGTTTGATGAACCCAAGTTCACTGGAATGGAAGATGAAGATTCGAACCTGCTGAGAATCAACAAGTCTGTATAATGTAATGAGCCTGTCCCCTCTTTTTTGATCAAGAATGTGATGATGTTTTGGAAAGGTTCAATGACTTAAAAGTTTCTGACTCGGCCCCTGCTGAACACCCTGCTGGTAATACTACTGATGCAACAACTGAGGCAGTTCAAGGATCTGCTGAACCCCCTGTTGAAGAAACATCAGACCCTACTAAAGATGATGTTCCAGAGAATCAAACTAACCAGAATCCACAATGGTTAAGAGATCAACCTGCTGAACAAGTAATTTGCAATATACAGCAATGTGTGAGAACTAGAAGCAATGTTTACAAGCTTCCTATCTCAAATGGAACCAAAAGTTGTTGAAGAAGCAATTTCAAATCCAGATTGGATAATTGCTATGCAAGAAGAATTGAATGAATTTGAAAGAAATCAAGTTTGGACACTAGTGGAAAGGCCTAGTCATGCAAATATCATTGGCACAAAATGGGTATACAGAAACAAACTGGATGAATCGGTACCATTGTGAGGAACAAGGCCAGACTAGTAGCAAAAGGCTATTCTCAAGCAGAAGGAATAGATTTTGATGAGACATATGCCCCTGTTGCAAGATTGGAAGCTATCAGATTATTTTTGGCATATGCTGCTTACAAAAACTTCAAAGTATATCAGATGGATGTCAAAAGTGCATTTTTGAATGGCATTCTGGAAGAGGAGGCCTATGTTCAGCAACCTCCTGGATTTGAAGTTAAAGATCAAGAAGATAAAGTGTACAGACTCAACAAAGCACTTTATGGTTTGAAACAAGCACCAAGAGCATGGTAAAAGACTCTATCTCAATTCTTGGTGGAAAATGGTTTTACAAAAGGTACCATTGATACGACTCTTTTCAGAATCAATGAAGGAGACAACACCCTGCTGGTCCAGATTTATGTTGATGACATAATCTTTGGTTCTAAAAAGGACTTACTTTGTGAAAAGTTTGCAAATCTGATGAAAAGTAAGTTCCAAATGAGTATGATGGGGGAATTGAACTACTTTTTGGGCTTACAAGTCAAACAGTTGAAAGATGGAATCTTCATTCATCAAACGAAGTATACCAAGGAGCTGTTGAAAAAGTTTGATATGGAAAACAACACCAAGGTATCAACTCCAATGAGTACAATCATCAGATTGGATGAAGACAAAGAAAGAAAGGATGTTGATCAGACCTTCCTACAGAAGGATGATAGGCAGTCTGATGTACCTTACTGCCAGCAGACCTGATATATCTTTTGATGTAGGTGTTTGTTCAAGATTTCAATCAAAACCTAAAGAAAGTCACTTAGGTGCAGTCAAAAGTGTTCACAAGTATTTTAAAGAGACTTTGGGAGTAGGGATATGGTATTCTAAAGATGGAAGTTTCAAAGTTATATCCTACTCAGATTCAGATTATGCTGGATACAAGATTGACAGAAAAAGCACCACAGGAACCTATCAATTAATGGGAAATAGACTAGTTTCATGGTTCAGCAAGAAACAGAACTCTATATCAACTTCCACTGCTGAAGCAGAATATATTGCTGCTTTGGAAGATTTTGTGCACAAATATTGTGGTTGAGACAACAGTTAAGGGATTATGGAATTGAAGAAAAAGAAATTCCAATTATGTGTGACAACACAAGTGCAATTGCAATTACTGAAAATCCTGTTTTGCACTCAAGAACCAAGCATATTGATGTGAGACATCATTTTATAAGAGATCATGTTGAAAAGAAGGATGTGGTGGTTCTTTATATCCCTACTAAAGATCAACTTGCTGATATTTTCTCTAAACCATTGGATAGTGAAAGATTTGCTAAACTAAGGACAGAACTTGGAATCAGTAAAGTTGATTGATCAGCAGTGTACTGGAATTCACCAAGGGGATTAGTCTTTGCTATGTTGGGTGAGCTCACTTAGCAGATTAGTCATTGGTATCAAAAATTCCATGTACTTATCGTTGGACAATTGAGCAAGTGAGGTTGCCAAGGGGATTGGTCTTTGTCATGATGGGTGAGCTCACTTGACAGATCAGTCATTGGTATTAAACTTCATCTTGTATTATCAGTTGGATAAAACAAAGGATTTAAGCATCGCAGAGTGACTCTGTCAGCAGGCTGCTGAGACATTTTGTCAGCCGGCTGCTGAGCCAAGTCTGCTGATGACAAGGCGACTGAAGATTACTTTACTCAGTCAAAATTACTAAAGTCAAAAAGCAAATGACAGGATATTTATTTCCTATTTATAACCGCAGTTAACACGATCCAATGGTTACAAAACGTTATGGAGAGTAATCGGACACGTGTCAAGACATCATTCACTCAAATTTAATCGTGGTTAATGCACAGTACATGCTCTGACAGGTACATCTACTCCTGTCTATATATACAGACCATTACACAGAAGATACTCACAACTTTCAATCAGAAAATTTCTCTGCATTTACACTGTGTGAACACAGATTTGAGAATTATCTTCTTCATCTTTTTCTTTCAACTATGGGACCAAAGGATGAAGTTCATATTGGAACTAGTCAAAGTGTAAGAGGATACGTTACTGACTGCAACTCCACTGAGTTAGCCATTAATATTGGACGAAGAATCAGACGGTTGGCTGGGCTAGAAGGCATTATAAACAGACGATTGGAACGAATCTCCTTTGTCAATGTGTTGGAATTCTGGAAAATCATTGTTATACATGAAGGTAGAGAGGCCTTCACTACCACTGTGAATGGAAGTGTTGGTCCCTTGGAAAAGCTAACACAAGTTTAGAGGGGGGTGAATAAACTTGTCACCAAAAACTTATCTTAAGTTGTAAAAGCCCCAGGAACTGAGTTTCTCTGAAACTCAAACTGACTTCCAGTTCAGTTATGTTCCTATCCCTTAACTTGTGCGGAGTTCAGTTAGCTTAACTGATTGTAAGTCAAAACTTACTTATATTCAGTCTTGTTAACTGGCAGCGGATAAAGTAATAGCCTTAAGTATGAAAACCAAATAAGTGTATCTATTAAGAAATAAATGAATGCATAAAGTAAATAGACAAGAATTATAGAGGTTCCGGTGGTGTAATCCCGTCGGTCCTCTCTTCCCCGTGATGCGGAGGAAAATTCCACTAGAACTTCTTTGAGATGGCCTAGTTACAAAAAGTTCCAAACGATAGTCCTAGACTAATCCCTAGCTTCACTATCTAAACACTTGTAGAACGGTAGTAGGATTGCTGTTCTTCAATTGTTTGAACCACTGGTCCTTGGAGGGTAGGATTGCCTCTTCACCAGCTCATCACAAACACAGTCTTCCTGACGGCACTCAACTGCCCTTCACACCTTCTTGGTGTTTCACAGTCTATGCCTTTGATGAAATCAAAGTTGAGACTTTGAATCAATAACTATGATTCAATTGTGATTTGAGCTTTTCTTCTGGATGTATAATTTAAGCACGGCTCTGTATTTCTTCAAATGTTAGATCTTGAATATTCTTGAATAATCTTGAGTATTTTGAAGAAATTTCTTGATCTTGCAATTAAGTGCTTAGCAGGTATTCTTTTGAATTTGGCTTTTCCCCTTTTAACTTGATCTTTTTGACTAGATAGATTCTTTTCAATTTGCTTGCTTTTTATCTTATGCCTGCACACACTCCCCTCTCTCTTTTTGTTGTAGAGGTAGTCTATTTATAGGGGTTCATTCAAAGATTTGTCCCGCTTGTAACGGTTATAATTTTTCCGACCGTTCGCCGTGTCGATAACTCATCCAATGAAATTGTTTCCTTTTCAACGTTCCACCGTACTTTCGCTTGTTGGATGATCGACTAATAAACCGAGTTTCCTTATCGCTTTATTCTTAGTTTTCACTTGTCAGTTTTCTAACTGACTTGGAGCATTAACTGAAATTTTACTCTTCTTCAAATATCAGTACTCCAGTTTTCATCTGATCATCATTGACTTAATCAGAGTACACCATGACTCATTATCAACTAAGAATTCATTGTCCTTATGATTCTTAGGTCTTCATACAAGATCCATAAAGTTAGTTCAGGTCACCACAATCTTGCCTGAAGTCCAACTTTACAGTCTCGATTTGTAATCTTCATAACTGAGTTTGAACCCTCAGTTCTTCGTTCTTCAATAACTGAGTCTGTGACCCTCAGTTCTTCGTTCTTCAATAACTGAGTCTGTGACCCTCAGTTCTTCAATCTTCAAGATAAGCCAACCGAGTCTGTAACTCTCAACGAACTTACCTTCTTCAGTTTTACATAGGTGTGCTCTGAGTCAGTTTCTTGTAGAATCTCAGTTAGAGCAAGTCTCAGTTTCTTCATTTCTCAGTTCCAATCTAGAACTATTACAGTGCTTGTCTGATTTAACTTATATAATTATCAGACTCTAACGAAACCTATACATTGATATCTAGACTTCTTTTTGCTTGCACTACAATAGCTAGTTATGACACTTCATCAATGGGGTTAAAGACTATTTAATAAATAAGTGATGAATCATCATCAAAACATAAATTTTATTTCCAACAATTTCCCCCTTTTTGATGATGTCAATACACTCCCTAAAAGCAATGCAAAAAGATAAAAAAAATTAAATAAAAGGCAGTAAATAACACAGTGAACTGAGAAACTGAGAATTCATACATCAACTGAGTTACAATGCTGAATAAGTAATAACATACAACATAAGTAGAAAATAACTGAGTTCAATCTCCTTTTACTTGACTGGCTGTTTGTCATAGTTATCTGCAACGATTCTCATTTCATCATTTGTGGCTGAATATTCAATTCCATGAATACTTGCCCAGATGTTCCATGATTGTGATAGACTGTTTTTCTTGAAAAACTTGCTTTTGAATAGAACTGCGAATGTAAAGACTGATGTCCTTAGTCTTTCATTGGTGTCTGTTCTCAGTAAAGATTGAATAAATTCAGGTTCATCCTTCTCAACTTTCTCTGAAACTTTATCTAGGGTGCCATCAGCTTCCCATTTCTTCAGCTACTTCCAATGATACACAAGTATCTTCTGCATGTGTAGAAAAGTTTCAAGAGCTTCTTCTTTTGATACTCCTTCTCTTTCTGGTAGGTCTTTGAACAAATTGTAGAGATGGGAATCCAAACCAACTGTTTTGTCCGTTGGTTCTGAGTACTTAACAATCAGTTCCATTTCCTCATCAGTGAACTCTTCTCTTGCTTTCTTCAGTTCACTCAACTTATCATTGATATTCGTGAGGGTCTGTGGCATTTCAGCTGCATGGACTTTTAGGATATCCAAACTTTCCCCCTTATTGACATCATCTTTAGTAATCAAGCTTTTGATGTAAGCATTCAAGGTTTGTTGGGTTGATGCCAATATGGTTTGAGCCACAACTGAATCTTTTATGCCCCGTTCCACTAAAAACATCCGATCGACTAGATTATTGATAATGCCCTCCCATCTGTTTTGAGTTTCATTTTTCCTTGTGATATGCTCTCCGACTGTTTTCTGAATCTCAAGCAGAGTGGTTTGAAAGTTGTCATTCACAGTGTCCAATTTCTTTTCAAGCTTGGATCGTTCGTCTTGACTAGCTTCTAAAGATTTTAAGACTTTTCCAAACAAGCTTTTGTCATCTTTCTGAATTCTGATTATCTCATTGTGATAATATTTAATGAGATCAGTTTGTGTAGGAACATCTTGTGAATTTCCTCGTTGTTCCTTTGCTTTGCTTGATTCAGCCTCGGATGGTTTAGCTTGCTGTAGAGGTGAGAGTTTTTCTCCAAATTCAACTGATTGTCTTTTCTCTTTAGACTGCTTCTCGCCTACTTCTGATCATGATGAGTTATAACTTTTATGGGAGACAGATGTATTTCAGGTTCATTGTCTGATTCTTCTCCAGGTATATCAGCCAACGTTCTTGCTATTTCAAGCGTAGATAAATCAGTGGGAGATTGATAGCCTTTTTCTGCTTCTTTGTCCTGCTGAGTTTCAGATAAACTCTCAGAACTTGAACTTCCACTGCTTTCATCAAAACTATTAGAGTCTTCATCAGTACTTAGTTCTGTTGCAGTTTCCTTTTCTTGTAAGGAGGCAAGAATCCCTTTTTGTATGTCAGGATCTTCCTCAAAATCATCATCAACATTCTTCTTCGAACTTCCACTGGTCATGGTTTTCCTCCAATGACTATTTCTGATCAGCGTAAATCCTTGATTTATGAATTCTTCGGTATCGATTATTTCCATTAGACTTGTAATGTTGAAAAGATCGAATACCCATTTTTCAATGATTTCCATTTCTGCACGCTGACTCCTTTGATTATCTATAGAACTGAACTTCCAAGTTCTGTAACTTTTCAATCGATCATAATCGGCTTTTCATAAGTTCGTATAATCAGATGGAGATATAAATGGTGTGAGGTTGTCCTCTGATTCTCTTGTGATCTCATGATCTTCTTCTTGAGTATGAACTTCAATTTGCATTGGATTGTCAGTTTGCATAAGACTGGTTCTGCTGGTTTCTCCCTCAGCAGTGATAGGTACAACTGACGCTTCTTTTTCAATGTTAGAAATTGAGATTATCGGCTCAGTTTGCAAAACTTTCTCACTTGCATCTTTTTCAACAATTTGTTTTTTTTACTTTGCTCAGGTTCCAATTCAACAACTAGAACTTCCTTTGTAGTGGGTTCAGCATCATGAACTTGCTCGTCTAACTGAATGATCTTGGATGATTCAGCTTCTGCTTCGGTTTCCTTTTCCTCAGGTTGAGGAGCTGAAAGTTCTTTATCAGTTTCAACACGTTCAGATCTGGGGACAGATTCTTGAGGAGTAGATTTGGATTTTGAAAGCAACATCAGCATGTTCAATGTTGTTTCATCAATCAGTCTCTCATCACTGTCTGATTCTTCATCATCAGTTCTCTGGGTCTGTTCCCCTGAGTTATAGCTTCTTTCTGTAAGTTAGTTTCAGCATTTTGTTCCTTGCTGACAACTTCAGTTCCTTTTGTTATTTCCATTTCCTGTGGATGCATAAATGCTTCTTGAGTTTGTAAAATCTCAGTTACCGGAACTGGGATAGATTCGGTGAGATCAGCTTCAGTTTGTCCTTCAGGTGCAACATCAGCTTCAGCTTCTTGAATTGATAACATTTCTATAGGTTCCTCAATAACTGGATCAATTAAACCTTTTTCAGTTTCTTCCAACTGTTTTCTTCTTTTCTTCAAATCTTCAATCTGTGTTAGTATTTCTTCTACAGTTGCAGGTTTATTCGATTTCCTGCTTTTCTTCTTCTTGGGTTCAGTCGAAGTTTTCTCAGCTTTCCTTTTTCTATCTTTCTCTTCCTTGACAACAATTTTCCCATCAAAGAATCGGTGTTTCTTTTCTCTTTGCAACTCCAAAATGATCAAGTATCCTTTGGACTACTAACGCAAGAGTTTTCTTGTGGTAGAATCGTCCTTTCTTCTCATCGGTTTTCTTCTTGGGTACATCAATTGATTGTGCTGTCAATTGATCAAATAGATACCTTGCCCAATTGAAATCTTCTCCAAACCAAATTGTATAAAGTAAATCTAGTTTTGCTCCTGAAAGATTGCTGAAGTTTCCAGCGTTCCAAATTACACAATTAGCCAGCATTTTTGAAAGAAAATTAAACTCGGCTTCGAGCGGACTTGTGCTTCCGGTCGTGAGACAAAGAGATCCTCGCTTCAATTGCTATATCTCTCCATAACTTCTCCTTCGTTCTTTAGATAGCTTAATTGTTCGCCGTTCCTTCGGATTTGTCAAATCCAAAGATTTCGCAATTAAATCTTCGATCACTTTGATTTCTTTATTACGACGGTGGTGACAAAGGTTTGTGTGTCTTTTCCTTCTACAATTGTTCTCCCAAATTGATAGAAGTCTCCAATGCTTTCTAAGCAAACACTTTTTAGATTGATGTTGAAGACGCCTTCCAATCCTTTGATTTTCCGGATTTTTGTTATGATTGAATTGACTAGAGTTTGGTCAACATACTTTGCGGATATTGATCAAGAGAAACGATCATTCCGGGTTCAACACGAGTGAAGGTCATTTTTCTGGATTTGATTGAAATTTTGAAATTTTGAAATTCAGAGAGTAGATTCAGAAATTATGCGTAAAGATTTTGTAAAAGAAAATTCTGGGTATTTATAATTAGGAGTGGGGGTAGTTAAGAATTGAGCGGGACTTAAAACGTCTTGTCATAAATACTTTGAGATTGCGAAAAGGTGGGTGAGTGGAAATTATGAACGGTTTGGATTGAAAAAGGACCACGTCTTTTCTTGATAACCGTAGCTGGATAAAAGTGAGTAAAAAAGGTACGGCGTATCAACAGCTGTATATGCTTAGTTTTGTCCTTATGCTGAATTCAAAAACTCAGTTGTGAAAACAACTCAATTTTGTGAATTATATTCCCAGTTCTCAGCTGGTGGTGTTTTCTCCTGCAAAACAGAGTGAGAATTCTTTGGTACCCATATCTTTTTGGGTCCTAACTGATTAGTTCTTGACGGCGCAATTTTATTTTTAATTTTATACCTCTCTTGACATGTTGACTGAGTGAAGTCAGTTTTCACAAACTTTTCTTGTTTTGTCATAACAGTTTTAAGTTTGTTCTGTTTGTGAAACTGAGGTGATGGTCTATTCCAATCTTCATCAGTGGGAAATAATCTTCCTTTCCCTCTAAGTCTATTATTCCATGAATGATCTTCATTCTTGAGTGGATATGACTTGAAGATTTTTCTTACTGATTTTGAATCAGTTTTTCTGTTTACAGCCTTCTGAGTTTTTCTGTAAAATCTGTTGACTTGATTAATTTTGCCAACTGATTTTTCGCTTTTTATCGACTTGTGTGATTGGTCGTGCCGAGTATCTATCAGTTCTAATAATTTTGTCAGTTTTCTGAGTTTTTGACTGTTGAGCAGTCACAAATTTTATTGCAACTGATCCCGGTCTAAACTTAGAATTGTACTGATTATCAAACCCTAAACCAGATCTATCTCCAAATGGTTTCCCTGGTTTGAATTGAACTTTGGGAATCGGATCAACTGATGACTTATTGTTGTTCATAACTTTTGTTGGTTCATCAGTTGGTGGAATTACCTTGGTTCCATTATTAGTCATGATTAGATTGATTTCAGCATTCAATCTCGAAATCTTAGTTTTCAATAACTTTTTCTCCTTTTTGACATTCTCATAATTTTCTTGAGTTGTCTCTAACTCCTTTGTGAGTATGTCCAAGGATTTATTGAAACCGTCATTCCTTTGATTGTTTGGGACAAAGTGTGAGATTTGGATGTAGATGTACTTACCTCCCGATGTTTGATAGATAAGTCTTCTCGTTGAGGAATCATCACCGATTAAAGCTTGTTTTCCTTTATCAATAGCATTTGCAAGTGTAGCTCCTAGCAGTATGATTTCTTCATCACTTTCTCCTCCATGGCTTGTAGGTAGATCATTATCTGCGACTTTTGCGCTGGATGGATCTTTGGTTACCATTTCTTCTATGAGTCGGCTACCCGTAGTAATTCTCTTTCTGCTTCCTCTGAAAGATCACTTAAGGATGGGAATCCTCTTGATTCATCTTTGTCTCCATTTAAATCAATGTCTTCATCATAACTGAAGTGAGGTTCCGGATTCGTGTGTGAGCTTGTAGTGCTGAATCTTTCAAGTACTTGATCCTGAAAGTCATAGACAACATTTTGCAAATAGTCAGTCAGGGGATTGTTTAGCCAATTTCTGATTTTGGATGTGTCCATTAAAAATACTTTTTAAGATAGATACAGAAAAGGGGTTTTCAACAATTAGTTTGAAATGTATCTTGGGTCTCTTCCAGAAGGAAGATTTGCTCTGATACCAATTGTTGGTATCAGAAACAACTGAACCTTGAAGCGGTAAACGATTTGGATCACCTTCAAAAGAAGGAACCGCTCCGATACTAATTGTTGGTCCCTTGGAAAGGCTAACACAAGTTTAGAGGGGGGGGTGAATAAACTTGTAACCAAAAACTTATCTTAAGTTGTAAAAGCCTCAGGAACTGAGTTTCTCTGAAACTCAAACTGACTTCCAGTTCAGTTATGTTCATGTCCCTTAACTTGTGCGGAGTTCAGTTAGCTTAATTGATTGTAAGTCAAAACTGACTTATATTCAGTCTTGTTAACTGGCAGCGGATAAAGTAATAGCCTTAAGTATGAAAACCAAATAAGTGTATCTATTAAGAAATAAATGAATGCATAAAGTAAATAGACAAGAATTATAGAGGTTCCAGGTGGTGTAATCCTGTCAGTCCTCTCTTTCCCTGTGATGCGGAGGAAAATTCCACTAGAACTTCTTTGAGATGGCCCAAATTACAAAAAGTTCCAAACTGATTGTCCTTGACTAATCCCTAGCTTCACTATCTAAACACTTGTAGAACAGGTAGGATTGCTGTTCTTCAATTGTTTGAACCACTGGTCCTTGGAGGGTAGGATTGCCTCTTCACCAGCTCATCACAAACACAGTCTTCCTGACTGCACTCAACTGTCCTTCACACCTTCTTGGTGTTTAACGGTCTATGCCTTTGATGAAATCAAAGTTGAGACTTTGAATCAATAACTATGATTCAATTGTGATTTGAGCTTTTCTTCTGGATGTATAATTTAAGCACGGCTTTGTATTTCTTCAAATGTTAGATCTTGAATCTGCTTGAATAAGCTTGAGTATTTTGAAGAAATTTCTTGATCATGCAATTAAGTGCTTAGCAGGTATTCTTTTGAATTTGGCTTTTCCCCTTTTAACTTGATCTTTTTGACTAGATAGATTCTTTTCAATTTGCTTGCTTTTTATCTTATGCCTGCACACACTCCCCTCTCTCTTTTTGTTGTAGAGGTAGTCTATTTATAGGGGTTCATTCAACATTTGTCCTGCTTGTAACGGTTATAATTTTTCTGACCGTTCTGCTGTGTCAGTAACTCATCCAATGAAATTGTTTCCTTTTCAACGTTCCACTGTACTTTCAGTTGTTGGATGACTGACTTATAAAACTGAGTTTCCTTATCAGTTTTATTCTGAGTTTTCACTTGTCAGTTTTCTAACTGACTTGGAGCATTAACTGAAATTGTACTCTTCTTCAAATATCAGTACACCAATTTTCATCTGATCATCATTGACTTAATCAGAGTACACCATGACTCATTATCAACTAAGAATTCATTGTCCTTATGATTCTTAGGTCTTCATACAAGATCCATAAAGTCAATTCAGGTCACCACAATCTTGCCTGAAGTCCAACTTTACAGTCTCGACTTATAATCTTCATAACTGAGTTTGAACCCTCAGTTCTTCATTCTTCAATAACTGAGTCTGTGTCCCTCAGTTCTTTGTTCTTCAATAACTGAGTCTGTGACCCTCAGTTCTTCAATCTTCTAGATAAGCCAACCGAGTCTGTAACTCTTAGCGAACTTACCTTCTTCAGTTTTACGTAGGTGTGCTCTGAGTCAGTTTCGTGTAGAATCTCAGTTATAGTAAGTCTCAGTTTCTTCATTTCTCAGTTCCAATCTAGAACTATTACAGTGCTTGTCTGATTTAACTTATACAATTATCATACTCTAATGAAACCTATACATTGATATCTAGACTTCTTTTTGCTTGCACTACAACAGCTAGTTATGACACTTCATCAATGGGGTTAAAGACTAATTAATAAATAAGTGATGAATCATCATCAAAACATAAATTGTATTTCCAACAGGAAGAGAGATAAAAATTTCCTCAGACCTGCTGAGAAATTTATTTCATCTTGCACCTAGAATGGTGCTCCCACTAATCCAGAGGCAATGAATCTACCAAGGATAAAGTTTGTGGATCAAATAAAAACCAATGATGTTATACCTTCAAGTTTAGGCATTAATGTGAAGCATATTGGATTTGAGTACAATCTACTGAGCAAATTAATAGCCAAAACTATTTTGGGATTTGTTGGAAGTCTAGATACACTATCTGGACCCAAAACAGACTTGATGATCATCATCTACAGGAGTATGAAGTTTGATTGGGCTGGATCTCTTGTACACTACATGAAGAAGGTGTTCACTGAAGATAGAGATGGTACAAGGAAATCAAAGGTCAAGCCTTTAGGCTTAATGATTCAAACCCTGTTGAATCACTTTCAGATACCTGATGATTTATCTGAAAAGATTAATAAATCCATATTCAAGCCAGAAATTGCTATTCCTATCCCTGGTCTGGATGATGATGAAGATGTAGATACTGAGGCTACTGAAAGTGATGGTAATGATGGAGATGATGGTGATGCTGATGGTGAGCAGGTTAAGAAATCAGTCAAGCCTGCTGCACCAAAGAAGGTTACTGAGAAGAGAAAGGCTGCTGACACAAGAAAAATAACAGAGATGGTAAAGCCTAAGAGGACAAGAAAGCAAACAACACAGACTGCTGAGTCTGCTGAGGGTCTAGCTGAAGTTGAGATTACTGACCCTGCTGTAGTTGCTAAGAAGACTATTGCTGAAATTTTGAAGGAGCAACAAAAGGAAGCCAGTAGGAAGAGGAAGTCTACTGAAATTGAAGCTGAACCACTTTCCAAAAGAATGAAAGAGATTGCCAAGAAGAAGAAGCATGGCAAAGGAAAACAATTGAGGATTTTGGAAAGTCTGAGAGAACAACAACAAGAAGAAGTAGAAGAAGAAGGAGAGGCTATTGAGGCTGAGCCCTTAACTATTATCAAGCCTACTGAGAATGTGGAGGTTTTTGTTGAGCAACCTGCTGGAGAATCACAGCAGACTACTGTCCCTGAGCCTGCTGCAGAAACTGTTGAATCCTCACCTGCAAAGGCTCCTGAGCCTACTAAAATTGCCCAAGTTGTTCTTGAGCAACTTGTAGCAGAGCCACAGCAAGCTACTGAGTCAATATTTGATGTGGAAGTTGAAAATTTGGTACAAGACCCTACAAGTCCTGCAATAGTTCAGGGGGAATAGCAGTCTGCTGCTAACCCTGCTAATGAGCATATAAGTCAGGGGGAACCAAGTGTTGTGCAGATTGAGGTAGTAGGGACTAACATCCAACCTGAGCAACCTACTGACCTTGAGGCATCTGTGGAACAAACTTTGAGTTTACTTGTGGAGACCTTTGGAGGTTAGCAAGGTACTGGAACAGCTCCCAGGAAGTCATTCATGCCATTTGAGAGGAAGGAGAAGAAGAAAAAGGAAGGATATGTTGATCCTAAGTTCCTACTGGTTGCAAACTACCTTCAGTGGAAGTTTGGCTTCTACAAGAGATAAAATTCAGCTGCAGAACCAATGACAGATTTTTGAGAATGGGCTTTTGAGAGATTGGGAGTGGAAAATTTGCTTGATCTGGTTGATACCTCCTTATTGCAATCAAGGCTGATGGATTTGTTTGATGAACAACAGAAAGAAGAAGGTATCAAGTTCAGGGATCCAAGAGGTGATAATGATGACTCCTCATCATCTGATTCTGATGATAATCACCCCTCTAGTCCAGGAGGAGTCAGTGGAAGTGCTATGATTATTGAACCAATGTTATAGCAGTCTACTGGTGCTGAACAATCCATTCAGAGACAACAAACTGGACAAATGGATGCGGATGTGGAAAATCTCACCATGGATGATATTGAGGCACAAATCAATGAGGGAATAGACATTGGTGCAAATAGGATGGTTGGTGAGATAGATCCTTTATTTGTTGTAGAACCTGCTGAGCATGTTGAAGATCAGCAGAATGAAGATTTGGATGATGAGAGGGTTACTGATCATAATGATCCAAGTGTCAGTTCTGAGGATTCAATTCAATATCAGGACTGGATTGACACTGAGGGCACATTATCCAAATCTGCCAATATTGTGAGAATGATTGCCAATGCTGAAGGGTTTCAAGAAGAAAACAGAGCTGAATTCCCTGCAATCCTTGTACAGAGGGTGTTAATCACTGAGGATCAGACAGTGATTGCACAAAGATTGGATATGGTGATGGGTTATGAAGGATCACCATTGATTGTTGAGGAGGTACATGTTGCTGAGGATCAAACATCACCTGGACAAAGGTTTGAACAGGAGGTACAAAGCCGTGCGAGTCTCAAACAAAGAATCGGACACAGTTGGAACAAACTTTGAGTTTTGAGGAAACCCCTACCGTTGCTGGAGAACAGGCTGCTGTAATGGAGCCTGTTGGAAAGAAGACCACTGTAGGGAAACATGGTCAGTAGGCTGCTGCTATTGATGAGGATGAGCAGCTGTTGGATTATGACTACAATGATGAAGAGTTTCAAATGCCTGAAGAAGAACATGTTGATGATAAACCTCAACAGGCATTTGTTCCAGTTTTTGAAGAACCTGCTCTTGATCCTATCTTAGAAGAGTATCAAGGACTTGACCCTGCTAGATTGGATATGAGTTTTGCAGTGGTTATCAGCAGACAAAGGCAACAATATATTGTAGAAGAGCCTGCTGATGGAGCTGCTGAAGGAATGGCTTGTGGGGTACCGGCACATGTCATGGAAGAGTTGAGGACTGTCAGAAATGACATTGCAAATTTAAGAACTCAACGTGACAGGAAAGGACAAAGATTTGAAGATCTAATCAATTTGGTGGAGAATAGAGGGAGGACTACAGAAATAGTTGCCTCCAATATTACCTCAAATCAGTATGCTCTTGCTGTCCTTACCCTAGAAGTGAGATGAATTAAGCAAGGAAATATAATGAAGGAGAAGTTTCTGAAAGATCAACTTGAAGCCATCCACCAGAAACTTGACAAACTTGCTGAAGCACCTAAGCTTGTTGAGGCTGCTGGAACATCTCAATCTGCTGCACTGGATCCTAAATTTACTGAGAGGATAACTCTACTGGAGCAAACTATGCAAGAAAGGATCACAGCTATTGACACTAGGACTGAAATTATGGAGGGTCAACTGAAGAACCTAGTGATCACACAAGAGAGTGTACATGGCCTGCTGTCCCATTTTGTTGATGATGTCAATAAGGGGGAAGAGGGCAAAACAGCAGTAGCAAAAGAGGCTGCCAAAATCTTTGCCAAGAAAAGAAGGGAAGATGACATTAATGCCTTCAGAGAGCCTGCACCTGGCAGACTTCCACTCACTGATGATCTACTCAAAGAATACAAGAAGGTCTACAACAACAAGAGAAAACCTTACCATGACAAAGGTTTCCATAAGGGACTAAATTCCTTTCTGGGACTCAAGTTTTGGGAAGCAAGAGTTAAAGCTTTGAGGGCTTCAAGGGGAGGTGGAAGAGGTGGAAGAGGTGGTAGATGTGAAAGGAGTTTTCTTATCACAAATGCAAATGAGTCACTTAATTAATTCAAAGAACTATACATGCGTTTAGGCTTCAGAGTAAATCAAATCAATCTCATTCTACCTGAAGCATGGCATTGGTGGAAAGATGTGAATCCTTACATTGATTTCTCTCTAGATTGAAAATGAATGGATGAGAGACATGATCAGAGAGATAAGAGCCTACCAAGAACAAGTGGAGAAGGCAAGAGAAGAAAGAGAGAGAAGACAGTAGATCAGCATACCTTATCTGTTTTATCTTTGCTGTATCTAGACTGTAATAACTTTGAACAAATGATTATAATGAGATATGACTGGAATTTGTTCTGTTTTTGTTTTTAATCTTTTTGCTTTGCTGTTAAGTGAGGGTATTGGCATCAACACCTAAAAGGGGGAAATTATTGGACTTATTTTTAAGTTTTAGTGACGAGTGCCAGACTAACTGTTTTATAGAGCAAAGGCAAAAAGATGTTTAGATCAAATGTATAGGTTTATTAGAGTTTGATCTTTGTATAGGTTTGATCAAACAAGCACTGTAATGGTCAGCTGACTAGTCTAGATCAGTAGGGTAGTTAGGTCAGTAGACTTATCAGGAATCTGCTAAAGACTGAAGGCTGAGGGCTCAAACTCAGTTAATGAAGGCTAAGGGATCAAACTTAGTAATTAAAGTCAAGGATATGGAATCAGAATTTAGGGAAGTCTGTGATGACCGAAACTGATTACATATACCTTGTGTACAAGGTCTAAGTTCCATAAGATGGATGATGATTGGAACTTAGTTATATGCAAAAAGGTGTAATCTAACTTCATAAATAAAAGTTAGATAAAAGACAGTTAGCAAAATATGGTTCAACTGACTGATATGTATCTCAGCAGACTCATGAACCTGCTGATACGTATACCTCGATTTATTCAAGATTACATTGGGAGAAAACATGGATAAGGACAGCTAACAACCTCTGATTTTATCAAACAAATCAATGGTTAAGATTAAAGGGATGTTGGGGTGATTCAGGACTTATCCAATGGTTGCAAGTCAAAGGATGGAAAGACTGCACACTGTCAAAAAGCATTCTGACTGTGTCAGTACTATGAACAGTGACAGAAAGCAAGTCAAATGGGACAAAATCTGGAACGGCTATATTTGAATTTCAAATACAAGTCCTACCTATAAATAGCGGACTCCTAATTCAGATACAAGTGATGAACATTAAGAGAAAAATACAGATAATCCTGAGCTTCGATTTCTGATCAAGAAAAACACCCTGCGGACCCTACTGAGCTTAAGGCTACTGATCCAGAGAAAATCTTCAAGTGTAATCTGTATTCAAGCTACATCAAGTTTACACACTTGAAGACCGTAAGTTGCCGATCATATCATCCTGATCAAGCTGCTGCAACTGAATCATTTACTTGATTCAAACTTTCTTTTACAAGAAATCTATTGAAGACGGTGAAGCACATCTGTGTGAAAGACTGTTGTTTGTGTTGGAGCTGGTGAAGAGGAAATCCTACCCTTCAAGGACCAGTGGAAGACTTTGGAGCAGCAATCCTACATGTTCCTAGTTTTCAATTTGTGAAGCCATAGCTATTGGTGAAGGACAAACATCCTAGGGATTTTTGTAACAGCTATCTCAAGAATCTCTCTAGTGAATTACCTCCAACATCACAGGAGAAGAGTGGACTGACAGGATTACACCACTTGGAACCACTATAAAATCTGCCTATCTACTTTCTGCATTTAGTTTATTACACACATCAATCTAATAAATCTAGCAACTGAATTCACACACATACACTACAGAGTATATAATACTTGGTATCATATTTAACAACAAGTAATAAGGCTTAATTTTTGATATAATTCCTCTGCACAAATTCAGTAAACTCAACAGTCAGCAGACTACTGAGTGTCAACAGACTACTGAAGTATCAGCAGGATGCTGAAGTTGCTGAATTTGTTAACTCCAAAAGTTTCAAGTGTTAAGTTTATTCACCCCCCCCCCCCCCTCTAAACTTAACCAAAGCCTTTTCAAGGGACCAACAACTAGAGTGTACTTCTTTCATGTCACACTTGTTGGTGTTACTGGTCCAAATACATCCATGTGCATCAGCTCCAAAACTCTTTTTGTTGACTTCTTAGTCTTTGACTTGAAGCTTGATTTTGTATGTTTACCTTTCTGACAAGCATCACATATAGCGTCCTTTTTGAATGTGATCTCAGGTAAACCAATCACCAGTTTCTTCTTCACCAACTGATTGATATCATCAAAATTTAGATGATTCAACTTCTTATGCCATAACCAATTGAGTTCTGATTTGGTATGCACAATCAGGCATGTTTCTGGAACAGCAGTAGACTAATCCACAACATACATGTTTTGTTGTTGATGACGTGGTCAATCAGGTTATAATATACTTGACCACCATAAAACAATACTAGCAAGAGGACTAGGCCCATCGTAGTATAGCTATAGTGAATCAAGGTCGATCCCACAGGGAACCAATTGTGGATCATCTTATATACAAACAATTAATTAAACATGTCAAGGACATAAAGGCGGTCTACGACCAACATAGGACAAGAAAAGTAAAGACACGACTCGACACAACGTAATTAACCTCCCCAATTATAGTCTTTATCGTTTGGACCTAGATAATTTATATAATAAACCGAACTTATTAACTCGTCAATCCGTTTGTATCTATCTTAGATTGGCTACGGGAGTCATCCTCTTTAACTTGACTTAGCACCGGTAGGTCACTAGATCACTGTGATATTGTTACGTGACTTCGCCTTTTGGTGCCTCCATCTCATATAACTCACACGCTTATGACTCTAAGGATGCCGATATTGACCGTACACCTCGTCTAGGCAACATTCCTATGGTTAGGCGTACTTCCTAAACGATCACTCAAACTCTCGTCCAACTAACAATTACCAAGTTATAGTCTCATGCTAGTTTACGATCTACGTATAACAAGGTGCATGCAATTCCCAAATATAAACCTACCTAGATAACGCTGAACGTCCGAAGATCAATTCATAAGCCTACCTAAGAGTTTTATATCGGTATTTCCTTTTTACACGTTTTAATTAAACTAAGCGAGTAACGTAGCCATAGCCATACCTACTGAGATAATAAATTCTATTAAGTTAACCTAACCATAAAGACATGGCTATCTAACGGATGAACAGGGCTCGGTCGACCGAATACAGACACTCGGTCGACCGAATGGTCCTTTCCCCCAGATTGCATCCCTGAACGTATCTCTCAGCGTTTCTCATACACAACAGATTAAACAGTAATTCGTAAAGCATTCATATAAACTAACATAGATACGCATTAATTAAATCAAGTAGATTCATGAATAAATACTAAGTGTACGACGTAGGTTATGGGATCCTCACAGACAAGGTATCGGCACCTCCCTAACGTCATAGCCTAGATCTACATCATCTAGCTATGAATAATCAACTCAAACGATAAAGCATAATTGGGGAATTAATTACTGAAAAGAAAGAAACAGAAAATAAAGGCTTACATATTGCAGCCCTTAAATTGATGGAAACCCTCAAATTATTCTACATTGTATCAAAGTTGAATTGTACGATTGAAGAAAGAATGAAGGGATGTATTGGTGTCTAAGGTGTGTTTTACAAATTTCGTAGCTGCTGCTTATATAGAGGCTGTAACCGACCTAGGGAGGATCTAGAAGATATACACGCGAAAATCCCGTAAGTGACCGAGCCGACACTCTCGGTCGACCGAATGGATAGGCTCGGTCGACCAAGCCATTTTTACACGTGTTAAACGCATCTCTTTGTCTGACTTGTTCCCCACTGCACGCTTGCGTGTTGATCTGATTAATCTTTCATTTAATGCTCCGATTTTCTTCCTCTATTATCTTGGGACCATTGATTGAATGACATTAATCCTCTCGATTTGTCGTGATCTACAAAATCAGCATTTATCGCACAATAAATCGATCTTTTAATAATAAAAACAACTAAATACCAAATATCATTTTAATAATCACTTAACATTAAATAATAAATATAAATGAGTGATTTAATATGAAATATACATTATTAATCTCGATTTAAGGATAATGTTGATGACATTTACGGGTATAAATTGACCGTCATCAACTACCCCCCACTTAGACTTTGATCGTCCCGAACAAAGCATCAATAAGTCATTCCCCAAGACAACATTTTCTATGGTCAAATCATACTTACACAAGAAACTCAAGTCAACTCATACTAGTCATGCTCATAAGTTATCCATTATTCACTACTTACTATGAATCGAAGTGATGTGTGCATGTGCATTTAGTTTTATATATCCGTGGCAAGATTAGAGTTTATGCTAACTTCGCAATCTCAACCTACCAACCTCAGCATTCATACCTCTTATGCCTCGCAATGGTTAAAGCACTAGAACAATAAGCAAGAGCGTATCTATAGGGTTTTTGGACTTGGAGACCGAGTACTACTCAAAGCCTCTTAAAGAGTTGAATATTCTTTTCATATCTTCATATTTATCAAATACTATCAATCTCAAGGAAGAAAACTTTTTAGAGTATCCCCCTATCTTAGATCATGCATAGCATTGAATATTACCACAAGCGCGGGGCTACTTTGGTAATGTTACTACAAGCCCAAATCTGTCTAACATTTTGCTAAAACACGGTACGTCTCAAGCTTATTAATCCGCTTTTGTTGGCAAGCAGATAAGAATACATCAGCCAATAAGTATCGACACTAAGTCTACATAACCAATCATCTATGCAATGTACACATAATTTCTTCAGTTATTATGATTTGCACGGTATACTCGATTCACAGGTTGAGTAATTGAAAAATAAATAACTACTCGCAAAAACGGGCATGAATATCCTTAAATTTACTTAACATAAGTATAAAATGATCACGTACTCATGAAACTTGGTTTATTTCCTATCAATTCTTAGCTAGGAACTCACAATTCTAAGGGTACGAGATACATAATATGGTATTTATTCAATTTTTTCAATCATGTGCCGTTTCATTCAAATTTTAATCATAACAACATAGCTAAGTCTCCTACCCCCCACTTAAACATGGCATTGTCCTCAATGACAAAAATAAATGAGAAGTTAAGAAAAAGACTTAGCTCTGGAAACGGCTCTCAAGTAAAGGAAAAAGATCGGAGTAAATTTCAGCACGTTGTGGAGAAGCAAGTGAAAACCTGTATAAGCAGACAAAACTCCACGAAACCGTCAAATACCATGTCTATGGAAGTTATAGAATAATGTGGCAGTAATTAGGTATGAATACCGAAAAACATTTTCAGCCACTTTATTTTATACAACCAAAGACAAGAAAAATACTAAATAGAAAGAAAAATAAACAAGCAACTAAAGATGGTTGTCTTCATCTAAAAACCGGGTGGATAAGACAAAGATCAAAAAGCATAACCCCATGTGGGAAAACACGAGGTGGACTGGCTCACTATGTATTCATTCCAGTATAAAAGAGAAACTTGGTAAGGTATAACAGATGCAATGCGACCTATTGGCTAAAGATAAAATCAAATACTTAATGCATAAACTTCTCGCTTGCATTGGATATCAACAACTTAGGGAGATGTAGCTACTCCTTGAAATTACTAATAACCCAATGTATCACGTAAAAGTCATAACCGTCATCAACAAGGTCGGATTAGTATGATAGTTCAGAACAAAACTTATCATCTAGAAATGCCGGAATAGTCGGAAAAGTGTGAAATTTAAAACTTCCGGTAGAAAGATAAGTTGTACTTTGATTGAACCAAAAACTCTTAAAATCTAGCTAGGGTCAGAGCTACACTTACCCCAACTAGGATCATGAAAATCAAAATGATAAAAGATAATCATTAAAGCTGAGCAATATTTCAAATTCCGCAACACAAAGGTATTGTGTAAACAAAATGGAGGTTGAGACTATGATGGGTTTAGAAAAAGATACACATAAGGTCGGGAAGAAAAGATAAAGGACGGGTAAGAAATTGTGTTTTTGGGATTGAGAATTGTTTAAAGGAATGGGATTGGGTGGGAGAGTGAAACGGATGGAAAGAAAGAGTGGCGATGAAAGAATGGTTAGAAATGTGAACTTTCGGGGCAGATTGGTGAGAGGATCGAAAAGTTTGAAGGTGAAAAAGTGTAAAGGGAAAGATAAGGATAATTGCAGAATGAATTGCACATCACTTTGGATTTTCACTTGGACCACCATTCTAAAAGATTTTGGAAGTTGTCCAAAATTGTTCTTGTTCGCACCAATCATTCTCTGTTACATTTTCAGTAATTCTCAAGCTCTCTTAATGCTTCCATCTTAAGATTGTTTGCTAAATTTCCTTTTCTTTAGCAATTTTTTCGACTCTCCTACGGAACTCTATTTCACGTGGCCTATATTGAGTAAAAAAGTTTTGCACATCCTTAGCCCAATGGCCATCGGAACACGGCAAAATAAAAAACCTCAACATATGTCATATTACTCTTATTGGACTCAAAGAAGGAAAAACCTAAAATCCTAAAAAGAAATCCTAAGGGTTTTAAAGAAGTAGTTCTGAGTTTAAAGTCCTCAGCTCGACTTTCCAAAGGTTATCCTTGTCAGTTATCATTCTCGGATCGCCAGACTTTAGCCCTTCGCGCACTATAAGAGGTGGGCTTGTTGCTTTTGCGGATTAATACCCTTCCCTTGGTTGTGAGACCTGGGAAACAACATTTATCCATACCATTTATCCAAAGCTCTTACCTCGGCTCTCGTTTTAGGAATTAGTGAATTCTAAGAAACTCGGCTAAAATTACGGTTACTAATTACGGTTTTGGCCTTGACAATAAGAAACAATGAATCAAAGTACTCCGAATAAGGTCGGTTATGTAGGCAAGCCTACGCCGTCTTATTCGTTAGAACATATGTGACAGTTCAGGCCAATCCGTCAAGATAAGCCCCGTTTAGCCTGAAGGCTTATCGGCTATGCTAAGTCTTGTTGAACTGCTGTAACGTACATCACACGTGGAGGGGAGTAGATTGAGCCGAAGCTCGGTTGAACTCGCCCAGCCATGGTTAGACCATTTTCGAACCAATGTACTAAGAGTCTCCGATTTCTAAATTGTCACCCAAAGCGTAATCTCGTTTCTGTTTAAGGTGGGTTCACCGAGAAGCCATCACCATAAAACTCAACGAAAGCGAAAGATGGTGTTCTCTCAAAACTCAACGTCTTCTTTAGATTGTGAATGCTTAAACTACACAATTTGTTGCTCCCCGGCCGCAGAAGCAATCTCATGCATAGGACAGAGAGATTTTAACAGAACTACGAGGAACTCTTTATTCACTGCTTCCTTTCAACGACTACATGTTTCCTTACACCCTCTAGATGAGACAGATTTGGGGGCAGAACCTTCCACACTAATAGAATTAATCTTACAAACCACTCCGGGCCAAGATTCATACTAAGGTTCATGTATATGCTAACTTATGCTCAAAAAACCAAAAGGTAATAAAACATAAGCAAAAAAGGGTAGTACCTTGCCTTCAACATTGTACCACGAAGAATTTAAGCCTTTAAAAAAAAAAATCCGGAGCCATCTTGGTGTTTTAAAGGTATTGCTTCCATTGCTTTTCCCATTGTAGAGTAGTAATTCCGCATGTTTGCTGGGTTATTTTCTCAGCGCCCGCGAAAAATTATTGACTTGGATTATTGCTTCCCTGGTTTCTGCAAACAGAAGAAAAACAAAACAGACCGTAGATTGATTTTAACATGGTTTCCCATGCTGCTATCAGACCTACGGATTAAACATAACGGGGATAAACAGGCACGCGAAGTCCCAGAAAATAGAACCAGGCTCGCTGGCAACGAGAGGCGTCTCGCTGGGGAGCGAAACCAACCGTTCCGCATTCTCGGAATTTTTACACATGGCGACAACCGAGAGGACTCAAAAACGACTCTAAAACGAGAAAACTTGACATGAATAAGAAAATTATTTATATATAAAATTGACCGTTGGTTCCCCGGCAACGGCGCCAAAAACTTGATCGGGATCAATCAGGTTATAATATACTTGACCACCATAAAACAATACTAGCAAGAGGACTAGGCCCATCGTAGTATAGCTATAGTGAATCAAGGTCGATCCCACAGGGAACCAATTGTGGATCATCTTATATACAAACAATTAATTAAACATGTCAAGGACATAAAGGCGGTCTACGACCAACATAGGACAAGAAAAGTAAAGACACGACTCGACACAACGTAATTAACCTCCCCAATTATAGTCTTTATCGTTTGGACCTAGATAATTTATATAATAAACCGAACTTATTAACTCGTCAATCCGTTTGTATCTATCTTAGATTGGCTATGGGAGTCATCCTCTTTAACTTGACTTAGCACCGGTAGGTCACTAGATCACTGTGATATTGTTACGTGACTTCGCCTTTTGGTGCCTCCATCTCATATAACTCACACGCTTACGACTCTAAGGATGCCGATATTGACCGTACACCTCGTCTAGGCAACATTCCTATGGTTAGGCGTACTTCCTAAACGATCACTCAAACTCTTGTCCAACTAACAATTACCAAGTTATAGTCTCATGCTAGTTTACGATCTACGTATAACAAGGTGCATGCAATTCCCAAATATAAACCTACCTAGATAACGCTCAACGTCCGAAGATCAATTCATAAGCCTACCTAAGAGTTTTATATCGGTATTTCCTTTTTACACGTTTTAATTAAACTAAGCGAGTAACGTAGCCATAGCCATACCTACTGAGATAATAAATTCTATTAAGTTAACCTAACCATAAAGACATGGCTATCTAACGGATGAACAGGGGGCTCGGTCGACCGAATACAGACACTCGGTCGACCGAATGGTCCTTTCCCCCAGATTGCATCCCTGAACGTATCTCTCAGCGTTTGTCATACACAACAGATTAAACAGTAATTCGTAAAGCATTCATATAAACTAACATAGATATGCATTAATTAAATCAAGTAGATTCATGAATAAATACTAAGTGTACGACGTAGGTTATGGGATCCTCACAGACAAGGTATCGGCACCTCCCTAACGTCATAGCCTAGATCTACATCATCTAGCTATGAATAATCAACTCAAACGATAAAGCATAATTGGGGAATTAATTACTGAAAAGAAAGAAACAGAAAATAAAGGCTTACATATTGCAGCCCTTAAATTGCTGGAAACCCTCAAATTATTCTACATTGTATCAAAGTTGAATTGTACGATTGAAGAAAGAATGAAGGGATGTATTGGTGTCTAAGGTGTGTTTTACAAATTTCGTAGCTGCTGCTTATATAGAGGCTGTAACCGACCTAGGGAGGATCTAGAAGATATACACGCGAAAATCCCGTAAGTGACCGAGCCGACACTCTCGGTCGACCGAATGGATAGGCTCGGTCGACCGAGCCATTTTTACACGTGTTAAACGCGTCTCTTTGTCTGACTTGTTCCCCACTGCACGCTTGCGTGTTGATCTGATTAATCTTTCATTTAATGCTCCGATTTTCTTCCTCTATTATCTTGGGACCATTGATTGAATGACATTAATCCTCTCGATTTGTCGTGATCTACAAAATCGCATTTATCGCACAATAAATCGATCTTTTAATAATAAAAACAAATTAAATACCAAATATCATATTAATAATCACTTAACATTAAATAATAAATATAAATGAGTGATTTAATATGAAATATACATTATTAATCTCGATTTAAGGATAATGTTGATGACATTTACGGGTATAATTTGACCGTCATCAGTTGTCTTCTTCCAGCCAACACAACTTGATCACCTCTTTCACTAATGACAATATAGGTGTTCTTGTCAAAAGTGACCTTGTAACCCATGTCACAAAACTTCCAGTGCTCAGTAGGTTGTAGTCCAGTCCTTCCACAAATGCAACATTCCTGATTGTTAATCCATTTCTCGCAAGTGTGACATATTCTCTTGTGTATCCTGGTGTGTTTTTGTTGCCAAAATTCACTCTTGGACCATCCTTTGCCACAAAATTTGAAAAACAGTGCTTATTCTTTGTCATATGTCTGGAACATCCACAGTCAAAGTACCAGACTCCCTACAAAACAAAGTTAATGAATTTTAGGTACCCAAAACTGTTTGTGTCCATGATGGTCAGTGGTAAGCATGACCCTTGGCAAGTTTCCATAAGGTCTTCTTTGAAAGGTATCATACTTTTGTTCATACATGTATTCTACACATCCATAAGGTCTAACATTTGATTGTGGAGGATTCACATATACCTTATGGCCTTTTGGTATGTAATACTGTTTAGAGTGATTTCTATTGTTAGAAACACCAGCATAACCATAGGTTTGTTGTCTGTTAGGAACATCCCTGTAATATGGAGTATGTTGATGTCTCTACTGAGGTCTTGTATAAGTCCTCTGTTGAGTCCTTTGCTGAGTACATTGCTGAGGTTTTACCCTAGCATTATGGTTATATCTATTTTTCTAGCAATGGGGGCAGGAATATTCCAATCATCATCGGTAGGGAACAGTCTACCTTTCCTCCTGAGATAAGTATCCCTAAAATGATTGACATTTTTAGGTTTAGGATTCTTATCCTTGGAATATTTCTGATTTTTGCTCATTTGTGGTCCAGCTGACTTGGTAGCGGGTCTAAAATGTATAGTAGTCCTACTTTTAGATTTATTCTTGTTGTTAGGTGCTGTTGACCTTTTTGACTTCTGATTTTGCTTCCTTGAAGTTTTCTGAGTAGGCTTCACTACCTCAACAACCTTTTTAGGAATTGGATCTTATACAGGTACAAACTTAGGACAAATTCTGGTACTAGGTTCAGTAACCTTACTAGATGCACTCTTATTAGATTGTTGAGTTCCAAATCCAAGGCATGTTCTATCACCATAAGGTTTTCCAGATTTGAATGCAGTGGAGGAACAAGATTGTTCAGCAGATTCAGCAGCTACTGAATGTACACCAGGCTTATACTGATTATGTCCAACCTCTTTTTCCTTTCCCTTGTTCTTCACTCAGCTTTTAACCTTTCAACTTTTGTTTAAAGAGCTTCTTTTTCAACCTTCACAATCTCATAACCAGATTGTATTATCCTCAGTTGATTAAGGATAGCATCCAAAGTTTCTTCATTGTCAGAATTTTTAGGATTTGAGCCACAAGTTGATTCACAATCACTTCCAACAGGAGTGTTTATAGATACATAATTGTATACCTCCTCAGTTTCATCCATATTTTCCATTAAAGCATAATCATCCATATCAGCAACAAGTGCAGTATCATCAGATTCATTTCCTTTTTCTGATTCTACTTCATATCTTGATTCATCCTCAGCAACCATAGCTTTCTTGCCAGATCTTCTTTGCTGACTTTTGCTCTTCAGTAGGTCTGGACAATCAGGTCTGAAATGTCCAGGCTTCTTGCAATTGAAGCAAAGATAATCAGGTTCCTTCTTTTGTTTTAGTTCAGGACAGTCTGGTTTGAAGTGTCCTGGTTTCTTGCATTGATAGCACAAGTAATCATTGTATTTCTTGGATTCATCCTTCTTCTTTTCACTAGATTTCTTTGTGAAATTCCTTGGAGAACCCTTTCTAGTTTTCATCATTCTGATTTTCATGCTCAGTAGGGCAATTTGTTCTTGCATCTCATCCAGTAGATCATCTTGAGCTCCTGATGTTTCTTCTTGATGTATAGCAGCCAATGCAGTGGTCTTTGGTTCTTCCTTTTCAGTTTCAGGTGCAAGTTTCTTACTGAATTCAAAAGCCTTTAGATCTGAAAACAATTTGAAGGTATCCTCTTCATGCAAACTTGTCGTCTCTTCTACGGCAGTCTCTTTCATCTCCCAAACTTCTTTTGCTGGTAAAGCTTCTAAAATCTTTGAATTGATTTCTTCTTTTGAATACTTTACACTCAGTAGGGTGAGTTCATCCATGATTGCATTGAATCTTGACTCCTTTTGTTCAATAGTTTCATTTGTTTTCATTTTGAACTCTTGAAACTTCTTCTTTGCCAAACTGATTTTGTTCTTCTTGATTGCATCAGTGCCTTCACCGATTAATTGCAACTTATCCCAAAGTTCCTTTGCAGTCTTGCAATCCTTCACTTTCATGTACATATTGCTATCCACGGTTCTGTATATGATGTCAATAGCAATATTGTTGAGGTTTTCTCTTTTTCTATCTTTAGCATTCCATTCTCTTTTTGGTTTAGGAATGTACTGTGTTTGACCATTTACAGTTATAGCCTTTGTGAATTCCAGTGGTCCATCAGTCAGCACATCCATCATCTCATCATGTGTTGCAGCTAGAAAAGCCTACATACGATGTTTATACTCATCAAAATGATCTAAATAACACATCAACATTTTTCTAGCATACTGGTTGTTATCCATGATGCAAAGCTTTGAAAATCAGAAACTTGAAAAAGTTTTCAAAGTGTTTTCACAAGCACAACAAGTAGGATTACTTCAGAACAGAAGCACTGCTCTGATACCAATTGTTTGTCCCTTCAAAAGGATTTGGTTTAGTTTAGAGGGGGTGAATAAACTTAACACTTAAAACTTTTGGAGTTAACAAACTCAGCAACTTCAGCAGCCTGCTGACGGCTTAGTAGTCTTCTGACTGTTGATTTCACTGAATTTGTTGCAGCGGAATTTATTCAAATTAAGCCTTATTACTTGTTGTTAAAATATGATACCAAGTATTGGATACTCAGTAGTGTAAGTGTGTGATTCAGTTTCTAGTTTCATAGGTTGATGTGCTAAATATACTAAATGCACAATGTAAATGCAGAAAGTAAGTAGGCAATTTTTATAGTGGTTACAGGTGGTGTAATCCTGTCAGTCCACTCTTCTCCTGTGATGTTGGAGGTAATTCACTAGAGATCTTTGAGGTTGCAGTTACAAAAATCCCTAAGTTGTTTGTCCTTCACCAATAACTATGGCTTCACAAACTAAACACTTGGAATAGGTAGGATTGCTACTCCAAAGTCTTCCACTGGTCCTTGAACGGTAGGATTGCCTCTTCACCAACTCCACCACAAACAACAGTCCTTGACACACAATGATGCTTCACTGTCTTCAGTAGGTTTATTTTAAAAGAAAGTTTGAATCAAGTAAGTGATTCAGCTTTCAGCAGCTTGATCAGGATGAAATGGTCAGCAGCTTGATGTCTTCAAGAGTGTGTACTTGATGTAACTTGATAGCAGGTTACACTTGAAGATTATACTGGATCAATAGCTTTAAGTTCAGTAGGGTCATCAGGGTGACTTTTTGATAAGAATCTGAAGCTCATGATTAATTGTTATTTTTCTCTCAAAAATCATCACATGTTTCTATATCAGGGGTCTTCTATTTATAGGTGAGAATCCTTGTGACTTATGTTTGAAATTCAAACATAGCCATTTCAGATTTGTCCCTTTCATGACTTGCATTCTGTCCCTATACATAGTACTGACACTGTTAGTTTACTTTTTGACTGTTTTAAGACTATTCACCCTTTGACTTGTATCTATTGGATAAACCTCTGTTTCTTTCCAACGTCCCTTTAATCTTAGCCATTGATTTGTTGACAAAATCAAGAGTTGTTATATGTCCTTATCATTGTAATCTTCCAATGTAACTTTTGATTAAATCGAGATATATGTTCAGCAAGTTTCTTGAGTGTAAGTCTGCTGAAATGCATATCAGTCAGCTGATCCAATGTGGTTGTGTTTATAAAACAATGCAGCTGACTTCTCTTATATCTAACTTTTTATCATGAAGTTAGATTACACCATTTTGATCATAACAACGTTCCAATCACCAATTTACTTATGGAACTTAGACCTTTTACACAAGGTATATGTAATCAGTTTAGGTCATCACAGACTTCCCTAAATTCTGATTCCATATCCTTGACTTTAAATACTAAGTTTGATCCCTTAGCCTTCAATAACTGAGTTTGAGCCCTCAGCCTTTAGTCTTCAGCAGGTTCCTAAACTAGTCTACTGACTTAGGTACCCTACTGATATAGACAGGTCTGCTGATGAAAGTCAGCTGACCTTTTACAGTTCTTGTTTGATCAAACCTATACAAATATCAAACTCTAATAAGCCTATACATTTGATCTAGACATCTTTTTGTCTTTGCTCTATAACAGCTAGTCTGGCACTCATAACTCAAACATAAAATAAGTCCAACAGTAACCTTATAAGCAAGCTGCTGAGCCATCTGTGTCAGCAGGCTGCTGAACCAAGTCTACTGAAGATCGAGCCTACTACGTTATACGTTACAAGACAGTCAAACTTAAATGAAATTCAACAGTAATTGGATATTATTCTTATCCTTTATAACTGCGGTTACAAATATCCAACGGTTACAACTCTATGAAATAAGTTAGTGGGACACATGGCAACACCACATTTACTCCAACTTTAATCGTGGTTAAATGCTATAGTACGTGTACAGTACTTGACTGACAGTTACTACCCACTTTCTTTCTCTTTATATAGAGACCTACACACACAGAAGTTGCTTACAAACTGCAGATCGATTTTCTCTGAATATACACCATGTGAACACAGATTTACGAAGCTTTTTCTTCATCTTTCTCAAATTATAATGGCGGATAAAAGTGATGTTCAAATTGGAACGAGTCAAAGTGTTAGAGGATTTGTTGTTGATGCCAACTCTACAAAGCTAGCTATCAATATTGGTAGAAGAATCAGACGATATGAAGGATTAGAGGATGTTCTGAATCTGAGATTGGAGAGCATCTCTTATAGAAATGTTATGAATTTCTAGAGAAATGTAGTGATTAGAGATGATAGAGAGGCGTTTACTACCACTGTAAATGGTCAGGAGATTCAAATCACTTCAAACCTGCTGAGGGAGGTATTTGGATTTGGGCCTGGAAATGGAGCTCCTACCAATCCTGAATCAATGGGGCTGTTTAGATCAGAGTTCGTTGATGCGATAAAGACCAACAAATCCATTAAATCATCACTGAGCATCAATCTGAAGCACATCAAAATAGAGTATAATCTGCCGAGCAAGATCATTTGATTGGGCCGGATTCTTTGTCCAATACATGAAGAAGATGATAACTGAGTACATAGGAGGGACCAGGAAGTCCAAGACACTGCCTTTGGGTCTGATGGTGCAAGCCTTGCTGAACCACTTGAAGATTGCTGATGTGGCACCTGCAAAAATCCACAAGTTAAGATTTAAGCCTGAAATCAACTATCTCACCCCTGGTTTGGATGATGATGAAGACTTGAATACTGAAAGAATAGAAAGTGACAGTGGTGGAGATGACAATGATGAAGGTGGGCAGGTTAAACAAGTTGTACAACCTGTTGTACCAAAGAAAACTGCACAGAAAAGAAAGGCTTCTGACACAAGGAAGATTACTAAGATCTTAAAGCCTAAGAAGACAAGGCAACAATCAGTAGATCCTACAGAATCTACTAAAGTTCCAATTGAAGCTGAGGCTACGGAGCCTACTGGAGCTATAAAGAAAACTCCTGCTGAGATTGTGAGAGAGCAACTAAAAGAATATTTATGGAAGATGAAAGCTGCTAGGGATCTTGAAGTTGAAAAACCTGTAAAGAGAATGAAGGTGATTGTGAAAAAGAAGAAGCATGGAAAGGGAAAAGAGTTTAGGATTTTGGAGGCTCAAAAGGAAGCTAGAGATGTTGGTGTGGAAACACCTGTACCTATTGAAGAGCCTACTGAGGCTAGAGAGGTTGCTGTTGAACAACAAACTGTAGAATCACAGCAGATTGGTGAATCTGACCCTGCTGTGAAAATTGTTGAACCTATTCCTGACCCTGCGGTGGATGCTACAACTCAGGGGGAAGAACACACTGTTGTAGACCATACTGATATGAATATGAGTCAGGGGAACCTAGTGTGGAACAATTGGAGCTAGTAGGAACAAATGTACCACCTGAAGACCCTACAGACCTTTTTGTATCTGCTATAGATACATTGGCCCATCTCGTTGAAGCCTTTAGGGGAAAACAAGCTAAGCAATCTGCACCAACAAGGCCAACAATGCCTTTTGAAACAAAGGAGAAGAAATAAAGGAAAGAGAAATTAGATCCCAACATCAAGAAAATTCAGGACTACTTTGCTTGGAAATTTGGTTTTTATAAGAGACAAAAATCAACTGCAGAGCCAATGACTGACTTTGAAGAGTGGTCATTAAATTAGTTGGGTGTAGAGAACTTATTTGGTTTGATTGATACATCTGAGTTACAAGTAAGGCTGCTGGATCTTATTGAGAGTGAAAAACAGAGTGCAAGCATTAAGATCAATGAACCACACTCTGGACCTAATAATTGTGATACATCATCCTCTAATTCTGATGATGATCATCCTTCTTCCCCAGGCCAACCTAGTGGCACTGCATTGGAAAGACCTACTGAGGATGTAGGACATGGATCTAAAGATACAACTGAAGATCAATTTGTTGATGCTGGCAAGTTTGATGAAGGCCAGCAAACTGATCAGATGGATGAAGACATGGAGGATTTCACTATGGATGATCTAGAAGCTCTAATAAATGATGGGATAACTTTTGGAGATAATAGGCTGATCAGTGCAACTGACTCATCATTTGTTGAGGTGTCTAATACAAATTCTGAGGATCAGCAGATTAACATGTTGAATGAAGAGCTAGGACTTATTTTCATTGAAGTTTTAGAGAGCCAGCTTGTTGTAGCAACATCACTGGATGAGGCCTTCATATTTACTTTTGATGATGTTGTTATATTTGAATAAGCTGATGAATGTTCAGAAGACTCAGCACAGTATCAGGAGTGGTTTGACACTCAAAAAACCTTGTCACAAGTTGCAGATCAATTGCAAAAGGTTAGTGATGCTAGAGGAGTTTTATAGGATAACTTGGCTATGTTTCTTCTTATTTCTATTGAAGAGGTGGTTCGGTTGCTGAGTTACAAACATCACCTGAATACAGGTTGGAACAAGATGTTCAGGCTGCTGAGGATCAGACAGCGCATGGACAAAGGTTGGAACCTTTGATGGGATTGGAGGAATCCCGTACTAATATTACGGAAGAGACTGTTGTAGTATAGTCTACTGAAGCTAACGCTACTGAAGGTAAAGATAGTCAGCAGACTGTTGTTGATGATGATGAACAACTGTTGGACTATGACTTCAGTGATGAGGAATTGCAAGTTCCTGAGGAAGAACATGATGCTGGTGAACCTCAACAGTCACATGTACCACTTTTTGAAGAAGAACATATATTGGAACCTAAACCTGCCCAAGACCCTATCTTGGAAGTCATCTTTGAAGATGTGATTGAAGAAGGTCCTGACCCTGCTGGATGGAATAGGACAAGAGCCTTGGTTATTAGCACACACAGAGCAAATTACAATGTTGAAGAACCTGCTGATGATGTTGCTGGACATATGGGTGGAGGTATGGCTGGTTCGGTACCAGCATATGTTTTGGATGAGTTGAGGGCAGTCAGAGATGATATTACACAGTTAAGAACTCAACTCAATAAACAAGAGCAAAGATTTGAATATTTAATTAATATTGTTGAAAATAGAGGAAGAACTACAAAAACAGTTGCTTCCAACATTACATCCACTGAATATGCTCTTGCTGACCTAACTAAAGATGTGAGAGGTATAAAACAAGGCAATGCACACAGAGATAAATACTTGAATGAACAATTTGCCTCTCTGCACCAAAAGCTTGACAAGCTTCCTGAGTCACCCAACCCTGTTATGGCTCACCCTGCTGGAACACCTCAACCTGCTGCATTGGATCCTAAGGTTACTAAGAGGATCAATCTGCTGGAGCAAACAATGGAAGGAAGGATCACTGCAGTTGACACAAGAACAGAAATAATGGAAGGTCAACTTGCTAACTTAGTGATCACACAAGAGAGTGTTCATGCCTTACTATCCCGGTTTGTTGATGATGTCAATAAGGGGGAAGAGAGCCTTACAGTACATGCAAATAAGGCTGCAAGAATCTTTGCAAAGAAAAGGTGGGAGAGTGACATAAATGAATTTAGAAAACCTGCACCTGGGAGGATTCATTCGACATATGACCTCCTACAAGAATTTAGGAAGTTGTACAATGGAAGGAAGAAACCCTATGATGGCATGGGATTTCAGGAAGGACTCAATTCCTTCTTGGGACTGAAACTTTGGGAAATTAGGGTCAAAGCACTGAGAGCTTCTTATAGAGGTGGAAGAGTTGCAAGAGTAGGAAGTAAACAGTCAGCAAGGGAATCACTGGAAGAATTTAAACATTTTTACATGGGACAAGGCTTCAGTGTTCATAACATAAGATTAACTCTACCAGAAGCCTGGAAGTGGTGGAAAGAACTAAACCATTGGGTTGACTTTACACCAATTGAAAACCAATGGATGCTGGATGTTGTCAGGGAGATCCAGGAGTTCTATGAGAAAAGGGAAAGAGACAAAGAAAGAAACTAGATCAGCACACTTACATTATTTATTTCATTCTGCTGATCCTAGTTTGTAATATTTTGAACAAATCCGATTATAATGAGAAATGGCTATATTTGTTCTGTTTTAGTTTTTATCTTTTTGCTTTGCTGTAAGGAGGGTATTGGCATCATCACTAAAAAGAGGGAAATGGTTGGACTTGTTTTAATGATGAGTGCCAGACTAGTTGTTATAGAGCAAAGGCAAAAACATGTCTAGATCAAATGTATAGATTTATTAGAGTTTGATCTTTGTATAGGTTTGATCAAACAAGCATTGTAATTAGGTCAGCTGACTTTATCAGTAGAACTGTCTAGGTCAGTAAGGTAACTAGGTCAGTAGACTAGTTAGGGACATGCTGAAGACTGAAGGCTGAGGGTTCAAACTCAGTTATTGAATGCTAATGGATCAAACTTAGTATTTAAAGTCAAGGATATGGAATCACAATTTAGGGAAGTCTGTGATGACCTAAACTGATTACATATACCTTGTGTACAAGGTCTAAGTTCCATATGTTAAGTGGTGATTGGAACTTAGTTATGATCAAAATGGTGTACTTTAACTTCATAATAAAAAGTTAGATGAAAAATAGACAGCTGAACTATTTCATAAACACAACAGACTTAAAACAACTGACTGACATGAACATCAGCAGACCAATATACACAGGTATCTGCTGAGTATAAAACTCGATTTAATCAAAGGTTACATTGGAAGATTACAAGGATAAGGATGGATTACAAGCCTTGATATTGTCAACAAATCAATGGCCAAGATTAAAAAACGTTGGAAAGATTTAGAGGATTAACCAATGGACACAAGTTAAAGGGTGGACAGACTGGAAACTGTCAAAAAGCAAACTGACAGTGTCAGTACTATGCACAGAGACAGAAAGCAAGTCAAGATGGGAACAAATCTGAAAGGGCTATGTTTGAATTTCAGACATAAGTCACAGGATTCTCACCTATAAATACAAGACTCTTGATTCAGATACAAGTGATGAAAAAGCATTAATCTACTCCAAGCTATCAAGTTTCTTATCAAGAAAATCACCCTAGTGACTACTGAGCAGTCAGCAGGCTACTGAACTTGCTAAGTTTGTTAACACCAAAAAGTTTTAAGTGTTAAGTTTATCACCCTCCCCCCCTAAACTTAACCAAAGCTTTTTCAAGGGACGAAAACTTGTGCTATTGTTGTTCTTTTACTTCTTTGATTTCCTAGAACTGGAAGCAACACTGTCACCCGTATTCACCAAATCATCTTCTTCAACTTCATCTGCCCAAATTGCACTCTTCCCGGGGGATAAAACATCAAAAGAATTAATCACAGGAGGTGTGACCTTATCCACTAGCACATCTATCCCTTTTGGTTTGTCAATCACACTCTTACCCTTATCAGTAGATGTTGTAGTAGATTTTGCAGCAGCATCAGTAGACTTATTAACATCAACAGACATATTAACATCGCGGTCTCGCCGAGGAACATCGACGTACCGAGGAACATCGCGTGAGTATCGCGAGTGCTGATGAGGCAGGGGAGGAGCCGAGGAGAGGCAAGGGAATATGGGATAAAGTGGAGGGACGATTGGTTAGGAGAGGTTGTTTTTATGTTTGTTTGTTTGCTTAATTGTTGTTTCTATATGTATTGTTGTTTGTTGTTTCTATTATATACACTTTCTCTTGTCTGCAAACCAAAAATAATAATAATAATAATAATACTTGTTTTATGTATAAATATAAAATATGTGTTGTATGTCTAATTTTTTTTGGGCCTTTATCGGTACGAGTAAAAAAAATTATGCCACATTATATTAGGTTGGATCAGATTTGATTTACACGAATTTTTTATTCTTTTAACGAAAACATGTATTCTTGGGCCTCCCCGGCACCGTTGGGCCTAAGACCGCCGCCTCGTTTGCCTCACAGTTGGGCCGGCCCTGCCCGAGTCGTTCTTTAGTTTTTGCTTTCCGGCTTTACTCTGATTAAATTTTTACGAGACTTCTGTATATATTATTTTTATAATTTAAAAAGAAAATATTTGCGTTCCGGACGTTATTTCCAGATAAGCACTCGTTGTCCGGAAACGGGACGTCAAACACGTGTCGGACGTCACACGGCGCACGACGCCCATTTCGGGGCCTAAATTACAATTTTGGTCCTCTAACTAGACACGTTTTTCGATTTTGGTCATGGTTTTTCTCCGACGACAATTTTAATCACCCCTTTTCCCTATTTTTCCAATAAAGAGGATTTACAGGAACATGATCTGTTTGGAGATTATAAGGAGTTGTAAGTGTGGAGGATAGAATTTGATTCTATTTGAAAACCAGATGGAAACTTTGTTGTTGATCACTTTGCTTTGTTGTTTCTTTGTTTAATGAAGTTTTGCAAAGCATGCGTTGTGTAATTTGTTATATATTCTGAGATGACGAAATTTCATACTTTATTCTGAAATAGAATCCGACGTTCAAAATCTTTATAAATACCTGGGAACATTCACTTAAGAATTGCCATTGATGAAAATAAACACGCATAATCCAACAGAAACATCATTTAATAAGAAGCATATCGTAGCTCCATTAATACAAGAAAATGAAAGGAAAAAAAAAAAAAAAAAAAAAAAGGAAAATCGGTACACCATCAGTGTAAATGAGAGAGGAGTGAAAATCATGGAAGTAATCAGCGGGAAATGTGCAACCAATGTCAATATATTATTCCCAGGAAACAAAAAGAGGGGGGGAAAAAAAAAAAAGGGTACATAGGCAAGGAAACAAAGCTACAGCCCTGTTGAGCTTATATGCTTGAAGAGCAATATTAGAAGCTCAGAAACTAGCACAAGATATAACTATAAAAATAAAAGATGGAAACCTAGCTATTATTTTTCCACGCATGAGCGAAGAGCAGAACCCCGGTACGAACACGATGGAAAAGCTCTGCCTACAGGCCTTGCTCTATGAGATAATCTCCCAACTTCTCAACAACCAGATTGCATTGACCTGGAGTTACAGGTTCATTATAAATGCCAAACACCAAAGCTTGGCCTGTTTTCTTGATGGTTACGCCCCCAGGTCCCTGTCAAATTAACAGGAAAATCACACTAATTCTCATGAAAATATATTAGGTCTCTCTATAACCAATTAAGCTACCGTTAAACCTTGATAAATGAATAACCTCGTCGAATTAATAATTTTCTCCGGTCCCGACTTGGGTAAAAGGGGTTAAAATAATGTTCGATAAATGAATAACCTCGATAAACGAATATTTTTTTTCTGATCCTGAGGGTATTCATTCAGTTATCGAGTTTAACTGTACATATATATAAATGAAAATGTGTTTGCATAGGTACGGACACCTTTTTGCCACGAATGACAGCTCCAGGCTCTCCCTGGATCACCATGTACTTATCCCCACCAAGGTGCAAGCCTGTTGGAGCTAGATGGCCTGGTTCGTCGAAATCTGTCATGATTCCTTTTATCTCCTCTGCTTTAAACTGCATCGATCACCAATAAAAAAAATAGGAATTCTAATTACAAATATCCAAACATTCTAGTGATCCATGAAAATCTCCACAGACACGCACACAAAATATATACTACCTCCGTCATAAAATGTAAGTCCATTTGGAGGTTTTCACACATATTAAGAGTGTTTGTTAAATTTGTTATTTGTAATTAATTTTGATAAAAAAAACTCTATAATGACATTTGACTTTTATTAATTCAAATTAAAGTAGTGAAATAATAAATGAAGGGTAAAAAGAGAAGAATGTAATAAATGTTTCCTTATATATCTAAATGAATCAACATTATGGAACAAAACCAAAAACCTAAATAAAATTATATTTTGGGATGGAATGATATTTAATTGCATTGAATCAATATGTGAGTTTTTAATCTTAAAAAAAATTAACCGCACAACGAATTAATGGTACATACAATCAAACCGATCATAAAATATATCTAATTAGGGTTGTGATCTACAATTTTGCAAAGAGAAGAAGATTTCAAAAAATCAGCATGCAATACATATATATATATAGAAATATATGAACCTGAGGAAAGGAGGAGCTCTGAGCCCAAACAGAACCGTCATGGCCGATGATGGCAGCCGCGGTGAGAGTGTTGCCGGTGCCTTCAATGTCACACATGAGATGGTCATCTACGTAAGTTTGCCACGACATCTTCAATTCTTACACCCCGGAAAATTGAACTGTTTTGTGCACTCTGATGAATATGTATATAATATATGAAGAATGGATTATATATTTGTTTGTTTTTAGAAAGAAATTTTCAGGGGGTATTTAATAATGATGGATGAGATTGAGAGAAATATGGGGAGTGAGGACATGCATGATTGTCTCATGGCCTTGAGTGTGGAACTACTCATTGCCATTCATGTTTTGACCTTTATTTTAGGACCGAAATGTTTGCGCCAAATCAGTTTCCTTTTTCCTCACATCTTTGTTTGCATGTAATACTCATTTTATTATTTTTATTTTTATTTAATTTTTTTTTTAATTATCAATTACTATTTCGGCCCTTTATATATATATATATATATATATATATATATATATATATATATATATATATATATATATATATATATATTGGAGCAATTGTCCAAAAAGACACATATAGACTTAATTAGACAAATAGGACATTAAGAAATTTTATTTGATTATAAGAACTAAAATTAATACATAAACCAAACTACCCTCATCGTTAAAAAATAAAATAAAAAACTGCGGTGAATTAATATAAAAAAGAAGAGCAAAGCGGCCGAAAAGCCAAATTGTTGTTGTTTTGTTTAATTTATTTTTCTTAAGGACGCTAGAAAAAGGTTTTTTTGTTTTTTTTTTTTGCATGCTAAAAAAGTTTTTTTTTTAATTTATTTTTTCTAGATGCTAAAAAAAGGTTTTCTTTTACTTTGTTTTTGCATGCTAATGAAGTTTTGTTTTGTTTTGTTTTTTTCTTTCTTTTTTTTCCCTGGTGACCGCCGTGATACAGTGACCAGTGACCACCGCGATGCATTGATCATCCCGATTCATTGACCACCGCGATACAGTGACCACCCCGATGTAGTAACCACCACAATGCAGAGACATCGCGATGAAGTGACACCACGATGCGGAGACACAGTGATGAAGTTATCCGCGATGCAGAGACACCGCGATGCGCTGACAACCGCGATGAAGTGACACCGTGATGCAGAGACACCGCGATGAAGTGACCACCGCGATGCACTGACAACCACGATGTAGTGACCACCCCTGATGCATTGACCACAACGATGTAAGGACCACCGCAATGCAGTGACCATCACGATTCAGTGATATGTGAAGATGATGTGACATGTGACAATGTCGAGACACCGCGATTACGAGACACCGTGATGAAGTGACACCGCAATGCAGAGACATCGCGATGTTATGACATTTGACGATGCAGTGGTCACCCCGATCCATTGACCACCGCGATGCAGTGGTCACGTAGATGTAAAGACACCGCGATGTAATGATGACCACCCCCGATGCAGAGTCATCGCGATGAAGTGACATTGCAATGCAGTGACCATCCCCCGATGCAGTGACCACCCCCGATACAGAGACACCACGATGCAGTGACCACCCCCGATGCAGAGACACCGCGATGCAGAGACACCTCGATAAAGTGACACCACGATGCACTAACAACCACGATGCAGTGACACCGCGAAGCATTGACCACCCCCGATGCATTGACGCCGCGATGCATTCACCATCGCGATGCAGTGACCACCCCAATGCATTGACCATCGCGATTCATTGACCACCGCGATGGATTGACCACCCCGGATGCATTGACACCGCGATGCAGTGACCACCCCAATGCATTCACCACCGTGATTCATTGACCTCTACGATGCAGTGACCACCCTGATGCAGTCACCACCTCTGATGTAGTGACCATTGCGATGCAATGACCACCGCGATGCATTGACCACCGCGATGCAGTGACCATCGGGATACATTGACATTTGATGATGCGACACCGCAATGACATTTGATATTTTTCCAACTTAATTTCAGAAAATCAATTTTTTACTTTATAAATTTGACTTAAAACAGCAATAAAACTCCGATCAACATAATTATTTACCTTAATTCATATTATTTCGTCATCTTTATTATGATATCTCATTTTATGAAGTGACACTTTACGCAATGGCACCCAATGACAACAATATTTCATGAAGTGACTTAATGACAACCGCATTTTATGAAGTGACACCCTATGCAGTGACACCCAACGAAACCAGCATTTTATGAAGTGGCACCTTACGACACCCAATGACACTAACACCGTATGCAGTGATACCTAATGACAACAACATTTTATGCAGTGACATCAGCATTCACATATACAATAACACCCAATACTTTTTGAAGGCCCGAACATATAAATATTGAGTGTGACAAGACCTTCATTTTTCTGTTCATACTTCAAAGAACAACAACAAACAATTACTAATTCAATGAACATAATTACGTTGACAATGTCAATGAAGTATCCTCAATTTATAACTATTAGGTTTGCGCTGTTATAATCTACTTAATTAAACATGTATGAATAACTAATAAAGTAGTATATACTATGGGATAAGATAACATTTGGTTGTGATCGATTACTTCTTCACTAAGAGATAAGACCTTCTTCTGAAGGCTTTGGATAAGTTGCTTGGCCTGCATCGATTCCGAGCACGGCTTTTCGATAAGTTCCTCTACCAAGGATTTAATCCAAAGAAATTCTTCCTGATTTGCCAAACCATGGATTGGTCCAGCCAAAGCATTTAACGTAGAAGAAAAACTCTTAATCATGGATTGGTCCAGCCCAAACCTCAAAAAAGAAAATCCTTAAAGAAGCTAGAACAGCAAGAAAAGCTTAAAAGACTTCAATAGCTTCATGTCTTGAAATACTTTGAAGGGATTATAATCGAATGACTAATGACAAATCTTTAGGCAAAATCAATGTAGTGGAGATTAGTGATGAGAATTGATTCATTAGCATCTTCTTCTTTTTTGTGTCTAAGCAATCAATATCTTCATTTGTTTACTTTAAGCTCAGCCTTATCTGTAAAAAATAGTCAACCCCCCACCCCCTCCCCCACCAACACTAGTTAATCCAGCTGTCAAAACTTTTGAGAAAATCTTGCAAATTTATGATGATTCTACAATTTCAGATGCTGTTGTTACGGACTTGAAAATGAAAGAGAAATCAATATGAAGAGCAAACCATCCGAGGGATCGATGAAAACGTGCAACTTCTTTACTATGACTGGAGTAAGTTGTTGAATCAATCACTTAGAGGAGAATATGGTACATTAAAAGCTCCTCATTTGGAGAACTGCAAAATACGACACGAACTTAATATCCGTCTTGATACTCGAGTTCAGAATGAAAGAATTCCACCATGGACGATTTGGGAAGGAATGCCAAAAATCTAGCAGAAGAACAAAGTGGCTATTTTCATGTAATCTACTGAAAGGGACAAAATTAAAATTCAGATCAGAATCATACCATTCTAATATCAAACATAAGAACCCCATGAATGAAATCGTTGTTCTTGAGCAAGATCTATGAGACAATTTTTAATCGGGGGTGTCTGTAGCCATCCGATTAATAAAAAAAGCATCGGCAGTAGTCCTCTTAGCCCGGCGGCCAGAATCCGCCATTGAAGCTCCACGAAATTGTCGAACCTGAGTCTTATATCTTTTGTTTTCGTTTTTATTTTTGTTTAGTGATGGATAGGGTTAATTTTGTCCAAGATGTGTTATTGTGTTCTTATAAATAATTATCTTTTTAAGTGTCTTAAGTGTCTAATTAAATCTACAAATCAGTCCTTATAAACAAATACCTTTTTTTTTAGAAACCTCTAGTAAGTTATGTGTAATAATATTTCAGAAAAAAATAAACACAATTAAAATATACAACACATAGTATCATCAATTCTAATAGAACTGACATCCATTAATAAATCCATATAATAATGATCAATGATGTAAATTGTGTTGTGTACTATATTTTATATATGTTGCCGTAGTTGGAGATATAAAAGCCCTCAACTCCTTGTAAAGGTATTATTGTCTTTTTAGAATTAGTTTTTCTTTATCTTTTTAGTTTTTTTTTCATCCAAGTTTTTGAAAAACCGATATAAGTTCTGAAAAGTCTATAAAAAGCTCCGATGAGCCCTAAACTTCATCAGAGTCGTGTTTTCGGAGTTTTGGGGGGAGTTGGCTCTTTAATCCAAGCACCACCAACAATAAAACGGCTTGACTGTGTCTCAGACGTGCCGAGATAGCCCAGGACGTGCCCGGGTTTTCCATCTCGATGAATAGAGCACGGCACTCGGTTAAGCGGCCCAATTCATGTCTAGGACACTCTCTCGACACCCCAGAACACCCAGCTCTCTGAACCGAGCACTGTGGTCGGTTAAGCGACCCAGATTTGCTTTCTAGCCTCAATTTTAATCGTTCTAGTTTGGGTCTACAGATGATAGACTCAGTTTCGAGGAAGATCTTGATTCGGGACGAGTTTCGAATCTCGTCTCATCCCAATAAGGTAATTATCGTAGCCTTCAGGTTTAATTCAAAGTTTCAATTTCATTTATAGTTCAAAATCATAGGATTCATGTTAGGTTTTCAGGTGTTCGTAGGTTCACGAGGTTCCGAAGGTTAATCGTTGTTCATTGTTTCGTTCGACGCATCTAAAAGGTAAGAAATGCTTCTTATCTGAAGGTTTTGTTTATACTTTAAAGATTATCTTATAAGTTGATTTGATTACTGTTTCATGTCAAACTGCACGAATGAAACATTATTACATGTTGTCGGGTATTTACCAAACTGCATTTTCAGAACGTTATTTTATTTCTAGTTATTTTTCTGTAAACTGTTACGTGCTTTTGGATACAAATAATAGGGATAAGATGATAGTTCAGTATTGTTATGGTCTTTGTATGTTCCCATAGGTTAGACATGATTTATGTTCTTTATTTTCTTCTACGTGTTTATGGTTTGTGACCTTGCAACGTATAGTACGGAGTACCATGGGTTTTAATTCTTATGTCAGAGGTATGACTAACTATGCTCATCCATGTCATTCTCGAGGCAGCGGTCCCAAACTACCGTGAGTCCCTAAGTCCCACGATTGGAGGTGTGTTAGTCATACAGTGGAACAACTTCAGTAAAGCGGCAATCACGCCTGTGAAAGACTGATTTTTCAGATTGTGAAGCGCATGGTCTTTGTATGTTCCCATTGGTTGGACATGATTTTATGTGCTTTATGTGCTCCTACGTGTTTATGGTTTGTGACCTTGAAACGTAAAGTATGACTTTTAACTCTTATGTCAAAGGTATGACTAACTATGCTCATCCATGTCATTCTCGAGGCAGTGATCCGCATGTAAGCCACCAATACTCATGAAATACTAGCAAGAGTACTAGGTCAATCGTAGCATAGAAAAGGCAAGTCACGGTCGATCCCACAGAGACAAAGCAACATGATTATAATCTTTAAACCTAATCAAGAAGACAAATAGCGGTCCCTAGACCAACATAAGAACAATAAAGTAATTGGTGTATCCCTCCTCACCGATCTCCTAATTTGGTGTGATTAATCCTTGTGTCTACTTTTCCTCATAATTTCTTAGTATAACCAGGACGTGTTGTAATTCAGTTTTAAGCTACGAGTGCAATCTCCTAATCTTATCTACTTCCATTGAATGGATAGTAGACGTCTATTGGTCCATTGAAAAGGCTTTGGTTAAGTTTAGAGGGGGTGAATAAAATTAACACTCAAAACTTTTGGAGTTAACAACAAATTCAGCAACTTCCGCATTCTGCTGATCACTTAGTAGTCTGCTGACTATTGAATTTACTAAACTTATTGCAGCGGAATATATTTAAATTAAGCCTTATTACTTCTTGTTAAAATATGATACCAAGTATTAGATACTCAATAGTGTATATGTGTGATTCAGTTGCTAGTTCAGTAGATTGATGTGCTAAATGTACTAAGTGCAGAATGTAAATGCAGAAAGTAAGTAGGCAATTTTTATAGTGGTTCCAGGTGGGGGTAATCCTGTCAGACCACTCTTCTCCTATGATGTTGGAGGTAATTCACTAAAGATCTTTGAGGTAGCAGTTACAAAAATCCCTAAGTTGTTTTTCGTTCACCAATAACTATGGCTTCACAAACTAAACACTTGGAATAGGTAGGATTGCTGCTCCAGATTCTTCCACTGGTCCTTGAAGGGTAGGATTGCCTCTTCACCAGCTCCACCACAAACAACAGTCCTTGACTCCCCAAAGATGCTTCACTTTCTTCGGTAGATTTCTTAAAAATGAAAGTTTGAATCAAGTAAGTGATTAAGTCTTCAGCAGCTTGATCAGGATGATATGATCAGCAGCTTGAATTCTTCAAGTGTGTAAACTTGATGTAGCTTGATAACATATTACACTTGAAGAAGTTTTCTGGATCGGTAGGTTTAAGTCCGGAGGATCAGCAGGGTGATTTCTTGATAAGAATCTGAAGCTCAAGATTATCTGTTGTTTTTCTCTCAAAAATCATCATCAGTTTATGTAACAAGGGTCTTTTATTTATAGGTGAGACTCCTTGTGATTTATGTTTGAAATTCAAACATAGGCGTTTCAAATTTGTCCCCATCTTGACTTGCTTTCTGTCTCTGTACATAGTAACTGTCAGTTTACTTTTTGACAGTTTTCAAACTGTCCACCCTTTGACTTATATCCATTGGATAAACCTCTATTTCTTTCCAACGTCCCTTTAATCTTGGCCATTGATTTGTTGATAAGATCAAGAGTTGTTATCTGTCCTTTTCTTTGTAATCTTCCAAACTAGCCTTTGATTAAATCGAAATATGTATTCAGCAGGCTCCTGTGAGTGTAAGTCTATTGAAGTACATTTTAGTCAGCTGATCCAAAGTTGCTGTGTTTATAAAAACACTGCAACTGACTTCTCTTATATCTAACTTTTTTTATGAAGTTAGATTACACCATTTTGAATATAACTATGTTCCAATCACCACTTAACTTGTGGAACTTAGACCTTGTACACAAGGTATATGCAACCAGTTTAGGTCATCACAGACTTCCCTAAATTCTGATTTCATATCCTTGACTTTAAATACTAAGTTTGATCCCTTAGCCTTCAATAACTAAGTTTGAACCCTTAGCCTTCAGTCTTCAGTAGGTTCCTAAACTAGTCAATTGACTCAGGTACCCTACTGACCTAGACAGGTCTGCTGATGAAAGTCAGCTGACCTTTTATAGTGCTTGTTTGATCAAACTTATACAAAGATCAAACTCTAATAATCCTATACATTTGATCTAGACATCTTTTTGCCTTTGCTCTATAACAGCTAGTCTGGCACTTATCACTAAAACATAAAATAAGTCCAACAATTTTCCCCTTTTTGGTGATGATGCCAATACCCTCCTTACAGCAAAGCAAAAAAAGTAAAAACAAAATAGAACAAACTTAGTCATTTCTAATTATAATAAGTTGTTCAACAAATATTACAATCTAGATTCGGCAAAAATAAAAAGCAAGTGTAAGTATGCTGAACTAGTTTCTTCTTTCCCTTTCCTGCCTTTATTTCTCCTGCTGCTCATGATATTCCCTTATTTCCCTAACCATATCTCTCATCCATTGATTCTCAATAAGGGAAAAATCAATATGGGTATTCACTTCCTTCCACCATTTCCATGCCTCAGGTAGAGTAGGGTTGATCTGAAGTACTCTTAAACCTAAACGCATGAATAATTCTATGAACTCATACAGTGAATCTTTAGCTGATGTAGTAGGTAGACTCCTTCCACCTCTACCTCCTCTTCCACCTCTGTGTGAAGATCTTAAAGCTTTCACTCTAGCTTCCTAAAACTTAAGCCCTAAAAATGAATTTAGCCCCTCATGGAAGCCCTTGTCATGGTAAGGTCTTCTCTTGTTGTAGTAAAGCTTCTTGTATTCTTTGAAAAGATCATCAGTTAGTGGAAGTCTGCCAGGTGCAGGTTCGCTAAATGCATTGGTGTCAGCTTCCCATCTCTTTTGGGCAAAGATTCTAGCAACCGCTTTTGCTACTGCTGTTTGGCTCTCTTCCCCCTTATTGACATCATCAACAAAACGGGATAGCAGGCAATGAACATTCTCTTGTGTGATCCCCAAATTGTTCAGTTGACCCTCCATTATCTCTGTTCTAGTGTCAACTGCAATGATCCTTCCTTGCAATGTCTGATCCAGTAGATTGATCCTCTCAGTAAGCTTAGGATCCAATCCAGCAGGGTGAAATGTTCCAGCAGGCTTGGGTGCCTCAGCAAGTATATCTAGTTTTTGGTGAATGGATGTAATCTGATCTTAGAGGAATTTATCCTTCAGTGTATTGCCTTGTTTTATTTCCTTTACATCCAGGGCAAGATCAGCAAGAGCATACTGTGTGGAGGTAATATTGGAGGCAACTGCTACAGTGGTTCTCCCTCTATTTTCCACTAGATTCAGCAAATCTTCAAAATTTTGCTCTTGTCTGTCAAGTTGAGTTCTTAACCTTGTAATGTCACTTCTGACAGCCCTAAACTCATCCATCACCTGTACTGGTACCCCACCAGCCATTCCTCCAGCCATGTGTCCAGCAGATTCATCAGTAGGTTCTTCCACATTGTATTGTGCCTTTTGTCTGCTGACAACCATAGCCCAGCTCATATCCCTTCCAACAGGGTTAGGTCCTTGGAATTCCTCCAGAATTGGATATAAGGTAGGTTTTTCCAAGATTGGTACAAATGCCTGTTGTGGTTCTTCATCAATAAGCTCTTCCTCAGGCATTTGAAATTCCTCATCACTGAAGTCATAGTCCAGCAGCTGTTCATCCTCATCAATAACAACAGTCTGCTGACCATCCTTCCCTTCAGTGACCTTTCCTCCAGCAGGCTCTACTACAACAGCATGTTCTATAACAACAGCAGGGGTTTCCTCCAAACCCGTTGGGAGTTCCAACCTTTGTCCAGGTGTTGTTTGGTCCTCAGCAACCTGTACCACCAGTTTCGACCTTTGTTCAGGTGTTGTTTGAACCTCAGCAGCGTGAACCTCCTGTCCAATCACTGTCTATTCCTCAGTGATTTAGACACTTTCTTCTACACAAGTGAGAGGAAAAGTTGCCTTGTTTTCCTCCAGAATTCCTCCAGCATCAGCAATCTTCTGTAGATCCTCAGTTGATTTAGAAATAGTGCCCTGAGTGTCAATCCAATCTAGATATTGAACTGAATCTTTAGAACTAACATCAGGCTCACTATAATCAATAACATTTCCTTCATCCAAGTCTACGGTTGTCGGCCTTCGGCGGACTCACCACCGACGTTGATTGATCTGCTGCACCATCAGTGGATCTTTGACCAGTGGCTTCATCAGTTGTCCCTTTTGCCACTCCACTGGTCTCCCCAGGGAACATGGGGGGGGGGGGGGGTCACCATCAGAGTCAGATGATGAAGAGTCATCACTGTCAGGTGTGTATTTTGGATCTTTGAACATTAACTTGGCACTCTTCTTCCCTTCATCCAACAAATCCATCAGCCTAGTCTGCAGCAATGTTGTATCTACCAATTCCAATAGGCTGTTCACACCCAGCTGATCAAATGCCCATTCTTCAAATCCACTCATTGGATCAGCAGCTGGTTTATGTTCCTTGTAGAATCCAAACTTCCATTGAAAATATCTTTGCACCCTTTTGAAGTTAGGATCTACTTTATCCTTCTTAGATTTCTGCTCCCTCCTTTCATATGGCATTGAGGGCTTCTTTGGAGCAGATTGCTCAACTTTTTGTCCCCCAAATGTTTCAACAAGATGAGTAAAAGTATCTATTGCTGATATAAACAGGTCAGTAGGTTCTTCAGAGTGTAAATTTGTACCTACCACCTCCATCTGTTCCACACTTGGTTCCTCCTAACTTACATGCTCATCAGCAGGGTCAGCAACAGATTGCTCTTCCCTCTGAGCTATTGCAGAATTTGCAGGGTCTTGTATAGTTGTAACAACTTCCACAGCAGGTGCAGACTCAGTAGTCTGTTGTGGTTCTTCAGTAGGCTCAGTAGGATGCTCAACAACAACCTCTCCAGTTTCAGTAGGCAAAATGATTTTTAGAGGTTCAGCTTCAATAGCCTCTTGCTCTACTTCTTCCCTTTGTTCTTCAAGGACCCTCAGTTCCTTGCCTTTGCCATGTTTCTTTTTCTTGGAAATTTCTTTCATCCTCTTGGAAAGTTGCTCTGATTCAACTTCAGCAGCTTTCCATTTTCTAGTAATTTCAGCAAGTTCAGTAACTTCAACTGCAACTGGACCCTCAATAGACTCAGCAGTCTTTGCTATCTGCTTCCTTGTCTTCCTAGGCTGTAACATCTCTGTGATCTTTCTGGTGTCAGCAGCCTTCCTCTTCTCAGTAACTTCTTGGGTGCAGCAGGTTTAACAACTTGTTTGACCTGCTCACCATCAGCACCATCATCTCCATCACTGTCACTTTCTGTGGCTTCAGCATCCACATCTTCATCATCATCCAAACCAGGGATGAGATAGCCAATCTCCTTCTTGTATATGGACATGTTTATCTTCTCTGGTGCAACATCTACAATCCTCAAGTGATTCAGCCGGGCCTGTATCATCAAACCCAAAGGTAAGGCCTTGGACTTCCTTGTCCCTTCTCTTTCCTCAGTTATCACTTTCTTCATATAATGGACAAAGAATCCAGCCCAATCAAACTTCATGCTTTTGTAGATGATGATCAGTAGATCAATCTTGGGTCCAGACAATGTGTCAAGGCTTCCACTCAATCCCAAGATGTTCTTTGCTATAATCTTGCTCAGCAGATTGTATTCCATCCCAATGTGTTTCACATTGATTCCCAGAGATGATTTGACAGCATCATCTGTCTTTATTCTATCAACAAAATCCAACCTTGATAGCCTCATTTCCTCAGGATTAGTTAGAGCATTGTTTCTAGGTCCAAAACCAAAAACTTCCCTCAGCAGGTTTGAGGAAACTTCAATCTCCTGGCAATTCACTGTTGTAGTAAATGCCTCTCTACCTTCTCTTATCACAATGTTCCTTCAGAAACTGACAACATTTGTGTAAGATATTCTTTCCAATCTGATATTTAGAACATCTTCCATTCCTTCAAATCTTCTTATTCTACGACCAATATTGATTGCTAATTCAGTTTTGTTGGCATCAACAACAAAGCCTTTGACACTTTGGCTTGTTCCGATATGAACATCATCCTTATCGGCCATTTTTTATGAATAAGATGAAGAAGATAGCCTTTGAATCTGTGTTCACACGGTATGTGTGCAGAGAAAAATCAATCTGAGTTTTGTAATGATCCTCTGTGTATAGGTCTGTATATATAGAGAGAGTAGTGGGTAGAAACTGTCAGATAGTGCACTGTAGCATTAACCACGATTAAATTTTAGTTAATGAGATCTTGACACGTGGCCCATAACTTAACCATAAAGAGTTGTAACCGTCAGATCGTGTAACTGCGGTTATAAGGATAGAATAAATATCCCGGTCTTTTGCTTTTTGACTTTTTAAAGTTTGACTGTGTAACGTATGTACCAGTAGCCTTGTCATCAGTAGACTTGGCTCAGCAGTCTGCTGACAAAGATGTCTCAACGTACCACCGACGAGTTACTCTACTGATCTTCAATTTCTCTTGTTTTTTCCAATTGATAATACCAGATGAGGTTTAATACCAATGACTGATCTGTCATGTGAGCTCACCCAACATGACAAAGACCAATCCCCTTGGCAACTTCATTTGCTCAATTGTTCAAACATAAATGATTACACGGAATTTTTGATACCAATGACTAATCTGCTAAGTGAGCTCACCCAACATAGCAAAGACTAATCCCCTTGGTAAATTCCAGTACCTTGCTAATCATAGGTGTATCAGTCAACTTTTATAAATCCAAGTTCAGTCCTTAACTTTGCAAATCTTTCACTATCCAATGGTTTTTTTGAATATATCAGCAAGTTGATCTTCAGTAGGGATGTAAAGAACCACCACATCTTTCTTTTCAACATGGTCTCTTATAAAGTGATATCTCACATCAATATGCTTGGTTCTAGAGTGCGAAACATGATTTTCCGTGATTGCAATTGCACTTGTGTTGTCACACATTATGGGAATTTCTCTTTCTTCAATTCCATAATCCCTTAATTGTTGTCTTAAACAAAGTATTTGTGCACAACAGCTTCCAGCAGCAATATATTTAGCTTCAACAGTGGAAGTTGATATAGAATTCTATTTCTTGCTAAACCAGGAAACTAGTATATTTCCCATCAACTGACAAGTTCCTGTGGTGCTTTTTCTATCAATTTTGCATCCTGTATAGTCAGAATCTGAGTAGGATATAACTTTGAAGCTTCCATCTTTTGAATACCAAATTCCTACATCCAAAGTCTCTTTTAGATACTTGAGAACTCTTTTGACTACAGCTAAATGACTTTCCTTAGGTTTTGATTGAAATCTTGCACAAACACCTACAACAAAGGATATATCATGTCTGCTGGCGGTAAGGTACTGCAGACTGCCTATCATCCTTCTGTATAAAGTCTGATCAACATCTTTGCCTTCTTTGTCTTCATCCAATCTAATGTTTGTACTCATAGGAGTTGATACCTTGGTGCTATTTTCCATACCAAACTTCTTCAGTAGCTCCTTGGTATACTTGGTTTGATGAATGAAGATTCCATCTTTCATTTGTTTGACTTGTAATCCCAAGAAATAATTCATTTCTCCCATCATACTCATTTGGAATTTACTTTTCATCAGATTAGCAAACTTTTCACATAGTAATTCATTTTAAGAACCAAAAATTATATCATCAACATAAATCTGTACTAGCAGGGTGTTGTCTACTTCATTGATTCTGAAAAGAGTCTTGTCAATGGTATCTTTGGTAAAACCATTTTCCACCAAGAATTGAGATAGGGTCTCATACCATGCTCTTGGTGCTTGTTTCAATCCATAAAGTACTTTGTTGAGTCTGTGCACTTTATCTTCCTCATCTTTAACTTCAAAACAAGGAGGTTGCTGAACATATACCTCTTCTTCCAGAATGCCATTCAAGAATGTACTCTTGACATCCATCTAGTATACCTTGAAGTTTTTATAGGCATCATATGCTAAGAATAATCTTATAGCTTCCAATCTGGCAACAAGTGCATATGTTTCATCAAAATCTATTCCTTCTACTTGAGAGTAGCCTTTTGCAACTAGTCTGGCCTTATTCCTTACAATGGTACCAGATTCATCCAATTTGTTTCTGTAAACCCATTTTGTACCAATTATGTTTGCATGTTTAGGCCTTTCCACTGGTGTCCAAACTTGATTTCTTTCAAATTCATTCAGTTCTTATTGCATGGCAATTATCCAATCTGGATCTGATATTGCTTCTTCAACAACTTTATGTTCCATTTGAGATAGAAAACATGTAAACATTGCTTCTAATTGCCTTTGGGTCCTTACACATTGCTGTATATGGCCAATAACTTGCTCGGCATGGTGATCTCTTAACCATTGTGGATTCTGGTTAGATTGATTCTCATGAACATCATCTTCAGTAGGGTCTGCTGTGGCTTCTTCAGCAGGGGGTTCAGAAGATCCTTGAACTGCCTTAGTTGTTGCATCAGTAGTGTTAACAGCAGGGGGTTCAGTAGGGGCAGAGTCAGAAACCTTTAAGTCATTTATTCTTTCCAAAACATCAACACATTCTGGATCAGTGACTTGTTGATCCTCAGCAGGTTCTGAATCTTCATCTTCCATTCCAGTGAACTTAGGTTCATCAAATACAACATGTATTGTTTCTTCATGTTTCAATGTCCTTTTGTTCAGTACCCTGAATGCCTTGATGACAGAAGAGTATCCCAAGAAAATTTCTTCATCTGATTTTGGTTGCAATGTCTTCAATTGCTCCTTATGATTTAAAATAAAACATTTACTTCCAAATGGATGGAAATAGATATATTAGGTATTCTTCCATTCCAAATCTCATAAGGTGTCTTCAGCAGCTTCTTGTTCACTGAGGTTCTGTTTTGTGTATAGCATGTTGTGTTCACTGCTTCAGCCCAATACCTTTCAGGTAACAATGCATCACAAATCATAGTTCTTCCTGCTTCTTTTAGAGTCCTGTTTCTTCTTTCAGCAACCCCATTTTTCTGAGGTGTACCAGCAGCAGCTAGTTGATGTAGTACACCATTCTGCTCACAATATTCTCTTATAACTTTATTGAGAAATTCAGTACCCTTGTCTGATCTAATCTTCACTACTGTCAAACTTTTCTCATTTTGCAATCTCTTCAAAAGTTCAAGCATCTTTTGAAGTGTTTCACTTTTCTTGTTCATTAATACTACCCAAGTGTATCTTGAATAATCATCCACAACTACCAGAGTGTACTTCTTTCCTGTCAAACTCGTTGGTGTTACTGGTCCAAATAGATCCATGTGCATCAGCTCCAAAACTCTTTTTGTTGATTGCTTAGTCTTTGATTTGAAGCTAGATTTTGTCTGTTTACCTTGCTGACAAGCATCACATATAGCATCCTTTTTGAATGTGATCTCAGGTAAACCAATCACTAGTTTCTTCTTCACCAACTAATTGATATCATCAAAGTTTAGATGATTTAACTTCTTATGCCATAGCCAATTAAGTTCTGACTTGGTATGCACAATCAGGCATGTTTTTGGAACAGCAGTAGACCAATCCACAGCATACATGTTTTGTTGTCTTCTTCCAGCCAACACAACTTGATCACCTCTTTCACTAATGACAATGCATGTGCCTTTGTCAAAAGTAACCTTGTAACCCATGTCACAGAACCGTCCAGTGCTCAGTAGGTTGTAGTCTAGTCCTTCCACAAATGCAACATTTCTGATTGTTAATCCTTTTCTCAGAAGTGTGCCATATCCTCTTGTGTATCTAGGTGTTTTCTTGTTGCCAAAGTTCACTCTTGGACCATCATTTGCCACATAGTTTGACAAACAGTGCTTATTCTTTGTCATATGTCTAGAACATCCACTGTTAAAGTATCAGACACCCTACAAAACAAAGTTAATGTATTTTATGTACCCAAAACTGTTTGGGTCCATAGTGGTCAGTGGTAAGCATGACCCTTGGAAAATTTCCATAAGGTCTTCTCTGAAAAGTGTCATACTTTTATTCATACATGTATTCTACACATCCATATGGTCTAAATTTTGATTGTGTAGGACTCACATATGCTTTCGGCATTTTGGTGTGTAATGTTGTTTAAAGTGATTTTTGTTGTTAGAAGCACTTGCATAACCATAGGTTTGCTGTCTTTTAGGAACAGCCCTGTAATATGGAGTCTGCTGAGGTCTTGTATAAGTCCTCTGATGAGTCCTCTGCTGAGGTTTTACCCTAGCAGTTTGATAATACCTGTTGTTTCTAGCAGTAGGGGCAGGAATATTCCAATCATCATCAGTATGGAGCAGTCTACCTTTCCCCCTGAGATTAGTATCCTTAGTATGATTGACATTTTTAGATTTAGGATTCTTATCCTTGGAATATTTCCGATTTTTCCCTTTATGTGGTCCAGCAGACTTGGTAGCAGGTCTGCTATCAGGAGGTTTAGAAGGCACAGCAATCCTATTCTTAGATTTATTCTTTTTGTTAGGTGTTGATATCCTTTTTGACTTCTGATTTTGCCTCTTTGAAGCATTCTCGAGTAGGCTTTACTGCTTCAGCAACCCTTTTTGGAGTTGGATCTTGTGCAGTTACAAACTTAGGACCAATTCTGGTACTAGGTTTAGTAACCTTACTAGATCCACTCTTATTGGATTGTTGAGTTCCAAATCCAAGGCATGTTCTATCACCATAAGGCTTTCCAGATTTGAATGCAGTGGAGGAACAAGATTGTTCAGCAGATTCAGCAGCTACTGTATGTTCAGCAAGCTTGTGTTGATTCTGTCCAAACACCTTTTCCTTACCCTTGAGAATTGTTAATTTAGCTTTTAATCTATCAACTTCTGTTTGAAGAGCTTCTTTTTCAGCCTTCACAATTTCATAACCAGATTGTATTATCCTCAGTTGATTAAGGATGGCATCCAAAGTTTCTTCATTGTCAGAATTTTTAGGATTTGAACCATAAGTTGATTCACAATCACTTTCAGCAGGAGTGTTTATAGATACAGAATTGTATACCTCCTCTGTTTCATCCATGTTTGCCATTAAATCATAATCATCCATGTCAGCAACAAGTGCAGTATCATCAGATTCGTTTCCTTTTTCTGATTCAACTTCATATCCTGATTCATCTTCAGCAACCATAGCTTTCTTGCCAAATATTCTTTGTTGACTTTTGCTCTTTAGTAGGTTTGGACAATCAGGTCTGAAATGTCCAGGCTTTTTGCAATTGAAGCAAAGATAATCATGTTCCTTCTTCTATTTTAGTTCAGGAAAGTCAGGTTTGAAGTGTCCTGGTTTCTTGCATTGATAGCACAAGTAATCATTGTCTTTCTTGGATTCTTCCTTCTTCTTCTCACTAAACTTCTTTGTGAAATTTCTTGGAGAACCCCTTCCATTTTTCATCATTCTGATTTTCTTGCTCAGTAGAGCAATTTGTTCTTGCATTTCATCAATAGGTCATCTTGAGCTCCTGATGTTTCTTCTTGATTCATAGCAGCCAAAGCAGTGGTCTTTGGTTCTTCCTTTTCAGTCTCTTAGGTACAAGTTTCTTACTGAATTCATAGGCCTTAAGATCTGAAAACAATTTGAAGGTGTCCTCCTCATGTAGACTTCTCATTTCTTCTATGGCAGTCACCTTCATTTCCCAAACTTCTTTTGCAGGTAATGCTTCCAAGATTTTTGAATTGGTTTCTTCTTTTGAGTATTTTACACTCGGTAGAGTGAGTTCATCCATGATTGCATTGAATCTTGACTCCATTTGTTCAATAGTTTCATTTGGTTTCATTTTGAACTCCTGGAACTTCTTCTTTGCCACACTATCTTGTTCTTCTTGATAGCATCAGTGCCTTCATAGATTAATTGCAACTTATCCCAAAGTTCTTTTGCAGTCTTGCAATCTTTCACCTTCATGTAAATATTGCTATCCAAGGTTCTATATATGATATCAATAGCAATATTGTTCAGGTTTTCTCTTTTCTTATCTTCAGCATTCCATTCTCTTTTTGGCTTTGGAGTGTACTGGGTTTGATTATCCACAGTTATAGCTTTTGTAATTTCCAGTGGTCCATCAGTCAGCACATCCATCATCTCATCATGTGTTGCAGCTAGAAAATCCTGCATACGACGTTTATACTCATCAAAATGATCTAAAGAACACATCAACATTGTTCTAGCATACTGGTTGTTTTCCATGATGCAAGTCTTTGAAAATCAGAAACTTGAAAAAGTTTTCAAAGTATTTTCACAAGCACAACAAGTAGGATTACTTCAGAACAGAAGCACTGCTCCGATACCAATTGTTGGTCCCTTGAAAAGGCTTTGGTTAAGTTTATAGGGGGGTGAATAAACTTAACACTTAAAACTTTTGGAGTTAACAAATTTAGCAACTTCAGCAGTCTGCTGATCACTCAGTAGTTAGCTGACTATTGAATTTACTAAACTTGTTGCAGCGGAATATATTTAAATTAAGCCTTATTACTTGTTGTTAAAATATGATACCAAGTATTAGATACTCAGTAGTGTATGTGTGTGATTCAGTTGCTAGTTCAGTAGATTGATGTGCTAAATGTACTAAGTGCAGAATGTAAATGCATAAAGTAAGTAGGCAATTTTTATAGTGGTTCCAGGTGGTGTAATCCTGTCAGTCCACTCTTCTCCTATGATGTTGGAGGTAATTCACTAGAGATCCTTGAGGTAGCAGTTATAAAAATCCCTAAGTTGTTTGTCCTTCACCAATAACTATGGCTTCACAAACTGAACACTTGGAACATGTAAGATTGCTACTCCAAAGTCTTCCACTGGTCCTTGAAGGGTAGGATTGCCTCTTCACCAGCTCCACCACAAACAACAGTCCTTGACACCCCAAAGATGCTTCACTTTCTTCAGTAGATTTCTTATAAATGAAAGTTTGAATCAAGTAAGTGATTCAGTCTTCAGCAGCTTGATCAGGATGATATGATCAGCAGCTTGAATTCTTCAAGTGTGTAAACTTGATGTAGCTTGATAACATATTACACTTGAATAAGTTTTCTGGATCAGTAGGTTTAAGTCCAGAAGGGTCAGCAGGGTTATTTCTTGATAAGAATCTAAAGCTCAAGATTATATGTTGTTTTTCTCTCAAAAATCATCATCAGTTTATGTAACAAAGGTCTTCTATTTATAAGTGAGATTCCTTGTGATTTATGTTTGAAATTCAAACATAGCCGTTTCAGATTTGTCCCCATATTGACTTGCTTTCTGTCTCTGTACATAGTACTGACACTGTCACTTTACTTTTTGACAGTTTTCAGACTGTCCACCCTTTGACTTCTATCCATTGGATAAACCTCTGTTTCTTTCCAACGTCCCTTTAATATTGGCCATTGATTTGTTGATAAGATCAAGAGTTGTTATCTTTCCTTTTCTTTGTAATCTTCCAATGTAGCCTTTGATTAAATCGAAATATGTATTCAGCATGCTCCTGTGAGTGTAAGTCTGCTGAAGTACATTTTAGTCAGCTAATCCAAAGTTGTTGTGTTTATAAAAACACTGCAGCTGACTTCTCTTATAACTAACATTTTGTTAAGAAGTTAGATTACACCATTTTGAATATAACTAAGTTCCAATCACCACTTAACTTGTGGAACTTAGACCTTGTTCACATGGTATATGCAACCAGTTTAGGTCATCACAGACTTCCCTAAATTCTGATTTCATAACCTTGACTTTAAATAATAAGTTTGATCCATTTGCCTTCAATAACTGAGTTTGAACCCTCAGCCTTCAATATTCAGTAGGTTCCTAAACTAGTCTACTAACTCAGGTACCCTACTGACCTAGACCTGCTGATGAAAGTCAGCTGACCTTTTACAGTTCTTGTTTGATCAAACCTATACAAAGATCAAACTCTAATAAGCCTATACATTTGATCTAGACATATTTTTGCCTTTGCTCTATAACAGCTAGTCTGGCACTCATCACTAAAACTTAAAATAAGTCCAACAACGTCTATGTGCATTTAACCTCCTTCGTTGGTTGTACTCACACGCAATAAGTTTTAGAATGTGCCAGCTCAAGACCGAGAAACTCCCTAAGCGTCTATCGTGGATTGACTAGCACATTCCTAGGGATTGATACAGACTATGTCCTAAAAAACACTTCACTTTATTGTCCTTCATGTTAATTTGCGATGTACAATAAGTAGATTGACCAGATCTAACATATTGCTAATTAAACATGTCGAATAACGTAGAAGACTCTGAATCTTCAGATTATGGAGACCTAAAATGTGTCCCACAGCTGCATATAGACCGCCGCCGCCACGGAAACGGTGGTTCCTAATTCTGAAATCTACATCGTTATGTTCTGGTCATTCTAGTTAATTACGATTCGTTTAGACATGCAGATTAATTACAACACGTTAATCTAGCTTAATCTACCATGATTAAAATACGAAGGAACCTTCAAAGCTTCATACCTTTATCGATGGTGGATCTAGCTTGATAAACTCAATCTAGTTAATGGATTGGAGAAGATGACAAAGCAAAGGAACTCAAAGAAAATCATGAACTATTTATTTCATAAGTCTATTAATTTAAAGTAATAAAATGTTTATATCAAAGTATACATCAAAGTATATATGTAATGAATTCATACCGGCCTTTTATATATCTGTAGCCGACCTAATAACCTAAACCTAACCGACTTAATACAAAATATGGCTACTCTGATTTCTTGTTGCTCAGGTTGCCGCAACTGTGGCTACTGTTTCTATAGCCTCGGGCCATTTTCTTTACTTTCTAGCCCAACGGACTTCATACATACTTTATTGACTTTGGCCCAATGTCTTTTCTACAATAATATGGTACTCCATTATAATGTACTCCTAAAAGTCACATAAAACAAGACAAAATAGTACCAAATATCGAGATAAAATACAAAGATGCAGAATTAACGATCAAGGAACCGACACTAGGCAATCAACAAACATTTCATGCAATAATCTGACTATCATTTATCAATTGAGCGTACTTTAGGGTAGATAATGGGTGTAGTTATTGTACAAATTTTAACGCGAGATCAACTACCCCTCACTTAGCTTTTGGTCGTCCCGAACAAAAAGGTGAAAGAAAATGAACCCTTGACAAATAAACAAGTCAATTAAAAACAACTAAGCATAAGCCGAGATAATAACCACACTGACTCATATCCATAAGCAATGCATTAAACAGTTTCCAATTCACGAAACGGTGTGTGTGTGTGCAATAACCTTCACACCACAGTAGTGTAGGCAGACTCATATCATTCCAACTCATAATCTAGCTAGTAATCTCGAGATTGTTCGATCCTTTACACCATTTTTCTTTGGATTTTGATTTTTATTGCACAGGTCAAGTCAACTGGGCAAGGTGGACCGGGAACCGAGTACTACTCAAAGGTTCGCGTTTATCGGTCTATTTATTGTGCGAAAGTCATGCGTCTTACGCTCCGAGTTTGCATCCCTCTTTCCAAAGAGAAAGAAATAGCATATATCGATGATAATCATTTTTCTTTCTATTTCTCTTCTATCGGCATGTAAACACTCAAAAATTTATCTATTCTCACGGACTACACTTTGACAAACTACCGAATCTGTTTTCCATAGCCCTTATAAGATCCAAAATTTGACCTAAATGACCATAGGTAGAACAAAACTCGGAAAACTAGGATCAACACAAGTCAAAATGACAATCATTCAACTACATACTGAATATCGTGGGCTATACGTGCTCAAAAAGGTGGTTCATGCAAAGAATATATTGTTAATACGCTACTACTTCAAAAGTGGCACGACTTTTATTTCGTTCATGAAACAAAGATGTAATTAATTAGTTTCAAACGGTCAAAAATATCATATCCTTGCAATCGTGTTGGAAACAAACTCAAAAATACTAAGTGGTGAAAAATGCATCAAAAAGAATCGTGACAAGTCAAAGAATTGATGAAATTTATAGTCAAAAGCTAAGTGACGTTCCTACCCCCCACTTAATCGAAGCATTGTCCCCGATGATGAAAAAATGAAAAATGAAAAAGAACTTAGCTTGGTTTAAGCACGGAGCGTATGGAATGAATCCATAGTCATCATTTCTTGGGCAAATCGTCAATGAAAATATGCAATGATCTGCTATAAGAAAGTCTAACATACAAAACAAATCCAAAAAGCGGAGTAACACAATAAAAGACATAATATTTAAATGGCAGTAAGAAAATTAAATAAAAGTGTGACGATACTAGAAATTGACCTTACCCACGTGTCGCCTTCACATCAGTACAATAATAAATATAGATAGAGAAAAGCCTCCAGCAAGGGCCAGAACCCCCAGTACCCGAGCTGCATGAGCTCGGTTACCATCCTCTGACCCCTCCAGGTCGACCTGTACTTATGATCAAACCTGTCCCTGACCGACCCTACAGGTCGGCTCAAGTCCCTCTCGGACAAAACCTCTTGTGCACGCAAGAATCTGAGCTGATCCCAGCTTGGCTATATATCTTCCCTGACCTCCGTAGGTCGGCCAAAACACTGAAGGGTTCCAGCCCCGGGCCATCTAAGTCGGACATAGTTCATCCTCAATCATATTTCCCACGTGTGTGATAATCAAATAAATATGGGAAGAATCCTCTACCATAACTAATCTGATTCTGACAGTCAAATATATCCATAATTATCTCCAAAATTTAAGGGGATTAAATCGTAGTTATCTTTTCCTTAGGGAACACAAAATCCAGGCCCAACAAGGACAAGGCCACGCCTCCTTAGGGCATAAGTCTCCTCTATATAAACCATCCCTAAGAAACTACGAAGACTTGATTCCAATACACGCATTAGATACTTAGGCAGCTTGAGAAATAACATCTCATGTCCAATCTAAACCACCACCAAAACAACCCCCCTCGTTTTATCATATCCTTGAGACTTTTTGCATGTTGTCTTTAGGAGAACACCCCTGGATTTATCATCGACATTTTTGGAATCATCAAATTGAGCTAGAAAGAGGGCCTCCTACTAACAACTTCATTCAAAATCGAATAGAAAAAATGCAGTCAGATCTACGGCCCATTCCTAGAGATTGAGCCGTCAAAACGGAATTCCCACCTTTCAGATTGAAGGAGAAGGTAGGAGGAACAAGCCTTCCAAAGTTCGTGCCGATCGGAGTCCGTTTTGATACCCGATCGTCGACGTAAATTTGCAAATGTTGTTGTACCATAAAAAACACAACAGTCAGATCGGTGGCTTATTGCCAGATATTGAACCGTTGAAACGCAAATTCCACCGTTTTGATTGAAGAAAAAGGAGGTAAGAACAAGCCCTCAACATTGCGTGACGATCGGAGTCTGTTTCGATGCCCGATCTTTGCCGTAACCTTGTTGATGCTGTTGTATCGCCAAAAAATGCAGCAGTCACATCGGCGGTTGATTGCCAGAGATTGCGCCGTTGAAAAACGATTTCCACCATTCATATTGAAGAATAAGAAGGGACAAACAAGCCCTCGACAATTGGTACTGATCGGAGTCCGTTTTGATACCCAATCGTTCCTAGAAAGTTGCTGCAGTAACACCAAAATAAGCTGCGAGTTTTATTCCTTATTCTACACGGTTCGAGCCAAGCTCCCCAACTCTCCATGATCTGAGCCGAGCTCCCCCAGCTCTCAAGATACATGGTCTCATTGGGTTTTATTTCTACAACTTTATTATGATCACACTTCTTATTCGTTTTCGGAACTCTCCCGACCTAAAGAGTCGGGACGAGTTTTCTTATATTTGGAACTCACCTTCGGTCGAGCCTTCTGTAAGTCCGACTTCAGGTCGGCATCATATTTGGAACTCGCCTTCGGGCAATCCTTCTATAAGTCTGAATTTAGTTCGGCATCATACCTGGAACTCGCCTTCGGGTGAGCCTTCTGTAAGTCCAAATTCAGTTCGTCATTATATTTGGAACTCGCATGTGAGCAAGCCTTCTGTAAGACCGACTTCAGTTTGGCACCGACAGATTACACTAATAACCAAACATTACGTTAATTTACTATTATTTTGTTCTCCATTATGCATGGTCTTTATTAATTTTACAGGACAAACGCATGTGCAACTCTTTCACGCGAGAAGTCAGCACTAGCCTGGCCCTGCTCGCCGTGTTTTAAAATGAGAAGTCACCACTAGCCTATCCCTGCTCGTCCAATACTTTCACGCGAGAAGTCTGTACTAGCCTGGCCCTGCTCGCCATGCTTTCATGCGAGAAGTCAGTCCGAACTAGCCCAGCTCGCCCAACAATTTGTGGTGCATTCGGTCGCTCTGAATGCCTTAACTCAAAGCACCAAGTGGTCAAGCCCGCGATAAGGACATCGTCCCATCCGGTTCTCCTTAACTGATGTGATACATGGTGACATTCTGGAAATTGAAGATCTGCTACGGTTTTGAGCTATTTTGACAATTATAACTTATCCGGATGAATTTATGTCCGTGATGAAAGTTGTAGATCTCTTTGAGGACTATAAAATCCATATATGGCTCGCAATATTTGGATAACCGAAGCTCCGGATACGGACCGAAACTGTAGGGTGCTGAAGGAAGATACTATCTTTATTTTTCCTAAGTGTGGTTATTTTTCTCACATCGAATTTTAGGAGTTTTTCCTCCAAGTTTGTAGCCTATATAAGGCATTTCCTTGTATTTGAATAGGTAGCTTATGATTGAATCAAAAAAACTATTTTGGTTGAAATTCAGAGATTGAATTTTTATCATAAGAAACTTTCAGAGATTGGGTTTCTTTCAAGAAGTTTTCAGAGATTGGACTTCTTTCGATTATCCTGAAATGAGGTAATTGGTTGGTGTTCCTGAGATGGGATCACCGTAGTAAATATTCTGAGATGGAGTATTTACATATCCTTTTGTTATTTTCGTTATATATATTCAAAAAGCCATAAAAATATACTTTTCATTGCTTTGAATCGTTTGTGTGCTTTAATCAACGATCCTACGAGATTCGGTTTACATCAAGTGGTATCGTAGATCGGGCGATTAAAGCAACAACAACGCCGCTGCTGCGTTTTTAACGAAAATCCGTCTTTGCGTTTTTCCGGAGTTGAAGTCGGCGTTCTTGTTTCCCAAGAACCCTAATCGCAAACCGCCGTTTGAACCCTAATTGCTGCTACATATTACAATCGCTGAATTGCTGTGCTTTAATCAACGATCCTACGAGATTCGGTTTACATCATTAACGCTATTTTAATATAATATTGACTCGTTCTATTATGTATTTTATCAAAAGCTCAAACTCACTGAAATAGTCAGAAACACTTCTGACCCCCTTAAAAATGATACCTGAGCCCCACCCATTCTAGCTCAGAAAAAACACACACGAGGTCTGAAAAATCCGACCTAGCTCGTACAAATTTAATATGCGAAGTCAGCAAAACTTCTGACTTAGTTCACCAAAATATGACATCCGTGCCCCCCGCGTCAGATCAAACGAACATGCCCGCTAAACTATCTACAGGCCAGACAAGCCGAGCTCCGCAAGTCGGACTCCACTCCAAGCACTATGGTTGACACTTAAGCTCCGCAGGTCGGACTCAACATAATCAGCAGCGACCAAACTAATAAAGTCCGCGTGACAGACGCAAATAATTAAGTCTACAAGCTAGACTCGAGATAGACAAACAAACAATCAAGTATGCCATCCAAAAAGTATAAGTTAGTTGATGGCATACTGAGGGGCAAGACGTCCCGGTTATTAAATGAAAAGCACTCAAGAGACTGAAAGTTTGGATTAATAAAACTCATCAAGAGTCATATTCTAAGTCAGCAGGACTGACATCCGAGCTCCGCAGTATGGAACCAGCTTAAAATCAAATCTGCAAGACAGATTCGACCTATACCTTGCTCGCCGTAGGCTAAATATAAAAAATCATCCTAAATAAATTAAGTGCTTAATTATACCTCATAAAAAAATCTAGAAATCTCATTGCTAAAATATTAAAATAAGTTCAAACAAAAACAAAATAGAAAAGCCCTCAAGCTAAACCGTGAGGGTCATATTCTGTGGCTCTGAAGAAGGAGCCGAGGAAGCACCAACAGCACAATGTACACTCTCGCCTTAGTCTTTCACCCGCTCATCGTAGACCCTGCTCGTAGGGATAAAGAAGATACCTCACCAGCTCAGACAACTTTGTTTGGAGCTCGGACACGGCCTGCTCCCTACCCTTTGTCTCCGCATCCAACTGGCCCGACACAGACTATAGCTCCGCCTCTTTTGACCAAAAACTGATCCTGGAAAGCCTATATCTCATTGTCTTCGAGCTCGATGGCGCCCCCGAGCTCCCCTCGGGTTTGCCTCAACTCGGAAATCTTCGTCTTGTTGACATTAAACTACTTGGAGGCTTTCCCCAATCTCCGGGAAACCTCCTGACCAACTAAGGTCCCTTACATAAGCAAAATTAAAAAGGTTAGTGAGACTACCAAAAGCATAACATCAAAATAAAAAGGATAATTCTAGGCCTGCAAGACAGACTCGAACTGAGCTTCGTAGAACAAACTCAACAAAGTTTGTCGGACAAGCTCATTAGGTCCCCAAGTCGGACTCGAACTAAAGTCCATGGGTCGGACTCAATTGAACTCCGTAGATTAGACTTAATGAGTTTGTAAACCGATCTCTTTAAGTCTGCAAGTCGGACTTAGCTGCATTCGTTGTCAGTGGGACAAGCTCGAGCAAAAACATAACACAACCTTTAGTATGCCATCCAAAACTACAAGTTAATGCATGGCATACTAGGGGGCAAGATACCTCACCATTAACGAAGCACTTAAAGAAAGTACGGGTTAAATCAAGTACTTAAAGAAGTGCTCAGAATAAAGTTAAGGCTGAGAACTAAACAAGATACTCCTTCTGTTATCAAATTGTACGAATTACAATTTCATTTGAAATAAAATTTCAAAGCAAAAAACTACAAGTCCACAAGCCTTCTGACCTAAGAACCGGGGGTTGGACTCTAGGGTGGCTCGAAAGAAGCAAGAGCCGAGGTAAGAGCAGCCGCAACACGGCAGGAGTACTCGTACACAATGTACACTCCCTCCGAGAAGTCCTTCAAACGGTTGTCATACACCGCATCCATGCCCATCTTATAAAAAAGTCGCTGGGGAGATAGTCTCTGACAAAGTCAGCAATCTGACCCTCTGCCTTATCCACCCCCAAAGTGTAGACATGGTTAGGCCGACCTTGCCCCACTTCGGCAATCTTCTTCAAATCTCTAGTAAACATTCCCAGCCCGAGGAAAACGTCCTGGCCAATCCCGGTTCCCTGCAAGTAAGAAATTCTATCAAAGTACAACACTCGAGTAAGAATAGCAAGCTTGCATATTCCATGGCCTCAAAGCCTGCGTCAGCTAGCTCCACATCAGTCATCCTAAATACCGGCGCCTGTTCCATAGTTCGAACTCAATATTGTCTGCAGGACACACAATCTGAGCTTTGCATGTCTGGCACAGCAAGCATATGTCAACTAAAAGGTACATTGAGTCCGCTTAAGAGAATGACATCATAGACCGTCCGCTTAATAACGCAAGAAGTCAATCTGACCTTGCCCAGCTCGCCGTGCTTTTAAACGAGAAATCAGCACTAGCCTGACCCTGCTCGTCTTAAACTTGCACCCGAGAGGTCAGTCCGACCTGGCCCTGCTCGCCGAGAAGCTTAACGCTAGAAATCAGTCTGATAAGCTTTCGAGCGAATCTTTTATACGCCCAACTTCACCTCGACACCATATTTAAAGCTCGCCTCTGAACGAATCTTCTCAAAATTTTGTCCTTACGCTCTCAAGCCTGACGCGCTTAAAACCGGTTGCTATCTAAACACAACACCGGTGCACTACGCTATATGAGCCTTACGTTATCTCAGTAGATCGCTCTAGAACAAGTGACCTCAACAATCGGTGTATCAAGTTTTTACAACTTTACACCATGACCTTCACTTACACGCTCGAAAGCTCAAAGAGTAAGGGGGCACCGATGTGTCGAATTAGGCCAAGTCCCCCAGTTCCAGAAATAACCCATGGATCCGAACCTGGCCTATACGTAAACATAGAAATGGATAGGCCCATTGGCCCAGCCTGTCTGCCCCTTTATAGGCCGGACCCAGCCAAGCATGATCAAGCCCGCCTCGCACTATCATGATTCTTGTCATGAGCCAAGGTAACGGAAAGGAAGCAACAAGTAGCTAGCCTGATGCAAAGCACTGGGGGCTCGACCCGCTTGCCCCTCCAGTCCGCCATCCTTTAATGTGAACAAAACCAACGCAACTAGGAAACAAAGTTCATAAACAACGCCCTCATGATGTTGTAGATATATATATATATATATATATATATATATATATATATATATATATATATATATATTATATTAAGGTGTGCTCTAAAACAATTAATCCACTTGCCTTTCGTGCAAGTGGGAGATTGTTAGGTGTAGTGCCCGAAAGACAATTATGTAATTGTTTTTGGACAGAAATTAATTAATAATTCATCTTATTATATGCGTGTGTGCTTATAATTAAGATACTACTGAAAACCCTAAGTACCTCGTTTATGTAATCACATTACTCAGTGTATGGCTATGCACAAGAGGATTGAGTTAGTGAGATGTACTTAAAACGTGGTACTTATGAATTTTAGATCATGGAGTGGAAAATCATGTTTTAGATGTTTTATTTCGTTTTTTTTTGGTAAAATTTGAATTTAATCATGTTGTATGCTTGTGAATGTTGTGGTTGAAGAGATGGATTGGGTTGGTATTGTTTACCCGTAGATCTATTTTGTAGCTCCTTTGTTTAGTAACAATTGAGCATATGATTTTATCTTTTTTTTATTCCTTTTTCGAAATTATGTAAAACTACCATCTTTTAAATTAATTTTGATGTTCCGGGCTCGAAAAGATGAAGATCTTGAAGAAAAATTGAAGATCGATGTGAAACCCAAGGTATGAACGAGGAAAAACGGCTAAAATCCTTGTTTTTTAAGGCTGTCCAGCACCTTTAGCAGCGCTAAAATCGTCACAACAGCTTCTGTTTTTTTTAAAAAAGGCGGCAGCAGCACCTGTAGCGGCGCTTACTGCCGCCACAAAAGTTTTTATTAAAACCCTAGCTTGCGGCTAGGCTAAAAACATGCGGCTGTGTTTTTTTTAATCTGAATATTTTTTTTATAATGGTCGACTTGTTCAGCCGACAAATAAATTTTATTTTTATTTTTTTGGATATAATATTGTAACAGCCGAAAGAATAAAAAAAAAGGTTTTATTTAATTAAAATAATTTGGTTTTATTTAATTAAAAAGCATTTCTCCTTTCAGGTGTTCGTGGTTCGTGATCCGGCGGTTCGAGTTCAAGATTCGAATATCAAGACTCGAAGACATAGTATACGTTTTACTTTTCCTTTAAAAATAGTTAGTCGGGGGTACCAACGGTCTATCTCGGTGTTTACTTTTCGGTATAATTTTGTGTTTGATCAAGATTACATGCTTAGAACCGGAAAATTGCCATGACTTGCATCTTCATGATTCCACTCCAATGCATACACGTAGTTTTTTTAATTTCGAATTAAAATAGACGTGTATAACTCGAATAATTAGTATGAATGCTTATTAATTTAATATGTGGTAGTTAAATAATAAGTAGCTAATTATAAAATCTAGGGACCCGGGTTTTGTCATTCGTTACGATTTTAGTGATGGATTCTCGGTGAATCCCACTTGGATAAATCGTTGAGCTTTTCGGTGATGGCTTCTTAGTGAACCCACCTTAAACAAAAACGAGATTACGCTTTGGGTGACAATTTAGAAATCGGAGAATCTTAGTACATGGGTTCGGAAATGGTCTAACCATGGTTGGACGAGTTCAACCGAGCTTCGGATCAATCGACTCCCCTCCACGTGTGATCTACGTTACAGCAGTTCGACAGGACTTAGCATAGCCGATAAGCCTTCGGGCTAAACGGGCCTTCTCCTGCCGGATTGGCCTGAACTGTCACATATGTTCCAATGAATGAGACAGCATAGGCTTGCCTACATAACCGACCCTATTCGGAGTACATTGATTTATTGTTTCTTATTGTCAAGGCCAAAACCGTAATTAGTAAACCCACCATTTTTTCAAATTATTGAGTGGGAGCGGGGAAGGCGACAGCCAACCCCACGGCCTCTACTATAGATGCAAGCACGTGAGAGAATGGTGACACCTCGTGCTGCTTTGATTTCGGCCCCCTTCGGATGGTGTTCACCGCTATCAAAATTCAAGGCTTGGTCTCCGAAAGGATAGGATATCGGGTACTCGCCGGGTGACTGACCTACCCCTCGTAGGCATACTCGGGGCGTACTCTGAGATCTGATATAGTAGGTCACACTCTTTGTGGATATTTTCGAAATATCTAGGCTAGAAAAAGGAAGGTAATCAATGATTAAAGTCCGGGATGTCTGATTCCCGTGAGATGTTCGATTTTCGAAGCTTAATCATTGAGAGAGATTGTATCAATTTAACCGTCATACTGCTGATATCGACCCTCTCGGACAGTACTATGCGAGGTTAAATCCTTGGAATGGTAGGATAAACTTTTTTTTTATAGTTTATAATTCCTAAAATAAAAATCTAGTAGTGAAAATTTTATTTTTTTAATTTAAGTTTCTGTCATTTTGTTTACAACTAAATCTCTAGGCTACTAAACTGTTAGTAATAGGACTTCATTAAAAATGTGGAAAGTAACAAGTATGTTGTAAATTATCAAACAATGCATTTAATTTTTCGGAAGAGATTTATTCTCTTGAGCCTTTTAAAAACTTAAGTGACATAGTACAGGTATGTCACGGGTGTTATTCGTGTTGAACGAGAGACGACCACACTTATTTTACAGAAGATGATATAGACTATCAGACAAATTCATTTAGTGAATTTTAAAAGTGTAGTTACACAACAAATTTCTAAATTGAAAAATTGGAAAATCATATACGTAAGGCGTTTCTAGTTAGACGATATTTGGAACTGATAAACTAGTGGGAGCCTTAGTCTTATGATTTGTTGTTTTTCTGAATCATTAGAAATGTGTAATGGACTGCACAAGAGTTTTCCATTCGTTGGAAAAACAAGAATAAAGCGTTACTAGTTAGACGGTATTTGGAACTGATAAACTAGTGGGAGCTTAGTTCTGGAGATTTTATAATCCTTGAAACATCATGAACACAACATTGCTAGTTAGACAGTATTTGGAACTGATAAACTAGTGGGAGCTTAGTTCTAGGTGATGTTCTAATCTTTAAAAAATCATAAATACAAAGTGTTGCTAGTTAGACGGTATTTGGAACCGATAAACTAGTGGGAGCTTTGGTCTTATGATTTGAGGATTAGAAAAATCAATAGTCCAAGCAAATAACACTGAACATCCCACAGTTCAAGAGTAGTGTCTACTCAGACGAACTGCTAGTTCAAGACTGTTTCCATTTAAGGAAAGTCGAGAATGGGAAAGAATGTTTATAACGTGTTAGTCATCTAAACTAAGTAGTTTTAAGGATAAACCGAAAAAAATTAATAAATTGGAAATTAGGGGATAAGGAAAGTGATTTCGGATCACTGACCAATGCATCCTTAGTAATTTTCTCGAAAGCTAAAGTTCTTTGGAAGAACTAGGTAGCTTTGCATTAAATGATAAATAAAATAGACAACGGGCAGTTATTTCAGATAGACTAGTGGGAGTGATATAAGGAAATGATTCTCGGATTCAATGCTTGAGTATCACGGAAAATTCATTTTATGTTTTTCGGATTCGTTGGAACGAACGTATTCATTTTCAATAGGATAATTTGTTTGTCTTATTGACGATAAATATAACATTCGTAGCACGAACTTAAGACTCGGACTTTTGTTTGATAAAGTCAGAACCACTAAGCATTGCTGAAAAGGTATTAGTAACGCATCTTAAAATATATAAACGCAAATGGTTTCCGTATTTTGATAAACGCCTCTTTCTACTCTATTAATTAGTGCATATTCCCTAAAGACAATATCTGAATACTGGCTTAGGGTGATTCCTATCTCCCACTCAAAGGAACACTGTCTCAAAGGAACAATGACTAAGTTTCCTTTCAATCGGGAAAGGGTAATAGATTTAAAAAAGTTACATAGCCTGTCCATATCGACCTTCGGGGTCATATGAAAGATACAAGCTAGTGGGAGCTTCTGAGTAGTGACATATTGTCTGATAACTACTCGAAACTCCGGTAAGTTTATCCAAAATATTTGGAGGAAATCTCTGATTTCACCAGAGATAGAGTATTCCATATTCAGAAATAGGTTATTGCGTAGTCTTCGGGACTAATGCTCGGCCTGCCTCCCAGTGGAATATTTTTTTCTAATGGATACACCACAAATTTGCCTTACATAGTTATTGATGAGCTACGATACGCTGCTAAACTCATTTAAGATATTGGTTGCAAAATAACGGTTGTATTGAAAAACCGAGAAGTCTACCTAAAAAGATACCTACGCATTTGTGGATAAGGAGTGAATTCGGTTCACCCCACTTCCGCAAATATAGACATTTAGCACTTCGTGCTTGAAGGTAGGACTGGAAATTTTGCGTACACGTTCAGGTCGTGAAATATCTTAATGCATTGAGTAAAGGTTGGTTATAAAACTCGAAAAATCAGAGAATGACGGTTATACTGTCAAGCTCGGTCTGATAGAGTCTATAAATAACAACCTTGGATCTTGAAGTATTTGTACTCAATATGTTACTAACTGATTTGTTCAGTCCACATCCAACACCGGCAGTTGGTGAAAACACTAATAAAAACTACTAAACTAGATCAATATATCGATCCACGCCGAACGTAGTGGGAGTATGGTTTGTCCATTACCCATTGCAGGACCTTACGGTCTATAGGGTAGATTGGTGACCTATAGTCCTTTGTGGGCTTTGTAGGGTCCTGATCATAGAGGTTGGGTTAAAAGCCATAACCCTGTGAATGGAGTTTGATACTCCGGTTAATTGGAAACTTGGTAAACTCGAGTAGAACCACACGAGTCTCTCGCAAAGCCCCCTAAAAGTAGAGAGTTAACCGGTGGGAGTAAACAGTCGAAACTACAAGGGTTAGAAGAGTCGAATGAATAGGAAAGTTTAACTTTCAATGCAAAATAGCACGCTTTACGAGTAATTTAGGGTGATTCCCTAAAAAGTAGAGAGTTAACCGTCAGACCGTGATTTCTCTTACCACTCGATAAAAACAAACATAACAAACATAAATACTTTAGTCTTGCTCGATTTCGTTAGAAAGTGGGAAATAGGGGTGATTCCCCCTCGTTCTGTTGCAAATGACTTCCCAAGGCCGCCGAACAACGGAATCTTATAAAATTCGAATTCATTCAAGAATTGGAAAGCTCTTTGAATAATCGAAGGACTCTTCTTCAGGTTTTAGCTTAGAACAAATAACGGATTCGTTACAAAAGAGAAAATAGGGGTGATTCCTTAAGACCTTTTTGCGAGACTAACGGTATCTTAATTTATTCAAAAACATAATAATATTACGAACCTTTGGCGGGATGCCCTAAGACTTCCTTGCCGAACAACGGAATCGCCATAGCTTAGCTTATATTAAAGCAAACCTCTTTAGGTCATTTCAAAGTCATATATTTTAATATGTGGACTTGACCGAGAATGTTGATAAGTCTTTCGTAGGCGGGAATCAATATTAGTAAATTAGTATGTAGATTAGTGTTTATGAATGGTAACAAAACGAAAAACGAAATTGGAAACAACATGGGTGTGTTATCTGAAGTCAGAGTCTGACATGCCATCGGGATTCATTCTAAAGGATTTGGTTCGCTCAAATTCGTGAGGAATCGATCATTGGCGATCCCATCCATTCACCTGGTTAAGATATTCTCGCATTTATGCAACATTCAACGATGTAGTCTACCCTACCTCTCAGGAATGGTTATCTAAACCTGAGGATGAAGACGAAATGGGATGTTTAGTGAATCCTCAAGTATCTTCGGGAGAATGAGGAATAATATGCTAGTATATTCAGGTGCGAACTAGAATATAAGTGATAACACTGATTCTGGCTTTAGATCAGATTAAGGAAGCTCGTTAAGTCGATTTCGTCCTCAGTGTTGAATCAAAGGCATATTGAAATCGTACCACCGGATTAGATGGAAAGGCGACGTTTCGATCCCAAAGATCGACTCAAGCCACCAACCTACCTGATCAGTGTACCAAGTCACATGGTGTTCGGATTCTAAGTACGCGCCGGGTCATTGACCAACCCTGCGGCGGCACACTCCGGTCGTTCTTGGAAGGATGAATTACTAAGATGCGCTTGGAGGGTATGATTCTTGGAGATATGTCTCACTTGTTTTGAGCAAGTGGGAGAATGTTGTAGATATATATATTAAGGGTGTGCTCTAAAACAATTAATCCACTTGCCTTTCGTGCAAGTGGGAGATTGTTAGGTGTAGTGCCCGAAAGACAATTATGTAATTGTTTTAGGACAAAATTAATAATTCATCTTATTATATGCATGTGTGCTTATAATTAAGACACTATTGAAAACCCTAAGTACCTCGTTTATGTAATCACATAACTCAGTGTATGGCTATGCACAAGAGGATTGAGTTAGTAAGATGTACTTAAAATTAACTAAGTCTGTAGCGTTGATTAATCTGAGTACGGGTCTCGTGATTAATATGCTAATAATGCGCCCAGAACACTTTACGGTGTGACAATCTTATCCGGACTGTCGGTAATAGGGTACCTAGTGGGGCATTTATATATGATGATAATCATTTAGGGCTGGACCGATTTGATTTGAGTTCTCGATATAATTCCGTAATCGAGAAGTCTTATCGAATCACAAGATGATCATATATGGATTAATCTCAATCCTGAGGTGATCACAGACGACTGCTTATACTGGGGTAGTGTTTGATGTGTTAGTAAGGATCATTTCTTAGTATGTGGTCCAACACTTCTCGTTGGCTCTATTCTAGAATGAGTGAGTAGTCTGTGCTATCACAGATATGGAATCCATTCATTCCCTCGGGAAGTAGACAGACAGTTCTCTTATTTGTTAACCCTAGAAACTGATCGATCGGCCGAGTTCATATTATATTGGTTATGAACTAATTGATCACTAGAGGGTTAATGGTAAATAAGGATATTATGTTTCGAGAAGGGTTTACGGAAATATCCCGAATCGAAGTAAACAGTCTATGGAGGATTTATCCGTATGTAATGATTATATCAGTGGACGCTTTCGACTCATAAATTGAGTGTAAGTTATGTATATTCGATAGAGTTCAGTTTCGGGTTTATGGTGGTGTAATCCCGGAATTAATAGGTTGGATATAATTATTCTGTCTGACGAATAATTTTATCTAATTTATTATAGCTACTGAATATGGGTCCATTGTCCCCGACGTGGCTCCCAAAATAGCATAATTAGTTTTCTCGTCGTTTCACCTCAATTATAATTAAATAGTGGATTGGGCTATTTAATTTGATGTGTGGATTAATTGTTTAGTTGGACTAGATAATTAAATACATGAAAATACATTTTTTCGTGGACTCGGCCCAATTATGGAATTTTCGTGTTGACTAGGGTTTTACCCAAGTCTTGGCCGAAAATTATATTATTTATTATTGGGAAATTTGTTTTCTCAATAAATAATAAGACATATGATTAAATTATTTATGTGTTAAATAAGTTAAGGAAAAGAATATCTTTTATATATCCTTATTATTTTGGAATATTCTAGATATATCTTTTTAGGAAAATCTATACTAATATATAAAAGGGAAGGGATTTAAAATTGATTTGACCCAAACCCGGTAATTACCCGCTCCAAACCCTATTGGCTCCGTTTAAAAAAAATCACCACATTAAATACATAATATCATCCAATTCAAATTCCTTTTTTTTTACTTTTTCCCTCCTTTACCACCACATTAATTACACAATATTCCCCACATTAAATACATAATATCATTTAATTCAAATTGTCTTTTTTGTTTTTTTTTCCTTTAAGACCACATTTCACACTATACCAAAATTAAGTTGTAGAAGCTTTTTTATTTTTCGTGGTGGAATTTTTCTTCCTAAAAAAATTGATATTTTGTAGGAGTATTTTTTATTTGTTATTTTATGTGGTGGTTTTTTTTCTTCCTTAAAAAAATTGATATTTCACTTTTGTATTTTTAAAATCAATAATTAAAGTATTTTGATGATTTCTGTTTTTTAATTTTTATTTAAGGTTTTTAATTTATTTTCAGTTTAGTTTTTTAATTTAATAATCAATCAAAGATTTTAATTGATTTTCGTATTTTTTTAACAATAATTAACCAAGGATTTGGATGATTTTTGTTTTTTTTTGTATTTTTAATTGATTTTCATTAAATATAGAATATCTTCCAACTCAATTTTTTTTCCTTCCCCACCACATTAATTACACATACCAAATCAATAAATGTTGTGCCAAATTATAGGAGTAATTTCGTGGTGGTTTTTTATTTATAAATAGAAAAAGATTGACAACATAGAATCCAACTCAAATTCATTTTTTTTACATTTGGTTTTTTTTTTTCCACTCCTACAATAATTAACATTGATCATCTTCATCCCAAGACATTTCATATGTGAGTGGAGATTGCTTCATATGTGAGTGGAGATTGCACAGGACTTGCGGTATTATTTCGTTCGTCTTTTAATGTTGGCTTTTTGGTTTCACGGTCATCGTTTTTAATCTCTACATTGAATAGAATTCTTTAAATACCTTTCAACCGGTGTTTATTATTTTTTAAAATATGCAGTAGGGAATTTTAACATGTTATTGAATGTTTTTTTGTTGTCAATTTTACACAGTATCTGGCATTTGGGGCAGTTGGTGGATGGATGGACGTGAGGGGTTCGAGAAAAGCAGACTCTGCGTTGAATAAAATCAAGGAAACGATATTTTGACACTATGGTTGAAGGTGCATACTTTTCACATCTTCTTAGATTTATTTAATTAATCTAAATGATTTGATGTCCCTTTTGATTCATTTATTTTTAATTGATTATATTTTTCGTATTTTTCAATTATTTTTTGTTTTTGTTTTTCATTTTCGGTTTTATGTATTATTAGTTTTCAATTTGATGATTGTTATGTTTTATTTACTGTTTTCAATTTTATAACCAATACTCAAACAAATATTTTGATGATTTATTTTTTTAAATTTTTTTTTTTTTTTTCATTTTTTTTTCATTGATTTTAATTTTTTGTTTTATTTATTATCAGTTTTAATTCATTTAATTAATTATCTTTCAAAAAATTTAATTGATATTTCATTTTTGTATTTTTAGAATCAATAATTAACCAAGCATTTTGATGGATTTTAATTTTTGTATTTTTATTTACGTTTTATAATTTAATAATCAATAATAAATCAAATATTTTAATTGATTTTCGTGTTTTTTCATAACAATAATTAACAAAGGATTTTGATGTTTTTTGATTTTGTATTTTTAATTGATTTTCATTAAATACATAATATCGTCCAACACAAATTCGTTTTTTAAATGTGGGTTTTTTTTCCTTCACCACCATATTAATTACACAATATCGAAATTGCTCCAATAAATGTGATGCCAAATTGTACGTGTAATTTTCGTGGTGGCTTTTTTATTTTTAAATTTAAATTGAAAAAGGTTGACAGCATAACATCCAACTCAAATTCTTTTTGTAGGTGTGGGTTTTTTATGAACAAATTTCAAATCCTACAACATTAATCATCTCCATCCCTGGACATTAATCATCTCCATCCCTGGACATTTTATATTTGAGTGGAGATTGAACAGGACTTTCAGTATGATTACCTTCGCCTTTTCATTTTTGATTTTTGGTTCCACCGTCATCGTTTTTATTTTCTACATTTAATTGAATTCTTTAAATTCCTTTCAACCGATGTGAGTTTATTATTTTTTAAAATATGCCAATAGGGAATTTTAACATGTATTTGAATGTTTTTTTTGTTGTCCATTTTACAAAGATTCAGGCATTTTGGGTAGATAGTGGTAGATGAACGTGAGGGGTTGGAGAAAAACAGACCCTGTGTTCAAATAAAATCACTGAAACAATATTTTGCCGGTGCGTGATTTTCACATCTCCGTAGATTTGTTTAATTAATCTAAATGATTTGATGTCTACTTTAATTCATTTATTTTTAATTGATTATATTTTTTTTTTGTATTTTTCAATTACCTTTTATTTTCGTTTTTTATTTTCGGTTTTATTTAATATTAGTTTTTAATTTGACATTTTTTATGTTTTATTTAGTGTTTCTAATTTAATAATCAATACTCAATCAAATATTTTGATGATTCATTTTTTCTCTTTTTAATTAATTTTCTTTTTTGTATTTTTCATTGATTTTCATTTTCATTTTTGGTTTTATGTAATATAGGTTTTAATTGATTTAATTAATAATGAATCAAAAATTTTAATTGATATTTCGTTATTTTATTTTTAATATCAATAATTAACCAATTATTTTTGTTTTTTTCTTTTTTGTATATCTATTTACGGATTTTTATTTAATAATCAATAATAAATCAAAGATTTTAATTGATTTTTGTTTTTTATAACAATAATTAATCAAAGATTTTGATGATTTTTGTTTGTGTATTTTTAAATGATTTTCATTAAACACATAATATCCTCCAACTCAAATTCTTTTTTTTACATGTGGGTTTTTTTTCCTTCACCACCACACTAATTACACAATACCAAAATTGCTCCAATAAATGTGGTGTCGAATTGTAGGAGTAATATTTTTAATACAACATATTTTTTATTCCCATTAATTTTTGGGAAAAAAAATTGGAACAATATTCATTTTTGTTGAAAACGTCATTGTTATTATACGATTTGATTGGTTACATTCATTTTAGCTTATAACACGTGTACTTTCATGCTTTGTTTTGTCATTTTTCCATGTTTTATTGATATTTTCTGCATAACTCAGAATTTTATTGTATTAAATTTTATTGCATGATGTTCTTCCTCAGGTTCAACAAATATATCACCTTCTAGAAGAAAAGGACAAGTATGACTTTAATAGTTTCTTTTATATAAGATTTACTACTTCATGTTTCATATGAGCAAGAGTGTAGTAGACTAATTATTGGTGAAGTGCAATATAGCATGTGGAGATGTTTTGTAACATATTCTTTCATTTTGTTATATTTTAGTATGAATGTGCTGAAACATTAGGTGTTTTTGCCCTTTTGATATGTCATTGTGGCAGATTATAATGATTTTCGATTGTGTTTGGATTGACCGTCTGGAATAACACATACTTGCTATTTAAAAAAACATGTCAAGGGAAATGCCTTTGTTTTATTGTTTTATTTTGGTTAAAGAGAAATGTCATTCTTGAACATTCATTCAGTTTTATTATATTTTTTTCCAATCAATAATTTAATTTGAAACTGTGTTGAACTTGAAGACGTTTTTTATATACAACATGAAATAACACGTAATGCAAAGGCATAATACACGGTATAGTGAAATTATGTTGTATACACAACATGAAATGCAAACGGGATGTAAGAAATAACACGTAATTCAAAGGCGTGTCATATTCGCACATAAAATCGTAATGACTACATACAATGTATTAAATGTCTTTCTTGATAATAAATAAAAACATTTTGTTTAATGTATACATTTACAATATACAAAAATCATTTATAAGTTTTACACCATCCCGTGCATGGCACGGGTTTTTTGCTAGTGATTATTATAATTGATTTTGTATTAATTATTTAATCCTTGGGGCTTAAGTTTTACTCTCCTATATAAAGAGAGTTCTCTCAAGCCCTTTATACATCACATACAACACGCCATTCTTAGTGTATTATAGCTTGGAATTTTCGCCTATAATACTTGGGTTTCGAGTTGGGATAATCTTCGGGATTATTCCGGTAGCATATCAAGGAGGTCCGGCGGCGGGACACACCATCCACCCGGTGTTGCTGGGAGACACACGTTGGAAGGCTATTGCTGCTCATACACGTGTTCTAGGAGATTTTTGATCTTGGAGTTAAGCACCATAAAAACGTTGGCTCCTAAACCCCCTAGTAGGTTTGGATCTTTAATTTATGTTCTTTGTTTCATTTAGATCTAGATCTGATGTATTCCGCTACGTAATCGGGTCAATCTATGATTGATCCGAGGATATTACATCTAACACATGCCTCAAAGCTCCCAGCTCGCTAAAGGCTCTCGTTTCGCCAGCTTTTTAGCTCGGCACTTTAAGCCCGATCTCGTTTCGACAGCTCCCCAATTTGCCAGCACGTCCAACAGCCTAGTGACAGCCAACTCATGGCCATATAAATAACCGCGCACCCTTGACAAAAATGGCTCTCATTTTCGATGAACTACGAAATTTGGGCTTGATCCCTTACAAGTTAAAGGTACATAAGCAGCCTTCTACGGTTCAGCTCATAATCACAAACACTAACATTTTCTTCATCCTTGTTCTTGAGCGCCACCGCGCAACCACCATGGTGGCTTACAAAACTCTTCCAGATTGGTAGAATAAGCTACATATAAACTCTTCATGTCTAAAGAAACGTGGCCGAGCAACCTTAAACAGATCCGAGCTGACCTCAAGGGCTCAACTTGATCTTGTGGGCTTTTGACGATGCTAGAAAAGTGACCTTACCCACGTGTCGCCTCCACATCAACACAATAATAAATAAAGATAGAGAAAAGCCTTCATAAAGGGCCAGAACCCCCAGTACCCGAGCTGCATGAGCTCAGTCACCTTCTTGCGACCTTTCCAGATCGGCATGTACTTATGATCAAACCTGTCCCTGACCGACCCTACAGGTCGGCTCATGTCTCTCTCGGACCAAACCTCTTGTTCACGCAAGAATCCGAGCTGATCCCATCTCGGCTATATATCTTCCCCGACCTCCGTAGGTCGGCCCAAACAACGATAAGTCGGCCAGAGTTCATCCTCAATCATATTTCCCACGTGTGTAATAATCAGATAAATATAGGAAGAATACTCTACCATAACTACTCTGATTTTGATAGTCAAATATATCCATAATTCTCTCCAACAATTAAGGGGATTAAATCGTAGTTATATTTTCCTTAGTGAACACGAAATCCAGGCCCAATAAGGACAAGGCCCACGCCGCCTTAGGGCATAACTCTCCTCTATTTAACTCATCCCTAAGGAACTACAAAGACTTGATTCCAATAAACACATTGGATACGTTGGCAGCTTGAGAAATAACATCTCAAGTCCAGTCTAAACCACCACCAAAACACCCCTTCTTTTTATCGTGTTCTTGAGCCTTTTTGCAGGTTGTCTTTAGGAGAACATCCATGGATTTATCATCGACGATTTTTGGAATCGTTAAAGTGCAAACACTTTAGGCCACTCAAAATACATTTTATGAAAAGAGAAACCATAACTTTGCAAAGTCAGGAAAATAAAATAAATGAAAAAAAGAAAAAGAAATGAAAAACAACAAACGGAAATGAAAATACTAAAAAGTATAGGACGAGGATACTAATCCGAGTCAATATCCCCATAGTCCTCATCAATAGGAGGTGGTGCAACAAAATAAGGGCCGGCCCTTAAAGAAGAAGTATCATGTCTAGGGGCTCTTGGTGGTGGGGCATAGGGCGGAATGTTGAGATGCACCATCATATGAGTGAGCATTCCCCGCATATCCACTAAGCCAAGAGACTGACAGATCACCGCCGAACAACACCGATCACCATTGCTCCGCCACTTGATGAGAAGCACCTCCGCCGGCCACCGACCTCAGAAAACACCCAGATCTAAGCGAGGAAAGGGCCTGGATCTGCCAAACGACTGGCCAACAACATCCCTCAACCCGCTCTCCAAAAACTTTGCTGTAGGTGGGGAGCTAGCCGAGAGAGGTGAGTTTTGGAGAGAGAAAGACTAAAGAAGGCTAATTATGGTTGATATCTTATCAATATCAAAACTTTTTTTTTCTATTCTTATATATTGATGATCAGACTAATGCAAACACGCGTATTGTTCGTTTGGATTTATTATTGACGTTGCCAAAAACTGACATTACCCACGTGTCGCCTCAACATCAGCACAATAGTAAATAAAGATAGAGAAAAGCCTCTATAAAGGGCCAGAACCCCCAGTACCGGAGCTGCATGAGCTCGGTCACCACCCTCCGAACTCTCCAGGTTGGCATATACTTGTGATCAAACCTGCCCCTGCCCGACCCTATAGGTTGGCCCAAGTCCTTCTCGGACCAAACCTCTTACGTACGCAAGGATCCGAGCTGATCCTAGCTCGGCTATCCTCCCCGACCTCCGTAGGTTGGCCAAAACACGGACGGATTCAGCCAAGTCAGCCCGGGCAATCTAAGTCGGCCAAAGTCAATCCTCAATCGTATTTCCCACGTGTCTGATAAACAAATAAATATGGGAAGGATCCCTCATATTTAATACTCTGATTCTGACAGTCAAATATATCCATAATTATCCCCAACAATTAACGGGGATTAAATCGTAGTTATCTTTTCCTTAGGGAACACGAAATCCAGGTCCAACAAGGACAAGGCCCACGCTGCCTTAGGGCATTACACTCATCTATATAAACCATCCCTAAGGAACTACAAAGACTTGATTCCAATACACGCATTGGATACGTAGGCCGCTTGAGAGATAACATCTTAAGTCCATTCTAAACCACAAACAAACACCCCCTTGTTTTTATCGTGTTCTTAAGGCTTTTGGCAGGTTTTCTTTAGGAGCATAGCCCTGGATTTTGTTAGGTGTGATGCCCGAAAGACAATTTTGTAATTGTTTTATTTAATAAATGAAATGATATTGTTATTCATATTTATTATTCTCATATTCACCGATGTGACAATAGTAATTACACTACAGAAAACCCTAAAGTATATCGTTTATGTAATCACTTAACTCGGTGTATGGTATATACACGGGAGGATTGAGTTAGTGAAGATGTACTTAAAATACAATTAGCCCGTAGTGAAGTTAATCGAGAGTATCGGGTCTCTCCTTTAACGTGCTATTAATGCGCCCAGAACACAATAGGTGTGATTGTCTTATCCGGACTTTCGGTTAAGAGAACCTAATAAGGCATTTATATATGATAGATATATCATATAGGGCTGGACCGATTTGATTAGAGTTCACGATATAATTCCGTAATTGAGAATTCTTATCGAATCAATGGATGATCATATTTATTGATATATCTTAATCCTGAGGTGATCACAGTCATCTGCTTGAATCAGTATGAAGTTTGACTTGACGGTTAAGGATTACACTGAGTCTGTGGTTTGAATTACCCCATCTTGGCATTGTACTGGATTGAGTGAGTAGTCTGTGTTATCACGGATACGGAATCCATTCCTTCCATTTCGGAAATAGATAGACGCTTCCTTATTTGTTAATCCTAGAAACCGATCGATCCATGGAGTTCATATTACACGATTAGCTACCGGTGAGTTGTATGAATTAATTGATCACTAGGGGGTTAATGGTAAATAAGGATAAGAGGTTCTAGAAAGGTGTTGGTCTCTTGGAAAGGCTAACACAAATTTAGAGGGGGGGGGGGGTGAATAAACTTGTCACCAAAAACTAATCCTAAGTTGTAAAATCCCCAGGAACTGAGTTTCTCTGAAACTCAAACTGACTTCCAGTTCAGTTATGTTCCTGTCCCTTAACTTGTGCGGGCTGACAAAGCTGAGATTAAGTCAAACTGACTTAAGCTAAAACTGAGTCAACCGGCAGCGGATAAAGTAATAGCCTTAAGTATGAAAACCAAGTAAGTGTATCTAATAAGAAATAAATGAATGCATAAAGTAAATAGACAAGAATTATAGAGGTTCCAGGTGGTGTAATCCTGTCAGTCCTCTCTTCCCCTGTGATGCGGAGGAAAATTCCACTAGAACTTCTTTGAGATGGCCCAATTACAAAAAGTTCCAAACCGATAGTCCTTGACTAATCCCTAGCTTCACTATCTAAACACTTGTAGAACGGTAGGATTGCTTTGTTCTTCAATTGTTTGAACCACTTGTCCTTGAAGGGTAGGATTGCCTCTTCACCACTCATCACAAACACAAGTCTTCTCCGATTGCACTCAACTGTCCTTCACACCTTCTTGGTGTTTCACATCCCCATGCCTTTGATGAAATCAAGGTTGAGACTTTGAATCAATAACTATGATTCAATTGTGATTTGAGCTTTTCTTCCGGATGTATAATTTAAGCACGGCTCGTATTTCTTCAAATGTTGGATCTTGAATCGCTTGAATAAGCTTGAGTATTTTGAAGAAATTTCTTGATCTTGCAATTAAGTGCTTAGCGGGTATTCTTTTGAATTTGGCTTTTCCCCTTTTAACTTGATCTTTTTGACTAGATAGATTCTTTTCAATTTGCTTGCTTTTTATCTTATGCCTGCACACACACCTCCCTTTCTCCTTATATTCAATGTTGTAGAGGTAGTCTATTTATAGGGGTTCATTCAACATTTGTCCTGCTTGTAACGATTATAATTTTTCTGACCGTTCTGCTGTGTCAGTAACTCATCCAATGAAATTGTTTCCTTTTCAACGTTCCACTGTACTATCAGTTGTTGGATGACTGACTTATAAAACTGAGTTTCCTTATCAGTTTTATTCTGAGTTTACACTTGACAGTTTTCTAACTGACTTGGAGCATTAACAAAAATTTTACTCTTCTTCAAGTATCAGTACTCCAGTTTTCATCTGATCATCATTGACTTAATCAGAGTACACCATGACTCATTATCAACTAAGAATTCATTGTCCTTATGATTCTTAGGTCTTCATACAAGATCCATAAAGTCAGTTCAGGTCACCACAATCTTGCCTGAAGTCCAACTTTACGAGCCTCGACTTGTAATCTTCATAACGAGTTTGAACCCTCGGTTCTTCGTTCTTCAATAACGAGTCTGTGACCCTCGCTTCTTCAATCTTCAATAACGAGTCTCGTGACCCTCGGTTCTTCAATCTTCTAGATAAGCCAACGAGTACGTAACTCTCGGCGAACTTACCTTCTTCGGTTTTACGTAGGTGTGCTCGAGTCGGTTTCTTGGAGAATCTCGGTTAGAGTAAGTCTCGGTTTCTTCATTTCTCGGTTCCAATCTAGAACTATTACGGTGCTTGTCGATTTAACTTATACAATTATCAGACTCTAATGAAACCTATACATTGGTATCTAGACTTCTTTTTGCTTGCACTACAACAGCTAGTTATGACACTTCATCAATGGGGTTAAAGACTAATTAATAAATAAGTGATGAATCATCATCAAAACATAAATTTTATTTCCAACAAAAGGGTTAACGGTAACTTCCCAATTTAGAATGAACAGTCTATGGAGGATTAATCCGTATGTAATGATTATATCAATGGACGCTTATTATTATTCTCGTGAGGAGATAAATATAATCTCATAATCGGAGGAGTGCAGTCACGGGATTATGGTGGCATATTCCTGTGATTGATTTATCGAATATAATTATTCTGTTTGTAAGATAATTATTTATTTGATTTATCGGAGCCGCTGATTATTAGTCAATGGTCCCCGACGTGCCTCCTAATATAGCATAGCTATTCTCGAACGTCGAATCCTGATAATATTAATTTAGTTCTTGTTGGACTTTATTAAAACGATATGTGAATTAATTGTTTAGTGGACTATTAAATTAGTTGGGCTAAATAATTAAATATGTGGAAAAGACATTTTCCATAATCTTGGCCCAATTATTGTGTTATGGCAAAATTAATATTGACTAGGTCAACATTATAATTTTCGCCCCTTGACATGTTTTGTGGAAACAAGAAATTGTTTTCTTGTGTATTAATAAGACATGTGCATAAATATTTATTGGATAAATATTTATGGAAAGAAATAAAGACAAATATTATTCTAGATTTGTTCTAGAATATTATGGGATTATTTTTATTTAATGGATTTATTTTAATTGCAAAATAAAATTCTTGGAGGCTAAGTTTTACTCTCCTATATAAAGAGAGTTCTCCCAAGCCTTAGACACAACAATGAAATTCGACTTCTCCTCTTAGAGAGAAGAAGGAATAAAATTCGGCCAAGGGGTTTAAGGGGAAAATCTTGGAGATTTTTCCGGGAAGCATATCGGAAGGGTTCGAGTCGAGAATTTCCTTCCACCGGGAGTTGCTTGGATCACACGTACGGAACATCGTGGTGCTCTTCATGCTTTCCTTCGTTCATCCTATTGCGGTTCTTCAACTTGAATTTTGAGATTCAAGAGGTATGTTCTACAACACCCTTGTAGATATAGATCTAGTTTATTTTATTACGTGTAATTTATAGATCTAGATCCTTAAATCGCTTCCGTTGCGGATGGTATTACTAACAGTGGTATCAGTCGCCAGGTTGATCTATATTTATACGTATAAAATATTAGATCTAGTAGTGGAAAACATGTAGATTTTTTTGTCCCAAAATTTATAGGGGCCGAAATTTTTGTTTTATATTTTTTTTATGTTATGAATGTCTTGGTTGAAAAGATGGATTGGGGTTGGTACTGTTTACCCGTAGATCTATTTTGTATCTCTTTTGATTAGTATCAATTGAGCATAGGATTTGTAATTTAATTATGTTGAATTCGTAAAATTGTAAAAGGTAGTACCTTTTGTATTTTATTTTTGATCCAGGTTCGAGACGACGAAGATGATGTGTTGAAGATCATGGTGTTGAAGATAATCAAGAAGGTAAAAACGGGAGGTGGCCGATTGTGTTAATTTTTTTTTCCGGCAATTTTTTTCTTTTCAGCAAAGTTATGTGGCAGCAAATTTGGTAACCTAATTTTTTTTTTTGGTGACTTTGGCCGCAAGGCCTAATCTTGTAACAAAAAAAAAAAAAAAAAAAAAAAAAAAAAAAAAAAAAAAAAAAAAAAAAACCTCGATAATGCTGCCGTGAATAAAATAAAAAAAAATTTAACAAAAAAAAAGAAGTTCTTTTTTATAAAACAATTTAATATAGATATATTTTTAATATATTGGTATATTACGGCCTCCTCTCTTTCGTGGTTTGTGTCAAGATTGAAAGTTTGAAGATCCGGAAGTTTTCAAGATCAAGATTGAAGATCGAGATTTGAAGACTTAGATTAAATTTTACTTTTTTCCTTCGAAAATAGGTTAGTCGGGGGTACCAACAATCCATCTCGGTGTTTAAATTTTCCGCAATTTATTTTTGATGTGTTTGATCATAAAATAGATATAAAATCGGATTTGTCATGACATGCATCATATCATAAATTCACTCCTTGCATACATGTAGAATTTTAATTTTGGTAATTAAAATAGGCATGTATACAAACTCGCGTAATTAGTTGAAATTTAATTAATACGTGGTATTTAATTAATTTAGTAACTAATTAAAGATCCGAGGATGGGTTATGAAATCGTTAGCCTTTCGGTGTGTGTTCTCGGTGAACCGCCTTAAAGCTCAAACGAGATCACGTTTTCGATTCGTAGTGTCTACGAGATTGAATGATGGTAAAAGAACAATAAATCTTGGATAAAAACGGTTCGCTTATAGGTTGGGTGGTCAACTGAGCTAGGCTCGACCGACTTAACCCTCCTAGTGTGATGTATGCACGGGGGTCCGGCAAGACTAAACTACACCGGAGAGCGAGAGGGTGATTCCTTCTTATCTCAATGGAGTTTGTCTTGACCCGATTTCGTCCGATCGTCACATATGTTCCAACGAATAGGACGGGTAGGCTTGCCTACGTTACCGACACCATTCGGAATCCTTGATTTGATGAGCTTTTATGTTAACATCAAAACGACGTGGTTAGCTAACCCACCACCACTTCCAAAATATTGAGTGGGAGCGGGGGAGGCGACAGCCAACCCCACGGCCTCTACTATAGATACAAGTAAGTGAGAGAAGGGTGACGCCTCGCGGCGCTTTGATTTCGTCCCCCTACGGATGGTGTTCACTCCTATCAACATTCATGGCTTGGTCTCCGAAAGGAGAGAATTTCTGGGTACTCGTCGGGTCACTGACCTATCCTACGACGGCACACTCGGGGCGTACCTAAGAGATCCGATATAGTAGGTCACACTCATAAAGGATATTTTTGGTAATATCTAGGATAAAAAAGGAAGGTAGTCAATGAATAAAGGGATGTTCGATTCTCGTGGGATGTTTGATTCTCACAAGTTATTCATTGATGAGATTGTCTCGATTTAACCGTCATCTCTTTGACCTACCCTACGGCGGCACTGAGATGCGAGGTTAAAACCTTGGAATGGTAGAGTAGACTTATTTTTAGTTTACAATTCCTAAAATAAAATATAGTAGTGTTAAACTTGAATTAATATATGTCATTTTATTTACAGCATTATATCCCTTACTAAATTGCTTAAAATTTATAATTGGCTAGTATTGACTTCGTTAAAAAGTGGAAAGTAACTAGGACGTTGAACTAGTTAATCGATAATGCAATTAATTTTCGGAAGAGATATTTTCTCTTAAACCTTTTAAAAACCAGAGTGACATACAAGTATGTCACTGGTGTCATTCGTGTCAAACGGAAGACAAACTTAGTTTGATCAAAGGTGATTTCGGACTTTGAAATTCTTCTAGTGAATTTTGAGTGTGTACACGAGTAATTTTCTAATTGAAAAATCGGAAAATCATGAAGTATTACTAGTTGGACGATATTTGGAATCGATGAACTAGTGAGAGCTTTATGATTTGTTGTTTTTCTAGAACATTGGAAAAGTGTAACTGACTACACACGTAACCGTTCTAATTGAGAAACCGGAAAGTCATGAAATGTCGCTAGTTGGACGATATTTGGAATCGATGAACTAGTGGGAGTTCCATGATTTGTTGTTTTCCTGGAAACATTGGAACTATGTACGAAACATTTTCGAATCGAAAAAATCGGAAAATCATAAAAAATAAAGCATTGCTCGTTAGACGGTTTTTTGGAACCGATAAACTAGTGGGAGCTTTAATGTTATGATTTATTGTCTTTTCTGGTATATTAAAAAATCCCAGAAGTCCCGACGAGTAACACTCGAAATAGACATCCCACGGTTCAAGAGTAGTGTCTACTCAAACGAACCGCTGGTTCAAGACTGTTTCTATTCACGGAAAGTCAAGAATGGGAGAATATGTCTAAAAGTGTAAGTCATCTAAACTGAGAAAACATTAAGGCTGAACCGAAAATTAATTAACTGAAAATCATAGGATAAGGACAGTGATTTTGGATCACCAGCCTATGAATCCTTGGCGATTTTCTCGAGCTAAGTCCTTTGGAAGAACAAGGTAGCAGTGCATTTAACGATTAAAAGAGTAAACAACGGGCGCTAATTTTAGCTAGAATAGTGGGAGTGATATAAGGAAATGAATCTCGGATTCAACCCTTGGATATCACGGAAGATTTATTTTCTCGTTTAAGATTCGTTGGAACGAATGGATTTACCTTCTATTCGATAATTTGTTTGTCGTATAGAAAGTGAATATACCATTTGTAGTACGAATCCAAGACTCGGACTTTTGTTTGATAAAATCAAAACCACTTACAATTGCTGAAATATGTATATAAAACACATCTTAAGAACTATTAAAAGCAATTGGTTTCTATATTTAGATAAATGCTTCTTCATATTCCATAGTTAGTGCATAGTCCCTAATAGACAAGACCTGAAGACTGGCTCAGGGTGATTCCTTTTCTCCCAGTCTGGTTATATTGTCTCAAAGGTTCAATGACTAAGTTTCCTTTCAATCGGGAAAGGATAATTGTTATAAAGAAGTAACATAGCTTGTTCATGACGACCTTCGGGGTCTGATGAAAGATACAAGCTAGTAGGAGATTCCGAGTAGTGACTTCTTGTCTGATAACTATTCAAACACTCCGGAAAGTTTATCCAAAATATTTTGAGGTTTCTCTGTTTTCAACAGAGATAGAGTATTATATACTCGGAATAGGCCATTCATAGTCCTCGAGACTGATGCTCAGCCTGCCTCATTGTGACATGTTCTCACTAAGTAAGAAACCGTTAAATTGCCTTACATAGTTTTAGATGTGCTACAATACACTGATTAACTCAATAAAGATATTGTAAGCGAAATAACGGTTTACATTGAAATGTAAGACCGAGAAGTCCACCTAGAATATGCTTTGGAATTTACGGATACGGTGTGGATTCGGTTCACCCCACTTCCATAAATATAAGCATTTAGCACACGGTGCTTGAAGGTAAGACTGGGAATTTCGCGCAGACGTTCGGTCAATGACCAATCGTTATATATCTTGTAGCATTGAGAAAAAGGTTTGTTATAAGATTCTTGAAATCGGGAAGGGACAGTTATACTGTTTCATCCTTCCTGATAGAGTCCATGAACAACAAAACCTTGAACCTTGAAGTACGTTTACTCAAGGTAGTTACTAACTGATTAAAATCAGACCACATCCAACATCGGTTGTTGGTGATAACACTAAATACTACTAAACTAGATCAGAATTTCGATCCACCCAAAATGTAGTGGGAGTATGGTTTATTCATTACCCATTGCGGGTTCTGAGGACTTTGTAGTCTGAGGATCGATCGATGACCTATGGCTCTTTTGTGAGCAGTATAGGATTCTGATAATAGAGGTTGGTTTAATAGCCATAACCCTATAAATGAAGTTCGGTACTCCAGTTCTTTTCATGCTCTTGTAGAACCACCTAAGCGTCTCAGGCTTAGTGGGAGTAATTGGATCTACACGGAAAAGAGTAGAATGAATAGGAAATTTTATCTTTCAGAGCAAAGATTGAATGGTCTAGGGATAATTCCCTAAGAAGTAGAGAGTTAATCAGACCTTGAACTCTCTTACCACTTAGTATTGCTTGATTTCGTTCAAAAGCAGAAAAAAGGGGTGATTCCCTGAGACTTTCTTGCCAAACAAACGGAGTCTGGATTCATTCGGAACAAAAGGGTATTGCCTTATGAACTTATGACAGGATGACTGTCAAGGCTTATGTCCTTTTGTGGATAAAAAGCAAACCTCTCGGTCATTGGAAGTCATATATTTCTACAATATGTGGATTTGACCAGAATATTGATAAGTCTTTTGTAGACTGGATATCAATTTTAGTACAGTAGTGAATATATATATACATTAGTGTTTGTGAAGGATAACACTGCACCAGTTGGAATCAACATGGGTGTGTTATCTGAAGTCAGAATCTGACAATACCACAATTCTCTGCAACAGAGATTTGGACAACATTCTTAAGAGTTTGACTCGGTCGAATTCATTAGAATCGATCATCGGTTTCCCATCCATCTTATTGGTTAAGATGATGCATCTGTGTATGCAACATTCAACGAGGAAGTTCTACCCTATGCCTCAAGAATGACTCTCTAAATCTTCGGATCAAGAGAAATGGGATAGATTCTCTTTTTAGTAAGAGATGGTCAGGTTATTGAACATCAACTTTGATCGAATCTTAGATTCGGCGGTTAACAAAGCAAGTTTAGTATGTCCTTTAGTATCTTGAAGAGAACGAGGAATAATATGCGGACATATTCATGTGTGAACTTGGATATGTGTGATACACTGATTTTGACTTTAAGTCAGATTGAGGATGATCGTTAAGTCGATCTCGGGCTCAGTGTTTACTCTTGTGTTGAAGCTATTGCTGGAGGAATCCAAAGAACGCCAACTCGACTTTAACTAGTTGGGTGATTAGCGGCTTTTGTAGTAGCTAGAGAGGCGATATAGCTTAAGGATTTCCTTTTTTCATATCTGGGAGTGATTCTAGATTTGGAAGTCGATACCACATCATTGTGCAAACGATGAAGAGGTAGCTTATAGGGATTTTCGAAATCACTATAGGTCAAAAGCATATTGGGAAAGTACCACATGATTACATGGACCGGTAACGTTTCGATTCTACGGATCGTCTCGAGCCGACAACCTGACTAATCATTAAGACCCATGACATTTAGATGTAGGTACTCCCCGAGTCACTGACCTATCCTACGACGGCATACTCGGAGTGTACTTTGGAATCTGAAATGGTTATGATATGCTTAATGGGTACTAGAATACGGGATGTGTCTTCATTGCTTTAGAGCAAGTGGGAGATGTAGTTTGTTGTATTTTAAATAATAGGGTGTGCTCTAAAACAATTAATCACATGCTTTCGTGCAAGTGGGAGATTGTTAGGTGTGATGCCCGAAAGACAATTTTGTAATTGTTTTATTTAATAAATGAAATGATATTGTTATTCATATTTATTATTCTCATATTCACCGATGTGACAATAGTAATTACACTACAGAAAAGCCTAAAGTATATCGTTTATGTAATCACTTAACTCAGTGTATGGTATATACACGGGAGGATTGAGTTAATGAAGATGTACTTAAAATACAATTAGCCTGTAGTGAAGTTAATCGAGAGTATCGGGTCTCTCCTTTAACGTGCTATTAATGCGCCCAGAACACAATAGGTGTGATTGTTTTATCCGGACTTTCGGTTAAGAGAACCTAATGGGGCATTTATATATGATAGATATATCATATAGGTGGACCGATTTGATTAGAGTTCACGATATAATTCCGTAATTGAGAATTCTTATCGAATCAATGGATGATCATATTTATGGATATATCTTAATCCCGAGGTGATCACAATCAACCGCTTGAATCGGTATGAAGTTTCACTTGACGGTTAAGGATTACACCGAGTCCGTGGTCCGAATTACCCCATCTTGGCATTGTACTTGGATTGAGTGAGTAGTCCGTGTTATCACGGATACGGAATCCATTCCATCCATTTACGGAAGTAGATAGACGGTTCCCTTATTTGTTAATCCTAAAACGATCGATCCATGGAGTTAATATTACACCGATTAGCTACCGAGTGAGTTGTATGAATTAATTGATCACTAGGGGGTTAATGGTAAATAAGGATAAGAGGTTCTAGAAAGGGTTAACGGTAACTTCCCAATTTAGAATCAACGATCATGGAGGATTAATCCATATGTAATGATTATATCAATGGACGCTTATTATTATTCTCGTGAGGAGATAAATATAATCTCATAATCGGAGGAGTGCAGTCAAGGGATTATGGTGGCATATTCCTGTGATTGGTTTATCGAATATAATTATTCTGTTTGTAAGATAATTATTTATTTGATTTATCGGAGCCGCTGATTATTAGTCCATGGTCCCCGACGTGCCTCCTAATATAGCATAGCTATTTTCGGACGTCGAATCCTGATAATATTAATTTAGTTCTTGTTGGACTTTATTAAAACGATATGTGAATTAATTGTTTAGTGGACTATTAAATTAGTTGGGCTAAATAATTAAATATGTGGAAAAAACATTTTCCATAATCTTGGCCCAATTATTGTGTTATGACAAAATTAATATTGACTAGGTCAACATTATAATTTTCGCCCCTTGACATGTTTTGTAGAAACAAGAAATTGTTTTCTTGTGTATTAATACGACTTGTGCATAAATATTTATTGGATAAATATTTATGGAAAGAAATAAAGACAAATATTATTCTAGATTTGTTCTAGAATATTATGGGATTATTTTTATTTAATGGATTTATTTTAATTGCAAAATAAAATCCTTGGAAAGCTAAGTTTTACTTTCTCCTATATAAAGAGAGTTATCCCCAGCCTTAGACACAACAATGAAATTCGACTTCTCCTCTTAGAGAGACGAAGGAATAAAATTCGGCCAAGGGGTTTAAGGGGAAAATCTTGGAGATTTTTCCGGGTAGCATATCGGAAGGGTTCGAGTCGAGAATTTCCTTCCACCGGGAGTTGCTTGGATCACACGTACGGAAGATCGTGGTGCTCTTCACGCTTTCCTTCGTTCATCCTATTGCGGTTCTTCAACTTGAATTTTGAGATTCAAGAGGTATGTTCTACAACACCCTTGTAGATATAGATCTAGTTTATTTTATTACGTGTAATTTATAGATCTAGATCCTTAAATCGCTTCCGTTGCGGATGGTATTACTAACAGATTTATCATCGACGATTTTTGGAATCGTCAAATGGCGCTAAAAGAAGGGTCTCCTACTGACAACAAAATCCAATAGAAAAAACGCAGTCAAATCCAAGGCCAATTCCCAGTGATTGAGCCATGAAAACAAAACTTCCACCGTTCATATTGAAGAATAAGGAGGAAGGAACATGCTCTCCAAATTTTGTGCCGATCGGAGTCCGTTTCGATGCCCGATCGTCGCCGGACAGTTGCTGTTGCTGTTTAATCACCAAAAAAAGCAGCAGCCAGATTGGTGGTTTATTTCTAGAGATCGAACAGTTGAAACACAAATTCCACCGTTCAGATCGAAAACGAAGGAGGGAAAAACAAGCTCTCCAAATTTAGTGCCGATCGGAGTCCATTTCGATGCCCGATCGTCGCCGTAAATTTGCTTGCTGCTGCTGTATCACCAAAAAACACAGCAGTCACATCGGCGGCTAATTACTAGAGATTGAGCCGTTGAAAAAATATTTCCACCGCTCATATTGAAGAAGAAGTAGGTACGAACAAACCCTCCAAATTTCGTGTCGATCGGAGTCCGTTTCGATGCCCGATCGTCGCCCGATAGTTGCTGCTGTAACACCAAAATAAGTTGCGAGTTTTCTTCCTTACTCTTCAAGATCCGATCCAAGCTCCCCAGCTCTCCAGATCCGAGCTCTCAAGATACAAGCTATCATCGGGTTTTATTTCTGCAACTTTATTTTGATCACACTTCTTAGTTGTTTTCAGAACTCTCCCGACCTAAAGAGTCGGGACGAGTTTTCTTATATTTGGAACTCGCCTTCGGGCGAGCCTTCTATAAGGCCGATTTAGTTCGCATCATATTTCGAACTCACCTTCGGGCGAGCCTTCTGTAAGTCCGCAATTAGTTCGGCATCATATTTGGAACTTGCCTTTGGGCAAGCCTTCTCTAAGTCCGAATTAGTTCGGTATAATATTTGGAACTCGGCTTCGGGCGAGCCTCTATAAGTCCGATTTAGTTCGGCATCAGATTTGGAACTTGCCTTCAGGCGAGCCTTCTATAAGTCCGATTTAGTTCGGCATCATATTTGGAACTCACTTTCGGGCGAGCCTTCTATAAGTCCGATTTAGTTCGGCACCGACAGATTACACCAATAAGCAAATGGTACGTTAATTTACTACTATTTTGTTCTCTATTATGCATGGCCTTTATTAATTTAACAGGGCAAACACATGTGCAACTCTTTCACGCGAGAAGTCAGCACTAGCCTGGCCCTGCTCGCCGTACTTAAAACGAGAAGACAACACTAGCCTGGTCCTATTCGTCCAATACTTTCACACGAGAAGTCAGCACTATCCTGGCCCTGCTCAGCGTGTTTTAAAACGAGAAGTCAGCACAGCCTTGCCCTACTCGTCCAATACTTTCATTCGAGAAGTCAGTCCGAACAGGCCCAGCTCGCCCAACAATATGCGGGGCAGTCGGTCGCCCTAAATGCCATAAATCAAAGCACCATGCGGTCAAGCCCACGATAAGGACATCGTCCCATCAGGTTCTCCTTAACACTATTTTAACTTAATATCGACTTGTTCTATTATGTATTTTATCAAAAGCTCAAACTCACTGAAATAGTCAGAAATACTTCTGACTCTCTTAAACTATGATACCTAAGCCCCACCCAGTCTGGCTCAGTAAAACACACACGAGGTCTGACAAATCCGACACAGCTCACAGAAATTTAACATGCGAGGTCAACAAAAATTCTGACTCAGTTCACCAAAAAATGACATCAGTGCCTCCGGCGCCGGATCAAACGAACATGCCCGCTAAACTATCTGTAACCCAGAAAGCCGAGCTCCGCATGGCGGACTCCACTCCAAACGCTATGGTTGACACTTGAGCTCCGCAGGTCGGACTCAACATGATCAGCAACGACCAAACTAATGAAGTCTGCGTGATGGACTCAAATAATTAAGTCTACAGGCTAGACTCGAGATAGACAAACAAACAACCAAGTATGCCATCCAAAAACTATAAGTTAATGCATGGCATACTGAAGGGCAAGACGTCCCCTGTTATAAAGTACTCACGAGACTGAAAGTTTGGATTAAGAAAACTCATGAAGAGTCAAATTCTAAGTCAGCAGGACTGACATCCAAGCTCCGCAGTACGGATCCAGCTTAAAATCAAATCTGCAAGACATATTCGACCTAAGCCTTGCTCGTCGTAGGCTAAATATAAAAAATCATCCTAAATAAATTAAGTGCTTAAGTATATCTCAAAAAACAAAATCCAGAAATTCTCATTGCTAAAATATTACAATAAGTTCAAACAAAAACAAATTATAAAAGCCCCTAGGCTAAACCGTGAGGGTCGGATTTTGTGGCTCTGAAGAAGGAGCCGAGGAAGCACCAACAGACACAATATCCACTCTCTCCTTAGTCTTTCACCCGATTGGCGTAGACCCGGCTCGTCGGGATAAAGAAGATACCTTACCAGCTCAGACAACTTTGTTTGGAGCTTGGACACGGCCTGTTCCCTACCTTTTCTCTCCGCATCCAACTGGACAGACACGGACATCAGCTCCGCCTCTTTTGACCAAAAACTGATCATGGAAAGCCTTTATCTCATTGCCTTCGAGCTCAACGGCGCCCCCGAGCTCTACTCGGGTTTGCCTCAACTCGGCAATCTTTTTCTTGTTGACATTAGACTCATTGGAGGCTTCCCCAAACCTCCGGGAAACCTCCTGACCAACTAAGGTCCCCTACATAAGCAAAATTAAAAGGTTAGTGAGACTACCAAAAGCATATCATCAAAATAAAAAGGAAAATTCTAAGTCTGCAAGACAGACTCGAAATGAGCTTCGTAGGACAAACTCAGCAAAGTTTGTCGGACAAGCTCATCAAGTCGGACTCGAACCAAAGTCCATGGGTCGGACTCAATTGAACTCCGCATATCGGACTCAATGAGTTTGTAAAATGATCTCTATAAGTCTGTAAGTCGGACTTAGCTGCATTCGTTGTCAGTAGGACAAGCTCGAGCAAAAACATGACACAACCTTTAGTATGCCATCCAAAACTACAAGTTAATGCCTGGCATACTTGGGGGCAAGATACCTCACCATTAACGAAGCACTTAACAAAAGTGCGGGTTAAATCAAGTACTTAAAGAAGTGCTCGAAATAAACTTAAGGCTGAGAACTTAACGAAATACTGCTTCTGTTATCAAATTGTACGGATTACAATTTCATTTGAAATAAAATTTAGCGGCAAAAAACTACAAGTCCACAAGCCTTCTGACCTAAGAACCGGGGGTTGGACTCTACGGTGGCTCAAAAAGAAGCAAGAGCCGAGGTAAGAGTAGCCGCAACACGACAGGAGTACTCGGACACAATATCCACTCCCTCCGAGAAGTCCTTCACACGGTTGTCATAGACCGCATCCATGCCCATCTTATAAAAATCTCACTGGAAGACTGTCCCTGAAAAAGTCAGCAATCTGACCCTCTGTCTTATCCACCCTCAAAGTATAGACATGGTTAGGCCGACCTTGTCTCAGGTCGGCAATCTTCTTCAAATATCCAGTAAACTTTCCCAGCCCGGGGAAAACATCCTGGCCAATTCAGGTTCCCTGCAAGTAAGAAACACTATGAAAGTACAACACTCGAGTAAGAAAAGCAAGCATGCGTATTCCATGGCCTTAAAGCTAGCGTCAGCTAGCTCTACATCAGTCCTCCCAGAGACCGGCTCCTGTTCCGTAGACCGGGCTCAATAAAGTCTGCAGGAGACACAATCTGAGCTTTGCATGTCCGGCTCAGCAAGCATATGTCAACTAAAAAGTACATTGAGTCCGCTTAATAGAATGGCATCATAGCCCGTCCGCTCAATAACGCGAGAAGTCAGTCCGACCTGGCCCAGCTCGCCGTGCTTTTAAACAAGAAGTCAGCACTAGCCTGGCCCTGCTCGTCTTAAACTTTCACGCGAGAAGTCAGTCCGACCTGGCCCTGCTCGCCGAGAAGCTTAACGCCAGAAGTCAGTTTGATAAGCCCTCGAGCGAATCTTTTTATACGCCCGAATCCACCTCGACACCGTACTTAAAGCTCGCCCCCAAGCGAATCTTCTCAAAATTGTGTCCTTACGCTCTCAAGCCTGACGCGCTTAAAACCGGTTGCTATCTAAGCACAACACCGGTGCACTACGCTATATGAGCCTTACGTTATCTCAGTAGATCGCTCTAGAACAAGTCACCTCAAGAAACGGTGTATCAAGTCGTTACAACTTAACACCATGACTCACGTTTACACATCTGAAAGCTTAAAGAGTACGGGGGCATTGATGTGTCGAATCAGTCCAAGTCCCCGAGTTCCGGAAATAGCCCATGGATGCGAACCTTGCCTATACGTAGACCCAGAAACGGATAGACCCCTCGGCCTAGCCAGTGCGCCCCTCAATAGGCCGGACCAAGCCAAGCACGATCAAGCCTGCCTCACATCATCACGTTTCCTTTCGGATCCAAGGTTACCTTGGAAATAAAGCAACAAGCAACTAGTCTGATACAAAGCACTGAGGGCTCGACCCGCTCGCCCCTCTAGTCCGCCATCCTTCACCGCGAACAAAGCCAATACAATTAGGCAACAGTTCATAAACAACGCTTTCAAGCCTCAAAACTCTCAGCTCTCCAAAGGCTCTCGTTTCGCAAGCTTTTCAGCTCGGCACTCTAAGACCGATCTCGGTTCGGCAACTTCCTAGTTTGTCAGCTCGTCCAACAGCCAGGTGACAGCCAACTCATGGACCTATAAATAGCAGCATCGCACCATTGACAAAAGGGGGCTCTCATTTTCGAAGAACTACGTAAATTGGGCTTGATCCCTTACAAGTTAAGGGTACGTAGGCAACCTTCTACGGCTCAGCTCATAATCACAAACACAACATTTTCTTCATCCTTGTTTTTGAGCGCCACCGTGCAACCACCATGGTAGGCTAAAACGCCTCGCATTCCGCAAAGTCATAGAAGAACTCTGCTAGATTGGTAGAATAAGCTGCGTATAAACTCTTCAAGTCTAGAGAAACGTGGCCGAGCAACCTTAAGCAGATCCGAGCTGACCCCAAGGGCTCAGCTGGATATGAGGGGCTTATGACGATGCCAAAAACTGACATTACCTACGTGTCGCCTCCACATCAGCACAATAGCAAATAAACATAGAGAAAAGCCTCTGTCAAGGTCCAGAACCCCCAGTACCCGGGCTGCATGAGCTCGGTCACAACCCTCAGACCTCTCCAGGTTGGCCTGTACTTGTGATAAACCTGCCCCTGCCCGACACTATAGGTCGGCCCAAGTCCTTCTCGGACCAAAGCACTTACACACGCAAGGATCCGAGCAGATCCCAGCTCGGCTATCCTCCCCGACCTCCGTAGGTCGGCCAAAACACGGGCGAATTCAGCCAGTTCAACTCGGGCCATCTAAGTCGGCCAGAGTCAATCCTCAATCTTATTTCCCACGTGTGTGATAAACAAATAAATATGTGAAAGATCCCTCATATTTAATACTCTGATTCTGACAGTCAAATATCTCCATAATTATCTCCAACAATTAAGGGTATTAAATCGTAGTTATATTTTCCTTAGGGAACACGAAATCCAGGCCCAACAAGGACAAGACCCACGCTGCCTTAGGGCATAATATTCCTCTATATAAACCATCCCTAAGGAACTACGAACACTTGATTCCAATACACGCATTGGATACGTAGGCAGTTTAAGAGATAACATTTCAAGTGCAGTCTAAACCACCACCAAAACACCCCCTCTCTTTATCATTTTTGATCGTGTCTTATGGCTTTTGACAGACTGTATTTAGGAGAATAACCATGCATTTATCATCGACGATTTTTGGAATCGTCAATTATGGATTGATTATATGTAAAGGAATGAAATAAATATCATTAAATGAAATGGAATAGTATTATATCATTCCATTCCAAAGTTGAATGAAAATCATACATTTTAATTCAATTAAAATCAAAATAAATTCTATTTCTCACGTTTTCGTAATGCCAAATTGATGAAATTGAATAAAAAAAAAACTATTTCATTCCATTATATAACATCAATCCAAACAAGTCATTTTGCATTTCCAATTCGATTCCGAGGAGCTTCAAGCAACGTCGTGTTTAATCTTCATAGCATACGTGGCGTCATCTTAATAGGATTCCACGACCGAAAGCAATCGTGTTCATAGCACTTCATCTTAATAGGTTACGGCACTTACAGCCAAACCCGATTACAACCAGGCTTATTTACCTCAAAAGTTAGCTTGACTACAAAGAAAATTAAGGATAGAAGAATACAAGTACATGAAAGACAAGATTCAAAAGCTTGAGTTTCATATTCCAATAAACATAGATCTCGTCACGGATAGACACGATAACACAGAGACTTACATCAAAATTAAAATAAAAGACAAGAGACAATACTTCATTGATCGGAGAGACTACAGGGCCGATAGTAGAAGCGTTTACACTTCCGGATCTTCGAAATTAGGGTCGTTTGAATCAACAGCATCTTTTGGAGACCAACCAAGCTCGGCCTCCGAGTAGCCATCACCAGACCAGGTGAACTTGCCGCCATGACCTCCTTTCTTTGGCGATCCGTTCATGCCGGTTGCCGATTTCCTGTCTCTCCTTGCTACTTCCTGCTGGCCGGCCTTGCCGCTGCTTTTTATACTCTTGTTGGTGGTCTTCATCTCACTTCCGGAGCTTTTTTATTTTCTTATTTTTAAAATACAAATATCAAATAGTATTCGGTGAGGGGAGAGTGACTGAGTGCAGTCATTTATAACTAGTTGGGAAATTGGGATTGGGATTTTATTCCGTAAATACAGTGGGCCAAGAACGTGATAATCACTTCATGAAACTACGGGGAAATGGATAAGATCGACTCATATGATATTATTATTTTATTTTAATAAAAAAAAAAATATTAATCAGCTAGGTATTTTGATTAATGTTTACATTTTCTAAAACATTTTATGGATCATATATTCTGATTCTGGAAATCATCAAGTATTATAAACGGTAAATTGGATTCTTTTGAATGAATCCAAATAGCAATTTGGGTTTTTGTTGATTGTTTATGACCGTTTCGTTCGAGACAATCTACGTATCTTGTATTGTATGAGATCAAACCAATAAAATAGTTCTGAATCGAAATGATGATGCATAATCCTTTTATATGCCATGATGATTTCGATATCATCACGGTTGTTTCAGTGGTGTTTATACGTAGGATATCTGAAAATAAAAATGTATAAAAAGTGGTGTTTTCCGATGGTGTTTGGTGGCGGCAATGGATTCCTGCGGTAGTGCTTTATAAGAGAAGAGGACGGGGCAATTTGGCTTTGCCATCTATTTTATAGATTATAATCCGGGCTTTTAAATGGGTTACATGCTCCCCTATTTATAGGGGGGCCACCGACTGAAGTCGGTTTATTTACAATCGATGACATATAGTATAATAGATATTTATCTAAAGTAGCGGGCTCGAAACAAGGGAGCCGATAAGTGGCGCCCCTGATGGCCTCGCTGTTGCCTGTACCCTTTATATCAATGTCTCGCCAAACTTGAGGTAGTTCTTCCACTAAATGTTATTGTTGGAAATATTATTTATGTTTTGATGATGATTCGTCACGAAATTAGACAAATCACTTACAACCCATGATGATGAAGTCGTAACTAACTATTATAGTGCATAATGAAAGAAGAAGCAAGAAATGGTCTATATAAATGTATAAGTTCTATCTAGAGTCTGAACTTTGTATAGGTTGTTTCAGACAAGCATTGTAATAGAATAAGAACTAGGCGAACAGTGAGTCACAACAAGAAAAGCGAGTTATAGCAAGAAAAACGAATATGCACGTGAAGAATCGAGGGTTCAAACTCGGTTATGCTAAAAGCCGAAGAAGATAAGTTCGGCGAGGGACACGACTCGGTTGGCTTATCTAGAAGACGAAAGAACCGAGGGACACGAGACTCGATTCTGAAAAGAAAACTCGAAGAACCGAGGTGGCAAACTCGGTAAGGCGATTAAGTCGTGTCTATAAGTCGGGATTCGAGGCAAGTCGTGGTGACTGAAACCGAGTTATAGATCATGTAAAACGAATAATCTTAAGGACAAAGATTATCGAGTTACACTGGATAAGAAGAAAGCGATTGGTGTACTCGACTTAGTCAATTGAAGTCGAGATATTAAGTATACAAGGTACTCGAGTTTTGAAGAAGAGTAGAAAAGCGAGTTAAGGCCTTGTTAAATTTAAACTGACTATACGACAAAAGATCGTACATGTGAACGTTGGCTAAACGACAAGTGTAACGGCTACAAGAGCTAGTGACCGTTACATCACCCCTATAAATACACAAGAGAATCACTTAAAAAAAGAGACAGAGAGGAGGATCAGAAAAAGAGCTTTACAAGCATATATTCAAAGATCCAAGTCCAGATCCACAAAATCAGATCAGATAAATCTAGAAAAATGGGAAGCCAACGGAAGTGCCTTGAAGACTTCAAAGAAAGATCCAGTAACCCATTGAGGGGGAAAGAAGGCATCTTGGAGCTACAAAGTCAGATCCAGAAGAATCAGACAGCTCACTGAATTAATCCTTGATTAATTCTAAACATAACCTTTGTGAAAAAGGGTTGGCTGTGCATAGTTTGAAGGGAGCAATTCTACCTTTCTTCATACAGTTGCAACTTAGTTGCCACGGTTTATTGGTGCGGTCGAGGACTGTGTGTTGGTATTTGTGGTGAGCCGTAAAGGAGCGGTTCCACCTCCGAAAGATCGGTGTGCGGGATGAAGGGAGCAATCTCACATTTCTTCATTTTGTGTAGACAAAGTGAAACTAGGGTGTCGTGAAGGGACTTTGTCATAGTACTAGGATTTTGTAACGGTTATCTCATTATTCTAGTGATACCTCCTACGCCACAGGAGAAGGGGAGACGTACGGAATTACACCACCCGGAACTTCCATAAACAAATCTTGTGTTGATTTACTTTATGCATTTGTGTTTGTTTTATTTATTGCATTATCACTCTGCAAACACTAGACACTGAGTCAGCACATAACTTATAAATAGAGAGTCTTAGAACTTAACTGACACATCTATTGCACTAAAGGTTAGTTTTATCCGCTGCCAGTTAACAAGACTAAATATAAGTCAGCATTGACTTATATTCAGTTGAGCTAACCGAACTCCACACAAGTTAAGGGACAGGAACAAAACTGAACTGATGATCAGTTTGAGTTTCGGAGAAACTCAATTCCTAGGGCTTTTCCAGCTTTGGATAAGTTTTTGGTGACAAGTTTATTCACCCCCCCTCTAAACTTGTGTTAGCCTTTCCAAGGGACCAACAATTGGTATCGGAGCAAATCTTCCTTTTGGAAGAGATCCAAATTGTCACTGATCAAGGAGATAACTGTGCATCAGTTATTTGTTCGAAGCATCCAGTTGTTGAAGTCCCCTCACCGTATCGGTACACTTAGTTTCAATGTCTACATCTAGAGCTTATTGTATGAGGTCGAAACCAATAAAATAGTTAATCGTGTAAATGATGATGCATAATCCTTTTATATGCCATGATGATGATTTCGATATCATCACGGTTGTTTCAATGGTGTTTATACATGGATATCCGAAAATAAAAATGTATAAAAAGTGGTGTTTTCCGATAGTGTTTGGTGGCGGCAATGGATTCCTGCGGTAGTGCTTTATAAGAGAAGAGGACGGGGCAATTTGGCTTTGCCATCTATTTTATAGATTATAATCCGGGCTTTTAAATGGGTTACATGCTCCCCTATTTATAGGGGGGCCACCGACCGAAGTCGGTTTATTTACAATCGATGACGTATAGTATAATAGATATTTATCTACAGTAGCTGGCTCGAAACAAGGGAGCCGATAGGTGGTGCCCCTGATGGCCTCGCTGCTGCCTGTAACCTTTATATCAATGTCTCGCCGAACTTGAGGTAGTTCTTCCTCTAAATGTTATGGTCGAGGTCGCTGGCGGACCCGTTTATCGAATAAGATCACGTGTCGGCCCCCTAATCCCCTTTTGTCGTCGCATAAGGTTGAGGGCTTGGAATGGATCCGAAGGCTCGCGACTCTAATTTGGCTTGCGAGCTCGCGGGTAGTAATGGTCGGTGGCCTTATCCACTAATTTCGGTGGCCGGTCAGACCCGAATAAGGATCCGCGAACCGAATTATGATTTAGGCACATTAATGGCCCCTACTCCGTGCCTTAATCATTTTCTTGAAATGTTAGGCGGGGAGTAAAAATCTGTTTGCGGATTTGTTGCCTTGAAAAACTATGACGGCTCGCTATTGTGGCTCATCGCCTGTTAGCTTTGCTTAAATGCCTTACTCAGAGTAGGTCTTTTCGTTGCTTGCGTGTAGTTGACGAACTTCGCTTCTTGTGGCGAGTGCCACGAATTGATTCTGACATTGTGGTTTTTGCATCGTGAATAGATTTAGCCTTTGGTGGCTTGCGAGCTTTAAGTCTTGTAGAGGGCTCGCGCTAAGGCGAGTTCCAAAATATGATGCCGACCTAAAGGTCGGTTTAAAAAAAGGTTCGCTCGTAGGCGAATTCCAAATATGATGCCGACCTAGAGGTCGGTCTTATAAAGAAGGTTTGCTCGTAGGCGAATTCCAAATATGATGCCGGCTTAGAGGTCGGTTTTACAAAAGGTTCTGCTCGTAGGCGAATTCCAAATATGATGCCGGCTTAGAAGTCGGTTTTAGAAGAAGGTTCGCTCGTAGGCGGATTCCAAATATGATACCGACCTAGAGGTTGGCCTTATAAAGAATGTTAGCTCGTAGGTGAATTCCAAATATGATGCCGACCAAAAGGTTGGTCTTATAAAGAAGGTTCGCTCATAGGCGAATTCCAAATATGATGCCGAGCTGGGTCGGTCTTATAAAGTTTGGCATATGGAGCCTTAGCCTTGGCATTGATAGCCTGTTTGGGCCGCGCTATTAAGCGGACGGACTTATAGGTTCTTGGGCGACCTTGTCGTCTGAAGCGACCTGTTTTTTAGGACTGTGCTATTCAAGCGAGCGGCCTCGAAGCGATTTTAGGTCTATGGCGACCTTGTCGTCTGAAGCGACTTGTTTGCTTAGGACCGTGTTATTCAAGCGGGCGGCCTCGAAGCGATTTTGTGTCTATTGGGACCTTGTCGTCTGAAGCGACTTGTTTTCTTAGGACCGTGCTATTCAAGCGGGCGGCCTCGAAGCGATTTTGGGTCTATTGGGACCTTGTCGTCTGAAGCGACTTGTTTGCTTAGGACCGTGCTATTCAAGCGGGCGGCCTCGAAGCGATTGGCTTATAGCCATTTTATGCCGTGCTATTAAGCGGACGGACTTGTTGTTGGTGAAGAGAAATCCTATGTTGATGGCGAGCTTGTAACAAAGTTTGTAATAAGAGCTTATGATAAGTTAGCTCGTTGATAGAGAGCTTATAACAAGTTGAGCTCGCTGAAGTGGAGCTTGTAATAAATGTTTATTTTGATTTTTGATAATGATTTTCCCAAAGTAATTTTGAGCTCGCGCCTTTACTTTTGCTCAAAATATTTCATCTTTTTCGAGTTCAACTAGAGGTCCGATGTATCCGTACATGTATATAATGTGTCTATATATATGTATTGTTGGATGTAATATCACCGGACGGATCTAGATCCGCCCGATTACGCAGCGGAATAACAAGTATCACGATCAATACAAATTAAAACATATAAATAAATAGATCTAAACTACAAGAAGGTTAGATCTACTTACCAATCAAAAGATTAGTTCCGAAGATTGAGAAGCCGAGATCCAAATAGTTGAGATGCCACAGTCTTCCGATGTGTATCTCCAAGCAACAACCGTTGGATGTTGATATTTGATGCTTGACCTCCTTGATATGGTACCCGGAAAATCCCGAAGATTTTCCCAACTCTAAACCCTAGCTATTGGCCGAAAATTCTAAGCCAACTTTGTGTGTATGTATGCGTGTATATGTTATATCAAAAGGCTTAGAGAACTCTCTTTATATAGGAGAGAAAACCTTGTCCTCCAAGGATTTAATAATTAATTAAATAATCAATCATAATAATCCTTTATTAAATATAAGATAAATCTAATATATTCTAAAACAAATTTAGATTTATATAATAGATAATATCTAATATCTCCTGATAATTATTTAACAAATAAACAATTAATCACATGACATGTAATTATCAAGAAAACTAATTTCTTTCTAATTACAACATGTATACCACGCCATGCCCTAGTCAAATAAGGCTAGCACACGAAATTTCACATAATGGGCCGAGTTTACAAAAAATGTCTTTTCCATGTATTTAATTATTTATCCCACTAAATAATTACTCCCAAATCAATTAAATAGTCCAACTACTTAATTATCATTGAGGCCCAACGTCAAGAAACATATGCATGTTAGGAGCCACGTCGGGGACCATGGACCTACAACCAATAGCTACAATAAATTAAATAAAATTATTCATCGAACAGAACAATTCTTATTCAATCTATTAATTCCGGGATTACGTCACCATAAACCCAAAAATGAACTCTATCGATTATAGATATATATTTACACTCTAATCATTGAGTAAAAGTGTCCATTGATATAATCATTACATACAGATAAATCCTCCATAGACTGTTCGTTTCGATTCGGGATATTTCCGTAAACCTTTCTCAATACATATTATCCTTATTTACCATTAACCCCCTAGTGATCAATTAGTTCATAACTAATATAATATGAACTGGGCCCATCGATTAGTTTCTATGATTAACAAATAAGGAAACTGTATGTCTACTTCCCGCAGGAAGGAATGAATTCCATATCCGTGAAGTCACAAACTACTCACTCATTCCAGAATAGAGCCAACGATAAGTGTTCATATCACATGTATCCAAGTGATCCTTAACTAACACATCAAACCCTACTTTGAACCAAGCAGTAAACTGTGATCACATCAGGATTGAGATTAATCCATATATTATCATCTTATGATTCGATAAGATTTCTCGATCACAGAATTATATCGAGAACTCAAATCAAATCGATCCAGTCCTATATGATAGACATCATATATAAATGCCCCACTAGGTACCCTACAACGACGGTCCGGATAAGACGGTCACACCGTTAAGTGTTCTGGGCACATTATTGGTATATTAATCATAGGACCCATACTCTGATTAAATTCACCACGGACTAACTAGTTTTAAGCATATCATCATTAAATCAATCCTCGTATGTATGCCATACACTGAGTTATGTGATTACATACCGATATACTTAGGGTTTTCAGCAGTGTTATAATATAAGCATAAATGCAAATAATTAAATGAATATATAATTCTATCATTTATTTAAATAAAACAATTACAAATTGTCTTTCGGGCACTTTACCTAACAATCTCCCACTTGCACAAAAGGCAAGTGATTAATTGTTTTAGAGCACACCCTATATCTATATTACAGCAAACTACGTCTCCCACTTGCTCTAAAGCAAATGAGTCATGTCCCTAATACCCATATTCTCCAAATGCCTGTTGAAGACTTCTAACGGCAATGTCTTGGTGAAAGGATCAGCCAGGTTGTCTTCAGAGGGGATTTTCTGTACGAAAATATCTCCTCGTTGAACAATTTCTCTGATCAAATGGTACTTTCGCTCTATATGCTTTGACTTGCGATGACTATGGGGTTCCTTAGAATTTGACACAGCCCCATTGTTGTCACAATATAGACATATCGGATCGTTGTGATTTGGGATTACTCCTAAACCACCCATGAACTTTTTCAGCCAAACTGCTTCTTTAGCTGCTTTAGAGGCCTCTATGTATTTGGCTTCCATAGTTGAATCAGCTATACTGGATTTCTTTACGCTTCTCCAAATGACTGCACCGCCTCCGAGAGTAAACACTGAGCCAGAGGTAGATTTGAAATCATCTCTATCCGACTGGAAGTCAGAATCAGTGTACCCTTTTATATCCAGGTTTGCACCCGAATATACGAGCATATAATTCCTCGTTCTCTTCATATATTTGAGGAGATTCTTTACTGCTGTCCAATGTTCCATTCCTGGATTGGACTGATAACGGCTGACGATTCCAACGCCATAATAGATGTCCGGTCTTGTGCACAGCATTGCATACATTAGACTACCAACAGCCGAAGCATATGGCACTCTTCCTATAGCCTCTATTTCTTCAGGAGTCTAACGACCATATTTCTTGGAGAGGTGAACACCGTGACGGGTTGGTAGAAAACCCTTCTTTGTGTTCTCCATGCTATATCGTGCCAACACCTTATCAATATAAGATGCATGGAACAGAGCTAACATCTTGTTCTTACGATTCCTTATAAGTTGGATCCCTAGAACATAATTCACCTCTCGCAAATCTTTCATTTGGAATTGGCTAGCTAACCAACTTTTACGTCCGACAACATACCCTTATCGTTTCCGATTAGCAGAATATCGTCTACGTACAACACTAAGAATGCAACCTTATCTTTGATGACTTTCTTGTATACACAAGGCTCATCAAAGTTTTGTTTGAAATCATATGACTTAATGGTCTCATCAAATCTATGATTCCAAGACCGAGAAGCTTGATTCAACCCATAAATGGATCTTAGCAACTAGCACACCTTGTGCCCTTGGCCTTGCTCGCTAAATCCTTCTGGTTGCTGCATATATATTTCCTCGTCAAGGAAGCCGTTTAGAAAGGCTGTCTTAACATCCATCTGCCAGATTTCATAATCTAGGCATGCAGCAATCGAAAGGAGGATCCGGATGGATTTCAGCATGGTTTCTCTGTGTGTAGCCCTTGGCTATAAGCCGTGATTTGAAGGTTTGAACCTTCCCATCAACTCCTCGCTTTCTCTTGTAGAGCCATTTGCTACCTATGGGTTTGACACCCTCAGGGCAATCTACAAGTTACCAGTCAGAGTTAGAGTACATGGACTCCATCTCTTGATTCATCGCATAAACCCATTTTACATTGTCACGATCATCTATGGCCCTCCGAAAGGACACTGGATCATCTTCCACTCCATCAGAGACGGCTACGTTCACCTCTGATTGCATCCCATACCGAATTGGTGGCCGAACCACTCTCTCAGTACGCCTGGGTGGAATAAGATTTTCTGGGTTGATAGGTGCATTCGTTGTGTTGTTGTCAGTGACACTATGTGTCACTAGTGGTCTGACCTCTTCAGAAAGTAACTCCTCAAGTACAATTTTACTTCGAGGTTTGAAGTCTGCCATATATTGATCTTCCAAAAACGTGGCGTTAGTAGAAACTATCACCTTGTTATCTTCCGGATCATATAACAGACCTCCATATGTTCCTTTGGGGTACCCTACAAACATACAAACTTTTGTACGTTTTTGTAGTTTTGTAGTCTTGTCTTCCAGCACATGTGCAGGACATCCCCAAATGTGGAAGTGACGTATGCTTTCGCGACGTCCTCTCCACATTTCAAAAGGTGTTTTTCGACAGACTTTGATGGTACTACATTCAGTATGTATACCGCTGCTTGTAATGCATATCCTCAGAATGAAATCGGTAGCGAGGCATAGCTCATCATAGACCTGACCATGTCTATCAAAGTTTTGTTTCTCTTTTCAGAAACTCCGTTTTGCTGAGGTGTCCCAGGTGTAGAACGTTGAGAACAAATCCCATGTTCAATCAGATAGTTAGTGAATTCAGTATATAAGTACTCTCGTCCGCGATCAGAGCGAAGGCATTTCAAAGACTTGCCCAGTTGCCTTTCGGTTCTGCTTGGAATTCCTTAAACTTTTCAAAAGTTTCGGATTTCTGATACTGCAGATAAACATAACCGAATCTTGAGTAGTCATTGATAAAAGTCACAAAGTACTCGAATCCGCCTCTAGCTTGCACACTGGAAGAAGGGTATTCAACACCCCTTATTCTTGGTCGTCCATTCTTAGCAACGGGAAGGACACTAATCGATGTTCAACGTGGAGAGTTAATTTTGTGAGTAATCGAAGATGAGGTCACATTTAATATTTTCAAAGCTATGAAGCATCCGTACGATTCACGAGAGTCGTGTTCGTTTGTTGATGCATTATCTTTTGCTTGTATGGAGAATGCTAACCTGCAGGTCTATGAAGACAAGCTTGAGGAATGTTTGACCTTGTTCGTCTTTGACAGTGAAAGTTATGATGAGGAAATGAAAGCGGTGATCTCTTATTTAGATGCCGGTCATACATTCAACAAGCAGCCATGGCATCGATATTTGGAGTTGGAACATGATGGTCTATTATTGAAACCTTCAATAGAAGAGCCACCAATGAATCTTGAATTGAAAACTTTACCCCCTAACTTGAAATATGCTTTTCTTGAAAGTGATAATCTTCTTCCTGTTATTGTTTCTTCATCACTAACCAAGGTGCATGAAGACTTGCTATTGAGGATGCTAAGGAAGCACAATAGAGCATTTGGATGAACTGTGGCAGATATTCGGGGAAGTAGTCCTGAGATTTGCATTCACAAGATCATACTCAATGAAGAAGCCAAGCCATGTGCTCAAACACAACGTCGTTTGAATCCTAATATGCAAGATGTTGTCAAGAAAGAGGTCATCAAGTTATTGGAGACGGGTATTATTTTCCTGATATCGGATAGCGAATGGGTGAGTCCTACTCAAGTTGTACCTAAGAAGGGCTGATTCATGGTGAAGGAGAATGATAAGCATGAATGGATTCCGACAAGGGAAGTCACATGTTACCGAATGTGTATTGATTTTCGAAGACTCAATGACCATACCAAGAAATATCATTATCCACTCCCGTATATTGTCCGGATGTTGGAATGGTTGTGCGGGCATATGTTCTATTGTTTTCTTGATGGTTATTCAGGCTATCTACAAATATTCATTGCGGCAGGAGACAGAGAGAAGATGACTTTCACTTGTCCATACGGAACGTTCGCCTATAAACGAATGCCGTTTGGTTTATGCAACGCTTCGGCTACATTCCAGAGGTGTATGAAAGCTATTTTTTCTGACATGGTAGAGAAATTTTTGGAAATCTTCATGGATGATTTTAGTGTTTTCGGGGATTCTTTTGAGGAATGTCTTTCTTATTTGGAGCGTGTGTTACAATGATGCGAAGACACGAATTTAGTACTCAATTGGGAGAAATGCAATCTTATGGTATCAGAAGGTATTGTGTTAGGCCACAAAATTTAGGCGAAAGGTATTGAGGTGGACAAGGCAAAAATTGAAGTGATCGAGATGTTGCCTCCACTGGTTAATCTGAAACTTTGAGAGGATTTCTTGGGCATGCTGGTTTCTATAGGAGATTCATTGCCGATTTTTCCCGTATTTCCAAACCTCTCAGTCATCTCCTTGAGAAATAAGTACCGTTAGTTTTTTTATGAAAAGTGCATAGAGGCTTTTGAGACTTTGAAGAAGAAACTAGTGAGCGCACTTGTTTTGGTGGCGCTGTATTGGAATATTCCTTTTGAATTAATGAGTGATGCGAGCGACTTGGCAGTTGGGCTGTCCTTGGCCAACATCATGCCCGGGTACTTAAAGCCATTTATTATGATTCTCATACATTAAACTCTGCTCAAGTCAACTATGCATTAACCGAGAAGAATTACTAGCGATAGTGTTAGCCCTCGACAAGTTTAGATCTTATCTCGTTGGTTACAAGGTCATCATCTATACTGATCATGCTGCCTTGTAGTATCTATTGAGTAAGAAAGATGTTTAACCGAGACTACTTCAATGGATTCTCTTACTTCAAGAATTTGACATTAAGATTAAAGACAAAAAGGGTAGTGAGAATGTTGTGGCGGACAATTTAAGACGGTTGGAATTCATGGAAGAGGAAGGAAAATGAAGAGAAATTCATGATTATTTCCCGGATGAATAACTCATGATGGTGGATGGTCCCCCAACACTGCAACTCATTCAAGCCGGTTCAAAACCGAAGGAGAGCTCACCATGGTTTTCTAATATTGTAAATTACTTTTCATGTGAGTATAATCCACCTAATTGGACATGGAAAAACAAGAAGAAATTCTTTCACGACTTGAAATTTTATTATTGGGAGAAACCGAACCTTTTTAGGAGGTGTTCGGATGGCATCATAAGGAAATGCGTTCCCGATAATGAAATTTCAAGCATACTCTCATTTTTCCATGGTCGAGATACTAGAGGCCACCATGGAGGGTGGAAGACATCGTACAAGGTTTTAAAATGCGGATTCTATTGTCCTACATTTTATAAAGATGCACATCATTTTGCACGATCATGTGTTGCATGCCAAAAGTGGTGAAATGTATCCAAGAGGTATGAAATGCCCCTCCAACCTATTTTAGAATGTGAGATATTCGATGTTTGGGGTATCGACTTCATAGGTCCATTCCCTCACTCATTTGGTAATAAATTCATTTAAGTGATGGTTGATTATGTTTCTAAATGGGTGGAAGCACAAGCCTATCCCACTAATGATTATAAAGTGGTGCTGAAGTTTTTAAAAAAGAACATTATCACTAGATTCGGCACTCCCCGAGCTATCATTAGTGACCGCGGCTCACACTTTTGTAACCGACCATTCACTAAACTTCTTGAGAGCTTATGGTGTGAAACACAAAGTTGGCACACCGTATCACCCACAAATGAGTGGGTAGGTTGAAGTGTCAATCCGAGAGGTGAAACGGATCATTTAATAAATGGTGGATACGAACCGTAAGAATTGGTCGGTGAAGCTTGACGATGCACTTTGGGCTTATCGCACCTTTTAAGACACCTATTGGATGTTCACCATACATATTAGTTTTTTGCAAATCTTGTCATTTGCCCGTTGAATTGGAGCACCGCACCTATTAGGCTATTAAGTTTCTTAACTTTGACCCTGAGCTCGTTGGTGACCATCGGTTGCTCAAACTCACCAAGCTTGACGAGTTTCGCCTCGATGCATATGAGAACGCCCGAATTTACAAGGAACGAACCAAGTCATTTCATGACTGAAAGATCTTTGATCGAGAGTTCCAAGTGAAGGATAAAATGCCCTTGTATAACTCACGATTGAGATTGTTTCCAGGGAAGCTTAGATCAAGGTGGATAGGTCCATTCATTGTCACAAAAGTGTATGCATCCGGTGCGTTGAACTCACATATGGAAAAATGACATTCGTAGCAAATGGTCGTGCATTAAGCATTTCATTGAAGAAGAGGACATACCTCGAGGGGAGGTGTTGTTCCTCGAAGACACTCCATTGGATTAAAGAATTGCATAGTCTAGCTATAGACTATAAATTTAGCACACTACGGGTACTATCTTCCAATTCACTTTTTAAGCATTATTTTTGGTTGGATTTTGTGCTTAATTTCTATGTGCTTATGTGAGTAGTTGTGGTAGTGTCCCAATTTGTTAATCTGTATAATTCCATTTTCTCTACGTATAATCTCGACGAGCAAATGACGTAAAACAACAGCGCTCCCGGGAGGCAGCCCGTTTCATGGTAATTGCAGTCATTTCATTTTATTTTGATAAGTTTGGTGAACATTTGTGCTTTGGAGTTAAAATGAATTTGTGGGATTTCTTGACTCACACCAAGACCGGTTTGACTCAAGCCAATGATTACTGTAGCTATTCAGAGAGTTTAGGCATTTTTTGTGGCGTGAGTCAATTTTTCTCTGACGTGAGTCAATTTGTCTTTGACGTGAGTCATTGGGTAGTGTTGAGGGCTTGACCTGCGTCAATATGCTTTGGCGTGAGTCAAGATGGCAGTTTTTGAATTAAATAACGGTTCTTATTCTCTCTCTCTCCCCTCCAAAACTCCCATTATCATCAAATTTCATTTCTTTTTCTCCCTATTTTCTTTAGTTTTTCCTCCACCTACCAACAACTCTCTCCATTCCTAAAAACCATCACACCTTGCAACCTTTTCCATTCCCTTTCTCCTGTTGGTTTGTGAATGTAAAGAACTCCAGTTGTGCTTTAGGGGCATCATTCATGCATTTCCGGCCATCTCCATAGTTTCCGGCGACCTCCCTTTCTTTATGCGGTGTTCATCAATCCAACAAGGTATTTTGGCTTAGTTCTCCTAATTCAATTTAATTTTCTTTAATTATTTTGATATTTTGAGTTGATTGAAACCGGAGGAAGGGCTGATTGTTGTTTTTGTTGTATTGTTGGATTGTTGTAACCCCGTAAGCGTGTCTGAATCATCTGCTCGAAGTAGTGGTCGTCAGGGTGACCAAAATAAGAAGAGAAAGGCACCAGCCCTAGTGAAACCGAACATGTTGTTTCCTTTCCCCCGACTACCTTTGGTAGGAAGGCCAAGCGTCTCTTTGTCACGTATTTCAATCAGTGCACATTGCATTTCGAGCGAGGAATAAAGTTTAAGTCAGTCAGCCCTTGAGTTCAGCAAATCATTAAGGATCGTAAGTGGGAGACCCTAGCAGCCAACCGTACTTCTACGGTCAATGGCACAGTTGTCGCTAAGTTTTATGCTAATCTAGCCGCTGACCCTGTCGAAGCAGCCAAAGGTACAGTCCCAGTTCATGGTAAAAATGTCCCGTTTTTGGTCAAGGATATCAATGACTTTTTTTGGTATTTCTAAGATTCCAGTTGACACCTCCTTTTCTAGCGTGTGGAAGTTGAATGAGGAAGGAAATCTTTATGCTAAGGCCTAGGAGGCCAAGACCTATCTTTGTTCGTCTGCTACTTGGGTGGACAAGCGTTTTAAGTATGGTAAGGCAATTGAGGATGTGAGGGTGATGAAGCATTTCATTAGTCACAATATCTTTCCATCCTACGAGATTAACACCTTCAATTACACCGAATCGTGCCTAGCCCTTGCCATCTTCACCGGGAGCGGTGGACTTTGCTATGTATCGCCGTGCGAATGGCAATATACCCCTACCTTGGCTGATTCATGAGCTGTGTGACCGAGCTCAAGTCCCGAGTTTATCCGGTGACAACGTGTTTCCTCCTGTTAACCTCATGATTGGTCCTAATATTTCAGATAATGTTAAGCATCCAGAACCCTCTCCTGATATCCCTATCTCAGCCGATGTTCCGCCTTCTGTTGATGTTCCTCACCTCCGGTCAGCTTGTCTCTTCGCTTCCTTATGTTCGTGATTCGGCCATAAGAGATTGGTTTGAATTCCTTGAGTCTGAGATGGTAGCTATGCGGGGAGCATTGGTGGCGTTTGACACCAATTCTAGGCTAGGATTTGAGATTGTGTTGTGAGGTCTTAACGATCTGAGAGTCGGTTCTCATGGTCATCGTTCTTTTGCTGAGACCTGTCATCAATAGTTTTTGGATCGGGCTGAAGACTTTGATACATATGAGGAGGATGCTTACCCGACCCCTACTTGGATTCAGCCTTTCCCAGTTCCATCTAGGCCACAGCCTCATTCCATGTCTTTGGGTTCTGTTAGTGCTGGTTTTGCCACGTTTGCGGGACAGGGCTTGTCAGGCTCAATGATTACGTCTATTGCTGACGGGGCTGGTAGTTCGTCATTCCAGGCTATGCTTTCTTCTCCTTTTTCTGATGAGCCTATCCACATGTTATCCAATCCTTATGCAGCTGAATACCAGGGTGCTGGCCTATTCCATCCTTCGACGTTTCCTCTTGCCAGTTCGCTCACTCCGCTGGACGCTCACGTGCTTCTTGATGCCGATGACGCCGACGAGAAGCTTCCCCTTGCTTATTCTTCTATTCCTACATCCGCTTCCGATGTTGATTAGTATTTCGGTTCACCAGACTTTGTTGTTTTTGTTGTTTAGCCGTATGTGGCTTGGATGCTTTTCAAATTGTTATCATTTTGTTGAACTATTTTGTCATTTTGGTCATGTTTGAATGTTGCAAGTATTGTTCTGCTTTTGGGATTGTAGCTTTTGTGTTCAAAGTGCAACTAGTGTACTAGATTTCTATGTGTTGAACTTGCTTTGTCTTGTTTGTCTTTATAATCATGTCCCCGGTATTGTTAATTTATCTGTGCTTAGCTCATTGTTTAGAGATAATTGTTGCTGGTGGAGATAATTTAGAGTTGCAGTTCTTCTTCCCAGGTGTATTGACCTACGTCAATAGCTTTTGGGATGAGTCAGTTTTGTTTTGCCTTATTGACACACGTCAACCCTCTTTGACGCACGCCAGTGCCCCTTAACACGCTTTGCACACAAACGACAAGATTGGCGTGCGTAAATGTCCTATTGGCGTGCGTCAACTGACTTGACAACCATCAGTCATGCCTCTGCCGCCTCAGGACCCTAGTATCAGCTTTTGTCCCCCTTGACGCACGCCAATGTAGTCTTGGCGTGCCTCAGTATCATGTTTCCAGCCACCAATTTTCCATAAAACCCTAATTTCTTTTTATGACTCCATACCTCCCTCACAATCTCATTCACCATCATATTTTCTTCTTCTCAAACCTTACCTCCAAACATGCTCCTTCTTCTTCCTCTTTCGCCACCATCATGTCATCCCCTCAAGCTGATCATACCTTGCTTTTCTATGATGTGGTTGATGCCGACGCGGTGCACAACTACATCGAGATTTTCAGCCATCGCCTATCCTTCTGGAATGAGGATTCAACTCCAAAAAGTTTCAAGATGTGTCTGAGTATCTCATAGAGTGGGGAGAATGGAATCGATTGGTCGCACCACCCCGTGGGTGGATCAATGAGACTGTTGTTCGTGAGTTCTACGCCATTGTTGGACTTATTTCTAGTTTTAATGATGAGTGCCTGACTAGCTGTTATAGAGCAAAGGCAAAAAGATGTCTCGATCAAATGTATAGGCTTATTAGAGTTTGATCTTTGTATAGGTTTGATCAAACAAGTATTGTAATTAGGTCAGCTGAATTTGTCAGCAGACCTATCTAGGTCAGTAGGGTAACTAGGTCAGGAGACTAGTTAGGGACCTGCTGCAGATTGAAGGCTAAGGGATCAAACTTAGCAATTAAAGTCAATGATATGGAATCAGAATTTAGGGAAGTCTATGATGACATAAACTGATTACATATACCTTATGTACAAGGTCTAAGTTCAACATGTTAAATGAAGACTGGAACTTAGTTATGTTTAAAATGGTGAACTCTAACTTAACAATAAAAAGTTAGATTAAAAGGAGTCAGCTGAAGTGTTTTGATAACACAACAGACTCAAGTCAGCTGACTTACATGTACATCAGTAGACCAATACACACGGGTATCTGCTGTGTATAAGTCTCGAGTTATTTAAAGGTTACATTGGAAGATTACAAAGATAAGGATGGATCACAAGCCTTGATATTGTCAACAAATCAATGGCTCAGATTAAATGGACGTTGGGAAGATTCAGAGGATTAACCAATGGACACAAGTCAAAGGGTGGACAGACTAGTAACTGTCAAAAAACAGTCTGACAATGTCAGTACCATGTACAGTGACATAATGCAAGTTAGAATAGGGACGTATCTGAAACGGCTATGTTTGAATTTAAAACATAAGTCACGAGATTCACAACTATAAATAGAAGACTCCTGATTCAGATTCAAATGATGAAAATGCGATAATCTTTTTGTACTATCAGATTCTTATAAAGAAATCACCCTGCTGACTTCATTGAGCTTAAACCTACTGATCCAGAAAACTCTTCAAGTGTAACGTACTTTCAAGCTACATTAAGTTTACACACTTGAAGCTATCAAGCTGCTGATCATTTCATCCTGATCAAGTTGCTGATATTTGAATCATTTACTTGATTCAATATTTCTTTTTACAAAGAAACCTGCTGAAGATAGAGAAGCTAATGTCAAGAACTGTTGTTTATGGTGGAGTTGGTGAAGAGGCAATCCTACCCTTCAAGGACCAGTGGAATAATTTTAAACAACAATCCTACCTGTTTCAAATATTCAGTTTGTGAAGCCATAGTTATTGGTCAAGGACAAACAACCTATGGATTATTGTAACTGGAACTTCAAACATCTCTAGTGGATTTCCTCCAACATCACAGAGAAGAGTGGACGTAAATGATTACACCACATGGAACCACTATAAAAACTGACTACTTACTTTCTGTATTTAATTTCTGCATTTAGTTTACTATCCATATCAACCTACTGAAACTAGCAACTGAACTACACACACTTACACTACTGAGTATCTAATACTTAGTATCATCTATTCTATCAACAAGTAAAAAGGCTATAAACATATTTATTCCGCTGCATCAAATTTAGTAAGTTCAATAGTCAGCAGACTATTGAGCTCTCAGCAGACTACTGAGCAGTCAGCACACTACTGAGTGATCAGCAGGGTACTGATATTGCTAAGTTTGTTAACTCCAAAAAGTTTTAAGTGTTAAGTTTATTCACCCCCCCCCTCTAAACTTAACCAAATCCTTTCCCAGGGACCAATAATTGGTATCGGAGCAGTGCTTCTGTTCTGAAGTAATCCTACTTGTTGTGCTTGTGAAAATACTTTGAAAAACTTTTTCAAGTATATGATTTTCAAAGCCTTATATCATGGATAACAACCAGTATGCTAGAACAATGGTGATGTGTTCTTTAGATCGTTTTGATGATTACAAACGTCGTATGCAGGCTTATCTAGCTGCTACACATGATTGTATGATGGACGTGCTTATTGAAGGGCCACTGGAGATCACTAAAGAAATAACCGTGGATGGTCAAACTCAGTATATTCCAAAACCAAAAAAAGAATGGAATGCTAAGATAGAAAACGGGCAAACCTCAACAATATTTCTATATACAAAACTTTGGACAACAATATATACATGAAAGTAAAGGATTGCAAAACAACAAAGGAACTTTGGGATAAGTTACAATTAATCTGTGAAGGCACTGATGCCATCAAGAAAAACAAGATCAGTGTTGCCAAAAATAAGTTTCAAGACTTTAAGATGAAATCAAATGAAACGATTGAGCATATGGAATCATGATTTAATGCAATAATGGATGAACTCACATTGCTGAATGTGATCTACTCAAAAGAGGAAGTGTTGGTCCCTTGGAAAGGCTAACACAAGTTTAGAGGGGGGGGGGGGGGGTGAATAAACTTGTCACCAAAAACTAATCTGTCTTTGGAAAAGTCCCAGGAACTGAGTTTCTCTCGAAACTTAAACCGATCTTCGCTTTTGTTCCCGTCCCTTTAACTTGTGCGGAGTTCGCTTAGCTCAACCGAATATAAGTTATTACCGACTTATATTTAGTCTCGTTAATCGCGCAAATGGATATAAAATTAGCCTTTAACAACTAGTAACTATAATTTCGATATGAAAACCACTATAAGGAAATAAATGAATGCATAAAGTAAATAGACAAGAATTATAGAGGTTCCGGTGTAATCCTGTATGTCCTCTCTTCCCCTGTGATGCGGAGGAAAATTCCACTAGAACTTCTTGAGGTGAACTGTTACAAAAAGTCCTAAACAATAGTCCTTGGCTAATCCCTAGCTTCACTATCTAAACACTTGTAGAACGGTAGGATTGCTCGCTCTTCAATTGTTTGAACCACCGGTCCTTGGAGGGTAGAATTGCCTCTTCACCACCATCACAAACACAGTCTTCCCGATCGCACTCAACCGTCCTTCACACCTTCTTGGTGTTTCACGATCTAAACCTTTGATAAGATCAAAGTTGAGACTTTGAATCAATGACTATGATTCAACTGTGATTTGAGCTTTTCTTCTGTATAATTAATTTAAGCACGGCTCTGTATTTCGTCAAATGTTAGATCTTGAATCTGCCTGAATATGCTTGAACACTTTGAAGAAATTTTCTTGATCTTGCAATTAAGTATTTAGCAGGTATTCTTTTGAATTTGGCTTTCCCCATTAATTTGATCTTTCTTGACTAGATGGATTTCTTGCTTGTTATCATATGCCCTGCATGCCCTTTGATGTTGTGGAGGTAATCTATTTATAGGGGTTCATTCAACATTCATCCTGCTTCGTAACGGCTATATTTTCTGACTGTTCCTGCTGTGTCAGTGACTCATCCAATGAGATTTCTTTCTTTACCACGTTCGATTGTACTTCCAGTTTGTTGGATGTCTAACTTGTAAACGAGTTTCATTATCGCTTTATACGAGTTTATTACTTGTCGCTTTCTTCGACTTGGAGCATTAACTCGAGATTTTATTCTTCTTCAAATATCGGTACTCCGCTTTTTCTTCGATTATAATTTACTTAATCGAGTACACCATGATACATTTATCATCTAAGAATTCATTGTCCTTATGATTCTTAGGTCTTCATACAAGATCCATAAAGTCAGTTCAGGTCATCACAATCTTTCCTGAAGTCCAACTTTACAGTCTCGACTTGTAATCTTAATAACTGAGTTTGAGCCCTCAGTTCTTCATTCTTCAATAACTGAGTCTGTGTCCCTCAGTTCTTCAATCTTCTAGATAAGCCAACCGAGTCTGTAACTCTCAGCGAACTTATCTTCTTCAATCTTCTGTTGGTGCGCTCTATTGTCGGTTTCTTTATTTCTCATTTCCGGTCAAGAACTATTATAGTGCTTGTCTGATTTAACTTATACAAATATCAGACTTTAATAAATCCTATACATTGGTATCTAGACATCTTTTTGCTTTGCACTATAACAACTAGTTATGACACTTCATCAATGGGGTTAAGAACAATTAATAAACTAAGTGATGAATCATCATCAAAACATAAATTTTATTTCCAACAATTTCCCCCTTTTTGATGATGTCAATACCCTCCTTAAAAGCAATGCAAAAAGATAAAAGATAAAATATAATAAGCAACACCATGAACTGAGAAACTGAAACTTTATTTGATAGCTGAGTTACAAGGTTTGAATACAACATAAGTAAAACAACTAAATTTAATGTCCTGGTTGATTATTATAGTTCTCTGCAACAATTCTCATTTCCTCATTTGTGGCTGAATGTTCAATTCCATGAATGCTTGCCCAAATGTTCCAAGACTGAGATAAATTGTTTTTCTTGAAAAATTTACTTTTGAATAGAGCTGCAAATGTGAAGACTGATGTCCTGAGTCTTTCATTGGTGGCTGTTCTCAGTAGAGTTTGAATGAATTTAGGTTCAGCCTTTTCAACTTTCTCTAAAGCTTTATCTAAAGTACCATCTGCTTCCCATTTCTTCAGTTTATTCCAATAGTACACAAGTATCTTCTGCATGTGTAGAAATGTTTCAAGAGATTCTTCTTTTGATACTCCTTCTTTCTCTCGGTAAGTCCTTGAATAAATTGTAGAGACGAGAATCCGGACCAACTCTTTTGTCGCTTGGTTCGAGTATTTAACAATCGAGCTTCATCTCATCATCGGTAAAATATCCTCTTGCTTTCTTCGAGTTCACTCAACTTATCATCAACATTTGTGAGAGCTTGTGGCATTTCAAATTTGCATGGACTTTTAAGATGTCCAAACTTTCCCCCTTATTGACATCATCTTTATAATCGTGCTTTTGATGTAAGCATTCAATGTTTGTTGAGTTGATGCCAATATGGTTTGAGCCACAACTAAGTCCTTTAAGCCCTGTTCCATTAAAAACATTCTCCGTCCACTAGATTACGAGAATGCCTTCCCATCCGTCTTGAGTTTCATTTTTCTTTGTGACATGTTCGGTGGTCGTTTTCCGAATCTCAAGCAGAGTAGTTTGACAATTGTCATTCACAGTATCCATCTTCTTTTCAAGTTTGGATCGTTCATCTTGACTGGCTTCTAAAGATTTTAAAACTTTTCCGAATAAGCTCATATCATCCTTTTGAATTCTGAGTATCTCATTGTGATAATATCTAATGAGATCAACTTGAGTAGGAACATCTTGTGAACTTCTTTCTTGTTGTTCCTTTGATTTGCTTGTTTCAGCATCTGTTAAATTAGTTTGCTTTAGACGTGAGAGAACGATTTCCTTCAATTTCTCTCTACATTCAGCTGATTGTCTTTTCTCTTCCGACTGTTTCTCAGTTTCCTCCAATTTTGATGAACCAATAACTTTTACAGGTGACAAATGTACTTCCAGTTCATCGTCTGATTCTTCTCCAGGTATGTCTGCCAATGTTCTTGCTATTTCAAGTGTGGATTTATCGGTGGGAGATTGGTACCCTCCTTCTGCTTCTTTGTCCGACTGAGTTTCAGATAAGTTTTCAGAATTTGAGCTTCCACTGCTTCCACCAGAACTACTTGAGTCTTCATTAGTATTTCGTTCTGTTGCAGTTTCCTTTTCTTGTATAAAGGCAAGAATCCCCTTTTGTAGGTCAGGATCTTCCCTTGATTTAGGAATTCTTCTGTATTGATTATCTCCATTAAGCTTGTAATGTTGTATAGATCGAATACCCATTTCTCAATGATCTCCATTTCTGCATGCTGACTTCTTTGATCATTTATAGAGCTAAACTTCCAAGTTCTGTATCTTTGCAATCGTTCATAATCAGCTTTCAATAGTTCTGTATGAGCAGATGGAGATTTGAATGGCGTGAGGGTGTCTTCTGAATCTCTTGTGATCTCATGATCTTCTCCTTGAGTAGGAACTTCAATTTGCATGGGATCATCAGTTTGCACAAGATTTGTTCTGTTGGTTTCTCCCTCAGCAGTAATTGGAGCAACTGATGTCCCTTTTACATATCAGAAGCTGAGATTATTTGCTCTGTTTGCAAAACTTTTTCACCTGCATCTTCTTCAACGGCTTGTTTTTCACTTTGCTCAGGTTCCAATTCAACAATTGGAACTTCTTTCATTGTGTGTCCAGTGGGTTCAGCTTCATGAACTTGTTTATCCAATAGAATAAACTTGGTTGATTCTCGTTGTTGCTTCAACTTCCTTTTCTTCGCTTGAGGAGCCGGAAATTCTTTGCGTTTCCTCTTGTTCCAAGTCGGGTACGATTCTTGAGGAGTAGCCCTAGACTTTGAAAGCAACATAAGCATGTTCAATGTTGTTTCATCAATCAGTCTTTCATCACTATCTGACTCTTCATTATAGGGATCGCTCGTGTCCGTTCCCCCGAGTTACGCCTTCATTCGCAAGTCGGTTTCAACGATCCGCCCTCTCCGTTGATAACTTCGCTTTCTTTCATTATTTCCATTCCTTGTAAATGCATAGCTTCTTCTTGAGTTGGTAAAACCTCAGTTACCGAAATTGGAATGGATTCGGTGAGATGAATTTCAGTTTGCACTTCTGGTGCTGATCTGTCAGCAACTTTAGTTCTAGCTTCTTGAGTTGATGACATTTTTATTGATTTCTCAGTTACGCCTTTTCCAGCTTCTTCCAACTGCTTTCTTCTTTTCTTCAAGTCTTCAATTTGTGCTAACACTTCATCTCCAGTTGCAGGTTCTTTTGATTTCCTGCTTTTATTTTTCTTGAGTTCAGTCTCAGTTTTCTCAGCTTTCCTTTTCCTTGACTTTTCTTCCTTAATATCAATCTTTCCATCAGCAACATGTGTTTCTTTCCTTTTAGCAACTCCAAAGTGATCGAGTATCCTTTGGACTACTAATGCTAGGGTTTCTTGTGATAAAATCTTCCTTTCTTCACGTCGGTCTTCTTTTTGGGTACATCAATTGATTGTGCTATCAATTGATCAAATAGATACCTTGCCCAATTGAAATCCTTTTCAAACCATATTATGTAAAGCAAATCTAGTTTTGCTCCAGATAAATTGTTTGAAGTTTCCGATTCCCAATTATGCAATTTGCCAAAGAACTTCGAAAGAAAATTAAACTCGGCTTGAGTAGGCTTGTGCTCCCCGTCCGTAAGACGATAGATTCACCATTAATTACTATATCTTTCCATAACTTCTCTTTCGTTCTTTAGTCAACTTAATGGTCGCCGTTCCTCCGGATTTGTCAAACCCGAAGATTTCGCAATTAACTCTTCGGTGACTTTGATTTCCTTATTACTGACAGTGGTGATGAAGGTTTGTGTGTCTTCTCCTTCCACAATTGTTCTACCAAATTGATAGATGTCTCCGATGCTTTCTAAACAAACACTTTTTAGATCGATGTTGAAGACAGCTTCCAATCCTTTAATTTTTCGAATTTTTGTCGTAATAGAATTAACTAGAGTTTGATCAACATACTTTGCAATATATTGATCAAGAGAAACGATCATTCCGGGTTCAATACGAGTGAAGGTCATTTTTCTGGATTTGATTGAAGATTTGAAAATTTGAAATTCAGAGAGTAGATTCAGAATTCAAGCGTAAGAATTTATTTAAAAGAAAATTTTGGATATTTATAATTTGGAGTGGGGGTAGTTAAGAATTGAGTGGGACTTAAAACGTCCTGTCATAAATGTGTTGAGATTGCAAAAAAGTGGATGTGTGGAAATTATGAACGGTTTAGATTGAGAAGGACCACGTCTTTTCTTGATAACCGTAGCTAGATAAAAGTGGATTAAGAAGGTACGGTGTGTTGACAGTTGTATATTCTCAGTTTTGTCGTCATGCTGAATTCAAAAACTTAGTTGTGAAAACAACTCAGTTTTGTTAATTACATTTTTCAGTTCTCAGCTCGTTGTGTTTCTCCTGCAAAACAAAGTGAGAAATTTTTGGTACCTATATCTTTTTGTGTCCTAACTGATTAGCTTGTGATGATACAACTTTGTACCTTTCTTGATATTTTGACTGTGTGGAGTCAGTTTTCACAAACTTTTCCTGTTTTGTCATAACAGTTTTAAATTTGTTTTGATTGTGAAACTGATGTGATGGTATATTCCAATCTTCATCTGTGGGAAATAATATTCCTTTCCCTCTGATCCTTGAATGATCTTTATCCTTAGATGGATATGACTTGAAGATTTTTCTTACTGATATTGGATCAGTTTTACTGTTTTCAGCCTTATGAGTTTTTCTGTTAAATCTGCTGGCTTGGTGAATTTTACTAACAGATTTTTCAGTTTTAGCTGCTTGTGCATTTGGCTGTGCTGAGTGTCTATCAGTTCTAATAACTTTATCAGTTTTCTGAGTTTTTGACGATTGAGTAGTCACAAATTTTATTGCAACTGGTCTTGGTCTTAACTTAGAATTATACTGATTATCAAACCCTAAACCAGATCTATCTCCAAATGGTTTTCCTGGTTTGAATTGAACTTTGGAGATTGGATTAACTAATGATTCACTGATGTTTACAACGTTTGTTGGTTTATCAGTTGGTCCAATCACTTTGGTTCCATTATTAGTCTTGATTAGGTTAATTTCAGCGTTCAATCTTGAAATTTCAGTTTTCAATAAAATTTTCTCCTTTTTGACATTCTCATAATTCTTTTGGATTATCTCTAATTGCTTTATGAGTATGTCCAAGGTTTCATTGAAATCTTCATTTATTTGATTGTTCAGGATAGTGTGAGATTTAGATGTAGATGCACTTACCTTCTGATGTTTGATAGATAAACCCGGTGTTGAGGAATCATCACTGATCAGAACTTGTTTCCCTTTATCAATAGCATTCGCCTGTGTAGCTCCTAGCAATATGATTTCTTCATCGCTTTCTCCTCCATGGCTAATAGGTAAGGTCTCATCAATATCTATGACTTTTATACTGGATGGATCTCTGGTCAGCTTTTCTTCTATAGAGTCAGCCACCCGTATGAATTCTCTTTCAGCTTCTTCTGAAAGATCACTTAAGGATGGAAATCCTATGGATTCATCATCAATATTCGCATTAAACTCAATGTCTTCATCATAACTGAAATGAGGTTCCGGATTTGTGTGAGAGCTTGTAGCACTGAATCTTTCAAACACTTGATCTTGAAAATCATAGACAACATTCTGCAAGTAGTCAGTCAGGGGGTTATTTAGCCAATTTCTAATTCTAGATGTATCCATTGTAATGAAGTACGGTAAGGGTTTTCAACGAGTTGGTTGTTTGGAAATAACGATGCACGCTTATCCCTTTGATCGCAATAATTCGGATCTCCTCCAAAAAGGAAGAACTCGCTCCGATACCAATTGTTGGTCCCTTGGAAAGGCTAACACAAGTTTAGAGGGGGGGGGGGGGGTGAATAAACTTGTCACCAAAAACTAATCCTGAGCTGGAAAAGTCCCAGGAACTGAGTTTCTCTGAAACTTAAACTGATCTTCAGTTTTGTTCCTGTCCCTTTAACTTGTGCGGAGTTCAGTTAGCTCAACTGAATATAAGTTATTACTGACTTATATTTAGTCTCGTTAACTGGCAGCGGATATAAAATTAGCCTTTAACAACTAGTAACTATAATTTCGATATGAAAACCACTATAAGGAAATAAATGAATGCATAAAGTAAATAGACAAGAATTATAGAGGTTCCAGGTGGTGTAATCATGTACGTCCTCTCTTTTCCTGGTGATGCGGAGGAAAATTCCACTAGAACTTCTTGAGGTGAATGTTACAAAAAGTCCTAAACAATAGTCCTTGGCTAATCCCTAGCTTCACTATCTAAACACTTGTAGAACAGGTAGGATTGCTGCTCTTCAATTGTTTGAACCACTGGTCCTTGGATGGTAGAATTGCCTCTTCACCACTCATCACAAACACGCCTTCCCGATCGCACTCAACTTTCCTTCACACCTTCTTGGTGTTTCACGATCTAAACCTTTGATAAGATCAAAGTTGAGACTTTGAATCAATGACTATGATTCAACCGTGATTTGAGCTTTTCTTCTCGATAATTAATTTAAGCACGACTCGTATTTCTTCAAATGTTAGATCTTGAATCGCACTTTGAATATGCTTGAACACTTTGAAGAAATTTTCTTGATCTTGCAATTAAGTATTTAGCAGTATTCTTTTGAATTTGGCTTTCCCCTTAATTTGATCTTTCTTGACTAGATGGATTTCTTGCTTGTTATTATATGCCCTGCATGCCCTTTGATGTTGTGGAGGTAATCTATTTATAGGGGTTCATTCAACATTCATCCTGCTTCGTAACGGCTATATTTTCTCGATCGTTCTCGCTCGTGTCGTTGACTCATCCAATGAGATTTCTTTCTTTACCACGTTCGATTGTACTTCCGGTTTGTTGGATGACTAACTTGTAAAACTCGGGTTTCCTTATCGCTTTATACGAGTTTATTACTTGTCGGTTTCCTTCGACTTGGAGCATTAACCGAGATTTTATTCTTCTTCAAATATCGGTACTCCGGCTTTTCTTCGATTATAATTGACTTAATCGAGTACACCATGATACATTTATCATCTAAGAATTCATTGTCCTTATGATTCTTATGTCTTCATACAAGATCCATAAAGTCAGTTCAGGTCATCACAATCTTGCCTGAAGTCCAACTTTACAGTCTCGACTTGTAATCTTAATAACCGAGTTTGAGCCCTCAGTTCTTCATTCTTTAATAACTGAGTCTGTGTCCCTCAGTTCTTCAATCTTCTAGATAAGCCAACCGAGTCTGTAACTCTCAGCGAACTTATCTTCTTCAATCTTCTGTTGGTGCGTTCTATTGTCAGTTTCTCGTAGAGTCTCAGCAAGTCAAAATGTCAGTTTCTTCATTTCTCTGTTCCGGTCAAGAACTATTACAGTGCTTGTCTGATTTAACTTATATAAATATCAGACTTTAATAAATCCTATACATTGGTATCTAGACATCTTTTTGCTTTGCACTATAACAGCTAGTTATGACACTTCATCAATGGGGTTAAGAACAATTAATAAACTAAGTGATGAATCATCATCAAAACATAAATTTTATTTCCAACAGGAAGTCAATACAAAAGTCTTAGAAGCCCTACCTTCAAAAGAGGTTTGGGAAATGAAGGTTACTGCAATTGAAGAAATGAGAAGACTTCATGGAGAAGACACCTTCAAGTTATTTTCAGATCTCAAAGCTTATGAATTCAGCAAGAAACTTGCACCTGAGACTGAAAAGGAAGAACAAAAGACCATTGCATTGGCTGCCACACATCAAGAAGAATCATCAGGAGCCCAAGATGATTTGCTAGATGAGATACAAGAGCAAATTGCTCTACTGAGCAAAAAGATCTGGATGATGAAAACTGGAAGGGGTTCTTCGGGGAATTTTACAAAGAAACCAAGTGATAAAAGGAAGGAGGAATCCATGATTGATAATGATTAAATGTGTTTTCAGTCAAGAAACCAAGACACTTCAAACCTGACTATCCTGATCTAAAACGGAAAAAAAGAACCTGATTTTCTGTGCTTTAACTGCAAGAAGCCTGGACATTTTAGACCTAATTCTCCAGACCTACTAAAGAATAAAAATCAGCAAAGAAGACCTGGCAAGAAAGCAATGATTGCTGATGATGATGAATCAGGCTATGAAGTTGAATCAGAAAAGGGAAATGAATTTGATGATACTGCACTTGTTGCTGAAATGGATGACTATGCCTTAATGGAAAATATGGATAAAATAGAGGAGGTATACAATTCTGTATATATAAACACTCCTGCTGAAAGTGATTGTGAATCAACCTGTGGCTCAAATCCTAAAAATTCTGACAATGAAGAAACTTTGGATGACATCCTCAATCAACTGAGGAAAATACAATATGGTTATGAGATTGTGAAGGCTGAAAAAGAAGCTCTTCAAACAGAAGTTGAAAGGTTAAAAGATGAATTAAGAACTCTTAAAGGTAAGGAATTTTTTTTTTGAACATAATCAACATAAGTCTGCTGTATATTCGATAGCTGTTGAATCTGCTGAACAATCTCATTCCTACACTGCATTCCAATCTAGAAAGCCTTATGGTGATAGAATAAGGCTTGGATTTGGAACTCAATAATCTACTAAGAGTGGATCCGGTAGGGTCACTGAACCTAATACCAAAATTGGTCCTAAGTTTGTACCTGCACTAGATTCAACTCCCACAAAGATTGCTGAAGTAGTAAAGCCTATTCAGAAGACTTCAAGGAAGCAAAATCAGAAGTCTAAAAAGTCAACAATACCAACAAAAAAGTAAATCCAAGAATATGACTATTGGACCTTCTAGGCCTACTGATAACAAACCTGCTGCTAAGTCTGCTGGACCACAAAAAGGCAAAAATCAGAAATATTCCAAGGATAAGAATCATAAACCTAAAATTTTTAATCATTCTAAGGATACTTATCTCAGGGGGAAAGGCAGATTGTTCCCTACCGATAATGATTGGAATATTCATGCCTCTATTGCTAGAAACAATAGACAAAACAATAATGCTAGGGTAAAACCTCAGCAATGGAATCAACAGAGGACTCGAACCAGAGGACTTATTCAAGACCTCAGCAGAGACCTCAGCAGATACCTCAGCAGACTCCACATTACAGGGCTACTCATAACAGACAGCAAACCTATGGTTATGCCACAACAAAATTCACATCAAACAACATTATATACCAAAAGGCCCGAAGGCATATGTGAATCCTACACCACCAAATGTTAGATCTTATGGAAGTGTGAAATACACATATGAACAAAAGTATAATACTTTTCAAAGAAGACCTTATGGAAATATGCCAAGGGTCATGCTTTCCACTGATCACTATGGACCCAAACTGTTTTAGGTACCTAAAATGCATTAACTTTGTTTTGTAGGGTGTCTGGTACTTTGTCAGTGGATGTTCGAGACATATGACAAAGAATAAGCACTTTTTGACAAATTATGTTGCAAAGGATGGTCCTAGAGTCAACTTTGGAAACAAAATTACACCTGGATACACAAGAGGTTATGGCACATTGGTGAGGAATGGATTAACTATCAGGGATGTTGCATTTGTGGAAGGACTGGACTACAATCTACTGAGCACTGGATAATTTTGTGACATGGGTTACAAGGTCACTTTTGACAAAGGCTACTGAGTTGTCATTAGTGAAAGAGGTGAACAAGTTGTGTTGGCTGGAAGGAGACAACAAAACATGTATATTGTAGATTGGTCTAGTGCTGTTCTAGAAACCTGCCTGATTGTTCATACTAAATCAGAACTGAATTGGTTATGGCATAAGAAATTGAATCATCTAAATTTTGATGATATCAATCAGTTGGTGAAAAAGAAACTGGTGATTGGTTTACCTAAAATCACATTCAAGAAGGATGCTATATGTGATGCTTGTCAGCAAGGTAATCAAACCAAGTCAAGCATCAAGTCAAAGACAAAGCAATCAAAAAAATATTATTGGAGCTGATGCACATGGATTTATTTGGACCAGTAACACCAACAAGTGTGACTGGAAAGAAGTACACTCTGGTAGTTGTGGATGACTTTTCAAGATACACTTGGGTAGTATTCATGAACAAGAAAAGTGAGACACTCCAAAAGATGCCTGAACTTTTGAAGAGATTGCAAAATGAGAAAAGCTTAATAGTAGTGAAGATTAGATCATACAAGGGTATTGAGTTTGTAAATAAAATCATAAGAGAATATTGCGAGCAAAATTGTGTGCTACACCAACTTGCTGCTGCTGGTACACTTCAGCAGAATGAAGTTGTTGAAAGAAGAAACAGGACTTTAAAAGAAGCATGAAGGACTATGATTTGTGAAGCATTATTACCTGAAAGATATTGGGCTGAAGCAGTCAATATAGCTTGCTATACATAAAATAGGTCCTCGATAAACAAGAAGCTGCTGAAGACACCTTATGAGATTTGGAATGGAAGGAAACCTAACGTATCCTATTTCCATCCATTTGGGAGCAAATGTTTTATTTTGAATCATAAGTAGCAATTGAAGACATTCCAACCAAAATCAGATGAAGGAATCTTCTTACGATACTCTTTTGTCGGCAAGGCATTCAAGGTACTGAATAAAAGGACATTGAAACATGAAGAATAAATACATGTTGTATTTGATGATCCAAAGTTCACTGGAATGGTAGATGATGTTCCAGAACCTGCTGAAAACCCACAAGTCACTAATCCAGAATGTGTTAATGTTTTGGAAAGGATAAATGACTTAAAAGTTTCTGAAACTGCCCCTGCTGAAGATCTTGCTGGTAACACTACTAATGCAACAAAGTTCAAGGATCTGTTGAACCCCCTACTGAAGCAACATCAGACCCTACTGAAGATGATGCTCCTATAAATCAAACTAATCATGACTTACAATGGTTAAAGGATCACCCTGCTGAGCAATTGATTGGCAATATACAGCAAGGTGTAAGGACTAGAAGACAATTGGAAGCAACGTTTACTTGTTTTCTATCTCAAATGGAGCCTAAAATCATTGAAGAAGCTATATCTGATCTAGATTGGATAATTGCTATGCAAGAAGAATTGAATGAATTTGAAAGGAATCAAGTTTGGACATTAGTGGAAAGGCCTACTCATGCAAATATAATTGGTACAAAATGGGTATACAGAAACAAATTAGATGAATCTGGTACCACTATAAGGAACAAGGCCAGACTAGTGGCAAAAGGCTATTCTCAAGCTGAAGCAATAGAATTTGATGAGACATATGCCCCAGTTGCAAGATTGGAAGCAGTAAGATTATTTTGGCATATGCTGCTTACAAAAACTTCAAGGTATACCAGATGGATGTCAAGAGTGCATTTCTGAATGGCATTCTAGTATAAGAGGTTTATGTTCAGCAACCTCCTGGTTTTGAAGTTAAAGATCAAGAAGATAAAGTGTATAGACTTAACAAGGAACTTTATGGTTTGAAGCAAGCACCAAGAGAATGGTATGAGACCCTATCTCAATTTTTGGTGGGCAATGGTTTCACCAAATGTACCATTGACAAAACTCTTTTCAGAATCAATGAAGGAGACATCACTCTACTGGTACAGATTTATGTTGATGACATAATTTTTTGTTCTAAAAATGATTTGCTATGTGAAAAGTTTGCTAATCTCATGAAAAGCAAGTTCCCGATAAGTATGATGGGAGAAATGAACTATTTCTTGGGATTACAAGTCAAACAAATGAGAGATGGAATCTTCATTCATCAATCTAAGTACGCCGAAGAGCTGCTGAAGAAATTTGGTATGGAAAATAGCACCAAGGTATCAACTCCAATGAGTACCAACATCAGATTGGATGAAGATAAAGAAGGCAAAGATGTTGATCAGACTTTATACAGAAGGATGATAGGCAGTCTGTTGTACCTCACTGCCAGTAGACCTGATATATCCTTTGCTATAGGTGTTTGTGCAAGATTTCAATCAAAGCCTAAAGAAAGTCATTTAGCTGCAGTCAAAAGAATTCTTAAGTATCTAAAATAGAATTTGGGAGTAGGGATATGGTATTCAAAAGATGGAAGTTTCAAGGTTATATCCTACTCAGATTCTAACTTTGCAGGACACAAGGTTGATAGAAAAAGTACCACAGAACCTGTCAATTAATGGGAAATATACATGTTTCCTGGTTCAGCAAGAAACAAAACTCAATATCAACTTCCACTTTTGAGGCTGAATACATTGCTGCTAGAAGTTGCTGTGCACAAATAATATGGCTAAGACAACAGTTAAGGGATTATGGAATTGAGGAAAGATAAATTCCTATAATGTGTGACAATACAAGTGCAATAGCAATCACTAAAAATCCAGTTTTGCACTCAAGAACCAAGCATATTGATGTGAGACATCATTTCATAAGTGATCATGTTGAAAAGAAAGATGTGGTGGTTCTTTACATCCCTACTGAAGATCAACTTGCTGACATTTTTACCAAGCCATTGGATAGTGAAAGATTTGCTAAGTTAAGAACTGAACTTGGCATCATAAAAGTTGACTGATATTCCTTAAATCAGCAGTGTACTAGAATTCACCAAGGGGATCAGTCTTTGCTATTTTGGGTGAGCTCACTTAGCAAACTAGTTATTGGTATCAACAATTCCATTTATTTTAAGAGTTTGTACAATTGAGCAAACGAAGTTGCCAAGGGGATTGGTCTTTGTCCTATTGGGTGAGATCACTTGACAAATCAGTCATTGGTATTAAAATTCACTTTGTATTATCAGTTGGACAAAACAAGGATATAAGAAGATTAGCAGAGTTACATTGTCAGTAGGTTGCAGAGCCATTTTTGACAGCAGGCTGCTGATCCAAGTCTACTGGAGCTCAAGTCTGCTGAGCTATATGTTACAAATCAGTCAAAACTTAACTGAAAGTCAATAGTAATTGGATATTATTCTTATCTTTATAACTGCGGTTACAAATATCCAACGGTTACAACTTCATGGAATCAGTTAGTGGGACACGAGGCAACATCACATTCACTCCAACTTAATCGTGGTTAATGCTACAGAACGTGATTGTCAGTTACCACCCACTACCTTTCTCTTTATATACAGACCTTCAAACGCAGAAGCTGGTTACAACTTCTCAGATTGATATTTCTCTGAAGACATACAGTGTGAACACATATTTGAAAATTTTCACTTTATTTTTTTCATCGTCAATGGTGGACAGAAATGATATTCATGTTGGAACAAGTCAAAGTGTGAAAGGATTTGTTGTTGATTCTAACAAAACGGAGCTAGCTATCAACATAGGTCGAAGAATCAGAAGGGTTGAAGGATTGGAGGATGTTCTTAATCTCATATTAGAAAGTATCTCTTATACGAATATCACAAATTTCTGGAGAAACATTGTTATTAGAGATGACAGAGAGGCATTTACCACTACTGTAAATGGCCAGGAGATTCGGAATTCATCAAACCTGTTGAGGGAGTTTTTTGGGTTTGGACCTGGAAATAATGCTCCCACCAACCCTAAATATATGGAGTTGCCAAGATTGGAGTTTGTTGATACTATAAAGACCAACAATTCCATAAAATCATCACTGAGCATCAATGTCAAACACATCAAAATGGAGTATAATCTGCTGAGTAAGATCATTGCTAAGAATATTCTGGGATTCAGTGGAAGCCTTGATACGCTGTCTGGACCCAAGATTGACCTGCTGATAATCATATGCAAGAGTATGAAGTTTAATTGGGCAGGATTCTTCATTCAATATATGAAGAAAGTGATCACATAAGATAGAGAGGGGACCAGGAAGTCCAAGACATACCTCTGGGGTTGATGGTGCAGGCCATACTGAACCACTTGAAGATTGCTGATGTGGCACCTGAAAGATCAACAAGTCCAGATATAAGAAGGAAATCAACTATCTAATCCCTGGTTTGGATGATGACGAGGATCTGGACACTGAAAGCACTGAAAGTGACAGTGATGGAGATGGTGATGTTGGTGGTGAGCAGGTTAAACAAGTTACAAAACCCGTTGCACCTAAAAAGGCTGCTGAGAAGCGAAAGGCTCCTGATACGAGGAAAATAATTGAATTTTTAAAGCCTAAGAAGACAAAGAAGCAATTAGTAGACCCTATTAAATCTACAAAAGTTTTAACTGATGCTGAGGCTGCTTAGCCTGCTGGAAACAAAAAGAAAACCGCTGCTGATGTTCTAAGAGAGCATTTAAAAAAAGATTCAAGGATGATGAAAGCTGTCAAGAATCTTGAAACTGAAAAACCTACTAAGAGAGTAAATGAGATTGTGCAAAGGAAGAAGCATGGAAAAGGAAAGGAAATAAGGGTTCTGGAAGCCCAAAGAGAAGTTGAAAACATCATTGAGGAAACACCTGTACAAGGTGATGAGACTACTGAAGGTAGAGAAGCTGTTGTTGGACAACAGATTGTTCCTGACCCTGATGTGGATGCTACAACTCAGGGGGAACAAGACACTGCTGCAGACCCTACTGAAGCTAGTGTGGAATAGTTGGAGGTGGTAGGTACAAATGTACAATCTGAAGAACCTACTGACCTGTTTGTATCTGTTATAGATACTCTGACTCATCTTGTTGAAGCCTTTAGGGGACAACGATTTGAGCAATCTGCTCCAAAGATGCCCTCAATGCCATATGAAAGGAGGGAGTAGAAATCTAAAAAGGAAAAAGTAGATCCCAACTTCAAAAGGTGCATAGATACTTTCAATGGATGTTAGGATACTACAAGAAACAAAAACCAGCTACTGATCCAATGAGTGGATTTGAAGAATGGGCATTTGATCAGCTGGGTGTGGACAACCTACTGGAATTGGTGGATACAACTATGCTGCAGACTAGGCTGATGGATCTTTTGAATGAAGGAAAGAAATATGATAAATTAATGTTCAAAGATCCTAAGTACACACCTAACAGTGATGACTCTTCTTTATCTAACTCTTATGATGACCCTTCTATGTTCCCTGGGAGTCCAGTGGAGTGGCCAAAAAAACACCTGATGAAGCCACTGGTCAAAGATCCACTGAATATACGGAGATCAATCTGCTGATGCTGGTAAGTCTGTGAGGGACAACATACATGTAATATGAAAGAAGAAATGAGGGTCTTGACCACTGAGGAACAGATAGGGACATGACAAAGATTGGATCTGGTAATAGGTTTGGAGGAGTCACCCACACATTCTGATGAAGAGGTGGTTCAGGCTGCTGAGGATCAAACAGCACTTGAACAAAGGTCGGAACAGGAGCTTCAGGTTGCTGAGGATCAGACAGCACCTGGACAAAGGTTGGAACCATCAATGGGTTTGGAGGAAACCTTTGCACTTGTTGAAGAGACTGTTATAGAACAGGTTGCTGAAACACCTATCAGTACAGTGCAGTCTACTGAAGTACATGCTACTGAAAAGAAGGATGGTCAGCAGACTATTGTTGATGATGAACAACTGATGGACTATGACTTCAGTGATGAGGAGTTCCAACTGCCTGAGGAAGAAGAAGAAGTTCTGAACAACCTCAACAGGCACCAGTACCTACATTTGAAGAAGATCCTATCCGGGAAAATATTCTTGGAGATTTTGTTGAGGAAAGTCCTGACCCTGCTGGACAGGATAGAACTTAGGCCATGGTTTTCTGTACATAGAGGGCAAACTACAATGTTGAAGAACCTGCTGATGATGCTACTGCACATATGGCTGGAGATGTGGCTGGTACAGTACCAGCACATGTTGTGAATGAATTAAAAGCTGTGAGGTACGATATCACACAGCTAAGAGCTCAGTTGAACATACAAGAACAAAGGTTTGAAGATTTGGTCAATCTGGTGGAAAACAGAGGGAGAACCACTGAAACAGTTGCATCCAACAAAATTTCGCACTCAATATTCTTTTGCTGATTTGACTAAGGATGTGAGAGGCATAAAACAAGGCAATACATACAGAGATAAGTTTTTGAATGAACATTTTGCCTCTCTACATAAGAAGATTGACAAACTTGCTGACACATCTAAGTCTGCGGAAGCTCAACATGCTGCATTGGATCCTAAAGTTACGGAGAGATCAATCTGTTGGAGCAAACACTAGAAGGAAGAATCACAGAAGTTGACACAAGGACAGAAATTATGGAAGGTCAACTTGCCAAATTTAGTGATCACGCAGGAAAGTGTTCATGGTCTATTGTCCCGGTTTGTTGATGATGTCAATAAATGGGAAGAAAGCCTTACAACAGAATCAAAGGAAGCTTCTAGGATCTTTACAAAGAAGAAATGGGAGGATGATACTAATGCGTTTAGGAACCCTGCACCTGGCAGAGTTCAGTTGACTGATGACCTCCTGAAAGAATACATGCATCTTTACAATGGAAAGAAAAGCCCTATAACCGTATGGGATATTTTGAGGGTCTGGATTACTTCTTGGGTATGAAGCTCTGGGATACAAGGGTTAAAGCTATGAGAGCTTCTACTAGAAGTGGAAGAGGAGGTAGAGGTGGAATAAGTAGATTGGGAACTATACAATCAACAAAGAGTTGTCTAGATGAATTCAAGCACTTCTACATAGGACATGGCTTCAATGTTCATAAAATAAGACTTACTCTACCAGAAGCCTGGAAGTGGTGGAAAGACTTGAATCATTAGGTTGACTTTTCTCCAATTGAAAATCAGTGGATGCAAGATGTTGTCAGAGAAATCAAAGAATTCAATGAGAAGAAAGAGCAAGACAAAGATAGAAACTAGATCAGCCTCCTTACACAATTTATTCTAGTTTGTAACAATGTTTGAACAAATATGATTATAATGATAATTGACCGAATTTGTTCTGCTGTTGTTTTTATCTTTTTGCTTTGCTGTAAGGAGGGTATTGGCATCATCACGAAATAAGGGGAAATTGTTGGACTTATTTCTAGTTTTAATGATGAGTGCCAGACTAGCTGTTATAGATCAAAGGCAAAAAGATGTCTAGATCAAATGTATAGGCTTATTAGAGTTTGATCTTTGTATAGGTTTGATCAAACAAGCATTGTAATTAGGTCAGTTGACTTTGTCAGCAGGCCTATCTAGGTCAGTAGGGTAACTAGGTCAGGAGACTAGTTAGGGACCTGCTGAAGATTGAAGCTAAGGATCAAACTTAGCAATTAAAGTCAAGGATATGGAATCAGAATTTAGGGAAGTCTGTGATGACATAAACTGATTACATATACCTTATGTATAAGGCCTAAGTTCCACATGTTAAATGAAGACTGGAACTTAGTTATGTTTAAAATGGTGAACTCTAACTTAACAATAAAAAGTTAGATTAAAAGGAGTCAGCTGAAGTGTTTTGATAAGACAGCAGACTCAAGTCGGTTGACTTACATGTACATCAGCAGACCAATACACACGGGTATCTGCTGTATATAAGTCTCGAGTTATTCAATGGTTACATTGGAAGATTACAAAGATAAGGATGGATCACAAGCCTTGATATTGTCAACAAATCAATGGCTAAGATTAAACGGACGTTGGGAAGATTCAGAGGATTAACCAATGGACACAAGTCAAAGGGTGGACAGACTGGTAACTGTCAAAAAGAAGTCTGACAATGTCAGTACCATGTACAGTGACATAATGCAAGTCAGAATAGGGACGTATCTAAAATGGCTATGTTTGAATTTCAAATATAGGTCACATGATTCACAACTATAAATAGAAGACTCCTGATTCAAATTCAAATGATGAAAAAGAGATAATCTTTTTGAGCTATCAGATTCTTATCAAGAAATCACCCTACTGACTTCATTGAGATTAAACCTACTGATCCATAAAACTCTTCAAGTGTAACCTACTTTCAAGCTACATCAATTTTACACACTTGAAGCAATCAAGCTGCTGATCATTTCATCCTAATCAAGCTACATATATTTCAATCATTTACTTGATTCAATCTTTCTTTTTTCAAAGAAACCTACTGAAGACAGAGAAGCACTTAGGTGTCAACAACTGTTGTTTATGGTGGTGCTGGTGAAGAGGCAATCCTACCCTTCAAGGACTAGTGGAATAATTTGAAACAAAATCCTACCTGTTTCAAATATTCAGTTTGTGAAGCCATAGTTATTTGTCAAGACAAACAAACTAGGGATTTTTGTCACTGGAACTTCAAACATCTCTAGTGGATTTCCTCCAACATCACAGGAGAAGAATGGACGTACAAGATTACACCACCTGGAACCACTATAAAAACTGACTACTTACTTTCTGCATTTAATTTCTGCATTTAGTTTACTATCCATATCAACCTACTGAAACTAGCAACTGAACTACACACACTTACACTACTGAGTATCTCATACTTAGTATCATCTATTCAATCAACAAGTAATAAGGCTATAAACATATTTATTCCACTGCAACAAATTCAGTAAGTTCAATATTCAGCAGACTACTGAGCAGTCAGCACACTACTGAGTGATCAGCAGGCTACTGACATTGCTAAGTTTGTTAACTCCAAAAAGTTTGAAGTGTTAAGTTTATTCACCCCCCTTTAAACATAACCAAAGACTTTTCAAGGGACCAACAACCATGTTGTCCACTGAGCCTGAAGAACGGTTTACCAATTGAGTTATGGTTCGTGGGATTGAGGTGCCCTTTCATTGGATGGATATCAATAACGCTTTTCACCTCTCCTCCACCACCGTTGCACCCCAACAGCACAATGAGATCAAGTGGGGCCTCAACAACATCGGCAGTTTCATGGCCCATCTCTCCACTGCTACTGGTGCGCTATTCCCGGATGGGAAGCTCCCCATGTGGACTACTCGGTTTCTAATCTTTCTCCTGAGATGCGGGCATGGAAGCGCTTTGTCAACAACCGTATTCTGCCACCAACGATTTCCATGTGTTGACTGACCACGAGATGCTCTTGCTTTATGCTATGAAGCGCGAGGTGTACATCAATTGGGGTAAGTTGATCCATCAAGCTGCATGGTCTTATGCTCAGCCTATATGCACCTTACATTTCATTCCCTTTGCTTGGTTGATTTCCCATCTTTGCACTCATGTTGCCCAAGTTCTCGCTTACTCTCAAGATGAGTTCTTCCCTAGTCCAGTTGCGCGTCGTGGCCTTATTCCAAGGGACATGCCTGGTGCTCCTCTGTCCTCTGATGAGTCTGATGGTGAGTGGCCTTCCTATGATTAGTTCGTATGTTTTGTTGTTGGTTGGTTAGGCTGGTTTGATGTTATTCCAGTTTTCAGTTATGTTGTTTGCTTTGAATCTTTGCAATTCCCGTTGATGTCTCTGAACAATGATTTTGCAATTTCCATTTCATTCCAACAATGTAAAATATTTCTCTGTGTTTATTTTCTTAATTCTTCCTATTTTGATTTTCATGCCATCGTATATACATTTTGATGCCCCCCATGCATAAAACCCCCATTTGATGATTTTTCTGCACAACTGACCTACGCAAGTATGTTTTGGCGCACGTCATTCCAGTCTTCCAGTCTTGGCGTGCGTCAGGATTTCAGGCAAAACTCTCTATATAGAAATAGTGCTCTTGGCCCGCATCATTTTGGTCCTGGCGTGAGTCAAAGGCCCTTTTCAGGCACAATTTTGCCCTAATTTTGTATATGGTCATCTCATTAATATTGCTCATGTTGATTCCCCATCGTTTCCCTAACCGTATCTTCATTACTCACTTGGCATTAAGGGCAATGAAAGCTCGTAAGTGGGGAGTGGGGAGTACAGTTAGTCTAACAACGGGTAATGCCTCTAATTGCTTGAGAAAAACCTTAGCTTTGATCGTTTACAAGAAATTTGGAGCTGTATAAATTATCTTTTGGCTTAAATTACAATCTTGTAATTGATACAGTGAGCATTTCATTAAAATGAGTAACTCTGACGTAACATATGTACATGTTATTCACTAATCTTTGTTGGTAGTGTGATCCATTGTGCACGTATATTCCGATATATTTGTTATCAACAAATCTTCATGAAATTGTGCATGCACGCTTTGATTTGCAACTTGAACTTAGGAATGTTATTCATTTGAGACGAATAAGAGGTGCTTGGAATCGGAATAAGGATGATGATTTTTGGCATAACTTTGACTCAACCATAGCCAAATGGCCTACCCGAACATGAATTTTCCCTACTGTCCCCATCTTAGCCTTGTAGAGTGGTTAGACCCCACTCGAGCTAGCCATTCGTACTTAGCCTCATTATAATCCAAACCTTAGCCGAAATTTTGGTCTACATTTCTTTGGCCTCCCGCAAGTATAGAAAGGGTCTAGTAATCGTGAGAGCGGTGGTTGGGTACTAAGAGTTGGATGAGAATGTTAGCAGGCTGAGAGGACATCTTATGAAGTTCGGTTTGGAGACCATTTATAAAAATAAAAAATAAATCTTTTTTTATTTGGTACATATCCCAAGAGTTTAATAAGGGCTTCTAACAAATCAAAAACTCGAACCAAAAGGAAACCAACAAGTTGTGAATACATAGTTGAATAATGAGTCATTAAAGGCAATTTTGAAGCAATTGTAAGATCAAAAGACACGTAAGGATGGGAAGTGATTAGTGTGGAAGAATGGTGTTATAAAGGTGAAGGTGCGGAATCTTGCTATCTTGCCTTATTCTTTTGATTATCCTTTAATCCCCTTTCGGTTAGCCACCACCCTAGCCTGAACGTTACAAGCCGATTTGTCAACTACCTGACCTGATCCCTTGATTCCGAGTACCTCATTAGTGAAGATTGATTTCATTCCTAAGCTTGTGGTTGCATGTTTTGAGTAAGGCTTGCATGATTTGATGAACGTTAGTTGATAACAAGCTTGAAGAATATTCACTCACACAAACCATTACTTCCTTAGAACGTGGAGAACATGTCCTTATGATTTTGATGGGTTGCATCGTCTAATTGAGTCCTCGATTCTTAATGTTGCATGATCGTATTTTTGTGTCTCTAGATAACTTTATCGCTCTAGTTGCTCGAGGACGAGCAAACGCTACGTGGGGAGTTGTTGATGTAAGTCAACCTGATGATATAATTCGCGATGATTCACCCTATTTCTAGTGCGATTAGCGATATTTTGACATCAACTTGAACAATTTTTATGATAATTGGAACCATTTTTTGTGTACATAGTCTTTTCAGAAAAACCATGTTTCTAGTTACATTATATTAGTTATTAGCCGATTTTGTTATCAATTTTACAAGTGGTATCCTTGTGTATATTTTGCAGCATAGATATCATGGTTGGGAGCGTGGATTCTGGCCTTAGGGTGGCAGTTGATTCCTTTTATGATGATTTTGGAGCTATGGTGAAGATTTCAACCCACGAGGATCATCGATACACATTAGAGGGTTCAATCCAAGCCAAGTGGAAGAATAAACTTTGATTATGTGATTTCATATACAATTGACTCGAGCCATGTCACATTGACCTGCGTCAAGAGGTTGTTGAGCAATTAATGGAAGTGTCATTCAGCCAACTACCACATATTGGACTTGACGTGCGCCAAGCAGCTCTGACCTGCGTCAGTAGTGCAAATTGGTCTTGACGCACGCCATATTGGATTGACCTGGGTCAACATTGCAGAGTCAGGAAATAATTAATCCCTTTTATTCTTCCAAGCACAAGATTATCAAGACACACTTCATATTCTTCAACTTTTCCATCTTTAAGGCAAACCCCCACCCCTAGCTCTTATAGCCGAATTTTAGTAGAAATTAACCGTTGATTTTGATTGTAAAAGCTAAGGATCCTAGTTTAACTCTTTTAATTGATTGATTCAAACACACTAGTGTTGGTTCATTGAAGCTTTTGGAAGTTGGATGAAGAACACCAACTCGAATTTGTACTCTTGAATTGGTAATCCTTAATATTTATTATCATTTCAATTGTTCTTATTGTTATGAATATTAATCTCGAGATGTTGATATTTGTAGACATGAGTGGCTAGTCTTAACTAGCCAAGATTATGTTGTAGCTTTAGTTCATCCTCTTATGTTGATTGGGAATGAAAGTTTGTGTTGTTAGTTTTGATTGTTATGAAGCTTTTCCTACTTGTGTTGTATTGATTGTTAGCATTGGAGTAATTGCATTTACACATTGATGGAGACCGAAAGGAGATGTTAATCGTGAGAAGAGGGTAGGAGAACCGGAAGGTAAAATTTACCATTCGTGGCATTCGATTTCTTATCCGGGGATAGTTGACATTGTCATTGCATTCACGTGCGTAGCATACCGAGTCATTAGGTTTAGTACACCCAGACCAAGGAGGAGGTAGAGAGCAATTCCATACACTCGTATGAGGGGGAATTGTTTGCTTAGGAATGCACCGTTTCATGCTTCCAAACACCAATGGTAGGAAGGCAGGAGATCATTCCCATGATGCTACGAGAGGATAGCTAGGTTACACATTGTCTTGGCTAGTTTCTTTTATTGTTATCATCTTTATTATCTTAAGCACTTTATTTATGCATTTAATAATCGTCTTGCAAATTTGTGACCTAGATCGAATTAATGTAGACTTTTTAGTGTGTAACCTCACAATTGCGTTTTCCCCGTGGAGACGACCTTGACTCACCATACTAGACTATAGTCGACCCGGTACACTTCCGGTTGGATTGGACCCTTTGGATTTGGCCATCACAGGACTGGATATTTTGCACACACGTTCATATGGTGACTATTCATTAAATATCTTAGTGTAATGAGTAATGGTTGGTTACTTAAGATCAGATGGTGACAATTACACCGTTACATCATTTCTAAAAGAATGTTTAAATAACAACAGTAGACCTTGAAGTACAGTTACTCAAGGAGTTACTATCTGATCAAATCAGACCACATCCAACATTGGTTGTTGGGGATTACGCTGATTAATACTATTAAACCAGATCAGAACATCAATCCACCCAAATGCAGTGGGAGTATGCTCTAACCATTGTCCCACTGTGATTATGTAGTCTTTATAGTCTGCTTGGGGTGATTGATTACATATGGTTCTTCTGGAAGGACTATATAGGATTATGATAATAAGAGGTTGGTTCAAATCCATAAACCTGTAATGGAGTTTTGGGACTCCAGTTCTGTTCACAGTCTTGTAGAAACACTTATCATATAGGGGTGGACCGATTTGATTAGAGTTCACGATATAATTCCGTAATCGAGAAGTCTTATCGAATCAATGGATGATCATATTTATGGATATATCTTAATCCCGAGGTGATCACGCCAACTGCTTGAATCAGTATGAGGTTTGACTTGACGGTTAAGGATTACACTGAGTCTGTGGTCTGAATTACCCCATCTTGGCATTGTACTGGATTGAGTGAGTAGTCTGTGTTATCACAGATACGGAATCCATTCCTTCCATTTATGGAAGTAGATAGACAGTTCCCTTATTCGTTAGCCCTAAGAAAATGATCGATCCCGGGAGTTCACATTTGACTAATTAGCTACTAGTCAGTTATGTGCACTAATTGATCACTAGGGGGTTAATGGTAAATAAGGATAAGAGGTTCTAAAAAGGGTTAACGGAAATTTCCCGATTTAGAATGAACAGTCTATGGAGGATTAATCCATATGTAATGATTATATCAATGGATCGGAGGCTTATTATTATTCTCGTGAGGAGATAAATATAATCTTATAATCGGAGGAGTGCAGTCACGGGATTATGGTGGCATATTCCTGTGATTGATTTATCGAATATAATTATTCTGTTCGTAAGATAATTATTTATTTGATTTATCGGAGCCGCTGATTATTAGTCCATGGTCCCCGACGTGCCTCCTAATATAGCATAGCTATTCTCGGACGTCGAATCCTAATAATATTAATTTAGTTCTTGTTGGACTTTATTAAAACGATATGTGAATTAATTGTTTAGTGGACTATTAAATTAGTTGGGCTAAATAATTAAATACACGGAAAAGACATTTTTCGTGGACTCGGCCCGAATTAGTGTGTTGACCTAATTTTTGGTCAAATATATTGAAAAGGTGCGTGACCTTAATTTTAAAGAAAGGTGCGCATGCAATTTATATTATTTAATTATTAAGAAATTAGTTTTCTTGGATAATTATTTAATGTGTGATTTATCTTTTATTTGTTAAATGATAAATCATGGAATATTAGATAATAATATGATTTATCCTAATTTGTTTGGGATAATTATTTTATATATCTTTTATTTGGAAAAAGGGTTAATGTAATAATTATCTCTTAATTATTTAATCCTTGGAGGACAAGGATTACTCTCCTATATAAAGAGAGTTCTCCTAAGCCTTAACACACACAATATTTTCGAGTTCCACCTCTTAGAGAGGAGGAAGAAATTTTCGGCCAAGGGGAGTTAAGGGGAGAATCTTGGAGATTTTCCGGGTAGCATATCGGAAGGATTCGAGACGAGAATTTCCTTCCACCGGGAGTTGCTTGGATCACACGTACGGAAGACCGTGGTGCTCTTCACATCATTGTTCAATCTTCTTGTTGCGGTTCTTCGAATTGGATTTAGAGATCCAATAGGTATGTACTACAACCCCTTGTAGATATAGATCTAGTTGTTTTATTACGTATATATTATAGATCTAGATCCATAAAATCGCTTCCGTTGCGGATGGTATTACTAACAGTGGTATCAGTCGCCAAGGTGATCTATATTTATACGTATAAAATATTAGATCTAGGAGTGGTAAAACATGTAGATTTTTTTGTCCCAATTTTTTTAAAAGGGGCCGACGCATGCATGATTAATTTTTATGTTATGAATGTCTTGGTTGAAGAGATGGATTGGGGTTGGTACTGTTTACTCGTTAGATCTATTGTAGCTCCTTTGTTTAGCAACAATTGAGCATAGGAATTGTATTTATTTTATGTCAATTTTCGAAATTTATTTGTAAAAGTAGCATCTTTTATTGTAATTTTGAATATCCGGGCTGGAAAAGATGAAGATCTTGCTGGAAAATTGAAGATCAAGACGAAACCCAAGGTATGAACGAGGAGAAACGGATAAAATTTTATTAAAAATCGCTACAGACTTTCGCGACGCCGAAAAGCGTCGCTATAAGTCCTGTTTATAATTAAATGCATGTGGCTAGGGTTCTACATGCATGCGGCTGCATGATAATTTTGGTAAACCTAATTTCCATCTCAATTACTGCCGTATGGCAGAGAAAAAAAAAATAGTTTTGGAAAATATTTTTTTTGGTACGTAGCCGCATATAATAAAATATATATATGATTAATTATAATAAATTGGATTTATTTAATTAAAAAGACCTTTTCTCCTCTCGGGTGTTCATGGATCGTGATCCGGCGGTTCGAGTTCAAGATTCGAAGATCAAGACTCGAAGACAACAAGATTGTAATTTATTTTTCCTAGAATAGATTAGATACGGGGGTACCAACAATCCATCTCGGTGTTTAAATTTTCCGCAATTTTATTTTTTATGTGTTTGATCATAAAATAGATATAAAATCGGAATTGCCATGACATGCATCATATCATAAATCCACTCCATGCATACATGTAGCATTTTAATTTTGGTAATTAAAATAGGCATGTATACAAACTCGTGTAATTAGTTGAAATTTAATTAATACGTGGTAATTAATAAATTTAGTAACTAATTAAAGATCCGAGGACGGGTTATGAAATCGTTAGCCTTTCGGTGTGTGTTCTCGGTGAACCGCCTTAAAGCTCAAACGAGTTCACGTTTTCGATTCGTAGTGTCTACGAGATTGAATGATGGTAAAAGAACAACAAATCTTGGATAAAAACGGTTCGCTTATAGGTTGGGTGGTCAATTGAGCTTCGCTCGAACGACTTAACCCTCCTAGTGTGATGTATGCACGGGGGTCCGGCAAGACTAAGCCAAACCGAGAGCGGAGGGGTGATTCCTTCTAATCTCAATAGGGCTCTCTTGACCCGACTTCGTCCGACTGTCACATATGTTCCAACGAATAGGACGGGTAGGCTTGCCTACGTTACCGACACCATTCGGAATCCTTGATTTGATGTGCTTTTATGTTAACATCAAAAAGACGTGGTTAGTTAACCCACCACCACTTCCAAATTATTGAGTGGGAGCGGGGGAGGCGACAGCCAACCCCACGGCCTCTACTATAGATACAAGTAAGTGAGAGAAGGGTGACGCCTCGCGGCGCTTTGATTTCGTCCCCCTACGGATGGTGTTCACCCCTATCAACATTCATGGCTTGGTCTCCGAAAGGATAGGATTTCTGGGTACTCGTCGGGTCACTGACCTATCCTACGACGGCACACTCGGGGCGTACCTAAGAGATCCGATATAGTAGGTCACACTCATCAAGGGTATTCTTGATAATACCTAGGCTAAAAAAGGAAGGTAGTCAATGAATAAAGGGATGTTCGATTCTCGTGGGATGTTCGATTCTCACAAGTTATTCATTGATGAGATTGTCTCAATTTAACCGTCATCTCTTTGACCTACCCTACGGCGGCACTGAGATGCGAGGTTAAAACCTTGGAATGGTAGAGTAGACTTAATTTTAGTTTACAATTCCTAAAATAAATATAGTAGTGTTAAACTTGAATTAATATATGTCATTTTATTTACTGCATTATATCCCTTACTAAATTGCTTAAAATTTATAATTGACTAGTATTGACTTCGTTAAAAAAGTGGAAAGTAACTAGGACGTTGAACTAGTTAATCGATAATGCAAATTATTTTTCAAAAGAGATATTTTCTCTTAAGCCATTTAAAAACCAGAGTGACATATAGGCATGTCACTAGTGTCATTCGTGTCAAACGGAAGACAAACTTAGTTTGATCAAAGGTGATTTCGGACTTTGAAATTCTTCTAGTGAATTTTCAGTGTGTAGTGACTACACACGTAACCGTTCTAATTGAAAAATCGGAAAATCATGAACTCGTTGCTAGTTAGACGACATTTGGAATCGATGAACTAGTGGGAGTTTTATGATTTGTATTTTTCTCGGAAACATTAGAACCGTGTAAGTGTTTACACGAGAGATTTTCAAATTGAAAAATTGGAAAATCATAAAATGAAGCATTGTCAAGGTTAGACGGTATTTGGAACCGATAAACTAGTGGGAGCTTTAATGTTATGATTTATTGTTTTTCTAGTATATTAGAAAATCCGACAAGTCCGGACAAGTAACACTCGAAATAGACATCCCACGGTTCAAGAGTAGTGTCTACTCACACGAACCGCTAGTTCAAAACTCGTTTCCATTTACGGAAAGTCAAGAATGGGAGAGTATGTCTAAGAGTGTTAGTCATCTAAAACGAGTTGATTTTAAGGCTAAACCGAAAATTAATAAACCGAAAACCATAGGATAAGGATAGTGATTTCGGATCACCAACCTATGAATCCTTGGTGATTTTCTCGTAGACTATGTTCTTTGGAAGAACAAGATAGTTATGCATTAACGATTAATAGACTAGACAACGGGCAGTAATTTTAGCTATAAATAGTGGGAGTGATATGAGGAAATGAATCTCGGATTCAATCCTTGGATATCGCGGAAAATTTATTTTCGATTTAAGATTCGTTGGAACGAATGGATTTACCTTCTATTCGATAATTTGTTTGTCGTATAGGAAGTGAATATACCATTTGTAGTACGAATCCAAGACTCGGACTTTTGTTTGATAAAGTCAAAACCACTTACAACTGCTGAAATAAGTATATAAAACACATCTTAAGAACTATTAAAAGCAATTGGTTTCTATATTTAGATAAACACTTCTTCATTTTCCACAAGCTAGTGCATAGTCCCTAAAAGACAAGACCCGAAGACTCGGTTCGTGGTGATTCCTTTCTCCCGAAATTCTGGTTAGATTGTCTTAAAGGTTCAATGACTAATTTTTCTTTCAATCGGGAAAGGATAATGGTTATAAAGAAGTAACATAGCTTGTTCATGACGACCTTCGGGGTTTGATGAAAGATACAAGCTAGTAGGGGCTTATGAGTAGTGACTTCTAGTCTGACAACTACTCAAACACTCCGGTAAGTTTATCCAAAATATTCAAAGGTGTCTCTGATTTTGTCGGAGATGGAGTATTCTATACTCAGAAATGGGCCATCACATAGTCCTAGGGACTGATGCTCGGTCTGCCTCATAGTGAAATGCTTTCACTAAGGAAGAAACCACTAAATTGCCTTTACATAGTTGTAGATGTGCCACAATACACAGCTTAACTCAATAAAGATATTGGAAGTGAAATAACGGTTTACATTGAAGTGTAGAACCGAGAAGTCTACCTAGAATGTGCTTTGGAATTAACGGATAATGAGTGGATTCGGTTCACCCAAATTCCGTCAATATAAGCATTTAGCACATGATGCTTGATGGTTTGACTGGGAATTTCGCATACACGTTCGGTCAGTGACCAATCGTTATATATCTTGTAGCATTGAGAAAAAGGTTCGTTATCAGATTCTTGACATCGGGAAGGGACAGTTATACTGTTGCATCCTTTCTGATAGAATCCATGAACAGTAAAACCTTGAACCTTGAAGTACGTTTACTCAAGGTAGTTACTAACCGATTAAAATCGACCACATCCAACATCGGTTGTTGGTGATAACACTAAATACTACTAAACTAGATCGAATTTCGATCCATCCGGTAAGTATTGGGAGTATGGTTTATCCATTACCCATTACGCTTTACGCGGACTTTGTAGTCGAGGATCGATTGATGACCTATGGCTCTTTTGTGAGCAAGATAGGATTCGATAATAGAGGTTGGTTTAATAGCCATAACCCCGTGAATGGAGTTCGCATACTCCGCTTCGTTCATACTCTTGTAGAACCACCCGAGCGTCTCGGCCCGGTGGGAGTAATTGGATCTACATGGAAGAGAGTAGAATGAATACGAAAGTTTATCTTTCGAGCAAAGCTTGAGTGGTCTAGGGGTAATTCCCTAAGAAGTAGAGAGTTAATCAGACGTTGGACTCTCTTACCACTTAGTATTGCATGATTTCGTTCAAAAGTAGAAAATAGGGGTGATTTCCCTGAGATTTTCTTGCCAAACAAACGGAATCTGGATTCATTCGGAACGAAGGGTATTGCCTTATCAACTTATGACAGATGACCGTCAAGGCTTATGTCCTTTGTGGATAAAAGCAAACCTCTTGGTCATTGGAAGTCATATATTTCTATAATATATGGATTTGACCGAATATTGATAAGTCTTTTGAAGTCCGGATATCAATTTTTTAGTACAAAGTAGTGAATATATACATATATATTAGTGTTTGTGAAGGATAACACCGCACCGGTTGGAATCAACATGGGTGTGTTATCCGAAGTCGAAATACGACAATGCCACAATTCTCTCGTAACGAGATTTGGACAACATTCTATAGAGTTTGACTCGGTCGAATTCATTAGAATCGATCACTTGTTTCCCATCCATCTTATTGGTTAAGATGATGCATCCGTGTATGCAACATTCAACGAGGAAGTTCTACCCTATGCCTCGGAATGACTCTCTAAATCTTCGGATAAAGAGAAATGGGATGGATTCTCTTTGTGACAAGAGATGGTCGTTGTTGAACGTCAATTTTGATCGAATCTTACATTCGGCGCTTAACAAAGCAAGTTTAGCATGTCCTTTAGTATCTTGAGAGAACGAGGAATAATATGCGGGCATATTCAATTGTGAACTTGGATATGTGAGAATACACCGGTTCGACTTTGTGTCGGATTAAGGATGATCGTTAAGTCGATCTCGGTCTCGTGTTTACTCTTGTGTTGAAGCTATTGCCTGGAAGAATCCAGCAACGCCAACTCGACTTTAACTAGTTGGGTGATTAGCGGCTTTTGTAGTAGCTAGAGAGGCGATATAGCTTAAGGATTTCCTTTTCATATCTGGGAGTGATTCTAGATTTGGAAAGCCGATACCACATCATTGTGCAAACGATGAAGGGGTAGCTTATAAGGATTTCCGAAATCACTTGAGTTCAAGAGCATATTGGGAAAGTACCACATGATTAGATGGACCGGTGACGTTTCGATTCTACGGATCGCCTCGAGCCGACAACCTGACTGATCATTAAGACCCATGACATTCAGATATAGGTGCTCCCCGAGTCACTGACCTATCCTACGACGGCATAATCGGAGTGTACTTTGGAATCTGAAATGGTTATGATAAGTTTTGTGGGTACTAAAATACGGGATGAGTATCCATTGCTTTAGAGCAAGTGGGAGATGTAGTTTGCTGTAGTTTTAAATAATAGGGTGTGCTCTAAAACAATGAATCACATGCTTTCGTGCAAGTGGGAGATTGTTAGGTGTAATGCCCGAAAGACAATTTTGTAATTGTTTTATTTAATAAATGAAATGATGTTATTATTCATATTTATTATTCTCATATTCACCGATGTGACAATAGTATTTACACTACAGAAAACCCTAAGTATATTGTTTATGTAATCACTTAACTCGGTGTATGGTATATACACGGGAGGATTGAGTTAGTGAAGATGTACTTAAAATACAATTAGCCCGTAGTGAAGTTAATCGAGAGTATCGGGTCTCTCCTTTAACGTGCTATTAATGCACCCGTAACACAATAGGTGTGATTGTCTTATCCGGACTTTCGGTTAAGAGAACCTAATGGGGCATTTATATATGATAGATATATCATATAGAAATGGACCGATTTGATTAGAGTTCACGATATAATTCCGTAATCGAGAAGTCTTATCGAATCAATGGATGATCATATTTATGGATATATCTTAATCCCGAGGTGATCACAAGCTAACCGCTTGAATCGCATGAGGTTTGACTTGACGGTTAAGGATTACACCGAGTCCGTGGTCCGAATTACCCCATCTTGGCATTGTACCGGATTGAGTGAGTAGTCCGTGTTATCACGGATACGGAATCCATTCCTTCCATTTATGGAAGTAGATAGACAGCTTCCCTTATTTGTTAGCCCTAAGAAAATGATCGATCCCGGGAGTTCACATTTGACTAATTAGCTACTAGTCGGTTATGTGCACTAATTGATCACTAGGGGGTTAATGGTAAATAAGGATAAGAGGTTCTAAAAAGGGTTAACGGAAATTTCCCGATTTAGAATGAACAATCCTATGGAGGATTAATCCATATGTAATGATTATATCAATGGACGCTTATTATTATTCTCGTGAGGAGATAAATATAATCTTATAATCGGAGGAGTGCGGTCACGGGATTATGGTGGCATATTCCCGTGATTGATTTATCGAATATAATTATTCTCGTTCGTAAGATAATTATTTATTTGATTTATCGGAGCCGCTGATTATTAGTCCATGGTCCCCGACGTGCCTCCTAATATAGCATAGCTATTCTCGGACGTCGAATCCTAATAATATTAATTTAGTTCTTGTTGGACTTTATTAAAACGATATGTGAATTAATTGTTTAGTGGACTATTAAATTAGTTGGGCTAAATAATTAAATACACGGAAAAGACATTTTTCGTGGACTCGGCCCGAATTGGTGTGTTGACCTAATTTTTGGTCAAATATATTGAAAAGGTGCGTGACCTTAATTTTAAAGAAAGGTGCGCATGCAATTTATATTATTTAATTATTAAGAAATTAGTTTTCTTGGATAATTATTTAATGTGTGATTTATCTTTTATTTGTTAAATGATAAATCATGGAATATTAGATAATAATATGATTTATCCTAATTTGTTTGGGATAATTATTTTATTTATCTTTTATTTGGAATAAGGGTTAATGTAATAATTATCTCTTAATTATTTAATCATTGGAGGACAAGGATTACTCTCCTATATAAAGAGAGTTCTCCTAAGCCTTAACACACACAATATTTTCGAGTTCCACCTCTTAGAGAGGAGGAAGAAATTTTCGGCCAAGGGGAGTTAAGGGGAGAATCTTGGAGATTTTCCGGGTAGCATATCGGAAGGATTCGAGACGAGAATTTCCTTCCACCGGGAGTTGCTTGGATCACACGTACGGAAGATCGTGGTGCTCTTCACATCATTGTTCAATCTTCTTGTTGCGGTTCTTCGAATTGGATTTAGAGATCCAATAGGTATGTACTACAACCCCTTGTAGATATAGACTAGTTGTTTTATTACGTATATATTATAGATCTAGATCCATAAAATCGCTTCCGTTGCAGATGGTATTACTAACAACACTTAGTGTCTTAGGCCCAGTGGGAGTAATTGGATCTACGTGTAGAAGAGACGAATGAATTAGAAATTTGAACTTTCAAAGCAAATCCAAGTGGATTTGGGGGTAAATCCCTGAGAAGTAGACGAGTTAAATAGGGGTGATGCCCTGAAACTTTCTCACCACTCATCCTTGCTTGACTCTATGGAAAGCAGAAAGATTAACAGGGGTGATGCCCTGAAACTTTCTTGCCATACAATGGAGTTTAGATTCATTCGGAACGGAAGGGTTTTAGCTTAAAGCCAATGAAAGATGGACTGCCTATGCTTATATCCATTGATTGATTAAAGAAAACCTCTAGGTCATTAAAATTCACATGTTTTGGAATGTGTGGGCTTGACCAAAATATTGATGAGTCTTTTGTAGACTGAAGAAGCAATATTGGTAAAGTAGTAGACGTTAGTGTTAAAAAAAGATAACTATGCAACAGTTGGAAACAACATGGGTGTGTTATCTGAAGTCAAGAACTGACGAGCCAAATCTTCTCTGAATCAAAGACGTGGACTACATTCTTAGAATTTGATTTGGTCGAATTCAAGAGAACAAGTTATGGTAGTTTCCCATCCTTTTTATTGTTTTAGAGGATGATGAATTTTCCTATGCTATATTCAACGAGAGGTTTCCTACCCAACCCCTCACGGAAAAATTATCTCAAATCTTCGGATATAGAGAAAATGGGATAAGTTCTCTTTTGGATAGAGAATGTCAGATTATCAAAAGTCAATTGTAATCGAGTCTGGGATTCGAGTATTGAAAGCATTATAGTGCATCATCAAGTATCTTTAGAGAACGAGGAATCATATTCTCATGTATTTGGGTGCAAACCTGAGTATTGTTGATTACACTAATTCTGGCTTACAGTCAGATTAAGGATGATCGTTAATTGATCTCCGGCTCAGTGTTTACTCATAGTGATGGAGCTATAGTCTAGACCAATCCAACACTGCCAATTCGATTGTGTTAGTCAAATACATAGCATCTTTCGGAGCAGCTAAAGCGGCAGTGTGGTTTGAGAAGTTCTTTGTTGGTTCGGGAAGTGATTCCAGGTCTCGATGAGCCGATACCATTTTACTGTGAAAACAATTGAGAGGTAGCTCATGCAAATGATCTTTGCAAGCACAAGAGGTCAAAATCATATTGAAAGTAAATACCACCTGGTCAGACAGACCGTACAGAGAGGCGACGTATCGGTCCATAAGATCGCCTCGAAATCGACAACCTGCTGATCAGTTTAACCAACTAGCATGGCATCTAATGTCACTGATAAGCGCTTGGCGGGTATGAAAAAATTGGGAGATGTGTCTCATCTGCTTTAAAGGAAGTGGGAGAATGTTGTGGATAGAAAGAATAAGGGTGTGGTGCTCTAAAAACAATCATTGCTTGTCTTTACGTGCAAGTGGGAGATTGCTAGATATAGTGTGCCTGAAAGACAATTGTTACTTGTCCTTACGGGCAAGTGGGAGATTATTGGAAGTAGCGCCCGAAAGACAATTTATGTAATTGTTTATATAATTAATAAATGACGGATTATTCTCATCTTATTATTTGCTTCGTGCTTATATTTAATAGACTACTGAAAAGGCCAAGTCGTATCATATGTAGCCATATAACTTAGTGTGTATCACACATGAGGATTAAGTTTATGGGGATACACTTGAAATGTTAGTCCGTGGTGATGTTATTCAAAGTATGGGGTCTATTGATTAAACCACCATTAATGCGCCCAGAACACTTTATGGTGTGACCGTCTTATCTGGACCGTCGACATTGGTTGTCTAAGTGGGGCATTTATATATGATGAGAGTCATATAGGACTGGACCGATTTAATCTCCGTTTCTCATATAATTCCGTGATTGAGAAATCTCATTAAATCACAAGATGATCATATATGGATTAACCTTAATCCTGAAGTGATTGCATATTCCTACTGGTTTCAGGATAGGGTTTGATGTGTTCATTAAGGATCGCTAAGAGGCGTGGTCTGAATCACTTTCATGTTGGCACTATTCTAGAATGAGTGAGAAGTGTGTGTCTCATAGATGTGGAATCCATTCCTGCGGGAAGTAGAAAGACAATCCCCTTATTTGTTAATCCTAGAAACTGATCGATCCACGGAGTTCGTTTTGGTTATGGATTAATTGATCTGTTGGTCCCTTGAAAAGGCTTTGGTTAAGTTTAGGGGGGTTGAATAAACTTAACACTTAAAACTTTTGGAGTTAACAAACTCAGCAACTTCGACGATCTGGCGATACCTCGATGTCTGTTTGCGATAACCAACAGATCTCGATGGTTGAGTTTACTGAATTTGTGTAGTGGATTTATATCAAAAATTAAGCCTTATTACTTGCTGTTAAATATGATACTAAGTATTGGATACTCAGTAGTGTGAGTGTGTGATTTCAGTTGCTAGATTCAGTAGGTTGATGTGTATGGTAAACTAAATGCGAGAATGTAAGTGCGTAAAGTAAGTAGGCGAGATTTTATAGTGGTTACGGGTGGTGTAATCCTGTCGGTCCACTCTTCTCCCGTGATGTTGGAGGTAATTCACTAGAGATCTTTGATGTAGCCGTTACAAAGATTCCTAAGTTGCTTGTCCTTCACCAATAACTATGGCTTCACAACCGAACACTTGGAACGGTAGGATTCTTTGCTCCAAAGTCTTCCACCGGTCCTTGAAGGGTAGGATTGCCTCTTCACCGGCTCCACCACAAACAACGATCTTTCACACCCAACGGATGCTTCACTTGTCTTCGGCGGAGTTCTTTATAAAATAAAGAATGAATCAAGTAAATGATTCAGTTGCAGCAGCTTGACTAGGATGATATAATCGGCGGCTTGCGATCTTCAAGTTTGTAAACTTGATGTAGCTTTTAATACAGAAAGCACTTGAAGATTTTATCTGGATCAATAAGGTTAAGCTCAGCAGGGTGTTTTTGCAGCTCAGAATTATCTCTTATATTTTTCTCTTAAATTTTTTATCAATCCTCCTCTTTTTCTGAGTTGAAAGTCCTCTATTTATAAGTAGGAATGCATGTGACTTCTATTTGAAATTCAAATATAACTGTTCCTGGTTTTTGTCCCATTTGACTTGCTTTCTGTCACTATTCATAGGATCGACAACTTTGTCGAATTCCTTTTGACGGTGCGGTCTGTCCACCCTTTGACTTATAACCATTGGATAAAGTCCCGAATCATCCCAACGTCTTTTTAATCTCTCACCCTTGATTTGTTTGATAAATCGAGGGTAGTTGGTTGTCCTTATCCATGTAATCCTCCAATGTAATCTTGAATTAACCGAGGTATATTATCAGCAGGTTCATCAGTCTGCTATAATGCCTATCAGTCTACTGAACAGCAATTTGCTGTGTACCAAATATAACGCAGCTGATTTCTTTTATCTAACTTTTAATTGTGAAGTTAGATTACACCTTTTCAATTATAACCAAGTTCCAAACTTCATCCAACTTATGGAACTTAGACCTTCTACACAAGGTATATGGAATCAGTTTAGGTCATCACAGACTTGCCTAAATTCTGATTGCATATTCTTGACTTTAATCACTAAGTTTGATCCCTTAGCCTTCATTAACTGAGTTTGAGCCTTCAGCTTTCAGTCTTCAGCAGGTTCAAGAAAAGTCTACTGACCTAACTACCCTACTGACCTAGACTAGTCTGCTGAAACAAGTCAGCTGACCTTTACAGTGCTTGTTTGATCAAACCTATACAAAGATCAAACTCTAATAAACCTATACATTTGATCTAGACATCTTTTTTCCTTTGCACTATAAAAGCTAGTCTGGCACTCATCATCAAAACATAAAAATAAGTCCAACATGATCATTAGTGGGTTAATGGTAAATAAAGATAAGATGTATTGAAGAAGGTTTACGGAAATAATCCCGCTTCGTTACGGATAGTCTATGGAGGGTTAGTCTGTATGTAATGATTATATCAATGGACACTTATCGACCCGACGTTTTGAGAATAAGTTATATCTAAAATTGATAGAGTTCAGTATCGGATTTATGGTGGCGTAATTCCGGAATTAATGAATTAAGTAGAAATATTTTGTTTGATGAATATTTTATTCATTTTATTGTAGCTACTGATTATAGGTCCATGGTCCCCGGGTTGGCTCCTAATACGCAAGTGTTTTCTCATTTTTTGGAACCTCAAGAATAAATTAAATTGTTGGTCTATTTAATGAATATGTGAATATTATTTATTTGGTAAATAATATGTAAAATAGAAAAGACATTTTCTATTAAATTAATGATGTAAGTGGAGCCACATTGTGGATAAGTTAGGAGAAGAAATTTTCCTAGGTTGTGTCACATGTGTAATTAATTAATTATCTATTTATTGGATAATTAATGGAAAAGAGATAAAGAGATTGATTTTTTAGGAATTATATCTTATCTTTCGCAAATATCTTTTCCTTATGGGAATAGGTAATTGTGGTGTGAAAAGGATAACTCTTTCTTGACTAGTTATTTTCCTATATAAAGAGAGTTCCTCCCAATATACTAATACATACAAATTTCGCCAATTAATAAATAAAAGGAAGAAAAATTAGTTTCTTGCCTTAGTCATTAAGAGAAAAAACCTAGGGTTTTTCTTGTGCATATTCGAGGAGGTTCTACGGCGAGGATCGACGTCCACCAGTCGTCGCTAGGAGATACAATCCGGAATATCACGGCTTCTCCCTCTCTGTCGATTTACTATCCCTCTCCGTTTAGGTAAATCTTCAACCTTTTTATATTTATATTAATTATTTATGTTAATCATATCGTGGTAAAATCATATGCAAATTTATTCGTAGCTTCCGCTGTGCATGATCAAGTGTCTCGATCGGTGTTGAGAATCAGATCTGACGATCCAGTTACGGATCGGATCCGGATTCGGGTTTTCTGTATATCCAACATTTTGCACCTCTGTCATTCTAGAGAAGCTGGAGGTCACTATGGGCCTGACAAGACAACAGCAAAGCTACTGCAATATGGATTCTATTGGCCAACAATCCATTAATGTGCTTACGAGTTTACATGAGCCTGTCATTCCTCTCAAATGACTGGTAACATTTCTAAGAGGAATGAGATGCCACTGTAGAGTATCTTAGAAGTGAAGTTATTTGATGTTTGGGGAATTGATTTTATTGGGCCTTTCACATCATCAGAGTCAAATCGTTACATCCTGGTAGTAGTTGATTATGTTTCCAAATGGGTGGAGGCAGTGGCCTCACTTACTAATGATGCCAGGGTTCTCTTGAAGTTTCTTATGAAAAGAATTTTGACGAGGTTTGGAGTGCCCAGAGCCATAATTAGTGATGGAGGGATTCATTTCTGTAATAGGTTGTTTGAGAAGTTGATGTTGAGATATGGGGTTATACATAAGATTGCAGCAACATATCACCCCCAGACAAGTGGACAAGTAGAGGTCATGAACAGAGAGATTAAGAGGATCTTAGAGAAGACTATGAATCCCATGAGGAAAGATTGGCCTTTGAAATTAGATGACGCTCTTTGGGCGTACAAAACAACTTGTAGGACCACGATTGGGATGTCACCGTAGATGATAGTGTTTGGAAAAGCATGCCATTTACCGGTAGAACTCTTGCACCGAGTGCTGTGGGCTACGAGTTTTCTAAACATGGATGGGAATTTAGCCGGTGAAAAGAGAATGCTAGATTTGAATATAGAGTATGAGAATTCAAACATTTACAAGGAGAGAACGAAGCTCCTGCACGATAAAAGGATTCTTAACCGCATATTTCAATTTGGAGATAAAGTGCTGGTAAATAATTCGCGTCTTTGTCTTTTTCCTAGGAAACGGAAGTCTAGATGGTATGGACCACATATAGTAATGAAAGTTTTCAATTCAGGTGCGTGTGAAGTTAGAAATGAATACTCCGGGAAGACTTTCATAGTAAATGACCATAGGCTGAAGCATTACCTAGAGTACGAATATAACCCTGAGTTGGAAGTCTTTAGTTGACAAACCCGAAGTACGAATAAAGGAGCCCTATCCGTACAGTCGAGCTGGAGACTATAAACTTAGAACTATTTCTAAGCCTTATTTATTGTTTTTGTTTATTTAAGTTATTTTGAGTCAATAAAGTAGCATGACAATCGCAAGGTTTTTTTTCATAACATATATCTTCGGTCATCTGACTAGAGATATATGTGGTTTTTTCCTTCACAATTCTCATGTGATACCCTCGTAAACATTTTCGCGTCTTACTTAGGCCAATAGAGAATAAAGTGGCTTAAACTGTTTTTGCGCATTCCTCCGGTTTGCACAATTACCCCCACCTTATTTTCTTATTGCCCTTCGCATGTTACTCACAGTTTTCGGAAGTAATTTTTGGAAAGCAGGTAACAACTTGGAAGAGGATTGACCTATGAGCTATTGATTCTGCTCTCCAGGATTTACTTTGACTCAGCCGATCAATTATAGAGCTAAGTACTTTTTCTTTTCTTTATTATTAGTCATTGGGGACAATGTCTATAATGAGTGAGGGGTAGGCGTCTTAGCAGGGTAGTCGAAAAAGGGAATAATTTTTGAAAATTTAACACTGTTTTTAGCTTGCTTATTGCACGTTTCCAAGTAAGGAATCGGTAGAAAAGGAGCCCAAGCTCAATTGGAAGTTTGCTATAGCATATTCAATTTAGTATGGAAGAAGGAGCATATATTGTGTTGCATGAACTAGTAACTTATTAATTATTATTCTATAATTGCACTCAATATTTGAGCACATAATCTAAGTGAGAAGTGTTTATGATTAGATGACAAATGCTTTTAACCGGGAATCATTATTTGTCTGTCTATATACTTTACCAAATTGTTCTAAGACAAGGGAAGAAATTTGAATGCCACAAGAGGTAACCGGGACAAAACGGGATTGTGAGAGAAAGAGAAAAAAGTGAGGAAATCTACCAGAGAAAAAAATTTGAAAAATGAAAAATTACATGCAATAAAGGCAGTGAGGGAAGCAAACTCATGTAAAAAGGGCACGACCATCGCATAAAAAGAAACAAACGAGGACTTAAGAGCGAGGCTCAGTCCCCGAGTATGCCTGGCCCGATTAAGGTATCATGTTGTGTAACCAAGTATGAAGGCAAGATAAGCGAGTATATGCGTAGGTAAGTTAAGATTGTGGGGTTAATACAACTTGATTCTCCTCACGAACGCACTATCATGACTGATTCATCACACGACACATTGATACATGGTAAGTAGTGATTAATGGGAAGCTTATGGAAAATCTATGTTCTTCCGGAAATCTTTAATGAATATGTGGTGGTTATGGGGATTGCTCTTGGAGGTACATTCCGCCATGATACTCTGCTCGAGGACGAGCAAAGGGCTAGTTGGGGGGTAGTTGATGACGCTTAAAACAGTCTATGCTACGACATCAATAATTCTATCCATTATGAGCTAAAAATAGTTTTTTTGACCTATAAATATGAACCATTTAAGTTGAATATCATATGTCGGGTTCGTGAGTCGAGAAATCTGCACTTAGCATTTATTTTCCTTGTTTCGATATTATTTCATGCATTATTTGATTATTTTCTGGATATGAAATATTGGGCTGAGCATTGTGGACGAATCCGGAGTGGACTGAATGAAAGGATTGGGCCTAGGGTATTCCAGAACCTTCCAAGTTAAGTCGGAAGAAGAAAAAAAGACAAAAATACCCCCGGTTTACCGAGGACTGCCGCCGACTTACCGAGGGTCCAGAATCTTCTGAAACATGTTTTCTTGGATGTGGGGTAGATCTAGGTGTTTCTATGTCGGTTTATGTCGATATAAATAAGAGGCTTCGCCTCAGAATTCAAAGTACACAAATTTTCAAGGCAAAATTATGCAATAAAAGTTCTTTGTTCTTTATTTTATTATTTTATGAGTTCTTTGCGGAGAGACGACGGATTCGCCGCCTAGGGAGAGATCCGAGGGAGATCTACGCTCATCTTTAAGGGTATGATTTTCTATCTTTTCCAAGATGTAGATATGTCGTTGTTCTATTCGACTAGTATGTTTTAATTGTCTATTTAGTTTAATTATGTAGTAGTTAGTTTATTTTACCCCATGTGTTATATATCTAATTCATTGGTGAAGAAATCATGAAGTAGTGATTGCGTTCTTCGGATCTGCGACGGTCTATATAGATAGATCTGAATACATAGTAAATTACTAATTCATGATAATCGTCGCCAGACTACATTGATCGATAGATTTAATTTACATGTTAGTAGCCTGATCAACTATTTGCATGTCATCGTAAATTAGCATGAAGTACTGATAGTGAAGTGTTTGTTTGGACATTATCTTGATAGACCCAATGAACGTGTTGATCAGTGTCGACAACTGTCTAGGCGGGTTAGCGGTATGAGTTAGTGCTCAATACCGACAACTCTTGTTCTTAATGCGTATGGGCTATTACGGACAAATTAAGGAGGGTAGCTTGCGCTTAGATCGTCTACTACCATGGTCAGAGTAGACAGGGTTAGGAGTTGTACCCGTAGCTAAACAATGAATTAAAATTCACCAATAGGGAGGACTATTGCATGTGTGAGCGAATAACTAATTACTCATAAATGAACTAATACATTAGAAACTCTTGTTTACTCCATGTGAACTAGTGTAACCTTGTTAGTTTGTGGCACCAATTTCACTATTGTTCAGATTATAGTTGGTCGTAGACAATTATGTGTGATAAGCTCAATCTCGATGATTTGACGTTCTTACGAGTCTCTGTGGGATAGAACTTGACTCACCATTACTCTACTACGATAGACCTAGTCCTATGGCTAGTAAGTGCTTTGCATGCGATCAGAATCCATAGATGTCTTAGCAGGTTTGGCTCCCCAAAACTCATATTCTTCTAAGTGATTGAGTGTATATTTTCTTTGAGAAATGGATACGCTAGCAGGAGTTCTAGCAGCCTCAATGCCTAGGAAATATCTCAATTCTCTAAGGTCTTAATAGTGAATTGCTGATATTGGGTGTCCTTCACTTGCTGAATCAACTGCTCATCAGGACTTGATGCTATTATATCATCTACATATACCAGAAAGCAATAAAAGATTGTCTTGACTCTTTGGTGAATAAACCATGGTCATTTTTGGACTGGACAAATCCTTGTGCTTCCAAAGATTCAGTCAACTCGCAATTCCACTGTTTGCTCGCTTGTTTTAGACCATACAAGGATTTTGTTAGTCTACAAACTTGATTTGGTTTGGTTGCTGCAAATCCTGGGGGCAGCTGGCATATACAATACTTCATGTAGATCTCCTTGTAAGAAAGAGTGTTGACATCCATCTGATAGAGGTCCCAATTATTAGGTGCTGATGCTGCAATCAAAGCCCTAACTGTAGTGATCTTGACAAAAAGTGGAAAATTTTTGTGATAATCAATCCCATAGGTCTGAGTATATCATTTTGCCAATAATCTAGCTTTGTATCTCTCCACCGAATCATCATGGTTGTACTTGATTTTACATACCCATATGCACCAAATAGACTTTTTTTCCTGGAGGCATATTAACTACTTCCCAGGTATGAGTGTTCACTAGAGCTTCAATCTCTTTTTTCATTACTTCTTCTCATTCATCATGCTTGATAACTTGATTGTAGGTCATAGTTTCTTTAATAACATCGATATCATTAATGAATCTGGCATATTCTACTGAAAGTTTTTCCATATTCATTACCTCACTCAACAGATGTGGTGTCTGCAGAATTGTATGAGCACCACCATGATAAATGGTTGGTGATTTCTTTGTCCTTATGGATCTTCTAAATCGGTTAGGTGCGGGTTCCTGGCTGACAAAAGCATGCTCTTCATTAGATTCATCAAATGTAGATGACCCTGTGTCTGGCTGGTCTGCTAACTTATTCGACATATCATCAAAACTGTCTATAACTTGTAATGGCATAAGCATATCAGTAAGATATCTAGCTTTGCCTAGAACCTGTTGAAATAGAGGAAAATAAGTCTCATGTAATTGAGTATTTCTAGCAACAAAGATGTCGTTGTTGGTGATGTCCAAAAGAATGGCACCCTTGGAGGCGTTTGAGTTTCGAAGATAGACACAAGTCCTACACCCGGAATAAAAATTTGTCCTGTACTTCTGATCGCGTGTAAGTCACTAACGTCGATATTACTAGCAAGAATACTAGGTAAATCGTAGTATAGTAAATGCGAGTCAAGGTTGATCCCACAGAGACAATACAACTATATGTATAAACAATTCTACCCTAATTAAGAAGCAACATAGAGGCGGTCATTGACCAACAATAACGTAAAAGAAAACAAACATGGTATTCCTCTCCCTCTCCTCACCGATCTACTAACTTGGATTATTTAATCGTTATGTTTACTTCCCCACATAATTTCCTTAAATTAATCGTGAGCTTTAGTTTTAATTATCATTATCAGCTACGGTTGCAATTCCTAACCCTATATACTCCGACAATGGCAGTAGACAATCTATACGCAAGCTACCATCCTAAATTGGTCCGTAATAGCCCATACGCATAAAGAACTAGAACTGCCGATATTGAGCGCTAAATCATACCGCTAACCCGCCTAGATAGCTGTCGACATTGACCAGCACGTTCTTAGAGTCTATTCAAGACTATGTCCTAATTAACACTTCACTAACAGTCCTTCATGTTAATTTATGAATTACGAATACTAGATTGGCCAGAGATATTACTCGTTTTAATTATTCCTTTCGATCAACGTAACTGTTGGGAATCCCAGTTTAGGTTTTCTAAAACATGCCCTGGTAAACCGGTATACACCGCCGGGTTACCGGTGGTGGCTTTTCCTAATTTCTGGATCTACATTGCTCAGTACGATTAAAATAAGTAAATTATGGGGTCATTAAACATGAAGATTAACTAAAACACATAATTACGAACAAATCTACCATATTGAAGACAATAAAGGAACGTTCAAAGCTTCATACCTTCAAAAATGGAGGTTTAGCCCGACCTACTCAAGCTAGAGATGATGGAAGAAGGGAGGAACCCGAAAACAACTCTCCAAAGCTTAAGAAAACTTTATTTTGATCAAAATATGTAATGTATATTATGTAATATGCAAAACTTATCAAAACTTATACAATAATCTGTAATTGCGGCCTTATATAGATACAATGACCGACTTAAGACTCTCTAAAACCATAACCAACTTAGGTAGTGCGGCAGAACCAATTTCGTGTCAAACAAGACGCCGGTTTACCGGGCCTAGCCTTTGGGTTACCGGGCCTTCTTTTCTCATTTTTCTTCAGCAGGCTTCTTCTTGGGCTTTAATTACTTGGCCCAATGCACTCCTTTCAGTCTAGATCCACTCTCCAATGCTCCAGATTCGGTACATCCTATAAAGCAAGCAAAACGAGACAAAATAGTACCAAAACCTCGGGAAAATAACATAGATGTAGAATTACGATCATGGAAATACTCACATAGAATTTAACATATATTCCATATAATAACGAGCCTATTTATCCTCTCTTGAGCAGAATTCAGGGTGAATATTGGTATAATTATTGGTACCATTTAAGGCGTTATCAACTACCCCCCACTTAGCTTTTGATCGTTCCTAGCAAAAAGGCAAAAAGAAAACAACACTCAGATCAATATACAAGTTAATTAAAAACAACTATGCTTTTCCAAGTCAAGATCAAGATCAAGCCACTCATATCCATTAGTAACACATTAAACACTATCCACCTCATGAGCCAATGTGTGTGCAATAACTTTCACAACCGCTAAGTAATGCAGACAATCTCACATTACGTAAACCTGTAGTCCAACTAACCAGTCTCGAACATGTTATTCATTAATTAATTGAGCTGGCAAGGTGGATCGAGAACCGAGCATATATTACTCTTAGGCTCACGTTTATCGGTCTATGCAAAAGTCATGTGTTTTACGCTCCATCGACTAAGATATTGGCAAAGAGAATATAGATGTATAGATTTCAATGCACTTCTCTTTCTTGGCGGGTGAACTCTCATTGATTTAACAATCCTGACGGCCCCACTCAAGATAAACTACCGAATCCGAAATTCCTTTGCCTTTCTAAGCGTTCGTAGAACATGATTCGTGATAAAGCCAGGTTCAACTATAGTCAAAATAATATGCTATCGACTACACACCAAGGGAAATGAGTTTTACGTGCTTAAAATGGTGACTCATAACAGAATATGTGCTTAATACGCCACTACTTCAGAAGTGGGCATTTTCTCTTACTCGTACAAAGTAAAACAAAGTTAAAGTCAATTGACTCAAAAAGATCAAAGATATTTTAATATTTTCGAAATTCTGTCGAAATGGATCAAATTCTAAGTGGTGAATCGTGCATCAAGGAGAATGAAGATAATCACGCAATTTACGGAATATAATGCTAAGAAGCTAAGTGGCGTTCCCTTACCCGCCACTTAATCGAAACATTATCCCTAATGTGTAAGATGAGAAATGAAAAAAAAATGAAAAGGAACTTAGCTTCCGTTAAGGGTGGACCCAAAGAAGAATCGGAGCGTCGTATAAATCATCGGGCTCATGTAAGTAGTCCATGAAGAATCTCGCTTAAATAACTCAAACAAACCAAGGAGAATAGTGGTGACAAGAAACTGTAGAATAAAGATGTGGCGGTAAAAGAGAAAAATAATTAACTCGAAAACAAATTAGGCCGACAAAATCATTATATTATAAAATTCCGCTACATCAACAAAGTAGGAAAAATAAAAATAAAAACAATAAAATGGAAAACAACAACAAAAAGAAAGAAAACTAATCCTCAACAGAAAAGTCCTCCCAGTCATCTGTTGGCTCAAAACCGGGAGGTGGACCAGAACTGGAGGCAGTAGCGGCTGAAGAAGAGGCTCGGTGATGAGGGGCAGTCCTAGGTGGCGGGGGTCGAGGAAGGTATGCCTATCCATCTTTAGGTGCAAACTCGCAATCTCTCGCGAGTGCTCCTCAAGCAAGGCCCTCTGAGTCCTCGGTGCTCCAAGCACCAGAGTACGCTCCCTTTCATCTCGTCCAACCCGTCTTTGTACTCTCAAAACTGACTGCGAACTAAGCTTCGGCTCACGGTCTTCCCAATCATCACTGACGACCATCTTGACCTCGTCCTCTAAGGAAAACATATCAATCATCGGCCCGTATGGCAACAACTCACACTCAGAAGTGGTAGCAAGCTCGTGGATATGGCTATGCATAAGTAGACCAATATTGATTGGAGATCCCTGCTCAAGATAAAACATCAACTCCGCCCTCTTCATAGTGACATAGACCATATGCTTGGTCGGTAGAAGGCGGGCACAAACAAATCGGTTTACCATCTTCCGGTCCCAGGATAACTCTTTCTCTAGGAAGATGGTGGGGGCTCCCGCAGGGTTTCACTTCCATTGCACCCCAAAAAACTCAGATATCATGTCCATCCTCTCAAGATCTTCAATGTTGCTCGAGGATGTATACTCATTTGGGCCCACTGGTGGACGTCTAACCCTAAAATGAGCGTTGTTCCGCTCGATAGAGAAGTCAACCTTGATACCACGAACCATAGCATATGTGGCTCTAGGGTTATACGAAACATAAGCATGGAATTCCCGTACCACCGTGGCGTTGAACCGAGTCAGTGAATCCGCTATATCCAGAATATCTTGTGCTTGAAGGGCTTTGGGTAAGATCGACCCACAATCGGCTAAATCTACCCCTCATTCTCGAGTAACCGGCCTTGTGTTCCAATGGCCTCGGAATGACTCATAGATTGCCAAAGAATGGAACTTCTCAACCCCATCAATCAAAGGGTTGGCATCCCCATAGACTGTCTGATAACCACTGGGACGAACAGCTGACCGTTGATGCTTAAGACCTATCCTGATTGAGAATAGAAGTTGACACTGAAGCTGATTCCGAAAAAATACCCTCGGTAAAAAATAGGAGTCGGGTGCTGTTTACCGGCCAGATATTTTCTGATTTTTTTTCGGGATTGTGCCTCTGATGTAAAAGATGTAGAATTTCAGCACTTCGCCGTAGCAGCAGCACTACAGAATAGCAACATGGTTGGAAAATTGCTATTTAGGGTTTGGAAAATGGAAGAAATTGGTTTGGTTGTGATGGTGGTTTGGTGGTTATATGGATGGTGATGGTGGGGGAAATGTATGAAGAAGGAAGAGATGGAAGAATTAGAGGAATGATAAGAATGATAATGATAATAATGATGATATTGGTGACGAATGGGTGGTTTAAATAGGAAGAAATGAGTGAAGGTGGAAGGATTTAGTGGGATAGTGGGTAGAGAAGTTATTAGGGTGAGGGATTTGAGGAGGTGATTGATGGGATTGAGGTGGTGTTTTGGTGGAGTGTAGGAAAGCATGAAAAATTTGAAAATAAGGAAAAAATGGGACGGAACCTGCGGACTGACCGTATCTGGTGCAACGTGTGTCCTCCACGTGTCTCTAAAAATCCAGCTTTATAACCTGACGTTCAAAAAATTGAAAATCCAGCCTCGGTAACCGGAGGTTACCCTCGAGATACCGGGGTACTTTTTCCTAGATTTCTCTGCCTGCCTTATCTGAACACTTGACTCAACCTCTCTGCTCAATTCTGACCTCCAATTGATTAGACCTTTACTCTTTCCATTGTTATTTCATACTCAGAACCTAACCTACTGTTGGAAAGGTGTCCTAAACCCAATCGGGTCCGAAATGGCCTTCTTATAAGGAATGTCTAGCTCTCGAGAATCTTTGCAAAGTGGGAGTAAATGTGTTATTCCGAGAGAGCATGATATCCAGTTATAAGATACGATCGTTAATGTATTGACACTCGAGATACGATCATATGGATATTGTTACAGCGATAGGATTGTAAGTTACACGGTAAGCGCTTCACATGAAAGGTAGTAGTCATCGCTTTTGACTCTTCCGATGATTGGGGGTCACGGTGTGTTGCTAGACGCTATCCCGTGATCGTTAGGTATGAAGGGCATTTTAGTAAATTTCACTTTGTGTCTACGGCCAACATATTCGGAAGCCTATCGGGTCACACACATATGAACATCGAGTCGGATTAAAATGCGGTTATAGTTGATAACCAAATAAGGAAAGTTTATCTCTAGACTATAAAGGTTATAGTGGTAAATTAAAATGGTGGTATTTATTTATTAAAAAAAATACAAGATATTAAATTAGATTAATTAAAGAATATTCCGGAGGCCAATTTATTGACATATGGGGCGCCACTTTTGAGTGTATAAGATACACTTGGATTGTGCACTTTAATTAATGAGATTGCCATAATATTAATATAAGATATTAATTGATTTTGAAAAATAGATTTATGGTAATAAGATAATTATAATCAATATATGATATTGGCAAAATAAATTATAATTAAAGAGATAAATCAATCTAGTTGATTTTCCTTATTTTATTGGAAAAATGTTTTCTTCTCCTACACACCATTGGGGCGCCACCTTCTACTATATATAGGAGGTGGGTGTCAAGCTCTTTTGTACAACACAATTGCAAGAGTTCATAATTCTTGTGAAATGAGAGCCTTCCATAGTGAGTTTGTGAGGGAAGAAAAGGTCCGGTCTAGCAGCCGGAGTTTTTCCGATAGCGATCCAAGGAGGATTCCTGCGAGGGGTTCGTGTGGATTAGCGATAGAGGCCGGACGCGTGGACGGCTTGCGCATTGACCTACTCTCCATTGGCGGTCAAAGCGAAGATCTAGTAGATCATCTAAGGTATAACCGTCAAACTACTTAATGTGTTTATTGCATTAAACGAAGAACGATCTAGAAAAGGACATCAAAATTTTAAATTCCGCTGCGTTAAAATAGAGATTTCCTAACAGTGGTATCAGAGACAGACTTCGAGCTTAAGCAATAAGCATAAATTAATTGCGTAGTATTTAATCGATAGATGCAAGATTTAAATCACGAACCGTTAAAATATATATATATATAGGGTTTATGGGGGTCGGCCGACTGGCGGCGCCCCCATCCCTCGGCGGCGGCGGCGGTGGTCTTCGGGCTGCCGTCCGTCGGCTCTCTCCTTCCAATGGGGGAGATCAACCCTATTCATTTTGTGATATTTTATTGTGCATAGATATCTCGTTTGTTTAGTTGTGTCATATGGCCAACCAATGGTTCAAATAGTTTGGACCATTGGGAAACCATATGGCATGTTGGCCTTTCCAAATTTTGATTTGGAATAGGCCTAGGCCCTTTTCAAATAATTGATTTGTAAAAGGCTTAGGCCTAGGCCTCTTCAAAAATTTTGATTTTGGAAAGTGGCCAGGCCTAAACAAAAATTATTTGGCCTTTCCAAATATTTGATTTGGAATAGGCCTAGGCCCTTTTCAAATATTTGATTTGTAAAAGGCCTAGGCCTAGGCCACTTCAAAAATTTTGATTTTGAAAAGTGGCCAGGCCTAGACTAAAATAATTTGGCCTTTCCAAATATTTGATTTGGAATAGGCCTAGGCCCTTTTCAAATATTTGATTTGTAAAAGGCCTAGGCCTAGGCCACTTCCAAAATTTTGATTTCGGAAAGTGGCCAGGCCTAAGCTAAACTTAGTTTTGGAAAGGAAACAAATAGGAGACTTTATAATTTTAATTTTATTTTGAATAGTTCAAATTTAATTGAAATTAAAATCGATTTAAAATTAAAAGTTAATTTTAATTTTCGATTAAGTCATATAATTATTTGATGTGATAAAATAAAGACGCATGAGTAGTTAAAATTACAATTTAATCTTTTTCATAAGATAAAATTGTATGGATTAGATGTGTAGATATAATATGTTTATATGGACCCCGATTGATCATGGACTCGACCAATAGGATAGATGGGAATGTTTTCTTTATGTTGGTTTTTGAAAAATTGTCCTAGGCCGTTATGAAGAACGTGACCTAGTTTACTTTTTGCAATTATCCCATTCCCGTTAGCTCCCCCCCGTGTGCGGCGGGTGTAATCATTTATTATGTAACAAGAATGGAGCAAGAAGTAGAAGACCAAGGAGAGATAAAGAACCCATTGGCGTACAGCAATAAAGATCCTATTGGCGGTTGCAGATACCCTTAGTTTGTGACCCGCCATTTCGTCAGTTTGTATTCAAAACCGCACCTAGGAAAAGTCCATGATCATACCGGTTACATTATGCGCGGAATGTTGTGTATGTTTTACTTTATATGATATCGTAGTAATATGCACATAGTATATGAGACCACAATTAAACAAAATTAATTAATTGAATTAATTTAAAATTATTCCCACGTCAAAAATCAAGTCGGAACTGCCTCCCCATATTATAACGACGGTGAAGAGCCCTTGTTCGGACCCAACTCACCAGCCAAAGCGGGGGTTGACCTACCTCGGGTATATCGTCGTTATCGAGATATGATCGAAAGAGATCTCATGAATATTGGGGTTAAGACTCGACTAAGAATTCTCTCGGCCACCAGCCAAAGCGGGGTCGTTTGGATTTTAGAGGCAAGGGTTTGGCTATTTTCATAAGATGAAATATTGTCAAAGAGTTGACTGGTCAAACAACAAGAATCGTATAAGATACGATCGACAAATTGTTGTCCACCTATTTAATTATTTTCGGCCCATCAGCCAAAGTTGGGGGTCGGGGTAGTTCAATGGGATCTTGCCCACTAAAGGAATTACACTACAAGAAATTCAGTTTTTAATGAGGAGAATTCTCCTCATTAATTGTCCATTTTTCCTCGTTAAAGACGTTTAATGAGGAGAAACCACTCCTCATTGCAGCTTCTCTAGGTAAAGGTATATAATGAGGAGAATTGAATCTCCTCATTAATTATATCATACATTTAATGAGAATATATTCTCCTCATTAAAATTATTTTCATGACGGAATTTCTCCTCATTAAAATATTTTTTATTATGACTAATCTCCTCATTAAATAAAGATCATGCGACAACATAACTCCTCATTATAGGGTTATTTGCTCCTCATTAAATCATGAATTACTGACAACATATCCTCTCATTATAGAAAATTTTACCCTCGTTATAAGAATACGAATGTTCACAAAATGCGCAGAATCATTGGGGCACTAATGTTGGATCGATAATGCACAGACAACACTCTAGAGGGGGGTGAATAGAGTGTGGGTAAAAAAAATTGCCTTTTAAATTTTTTAGCACTTTAACAAATATTGCAGGCAAAATATAGGAGAATAAAATCAGAGTTTAACATTAATTAACACACTTAGAAATAATTGGAAGCGGGGAGTTAAATCTAAGCTATATGTGTTATAACTATATACCTAGATCAAGTATTTAAATTCGTTTGATATGAGCACTTTGGATAACCACTTGATTAGAAGAGTAATATATCAAACGAGTTCGAGATCAATTCAATTACAATATAAAAACAAATGGGGAATCAAACTATATAACAAGGTTTGAACTACCAAATTCGGGACTTAAAACTATATATATTAAGTGGCTAATATACCTTCTCGATGAAGCAAGTGCATGCAATCGCTCGATGACACTTTTGTACACATCACCATGTTCTTCTACCAACCTAGATAAGGTACTAAGATGCGTTTCAAGAGCGAGAATTTGCTTCGACAACTTCTTCCATGTTTCAAGAGAATTTAAAGGATCAGCTTTTTGCCACTTCTTTACCGCACCAACCATTGATGGCGTTGATGACCCTCATGTTCCGGGCTCTCCAAGCAACTGCACATATGCATCAGGTAGTCCAACAAAAGTTCATTATATTTATACTAGCATGTACATCCTCAATGTCAGGATTTCATATGGCAAGGCAACATAAATATGCTCATTTTCATCACCATATACTACCTATACCACGTTTAACACGCGTCTCTGCTTGTAACTCACAACACCTAACACCCAGCATGTGCATTTACATGGACACATTTGCACGTGAGCATACCATCTCAAATGTGAGTGTTTCCGCATTGATAGATTCCATCGGTGAAGGGAAAAAAAAAGAAAAAAAAAACATAAATCACAATAACCCAAAGATAAAAAGCCTAAAAGGAAAAGGTTTGATTATTCACATCAATACAGACATGAAATGACATCCACGACTAGTTCAACCAATTAAGAGTTTGTAGTTGGAGCTTGGCACCATCAAACAACCATATACACTTTTTTTTTTTCTAGAAATACCATTTTGTTAATATCACTCACAAGTCCTTTATGTCATAAAGACGAAAGCAACGACAAGTACAAATCAAAACGAGATCTTGGCAATAGGAATCAAAACCAAAGTCCACATTTATTCTTTATCACAACCAAAGAAAGAATAAAAGTTGCAGAAAAAGGTAAGTATTTCACAAGGTTTTTTTAATCAACTTCAGTCACGATGGTACAAATTCTGCGTGTCTTTAAGGGAACTTACAAGAGTCGTTAACGGAGGCAACGAAAACATTGTTCTCTCATGGTCCCACTTGCCTTTTAGCATGCCAGCTATAGTGGCTTCCACTGGCAACTCTTTGGCTGAACCCTACAAGTCAACATCAAGAAGATTTACGGATTGAATCAGAGCAAACCAGCATAAAAGCATGCCATTAGTGCAACATGCACTATTTGAAAACAAGACCTACGATGACCATGCCCGTTTTTTACTGACACCAGATTCAAGAATATACATTGATAGATCTTTAGTAATGCTAAATAAACTAGAATCGTCCTACACAATTTTCAAAATCCTAGCAAAAGTGCTAAGTACACTGGCAACACTTTTAAATAGTAGCTGACTATTTAAAATAAATGTTACAGGCTTTAGCAGAATATGAAAATTACAATTCAGATCAGATATTGCAAAAGTATTATAGCACAATGTTCGGCAAAACACAAATTGCGCGAAAAATCACAAAACACAATGCCGATCAAGAGACACGAACTATCGGCTAATCTCAAGGCCGATAATCCGGTTCGGGAACTCTGGATTATCAACGTGAGATCACGTATGCTTGAATACACTATTCAGGCTACTATAACTACTACGTAAAGACTATTATAGGATGTCCAAGATGATCAACAACAAGCTACGATAGGCAGCAGGCAATGAGTGAGCAAGGCAGCAAACGAGTGAGTGCAAGTTCAGATTTAACAAGAATTCAGGATTCAGCCGGTTTGATACACAGCAAAGGGGTGTTCCAGCAAAGGGGTGTTCCAGCAAAGGGGTGTTCCAGCAAAGGGGTGTTCCAAGAACTTGAAGGCTCAAATAATACACAGCAAAGGGGTGTTCCAAGATTGATAAACAGTAACAATAAAGTCTACTGATGATCAAAAATGGATCCAACAGACTATGGAGGATCAAATACTAAACTGAATTATATTGAACCTGAGAATCAACTAATCAAACCAATTACGGGGGTCTTGAAAATAGACTTGACAGTGCAATACAATCCACAGACAAAGCAAGAACCAGAATCTTAAAATAAGACTTCTGTTCAAAGAAAAACAGAGACTTACAATCTTCTACCAAGCAGTGATAACAAATTTGGAAATAACAGTCTAAAATGTAGGAAATCGTCATGCGTATACAGCAAGGAAAAAGAAAATACACCTTTCCCATATGAAGCACTACCTGTAGAAAAATCTGAGCTTCAGATGGCGATTTGGAGACGACCAACACGTATTTTTGCTCAAACACAAGAACAATATTCTCTCGCAGTATCACCTAATAAGATATACCAATAGAGCTAATGCACTAATAAACACCAATGTAATCTTCCAGATCAACCACAATTCTCAAACATATGGATACATAGATTGAGAATGCAAACTTTGCTTTGTATTTATCACCGGTCTATAACATCTGCATACAAATACAAGTTAACTTCATATTACTGTATAACAATGACTAACATTAATTGGTGCTTAAGAGGATGCCATGCCATATGCACAAAAACATACCTGCCAATCATGAAGATGAACAATAATTAACTGATCCTCATTCAATGACTGAATCTTCTCTAATTGCGGAGGAGAATAAACATCCTTGTACACGCCAACTCTTAGGTCTTCAGCATCAAAAACTTCTCCCTCTTCAATGAAGAAAGGAGAAATAAACGAGAGAGCTGCACCAATTTTCAGCACATAAAAATCTTAACACGCCTCACAACCTCATATTAAGGCCCCATATAATTGTTGCTGCGTACACCAATCAACCAGAATTTCAATAGCCCAAAAAGCAAGTTCTTTTAAAATCAGAATTCGGGCGGTAAAGGAAACGAAATATTTACATGACCACTCGGCGGCAAGGTCTCGCTGACTAGAAGGGAAGATGAAAGTGTTCCAACCTCTCTCCACAGCGGCCGTCATGACTTGCTTGTTCTCCGTCCATATCCACACTAATTTCTCGCCAGTAACGGTTTTGGGGCACATTGCAGTTGCAGAGCAACAGGCTGCCCTTTTCCTCATCTTGATACTGGAATTGGAAGCTCTTCTGGCTGAATAAATTTGAAAATTAAAATCAGAAAATAGAAGAGATAAAGAACGAATTAACCGATTTCGTAGCCGGGATTGAATCCTTGACGATTCTAAGAACCGTGTTGCGATTTGAATCAGTCAAGAGAGCCCAACAACCGTATTTCTCTCAGAACCGAACAGCCCAAAACGATTTACCGAGGAATCGAACAGATTGTATCACATAACGGTCAGAAGAAGAAGAAACGAGGCTGGATTTCTGGGGATTTGAGGGGAGAGCTTTGAAAGTGGCCATGGAAGGATTTCTAGGGTTGCAGCCGTTCGTTTTCTTGTTTTGGGGATGTGTTGGTTTTAGATGAAATTGTATATATCTAAGTAAAATAATTATGTTAAAAAAAAATTAAAAAATAAAAAATATGAATAATGAGGAGATTTTATATATTGTATTTTTTATGAGGAGAAATTATGATCAATAATGAGGAGATATAAAATTTGGTCATCAATTAAGACATTTTTTAGATCTCCTCATTATAAATACCATTTAATGACGAGATTTCAGCTCCTCGTTAATTTCTCCTCATTAAAGGGCAGTTTTCTTGTAGTGTTATTTTCTTGAAAGCCAATAGAGAATAGTTGGCTAGTGGGAGTAAAAACCTTATAGAATTTTAAGTGCAAATTTAGGGTTTTTTATACATGAGCTTTTACTTATTTTATCTTTATTTATTGTTGTAGAAAATGTCAAACAAATTTAACCTTCGTTTTATCATCGAAAGCAAGCTTGACGAGACAAATTTTCTCGATTGGGAAAGAAACCTCAAAATCGTTTTGAGGCACGAGAAGATTGGCTATGTCTTGGACGAGGCCCTACCGGAAAAGCCTCCGCGAGGGTTCGGTGCGAGATGTTGTCGAGAAGTACAACAAGCACCGTTCGACGATGCGATGCTACATGTATCATGCTTGCTTCCATGACACATGAACTGCGCAAACAACATGAGTCTATGGACGCCTACTCTATCATGGTCCACCTTTGAAGGAACTTTATGCTTCTCGCCTCGAACCGAGAGGTACGAGGTCTCGAAGGCCCCGTTTAGTTGTAAGATGGCATCTCGGGACTCTCGTGGGGTCACACGTGCTTAAAATGATCGGGTACATAGAGAGGCTTGGGAAGCCGGGCCATAAGTTGGAACGAGAGTTGAGTATTGACTTGATTCTGAAATCTCTACCTGATTCATTCTCGCAGTTCGTGATGAACTATCACATGAACAAGATAGATTGCTCCCTTACGGAGTTACTGAACATGTTGAAGACTGCTGAGGGCACTGTGGGGAAGGGAAAGCAAGTGTTGCTGGTCACTTCGAGCAAGGGCAAGGCAAAAGCCCAGAAGAAGTCCAAGAAGGCGAAGGCTGCACCTAAGCCAACGCCTAAGATAGCGAAAGACAAATCCAAGGATGCTTGCTTCCTTTGCGGTGAGACCGGACACTGGAGGAGAAACTGCAAAGGCTTCTTGAGTACCAAGAAGAAGCATTCTGATGCTTCGACTTCAGGTATATTTATGATTGAGATCAATATTGCTTCTTCTAAGTCTAACCACTGGGTATTGGATACTGGCTGTGGTTCTCATATTTGTATGAATATGTAGGCACTAAGAAGAACTAGAGATCTGAGGAAAGGAGAGGTGGACCTACGCGTTGGAAATGGAGCAAGTGTTGCTGCGCTGGCCGTAGGAGTTTATTTTCTTTCATTGCCCAGTGGGCTAGTACTAGAACTCAATAACTGTTATTTTGTTCCTGCTCTTACGAAGAGCATTATTTCTATTTCTGCATTAGATGTTGATGGTTTTTCATTTACGTTTGAGAATAAATGTTGTTCTTTTTCACGTGATGGAATCTTTTATGGTACTGGCATACTTAGCAATGGTCTCTACATATTAGATATGAATGTTGACGTACTTAATATAAATAACAAGAAAGCTAAAACAAATGACTTGAATGAATCCTACTTATGGCATTGTAGACTTGGCCATATAAATAAGAATCGCATCTCCAAACTCCATAAAGATGGAGTGTTGGATCAATTCGATTACGAATCATTTGACGTATGCGAAGCTTGTTTACTTGGCAAGATGACAAAGTCACCTTTTAGTGACAAATGGATAAGATCCAATGAATTGCTTGAGCTCATACATACTGATGTGTGTGGCCCAATGTCGATTCAAGCCAAAGGAGGATACTCTTATTTTATCACTTTCACTGATGACCATTCTCGCTATGGTTATATATATACTTAATGAAGTATAACTCTGAGGCCTTTGAAAAGTTCAAGGAATTCAGAAGTGAAGTGGAGAAACAACTAGGTAAAGAAATCAAAACACTTCGATCCGATCGAGGCGGAGAATACCTAGATGGAGAGTTTCAAGATTATTTGAAGGAGAATGAGATTTTACTTGAATGGACCCCTCCTGGGACGCCACAAATGAATGGCGTGTCTGAGAGGAGGAACCGCACCTTGTTAGACATGGTGCGATCCATGATGAGCTATGCAGTTCTCCCAAAATCGTTTTGGGGGTATGCTCTAGAAACCGCATCCTATACACTGAACCGAGTTCCATCAAAGACGGTTGACTCTACGCCATATGAGGTATGGACCAAAAGAAAACCGAGCCTAGGTCATCTAAAACTTTGGGGTTGTCCGACTTACGTGAAGCGGATGATGCCTGGCAAATTAGAGCCCATGTCTGACAAATGTCTATTTGTGGGATATCCTAGGGAAACCAAAGGGTACCAATTTTACCATCCTGAGGAACAGAAGGTGTTTGTTGCCAGGACTGGCCACTTTCTAGAGAAAGAGTTTATTCTGGATAGGGTCAGTGGGAGTAAAATTGATCTTGAAGAAATTCGAGAACCACTTACGGATAACAGTCAGTTGATGGAAGTAGAGGACTTGCCACACGCAGATATGACACCAGCCTCTACCGTGGACACACTAGCACCTCACAGATCCACCAGGGAATGCCGTGAACCTGAAAGGTATACTGGCGTGTATCTCATGGAAGATGAGGACCCTAGAACTTTTGAGGAAGTGCTATTAAGGCATGACAAAGAGAAATAGGCCGGAAGCCATGAATTCCCGAAATGGAATCCATGAAAGACAACCAAGTTTGGAACTTAGTTGATCCACCTGAGGGAATAGTTCCCATAGGGTGCAAATGGGTCTTTAAGAGAAAGACCGACATGGACGGTAACGTGACTACCTACAAGGCTAGGTTAGTGGCAAAAGGTTATAAGCAGAGACAAGGAGTTGACTATGACGAAACCTTTTCGCCTATTGCCATGTTAAAATCCATTAGAATTCTGCTCGCTATTGTAGCATACCATGATTACGAAATCTGGCAGATGGATGTGAAAACAGCTTTCCTTAACGGGAACCTGTCTGAGGAAGTGTATATGACACAGCCAGAGGGTTTCACAACCAATGACGCCAAGATGGTGTGTAAACTGCAAAGATCCATTTATGGATTAAAGCAAGCTTCTCGGAGTTGGAATCTTCGCTTTGATGAGATAATCAAACGCTTTGATTTCATCAAGAACAAAGATGAGCCCTGTGTTTACAAGAAGGTTAGTGGGAGTGCCATTGTGTTCTTAGTGCTTTATGTAGATGACATATTGCTCATAGGGAATGATGTGCCTATGTTACAATCAGTCAAAGCTTGGTTATCCAAGAACTTATCAATGAAGGACTTGGGTGATGCAGCCTATATTCTAGGAATAAAGATCTATAGAGATAGATCTAAAAGGTTGCTTGGTCTGTCACAGTCCACCTACATAGACAAGATGCTGAAGAGATTCATCATGGAGCAGTCCAAGAAAGGATTGCTGCCCATGTCACATGGGGTCTACCTTTCAAAGGGAATGAGTCCTAAGACAGAGGAGGAAAGGACACAAATGAGTAAGGTCCCTTATGCTTCGGCAATCGGGTCTATCATGTATGCCATGCTATGCACAAGACCAGATGTCTCGTACACTCTTAGTATGACTAGTAGGTACCAGTCCAATCCAGGTGAGGGTCACTGGATTGCTTTCAAGAATATCCTTAAGTACATGAGACGTACTAGGGATATGTTCCTGGTTTTCGGGAACGATGATTTAGTATTACGAGGTTACACAGATGCCAGTTTCCAAACTGACAAGGATGACTTCAAGTCGCAATCTAGATTTGTTTTCACACTTAATGGCGGAGAAGTGAGCTGGAAGAGTTCCAAGCAGGAGACTACTGCGGACTCTACAATGGAAGCCGAATACATAGCAGCCTCGGAGGCGGCAAAGGAAGCTGTTTGGATGAAGAAGTTCATTACTGAACTTGGTGTGGTTCCCTCCATTGAAGGTCCAGTACCTCTGTACTGTGATAATAATGGAGCGATATCTCAGTCTAAGGAACCAAGGTCTCATCAGAAGTCCAAACATGTGCTACGGCGCTATCACTTGATTAGAGAGATAGTAGATAGATGAGATGTAAAGATAGAGAAAGTCCACACGGATGATAACATAGCTGATCCGTTAACCAAGATAGAGAAAGTCCACCGGGTCGGGTCATTTACAGTCTATTTAGTTCATGTAATAACTTTATTATGATTAATAAAAACACTTATGTTATTATATATTGTTTATCTTCATATTGTTTATTGTATATATATAGTAACGTCCCTAGTATCAATCAGTGATAGAGAAACCATGATAGTGATTATGGTTGATGAGATCTTTAATCACTATAACAAGGTTGGTACTTAAATGTCTCTAGTCTTATGTATTATCAAATGGGATATTGATAGTATAATCAGACTAGCACGTATTGGATGTCTTCTATCTTTTAGAAGGTAGGGATAGATCTCGTCTATCGAAGTGTAGAGACACTTGGACTGTACGTGGACGTGTATTAGAGAATGCGTACGTTAGACTGACCCACTTACATTAAGTGTCACACTATGTGGCGGTTGTGTAATTATCCTTTTGACCGGAGTCTTCATGGCATCACGGTGTGGATTGTCATGCTTTGACACTATTGAGATTTCTCCTAACCACGGGGCAATCATGCGGTAGTGATTGGGTATGATATTGAAGCATGTGGATTATACATGATTGGTCGTCCGGGAATCGCGTATCCTATGATTGGGATCGAATATCCGAAATGGCCTTCTTATAAGGAATGTCTAGCTCTCGAGAATCTTTGCAAAGTGGGAGTAAATGTGTTATTCCGAGAGAGCATGATATCCAGATTATAAGATACGATCGTTAATGTATTGACACTCGAGATACGATTGTTAAGGGTGAATTTATGTGATTTATAACGTTGTATTTTATTACGATTTTCCCCATATTCGTGTTAATTGCATAGAAATTAAGTGTTTATTAAGCAAATGATATTTTTAAGGACTTAATCGCAATATTGGATAAATTATGTGTTTTTATTGTGAAATTATAATTAATTGGACCTTATTACAGTTGCGATGTTTTTCCATGTGATTATAGGTGCGATTATGTGGCTTAATTGATGATCAAAAGGATTAAAATTCGAGCTAAGTGTTTTAGAGAAAGAGATAATGATCAAGTGGAAGAGGAAAAAGAGATAAAGATGGAAAAATCACATCAAACTGAAGTTGAACGCTCGTCCATGAAGCGTCCACTATGACCGAACGTCCAGAAAGAGTGAACGAGCGTCCATGGTGTCAAAAGAAGATCAGAGAGCATGAACGGATGATGAACGAGCGTCTGAAGAGAACTGAGAAGAATGAACGCTCGTTTGCCAAAGTGAACGCTCGTCCACAGTGCCGACTTACTGCCACCGCCTCTGATTTCTATAAATAGCAGCGTGTTTCACATCTTTTAACACACAATTCGAACCCTAAAAACCTAGGGGCAGCTTGGCTGCGTTTTTCTACAGTTTTTATCTACTTTTATGCAATTTAATTCCTAGATTAGATTAGATAGATTCATGTCTTTTATTTCATCAATTCGAGTTGCAACAAGGATGCTAAGAGGCTAAAACCCTCTTGAACAAGCGTTGTGAAGCCTTCTTTCAACAATTCAGTTTTGATTCGTGATTAATCTGTGAGTATCTATTTCAAGTTCGTTTCTTTTATCATGTTTCATATGTTTTTGCATGTTTAATCGAAAGATGCTTGCTTTGATGATTGTTTATTTGATGAAAATCATGTTAACGATAGATCACCGTGATAAAAGAATAGATCTTCGATCTAATTAAAACGAGAGTTATTAGATTGACTTTCTAGATTAGAAATTGAAAGATTTCACGCCTAGGTTAGAAAGACGTAATCTTTAACATCGAAAGATAAAAGATTAGGAAACGAACTTGTCCACGAGAGTAGGAGTTTATGCCTTCGATTAGGTGAATCACGACTTGAGTGGAGATCACGAATTAATCCGATTTAGAATTGAATGTTGATAGGATAGGTGGATCAATTGCTTGTTCGTTCGTTATAATTTGATTCAATCCCGTTAAACTTGAATTGCTAGATTAGTTTACTTTTAAATTGCACTTTAGTTTTTATCGCTTTCAATCTTGCCTAGCATTGGATTAGTCTCCTCTGTCTAGTTACTTTTATGCATATTTGGTTAGGTTAGTTCTTCGTTTAGGTTAGTTTCGTGACAATAGTTTAGTTGAAAACAAAAGCTAGGATTCACATTCGTCTAGTTCCCCGTAAGATCGACCCGGCATTAGCCTCCATACTACGATCCTTGCACTTGAGGTTAACCGGTTTATTACTTGTTGTTTTGTATTGATAAAATCCGGGACAAGATACGATCGTATGGATATTGTTACAGCGATAGGATTGTAAGTTACACGGTAACTGCTTCACATGAAAGGTAGTAGTCATTGCTTTTGACTCTTCCGATGATTGGGGGTCACGGTGTGTTGCTAGACGCTATCCCGTGATCATTAGGTATGAAGGGCATTTTAGTAAATTACACTTTGTGTCTACGGCCAACATATTCGGAAGCCTATCGGGTCACACACATATGAACATCGAGTCGGAATAAATGCGGTTATAGTTGATAACCAAATAAGGAAAGTTTATCTCTAGACTATAAAGGTTATAGTGGTAAATTAATATGGTGGTATTTATTTATTATGAATAAATAAAATACAAGATATTAAATTAGATTAATTAAAGAATATTCCGGAAGCCAATTTATTGGCATATGGGGCTCCACTTTTGAGTGTATAAGATACACTTGGATTGTGCACTTTAATTAATGAGATTGCCATAATATTAATATAAGATATTAATTGATTTTGAAAAATAGATTTATGGTAATAAGATAATTATAATCAATATATGATATTGGCAAAATAAATTATAATTAAATAGATAAATCAATCTAGTTGATTTTCCTTATTTTATTGGAAAAAGGTTTTCTTCTCCTACACACCATTGGGGCGCCACCTTCTACTATATATAGGAGGTGGGTGTCAAGCTCTTTTGTACAACACAATTGCAAGAGTTCATAATTCTTGTGTAAAATAGAGAGCCTTCCATAGTGAGTTTGTGAGGGAAGAAAAGGTCCGGTCTAGCAGCCGAAGTTTTTCCGATAGCGATCCAAGGAGGATTCCGGCGAGGGGTTCGTATGGATTAGCGATAGAGGCCGGACGCGTGGACGGCTTGCGCATTGAACTACTCTCCGTTGGCGGTCAAAGCGACGATCTAGTAGATCATCTAAGGTATAACTCAAACTACTTAACGTGTTTATTGCATTATTCCTAACACCTACTTCACTAGAATCTGCAACGAGGTAAAAAAACTTTTCCACAACCATCGGTTTCAAGCCTAAGGGTGAGGTAGGATGAAAAAAGCTCATCCCTTCATCCGGATACTTTTATTCATTCCTAATCTACCTAAGGGTTTGAAGAATTAGTTCTGAGTTTATAGTCTCCAGCTCGACTTCCTTCAGATTTCCGATCATTCAAGGGTTGGAGCTTTAACTCGCCAAACATTCGCTCCAGAGGCTTGCACCTTTACAGAACCTTTTTGTGCTCTCTGCATTGCACCTTTCTCTCTTAGCTTGCATACAAGGTCTTCCTCGGTATCGAGATTTAGATTTAGACCCAAGGACTCCATGTTTTCCTCTTTTAACTCAACCCGTTCACTACGCAACACAGAAGGACTAGCTTCTGTGAGCATCTTGTCGTGGTCCTTCTCTTCTCTTTATCTCAAAATTAATCTCATAAATTCTTGCTCAACGGTTTCTACTACAACCTCTATATTCCTAAGCCCCTCGATCTCCATAATTTCCACCTTTCCTAAAGCATACGTCATCTTGCAACTTTCCGGCTTATTTTCTAGGGGTTGTAAGATCTTAAATGATACTGCATCATTATTCAACCTTAGAGTAATCTCCCCATTATGAAAATCCATAACCACCCTACTCGTCGCTAAGAAAGGTCTCCCAACAAACCGAGGCACTTGGGTCCTCTAGTACATCTATGACCGTGAAGTCAATAGGATATGTGAACCCTCCTACCTTAATTGTACACTTCCTAAGAAGACCAGTAGGCATGTCTCTAGTTCTATAAATGAAAGTCATGGTCTTGGTTTGATTTATTACGACCGGAAGCTTGATCTTTTGGCAGAGGGAAAAGGGTAGAATGTTGCAACTCGAGCCAGAGTCGCAGCGACCTAATCCTACTGACATACCATTAACAGAAATCGGGAGTCGGAACACGTCAGGGTCTCCTAACTTTACCACGGTGTCTGAGTCTGGGTAGTCCTCAGGCTCAGAAAACATCGTATCAGGATCCTCTTCAGGATCATCAGAATCATAATCCGAAGACGATATTTCAATTAACTCGAAAGGGAACTCACCTGGACGGTACGTGCTATACTCCTTTAAGTTCTCTTCAGGCTCTTGCTTGACTACTTCTTTCTCCTTTTCCAGCCGTTTCTATATAGTTTCATAATGCTCTCATGCTTCAGATCTAGGGTACATGGAAATCGGTGTGATGTTCAATATTGTTCTAGGCATATTGCTTGACTTGTTTGCTCTTTTCTCAACTCCGGTTTGATCGAATTTCTGAAGTGTTCTGATTACTTGCAAAAGACAAAATAAAACAAAGAAAATGTTAGAAACCTTTTGCTTCAGTTGGGTGTGATCCCAACTGTGCGGACCTACTAACTAAAATCAACAGGGAATACCACAGAATAACATGAACTGTATGAAATTGATTTTCAGGCCTCGATAACCCGGGGGTTAGCCACGGTAAACCGACCCTGAAATTTCTTTTTCTAGCAGCTTAACAAGTGTGGAGTTGATACAGAACGACTCAAGACTCAAAATAAAATAAAAACGACTTCTTAATTAGAATTAAAACGTTTATATTTACAATTGGCCATTGTCCCCAGCAACGGCGCCAAAAATCATGATCGTGTGTAAGTCACTAACGTCGATATTACTAGCAAGAATACTAGGTACATCGTAGTATAGTAAATGCGAGTCAATGTCGATCCCACAGAGACAATGCAACTATAAGTATAAACAATTCTACCCTAATTAAGAAGCAAGATAGAGGCGGTCATTGACCAACAATAACGTAAAAGAAAACAAACATGGTATTCCTCTCCCTCTCCTCACCGATCTACTAACTTGGATTAGTTAATAGTTATGTTTACTTCCCCATATAATTTCCTTAAATTAAACGTGAGCTTTAGTTTTAATTATCATTATCAGCTACGGGTGCAATTCATAACCCAATCTACTCCGACAATTGCAGTAGACAATGTATACGCAAAGCTACCCTCCTTAATTGGTCCGTAATAGCGCATACGCATAAAGAACTAGAACTGCCGATATTGAGCGCTAACTCATACCGCTAACCCGCCTACACAGCTGTCGACATTGACCAGCACGTTCCTAGGGTCCATTCAAGACTATGTCCAAATTAACACTTCACTAACAGTCCTTCATGTTAATTTATTAATTAAGAATACAAGATTGGCCAGACATATTACTCGATTTAATTATTCCTGCCGATCAACGTAGCTGTAGGGAATCCCAGTTTAGGTTTTCTAAAACATGCCCCGGTAAACCGGTATAGACCGCCGGGTTACCGGGGGCGGCTTTTCCTAATTTCTAGATCTACATTGCTCAGTACGATTAAAATAAGTAAATTATGGGGTCTTTAAACATGCAGATTAACTAAAACACATAAATACGAATTGATCTACCATATTGAAGACAATAAAGGAATGTTCAAATCTTCATACTTTCAACAATGGAGATCTAGCTCGACCTACTCAAGCTAGAGATGATGGAAGAAGGGAGGAACCCAAAAACAACTCTCCAACGCTTAAGAAAACTTTATTTCATCAAAATATGTAATGTATATTATGTAATATGCAAAACTTATCAAAACATATACAATAATCTATAATTGTAGCCTTATATAGATACAATGACCGACTTAAGACTCTCGAAAACCCTAACCAACTTAAATAATACGACAGAACCAATTTCGTGTCGAACAAGACGCCGGTTTACCGGGCCTTCTTTTCTCCTTTTTCTTCAGCAGGCTTCTTCTTGGCTTTAATTACTTGGCCCAATGCACTCCTTTCTATCCAGATCTACTCTCCAATGCTCCAGATTTGGTAAATCCTATAAAACATGCAAAACGAGACAAAATAGTACTAAATCCCCGGGAAAATAGCATAGATGCATAATTACGAACATGGAAACACTCACATAGCATTTAACATATATTACATATAATAACGAGCCTATTTATCCTCTCTTGAGTAGAATTCGGGGTGAATGTTGGTATAATTGTTGGTACCATTTAGGGCGTTATAAACTTTTGAAGTGTTCAAGAAAAAAAAAGCATCCAAACATTTAAACATAAAATAATCTTGTTTGCTGCCATAAAGCACCTCATGTGGAGTGCTTTCCTTCTGCAGTGGTGTAGGTGTGGCATTAAACAATTTTACAGCATGTAAAAGGCAAAAACCTCAATTCTCAATGGGTAAATTACTTTGGAACCCTAGACCCCTAGAAACATTTAGCAAATTTTGATGTTTCCTCTTGTTGGTCCTAGTGAAGGGTGAGAATATAATCAGGGGGGGGGGGCAATGACTCTCAAAGTGAAACATCTTATGCCATAACCATTTCACCTATTTTAAGCTAAAAGAAGTAGTTTTTGACCATTTATATGAGCCATTTGAGTTGAATGTCATATGTCGGGTTCATGAGTCGAGTAATTTGCTTTTAACGTTTATTTTCCCTGATTCGATATTATTTCATGTATTATTGGACTATTTTCAAGTTGCGAAGATTGGACCAAGTGTTGAAGAGCGATTTTAGGCCAAACTAGATGAAGAAACAAACCTAGGGTATTCCAGAACCTTCAGATAAGTCGGTAGGAAGAAAAAGACGAAAATACCTCTAAAGCCGCGTGAAGGGCTGCTGATGGTAGTTAAAATAGTATATCCTATGGAATCAACATTCTACCATTATGAGCTACAAATAGTTGTTTTGGACTTTAAATGTGAACCATTTGTGGTGAATGCGATATGTTTGGTTCACGGGATGAGAATTTGGTATTTATCATTATTATTTCCGGAATTGGTATTATTTCATGTTTTATTTGATTATTCTCAGGTTGCAAATATTGGGCCACGAGTTAAGGACGGATAATAAAGTGGAATGGACGAAAGAAATGAACCTAGGTTATCCAGAACCTTCCAAGATTAAGTCCGCGATTACGAAATTTACCTCAATCTATCCAGAGTTGGTGCCGATGAATCGAGCACCTAGAATCTTCCGAAACACGTTTTCTTTGACGAGGAGTAGTTTTTAGGGTTATCTAAGTGGGTTTCTTGACTATAAATAAGAGGCACCAGCCTCAGTTGTAATGTGTGTGTGCCAAGTACCAAAAATATTACAAGTTTTTATACAATAAAAGTTCTTTGTTCTTTAGTTATTTTCTTTATGAGTTCTAGTCACGGAGTCAATGGATTCGCCTCCCAAGGAGAGATCTGAGGGAGATCTATGCTAATCTTCGAGGGTATGATTTTATGGCTCTTTTTAGATGTAGATTTATCGTTGCTCTATGTGATTAGTATGTTTTGGTTGTTATTATTAGTTCTACTTATTAGAACTACTTATGTATTAGTACTAATCATTGGTGAAGAAATCATGAAATAGAGATCGCATTCTTCAGATCTGCGACGATTTTTATCATTAGATCTGAATATGTTGGAAATATTTTAGTTTTAACGATGAGTGCCAGACTGGCAGTTATAGAGCAAAGGCAAAAAGATGTCTAGAATAAATGTATATGTTTATTAGCAGACCTATCTAGGTTAAGTGTTCAATAGAGTGTCTAGGTCCTGCTAAAGACTGAAGGATGAGGGTTCAAACTCAGTAATGAAGGCAAAGGGATCAAACTTAGTTTTGAAAGATATAAGCCAAGGATATGGGATCAAAATTTAGGTAAGTCTGTGATGGCCTAAACTGATCACATAAACCTTGTATTGAAGGTCTAAGTTCCACAAAAGGAGATGTGATGATTGGAACTTAGTTATACTTAAAATGGTATACTCTAACTTAATAATCGAAATTTAGATGGGAAGCCATCATCTGAAGTGATTATTGAAACACAACAGACTAAAAGTCAGTTGACTATATAAGTACATCAGCAGACTTATGAACCAGGTATCTGCTAAATGTAAAATCGATTTAATCCAAGTTTTTCTGGATGATTAAATGGATAAGGATGAATTACAAGCATTGGATTAAATAGTCAATCAATGGCTAGGATGAAAGGGACGTTGTAAGGATTTCAGAACGAAATCAATATGGAATTAATTCATTGGTTGACAGACTTTCTGTTAGAAGGACACTGACACAGTCAGAGATGTACATCAGAGGGAAATTTAGGGAATAATCAGAAAAACCTATAACGGTCAGATTTGAAATTCAAATTCAAACGTATGATTTGCACCTATAAATAGAAGACCCCTGGAATCATATTAAACACCAAACTTACAAGCAATCAAGAGCATTATACCCTGCTGAACTAAACTTTCATACTGATCAAGAATTTTCTTCAAGTGTTATTGCATTCAAGAATCATCTAGTATCATCATGATCAAAAGCATGTTGAAGGTGAATCACTTACTTTATTCAACCCCTTGTTTTCAAGAAGTTATCTGAAGACAGAGTAGCACGGCTGAAGTGTCAAGAACTGTTGTTTTTGTGGTGGACCTTGTGAAGTGGTAATCCTACCCTTCAAGGACCAGTGGAGAACTTAGGAGCAACAATTCTACCTGTTCATAGTTTTCAGTTTGTGAAGCCATAGTTATTGGTCAATGACGAACATCTTAGGGACTCTTGTAACATATACCTCAAAAGAATCTAGTGAATTTCCTCCAACATCACAGGAGAAGAGTGGACTGACAGGATTACACCACCTGGAACCACTATAAAACTTGCCTACTTTACTTTACTGCATTTACTTTCTGCACCTTGCTTTATTGAATGTTGGTCACATCAACCTACTGAATTAGGTACTTAATTCGCACACTTTGCACTACTGAGTATCTAATACTTCGTATCATATTTTAAATGACAATTATATAGGCTTAATTTCATTATTCCGCTGCAACAAATTCACTAAAGTTGATAGTCAGCTGATGAGGGTCAAATTAGTATCATTATTTACCATCAATATACCCCGGATTTGTGTTCTTAATGGTGATAATATGTATGAAATCATGAGTTAATTAGCTAAAGGTGGTTATGCCACGTCCGGGGTGACTAAATTTGTAGTATGCGAATTAACCGTGTATTTTATGCATTATTTGCTAGAAATAGAAGCTACTATGTGTGCTATGGTTTTATTGACAGATGGACGAGTGTTCGAAGCATCATTTGGGCTGAATATGAGAGTCAATCGATAGAGAACTAAACCGAGCTGAAGGTTGAAGTGTTTCGAGCGGAGATTGGACCCGAGAATCTGATTGGTGAACTTGAAACGCTGTTTCCAAATCCTTACAAACCCAACATGACTTGAACTTCTACATTAAAGTTGTAGGGATTGAAAGAAGGATTCCAACACACTTTGAATCACCCAAATCAGAGTTGCGTAGGCAAAGTTATAGTCCAAATACCGAAGCTAGGCTAGGGTATTCCATGTTAAGTCGGCAGCAGGAAAAAGACGAAAAACCCTCAATAAACCGGGAGTTACCCTCGGTTTAAGGAGGCCTAGAATCTTCCAGAAACACGTTTTCTCATCCTCCAAGCATTGGGTTTACACATAAGTCGGTTTATACACCTATATAAAGCCATTCAGAGATGCGAAATTGTATTCATCTTCCATTCATCATTCATTCATCCTATTATTCTTTCTTCCATCAACTAGATACAATGTAGTCTTTTGGGAATAAAGTCTTCTTTTATTTCTTTCAAATAAGTTATGAGTCTTTCATTATTGAATTGTGGTTGGTTTACGATCATCATGGATCGATTTGAATCGCCGGAGGGAGAGAGAATAGAAGAGTAGATCTGTTCTTTGTTATGGGTAAGATCTATTCAGATGTTTTATTAATTTTTTTAGATTCATAATTGTTCTTGTGTTAGATCTTGATTATGCTTCATCTAATCATCTATGAATTAATTAAACGAACCTTAATCTTTATTATTCGATTCGTTAATATGAAACGCAGAATTATGGGTTGCGCTCTTCAGATTTGCGACGGTCTTTATCGCTAGATCGGAATACCTAGTAAATCCTAATTATGTGGTAAGGCGTCAGCTACGTTGATCGATAGGTTTAATTAACATTAGGTAAGATCTGACCAATATGCTTATTGTAATCGTAAAACTAGCATGAAATACGAATAGTGAAGTGTTAGTTTGGTCATAGCCTTGATGGACCCTAGGAACGTGTTGACCAGTGTCGACAGCTGCCTAGGCCGGTTAGCGGTATGAGTTAGCTCTTGATATTGGCAATTCTAGTTCTTTATGCGTATGGGCTATTACGGACCAATTAAAGAGGGTAGCTGGCGTATAGATTGTCTACTACCATAGTCGGAGTAGATAGGGTTAGGAGTTGCACCCATAACTAAATTACGCACACGATTCGAATACGGATTAAGGGAAGATTAGTTAGGAATAGTGTGGTTAGTGTCTTTTTGATACATGATTGATGATTGGTTTACTTGCATCTCTTTTATTTACTGTTCCTTTATGTTGGTCAACGACCACCCCTATCCGGTTGACCAATAAATTATGGTTGTGTTTAGCATAATTAAATAATAGTCTATATGGGATCGACCTTAACTCCCCCTTGCTATACTATGATTGACCTAGTACTTTTGCTACTACGTCGTGTGTATTAGTGAATTGCACACGTGATCAAGTTTTTGGTGCCTTTGCTGGGGACTATTTATTTAACTGTTAGGAATTACCATTAATTTTAATTTTTTTTTCTTTTCGATGATCGAATAAAAGTGGGAAAGTTTTTTTCATCGCCATGTTCCTAAACTTGTTGAGCAAAGGATGTGTGGGAGTTTTTTTTACGTCGCATGATTATTCGGTTATTATTTTGAGTCTTGAGTCTTTTTATTTTTATTTGGAGTCTTGTAATAGTTTTGTTGTATTTAAGTAATTAAGTTGTTATGTATTGGCTTAAATTGTTTATTTCACTTCTTCTCTTTAGTTATGCTATTTACTGCCACATGACATAATGATTTTATTACTTATTTGCGTCTCGTGGTACTAATGGCTTTTGTGCAAGAATTGTTTGTATTAGTTGACCTAGTGCAGATTAGTCCTTGGGATGAGACAACTTTGGTTCCAGTTCATTGATATGATTTGCTTCAGACAGTAGCCGAGTTCTTCTATTTTCCAAAGCTAAGTGTTCTTCTTCTTCCTACTTTTTTTTACTTTACTTTTCACATTGAGGACAATATTGAGTTTTAAAGTGGGGGGGGGGGGTAGGCATAACACTTAGTTTGAAAAATTGAGACACTTACACTTACATTTGTGAATTTCAATTTTTTGAATTGAATGAAATAAAAACCTTAAATCGTTGAATTGCTTAATTACATACTTAATTCGTTAATGATGAATAAGGAGTTTGTCAACGATTTGAAGTAGTTGTTTATTAATTATCTATCTTGTTGTGGAATCGACCTTTTTAAGCACGTATAACTCACTTCTTTAGTATGTTGTATAGATGACACATTATTCAATTTGGTATGGAAGAATGAACAAGTGCTATGTTGAATGAAGTAGTCACTTATTAATTATTATTTTACTATTGCATTCAATTTTTGAACACGCAATCTGAGTGAGAAGTATTTAGATGAGATAAAGAGTTATCCTAGACCGGGAATCGATATTTGTCGGTGGATATACTTTAACCAATTGTTGTAGGATTATGGTACCAACTTGAATGCCACACAAGGTAAACCTAGACAAAACGGGCTTGCGAGTGAGAGAGAAAAAAGTGAGAAATCTGCAAAGCAAAGCTGATGGAGCGTAAAAAGCACGGCTATTGCATAAGAAAAATGAATAAAAAAAAAGAGAAAATGGTATATACAATAAAGGCAGTGAGGGAAGCAAACTTGTAGCAAAAAGGGCACGACCCTCGCATAAAATAGAAACAAATGAGGACTTTATAGCGATGCTCAGTCCCCAAGTCCGCCCGGCCCAAGTAAGGTTTCATGTTTTTTGCCTGAGTTTGAAGGCAAGAGGAGCGAGTGTGCACATTGGTAAGTAATGATTGTGGGGTCTCTATAACTTCAATCTTTTCTTGAATGCACATACACAAAAGATTTATCACACGACACATTGATGAACTGGTAGGTGATGATTAATGGGGAACTTATGGAATGATGCATGATAATGTTTTGCCTGAAATCTTTATTGATATAATGTGATTCTGTCTGCGTCACTGTTGTTCAGAGTTATTTCACACACACTTCGGTTCTACTACAAGATAGTGCTTAATGGATTACTTATGGATATGTGTTGACCCTCATCTTATTTAGATTTCTTGAATGAGTCTATTCTTAATTAGTTTGTAATTGTTTAGGGGGTTTGTTTGATTTGGTTTTTGCTCGGGACGATCAAAACCTAAGTGGGGGGTAGTTGATGACGGTCAAATTGGTATCATTATTCACCATCAATCTACCTCGGATTTGTGTTCTCAATGGTGATAATATGTACGAAATCATGATTAATTAGCTAAATGTGATTAAGCCACGTACGGGGTGACTAAATTGGTATTATGCGCATTAACCTTGTATTTGATGCGTTATTTGCTAGAAATAGAAGCTACTATGTGTGCTATGGTTTTATTGATAGATGCACGAGTGTTCAAAGCATCATTTGGGCTGAATATGAGAGTCAATCGATAGATCACTGAACTGAGCTGAAGGTTGAAGTGTTTCTAGCGGAGATTGGACCCGAGAATCTGATTAGTGATCTTTAAACGCTGTTTCCACTGGGCTTGGACTTCTACATAAACGATGTAGGTATTGAAACAAGGATTCCAACACACTTTGAATCACCGAAATTGGAGTTGCGTAGGCCAAATTATGGTCCAAATACCAAAGCTGGGCCTACGGTATTCCAAGTTAAGCCGGCAGCAGGAAAAAAACGAAAATACCCTCGGTAAACCGGGAGTTACCCTCGGTTTACCGAGGGCCAGAATCTTCCAGAAACGTGTTTTCTTGTCCTCCAAGCATTGGGGTTACCCGTAAGTCGGTTTATACACCTATATAAAGCCATTCAGAGCTGCGAAATTGTATTCATCTTCCATTCATCATTCATTCATCCTATTATTCTTTCTTACATCAACTAAATACAATGTAGTCTTTTGGGAATAAAGTCTACTTTTATTTTCTACTATTCTTTCTTGCAAATAAGTCATGAGTCTTTCATTATTGAATTGTGCTTGGTTTACGATCATCATGGATCAATTCGAATTGCCGGAAGGAGAGAGAATAGGAGGGTAGATCTGTTCTTCATTATGGGTAAGATCTATTCCAATCTTTTATTTCTTTTCTTAGATTCATGATTGTTCTTGTGTTAGATCTAGATTATGATTGCATCTAATCATATATGAATTAATTAAACGTACCATAATCTTTATTATTCGATTCGTTAATATGAAATGCAGAATTATGGGTTACGCTCTTCAGATCTATGACGGACTTTATCGCTAGATCTGAATACCTAGTAAATCCTAATTATATGGTTCGGCGTCAACTACGTTGATCGATAGGTTTAATTAACAGTAAGTTAGATCTGGCCAATCTGCTTATTGTAATCGTAAAACTAGCATGAAATACGAATAGCGAAGTGTTAGTTTTGACATAGTCTTGATGGACTCTAGGAACATGCTGATCATTGTCTACAGCTGTATAAGCGGTTAGCGGTATCAGTTCGCGCTCGATATCGGCAATTCTAAGTCTTTATCCGTATGGACTATTACGGACCAATTAAGGAGGGTAGCTAGCGTATAGATTCTCTACTACCATTGTCGGAGTAGATAGGGTTAGGAGTTGAACCCGTAGATAAATTACGCACACGATCCGAATACGGATTAAGGGGCGATTAGTTAAGAATAGTGTGGTTGGTGTCTTTTCGATACATGATTGATGATTGGTTTACTTGCATCTCTTTTATTTACTGTTCCATTATGTTGGTCAACGACCACCCCTATCCGGTTGACTAATAAATTGTGGTTGTGTTTAGCATAATTAAATAATAGTCTCCGTGGGATCGACCTTGACTCACCCTTGCTATACTACGATTGACCTAGTACTCTTGCTAGTATGTCGTATGTATTAGTGAATTGCATACGTGATCATCAACAGACTGCTTAAGTCAGCAGAATATCAACCCAGGTGAATTTGTTTTAACTCTAAAAAAGTTTTAAGTGTTAAGTTTATTCATCCCCTCTAAACTTAATCAAAGCCTTTTCATGGGACCAACAATTGTTATAAGAGCAGAGTGTTCAGGGTCAATTTGTAGTGTTTTTAAGGATATATTTTACATCAATTTTCCCCATACATAGATGTTTTTTTTCATAGAAATCGAGCTTATAATCGATTAATTGAGTAAATGGTGTTTCTAATAGGTTAAATTGCAAAACGTAGCGATTTATGTGTTTAAATCATGATTTCATATTATTTTAGGATTGTGTTACGCTTTGGTATGTTTTTCCTACATTGTAGATACACATTGTTGATGGAAAGGATGATTTTAAAGAGATGAATTAGAGTGGAAAATCCCGAAATATACTCGTAATACGACGAGCTAATCAAAAAGGCGTTTTCTGAAGAAGAGTCCTTAATGAAAGTTGTAGAGTTTTCCGAGAGCTTTTTTATGACATTCGGATCATAATTTTTGGAGGATTTTGCATCATAAAAACAAAAGAAAATTTAGTAACCTATACTTAACATGCAAACTAACTCCTAACCGACCAAATATCGGGTAGTTGATAGCATAGTAGGGTAAGTACAGGGTCGATCCACAGGGAATTGGGATGTTGAATCTAATTTCACTAATTCCTTTCGATTGTTACTTAGGAAAAACGAATAAACGAAAAACAAATAAAATAAACGAAAAAGCAATTAAAATAAAGCTAACCTACGAAATAAAATAACACAACCTAAACTAAACTAAAGATACATGGGATCAAACAGTGCACAAACCAAGTGATTTCAATCCTATTTCATCTCATGATTTCAATTCAAATTGTGGTTTCACCTTTACACGAGATACAAATCCCTAATTCCTTAGTGAATCTATTTCTCAAGCTATGAATCCCTAATTCCTTAGTGAATTCAATTATTGATCTCTCCTCTTCCGAATGTTGAGATCAATATTCCATACAAAATGAAGGTGTATATTCAAGTTAACTCTCGTATTTTAGAACCTAACAACCTAGATAATTAACCAATTAACTTGTCATCATTAATGATTAAAAATCCTATCTTTCTATGGTGATCTAGTCTACGCAACTTCCGTATGTTGTAAACATCAATAGCAAACTGATCTCTCGATCTAATTCACATAATAGCATCATAATCATAGAACGATACAACATGAATTAAAAGATCACAAAAAAACGAATAAGGACTGAATAAATTAAATAAATAAACTCACGTAGTTTGGTACATGATTGAATCCATGAATCGAAAACGGAAGAAAACTACATCTAATCTAACCCCGGATCACCCGAGCACAAGGCTCGGGTGACCGGCCTTGGAGCCTCCCAGAAAGCTGCTGCTGCTGTGAAGTTGCCGCTGAATATTTTGTATGAATTATGGGATATTTAGGTTTACAAGCTGCTGCATATATATAGAGGAGTATGTTGGCTACTTCTAAATAATTGCGGGTGAAATTATCCTAATTAATTAGGGAATTGAAATATATGTCGGTCGTGGCAATGTGTAAGTCGGTTCCGCCGAGAGTCGACATTGGACGCCGATTGCATAGAGGCCGAACTCAAACTTCTAAAATTCATATCTTGAGTTGTAGACCTCCAAAAATTATGATCCGAATGTCATAAAAAAGCTCTCGGAAAACTCTACAACTTTCATTAAGTACTCTTCTTCAGAAAACGCCTTTTTGATTAGCCCGTCGTATTACGAGTATATTTCGGGATTTTCCACTCTAATTCATCTCTTTAAAATCATCCTTTCCATCAACAATGTGTATCTACAATGTAGGAAAAACATACCAAAGCGTAACACAATCCTAAAATAATATAAAATCATGATTTAAACACATAAATCGCTACGTTTTGCAATTTAACCTATTAGAAACACCATTTACTCAATTAATCGATTATAAGCTCGATTTCTATGAAAAAAACATCTATGTATGGGGAAAATTGATGTAAAATATATCCTTAAAAACACTACAAATTGACCCTGAACAACACCCCCACACTTAAACTTTTGCTCGTCCCGAGCAAAACAAAACATAACCAAGCTCGAGATAAATAAACATTTATGCAAATATAAAACATATTCAAGTAGTTTAGAGGTTCACCCAAGTGCGTGTGTGCATAGCCATAGTAAATTTCCACTAAATCCACACTTGAAATTGATTCAAGCAAAACTAGCCAACATCCCATTTGAATCAGAAATATAAAAACGATTATAACATGCACTTCTCAAAACATACAAACCCCGAAAAATAATAATAGGGAGTATTCAAAACATTTCCGACATACTTAGAGGATAATCCCTACAACATATCTTTCAGTTTATATTGGGGATAAGGTTGACGATAACTAAGTCCTTCATTTAATTCATACCACTTCTTATGCAAGTTGATTTAACTATTTCCCATTTATACGCACATCAGAATGAGCTATTGCCCGTCATAGTAGAATAGGACATTTCGAGATAATCCCCTACCTTACTCAAATCATAAGGCAACTTCTTCTAACAGTCGTGAGCTTTTGGTCATCATGGTGGAATAGGACATACGTGGTACACCCTACCTCACCCAAATCATCGACTAGCTTCCGACACACACAATTAACTATTTAAAACAACTTCATTTATTCACTACTTTTTAAAAGCACTATAGTTACGTTTCACTTATCACATTCAAACCTTCGTATATTCACGATGTCATACTTTAACTCTAAATACAAACTATTAAAATTTCCAAAATTCGTATGGAAGCAAAGAATCATGCGATAATCATCAAAAATCTCTAATCAAATGGGCATAGCTTTAAAACATAGCTCATCATCTACTATGGCACGTGAAAAATAGTGTCGGGTGAAACAACTAAATTTACTAAATATGAAAAATAATGCATCAATGATTATAAACATCGAACAAAGACATGCAATGCTCACTCGGGACAAAACAAAAATTTTAAAATTAAGCACTTTTCATAGAAATATAACAGAAATTGAGCAAACGACTCATAGATACATATAAACCATCCTCTCCCCCACACTTAGATTGCAACTTGTCCTCAAGTTACACAGAAATAATAAATTAGAGAACTTAGCTGATTGGATGCAGGCAATTCCGGAAAAATCGGTAAAAACCAAAATTGCTGCATAGCTCGGTAGAGATCGTGGAGCATCACGGAGTAAACCGAATTCATCGTGAAAGTGCACAATAGCTATCAAAAATATCCCGCAGACTTGATCAGTGCAAAAAGAGTCTACGGGGAAAAAGGATTATACATGTAAAACACATGGAAAAGAAGTTATAGAGATTTTTTCAGATTAAGCTCATGTAAAGAAGGAACATATACATGGAACATTACAAAATAGCAAGCTAGGTGCACTATACGAAAATATATTACAATGCAATCTACATGATATGCAATCCTAATAAAAGAAATAAATAAAAATAAATTCTGACAGGCTCAGTGTGAGAAAGTTGGCTCAGACAACTCTACAGTGACTACGGCCAGTGCAGAAACAAGAATAAAGAAAATAAAATAAAAGTGGTAGCGTACGGCAAGCCGACAGTAACTACCCTCAAGAAAAATAAAAGAAAAATAGAAAAACAATGCAACTAGATGACATGCAACTAATTAAATGATATACAAAAATAAAAGAAAATAAAAGAAAGAAAACTAGCCCACTCATTTGCAGCATGACATGTATATAATAAACGTCTACCAAATAATGACAGGTTACGATAAACGACAGTGCTGTTCATTACATGCAGTGTAGACGCGCCTTAAGACTCATCAAAGGTGATAGCATTATGGAAACCAACAGTTAGCTATACTAAATGGGTATAACTCATAAGAAGACATGGTAGCATACGGAAAACCGACAGTAGCTACCCATATGAGTTACATAAACAACAAGGAAGCACATAAGTCTCAAAGCTTAAAAGATTCATCACAGCGGTATGTAGCATACGGAAACCGACATTAGCCACTAACAATGATAAGAACAGTTATAGCATACGAGAACCGACAGTAACTATAACATGCCTAGATGAATCATGTATATAAAAGTTAAGCAGTTATTTAACATGGATCGGTATATGGAGAGATGTACACATGCAAGTTCAGAACATCTACGTAAAAATAACTAGCCACAGAAGCTCAAATGAAAGTATCCACGTCAAATAAAGCATTAAAAATCAAGTTAAGAGAAATTCTGGAACCTGGACGTGCGTTCAACAAAGCAGACGGGCGTTCACCTAGATTTTTAGCCCTGGACGCTCGTTCGACAAGTCAAACGGGCGTTCACCTGCAGATTATGAACTGGACGGGCGTTCACTTACCTGAACGCTCGTCCAAACAATGAATATGCACAGAAACGCAGGAACAACACAGAAAAACCCTAATTATCCTAACAGTTCATCAACTCAAAACAACCACAGCATCGCAGCCTCATCAAATTAAAGCACAGAGGGTTAGACTAGATTGCAACAACATATAATTCACGTCTCACAAATCGAGTAAAAAACTCTTTGCACATTCTTAACCTAACGGTCATCGAAACACGGCAAAAATAAAAACTCTCGATTTATTCAACGCTACTTTTATTGAAAACTACCTAAGAAGATACGGAAACAGAAACCTAAACCTTAACTACGAAAAATTAAAACAGAAAAAACACTAAGACGGAGGAAAAAAAACGTGTTGAAATTTTCTAGGGCCAAAACGGAAGGGAAAAAAAGTGGATTTTGACCTCGAAAACGGTGTTGAACGGCCTACGGCGTTCACCACGTCGTCGGCGTCGGAACGAGCTTTCCGAATTGGGGTCCCGCGTCCCAAACGGACACTCGAGCCGAAAGTTACGGCCAAAATACTACTATGTGCCCTAACGACCCCTTTTATTCCAAAAAATTAAATCGTAACAAAATAGAAGAATTAACTCAATTAGATTCAACAAAACACCGATTCCCCGGCAACGGCGCCACTTTTGTTGGGAGGATTTTGCATCATAAAAACAAAAGAAAATTTATAAACCTATACTTAACATGCAAACTAACTCCTAACCGACCAAATATCGGGTAGTTGATAGCATAGTAGGGTAAGTACAGGGTCGATCCACAAGGAATTAGGAATTTGTATCTCGTGTAAAGGTGAAACCACAATTTGAATTAAAATCACGAGATGAACTAGGATTGAAATCACTTGGTTTGTATGATGTTTGATCCTATCCTTAGTTTAGGTTTTTATTATTTGTTCTAGTTTAGATTTAGTTTACTTGTTCTATGAGTTTATTTGTTAGTTCTTCGTTTATTTGTTTTCGTTAGTAACAATTGAGAGAATTAATTAGATTAGATTCAACATCCCTTTTCCTTGAGGATCGATACCCGTACTTATCCAACTTTACTAGCAACTACCCGGTATTCGGCCGGTTAGGAGGTAGTTTTGCATGGTAGTATAGGTTTATAAATTTTCTTTTGTTTTAATGATGCAAAATCTCCCCAACACAGAGCTTCTATCTTACTTGTTGTGCTTGTGAAAAATCTTTGAAAGCTTTTTCAAGTTTCTGTTTCCAAAGTTTTTGCATCATGGACAATAACCAGTATGCTATGAAAATGTTGATGTGCTCTCTAGATCGTTTTTGATGAGTACAAACGTCGTTTTGATGATGGATGTGCTGATTGATGGACCACTTGAGATCACTAAAGTCATAACTGTGGATGGCTAAAAGCAAACAGTTCCCAAACCAAAAAGTGAGTGGTGTACTAAAGATAGAAAGAGGGAAAATCTGAACAATATTGCTATTGATATCATCTATAGAACATTAGACAGCAATATGTACATGTAAGTGAAAAATTGCAAATCTGCCAAAGAATTATGGGAGAAGCTGCACCTCATCTGTGATGGCACTGATGCTATCAAGAAGAACAAGATCAGTGTGGCGAAACAAAAGTTTCAAGAGTTCAAAATGAAGTCAAATGAGACCATTAAACAAATGGAATCAAGATTCAATGCAATTCTGGATGAACTCACCCTGCTTAATGTTGTATACATAGAAGAAGAGATCAACACAAGGATTCTTAAAGCACTACCACCAAAAGAAGTCTGGGAGATGAAGGTTACTACAATTGAAAAATCCAGAAGACTTCATAAGGAGGACACCTTCAAGTTGTTCTCAGATGTTAAAGCTTATGAATTTAGCAAGGACATCACTGCAAGTGCTGGAAAAGAAGTAACAAAAACCACAACACTGGCTACTGCACACAAAGAAGAATCATCAACTGCTCATGATTATGAACTGGATTATATCTGCATCGAGTGTGGTCACTGCATAACGGAGTCTCTGCATCAAGGGTGGCCACAACATCGCGGTGTTCAATGGATCGAGGGTGGTCAATGCATCGTGGTGGTCACTGCATCGGACGTGGTCACTGCATTGGGATGGTCACTGCATCGCGGTGGTCAATGAATCACGGTGGTGAATGCATTATGGTGGTCACTGCATCGTGATGGTAAATTCATCCAATGGCCACTACATCGTGGGTGGTCAATGCATCGTGGTTTTCAGTGAATCGCGTGTCACTTCATCGAGGTGTCAATGCATCGGGGGTGGCAAATCGCGTTGGTCGTGTTCACGGTCACTACATCGCGGTTGTCGGTGCAATCACGCGGTGTCGGTGCATCACGGTCACGGTTGTCAGTGCATCACGGTGTCAATTCATCGAGGTGTCTCTGCATCGCGGCATCTCTACATCGTGGTGTCTCTGCATTGGGGGTGGTCAGTGCATCGCGGTGTCTCTGCATCGTGGGTGACCACTGCATCAGGGGTGGTCAATGCATCGAGGTGGTCACCGAAAAAAAAAACCATTTTTAGCGTCCATAAAAAAACCATTTTTTAGTGTCCAGAAAAAAATTAGCGTCCATAAAAAAAAACAATAATAAAAAATAAAAAAAGCGCTGTTTTTTTTTAATAAATTAGGGATAGTTTGGTCTATGTACTAATTTTATGTTCATATAACCAAATAAGATTTTATTGTGTCATATTTGCCTAATTATGTCTAATATGTGTCATATTGAACCCTTCCCCTAAAATACCACCATATTAATTTAATCACTATAACACTTTTCAGTCGAGATAAACTTTCCTTATTTGGTTCTCACTATAGCTGCATTTTAATCCGGCTAGATGTTATTATGAGTGTGACCCGATAAGCTTCCTAATATGTTGGGTGTAGACATAAAGTTCAATTACGAAAATACCCCTCACATTTAACGATCACGGAATAACATCTAGCAACACACCGTGACCCCCAGTCATCAGAAAAGTCAAAAGCGATGACTATTACCTTTCATGTGAAACAATTACCTTGTAAATGGAATCCTATCATTGTGACGATATCCATACAATCGTCTCTCGAGTGTCAGTACATCAACGAGTGGATCTTATAATCTAGATATTACTCCCACTTTGCAAATATTCACGGGAGCTAGACATTCCTTATACGAACGCTATTTCAAATATTCACTCCTACTAATATGATACGCGATTTCCAAACAAACAACCATGTATCCTACGCACGCTTCATTATCATACCCGAGCACTACCGGATGATCGCCCCATTGCTAAGGGAACCTCAATAGCGTAAAACCATGACAATCCACACCGTGATTCCAAGTAGACTCCAATATTAGGATAATTACATAACTGTCACATACTATGACACTTAATGTAAGAGGGTCAGTCTAATGTACGCATACTCCAATACATGTCCACGTACAGTCCAAGAGTCTCTACACTTTGATAGACTAGATTGATCCCTATATTCAATAAGATAGAAGACAACCAATATGTGCTCATCTAATCGTACGATCAATTTCTTGATTGACAGTACATACGACTAGAGACATTTAAGTATCAAACTTATTAAAGTGATTATAGATCTCGTCAACCATAATCACTATCATGGTTTCTCTATCACAGTTTAATACTAAGGACGTTACTATATATTCAATAACATAATTGGTTCATAAAGATAAACAAAAATATATAATAACAAAAGTGCTTTTATTAATCATAATAAAGTTATTACATGAACTAAATAGTCTTTAAATGACCCGACCCGGTCGGATCCGGTCCAAACCGATTGGGTTTAGGACACCTTTTCAACAGTTGTAACTTCAAAACAAGCTCATCCATATCATTCATCATATAACATACTTCTCTTTCATCTTGGGCATATCTCATCATTTTTCAGCACATTGAAGACCAACTTGTCTTCATTCACTCTCAGGATTAATTCTCCTTTGTGGACATCTATCAAAGTTCTACTTGTCGCTAGGAATGGTCTCCCTAAGATTAGTGGAACATCACTATTTACCTCCATGTCCAGCACTACAAAGTCTACTGGGAACAAAAACTTATCAACCTTAACAAGAACGTCCTCTACAACTCCACATGGTTGCTTCATAGACCTATCTGCTAACTGGAGGTTTATTGAAGTCTCATTCAACTCTTTCATGCCTAACTTGTGTAAGATGAAGAGTGGCATCAGATTGACGCTCGCTCTTCGATGAGAGTCAACTTTGCTATAATTTCATGTGCATACAGCAGTAATTTGCATTATGTTGGTCCCAAGAGAAGGGTATAACTATAGTCAGAGGGGGGTGAATGACTATAATGGAGTTTCAAAAACCTTTCTTATATTTAAAAGCTTTTGGGCAGCCGATAAGTCCTTTCTTAAAATGTTGTTTCAAAGTAGATTATGCAATCATAGATATAATCATGTAATGAAATAAACTATTGAAAAGTAAATTGCTGAGAGTAAATAGACACAAAGGTTTATAGTGGTTCAGGGTGGTGTAATGCCTTAATCCACTCTTCTTCTATGATGATTGGAGGAATTCACTATTGTTTTCACAGATACAATAGCACGATTGTCCTTGGCTACACAAGCTTCACAATCTCCAAGACTACCACTTCCTGGCTTCAAAAGCTTCAATGACTCAGTCTCTATCACTTCTCTTTGAGAGCATATCTTTCAGCAACTATCACAAAGGTTGCAATTCCTTCTCAGATTCCACTGATTCAATTGCCTTAGTTGACGTGAATTAAATCCACAGATTTTTTGATCAATCTCAGAGCTTGATTTGCAATAGAAGTTCTGATTCCTGAGTTGATCTCTATATATTTCCTTTAAGTGCGGATGAAGGCTTTTCACTTTGACAGAGTTTAAGCTTGCAAATTATCAATTATAATCGTTATATTTCTTGTCTGTCAATGCCTTCTATTTATAGCCTTGATAATCCTTAATTTGAATTTTCGTCCATTGGCTATTTAATGTGGAGAATAATCCTTCATTCAATTCTTGATTCCCCCTTAATTGTATTCTCCTTGATTTCAGTGATTTGATTTTTCTTCAAATGTTTATCAAAAAATCAATCCTTGATTGATCATCAATTGATTGTGCATTTAATACTTGATCTCATCACTTGAAATCTAAATAAATAAACTTTACTTGGCTGTTCTCTGAATGGTGAAGTGATTCTTCTGACTTGGCTGTTTGGTTCTTCGTTCACTGCTCTGTCTTTACTCACCGAAAGCCAATTCACTTTGCCGGTTTACTACATCATTGTTTTTCTTTGATTCCTTCAAGTACTTTTTGTATTTCACTGATCCTTGATTAGAGTGAAATCATTGTACGCCATATTTGACAATGTATTTCATCATTTACATTCTTACTTAGACTTATCCAAGGTCATCACAAACTTCCTTGGTTATAAGTCATACCGTAGTGTCTTCATGCTTCTCTGTTGGTACTTGGGTGGCTTCTCTCTACCGAATATCTATTTTACTTGGCCGTCCTACCAACTAGTACAATACTTGTCTGACTTAACTTATACAACATTTTAGACTCCTAAGTAAAGACGCATATAGAGAATTCTAACTTATTTCAGGCTTGCTATAATAGCTAGTATGGCCATCATCAAAACATAATAAAATGTTTCTAACAATTTCCCCATTTTTTATGATGCCAAAGCCCTCGTAAGCCTGAACATTAGTGTACAAAGTTTTCATAATAAACAATGGAATAAAACTCAACAATTTTATTCATCCATTTAAGGGTAATAAGGAAATAGATTCAAAACATATTCCAAGTACTAAAATTACATTTTACTTAATTCTGCTTTGTACCTTTTGAACTTGGTGGTCAGGACCTCTTCCATATCTTTCTAGTCAATTTCTGGAAACTTCCACTTCCAATATGCCATAGCATTGTACTCAGAGACTCCATGAAATACTCTAATGCCAAAGAGTTTGTGAAAGTCGGGCATAGTTTCATTTACCCTGGGTTCTCCAAAGTAATTCTCAAGTCTGTCTCTAGCTTCAGCAATGTGTGAGTCAGCAAACATGAGATTCTTGTACTGACCCCATTGTTCTTGTTTGTGCATTCTTCCCATAGGGTTGAAGAATTTTACCATGTAGTTGAAATCTTTTTGTTGCTCACTTGGTAAATCTTTTGGTCCTTTTGCAGAGAGTGGTATGGCTGTGCTTGGTCTACTAGATGAGTTGGATTCAGCATTTTCCTTAAGAGATGCATGTTGTCTCTTAATATCATTGTAAATTTTGGCCATATCAGTTCTCATCCTCTCATCATGATAGCTTAGACAATCTTCCCATGCTTCATCTTGTGTTTGATGTGGATATAGACCCTCTTGGACTCTGAAGAACTCTCTTACATTATTTAACACCTCTGCATCATATTCCTGCCTGTTTCTGTGGGTTGGGAAACTACTTTTCTCACCAGAATACTTGGTGCTTCTATTGCCTCTGCTTGTACTGAATCTATATTGACTTACTGGTTCCCTTTGCAGATATGATCCAGGTCCTTGCTATCTACCTGATCTATCTCTATCATCATCTCTTCTTTGAAGAGGATGAGGGAAACCTATGCAGGGTTCATTTGATATCTTTTCCCTCTCCCCCTTGCCTTTCTTAGCTTCTCTTCTGCTTCATTTCGAATTATCAGTTCCCTATCCCTTGCTCTTAGCTACTCCTCAATGAAGTTTGAGGGTCTGACTGTTGATCTTGATTCAGGCTTATCACTTTCCCTCTTTTTGGCAGCATCAACACTTTGTTGGAGCAAGATATTGTTTGTAGCTTCAGTTGTACCAATTAGAGTGTCCAATTTGGAGTTAATAGATGTAAATCTGGCATCATGATCATTTAAGCTCTTGATGACATTGCCAAACCTTGTACCAAGTGCTGAAGCCATTGCTTCATTGTCCAGAGATATGTGTTGTCGTAGACCTAAGAAATTGTGAGTAAGATTTATATTCATCTGTTTGATCAGGTCGGCCTGTCTTTGCACAAAAATGTTTTGTGCTTCCATATACTCTACAACAGCCTGGAATATTCTTTCAATGGTGTGACTTTCATCTTTAAATGCTGAAGTGATGGATCTGAGATACATGGCTTGTTGTTCCAATTCTTCAGCCAACAAGTCTGCTGCTTTTTCAAAGACCTTATTTGATAAGCCAGTGATCTGTTGAGAGAATTTGTGATGAAAATCAGCTGATTCTGGCTTTGTTTGTTGTCCTCTGTCTATACGTTGAGTGACATCGACAACAGCTTCTACCTCTTCGAGTACTTGAGTAGATATGAATTGGGGTGCATCACTTTCACCTATTCCCCTTGTCTTTGTGCTGGGAGGTGCTTTGGCCGGTGTTGCAGTAGCTGAACCAGTGTCTAAAACTGCTGTTGGGTGAGCTAAAGGACCCACAGAAGTTTGTGGAATCGGTTTAGGTGAATTTTCAGCAGGCATGGTTGGCTGATCATTTTGTGGGGTTGAAGCAGTTGCCTTAGCTAGTGGTTGACTTTGATGTACCTTGTGTTTGCAGAAATGAACTTAGGAGGATGTCATCATTAATAGATCTGGTGTAAGTTCAACCTCCTTTTCTTGTCTATCACCAGCATTAGCATGGGGATTATCACCATCATTATCATCATGATCATCACCATCATCTTGATCAGCATTGTCATGATCATCTCTTTCATCCTCCGAATCATCACTGTCTTTGTCATAGATCTGAGGTAGTTTCGCTTTTGCAACATCAACCATGTCCCAAAGTTGAGATTCATCAAGTACACCAACCAGGGTTGTGATCCCCAGAAAGTCAAAGAACCAAGCCTCCTCAGCAAGCATGTGTGCTGAGTCTTGAAGCTGAAGTCTTGAATCACCTTCTTTCCATTCAAGATATGCCGCAATTCGATCATCAATATCATTTGCGGATATATGTGATGGTTCTTCTAGAATTTCCAATCATCTCCAGTGTCTCCTGCAAGTTCCTCATTTCGAGGTTGATCAGTCTCACTGTTATTTTCGTCGATATTTTCTTCTTCCTCTTCTTCTTCTTATTCTTCATCAATCAACTTTCCAAACTCTTCTTTGTCCAGATTTCTTTGAACTCTTGGTTTCTTTCTTTGACATGATGTGATTCTGCTGTATGTTGCTTTCGCTTTTCTCTTTCTGCTTTCTTTGTGTGTTTGACATAGGTAAACATGACTTTGGATTCATGCAATTTATGGAGTTTTTCTATAAGGAATTGTAGACATTGCAACAGATAATGTAATAGAATCCCATAGACTTTTTCACCCAAAAGTGTCAATTTTTCTTCTTTCCTTCTGCTAGCCACTTTTTGGCCACATTTGCATCTTCCTGGATTTGCTCTTTGATTCTTTGGAAGAAATAGTTGGCCCAATTGAACTCCAGACTGTTGTAGATGATTCTCATCAGTCGCATTCTAACCTCTGTCACGGCATTATTTGCCCTTAGCTTTCCTTCAATGCTCTTTCCAATTAGGGCACTGAACTCACTGAATGGTTTTTCTAAAGTGGACTTAAGACAATTTACCTTCTTAGATCCCAGGTTTTCCGTCTTGGCAATTTTCGCCTAGAAATCATCCATGTTTTGTGGTATCAAGGCCACTTTTTCTTGACCTTTATTCGAAAGTTTGAGATGTTTGTGAATTACCTTCGCTGTAATGACCACCTCTGTGCTGTTGACAGATGCAATGATCTTTTCTTCCTCCCAATCGTCACCTTCTTCTGCAAGGAGCCCAAAAACATACTTTTCAGTCTTCCAGAGGAGATTACACTTTCATAGAAAACATCAGTGATTGGAGGATTCAGAAAGGTTTGTAATCTCAGGTTTTTGCATCCATCTGCCAATATTTTTGCTTCTTCATCATTTCCACATAGTTTTAGGTAGTGTTCTTCTTGAAAGAATGATCCGGTAGCAATCGATTTCTCATATTGCTTTCCAGATTGAGTGGTTTGGGAAGAGGAAGCCATTGTTAGTGTAATGTTGAAGAGATTTGATGTTTCAGAGAGAAATAGGGTTTATGATATTCAAACAAGCGTAAAGATTTTTGAAAGAACTCTAAGAGTGGTTTATATAATGCGATTTTTGGTAGTGTGAACGTGGTTGAATATGGAAGGATTTTGTGACATAATGGCCTGATTTTGTGTATGTAAATTACGGTATTTGAGTGTAGTGGGATAGAGGATTGAGGTAAGTAATGATAAATCCTGTGAATCGAGGAGTTTGTAATTCGAAAATAATATAGTTACCTCCACGATTTATTTCCAAGTATGTACTCTTCCACCGTATAATTTTCCATAACTTCTTGATTTTCCATGTGTAGAAAATTGATTTAGTTCACACTTTGGATTTGTTGTTTACTTCAACATATAATTCGGTAGTGTGACTTGACTAGTCACTCGGCCGGTGTAGTGGATTCACTGAGCTGCTATTCATAACTGTTCTTAACAATCAGTGTAGTTAACTTTGCTGAGTACCCGTGCCTTACCTGCCAAGTGAGCTGAGCTCATAACGGCGAAGTTTTGGTCAGCTGGTGAAGTTACTTAACCGATTACTCTAGTTAGCTTTTCCTTAGTACTTAGTCAATTTCTACCATTCCCAACTCAGTTCTCAACTTGCTGACTCGTTCATGACAGAGTGGTTTTATGAAGATGTCAGCCAATTGATTTTCAGTGGGTATGTATTTTAGAATAACATCCCATTTTTCAACATGACCTCTGATAAAGTGATGTCTTACATCAATATGCTTTGTTCTTGAATGTAATACTGGTTTTTCGGTAAATGATATTGCACTTATGTTGTCACATAAAATTGGTATTGTCTTCTAATCCATTCCATAATCCATTAGCTGTTGTCTGATCCAAAGTACTTGTGCACAACAACTACCTACTGCTATATATTCTGCTTCAGCTGTTGATGTAGATATGGAGTTTTGCTTCTTGCTAAACCATGATACTAGTCTGCTGGCTAGCATTTGACATGTTCTAGCAGGTGCTTTTTATGTCTATCTTGCATCCAGTATAATTAGTCTGAATATGATATTAGCTTGAATCCTCCATCTTTTGGATACGAAATTCCAACATTTATGGTGTTCTTCACGTATTTGATTATTCTTTTGGCTGCTAGAAGATGATGCGACTCCTTAGGTTGTGCCTAAAATCTTGCATATACTCCTACTGCAAAAGTTATGTCAGGTCTGCTTGCAGTTAGATAGAGTAAGGATCCAATGATGCCTCTATAAAGCTTATGATCAACATCCTTTCCACTCTCATCTTTTCCAAGAACAACCCTTGCACACATTGGTGTATCTGATGTGCCACTTGTATCCATACCATATATGTGTATCAAGTATTTTGTGTACTTGGCTTGATTAAAGAAGATGCCATCTTTCATTTGCTTCACTTGTAGGCCAAGAAAGTAATTTAACTCTCCCATCATGATCATCTGAAATTTTCTTTACATTAAGTTTGCAAATTTCTCACATAGATTCTCATCTTCAGATCCAAAGATAATGTCATCAACATAAATCTGAACTAACAGGGTGCTCGTTCCTTCCTCTAATTTGTAGAGGGTCTTGTCAATAGTTCCCTTGTTAAATCCATTGTTGATAAAAAAAATTGTGACATTGTTTCATACCAAGCTCTAGGTACTTGTTTGAGTCCACAAAGTGCCTTTTTGAGCTTGTATACTTTATCTTCTTTTCTTTTGAGCTGAAAACCAGGAGGTTGTTCCACATATACTTCTTCTTCTAAAAGTCCATTCAGAAATGCACTCTTGACATCTATTTGGTAAACTTTGAAGTCTTTGTGGGCTGCACAAGGCTAGAAAGAGTCTGATTGCTTCCAATCTTGCTATTGGGGCAAAGGTTTCATCATAATCTATTCCTTCTGCTTGAGAGTAGCCTTTAGCAACTAGCCTTGCTTTGTTTCTAACAACTATTCCTTGTTCATCCATCTTGTTTCTGAATACCCATTTTGTTACAATGATGTTTGTTGTGTCTGGTCTATTAACAAGTTCCTAGACATCATTTCTTTCAAATTCATTTAGTTTTTCTTGCATAGCTATGATCCAATCAACATCTTCAATTGCATCATCTATTGTTTAGGGTTTTACTTGTGATAAGAAGCATGTTAGCATATTCTCCAGTTGTCTTCTGGTTTTGACTCCTATGTGGATGTCTCCAATGACTTGATCTTCAGGATGATCTCTTAGCCAATTGAGATCAGGTTGAAGTTTTTCTTTACTTGGTGCTTCCACAGCTTCAGCTTGTGCATCAGTTTCATGTTCTTGTAATGGTGTTTCTTCTGTTGTGTTGATTGGTGCCTCATCTTGATTTCCAAAATTGTGATTCAAAATGGTAGCTGGTACTTTTGTATTTATATAGATTTGTCTTTGTCCTGCCTCTTCTTCAATTTCTTGAAAACTTTCACTATTTGTGTTTGACTCATCAATGACTACATGAATTGATTCTTCAATCACCATGGTTATTTTGTTGAGTACTCTGAAGGCTTTGCTAGTATATGAGTATCCCATAAAGATTACTTCATCAGCCTTTTCAACAAAAGTATGTAACTGATTCCTGTTCAAAACAAAACATTTAGATCCAAACATATGAAAATGTGAAATGTTAGGTTTTCTTCCATTCAATATCTCATATGGAGTTTTACCATGATGTTTGTTGATGATTGATCTATTCTGAGTATAGCATGCTGTATTTGCTGCTTCAACCCAAAATCTCTTTGGCAAGCATGCTTCTTTGAGTGTTATGACTGCTTCTTTGTTGATGATTGATCTATTCTGAGAAAAGGTTGCAATCATTGTTCTGACTGCTTCTTTGAGTGTTATGTTTCTTCTTTCTACTACACCATTCTGTTGTGGAGTCCCAGCTGCTGATAGTTGATGCAGAACTCCATTTTCTTCATAGTAGGTTCTGATTATTTCATTTAGGAATTCTGTGCCTCTATCTAATCTGATTTTTGTGATCTTCAGTTCCTTCTCATTTTGAATTCTTCTTAGCAGATCAGGCAACTTTTTGAGTGTCTCTCTTTTATTGTTCATGAATATGGTCCAGGTGAATTTGGAGAAGTCATCAACCACTACTAGAGTGTATTTCTTACCACTTACACTTACTTGTGTGACAAGTCCAAACAGATCCATATGTAATAGATGTAGAATTCTTGTTGTTGATTGATATGGCTTTGACTTGAAGGAGCTTTTGATTTGTTTCCCTTCTTGGCATGCATCACAGAGACTTTCTTTCTTGAATGTGATCTATGTTAAGCCTTCAACTATCTTGTTCTTTGACAGAGTGTTGATGGTTTTGAAGTTTAGGTGATTCAATCTTCTATGCCAAATCCAGCCGGTTGATTGCTTATTTTTTACAAGCAAACATGTTTTTGATTTAGCTGTCTTCCAATCTACCACATACATGTTGTCTTCTCTTCTTCCTGCAAGGACAACTATGTTGGTTTGACTGTGAATCACCTTGCATCCTTCCTTGTGGAAGTGCACATTGTAGCCTTTGTCACATAATTTACTGATACTCAGTAGGTTGAATTTCAGTCCTTTAACATAAGCCACATTTTCAATCTTCAATCTATTTTTGAGCATTATGCCTTCCCCTTAATTTTACCAGGGTTTTCTTTGCCTCCAAAGGTGACTTTGGGTCCATCAAAAGCTTTAAAGTCAGTGATCCATCCCTTGTTTCATGTCATGTGTCTGGAACATCCACTGTCTATGTACCAGACATCCAACAAAACAAATTAATTATGCTTAGGTACCCAACATTGTTTGGGTCCATACCTGTTAGCAGTCATGCCTCCTACTCCTAGTGTATATCCAAAAGATCTTCTTTTTGGATAATTGAAGTCATCAACTTCATATGTATAAGGCATGGAAGAATAGCTTCTAACTTTTCTATCAGAGGTATTCTGATACTTTTCTCTACTTTTTGGTACCTTTGCATCCTTCTTCACTCTCGAATATGTAGAAGGAAACTTATTTTCATGCTACTTCTTGTGTTCAGGAATATACCTTGGCTGGCTTTTCTTAAACACATGATGCATATCATGAAATGGTTTCTTTTTATATTTTGGAGGTGCAAAATTCCAATGATCCTCAGAAGGGTAAAGTCTTACCTTACCTTTCTAAATTCTCTTGCCATTATTTGGCTGGGATGATGATTTATTCAGTTGCTACACTGCACTAGGTTTTGACTTCACTAGTGCAGGATGAATGTTTGAAACTTTCTGAATTTTGGTCCATACTTGGTCCTTGAATCAGAATAGTTTTGTCCAGTGTTTCTCTTTTCATCCTAACTGCTGTAGCCAAGACCAGATCTAGATCCAAACCTGTTTGGGGGTTTGTAATCTGGTGTTTTATTTGATGCAGTGGCGTTCTTAACTAGAATGGATACTCCCTTAGGTGATATTATAGCATTAGATGAGTGATCAACTGTTGCTTGTTGATCAGTTGAGTGAATTTCCTCTCTAGTTTGATCAGCTTTCATTTCATTCAGTTCTTTCTTTAATCTTTTGTTTTCTTTTCTTAGATTTTCTCATTCTAGTTCTAGAATTTCATGATTTTCTTGAATATCTTCAAATTTACTCATGAGATTTTGGATTAGATTTGCAGAATCCAAAGGGAGAATTGAAGATTGTGCAGTGTCAGATGTGGATGCACTAGATGATGAATATGAGCTAGATGATACCTCAGTTTCATTTGACTCTTTAGCCATAAGACATAGGCATGCCTTCTAATTGTCTGAGCTGTCAGCTTCATCATCATCAGAATCATTTTAAGATGATTCTTCATTCTTTCATTGGTAGATTCATCTTTGAGTGCTTTCTTGCTATTTCTCTTTTCAGTTGTCTTGTACTTCTTTTTGTGCACATCTTTGTCTTTTTCTTCAGGGCATTCAGCCTTGAAGTGTCATTTCTTCTTGCAGTGGAAGCATTTGTATTCATCATCCTTTTTCTTCATGTCTTTGCTTGAGCTTGATTTCATGTTTGATGATGAACCTCCTTTAAAATGCTTGTTTTTGCTAAACCTGTCAAAACATTTTATTAGTAAAGCTACCTATTCTTTTAGCTCCTACGTCTCTTTGCTGCTTGAGTCGGCTGTTTTGATTTGCTGGGGTGCAACCAATGCACTGGTCTTGTGTGCCTCAGCTGGTGTACTGTCTTCACCGTTCAATTCAAATTTATGAGCCTTTAATTGAGACATCAGAGTTAAGGTGTCAGTGTTTGCAAGATTTGTTGTTCCTCTGAGTACTGATGTGATGATCTTCCATCTTTTAGGTTGACCTCTCAATATCTTTAGACAATTTTCCTTCTAAGGGTATGTATGACCAAGTTGTTGCAGTAAACTGATGATACTTGTGAATCTGTTGTCCATTTGATCAATGGATTCACAAGTCTTCATTTTAAAATTCTCAAATTTCTGTTTTGCAACAGATAATTTGTTTTCTTTAACTACTTCTGATCCTTCATTGATCAGTTCCAACTTGTCCCACATCTCCTTTGTAGTTTTGCAATCTTTGATCCTCATGAACATGTTGCCTGTGTCGAGTCTTCAAAATCATGTCTTTTGCAACAAAATCTAGATTTGCTCTTCTCCTGTCATCCTTGGTCCAATATTTCTTGGGTTTATCTATTTCTTTTCCTTGATCTGCTCATGTGGTTATCACAGTTGTGATCATGATTGGGCCATCAATGATTACATCCAGCATCTCCTCATGAGTTGCTGCAAGATGAGACAACATCCTTATTTTACATTCATCAAAATTATTAACATTGAATACATGAAACTTTGACATAAAGTTTGAGGAATCCATAGGTACAAATAAGTGAAATATATAGAAAGCATAAATTTGAAAACTAATTTGAAAATATGTGATGTCCTTGTTACCATAAATTAGATCTGAACAGGTTTTGATACTAGGAACACTGCTCCGATACCAATTGTTGGTCCTAGAGAAGGGTAAAACTATAGTCAGAAGAGGGGGTGAATGACTATAGTGGAGTTTCAAAACTTTTCTTCTATTTAAAAGCTTTTGGGCAGTGGATAAGTCCCTTCTTAAAATGTTGTTTCAAAGTAGATTATGCAATCACAAATATAAGTATGTAATGAAATAAATTATTGAAAAGTAAATTGCGGAAAGTAAATAGACACAAAGGTTTATAGTGGTTCAAGGGGTGGTGTAATCCCTTAATCCACTCTTCTCTTGTGATGATTGGAGGAATTCACTATTGTTTTCACAGATACAATAGCACGATTGTCCTTGGCTACACAAGCTTCACAATCTCCAAGACTATCACTCCTTGTCTTCAAAAGCTTAAGTGACTCAGTCTCTGTCACTGCTCTTTGAGAACAGATCTTTCAGCAGCTATCACAAAGGTTACAATTCCTTCTCAGATTCCTCTGATTCAATTGCCTTAGTTGACGTGAATTAAATCCACAAATTTGTTGATCAATCTTAGAGCTTGATTTGCAATTGAAGTTCTAATTCCTGAGTTGATCTCTAGATATTTCCTTTAAGTGCAGATGAAGGCTTTTCACTTTGACAGAGTTTCTACTTGTAAATTATCAGTTATAATCATTATATTTCTTGTCTTTCAATGCCTACTATTTATAGCCTTGATAATCCTTAATTTGAATATTCGTCTTTTGGCTATTTAATGTGGAGAATAATCCTTGATTCAATTCTTGATTCCTCCTTAATTGTATTCTCCTTGATTTCAGTGATTTGATTTTTCTTCAAATGTTTATCAGATTGATCCTCAATTGATTGGGCATTTAATGCTTGATCTCATCACATGAAATCTAAATAAGTAAACTTTACTTGGCCGTTCTCTGAACGATGAAGTGATTCTTCTGACTTGGCTATTTGGTTCGTCCTTCACTGCTTTGCATTTACTCAGCCGAAAGCCGCTTACTTTGCCGCCATCGCATCATTGTTGTTGGTCCCGTAGAAGGGTGAAACTATAGTCGAGGGGGGGGGGGGGTGAATGACTATAGTGGAGTTTCAAAAACTTTTCTTGAGTTTTAAAAGCTTTTGAGCAATGGATAAGTCCCTTCTTACTATGTTGTTTTCAAATCGCCTTAGACAATCACGGATATGTGTTATGATGTAGGCAAATTAAATAAGTGCCGTAAAGTAAATTGCGTAAATTAAATTGACACAAGGCTTATAGTGGTTCGGGGTGGTGTAATCCCTTAATCCACTCTTCTCCCGTGATGATCGGAGGAATTCACTATTGTTCCACGTATACAACAAGATGATTGTCCTTGGCTTCCCAAGCCTCACAATCTACAAGACTATCACTCCTTGATCGCAACGGCCTTCGTTGATTCGCCTTCCTTTTGTCGCTCCTTGAGATCAAAATCCTTCAACAACCTATCACAGCTTTCAACTCCTTCTCGCATTGCCTCTCGATTCGCTTGCTTCGCTTGATGTGAATGTGATTCACGCACTTGCTTGATCAATCTCAATTCTGAATATGAATTTGTAGTTCTGATATTTGAGTTGATCACTAGATGTATCCTTGTAAGTTCAGAGAGAAGGCTTTTCTAATTGACAGAGTTTCTGCTTTCTTTCTTTTCTTAATCGTTATTATCTTTTTCTGTCAATGCCTTCTATTTATAGCTTTGAATAGCCTTGATTTTGAAATTCCGTCCGTTGGCTATATTAATGAGGGAATAATCCTCGATTTTATTCTTGATTCCCCCTTAATTGTATTCTCCTTGATTTCAGTGATCGGATTCTTCTTTCAAATGTATAGCACAAAATCCGTCCTTGATTGATCTTTTAATGATTGTGCATTTAATGCATGATCTGCTGAATCTTCAATGTATATTAAATCTGATCTTGTAAGTGTCTCTTCACCGTCTGTAGAACGGTGGAGTGAGCCTTCTGACTTAGCCGTTAGTTCTTTCTTCGCCGTTTTGTTTTCTCTTTGCCGACGGTCGCTGTACTCACCGATTCACTCGTTTTCTTCTTTGTTTTAGTTTCGGAGAATCTTTATACTTCACCGATCCTTGATTTGGGTGAGATCGTGTACACCATATTGGAATATTGAGTTTCATCACTTGAAACATAACTTAGACTTATCCAAGGTCATCACGTACTTCCTTGGTTATAAGTCGATCATAATCCCTTCTCTCGTATCTCTCGCCGGTGCTTGGCCGGCTTCACTCGCCGAATGTCCGTTTTCATTTTACCGTCCTACCAACTAGTACAATACTTGTCCGACTCAACTTATACAACATGTCGACTCTAAGTAAAGACTTATACAGAGAATTCTAACTTATTTCGTGCTTGCTATAACGACTAGTATGGCCATCATCAAAACATAATAAAATGTTCCTAACAATTCCCCCCTTTTTGATGATGCCAAAACCCTCATAAGCCTGAACATAAGTAAAAAAATTTCATAATTGTCAACAGATTAAAAACTCAATGATTTTATTCTTCCATCATAGGGCAATAAGATATTGCATCTTTTAAATGAACAAAGACAAATGATAAGATAAATTGAATTGAATTAAGCAACAGGAAATTGGTTTACTTCTTCATTTCTTCAAACCTGATGCCCTTGCCTTTGCTGTCCTTGCCTGCTGCCATGTCTCTTTCCACCGGAGCTTTCGTGCTTTGAGTTATCTTCCCCTTTGTGGCAAAGATCAAAATGTGCCTCAAGGTCCGCAATTGCCGTCGCATCGACTCGTGGAGAGGGCCAAATCTTTTCTCCAAGCAATTTGTTGTTGGCCTCACCAACTTTGATGAGAAAGTCCAGCTTGCTTGCCGAATGCTCCATGATCTCATCCGATGCTCGAATTTTGGATGTGTGAGCATTGAGGGTGTCCACCAAGGGCTTGAGATTGTTGTCAACCGTCTCGATGGAATTCAAGATTGGTTTGGACATGGTGAGGGATGAGGTGTTGTAAGTTGCAAATTAAGTTCCCTTGTCTCTCCATGACTTCATCTTGGATTTTGATGTGGTCGATGAGAGCCTCAATCTTGTGATTGAAGGAGGTTGATTCACTCCTTAAGGCATGCTTCGGTTTTGCCTCGCCGTAATATTGCCTTTCCATGTCCACAATAAGGGGTTGAATGTCCGCATTGAAGACTCTCTCTCGGATCAATTTCTTCGTGTGCCACATGGACCTCCTCTTCATCCTCATCATTTTCACTCTCGCATCTTCACCTTGTCGCTCCTCGCCTTCCACTTCAACTTCTTTTTCTTTCTTTTCCTTCTCTCGCCTCCTCATTTTGAACCTCTTCTTTTTCTTCCAACTTTTCTTGTTCTGCCTCGCAGGGACCGGGTTCATCTAGAGGAGGTTGTTGGTATTGAACTTCTTCATCTCGCTTTCTTTTCCCCCTTGTGCAATTGTGGGGGCGTTGGCAACTTCACCGAGTGAGCTTTATCGACCGGCTCACCGAGCCGTTTGACAACCGTACCAATGCTTTTGAAAAGCACTTCCCGGAGGGTCGGCTTCATCGTCGGATATGCCCATATCTTCCCGATTTGCCGCATGGGCTTTACCTTCTGTGTGTTCATCTTCCGACTCATCTTCTCGCCTCGTCTATCTCTTCCTCTTCGATGAGGTGATTCTATATCCTTCCTCACCCTCCTCCGATAGACAATTTCCTCCCCGTTGCTTTTCTTCTTCTCGTTTCGTGTCATCACTTAATATCATAGGCTCATTTAAGTTGTCGGTGTCGGGGCACGCGTGGTATCTACTTGTGCCTTTTGAGACCCGGTTCTTCGTCCCACTCCCGATCCGCCGGATTCGGTTGTTTCCTCTTTTGACCAAAGAATGGGTTTCGGCTTCGTGGAAGCCTTGATGTAGGTGAACATTGTTTTGGACTTGTGTGGGGACCGCAAATTTGTGGGTTGTACTTTCATGGCGTTGAACGATGTTGAAGAGGGAACCCGTATGATTTCTTTTCCCGTAAATCGCCCTTTTTCTACAAACCCTTGTTTGGTCCGGTGATTGATAAGTCAATCTCCTTTTGAATCGATCCTTCAATCGATTGAATACGAAGGTTGCCCAATCAAACTTTATTCGTTCGTAGATTATGGCCATCGGTTTTGATCCCGACCTCGCTTAGGTTTTCCAAAGACCCCTTTCTCCCTTCAATATTTTTGGTGATGACCGGTGCAAATTCGGCAAAAACGGAAGTTTGAGCGTTGATATAGGTAGATTGTACGTTTTGCTGTTTGGCTTGGGGCGTTTGGCTATTTCAGCCCAGAATTTTGGGATGTCTGTCGTCACAAGCTTGACATTTGCAGGACCAATTTGGGGGAGGTTCAGAAACCTGTTGAGTGTATCGGGCGTGATGACTATGTGCTTTCCAAAGATGGAGCTTGTGATGCGATCAACTTCAGTCTTCTTCGTGCTGGGCATAAACTTTGCGTTTTTCCAAAATGCTATCAGATTCTCATAGCAGATACCAGTTATTGGGGGGTTTAGAAAGGTCATCAGCCCCAAATTTGTACAAAGAATCGACCAAAGTGCGTCGTGCTTGTGCATCATTGTCACAATAAGAGAGATAGTACTCAGGCTTGAAAAACGAGCCGGTTATGATTGATTTTTCGTAGTATTTTTCAGTAGCAGTGATTTGGGAGGATGAAGCCATCGATAGGTAGAGGAAGATTAGAGGAGTATATTTTGAGAAAAAAATAGGGTTTGTAATTTGCAGAAGTATGTAAAGATTTCTGAACATCTCTAAGTATTGTTTATATAGTGTGATTTGGGTAGTGTGAACGTGGTTTGAATATGGAAGGATTTAGTGACATAATGGCGTGATTTTGTGTATGAAAAACGCGATATTCGAGCGTAGAGGGGGAGTGGTTTGAGGCAAGTAATGATAGAGCCTGGGAATCGAGGAGTTTATAATTCAAAAAATAATATAATTACCTCCATGATCATAAAGTGATCGCCACGTGTGTACTGAATAATCCTCCATAATTTCCTTATTCTCCACGTGTATTCAGAATTAATTTTGTTCACACTTTGAATTTGTCCAAGTCTTTATTTCGGTGAAGTGCCTTCGCCGGTCACTTAACCGGTCCAATGAGTTCTTCACCGAGTCCGCTTCATTGAACCGTTCCTAACAATCGCTTAAGTTACCTCTCGCTGGATACCGTTGCCTTACCTCGCTACATCTCCCGTAATGGCAAAGGTTGTACCGCTTGATGAAGTCACTTAGCCGATTACTCCGCTTAGCCGCTCGTTGATACTTAGTCAATTTCAATCATCCCTAACTCGCTTCTCAACATACTAAATCTTTCATAACCGAGTGGTTTAGTGAAGATGTCACCCGCTTGGTGTTCGGTGGATATGTATTTTAGGATGACATCTCCCTTTTCAACATGGTCTCGATAAAATGATGTCTTACATCAATGTGCTTTGTTCTTGAATGCAATACTCGGATTTTCTCGTAATAGATATTGCACTTGTGTTGTCACACATGATTGGGATTGTTTTCTCTTCGATTCCATAGTCCCTTAGCCGTTGTCTTATCCACAAGATTGTGCACAACAACCTACCGTCGCTATATATTCTCGTTCACCGTTGATGTAGATATAGAGTTTTGCTTTTTGCCGAACCACGAGACTAGTCCGGTTCCTAGCATTTGGCATGTTCCGCAGGTGCTTTTTCTATCTATTTTGCATCCAAGATAGTCGAGTCCGAATATGATATCGTTGTAAATCCTCCATCTTTTGGGTACCAAATGCCAACATTGATGGTGTGTTTCAAGTATTTGATTATCCTTTTAGTCGCTAGAAGATGTGATTCTTTTGGTTGAGCTTGAAATCTAGCACACACTCCTACCGCAAATGCAATATCGGGTCTCGCTTGCGCTTAAGTATAATAATGATCCAATAATTCCTCTATACATTTTCTCGATCAACATCTTTTCCTCCTTCATCTTTTCCAAGTATGACTCGGCACACATTGGTGTGTCCGTTGTGCCACTTGTATCCATCCCATACTTGTGTATCAAATCTCTTGTATATTTTGCTTGACTAATGAAAATGCCATCCTTCATTTGCTTTACTTGAAGGCCAAGGAAGTAGTTTAATTCTCCCATCATGCTCATCTGAAATTTGCTCTTCATTAGGTTTGCAAATTTCTCACACAACTTTTCATCTTCTCGATCCAAAGATTATGTCATCAACACAGATTTGCACTAGCAATGTGCTTGCCCCTTCCTCTAGTTTAAATAGAGTTTTGTCTATAGTTCCTTTGTTGAATCCATTCTTGATCGAAATTGTGACAAATATTTCATACCAGGCTCTGGTGCTCGTTTGAGGCCGAGGGCCTTCTTGAGTTTGTATACTTTGTCTTCTTTTCCTTTGATTTGAAATCCAGGGAGGTTGTTCTACATAAACTTCTTCTTCCAAGAGTCCGTTTAAAATGCACTTTTGACATCCATTTGATAGACTTTGAAGTCTTTGTGTGCGCAAATGCTAGAAAAAGTCTTATTGCTTCCAATCTTGCTACCGGAGCAAAGGTTTCATCATAATCTATTCCTTCACTTGGGAATATCCTTTTTGCAACTAGCCTTGCTTTGTTTCGACGACGACAGCTTCTTTGCTCATCCATCTTGTTCCCGAATACCCATTTTGCACCAATGATGTTGGCCATTTCGTGTCCGTCAACAAGTTCCCGACTTCATTTCTTTCAAATTCATTTAGTTCTTCTTGCATGGTCGTGATCCAATCTGCATCTTGGATTGCATCATCTATGGTCTTGGGTTCCACTTGTGATAGAAAGCAAGTTAGCATGTGCTCCAGCTTGTCTTCTTGTTCGACTCCGGTGTGAATATCTCCAATGACTTGTTCTTCGTGATGGTCTCTAAGCCAATTTAGGTCCGGTTGAAGTTGATCTTCACTTGGTGCTTCCATACCTTCATGCCGAGCATGAACCTCAATTTCGTGTGTTTCTCCCGTTGTATTGATATGTGGCTCCTCCCGATTTTCAAAAAGATGATTCAGATAGTAGCCGGTATGGTTGCATTTGTATAGATTTGCCTCTCGTGCTTTTCTCTTCTTGGTCTTGAAGATCTTCACCATTTGTATATGGTTCATCAAAAACCACATGTATTGATTCTTCAATCACCAATGTTCTTTTATTTAGTACTCGAATGCTTTGTCGGTGTCCGAGTATCCCATGAAGATTGCTTCATCAGCCTTCTCATCAAAGGTATGCAGATGATTCCTGTTCAAGACAAATCATTTTGATCCAAACATATGAAAATATGAGATATTGGGTTTTCTACCATTCCATAATTCATATGGAGTTTTTCCATGATGTTTGTTGATGATTGATATGTTTTGTGTATGGCATGCTGTGTTTGTCGTTTCACCCAAAATCTCTTTGGCAAGCATGCTTCAAAGAATCATTGTTCTGATCGCTTCTTTGAGAGTTCTCGTTTCTTCTTTCTTCTACACCATTTTGTTGTGGAGTTCCCGCTGCGATAGTTGATGTAGTACTCCATTTTCTTCACAATAGGTTCGATAATTTCATTTAGAAATTCAAGGTCTCTATCTCGATCCGATTTTGATAATTTTTAGCTCTTTTTCATTCTCGGAGTCTTCTCGCAAGTCCGGTAGCTTCTTGAGTGTTTCTTTCTTCTTGTTCATGAAGATGGTCCAGGTGTATTTTGAGAAGTCATCCACCACTACAAGAGTATATTTCTTACCACTCACACTTACTCGGAGTGACGGTCCAAACAGTCCATGTGCGTAGATGTAGAACTCTTGTTGTAGATTGATGAGGCTTTGATTTGAATGAGCTTTTTATTTGTTTTCCTTTCGACAAGCATCACATAGACTCTCTTTCTTGAATGTGATCTTCGGCAGGCCTTCAACTAACTTGCTTTTTGATAGTTTGTTGATGGTCTTGAAATTCAGGTGATTTAATCTTCTCGTGCCAAATCCAGCTTCTTGATTGTTTATTCTTGACAAGTAGACATGTTTCTCGCCTTGGTCGTTCTCCATCCACCACATACATGTTGTCTTGTCTTCTACCCGCAAGAACTACCGTGTTTGTTTGATCGTGAATCACTTTGCATCCTTCTTTGTTGAAGTGCACATTGTAGCCTTTGTCACGAATTGACCGATGCTCATCAGATTGAAGTTAAGTCCCTTGACATATGCCACATTTTGAATCTTTAGATTGTTTTTGAGTATTGTGCCTTCCCCCTTAATCTTGCCAGGGTTTTCTTTTCCTCCAAATGTGACTTTGGGTCCATCAAAAGCTTTAAAATCAATGATCCATTTCTTGTTTCCTGTCATGTGTCCGGAACATCCACTCGTCTATGTACCGACATCCTACAAAACAGATTAATTAAGTTTGGGTACCCAACACCGTTTGGGTCCATATCTCGTTAGCGATCATACCTCCCATACCAAGTATGTATCCAAAAGGTCTTCTCTTTGGATAATTGAAGTCATCAACTTCATATGTATAAGGCATGGCGAATAGCTTCTAATATTTTTACGAAGGTATTCGATACTTTTTTCCACCTTTTGGTGCATTCATATCCTTCTTCACTTTCCAATATGCAATAGGAAACCTTTCTTGCTTCATGTGTCTAGGAACATAGCTAGATTGATTTTTCTTAATCACATGATGCATTTTGTGGAATGGTTTCCTCTTGTATTTTGGAGGTGTGATATTCCAATCATCCTCTCGAGGGAAAAAGTCCGCCTTTACCTTTCGTATGGCCGTTGTTTTTGTATGATTGGAATGAGGATTTAGTCTCGTTTGTTTCACTACAAAGGGTTTTGACTTCACCGGAACAGATGATCCGTTGGAGACATGGTTCGTCCCTTTCTAAATTTTGGTCCATTAGTGGTCCTCAATTTAGAATTGTGTTGACTATTATCCCTACGTTCATCCCGATCGTTATAGCCAAGACCGTATCCGGATCCAAACCTTTTTGAGGGTTTGTAAGTCGGTGCTTTTAGTGGTGCAAAGTGATTACCTTTATCGGTGAGGAGTTCTTCTTAATCGATTCGATGGTAACGTATGTATGGTCATCTCGCTTTTTGTTGATCATTTAAGTAGGTCTCCTTACTAGTTAATTCACTCTTGTTTTATCCAGCTTCTTTCTTTAACCTCTTATTCTCTTTTCTTAGATCCTTGCATTCCTTTTCCGAATTTCATGATTCTTTTCAATTTCATCAAATTTAGTCATGAGATTTTGGACTAGGTCTCGTCGTATCTAATGGAAGACTAGAGGATTGTGCAGTGTTAGATGTGAATGCATTAGATGAAGAACAGGAACTAGATGTTACCTCAGTTTCATATGATTCTTTATCCATTAAACATAGGCTTGTTTCCTCAGTGTCTGAAGTATCACTTTTGTCTTCATCCAATTCTTTGGTCATGAGGCATAGGCATGCCTTTTCATTTTCTGAGCTGTCTTCTTCATCACTATCATCCGAGTCATTGTCGATGATTCTTCATGCTTTTCACCGCCGGATTCTCGCCTTGAGTGCCTTCTTGCCCTTTCTCTTTTCGGATGCTTTGAATTTCTTCTTTTCATCATCTTTGTCATTTTCTTCAGACAATCACTTGAAGTGACCTCTCTTATTGCGCTTGAAGCATCCGTATTCATCATCTTTCTTCTTCATGTCTCTGTTTGAGCTTGACTTTTTGTTTGGTGTTGAATTTCCCTTGAATGGCTTCTTTTTAAACCTCGTCAAAACGTTTAACTAATAAAGCTACATGTTCTTTTAGTTCTTGTGTCTCTTTGTCGATGCATTCGGCAAAGTTACTTTGCTTCAGGGGTGCGCTAATGCGGTAAATTTTGTGTGTCTCTCGCCGGACCACCATCTTCACCGTTCAATTCGAATTCATGAGCTTTCAATTGGGACATCGGTGTCGAGTGTCGTTGCTTGCAAGATTTGTTGTTCCTCGATTACGATGTTATGATCTTCCATCTTTCGGGTAGTCCTCTCAAGATCTTCAAGCATACTTCTTTTTGTGGATATGTGTGTCCAAGTCGTTGCGCTTCATCGATGATGCTTGAGAATCTCGTTGTCCATTTGATCAATGGATTCACCGCCTTCATTTTAAAGTTCTCAAATTTCGTTTTGCAACGGATAATTTGTTTTCTTTGATCGCTTCATATCCTTCATTTATCAATGATAGTTTGTCCCACATCTCCTTTGTTGTTTTGCGATCTTTGATTCTCATGAACATGTTGTCGTTGTCGTAGTCTTTAAGATCATATCTTTTTCTACAAAGTCTAGGTTTTCTCTTCTCCCGTCATCTTTGGTCCAATCTTTCTTGGGTTTGTCTATCTCCTTTCCTTGATCTCGCTCCCCGTGCCTACCACAAGAGTGATCATGATTGGGCCGTCATTGATTACATCCAAAGATCTCCTCATGAGTTGATGCAAGATGAGATAACATTCTTATTTTATATTCATCAAAATTATTAACATTGAAAACGGTGTACTTTTGACAAGAAGTTTGAGGAATCCATCAGTGCAATTGAAGATAAAAATGGCAGTGAATGAAAAACTTCAGATTTGAAAAGTACTTTGAAAATATGTGATCTCCTTGTTACCAGAAATTAGATCTGAACAGGTTCTGATACTAGGAACACTGCTCCGATACAAATTGTTGGTCCCGAGAAGGGTGAAACTATAGTCGAGAGGGGGGGGTGAATGACTATAGTGGAGTTTCAAAAACTTTTCTTGAGTTTTAAAAGCTTTTGAGCAAATGGATAAGTCCCTTCTTACTATGTTGTTTTCAAATCGCTTTAGACAATCACGGATATGTGTTATGATGTAGGCAAATTAAATAAGTGCTTTGTAAAGTAAATTGCGAAATTAAATTGACACAAGGCTTATAGTGGTTCGGGGTGGTGGTAATCCCTTAATCCACTCTTCTCCCGTGATGATCGGAGGAATTCACTATTGTTCCACAGATACAACAAGATGATTGTCCTTGGCTTCCCAAGCTTCACAATCTACAAGACTATCACTCCTTGATCGCAATGTTCGGTGATTCGGCCTTCCTTTTGCTCGCTCCTTGAGATCAAAATCCTTCAACAAACTATCACAGCTTTTAACTCCTTCTCGATTGCCTCGATTCGGTTGCTTCGATTTGATGTGAATGTGATTCACGCACTTGCTTGATCAATCTCAATTCGAATATGACTTTGTAGTTCTGATATTTGAGTTGATCACTAGATGTATCCTTGTAAATTCAGAGAGAAGGCTTTTCTAATTGACAGAGTTTCTGCTTTCTTTCTTTTCTTAATCGTTATTATCTTTTTCTGTCAATGCCTTCTATTTATAGCCTTGAATAGCCTTGATTTTGAAATTCCGTCCGTTGGCTATATTAATGAGGGAATAATCCTCGATTTTATTCTTGATTCCCCCTTAATTGTATTCTCCTTGATTTCAGTGATCGGATTCTTCTTTCAAATGTATAGCACAAAATCCGTCCTTGATTGATCTTTTAATGATTGTGCATTTAATGCATGATCTGCTGAATCTTCAATGTATATTAAATCTGATCTTGTAAGTGTCTCTTCACCGTATGTAGAACGGTGGAGTGAGCCTTCTGACATAGCCGTTAGTTCTTTCTTCGCCGTTTTGTTTTCTCTTTGCCGACAGTCAGTGTACTCAGCCGATTCACTGTTTTCTTCTTTGTTTTAGTTTCAGGAGAATCTTTATACTTCACTGATCCTTGATTTGGGTGAGATCAGTGTACACCATATTGGAATATTGAGTTTCATCACTTGAAACATAACTTAGACTTATCCAAGGTCATCACGTACTTCCTTGGTTATAAGTCGATCATAATCCCTTCTCTCGTATCTCTCGCCGGTGCTTGGCGGCTTCACTCGCCGAATGTCCGTTTTCATTTTGCCGTCCTACCAACTAGTACAATACTTGTCGACTCAACTTATACAACATGTCAGACTCTAAGTAAAGACTTATACAGAGAATTCTAACTTATTTCAGGCTTGCTATAACAGATAGTATGGCCATCATCAAAACATAATAAAATGTTCCTAACAATTGTTTTTCTTTGATTCCTTCAAGTACTTTTTGTATTTCACTGATCCTTGATTAGAGTGAAATCAGTGTACACCATATTTGACAATGTATTTCTTCATTTACATTCTTACATAGACTTATCCAAGGGCATCACAGACTTCCTTGGTTATAAGTCAGACCATAGTGTCTTCATGCTTCTCTATTGGTACTTGGCTGGTTTCACTCGGCCGAATATATGTTTTACTTTTCCGTCCTACCAAGTAGTACAATACTTGTCTGACTTAACTTATACAACATGTCAGACTCTTAGTAAAGACTTATATAGAGAATTCTAACTTATTTCAGGCATGCTATAATAGCTAGTATGACCATCATCAAAACATAATAAATTTTTCCTAACATATTAAGTCGGTTAGGGTTAGCTTGTCTAAGTCTCATACATGGCTACTCTAAATAAAGTTGTATGAAATCATTATATGGAACAACTTTTGATATATATATATATATATATATATATATATATATATATATATATATATATATATATATATATATATATATATATATATATATATATATATATATATATTTTTACTCCAAATTACTAGATCTTTGAAATAAAGCATTCTTTATATTTAATTTGAGTTCGTTGCTTGGTTATCTCCTCCAATCCATCAACTAGCTTGATTTGATCAAGCTGGATCCACCATTGATAAAGGTATGAAGCTTTGAACGTTCCTTCATATTTTAATCATGGTAGATTTGGATAGATTAACGTGTTGTATTTAATCTGCATGTCTAAACGAATCAAAATCAACTAGAATAATCAGCACAAAACGATGTAGATTTCAGAAATATCAACCACGTTGCCGAGCTTGCAATGGTCTATATCATAGCCATGACAACCTAGGTCACCCTAATTCTGAAGATTCGGTGTCAGCTACATTGATCGACAGGTTTAATTAACTGTAGGTTAGATCTAGCCAATCTACTTATTGTAATTCGTAAATTAACATGAAAGACGATAAAGTGAAGTGTTAATTAGGACATAGTCTGGATCAATCCCTAGGAAGGTGCTAGTCAATCCACAATATCTTCAAAGAGAGGTTCTCGGTCTTGAGCCGACACTTACTAACACTTATTGCGTGTGAGTTAATACAACCAACGAAGGAGGTTAAGTGCACATAGACGTCTAATGTCTTTTCAAAGGAATTAGATAATATTAAAAGATTGCTCACGTAGCTAAACTAAATTAGAAAATGTTTTGGTTAATCTATGAAATTACGAGGAAAAGTAGACATAAATATCAATGGCACCAAGTTAGGAGATCGGAGAGGAGAGATACACCAGTTACCTTTTCCGTATTTATGTTGGTCGAGGGACCAATGTTTGTCTTCTTGTTTAGATTTAATGGTTATTATCTATGTTGAATTGTCTTTGTGGGATCAACCTTGACTCGTGCCTACTATACTACGATTGACCTAGTACTCTTGCTAGTATTTCATTCGTATTAGTGGCTTACACGTGGATCATGATTTTTATGCTGTTGCCGGGGACAATGGCTAATGTAGATAATACTTTCGTTAAATCTGAATAAGAATTATTCATTTGTCATTTAGTCTAAAAGTTCAAAGCCTGTTCTATATCACACCTGCACCGTTTTATGATTAGAAAAAGGGAAACAATTCCTGAAGCCACGATATGCATTGCCACAGCCTCGGTGACCGGTTACTCTGTTTTCTAATCCTTTTTTTGTGTGTTCATCCCAGTAAGTTACTAGTTAGTAGGTCCACAGTAGTTGGGTATTGATGGAAATTAAATTTATGTTTTGATGATGATTCATCACTTATTCAGTCATTTTTCTAGACCCCATTGATGAAGTGTCATAACTAGCTGTTATAGTGCAAAGCAAAAAGATGTCTAGATATCAATGTATAGGATTTAATAGAGTCTGATATTTGTATAAGTTAAATCAGACAAGCACTATAATATTTCTAGGTTGTGAACAGAGATAACAAGAAAACTGAGATAGCGGGAAACTGGAATTTAGTCAAACTGACTCAGACTACACCAATATGAAACTGAAGAAGATAAGCTCGCTGAGGGACACAAACTCGGTTGGTCTATCGAGAAGATTGAAGAACTGAGGTTTCAAACTCAGTAGATGAAGAACTGAGAGTCACAGACTCAGTTATTGAAGATAGAAGAACCGAGGGTTCAAACTCAGTTATGAAGACTACATTGAGACTGTAATGTTAGACTTCAGGCAAGATTGTGATGACCTGAACTGACTTTATGGATCTTGTATGGGAAGCTAAGACACATAAGGACAATGATGTCTTTGCTAATTAATTTTGTGGTGTACTCTGGTTAGATCAATAATAATCAGATGAAAGGAAGAGTACTGTGTTGTTGAAAAAGAGTAAAAACTCAGTTAAAGCTCTTAGGAACTGAGAACTGATAATGTTCTCAGTAAATCAGTTTTTAAACTAAGGCTTAACCAAACTGAAGAAGAATTCAACCGTTACAATTCAAGGATCATGATTGGAGGATAATCTATACGTTCTGACAAGTAACGTACAAGCAAGAAAGCAGGACCACTAACGGCTACAAGGATTTGAACTCACAAAAATCTGATCGTTAGAAAAACCCCTATAAATAGACTACTTCTATCTAAAAGAAAAAAATGGGTGAAGAAAAAGGAATTCTAAGAATCAATATAGTCAAGAAAGATCAAATAAAAAGGAAAAGCCAAATTTAAAAGAATTCCTACTAGATTCTTAATTGCAAGATCAAGAAATTTCTTCAAGTGTTCATTAGCATCAAAGAAAGATCAAGATCACCCATTTGAAGAAATTCGGAGCTCTGCATAACTCCTACATCCAGAAGAAAAGCTCAAATCGCAATTGAATCATAGTTATTGATTCAAGTCTCAACTTTGATTCTATCAAAGGTTTAGACCGTGAAACACCAAGAAGGTGTTAAGGACGGTTGAGTGCGATCGGGAAGACCGTGGTTGTGATGAGTGGTGAAGAGGCAATTCAACCCTCCAAGGACCAATGTTTCAAACAATTGAAGAGCGACTACAAGTTTTACCTAGTTAGTTCGGGACTACAAGTGTTTTTGTAACCGGGCCATAGTTCTAGTGAATTTTCCTCCGCTCACAAGATTAAGAGAGGAAGGACTATCCTCTATAATTCTTGTTTATTTACTTTACGAACTTTATGTAACCTTATTTACAAGCCATCTCAAGAAGGTTATCTCGGTAACTTATATTTTATAAAGTCTAATTCTATCCGACGCATTAACTAGACTAAGAATAAGTGGGTTAGCTTAACTCCGCACAAGAGTTAGTTTTTTTGAACTATATCTGATTTAAGATTCAATTTTTGGGGAGTTTTTGGTAACAAGTTTATTCACCCCCGCCCCCCCCCCCCCTTAAACTTGAGTTAGCCATTCCAAGGGACCAACAGGTATGGACCCAGTTGAAGCTGGAAATTACTAACCGTGTTCTTGTTTTGCTTTGTGTGTCTTACAAGGATACTGAACACTTTTGACGATTACTAGGAAGATCAAAGGAATTCCAAAACCAGCTAGCATAATTCCACGAAGACTCATAAATATTGTGCCCATCTCAATATAGCCAGGTGCAAAGGTATACAAGCAATACCAAGTGCACAAGAGGAGAGTGGAACAAGAGAAGGAAGTAGCCAGAGCTATGGAAGACCAGGAAGCCGATCTAATGGATTACGAGACCTATCAATCATGTGAGTTTCCTATTGAGTTAATTGATGTATCTTCTACTGATTCAGATCCTGAAGAGGATCCGGTTACCATGTTATCTAAATCAGAGGATTACCCTGACTCAGACTTGATTGAGAAACTAGGACACCCTAGTACGTTTTAGGCTCCATGTCTCGATTGATGGAGTATCTTTAGGATTGGGAATGTGTGATTCGGGCTCCATTTGCAATATTCTCCCTCTTTCACTCAGTAAGCATGCAAAATTTAAGGTCAAGTTGAATAAGAAGCGCATTATGCGTTTTGTCGATCGTGAGATCGATATGCTCACTGGCACGCTAAGAAACTGTAAGCTCAGAGTGGGAAGTTTCAGTTCCTGCTGATTTTGTAGTTATGGACATCCTTGAAGATCCGAGTGCAAACGTTCTGCTAGGACGTCCATTCTTAGCGACCATCCGAGCAATCTTGGATTACGACAACTACGACATCACGCTTAGGGTCAATAATGATGCAAAAACCTATTCCATCCTAGAGCCACTCCCCAATTGACCAGGATAGTGACGTGTTAGCTCAAATTTTGGAGAATTAATGTCACCGAGATAGAGGATATTTAAGAGGAAACGAGGCAAGTGGTAGTAGAAACCTTAGAGCATGAATTCATGACAGTTCTGCTTCGGGAAAAAGACGAAGGATTCACAACAATGCGCTTAGGGAGGTAGTCAACTTAGACAAATCCGCCCCGCATAGTGATGGCTTGATGTCAAAAGTTGAACAAGTGAATTCTTTGGGCAATAAGGTCAAATCTCGGAGTAGATGTGGGAAGGCCAAGAATGCAAGGCCGAAAGCTTAAGGTTTCACTCAACATTTTCGAGAAGTAGCACTTCGGGACTGAAAGAAGGAATGCGTCTACATGGGAATAAAAAGCCCATAGAGAACATTAGTAGAAAGAGAGGGAAGACGCAACTTTGTTAAATTATCTCGAGTGCAATGATGGCGGGTGGAAACCCAAAAATCGGACTAAGTGAGAGTCGAAAGAAAGCCGAGTTGGCAACACTAAATTCAAAACTATTTTCTTACCCTTAGGACATTTTGAGTCAAATAAAAGTAGCGGGATTGGAAAACGAGCTTTTTTTCATCCCACCACATCCCGAGGTTTTGTGCCAAAGATGGGGGAAGGTTTTTTACTTGTTGGGCAGTCCGGTAAAGTAGGTTAGTTGAGTCATAGAAGAAAAGACGAGGAAGGCAAGGACTTAGTCTATGAAGCTGTGAAGGAATTCTTGAGGTTTGACTGAATTCTGGAGATTCAGGATGGCGCGTGAACCCCACGGGCTACATCAGAAATTGACGGGCAGAGAACCATTACCCCACTTCTCATCAAATTCTCGCTTCTTCATGAGTGTCGGATTTCTAAGCCTCTTCACCACTCCACCTTTCCCTCTTCCCCACTACTCCACCATTACTCCACCTCTCATCAATCCCATCAAATTCTCCCTCAATCCACTCACCCACCATTACTTCTCTCACCTTTCCATACAACCCGTCCAAATTAAAAATTCAAATTCATCCCACTTTATCCTATATAAATCACCCTTAACCTCACCATTTCCTTCATCACCACCATTATTTCCTCTCTTCGTCATCTTCTACTACACTCGACCAACACCGCCACCATAGCCACACAATAATTTACTCACTACACCACCAAAACCACCATTTTCATAACCCAATTTTCCATCATCATTTTTCTTTGATGTTGTTAATTTTTTATTTCTACAAATTGGTATCGTTTCCTTTCATAAGGAGATTAAAGAGATCTCCCAGAAATCATGAACTTAGAAATCCGACACTCACAGATGAAGCGAGACACCCTCTTGTAGTAGCGGCAAGCATTTTCAGGTAGAAACAGAATCAAGATAAGGCAGTTCAATGGCTGTTAGAGGCAACCCCGTTCCAAGACGCAGAGGAGGCCAACAGAGACTTTAAGGCGATGCCATGCTCACTATAAATGGTGTCAACAAGTTCACTTGTTGCCATTTATGAGTCGTTTCGGACTCATTGGAACAACAGGTCGGTCGCAATGGAAAGAGGCATAGACCTCAATGATTATGGTGACATTACACCATGAGTGCTTTGGTTTCATGGCATAGCAAATATGTATCTCATTCCGGGCACTTTTAATGCCACCATCGTTCGTGAGTTCTATGCCTATGTAGCGGCCAACCCCGAGTCTAATGTCTATATGGTTCAAGGGGTCACCATTGATTTTTCAATCGAAACTATCAATGCCCGTTATGGAATTGTCAATACACCACATCATGAGGAGGAGTTCACCGCTGCAATGGGAGAGCGCATTCTGGAGCGCTTAATGACTATTACAGAATATTACGATGTGTAGTGGGACTTCAACTTCAACAATTTCGCGACTACCTTCTACTCGAACTAGCTGAAATGGGGTGCTCGTATGCTACATAGATTTGTTATTACCCACCTTCTACCCAATGCTCACGTGACACCATGACTTTTTAGTAGGCTGAGCTCATGTACTATCTCGATATCGAGAATGGCGTGAACATTGGTTTTTGATACATAGCCATATTCGCCAGGTCGCCCGGATGAAGAGAGATTTTACCGTATGGCAAACCTGATCGATGCATTGGCGATGGAGATGGCGATGGTGTGCCCAGTTCTGGCTGCTAAAGTGAGATTCAAGGCACTACCAATCCTTGATAGTGCGGCAGTCCAAAGAATGGGAAGGCGGAGGAGACAGTCAGTGATACCAGCACAAGGGCATACTATACCTCAGCATGAGTTTCAGGCTGAAGTAATTAGGGATTTGGGAACCATGCAAGGTATACTCAACCATATGATGAGGCATCTAAATATTCCTCCTTATGCCCCACAACCGAGAGCCCCTAGGCATGGTCCATCTTTTTAGGGGGCCGTCTCTTCTTCTGCTGCAAACCTCCTAAGAACAAAGCCTACGAGGACATCGACTCTGATTAGTCCCATAGTCCTGGTCATTTTTACTTTTTTATTCTCCTTTGTTGTTTTTATTGTTTTTCTTTTATTTTGTATTTTAACGTCTTTGCAATTAATGGCTTTCTTTTCAATCAATATAGTATTTTATAGTTTAAATTGTTTCCTTTTTTTGCTTACTGCCGTTCAATATTTTATATTCTTGTGTCCCCACTACTTCGCCTGAGTTTTGTATGTTATAATTTTGGCACAGATTTTTGCATGACTTTCGACGACATTGAGCCTGAGACGTGTTCGATACGGGTTCATTTACTTTGCTCCACACTAAAACCAAGCTAAGTTCCTTTTCGTTATTAATCTTTTCTTCACTGGGGACAATGCTTCGATTAAATGGGAGGTAGGAAAGACACTTAGCAATTGACTATGAATTTCGTCAAACTTTTTTGATTTATCACGATTCTTTTTTATGCATTTTTCACCATTGAGTCTTTTCGAGTAGTCTCCAACACAAATGTGAGGATATGATATCTTTGACCGTTTGAAGTTAATTAACTATATCCTTGTTTCATAAACGAAATAAAAGTCGTGTCACTTTTGAAGTAGTAGTGTATTAACCATATTTTATTTTTAATGAACTACCTTTTTAAGCACGTATAACCACGATCTTCAGGATGTCATTGGCGGATTGTTATTTTGACTTATGGTTGAACCTAGTTTCCCGAGTTTTGTTCTACCTATGGTCATTTAGGTCAAGTTGTGGATCTTATAAGGAAAAACGGATTCGGTAGTTTATCAAATTGTAGACCATGAGGATAGCTAGATTTTTGAGAGTTTACCTGCCGATAAAAAGAGAAAAAACAAAGAAAAATGATTATCATCATTATATGCTATTTTTTCTCTTTGGCAAAAGGGAAAAAAGCAAACTCGGAGCGTAAGACGCACGACCCTCACACAAAATAGACTGATAAATGTAAACCTCGGAGTATTACTCGGTTCCCGATCCACCTTGTCCAGTTGACTTGACCTATGCAATGAAAATAAAAATCAATTAATAAAATCAATGGCGTAAAGGATCGAACATTCTCGAGACTATTAGCTAATATATGAGTTATAATGATATTAGTCTGTGTACATTACTGAGGTTTAAAGGTTATTGCACACACGCACAGGTTCATGAATTGGAAATTGGTTAATGCACTGCTTATGAATACGAGTTGGCAGAGTTCTTATCCAAGCTTAGTGACACATGGTTTTTTTTTAATTAATCTTTATATTGGTCTGGGTTCATTTTCTTTCGCCTTTTTGTTCAGGACAACCAAAAGCTAAGTGGGGGGGGGGGGGGGGGGGGGGGTAGTTGATCACACTGAAAATGATACTATAAATCATACATTTATTTGCTCCGAATCATGCTCAATTGATTAGTTATAATTGGAATATTGTACGAAATACTTGTCAATCGCCAAATGTCGGTTCCTCGGTTATTCATTCTGCATCATTATATTTTATCCCGATATTTGGTACTGTTTCACCTCGTTTTATGTGATTTTCAAGAATACCATATTATGGGCTAAAGAGATATGGATCCGGATTAGAGAAAGAGACATTGGGACGAAGGCAGAAGAAGTCAATACGAAGTCCGCTAGACCAGAAAAGAGAAAAAGACCCGGAGACTGCGGAAGCCCTAGCTGCAGCCGCAGTAGCTTGGAAGACATGGACAGAAGAGAGCCGTAATTTGCATTAAGTTGGTAAGGGTTAGCTTGTCTAAGTTGGCTACATCACAATATAATGCTTTGTATGAAATAATTATATGTAATAACTTTTGATATATATATATATATACATATATATATATATATATATATATATATATATATATATATATATATATATATATATATATATCTATACTTTACTAAAATTACTCAAAATTACTATATCTATGAAATAAAGAATTCTTTGTATTTACTTTTAGTTCGTTGCTTGATTATCTCCTACAATCCATCAACTAGCTTGAGTTGGTCAATCTAGATCCGTCATTGAGAAAGGTATGAAGTTTTGAACATTCCTTTGTATTTTAATCATGGTAGATTTAGATAGATTAACGTGTTGTAATTAATCTGCATGTCTAAACGAATCGTAATTAATTAGAATAATCAGAATAGATCTATGTAGATTTCAAAAATAGGAACCATTCCACTGAGCTTGTGACGGTCTATATCGCAGCCGCGACAACCTAGGTCACCCTAATTCTAAAGATTAGGCGTCGGCTACATTGATCGACAGGTTTATTTAATAGTAGGTTAGATCTGGTCAATCTACTTATTGTAATTTGTAAATTAACATGAAGGATTATAAAGTGAAGTGTTAATTAGGACATAGTCTAGATCCCTAGGAATGTGCTAGTCAATCCACGATAGATACTTAGGAAGGTTCTTGGTCTTGAGACGGCACTTTCTAACACTTATTGCGTGTGAGTTAATACAACCAACGAAGGAGGTTAACTGCACATACACATCTACTGTCCTTTCAATGGAAGAAGATCAGATTAGGAGATTTCACCCGTAGATAAAATGAATTAGAAACATTCCGGTCAATCTAGGAGATTACGAGGAAAGGTATACATAAAGAATAATGTCACCAATTTAGAAGATTGGAGAGGAGAGATACACCAATTTTCTTTTCTATATTTAAGTTGGTCGAGTGACCATTGTTTGTCTTCTTGTTTAGATTTAATGGTTATTATCTATGTTGCATTGTCTCTCGGATCGACCTTGACTCGCACCTACAATACTACGATTGACCTAGTACTATTTCTAGTTTCTAATGCGTATTAGGGGCTTAGACGTGGATCAACTGACACTTTCGGTCACAGTTGAGCTCATCTTGTCCATAACTGATTTCCATCACACCTGACTTTTTGATATGGGTAGAAAACCTCCACTGTGCTTCACTCTCTAGTCACCATCAAGATTGATATATCGAAAACCAGGGTGGTCGTGAGAACATGTGCGATATTCACCCCCATATGGATTTTCTTGCCTTCCCAAATAATTCACGCATTCGGTGTTGGATATCTCGATTCCTTGGACCTTTTCCACTTTGTGTTAAGTATTTTGTGGTACTAAGTAATAAGTTGATTAATTTTCAAAAAAGTTTTTCCCTCCGATTTAAAGCTTTTATTTATTATATTGTGTGACTTTTTCACATGTTATATATGTCACTAATAAGTATCGAGTTTAAGTGTTTTTGCAGGTATCTCAAAGTTTAAATAAGAATGCAAACACTTAAACATTATGTGATGACATTTATAATATGTTATATAGTTATATGTGACGGCATTTTTAATGAATGTAACACACGTAATATTTTATATCACGTGTGACGGCATTTTTTAATGAATGTAACACACGTAATATTTTATATCACATGTTATAAACGTAACACAAATTAATGTGTTATGGCATTCTAATTATAAATGTCCTTGGGCTAAATCTGCTGATCCATTTTAATCAGTCCTTATTATTATTTCCAGCCATTGATCCATATTTTCCCTAAAACAAATAAACATATTATTAAATTCCCATTGCCTACTTTCATTCACTAGAATTTCGGCTGCTCCTTTCATTTGACCGTCCCTCTTGCCAAAATCAAATCCCTAAAATCTCTCATTCAATTTTCCGACCCTCTGCAATTCTCTTACAGATTGCTCACTTCTCTCTGCTGGCTAATCCCTTCCTCGTGTCTATTTCACTTATGGAAGGTCTTTCGAATAGCAACGCGAATTTCCTAAATCATGAGGGCTCTTTCTATTATCGGACTGATTCGAATTCATTTCGAATCAACAGCTGCAACCGAATATCTCAATTCCGGAAGGCATTCTTGGCTTTTATTACTATGGATTCGCAGTCCTTATAGCGTGCTGGCATGGCGTCTTCAAATGGTCAAAACCGAAGCTTTAATGCTCAATTTTCTACCTATTTCAGGGAAGTATCCGTTCGCTCTTATTCTGTGTTAATTTCGTCTGATATTATGCTGATTTGATTATGATTCTATGCTGACTTAGCATGGCTCTCGTTTTGGCAGTCCTATTTCTGAGGCGTGACCAATATCGAGCCATTAATGCATAAAGATCGCAGTTTTGGCAACCCTATGTCTCGAAAATCCTCTGGAGCGTGATTTTTAAAATATTCTGAACTGTTAGAGCATTAATTGTCCTGCTCCATGTCACGGCTCTTCAGTCAGACCCTATGTAAGTGAACCGGTGAAATGGTAAATTGGCTGACCCGATTCCCCTGTTTGACTGAGAGAAATGGCTCAATGAAGTCCGGTTGGTGTGCCTAGTCCCGTCGGTTATAACTCAGCTTTGGCCCTAAATCTATAGCCAAATCTGGGTTCTCGGTTTAATTGACCCATATGACAAACCGATATCTTTGTGATAATTGATTCGTCCAATGTAGGCCAATTCGGTTATTTACCCCATCTAGGTATTAGAATTAGAAATCACTGTGTATCTTGATTCTTTCCAGTCGGTTTAAGCACTTCAATTTTGACACAGAGGGTTGGTTGGAAAAATGATAAAAATGTGTCAAATTGACTGTGACTGTGTGCCAAGGATATCTCCTTTAGTCACATGTCAAAAAGATTATATGGAAAGAATCTTGGATTTACAGCTATTTCTATTCATTGCATTTGAGGGTTCTTCACCCCTCTCTTGCTATAAATACTTAGTATATTCGGACTTGCAATTACAACTTTTCCACTTGCAGTCCTACATTTTCTTAAAACAAAAGTCTCTGTTTTTCCTTGTGTTTTAGAGAAGTCTCTAAGGACTTGAAGTGGTGATTCAAGCTGCAAGAACACAGTCAGTGGCATACTGGAACTGTGATCTTGGATGTTGAATCAACCCCGCTGGTTACTGGTTCAAGATTGGAGGTGAGACATTTGGTGTTGACCTCTCCTATTGACCAGTAAGCTCTTCTTGTTATTTTACAGTTTTTATAGCATTCCTTTTTGTGTGTATGACAAAGTGTGTGTGCTAGATTAAAACTGTAGTCTGTGTTAGCTTTGTGTGAAAAATCTAGCTAGTGTTCATTTGATTTGATCCTTGTAAAGAATCAGTCTCAAAAGTTCACTTGGTTCAATAAACCAAGGTGACTTGTCTGGAAGAGACTTGAGGAACTGATTCTTGACAATAAGTGGTTAACTCAAAGTGACATTAGGCCAGATTGATTCACTGTCTGTTTTATCCCTTTTTATTGTTACCATCATCTGAATTCTGGCACTGTCTCAAACTCATTGAGTTTCAGTGTTGAGATTCTTATCACCATCTGTGCTTGGCCCTGATAATTTGTTCAATCTTGATATCCTACTGATTTCTGCCTGCCATTGCACACACTAAATTCACTGTGCTACACATCACTTCTTGCTGTGTTTGTTGTGCTCCATTTTGTAATAAATTTGCTGAATCTTGTTGACTGAAGTCTTTGAATATAAGCACAGCTCAAGCTGCTGTAATTGCATTATTTCTGTTCACATAACCTGTTGTTCATGTGACCTTTGCACTACGCTTTGTTGACTGAATTTGTAAATTTAAGTGCTGCATTTGCTGTTGATCTGGTTGAAGTTTTGAACCTGCTGCACTTGTGCATCTAATCTCTCCTGTGTAATCTGCTGCATCTTTTTGTTCAAATAAGTGGGCTGTTGTGTGCTCTCACCATCCTGTACTGCATCCTTCAATCTGTTTGCACTTGAACACATTGGTTGATTTGACCACATTGCTGAATCTGGTGTACTTTATATTTGCTTAAAACACTACACCTTTGATCCCGTTGTTATTACACCTGCTGTATATGTGCTGAATCTGAAAGCAAGTTTGATCTTGCTGATCCTGTGCTTATATCTCACTTGCTGCATCATCAGTTTTGAACTGAATTTGTTGTGTTGCTCATATCTCCTGCTGAATCTGTTGTGCAATTTATTGCATCTTAAACCTGCTGCATTTACTGATCTGTGCTTTAAGTGCTTAATATCAAATCCACTGCTTTGCCCTTGGTCCTTTGTGAATCAATCCTGCTGAAACATTTTCCTTGGCTGCACATTGTATCTGCTGCTGATCTGCTTGAAGTGTTTCATCTTGAGTAGCCTGCTATAGCTTGATATAAGTCTTTTGGTTAGCTTTTAGAGCTGGTGAACATTGTACTCAGCATTTGATTTTCAATCTTGATAATCTCACCTCTTAGGCTTGATTATCATCTTTGAAGATCAGCTGAAAGTTCAGCTCAGTTTTATTAATTTGCTGTTGTAATATATTTCTAGTCATACCCCTTGAATTGTCCTTGCAATCACTGAACCTGAACTTTGTAATTGAACTTGGATTATCTTCTGTATTAGTCCTTTGGTGTAATCTATACTTGATTATTTTGTTTTGAATATATGTATCCCTGTATTCCTTTTTACTCTATTTGATCAGTTCACTAATCTTGGCTTTTGTGTCTGCAACTTAATCATCATTGTGTAAACTGATCTTGAACCTGTTGTGACGTTTCCCAAACGTCACTAATAGTTCTTTTAGTTCATCTTTTAATTCAGCCTGCAGTTTGTATTATTGATATTAAAGTATATAGTCCTAAAATAGTTGACTGAATATTTGTTCTAGTTAAGTCCATCTGCAAGTTCTTTTTATTGCACATATTATCTATCTAATTATCAAGTTGCTATATTTGTTGTTTGAATCTTTTGGTTAATAACTTGTTTTGATCAACTTGCTCAGCCTGCATAATTGCTTTAATATATTAGGTTCAGTTGCTTTGTACTAAATCAGTTTGATCATATCAGAATTTGTGTTCATCTCCTTATAACATTTCACACACTTAACACTCGTTTGATCACGTAGGTTTTCATACACAAGCGAATAGTAGAATAAGTAAGCTTCCGCATTTGTTTTACTAGTACTTGTGTTAAGTTCGAAAAGAGTTAATAAATCACCCACACTCTATTCAACCCCCCCTTCTAGAGTGTGTTTGCGCCATTATCGATCCAACAATTGGTATCGGAGCCAGGTCACCTAGTGATCAAATTTCGGTATTAATTCTTGTGATCATTGTGTGATCATCTTGTGCTAATTTGTCGTATCTTTTTCGAATAATTTTTCATTGGTGTCCAAGTGCTATAATTTGAGATAGACTATCTGATCTCAATATTTTGAACTATCGGTTTGCATTTGTATTAAACAGTACTTATTTTATAAGTTTCTTCCTTTGATACTACACCTTTTGTTTTATACTTGCTGCTTATCATTTGCATATCTTTTGCTCAATAAAACAGCTGTATAACAATTTGGTTTAATTGTTTTTCTTTCATAAATTACTTATCTTTCTGATATTTAATTATCTTGTCTAAACAAATTTCTGTGATATAATACACTTGTGTCTTTTGAGTTTGGTATTTTTGCAGAAATAATCTTTTTGCCAATCATATACAAAAATGGGACGCAGAAATCGTGTGGCTCGATCTAAATCCTCTTCTAATAAGCCTATGCATGAGCTGGCTCTTGGACCCAAAATTGAAGAACGTTCGGGCAATGAATCAAAATCAAATTCCGAGCATTCAGACAACCAATCAAAATGTTCTGAATCAAATTCAAAATCAAGATACGACTCGGAATCTGAGGAACCTCTTGATATCATCAAAATCTGTGAAGGCTTCAAAAATAGATGTGAGTTTCTATCTAAAACCAATAAGGGTCTCAAAAAGGACATACTTGAGAAAGTCAATCTCATATGTTCCTTAATGAGCACCACAAATCAACTCGAATTAAAAGTTAAATCCCTCGAAGTTGATTTGAAACAAAAGGTTTCTGAATATAAGACTGAATTGGAGTCTTTAAGATGTGAGAGAGATAAATTACAAGAAGCTATTCAACGGCTTGAGAACAATCCAAATAGATTGGAAACCTCTCTTTCAAATCCTAAAGAATCCTCGGGTCACACTGAACACATTCTTGATACTTCCAAGGAAGAAACCTTGAATGAGTCTGTAGTCACTGAACCCGTGTCTCAAAAGGAAACTTTTGTGCCCCGACCCATTGCACTTGAACATACATCACCGGTACAACATGTTGCACATAAACACACACACAAGTATGCTTCATCTTCAAAAACACACACTTCACAAAGATACTTCAAACACAAGAAATAATGCTAATAGGAAACATCACGCATATCAGTATGATAGGAGAGGTTCTAGGAATTACACTCCCAAGAATTACTCTTATCAATCTGATTATGAATCACCTAGAAATCATGCCTATAGAATGTACGTACACCATCATCATATAGATATCATGCTCACAATGATAATTCATATAGATATCATGATCCTAGGATTTATCAAACACCTAATTACACTTATCGGCAAAATATTCACACACCACGATTTGCCAAACCACACTTTTGGCAATCACATCATGATCATTCATTGCATTCGCATCCATATCATGACCCTTATGCATTTAATACCTATTACTCATCCTATCCCCACTTTGGATTTTATGGTCGCTTAACTAGACCCGTATGGGTAAGAAAGGCGCACATAAACCCAAAGTTAGAAAAGTTTGGGTTCCTAAGAAAGTTCAATCTAACCCTCTAGGACCCAAAGTATAAAGGGTACCATTGTCTTTATCTTATGTTTGTAGGTCCTTGAGCTTCAAAGGAATACTTCATCGATACAAGTTCTTAATGACATAATGTCTCGGTATCAAATGATGGGAAGTGAAATACTTCTTTGATACAAGTTCTTAATGATATAATCATAATCCTTGATATCATTTGATAGGGAAGTATTTATTTACAAATATTTTAAATGAATATATATATATATATATATATATATATATATATATATATATATATATATATATATATATATATATATATATATATAAATTTTTTTTTTGGATATTTTGTATGAGTATTTTATATGAGCATTTCGTTAAACTGAAAATTTATATGACCATTTTGTGGTATAACTCTCAACCCCGAGTCTTTAAGTCCTTATTTGATTAATTTTCAAACTAAGGGGGAGAGAATAGTATTAAAACTTTTAAACGAGAATTTATTCTATGTTGAAAAGCTCTAATTAAGGGGGAGCTTATATTTAGGGGGAGTGGAACTCTCCATGTTTTAAAATAAACCTTAATAAAAGCTTTAAAGTAATTATTTTGAAAATGAATCAAAGGGGGAGATTGTTAAGTATTTTGTGGTACTAAGTAATAAGTTGATTAATTTTCAAAAAGGTTTTTCCCTCCGATTTAAAGCTTTTATTTATTATATTGTGTGACTTTTTCACATGTTATATATGTCACTAATAAGTAGCGAGTTTAAGTGTTTTTGCAGGTATCTCAAAGTTTAAATAAGAATGCAAACACTTAAACATTATGTGATGACATTTATAATATGTTATATAGTTATATGTGACGGCATTTTTAATGAATGTAACACACGTAATATTTTATATCACGTGTGACGGCATTTTTTAATGAATGTAACACACGTAATATTTTATATCACATGTTATAAACGTAACACAAATTAATGTGTTATGGCATTCTAATTATAAATGTCCTTGGGCTAAATCTGCTGATCCATTTTAATCAGTCCTTATTATTATTTCCAGCCATTGATCCATATTTTCCCTAAAACAAATAAACATATTATTAAATTCCCATTGCCTACTTTCATTCACTAGAATTTCGGCTGCTCCTTTCATTTGACCGTCCCTCTTGCCAAAATCAAATCCCTAAAATCTCTCATTCAATTTTCCGACCCTCTGCAATTCTCTTACAGATTGCTCACTTCTCTCTGCTGGCTAATCCCTTCCTCGTGTCTATTTCACTTATGGAAGGTCTTTCGAATAGCAACGCGAATTTCCTAAATCATGAGGGCTCTTTCTATTATCGGACTGATTCGAATTCATTTCGAATCAACAGCTGCAACCGAATATCTCAATTCCGGAAGGCATTCTTGGCTTTTATTACTATGGATTCGCAGCCCTTATAGCGTGATGGCATGGCGTCTTCAAATGGTCAAAACCGAAGCTTTAATGCTCAATTTTCTACCTATTTCGGGAAGTATCCGTTCGCTCTTATTCTATGTAAATTTCGTCGATATTATGCGATTTGATTATGATTCTATGCCGACTTAGCATGGCTCTCGTTTTGGCGTCCTATTTCGAGGCGTGGCCAATATCGAGCCATTAATGCATAAAGATCGCGCTTTTGGCAACCATATGGCTCGGAAATCCTCCGGAGCGTGATTTTTAAAATATTCTGAACTGTTTGAGCATTAATTGTCCTGCTGATGTATAACATATATATGATAAAAATTACGAGGTTTTATATACGTTATCGACTTTTTTTAATATAAAATATAAGAAATTATAACGATAATCTTATAAAATATTAATAGTTATGAATAAATCTAAATACTATAAAAATCTAGTAAAAGTAATAAAAAGTTATAAATTTTGTACCGGGATAATAACCGGAGTGTCGTGTCAGATTTACGGGGTATTTTTGGTATTTTATTTGCAGATCTTAGGTAAACCAAGACCCCGAGTGGCGACACTTTTTGAAGTAAAATCGTATCTTTTGAAGGAAGTAAGGAAGTGCGCGAGATTTAAAGTTCAGTGGATCAATTGTTCGTGACACCATTATCGAATTATATTTTCGACGAACAAATGGCCCATCAAAAAGGCATTATCCGAAGAAGAGTCCTTCATGGGAGTTATAGATCTTTTCAAGAGCTTTCCAACGCTTCTTGAATTATGTCATTTGGAGATCTAGAGCCTCGAGTTATGATTTTATCAAGTTTCGGATCGAGTTATGGAATAAAAAGATACCCGGATCAATCCGGATTTACCTCGGATCGATCCGAGGAAACATAATGATTATCCAAAGATGTGGCCCCGCAGAGAATAATCATGGGATAAGATTTTTTATTCCCGGATCGATCCGGCCCTTTCTCGGATCGATCCGGCCCCGGGAATTATGCGCTATAAAAGGAGCGAGTTTGCGACACATAGGGGTACCAATATATATTTTCTTAACCTCTTTTTCTTAGTAATAGTATGTATGTATATAGGCCTTATGCCATAAATAAAGTAGTATCGTTATAATGCTCGAGAAATTATCGGAAGATCGTCATTGTTGAAGTCGTTGTAACATCCGGAAGAATACAGCTTTTGATTCAACAGTTGTAATCGGGTAAAATTTCTTAAGTATCTATGTTTGTTATGTTTGTTTTTATCTTTTTCGTCTTTATAATGTTTTTAGGATAAATCTAATAACTAGCCAAAGTTATGTAATCGTTTTATTTCGATCTTTTCGGTAAATGAATGCGTCTAAGTAAAAATTGACTAAAATTGAGTTAATTGAATCTTTTTCTATTCGTAACGTATTGATAATATTCGATTGACGTAATTAACCAAGATGAATCGCACCATATAACCTAACGATGAACCGATCGAGAAAGTTAGGATACGAGATAAAAGATAGAAAAACCGGAGGGTAAAATTGGCCGTGCGAAAGCGTGACTACGGAATCCTATTTCCTACCCGGGGGTAGATTTGTCTTGGGAAAGATGAATCTTATTAAAATTGTGCTCGAGATCATAATAATGTTAAAATCAACAGCTTAATTGAAACTAAAACCGGAAAGTTAAATCGATCCGCCCGACAACCGGAGCCTTTTGAATAACATCGGCCATCCGACAAATGGAATAACCTCTTTTATCCGGGGTAGATTTGTACTCGGTACTGCTCGTACTAACCGAGATTAGCATGGGGCGGTTGTGGAGATTAAACCGATGACAATGACATATGACAATTTCATACGCTCGTGTGAGGAGGAATTGTTAACCTCAGGAGTGCACCGTTTCATTTACTCAATTGGACTTAATATATAAGGAAAGATCGAGCACATTCCGTTCACTGAGAAGATCATATAAATCAATTATATAAACTTTGGCTAGTTCTATAAACTTATCTGTCTAGTTCCACAATAAATTATATTGGTATCTATATATTTATATCTATATATATATTTTACAATCTATGTACATCTATATATATTTATATATCTATATATATTATATTAGAATAACTTTTAAATTACGCATTTATTTTATGTTGAGTAGAATAAGTAGTGATCCGTGTTATAAAATTGCGGTTTAGATCGAGTTAATAACAGCTCTTTGGTGTTTAACCACACTTAGAAGAATTACCAAGTTCTCTGAGGATTCGACACTCTGACTCACCATACTAGCACTACAGTTTGACCCGATACACTGTCGGTTAAGGACTGGTATTAGCACTAGAAAAGGCCACGTCAGCTTTCTGGCGCCGTTGCCGGGGAACGTCGCTAATTTCTTTTTTTCGTGTCTATGGTTACTACTTGTATTAGCTCAAAATTCTCGAGAATAAGTCAACACTTTTCTTATCCCATTTCTATCTTATTTTTCGTTGGTACTTACCTTATAGGTAAGTTACCAATTTTTTACTACTATCAATTTCGTATTATTTTCTATTTTCGTAGTTGATGACCAGAAGTGGTAAGGCCCCACTCACTCCTTATAAGCCTGACATAAACACTTACGAAAGGCAGTTAAGAGTAGAGAGTAAACGAGGTCATACTAGTCAGGGAAATCCTGACGAATCATCTTCAAACAAAAATACGAGAATGGCCGAAATCAGTGATGAAACACCTGAACAAGGGCTAGAACATGCTCTAGGGCATGGACAGAACCCTGTTAACCCTAATAATAATAATAATAGAAATAATCGAATCGGAACCGTAATAATCGTAATAACCCACCAAACCCGAGACCTATCTCGTGATCAAACCATAAGAAGAAACCGTACTAATAATCCCATTCTTTTACCCAATGAAGGAGCGAATAATTTCGAAATTAAATCTCATCTTTTTGGTTTAATTGATGCAAGAGCCCAATTCCTAGGAGAGGATGATGAAGATCCACATCATCATCTCTATCTTTTTGAAGAACTGTGCAATACAAATTAAAAGTCAAGGTGCTCATAAGGAATTAACGAGGATGACTATGTTTCCTTTTTCTTTAAAAGGACGAGCTCGAGATTGGTTTATGTCTCTTCCACATCATTCACTTACAAGTTGGGAGGAGATTCAAACTGAATTTCTGAAACAATATTTCACTCCTAGACGAAATTTGGAATTAAAAGTCGAGGTTGCTAACTTTAGACAAGGATCTGAAGAAACGCTCGGGAATGTCTGGGAAAGATTTAAAAAATTGTTAAGAGCTTGTCCCGATCATGGTTATTCCTTAGATATGCAAATTCAACTTTTCTGTCGTAAATTAAGGAAAGACTCACGTGCTGATGTAGATCATGCATGTGGTGGTTCTTTAATGATGAGTGAAGCTCAAATAGTTTACGATGCTATAGAAAAGATTTCCAAAAATAACAGAATGTGGGAAACCGGTTCTAGCACCAGAAAGTAGCTTTTGCAGGAGAATGTACATCTAATACGGAAGTTCTAGCACATTTAGAAAATTTGAGTAGGAAATTTGATGGCCTACAATCGAACAAAAACCAAAGTTCAGAAAATAGTACACCAACTGAATACTCAAATCAGGAAAATATGCCATTAGGGATTGAAGAACCAATAGGATATTCAAGAGAGGAGGTGAGTTTTCTTCAGCAGCATAGGAATTTGAACAATGCATCTCAAACTCGTTTAATGCTATTAAAGAGATCACCCTACTTATCGATGGTCCGAAAACCCTAGTAAGCAAGGACAACCGCCATATCCAGCCCATATAGAATATGAATAATAATCAAGTTTATCAAGAAAACACATCTAATCGAATTTACAATCATTACCTAGATCCTATCCTCAACATACCACTCAAATTATACCAAGAACTCAAAGTTCAACTCAACCTGCGAAGGAGTTGAAAAATGGGAAAAACTAATGGAAGATATGATGGGTGTAGTATCTACTCAAGCTAAGAATATGGAAACAATGATGACTTCTATTGGTACAATCCAAAGATATGAATACAATGAAAACATCTATGAGTGGACATGATACCGTAATGAGAACGATAGAAGCCTCATTGAGGAATATGGAAGATCATTTGAGTAGGGAAGGTGAACATAACAACAAGAGACCTCCTGGAGGATTACCAAGCAATACTGAAAGAAACCCAAGAGAGGTAAATGTTGTAGTTACGAGAAGTAGAAAACTCTGTGGTAGAAATGGAGCAGAAAACTTCGGGAATAATGAAGTAGAAAATGATTTAGATGGAAAGAATGATGAAACCTAAGATGAACTTGAATTCACTGATGAGGAAGAAGAAATTATAGAAAATTTCTTGAAAAGGAATAGAAGTTTGGAACCTGAGAATGAAGGTGAAAAATGGGTAAAAATCCCTAGGATTTTGAAAGATCCCATGGATAAAGATTTAAGGAATTTATTCAAAGAACATGTTAGAATAGAGGATAATGAAAAAAAGGATGAAAAACAAGAAGAACTGAAGGAATCTGAAGTAGAGATTGATTCAGGGAATGTTTTAAAAGAAAAAACTCAAGATCATGATACTTGGCTATCAAGTAATACTCAAAGGTTTAAGGAGAAAGGAAAAGAGAAAATTACTTTGGGATCAAAGGTTGTAGATTTAGAATCTTTACCTTACCCACCTAAAGATCAAATTAAAAAGATTAAAACTGATCAGAAGTATGCTCGTTTCCTTGATACTTTTCGTCATATTCATGTTAATATCCCTGTTATCGAAGCTCTAATTAGTATGCCTCGCTTATGGAAAGTTTCGAAAGATATTCTGTCAAACAAGAAAAAACTAGAGGAATATGAGAATATATGCCTAAATGAAGAATGTTCTGCAGTTTTGCAACATAAGTTACCACCTAAACTGAAAGATCCTGGAAGTTTTACCATTCGATGTGAAATTGGAGGATTTCTGTTTTAAAAGGTCTTATGTGATCTTGGAGCTAGTATAAACCTCATGTCTTATGAGGATTATAAGAAGCTAGGCATAGGAAATCTTACGAAGACTGAAATGACTCTGCAAATGGCAGATAGATCGATTAAAAATCCTAAAGGAATTATTGAGGACATATTGGTTAAAGTAGACAAGTTCTATTTTCCAGTAGATTTTGTAGTTATGAAAATGGAAGAAGGATATTCAGCGCCACTTATCTTAGGTCGACCGTTTCTAGCTACAGGAAGAACTTTCATAGATGTTCAGAAAGGAGAATTAATTCTGAGAGTCAATGAAGATGAAGTTACTTTCAATATTTTCAAAGCTATGAACCATCCACACAAATCACCAGAATCATGTTCTTTTATAGAAGATATTCATTCTGTCTATGATAATCAGTTGCCAACTTTTGAAGACAGATTAGAAGAATGCTTAACTCTATCTATCTATAAGGAAGATGAGAAAGACACCGAAATGAAAGAGATAATTCTTTCTCTAGATAAAGGAAGTTTTACTTTTAAACCATCATGGCATAAGTATTTGGAATTAGAACTAGAAGGACCAGTTCTTAAACCTTCACTCGAAGATCCACCTAAGAATCTGGAATTGAAACCGTTACCTTTAAATCTGAAATATGCTTTTCTTGAAACTAATAATCTATTACCGGTTATTATTTCATCATCTTTAACTGAGCAACAAGAAGATCAATTACTTAGAATGTTGAAAAAGCATAAGAAAGCTTTTGGATGGACAGTTGCCGATATTCGAGGTATTAGCCCTGAGATTTGCGTTCATAAGATAATTCTGAAGGAAGATGCTAAACCTTGTATTCAACCACAACGCCGCCTCAACCCAAATTTGCAGTTAATTGTTAAGAAAGAGGTCATTAAGCTATTAGAAATGGGGATAATTTTCCCCATATCAGATAGTGAATGGGTTAGTCCAACTCAAGTGGTACCAAAGAAGGGAGGTTTCACAGTGAAAGAGAATGAAAGGAATGAATGGATTCCGACAAGAGAGATTACCGGTTATCGAATGTGCATTGATTTTAGAAAACTAAATGATCATACTAAGAAAGATCATCATCCAGCTTCCATTCATAGTTCGGATGTTGGAACGTTTAAGTGGACATAAGTATTATTGTTTCTTAGATGGTTATTCAGGATATTTACAGATATTCATTGCAGCAGGAGATAGAGAAAAAACTACTTTCACTTGTCCTTATGGAACGTTTGCTTATAAAAGAATGCCGTTTGGTTTATGTAATGCACTAGCTACGTTTCAAAGATGTATGATGGCTATATTTGCTGATATGGTTGAGAAATTCTTAGAAATTTTTATGGATGACTTTAGTGTTTATGGAGATTCATTTGATGTTTGTATGTTACACTTAGAACGAGTGTTACAACGCTGTGAAGATACCAATTTAGTACTAAACTGGGAAAAATGTCATCTAATGGTATCAGAAGGAATTGTTTTAGGTCACAGAATCTCTGAGGAAGGTATCGAAGTTGATAAAGCTAAAGTCGAAGTAATTGAAAAATTACCTCCACCAGTTAATTTAAGAACCCTAAGATGATTTCTCGGACATGCAGGATTTTATAGAAGGTTCATTGCCGATTTCTCGAAAATAGCAAAGCCTCTAAGTCATTTACTTGAAAAGGAAGTACCTTTTAACTTTGATAGTAAATGTATGGAAGCCTTTCAGACCTTAAAAGCGAGGTTGACTACTGCACCAGTGTTAGTAGCACCAGATTGGAGTTTGCCATTTGAGATTATGTGTGATGCCAGTGATTTAGCTGTAGGAGCTGTTTTAGGTCAAAGATATAACAAAATTCTCAAAGCTATTTACTATGCATCCCACACGCTAAACGCAGCTCAACTAAATTATGCAACTACAGAAAAAGAACTGTTGGCTGTAATTTTCGCCTTAGATAAGTTTAGATCATATATTGTTGGTTCTAAGGTCATAATTTATACAGACCATTCAGCCCTGAAGTATTTACTAAGCAAGAAAGATGCAAAACCACGTCTTCTTAGATGGATTCTCTTACTTCAAGAATTTGACATTGAAATTAAAGATAAAAAAGGAAGTGAGAATGTAGTAGCAGATCATTTAAGTAGAATGGAAAATGAGGAAGAAATAGGAATTGAAATTAAAGATTCATTTCCTGATGAACAATTATTTAGAATAGATACTCCTTCAACCATGCAGTTATTAAAGAATAGAATTCCTTCTAAGGAAATATCACCTTGGTTTGGAGATATCATTAATTACTTAACCTGTGATTATATTGTTAGTAATACCATCCGCAACGGAAGCGATTTATGGATCTAGATATATATAATACACGTAATAAAACAACTAGATCTATTCTACAAGGAGGATGTAGATCATACCTCTTGAATCTCAAAATTCAAGTAGAAGAACCGCAAAAGGATGAATGTGATGGTGTGAAGAGCACCACAGTCTTCCGATCGTGTGATCCAAGCAATTCCCGGTGGAAGGAATTCTCGACTCGAACCCTTCCGATATGCTACCCGGAAAAATCTCCAAGATTTCTCCCACTCTCTCCTTGGCCGAAATATTTTCTTCTCTCTACTATAGGGAGAAGTCGAAATATGCAAAGTGTGTTAAGGCTTGGGAGAACTCTCTTTATATAGGAGAGTAAAACTTAGCCTCCAAGGATTAAATAATTAAGAGATAATTATTACATTAATCCTTTTTCCAAATAAAAGATAAATAAAATAATTATCCCAAACAAATTAGGATAAATCATATTATTATCTAATATTTCATGAATTATCATTTAACAAATAAATGATAAATCACACATTAAATAATTATCCAAGAAAACTAATTTCTTAACAAATATTTAATCAAACTTGCGCCACCTTTGATCAAATAAAAAAGGTCACACGCAATTTCCATATTTGACCAATTGGGTCAAAATTGTCAACACACTAATTTGGGCCGAGTCCACGAAAAATGTCTTTTCCGTGTATTTAATTATTTAGCCCAACTAATTTAATAGTCTACTAAACAATTAATTCACATATCGTTTTAATAAAGTCCAACAAGAACTAAATTAATATTATTAGGATTCGACGTCCGAGAATAGCTATGCTATATTAGGAGGCACGTCGGGGACCATGGACTAATAATCAGCGGCTCCGATAAATCAAATAAATAATTATAGAATAATTATATTCGATAAATCAATCACAGGAATATGCCACCATAATCCCGTGACTGCACTCCTCCGATTATAAGATTATATTTATCTCCTCACGAGAATAATAATAAGCGTCCATTGATATAATCATTACATATGGATTAATCCTCCATGATCGTTCATTCTAAATCGGGAAGTTACCGTTAACCCTTTTAAGAACCTCTCATCCTTATTTACCATTAATCCCCTAGTGATCAATTAATTCATACAACTCACCGGTAGCTAATCGTGTAATATGAACTCGTACGATCGATCGCTTTCTAGGATTAACAAATAAGGGAACTGTCTATCTACTTCCATAAATGGAAGGAATGGATTCCGTATCCGTGATAACACGTACTACTCACTCAATCCAAGACAATGCCAAGATGGGGTAATTCGGACCACGTACTCGTGTAATCCTTAACCGTCAAGTCAAACTTCATACCGATTCAAGCGGTTGACTGTGATCACCTCAGGATTAAGATATATCCATAAATATGATCATCCATTGATTCGATAAGACTTCTCGATTACGGAATTATATCGTGAACTCTAATCAAATCGGTCCAGCCCTATATGATATATCTATCATATATAAATGCCCCATTAGGCTCTCTTAACCGAAAGTCCGAATAAGACAATCACACCTATTGTGTTCTGGGCGCATTAATAGCACGTTAAAGGAGAGACCCGATACTCTCGATTAACTTCACTACGGGCTAATTGTATTTTAAGTACATCTTCACTAACTCAATCCTCCCGTGTATATACCATACACTGAGTTAAGTGATTACATAAACGATATACTTTAGGGTTTTCCGTAGTGTAAATACTATTGTCACATCGGTGAATATGAGAATAATAAATATGAATAATAATATCATTTCATTTATTAAATAAAACAATTACAAAATTGTCTTTCGGGCATCACACCTAACAATCTCCCACTTGCACGAAAGCATGTGATTAATTGTTTTAGAGCACACCCTATTATTTAAAATACAACAAACTACATCTCCCACTTGCTCTAAAGCAATGGAGACTCATCCCGTATTCTAGTACCCACTAAGCATATCATAACCATTTCGTATTCCAAAGTACACTCCGAGTATGCCGTCGTAGGATAGGTCGTTGACTCGGGGAGCACCTACATCCAAATGTCATGGGTCTTAATGATTAGTCGGTTGTCGGCTCGAGACGATCCGTAGAATCGAAACGTTACCGGTCCATCTAATCATGTGGTACCGAGTAAACACCGAGCCCGAGATCGACTTAACGATCATCCTCAATATGACTTAAAGTCAAAATCGTTGTATCACACATATCCAAGTTCACACATGAATATGTCCGCATATTATTCCTCGTTCTCTTCAAGATACTAAAGGACATACTAAACTTGCTTTGTTAACCGCCGAATCTAAGATTCGATCAAAGTTGACGTTCAATAACCTGACCATCTCTTACTAGAAAGAGAATCTATCCCATTTCTCTTGATCCGAAGATTTAGAGAGTCATTCCTGAGGCATAGGGTAGAACTTCCTCGTTGAATGTTGCATACACAAATGCATCATCTTAACCAATAAGATGGATGGGAAACCGAAGGATCGATTCTAATGAATTTGACCGAGTCAAACTCTTAAGAATGTTGTCCAAATCTCTATTGCAGAGAATTGTGGTATTGTCGGATTGTGACTTCAGATAACACACCCATGTTGATTCCAACTGGTGCAGTGTTATCCTTCACAAACACTAATGTATGTATATATTCACTACCGTACTAAAATTGATATCCAAATCTACAAAAGACTTATCAATATTCGGTCAAATCCATATATTGTAGAAATATATGGCTTCCAATGACCGAGAGGTTTGCTATTTATCCACAAAGGACATAAGCCTTGACAGGTCATCCCGTCGTAAGTTCATAAGTCAATACCCTTCGTTTCGAATGAATCCGTACTCCGTTTGTTTGGCAAGAAAGTCTCGGGGAATCACCCCTATTTTCTCGCTTTTGAACGAAATCATGCAATACTAAATGATAAGAGAGTTCAAGGTCTAATTAACTCTCTAGACCACTCAAGCTTTGCTCGAAAGATAAACTTTCCTATTCATTCTACTCTTTTCCGTGTAGATCCAATTACTCCCACCGGGCCCGAGACACTCGGTGGTTCTACAAGAGTATGAACGGCTCTCGAAGTACCAAACTCCATTCACGGTGGTTATGGCTATTAAACCAACCTCTATTATCGAATCCTATACCGCTCACAAAAAAGCCATAGGTCATCAATCGATCATCGACTACAAAGTCTCGTAACTGTGATGGGTAATGGATAAACCATACTCCCACTACATTCGGGTGGATCGAAATTCGATCTAGTTTAGTAGTATTTAGTGTTATCACCAACAACCGATGTTGGATGTGGTCTGATTTTAATCAGTTAGTAACTACCTTGAGTAAACGTACTTCAAGGTTCAAGGTTTTACTTGTTCATGGACTCTATCGTGAAGGATGCAACAATATAATCGTCCCTTCCCGATTTCAAGAATCTCATAACAAACCTTTTTCTCAATGCTACAAGATATAAAACGATTGGTCACTGACCGAACGTGTTCACGAAATTCCCAGACCTACCTTCAAGCACCGTGTGCTAAATGCTTATATTTATGGAAGTGGGGTGAACCGAATCCACACCTTATCCGTAAATTCCAAAGCATATTCTAGGTAGACTTCTCGGTCTTACATTTCAATGTAAACCGTTATTTCGCTTCCAATATCTTTATTGAGTTAAGCAGTATATTGTAGCACATCTAAAACATATATAAGGCAATTTAACGGTTTCTCACTTAGTGAAAGCATTTCACTATGAGGCAGGCCGAGCATCAGTCTCTAGGACTATGTTATGGCCTAATTCTGAGTATAGAATACTCCATCTCTGTTGAAAACAGAGAAACCTCAAAATATTTTGGATAAACTTACCGGAGTGTTTGAATAGTTATCAGACAAGAAGTCACTACTCGGAAGCTCCTACTAGCCTGTATCTTTCATTAGACCCCGAAGGTCGTCATGAATAAGCTATGTTACTTCTTTATAACCATTATCCTTTCCCGATTGAAAGGAAACTTAGTCATTGAACCTTTGAGACAATATAAGCGACCGGGAGAAATGAATCACCCCGAGCCGCCTTCGGTGTGTTGTCTTTTAGGGACTATGCACTAACTATGGAATATGAAGAAGCGTTTATCTAAATATAGAAACCAATTGCTCTTAATAGTTCTTAAGATGTGTTTTATATACATATTTCAAAGCAATTCTAAGTGGTCTTGACTTTATCAAACAAAAGTCCGAGTCTTGGATTCGTACTACAAATGGTATATTCACTTTCTATACGACAAACAAATTATCGGATAGAAGGTAAATCCATTCGTTCCAACAAATCTTAAACGTAAAAATAAATTTTCCGCGATATCCAAGGATTGAATCCGAGATTCATTTCCTTATATCACTCCCACTATTCTAGCTAAAATTAACTCGCCCGTTGTTTACTCTTTTAATCGTTAAATGCACTCGCTACCTTGTTCTTCCAAAGAACTTAGCTCGAGAAAATCTCCAAGGATTCATAGGTTGGTGATCCAAAATCACCGTCCTTATCCTATGATTTTCGCTTAATTAATTTTTCGGTTCAAATTTTTAAAGTTTTCTCGCTTTAGATGACTAACACTTTTAGACAGATTCTCCCATTCTTGACTTTCCGTGAATGGAAACAGTCTTGAACCAGCGGTTCGTTTTGAGTAGACACTACTCTTGAACCGTGGGATGTCTATTTCGAGTGTTACTCGTCGGGACTTCTCGGATTTTCTAATATACCAGAAAAAAAACAACAAATCATAATATTAAAGCTCCCACTAGTTTATCGGTTCCAAATACCGTCTAACGAGCAATGCTTTATTTTTATGATTTTCCGATTTTTTCAATTAGAAAAAATCTATAGTTCCAATGTTTCTAGAAAAACAACAAATCATAGAACTCCCACTAGTTCATCGATTCCAAATATCGTCCAACTAGCGACATTTCATGACTTTCCGGTTTTTCAATTAGAACGGTTACGTGTGTAGTCAGTTACACTTTTCTAATGTTCTAGAAAAACAACAAATCATAAAGCTCCCACTAGTTCATCGATTCAAAATATCGTCCAACTAGTAACACTTCATGATTTTCCGATTTTTCAATTAGAAAATTACTTGTGTAATTACTACACACTCAAAATTCACTAAAGAATTTTAAAGTCCGAAATCACCTAATTTTGTCTCCCGTTTGACACGAGTGACACTAGTGACATACATATATGTCACTCTGATTTTTAAAAGGCTTAAGAGAAAATATCTCTTCCGAAAATTAATTGCATTATCGATTAACTAGTTCAACGTCCTAGTTACTTTCCACTTTTTAACGAAGTCAATACTAGTCAATTATAAATTTTAAGCAATTTAGTAAGGGATATAATGCTATAAATAAAATGACATATATTAATTCAAGTTAACACTACTAAATTTATTTTAGGAATTGTAAACTAAAATTAAGTCTACTCTACCATTCCAAGGTTTTAACCTCGCATCTCAGTGCCGCCGTAGGGTAGGTCAAAGAGATGACGGTTAAATCGAGACAATCTCATCAATGAATAACTTGTGAGAATCAAACATCCCACGAGAATCGAACATCCCTTTATTCATTGACTACCTTCCTTTTTTAGCCTAGATATTACCAAAAATATCCTTTATGAGTGTGACCTACTATATCGGATCTCTTAGGTACGCCCCGAGTGTGCCGTCGTAGGATAGGTCGGTGACCCGACGAGTACCCAGAAATCCTATCCTTTCGGAGACCAAGCCATGAATGTTGATATGGGTGAACACCATCCGTAGGGGGACGAAATCAAAGCGCCGCGAGGCGTCACCCTTCTCTCACTTACTTGTATCTATAGTAGAGGCCGTGGGGTTGGCTGTCGCCTCCCCCGCTCCCACTCAATAATTTGGAAGTGGTTGTGGATTAACTAACCACGTCTTTTTGATGTTATCATAAAAGCTCATCAAATCAAGGATTCCGAATGGTGTCGGTAACGTAGGCAAGCCTACCCGTCCTATTCGTTGGAACATATGTGACGGCGGACGAAATCGGGTCAAGACATGCCCCATTGAGATAAGAAGGAATCACCCCTCCGTTCTCCGGTGTAGCTTAGTCTTGCCGGACCCCCGTGCATACATCACACTAGGAGGGTTAAGTCGGTCGAGCCTAGCTCGCTTGACCACCCAACCTATAAGCGAACCGTTTTTATCCAAGATTTATTGTTCTTTTACCATCATTCAATCTCGTAGACACTACGAATTGAAAAACGTGATCTCGTTTGGGCTTTAAGGCGGTTCACCGAGAACACACACCGAAAGCCCTAACGATTTCATAACCCGTCCTCGGATCATTAATTAGTTACTAAATTTATTAATTACCACGTATTAATTAAATTTCAACAAATTACACGATTTTGTATACATGCCTATTTTAATTACCAAAATTAAAATTCTACATGTATGCATGAAGTGGATTTATGATATGATGCATGTCATGGCAATTCCGATTTTATATCTATTTTATGATCGAACACATAAAAAATAAATTGCGGAAATTTAAACACCGAGATGGATTGTTGGTACCCCCGTATCTAATCTATCCTAGGAAAAATAAATTACAATCTTGTTGTCTTCGAGTCTTGATCTTCGAATCTTGAACTCAAACCGCCGGATCACGAACCACGAACACCCGAGAGGAGAAAAGGTCTTTTTAATTAAATAAATCCAATTTATTTTAATTAATCATATATTTATTTTATTTATATGCGGCTGCTATTTAATTATTTTCCAAAAATTAAATTTTTTTTTTTTTTGCATCATGCGGCTGTATAGTAAACAAAACAAAAAAAAAAAAATTAGGTTAACTAAAAAAAATTGATGCTGCCGCAACATGAATAAAAACCCTAGCCGCAATTTATATTAAACAGGACTTATAGCGACGCTTTTCAGCGTCGCAGAAAGTCCTGTAGCAGTTTTTAATAAATTTTAATCCGTTTCTCCTCGTTCATACCTTGGGTTTCGCCTTGATCTTCAATTTTTCAGCAAGATCTTCATCTTTTCCAGCCCGGATAATCAAAATTACAATAAAAGATGCTACTTTTACATAAATTTCGAAAAAAAAGACATAAAAAATACAATTCCTATGCTCTATTGTTACTAAACAAAGGAGCTACAATAGATCTAACGAGTAAACAGTACCAACCCCAATCCATCTCTTCAACCAAGACATTCATAACATAAAAAAAAATAATCATGCATGCGCCCCATTTAAAAAATTGGGACAAAAATCAACATGTTTTACCACTCCTAGATCTAATATTTTATACGTATAAATATAGATCACCATGGCGACTGATACCACTGTTAGTAATACCATCCACAACGGAAGCGATTTATGGATCTAGATCTATATAATACACGTAATAAAACAACTAGATCTATTCTACAAGGAGGATGTAGATCATACCTCTTGAATCTCAAAATTCAAGTTGAAGAACCGCAAAAGGATGAATGTGAAGGTGTGAAGAGCACCACAGTCTTCCGATCGTGTGATCCAAGCAATTCCCGGTGGAAGGAATTCTCGACTCGAACCCTTCCGATATGCTACCCGGAAAAATCTCCAAGATTTCTCCCACTCTCTCCTTGGCCGAAATATTTTCTTCTCTCTACTATAGGGAGAAGTCGAAATATGCAAAGTGTGTTAAGGCTTGGGAGAACTCTCTTTATATAGGAGAGTAAAACTTAGCCTCCAAGGATTAAATAATTAAGAGATAATTATTACATTAATCATTTTTCCAAATAAAAGATAAATAAAATAATTATCCCAAACAAATTAGGATAAATCATATTATTATCTAATATTTCATTATTATCATTTAATAAATAAAAGATAAATCACACATTAAATAATTATCCAAGAAAACTAATTTATTAACAAATATTTAATCAAACTTGCGCCACCTTTGATTAAATAAAAAAGGTCACACGCAATTTCCATATTTGACCAATTGGGTCAAAATTGTCAACACACTAATTTGGGCCGAGTCCACGAAAAATGTCTTTTCCGTGTATTTAATTATTTAGCCCAACTAATTTAATAGTCTACTAAACAATTAATTCACATATCGTTTTAATAAAGTCCAATAAGAACTAAATTAATATTATTAGGATTCGACGTCCGAGAATAGCTATGCTATATTAGGAGGCACGTCGGGGACCATGGACTAATAATCGGCGGCTCCGATAAATCAAATAAATAATTATAGAATAATTATATTCGATAAATCAATCACGAATATGCCACCATAATCCCGTGATCGCACTCCTCCGATTATAAGATTATATTTATCTCCTCACGAGAATAATAATAAGCGTCCATTGATATAATCATTACATATGGATTAATCCTCCATAGATCGTTCATTCTAAATCGGGAAGTTACCGTTAACCCTTTTAAGAACCTCTTATCCTTATTTACCATTAATCCCCTAGTAATCAATTAATTCATACAACTCACCGGTAGCTAATCGGTGTAATATGAACTCGTACGATCGATCGCCAGGATTAACAAATAAGGGAATCGTCTATCTACTTCCATAAATGGAAGGAATGGATTCCGTATCCGTGATGACACGGACTACTCACTCAATCCAAGTACAATGCCAAGATGGGGTAATTCGGACCACGGACTCGGTGTAATCCTTAACCGTCAAGTCAAACTTCATACCGATTCAAGCGAGTTGACCGTGATCACCTCGGGATTAAGATATATCCATAAATATGATCATCCATTAGTGTTCGGTAAAAAACTAGTTTTAAAATTTATAAACCGAAACACCCCAAGTATAAGGATCCGTAGTAAAGGATGTTAACGGGTCGTCCTAAGGGAATGGAATGTTTATCGAATTCAAGTATAAACCTATATCGATTATGTCACAATTATCTATCTAAACTAAGGCCGAAACTAACTAAAACCTAAACCTAAGAATTAAAACTAAAACAGAATAAAAACAAGCAAAAAATAAGAAAACAAAGACGGACGAGCGTTCACTAAAGTGAACGAGCGTCCGAAAGCTTAATCTAACGGACGGGCGTCTCGCTATTGCGGACGAGCGTCCGACTATGAATTGAAGGCGTAAAAAAGTGCAGAAAACAAGCAGGAAATTAGGGTTTATAAAACTAGAACTTAAACTAAACTTAATCTAAACGATTTGATTCAAACAATTAAAGGAAAACACAACGAGGCAACGAATCCACCCATCAACAAACAACCCCCAACTAGATGGTGATCTAAAGACATAGTTTTTAGTAGTGATTTTTCACGAATTCGATCAAATATCTTCAATCAAATTTCTAAGGTTTCGTTTATCTTTTCAAACAAACTAAACATGCAATCAAAACGAAATCACGAGATTGTTTCCAAGCTTTTTACTCAACTAAACATGCTTAATCTCTTACAACATGATTAGATGCATTACTTTGAATGAAATCAAACTTAAATAACATACTTTCATATATTGATTCAAGCATCAATTAAACATAGATCGTTTCATCAAATCTTAATTCAACAAAACTTAAACAATACAAAACAGATCCAAAGTAATGAAAAACTATGAAATAAACTCACTACACATCAAGTATCGAACTCCTCTAGTTGGTTTTGTTGTTGATAAGCTTCCTCCGTCGACTCACTGCAAGGTTTCTAGCCAACAATCATATTGGAGAAGATTGTTGGATTGGAGATTTGCATCTCTGTGTAAAAGTGGTTTTGGGGCGCAGCTTTTTTTGTGAAAATTGCGGCTATGAAAAAGTATGAAATTAGGGTTGGGGCTGCTGCTGTATTTATAGAGTGCTAAGTCGGTTAGGGTTTAAGTCGGCACCGGACGCTCGTTTGAACAACCAGACGCCCGTCCAGAATGCCCGGACGGAGCATGAACGTGCGTTTGGCTTCGTCCGAAGACTCGCATGTAAAATACGATTCGGACGCCGCATGGACGCCGCTCACTTCGGACGCTCGTCCAAGATCGCGGACGCCCGTCCGGAATGGACGGGATGCGTACGCTCGTTTGCAATGCTTAGGATCGGATCTCTTCATCTTTATCCATTTTCTTCAAGCCAATTCCAACTCTATCTTGAATAATTCGACTTGAGCTTCATTTATCCTCTTTAGCACTCGAAATTCAGCCTCCTAAAGGATAAATAAACATTGCAAAATGTAATAAAACTCAAATAATAATAATTCCATTAATTTAACACATAAAATAATCAATTTTGCAAATAACCATATTAAAATCATCCTTACTAAATAATTACACTTAAACCCTTAATTCTCATGTAAATATGCAAATGTGGGGAAATAATAATGAAATATAACCCTTAATAATCATATAAATATGGCCTTAACAACACCCCCACACTTAGCTTTTTGTACGTCCTCGGACAAAACAATCAAAACTATAGCTCAACTTTCATGCAATCCACATAGATCTCTAACTCACGTAACAAAAGATACAACAACTATAGCAAACAATACCATCACAGAGATAGATTCAAAGTGTATGTATGTGTGACAAGCCCTTTTCAAATTTAACAAGCCTTTCAAAGAAATATCCTCTCAAAAATCCAATGACTATCCTAGATATAGCAAGAATAGCTCCACTCAAAGCCTTCCCACGCACTCGCAGATAATCCCTACAAGATATCACGCGGTTCTACCGGGTATAAGATCCATGATAACAAAGACTTCACTTTATTTTTACTCATCATTTTCAAAATTTTCAAATTTGACGCATATCGAATGAGCTTTTACCCATCATAGTAGAGTAGGACATTTCAAGATAATCCCCTACCTTACTCAAATCATAAGGTAGCTTTTCCCGACGTCGTGAGCTATTGGTCATCATAGTGGTATAGACATACGTGGTATACCCTACCTCACTCAAATCATAAACCAAATTTTCGACAAACGTATTTATTAATAATTCACTACTTATTCATTCTTTTTTTTAAGACATAAGTTACATCTCACTTATCACATTCAAAATTTATGATATTCACAAGACACGGGCTAACTAAGGTGTTACTATACTGACCTTCCTAAGATAAATCACTAAAACAATGAAAGGATATAGTTCAAAAATCTTGCTTCAATATCAAAGGCTCTCGTGAACGTGAAAAATGAATACTAGCTCCATGAAAGTAAAGACATGCTATAATTATCTCACTAAGTCACATACTATCATCGTTAGAAAACTACAACTAGCAAGCATTTAGTTTCAACCACATGCTCGAGACTAACAAAAATTTAAATTTCGTGGAAATTTAACATTCACTCATATTTCAAAGGATATAGCATAAAAACATACCCAATTTACCCCCCACACTTAAATCACATTATGTCCTCGAATGTGCGTAATAAAAGAAAAAGAAAACTTAGTCGGTTTCAACAAAGGGTTGTCGGATGAAAGTTGGCAGGGTCGCCGGAGCATGAATGTACCGCGACAACTCGAATAGACAACACCGGACATAAAAGCTTGCGAACCTCGCTCAAAAGTATCCGCCACACTCGACATACCATATAATCTCGGGTACACGGGGTATATGAGCAACACATAACACAAAACACTTACAATGAATGTAGGAGGAATAACCATCAACACATAATCAACTAAAGTACTACTTCTAAAACAATAAAACAACCTAAGAAAAAAAAAAACAAAAATAACTAGGTTGCCTCCTAGAGCGCTCTTTAATGTCAATAGCTTGACACAGATTTCAAAAGATCAACCCGGATCGGGCCACTTTGGTTTGACTACCGCCACCTCGCATCGAATCGTGAGCACCGGGGCGGAAATGATTTTCACCACAACAACAAGTCAAGTGTGCTATAAGATCATTAAATTTTTCTCTCCAAACTACACCGACTCTCTTCTTCGTGTTCTTGCGGATGATAGACGTAGGTGTGCTAACATGCTCGTGAGTCTCGTGAGAAGGTTCCTCACAGTGTAGAGGTAGGAATGTCATCATCCGACTCAAAGAAATAAGATGGAATCTCTTCACAAATCGTGACATCCGTACTCTCATCTCTTCTTTGGAAATAAAGAGTCTCGTGCTTTTCCTTTGGTTGCCCAAAATATTTCTTAAGTCGATGACCATTCACTTTAAAAGCTTGATTACCATACCCGTTCAAAGTAATTACTCCACTTGGATTAACCTCGAGAATCTCAAAGGGGCCGTACCATCTAGACTTGAGTTTACCCGGAAACAGTGAAGTCTAGTATTATAGAGTAAAGCCATTTCACCAACTTTGAATTCTCGGTCCTTGATCTTAGCGTCATGGAGTATCTTCGTTCTTTCCTTGCTAAGCTTAGCATTCTCGTACGCTCTCGAGTCCGAATTCGTCGAGCTCGTTCAATTGTAACAACCGTTTCTCCCCACGAGTTGGCTATCGAAATTTAAGAATTTAATTGCCCGTAAAGCTCGTGTTCAAGTTCGACAGTAAATGACAAGCTTTGCCATAGACCATTTGGAAGGGTGACGTGCCCATCGGGGTTTTAAATGCAAGACGATAAGCCCACAACGCGTCATCCAACTTAAGACTCCAATTAGATCGATTATTGTTCACGGTCTTCTCTAAAATTCTTTTCAAGCTCGGTTGCTTACCTCGACTTGGCCACCGGTTTTGGGGATGATATGGTGAACCAACTTTGTGTTTGACACCATATTTTTCAAGGATTTTATCAAGCGGCGCATTGCAAAAGTGGGTACCCTCATCACTAATGAGTGCTCTCGGACAAATCGAATCTCGGTAAAGATATTCTTTTGCAAGAATTTCTTCACGACTTTATGATCATTAGTTTGGGTAGCTATGGCTTCAACCCACTTGGAAACATAGTCGACACGTACGAGGATATATTTATTACCGCACGAAGATGGAAAGGGTCCCATAAAATCTATGCCCCAAACGTCGAAAACTTCGCATTCAAGAATGGGCTTAAGTGGCATTTCCATCCTACTACTCGCCGTCCAGCCTTCTTCGGCACCTATCACAACCTTTACAAAAGGCTTCGCATCTTTAAACAGAGTCGGCCAGTAGAATCCAGATTGAAGGATCTTTGCAACCGTCTTCGGTGTTCCATAATGACCTCCGGTAGGACCGCTATGGCATTGTTCTAGGATATCCCACTGATCATGCTCCGGAACACACCTTCGAAGCAATCCGTCTTTACGTACTCGAACAAATAAGGATCTTCCCATACGAGATATTTAAGATCGAAAAGAACTTTTTCTTCTCCCGATACGTCATGTCCTCTAAATGACCACTCGCTAAATAGTTGACGTAGTCGCATACCACGGCCTAACCGTTTCAAGCTTCATCAATTGCTCGCCGGAAAATCAATGCCTATATCATTGTGATTCTCTCGCACCCTCATTTACTAAGCGAGATAAATGATCACCACAATATTCTCACTACCTTTCTTATCTTTAATCACAAGGTCAAACTCTTGTAAAATCGTAATCCATCGAAGTAACCTTGGTTTTGCATCCGCTTTGTCCATAAGGTAGCGTAGGGCGCATGATCGGTCCATACAACAACTTGAGACCCTAGAAGATAACTTCTAAACTTGTCAATGGCAAAAACAACGGCTAAGAATTCCTTCTCGCTTGTGGTATAATTGCATTGAGCCGGGTTCAAGGTGCGGCTCGCATAATAAATGGGCCCGAACCTTTTATCAACTCTTTGACCTAAAACTCGCCTACGGCGTAATTAGAGGCATCGCACATCAACTCGAAAGGCTTGGTCCAAATCAAAAAGTAACTAAAATAGGGGCACCGATAAGCTTGTCTTTCGTACAATTGAAAGCTTCTTTGCACTTCGCATCGAACAAGAAATCTACATCATCTTTCAAAAGATTTGATAAAGGCTTGGCGATGGTAGAAAAATCTTTAATGAAACGCCCGTAGAAGCCAACATGACCTAGAAAACCTCGTACCTCTTTCACCGTCTTAGGGTACGTCATCCTTTCAATGGCTTCGACCTTAGCCTTATCAACTTGAATACCAAAGCATTGGACACCTTATGTCCCAAAACGATTCCTTCGTCTACTAGAAAATGGCATTTTTCCCGCTTAAGCACCGCATTTTTCTCAACACACCGTTGGAGTACCATATCTAGATTCTTTAAGATTTCATCAAAGCTATCGCCGTAGATCGAGAAGTCATCCATGAAGACCTCCATGCATTGCTCCACAAGTCCATCAAAAATGGCTAACATGCACCGTTGAAAGGTCGCGGGTGCATTGCATAGGCCGAATGGCATTCTCGCGAAAAGCAAAAGTACCGTATGGACACGTAAAAGTTGTCTTCTCTTGGTCATTAGGATCAATGGCTATCCGGAAGTAGCCGTAATAGCCATCAAGGAAACAATAATACTTATGACCACTCGCCGTTCAATAAGCCGGTCAATGAAGGGTAGGGGAAAGTGGTCCTTGGCGTAACCTCATTAAGTCTACGATAGTCAATACGTACTCGTAGCTCGTCACGAGTCGTAAGGCAACTTCCTCCCCTTTTTCATTCTTTTCGACCGTGATTCCGCCCTTCTTTGGTACAACTTGAGTAGGGCCGACCCACTCGCTATCGGCGATTGCATGATGATGCCCATGTCAAGCCACTTTATCACTTCTTTCTTGACAACCTCCCGCATATGCGGATTCAGCCTTCTCTCGAGGTTGTCTAACCTTTTTAGCTCCCTCCTCCGTTCGGATTTTATGCATGCATACATCCGGGCCGATTCCTCGGATATCACCCACTTGCCATCCGAACGCGAGGATATTCTTTTTAAGCACTTCTATCACCGTGCTTCTTGCTCGTGGTCGAGTTTCGAAGAAATGATCAAAGGCAATTTATCTCCATCCTTAAGAAAGATATACTTAAGGTGTTTCGGAAGCGGTTTGAGCTCTAAATCGCAGGTGGTTGCTCAATACTAGACTTTAACGGGCCACCTTTCTCTTTATGAGCTTGGAGTGGTTGACTAAAGAATAACTCATCTTCCCGAGGCTCAACCCCGTAAAGGTACCGGATCAAATCATCCATCGGAATCCTCCGGTCAACACTTGCTTCCTTTTTCTTGTGATCGATCATTTTTCTTAACTCTTCATCTTTAAGCTCTTCTCGCCAGCCTCTTCCCAATCATCTACTTCCCAATGAGTAGTCTCTCTCCAAAAGTCTACCTCGTCCCAACTACCCATCGTAGCTTCTTCTTCACCAGGGATGAAGTCTTCCCGACTCGCTCTTTGAGATCATCGTTTGTTGCCGGGCATCTCCATGCTTCTAACTCACTAACAAAGCTCGGGTGAGCGAGTGAAGATGACTCGTCAATGCCTACGGCTTGAAATGAATTAGAAGATGGTCCGCAATGCCTTGATCTTCAATGTCCATGACTTCAAAAACACCTATCTCTCGTCAACTCCTCTCGCTTCTTCGTAGTAGGCATCTTTTTCATCCTCGTAAATTGCTTCAACAAACGATATTTCATCGCTATGGTTCTTCCAGACTTGTCCCTCGTGTGAAGGTGACGGATGTGTCATCGACTCTAAGAGTAATCCGTCCTTTGCGTAAGTCGACGAGAGCGTTAGAAGTGTCTAAAAAGGTTCGGCCTAGAATTAGAGGCATCTCCTTATCGTGGATAGTCTAGAATAACCCGCCGGTAGGGAAGACTAAATGTTCAACTTGAAGGAGAACATTAGCTACACAACCGGCCGCGTACCGGCTAGATCCGTCTACCATCCGAAGAGAAATCGGGCGTTCCCGCATCCTTTTATCTAACCCGAGCTTTTTGCATACGTTTAATGGCATCACATTAATAGAGGCCCCCGAGTCGCATAAGACATTTTCGAACAAATGGCCTTCGATCTCACAGAGATTGAAGGTCCGCCAGTGGTCACCTCGCTTAACAGACTTTCTCGTGAAACCATCGCGCAATCTTCGCGTAGCACTTCTTCACCCATCCCCCGAAGCTTTCTCTTACTCCCACGTAATTCTTTAAGATACTTAGAGCATTTAGGCATTTCGCTAATACCTCGGCTAAGGGCATACTAACTTGAGTGTCTCTAAGCATCCTCCTCACTCCAAAGATACCGCTTGTCATTAGTGAGGGCTTTCTCTTTCCTTTTTGGTGGATAAGGAAGGGCTTTATCATTCCCCGTAGCTTGATTCTTTATCGCCTCATCCTCCTTATCCTTCCATCTTACGAACTTTTCTTCCTTTTTCTTAGTCGTGGGTACCGCCCCTTGACTTTCCTTTCTTTCCTCATCATCGAATTATTTTCGTCCTCCGAAGAATTGTCACTAAGCTCCTCATCGTTGCTTTCTTCGCCATGTGGTTTCGATTTCCCCCCCGAACTCATGGCGTCGTAGGGGCTACTCGTTTCCCGACATCTTGCCGGGTCCAGCCTTTTTACCACTTCTCAACGTTACTTCATTGAGCTCTTCTTCCCGTCCATACTCCCATTGTGGTGTAATGGCAAGGCAAACATTCACATCGCCTTTTGGGTTTCTCTCGGTATAACTTGGAAGTTTACCGTGAGGTCTCGCTTGCTTGCCGGTCCGCCATCCGACCAACTTGTCTCTCAATAGCTTTAACGCTAGTAGACAAGGTCTTCACCATGTCTACCACCTCATCGAATTTGTGTTGAGGGACACACGAGGTGGTATGATTTTGAGTTTGGTTCCATCCACCCCGCGGCCTTTGGGAGTTAGAGCTATCCTTTGATAGTTTGAGTTGAAAGAATTCGAATTTGAAGGGCCGGTGGTAACTTGGCTTGATTGAAGTTTTGTCGTTGAAATCCCGAGTAGTTCGGCTTTGATTGAAGTTTCGGAAGGGTTGGTTTTGATTATCCATTAGATTTATTTCTTCCGTCATCTCCGTCCCTACCGCATTCCAAGATCGAAGGCCGCGTCCGAAGATTGGCCACCGCTTGCTTATCAATTCCATCCGAGCAACCAACAAACTTTGTATCGTGACCGCTTGCGTACCTTCTTTCTTAACAACATTGGTCTTCTTGGGAGTCGACCACATATTGTTCTTGGCGATGGTCTCGCCCACTCGAGGCCCTCATCACCTCCCCTAAGAAGGATCCATGAGCCGTGGAGTCAAGATAGTCTCTATTAGGTTGAGAGACACCTCTATAGAACAGCCCAAAGAACTCATGTCCGTCATATCCGTGATTGGGGCATTTCCTCATCAAGAGATTCAATCTCTCCCAAGCTTTGCCAACAGCCTCATCCTCCAACTCGCTCAAACGTAGCTATTTCCCGTTTCATCTCCATAATCTTGCCTCGGTGAAACCCACTTAAGAGCGAAGGCTCTTTTGACATCATTCCATGTATGGAGAGAATGATGTGCCAACGATTTAAACCACCGACTTGCTTCACCTTTCAAAGCAAAAGGAAATAGCTTTAACTTGACTATCTCGTAATCAACACCAGGATAATGGCCTCGCTTCACGTATTTGTACGAATGTGGACAAGAAGTCGTGTGGATCTTCCCGAGCAAGCACCATGGAAAGAGCTATTCGAACTGAGCAACTACTCCGTTCTTTAGATCAAAGTTCACTCCTCCCATGTCGTGAGGACGAATAGGTCTATGCCCCTCGAGAAAGTCTTGATTTAGATATGGGGTGTAGGGGTCCCGGTTCGCTTGATTAAGCCGGTTCGGCGAAATTGTTGAAGTTGTTGATTTATGCCGCCTTGTTGATTCTCGCCGTTGCCGCAGCTTGCATTTGTTGCGTAATTAGAGCTAATTGAGCTTGAGGGTCCGGATTTGGATTAGGAGGATTTTGAACTGGATCTTGATCTCGCCATGGCGTCAAGATCGTGAAGAAGTCTCCTTCTTAGGATAGATCGTTCGTGTTCGTGATCGAAGATCGAAGTCCCTTCTTACTTCTCGTTTGCATAAACCAAGAAAAGAAAAGGAAAAAAAAAAAATCAACCTTAGGGTTGATTAGAACAGTTTAGAAAAGGTTTGATGGTTTAGAGGGAGAAAAGAAAAGAGAAGAGAAGAGAAGATAGAAAAGAAGTGATGATTGAACAGACCGAATCGGCGTCCAAAGTTAGTGGACGTTCGTTCGTAGCCGAACGCTCGTTCGCATTTATATGAACGGTCGTTCGGGGGAACAGATTGAAGTGGACGGGCGTTCAAGTTATTAAACGCTCGTCCGTACTTCGAAAATCTAAAACTAAGGCTTAAAACTTAAAAACGAAATAGAAATAATTAAGGAAACTAACAAGAACGTACGGAAATAAATAAAGGCTAATCTAAAATTACGAAAAAACAAATCTAAAATTATAGAAACTAATATAACTATAAAAAATTAAAGAAAATAATTGAAGGAAAATAAAATTAAATAAAACAAGGTAAAACGAAAACGTAATTCTAAAATTTAGACATACGAATTAAAATTAGAATCGATATAAAAGTTTATACCTAAAAGAATCCGACAACCGTTACCGATTCCCCGGCAACGGCGCCAAAAACTTGTTCGGTAAAAAACTAGTTTTAAAATTTATAAACCGAAACACCCCAAGTATAAGGATCCGTAGTAAAGGATGTTAACGGGTCGTCCTAAGGGAATGGAATGTTTATCGAATTCAAGTATAAACCTATATCGATTATGTCACAATTATCTATCTAAACTAAGGCCGAAACTAACTAAAACCTAAACCTAAGAATTAAAACTAAAACAGAATAAAAACAAGCAGAAATAAGAAAACAAAAAAAGACGGACGAGCGTTCACTAAAGTGAACGAGCGTCCGAAAGCTTAATCTAATCTAACGGACGGGCGTCTCGCTATTGCGGACGAGCGTCCGACTATGAATTGAAGCGTAAAAATGCAGAAAACAAAGAGAAATTAGGGTTTATAAAACTAGAACTTAAACTAAACTTAATCTAAACGATTTGATTCAAACAATTAAAGGAAAACACAACGAGGCAACGAATCCACCCATCAACAAACAACCCCCAACTAGATGGTGATCTAAAGACATAGTTTTTAGTAGTGATTTTTCACGAATTCGATCAAATATCTTCAATCAAATTTCTAAGGTTTCGTTTATCTTTTCAAACAAACTAAACATGCAATCAAAACGAAATCACGAGATTGTTTCCAAGCTTTTTACTCAACTAAACATGCTTAATCTCTTACAACATGATTAGATGCATTACTTTGAATGAAATCAAACTTAAATAACATACTTTCATATATTGATTCAAGCATCAATTAAACATAGATCGTTTCATCAAATCTTAATTCAACAAAACTTAAACAATACAAAACAGATCCAAAGTAATGAAAAACTATGAAATAAACTCACTACACATCAAGTATCGAACTCCTCTAGTTGGTTTTGTTGTTGATAAGCTTCCTCCGTCGACTCACTGCAAGGTTTCTAGCCAACAATCATATTGGAGAAGATTGTTGGATTGGAGATTTGCATCTCTGTGTAAAAGTAGTTTTGGGGCGCAGCCTTTTTTGTGAAAATTGCGGCTATGAAAAAGTATGAAATTAGGGTTGGGGCCGCCGCCGTATTTATAGAGTGCTAAGTCGGTTAGGGTTTAAGTCGGCACCGGACGCTCGTTTGAACAACCGTACGCCCGTCCGTAATGCCCGGACGGAGCATGAACGTGCGTTTGGCTTCGTCCGAAGACTCGATGTAAAATACGATTCTCGGACGCCGCATGGACGCCGCTCACTTCGGACGCTCGTCCAAGATCGCGGACGCCCGTCCGGAATGGACGGGATGCGTACGCTCGTTTGCAATGCTTAGGATCGGATCTCTTCATCTTTATCCATTTTCTTCAAGCCAATTCCAACTCTATCTTGAATAATTCGACTTGAGCTTCATTTATCCTCTTTAGCACTCGAAATTCAGCCTCCTAAAGGATAAATAAACATTGCAAAATGTAATAAAACTCAAATAATAATAATTCCATTAATTTAACACATAAAATAATCAATTTTGCAAATAACCATATTAAAATCATCCTTACTAAATAATTACACTTAAACCCTTAATTCTCATGTAAATATGCAAATGTGGGGAAATAATAATGAAATATAACCCTTAATAATCATATAAATATGGCCTTAACAGTTAGAACACCGAGCCTTCGGGCTATAAATTTCTGAATTTTGATCCTAAGGCTGTCGGTGATCATAGATTGCTTCAATTAACAGAACTAGAAGAATTTCGTCTCGATTCTTATGAAAACGCTCGAATCTACAAGGAACGCACGAAATCTTTTCACGATAAGAGAATCTATAGTCGTGAGTTCCATGTAGGTGATCGAGTGCTCTTGTACAATTCACGTTTAAAGTTATTTCCAGGAAAGCTTAAATCAAGATGGACAGGTCCATTTAAAGTAACAAGGGTTTACAAATCTGGAGCTGTTGAACTAACTGATGGAAATACGACTTTTATAGCCAATGGCCACAGAGTGAAGTTATTTGTGGAGGGAGAAGGAATCACACTAAAGGGAGAAGTAATGCTACTAACTGATCCCCCGACAAATTGAAAAAGCAGAAAAATCAAATTTTGAAAAGCAGAGGAACTGAAATCAGCCGAATATCAGGTGCTATTTATCTTTACTCTACTTTTCTGTGTTTTATATGTTTGAACTAGTTTCGTCTTTTACCGGATAGACGTAAAAGAACTGGATGTCTTTTTTTAGATAGAATAGGAGTTTTTATTTTGCTTTTGAAATTAGGCCTTGATAAAGATGTCGCGTTTGCTATAGAAGCTTTAGTTTTTGAGAAAAACAAGCAATTGTTGAGAGAGATCAGATTGAAAGAAGTATGTAATGGAGAATCGAGAAGTTCGATAAAGAGAAGGGCAAAGTTTCTGATGAGGTGCAGAATCTGTGGAAAAAGTGAGCATGATGGGAAATGTAGGGAAAGCACAACCAAATCCCAGGATGAGTGTTTGAATGTTGTTAAGAAGGGAACGATTAGGTGGTTATCCGAAAATCCCGATGGAGATCAAAGAGAAAATTCGAACGCCTCATTTCTTAAGGTTAGGTTGATAGAACGTTATGTTAGAACCCTGGAAGATTTAGAAATAATGGAATTAGGACCCTTATGAGTTTTGTATATTTATAAAATTTTTATATAACTTTTGAAAATTTTATATAAGGGATCTTTATGAAATTATTAAAGGTATTATAAATTTTTTTATAAAAGGTTTTAATTAAAAATTTTGCAGAAGTATTATTAAGGTTTTATAAAAAAAATTTATTAAGTTTTAAATAGTTAAAAAAAAAAAAAAAACCTTTGGTCGGATCGATCCGACCTAACCCCGGATCGATCCGGAACCTGAAAAACCTAAAAAAAAGGGACGGGGTCCCTCCTTCTTCTTCTTCTTTCATTTTTCTTCAAACAGCCGCCCCTCCCCTCTTCCCCCATTCGAATTTTATTCTTCAAATCATCACACAACATTACTATTAAACTACCCCAATTCTTAAACTCTTCTCATTTTCCTCTCCTCTCTTCAAATTGTCATTTAAATTGAAGAATTTTTCAAGGGGTAGCTTCAACTTTCATTCCGGCGAATTTTCATCTTTTCCGGCCAAATTTCAACCTTTTAAGCTTTAGAAGGTAACATTGTAGTCCCTTATTTTGTTAATTTTGTTTTTTAAGCAACTTTTTATTTAATTTCACTATTTTTGTAACTCATTTGTGTTGTTTTGTGTTGTTTTGTGTTGTTTTGTTATTTTGTCACTATCATAGAATGGCCGAATCATCAAAAGCCACGAAAAAACGTAAACCTCATATCCCTACCCAAATCCCAGTTATAGAGACTAGGCCTTTAACGGAAGCAGAGTTGAATGTTAGTTTTGAAAGAACCGCGTCTGCTGCAGCTAAGAAAGCGTTGAAAAATAAATTTGGAAAATGTTTAGTTGCAATAGAGAGGGGCTTAGATTTCAAAGATTTGGGAAGGGAGGTGAAGGAAATTTTTGAAAAACGACAGTGGTTGGAGTTAGCTAGTTTAAGGTCGGGAGAAATTAACACAACCTTAGTAGCTGAATTTTATTCTCTGGTAGCAACTCATAATGCTACAGAAGGTGGTGAGTTAACTTCTGTCAACCTAAGAACTAGGACAGTACCGTTTAATCCTCAGGTTATAAATACTATTTATGGTATCCCTGATATACCAGAGAGTGAGGATTATTATACTGTATGGAATTTAGATGAGCCTGCAGACTTTGACTATATTGTCTCACTAGCCCAGAATGAGTTAGATCCCACTCCTGTCTGGCATGAAAACAGGTTTTCATATGGAAATTGTATACGGGATATGAGAGCTATTAAACGTTTTATTAGCCACACTCTTTACCCTACTCGTCATTTTACATCTTTTGATAAAAAGGATCTGTGTATTGCTTGGGCTATGGTCAATGATGTACCTGTGGATGTAGGCAGGGTAATGTATAGAAGGGCCAAGGAATTTGTCTCGACTGCCAAACCAGGCAGTCACATGCCTTTTCCTTGTTTTATTTCTTCCTTATGTCGCCAGATAGGTGTCCCCGAACTTCCAAATGATAATTTGATGGTGGTTGATGACACGCTTATAGGTCCTAGTTTACCACTTAGGCCGGCAGGAAGAATAGATTTTATGGACCCTAACCGCCAACGACCTCAGCCTACTCCATCCACTGCTGTCCCTCCTTCATCCAGTCAAACTCAAAGTCAACTTCCAAATACCATCACATACGACATGTTTCAATCCATGGCCTATGATGTTCATCGTGCTAATGCCAATATGGTTGTTTTTGTGGAAAGGAATAGGTTATGGTCTGAAGATTTACGTCAAGGCATGCGAGGTATATATCAAATGAATATACTGCAAAACCCTACCTATGCCGAGATGGATATTCCGCATTGCCAATCCCAGCCATATACCTTGCCCGACTTTATTCCGCCGATGCCACCTCGCTCAGACTTCCAACAAATGCCACATTCTTTTGGATTCCAAACTAGTGGTGTAGGGGATTTTTCGATAGGTACTACGGCAGCTGCGACATCTGATTGGCCAGGATTTGGATCATTTGACCATACCACGATGGGATGGGGAAGCACTTTTTCTGATGTCACGAGAGAGATAAGCTCGATGGGACTAGATAGCTCGGTTCGGATGTCAACATATTTTCAAGATCCATTCCAAGAATCGACTTATGATCCGGCCAGTTCTCAAGCCATGCCTAGTTCGAGCCACGTCGAGATGAGTGATGAAGAGGATTGATTTTAAACATTTTATGATTATTGACATTAAAAACATTTATTTTTTTGTACGATTTCATTTAACTTCATTTTCGTACAATTTTAGGTAATTTTTCGTTTTATTTTAATAGGATTTTATTTCATTACGATTTTATTTTATTTTACTTTCGTATGATGTTAGTACACACCGGCTAGTAAAATTTATCGTTATAACATAATAAAAATGAACCGAAGTTAGGGAGAAAACATATCACCTAGAAAAATCTAGGCATTTTACAAGCAAAAACAACTCCGTCCGTGAATAGTAAGTTTCCGGATCGATCCGGCCCTTTCCCGGATCGATCCGGCGTGAGTATGCCGACCTAACAGGATTTCTAGCTGAGAGGCCGGATCGATCCGGCCCTTTCTCGGATCGATCCGGGAAGTACAAAAACGCCAAAAGGGAGATCTTTCCTACTTTTACTTGATAGATACATTTCTATAAAAGGAAAGAGCTGCAGCCTTCAACTTTGCTCATTCCTTCTTTACTTTTATCTGTCTTAGTTTACTTTCTGTATCTGATAAAAATGTCGAACCACTCCTCTCCCTCGGTTAATAGTTACGAACCACGTACGCCTGATGGTGTGGTTCCCGAAAGCCATGCCTCGTGTTTTCATAATGACGTTCCGAGACGTCTAAATTTCGTCCATTCTCCTATTCTGATGGAGAAAGGTTTAAATACAGAAAAAATTGATCAGTGGGGACGAAATCTAATCCGAGGTTGCGGGTGGAAGAAGGTGATTAGGACTCCCAGAGGTAGAATTAACATTTCAATTGTTAGAGATTTTTTTGCATCCCTTACTGATATAACGACAGCAGCCTCGTCTCATCTCATTACTGTTAGGGGCATCGTTATATCGTTTTCTCCAGTTATCATAAATCAAATATTTCAAATCCCACCATCTACCTTTGATCAAAACCCACACTACGAGTTTCTTTGGGAACTCGGAAGTTCTTATAATGTTGTTAATCGTACTGCAGAAGCCTTTCAATATGTGTTTCCACTGTTTGATCATAACTATGATTCTTCGACTCTGGCTTTACCCCCTCATCTGAGGGCGTGGAAACGCTTCATTAACTCCCGGATCTATCCAACTAGAGATTTTTTAGGGGTTACGGATGATGAGATGCTACTGTTGTATGCACTGACCGTGGGGGCATACATTGATTGGGGGATTTTGATGTTTAAAACTGCAATTAATTTTGCAGTAGAGAGGCGTAATAGGGGAAGACCGCTACCGTTTGCCTGGGTTATCTCTCAACTATGTGTGCAACTGAATCACGAGCCTGAGTTTACTACTGACGAGATCTTTCCATCTCGTGATTCTCAGTTGGGATTACTTCCGGTAGATACTCCAGGATGTTCATCTACGGTTTGATGAGTTGTTGAAAATCAGTTAGAAGTTGATGTTGTTAAGTTGGTAGTCGTTTAAGTTAGTCTTTTCATCGCTTTTTAATTAAGTTTTCTTTAAAGTTGTAATGGTATCCTTAATGTTTAATATATATGTCATTTTCTTTAATCAAAATAATATATGTTGAGAAAAATAATAAAAATCAAAATCGTATAAAATTTTAATTTTTTCTTTCGAACCTACTTTTTATTACTCACTGAACATCGGGACGATGCCATTTCGTAAGTGGGGAGTAGAGGTAAGTTAGTAACTAAAAAATTAAAATTTTCTTATATAAATTTATACTTAAGTGCTTAATACTTAGCTAATTTTTCTTGAATCAATTTAACTAGATAATATATAATTAATATGAATAAAAATAATATAAGTTGGTAAGAATAGATTTTAATTAAGTAAACTAAATTAGATATATATCAATTTTAGATTTTTATAAGATTTTAAGTATATGTAACTGTACATAAATATTATCAAGTAATTTTCATATGAGATTCAACGAATATACTTATATCTATAATAAAATGTTAGAATAATTTTCTTTTCAAAACGAAATATGAATATGGAATCGGATTAGGAATGATGAGATTCTTTGCACCACAAAAATATAAACTATAGCCAAATAGCCTACCTAAATAAATTTCTAATTTTTGTCCCTACCTCAGCCTTGATTAGAGTGATCAAGCCCTCACTCGAAATAGCCATTTTTTATTATAACCGACCCTTACCTTATTTTGGTCTACATTTCCTAAAAATCCTACGAGTTTGTACGTACTTATGAAAGGAGATGATGACACAAAAGCTAAGAATGGTGTATGCTGAGATTGAAAAAAAAATTAGATAAGTATTAGTATATTCGATCGTACCTCATGACGCTTGAAAGATAGTCGATTTTGGTAATAAGTTCGGATATGTTAATATTCTATAAAAGAATTAAGAACGAAGCACCATATTTACACATAATTAATCAAATACCAGGTATCTTCCTTATCTTTGATCAACAACTAAAAATATCGGTTGTAGCTACCAATGATTTGAGTGCAGTAGGGTATTATCTCGAAATGTCCTATATCACTATGAGGTTTTAAAGCTCCCGATAAAAAGTCGAATCATAAGATCTCAAGAATGATTACAAGTTTAAGGAAACCGGACTTGTAATTTTCGATCGAAAGAGTATTACTCCGATCAATCTTGATGAAGCAATGCTTGTAAGTTTGATTTTCTACACACATGCACGCTTTTAGTTCTTAATATCTTTAAAAAAAAGGTGAAATAATATCAGAATGTTATTAATCAAGGTATTTTTGATCAAAATTATGAAGGTGTAAGTACGTACGACTTGCTTCTTTCTCTTTTGATTTTCTTTTCTATCCTTCCGATTAACCAACACCCTGAACCTAAAACTTATAAGCCATTTTGTCAACTATTTGACTTAGTCTTTGATTCCAAATATTTCATATAAGTTGAGATAGGAGAATGATTCTAGAATTTTAATTATATTTATTGAGTAAATTATGTGAAATTTCATTTGAATAATAGTTGATAAATAATTTATATAAGTTAGCTACACTTTTTATCTTGTTAATTTCTAAGAAAGATATAACTAATATATTTATAATATTGAAATGATATTTTACTAATTTGAAATTTAATCTACCAAGTATATCATTTTTATTGTAATTTTTATATATTACCGCTTATTTTGCTCGAGGACGATCAAAGAGCTAAGTGGGGAGTAGTTGATATATAACATTTATATGATAAAAATTACGAGGTTTTATATACGTTATCAACTTTTTTTATATAAAATATAAGAAATTATAATGATAATCTTATAAAATATTAATAGTTATGAATAAATCTAAATACTATAAAAATCTAGTAAAAGTAATAAAAAGTTATAAATTTTGTACCGGGATAATAACCGGAGTGTCGTGTCAGATTTACGGGGGTATTTTTGGTATTTTATTTGCAGATCTTAGGTAAACCAAGACCCCGAGTGGCGACACTTTTTGAAGTAATATCGTATCTTTTGAAGGAAGTAAGGAAGTGCCATGAGATTTAAAGTTCAAGTGGATCAATGGTTCGTGACACCATTATCGAATTATATTTTCGACGAACAAATGGCCCATCAAAAAGGCATTATCTGAAGAAGAGTCCTTCATGGAAGTTATAGATCTTTTCAAGAGCTTTCCAACGCTTCTTGAATTATGTCATTTGGAGATCCAGAGCTCAAGTTATGATTTTATCAAGTTTCAGATCAAGTTATGGAATAAAAAGATACCCGGATCAATCCGGATTTACCTCGGATCGATCCGAGGAAACATAATGATTATCCAGCATGTGGCCCTGCAGAGAATAATCGTAGGATAAGATTTTTTATTCCCGGATCGATCCGGCCCTTTCTCGGATCGATCCGGCCCTGGGAATTATGCCTATAAAAGGAGCAGCTTTGCAGACACATAGGGGTACCAATATATATTTTCTTAACCTCTTTTTCTTAGTAGTAGTATGTATGTATATAGGCCTTATGCCATAAATAAAGTTGTATCGTTATAATGCTCGAGAAATTATCAGAAGATCAGTGTTGTTGAAGTCGTTGTAACATCCGGAAGAATACAGCTTCTGATTCAACAGTTGTAATCGGGTAAAATTTCTTAAGTATCTATGTTTGTTATGTTTGTTTTTATATTTTTCGTCTTTATAATGTTTTTAGGATAAATCTAATAACTAGCCAAAGTTATGTAATCGTTTTATTTCGATCTTTTCGGTAAAAGGAATGCTGTCTAAGTAAAAATTGACTAAAATTGAGTTAATTGAATCTTTTTCTATTCTGTAACGTATTGATAATATTCAGATTGACGTAATTAACCAAGATGAATCGCACCATATAACCTAACGATGAACTGATCAGAGAAGTTAGGATATGAGATAAAAGATAGAAAAACCGGAGGGTAAAATTGGCCGTGCGAAAGCGTGACTACGGAATCCTATTTCCTACCCGGGGGTAGATTTGTCTTGGGAAAGATGAATCTTATTAAAATTGTGCTCGAGATCATAATAATGTTAAAATCAACAGTTTAATTGAAACTAAAACCGGAAAGTTAAATCGATCCGCCCGACAACCGGAGCCTTTTGAATAACATCGGCCATCTGACAAATGGAATAACCTCTTTTATCCGGGGTTGATTTGTACTCGGTACCTGTTCAGACTAACTGAGATTAGCATGGGGCAGTTGTGGAGATTGAACTGATGACAATGACATATGACAATTTCATACGCTCGTGTGAGGAGGAATTGTTAACCTCAGGAGTGCACCGTTTCAATTACTCAATTGGACTTAATATATAAGGAAAGATCGAGCACATTCCGTTCACTGAGAAGATCATATAAATCAATTATATAAACTTTGGCTAGTTCTATAAACTTATCTGTCTAGTTCCACAATAATTTATATTGGTATCTATATATTTATATCTATATATATATTTTACAATCTATGTACATCTATATATATTTATATATCTATATATATTATATTAGAATAACTTTTAAATTACGCATTTATTTTATGTTGAGTAGAATAGTAGTGATCTGTGTTATAAAATTGCGGTTTAGATCGAGTTAATAACAGCTCTTTGGTGTTTAACCACACTTAGAAGAATTACCAAGTTCCCTGAGGATTCGACACTCTGACTCACCATACTAGCACTACAGTTTGACCCGATAGACTGTCGGTTAAGGACATGTATTAGCACTAGAAAAGCCCACGTCACCTGCTCCATGTCACGGCTCTTCAGTCAGACCCTATGTAAGTGAACCGGTGAAATGGTAAATTGGCTGACCCGATTCCCCTGTTTGACTGAGAGAAATGGCTCAATGAAGTCCGGTTGGTGTGCCTAGTCCCGTCGGTTATAACTCGGCTTTGGCCCTAAATCTATAGCGAAATCGGGTTCTCGGTTTAAATTGACCTATATGACAAACCGATATCTTTGTGATAATTGGTTCGTCCAATTTAGGCCAATTCGGTTATTTATCCCATCTAGGTATTAGAATTAGAAATCACCGTACTTCGATTCTTTCCGGTCGGTTTAATCACTTCCATTTTGACACGAGAGGGTTGGTTGGAAAAATGATAAAAACGTGTCAAATTGATCGTGATTTGTGTGCCAAGGTTATCTCCTTTAGTCACATGTCAAAAAGATTATATGGAAAGAATCTTGGATTTGCGTAATTTTTATTCATTGCATTTGAGGGTTCTTCACCCCTCTCTTGCTATAAATACTTAGTATATTCGGACTTGCAAACACAACTTTTCCACTTGCAGGTCCTACATTTTCTTAAAACAAAAGTCTCTGTTTTTCCTTGTGTTTTAGAGAAGTCTCTAAGGACTTGCGGTGGTGATTCAAGCCGCAAGAACACGATCGGTGGCATCTTGGGAACTGTGATCTTGGACGTTGAATCAACCCCGGTGATTCTTGGTTCAAGATTGGAGGTGAGACATTTGGTGTTGACCTCTCCTATTGACCGATAAGCTCTTCTTGTTATTTTACGCTTTTATAGCATTCCTTTTTATGTGTATGATAAAGTGTGTGTGCTAGATTAAAAACCGTAGTCCGTGTTAGCTTTGTGTGAAAAATCTAGCTAGTGTTCATTTGATTTGATCCTTGTAAAGAATCGGTCTCAAAAGTTCACTTGGTTCAATAAACCAAGGTGACTTGTCCGGAAGAGACTTGAGGAACTGATTCTTGACAATAAGTGGTTAACTCAAAGTGACATTAGGCCGATTGATTCACTGTCTGTTTTATCCCTTTTTATTGTTACCATCATCCGAATTCCGGCACTTTGTCTCAAACTCATTGAGTTTCGGTGTTGAGATTCTTATCACCATCCGTGCTTGGCCCCGATAATTTGTTCAATCTTGATATCCTACGATTTCTTTTGCCATTGCACACACTAAATTCACTGTGCTACACATCACTTCTTGTAACGCCCCGTTCCCGGACACCGAGTCCTTATCCGGAAAAGGAACGTTCGGCACGTATAAAATAAAAGTAAATTCATTTTATACGTAAGCCTCTACTACGTCGTATCAAATAAAAGGCAAAACGGAAGCAAGACTCGGGTATATAAATTTTTTTCAAACATAAAGAGTAGAAAAGAATTCTAAAGGGTAGAAATGTAAATTATTACACTTGGAAAAAGTACGATCATCCCAAAAAGATAGAATACGATAACTAGCAAGACCAATGGTCTACCTCAACAGTAGTGAAAGAACAACCAATGAAAAGCAGAATAGAAACATCTTGATTCTCCAACGAGCGGCGTCAAACGTCGTCGTCAAACTCTTCCTCGAAAACTGTTCGTCTTCTCGTCCCCAAACACATAGAAAAAGTATGCATTCGAGGTAAGTACAACGTACTTAGAAAGAAAGAGAAGCTATGAAGACAATCATAGTTATAACGAAAAGATAATTATTTAATTAGTTGATTAAATGAGACCAACTCCATCTAGGGTTCACTTCATGCTCATCAACACGTTGTGACTAACATTTCTAACTTAGCCTTTCTATGTTACAACCGCACTCAAGGGCACTACGCGCATCCGCCTCGGCGATTCCTCTCGTACTTAGGGTCTTTGACCTACGAGTTCTTCTACCTCGGGGACACTCTTTTGCAACATATTAGTGGATCACACCAATACCCACGAAGTCTAGAAAAGGTAGACTCCGATAGCACGCACACCTCAGCAGAGTCCCTCCGTACTTAGGGTCTTTTGACCTACGAAGTTCCTCCACCTTCGGAGGTAACACATGCATCGCGATTTAGCCTGGTGCCTAGCCAAGAGAGACATGTTGTTTAATCTTTTACTAGTCACATACGTTGTTTATTAAATTATTAACTAGCCAGCCTAAGTGTTTTCAAATAATCTCCCTCACACATACTACTCTCTTCCTAGACCACTAGACACGGACAAGTCCTAGCACATACACAGACATTGATGAATCCTAATTCATCAAAGCACAAGCCTATCATGCTCTTCCGACGGATCCGAACTTCAACTCCTTAAAAGAGTACATTCGGTGTTTTAACTGAACGAATCAGAAGCTCAATTCAGGCTTGTCTATGTTTAAACCATTTTAACATATCATGTATAAGGGTTCATAAAGATAAATCATGTTTATAAGGCTGAACAACAACCCACAAAGAAAGAAGGGCAAAACAAGCTAGACGCCCGTTTAAGACCCCGGACGCCCGTACGAACCCTACGGACGCCCGTCCATTTAACTCGACGCCCGTCCACCGAAGACCATTTCAATCCCGAATGTAAAATTACCCCTCGGACGCCCGTCCGGATAAGCCGGACGCCCGTCGAGAAATGACCAAGGGCCGGACGCCCGTCCGAATACCGGACGCCCGTCCACCCGGGTTCGACCGGAACCCTAACATCATCATCATTCGATTTCCGGTCGTATTTCAACCAAAAACCAGCAAATAACCAACACAACAACACAAGAATCCACATCTAGACGTACTATAACAACTATAGTCATTAACCAAAACAAAGATTCATATTTCTAACACCAAGAAGCCTTAAAACATGATCAATTCCTTATAACTAATGATGGAATTCATAGGACTGTTTCTCTTACCTATTTGTAGCCCCAAAACTGATCAAAGCTCGCTCGAAAATCTGCGCAATCCCACGTAACCGATGCCAAAAATGCGTGCTCTTTACACCGAGTCCAATTCTTGAATCCGTTCTGAAAACGATCAACTTTCCCTTAGCAAAAGTGAAGAACTTTCAAACCTCTCTTCTCTCTTTCTCTCAATCGCATAAGGGAAGGGGGAAAAGGCTGAATGAAACGAAAATCACGACTTAAGTTAGGTCTTAAAGAGGGTTAATTCTTTTCCTTAATTGCCCTTGACCACAAAACTGATTTTCCCTTTTAATTATACATATAAAACTCGAAATTATATATATAAGACGTCCAAAATAATTAACTCCAAATAAAAAGGAACCGAACCCAATATTTCGTTTTCGCAAAAAGACACGTCTGCCCTTTCCCAAAAATCGGAATATCACATTCTCCCCCCCTTAAAATGAGTTTCATCCTCGAAACTAGAACATACCTGGTAAATCCCCATACTCTTGGAACTCACTAAGCATGTCGCTTTCCACTTCCCAAGTTGCCTCCTCGGGTGAATGATTGCTCCACTGAACCAACACCAAGGGGATCATCCGCCTCTTAATCATCTTTTCCTTCCGGTCTAGAATCTTGATCGGTCTTTCGTCGTAAGCAAGGTTATCTTGTAAGATTTCTGGATCAACCGTAGTTTCAACATCATTCTTCGTCAGACACTTTTTCAACATTGAAACGTGAAACACATTATGGACTCTCGACATTGATTCTGGCAACTGAAGCTTATAAGCTAACGTCCCAACTCTTTCCAAAATCTCAAAAGGTCCAACATACCTTGGACTTAGCTTTCCTTTTTGTCCAAAGCGTTTCACTCCTTTCATCGGTGAAGCTCGGAGGTAAACTCTATCACCGACTTCAAACTCGAGAGGTCTTCTTCTAACATCAGCCCAACTCTTCGCCCGTCTTGAGCCGCCTTGATTCTTCTTGACCAACCGAACCCTTTCCTTTGCTTGTTCAACCATTTCGGCCCCGTAATCTGTCTCTCCCCGACTTCATCCCAAAACAAGTGGCGTGCGACATCTTCTCCCATACAATGCTTCAAACGGCGGCATGCCTATGCTTGCATGAAAACTTGTTGTTATAGGCAAATTCCGCTACCGATAAGTAATCATCCCATGATCCGCCTACCTCCAAAACGTAAGCTCTCAACATGTCCTCGAGTGTCCGGATGGTCCTCTCGGATTGTCCATCCGTCGAGGATGAAAAGCCGTGCTCAAATCCAACTTGGTCCCGAAGGCTTCTTGCGAGCTCTTCCAAAACCGACTTACGAATCTCGAATCACGGTCCGAAACTATCGAGATTGGAACTCCATGTAGCTTCACTATATTGTCCGGATATAGTTTCGTCATCTTCTTCAATGGCATGTCAACCTTGTACGGTAAGAAATGGGCGATTTGGTCAATCTATCCACAATTACCCAAATTGCGTCGTGTCCGCCTCTTGTCTTAGGTAATCCGGTGATGAAGTCCATTGTGATCTTATCCCACTTCCATTCCGGGATATCCAATGGCTTAAGCATTCCACCGGGTCTTCTATGCTCCGCCTTAACCTTCTGACATACATCACACTCGGCCACAAACTTGTCTATTTCCACTTTCATCGAGGGCCACCAAAATCTTTCCTTTAAGTCTCTGTACATTTTAGTAGCACCCGGATGAACCGCAAAAGCTATCCCTTGTGCTTCTTCCATAATTCTTTGTCTCAAGTCGCCAACACTGGGTACACATAGACGATCCCGATACCACAGATTTCCACTCTTATCCAACACGTAACCAACCGTAGGCTTCTCCCTAGCAACACGCTTCAAATCCAACAAAACCGGGTCTTCGTTTTGCTTTCCCCGAATATCATCCATCAACTCTGACCTTGCTAACAACGGTGCCACAAACTGTCTGTCTTCAATCTGATCCAAGCTTCTGATTTCCAACCCATCTAACCTTTCTGCCACTACCTCAACACTGGAAGCCGCAAACACCGGTTTCCTACTCAAAGCATCTGCTACTACATTTGCTTTTCCCGGATGGTACTGAATATCCAAATCATAGTCCTTAACGAACTCTAACCATCTCCTCTCGTCTCATATTCGATTCTCTTGGGTGAAGAAATACTTTAAACTCTTATGGTCGGTGAAGATCCTTGCTTTAACCCCATATAAGTAATGCCTCCAAGTCTTTAAGGCAAATACTACCGCTGCCAGCTCTAGATCATGTGTCGGGTAATTCTTCTCATGCACCTTCAACTGTCTAGATGCGTAGGCTATCACTTTTCCTCCTTGCATCAACACACAACCCAAACCCTGTCCCGAAGCATCCGTGTAGACATCATAATTATCAAAGATCTCCGGAACTGCTAACACTGGTGCCGTAGTCAACTTACTCTTCAAGGTATGAAAGGCCTTATCACACTCATTAGTCCATTCAAATTTCACATTCTTCTGTGTCAGCCTGGTGAGTGGAGTAGCTATCTTCGAAAAATCTTGTACGAACTTCCGGTAGTAACCAGCCAACCCAAGAAAACTTCTTACCTCTGAAACTGTGGTAGGTTTAGGCCAATTCTCAACTGCCTCGATCTTTGCCGGATCAACTTGAATGCCATCTCCAGAAATGACATGACCCAAGAAACTCACTCGATCCAACCAAAAGTCACACTTAGAAAACTTTGCATACAACTGATTCTTCTTCAGTGTGTCCAACACTATCCTTAGGTGTTCCTCGTGTTCTTTCTCATCCTTAGAGTAAACTAGGATATCGTCTATGAACACTATCACGAACTTATCCAAGTACGGCATGAAAACTCGCTGCATCAAATCCATAAATGCAGATGGAGCATTAGTGAGTCCAAAAGGCATGACAAGGAACTCATAATGTCCATATCTTGTACTGAAAGCCGTCTTCGGTATATCTGCTATCTTAACCTTCAATTGATGATACCCGGACCTCAGGTCGATCTTGGAAAACACTCTCTTACCCTGCAACTGATTAAACAAATCATCTATCCTTGGTAGAGGATACTTATTCTTGATGGTAAGGTTGTTCAGCGCTCTGTAGTCGATACACATTCTCATGCTGCCATCTTTCTTCTTCACAAACAAGACAGGGGCTCCCCAGGGCGAGGTACTGGGCTGAATTATGTTCCTTTCCAGCATATCCTTAAGTTGAGCCTTCAACTCCTTTAATTCGGCCGGTGCCATTCTGTAAGGTGCCTTAGCAACTGGTGCCGCTCCCGGTAACAACTTGATCTCAAACTCTATCTCCCTGTCCGGCATGTTTCCCGGTAACTCTTCTGGAAATACCTCAGGGTATTCCCTCACTATAGGAGTCTCCTCTAACTTAGGCTTCACTTGTTCCACGTCCACTGCATACAACAAGTAGCCTTCACAACCCTTCTGACAAGCCCTTACTGCCTTAACCGCTGATATGATCGGATGTTTCTTCTTACTCGGCTTATACACATTCCCTTGATATGTCTTGTCCGATTTCCCGTGTACTTTAAAGGTCACTTTCTTCTCTTTACGATCCCGTGTACATAATTCTCGGATAGCCAATCTATTCCGAGGATTACATCAAAATCCGAAAAATCCAAAACTCGTAAAGTCACTCTTACATCGATGAGGTCCAACTCGAACTTCCACTTGAGGTATCATTCTAGTTACCCTTGTTACCTTCCCTAACGGTGTATTTATCTCCAAAGTGTTTCTTAAAGGTTCTGAAGGTAAGTTCAACTTCTTAGCTACCTTGGTTGACACAAAAGTATTTGACGCTCCCGTGTCAAACAAAGCCTTGACCACTAGGTTTTCTAACATTATCGTACCTAAGATGCACATTCATTCATTCAAAATACTTCACAACATGAATAAACATGCCATATAATATCTTAATAAAGGAATGAAACAAAACATGGTACCTGAAATAACGTCATCCTCTGGTTCCACAAAACTAGCATCCGCTCCAAAGACTCGAACCGGTCGGCTCGGGCCGCCCTCCCGCTTCCTTGACCTGAACCACTCTTGTTTCCCCTGTTGGGACACGCTCTAGAAAAGTGTCCTTGCTCACCACAAACATAACAACCGTTACTACTCTGCCTGCACTCTCCTGTATGATTTCTGTTGCACTTGGGGCAAAGTGGTGCACTATTCGGGCCCTTAGCTGCTGTAGGAGCCGTAGTCTTCTTGACTGCTTGCTGTGGCGCTCCCCTATAACTGCCTTGACTTGTCCCGAAATTTCTCTTATTATTGACAACCACTGTAGCTCTCTTCCTGAAAGTCTCGACTTCCAAGGCTTTATTCATCAACTCTCGCCATATTCCTTGCCGTGAAACCTAGCATGCCCGACTGAATCTCGTAGGCCAACCCATCCTTATAGAGGGCCATCTTTCTCTCTTCCACCTTCATCAATTCCGGATAGAACCTTCCTAACTCATTGAATTTATTAGTGTACTTGGGACAACGTCGGTTATTACCTTGCTTGTGCTTCAGAATTGACTTGCTTTATCTCGCTTGAACCGTAACCGGAAAGTACTCATTATAAAACATAGTCTTGAACCCTTCCCAATCCGTTACCTTACCGTTCTTTGCTTTGTACGGCATCAATCCACGCTTCTGCTGCTCCCAACAGAAAACTGACTGCTAGTTGAGCCATCTCTGTTTCAGGAACATGTATGTTCCTACAAGATTTCTCGAATCCTCTTATCCATTCCTCTGCTTTATAATGCTCCACATTACCGAAGAAGTTCTCAACTCGGTTTCTCCTCAATCTCGTATACCAATCCACCGCTGATGCTTGCTCGAAATTCGGTCTAACTGGTGGGTGAACCGGAGGGTAACCAAAAGATGCATGCTGCTGATACTGGTGTTGTTGAGGATAAGTTGGGATTACTTGAGGCTCATGCTGATACGGATAATACCCCTGATAAGACTGATGCTGTTGAGGCTGCTGAAAACCAAAGGGTGGATGACCAACGCCTTGCTGGTGGTCAAAGCGTGGTGAAGGTGGTACTGTAGGTTGAGGAACATGACCTACATGAGGAGGGTAGAAGACCTGCTGCTGCTGCTGAGGAGGGCTGAGCTTGGTCTGGTTTGGGTCGGTTCGGTTCGGTTTTTGCCTATAGCTGGTCGGTTTGGGTCAAGAATTTCATCCCCCAAACCGAACCGAATCACTTGGAAAACCAATGGTTCGGTTTGAACCAATTTCGGTTTGGGTTCGGTTTGGGTTCGGTTTGAACCAGTTTATCTATTAAATGGTTGTTCGGTTTGGGGTTCGGTTCGGTTTGCATATATCATAAAACCCAAAAAATAAGATCGGTTTGGATTGGTTTAAAATATAATATAATATATATATATATATATATATATATATATATATATATATATATATATATATATATATATATATGATATATTTATATATATATATATATATATATATATATATATATATATATCGGTTCGGGTTCGGTTTGGATTGGTTTAAAATAAAAAAAACCGAAACCAAACCAATACATTTCGGTTCGGTTTGAAACCAAACCGAAAAATTCGGTTTGTATCGGTTTGGGTCAAATCGGTTTGGATCGGTTTGGTTTTCGGTTTCTCGGTTTTCCTGCTCAGCCCTAGCTGAGGATACACTGGAGGATAAGCACTAGATGGTGGGGTATACACATTGGTCACTGGTGGAGGCACACTAATCGGTGGAATGTCGCCAACTACAGTGACACGAATAGGTGCTTGTCCGGGCTCTCCATAAATGTAGTTGTATCTTGGCGGTGGTCGGGGTGGCGGTTCGATGCGGCCTTGGTGACATCTCTTGTTGAGACCGTGGTGTAGGCGTGGCGTATGGGGTGGCGGTGAAAGACTCAAACGAGGCGAAGGATTCGCCTCACAAATCCGCCCCTACTACGGGCACCGGGCTCCCCGCCCCCGACTAACCCCCGAGCTCTCGGCTCCACGAACGCCTCTCCTTGTCGTTACCATGCTGAATGATCAAGAAAACCAGACGTTACTAAAGATCTAAGGAAACTCATCTTAAAGAAAGGAAGTCTAAAGAACGCTTCTCTCTGATACCAACTGTAACGCCCCGTTCCCGGACACCGAGTCCTTATCCGGAAAAGGAACGTTCGGCACGTATAAAATAAAAGTAAATTCATTTTATACGTAAGCCTCTACTACGTCGTATCAAATAAAAGGCAAAACGGAAGCAAGACTCGGGTATATAAATTTTTTTCAAACATAAAGAGTAGAAAAGAATTCTAAAGGGTAGAAATGTAAATTATTACACTTGGAAAAAGTACGATCATCCCAAAAAGATAGAATACGATAACTAGCAAGACCAATGGTCTACCTCAACAGTAGTGAAAGAACAACCAATGAAAAGCAGAATAGAAACATCTTGATTCTCCAACGAGCGGCGTCAAACGTCGTCGTCAAACTCTTCCTCGAAAACCTATTCGTCTTCTCATCCCCAAACACATAGAAAAAGTATGCATTCGAGGTAAGTACAACGTACTTAGAAAGAAAGAGAAGCTATGAAGACAATCATAGCTATAACGAAAAGATAATTATTTAATTAGTTGATTAAATGAGACCAACTCCATCTAGGGTTCACTTCATGCTCATCAACACGTTGTGACTAACTGTTTCTAACTTAGCCTATCTATGTTACAACCGCACTCAAGGGCACTACGCGCATCCGCCTCGGCGGATTCCCTCGTACTTAGGGTCTTTGACCTACGAGTTCTTCTACCTCGGGGACACTCTTTTGCAACATATTAGTGGATCACACCAATACCCACGAAGTCTAGAAAAGGTAGACTCCGATAGCACGCACACCTCAGCAGAGTCCCTCCGTACTTAGGGTCTTTTGACCTACGAAGTTCCTCCACCTTCGGAGGTAGCACATGCATCGCGATTTAGCCTGGTGCCTAGCCAAGAGAGACATGTTGTTTAATCTTTTACTAGTCACATACGTTGTTTATTAAATTATTAACTAGCCAGCCTAAGTGTTTTCAAATAATCTCCCTCACACATACTACTCTCTTCCTAGACCACTAGACACGGACAAGTCCTAGCACATACACAGACATTGATGAATCCTAATTCATCAAAGCACAAGCCTATCATGCTCTTCCGACGGATCCGAACTTCAACTCTGAAAAGAGTACATTCGGTGTTTTAACCGAACGAATCGAAGCTCAATTCGGCTTGTCTATGTTTAAACCATTTTAACATATCATGTATAAGGGTTCATAAAGATAAATCATGTTTATAAGGCTGAACAACAACCCACAAAGAAAGAAGGGCAAAACAAGCTAGACGCCCGTTTAAGACCCTGGACGCCCGTCTGAACCCTACTGGACGCCCGTCCAAAGATGGACGCCCGTCCATTTAACTCAGACGCCCGTCCACTGAAGACCATTTCAATCCTGAATGTAAAATTACCCATCAGACGCCCGTCCGGATAAGCCAGACGCCCGTCTGAGAAATGACCAAGGCTGGACGCCCGTCCACATGGGTTCGACTGGTACCCTAACATCATCATCATTCGATTTCCAGGTCGTATTTCAACCAAAAACCAGCAAATAACCAACACAACAACACAAGAATCCACATCTAGACGTACTATAACAACTATAGTCATTAACCAAAACAAAGATTCATATTTCTAACACCAAGAAGCCTTAAAACATGATCAATTCCTTATAACTAATGATGGAATTCATAGGACAGTTTCTCTTACCTATTTGCAGCCCCAAAACTGATCAAAACTGCTCTGAAAATCTGCTGCAATCCCACGAACCGATGCCAAAAATGCTTGTGCTCTTTACACCGAGTCCAATTCTTGAATCCGTTACGAAAACGATCAACTTTCCCTTAGCAAAAGTGAAGAACTTTCAAACCTCTCTTCTCTTTCTCTCAATCGCATAAGGGAAGGGGGAAAAGGCCGAATGAAACGAAAATCCCGACTTAAGTTAGGTCTTAAAGAGGGTTAATTCTTTTCCTTAATTGCCCTTGACCACAAAACTGATTTTCCCTTTTAATTATACATATAAAACTCGAAATTATATATATAAGACGTCCAAAATAATTAACTCCGAATAAAAAGGAACCGAACCCAATATTTCGTTTTCGCAAAAAGACACGTCTGCCCTTTCCCGAAAATCGGAATATCACACTTCTTGCTGTGTCTGTTGTGCTCCATTTTGTAATAAATTTGCTGAATCTTGTTGATTTGAAGTCTTTGAATATAAGCACGCTCAAGCCGCTTGTAATTGCATTATTTCGTTCACATAACTTTCTTGTTCATGTGACCTTATCACTACGCTTTGTTGACCGAATTTGTAAATTTAAGTGCTTTGCATTTGCTTGTTGATCCGGTTGAAGTTTTGAACTTCTTTGCACTTGTGCATCTAATCTCTCCCGTGTAATCTGTCTATTTGCATCTTTTTGTTCAAATAAGTGGGCATTTGTGTGCTCTCACCATCTGTACTTGCATCCTTCAATCTGTTTGCACTTGAACACATTGGTTGATTTGACCACATTCTTGAATCTGGTGTACTTTATATTTGCTTAAAACACTACACCTTTGATCCCGTTGTTATTACACTTGCTGTATATGTGCTTGAATCGAAAGCAAGTTTGATCTTGCCGATCCCGTGCTTATATCTCACTTGCTTGCATCATCGCTTTTGAACTGAATTTGTTGTGTTGCTCATATCTCCCCGCCGAATCTTTGTGCAATTTGTTGCATCTTAAACCTACTTGCATTTACTTGATCCGTGCTTTAAGTGCTTAATATCAAATCCATTTGCTTTCCCCTTGGTCCTTTGTGAATCAATCCTGTTTGAAACATTTTCCTTGGCTGCACATTGTATCTCTGTCGATCTCGCTTGAAGTGTTTCATCTTGAGTAGCCTTGCTATAGATTGATATAAGTCTTTTGGTTAGCTTTTAGAGCTTGTGAACATTGTACTCGGCATTTGATTTTCAATCTTGATAATCTCACCTCTTAGGCTTGATTATCATCTTTGAAGATCAAATTGAAAGTTCACTTTCGCTTTATTAATTTGTTGTAATATATTTCTAGTCATACCCCTTGAATTGTCCTTGCAATCACCGAACCCGAACTTTGTAATTGAACTTGGATTATCTTCTGTATTAGTCCTTTGGTGTAATCTATACTTCATTATTTTGTTTTGAATATATATATCCCTGTATTCCTTTTTACTCTATTTGATCAGTTCACTAATCTTGGCTCACTTTGGCAATTCGATCCGGCATGCCGTCCATTTTTCCATTTATCACTAGTAACTGGTATAGGATTTTTGAGAAGTATGTTCTCCAAATACGCCTTCAGCTGCTTTCACAATCTCAGTTTGATGTGTCCTCCACTATCTCATAACTGTTATCTATTCTAACTTCTCTTCATCTTCTTCTGGTAATAACAACGCAAAACACCTGTTGCTTGACACATCTACTCTCATTTGTTCACTAGCCCTCAATCCTTGAAGGAAACTATGCATTCGCATGGGCAGAGTGATATCGTGGTGAGGGCATTTCCGTTGTTCTTCTTTAAATATTTTCCAATCTTCTTTGAAGGTTTCGGCTGGTTTCTGCTTGAAATTTATGATGACTTGTCTCATCTACAATGACTTCCCAGGTGGGCAGTACTTGTTCTTAAATTTCAGCAGTAGGTCTGTCCAAGATTGGATAGATCATGCTGCTAGAGACAACAACCATATATTTGCCTTATCCTTTAGTGTAATAGGAAACAATATAAGCATAGTATTATCCTCAGGCACTCCTGCTGGTTTGACCATGCTGACTATCTCCAAGAAGTTGGTGACGTGTACACTTGGTCTTCGTTTGTACTCTATGGAATGTAGTATAATTTATCACCATCTGTATCACATTTAGCTTCGGATGGAAGATTTCAGCAGCATTCTCCGATTGAACAATTCCTGGCACAAATTGCTTAATTGTTGTCATAGCATAGCTCTGTAGCGTTATTCTATCTTCTTGTACGACAACACCTGATGAAGTTTGTAGAATTATAAACAAACAAAATAAAATGCGGAATTATTATTGATCAAGTAAAAGTTACTAGGTGATTACAATGCAGCTGATCATGGGGTATTTATTGCTTCATGCACCTCATGATTCAGTCAGAAGTAACTTACAAATGGTTATAACAAACTATAACATAATAACCGCTTTCTAGTTTATATCATACTGAATGTGATCGCAGGCTGCTGAGGCTTCCATACAGTCAGCAGGCTTCCACACTATCAGCAGGCTGCTGGTGTTTTCATATCATCAGTAGCTTATGAACTCAGAATCCCTTTCATCCTATATACTGTAACACCCCCTCAAGCTGAGAGTGGTACATGAACAAATTGCACTCAGTATCCCTTTCAGCTACTTGAATTCTGGAATATCTTTGAAACCCCTAATTTATCAAGTAGATAAGAGAAAATAGGTGCATCCAAGGCCTTGGTGAGGATGTCATCTATTTTTTTCTTTTGTATTGACTGGAATAAGTTTGGTAAGTCCTGATTTGACTTTGTCTCTCACAACATGACATCCAATTTCAATATATTATGTTCTTTCATGAAAGACGGGATTATGAGCAATGTGTATTGCACTGGCATTATAATAGAATAACACAGCAGGCAACTGAACAGGAAGCTATAAATCCTGTAATATATAGATTAGCCACTGGATTTAACAAACTGCATTTTCCATAGCCCTGTATTCAGTCTCTGATGAGCTTCTAGCAATTGTTTTTGTTTCTTTACCTTCCAGGAGATTGGAGCATCTCCTAGGAACATCATATAATATGATACTGAACTTCTTGTTTCAGGACAACCAACCCAATCACTATCTGTAAAACCCTAAGTACAAGATTATTGTGTGTTGGGAAGAAGATTCCTGGCCAGGATTATTCTTCAAGTACCTCAGGAATCTATAAGTTTCCTTCACGTGATTTTTAGTAAGAGTGTCCAGAAATTTACTTAGATGTTGTACTGCAAAGGCAATATCCGGTCTGGTAAAAGTGAGGTAAATCAGTTTACCTACTACAGATCTGTATGTAGTGTTGTCTTGTAAAAGTGGTGAATGACCATGTTGTAAAGTTTTCTTGAACTCTATAGGTGTCTTGGCAGGTTTGGCTCCCAAAAATTCATATTCTTCTAGGAGGTTAAGTGTGTATTTTCTTTGTGAAATGGATATGCCTTTTTGACATCTAGCATTCTTAATGCTGAGGAAATATCTCAATTTTCCAAGATCTTTGATGGTGAATTGCTGATGTAGAGCATCATTGGAGTTTGTGAACCGAGAGGTGTATAACAATCAAGTATCAAAATGCTGTAAGTAAATGCTGAATAAATAAATAAATGCGAAAGTAAATAAGGCGGATGTTATAGAGGTTCCAGGTGGTGTAATCCTGTCAGTCCTCTCTTCCCCTGTGATGCGGAGGAAAATTCCACTAGAACTTCTTTGAGATGGCCCGGTTACAAAAAGTTCTAAACTAATAGTCATTGACTAATCCCTAGCTTCACTATCTAAACAATTGTAGAACAGGTAGGATTGCTGCTCTTCAACTGTTTGAACCACTGGTCCTTGGAGGGTAGAATTGCCTCTTCACCACTCATCACAAACACGAGCTTCCCGATGCACTCAACTCGTCCTTCACATCTTCTTGGTGTTTCACAAGCCTAAACCTTTGATAAAATCAAAGTTGAGACTTTGAATCAATAACTATGATTCAACTGTGATTTGAGCTTTTCTTCTGGATGATTAATTTAAGTACGGCTCTGTATTTCTTCAAATGAAAGATCTTGAATCTACTTGAATATGCTTGAACACTTGAAGAAATTTCTTGATCTTGCAATTAAACACTTGGCAGTTATTCCTTTAAATTTGGCTTTCCCCGTCAATTTGATCTTTCTTGACTAGATAGATTCTTTTTAATTTTCTTGCTTTGTTATCACATATCTGCTTGCCCCCCCTTCTATGATGTCGTAGAAGTAATCTTTTTATAGGGGTTCATTCAACGTTCATCCTGCTTGAATCTTGCAACGGCTATATTTTATGACCGTTCTGATTTGTCAGTAGTTCATCCAATAAAATTGCTTCCTTTACAACGTTCGACTGTACGATCAGTTTGATGGATGACTGATATATAAAAATGAGTTTCCTTATTAGTTTTATATAGAGTTTTTCACTTATCAGTTTCCTAACTGACTTGGAGCATTAACTGAGATTTTGCTCTTCTTCAAATATCAGTACTCCAGTTTTCATCTGATTATCATTGACTTAATCTGAGTACACCATGACTCATTATCATCTAAGAATTCATTGTCCTTATGATTCTTAGGTCTTCATACAAGATCCATAAAGTCAGTTCAGGTCATCACAATCTTGCATGAAATCTAACTTTACAGTCTCGACTTGTAAGAGTTTGAGCCCTCAGTTCTTCAATCTTCAATAACTGAGTCTGTGTCCCTCAGTTCTTCAGTCTTCTAGATAAGCCAACCGAGTCTGTGTCCCTTAGCGAACCTATCTTCTTCGCCTCTTACATTGCTTGTGCTCTATGTTCGCTCTTGTAGAATCTCTCGTTAGATTAAATCTCGCTTTCTTCATTTCTCGGTTCCAACCTAGAACTATTACGGTGCTTGTCTGATTTAACTTATATAAATATCAGACTCTAATAAATCCTATACATTGATATCTAGACATCTTTTTGCTTTGCACTATAACAGCTAGTTATGACACTTCATCAATGGGGTTAAGGACAATTAACAAATAAGTGATGAATCATCATTAAAACATAAATTTATTTCCAACAATTTCCCCCTTTTTGATGATGTCAATACCCTCCTTAAAAGCAATGCAAAAAGATAAAGGACAAAATATAGTAAATAACACTATAAACTGAGAATTTATTTGATAACTGAGTTACAATGCTGGATAAGTAATAAAATACAACATGATAAAAAGAACTAGAAGATAGTTTCTTTTTACTTGGCAGATTGAGAAGGTTGATTATCATAGTTTTCCGCAACAGTTCTCATTGCATCATTTGTGACTGAATGTTCAATTCCATGAATGCTTGCCCAAATGTTCCATGATTCAGATGAATTGGTTTTCTTGAAAAATTTTCTTTTGAATAGAACTGCAAATGTAAAGACTGATGTCCTTAGTCTTTCATTGATCGCTGTTCTCAGTAGATTTTGAACAAATTCAGGTTCAGCCTTTTCAACTATCTCTGAAGCTCTATCTAATGTGCCATTTGCTTCCCATTTCTTCAGTTTATTCCAATAGTATATGAGTATCTTCTGCATGTGTTGAAATGTTTCAAGAGATTCTTCTTTTGATACTCATTCTCTCTCTGGTAAGTTCTTGAATAGATTGTAGAGACGAGAATCCAGACCAACTCTTTTGTCAGTCGGTTCTGAGTATTTAACAATCAGTTTCATCTCATCATCAGTGAAATCTCCTCTTGCTTTCTTCAGTTCACTCAACTTATCATCAACATTTGTGAGGACTTGTGGCATTTCAGCTGCATGGACTTTTAAGATAACCAAACTTTCCCCCTTATTGACATCATCTTTATGAATCAGGCTTTTGATGTAAGCATTCAAAGTTTGTTGAGTTGATGCCAATATGGTTTGAGCCACAATTGAGTCCTTTATGCCCTGTTCCATTAAAAACATTCTATCGACTAGATTATTAAGAAAACCTTCCCATCTGTCTTGAGTTTCATTTCTCCTTGTGACATGCTCAGTGGTTGTTTTCCGAAGCTCAAGCAGAGTGGTTTGACAGTTGTCATTCACAGTGTCCATCTTTTTTTCAAGCTTGGTTCGTTCATCTTGACCGGCTTCTAAGGATTTTAGAACTTTTCCGAATAAGCTTTGGTCATCCTTTTGAATTCTGAGTATCTCATTGTGATAATACTTAATGAGATCAACTTGAGTAGGAACATCTTGTGAATTTCTTGCTTGTTGATCTTTTTCTTTGTTTTTCTCAGGCTCAGTTGGTTTAGATTGCTTTAGAGGTGAGAGAACAACTTGCTTCAGTTTTTCTTTAAATTCAGCTGATTGTCTTTTCTCTTCAGATTGTTTCTCAGCTCCTTCCAATCTTGATGAATCAATAACTTTCATAGGTGACAGATGTACTTCAAGTTCATCATCTGATTCTTCTCCAGGCATGTTTGCCAAAGTTCTTGCTATTTCAAGTGTGGATTTATCTGTGGGAGATTGGTAACCTCCTTATGCTTCTTTGTCCAGATGTGTTTTAGATATACTTCCAGAGCTTGAACTTCCACTGCTTTCTCCAGAACTACTAGAATCATCTTCAGTATTCAGTTCTGATGCAGTTTCCTTTTCTTGTATAGAGGCAAGAATCCCTTTTTGTAGATCAGGATCTTCCTCAAAATCATCATTATCAACGTTCTTCTTAGAACTTCCACTGGCTATGTCTTCCCTCCAATAGCTATTTCTGATCAGCGCATATCCTTGGTTTAGGAATTCGTCGGTATTGATTATCTCCGTTAAACTAGTAATGTTGTAGATATCAAATACCCACTTCTCAATAAGCTCCATTTCTGCATGCTGACTTCTTTGATTATCAATAGAACTGAACTTCCAAGTTCTATATCTTTGCAATCGCTCATAATCAGCTTTCATAAGTTCTGTATGATCAGATGAGGATTTGAATGGTGTGAGGATGTCCTCTGATTCTCTTGTGATTTCATGATCTTCTTCTTGAATAGAAACTTCAATCTGCATGGGATCGCCTTGCGATATCATCGCTTGCATAAGATCGGTTCTGTGGTTTCTCCCTCGCAATGAATCGGGACTACCGATGTTTCTTTTTCAGTGACCGAAACTGAGATTGTCTGCTCAGTTTGCAAAAAACTTTCACTTGCAACTTCTTCAGCGACTAGTTTTTCTCTAAGCTCATGTTCCAATTCAACAACTGGAACTTCCATCGTTGTGTGTTCAGTGGGTTCAACCTCATAAACTTGCTCATCCAACTGAATGATCTTGGTTGATTCTGTTTCTGCTTCAGCCTCCTTTTCTTCAATTTTAGGAGCTGAAAATTCTTTAGCAGTTTCCTCATGTTCTGATCTGGGGACAGATTCTTGAGGAGTAGACTTCGATTTTGAAAGCAACATAAGCATGTTCAATGTTGTTTCATCAATCGGTCTTTCATCACCATCGGATTCTTCATCATCGTGGCTCGGTTCTCGTGTCCGTTCTCCCATGAGTTACAACTTCTTTCGCAACCGCCAACGGTCCGTTCTCTCGTTGACAACTTCGCTTTCTTCTACCATTTCCATTTCCCGTGAATGCATAGCTGGTTCTTGAATTGGTAAAACTTCGCTTACCGAAACCGGAATAGATTCGGTAAGATTAACTTCGCCTTGCACTTCCGGTGCTGATCCGCCAGCAACTCCAGGTCTTGCTTCTTGAGTTGATTTCTTAGTCACTTGATCAGTTGAGCCTTTTTCTGATTCTTCCAACTGTCTTCTTCTTTCCCTTAAATCTTCAATTTGTGCCAATACTTCATCTCAGGTTGCAGGTTTCTTTGACTTCTTGCTTTTCTTCTTCTTGGGTTCAGTCTCAGATTTCTCAGCTTTCCTTTTTCCAGCTCTTTCTTCTTTAACGACAATTTTCCCATCAGCAACTGGTGTTTCTTTCCTTTTAGCAACTCCAAAGTGGTCAAGTATCCTCTGGACTACTAACGCAAGAGTCTTCTTGTGATAAAATCGTCCTTTCTTTTCATCGGTCTTCTTTTTAGGTACGTCAATTGACTGTGCTATCAATTGATCAAATAGATAACTTGCCCAATTGAAATATTTTTCAAACCAAATCACATATAGCAAATCTAGTTTTGCTCCGTATAGATTGTCAAGTTTCCGCATTCCCAATTATGCAATTTGCCGATCTTTGAGAGAAAATTAAATTCGGCTTGAGCAAGCTTGTGCTCCCCGTCTGTAAGACAACAGATTCTCCAATAATCGCTATATCTTTCCATAACTTCTCCTTCTGTTCCTTAGTCAACTTAATGGCTGATGTTCCTCCAGATTTGTCAAATCCAAAGATTTCTGCAATTAGATCTTCAGTGACTTTGATTTCCTTATCATTGACAGTGGTGATATAGGTTTGTGTATCTTCTCCTTCTACAGTTGTTCTACCAAATTGATAGAAGTCTCCAATGCTTTCTAAGCACACACTTTTCAGATCAATGTTGAATACATCCTCCAATCCTTTAATTTTTTGGATTTTTGTTGCAAATGAATTGACTAGTGTTTGATCAATATACTTTGCAATATACTGGTCAAGAGAAACGATCATTCCGGGTTCAACAAGAGTGAAAGTCATTTTTCTGGATTTGATTGAGAATTTGAAAATTTGAAATTCAGAGAGTGGATTCAAGGTTTAAGCGTAAGGAATTATGAAAGGAAATACTGGGTATTTATAATTTGTAGCAGAGGTAGTTAAGAAGTGAGTGGGACTTTAAAAACGTCTTGTCATAAATGTTTTGAGATTGCAAAAAAGTGGGTGAGTGGAAAATATGAACGGTTTAGATTGAGAAGGACCACATCTTTCTTGATAACCGTAGCTAGATAATAGTAAGTAGAGTAGGTACGGTGCTCAGTTTTGTCCTTATGCTGAATTCAAAAACTCAGTTGTAAATACAATTCAGTTTTGTGAATTGCATTTTTCAGTTTTCAGCTAGTGGTGTTTCTCCTGCAAAACAAAGTGAGAAATTTTTGGTACCCATATCTGTTTGGGTCCTAACTGATTAGCTTTTGATGGTACAACTTTATTTTTAACTTTATACCTCTTTTGATATTTTGACTGAGTAAAGTCAGTTTTAACAAACCTTTCCTGTTTTGTCATAACAGTTTTAGATTTGTTCAATTTGTGAAACTGATGTGATGGTTCATGGCAATCTTCATCAGTGGGAAATAGTCTTCCTTTCCCTCTGAGTCTATTATTCCATGAATGATCTTCATTCTTAGATGGATACAACTTGAAGATTTTTCTTACTGACTTCGGATCAGCCTTCTGAGTCTTCCTGTAAAATCTGTTGGCTTGGTGAATTTTAGCAACTGATTTTTCGCCTTTATCGCCTTGTGCGTTTGGTCGTGCTTTGAGTATCTATCGCTTCTAATAACTTTATCGCTTTCGAGTTCTTGACTCGTTGAGTAGTCACAAATTTTATTGCAACTGATCTAGGTCTTAGCTTAGAATTATACTGATTATCAAACCCTAAACCAGATCTATCTCCAAATGGTTTTCCTGGTTTGAATTGAACTTTGGAAATTGGATCAACTGATGATTCATTGATGTTTATAACTTTTGTTGGTTCATCAGTTGGTCGAATTACCTTGGTTCCATTATTAGTCTTAATTAGATTGATTTTAGCATTCAATCTCGAAATTTCAGTTTTCAATAACTTTTTCTCCTTTTTGAAGTTCTCATAATTCTTTTGAATGACCTCTAATTCCTTTATGAGTACGTCCAAGGTTTCATTGAAATCTTCATTTCCTTGATTGTTCAGGATAGTGTGAGTTTTGGATGTGGATGCACTTACCTCCTGATGTTTGATAGGTAGATCTTCTGTTGAGGAATCATCACAGATTAGAACTTCTTTTCCTTTATCAATAGCATCTGTCTGTGTAGCTCCTAGCGGTATGATTTGTTCATCGCTTTCACCTGCATGACTTGTAGGTAGAGTCTCATCAATATCTATGGCTTTTGCACTGGATGGATGTCAGGTTAATTTTTCTTCTATAGAATCAGCTACTCGAAGTAACTCTTTTTCTGCTTCTTCTGAAAGACCGCTTAAGGATGGAAATCTTCTAGATTCATTATCCACATTCGTATTCAGCTCTATGTCTTCATCACAACCGAATTGAGGTTCTGGATTTGTGTGAGAGCTTGTAGTACTGAATCTTTCGAATACTTGATCGTGGAAATCATAGACAACATTCTGCAAATAGTCAGTCAGGGGGTTATTTAGTCAATTTCTAATTCTAGATGTATCCATTGAAATAAAGTATAGCAAGGATTGTCAACAACTGGTTTATAACTTAGACAGTAACAACTCGGATCTCCTCCAGAAGGAAGATTGCTCTGATACCAATTGTTGGACCCTTGGAAATGCTAACACAAGTTTAGAAGGGGGGGGGGGGGGGTGAATAAACTTGTCCCTAAAACTGCATTTTAAACAACTTAAAGTTTAGTTATAACTTGTGTGGAGTTAAGCTGACAAAGCTGAGATTAAGTCAAACTGACATAAGCTGAAACTGAGTCAACCGGCAGCGGATATGGTTTTAGCCTTTTTCTTGATCTTGTTATTCTTTTACGAAAGCGGAGTGCTGTGAACTGAATTCTGATGAATGTCAGTTGTGAACTGTGAGGTGTATAACAATCAAGTATCAAAATGTTGTAAGTAAATGCTGAATAAATAAATAAATGCGAAAGTAAAGAAGGCGGATGTTATAGAGGTTCCAGGTGGTGTAATCCTGTCAGTCTTCTCTTCCCCCTGTGATGCGGAGGAAAATTCCACTAGAAATTCTTTCAGATGGCCCGGTTACAAAAATTTCTAAACTGATAGTTCTTGACTAATCCCTAGCTTCACTATCTAAACACTTGTAGAACATGTAGGATTGCTGCTCTTCAACTGTTTGAACCACTCGTCCTTGGAGGGTAGAATTGCCTCTTCACCAGCTCATTACAAACACAGTCTTCCTGACTTCACTCAACTTTCCCTCACACCTTCTTGGTGTTTCACAGTCTAAACCTTTGATAAAATCAAAGTTGAGACTTTGAATCAATAACTATGATTCAATTATGATTTGAGCTTTTCTTCTGGATGATTAATTTAAGCACGGCTCTGTATTTCTTCAAATGAAAGATCTTGAATCTACTTGAATATGCTTGAACACTTGAAGAAATTTCTTGATCTTGCAATTAAACACTTAGCAGTTATTCCATTGAATTTGGCTTTCCCCCTCAATTTGTTCTTTCTTGACTAGATAGATTCTTTTTAATTTTCTTGCTTTGTTATCACATATCTGCTTGCCCCCACCCCCTTTTATGATTTCATAGAAGTAATCTATTTATAGGGGTTCATTCAACGTTCATCCTGCTTGAATCTTGCAACGGCTATATTTTATGACCGTTCTGATTTGTCAGTAGTTCATCCAATAAAATTGCTTCCTTTACAACGTTCGACTGTACGATCAGTTTGATGGATGGCTGATATATAAAACTGAGTTTCCTTATCAGTTTTATACTGAGTTTTTCACTTATCAGTTTCCTAACAGACTCGGAGCATTAACAGAGATTTTGCTCTTCTTCAAATATCAGTACTCCAGTTTTCATCTGATTATCATCTAAGAATTCATTGTCCTTATGATTCTTAGGTCTTCACACAAGATCCATAAAGTCAGTTCAGGTCATCACAATCTTGCCTGAAATCTAACTTTACAGTCTTGACTTGTACTCTTTATAACTGAGTTTGAGCCCTCAGTTCTTCAATCTTCAATAACTGAGTCTGTGTCACTCGCTTCTTCGCCTTCTAGATAAGCCAACCATGTCTGTGTCCCTCGCCGAACTTATCTTCTTCGCCTTCTCGTTGGTGTGCTCTATGTTCAGTTCTTGTAGAATCTCAGTTAGATTAAATCTCGCTTTCTTCATTTCACGCTTCCGCCTAAAACAATTACGAGTGTTCGTCCGATTTAACTTATACAAATATCAGACTCTAATAAATCCTATACATTGATATCTAGACATCTTTTTGCTTTGCACTATAACCGCTAGTTATGACACTTCATCAATGGGGTTAAGAACAATTAACAAATTAGTGATGAATAATCATTAAAACATAAATTTTATTTCCAACAATCCTTTACTTGTTGAATCAACTTTTCACTGGGGCTTGCTGCTATGATGTCATCAACATAGACCAGTAAAGCAATAAAGGACTTTCCTGACCATTTTGTAAACAAACTGTGATCATTTTTTGATTGACTGAATCCTTGACCCTCCAAAGATTCAATCAACTTGCAATTCCATTGTCTACTAGGTTTCTTGAGGCCATACAAAGACTTAGTAAGCCTACAAACTTTATTTGGTTTGGTTGTTGCAAAGGCCTAAGTAACTACTGGTAAACTTCTTCATGAAAATCTCCATGTAAAAAGGCAGTATTGACATCCATATAATGTAGGTGCCAATTGTTGGTTGTTGTTGCTGCTTGTAAGGCTCTAACTATAGTGTTCTTTACAACAGGTGAGAAAGTTTCTTGATAATCAATCCCATATGTTTGAGTGTAGCCTTTTGCTACTAGTCTAGCTTTATATCTCTCTACTGAACCATCAGGTTTGTATTTGACCCTGTACACCCATTTGCATCCAATAGGTTTCTTGCCTGGGGGCAGATCGACTATCTCCCATATGTGAGTCTTTTGTAAAGCTTCAATTTCTTTGCTCATTGCCTCCTACATACATCATGCTTGATGGATTGATTGTAGGTCTTAGGCTCTTTAACTGCATCAATGGCATTAATGAATCTGGCATAGTCTGCTGAGAGGTTGTCCAGACTCATTACTACACTCAGCAGATGTGGAGTCTGCTGAACATTGTGACCACCGCCTTGATAAAAGGTCGGGGATTTTGTTGGTCCCTTGGAAAGGCTAACATAAGTTTAGAGGGGGGGTTGAATAAACTTGGCCCTAAAAACTGGATTAAAACACATTACGGTTCAGTTAAAACTTGTGTGGAGTTAAGCTGATTCAACTGATTTTAAGTCAAACTGACTTAAGAAAAACTGAGTCAACAGGCAGCGGATATAATTTTAGCCTTTTTCTTGATCTTATTATTCTCTGTGAAAGCTAAGTGTGTTGAACAGAATTCTGATGAATGTCAGTTTGTGAACTGTGAAATGTATAACAATCAAAAGTACTGTAGATAAATGCTAAGTAAATAAAGAAATGCGTAAACTAAATAAGCAAGAATTATTGAGGTTCTAGGTGGTGTAATCCTCTCAGTCCTCTCTTCCCCTATGGTGCGTAGGAAAAATTCCACTAGAACTTCTTGAGGTGAACTGTTACAAAAAGTCTTAAACAATAGTCCTTGGCTAATCCCTAGCTTCACAATCTAAATAGTTGTAGAACATGTAGAATTGCTGCTCTTCAATTGTTTGAACACTGGTCCTTGAAGGGTTACGTATGCCTCTTCACCAACTACCACCACAAACACAGTCTACCCAACTGCTTGTAACAACTGTCCTTGGCAAAAAATCTTCCCGATTTGCTTCACAGTCTAAACCTTTGATGTAGAATCAAAGTTGGGCTTAGAATCAATAAATTGATTCTTGTTTGTGGTTCTTCTAAGTGTCTGAATCTGGATAAATTCCGTGTAGCTTGAACACTTGAAGAAATTCTTGATATGATCTTGTTATAGCACATAGATGATAGCAATTCGAATATAACGACTAATGCACAAAAATGCTTGTTGAACTTAATAAATTGTTGTTTTTGGTCCTTGGTGCAAAGTCCTCTATTTATAGTGTGAGGTCCAATGTTCATCTTGCTTGAATTCGAATTGAATCAACGTCTATCTTGTAACGCCTATATTTTCTGACCGTTCTGATGTGTCAGTATTTCTTCCAAAAGAATCGATTCCTTTAAAACGTTAAACTATACGATCAGTTTGTTTAAAGACTGACATATAAAATTGAGTTTACTGGTCAGTTTTATACTGTGTTCATCAATTGTCAGTTTCTTGATTTACTTGGAGCATTAACTGAGATTTTGTTCTTCTTCAAATGTCAGTACTGCAGTTTATATCTGATTATAATTGACTTAATCAGAGTACACCATAAAGAATTATCTTATAAGAATTCATTGTCTTTAAGATTCTTAGGTCTTTATACAAGATCCATAAAGTCAGTTTAGGTCACCACAAACTTGCCTGAAGTCCAACTTTATAGTCTCGACTTGTAATCTTCATAACTGAGTTTGAACCCTCAGTTCTTCAATCTTCCATAACTGAGTCTGTGTCCCTCAGTTCATCAATCTACTATATAAGCCAACTGAGTCTGTGTCCCTCAGCGAACTTATCTTCTTCGGTTCCATAACGGTGTAGTTTGAGTCAGTTTGTTAGGATCAAGCGCTTACCGTTGTAGTAAAACCAATTGGTGTTAGTAAAGGTGCTACTTTATTTCCTTATACAACACCTTCACAGCGCCATGGGTCGAATGCACACAGGCGGGCAGAGTGTTGTATACCCAACAATCTCCCCCCTCCCAGCACCTGCTACCCACTCAACCATGGTTTAACACAGAATGTTGTTACCGGGATTCAAATCCATGACCTGCTCTCCTACCAGTTTTTAGGATCAAGCGCTTACCGTCGTACTAAAAGAAATCGGTGTTAGTAAAGGTGCTACTTTATTTCCTTATACAACACCTTCACAGCGCCATGGGTCGAAAGCACACAGGCGGGCAGAGTGTTGTATACCCAATAGATTTCCTTGTTCTTGTGGACCTTCTTAGTTGTGTGGGTTCAGGTGCCTGATTCACTTGTTCATGCCTTTCATTGGATGTATCAACTGCTGTTGATCCCATTGCTAGTTGATCTAGTGACTCATTCGACAGGTCATCAAAATTGTCCATTACGGGCAAAGGAACAGGTATGTCAGCAAGATAACTAGGCTTCATGTTGAGTGCTTTCTTTCAGCAGTGGTGTAGGTGTGGCATTAATGAACTTTACAGCATGTAAAAGACAAAAAAACCCGGATATTCAATTGGTAGGTTACTCTGGAACCTCAAACCTCTTACAACAAAAGCATATGCTGATGTTTTCTTTCAACAATGCCATTTTGCTCAAGTGTACTTACACAGGATGTCTGATGTATGATACCCTACTGAGCATAAAGTTAGTAAGTTGGAATTTTGAACCATTGTCAGAACTAATTACTTTAATAATTTTATAAAACTAAGTAGAAACAAATTGAACAAAAGATTTAACAAGGTCAGAGGCTTCAGATTTATGCCTCATAAGAAAAACCCAAGTAAATCTAGAAAAATCATCTACAATAGTATGAAAATATTGTTGTCCATTTACAAGTGTTGTCTCAAAGGACCCCAAATGTCTATATGAACAAGGTCAAAAATAGAATTTACAGCATTGGTACTTAAAGGAAATGGATTTTTCTTCAGTTTAGCCATATGGCAGACATAACAGAGATCATGATTGAAAAATTTGACATCAGCACACTATGAACTAATGACTTGTAGTCTTTTATCTGGAAAGTGTCCAAGTCTGTATTGCCACAAAAGTGCATCATCTAATCTATCAGATAAAGTGTGATTTGCTACAGCATTGGAAACAACAAGTTTTATTGGTTGATCCATGACATAAAGTCCTCTTTGTAACTCAGCTGAACCAATCATTTTCTTGTTCTTGTCCTGCAAAACACACTTGCTAGCAGAAAAGACAGCTACACCTTTTGTATGATAAATAAAAGAAGGTAAAGACAAAAGGTTATACTTAAAACCAGGAATGCAAAAACACATCACGTAGGACCAACTGAGTATTAATCCTCACTTGTCCTATATGTGTGACAGATATATTATTTCCATTAGATAATCCCTTTTTTATTCCAGATGAAGGTTTGGGATTGCTTAACAGATCTAATGAACCAACAATGTGATCTGTGGCACCAGAGTCCAAGATCCATTGTATTGATCTTACTAAATTTAGGTCACTTGTTCTTGTAGCATGTAGTAACAATCATTCATCGAGCCATTAAAAGGATCTTGTCAAGCCATTAACTTGTCAAGTTGTTGTGCAGTAAGATTGGGAAACCTTGGTCTAGCTTACCCGCTTGGTGCCTGATCTTCTTTTGCTGATTGCTCCTCTTCTACCATACTTTCCCCTTTTAATTTAAATCTAGGAGGAAAACCATGCTTTCTATAACAAGACTCCTTAGTATGACTATTGAATCCACAAAAACTACATTGCATCTTTTTTGGATTTTTAGGCCTAGGATTTGCAGCAGAAGTTAGGTCTGCGGACAATCTGATTGTGTCCTTATCCATTCTTCTGTGACAAGAGAACCATGGAGTCTTGATTCTTGGTCTTGTTAGCCACATATAGCTTTTTTCTTTCAAACTTGATTACCATTGCAATGGCATCATGAATTTCTGGAAAAGGCACCATCAGCACTGCCTGTGAGACCATTGGTTCAAACACATACCTCAAAATTTTAAGGAATTTCATGACATGTTCAGCCTCCATATGATCCATCAGATTGCTGAATGCATTGAAATAACATTGAGGATCACAGGAACAAATTGTTACAAGCCTAACGGTTTTCATTTCTTCCCAAAGAATCATCAATTTTATGAAATATTGATTGACAGAATCTGTGTCTTGTTTCAGTAGATGCATTTCTTCAAGGAGATCTAAAAGTCTTAATGCATCAACATTTGAAAATATTGCATTAAGATTCTTCCTAACTTCATGTGCATTCTTGAAATACATCAAACTTTGTGCAATGGTGTTCTCTACAGAATTTAAGATCCATGATCTCACCATTGTGCCACATTGCCTCCATGCCTGGAAATATGCTGAATCTGCTTATGGCCTCTTGATTATGCCATCTACAAAGCCAAGTTTATTCTTGGTGAACAACACCATTTCCATGGACATTTTCCAGGGATTGTAGTTATTGCCATTCATCAATGGCTGAACAAGAACCAGAGAAGGATTCTCATTAGGATGGACATAGAATGGACTGGAGGGACTTATTTCTTGTTTCTTATCTGCCATGGCTATTAAGAACTCCAGAATTGATTCTCAAACCAACGATGATAGTGGAAAAATGATCAAGAACAGATCAAAAACAGGAAAGAGGATAATAGTTTACTCTCAAGAATTGAAAAACTCAGAAAAAGATGAAGAACACTCTCATGTTTTTTCAAAAAAAATGCAGGAAAGCTTCTGGAAAGCCTCTCGATACCATGATGAAGTTTGTAGAATTCCAAACAAACAAAATAAAATGAGGAATTGTTATTAATCAAGTAAAAGTTACAAGGTGATTACAATGCAGCTATTCATGGGGTTGATCGCGTGTAACGTCGATATTACTAGCAAGAATACTAGGTACATCATAGTATAGTAAATGCGAGTCAAGGTCGATTCCACAGAGACAATGCAACTTTAATTATAAACGATTCTAACCTAATTAAGAAGAAACATATAGGTGGTCATTGACCAACAATAGACATAAAAGAAACTTGGTATTTCTCCCCTCTTATCACCGATTTACTAACTTGGATTAGTTAATCGTTACGTTTACTTCCCCACATAATTTCCTTAAATTAATCGAGCGAGCTTTTGATTTAATTATAAAGCTACGGGTTCAACTATTAACCCTATCTAATCCGACAATGGTAGTAGACAATCTATATGCAAGATACCCTCCTTAATTTGTCCGTAATAGCCCATACGCATAAAGAACTAGAATAGCCGTTATCGAGTGATAACTCATACCGCTAACCCGCCTAGACAGCTGTCGACACTCTTCAGCATGTTCTTAGGGTCCATTCAAGACTATGTCGAAACTAACACTTCAATATTAGTATTTCATGCTACTTTTACTATTACAATAAGCAAATTGGCCAGATCTAACCTACTGTTAATTAAACCTATCGATCAACGTAGCTGTAGTGAATGCCAGTTTTAGGTTTTCTAAATATTGCCTCGGTAAACCGGTATAGACCGCCAGTTTACCGGGGTCAGCTTTTCCTATTCATGGATCTACATTGCTAATTACGATTAATGTAAGTAAATCATGGGTTCAATAAACATGCAGATTAACTAAAACACATAAATACGAACTGGTCTACCATATTGAAGACAAAAAGGAACGTTCAAAGCTTCATACCTTCAACAATGGAGATCTAGCTCGATCTACTCAAGCTAGAGATGGTGGAGATAGGGAGAAAGCCATAAATAACCCTCAAAAGCTTGGAATAACTTTATTTCATTAAAATTGTATAATATATAATGAAAACTTATCAAAAACTAATGAAAACTTATGCTAATGCAGCCTTATATAGATACAATGACCGACTTATGACTCTCGAAACCCTAACCGACCTAGTAGATGCGGAAAAATCAATTTCGTGTCCAACAAGTCCTCGGTTTACCAGCCCTAGCCCACGGTAAACCGGGCCGGTTTTTCTTCTTTTTCTTCAGCAGATTCCTTCTTGGACTTCTTTTACTTGCGCCAACATGCTCCTTCACGTCTAGATCCATTCTCCAATGCTCCAGATTCGGTACATCCTATAAAACACACAAAACGAGACAAAACAGTACCAAATCTTCGGGAAAATGACATAGATGCAGAATTACGATCCTGTAAACATACACATAGAATTTAACACATATACCACATAATAACGAGCCTATCTATCCTCTCTTGAGAAGAATTCGGGGTGAATAAGGGTATAATTATTGGTATCATTTAGGGCATTATCAGGGGTATTTATAGCTACATACACCTCATGAATCAATCAGAAGTAATTTACAAATGGTAATAACAAACTATAATAGAATAACCGCTTTCTAGTTTACATCATGCTGAATGTGATCAGCGGGCCACTGAGGCTTCCATACAGTCAGCAGGCTACTGGTGTCTTCATATCATCAGAAGCTTAAGCACTCAGCATCCTTTCAGCCTATATACTGTAACAACTCCAGCTTAATTCCTTCCCATTGGCTACGTTACCTCCATTAGGTCCATCTCTTTCCACCATCACTTCTTCGAGGTCTTCTAGAGGTGGGATCACATCTTCTCTATACTTATTGCTTCCTTCATGCTAAATTTCTTCGTCAGCCAACCTTTCAGTTCTTTCTCAAACTTTTCGCTTTTGTTTTGCAAACTTTTCAATCTACAGTATAAATAGATCAAGTTTGGCTGTTGATCTTCTTGTTGTGTACTACAAGACACAAAAAGAAAAATAAAAGGTTAGTTACTTGCCTTGGCAGCTGTTACACTCGCCTGGCAGTCTCAGAAAAATACAGACTTTGACTATTGACACGACTCTGACTGAACAGAAACAATTTTGTCAATTTCCAGGATGGCCGTAATTGCGTGAGGATAGCGCGCAACTGCGGGGCAATTTTTTCCAGAAACAAACGGAACATAAACTGTTTGGAATCAAGTATTCAAAAACTATTAAAACAGACTCAAATATCTTACAGAAAGAAAAATGTACAAACACTCGATTCCAAATTAAAAATACCTTGACACGAGTCCCCGTCATCTGTGCCTAAAAGCTTGAACATGCCGTGGGGTAAGCACGGACTATGAAATAAGACTAGGTCTATCGTAGCAGACCACTGGCGAGTCAAGGTAAAATCCCACAGAGACTTGTAAGTTATGTTTAATTCAGATTGAGTGTCACAATCACGATCTATGACCAACTATGTTGCAGAAAAGTAAACACTGGTGTCAATAAACACACAAGATCATGCAAGCTCACCAAAAGCAGACAAAGAGTTCTTAATGTATTAGTCTAGTTACGAGTTATTAGTTATTCCCCCCAATATATGGACTGATCTACCCAGTGATGATTTTATATCTTTAACACCTACGGGTGCTAATCCCTATTGTTATGCTACTTCCATTGAAAGGACAATAGGTGTCTATGTGCAAGTAACCTCCTTCGTTGGTTGTATTAATTCACATGCAATAATAATTAGGACTAGCCGGCTCAAGGCCGAAGACCTCCCTAAGCAGCTATCATGGATTGACTTGCACGTTCCTAAGGATCGATCAAGACTATGTCCGAACTAACACTTCACTTTATCGACCTTCAAGTTAATTTACGATGACATGCAAATAGTTGATCAGGCTACAAACATGTAAATTAAATCTGACAATCAGACGTAGCTGGCACCGATTATCATGAACTAGGATTTACTAGGTATTCATATCTAGTGATATATATCGTCGCAGATCGCAGATAACCACTATTTCATGATTTCTTCACCAAGGATAACAATGGGGTAAAATAAACTAACTACTACATAATTAGAACTAAGGATAACAATCAAAGCATACAAATCACAAAGAACAATAGATCTACATCTAGAGAAATCAAGAAAACTATACCCTCGACGACGAACTTAGATCTTCCTCAGATCTCTCCCTAAGAGGCGAATCCGTCAGATCCGTGGCTAGAAATCATAAATAAAGAACAAAGAACTTTTATTGCATAATATTTCTCGAGTGAAAATTGTACATTTAATTCGAGGCCTGATGCCTCTTATTTATAGTGTTATATAAGCATTAAATGCAAATTACTCAACTCATGAACCCAACATATGACATTCACTTCAAATGGTTCATCTAAACGGTCGAAAAAAACTACTTTTATCTTTGAATAGGTGAAATATTGATGCCATTAATTAAAGCTTGATCGGCCTCACTAGGTTTCCAATCTAACCGGCAGAGTACCGGGTCGACTGTAGTCGAGATCGGTGAGTCAAGGTCGTATCCATAGGCAGAAATCCTAGTTGAGTACCAAAGCGGCCAGGACATCTAGTCTAGGTGTATCCATAACTCGAGTAGTGAATCTTGATTATCATAAAATGCTATGGGCTAAAGTGTAAACTTGTGAATAGAACAAAGACACTAACCAACTAAAAGCACTATTAAAAGATTGGACTAAAGATGATATGACACGGAGTGGTTAGAGTGACGATCCGATTGGTTAGATGCAAATTGTCAAAATTAACTTGGAAAGTGAACTTCACAAACGAGTTCTTAATGTAGGATGTAATATCGCCGGATGGATCAAAGATCCACCCGATTACGCAACGAAAGTACAAGATCTAGATCATAGTCAATCAAAATACATAAATAAAAGATCTAACGTACGAGGGGGGTTAGATTACCAACCTTTTTATGGTGCCAAACGCCAAGATCGAAGGTCAATCCAATCCGAGCTAGTTGAGAGCCTAGTTGAGAAGCCAAAGTCTTCCAACGTGTGTCTCCAAGCACCACCAGGTGGATGGTATTTCAAGCCGCCGGACCTCCTCGATATGCTACCTTAGAAAACCCGAAGTTTTCCAAAACTCGAACCCTTAGTAAAATAGCCGAAAAATCAAAGCTAATGCGAAATTATGTGATGATTTTGGATTGGGAGAACTCTCTTTATATTGGAGAGTAATCCTTGTCCTCGAAGGATTAATTAATTAATACAAAATCAATCAAAATAATCCTTTTCCTTAAAAAGATAAATCCAAAATAATCCTAAATTAATAAGGATATATAAAATATTTTCTTTTCCTTAAATTATTTAACAAATAAATAATTTAATCACATGTCTTATTATTTATCAAGAAAACTAATTTCCCAATAAATAATAACATAAAATATGAGCCCCAAACCCTAGATAAATAGGTCATGCGTATTTTTCATTTATTTGGGCCGAGTCCACGAAAAATTTCTTTTCCATGTATTTAATTATCTAGTCCAACTAAACAATTAATACATATATCGATTAAATAGTCTAATCCAACTATTTAATTATAATTGAGGTGAAAAGACTAGAAAACATATATGCTATATTCGGAGCCACATCGGGGACCATGGACCCATATTCAATAGCTTCAATAAATTAAATAAAATTATCCATCAGACCGAAAAATTATATTCAATCTATTAATTCCGGCATTACACCACCATAAACCCGAAACTGAACTCTGCTGAAGATAGATATAAACTTACACTCAACCATGAGTCATAAGGTGTCCACTGATATAATCATTACATACGGATAAATCCTCCATAGACTGTTCACTTCGATTCGGGATATTTCCGTAAACCCTTCTCGAAACATATTATCCTTATTGACCATTAACCCCTTTGTGATCAATTAGTTCATAACTAATATAATATGAACTGGTGCCATCGATCAGTTTCTTGGATTAACAAATAAGGGAACTGTATGTCTACTTCCCGAGGGAAGGAATGGATTCAATATTTGTGATAGCACAGACAACTCACTCATCCTAAAATTGAGCCAACGAGAAGTGTTGGACCACATACTACGAAGTGATCCTTACTAACACATCAAACCCTACCCTAGTCTAAGCAGTCTTCTGTGATCACCTCAGGATTGAGATTAATCCATATATGATCATCTTGTGATTCGATAACACTACTACAAAATTGGACATAGGTCACACTTAAGATATGAAAACAATCACAGTTTCAATAAAATTGAGACAACGAAAATATATATATCACACTTACAGCTTTCTATCACGCTTATTGAAAAACTGAGATAAGTTATATTAATCAATCTCGTTTTTAAAGTGTGACTTAATTGATATGATTTTTCTGTCACAGTTATTGAAAAACCGAGATAAATTATATCAATTAATCTCATTATTAAACTGTGACTGAATTGATAAGATATTTCGTCACGGTTTCTAAAAAAGCGAGATAAATTATATATATCAATCTCACATCTAAAACAAAAGGATGAAATTGATATGATATTTTTATCACGCTTATTGAAAAAACGAGATAAATTATACCAAACTATCACACTTTTAATCTGTGACTAAATTGGTATGATATTTTTGTCACTGTTATTGAGAAAGCGAGATAAATTATATCAATTACTCTCATTTTTAAACTGTGACTGAATTCATGATATTTTTGTCACAATTATAGAAAAAGTGAGACAAATTATTTCCACTAATAAGAAAAGAGATATAGATCACACTTATCTAAAGATAAGGATCACACTTTTAAAAGAACCGAGACAAGTAAAATTTATATATATCACACTTAAATTTTTTATCACAGTTATTAGGTGTGAAAAAAAAAGAATGATCACACTTTTTAGGTGTGATTGAAATAACAATAGATCTCGGCTTTAAGTGTGATAACAACTACTAAAATAGATCACGCTTTTAAATGTGTTGAAATTATAATCGATCTCGGTTTTTAAGTGTGATAACAACTATAATAGATCACGTTTTTTAAGTGTGATAACAACTATAATAAATCACGCTTTTAAATGTGTTGAATTATAATAGATCTCGGTTTTTAAGTGTGATAACAACTAAAATAGATCATAGTTTTTATTATCACGGTTTTTAAGAAAACTGAGACAAGAACATCAATCAATCACGGTTTTTAACTGTGATTAAAAAAATATGATATTTTATAATCATATCTTAGATTAGTGTGGTTGAAAATGATAATATAGTGGGCATCAGCCCAGTGATAATTAGTGTGGTTCCTTAATCCAGAGTATCCGGGTTCGAGTCCCATTGGCAACAAAAGATATGTGTGCGTATATTTCGTTTTCGAAAAAAAAGAATGATCACACTTTTTTAGGTGTGATTGAAATTATAATATATCTCGGTTTTTAAGAGTGATAACAACTACTAAAATAGATCACAGTTTTTAAATGTGTTGAAATTATAATAGATCTCGGTCACAGTTTTTAAGTGTGATAACAACTAAAATAGATCACAGTTTTTAAATGTGTTGAAATTATAGTAGATCTCGGTTTTTAAGTGTGATAACAACTAAAATATATCACGATTTTTACTATCACGGTTTTTAGGAAAAATGAGACAAAAAATCAATCAATCACAGTTTTTGACTGTGATTAAAATAATATGGTATTTTATAATGAGATTTTAGTTTAGTATGGTCGAAAATTAGAAGAAAGAAAACATCGGTCTAGTGGTAATAAGTGTGGCTCCTTAATCCGGAGTATCCGGGTTCGAGTCCCAACAAAGACAAAAAATATGTGTGCTTATATATTGTTTTTGAAAAAAAAAAACACTTTTATTGGTGTGATTTAAATTATAATAGATCACGGTTTTTAAGTGTGATAACAACTAAAATAGATCACACTTTTTAAATGTGTTTAAATTGTAATAGATCTTGGTTTTTAAGTGTGATAACAACTATAATAGATCACGGTTTTTAACTATGATAACTACTATAATAGATCACAGTTTTTAAATGTGATGAAATTATAATAGATTACGGTTTTTAAGTGTGATACCAACTATAATAGATCACGGGTTTTAAGTGTGATAATTATTATAATAGATCACGCTTTAAACGTGATTGAGTTAAAGTACTTTATGTCACACCTCAATATGCCACACTTTGGAAGCCGTGACTAATGTAAATATATCACACTTAAAAACCGTGATCTTTATGCTTTTTTGTAGTAGTGTAAGACTTCTCGATCACGGAATTATATCGAGAACTCAAATCAAATCGGTCCAGCCTTATATGATTATCATCATATATAAATGCCCCACTAGGTGCCCTAAAGTGTTCGGGCACATTATTAGCAAATTAATCTTGAGAACCGTACTCAAATTAATAAATGCTACGGACTAAGTTAATTTTTAAGTACATCTCATTAACTCAATCCTCTTGTGTATAGCCATACACTGAGTTATGTGATTATATAAACGAGGTACTTAGGGTTTTCAATAGTGTCTTAATTATAAGCATACATGCATATAATAAGATGAATTATTAATTCTATCATAAAAACAATTAGATAATTGTCTTTCGGGCACTACACCTAACAATCTCCCACTTGCACGAAAGTCAAGTGGATTAATTGTTTTAGAGCACACCCTTTATATCTCTATCTACAACATTCTCCCACTTGCTCAAAACAAGTGAGACATATCCCCAAGATTCATACCCTCCAAGCGCATCTTAGTAATTCATCCTTCCAAGCACGACCGGATTGTGCTGCCGCAGGGTAGGTCGGTGACCCGGTGCGTACTTAGAATCCGAATATCATGTGACTCGGTAGACTAATCGATCAGGTAGGTTGGCGGTTTGAGTCAATCTTTGGGATCGAAACGTCGCCTTTCCATCTAATCCGGTGGTACGATTTCAATATGCTTATGACCTCTAGTGATTGCAAAATCCTTATGAGCTACCTATCCAATGTTTTCACAATGAAGTGGTATTGGCTTAATGGATAATACTTTATAACATGAGTAAACACTGAGACCGAGATCGATTTAACGATCATCCTCAATCTGAGCTAAAGCCAGAATCAGTGTTATCACTTATATTATAGTTTGCACCTGAATATACTAGGATATTATTCCTCATCCTCCCGAAGAGACTTGAGGATTCACTAAACATCTTATTTAGTATTCATCCGCAGGTTTAGACAAGCATTCCAGAGAGTTAGGGTAGACTACATAGTTGAATGTTGCATTCCACTATGCAATAACATCTTAACCATCGAGATGGATGTATAGGATCGCCAATTGCTTGTTTTTGAGAATTTGAGTGAGTCAAATTCTTTATAAAATAGCCCGATGGCATGTTAGCCTCTGACTTCAGATAACACACCCATGTTGTTTCCAACAGTTTCAGTGTTACCATAAACAAACACTAATCTACATAATACTTCACTAATATTGATGCCCAGTCTACGAAAGACTTATCAACATGCTGGTCAAGTCCACATATTTAAAATATATGACTTTGAAATGACCTAGAGGTTTTCTTTAATCCTCAAATGATATAAGCTATGGCAGGCATCCTGCCAAAGGTTCTTTCTGAATAAATTAAGATATTGTTAGTCTCGCAAAAGGGTCTTAGGGAATCACCCCTATTTTCTGCTTTGTAACGAATCTGTCATTTGTTCTTAGCTAAAACCCTTCTCTTCTGAATGAGTTCAAATTCCGTTGTTCGGCAAGGAAGTCTTACGGAATCACCCCAATTTCCTGCTTTCTAACGAAATCAAGCAAGACCGAGTGGTAAGAGAGATCACGGTCTGGTTAACTCTATATCTTTTAGGGAATCACCCCTAAATTACTCAGCTTTGCGTTGAAAGTTAAAATTTCCTATTCATTCGACTCTTCTCCGTGTAGTTCCAATTTCTCCCATTGGGCCTGAGATACTCAGGTGGTTCTACAAGAGTTTCAACAGAACTAGAGTGTCAAACTCCATTCACAGGGTTATGGCTTTTAAACCAAACTCTACGATCAGGATCCTATACAGCCGACGAAGGATTATAGGTCATCAATCTACCCTGTAGACCGTAAGGTCCTGTAATAGGTAATGGACAAACCATACTCCCACTACGTTCGGGGGGATTGATATACTGATCTAGTTTAGTAGTTTTTATTAGTGTTATCACCAACTGCCGGTGTTGGGCGTGGACTGAACAAATCAGTTAGTAACATCTTGAGTATAAATACTTCAAGATCCAAGGTTGTTATTTATAGACTCTATCAGACCGAGTGTGACAGTACAACCATCATTCTCTAACTTTACGAGTTTTATAACCAACCTTTACTCAATACATTAAGATATTTCACGCTCTAACATGTACCCAAAATTTCCAGTCCTACCTTTAAGCACTAAGTGCTAAATGTCTATATTTGCGGAAGTGGGGTGAACCGAATTCACTCATTATCCACAAATGCGTAGGCATCTTTTAGGTAGACTTCTCGGTTTTTCATTTCAACGTAAAACGTTATTTTACAACCAATATCTTAAATGAGTTCAGCAGCGTATTGTAGCACATCAATAACTATATAAGGCAAATTTATGGTGTACCCCTTAGTGAAAACATTTCACTGGGAGGCATGCCGAGCATCAGTCCCGAAGACTACGCAATAACTTATTTCTGAGTATGGAATACTCTATCTCTGCGAGGTCAGAGATTTCCTCCAAATATTTTGGATAAACTTACCGGAGTCTCGAAATAGTTGTCAGACAAGATGTCACTACTTCAAAAGCTCCTACTAGCTTGTATCATTCATATGACCCCGAAGGTTGTTATGAACAAGCTATGTTACTTCTTTAAATCTATTACCCTTTCCTGATTGAAAGGAAACTTAGTCATTGTTCCTTTGAGATAGTGTTCCTTTGACTGGGAGATAGGAATCACCCTAAGCCGGTCTTCAGATCTTGTCATTAGGGAATATGCACTAATTAATAGAATAGAAAGAAGCGTTTATCTAAATACGGAAACCATTTGCATTTATATTGATTAAGATGTGTTACATATACCTATTCAGCATTTCTTAGTGGTTCTGACTTTATCAAACAAAATTCCGAGTGTTGGGTTCATGCTACGAACGTTATATTCATCGTCAATAAGACAAACAAATTATCCTATTGAAATGAATATGTTCGTTCCAACGAATCCGAAAACAGAAAATGAATTTTCTGTGATACTCATGAATTGAATCCGAGATTCATTTCCTTACATCACTCCCACTAATCTAGCTGAAATAACTGCCCGTTGTTTAATTTATTTATCGTTTAATGCATAGCTACCTTGTTCTTCCAAAGAACTTAGCTTGGGAGGAAATCGTTAAGGATGCATTGGTCAGTGATCCGAAATCACTTTCCTTATCCTCTAATTTCCAATTTATTATTTTCTAGTTTAGCCTTAAAACTACTTAGTTTAGATGACTAACACGTATAATCATTCTTTCCCATTCTCGACTTTCCTTAATGGAAACAATCTTGAACTAGCAGTTTGTTTGAGTAGACACTACTCTTGAACTGTGGGATGTCTAATGATAGTGTTACTTGCTTGGACTATTGGATTTATCTAATCGACAAATCATAAGAGCAAAGCTCCCACTAGTTTATCGGTTCCAAAAACCGTCTAACCATCGACACTTTATGATTATGATTTTTCAAAGATTAGAACATCACCTAGAACTAAGCTCCCACTATTTTATCAGTTCCAAATACTGTCTAACTAGCAATGTTGTGTTCATGATGCTTCAAAGATTATAAATCTCCAGAACTAAGCTCTCACTAGTTTATTAGTTCCAAATATTGTCTAACTAGTAACGCTTTATTCTTGTTTTTCCAATGAATGGAAAAACTCTTGTGCAGTCTATTACACATTTCTAATGATTCAGAAAAAAAACAATCATGAGACTAAGGCTCCCACTAGTTCAGTGGTTCCAAATACCGTATAACCAGCAAACGCCTTATGTATGATTTTCCAATTTTTCAATTAGAAATTTTTGCCGTGTAAATACACCTTTTAAAATTCACTAAATGAATTTATCTGATAGTCCTATATCATCTTTTGTAAACTAAGTATGTTGTCTCTCGTTCAACACGAGTGACATCCGTGACATACCAATACTATGTCACTTAAGTTTTTAAAGGCTCAAGGGAAAAATCTCTTCCGAAAAATTAACTGCATTCTTTTGATAATTACAACGTACTTGTTACTTCCACATTTTTAATGATGTCTTATTACTAACAGTTTAGTAGCCTAGAGATTAAAGTTGTATGACAGAAAGTTAAATTCAAAAATAAATTTTCACTACTAGATTTTTATTTAAGGAATAATAAACTTGTTTAAAGTCTATCCTACCATTCCAAGGATTTAACCTCGCACCTCAGTGCCGCCGTAGGGTAGGTCAAAGAGATGACGGTTAAACTGAGAAAATCTCTCTCAAGATTAAGCTTCGAGAATCGAACATCTCACGGGAATCAGACATCCCGGACTTTAATCATTGATTATCTTCCTTTTTCTTGCCTAGATATTTCGAAAATATCCATAAAGAGTGTGACCTACTATATCAGATCTCAAAGTACGCCCCGACTATGCCGCCGTAAGGACGGTCAGTGACTCAACGAGTACCCAAAATCCTATCCTTTCGGAGACCAAGCCTTGATTTTTGATATGGGTGAACACCATCCGTAGGGGGCCGAAATCAAAGCGGCTCGAGGCGTCACCCTTCTCTCACATGCTTGCATCTATAGTAGAGGCCGTGGGGTTGGCTGTCGCCTTCCCGTCTCCCACTCAATAATTTGAAAAAGTGGTGGGTTCACTAATTACGGTTTCGGTCTTGACAATAAAAAACAAAAAATCATGTACTCCGAACAGGGTCGGTTATGTAGGCAAGCCTACGCCATTTTATTCGTTGGAACATATATGACAGTTCAGGCTTATCTGGCAAGAGAAGCCCTGTTTAGCCCGAAGGCTTATCGGCTATGCTAAATCTTTTCGAACCACTGTAACGTACATCACACGTGGTGGGGAGTCGATCGAGCTGAAGCTCGGTTGAACTCGCCCAACCATGGTTAGACCATTACCGAACCTATGTACTAAGATTTTCCGATTTTTATGTTGTCAACCAAATCGTAATCTCGTTTCTGTTTAAGGTGGATTCACCGAAAACTCAACGATTTATCTAAGTGAGATTCACCGAGAATCCATCACTAAAATCGTAATGATTGACAAAACCCGGTTCCTCGGTTTTAATAATTAGTTACTTAATTAATTAACTACCACATATTAATTAAAAAATCTTTTTAACAAACTATACGAGTTATACATGCCTAATTTATTCGAAATAAACTAGCTACATGTATGCATTGGAGTGGAATCATGATATCATGCATGTCATGGCAATTTTCCGGTTATATCACATAATTTTCGATCATACACGAAAAAATAACGGAAAAATAAACACCGAGATGGATCGTTGGTACCCCCGTATCTATCCTATAAAAAATTAAATAAAAAATATAAACAAACCCTAACTAGGTTTACTATTATCTAATCTGCAGCTGCCGCATTTTATCGACGATCGGACATCCAAACGAACTTTGATCATCACGAACTTTTTGACCTGTTCTTCACTCCTCCTACTTCAATATGAACGGTTGATCTTCGTTTCAATTGTCCAATCTCTTCCAGAAAATCGACGAACCGAAAGTTGGGGCTGCAGTGCTTTTCGACACAACAACAACTTTATTGCAACGATTGGACATCGAGATGGACTCCGATCGACACGAAATTTTGAGAGCCTGTTCTTCAACTTTTATTCTTCATTCTGACCGGAGGGATTCTCGTTTCAACGGCTCAATCTCCGGTAATAAAATAAAAACCCGAAAAGCAACAAAACACATCTACTTCTAGAAACTAAAATTACAAAATTTCATATACTCATATAAACAAATTTATAAGAGTTTACAATCGATCTAACGAGTAAACAATCCCAACCCCAATCCATCTCTTCAACCACAACAATCACAAGGCATATATCAATGAAATTTTTGAATTTAACTAAATTAAAAATGAAAACAAAAACAATCTAAACATACTTTTTCCACTCCTAGATCTAAAATTCACATACTTTGATTGATAGATCACTGGCTTTGATACCACTTGTAGGATGTAATATCACCGGATCAAAATCCACCCGATTACGCAGCGGAAAGTACAAGATCTAGATCATAGTCAATCAAAATACATAAATAAAAGATCGAACCTATGAGGGGGTTAGATTACCAACCTTTTTATGGTGCAAAACGCCAAGATCAAAGGTCAATCCAATCCGAGCTAGTTGAGAGCCTACTTGAAAAGCCAAAGTCTTCCAACGTGTGTCTCCAAGCACCACCAGGTGGATGGTGTTTCAAGCCACCGGACCTCCTCGATATGCTACCGTAGAAAACCCGAAGTTTTCCAAAACTCAAACCCTTAGTAAAATAGCCAAAAAATCAAAGCTATTTTACTACCCAATAATGCGAAATTATGTGATGATTTTGGCTTGGGAGAACTCTATTTATATAGGAGAGTAATCCATGTCCTCTAAGGATTAATTAATTAATACAAAATCAATCAAAATAATCATTTTCCTTAAAAAGATAAATCCAAAATAATCCTAAATTAATAAGGATATATAAAAGATTTTCTTTTTCTTAAATTATTTAACAAATAAATAATTTAATCACATGTCTTATTATTTATCAAGAAAACTAATTTTCCAATAAATAATAACATAAAATATGCGCCCCAAACCCTATATAAATAGGTCATGCGCATTTTTCATTTATTTGGGCCGAGTCCACCAAAAATTACTTTTCCATATATTTAATTATCTAGTCCAACTAAACAATTAATCCACATATCGATTAAATAGTCCAATCCAACTATTTAATTATAATTAAGGTGAAACGACGAGAAAACATATATGCTATATTAAGAGCCATGTCGGGGACCATGGACCCATATTCAGTAGCAACAATAAATTAAATAAAATTATCCTCCAGACCGAACAATTATATTCAATCTATTAATTTTTTTTTAATCTGTAATTTTATTTAAAAAAAACGAAAAGGAAATTACAGTGTTGCCATCCATGGCCTCCTCACTACAATTATGTCATCAGTGAGCAACCCCGCCTCCTTAAACCCCTAGTCCGAAAAACCCGGGATGGGAAAAATCGGGTGCTAGGGGAAGAGTACGGGCCTTAACTCACTGGCAAGTCTCCAACCAAGAGGAAAAAAATAGAAACAACATATGAGAACACCTACAAGCCCTATCAAGCCTCAAGCAAAAAACATGTAAAATATGAGAGAAAACAATCCCTCAGCCAAAAGACTGATAACTTCTGTCTTGGCCTAGCTGCAGTTTTAGCCTTTAAAATGAATCCTGCTTCTAATTGGTCCAAGCAATGATCCACTGCAGTATCAGTCTTTAAAGTGAAGCCTGCTTCCAATTGATCCAAGCAATGAACCACTATAGTCTTTGATTGATGAAGCCTTTACTGTGATTGATGATCAAGCTGATCCTTCCAGGAAGCATATGAATGGATAAACTGCTTATAAAAGCTAAATACAAACTGACACAGAGAATGTAGATACAACCTGGTTTGCACCCTTCAGAGAGAAACTGAAGGGTGCTTCCAAGTATGATGCCATCTGCAAATTGCTATCCATTAATGGTATCTGATATGGGGCAGCTGTAGCAGATCTTCAAGTAGGATAGCTCTAAGACCCTCTTCAACCTCCCCCTTGTGAATGGTACTGTTTTGCTTGGAAGTACTAGCCTTCATAGCCAAGAAATCTGCTACCATATTGCCTTCTCAATAAACATGCCTAATCTTGAAGATATTCTGGTTCAAGGTCTCAGTCAAAAGATTAATCTCAGTCACATATCTCCAAGGAGGCTGGGATTTACCATGAATCATCTCAACAAGAAAATTAGAATCAGACTCTATGCTCACATGTTGAAGTTGAAGATCAATACACTGTTGTGTGCCATCAATAAGAGATTTCAATTCTGCCTCAAAATTGGAAGCAATACCATATGCTCTAGTACCGGCAATAATAAGAGTGCTATGTTCATCACGAATGATGAATCCACCCTCAGCAATCCCCGGATTTTGAAGGGAGGAACCATTAGTATTAAGTTTATAGTATGCATGAGGAGGAGCTTCCCATCTAACAACAATTGCAGACTTTTGTGTCCTAGCAGCAAGATGTTTAATAAGGCCAGTGTTAACAAGAATTAAGTCATCACTGTTTTTTTTGGTGAGATTCATAACCTGACAAGTGCCTTGCAGATCTACAACTACATTCTTAATAATCTGATTGGATTCCATGATGTTCTAATGCAAGCTCCGTTGCACCTATCCTTCCAAAGCCCCGCACAAGATCAGAGAAGGGAGGATCCGAATTGCCTTACCAACGGCTCCCCTGATATTAGTATGTCTCTAAGCTTTTAGAACATCCTGAAAATTATCAACAACTGGATAATAATTAATAATATTTTGAAAGAAACCCCAAACTTCTTGTGCCCTAGGACAGCTCCAGAACACATGGTCAATATTATCTTCATGATGACAGTTTAAACATTTAAAAGGCCCAGAAAGTCCCATCTTATGCAGCTGATCGGCAAAAGGCAGCAATCCATTATAGAGTTTCCAGTTAAAGAGAGCAATTCAAAGAGGAATATAAGGTTTCCAGATTTCTCCTAAATCAAACAAGGAGGCCCTCTTGGGTCTTAGAGCTTCATAAGCAGAAGAGACATAAAACTGACCAGAATTAACTAAAGTCCAAACCCACTTGTTAGCAGGACTAGTTAAATAAATCATATGTTGGTCAGTACTTTCTTGAACAGGCCCCAGTAACTTCCAAGCATAAAGCTTATAAAGAGGGTAAGTTCCAGACATTACTTTCCTTGCCCACAAACCCTGCTCCTGATGAATCTTCCACCAAAGTTTACAAGCAAGAGCTGCCTGAAAGGTTTTTAGACTCATAAATCCAAGACCATTCTCAGTTGTTGGATAGCACACATTCTGCCAGCTTCTCCAATGCCTTCTTTTATGATTGTCACTATCATGCCACAGGAAATTAGCCATAATTATATATTCAATCTATTAATTCCGGGATTACACCACCATAAACCCGAAACTAAACTCTGCCGAATATAGATATAAACTTACACTCAACCATGAGTCATAAGGTGTCCACTAATATAATCTTAACATACGGATAAATCCTCCATAGACTGTTCACTTCGATTCGGAATATTTCCATAAACCCTTCTCGAAACATATTATCCTTATTTACCATTAACCCCCTAGTGATCAATTAGTTCATAACTAATATAATATGAACTGGCGCCATCGATCAGTTTCTAGGATTAACAAATAAGGAAACTGTCTGTCTACTTCCCGGGGGAAGGAATGGATTCCATATCTGTGAGCACAGACTATTCACTCATCTTAAAATATAGCCAACGGGAAGTGTTGGACCATATACTACGAAGTGATCCTTACTAACACATCAAACGCTACCCTAGTCTAAGCAGTCTTCTGTGATCACCTCAACATTGAGATTAATCCATATATGATCATCTTGTGATTCGATAAGACTTCTCGATCATGGAATTATATTGAGAACTCAAATCAAATCGGTCCAGCCCTATATGATTATCATCATATATAAATGCCCCACTAGGTACCCTATTACCGACAGTCCGGATAAGACTGTCACACCTAAAGTGTTTTGGGCGCATTATTAGAAAATTAATCTTGAGACCCGTACTCAGATTAAAAAACGCTACGGACTAAGTTAATTTTTAAGTACATCTCACGAACTCAATCCTCTTGTGTATAGCCATACACTGAGTTATGTGATTATATAAACGAGGTACTTAGGGTTTTCAGTAGTGTCTTAATTATAAGCATACATTCATATAATAAGATGAATTATTAATTCTATCATAAAAATAATTAGATAATTGACTTTCGGACACTACACCTAACACTTAATGCATTCACGATGCAAACCTCGAATCACACCAATCAATCTCTTGCATTAGTGTACTATAGTTAATCATTGATCCTATTGATTAAGACTAAAACAAACGATTAACTACACATTAACTATCCCGGAATGCCCAAAACGAGTTGGAAAACACACTCAAGAAACCAATCCTAGACTATAGGTGGTTTTACTAGGTGTTCATGGTATCTCCTCACCTAAGTTAATCTTTGCAACTACGCCTCAAATCAACAAAGTGGTTCAAGTAGGCAATCAAAAATTACCAACAAACACTAAGAGGAAACATTATGACCTGGATGAATTAAGAACTTGACACTACAATTCTACTCGATTTCCAAGCAATCAAGACAACATCCAACCAATCTTCAAGTCACCCAACCACAATTAACTTGGCTATACATGATTAGTGAAATAGTCAAGCAATTTCCACCAACTAAAGCCATTAAATGAAGAAAACCCATGAAACCATTCATCTAAGCCTTGATTCCATGAATATCCAACCAAAATATGATGTTCTAAGTATCAAAGATCAAAGCCCAAGCAATAATTTCACTAATTACATACATTATATGACTAGGATCGAAGAATTGAGCACTCCTTTCTCGGCTCAAAATAGCTCCAGGTCGAAGCCTCTGTTCCTCTGTTCCTCGTCTCCAAGTATTTGTCTAATGAAATCTATCTATATTATTATAATATTATACTACTCTTTTTTCGTTCATCCAAAATCGACCCAGGATAAAATATAGTCTAACTAATATATTATTGATTATAATAATGAATCTATTCTTCTGAGTCTAAGAATAAAGCATTCGGCTGGGGCATACTAGACTCAATTGACTTTCGGTCCCTCTCCTCTCCTTCCTCACTAGCACCAACTTTCAGCGGCTCTCTCTCTCGACGCCGGCGGCGGTGATTGCTGCCGGCGTCCCCCTGTTTATATGTATATATTTCTTGTGTTTTTCTTATCTTTTCTCTATTCTAGTTTGATCTTTTGATCTGCAAGCTTCTTCCTTTTGTAGCTGCCATCATTTTCCGCCGCCAGATTTGGTGGTTTCCGGTGGTAGCGGGTTGCAGATCTGGCCTTTCTCCATGACCTCGTGGTGCTTCTCAGCTCCGGATTCGGCCTTGTCTGATCGGAGGCGGATCTCGCCGGATTGGGCTCATTTGGGCTCGATATGCTTTCGTTTTTGGGCGTATCGCCTCTTTCCGGGCATGTTTGGGTTCGGGCTGTTGGGAGGAGGCTCGTTCTCCGGCTAGATTTCGTTGCTTCAGATCGAGGTTGATGCTACACCGTTTTTGTTTGAGCTCTCCCGGTGCTTTGTTCGCCACCTTCTCTTGGCTTTTCTTCCATGTCCGACTGCGATGGTGTTCTCCGGCGTCTTCTTCGGTTGGCCGCCTTATTCCGTTCGACGGTGGCTTGAGGCGATGTTGTCTAGCTGTGTTATTGTTGTTTTCGTTTTAGTTTGTGTTTGTGTACTATGTATGTGTTCTATTTCTGTGTTTGTGTTGCCGAATATTAGTTTTTGTTTGTTGTCGGCTTCTTCGCTCCTTTTATCAAGCCAGTCTCGTGGAGACTTTTGGTCTTCATAGCCTTGATCGGCATTGTTAGTGCGGCTTTGGCCGCGTTGTAGTACGGCTTTGGCCATGTTGTAAACGTTTTTTATTTGGTTTTAATAAACCTTTCGTCTTCTCGGGGAAAAAAAAAAAAACATTTGGCTGGAGCTGTTGAGTATGGTATGGGTCAGCCCAGTTTCTTTGGCTCCTCTGCTCGGGCGTTCGAGTGGCTCGACCCGAATTCCATAATAAAAAATCATCACCGTAGCCTATTTTGATTGTCGATGTCCTGAAATAAAACACAAACAAACCGACACGCTTAATTCCGTAGGGTACAAAGTACCCTTTGTGTTCTATAAAAATTCATATTTCTACAATAAAGATGAGATTCCGATTAAGTGCTTTGTAGAACCGTAAGTGATAAAAAAAATAGCATGAAAGTGTGTTTATACGATATAAATGAGCTTGAAATGCTACATAATGGGGGTAAAACCCTGTGAAATGCATAGAAGGGTTGACTCTCATCAGCCAAAAGATGTATCATTTTGAGCGTTGTCACCTATCTGCATCCTTCTTATTTGATCTGTCCCGAACTACCTGCATGTCTTCCTGACTACAACTATTTCCCCCAGTTATGTCTTTATCAATATGCTCTTTCAATTTCAAAATCGACTTATTATTTTTGTAAGAAATAGAATCCTTACCATAATGCATCGTTTCTCTAAAATGCTTAAACGACTGGGGAAGCGAACACAATAACAACAGAGCCTGATCCTCATCGTCAATTTTAGCATCTATATTAATCAAATCCATATGCAGGGAATCAAATTTATCTAAGTGTGATAATATAGATGACCATTCAGACATACGAAGCATATACAAACTCTGCTTTAAAACCTATTCATTACGGTTTTTTTTTTTCATATATAAGGATTTTAAATTTACCACAAATCCTTAGTAGTAACCTCACTATCCACCTCTCTTAAAACCTCGTCAGAAAGACACACATACCTAACCTGGTCTTCTTGTTGAGACCAGCAAACTCCTCATCTGACATCTTCTCCGGCTTTCTCTTCTTCCCAAGCAGCACAATTGATCGAAGCCTCTTGAATCAGCATGGCCTCTATCTTCAATTGCCACACCCTGAAATTGACGTTTCTATCGAACTTCTTAAAGTAATACTTAGTTACCGTCATGATGGCTAATTTTCAAAACTCAGAAAAACACCAAGGAAAAACCTCGTCTCCGATACCAGTTTGTTAGGAAAAACAAATCAAGCAATGACCTTTAACGACGGTAACACAAAATAAACAATGGAAAGAAAAAGACAAAACACCAAATTTACATGGTTTCCGGCAATATACCGACTAGTCAATGGGCGAAAGATAAAATATTACTATAATGGAAGAATACAAAAGATACAATACTTCTGAAACCTAAAACAACAATAGCGAAAATAGTTAAGATAATTGAGAGTTTATTTTAATTGATTCAAATCGGCACAAATTAACACACTAAATTAAATCATCCAAAGATGACTTAAATACAAAAGCTAAGGCGGCAATTTCACAAATTCATCCGATGTGAGATAAATTTCACTAAACAACGTTGGGCTTTGGCCCATATTAACAAAATGTGATATTACAAAAGCACAACAAAATAATTAACAATTTAAATAAGAATAATATCACGTTAATTTAATAGGAATGGAATGGAATGAAGAAAATAGGAATGAACTGCAAAAGAAATGGATTCAGTTCACTCCATATTGCGTTTGGAAGGTGAAAAATAGAATAAAATGACTTTCGCAACATGTTACACATCGTGTGGTGGGCAGGGGATGGTGGGGAATGATAGTGTGGGGTGGGGTGGAGAGCGTAATGTAGGGTGGGGTGGGTGCATTGTGTAGGGTGGAAGAGGTGATGGGTACCCTGCCTCACCACAACCTTACCCTACCTCACTTTATTCTACCACCATACCCCACTATACCCTACCACTCCACACCTCACCCCACCTTACCCCACTTCATCAATTCCTAGCTACCACCCACGTTACCCATGTAACGCCCCGCTCCCGGATACCGAGCCCTTATCCGGAAGAGAAACGTTCTGCGCATATAGCATTAAATAAATCTAATATTATACGCAAGCCTCTACGTCGTCGTATCAAATAAAAGCAAACGGAAGCTAAAAAGACTCTGTTAAAAACATAAAAGCTACTATTAATAGAAATTAACCATGCTAAAGATGGATAGTTAAGATTACAACGATTAAAAACACAAAGACTTATACAATACGATGCCTTAAAAGTAGAAGTACAACAAATCTAAGAGAAGAAATACAACTAGTCTAGTACAACCTTTACAAAGAAATAATCTAGAAGCTTCTTCAAGACTTTAAGTCTTCAAAAGCCGTCGTCTGCACTTGATCAACCTGTTCGTCTTCTCACCCCACAATGCATACAAAAGAAAATGCAAAGGAGGTAAGTACAAAGTACTTAGTAAAAGTGAGAAGCTACGACACCAATTAAGATTTATAAAGAAAAGATATTTAATCGTTTAGTTATTTATGTGTGACCGACTCAATCTGGGGTTCATTCCAAGTCCATCAACATGAATTGACTAAACGTTTCTACTTAGCTTATCTATGTTACAACCGCACTCAAGGGCACTACGCGCATCCACCTCAGCAGAGTCCCTCCGTACTTAGGGTCATTATGACCTACGGAGTTCTTCCACCTCGGGAACACTCTTTTGCAACATATTAGTGGATCACACCAATATCCACGAAGTCTAGAAAAGGTAGACTCCGATAGCACGCGCGTCTCAGCAGAGTCCCTCCGTACTTAGGGTCTTTTGACCTACAGAGTTCCTCCACCTTCAGAGGTAGCACATGCATCGCGATTTAGCCTAGGTGCCTAGCCAAGAGAGACATGTTGTTTAATCTTTTACTAATCAAGTACGTTGTTTATTAGGATGATTAACTAGCCACCTAAGTGTTTTTAAATAATCTCCCTCACAAATGCTACTCTCTTCCTAGACCACTAGACACGGACAAGGCCTAGCAATTACACAGACATTGATGAATGCTAACTCATCAAAGCACAAGCCTATCATGCTCTTTCGACGGATCCGAACTTCAACTCCCTTTAAGAGTACATTCGGTGTTTTAACTGAATGCATCAGAAGCTCAATTCAGGCTTGTTCAAGTTTATACAGTGTTAACATATCATTTTTAAAGGTTTAGAAGTGGTAAAGCGTACTTATAAGGCTGAACAACAACCAAACGCCCGTTTAAAGACATGGACGCCCATCTGGAACTTACTGGACGCCCGTTAAAACTGGACGCCCGTCCACTTTCCCCAGACGCTCGTCCACCTAAAATAGTTACAACCTGAATGTAAAATAACACCTCAGACGCCCATCCAGAGGAACTAGACGCCCGTCCGAAATGCGACCAAGGCAGACGCCCGTCCAGAGAAGCCTAGACGCCCGTCCGACCTGGGTTTTGCCCAGAACCCTAAAATCATCAAGACACAAATTCCCATTCGTTTCTAACCTAATTAACATCGAATTAAACATAGTAAAACACAGAAAATTATATCTAATCATATCATAGCATCGATGATCATTGATCAACGAAAAGACACACCTTTCTATCATCTAAACACCTTAAAACTTGATCTAAACCTTATAAACGATAATTGGAATCATAGGAAGAGCCTCTTACCTTAATTGCCAACAAAACCACAAGCAACACACCAAGCAGCTGCAACAACTGTTGATCCTCAACCCCTAAACCTATGTGATCAACAAGAATCCCTAAAATCCTATTTCTTTGCAGAAAAAACGAAACTGAAAAAGTGCAATAAACTGCAGATTACCTGGGTTTACTGCTGTGAAACTATTTTTAGATTAATATACGCTTCAAGACGATCGTTTCGACTACTCATGGCTGCGAAACAGAGCTACGGATTAAAAGATACGAATTTTTGAAGAATCGAACTCTACGAATACCGAAAACTAGGGCTAAACTGAAAACTTACGAAATCGAGAGATGTTATTTTCCAAAGTTGCGTCTCCTCGCGCTGATCACTTTACTCTCCTGCGGCATTTTGATCAGATGAACGGATTGATCACACAGTTCTTCCTTTTATTTCGCTTTCTTCTTCTGCGTCTGTTGCCTCTGTTGTGTCGCCTCTCCTCTTTTTTTTTCCAGAAGAATAACGTGATGAACTACTGAATTAATTTGGGGATTAATTCCTTTTTATAGCCATTTAATTAAAACCATTAATTAAATAACTAAATCCTTTTAATTAAATCCTTTTTAATTAAATAAATAGGATAAATAATTATTAGGTCATAGTAAATACACCCAATGACTATTTTACCCTTTTACGAAAAGTCAGGATGTTACAACCCATCACCGAACTGTTGAATAGGTGTCCTAAATCCAATCGGGTCGGACTGGATCCGAACGAATCGGGTCGTTTACAGTCTATTTAGTTCATGTAATAAGTTTATTTTGATTAATAGCACTTTTGTTATTATGTATTTTGTTTATCTTTATGAACCAATTATGTTATTGTATATATATATAGTAACGTCTTTAGTATTAAACTATGATAGAGAAACCATGATAAGGATTGTGGTTGACGAGATCTCTAATTGCTTTAATAAGTCTGATACTTAAATGTCTCTAGTCGTATATGTTGGGTGTAACATCCGAAAGACAATTTATGTAATTGTTTTTATAATTAATAATAACAGATTTATTCTCATCTTATTACTTGCTTCGTGCTTGTAAGTAATATACTGCTGAAAACCCCAAGTTGTATCATATGTAGCCATATAACTTAGTGTGTGTCACATGTGAGGATTAATTTTATGGTGATACACCTGAACTATTAGTCCGTGGTGAACTTAATCAAACTATGGGGTCTATTGATAAAAACACCATTAATGCACCCAGAACACTTTAAGGTGTGACCGTCTTATCCGGACCGTCGATATGGTTATCTAAGTGGGGCATTTATATATGATGTAGTCGTATAGTACTGGACCGATTTAATCTGCATTTCTCATTTAATTTCATGATTGAGAAATCTTGTTAAATCCCAAGATGATCATATATGGATTAACCTTAATCCTGAAGTGATTGCAGACGCCTGCTTGTTTCAAGATAGGGTTTGATGTGTTCATTAAGGATTGCTAAGAGGCGTGGTCCGAATCACTTTCACGATGGCACTATTCTGGAATGTGTGAGGAGTGAGTGTCTCACAGTTATGAAATCCATTCATTCCTGCAGGAAGTAGAAAGACAAGTTAATCCTACAAACTGATCGATGGGCCGAGTTCATATTGTTTATGAACTAGTTGATCACTAGTGGGTTGATGGTAAATAAGGATAATATGTAATAAAGAAGGTTTACGGAAACATTTCCGATTCATTACGGATAGTCTATGCAGGGTTAGTTTGTATGTAATGATTATATCAATGGACACTTATTGACTCGACTTTATGAGAATAAGTTATATCTATAATCAATAGAGTTCAGTTTCGGATTTATGGTGGCAAAATTCCGGAATTAATAAGTTGAGTAGTAATATTATGTTCGATGAATATTTTATTCAATTTATTGTAGCTACTGGTTATAGGTCCATTGTCCCCGGGTTGGATCCTAACACACGTGAATTCTCGTATTTTAGAACCTCGAGAATAAATTAAATAGTTGATCTATTTAATTAATATGCGGATATTATTTACGGTAAATAATATGTAATATAGAAATGACATTTTCTATTATCCCAATGGCAAAAAATGGCGCCATATTATTTTTTTTTTGGGTAAAGAAATTTTCTCCTAATTAATTATAATGTGCATAATACACTTATTTATGTATTAAATAATTATAAATTAGAAATTAGTTTTCTTATTTGATAAATAAGAAAAAAATTTCCTATTGGATAAAGATTTTTCTTTTTCTTAAAGGAAAAGATAAATTTGTGTGTAAAAGATGAACTCTCAAATTATTAGTTATTTTCCTATAAAATGAGAGTTTCTCCCAATACAAAATGGAACCAGAAAAACCAACGCCATTTTAAGAAAATAGGCGACGCCTATTTTGAAAATAATAGAGAAATTTTGTTTTCTCGTTTTAGCTATTAGGAAGAAGAAAAACTGAGTTTTTTCTTGGAGCATATTCGAGGAGGTTCGAATGCGGGATCGACGTCCACCAGTCGTCGCTTGGAGTTACAACTCGGAAGATCATGGCTTCTCTCCGGTTGGGTAATCTTAAACCTTCTTGTAGTTAATTAATTAATCATGTGAATTAAATCGTGGTAAAAATCATATACGAATCTAATTCGTTGCTTCTGCTAAGCATGATCGATTGTCTTGATCGGTGCTGTGAATCATATATGACGATCCTATTATGGATCGGATCCAGGTTCAGGTTTCTGTATATCCAGCATGTGGTATCGGAGCCAGGTTAAAGCGATTTTGCGACCTTGATTGCATAATTAATTAATTAGGAGTGAAATTCAATAAAAATTGCATTTTTCTATATATATATATATATATATATATATATATATATATATATATATATATATATATATATATATATATATATATATATATATATATATATATATATATGCGTGTTAAATGTTTATGGTTGACGAGATGGATTGGGGTTGTTAATTGTTTACCGTTAGATCTATTGTAAACCAATTTTTCCGGGTAGAGGAAATTATGTAATTTATTTGTTGTAATTTAATGTCCAATTATTTAGAATTATTTATTTTTCCCGCGGCACTGTTGTATTTAAATAATATCAAAGAATAACATCACAATTAACGCGGCGTCGCGGTGGTGAAGGCGTAATTTCTGCATCAGGAAGACCTAGGTTCATTCCCCTGGATATAATATTTTTGGGATTTTTTTCCGGAAAAGATGTAGTTTTGGTGAATAAAAGGAGGAATCGAACCCGCGATGCCACAGTAAGGGAAGAGACGTCCAACCAACTCGGCTGGAAGCTCGTATGTACAAGAAACGGAAGCAGTTTATTGTTATACAGAGCGGCGGCAGGATTTAATTAGATATTAGTAAATCCTTTAAACGTATGGTTTATTTATTTATTAAATTTTATACGGGGGTACCAACAGTCCATCTCAGTGGTTTATTTTTCAATTTTATTTTCTAATGTGATTATTTATGTGATATGACCATGTCATGCATCTTATTCATGAATTCCACTCCTAGCATATGCATACATGTAGAAATTTAATTTTGTCAATAATTAGACATGTATGAAAACGATAATTAATTTAGATTAATAATAAATAAATTAATTAAAGGAAACAAAATTTTATTGGGGTATAAAATTCACATGATAAACTTGATTTGGGATAATGAATCCTTCAGGGTTTTGGTTATTTAGTGTCTACATAAATTAAAATTTTGATATTCAAAATTGGAAAATCATGAAAAATTGGACACCAACAAGCTGGTGTAGTTGGAACCGATAAGTTGGTGATTGTTTTTCTTGATTTATTGTTTTTCGGTGATAGGAACTAACTTTACTGTACATTTCTGTACAGTTTAACTCACGTTTATCATGTTTATAGCATGTTTTCGGGTGAGTTTAGACCCTATAATGAGTATAATGAGGTTTTCTTTGCACAGTGAGTGACTGTCGGTTTTTTCGTAAGCTCGGCCAACTTTTAGCACTTTATACTCACTCCCTGAGCACCCGTAGTTTGCGGGGTTATGCGTTTGCTTGTTGTTTCCATGTCTATGCAGGATTTGGGTGAGTCGGGAGCCCAGAAAGCGATGATTTATGAGTTTAGACGTGTCCGAGGCGAGAAACGATGGCTAAGTATGGAAAAGTTCCTATCTTCCAGATTGGTAAGTCTAGTCGATCTTTTTCAGTTAAATTTCACTTTTTCCCGGGGTCAATTTTTGAATCGAACCCCAAATGAACCTTCAACTGATTAGGTTGTATTTTCTTGTTTTTCTTGCTTTGATGTTGCTTGTGATGGGGTGTGATGGTTTGGGATCGTCTGCATGGCTGTTTGGTTATTGTGTTGGTGACTTCTGGTGGAAGATTGGTTTTACGGTGGATTGACGGGTGGATGTTTTCGTCTTGGTTTTTGGGCGTGTGTATTGATCAGTGTTCGTAATGAGTCCTAAGAAGAGAGCCGCAGAGGAGGTTTCTAAGTCCTTAAAGGGAATGGGAAGGGCAAGGCCATTTCCACTAGTAAGAAGAAACCTAGGGTTGAGGAGATTCCGTTGGAAGCTTTGAACAGGCCGTTGACAATAGGGGGTGATAGAACAGATAGACCGGTGAGGGAAGTTAGAAAAAAATCCGTTTATGGTCAACTTGCAGATGAGTCGGAGACAGATACGGATGAGGAAGAGGAACCGTTAGTCGACCCTCGGAAGACTAAGAAAGCGAGTACTGAGGCAGCCCCGGGAGGGAAAGTAGGGACTCCCGAGAGGGTTAGAATTTCTAAGGTGAGAGCACAAGCTAGGAGGGCACCAGGGGGTGTTTTGCCCTTCAAAGATAGATTTATCAACGAGAATGCCGAGAAAGCGTTTATAACGAGATTCAAAGGTTGGGAAATTTTAGAAAAGGCTGTTGATATGGAAAAGGTTGAAAAAAGTTTCCAAGACAATCTGAAGAAGAGGAAGTGGGGTGAGTTCATTAAGGTGCCGGATTTCAATGTGAGAAAACCAAATTTGACTTTGGCACGGGAGTTTTTGGCCAACTTGAGTGAGGCGGATTTGTTATCGGGGGTGGTGAATGTCCGGGAGGTTTGTGTACCTTTTACACCACAGGCCATTACGGACTACTACAAGTTGCCGGCCGTCTCTTTTGATTATTTGGATGAGATCAAGGAGAAGCAGGATAAGGGTGAGGACCCTTTTGAGGAGTTATGTTTAGCCATTGATCGTGACATCCTGTGGACAATGAAGAAGACCTGGGTGGCTAGTGTCGAGACATGCTCAAGACCACTCGTTTCTCCCGGGATTGGAAAGTTAAAGCCCATTTTGTTTAGAACCGCCTTCTACCCAAGGACAATTTCCATAAGTTCATCATGCTCGATTTGGCTATGCTCTACGCTCTTCACTTCAACATCCCGATAGATGTGGGAAGGGTGTTGTACAACGAGATTACGAGGAACCGGAAAGATCATAGAGCCAAACTTGTTTGTATCCATCTACTCAATGGGTTATCCTTGAAGGAGGGTGTGAAGGAGTATGATTTGGATGAGCGGCATACGAAGAAGCCAATTTTATTGAGTCCGCTATCCGAGACGGGTCCGGGTGGACCATCTGTCGAGGGGGATGTTGAGTACGAGGCTGAGGGTGATGAAGAGCAGGGTGCTCAGGGTCTTGAGGCAGAGCCAGTTGCTGAGCACTCGTCTGATTTTATCCGCACAGTTCCCTTACCAACACGCACCCGGTATTTGATGATGGATGGGCTGCGGAATATGCTAGACAGGCAGCGGATTCAACTGAACGCGTTAACCGAGGGGGTTCAGGCACTCGGAAGGTACCTACCGGACATGCCCGAGCTTGTGGTAGATGAGGAGGCTTACCGGTTTACGTCTTTCATCGAGGAGGCCATCGAGTTATGCTTAGAGGAGGATGCAGCCAAGGCGATTTTTAGATGTGCAGCGAGCACTTCTGGGGAGGTTGATGGTACCTCTCAGGCTGCCCCAGCCACTGTTACTACCGCTGCTCCTACCACAGAGACCTCGAGCACACCAGGGACTACCCCAGCCACTGCTACTACTCCTACTACTTCTGTTTCTGAGCCCACACCACCTCCTCCCGAGGACCGTACCCGACCGGAGTTTAGAGTCGATGTTGTTCCTTTCGGGTCGGTCATTAGTTTTCCTTTAGGTCAGGGTGTTGGTGTCTCACTTCTCCGTATAGATGTGGCTAGGGTTTTTGTTTTGCGATCACTTTTGTGCTACTTTTCTCTCCTTGTTTTGTAAGCTATAAGGCACCTCTTTTGACTACTTTAGCCTTCTTGACTTGTTTTTTGGATTATTCATGGATGGATGATAATTCTGGATTTTTTTATTTATCATGTTTGATGCTTTATCAATATAGTACTCTCATTCGAGTTTCCTGACGTAATGAGGTCGAATATTTTGATTCGGCCCGGATTTCCCCCTTATTACTTGCTATGGCACGTGGACCATGTCCCGTGCTTGTATGTCTTGGATATGTTTTTCTTTATATAGGGATTTGGGATGCTTTACCTCACGACCGTTACGGGACTCGATCACGCCGTTTTTCCGGGCTACTAAGCTAAGTCTCTTTTTCCTTTTTGTTCACACACCGAGGACGGTGTTTCACTAATGTGGGGGGTGGGACGACTTAGCTTATTCGCATGTTTTCATAGTTTACAATGACGTTATGTGATGAAATTAGTTTTACTCGGTTTTCGAATTGATTTCTAGGCATTTTCAAAAATTTCCAGGGTTTTAACACCGCGTTATATGCATGTTTTTCACGGTTTAGTTAGTAAACGGTTTTTAGCCTTGTGAATGTCTTGGCCTACTTTTAGCACTTGTGAATGTCTTGGCCTATGATTTGGATGTCGGTTTTTCCGTAAACTTGGCCTACTTTTAGCACTTTATACTCACTCCCCGAGCACCCGTAGTTTGCAGGATTATGCGTTTGCTTGTTGTTTCCATGTCTATGCAGGATTTGGGTGAATCCGGAGCCCGGAAAGCGATGATTTATGAGTTTAGACGTGTCCGAGGCGAGTATGGAAAAAGTGAAGTTTTTGAAGTTAAGGCATCTATCCTTACGGACAAACGTCTGTCCGTACGGACAACTCCCAGCCAGGATCAAAATTTGAACAGAGATTTATCCGTTTGGATCGTCATTTTATCCGTACGGACATACCAAAGCAGCAGAGATTCATCCGGACGGATAGAAAGCCAGCCGGACGGACAGACACTTGGGAGCACAAAACAGAAGATATGATCAGAGACTTATCCGTACAGGTAACTTTCCAGCTGTATGGATAACCTGGAGAATCAAGAACCATCCGTACGGATAGCCTGTTATCCGTACGGACATGCTGAAATTTTGCCCTAGGCTGTAAAAGGGCACCTCAAACGTTTTATTCAACAGACTTTTACGATTTTAGATAGTTTTAGCCTCTTTTGGGCGATTTCCTTCTTCCGAAAGCGTAGAATTAAGTATCATATACCATTTTTCTCGTCTTTCTATCCTCTATTACATTAGATAAATTACAACATCAATCCATTACATTTCGATTGACAAGATTTGATCTTTGTGAGCACAATTTTGGTACTTCATCGATTTTCAATAAAGTGGGTATGGTTTCTTGTTCTTTTATCATTTATATCATGAATTCCTGTATCGTTTATTGTTTCAATTAGATAATGAGTAGCTAAATAATTTGTACGGCTGAATTATGTGAAAGCGGATGAAACGCCATTAGGAAGATGAACCGGGAGGTAGTGTAGCACGTAATAACATGTCCAAATCGATAATTTATATCACGAAACCTACTTTAATCGTAATTGAGCTAGTTTGATCACCTAGTTCACCATCACACACACCTAGCTTATAAATGTATGTTGTGGCGAAGTGTGGGAACCGGGGTTTCGGGACCGTAGACGTTTTGGCTTAAAAGGTAGTTTGACACCTACCTGTGCACTAGATTGACACCCTGGTCATTAGGTCCATTTCCAATACGGAGTTTCTATCGTTCAGGCAAGGAAGGTAAAGCACACTCCCGGGGTAGTTTGTTTGAGGGTAGAGTAATCCGATGGATCGTAGTTCGGCTGTACCTCTTTTAATCGTTAAGAAAGCCGATTAGTATAATTTTTCTTTTATGCAATAGTATAACGTCCTATTTTTCTGGTTGACCTGAACTGAGTGCTAAGTCAGCTGTGGTACTCAAAGCCAATCTCTGTGGGTTCGACCTCGGACTCCTCAAGCACTACCTACAATCGATCCGGTCCACTGCCGGTTAGAAAGTAGATTTTGCTAAGGTTTCGAGTTTTTACTTGATTAACTAGTTTGCAAAAATTCTCTTATCAGTTGGCGCCGTTGCCGGGGATTGGCAATACTTTGATATCACAAAAGTTGACCGAAAGCTTGGACTTAGGTCGTTTTTTTATTGTTTTCTTGTTGTTTTGTTTTGAATTGCACTGTATGACCCGGAGCTCTAGGGCACTTCTAGAGCCTTATTATCCAGAAATCGACAGGCACGCAAGGCAGTTGAGGAGGAGATTGTTTGCTCCTGTTCCAGAAACCATGGACGGACACGAAACATCAGACTTCTCTTCAGTGGAAGAAGATATGACAACCAATGGTAGAGATCGGTCGAATTAATGATGATGGGACGTCTCAAATGAGGGGGGGTTTGGGTACTCTAAATAACCCACCTCCACGCCAGAGGAATCCTCTAGACCCTCCTATGGCTATAAGGACAGATGGAAGAAATTTATTTAACCCCACTCTAGAAGGGGGTGATGGAAGAAACAGACAGAACCAACCAAATAATGAGTTAAATGGTCAGAGGCAGCAGAATGGACAAAATGGTCAAGTAGGGGGTGGTCAACTCCAAAATAACAACCCATCACCTCTTCGCCAACAGCAACACCAACAAGGGGGTGGTCAGTTATAGCAACAACTGCCTGGCGAGGACAATTTGCAAATGCAGATGTATCAGTTAATTCAACAACAGATGGCACAGATTCAGCTTCTGCAAGCGAATCTGAACAACCAGAATCAGCAACAGCAGAACAACCCACATGCAAATCAGGGGTTTGTATCAGCAATGGATTACGTGGTTACCCCGTATCAAGGGACCGGACATAATCCGATCAGAATCCCAGCTATCCATGCTAACAACATGGAACCAAAGCAGAATGTCATTAACCCGATCAGCGAGAACGCAGTTTTCTACGGGCAGCGGAATGAGGACCCGAATGAATTCTTAGACAACTATCGTAGATCATCTCGACACTGATGTACAATGGAGTCGAGCGAGGAGGTGCTCAAGTTGATGATGTTTCAATTTGCATTAAGGGGAGCTGCAAGAACATGGTTCAACACCCTTCCTAACGCCTCATTATCTACATGGGCCGAAGTGGCCGATGTTTTTCTGAAGAAATATTTTCCTCCAGCAAAGATTGAGGATTTAAAGCGAGAAATACATAATTTCAGTGGGCGAAAGGGGGAAACCATGAAAGAGACAGTTGAAAGTTTTAGGGCATTGCTAAAGAAGTGCCCTCCACACAATTTGAGTACAGTTGAGCAGGTGATAAAGATTTATAGATCCTTGGATAAGTCAGACATGAATCTTTTAGATGCAACTAGTGGAAATGGTTTGACGACAATTGACCCCGAGCTAGCAATGCAACATATTAACGATTCTATCGAGAGGGATGATGAATGGGTTTCTAGTTCTGGGACAGAAAACATGAAAGAGCCACAACAGACTGTTAAGGCCCTTGAAGAGGTTGGATAAAGAGACAGCCGCACATAATGAGTTGTTGGCACTTCAGACAGAAATGAAGAAAGTGAAAGAGGCAAAACAGGTTTGTCAGTTGTGTGGCGGTAATCACTCGGCTCAGTTCTGTACGACTCCGAGCAGAACGGTTTTTCCTCAGTAATTACCACAACAGATACCATAGCCGACCCAACAACAACCTGTAGTAAATGTATCTCAGCAACAACCAGTGGCAGTTATGGAAGATCTAGTTGCAGCACTTAATAGATTGGGGGCAGGGAGTTCAAATAGTGGTAATTAGCAGGTTTCCGGGAGGAATCCCCAATTCTATCAGCAACAAAATTCTAGGGGGCAATGGCACCAGAACAACCCATAGGGTAACAACCTAAATTGGCAAGTCCCACCGAATTACCAAGATATTGAGCCATCGATGGGGTGTGGCATGGAAGAAGATTTCCAACAGAACGATGTTGGAAATAATTCTAGGGGAAATTAGAACCAAGGCAATAACAATCAGGGAAACTGGAACAACAATAATTCTGGGAACAACTGGAGGAACCAGAATTCGGGGAATAATTGGAACAATAACCAGCAAGGCCATAATTGGAACCAAGGAAATCAGAGTCGTCAGGGAAATTGGGACCGAGGCAACAACCAGAACAATCAGTGGTCCCAGCAAAATTCCAACAATCAGGGCCAAGGCAACCGAGGTTGGAGTCAGAATCGTGATCAAGGGAATTCTCAAAATTCCTAAGGAAATTGGAGAGAAAATAACCAAGGTAGTTGGAATCGAGAAAATCAAAATTCTAACAACCAAGGCTATGAAAATCAGAATCAAGGTTCGGGGAACCAAAGTTGGGGCCAGAATCGACAAGGCCAGTGGGGTAACAATCAGAACCGAGATCATAGGAATAGAGAGCAAGGGCAGCAATCCGACAACCAACAGAATAACCAACAAGACGGAAATCAGAATGCGGAAACTTATCAACACCCGAATGCTCATTGGTAGAATAACTCCTACAATCAACAAGGGAGTGGTTCGGGGAACCATAAGAAGCCATCTGATGAAAGCTCTGATCAGGTGAACAAGTTTATGATTGAACAAAAAGCAGCCATGCGTAATTTGGAGATTCAGATAAGGCAGTTGACCGAGAACATAGCTAAACCACCGTTGAATACGGGGCTTCCTAGTAACACGGAGAGGAACCCCAAAGATTCAAAAGATGTTTGTGCAATAGTTACCCAAAGTGGTAAAGAGGTGGGACAAGGGAGCCGAGAACTTGAGAAAGTGGTGCAAAATTTTGAGAAGGAAAAATTTTCTGACAATAAAGGGCCATTGGAAGAGCAAGAAGGGTTTGATGAAGATGTTGAGAAGAGGGCAGAAAAGGAGAGAATCTCGAGATCGGAAAGGGAAGTGGAGGAATACAAGAGAAAGTGGGAAGAAGCGACAAGGCCAAAGCCGGGCACGGTGATCGTTGACTGTTCGGTAAAAACTAGTTTTACAATTTATAAACCGAAACACCCCAAGTATAAGGTTCGTAGTATAGGATGTTAACGGGTCGTCCTAAGGGAGTGGAATGTTTATCGGATCAAGGAACAATTATTCTATCGATTATGTCACGACTATTAACTACAACTAGGGTTTAAACTAATTAAACTACAAAAAAACAATGAACAGTAATTAAGATGATGAACGATACGATGAACAAGAACTTGGAACGTAAAATTTGCAGAAAAATAACAATTAACATCTAGGGTTCCTAAAACAACTAAGCGTAGCAATCAAATTGATACGAACTATTCGATTTATCATGTAATTAAAAGGAAACGGCAAGGCAACGGGAATCCACCAATCAACCAACCCAACCCCAACTAGATGGCAAGTTAAAGATACGATTTTTAGTAATGATCTATCGCGAATTCGATTAAATTCCTTTAAACAAATTCTAGGGTTTCGTTTTCTTTCTCAAGAAAAACTAAACGGCATGCATAACACGATCATGAGATTGTCTCCAAAACTCAACTCAATTAATTATAAACGATCTCTCGAATTACAACTAATTGCATCAATTGAAAGACTAAGGCTTGAACAATATTCCCATACAAATTCAAAGCATAAAAGTAGTTTCATCGATCTTTCTATTCAAATAAAACATAAACAATAAAGAACAATATCCAATTGATGATAAACTGTAACTTTTACTCACTAAACATGTAGCTAAAAATCGTCTAGTCGGTGTTGATGTTGATCGGTTTCATCCGTTGTCCCACCGCGATGTGCTTAGCCAACAATCATGTTGGTGATCATGATTGTTGGGATGGAAGAGTTCATCTTCTTGTTTGCTCTATAGGATATGCGGCTGCTAGGGTTTGAGTAAATGAATAATGCATATGGTCTCATTAGGGTTCAACACACGCTGGTATTTATAGGATTTTGAGGCGGCTAGGGTTAAGTCGGCCTTGGACGCCCATCTGGAAGGGTAGACGCCCGTCCAGATGCGTGTAAAAATTTATCGAGTCGGGCCGAGTCTTCCTGGACGTCCGTCCTATGCAAAATCGGACGCTCGTTCGCTAAAAATCATCAAACTCTGAATCAAAAATCTCCTTCTGGACGCCAGTCTGGAATAGTGGACGCTCGTCCACCTGAGACCTTTCTTCTTTGAATCGAATAAGCCTTCTGGACGCCCGTCTGGTGCTTTAACCCGTCCACTGGACGGATGCAATGGACGCCAGTTAAGCCATGTAGACCTTCATGCAAATCTCAAACTTGCATCTTTCTCCTTCCTCTAATCTTCAATCAAACACCATTCTAGCTCCTTTCACAACATGCAAGCATACCTACAAGGCGATAGAAACGAGCAAAGTGTAAAATCTTACATAAATAGATAAAAACTACATAAATAGCTCGATTTTCACACTTCAATAGATTCTAAACCCATTCTTGCAATTTATCCTTTTAGCAAGTGATTTTCTATAAAAAAAACACTAAAACACGGAAGATATTGTCACAGAATAACTCGATATAAACCACAAAATTAGTCGTAAACAACTCCCCCACACTTAGACTTTTGTTCGTCCCGAACAAAACAATCAAAACTAGCTCACTTTCATGCAATCCACATAGATCCCTAACTCACGTAACAAAAGATACAACAACTATAGCAAGTGATACCAACATAGAGATAGATTCTGTGCGTGTGTGACAAGCCCTTCTCAATCTCCACAATCCTCTTAAACAAATATCCTCTCAAATAATTTTAATGACTATCCTAGGTATAGGCAGTAATTGTTCCACACAAAGTCTTTCTGCGCACTCAGTAGGATAATCCCTACAGCATATCATTCGGTTTATACTGGGTATAAATTCAACGATAACAAAGTCTTTAACTTTTTTAACTTTCTTTTTCTTCTTTGACGCACATCAAGATGAGCTCTTACCCGTCATAGTAGAATAGGATGTTTCGGGATAACACCCTACCTTACTCAAATCATAGGGTAGCTTTTCCCGACTGTCGTGAGCTTTTGGTCATCATAGTGGAATAGGACATTTCGGGATAATGCCTTACCGCACTCCAATCATTAACCAGCTTCCGACACACCCATTTATTTATTATTAACTCAACTTTTTCAAAAACAATAGTTACGCTTCGCCTATCACATTCAAACCTTCAGATATTCACAGTGCACGTACTGAACTTAGGTGTTACTTCACTGTTACTATTTAAGACCAAATCTCTCTAAGATAAATCACTAAAATAGTGAAAGGATACAGCTCAAAATTTTTGCTTCAATATCAAAGCCTTTCGTGAGTGTGAAATGAATACTATCTCAAATCAGTAAAAGCATGCTATAATTATCTCTCAAAGTCACATAAAATCATTGTCAGGAAACTACAACTAGCAAGCCATTTGTTTCAATTATATGCTCAAGATTTACAATTATCCAAGTTTACGTTAAATTTCTTTAGCATGATAACATAGCATACCCAATTTAGACACCCCCCACACATAAATCATATTATGTCCTCAGAATGTGCAAATAAAAGAAAAGAATACTTAGCTGGTTTCAAAGTGGTTGTCGGGCTGTAGGTTGACGGTCGGTCGCCCGTAACATGAATGAACCGCCGCACTCGTATCACGAACGTACAACACTAAAAGTGATAACTGGCAAAAACCGCTCAACAGTATCTGCAACACTCGACATAGCATATAATCTCGGGGTACAAGGGGTATATGAGTAAACATGAATGCACACAAAAATGGGCAAATAAAGCATTCACAAATAGGACAGGGATAACCAACCCACAAATCACCATAGTTTTATTCCTAATGCCCTAAAAACTTAACTAAAAAGTAACTTAAAAGACTAGGCTGCCTCCTAGTAGCGCTTCTTTTTTGTCATTAGCTTGGCAGAGTAAACCAAGTCAACCTGGATCAGGCCACTTGGGTATGAGGCTAACCACTTCTCTGTTAGAATCATAATGACTAGGACGGAAATGGTTTTCGCCACAACAACAAGTCACGTGCGTGAGAAGATCATGAAATTTTTCTCTCCATACAGCACTGACTCTTGTCTTCTTGTTCTTGTTTCTCAGATTCGGCTGAGGTATGCTAACAGGCTCAGGAACATTGATAGAAGAATCTGCAAAGTTAGGGGTAATAATGTCATCATCCACTCCAATGAAGTCGGATGGAATCTCTTCACAAATAAACGACTCAACTGTTTCATTTCTCTTTTGAAAGTATAGTACTTCAGGCTGTTCCTTGGCTTGCCCAAAGTACTTCTTAATCCTATGACCATTGACCTTGAACGGTTGATCGCCGTACCCTTTCAACGTAATGGCTCCACCAGGATGAACATCAAGAATCTCAAAGGGTCCGGACCATCTAGATTTAAGCTTACCAAAGAAAAGATGGAGCCTGGTGTTATACAAAAAGCCATGTCTCCCACTTTGAATTCCCGATCTTTAATCTTAGCATCGTGGAGTGCCTTCGTTCTTTCCTTACGATTCTCGAATTCTCGTAGGCACGGAGTCGGAACTCATAGAGCTCGTTCAATTGCAATAATCTCTTTTCCCCACAAAGTAGTTTGCATCGAAATTCAAGAATTTAATAGCCCGAAGCTCGTGCTCAAGCTCGGCCGGTAAATGGCAAGCTTTGCCATAACCATTTGGAAGGGTGACGTACCCATAGGGGTCTTAAACGCAAGCGATAAGCCCAAAGTGCATCATCCAACTTCGGACTCCGATTGGATCTATTGGAATTCACGCTTTCTCCAAAATCCGCTTTAGACTTCTGTTGCTCACCTCGACTTGGCCACTGGTTTGGGGTGGTATGGTGTACTAATTCTATGCTTGACAACATATCTCTCAAGAATTTTATCCAGTGGTGCATTACAGAAATGCGAACCTTCATCACTGATAAGGGCTCTAGGACAGCCAAATCTAGTAAAGATATTCTTTTGCAAGAATTTCTTTACAACTTTGTGATCATTGGTTTGGGTGGCTATGGCCTCTACCCACTTGGAAACATATTCCACACAGACCTGAATATATTTGTTAGAGCATGATGATGGGAATGGTCCCATAAAATCAATGCCCCAGACGTAAAAAACTTCACATTCCAAGATAGGCCTCAAAGGCATCTCCATCCTATTACTGAGTCTCCCTACTCTTTGGCCTCTATCACAGCCTTTGCAAAAGGCTTCAACATCTTTAAACAAAGTAGGCCAGTAAACACCAGCTTGAAGGATTTTTGTGACTGTCTTAGGTGCTCCGTAGTGCCCACCAGCGGGACCACTATGACATTGCTCTAAGATATCCCATTGCTCATGTTCCGGAACGCACCTTCTAAGCAACCCATCTTTGCAGGCTTTAAACAGATATGGATCCTCCCATACGAGATACTTTAAGTCGCTGAAAAATTTCTTCTTTTCCTGATACGTCATCTCTTCTAAATGCCCACCTGCTAAGTAGTTGACGTAATCAGCATACCCCGGCCTAACTGTGTCAAGCTTCATCAATTGCTCAGTAGGGAAATCGATGCCTATTTCCTTGTGATTTTCGCCACCCTCATTTACTAGGCGAGACAGGTGATCAGCCACAATATTTTCACTACCCTTCTTATCTTTGATCTCCGGGTCAAACTCTTGCAAAATTAGAATCCATCGAGTAACCTTGGTTTTGCATCGCTTTGTCCATAAGGTAGCGTAGGGCTACATGGTCCGTCCAAACCACAACTTGAGACCCTAGAAAGTAACTTCTAAACTTGTCGATAGCAAAAACGACGGCTCAGAATTCCTTCTCAGTCGTGGTGTAATTGCATTGAGCCGGGTTCAAGGTGCGGCTCGCATAGTAAATGGGCCTCGAACTTCTTATCAATTATCGGCCTAAAACTGCACCCACTGCGTAGTTAGAGGCATCGCACATTAATTCAAAAGGCTTAGTCCAGTATGGTGCGATTAAGATAGGGGCACTTATGAGCTTATCCTTTAGGCAATTGAAAGCTTCCTTGCATTTCGCATCAAACAAGAACTCAACATCATCTTTCAGAAGGTTAGATAAGGGCTTGGCGATGGTAGAAAAGTCTGAATAAACCGCCCGTAGAAGCCAACATGACCTAGAAAACCTCGTACCTCTTTCACTTGTTTTCGGGTACGTCATCTTTTCAATGGCCTCTACTTTAGCCTTATCAACTTTGAATACACCGATCTTGGACACCTTGTGTCCCGAACAATCCCTTCATCTACTAGAAAATGGCATTTCTCCCGCTTAAGCACTAAATTCTTTTCAACACAGCGTTGAAGTACCATATCTAGATTTTCCAAGATCTCATCAAAGCTATCGCCATAGACTGAGAAGTCATCCATGAAGACTTCCATACATTTCTCCACAAGTCCGTCGAAGATGGCCAACATGCACCGTTGGAATGTCGCTGGTGTATTGCATAACCCGAAAGGCATTCTGCGAAAAGCAAAAGTGCCTGATGGACACGTAAACGTAGTCTTCTCCTGGTCATTAGGGTCGATGGCTATCTGGAAGTAACCAGAATATCCATCGAGGAAACAATAATACTTATGACCACTCGTCTTTCAAGAAGCTGGTCAATGAAAGGTAAGGGGAAATGGTCTTTGGCGGTGACTTCATTCAATCTGCGATAATCAATGCAGACCCTGTAGCCAGTCATAAGGCGTAAATCTACTTCTTCCCCCTTTTCATTCTTTTCCACAGTAATACCTCCCTTCTTTGGCACAACTTGCCCCACTCACTATCGGCGATTGCATAGATGATTCCCATATCTAACCATTTTATGACTTCTTTCTTGACAACCTCCTGCATGTGCGGATTCAGCCTTCGCTGAGGTTGTCTGACTTTCTTAGCTCCTTCCTCCGTTCGGATTTTATGCATGCACACATCGGGGCTGATTCCTCGGATATCACCCACTTGCCATCCGAACGCGAGGATGTTCTTTTCAAGCACTTTTATCAGCAGTGCTTCTTGCTCGGGCTCGAGTTTTGAAGAGATGATCAAGTGTAACTTATCACCATCCTTAAGAAAAATGTACTTAAGGTGTTGCGGAAGCGGTTTAAGCTCCAAGTCAGTAGGTGGTTGCTCAATACTTTGGATTTTAAGGGGCCACCTTTTTCCTTATGGGCTTGAAGTGGTTGATCGAAGAATACCTCATCTTCCTGAGGTATAACCCCAGAAAGGTACTGGATCACATCATCCATAGGGATCCTTCTGTCAGCACCCGCTTCCTCCTTCTTATGCTTGATCATCTTTCTCAACTCTTCTTCTTCTAGCTCTCTCTCGCTAGCCGTTCCCAATCATCAACCTCCCAATGAACAGTCTCTCTCCAGAAATCCACTTCATCCCAACTACCCATCAGGGCTTCCTCTTCTACAGGGTTAAAGTCTTCCTGATGCAGCTCTTTGAAATCATCGTTCATTGCTGGGAATCTCCATGTTTCTTGTTCATTGACCTCGTCAGTGACTACGGCCTATAATGAAACAGAAGATGGTCCACAGTCAGCTTGATCTTCAATGCTTATAGCTTCGAAAACACCTATCTCTGTTAGTTCTACCGTTTCTTCAGAGTTGGCATCTTCTCCGTCCTCATAAATTGCTTCAACGAACGAGATTTCTTCAATCAAGGTTTCCTCAGGACTTTTCCCTCGTGTGAAGGTAACAGATGTATCATCGACTCTAAGCGTAATCTGACCCTTACGAAATCCAATGAGGGCGGCAGAGGTGTCCAAAAAGGTCCGGCCTAGAATTAGGGGCATCTCTTTGTCAGGTGGATAGTCCAAGATAACCCGATCGGTAGGGAAAACCAAATGTTCAACACGGAGAAGAACATTAGCAACACAACCGGCCGCCGAGCGGCCGGATCGGTCTACCATCCGAAGAGAAATAGGGCGTTCCCGCATTCTTTTATCTAAACCGAGCTTTTTGCAGACGTTCAATGGCATCACATTTATGGAGGCCCCTGAGTCGCATAAGACGTTTTGGAACATGTGGCCTTCAATCTCACAAGAGATTGAGGGTCTCCCGGGGTCACCTCGCTTGGTAGCAACTTTTTGTGAAACCATAGAGCAATCTTCTCTTAAAACTTCTTCTGCCATCCCTTGAAGCTTCTTCTTGCTTCCACAAACTTCCTTAAGATACTTAGAGCACTTGGGCATTTCAGTCAATACCTCGATCAGCTAGGGATATACTCACTTTGGTGTGTCTAAGCATCCTCCTCACTCCGTCATATTGTCTGTCATGACTGAGGGTATTCTCTTTCTTCTTTGGTGGATAAGGAAGGGCTTTATCGTTGTTCATGGCTTGATTTTTTATGGCTTCGTCTTCCTTATCCTTCCATCTGACAAACTTTTCCTCCCTTTTCTTTGTCAGGGGTACAACCACCTGACTTTTCCTCATTTCTCTATCAGAATCATTTTCATCACCCGAAGAGTCATCATTAAGCTCCTCCTCACTGTTACTTTCTTCGGTATTTAACTTCTGATTTCCCCCTCCTGAACTTATGGCGTCAGGAGGGGCTACTCGTTTCCCGACATCTTTCCGGGTCCCACCTGCTTACCACTTCTTAAAGTAACCTCATTCAGCTCTTCGCCTCCATACTCCCATTGAGGTGTGATGGCAGTGCAAACATTGACATCTGCTTTAGGATTTCTTTCGGTATAACTTGGAAGTTTACCGTGGGGTCTCGTTTGCTTGTTGGTACGCCATCCGGCCAACTTTGTCTCTCTATTGTTTTGACACTAGTAGCCAGGGTCTTCACCATGTCTACTAGCTTATCAAACTTATGTTGGGGAACACAAGAGGTGGTTTGGTTATGATGTTGGTTTTGATTCCAACCACCTTGAGGTCTTTGGGAGTTAGGATTGTGAGATTGATTAACCATCCCGGTGGTGGTCTTTGATAACTTGAGTTGACGAAGATTTTGAATTGGATGGGCCGGGTGGTGCATTGGCTTGATTAAAATTGGGACGTTGAAATCCGGAATGATTCGGTCCCGATTGAAGTTCTGAAGGTTTGATTATGATTCTCCATTAAATTCACTTCCTCATTCATCTCATTCCCCGCCCGCATTCCCGGTAATTCACATCCGACGGCCCTTGTTGCTTTGCTTTGCATTTGTAAATTGGCTAGGCCGCTTGCTTATTACTTCCAATTGAGCAACTAACACCTTAGTCTCGAATTGCTCGCGGCGATTCCTTCTTATTCCCACTAACATTGGTCTTCCTTGGAGTTGACCACATGTTATTCTTTGCTATGGTTTCGGCTACCCCGTAAGCGACATCATCACCTCCCCAGGAAGGATCCATGAGCGATTGAATCAAGGAAGTCTCTATTTGGTTGAGAGACACCTCTGTAGAATAACTCTAGTAGCTCATGTCTACTCTTGTATCCATGGTTGGGGCACTTTCTCATCAACGATTTAGTCTCTCCCATGCTTTCCCCACACTCTCACCTTCAAGCCGTTCAAATGTGGTTATCTCCTTTTCATGTCCATGATTGTCCCGGTGAGACAAACTTCGAGCAAAGGCTCTTTTGACATCATTCCGGTACGAGAGAGAATGATGGGCTAAAGATTTAAACCAACGGTTTGCTTCACCCTTTAGAGCAAACGGGAAGAGTTTTAATTTGACAATCTCAGAATCAACACCAGGATAGTGGCCTGCTTCGCAGATTTGAACGAAGGTGGACAAGAAGTCATGAGGATCTTCATCAACAGTGCCATGAAAAGAACTATTCTGGACCAGTCCTACCACTCCATTTTTCAGATCGAAGTTCACTTGCCCCATGTCCGGAGAGCGAATGGGTTTATGCCCTTCCAGGAAGTCTTGGTAAAGATAGGGAGCATAGGGGTCCTGATTCAATTGGTTTAGCTGGTTCTGAAGGAACTGTTGAAATTGATTATTTATCCCAGCTTGTTGATTCTGTTGTTGTTGTATTGCTTGCATCTGTTGAAGGATCAGATTCATCTGGGCTTGAGGGTCTGCATTCGGAACTTCGTTAGCCATGATGTCTGGATTAGGGAAGAGCTTTCTCCTGATAATAGATCGCTCAAGTTCGTGATTAAAGACAAGATGTCCCTTCTTACTCCTGGTTTGCATAAACCAGAATAGCAGAACAGGGAGAAATCAACCTTAGGGTTGATGAGAACGAATGTAGAGAAGATTAGAGGGTTTAGAGGTTTAGAAAGAGAGAAGAGAGAAGAGGATTCTGGAGGTGAACGCTCGTTCAGGTTACTGACCTAGCGTTCAGAAGACAAGTTGGGGGGCAGACGGGCGTTCAGTATGGGTGAACGCTCGTTCAGAAAGTTTTTTTTATTTTTTTATTTTTTATTTTATTTATTTAGAAAAGATAAAGAAACAGAAACAGGAAAAGAAACCTACCTACGAAAAAGCTAAAACAGGAAAAACACTAAGACGGTGAAAAAAAAAACGTGTTGAAATCTTCTAGGGCTAAAATGGAAGGGAAAACATCAGATTTTGACCTCAAAAACGGTGTTGAACGGCCGATGCCCGTTCATCACTTCGTCGGCGTCGGAACGAGCTTTCCGAATTGGGGTCCTGCGCGCCAAACGGACACTCGAGCCGAAAGTTATGGCCAAAATACTGCCGACACAAAAAACTGCACTACAAGAATCCGACAACCGTAACCGACAACCCGGCAACGGCGCCAAAAACTTGTTCGGTAAAAACTAGTTTTACAATTTATAAACCGAAACACCCCAAGTATAAGGTTCGTAGTATAGGATGTTAACGGGTCGTCCTAAGGGAGTGGAATGTTTATCGGATCAAGGAACAATTATTCTATCGATTATGTCACGACTATTAACTACAACTAGGGTTTAAACTAATTAAACTACAAAAAAACAATGAACAGTAATTAAGATGATGAACAGTACGATGAACAGTAACTTGGAACAGAAAATTTGCAGAAAAATAACAATTAACATCTAGGGTTCCTAAAACAACTAAGCGTAGCAATCAAATTGATACGAACTATTCTATTTATCAAGTAATTAAAAGGAATCGGCAAGGCAACGGGAATCCACCAATCAACCAACCCAACCCCAACTAGATGGCAAGTTAAAGATACGATTTTTAGTAATGATCTATCGCGAATTCGATTAAATTCCTTTAAACAAATTCTAGGGTTTCGTTTTCTTTCTCAAGCAAAACTAAACGGCATGCATAACACGATCATGAGATTGTCTCCAAAACTCGACTCAATTAATTATAAACGATCTCTCGAATTACAACTAATTGCATCAATTGAAAGACTAAGGCTTGAACAATATTCCCATACAAATTCAATGCATAAAAGTAGTTTCATCGATCTTTCGATTCAAATAAAACATAAACAATAAAGAACAATATCCAATTGATGAAAAACTGTAACTTTTACTCACTAAACATGTAGCTAAAAATCGTCTAGTCGGTGTTGATGTTGATCGGTTTCATCTGTTGTCCCACCGCGATGTGCTTAGCCAACAATCATGTTGGTGATCATGATTGTTGGGATGGAAGAGTTCATCTTCTTGTTTGCTCTATAGGATATGCGGCTGCTAGGGTTTGAGTAAATGAATAATGCGTATGATCTCATTAGGGTTCAACACACGCTGGTATTTATAGGATTTTGAGGCGGCTAGGGTTAAGTCGGCCTTGGACGCCTGTCTGGAAGGGTAGACGCCCGTCCAGATGCGTGTAAAAATTTATCGAGTCGGGCCGAGTCTTCTTGGACGTCCGTCCTATGCAAAATCAGACGCTCGTTCGCTAAAAATCATCAAACTCTGAATCAAAAATCTCCTTCTGGACGCCAGTCTGGAATAGTGGACGCTCGTCCACCTGAGACCTTTCTTCTTTGAATCGAATAAGCCTTCTGGACGCCCGTCTGGTGCTTTAAATGCCCGTCCACTGGACGGATGCAATGGACGCCAGTTCAGCCATGTAGACCTTCATGCAAATCTCAAACTTGCATCTTTCTCCTTCGTCTAATCTTCAATCAAACACCGTTCTAGCTCCTTTCACAACATGCAAGCATACCTACAAGGCGATAGAAACGAGCAAAGTGTAAAATCATACATAAATAGATAAAAACTACATAAATAGCTCGATTTTCACACTTCAATAGATTCTAAACCCATTCTTCCAATTTATCCTTTTACCAAGTGATTTTCTATAAAAAAAAACACTAAAACACGGAAGATATTGTCACAGAATAACTCGATATAAACCACAAAATTAGTCATAAACATTGACATAAAGGAAGAAGAGCCATCGCCACCACTCAAGACGAAAGGTAATAAAGGTAAAATTACCCCTCCTCCCCCGGGTTTTGATGTGGCCACTTTACCATTTCCTCATAAAGCAGCAAAAAGGAGGTCTTCACCCAAAGTCAAGCCAAAATTTTTGAAATGTTGAGGAAATTTGAAGTGACCATGCCAATGTTGGATATCATTGCCCACATCCCGTCGTATTTCAAATTTTTAAAGAGTATGCTCTCGAGTAAGGAGAAAATGCAGCAAATGGTGTAATTGAGTTATGAGTGTTCTGCTATTTTTGAGAACAAAATACCTCCCGAAATCCAAGATAGGGGCAGTTTTACCATCCCTATAACCATAGGAGAAACTGTTTACAAGAATGTGCTTTGTGATTTAGGGGCCTCTATTAGTTTGATGCCAAAGTCTGTGTATGATAAATTGGGTTTAGGGAGATTGGAACCAACTAGCATGACATTGTAAATGGCGGATAGGTCGGTTAGGACCTCGTTAGGAGTAGCTGAGGATGTGTTGGTTAAAGTTGATAGATTTGTGTTCCCGGTTGATTTTGTGGTTCTGGACAAGGACACTGACTCTAGGACACCTCTTTTATTAGGTCGGCCTTTCCTAAACACCTTTGGGAGACCTTGATAGATGTTAAGAGGGGGGACATAATTTTACGTGTCGGTCAAGAGAGCGTGAGTATAAATGTGTATAAAACCATGAAACACTCGGAAGAAGAGAGAAACGATTTTTTTCGGTGGATGTTATCCATCCTTGTATTGTCGCCAATGTGAATTTGCAAGGTTATAAAGAGCCGTTGGAGAGGTGCCTGATGCAGTCGTGCAAGATTGATGATGAAAGCAAACTGATGCAAGCCCATATTATGCACCTCGAGGCAGGTGAATTGGTTGATACAAAGTGGAGTGAGAAGCTAGACCACGGATCTCCCAAGGATATTCCAAAGCCATCTATTTTACAGCCACCAACAGACTTGGAGTTGAAGCCGCTACCTTCCCATTTAAAGTATGTATACCTTGAGGATAATGATTTACTTCCTGTAATTATTTCTGCCACGCTAACCGCTTTGCAGGAAGTGAAACTGGTTCAAGTACTTAAAAAGAGGAAGAGTGCATTTGGGTGGAAAATGGTGGATATAAAGGGGATTAGTGCTGACATCTGTAAGAACAAAATCATCCTTGAGGATGGGGCAAGACCGAGGCGTCAACCACAGAGGAGACTGAATCTGCACTTACTGGAAGTGGTAAGGAAAGAGGTGGTGAAGATGCTTATTTTGGTCATATTTTATCCTATCTCGGATAGTGAGTGGGTCAGCCCCACACAGGTGGTGCCAAAGAAAGGCGGTATTAATGTGCTGACAAATGAGCAAGGTGAGTCTTTTTCTGTACATCCTGTTACCGGTCATCGAGTCTGCATCGATTTCCGTATGTTGAATGAAAAGACTAGGAAAGATCATTTCCCCCTCCCGTTTATCGATCAAGAGTTAGATAGACTTGCTGGTCATGCGTTCTATTGTTTTCTAGACGGATTCAGTGGTTATTACCAAATCCATATTGATGTTAATGACCAAGATAAGACCACTTTTACGTGTCCCTATAGCACCTTTGCATTTTGAAGAATGCTGTTCGGGCTGTGTAACGCACCCGCGACATTTCAGCGATGCATGGTTGCCATTTTTGCTTATATGATAGATCAATGCATGGCTGTGTTTATGGATGATTTTACTGTTTTTTGGGATATTTTTTATGCATGCTTGCTTAATATAGATATGGTGCTTGCGAGGTCTGAGGAGACCGATCTAATTTTGAATTGGGAGAAGTGTCACTTCATGGTGACTGAGGGGATTGTACTAAGTCATAAGGTATCAGCCAAGGGGATAGAGGTTGATAGGGCTAAGGTAGACACTATTTCAAGGTTGCCTATGCCTTCTAATTTGAAAACGTTAAGGTCTTTTCTGGGACATGCGGGGTTCTATCGTAGATTTATCCCGAAGTTCACCCAAAAGGCTACACCCCTTACCTCTAGGTTGAAGAAGGGAGTGAACGTGACTTTCGATGAGGAGTGCGTAGAGGCTTTCAATGATATTAAGAAGCTGTTGACTGAGGCTCCCATTCTGATAGATCCGAACTGGGAGCAAGGTTTTGAAATTATGTGTGACGCGAGCGATCTAGGCGTTGTGGGAGCTGTATTAGGGCAGAAGGTCGATAAGCTATTTTGACCCATTTACTATGCTAGTCATACCCTTAACTCGGCCCAACAGAAGTATGCTACGACCGAGAAAGAGTTGTTGGCGGTGGTTTTCGCTTTTGATAAGCTTAGGTCCTATCTCGGTGGGGTCTAAGGTGATCGTGCATACGGATCACTCTGCTTTGCAATACCTGTTTGCAAAGAAGGATGCCAAACCGTGCTTGTTGAGATGGATTCTGCTCCTTCAGGAGTTTGACGTGGATATTAGAAACCGTAAGGGTTGTGAGAATGTCGTAGCCGATCATCTCAATCGTATAGAGCCAATTAAGGATGAGGAATCTGAGAGGGTGGAGATAAATGACTCGTTTCCGGATGAGCAACTGTTCGTGGTAGACACTATGTTGCCGGAAAAGTGAGGGATTTTTCTGCGTAGGGGAAAGGAGGGTGCAACATGGTTTGCCCCGATTGTGAACTACCTTGAGAGTGGGTTTATAGATCCAGAGTTGGATGAAAATCAGAAGAAGAAGCTCATGAGTGAGGCTAAGTACTTTGTCTGGGAGGATCCTTATTTGTTCCGGTTGTGTGCCGACGGAATTCTGAGGAGGTGCTGAGGGTGAGCGGTTAAGCGTGTTATCTTTTTGCCATGATAAAGAGGCCGGGGGCCATTTCTCGGGGCAGAGAACCGCATTGAAATTTTTACAAAGTGGGTTGTATTGGCCCACGATCTTTAAGGATGCCTATGCTTATGTCAAAACTTGTGACGCGTGTCAACGTTCGGGCCGAATCTCAAGAAGGAACGAAATGCCTCAACAGCCTATTATTGTGTGTGAATTTTTCGATGTTTGGGGCATCGATTTCATGGGACCTTATCCTCCTTCCTTTGGGAACAAGTTCATTCTAGTATCTTGTGATTATGTCTCAAAGTGGGTGGAGGCGATCGCCTCCCCCAATAATGACAGACATGTAGTCATCAAGTTTCTGAAAAAGTTCATTCTGACACGATTTGGTGTACCAAGATCGATAATTTCTGATAATGGCACTCATTTCGCCAATAGAGATTGGGATAAGCTGCTTCTAAAGTATCTGGTGACTCATAAGTTAGGAACGCCCTATCATCCTCAGACGAGTGGCCAGGTGGAGGTTTCCAACCGTGGTATTAAGAGAATTCTGGAAAGAACTGTGGATAAGAACTGTAAGAGTTGGTCCATGAAATTAGATGATGCGCTGTGGGCTCATAGAACAGCGTTTAAGACTCCAATTGGTATGTCGCCATACATGATCGTTTTTGGAAAAACTTGTCATTTACTAGTGGAGATCGAACATAAAGCGCATTGGGCCATTAAGGAGTTGAATATGGACGAGACTCTTAGTGGGGAATCAAGCGTTTTCTTGGCCGATTTTCGTAGGGCCAAAAAAATTCCATCTTGGGCTTCTTTGTTGATTGTCCGGGGATTCCGTCAACTCCGTTGCACTCCTATCTTCCAGATTGGTAAGTCTAGTCGATCTTTTTCAGTTAAATTTCACTTTTTCCCGGGGTCGATTTTCGAATCGAACCCGAAATGAACCTTCAACTGATTATGTTATCTTTTCTTGTTTTTCTTGCTTTGATGTTGCTTGTGATGGGGTGTGATGGTTTGGGATCGTCTGCATGGCTGTTTGATTATTGTGTTGGTGACTTCTGGTGGAAGATTGGTGTTACGGTGGATTGACGGGTGGTTGTTTTCGTCTTGGTTTTTGGGGGTGTGTATTGATCTGTGTTCGTAATGAGTCCTAAGAAGAGAGCCACAGAGGAGGTTTCTATGTCCTTAAAGGGAAAGGGAAGGGCAAGGCCATTTCCACTAGTAAGAAGAAACCTAGGGTTGAGGAGATTCCGTTTGAAACTTTGAACAGGCCGTTGACAATAGGGGGTGATAGAACAGATAGACCGGTGAGGGAAGTTAGAAAAAAATCCGTTTATGGTCAACTTGCAGATGAGTCGGAGACAGATACGGATGAGGAAGAGGAACCGTTAGTCGACCCTCGGAAGACTAAGAAAGCGAGTACTGAGGCAGCCCCGGGAGGGAAAGTAGGGACTCCCGAGAGGTTTAAAATTTCTGAGGTGAGAGCACAAGCTAGGAGGGCACCAGGGGGTGTTTTGCCCTTCAAAGATAGATTTATCAACGAGAATGCCGAGAAAGCGTTTATAACGAGATTCAAAGGTTGGGAAATTTTAGAAAAGGCAGTTGATATGGAAAAGGCTGAAAAAGTTTCCAAGACAATCTGAAGAAGAGGAAGTGGGGTGAGTTCATTAAGGTGCCAGATTTCAATGTGAGAAAACCAAATTTGACTTTGGCACGGGAGTTTTTGGCCAACTTGAGTGAGGCGGATTTGTTATCGGGGGTGGTGAATGTCCGGGAGGTTTGTGTACCTTTTACACCACAGGCCATTACGGACTACTACAAGTTGCCGGCCGTCTCTTTTGATTATTTGGATGAGATCAAGGAGAAGTAGGATAAGGGTGAGGACCCTTTTGAGGAGTTATGTTTAGCCATTGATCGTGACATTCTGTGGACAATGAAGAAGACCTGGGTGGCTAGTGTCAGAGACATGCTCAAGACCACTCGTTTCTCCCGGGATTGGAAAGTTAAAGCCCATTTTGTTTAGAACCGCCTTCTACCCAAGGACAATTTACATAAGTTCATCATGCTCGATTTGGCTATGCTCTACGCTCTTCACTTCAACATCCCGATAGATGTGGGAAGGGTGTTGTATAACGAGATTACGAGGAACCGGAAAGATCAGAGAGCCAAACTTGTTTGTATCCATCTACTCAATGGGTTATCCTTGAAGGAGGGTGTGAAGGAGTATGATTTGGATGAGCGGCATACGAAGAAGCCAATTTTATTGAGTCCGCTATCCGATACGGGTCCGGGTGGACCATCTGTCGAGGGGGATGTTGAGTACGAGGCTGAGGGTGATGAAGAGCAGGGTGCTCAGGGTCCTGAGGCAGAGCCAGTTGCTGAGCACTCATCTGATTTTATCCGCACAATTCCCTTACCAACATGCACCCGGTATTTGATGATGGATGGGCTGCGGAATATGCTAGACAAGCAGCGGATTCAACTGAACGCGTTAACCGAGAGGGTTCAGGCACTCAGAAGGTACCTACCGGACATGCCCGAGCTTGTGGTAGATGAGGAGGCTTACCGGTTTACGTCTTTCATCAAGGAGGCCATCGAGTTATGCTTAGAGGAGGATGCGGCCAAGGCGATTTTTAGATGTGCAGCGAGCACTTCTGGGGAGGTTGCTGGTACCTCTCAGGCTGCCCCAGCCACTGTTACTAGCGCTGCTCCTACCACAGAGACCTCGAGCACACCAGGGACTACCCCAGCCACTGCTACTACTCCTACTACTTCTGTTTCTGAGCCCACACCACCTCCTCCCGAGGACCAGACTGGAGTTTAGAGTCGATGTTGTTCCTTTCGGGTCGGTCATTAGTTTTCCTTTAAGTCAGGGTGTTCGTGTCTCAGTTCTCCGTATAGATGTGGCTAGGGTTTTTGTTTTGCGATCACTTTTGTGCTACTTTTCTCTCCTTGTTTTGTAAGCTATAAGGCACCTTTTTTCACTACTTTAGCTTCTTGACTTGTTTTTTGGATTATTCATGGAAGGATGATAATTCTGGATTTTTCTTATTTATCATGTTTGATGCTTTATCAATATAGTACTCTCATTCGAGTTTCCTGACGTAACGAGGTCGAATATTTTGATTCGGCCCGAATTTCCCCCTTATTACTTGCTATGGCACGTGGACCATGTCCCGTGCATGTATGTCTTGGATATGTTTTTCTTTATATAGGGATTTGGGATGCTTTACCTCACGACCGTTACGGGACTCGATCACGCCGTTTTGCCGGGCTACTAAGCTAAGTCTCTTTTTCCTTTTTGTTCACACACCGAGGACGGTGTTTCACTAATGTGGGGGGTGGGACGACTTAGCTTATTCACATGTTTTCATAGTTTACAATGACATTATGTGATGAACTTAGTTTTACTCGGTTTTCGAGTTGATTTCTAGGCATTTTCAAAAATTTCCAGGGTTTTAACACCGCGTTATATGCATGTTTTTCACGGTTTAGTTAGTAAACGGTTTTTAGCCTTGTGAATGTCTTGCAGTGAGTCCATTATATCACGATACGGAACACTTTTAGTACATGCATGAGGACGGTTATACTTAGTACGATTGCTTTACACACCTGTACCCCTAGTTTTGAGGCGAAATAGAAAGGATTCACCCTAGGTAGGTTCGGGATGACGGAAAAGGCATTTATTTGAAGCGACCAGAGCCAAAACCCAACATCCCAACATTATCCCTCTAAACTCTCCTCAGCCATGATAGGAACGGTCTGACCACCGTCCGAATTTGAGCCGTTTTTGGTTACTTAGCTTATAACTCCTAGCCCTGAGCCGATAATTTGGTCACATTCATTTTTGACTACCCCACGAGTGGACTTAGTTGTTTCCTTTAGACACACTTGCCAAGGCAAGAGTGGGGTGGGGGAGAGTATGTGAAATGATACGAGGAGAGAGTTTTGAGCTAACATCTAGAAAGGGAGGAGCTCGAGGAAATCTTCGATGTGGCCTTTCGTTCGAAAGAGAAGTTTGTTCAATTAAAAAAAGGGAGAAAAAGAAGAAGGAAAGTGTATAAAGTCGAACCAAAGAAAGCCGGAAAAGGAGTATGCGTATTAGCTAATATGATGCTGAGTTTGGATGTTATTCTAATGGAAATTCGAAAGAAGTTTGGTGGTTTTCTATGTTCGAGTTGAGGGAGTACACGCAATGATTAGGTTCACTCGTGCCTTCTTTTCTCCAGTCCCAAATTATCTTTCGATAACCCCCATCCGAGCCTAACGTTATAACCTTTCAAGTCCTACCTGACCGGATCTCTGGCCCTGGTGAACCTCGATTAGTGGAGACTCTAGGTCGAGCAGGATTGTGTGCAGTCGTTTGTCCGGTATTCCAAGCCGGTAACCGTATTGAGTATAAGTCATCGTCATTCACCACACACTCACTCCGTTTCATGGTTATTGTGGAGTCAAGGTATTACATTCACTTGTCTAATTCCCTTTTACTTTGATATTTTGAAATGCATGCATGTACCGTAAAGTTGATTCCTTGGCATTGTTTGATCGCCAAATTTACTCGAGGGCGAGTAAAGGCTAAATGTGGGGTGGTGATAGGAACCAACTTTACTGTACATTTCTGTACAGTTTAACCCACGGTTATCATGTTTCTAGCATGTTTTCGGGTTAGTTTAGACCCTATAATGAGTGTAATGAGGTTTTCTTTGCACGACGAGTGACTGTCGGTTTTTCCGTAAACTTGGCCTACTTTTAGCACTTTATACTCACTCCCCGAGCACCCGTAGTTTGCAGGATTATGCGTTTGCTTGTTGTTTCCATGTCTATGCAGGATTTGGGTGAGTCCGGAGCCCGGAAAGCGATGATTTATGAGTTTAGACATGTCCGAGGCGAGTATGGAAAAAGTGAAGTTTTTGAAGTTAAGGCATCTATCCGTACGGACAAACGTCTGTGCGTATGGACAACTCCCAGCCAGGATCAAAATTTGAACAGAGATTTATCCGTGCGGATAGTCATTTTATCCGTACGGACATACCAAAGCAGCAGAGATTCATCCGGACGGATAGAAAGCCAGCCGGACGGACAGACACTTGGGAGCACAAAACAGAAGATGTGATCAGAGACTTATCCGTACGGGTAACTTTCCAGCCGTACGGATAACCTGGAGAATCAAGAACCATCCGTACGGATAGCCTGTTATCCGTACGGACATGCTGAAATTTTGCCCTAGGCTATAAAAGGGCACCTCAAACGTTTTATTCAACAGACTTTTACGATTTTAGATAATTTTAGCCTCTTTTGGGCGATTTCCTTCGTCCGAAAGCGTAGAATTAAGTATCATATACCATTTTTCTCGTCTTTCTATCCTCTATTACATTAGATAAATTACAACATCAATCCATTACATTTAGATTGACAAGATTTGATCTTTGTGAGCACAATTTTGGTACTTCATCGATTTTCAATAGAGTGGGTATGGTTTCTTGTTCTTTTATCATTTATATCATGAATTCCTGTATCGTTTATTGTTTCAATTAGATAATGAGTAGCTAAATCATTTGTATGGCCGAATTATGTGAAAGCAGATGAAACGCCATTAGGAAGATGAACCGGGAGGTAGTGTAGCACATAATAACATGTCCTAATCGATAATTTATATCACGAAACCTACTTTAATCGTAATTGAGCTAGTTTGATCACCTAGTTCACCATCACACACACCTAGCTTATAAATGTATGTTGTGGCGAAGTGTGGGAACCGGGGTTTCGGGACCGTAGACGTTTTGGCTTAAAAGGTAGTTTGACACCTACCTGTGCACTAGATTGACACCCTGGTCATTAGGTCCATTTCCAATACGGAGTTTTTATCGTTCAGGCAAGGAAGGTAAAACACACTCCCGGGGTAGTTTGTTTGAGGGTAGAGTAATCCGCTGGATCGTAGTTCGGCTGTACCTCTTTTAATCGTTAAGAAAGCCGATTAGTATAATTTTTCTTTTATGCAATAGTATAACGTCCTATTTTTCTGGTTGACCTGAACTGAGTGCTAAGTCAGCTGTGGTACTCAAAGCCAATCTCCGTGGGTTCGACCTCGGACTCCTCAAGCACTACCTACAATCGATCCGGTCCACTGCCGGTTAGAAAGTAGATTTTGCTAAGGTTTCGAGTTTTTACTTGATTAACTGGTTTGCAAAAATTCTCTTATCAGTTGGTGCCGTTGCCGGGGATTGGCAATACTTTGATATCACAAAAGTTGACCGAAAGCTTGGGCTTAGGTCGTTTTTTATTGTTTTCTTGTTGTTTTGTTTTGACTTGCACTGTATGACCCTGAGCTCTGGGGCACTTCTAGAGCCTTATTATCCGGAAATCGACAGGCACGCAAGGCAGTTGAGGAGGAGATTGTTTGCTCCTGTTCCAGAAACCGTGGACGGACATGAAACATCAGACTTCTCTTCAGTGGAAGAAGATATGACAACCAATGGTAGAGATCGGTCGAATGATGATGGGACGTCTCAAATGAGGGGGGTTTGGGTACTCTAAATAACCCACATCCACGCGAGAGGAATCCTCTAGACCCTCCTATGGCTATAAGGACAGATGGAAGAAATTTATTTAACCCCACTCTAGAAGGGGGTGATGGAAGAAACAGACAGAACCAACCAAATAATGAGTTAAATGGTCAGAGGCAGCAGAATGGACAAAATGGTCAAGTAGGGGGTGGTCAACTCGAAAATAACAACCCACCACCTCTTCGCCAACAGCAACACCAACAAGGAGGTGGTCAGTTATAGCAACAGCTTCCTGGCCAGGACAATTTGCAAATGCAGATGTATCAGTTAATTCAACAACAGATGGCACGATTCGGCACGCAAGCGAATCGAACAACCAGAATCGAAGAATGCGAACAACCCACATGCAAATCAGGGGTTTGTATCAGCAATGGATTACGTGGTTACCCCGTATCAAGGGACCGGACATAATCCGATCAGAATCCCTGCTATCCATGCTAACAACATGGAACCAAAGCAGAATGTCATTAACCTGATCAGCGAGAACGCAGTTTTCTACGGGCAGCGGAATGAGGACCCGAATGAATTCTTAGACAACTATCTGTAGATCATCTTGACACTGATGTACAATGGAGTCGAGCGAGGAGGTGCTCAAGTTGATGATGTTTCAATTTGCATTAAGGGGAGCTGCAAGAACATGGTTCAACACCCTTCCTAACGCCTCATTATCTACATGGGCCGAAGTGGCCGATGTTTTTCTGAAGAAATATTTTCCTCCAGCAAAGATTGAGGATTTAAAGCGAGAAATACATAATTTCAGTGGGCGAAAGGGGGAAACCATGAAAGAGACAGTTGAAAGTTTTATGGCATTGCTAAAGAAGTGCCCTCCACACAATTTGAGTACAGTTGAGCAGGTGATAAAGATTTATAGATCCTTGGATAAGTCAGACATGAATCTCTTAGATGCAACTAGTGGAAACGGTTTGACGAGAATTGACCCCGAGCTAGCAATGCAACATATTAACGATTCTATGGAGAGGGATGATGAATGGGTTTCTAGTTCTGGGACAGAAAACTTGAAAGAGCCACAACAGACTGTTAAGGCCCTTGAAGAGGTTGGATAAAGAGACAGCCGCACATAATGAGTTGTTGGCACTTCAGACAGAAATGAAGAAAGTGAAAGAGGCACAACAGGTTTGTCAGTTGTGTGGCGGTAATCACACGGCTCAGTTCTGTACGACTCCGAGCAGAACGGTTTATCCTCAGTAATTACCACAATAGATACCATAGCCGACCCAACAACAACCTGTAGCAAATGTATCTCAGCAACAACCAGTGGCAGTTATGGAAGATCTAGTTGCAGCACTTAATAGATTGGGGGTAGGGAGTTCAAATAGTGGTAATCAGCAGGTTTCCGGGAGGAATCCGCAATTCTATCAGCAACAAAATTCGGGGGCAATGGAACCAGAACAACCCATAGGGTAACAACCCAAATTGGCAAGTCCCACCGAATTACCAAGATATTGAGCCATCGATGGGGTGTGGCATGGAAGAAGATTTCCAACAGAACGATGTGAACGATGTTGGAAATAATTCTGGGGGAAATTGGAACCAAGGCAATAACAATCAGTGAAACGGGAACAACAATAATTCTGGGAACAACTGGAGGAACCAGAATTTGGGGAATAATTGGAACAATAACCAGCAAGGCCATAATTGGAACCAAGGAAATCAGAGTGGTCAGGGAAATTGGAACCGAGGCAACAACCGGAACAATCAGTGGTCCCAGCAAAATTCCAACAATCAGGGCCAAGGCAACCGAGGTTGGAGTCAGAATCGTGATCAAGGGAATTCTCAAAATTCCCAAGGAAATTGGAGAGAAAATAACCAAGGTAGTTGGAATCGACAAAATCAAAACTCCAACAACCAAGGCTATGAAAATCAGAATCAAGGTTCGGGGAACCAAATTTGGGGCCAGAATCGACAAGGCCAGTGGGGTAACAATCAGAACCGAGATCATAGGAATAGAGAGCAAGGGCAGCAATCCGGCAACCAACAGAATAACCAACAAGACGGAAATCAGAATGCGGAAACTTATCAACACCCAAATGCTCATAGGTAGAATAACTCCTACAATCAACAAGGGAGTGGTTCGGGGAACCAGAAGAAGCCATCTGATGAAAGCTCTGATCTAGTGAACAAGTTTATGATTGAACAAAAAGCAGCCATGCGTAATTTGGAGATTCAGATAGGGCAGTTGACCGAGAACATAGCTAAACCACCGTTGAATACGGGGCTTCCTAGTAACATGGAGAGGAACCCCAAAGATTCAAAAGGCGTTTGTGCAATAGTTACCCAAAGTGGTAAAGAGGTGGGACAAGGGAGCCGAGAACTTGAGAAAGTGGTGCCAAATTTTGAGAAGGAAAAATTTTCTGACAATAAAGGGCCATTGGAAGAGCAAGAAGGGTTTGATGAAGATGTTGAGAAGAGGGCAGAAAAGGAGAGAATCTCGAGATTGGAAAGGGAAGTGGAGGAATACAAGAGAAAGTGGGAAGAAGCGACAAGGCCAAAGCCGGGCACGGTGATCGTTGACTGTTCGGTAAAAACTAGTTTTACAATTTATAAATCGAAACACCCCAAGTATAAGGTTCGTAGTATAGGATGTTAACGGGTCGTCCTAAGGGAGTGGAATGTTTATCGGATCAAGGAACAATTATTCTATCGATTATGTCACGACTATTAACTACAACTAGGGTTTAAACTAATTAAACTACAAAAAAAACAATGAACAGTAATTAAGATGACGAACAGTACGATGAACAGTAACTTGGAACAGAAAATTTGCAGAAAAATAACAATTAACATCAAGGGTTCCTAAAACAACTAAGCGTAGCAATCAAATTGATACGAACTATTCGATTTATCAAGTAATTAAAAGGAAACGGCAAGGCAATGGGAATCCACCAATCAACCAACCCAACCCCAACTAGATGGCAAGTTAAAGATACGATTTTTAGTAAAGATCTATCGCGAATTTTATTAAATTCCTTTAAACAAATTCTAGGGTTTCGTTTTCTTTCTCAAGCAAAACTAAACGGCATGCATAACACGATCATGAGATTGTCTCCAAAACTCGACTCAATTAATTATAAACGATCTCTCGAATTACAACTAATTGCATCAATTGAAAGACCAAGGCTTGAACAATATTCCCATGCAAATTCAAAGCATAAAAGTAGTTTCATCGATCTTTCGATTCAAATAAAACATAAACAATAAAGAACAATATCCAATTGATGAAAAACTGTAACTTTTACTCACTAAACATATAGCTAAAAATCGTCTAGTCGGTGTTGATGTTGATCGGTTTCATCCGTTGTCCCACCGCGGTGTGCTTATCCAACAATCATGTTGGTGATCATGATTGTTGGGATGGAAGAGTTCATCTTCTTGTTTGCTCTATAGGATATGCGGCTGCTAGGGTTTGAGTAAATGAATAATGCGTATGATCTCATTAGGGTTCAACACACGCTGGTATTTATAGGATTTTGAGGCGGCTAGGGTTAAGCCGGCTTTGAACGCCCGTCTGGAAGGGTAAACGCCCGTCCAGATGCGTGTAAAAATTTATCGAGTCGGGCCGAGTCTTCTTGGACGTCCTTCATATGCAAAATCAGACGCTCGTTCGCTAAAAATCATCAAACTCTGAATCAAAAATCTCCTTCTGGACGCCAGTCTGGAATAGTGGACGCTCGTCCACCTGAGACCTTTCTTCTTTGAATCGAATAAGCCTTCTGGACGCCCGTCTGGTGCTTTAAACGCCCGTCCACGGGACGGATGCAATGGACGCCAGTTCAGCCATGTAGACCTTCATGCAAATCTCAAACATGCATCTTTCTCCTTCCTCTAATCTTCAATCAAACACCGTTCTAGCTCCTTTCACAACATGCAAGCATACCTACAAGGCGATAGAAACGAGCAAAGTGTAAAATCGTACATAAATAGATAAAAACTACATAAATAGCTCGATTTTCACACTTCAATAGATTCTAAACCGATTCTTCCAATTTATCCATTTAGCAAGTGATTTTCTATAAAAAAAAACACTAAAACACGGAAGATATTGTCACAGAATAACTCGATATAAACCACAAAATTAGTCGTAAACATTGACATAAAGGAAGAAGAGCCATCGCCACCACTCAAGCCGAAAGGTAATAAAGGTAAAATTCCCACTCCTCCCCCAGGTTTTGATGTGGCCACTTTACCATTTCCTCCTAAAGCAGCAAAAAGGAGGTCTTGACCCAAAGTCAAGCCAAAATTTTGGAAATGTTGAGGAAATTTGAAGTGACCATGCCAATGTTGGATATCATTGCCCACATCCCGTCGTATTTCAAATTTTTAAAGAGTATGCTCTCGAGTAAGGAGAAAATGCAGCAAATGGTGTAATTGAGTTATGAGTGTTCTGCTATTTCCGAGAACAAAATACCTCCCAAAATCCAAGATAGGGGCAGTTTTACCATCCCTATAACCATAGGAGAAACTGTTTACAAGAATGTGCTTTGTGATTTAGGGGCCTCTGTTAGTTTGATGCCAAAGTCTGTGTATGATAAATTGGGTTTAGGGAGATTAGAACCAACTAGCATGACATTGCAAATGGCGGATAGGTCGGTTAGGACCCCGTTAGGAGTAGCTGAGGATGTGTTGGTTAAAGTTGATAGATTTGTGTTCCCGGTTGATTTTGTGGTTCTGGACAAGGACACTGACTCTAGGACACCTCTTTTATTAGGTCGGCCTTTCCTAAACACTGGGGAGACCTTGATAGATGTTAAGAGGGGGGACATAATTTTACGTGTCGGTCAAGAGAGCGTGAGTATAAATGTGTATAAAACCATGAAACACTCGGAAGAAGAGAGAAACGATTTTTTTTCGGTGGATGTTATCCATCCTTGTATTGTCGCCAATGTGAATTTGCAAGGTTATAAAGAGCCGTTGGAGAGGTGCCTGATGCAGTCGTGCAAGATTGATGATGAAAGCAAACTGATGCAAGCCCATATTATGCACCTCGAGGCAGGTGAATTGGTTGATACAAAGTGGAGTGAGAAGCTAGACCTCGGATCTCCCGAGGATATGCCAAAGCCATCTATTTTACAGCCACCAACAGACTTGGAGTTGAAGCCGCTACCTTCCCATTTAAAGTATGTATACCTTGAGGATAATGATTTACTTCATGTAATTATTTCTGCCACGCTAACCGCTTTGCAGGAAGTGAAACTGGTTCAAGTACTTAAAAAGAGGAAGAGTGCATTTGGGTGGAAAATGGTGGATATAAAGGGGATTAGTGCTTGACATCCGTAAGAACAAAATCATCCTTGAGGATGGGGCAAGACCGAGGTGTCAACCACGAGAGGAGACGAATCACACTTACTTGGAAGTGGTAAGGAAAGAGGTGGTGAAGATGCTTATTTTGGTCATAATTTATCCTATCTCGGATAGTGAGTGGGTGAGCCCCACACAGGTGGTGCCAAAGAAAGGCGGTATTAATGTGCTAACAAATGAGCAAGGTGAGTCTTTTTCTGTACATCCTGTTACCGGTCATCGAGTCTGCATCGATTTCCGTATGTTGAATGAAAAGACTAGGAAAGATCATTTCCCCCTCCCGTTTATCGATCAAGAGTTAGATAAACTTGCTGGTCATGCGTTCTATTGTTTTCTAGACGGATTCAGTGGTTATTACCAAATCCATATTGATGTTAAAGACCAAGATAAGACCACTTTTACGTGTCCCTATAGTACCTTTGCATTTTGAAGAATGCCATTCGGGCTGTGTAACGCACACGCGACATTTCAGCGATGCATGGTTGCTATTTTTGCTTATATGATAGATCAATGCATGGCTGTGTTTATGGATGATTTTACTGTTTTTTGGGATATTTTTTATGCATGCTTGCTTAATATAGATATGGTGCTTGCGAGGTCTGAGGAGACCGATCTAATTTTGAATTGGGAGAAGTGTCACTTCATGGTGACTGAGGGGATTGTACTAAGTCATAAGGTATCAGCCAAGGGGATAGAGGTTGATAGGGCTAAGGTAGACGCTATTTCAAGGTTGCCTATGCCTTCTAATTTGAAAACGTTAAGGTCTTTTCTGGGACATGCGGCGTTCTATCGTAGATTTATCCCGAAGTTCACCCAAAAGGCTACACCCCTTACCTCTAGGTTGAAGAAGGGAGTAAACGTGACTTTCGATGAGGAGTGTGTAGAGGCTTTCAATGATATTAAGAAGCTGTTGACTGAGGCTCCCATTCTGATAGATCCGAACTGGGAGCAAGGTTTTGAAATTATGTGTGACGCGAGCGATCTAGCTGTGGGAGCTGTATTAGGGCAGAAGGTCGATAAGCTATTTTGACCCATTTACTATGCTAGTCATACCCTTAACTCGGCCCAACAGAAGTATGCTACGACCGAGAAAGAGTTGTTGGCGGTGGTTTTTGCTTTTGATAAGCTTAGGTCCTATCTGGTGGGGTCTAAGGTGATCGTGCATACGGATCACTCTGCTTTGCAATACCTATTTGCAAAGAAGGATGCCAAACCGTGCTTGTTGAGATGGATTCTGCTCCTTCAGGAGTTTGACGTGGATATTAGAAACCGTAAGGGTTGTGAGAATGTCGTTGCCGATCATCTCAGTCGTATAGATCCAATTAAGGATGAGGAATCTCAGAGGGTGGAGATAAATGACTCGTTTCCGGATGAGCAACTGTTCGTGGTAGACACTATGTTGCCGTAAAAGTGAGGGAATTTTTTGCGTAGGGGAAAAGAGGGTGCAACATGGTTTTCCCCGATTGTGATCTACCTTGAGAGTGGGTTTATAGATCCAGAGTTGGATGAAAATCAGAAGAAGAAGCCCATGAGTGAGGCTAAGTACTTTGTCTGGGAGGATCCTTATTTGTTCCGGTTGTGTGCCGACGGAATTCTGAGGAGGTGTATAACTGAGGGTGAGCGGTTAAGCGTGTTATTTTTTTTCCATGATAAAGAGGCCGGGGGCCATTTCTCGGGGCAGAGAACCGCATTGAAAGTTTTACAAAGTGGGTTGTATTGGCCCACGATCTTTTAGGATGCCTATGCTTATGTCAAAACTTGTGACGCGTGTCAACGTTCGGGCCGATTCTCAAGAAGGAACGAAATGCCTCAACAGCCTATTATTGTGTGTGAATTTTTCGATGTTTGGGGCATCGATTTCATGGGACCTTATCCTCCTTCCTTTGGGAACAAGTTCATTCTAGCAGCTTGTGATTATGTCTGAAAGTGGGTGGAGGCGATCGCCTCCCCCAATAATGACAGACATGTAGTCATCAAGTTTCTGAAAAAGTTCATTCTGACACGATTTGGTGTACCAAGATCGATAATTTCTGATAATTGCACTAATTTCGCCAATAGAGATTGGGATAAGCTACTTCTAAAGTATCTGGTGACTCATAAGTTAGGAACGCCCTATCATCCTCAGACGAGTGGCCAGGTGGAGGTTTCCAACCGTGGTATTAAGAGAATTCTGGAAAGAACTGTGGATAAGAACTGTAAGAGTTGGTCCATGAAATTAGATGATGCGCTGTGGGCTCACAGAACAGCGTTTAAGACTCCAATTGGTATGTCGCCATACATGATCGTTTTTGGAAAAACTTGTCATTTACCAGTGGAGATCGAACATAAAGCGCATTGGGCCATTAAGGAGTTGAATATGGACGAGACTCTTAGTGGAGAAAGGAGGATGGCTCAGCTAGTTGAGTTGGAGGAGCTTCGCCTGCGAGCTTATGATTGCTTGACCAGATATAAGGAGAAAACTAAGCTCCTCCACGATCAACTGATAAAACCGAAGTTGTTTAAGGTGGGTGTTGGTCCCTTGAAAAGGCTTTGGTTAAGTTTAGAAGGGGGGGGGGGTGAATAAACTTAACACTTAAAACTTTGGAGTTAACAAATTCGCAACTTCGGCGGTCTGCGATACTTCGATGTCTGCGATACCTCGCAGCTGCCGATAAACGATAGTCTACTGATAGTTGAGTTTGCTGAATTTGTGCAGCGGAATTATATCAAAATTAAGCCTTAATACTTGTTGTTAAATATGATACTAAGTATTAGATACTCAGTAGTGTATGTGTGTGATTTCAGTTGCTAGATTCAGTAGGTTGATGTGCAAAATAAACTAAGTGCAGAATGTAAATGCTGAAAGTAAGTAGGCAGATTTTATAGTGGTTCCAGGTGGTGTAAACCTGTTAGTCCACTCTTCTCCTGTGATGTTGGAGGTAATTCACTAGAGATCTTGGATGTTGCAGTTACAAAGATTCCTAAGGTTGCTTGTCCTTCACCAATGACTATGGCTTCACAAGGCGAAAACGGGAACGGTAGAATTGCTGCTCCTGAGTATTCCACTGGTCCTTGAAGGGTAGGATTGCCTCTTCACCAGCTCCACCACAAACAACAGTCTTTCACACAACTATGCTTCACTGTCTTCAGCAGGTTCTTTATAAAATAAAGATTGAATCAAATAAATGATTCAGTTGCAGCAGCTTGATTAGGATGATATAATCAGCAGCTTGCAGTCTTCAAGTGTGTATGCTTGATGTAGCTTGAATGCATAATACACTTGAAGAATTTCTCTGGAGAGTAGCTTTAAGTTCAGTAAGTTCAGCAGGGTGTTTTTCAGCTCATAAAAAAATCTCTTCAAAGTTTATCAATTTTCATCATCTAGTTTCTGAGTTGAAAGTCCTCTATTTATAGATTGGAGAACATGTGACTTGTATTTTAAATTCAAATGTAACCGTTCCTTGTTTTTGTCCCATCTGATTTGCTTTCTGTCACTATTCATAGGACTGACACTGTCAGAATTCCTTTTTGACAGTGCAGTCAGTCCACCCTTTGACTTATAACCATTGGATAAAAATCTGAATCATCCCAACGTTCTTTTAATCTCATCCTTTGATTTGTTTGATAAGTCAGAGGTTGTTGGTTGTCCTTATCCATGTAATCTTCCAATATAATCTTGAATTAATAGAGGTATATTATCAGCAGGTTCATCGGTCTGCTGAGATACCTATCAGTCTGCTGAATTGCAATTTGCTGTGTATAAAATACAATGCAGCTGACTTCTTTTATCTAACTTTTATTTGTGAAGTTAGATTACACCTTTTTAATTATAACCAAGTTCCAAACTTCATCCAACTTATAGAACTTAGACCTTCTTCACAAGGTATATGTAAACAGTTTAGGTCATCACAGACTTGCCTAAATTCTGATTCCATATCCTTGACTTTAATTACTAAGTTTGATCCCTTAGCCATCTGTAACTTAGTTTGAGCCCTCAGCCTTCAGTCTTCAGCAGGTTCTTAAAAAGTCTACCGACCTAACTACCCTACTGATATTGACCAGTGTGCTGATATGAATCAGCAGACCATTACAGTGCTTGTTTGATCAAACCTATTTATGAATCAAACTCCAATAAACCTATACATTTGATCTAGACATCTTTTTGCCTTTGCACTATAACAGCTAGTCTGGCACTCATCATCAAAACATAGAAATAAGTCTAACAATTTCCCCATTTTTGGTGATGATGCCAATACCCTCACCTAACAGCAAAGCAAAAAGACCTAAAACAAAAACAGAGCAAGTATAGTCATCTTTCATTATAATCATTTGTTCAAAGATATTACAGTCTAGAATCAGCAAAAACATAATGCAGTTAAATTATGCTGATCTACAGTCTTCTTTCCCTTTCTTGTCTAGCTTTCTCTGCTTGTTCTTGGTATTCTCTGATTTCTCTCACCATATCTCTCATCCAATCATTCTCAATCAGAAAGAAGTCAATATGAGGATTTACTTGTTTCCACCAATGCCATGCTTCAGGTAGAGTAAGGGATATTTGATTTACCCTGAAGCCTAACCTCATATACACTTCTTTAAATTCATTCACTAAATCCTTTGCCTTTGTGGTAGGTATACCTATTCCACTTCTACCACCTCTATGTTTGGCCCTCATGGATTTGATTCTTGCTTCCCAAAACTTTAGCGCCAAAAATGAGTTCAGACCTTCATGAAATCCCTTGTCATGATAGGGTCTATGTCTGTTATTGTATACCTTCTTGTATTGTTGGAGAAGCCCATCAGTGAGTGGAAGTCTGCAAGGTGCTGGTTGTCTGAAAGCATTTGTATCAGCTTCCCATCTCTTCTTTGCAAAAACTCTGGCAGGTTCTTTTGCTTCTGCTGTTGCCTCTTCCCCCTTATTGACATCATCAACAAACCGGGACAGCAGGCCATGCACACTCTCTTGTTTGATAACTAGGTTGTTCAGTTGTCCTTCAATGATTTCAGTCCTAGTATCAATTGCTGTGATCCTTTCTTGCAGTGTTTGCTCCAGCAGGGTTATCCTCTCAGTAAGTTTAGGATCAAGCACAGCAGGCTCAGCAAGTTTAGGGGTTTCAGCAAGTTTGTCAAGTTTTTGATGAATGGATGTAAATTGGTCTTTCAAAAACTTTTCTTTTTCTGTGTTTCCCACCATGATTCCCCTCACATCTAGTATCAAGTTATTCATAGCATTTTGAGTAGATGTGAAGTTTGAAGCAACTGTATCAGCAGATTGTCTGTTCTCATTAACAAGTTTCATCAGTGCTTCAAATCTCTCTTCTTGTCTATCCAGTTGAGTTCTTAACTGTTGCATATCATGCCTCATAGTCCTTAACTCATTCAACACTTCTACTGGTACTCTACCAGCCATTTCTCTAGTAGCTCCATCAGCAGGCTCTTCCACATTGTATTGTGGCCTCTGATTGCTCACAACCAATGCCCAACTCTTATCTAATCCAGTAGGGTTAGGTCCTTGATATTCTTCCAGGATAGGATCAAGAGCTGGTTCTTCAAAAATAGGGACAAATGCCTGTGGGGGATCAACATCGACATTTTCTTCTTCAGGCATTTGGAACTCCTCATCACTAAACTCATAGTCCAGCATCTGCTCATCCTCATTCACAGCAGTCTGCTGACCATCTTTCCCTTTAGTGGTCTTGACTCCAGTAGGCTCCACTACAGCAGCCTCTTGAACAACAGGGGTTTGCTCCAAACCCAAAACTGGTTCCAACCTTTGTCCAGGTGCTTTTTGTAACTCAGCAGCCTGTACCTCCTATTCCAACCTGTGTCCTGGTGCTGTTTGTAACCCAGCAACCTGTATCTCCTCTTCAATTCCTTGATCAGGAGCAGTTTGGACCTCAGCAGCTTGAACCTCCTGTGCCACTGGTTGAGGATTGAATATAGCCTCATTGTCCACTTGGAATCCTTCAGCATGACCAATCTTGGTTAGGATAATGGCAGTTTTAGTAAGAGTGCCCCTAATGTCAAATCCATCTTGATATTCAATAGATTCCTCTGAGCTGGCACTAGGCTCAGTGATATCTGTAACTCTTTCATCATCCAAATCCTCACTCTGTTGAGCTTCAGTTTGTGCAGTAGGCTCTACAACATGGAATGTATTTGATTCATCAGCTAGCCTACTAGCACTTAAATTGACTCCATCATTGATCAATGCCTCCAGATCATCTATGGTGAGATCCTGCAGATCCTCATCCATCTCTCAAGTCTGCTGGCCCTCAGCAGACTTACCAGTCTCAGTGGGTTGAGCTTCTATGCCATCAATGGCTCCTTGACCAGTAGCTTCAATTGTTGTTTCTCTAGCCACTCCACTGGTCTCCCCAGGGAACATGGGGGAATCATCATCGAATCGATGAATCAGCATGCAGTGTGTACTTTGGATCTCTCGAACATAATTCCTCCACTTTTCTTTCCTTCATGCAAAAGATCCATCAGCCTAGATTGTAGCATGCTAGTGTCTAACAAATCCAACAGGCTGTCCACACCCAGCTAATCAAATGCCCATTCTTCAAATCCACTCATTGGATCAGCAGCTGGTTTCTGTTTCTTGTAGAATCCAAACTTCCACTGAAAGTAGTTTTGCACCTTTTTGAAGGTAGGATTTACTTTGTCCTTCTTAGATGCCTTCTCATATGGCATAGATGGCTTTCTAGTGGCAGGTTCAGTAGCTTGCTGACCTTCAAAAGTTCCCACAAGTAAGTTCATTGTTTCTTCAACAGATGCTTCAAAGTCAGTTGGTTGTTGAGGTTCTACATTTGTACCTACTACTTCCATCTGTATAACACTTGGTTCCCCCTGACTTACATGCTCATCAGCAGGGTTAGCGACGGTATCGCTCTTCCCCCTGAGTTCTTGCAACACTTGCAGGGTCTTCAACCAATTCTTCAACTACCACAGCAGGTTCAGGTTCAGTGGTTTGCTGTGGGTCTTTTACAAGTTGCTCAACAACAACTTGTGCAGCATCAGTAGATTTGGCAGATTCCACGGCGGCTGGGCGACGGACTGTCTGTGTTTCTTCCACAGATTGCTTAACAACAACCTGTGCTTCCTCATTAGGCTTGATAATAGTCAATGGCTCAGCATCAATAGCCTCTCCTTCTTCTTCTTCTTGTTCTTTTTGAGCCTCCAAGTTTTTCAATCCTTTCCCCTTTCCATGTTTCTTCTTGTGGATAATCTCTTTTCTTCTCTTGGAAAGTGGCTCATTATCTTTTTCAATCACTGTAGATTTCTTCTTTCTACTGGTTTCCTTCTGTTGTTCCCTCAGAATCTCAACAACAGTTTTTCTTGCCGCTACAGCAGGGTCAGTAATCTCAATTTCAGCTGGACCCTCGGCAAACTCAGAAGTCTGTGTTGTTTGCTTCCTTGTTCTTTTAGGTTGTAAAACCTCTGTTATTTTCCTTGTATCTGCAGCCTTTCTTTTCTCAGTAGTTTTCTTTGGTGCAGCAGGTTTGACAGATTTCTTAACAGTTTGCTTGACCTGCTCACCACCAGCATCACCATCATCTCTATCACTATCATCATCAGCAGCCTCATCAGCAACATCTTCATCATCATCCAGACCAGGAATAGCATAATCAATTTCCTTCATGTATCTAGATTGATTAATCTTCTCAGATTCAATGTCAGGAATCTTCAAGTGATTCAGCAGGGTCTGAACCATTAATCCTAAGGGTAAGGCCTTTGATTTTCTTTTCCCTTCTCTGTCCTCCTTGGCTACTTTCTTCATGTAATGAATGAAGTATCCAGCCCAATCGAACTTCATGCTTCTGCAAATGACCATCATCAGCTCTATCTTGGGTCCTGATAGAGTGTCCATACTTCCAACCAGCCCCAATATATTCTTTGCAATGAGCTTGCTCAGCAGGTTGTACTCATATCCAATGTGTCTCACATTGATGCTTGGAATTGATTTGATGGCTGCATTTGTTTTGATTTTGTCAACAAAATCCATCTTGGATAGTCCCATTGCTTCAGGATTTGTTGGTGCATCTGCCACTTCTTCAAAACCAAAAACTTCCCTCAGTAGACTAGGGGAAACTTCAATCTCCTCATCATTCACAGTTGTTTTGAATGCTTCACGTCCTTCTTCCACAACAATGTTTTTCCAAAAATCAATAACATTTGTGTATGAGATTGTTTCCAATCTTATATTGAGTATGTTTTCCAATCCTGCAAACCTCCTTATTCTTCGACCAATGTTGATGGCCAAATCTGTTTTGTTTGCATCAACAACGAAGCCTCTAACACTTTGGCTTGATTCAATCTGGACATCAATCTTTTCCGCCATTGTTAAGAGAAATAAAAGATGAAGAAGATAGATTGTAAATCTTTGTTCACACAGTGTAAAAACAGAGATATGAGTCTGAGATTATGCAAGTAGAGAAGATTTGCTGTGTGTAGGTCTGTATAAATAGACAATGGGTAGTTGTAACTGTCAGTGCACGTACATTGATGTTAACCACGATTAATCTGAATAAATTCTGTCTTGACACGTGTTCCATAACTCCTCCATAACATTTTGTAACCGTTAGATCGTGTTAACTATGGTAATAAAGGATAAGATAAATATCCCGCCAAACTGCTTTTTGACTTTAATAAAGTTTGACTGTGTAACGTTCCATTCAGCAGGGTTGTCCTCAGCAGGGTAGGCTCAGCAGTCTGCTGATAAAGGTGCTTCATCAGCCTGCTGACAAAGTGACTCTGCTGATCCTTGATTTCTTCTTGTTTTGTTCAATTGATAATACAAGATGAAGTTTAATACCAATGACTGATCTGTCAAGTGAGCTCACCCAACATGTCAAAGACCAATCCCCTTGGCAACCTCATTTGCTCAATTGTCCAAAAATAAGTACAAAGAATTGTTGATACCAATGACTAATCTGCTATGTGAGCTCACCCAACATAGCAAAGACTAATCCCCTTGGTGAATTCCAGTACTCTGCTGATTATCAGTCAACTTTGATAATTCCCAATTCGGTCCTTAACTTGGCAAATCTTTCACTATCAAGTGGTTCAACATGATCTCTTATAAAATGATGTCTCACATCAATATGCTTGGTTCTTGAGTGCAAAACAGGATTTTCTGTGATTGCAATTGCACTTGTGTTGTCACATATAATTGGAATTTCCTTTTCTTCAATTCCATAATCCCTTAATTGTTGTCTTAGCCATAGTACTTGTGCACAGCAACTTCCAGCAGCAATGTATTCAGCTTCAGCAGTGGAAGTTGAAATAGAATTATGTTTCTTGCTGAACCAAGAGACCAGTCTATTTCCCATTAACTGACAGGTTCCTATGGTGCTTTTTCTATCAATCTTGCATCCAGCATAATCAGAATATGAGATGGATATAACTTTGAAACTGTCATCCTTGGAATACCATATCCCTACTCCCAAAGTCTCTTTTAGGTATTTGAGAACTCTTTTGACTGCACCTAAATGACTTTCTTTAGGTTTAGATTGAAATCTTGAACAAACACCTACAACAAAGGATATATCGAGTCTGTTTGGCGATAAGATACACGGTACCCTATCATCCTTCGTATAAAGTCGATCAACATCTTTGCCTTCTTTATCTTCATCCAATCGATGTTTGTACTCATTGGAGTTGATATCTTGGTGCTGTTTTCCATACCAAACTTCTTCAGCAACTCTTTGGTGTACTTGGTTTGATGAATGAAGATTCCATCTTTCATTTGTTTAACTTGCAGTCCCAAAAAGTAGTTCATTTCTCCCATCATACTCATTTGGAATTTGCTCTTCATTAAATTTGCAAATTTTTCACATAACAATTCATTTTCAGAACCAAAGATTATGTCATCAACATAAATCTATACCAGCAGGGTGCTGTTCCCTTCACTGATTCTGAAAAGAGTTTTGTCAATGGTGCCTTTAGTAAAACCATTGTCCACCATGAATTGAGATAGAGTCTCATACCATTCTCTTAGTGCTTGTTTCAATCCATAAAGTGCTTTGTTGAGTCTATACACTTTATCTTCTTGATCTTTAACTTCAAATCCAGGAGGTTGCTGAACATACACTTCCTCCTCTAGAATGCCATTCAAAAATGCACTTTTGACATCCATTTGATATACTTTGAAGTTCTTATATGCAGCATGTGCCAAGAATAATCTGATAGCTTCCAATCTTGCAATAGGTGCATAAGTTTCATCAAAATCTATTCCTTCTGCTTGAGAATAGCCTTTTGCAACTAGTCTGGCCTTATTCCTCACAATGGTATCAGATTCATCAAGTTTATTTCTGTATACCCACTTAGTACCAATGATATTTGCATGACTAGGCCTTTCAACTAGTGTTAAAACTTGATTTCTTTCAAATTCATTCAATTCTTCTTGCATAGAAATTATCCAATCTGGATCTGAAATTGCTTCTTCAACAACTTTAGGTTCCATTTGAGATAGAAAACATGTAAACATTGCTTCTAACTGTCTTCTAGTCCTTACACCTTGCTGTACATTGCCAATAACTTGTTCAGCAGGGTGATTCCTTAACCATTGTGGATTTTGGATAGTTTGATTATCAGGAACCTCATCGTCAATAGGGTCTGCTGTAGCTTCTTCAACAACAGGGGTTCACCAGATCCTTGAATAGCTTCAGTTGTTGCATCAGTAATGTCACTAGCAGGGTGTTCAGCAGGGGCAGTATCAAAAACTTTTAAGTCATTAAATCTTTCCAAAACTTCAACATAATATGGATCAGTGAATTGTTGATTCTCAGCAGGTTCATGATCTTCATCTTCCATACCAGTGAACTTAGGTTCATCAAACACAACATGGATTGTTTCTTCATGTTTTAGTGATCTCTTGTTCAGTACCTTGAATGCCTTGCTGACTGAAGAATATCCCAAGAAAATTCCTTCATCTGACTTTGGTTGTAAAGTCTTCAAATGTACCTTGTGATTTAGAATAAAACACTTGCTTCCAAATGGATGGAAATAGGATATATTTGGTTTCCTTCCATTCCAAATCTCATAAGGTGTCTTCAGCAGCTTCTTGTTCACTGATGTTCTGTTTTGTGTATAGCATGCTGTATTAACTGCTTCAGTCCAATATCTTTCAGGTAGCAATGCTCCAGATATCATTGTCCTTCCTGCTTCCATTAAAGTTCTGTTTCTTCTTTCAGCAACCCCATTTTGCTAAGGTGTACCAGCAGCAGCAAGTTGATGTAGTACACCATTCTGTTCACAATATTCTCTTATCACTTTGTTGAGAAATTCAGTACCCTGATCTGATCTTATTTTTATTACTATTAAACTTTTCTCATTTTGTAATCTCTTTAAAAGATTAGGCATGCTTTTGAGTGTTTCACTTTTCTTGTTCATAAAAACCACCCAAGTGTACCTTGAATAATCATCCACAACCACTAAAGTGTATTTCTTTCCTGTTACACTTGTTGGAGTAATTGGTCCAAATAGATCCATATGCATTAGCTCCAACACTCTATTAGTTGATTGTTTAGTTTTTGACTTGAAGCTTGACTTTATCTATTTACCTTGCTGACAAGCATCACATATAGCATCCTTCTTGAATGTGATCTCAGGTAAACCAATCACCAGCTTCTTCTTCACCAACTGATTGATATCATCAAAGTTCAAATGATTCAACTTCTTGTGCCATAACCAATTGAGTTCAGACTTGGTATGCACAATCAGGCAGGTTTCTGGAACTGCAGTAGACCAATCCACAACATACATGTTTTGTTGTCTTCTACCAGCAAGTACAACTTGATAACCTCTTTCACTAATGACAATACAGTTGTTTTTGTCAAAAGTGACCTTGTATCCCATGTCACAGAATTGTCCAGTGCTCAACAAGTTGTAGTCCAGTCCTTTCACATATGCAACATTCTTGATTGTAAGTCCATTTCTCACAAGTGTGCCATATCCTCTTGTATATCCAGGTGTATTCTTGTTGCCAAAATTTACCCTTGGACCATCCTTTGCCACAAAGTTTGATAAACAGTGCTTGTTCTTTGTCATATGTCTGGAACATCCACTGTCAAAGTACCAGACACCCAACAAAACAAAGTTAATACATTTTAGGTACCCAAACCTGTTTGGGTCCATAGTGGTCAGTAGTAAGCATGACTTTTGGTAAGTTTCCATAAGGTCTTCTCCTAAAAGTGTCATACTTTGGTTCATACATGTATTCCACACATCCATAAGTCCTAACAGTAGGTTGTGTAGGATTCACATATGTTTTCTGGCCTTTTGGTTTATAATGCTGTTTGAAGTGACTTTTGGTGTTAGAAGCATTAGTATAACCATTTGTTTGCTGTCTGTTAGGAACAGCCCTGTAGTATGGAGTCTGCTGAGGTCCCTGCTGAGGCCTTTTATAAGTCCTCTGCTGAGTCCTTTGCTGATTCCATTGCTTAGGTTTTACCCTAGCAGCATGGTTATACTGGTTGTTTCTATCAGCAGGTACATGAATATTCCAATCATCATCAGTAGGGAACATTTTTAGATTTAGGATTCTTATCCTTAGAATATTTGTGACCTTTACCTTTTTGTGGTCCAGCAGACTTGGTAGCAGGTCTGCTATCAGTAGGTCTAGAAGATCCAGTAGTCCTATTTTTGGAATTGTTCTTTTTGTTAGGAACTGTTGACTTCTTTGACTTCTGATTTTGCTTCCTTGAAGTATTCTCAGTAGGGTTTAATGCCTCAGCAACCTTACTTGGAGTTGGATCTTGTGCTGGTACAAACTTAGGACCAATTATGGTACTAGGTTCAGTAACCTTACTAAATCCACTCTTTTTGGATTGTTGAGTTCCAAATCCAAGCCCTGTTTTATCACCATAAGGCTTTCCAGATTTGTATGCAGTAGAGGAGCATGATGGGTCAGCAGATTCAGGGGCTGCTTGATGATCAGCAGGCTTACACTGATTCTATTCAACATCTTTTTCCTTACCTTTGAGAACTCTTAATTCAGCTTTCAATCTTCCAACTTCTAATTCAAGAGCTTCTTTTTCAGCCTTCACAATCTCATAACTAGATTGTATTATCCTCAGTTGATTAAGGATGGCATCCAAAGTCTCATTATTGTCAGAATTTCTAGGATTTGAACCACAAGTTGATTCACAATCACTTCCAAAGGAGTGTTTATTGATACGGTATTGTATACCTCCTCGGTTTCATCCATATTGGCCATCAAAGCATAATCTTCCATATCGGCAACCGGTTCTGCGTCATCGATTCATTTCCCTTTTCGATTCCACTTCATACCCGATTCATCTTCGGCAACCATAGCCTTCTTGCCATGTCTTCTTTGTTGACTCTTGGTCTTCAGTAGGTCTGGACAATCAGGTCTAAAGTGTCCAGGCTTCTTGCAGTTGAAGCAAAAATAATCAGGTTCCTTACTTTGTTTTAACTCAGGACAGTCAGGTTTGAAGTGTCCTGGTTTCTTGCAAGCACATATAGTCATTATCTTTCTTTGATTCTTCTTTCTTTCTTTCAGTAGGCCTTTTTGTGAAATTTCTTGCGGGGGCCTTTCTGTCTTCATCATCCCGATTTTCTTGCTCGGGAGGGCAATGCGTTCTGCATCTCATCCAACGATCATCTTGTCCTCCGATGTTTCTTCCGATGTGAAGCGACCAATGCGGTGGTCTTTGGCTCTTCATTTTCAGTCTCAGGTACAAGCTTTTTGCTAAATTCATAAGCCTTGAGATCTGAAAACAACTTGAAGGTGTCTTCTTCATGTAGCTTTCTCATTTCCTCTATTGCAGTCACCTTCATTTTCCAAACATCTTTTGCAGGTAATGCTTCCAAGATTTTTGTGTTTATTTCCTTTTTTGAGTAGCTTACACTCAGCAGGGTAAGTTCATCCTGGATAGCATTAAATCTTGATTCCATCTGCTCAATGGTTTCATTTGGTAGCATCTTGAACTTTTGAAACCTCTTTTTGACCACACTGATTTTGTTCTTCTTTATTGCATCAGTGCCTTCACAGATCAACTGTATCTTGTCCCAAAGTTCCTTTGCCATTTTGCAATCTTTAACCTTCATGTACATATTGCTATCCAAGGTTCTGTAAATGATATCAATAGCAATATTGTTGAGGTTTGTTCTTTTTCTGTCCTCTGCATTCCATTCTCTTTTTGGTTTGGGAATGTACTCTGTAGTATCACTCACTATTACTGCCTTGGTAATCTCCAGTGGTCCATCTGTTAGTACATCCATCATTTCATCATGAGTTGCAGCAAGGTAAGCCTGCATTTGACGTTTATATTCATCAAATCTATCTAGAGAACACATCAGCATAGTTCTAGCATACTGGGTGTTATCCATGATGCAAGTTTTTGAAAATCAGTAACTTGAAAAAGTTTACAAAGAATTTTCACAAGCACAACAAGTAGGATTACTTTAGAACAGAAGCACTGCTCCGATACCAATTGTTGGTCCCTTGAAAAGGCTTTGATTAAGTTTACAGGGGGGGTGAATAAACTTAACACTTAAAACTTTGGAGTTAACAAATTACGCAACTTCGGCGGTCGGTGATACTTCGATAGTCTGCGATACCCCGATAGCTCTTGCGATAAACGATAGTATACGATAGTTGAGTTTGCTTTGAATTTGTGCGGCGGAATTATATCAAAATTAAGCTTTAATACTTGTTGTTAAATATGATACTAAGTATTAGATACTCAGTAGTGTATGTGTGTGATTTCAGTTGCTAGATTCAGTAGGTTGATGTGCAAAATAAACTAAGTGCAGAATGTAAATGCTGAAAGTAAGTAGGCAGATTTTATAGTGGTTCCAGGTGGGGTAATCCTATCAGTCCACTCTTCTCCTGTGATGTTGGAGGTAATTCACTAGAGATCTTTGATGTTGCAGTTACAAAGATTCCTAAGGTTGCTTATCCTTCACCAATGACTATGGCTTCACAAACTGAAAACTGGGAACAAGAAGAATTGCTGCTCCTGAGTCTTTCACACAACTGTGCTTCACTGTCTTCAGTAGGTTCTTTATAAAATAAAGATTGAATCAAATAAATGATTCAGTTGCAGCAACTTGATTAGGATGATATAATCGACGGCTTGCGATCTTCAAGTGTGTATGCTTGATGTAGCTTGAATGCAGAATACACTTGAAGAATTTCTCTGGATCAGTAGCTTTAAGTTCAGTAAGTTCAGCAGGGTGTTTTTCAGCTCAGAAAATATCTCTTCAAAGTTTATCAATTTTCATCATCTAGTTTCTGAGTTGAAAGTCCTCTATTTATAGGTAGGAGAACATGTGACTTGTATTTTAAATTCAAATGTAACCGTTCCTTCTTTTTGTCCCATCTGATTTGCTTTCTGTCACTATTCATAGGACTGACACTGTCAGAATTCCTTTTTGACAGTGCAGTCTGTCCACCCTTTGACTTATAACCATTGGATAAAAATCTGAATCATCCCAACGTTCTTTTAGTCTCAGCCTTGATTTGTTTGATAAGTCAGAGGTAGTTGGCTGTCCTTATCCATGTAATCTTCCAATATAATCTTGAATTAATCGAGGTATATTATCAGCAGGTTCGTCAGTCTGCTGAGATACCTATCAGTCTGCTGAATTGCAATTTGCTGTGTATAAAATACAATGCAGCTGACTTCTTTTATCTAACTTTTATTTGTGAAGTTAGATTACACCTTTTTAATTATAACCAAGTTCCAAACTTCATCCAACTTATGGAACTTAGACCTTCTTCACAATGTATATGTAAACAGTTTAGGTCATCACAGACTTGCCTAAATTCTGATTCCATATCCTTGACCTTAATTACTAAGTTTGATCCCTTAGCCTTCTGTAACTGAGTTTGAGCCCTCAGCCTTCAGTCTTCAGTAGGTTCCAGAAAAGTCTACTGACCTAACTAGCCTACTGATATTGACCAGTCTGCTGATATGAATCAACAGACCATTACAGTGCTTGTTTGATCAAACCTATTTATAAATCAAACTCTAATAAACCTATACATTTGATCTAGACATCTTTTTGCCATTGCACTATAACAGCTAGTCTGGCACTCATCATCAACACATAGAAATAAGTCTAACAGTGGGAGATGAGGTTTTACTGTATGATATGCGATTACATCTTTTTCCGGGGAAGCTGAAGTCCCGATGGTCGGGACCTTACACCGTTGTGAAGATGTTCGACTCGGGATCGGTAGAGATAAATCATCTAAAGTACGGAACCTCAATTACCAATGGTCTTTGTTTGAAGAGATATGAGAAGTTTCTGTTTGACGATTCTCTCGAGGTTGTGATTCTGGAAGATCCGAAGTTGGAGGAAGTAAGTTGTTTAGTCCCGTCATGGACTCCAATGCATGACGTCCCACTCTTATAATCCACCATCCGTCATCTCTCTATCCCTCGTTTTCCTCGCCCGTGCCGGTAGTATAACTTGAAAAACTGGCACAGTTTAAGTCATTCTGTCAAGCCAATGACATTAAACAAAGGCGGTCGGTGGGAGGCAACCCACCATCTTCTATGTCTTGTGTGTTCCTGAGTCCCACGTGATGTGTTTTGGGTGTTTTGGATGTGTTCGGATGGTCACGAGGGATTTTTTCTATCTTAAACTTCATTTTCTTTTTGCATGCTCCCGTCCATACGGATACCTCTGTCATCCGGACGGATAAATCACAGTACCAAATTTTTTCACTTCCAACTTTTCATCCGTACGGATAGATCTTTATCCGTACGGACAGCTCTCAGTCCAGAACAAAATGGATTTTCATAGTATCATCCGTACGGACAGTATTACCATCCGTCCGGACAGTTCATCCCCTCAACTTATCCGTACGGACAGGTTGTTATCCATCCGGATAGGCAGAATTCTATATATACTCCCTCCTATCAACCTCCATTCACATCTTCTTTTCCAAATACCCCCCCCCCCCCCCCCGACTTTTTCCGCCCTCAAACACACCAAATCCTCAATTCTTCACCGTTTTCAGAAATTCTTGGTGCTATAAACACCTATCCACCTCCTCTCTTCAATTCTTCAAACAAAATCCACCAACAAACAACGATCGAGGGGAATCAAGCGTTTTCTTGGCCGATTTTCGTAGGGCCAAAAAAATTCCATCTTGGGCTTCTTTGTTGATTGTCCGGGGATTCCGTCAACTCCGTTGCACTCCTATCTTCCGGATTGGTAAGTCTAGTCGATCTTTTTCAGTTAAATTTCACTTTTTCCCGGGGTCGATTTTCGAATCGAACCCCAAATGAACCTTCAACTTATTAGGTTGTCTTTTCTTGTTTTTCTTGCTTTGATGTTGCTTGTGATGGGTTGTGATGGTTTGGGATCGTCTGCATGGCTGTTTGATTATTGTGTTGGTGACTTCTGGTGGAAGATTGGTGTTATGGTGGATTGACGGGTGGTTGTTTTCATCTTGGTTTTTGGGGGTGTGTATTGATCAGTGTTCGTAATGAGTCCTAAGGAGAGAGCCGCAGAGGAGGTTTCTAGTCCTTAAAGGGAAAGGGAAGGGCAAGGCCATTGCCACTAGTAAGAAGAAACCTAGGGTTGAGGAGATTCCGTTGGAAGCTTTGAACAGGCCGTTGACAATCGGGGGTGATAGAACAGATAGACCGGTGAGAGAAGTTAGAAAAAAATCCGTTTATGGTCAATTTGCAGATGAGTTGGAGACAGATATGGATGAGGAAGAGGAACCGTTAGTCGACCCTCGGAAGACTAAGAAAGCGAGTACTGAGGCAGCCCCGGGAGGGAAAGTAGGGACTCCCGAGAGGGTTAGAATTTCTGAGGTGAGAGCACAAGCTAGGAGGGCACCAGGGGGTGTTTTGCCCTTCAAAGATAGATTTATCAACAAGAATGCCGAGAAAGCGTTTATAACGAGATTCAAAGGTTGGGAAATTTTAGAAAAGGCTATTGATATGGAAAAGGTTGAAAAAAGTTTCCAAGACAATCTGAAGAAGCAGAAGTGGGGTGAGTTCATTAAGGTGCCGGATTTCAATGTGAGAAAACCAAATTTGACTTTGGCACGGGAGTTTTTGGCCAACTTGAGTGAGGCGGATTTGTTATCGGGGGTGGTGAATGTCTAGGAGGTTTGTGTGCCTTTTACACCACAGGCCATTACGGACTACTACAAGTTGCCGGCCGTCTCTTCTGATTATTTGGATGCGATCAAGGAGAAGCAGGATAAGGGTGAGGACCCTTTTGAGGAGATATGTTTAGCCATTGATCGTGACATCCTGTGGACAATGAAGAAGACCTGGGTGGCTAGTGTCAGAGACATGCTCAAGAACACTCGTTTCTCCCGGGATAGGAAAGTTAAAGCCCATTTTGTTTAGAACCGCCTTCTACCCAAGGACAATTTCCATAAGTTCATCATGCTCGATTTGGCTATACTCTACGCTCTTCACTTCAACATCCCGATAGATGTGGGAAGGGTGTTGTATAACGAGATTACGAGGAACCGGAAATATCATAGAGCCAAACTTGTTTGTATCCATCTACTCAATGGGTTATCCTTGAAGGAAGGTGTGAAGGAGTATGATTTGGATGAGCGGCATACGAAGAAGCCAATTTTATTGAGTCCGCTATCCGAGACGGGTCCGGGTGGACCATCTGTCGAGGGGGATGTTGAGTACGAGGCTGAGGGTGATGAAGAGCAGGGTGCTCAGGGTCCTGAGGCGAGCCAGTTGCTGAGCACTCATCTAATGTTATCCGCACAGTTCCCTTACCAACACGCACCCGGTATTTGATGATGGATGGGCTGCGGAATATGCTAGACAGGCAGCGGATTCAACTGAACGCGTTAACCGAGGGGGTTCAGGCACTCGGAAGGTACCTACCGGACATGCCCGAGCTTGTGGTAGATGAGGAGGCTTACCGGTTTACGTCTTTCATCGAGGAGGCCATCGAGTTATGCTTAGAGGAGGATGCAGCCAAGGCGATTTTTAGATGTGCAGCGAGCACTTCTGGGGAGGTTGCTGGTACCTCTCAGGCTGCCCCAGCCACTGCTACTACCGCTGCTCCTACCACAGAGACCTCGAGCACACCAGGGACTGCCCCAACCACTGCTACTACTCCTACTACATCTGTTTCTGAGCCCACACCACCTCCTCCCGAGGACCAGACTGGAGTTTAGAGTCGATGTTGTTCCTTTCGGGTCGGTCCTTAGTTTTCCTTTAGGTCAGGGTGTTGGTGTCTCGGTTCTCCGTATAGATGTGGCTAGGGTTTTTGTTTTGCGATCACTTATGTGCTACTTTTCTCTCCTTGGTTTGTAAGCTATAAGGCACCTCTTTTCACTACTTTAGCCTTCTTGACTTGTTTTTTGGATTATTCATGGATGGATGATAATTCTGGATTTTTTTTATATATCATGTTTGATGCTTTATCAATATAGTACTCTCATTCGAGTTTCCTGACGTAACGAGGTCGAATATTTTGATTCTGCCCGGATTTCCCCCTTATTACTTGCTATGGCACGTGGACCATGTCCCGTGCATGTATGTCTTGGATATGTTTTTCTTTATATAGGGATTTGGGATGCTTTACGTCACGACCGTTACGGGACTCGATCACGCCGTTTTGCCGGGCTACTAAGCTAAGTCTCTTTTTCCTTTTTGTTCACACACCGAGGACGGTGTTTCACTAATGTGGGGGGTGGGACGACTTAGCTTATTCGCATGTTTTCATAGTTTACAATGACGTTATGTGATGAACTTAGTTTTACTCGGTTTTCGAGTTGATTTCTAGGCATTTTCAAAATTTTCCAGGGTTTTAACACCGCGATATATGCATGTTTTTCACGGTTGAGTTAGTAAACGGTTTTTAGCCTTGTGAATGTCTTGCAGTGAGTCCATTATATCACGATACGGAACACTTTTAGTACACGCATGACGACGGTTATACTTAGTACGATTGCTTTACACACCTGTACCCCTAGTTTTGAGGCGAAATAGAAAGGATTCACCCTGGGTAGGTTCGGGATGACGGAAAAGGCATTTATTTGAAGCGACCAGAGCCAAAACACAACATCCCAACATTATCCCTCTAAACTCTCCTCAGCCTTGATAGGAACGGTCTGACCACCGTCCGAATTTGAGCCGTTTTTGGTTACTTAGCTTATAATTCCTAGCCCGGAGCCGATAATTTGGTCACATTCATTTTTTACTACCCCACGAGTGGACTTAGTTGTTTCCTTTAGACACACTTGCCAAGGCAAGAGTGGGGTGGGGGAGAGTATGTGAAATGATACGAGGAGAGAGTTTTGAGCTAACATCTAGAAGGGGAGGAGCTCGAGGAAATCTTCGTTGTGGCCTTTCGTTCGAAAGAGAAGTTTGTTCAATTAAAAAAAATTGAGAAAAAGGAGAAGGAAAGTGAATAAAGTCGAACCAAAGAAAGCCGGAAAAGGAGTATGCGTATTAGCTAATATGATGCTGAGTTTGGATGTTATTCTAATGGAAATTCAAAAGAAGTTTGGTGGTTTTCTATGTTCGAGTTGAGGGAGTACACGCAATGATTAGGTTCACTCGTGCCTTCTTTTCTCCAGTCCCAAATTATCTTTCGATAACCCCCATCCGAGCCTAACGTTATAACCTTTCAAGTCCTACCTAACCGGATCTCTGGCCCTGGTGAACCTCGATTAGTGGAGACTCTAGGAAGAGCAGGATTGTGTGCAGTCGTTTGTCCGGTATTCCAAGCCGGTAACCGTATTGAGTATAAGTCATCGTCATTCTCCACACACTCACTCCGTTTCATGGTTATTGTGGAGTCAAGGTATTACATTAACTTGTCTAAGTCCCTTTTACTTTGATATTTTGAAATGCATGCATGTACCGTAAAGTTGATTCCTTGGCATTGTTTGATCGCCAAATTTACTCGAGGGCGAGTAAAGGCTAAGTGTGGGGTGGTGATAGGAACCAACTTTAATGTACATTTCTGTACAGTTTAACCCACGGTTATCATGTTTCTAGCATGTTTTCGGGTTAGTTTAGACCCTATAATGAGTGTAATGAGGTTTTCTTTGCACGGCGAGTGACTGTCGGTTTTTCCGTAAACTCGGCCTACTTTTAGCACTTTATACTCACTCCCCGAACACCCGTAGTTTGCAGGATTATGCGTTTGCTTGTTGTTTCCGTGTCTATGCAGGATTTGGGTGAGTCGGGAGCCCAGAAAGCGATGATTTATGAGTTTAGACATGTCCGAGGCGAGTATGGAAAAAGTGAAGTTTTTGAAGTTAAGGCATCTATCCGTACGGACAAACGTCTGTCCGTACGGACAACTCCCAGCCAGGATCAAAATTTGAACAGAGATTTATCCGTGCGGATAGTCATTTTATCCGTACGGACATACCAAAGCAGCAGAGATTCATCCGGACGGATAAAAAGCCAGCCGGACGGACAGACACTTGGGAGCACAAAACAGAAGATGTGATCAAAGACTTATCCGTACAGATAACTTTCCATCCGTACGAATAACCTGGAGAATCAAGAACCATCCGTACGGATAGCCTGTTATCCGTACGGACATGCTGAAATTTTGCCCTAGGCTGTAAAAGGGCACCTCAAACGTTTTATTCAACAGACTTTTACGATTTTAGATAGTTTTAGCCTCTTTTGTGCGATTTCCTTCGTCCGAAAGCGTAGAATTAAGTATCATATACCATTTTTCTCGTCTTTCTATCCTCTATTACATTTGATAAATTACAACATCAATCCGTTACATTTCGATTGACAAGATTTGATCTTTGTGAGCACAATTTTGGTACTTCATCGATTTTCAATAAAGTGGGTATGGTTTCTTGTTCTTTTATCATTTATATCATGAGTTCCTGTATCGTTTATTGTTTCAATTAGATAATGAGTAGCAAAATCATTTGTACGGCCGAATTATGTGAAAGCAGATGAAACGCCATTAGGAAGATGAACCGGGAGGTAGTGTAGCACGTAATAACATGTCATAACCGATAATTTATATCACGAAACCAACTTTAATCGTAATTGAGCTAGTTTGATCACCTAGTTCACCATCACACACACCTAGCTTATAAATGTATGTTGCGGCGAAGTGTGGGAACCGGGGTTTCGGGACCGTAGACGTTTTGGCTTAAAAGGTAGTTTGACACCTACCTGTGCACTAGATTGACACCCTGGTCATTAGGTCCATTTCCAATACGGAGTTTTTATCGTTCAGGCAAGGAAGGTAAAGCACACTCCCGGGGTAGTTTGTTTGAGGGTAGAGTAATCCGCTGGATCGTAGTTAGGTTTTACCTCTTTTAATCATTAAGAAAGCCGATTAGTATAATTTTTCTTTTATGCAATAGTATAACGTCCTATTTTTCTACTTGACCTGAACTGAGTGCTAAGTCAGCTGTGGTACTCAAAGCCAATCTCTGTGGGTTTGACCTCGGAATCCTCAAGCACTACCTACAATCGATCCGATCCACTACCGGTTAAAAAGTAGATTTTGCTAAGGTTTCGAGTTTTTACTTGATTAACTAGATTGCAAAAATTCTCTTATCAGTTGGTGCCGTTGCCGGGGATTGGAAATACTTTGATATCACAAATGTTGACCGAAAGCTTAGGCTTATGTCGTTTTTTTATTGTTTTCTTGTTGTTTTGTTTTGACTTGCAGTGTATGACCCGGAGCTCTGGGGCACCTCTAGAGCCTTATTATCCGGAAATCGACAGGCACGGATGGCAGTTGAGGAGGAGATTTTTTGCTCCTAGTCCAGAAACCGTGGACGGACACGAAACATCAGAATTCTCTTCAGAGGAAGAAAATATGACAACCAATGGTAGAGATCGGTCGAATGATGATGGGACGTCTCAAATGGGGGGGGTTTTGGGTACTCTAAATAACCCACCTCCACGCGAGAAGAATCCTCTAAACCCTCTTATGGCTATAAGGACAGATGGGAGAAATTTATTTAACCCCACTCTAGAAAGGGGTGATGGAAGAAACAGACAGGACCAACCAAATAATGAGTTAAATGGTTAGAGGCAGCAGAATGGACAAAATGGTCAAGTGGGGGGTGGTCAACTCCAAAATAACAACCCACCACCTCTTCGCCAACAGCAACACCAACAAGGGGGTGGTCAGTTACAGCAACAGCCGTCTGGCCAGGACAATTTGAAAATGCAAATGTATCAGTTAATTCAACAACAGATGGCATAGATTCAAACACGCAAGCGAATCGAACAACCGAGAATCGACAATGACGAACAACCCACAGGCAAATAGGGGTTTGTATCAGCAAGAGATTACGTGGTTACCCCGTATCAAGGGACCGGAAAAAATCCGATCAGAATTCTAGCTATCCATGCTAACAACATGAAACCAAAGCAGAATGTCATTAACCTGATCAGGGAGAACGTAGTTTTCTACGGGCAGCGGAATGAGGACCCGAATGAATTCTTAGAGAATTTCTTAACCGAGTAATTTGACTCAGAAGCTAAAGTTCTCTTGTGAGAACAAGGTAGCTGAGCATTCATGATGAAGAGTAGACAATAGACAGTTATTTCAGCTAAGATAGTAGGAAGGATATAAGGAAACAAAATTCAGATTTTAATTCTTGAATATAGTAGAAATTTAAGTTCTATTTTCAAATTCGCTGGAACGAATGGATTCACTTTCAAATCGATAATATAGTTGACTTAAACAAAGTGAAAATGACGTTTGTATTCGATTCTGAGACACCGACTTTCGTCTGATAAATTCAGAACCACTAAGTAATGTTGAAAAAGGTATATGTAACACATCATAAACTATTTAGACAAATGGTTTCCGTATTAAGATAAACAATTCTTTAGCATCTATTAATTAGAGCATATATCCTAAAAATAACATCTGACAACTGGCTAAGGGTGATTCCTATTACCCAATATAAGAACAATATCTCAAAGGAAAAGTGACTAAGTAACCTTTCAATTAGGAAAGGGTAATAGAGCTGAAGAAGTATCACAACTTGTTCATATTGACCTTCGGGGTCTTGTGAAGGATACAAGCTAGTGAGATTTTCAGAGTGGTAGACATTTTGTCTGATGGCTACTTGAAATGCCGATTAGTTTATCTAAATATTTGGAGGAATCTCTGATATAACCAGAGAAGCGAGTATCAGAGATTAAAGTCGAATCTTGGATTCAAACGTTGAGTAGTTGTACAGTGCATCCTCAAGTACCTTTAGAGAACAAGGAATTATATGCTTGTATATTCAGGTGCAAACTGCGTATTGTTGACTACACTGGTTGTACCGTTCAGTCGGATTAAGGGTGATCGTAAGTCGATCCCAGCCTCAGTGTTTACTCATAGTGATGGAGCTATAGTCTAGAGCAATACATCACTGCCAATTTGACTCTGTTAGTCGAATACATAGAAGCTTTCAGAGAATTTAAAGAGGCAGTGTGGCTTGAGAAGTTCTTTGTTGGATCATGAAGTGATTCCAGGTCTCGATGAGCCGATACCATTTTACTGTGAAAACAGTGGTGAGGTAGCTCATGCAAATGATCTTCGCAGTCAACAGAGGTCAAAAGGATATTGAGAGAGAGTACCACCCTATCAGACAGACCGTGCAGAGAGGCGACGTTTCGGTCCTAAAAAGATCGCCTTGAGCCGACAACCTAGCTGATCAGTTTACCAAGTGATGTGGCATCTAATGTCACTGATAAGTGCGTGTCTGGTATGAAATTGGGAGATATGTCTCATCTTCTTTAGAGAAAGTGGGAGAATGTTGTGGTTAAATAGAATAAGGGTAGAAAAACTTTTTTCTTGTCTTGACGGGCATGTAGGAGATTGTTAGATGTAGTAACCGAAAGACAATTGTTGCTTGTCCTTATGGGCAAGTGGGAGATTGCTGGGAGTAGCGCCAAAAGAAAATTTATGTATTTGTTTTTATAATTAATAAATGATAGATTTATTCTCATCTTATTACTTGCTTCGTGCTTGTAAGGAAAACACTGCTAAAACCCCAAGTTGTATCATATGTAGCCCTATAACATAGTGAGTGTCACACGTGAGGATTAAGTTTATGGTGATACACTTGAACTATTAGTCCGTGGTGAACTTAACCAAAGTATGTGGTATGTTGATTAAAACACCATTAATGCGCCTAGAACGTTTTAAGGTGTGACCATCTTATCCGGACCGTCGATATTTGATTTCTAAGTGGGGCATTTATATATGATGTAGTCATATAGGACTGGACCGATTTAATCGGCATTTCTTATATAATTTCATGATTGAGAGATCTTGTTAAATAACAAGATGATCATAGATGGATTAACCTTAATCCTGAAGTGATTGCAGACGCCTGCTTGTTTCAAGATAGGGTTTGATGTGTTCGTTAAGGATTGCTAAAAGGTGCGGTCCGAATCACTTTCACGTTGGCACTATTCTGGAATGAGTGAGGAGTGTGTGTCTCACAGATATGGAATCCATTCATTCCTACGGGAAGGAGAAAGACAGTCCCCTTATTTGTTAATCCTCGAAACAAATCGATCGGCCGAGTTCATATTGGTTATGAACTAATTGATCACTAGTGGGTTGATGGTAAATAAGGATAAGATGTAATGAAGAAGGTTTACGGAAACATTTCCACTTCATTACGGATAGTCTATGCAGGGTTAGTCTGTATGCAATGATTATATCAATGGACTCTTTTTGTCTCGACTTTCTGAGAATAAGTTATACTATAATCGATAGAGTTCAGTTTTGATTTATGGTGGCGTAATTCCGGAATTAATAAGTTGAGTAAAAATATTATGTTCGATGAATATTTTATTCAATTTATTGTAGCTACTGGTTATAGGTCAATGGTCCCCGGGTTGGTTCCTAACACGCGTGTGAATTCTTGTATTTTAGATTCTCAAGAATAATTAAATAGTTGGCCTATTTAATAAATATGCAGTTATTATTTATTCGGTAAATAATATGTAATATAGAAAATACATTTTTTACTATCCCAAAGGGCATAAAAATGGCGCCATATTTTATTGATTTTGGGAAAAGAAATTTTCTCCTAATTAATTATAACGTGGATAATATAATTATTTATGTGTTAAATAATTATAAATAAGAAATTAGTTTTCTTATTGGATAAATAGGAAAAAAAATTTCCTATCGGATAAACTTTGTTATTTTCCTTAAAGGACAAGATAAATTTGTGTGTAAAAGATAAATTCTCAAATTATTAGTTATTTTCCTATAAAAAGTGTTGGGTATACAGCACTCTGCCCGCCTGTGTGCATTCAACCCATGGCGCTGTGAAGGTGTGGTATAAGGAAATAAAGTAGCACATTTACTAACACCAATTGGTTTTAGTACAACGGTAAGCGCTTGATCCTAAAAACTGGTAGCAGAGCAGGTCATGGGTTCGAATCCCGGTAACAGCATTCTGTGTTAAACCACGGTTGAGTGGGTAGTAGGTCTTGGGGGGAGATTGTTGGGTATACATCACTCTGCATGCCTGTGTGCATTCAACCCATGGCGTTGTGAAGGTGTGGTATAAGGAAATAATGTAGCACCTTTACTAACACCAAATGGTTTTAGTACAACGGTAAGCGCTTGATCCTAAAAACAATTAACAAGCTGATATTCGATATGACTCAATGTGCATTTCAACAAAGAAGGATGCAAGGTTATCCACAGCCAAACCAACACAGTTGTACTTGTAGGAAGAAGATAAGACAACATGTATATGGTAGATTGGAAGACAGCAAAGGCAGAAACATGTTTTCTTGTAAAAAATAAGCAATCAACCAGTAGGAATTGGCATATCAGATTGAATCATCTCAACTTCAAGACCATCAACACACTGTCAAAGAACAATTTAGTTGATGGCCTACCAGAGATCACATTCAAAAAGTAAAGCATCTCTGATGCACGTCAAAAAGGGAAGCAAATCAAAAACTCTTTCAAGTCAAAGCCCTATCAATCTACAACAAGAATTTTACATCTGTTGCATATGGATCTTTTTGCACCAGTCATACCAGTAAGTGTAAGTGGAAAGAAGTACACTCTAGTGGTGGTGGATGACTTCTCCAAATTCACTTGGACCATATTCAAGAACAAGAAAAGAGAGACACTCAAAAAGCTGCCAGATTTGTAAAGAAGGATTCAAAATGAAAAAGAAATGAAGATTATCAAAATAAGATCAGATAGAGGCACAAAATTTCTAAATGAGATTATCAAAACCTACTGTGAAGAGAATGGAGTACTACATCAACTATCAGCAGCAAGGACTTCATAACAAAATGGTGTAGCAGAAAGAAAAAGCAGGACACTCAAAGAAGCAGTCAGAACAATGATTGTAGAAGCTTGCTTACCAAAGAGATTTTGGTCTGAATCAGCAAACACATAATGTTATACTCAAAATAGATCAATCATCAACAAACATCACGGAAAAACTCCATATGAAATATAGAATGGAAGAAAACCTAACATCTCACATTTACATATGTTTGGATCTAAATGTTTTGTTTGAACTGGAGTCAGCTACATACTTTTGATGAAAAAAACTAATGAAGCAATCTTTATGGGATACTCAGACACAAGCAAAGCCTTCAAAGTACTCAACAAAAGAACCTTGGTGATTGAAGAATCGATACATATAGTCTTTGATGAACCAAATACAAATGGCGAAAGCCTACAAGAACTTGAAGAAGAAACTGCACAAAGATAAGTTTATATAAATACAACAATACCAGCTACTATTCAGAATCACATGTTTGGCAATCAAGAAGATGCACCAGTCAACACAACACAGGAGGCAACAACACTAGAACATGAAGTTGATGCACAAGCTAAAATTGTGGAAGAACCAACTCAAGAGCAACTTCAACCTAACTTGAACTGGCTGAGAGATCATCTTGAAGAACAATTCATTGGAGATATTCATACAGGAGTTAGAACCAGGAGACAACTGGAAATAATGCTAACTTGTTTCCTATCACAGGTGGAACCCAAAACAATAGATAATGCAATCCAAGATGCTGATTGGATTACAGCTATGCAAGAAGAGCTAAATGAATTTGAGAGAAATGAGGTATGGGAACTTGTTGACAGACCAGACATGGCCAACATCATTGGAAGAAAATGTGTGTTCAGAAACAAGATGAATGAACAAAGGACAATTGTCATAAATAAGGCAAGGCTAGTTGCAAAAGGAAAATCTCAAGCATAAGGAATAGATTATGATGAAACCTTTGCACCAGTAGCAAGATTGGAAGTAATCCAGGCTCTTTCTAGCTTTTGTAGCTCACAAAGACTTCAAAGTTTACCAAATTGATGTCAAGAGTGCATTTCTAAATGGACTGCTGGAAGAAGAAGTATATGTGGAACAACCCCCTTGTTTTCAACTCAAAGGAAAAGAAGATAAAGTGTACAAGCTCAAAAAGGAATTTTATGGACTCAAACAGGCACCCAGAGCCTGGTATGAGACACAATCACAATTCTTGATCAACAATAGATTCAACAAAGGAACTATTGATGACATTATTTTTGGATCAGAAGATGAGAAGCTGTGTGAGAAATTTGCAAACCTAATGAAAAGTAAATTTCAGATGAGCATGATGGGAGAATTAAATTACTTTCTTGGTATACAAGTAAAGCAAATGAAGGATGGCATCTTTATCAATCAAGCCAAGTATACAAAAGACTTGATACACAAATATAGTATGATACAAGTGGCACATTAGATACACCAATGTGTGCAAGAGTTATTCTTGGAAAAGATGAAGTGGAAAGGATGTTCCTTAGAAGCTGTACAGAGGAATCATTTGGTTTCTACTTTATCTAACATCAAGCAGACCTGATAGAGAATTTGTAGTAGGAGCATGTGCAAGATTCCAAGCTCAACCAAAGGAATCTCACCTACTAGCCGCTAAAATAATAATCAAATATCTAAAGAACACCATCAATGTAGGAATTTGGTATCCAAAGGATGGAGGATTTAAACTGATATCATATTCAGATTCCGACTATGCTGGATGCAAGATAGATATAAAAAGCACATCTGGAACCTGTCAAATGCTAGGCAATAGACTAGCATCTTGGTTTAGCAAAAGCAAAACTCTTTATCCACATCAACAGCTGAAGCAGAATATATAGCAGCATGCAGTTGTTGTGCATAGGTGCTATGGATCAGACAACAAGTAAGGGACTATGGAATGGAAGAGAAGACAATTCCAATCATGTGTGATAACACAAGTGCAATATATATCATATAAAATCTAGTACTACACTCAAGAACAAAACACATTGATGTGAGACATCATTTTATCAGAGATCATGTAGTAAAAGAAGATGTTATTCTAAGATATATTCCAACTGAAGATAAATTGGCTGACATCTTCACAAAACCACTCAGTCATGAAAGATTCAGCAAGTTGAGAACTGATTTGGGAATGATAGAAATTGATTGAGTCATAAGAAGCAGCTAACTGGAGTAATTAGCAAGTAACTAACCAGCTGACTGAACCTTTGCCACTTTGGGTGTTGTTAACGGTGATTTTTATGGTTTATATGACTTTATTTCGTAACGATTTCCTTCGTGTTTTATTGACTTTTTATAGAAAAGTAAGAGTTTAAATGAAATATTGAAAGAATGTGTATGGAAAGGATTGAAGTGCAAACTTGAGCTTATTACGTGTTTTTATCGATGATTTTCCATCTATATATATGTTTCTACAGTTTGCATGTTTCTATCGTGTTGTAGGTACATTTGCATGGCATTATATGAGCTAAAAAGATGTTCAATTGGGAGATTAAGTGGAAGAAGAAGGATGCAAGTCGACTTGGACTGAAGATATGGAGTACTGAACGAGCGTCTGTTTGCTCCGTCCATTGGACGGGCGTTCAAAGAGGAGGATGAGCGTCCAAGAGAAGATCTCGATTCAGGAAGTTACGTTTTTACCTGGACAAACGTCTGGAATACTGGACTAGCGTCCACTGGAGGAAATCAGATCAGGATGTGGAAGTTTTTTTGCTGAACTGGCGACCAATTTTGCATAGGACGTGCGTCCACTCAAGACTCGGCCCGACTCAAACAATTTACATACCCTGGACGGGCGTCCAGCCCTTTGAACGTGCGTCCGGAGGCCGACATAAGCATAGCCGATTTATTTCCCTATATATAGCAGCGTATTCTCAACCCTAATTAGAACACATCATTACACAGCAGCCGCATACCCTAGCAGTCGCACCACATCACACAAAAACATGAGTTTCTTTCTATCAATTTTCTTTTGGAGATCGAAGTTGATTGAAGGCTAAGCAATTCGCAGTTGGACAACGGGATGAAGCCATTACAACATCACCACAACCAGGAGATTTTCAGTAAACATTATTAGTGAGTTTGAATTTATTTTTCTTTATTGAATGTTTTGAATTGTTTGAATGTATGTTTTGCTAGATTGAAAAATCGATGAAACGATTGTTGTTTTGAATTTGATGAGTATTAAATTTACATAGAACCCTTCATTCGATACAGTTAATGATATTCCGAGAGATTAGTTTATTGTTAATTGGGTAGGAGATTCGGAAACGAACTCATGATCATGTTCTTTTATTGTTAATTTTGTTTCACTTGAGAAAGGGAACAGAAACCAAATAAATTTGATTAAATAAATTTGATTGGATTTAAGTTAGATCACACCAAGAAATTTGATTCATCTCACAAACTGGTTGGGTGGTGGTTGTTTGGTAGAATCCTTGTTGCCCTACTGTCTCGTTACATTAAGAAGAAAGTCAGTAATTTTTCATAGCAATTTGGATTTTAGATTCAATAGCTTATTTAGGTTTAATTTGTTGTTTTTCAATTTTTATTTCCTTTAGTGTTAATTTGATCTCTTTTCTTTTATTCGTTTAATAGAAATTATTTAGGACCATAGAATTTGTAGGAACTTTATTATTTTAATTAGATTTATCGTGACAATTCACCGGTACGTTAACTGTATTTTTGTTTCCGACATCATTCGGTTCCTTGGACGACCCGGTAATAACCACTACAACGTGCCTTGCACTTGGGGTGTTCCAGTAAAATAATAAATTTAAAACTTACCGAACAGGTGCGCTCACTTGGCAGGTAAGGCATTGGTACCCAGCGAAGTTAACTTCACTAATTGTTAGGAACAATCTTCTACAAGCAGCTCAGTAAGATATCACTCCACCGGCTCAGTGACCAGCCTATGCACTCCACCGACAAATACCTTGGAGTCAACAACAAACTAAAGTGTGAACTAAATCACTTTTGCCCACGTGGAATATTAGAGAAGTAATGAAGGATTATCTTGTGAAAATTACACACGTGGAAATCAGTTTAAGAAGTAATGATATTATTTTTCAATTAAGGTAAGACGGCAATGCCTCGATTCCCAGGATTTATCATTACATACCTCAATCCACTCCCCCACTACACTCAATACCGTGATTTATATACATAAAATCACGCCATTATGTCACAAAATCCTTCAATATTCAACCACGTCACACTACCCAAAACTATCCTATATAAACAACACTTAGAGATTTTTCAGAATTCATTTACGCTCTCTTGCATTTCATAAACCCTATTCTCTCTAAAAAATCAACTTTTTCAAAATCTCGAACACGTCAAACAATGGCTTTATCCTCAAATTTACTCAATTGTCTATTGGCATATCAAATGAGGCATTTGATAAAAGCAGCAGACTTGTTGGCTGAAGAACTGGAATAGCAACAAGCAATGTATTTTAGGTCCATGACTCTAGCATTCAAAGATGAAAGTCACTCCATAAAGAAAAGATTTTCGGGCACTGTTGAATACATTGATGCACAAAATATTGTTGTACAAAGACAGGGTGACCTGATGTGCCAGTTGAACATAAATATAACCAGCAATTAGGTCTGTAAATGAACGTCAGTATTCGATTCGATTCGCTGTATTCGGCTCGAAAAAAGCTCGATTCGAGTTCGATGATAATCTTCGAACGTCGAGCCGAACGTTAGGTATTTGATATTCGTCTATCGAGCCGAACAGTATCGAACACGTTCGGCTCGAACTTTTTATATTTAAAAAAAACTATATATATATAATATATATATATTATATATATTATAATATATAATATAATATATTATATATATTCGAACGGTTCGAGCCGAACATGTTCGAACGGTTCGAGCATGTTCGAGCCGAGCCGGACCGAACATGTTTCCTAATATTCCAGTTCGAACCCGAGCCGAACCTTGCTAAACTAAGGTTCGATCAGTTCGAGCCGAGCCGAACCTTAGGTTCGAACCTTTCGAGCCGAACTCGAACCCCGCACATGTTCGGTAGGGTTCGGCTCGTTCTGACCCTACCAAAGAATCTTGCAGGCCTTTGACAACATGTCTCTCAGGAAAATGAGTCAATGGCAATGTCCTTTGGCACAAGATTTGGCAGCGTGTTTAAAAGGCTAGGTTGATCATGATAACAGATTCACATCTAATGAATCCTATGATTGGTATAGCTGAGGCTACAAACAACATCTTATTACAATAGAGGGTTGATGCTGCCAAAAAGGGGGAAAGAAATGATAAGCCTGAGGGATCCACAGTTAGACCGCCAAATTTTACTGAGGAACAGCTAAGAGCAAGGGACAGAGAACTGAGAATCCAAAATGAAGCTGAAGAATAGCAAGAAAGGCTAGAAAGAGAGGGAAAGGGCCACAAATGAACCGTATTGGATTTCCCCATCCAATCCAAAGAAGAGATGACGACAAAGATAGATCAGGAAGGCGGCAAAGGCTTGATCTATTCAGCAAAGGTGATCAACAAACCAACATAGATCCTGCACCAGCAGACGCAAGCCGCACCAGATACGCTAGTGAGAAAGAGCCTCCATAACTCACAGAAACATGCAAGAGTATGATGTTGAGATATTGGACAGGGTAAGAGAGTTTTTCAGAACTCAAGATAGTCTGTATCCAAATCAAAAGCAAGATGAAGCATGGGCAGACTGGCTGAGCTATCATGATGAGAAGATGAGAATTGATATGGCAAAAATCTACAATGATGTTAAAAGAGACTATGCATCCCTCAAGCAAAATAATGCATCTGGCTCAACCAACAGATCAAACCCAGCCATATCTTTCTCTGCAAAAAGACCAAAAGATCTATCCAGCGAACAACATGAAGACTTCAACATCATGGTAAAATTCTTCAGTCCTATAGGGAAAATGAACCATGAAGAACAATGAGGTCTATTCAAGAATCTCAAGTTTGCTGATTCACACATTGCTGAAGCTAAGGACAGACTTGAGAAACACTTTGGAGAACCCAAGGCAAATGAGACTAAACCTAAATTTCACAGACTCTTCAACAAGAGAGTGTTTCTTGGATTCTCTGAGTACACTGCTATGGATTACTTGAAATGGAAGTTCCCAGAGATAAATTGGAAAGACATGGAGGAAGTTCAAACCACAAAGTTCAAGAGGTATAAACAAGACTTAAGCAAAATGTAGATGTAGCATTCATAATCTATTTTGAATATAATTGTCTTTCTGCCCTTTTTGGATGAATAAAATTTATGAGTCGTTATCACTATGAGAAAAAAATTGAATGTTTATGTTTAGGCTTATGAGGGTTTTGGCATCATCAAAAAGGGGGAAATTGTTAGGAACATTTTTAGTATGTTTTGATGATGGCCATACTAGCTGTTAGCAAGCTTGAAACAAGTTAGAAATCTCTGTATAAGACTTTACTTAGAGTCTGACATGTTGTATAAGTTGAGTCAGACAAGTATTGTACTAGTTGATAGGATGACAAAGTAAAACAAAAATCCGGCAGAGTGAAGCCAGCCAAGTACCAGCAAAGAAGCATGATGACATTATGGTCTGACTTATAACTAGGGAAGTCTGTGATGACCTTGGACAAGTCTAAGTTATAACTAAAATGATGGAATACATTGTCAAATATGGTGTACACTGATCTCACCCGAATTAAGGATCAGTGAAGTACAAGGAGTTTGTAAAATCAATGAAAGCAGTAAACCGGCAGAGTGAAGTGACTATTGGCTGAGTGAAGACAAAGCAGTGAAGGAAGAACTAAATAGCCAAGTCAGAAGGATCATTTAACCATTCATGGAATGGCCAAGTAACCTTTACTTGTTCAGAATTCATACTACGAAGATCAAGCCTTAAATGCACAATCAATTGAGGATCAATAATGGACCGATTTTCTGATAGACGTTTGAGAAAGAAATCGGATCACTGAAATCAAGGAGAATATTATTGAAGGGAAATCAAGAATTAAAACAAGGATTATTCCCCATATTAAATAGCCAACGGATTGAAATTCAAATCAAGGAATATCAAGGCCATATATAGAAGGCATTGAGAAACAAGAAAAACAGCGATCGAATCTAATAAGAAACAAGCAGAAACTTTGTCAATTTGAAAAGCCTTCTATATGTACTTAAAGAAAACATCTAGAGATCAACTCAGCAATTATAACTCAAATTCTATATCAAGGACTGAGATTGATCACAAGTCCGTGAATTCAATTGACGTCAACTGAAGCAATTGAATCAAAGGTGTTGGTCCCTTGGAAAGGCTAACACAAGTTTAGAGGGGGGGGGGGGGTGAATAAAATTGTCACCAAAAACTTTCCCTAAACTAAAAGTACCACAGGAACTGAGTTTTCCGAAAACTCAAGCTGAACTAGCAAACTGATGTACAATGTAACTCAGCTCGCTTTGTTCCTACCCTTTAACCATGTATAGGAGTTAGCTAATTCAGTTTAGTTGATGCTAGAACTGAACTAACTTGCAGCGGATAAGATCAAGCCTTTTGTGCAATATATGTATCAATAAAGATATAAGTTCATATGTATCAGTTCTGTGCTGACTCAGTGTCTAATGTTTGCTGAGTCAAGTAATGATAAGATAATGCAATAATTAATGCAATCATAGCACACATAGAAATATGTAAAGTAAATCAACACAGAGTTTGTTTATGGAAGTTCCGGGTGGGGTAATCCCGCACGTCTCCCCTTCTCTTGTGGTGTAGGAGGTATCACTAGAATCTTGAGATAACTGTTACAAAATGCTAGCCCAATGACAGTCCTTCACGACACCTAGTTTCACTGTCTACACATAATGAAGAAAGGTGAGACTGCTCCCTTCACTCAGCACACTGATCCTTTGGAGGTGGAATGACTCCTTCACCAGCTCACCACATACACACACACAGTCCACAGACTGCACCAACAACTGTGGCAACTGAGTTGCAACCGTATGAGGAAAGGTGGAGTTTCTCTCCTCAAATTATGCACAGCCAACCCTTTTTCACAACGGTTAGGTTTAGAATTAATCAAAAGATTAATTCAGTGAGATGTCTGATTCTTCTAGATATGGCGTTGTAGCTCCAAGATGCCTTTTTCCCCCTTAATGGGTTACTGAATATTTCTTCATAATCTTCAAGGCAATTCTGTTGGCTTCCCCTTTTTAAGATATGAAATCAGATTTTCTGGATCTGGATCTTTAGATATATACTGTGTAAAACATTTCTCAGATCTCTATTTTTCAAGCACTTCCCTCTATCTATTTATAGGGGTGATGTAACGGTCAAATATATCTTATAGCCGTTACATTTGTCGTTTAGCCAAAGTTCATATGTACGACCTTTTGTCACTTGTAATTTCAAATTCAACAAGGCCTTAACTCAGTTTTCTATTCTTCTTCAAAACTGAGTTACCTCATATACTTGACATCTGACTTCAATTGACTAAGTCAGGGTACACTATTTAGTTTTTCTTTTCCTGGTAACTGATAATCTTTGTCCTTATGATTATTCAGTTTTACATGATCTATAGTTCAGTTTCAGGTCACCACAGACTTGCCTGAATCCTGACTGATAGTCACGACTTAATCAGCTTCTAACTGAGTTTTCCACCTCAATTCTTCAGTCTTCAACAGCTGAGTCTGTGTCCTTCTGTTTTTAAGTCTTCTTAGACAAGCCAACTGAGTCTGTGTCCCTCAGCGAACTCATCTTCTTCAGTTTTCTCATAACTGAGTCTGATCCCACAGTTCTTCTTAAGTATACTCAGTTTGCCTTCTGTGACTCAGTTGTTCGCCTAGTTCCTATCTATTTTAATACTTGTCTGAAACAACCTATACAAGGTTCAGACTCTAGATAGAACTTATACATTTTTCTCTAGACTATTTCTTGCTTCTTCTTTCATTATGCTCTATAATAGCTAGTTATGACTTCATCATCATGGGTTATAAGTGAACTTACTAGATACGTGATGAATCATCATCAAAACACAAATATTATTTCCAACAATTTCATCATTTTTGATGATGTATCATAACCCTCCCTAAAAGCAATAATAAAAGAATAATGCAAGAAATCAGAACAAATAAAATAACAACCTAAAACAGCTGAGTTTATTGCAAACTTGTGCCAAAACAAACCGAGTTACTGGATTCATTACAAATTTCCTTTTTCCAAAAATAACATATTTTCACCAAGAAAGATACTTCTTTTTGTTTCTAGAAGCCTTCTTTCTTTTCCTTCTTCTCTCGATTCATCATCTCTGGGCTTAATATCCAGGTATTCATTGATCAGCCAATTTGCTTCTTCATTATCCTGGTTCTTGAGTTTTATCAAAATTTCTTTAATCTCCTCATCCATTATCTTCTCTTCTTCTTTTTATATGAGGCCAAGTTCCTTTTCTTCCGGTTTAAGGATATTTTCCCCCTTGGTTTTTGCATTTTTATCTTCAACTTCCTTTAATTCTTTTTGCAATCTAGCACATATTGAAATCTTCTTTCTGATGCTCAACATAGTTTTAATTGAGGCTTCTTCATCTTCCTCAGTTCTTGTTTCTTTAAAGACCTCTTCTGCAATCAACTCCTCAATTAATTTTTCAGATGCCTCTCTATTTTGTTGAATGAAAAGTAAATCAGCATCTACTTGTCTATCTTGTTCCTTGATCATCAGTTTAACAATGTCATCTTCAGTTGACTTTGTCTTTGTCAGACCAGTTTTGTCTTCGGCTCCATCAGTACCTTCAGTTTTATCAGCATCACCTTCAGGTTTATCTTCCCCCTTGTTTGAAGATATCCAAATGATTTCTTCAAATAATTTGTGCAAGGTGACGATGTTGGAGTATTTGTTCACTCCTGAGTGATGTGCTGTTAAGATAGATTCATGTAAGTTGTAGAGCTTCTTTTGTAGGTCTGTATCAGGCTCTTGATGATCATTTTTAGCCCTTCCATTCTCTTCTCAGTTTCCTTTAATGTTGCTGAGTCTTTTGAGTTGCAGGATGGGGGATGTTCTTCAATATAGATTTGCTTGAAGACACATTATGAACTTGAGATAAGGAACTGGCTTTATGATAATGAGAGTCAAGACTTAATAGTTCTTTCTCATACTCGGTTGCACAAAATTCAATATCTTCCAGATTTTCTCTCTGCTTCTCAGTGTATCCTACATGTATATCAGCTGAGGATTCACTTTCTTTAGTTTCATATTCAATCAGAATTATTTCTTCAGTTCCAGTTTACCTTTGAGTCACTGTGAAATGATTCTGCATCATCCTCCTTTGTCTTCTGGCAGTTCTGTCATCCTGGTTTTCGGTTTTGCAAGAGACCAAAGTTTCTCTTATGACTTCATCATAGATTTTTCTTTTCTTTGATCCACTGGCCACTGATTTTTTATAACCTCTGACTCTGTAGGTCTAGAGATGGAGAAATAGTTCAGTATTCTTTGTACCAAATATGGAAATCCCTTTTTCAACATGAACTTTTCTCGAACTGTCTTCCTTCCTTGAGTTTTTGCTTTTTCATCTAAGATTTGTTTGATCAATTGCCTGAGAACAAACTTGTTCCAATCTAGCTTCTTCTCAAACCAAATTGTATAGATTAGTTTTAGTTTCTCTGTTGACAGAGTGTAGAGATTTCAAGTGTGACCAATGACGTTTTTGGTCAGAAGAAATGTCAAAAATACGAACTCTTGTTTTTGTTGATGAATAGATCTAATGAAATTCTTCTTATCCTTGTTAATTGCTGTGACTTCCCAAAGTTTGTATTTTTCTTCATTTCCAAAAGTGAGAGATGAAGATCCTCCAAATATATCCAAACCAAAGACTAGGGTAAGAAGATGTTCATTAACAGTAATGCTTTTCTCTTGAACTGCTGTCCTGAAACCCTTTCCATCATCGGTGATTAAGGCATTTCTGTAGATGTCTTTGATATCTTCTGGATACAGAATATTGACCTTTGTATCAATCAGATTTTCAAGTCCTCGAACCCTTTTGATCTTATCTGTAATCTGAGTTGATAGGTTGGAGTTTGAAATTTTTTGACTGAAGTCATCCAGACTCATGGTGATTCCTTCATCAATGTTATATTTCTCTATGGATTTTCAATTAGAGAATTCTTGGGGGACCTTGAATATTTGAAGTTGATTCGGTAAGACTTGGTCAAACAATGTAAGAACAATATACGTTTTTACGTCTTTCAATATACTCAACCGTTTAAATAAGAGTCGTGTCACAATCAATGAGATTTGTAGGGATGCACATCTACTTCGTATCCTCGATTGACACGTGGCATCTGGTGATTGGACTCTCAGCCCAAGTGTCGGATGGTAGCTGGAAAGTTTTTGATCTTTTACCATTTTGCCCTTCATAAGATTTTGTGTGAAAGTCAGTTTTTCTATGGATTTTGCAATAAAAATTGACCTTACCTGCAAAACAATTTTATGTTTTCTTCGGTACCCATATCTTCTTGGGTCCGGCTGGATTAGTTCCTGAAGTATAACTTTCATCTTCTCTGATGAGAGAATTAAACCTTCTCATCTATTTTCTAGATAAACCATTACGCTCAACCTTAGTTGATTTCACAAAGATTCTTTTAGATTTATCATCTTTATTTTCATTGTGTAATCCACTAGGTCTTCCAGTATCTTGATGTCTAGAGTTTATACTCTTTGAAATCTCAAGACAGGGTAAGGGTGAGGAATTATCATTGGTTTTGTCAAATTTCCAAGATATTAACCTTTCAGCTATATTTGACATTTCAGTTTCAAGAAACTCTTTCCAATCTTTTGCTTAGCCAATTTCTATATCTTTTAGTTTCAACTCAAGTGTGAGTTTTTCCACCAACTTGACAAGCTCAGAGTTTCTTTGACTGAGTTCAACGGATGATAACTGAGTTGAAAAATGTACCTTTCCTTGATTGTTTATTACAACTTCACGGTCTGAATGTACATTCTTTTGTTGCTCTAATGCATCTTTTATATAATCATTTACTTGCAACAATTTCCTTTCCTTTTCTTCTGAGAAATTACTTAGTGATGGAACTCCTCTGGATTTGTCATCATATATATTGAGATTGCTATCCACATCATCACTGAGTTGAGGTTCTGGATTTGTATGTGAATTTGTAGCACTGAACCTCTCAAAAACTTGATCCTGAAAATCAAATACATTTTGCAAACAGTTAGTCAGGGTGAGTAAGCCAACTTCTAATTCTAGATGTATCCATTAAAATCCAACTAAGTGCTTTTACAACTGATACAGTGAGTGGTTATCAACAACTGGTTTGTCTTTGGATAAAAGGAAGAACCGCTTCGATACCAATTGCTGGTCCCTTGGAAAGGCTAACACAAGTTTAGAAGGGGGGGGGTGAATAAACTTGTCACAAAAAACTTTCCCAAAACTGAAAGTACCACAGGAACTGAGTTTCTCCGAAAACTTAAGATGAACTAACAAACTGATGTACAATTTAACTCAGCTCAATTTTGTTCCTACCCTTTAACCCTATATAGGAGTTAGATAATTCAGTTTAGCTGATGCTAGAACTGAACTAACTTGTAACGGATAAGATCAAGCCTTTTGTCCAATAGATGTGTCAATAAAGATCTAAGTCTCCTATGTATCAGTTCTGTGCTGACTCAGTGTCTAATGTTTTCTGAGTCAAGTAATGATAAGATAATGCAATAATTAAAGCAATCACAGCACAAATATAAATGTGTAAAGTAAATCAACATAGAGTTTGTTTATGGAAGTTCCGGGTGGTGTAATCCCGCACGTCTTCCCTTCTCCTGTGGTGTAGGACGTATCACTAGAATCTTGAGATAACTGTTACAAAATCCTTGCCTAATGACAGTCCTTCACGACACCCTAGTTTCACTGTTTACACATAATGAAGAAAGTTGAGATTTCTCCCTTCACTCTGCACACTAATCCTTCGGAGGTGGAATGACTCCATCACTAGCTCACCACACAAACACACACAGTCCACAGACTGCACCAACAGCTGTGGCAACCAAGTTGCAACCGTATGAGGAAAGGTGGAGTTGCTCTCCTCAAACTATGCACAACCAACCCTTTTTCACAAAGGTTAGGTTTATAATTAATCAAAAGAATAATTCAGAGATGTCTGATTCTTCTGGATATGGCGTTGTAGCTCCAAGATGCCTTTTTCCCCTTAATGGGTTACTGAATATTTCATCATAATCTTCAAGGCAATTCTGTTGGCTTCCCTTTTTCAGATATGAAATTTGATTTTCTGGTTCTGAATCTTTAGATATATACTTTGTAAAACATTTCCCATATCTCCATTTTTCAAGCACTTCCCTCTGTGTATTTATAGGGGTGATGTAACGGTCAAATAAATCTTATAGCCATTACATTTGTCGTTTAGCCAACGTTCATATGTACGACATTTTGTCACTTGTAATTTCAAATTCAACAAGGCCTTAACTCAGTTTTCTATTATTATTCAAAACTTATTACCTCATATACTTGACATCTGACTTCAATTGACTAAGTCAGGGTACACCATTCAGTTTCTTCTTTTCCTGGTAACTGATAATCTTTGTCCTAAAGATTATTCAGTTTTACATGATCTATAGTTCAGTTTCAGGTCACCACATACTTTCCTGAATCCTGACTTAAAGTCACGACTTAATCAGCTTCTAACTAAGTTTGCCACCTCAGTTCTTCAGTCTTCAACAACTGAGTCTGTGTCCCACAATTCTTCAGTCTTCTTAGACAAGCCAAATGTGTTTGTGTCCCTCAGCGAACATATCTTCTTCAGTTTTCTCACAACTGAGTTTGATCCCTCAGTTCTTCATAAGTATACTCAGTTTGCTTGCTATGACTCAGTTGTTCGCCTAGTTCCTACCTATTACAATACTTGTCTGAAACAAGCTATACAAGGTTCAGACTCTAGATAAAACATATACATTTTTCTCTAGACTATTTTTGCTTCTTCTTTCATTATGCACTATAACAGCTAGTTATGACTTCATCATCATGGGTTATAAGTGAACTTACTAGATACGTGACGAATCATCATCAAAACACAAATATTATTTCCAACAAAAAGAGAGTTTCTCCCACCACAAAATGGAACCAGAAAAACCAACGCCATTTTAAGAAATAGTTGACGCCTACTTTGTAAATAATAGAGAAATTTTGTTTTCTCGTCTTAGCTATTGGAAAGAAGAAAAACTGGGTTTTTCTAGAGCATAATCGAGGAGGTTCAAATGCGGGATCGACGTCCACCAGTTGTCACATGGAAATACAACTCGGAAGATCACGGCTTCTCTCCGGTTGGGTAAATCTTAAACCTTTTTGTAGTTAATTAATTAATCATATGAATTAAATCATGGTAAAATTGCATACGAATGTAATTCGTTTCTTCCGCTGTGCATGATCGAGTGTCTCGATTAGTACTATAAATCAGATCTGACGATCCAATTATGGATCGGATCCGGGTTTGGGTTTCTGTATATCCTATAGTATATGTTGTCAAACAGGACGTTGATAGTATGAATAGACTAGCACGTATTGGATGTCATCTATATTATTGAAGATAGGGATAGATCTTGTCTGTCAAAGTGTGAGATACTTGGACTATACGTGGACGTGTACTAGAGAATGCGTACGTTAGACTGACCCACTTACATTAAGTGTCGCAGTATGTGGCAGTTGTGTAATTATCCTGAGACCGGAGTCTTCATGGCATCTCGGTGTGGATTGTCATGCTTTGACACTATTGAGGTTTCCACTTACCATGGGGCGATCATGAGGTAGTGCTCGGGTATGATATTGAATCATGCGTAGGTACATGTTTCTTCGTCCGGAAATCGCGTATCCTATTAGTAGGAGTGAATATCCGAAATGGCCTTCTTATAAGGAATGTCTAGCTCTCATGAATCTTTGCAAAGTGGGTGTAAATGAGTTATCCCGAGAGAGCATGATATCCAGATTATAAGATACGATCATTGATGTACTGACATTTGAGATACGATTGTATGGATATTGTAACAGCGATAGGATTCTATTTACGCAGTAACTGTTTCACATGAAAGGTAGTATTCGTTGGTTATGACTCTTCTGATGATTGGGGGTCACGGTGTGTTTTAGACGCTATCCCGTGATCATTAGGTATGAAGGGCATTTAATCAATTTGCACTTTGTGTCTATGACCAACATATTCGGAAGCCTATCGGGTCACACACATAAGAACATCTAGCCGGATTAAAATACGGTTATAGTGATAACCAAATAAGGAAAGTTTATCTCGACTATAAAGTGTTATAGTGATTACATTAATATGATGGTATTTATTTATTATGAATAAATTAAATACAATATATTAATTATGTTGATTAATTAAAAAATATTATAGGGCGCAAAAAATAATGTATCAAGATACACTTGGATTATGCAATTTAATTAATAATAATATCATATATTAATATTGGATATTAATGGATTTATGGAAAATAGATTTATGGTAATATAATAAAGATATATAATATTAGATATTGACAATATCTTGTATTTATTTAATATGAGACATTAAAATAAATGAGATAAATTTAGAATATTTATTTTCCTCATTTTACTAAGAAAAATGTTTTCTTTCTCATCAATCTACACAAAAGCTTTTCCCAATCAGATTGGGACACAATGGGGCACAGGTCACCCCTATATAAGCAATGGGTTGGATAGCTCTTTTGTACATCACAACTAGAATAGTTCTAATAAACTGAGAGTTTCTTAGAGAGAGATTTTGAGAGAGGGAAAAAAGGCCAGTCTAGCAACTTGATTTTTCTATTAGCTATCCAAGGAGGATTCCGGCGAGGTGCTCGTGTGGATATCGATAGAGGCCGGACACGTGGACTGCTTGCGTGCACAGCTACTCTCATTTGACGGTCAAAGCGTCGATCTTATAGATCAACTAAGGTAATCACCGTCAACTACTTAACATGATTATTGTTTTAAACGGAGTCGATCTTGGGATCAGAAATCAAAAATTTTAAATTCCGCTACGTAAACTAGTTGATTTCTAACACGAACCTACCTCCTACTCACCTACCTAACCCTCCCCCACCCTACCCATCACCGCACCATACCCCATCATATTATACCCTACCTCATACATGCATCCACCCTACCATAACAAACCATACCTTACCACCCGCCCTACCTTACATTTTTCACCACCGACCTACCCCACCATCTATCTTACCTTAACACAACCCCACCCAATTTACCCTACCCACCTCACCCAACATACGCCACCCTACCCAAACCATACCCTACCTGATGTGATCCGTAACTGAATCAGATCCGAAAATGCATGAGGACTTGACTGAAGGCACCAATAAAACGAGTACGTCGACCCTTGGCCAACCTGTAACCAAAAACCATGGTATAAAGGACACCCACAATTTTCGCTCACAACATTGACAAGTCCGGTTGGGAATCCACTCACGTGAGAAAACTCACGAAAGCTTAAAGCTTTGAATAAAATATATTAATCTCAGTATTTGTCTGACTGTTACAATAACACTATTCGCCTTTATATAGGCTACAATCTCCAAAACTAATTGATAATTTAGTAATGTGAGACAAAATAATAATAAATAAAAATTACAACAAAAATAAAAGACTAATTAATCAATATAGGATAATAAAACATAACTAAAAATAAATAAAAGACTAACTAAATATAATGAAGTCTTTCTTCAATAGGAATAACATTACTAGCTCACCCACCCTACCCTACCACATGCCCTATCTCGCTTCACCCCACCCTACAAGCTTTACCACGCATGTGAATGGCTTTAGTAGAAAGTCAAATTCGACCATGCATTAAACTGTCCAAATTTAAATCTCACTTTGATATCTCCAAAAATAGATTGAACAATCATCACACTGTTGAATTCCCATAAATAGATTGAACAATAAGGCTTAAACTGTTGAATTACTATTTCTCTCCTGCATATGTTATTCATGCAAAATGATTAAGTTCCCGAAATCTTGTACAACTTCATCCCCTGAATATCATTGTGTGGACAAGATTTTTTTTTCTTTTTTTCAGTCTCACATCATGTGATCTAAATTCAATCGGTATCCATATTTTTTGTGTAATTTTTCGGTGCCCTAATCACTCTTCATTTTCTTTTATCATCTCTCCTTAGTATAGATTATTTTTTACCATCTCATCTCTTTCCGGTATAGATTTTTTTTAACCATCTCTCCCCAGTATAGATAAACATCTCTCTCTGGAATATACATTTTTTTTTACCATCTCTCCCTGATATAGATTTTTTTTTGGAAGACTGCTTGAGTATAGATTTTTTTTTAGTTATTTATCAATTAAGACACATTTAGAAAGATGTCAAGATTTTAGGACTATAAGAAAATATTTTTGACAAAAAGACATTTCATCAGTGAAAGTGAAAATAAAAATGAATTTGAAAATGAATTACTTTGGTTTTGTGCTGAAAAGCAACGTAATTCACTTTCAAATTCACTTTCACTGATAAAATATCTTTTTTGATAATAATCATTTTTTATAGTCCTTCTTGCCTGACATCTTTCATATTGTGTCCTTTAGGACCCTTATCCCTTTCTTTTTTACCATCTCATCTCTCCCGGTATAGGTTTTTTTTACCATCTCTCCCAGTATACATAAACATCTCTCCCCAGTATATATTTTCTTTTTACCATCCCTCCCCAATATAGATTTTTTTTTGGAAGACTGTGTTTAGAACCTGCTTTGAACCCAGGACCTACTGTTCTGACGCCAGGTTAAATTATCATCTTTCTAAAAAATTTAAACTGGTAGAAAGGTAGATAATCAATATTTAATATATCTCAATATCAAACAAATATATATTCTTTCTTCTGACAATATACTAATGGCTCACATCACATGTAACGATTAATTTCATGGTGAAAAGAAAAAAATAAAAAGTCTGCAGTCACTGAGTGGTCGATCATCTGCTACCATAAATTAAATATAAGAAACGGTTTCAAGATCTTTGCACAGGCGAAGATTTCGATTTCGGGGGCAGCTGTTATTACCTTAAAATGGTGGCACATGTGATCATGCAAGTGGTAAATTGCGACGCCCCTGTCCTGGATACCGAGTCCCTATCCTGAAAATAACGTCCGGCATGTATATAATTTTAGTTTTAATGCAATTATACACGTAAGACTTACGTAAGCAGACATCAGAGAACAAATGGAAGGTGAAACGACTGACTCGGATACTTAAAACAACTACTAAAACGATCGAAAGTAACACAGGCTACATCTATTACATCATCAAAGACTTATTATAATCATCAAATACAAATGTATCCGTTACAATTCATTAACCATAAACTCAAACCATGGATTTCCATTGTTACAAAGCAGAAGAAAATCTATACCCAAAAGAAAACTGAAAGTAAATACAGTAGGCGTCATCTGCATCATCTCTAGGTCACTACTCAGTGACCTACAAAAACACCACCTTCTCAGGGTTGGGACAAGATAGAAGATGGGGTAAGTACATACGTAATTAGATACATATAACATGGCATCATCTACAATCACTACCACATAGGTTGTAATAGTAGAGCTCTATCACCCTTTACTAGCTCCGTAGTATATCCTCACACAAATAAGGTTTGTTACATCAATACTAAAGGACATTGTGCATGGTAAGAATGCATCGAGACATATTACGCACCTCTCAAGGGGGCATTGACTTAGTCTCCATATGAGAAATTAAACGTTGGACCTTGACACATAACTCAAAAGGGGGCTGTAAGAATCCCATGCTTCGATTTAGAAACATGCCTTACTAGTGATATTGATGTTTTAGCTTTTACACAACCACAAATGTATTTACAAGTTAAGTTCTAACCACCTGATTCATTCACGTATAAGGCTCCATAAGGACTTCTAATCCTAGACAACTAGTTACGCTACCTAGAAAGTTGTAAAAGAATCATTGACTACTAAGTCAATGTCCCACAAGGCCTAAACAAAGCCTTTCCGGTGCTCCCACCTTCTCCCCGCATAAAGTCTCAGTTGTGGTGGTGAGCCAACACTACCAGAAGTCAAAGTTAAATATTGTCAATTAACATATAATGTTCCAAAATAACATACAAGTCACATCGTATCATGTAATCCACGTAAAAACACAAAATAAATATAATGCACTTTTACTATAACCATTAATCATATGTAGTACTTCGTTGTGCATACCATTTTTAATACATAAATTCAATAAAGTTATTTACCGTATATATATCTATTAATTCCCCTCGAAAAAAATCTATTAATTGAACTATATCAATAGAATACATATATTAGTCTTCCTATAAATAGAATGTATATATGTATATATATATATATATATATTTGATGATACCCGACCCGAACTGTGCCACGTATCATCCTTGTGGGACATGTAATAAATGATCAGCCCTCTAAGTATAGGGCATTAAGGGCCATGAGCCCAGAAACATACCTAAGGGCAGGTCCCTTACCCCATCCAGTAGAGATCGGCAAAAGTTCCTCCTCCAGCCACCGCAGGTCGGATAAGGTCTGGCGAAGAAGAACTGCCCAGTTCGGCCATAGTTTCCTTGGGGACTGAGTGCAGGATGCTCAGAGCAACCCGGCTGTTATTCCACGTGTAGGATAACTAAACCTAGTTAAGGAAAGAATCCTTAGTCTTAATGATTGTGATATCGACATTAAATATGTCCATAATTATCTCTAAATTATAGGGATTAATACGTGTATATCCTTCGAGAATAATAATAAATCATAATACTTGCAGAGCAAGGAATAGGGACAAGATGGAACCTATATAAACAACCTTAAGGAACTACAAATACTTGATTCCAATTCAATTATTGAATACGTAGGAAACTCAAGAGAAATAACTCGAGGGCTCAGTCTTAAAACTTAACAAAACATGTCCCTCTCTCATAAAAATTAGGGTTCTAGGGTTCAAGATCTTTATCACAAAGGGTAATCGACCCGCATTGATTCTTAGACGGTTCCCAGCATCGTCAATTGGCGCTAGAATGAGGGTCCTTTTCTGGTAAACGATCAAAAAAACGCCAAAATTCCTGCAAGCAGTCATGCCACCAAAGAACCAAGGAAAAAATACGGCAGATCCAATGGATCCAACCCAGAATGGTGGAACAGCTTCAACCGCCCAAGGAGAAGCCCAGGATACAGCTGCTCAGAAAAAATCAAACATCGCTGATAATCAGCCTAATCCAGCCCATCAAAACCCGGCTAACCAAGCATTAATCAAGGCCTTGAAGAATTTAGATAACATCACTCTCAAGATGATCTTGGATGAAACCCTCAAAGGAAGGGATCCCTAGAGGTTTCAGAAACCAATTTACATCAGCAGACCCTTCAAAAACCAGAGTTCGTGGAGTCAAGTGATCGTACTGAACATGAAAATATACGTCAGCCTAATGACACGTCCAAGGATGAACTGGACGCTCTGCTCGGAAGATGATCAGAAGAATTGCTATGTGCGTCACCATTCACCGAGCACATTGACAACTACCCCCAACCAACAGGATTTAAGATTCCCAAGATTTATTCTTACGATTGGTCTAACGATCCTTATGACCACATGCATCAGTACATCTCACATATGAATTTGCACAACGCCTCAGATGAGATGAAGTGCAAATCCTTCCCTGCATTGCTAACAAGAAGAGCCAGAGAGTGGTTCAACAAGATTCCTCCCAGGTCAATCTCCGACTTCGGGACTTTAAATCGGATGTTCATTCATGCCTTCATCGCAGTTCACCCGTTCCAGAGAAATCAGACCCACCTATTAACTTTAAAGCAAAAGCATGATGAGTCTGTACTGCACTTTATAAAGCATTTTAATGAAGAGTCCGCACAGGTGCAAGATGCGGATGACCAACTATTGGTCACCTCTTTCATGGTAGGTCTACGAGAGGGACGGCTGCACGCAAAGCTGAACATCAAACTTCCTCAAAATAGGCCACATCTAAGCACTCCTCCAAAGCTGAACAACAAACTTCCTCAATCAATGGAGGAGTGCTTAGATGTGGCCTATAAACATTTCCAGGAAGAAGAAGCAAATCGAGTCAAAATAGAGATGGAAAGAGGTGAAGGCAAGAAGACAAATTAGATAAGAAGAGATAATCGGTTTGGGATCGGGTAACAGCTCTGATCTCAGATCGTCTAGGGAAGAAAGGGGCTATGCAGGACAAAGACTTTATTCCCTTGAACGGATCTCGTGAGCAGGTCCTCACGATCATGGAAAGAAAGGGCATAGCTAGGGTCCCACCACCGATGAGGGGGCCTAGAGAAAAAAGAGATCCCAACAAATAATGCAAATATCACAAGGATGTTGAACACGATTTGGAAAACTGCAGAGATTTGATCCGAGACATTGACACTATAGTAATGGAGGGAAAGCTTGAAGAGGTCGTAGATCGGTCTTATCAGGCCGAACCGCACGGACAACGTGAGTTTAAGCATCAAAATAACAATGACCAAGAAAACAGAGATGTGTACCGAAGAAGAAGGGATCACTAACCTAATCCCGATGGTCAATTGGAAAACCCCCCCTGTGAATACGATCAATACGATCTCAGAGGGCCGAACGCAGAAAAAGAACTAAAGACACGAGCAGCAGCAGGTCTACTGCCCCCACTTCTTCGCATAAAAGGTAGAGAATGTCAGGTGAAGTGGTTTATGGTCCAAGGGAATCACTACCATTGGTAGTATTCAACGAAGGGTTAGTAATAGAAGTGGTGATCAGTAAGAATCGGACAAAGCGTAGACAAAGGCAGTGCTGTGAACGTCATCTACTACAATGTGTTTAGAGCGATGAAATTGAAGGATGCTGATCTAACCCCTGTTTCAGCTCTTCTGTTCGGCTTCGCTAGACCACCAATTCATCCTCTAAGGTGATTAGACTCCTTACTACTTTTGGAGAGGGAACCAATGGAAAGACCCTAATGGTGGATTATGTGGTGGTGAAGGCGCCATAAGATTATAACGTGATTATAGGAAGACCAACCATTATCGATCTTTGAGCTGTAATATCACTGGCCCACAATAGTATGAAAATCCCCACATGAGAGGGTTCGATAGCAATCAAATGAGATGTGGAAACAGCCAGGAACTGCTACACAGCGACAGTAAGTTGGAAAATGATTGTTCAGCAGGTGAGTATTGAAGAACTACTCCCTAAGATGAAGATAGAACTGGTCATCTGAGGATCTGATAGAGTCTGTTCGTCTGTGGGACGAACAGAAGGACTCAATAGTTAGCGTGGGAGCATGGATCCCACCCTCACACAAGGAATCTATGATAATCCTCTTAAAAGAATTTAGAGATATGTTCGCCTGGAAATCAGAGGACATGCCAGTATTATCTCCCGAACTGGCAATTCATAGGTTGAACATAAACCCAAACATGAAGCCTATTCGTCAGAAGAAAAGGCACTTTGCCCTTGAGCGCATCTCAGCCATCCAGTAGGAGGTGAAAAAGTTGTTGCAGGCCAACATAATCAAAGAAGTTATATATCCTGAATGGTTGGCGAACCCAGTATTGGTCAAGAAAGTAGATGGGTGCTGGAGGATGTGTGTGGATTTCACAGATCTCAACAAGGCATGTCCAAAAGATTGTTATGCCCTACCAAATATTGATCGTCTGGTGGACTCAACGGTGGGATTTGAAGTGTTTGCATTCTTAGATGCGTACAAAGGTTATCATCAGATCGTAATGGATCCGAAAGACGTAGAAAAAACTGCTTTATAACAGAATTTGGGACGTACTGCTATGTCACTATGCCCTTTGGCCTGAAGAATGTGGGAGCAACTTATCAGAAGGCTGTTAATGCAATTTTTCCAAGCAGATCGGAATATGCATGGAGGTGTACATGGATGACCTCCTGATCAAAAGCAGGTCTCTTGATCAATCCCTTAATGATGTCAGGGAAGTGTTTGGAGTTCTAAGGAAAACTCATATGAAAATCATCCCCAAAAAATGTACGTTTGGGGTCATATCAGGAAAGTTCCTAGGGTACCTGATATCAAAAGATGGAATTAGAGGAAATCAAGATAAAATTGATGCACTGAAAACTATGTCTCCACCGAAGAATATCAAAGAAGTACAACGGTTAACAGGGAAAATAGCATCTTTGAACAGGTTTTTATCCAGATCGGTACAACGTGCCTTGCCATTCTTTAAAATTTTGAGAAGAGCAAGTCCCTTTCACTGGGATGAGGAAAGTCAGAAGGCAATTTGCAGAACTGAAACTGTACTTGGCCGAACTGCCCACCATGACGGCTCCTCGGGTAGGAGAACCCCTATTCGTTTACTTGGCAGTATGTGAAGAAGCACTCAGTGCAGTCCTGGTTAAAGAACAAGGCGGACAGCAGATACCGGTTTTCTTTGTGAGTAAAGTACACCGTGGACCAAATGTCAGGTACTCAAATGCGGAGAAGTTTGCACCAGCATTAGTGCATGCCTCAAAGAATCTAACACCCTACTTCCAGGCACATCCGATTATAGTGATCACAAATCAGCCATTACGGCAAATCTTAGGAAGACCAGAAACCTCAGGAAGGTTGGCAAAGTGGGTCGTCGAGCTGGCAGAGTATGACATTGATTTTCGTCCCTGAACTGCCATCAAACACATGCTTTAGCGGACTTCATGGCTGAAGGGATAGTTGTTCGTATAGAGGGCGATCAGCCGAAGTAGGAAGAAAGTAAATAGAACTTATATGTTTATGTTGCAGCAAGTAAAGAGGTGGCAGGGGCAGGTCTCCTGCTCGTTAGCCCAAAAGGAGAAGAGTTCCCCGACGTGTTAAGGTTTGATTTTAAAGCTACAAACAACGAAGCTGAATACGAAGCTCTAATCATAGGGCTCAAGTTGGCGAACAAGCTTGGTGCAGATAGTCTAGAAGTTTACAGTGATTCCCAACTCGTTGTAAACCACATAAACAGAGAATATGAAGCTAAAGAGGAGCCCATGAAGAAGTACTTAACGGTGGCTCGAACTCTTCTAGAGAAATTTCAACAGGTCCACGTTGACCAAATACCCTGAATAGAGAATAGAAGAGCGGATGCCCTATCAAAGTTAGCGTCAAATTTTCTATCAGAGAAAGGGTATTGATGGAGCTCTTAAAAGAGAGAAGTTACGATCAGAAACTTGTCCAGCCGATCAGACAGACCAGTACTTGGATGGACCCCATAGTGTCCTATCTTAGAGATAACATCTTACCCCAAGACAAAGTTCAGTCTAAGAAGATGAAACTATTAGTAACCATATATTCTCTATTCGAAAACGTGCTCTATCATAGGACGTATATTGCACCATGGCTTTGATGTGTAACAAGTGAAGAAAGGAACTACCTTCTTAGAGAGATACACTTGGGAATCTGTGGAAATCACCCCGGAGCTCGGATCTTAGAAAGAAAGTGCAGGCTGTTCGGCTACTATTGGCCAACAATGTTTGAAGATTCTAACGAGTTAGTGGAAAAGTGAAAATTGTTCCAGGTGCACAATAATATGTCACATCAGCCATCCCAAGACATGTTTCCGGTGGTATCCCCTTGGCCATTCGATCAATAGGGGTAGATCTAGTGGAACCACTCCCGAGAGCTCCCGGCAATGTCCGATTCCTGATCGTCGTAGTGGGCTACTTCACCAAATGGGTTGAGGCCGAACCACTAACTACCATAACGGGAAACAAATACAGAAGTTCATGTGGAAGAACATAGTATACAGGTATGGAATAACAAAAAATTTGATTTCAGACAATGGAACTCAATTCGAAGATAGAATTTTCAGAGCTTGGTGTGCCGAACTGCACATAACACAACACTTTACCTCTGTTGGTTACCCCCAAGCTAATGGGCCGGTCGAACAGACCAACAGGCCGATCAAAATGGGGCTAAAGAAACGCCTTCAAGAAGAAGAAGAGAACTGGACCGAGCATTTTCCCAACATCTTGTGGGCATATAGAACAATGTCCAACTCGGCCACTGGAGAAACTCCATTTAGCTTAGCCTACGGTTGTGAGGCAGTGATTCTGGCCGAGATCGGCCTATCATCACCACGAACAGCACTCTACTCTAAAGATCAGTAGTTAACTGAGCTCAGGCATTCAAATGATGACCTGGAAGAAGCTTGGAACGTGGCCTTCATATGAATGGCTAAGTACAAGCAGCGGATTTCGCAGTATTACAACTCCCGGGTTAAACACTCATATTTCAAATTAGAAGATCTAGTGCTCAGAAAGAATGAGGTCAGCAAGCAAAAACCTCAAGGGAAACATGATGCGAACTGAGAAAGCCCCTACAAAGTGGTCAAAGTGCATGGGAAATGAGCATATCAGTTGGCTGATGCAAGTGGCAGAACCATACCACGCAGCTGGAATGCCTCCAACCTCAGAAGATTTTATTTCTAGGACAGGTTCCAAGACTTTAATTATGCATTAATTATGTATATAAATTTAAGCCACAATAAGATGTAATTAAACATCAGTTGTTATAATGAATTTTTATTTTACACGTGTGAACTATTTATTGCATATGATCGATCACGACTGCACTACAGGACAGATTCGGAAAATTTTTGTAATAAACAAACTTAATTAGTCTGCAAGATAGACCCATACGAACTCAACCGCAGGTTGGACTCAGAAAAAAAGTTTGCAAAGGACAAACTCTATTAGACTGCAGGACGGACCCAACGAACTGAGCCGCAGGTCGGACTCGAAAAAACAATTTCAAGGATAAACTCTATTAGTCTGCAGGACGGACCCAACGAACTGAGCCGCAGGTCGGACTCAGAAAAAAGTTTCCAAGGACAAATTCTTTTAGTCTGCAGGACAAACCCAACGAACTTAGCCACAGATCGGACTCAGAAAAATTTCGTTGAAAAACATACTTCCAAAGTCTGTAGGACAGACAATCAGAGCATACACTGAAGTACCTCATTCAAAAAGAAAAGCTTTGTAAAGGACTTACTTCGGGGGGGTAAATGACCCTAAGCTATGCTTGAAACAAAAGCAAAGCCAAAACCAAAAGCTAAAAAATAACAAGGCTGAACGCCGAAAAAGAAAACTTGGTTACAGAGCAAGTGCCAAAGAGGGATAAATAGTCAAGAACAAAAAATAACAAAGTTTGGAAATTATTACAAAGTCTTTCAACAAAATGAGAAATGCTTGATCCTAAGAATATGCAGCAGAATCATGTTGCTAATCTCGAGGGCGTACTGGAGCGCTGAGTGGAAGATGTACTGGCGTGTTTGGCAGTAGGTATACGACCATACTTTGTAGCCAGATCTTCACCGGCTTGGAACTCCTTAAGCCTGGCCTCATAAAGTTGATTACCACCTGGCTTACAAAGCCTACCGTGTTGAAGATTCTCAACGATTAGTTAGGGACACTGCTCTCTGGACTGATTCACGCCTAGGGTGTACCCGTCGCTTAAGATTGAGCCAAGTAAAACCTTCAGGGCCCTAGTGAAGTGATTAGAGCTCTTGTACTCATGAATAGCATGAGCGATCCGCGCAGGTATCGCGGCCTCAAGCCCCTCATGATCAGCTTGGATTTCCTGAGCGATCCGTGCATGCATAATCTTTTCCAGATCAGCGATCTGGGCATCCTTTGACAGAGACTCGTCCTTATGATGGTTACGGTTGGCCGAGAGGTCAGTAATCCGTTTCTCTAGAGAAGCCTTTTGGGAGGAGAAGCAGTCAAGCCTGTTCAAAATCTCCTTCCCAGCTCTAACGACCTGACAACCTATAAGCAAGGGTCAGTGTGACAAATATAGTGAAAAACAAGGCATGTACGAAGGTGTGAAATAACATACGACTGAGGCCAGATCCTTGTCCGGCATCTCAGATAGAAATTCACCTTCAGGAATAGTTCCCCCCTCAGAAGTGTCATGATCTCCTCGATCAGCCCTGCCTCTCTTTCATCCAGATCGGGAGCGTGTTTGGAGTTGTCTCCCAGAGTCAGAACCATCCAGGATGATCAGGCTATCATCCTATAGATCGGTGAGCTGCGTAGCAGCAGCCAAGTCCTCTTTTGAGGAACCTCTTCAATCAGAGGGTCCTCGGGTTGATCCCTTCATTGACAAGACCAAGCTCCGGTTCGGCACCGCCCTCAGGAGCCTCTTGGTTTAGTATGTTTCGTTGTGCTCAGGCACAACCTCCTCCTCCTCCTCCTCAAATGCCTGCTCAAAGACATCAGCAAAGTCGGTCACTGAAAAGGAAGAAAAGAGAGTATCAGTACAGGCAAAGAGGAAAGAAAAGCTGGAAAAATTCACAAAGTTAAATAAATAATAGCGAAGATGAAGCTCCAACAGGTGTTATACTCCTCTTGAGTGAGCCTTAGGTAAGGCACATGCCCCGAATCGGATAAGCGAGCTACCTCAATCAGTGTGGCAGGCCATTGTTCATGATCTAAGGAAATTCCTGAAGCGGAAATGTTCTCCAACAGACCCTCATCAACACCAGTAGGGCACACATCGGCTGGGATCTGAAAGTAATTCCAGCCACTCAGCTCAAGGTATCCGCCATGGCGGATAAAGAAGAAGTGATTTGACGAAGCCAGAAATTGACCAAACCCACGTGTCACCTCCACATAAGCACAATAATAAATAAAGATAGAGAAAAGCCCCCATCAAGGGCAGAACACCTTGCACCAGAGCTGCATGAGCTCGGTCACCATCCTCCGACCCCTCCAGGTCGGCATGCACTTGTGATCAAACTTGTCCCTGACCGACCCTACAGGTCATCTCAAGTCCCTCTCGGACCAAACCTATTGTGCACGCAAGAATCCGAGATGATCCCAGCTCGACTATCTTCCCCGACCTCCGTAAGTCGGCCCAAAAGGTTCAGCCAGTTCAGCTTGGGCCATCTATGTCGGCAAGAGTTACTCCCCATCGTATTTCCCACGTGTGTGATAATCAGATAAGTCTGGGAAGAATCCCTCGTATTTAATACTCTGATTCTGATAGTCAAATATATGCATAATTATCTCCTACAATTAAGGAGATTAAATTGTATTTATCTTTTCCTTAGGGAACACGGAAATCCAAGCCCAACAAGGACAAGGCCCACACCGCCTTAGGGCACAACTCTCCTCTATATAAACCATCCATAATGAACTACGGAGACTTGATTCCAATACACGCATTGGATATGTAGGCAGCTTGAGAAATAACATCTCAAGTCCAGTCTAAACCACCATTAAAACACCACCCTCTTTTTATCGTTTACGTTGTTCTTGGAGCTTTTGCAGGTTGTCTTTAGGAGAAAGGCCTTGGATTTATCATCGACAATTTTTGGAATCGTCAAATGGCACTGGAATGAGGGCCGCCTACCGGCAACTTTGTTAAAAGTCCACTAGCAAAACACGGTCAGATCTACTTCTAATTACCAGAGATTGAGCCGTCAAAACCGTAATTCCACCATTAAGATTGAATAAGAAGGTGGCGGGAAAAGCCCTCCAATTTCGATCCGATCGGAGTTCGTTTCGATGCCTGATCGTCCCAAGAAAGTTGATGTTACTGCTGTCACCAAAAAAGCACAGCAGCCAGATCGGTGGATTATTGCCAGAGATCGAACCATTGAAACACAAATTCCACGTTTTAGATCGAAGAAGAAGCAAGTAGAAACAAGCTCTCTAAATTTCGTGTTGATCGGAGTTCGTTTGAATACCCGATCATTGCCGTAAAGTTGCTGTTGGTGCTGTCTCACAAAAAACCACAGCAGTCACATCGGCGGATAATTGCCGGATATTGAGCCGCTGAAAAATGATTTTCACCGTCCATATTGAAGAAGAAGGAGGTACAAACAAGCCCTCCAAATTTTGTGCCGATCGGAGTTCGTTTCGATACCCGATCGTCACCGGAAATTTACTGCAGTAACACCAAAATAAGCTGCGAGTTTTATTCCTTATTCTCCACAATCCCGGCTTGGTGCTCTCCATGATCCGAACCGAGCTCCCCCAGCTATCCATGATTCAAGCCGAGCTCCCAATCTCTCCAAATCCGACCTCTTATGATACAAGCTCTTACAAGGTGTTTCCTATAACTTAAATGATCAAACTATCTTATTCTTGGAACTCGCCTTCGGGCTTGCTTTCTATAAGTCTGAATTTAATTTAGCATCATATTTGGAACTCGCCTTCGGGCGTGCCTTCTAAAAGTCCGATTTAGTTCGGCATCATATATGGAACTTGCCCTCGGGCGAGCCTTCTGTAAGTCCGGCTCCAGGTCGGCGCCATAATTGGAACTCACCTTCAGGCGAGCCTTCTATAAGTCCGATTTAGTTCGGCATCATATTTGGAACACGCCTGCGAGCGAGCCTTCTATAAGACCGACTTCAGTTGGCACCGATAGATTACACCAATAAGCAAACGGTATGTTAATTTACTATTATCTTGCCCCCCCCATTATTTGTTCTCCATTGTGCATGGTCTTTATTAATTTTACAGTACAAACACATGTGCAACTCTTTCACGCGAGAAGTCAGCACTAGCATGGCCCTACTCTTTGTTCGTTAAAACAAGAAGTCAGCACTAGCCTGGCCCTGCTCGTCCAATACTTTCACACGAGAAGTCCGCACTAGCCTGGCCCTGCTCGCCGTGCTTTTATTAGTTTAAGACTAACTCAGTTTATATTAAAGATGGTCAGACTTACTCCTGCTCTTCGTAAGCTAACATATAACTAAAGCTAACTTGACTTGTGGAAACTCAGTACCTAACTTGTAGTTACCCGAGCTCACGAATAGAGCTAGGCCCTACATACAAACATAAGTGTGCACTCTGAAAACTCGGAGATGCATATTGGGCAGTGCGCCCCCTAAATAATTTTATTAAATGCTGATACAATTTAACTCGACCACTGAGCTTGGCATTATACATAGTGCATGACATACGGGGGAAATACTCCTCTCCAACAATAACAAACACACAGTCTAAACAAGTATGCCATCCAAAAGTTGAGACCAATAAATGGCATACTGAGGGGCATACTCCTCCAACAATATAACAAAAACAAATACAAAACAAAATAACATCTTTAATAAAATCATAGTACAAAATTTTGAAATCAAAAACATACAAACGCCTAAAAACTTTAAGAGTCTGGAGTAGGACTCTTTTGAGGCTCTGATGAAGGAGCCAAACCAGATGTAGCAGTCGGCTGGACAACATACTTGGATACGATGTCCACCCCGACCTTAAAATCCTGGACACGCTCGGTGTAGACCGCACTCTTTCCCTGTTTATAAAAAACCTTCTTAGGAAGGTCCTCCAACACAAGGGAAGGATATTGGATCATCGCCACATCCACTCCTCGGGTATACCCAAAGTTGAGGACAGGGATCAACAACACCTTCAAGGCCTTGGTAAATTCCGCCGAAGTCTTGTACTCTTGAATGGCCCCGGACACCGAGCCGGGATTGTGTCTTCCAGACCGGCCACCCTTGCCTGGAGGTCCCCGACCTCCTGCTCCTTTTCCTTTTTTCCTCAACAAGTTCACCCGCTAAGGACTTTAGCCCACCCTCTTGAGCTAGATTTGAGCTTGCACATACTTCATCTCTGTATCCTTGTTGGCTCCCAAAGAAGGGTAAAACTATAGTCAGGGGGGGTGAATGACGATAGTGGAGTTTCAAAAACTTTTCTTATATTTAAAAGCTTTTGGGCAGGGATAAGTCCCTTCGTAAAATGTGATTTCAAAGTAGATTATGCAATCACAGATATATGATATAATATAAGCAATGAAATAAATGCAGTAAGCTAAAATGCTGAAAGTAAATTGACACAAAGGTTTATAGTGGTTCAGGGTGGTGTAGTCCCTAAATCCACTCTTCTCCTGTGATGATTGGAGGAATTCACTATTATTTTCACAGATACAATAGCATGACTGTCCTTGGCTACACAAGCTTCACAATCTTCAAGACTATCACTCCCTGACTTCCGAAGCTTAAGTGACTCAGTCTATTTCACTACTCTTTGGGAACTAATCCTTCAGCAGCTATCACAAACACAACTCCTTCTCAGATGGCTTTGATTCAGTTGCTTGATTGATGTGAATTTGATTCACAAATCTTGTTGATCAAACTCAATGCTTGATGTTGGATATGTAGTTCTCAGTTTTGAGTTGATCACTAGATGATTCTTTTTCAGCATAGATAGAAGGCTTTGCACTTTGACAGATTTTTTGCTCAGATTCAATCGTTCTCTTGTATATATTTTTTCACTTGTTTGTCAATGCGTTCTATTTATAGCCTTGATAATCCTTGATTTGAATTTCCGTCCGTTGGCTATTTTAATGTGGAGAATAATCCTTGATTTAATTCTTGATTCGCTCTTAACTACATTCTCCTTGATTTTAGTGATCAGATTTTTTTCTTCAAACGTTTATCAGAAAATCCGTCCTTGATTGATACTCAATTTATTGTGAATTAATTGCTTGATCCTCTGAATCTTCTTCATATTTCAAAATCTGATCACGCAGAGTTTACTTAGCTGTTCCCGTGAACGGTTAAGTGATCTTTCTGACTTTGCCGCTTAGATCTTCCTTCACTGGTACATGGTTGTCCTCACTTTGCCGAATATCTGTTTCACTTTGCCGTCCTACCAACTAGTACAAAACTTGTCTGACTTAACTTATACAACATGTCAGACACTAAGTAAAGATGTATACAGAGAATTCTAAGTTATTTCAGGCTTGCTATAACAGCTAGTATGGCAATCATCAAAACATAATAAAATGTTCCTAACAATTCCCCATTTTTTATGATGCCAAAACCCTCACAAGCCTAAACATAAGTGATCAAAATTTTCACAATAGATAACAGAATGAAACTCAGCAATTTTATTCATCCATTTTAGGGCAATAAGATAAGTAAGTTCAAAGCATATTCAAATAGTTGTAATTACATTTTTCTTAATTCTACTTTGTACCTCTTTAATTTTTGGTCTGAACCTCTTCCATATCTTTCCAATCAATCTCTGGAAATTTCCACTTTCAGTATGCCATAACAGTGTATTCAGAGACTCCATACTCTCTTGCCAAAGAGTCTGTGAAAGTCAGGCATAGTCTCATTTGCCTTGGGTTCTCCAAAGTACTTTTCAAGTCTATCCCTAGCTTCAGCAATGTGTGAGTCATCAAACTTGAGATTCTTGTATAGACCCCATTGTTCTTGCCGGTTAATTCTCCCCATAGGGTTGAAGAATTTTACCATGTAGTTGAAATCTTCTTGTTGCTCACTTGGTAAGTCTTCTAGTCCTTTTGCAGAGAGTGGTATGGCTATGCTTGGTCTACTGGTTCCAACATCTTGCTTAAGAGATGCATGTTGTCTTTTAATATCATTGTACACTTTATCCATATCAACTCTCATCCTTTCATCCTGATAGCTTAACCGGTCTTCCCTTGCTTCATCTTGTGTTTGGTTTGGATACAGACCTTCTTGTACTCTAAAGAACTATCTTACATGATTTAGAATCCCAGCCTCATATTCTTGCATGTTTCTGTGGGTTGGGAAGCTTCTTTTCTCACCAGAGTATCTGGTGCTGCTACTGCCTCTGCTTGTGCTGGATTTATACTGACTTGCTGATCCCTTTTGCAGATATGATGCAGGTCTTTGCTGTCTACCTGATCTATCTCTATCATCATCTCTTCTTTGAATAGGATGAGGGAAACCTATGCAGGGTTCATTTGATATCTTTTATCTCTCCTCTCTTGCCTTTCTTAGCTGCTCTACCACTTCATTTTGAATTCTCGAGTTCCCTTTCTCTTGCTCATAGCTGCTCCTCAATGAAGTTTGGGGGTCTGACTGTTGAACCTTCTCCAGGCTTATCACTTTCCCCCTTTTTGGCATCATCAATACCTGGTTGCAACAAGATGTTGTTTGTAGCTTCAGCTGTACCAATCAGTGTGTCCGGTTTGGAGTCAATAGATGTAAATTGGGCATCATGATCATTTGACCTCTTGATTACACTGCCAAACCTTGTGCCAAGTGCTGAAGCCATTGCTTCATTTTCCTGAGATATGTGTTGTCGTACGCCTGAGAAATTGTGAGTAAAATTGATATTCATCTGTTTGATCAGGTCGGCCTGTCTTTGCACAAAATGTTTTGTGCATCAATATACTCAGCAACAGCCTGGAATCTTCTTTCATTGGAATGACTTTCATCTTTAAATCCTGAAGTCATGGATCTAGAAACATGGCTTGCTGCTCCAATTCTTCAGCCAACATGTCTGCTACTTTTTTAAAGGTCTCATTTGATATGGCAGTGGCCTATTGAGTGAGTTTATAATGGATATCAGCTGGGTCTGGCTATGTTTGTTGTCCTCTATCAATGCATTGAGTGACATCTGCATCAGCTTCTATTTCTTCGAGTATTTGAGTGGAGGTGAATTGAGGTGCATCACTTTCATCAATTCCCTCTTTCTCTGTGCCGGGTGGTGTCTTGACCGGTGTGGCAGCGGCTGAAAAAGTGTCTAACTGTTGGAGCCGACTAAGCCGAGATTAAATCAAAACCGACTTTAGTGAGAACCGAGTCAACCGGCGGCGGATATGATTTTAGCCTTTATATTGATCTTGTTGTTCGTTATGAAAACTGAGTGTTGTGAACTGAATTCTGGTGAATGTCAGTTGTGACTGTGAGATGTGTAACAATCAAGTATCACAATGCTGTAAATAAATACTAAGTAAGTAAGTAAATGCATAAAGTAAGTAAGGCAGATGTTATAAAAGTTCCAGGTGGTGTAATCCTGTACGTCCTCTCTTCCCTTGTGGGGCGGAGGAAAATTTCACTAGAACTTCTTGAGGTGAACTGTTACAAAAAGTCCTAAACAATAGTCCTTGGCTAAACTCTAGCTTCACTATCTAAACAATTGTAGAACAGATAGAATTGCAGCTCTCCAAATGCTTGAACCACTGGTCCTTAGAGGGTAGGATTGCCTCTTCACCAGCTACCACCACAAACACAGTCTACCCGACTGCTTGTCACAACTGTCCTTGACAAAACCTTCTCGGTTTGCTTCACAGTCTAAACCTTTGAAATAGAATCAAAGTTGGGCTGAGAATCAATAAATTGATTCTTGTTTGTGGTTCAGAGTGTTGAATTTTTGATAAATCCTTTGTAGTTTTGAACACTTGAAGAAATACTAGATATGATCTTGCTGTAGTTCAGTGATGATAACAATTCAAATAGAGTGCACAAATTGCATGTTAATTCTTGTATATGCTCTGTTCTATTTTTTGTTGTTGTTGGTGCAAGGTCTTCTATTTATAGTGTGAAGTCCAACGTTCATCTGGCTTCGATTTGAATTGTATATCTCACAACGGTTATATTTTCTGACCGTTCCTGCTGTGTCAGCGACTCATCCAATGAAATTTCTTTCTTTACAACGTTCAAGCGTACTTTCGATCTGTTGGATGGGCGACTTATAAAGCGAGTTTCCTTGTCAGTTTATCATGTGTCAGTTTCCTAACTGACTTGGAGCATTAACTGAGATTTTATTCTTCTTCAAATATCAGTACTCCAGTTTTTATCGATTACAATTGACTTAATCAGAGTACACCATGTTGCATTTATCATCTAAGAATTCATTGTCCTTATGATTCTTAGGTCTTCATACAAGATCTATAAAGTCAGTTCAGGTCACCACAATCTTGCCTGAAGTCCAACTTTACAGTCTCAACTTTTAATCTTCATAACTGAGTTTGAACCCTCAGTTCTTCATTCTTCAATAACTGAGTCTGTGTCCCTCAGTTCTTCCATCTTCTAGATAAGCTAACCGAGTCTGTAACTCTCAGTGAACTTACCTTCTTCAGTAGGTGTATTCCGAGTCAGATTGTTTGTCTTGATTATTTCCAGTTTTCTAATTGATTCCCAGTTTTCAGTTTTACGACACACTATTAATTACAGTGCTTGTCTGATGTAACCTATACAAAAATCAGACTCTAATAAAACTTATACATTCAGTTCTAGACATCTTTTAGCTTTCCACTATAACAGCTGGCTTCAGCACTTCATCAAATGGGTTTAAAATAACATTATAATAAATAAGATGAATTATCATCAAAACATAAATTTTATTTCCAACAATTTCCCCCTTTTTGATGATGCCAAAACTCTCCCTAAAAGAAAAGCTTAAAGATCAATACAATAAGAAACAACGTAAAAAGCGGAAACTGGTTTTCAATAGAAAGAGCAAAAACTGGATACATGCATTTAGTTCAAATATCTATGATTAAAGACTGAGCTTCTTCTTAGCTTTTTGCATAGCCAAATCATATCTTTTTGTTTTGTCATAAAGACGAAAGTCTTCTTCAAGTTTGGAGTCTTCTTTTGAAAAGGTCTTGTTGTAGTCAACCTGACTACTTTCTTTCCATCTTCTCCATTGAATTAGCTTGGGAAAGCTTGAGTCTTCCAGATAGTATCTTTCAAATTCTGTTAGATCGGTTTTCATTTGTTCAACTTTATCTTTGATCTTCAGTTTATCTTCAATCCTTCGAACCTTCTTATGTTGTGCAATTTTTTGCTTTGAGTAAATATCAGACAAAAAGTAGTTCAAGGATTCTTCAAATGTTCTATCCTTGTACTTGGCTTTGATAGGATTGTAGTCTTTGATAAACTGCGTCCACAGATCCTTTGTAAGAGTAACTCTTCTATCTCCAGGTTGGTTGTATTTTGCAATAAGTTGATCATCAGTTAACTCTTTCTTCAAAAATTTAGGATCTGATCTCTATCTTTGTAGTTCTTCTTCAAGTCTCTTCATTTCTCTGAGTAATTTCAGCTTTTCTTCTTCAGCTTCCCCCTTTTTGGCATCGTATAGCTGATCTACCAAGGCATGGGTTGCTTTTTGATCTTCTGAAATTTGTCGTTGAGAATCAAGTACTTCCTTAAGTTGAGCTTCTAACCCGTAGATATGCTGATTAATATGCCAATGAGCTTGAGCATGAGTTTCTCTATCTACTGCGGTTGAATCTTCAAGTTGTTGTTTGAGTAAGACAATCTCTGAAGCAGAACTTGAACTTGCTTTGTGAATCATCTCTAGACTTGCATGAACCGAAACATCAGTTCTAGTCCTATACTCTAGATATCCAGAGATGTTCGATAAAAGACCATTCTGTGTATCTCTTAGACTGAGTACTATTTTCAAGTTTTCATGAACTTTGGCCAATTCTTCCTTAGATAGAAAATCGAAGGATCATATGTAGCTTCCACTTGATCCTTGTTACGAGTATCAATAACCATCGGTTGTCGATTTCATCACTCGCTTGCGATTGACGATTGTTTGGTTTTCAGCGACAATGCTTCTTGTTGTGGTACAGTTTGAGTCACTGGTTGTTGTGGTTGAGTGATTGTTTGCAGAACTGTAGTATCATCAGCTTCTTTTCTTGGCCTATCATGATCATCATCATCCTTTTTCTGAGAACTGTCTTTTGATGATGTGCCTGATTCTCTTCTTTTTGCTAATTCAGTAAATCTTTTGAAACAATTGTCAAGAAATTCCTAAATAGGAAACAGAGAGTAAAGGTCTCTTACTTCCAATTTCTCCAAGAGTGATTTTTCTTCAGTTTGTAAACTGGCATCACGAAAATCTTCTGGTTGAAGTTTCATTTTCATCAGCCTTATGACTTTGTCAGCTTCAGAGACTGGTGCCGTTTGTTGAACGACTGCTTGTTGTGTTTGAGAAGTAAGAATAGCAGTGACATTCTCTTGAGTATCTTTAGTTGTCAGTTGTTGTTCCCCCTCAGTAGGTGCTATCTCACTTGAGATTTCAGGATACAAGCATCTTACAACTGATCTTTCTTCTGTGGATACTGATTTTCACTTGGTCCCTCTGTGTTCAGTTTGCTTCTGAGACACAATTGACCGTTTTCCTTCATCTTGGAAAGTTGTTTCTGTGATTTCCTTTGATGTCACAGTTTCCCTTGCTTCCTTTCCTTCCTTAATTCTTTCCAAATATAACTCAATGACTCCACTAAGAGTTTTCTTTAGTCAGAATCTGCCATCAGTTACTTGTCCTTCAGCTTGAGCTTTTGCCATACTTTCTAATTCAGCTAAATATTGCTTCTTGAATTGATTGACAATATAACCTGCCCAATTAAATTCTATGTTGTCCTAGATTATATTCATCAGCAAAATATTTTCTTCTGAATGTATATTGATCCCTTTGGATTTTCCAATGACGTGTTTGCTGAGCCATATGCTGAGATGTCCGAATTCTGGCTTGATTTTGTCGACATGAACTCCATGTACGATTGGTTCTGTAGATGAAGTAATCATTGCGAGAAAATCTTCCTTCTACAATGGTAGGGTTGCTAACTCTGTTGAAGTTGTTGTTGTATTTGTGAACCCAAAGAGTGATCTCTTAACTCTTTCATTGAATACTATGCGATCTCCTCGAACAGTTGTAATCAAGGAGTCCCTGATTAATCGCATATTTTGCCAAAACTACAGAATGCCTTCCACATCTAGTTTTTCTTTGAAGCGAACTTCGAGGATGTTGTTCAATCCTGGTTGCTTTTCGATTTTGTCTCGTATACAGCTGGCTAAAAGAGTGTTTTGACACATAGCTTCATACATTTCGAGTGTCAGTTCATCCAGCTCTGTGATTAATCGTCTATCTTTTGAATCAATTGTAGTGGCCATTGTTTGAGTGTGAACACAAAGAAATTTGATTTGAAGGGTATGTTTTGAAAAGAGTCTGTTTTTCTTAATAAGAAAAATAGTGTGAACAGAGATTAAATAAATAGGTAGGATATTCTGGCGGTTGGATGGTACAACTTTTCAAATTCCATGATGGTTTTGATAACCGATACATGTACTATTTTCTGAACAATCGTGGGGTGTACACACAAAGTCCTGACAAAAAAGAACCGTGGCAATTTAATGCGCTATAACCGCTGTTGATTTTATATTATCAACCTTTGACCAAATTGAATAAACTGATGCCGAGATCAGTTTTAGGAATAATTCAGTTCCTTATCAAATTGTTCAGTTCTGTCATATTTTTCCAATTTGTCAGTTTGAGATTGTTGATGTCAATGACTGATCTGTTAAGTGAGCGCACCCAACATAACAAAGATTAATCCCCTTGACGAATCTCTGGCTTAACTGACTTTGATTATACCCAACTCAGTTCTTAACTTTGCAAATCTCTCTTTGTCCAGTGGCTTAGTGAAGATGTCTGCCAACTGATCTTCGGTAGGTACATAAAGAACTGTTATATCCTTTTTCTCTGCATGATCCCTTATAAAGTGGTGACGAACATCAATGTGCTTTGTTCTTGAGTGTAAAACTGGATTATCAGTAATTGCAATTGCGCTTGTGTTATCACACATTATGGGAATTGTTCCTTCTTCTATCCCATAGTCTCTTAATTGTTGTCTGATCCATAAAACTTGAGCACAACAACTTCCAAATACTATATATTCAAACCTTCCGTAACATTGAAGTTGAGATTGAGTTTTGCTTCTTGCTAAACCATGACACAAGTCTATTTCCTAATAACCGACATGTGCCCGATGTGCTTTTCTGTCCACTTTGCATCCAAGCATAATCGAGTCCGAGTAAGAGATTAGCTTGAATTCTCCTTCTTTTGAATACCAAATACCAACTCCATCTGTGTCTTTTAGATATTTTAAGGTTCTCTTCACAACTGTGAGATGGCTTTCCTTGGGTCTTCACTGAAATCTTGCACAAACACCGACAGTAAAAGATATGTCTGGCCTACTTGCTGTAAGATAGAGTAAGCTTCCAATCATCCTTCTGTAGAGTGTTTGATCAACATCGTTACCTTCTTTATCTTCATCTAGTCTGATGTTGGTTCCCATTGGTGTAGAAATTCCAGTAGATTTTTCCATACCAAACTTCTTGATGAGTTCTCTTGTATATTTGGTTTGATGAATGAAGATTCCATCAGTCAATTGTTTAACTTTCAATCCTAGGAAATAATTTAATTCTCCCATCATACTCATTTGAAATTTGCTTTTCATTAAACTTGCAAATTTTTCACATAGCTGTTCATTTTCTGATCCAAAGATGATATCATCAACATAAATTTGAACAAGTAGAGTGTCTTCTCCATTCTTCATTCTGAATAATGTTTTGTCGATTGTTCCTTTGATAAATCCGTTATCTACTAAGAATTGAGACAGAGTTTCGTACCAAGCTCTTGGTGCTTGTTTAAGTCCATAAAGAGCTTTCCTTAGTCTGAAAAATTTATAAGTTTGATCCTTGATTTCAAATCCAAGTGGTTGTTGAACATACACTTCTTCTTCAAGAATTCCATTCAAAAACGCACTTTTAACATCCATCTGGTAGACTTTGAATTTCTTGTGAGCTGCATAAGCAAGAAAAAGTCTGATTGCTTCTAATCTTGCGACTGGTGCGTAAGTTTCATCAAAATCTATGCCTTCTGCTTGAGAATATCCTTCGGCCACAAGTCTGGCTTTGTTTCTAATGACATTTCCATCTTCATCAAGTTTATTTCTGAAAACCCATTTGGTTCCAATGATATTGACATGAACTGGTTTATCTACCAGTTCCCAAACTTGATTTCTCTCAAATTCATTTAGTTCTTCTTGCATAGCCAATATCCAATCTGGATCTTTCAAGGCTTCTTCAAGTTCCTTAGGTTCTGATTGAGATAGAAAGCATGCTATCATTTCATCTAGTTGATGTCTTGTTCGAACTCCAACTTGAGTATCACCAATAACTTGTTCTTCAGGATGATCTTTCATCCATTGATGTGTGTGAGTTTGTATTTGCTGATTTGTATTTTGTTCAACCGATTCGTCAAAAAGCGGTTCTTGAATTTGTTCAACGAATCGATTGAGGTTGTTCAAATTGTTGAGTAGTTGGAAACCGAGGTCGATCTTGATCCGAACATTCGAAATTTGTAGTCTTCCAACATCAATTAAAACGAGGTTCTGTGTGACCGCAAGCGAGGCGAGGAACCGGTTACGGTCGGCCTTCAGTTGTTTCACAAGGAAAATTTGGTTCATCAAATACTACATGTATTGACTCATCATGCTTGAGTGTCCTTTTATTCAATACTCTGAATGCCTTGCTGACACTTGAATACCCTAGGAAAATTCCTTCATCAGCTTTGGGTTGAAAAACATGAAGTTGATCTTTTCCATTATTGTGTATGAAGCAATTTCTTCCAAATGCATGAAAGTGTGAAACATTTGGTTTTCTCCAATTCCAAATTTCATAAGGAGTCTTTTCATGTCTCTTGTTCATGAGAGCTCTGTTCTGAGTTTAGCAAGCTGTGTTTACTGCTTCTGCCCAATATCTTTCAGGTAGTTTAGCTTCACAAATCATAGTCCTTCCAGCTTCTTTGAGCGTTCTGTTTCTTCTTTCAGCTACACCATTTTGTTGAGGTGTTCCTGTGGCAGCAAGTGGGTGTAAAAACACCATTTTCTTCACAATATTCAATAATCACACTGTTGAGAAATTCAGTTCCTTTATCAGATCTTATCTTTACAACTGAAACTCCTTTCTGATTCTGAAGTCTTTTAAGAAGTTCTGTGAGTTTTTGCTTGGTTTCACTTTTCTTGGTTAAAAAGATGACCCAGGTATATCTTGAAAAATCATCTACTACCACCAATGTATACTTCTTTCCACTGATACTGATTGGTGTAATAGGTCCAAATAAGTCAATATGTAACAATTCTAGATGTCTGGTTGTTGAATGCTGAGACTTAGTTTTGAAACTTGCCTTAGTTTGTTTTCCCTGCTGACACGCATCACATAAGCTGTCCTTCTTATATGATATCTCTGGTAATCCAATAACTAGCTGCTTCTTAACAAGTGTATTGATGTCATCAAAGTTGAGATGACTTAGTTTCTTGTGCCATAGCCAGCTGATTTCTGATTTGGTGTGAACAAGCAAACAAGTTTCAGCGACGTACATTGTCCGATCTACCACATACATGGTTTCCTTCCTTCTTCCGGCTAGGACAACTTGATAAGCTGATTCGCTGATGACAACGCATAATTCTTTATCAAAAGTAACTTTGTATCCCATATCACAAAATTGACTTGTACTGAGTAGATTGTAGTGTAGTCCTTCTACATAGGATACATTCTTGATTGTGAGTCCATTTCTGATTAAGGTGCCAAAACCTCTGGTGTAACCTGGTTTATCTTTACTTCCAAAATTAACTTTTGGTCCATTCTTTTCAACGAAATTACTGAGACAGTCTTTGCTCTTTGTCATGTGTCTAGAGCAACCACTGTCAAAGTACCATATATCCTACAATGAAAATTAAAAAATTTTAGGTACCCAACTCAGTTTGGGTCCATGAGGGTCAGTTGTCAGTACAACTCTGGGAATATATCCTTTTGGAATTCTTCGGATATTGTTGCACTTGTTTTCATATATGTAAGCCACACTCCCATAGTATCTATGTTTGGACTGTGTCCTATTTATATGATTTCTCAGATCTTCTGACTGTAATTTGTTTCCATGTTGATTTTTGTTATTAAAACTGGAGTGGTAACCATCATTCCTTTTGTACAGAGGTCTATACTGACCTTTGTACTGTGACTTATGCTGAGAACTGAGATTAGTCCTCTGCTGAGTTTTGGACTGAAACTTGTAATAAGTTTTCGGTCTGGAATGATTGTCATTATTAGTTTTAATAACAAACTCAGTAAAATTCCAATCATCATCAGAGGATACAACCTTCCTTTCCCCGAATGTGAGAATCTTTGAATGATTGACATTCTTGGATTTGTTTTGATTGTAATCTTTACGGTTCCCGACTTCATTGGTTTTTGTGGATCGGCAATTGATTTGCCTGTCGGTTTCTATTGAATACGGTTTGGTCTACCATTTAATTTAGTTTTGTAGGTAGATACGGTTGTCTTCTCAGAAAACTGATTTATTCTGTGTGATACTGGCTTTACTGGTTCAGCAATTTTCTCAGTTTGTGGAGCTTGCTCAACCACAAACTTAATACCAGTTTTGGTACTTAGCCCAGCGGCTTTGCTAGTTCCATTCTTCGAAGATTGCTGTGTATCAAATTCTAACCCAGTTTTGTCTCCATATGGTTTTCCTGATTTGAATCCAGTAATTGAACTTGATTGAGCAAATGATTCAATTGTCTTTCTGTTGCGATGCGATGGGCGATCTTGAATCTTTCCTTTATCAGTTTTTGTCAGTTTCAACATTTTTAGTTCAGACTTCAATCTTTCAACTTCAAAAATTAGGCTTTCTTTCTCAGCTTTGATTGATTCATAACCAGCTTGTATGGTTACTAGCTGATTCATCAATTCATCAAGAGTTTCTTCTAATTCTAGATTTTTTGGATTGGAGTCAGCAGTCGAAGAACATGCATTCATCATGGAAATCTAAGCTGAGGAATATTTAGAGTTTGATTCACATACCTCATTTGGATCTTCCATGTGTGCCATTAAAGCTGTATCATCTGATAATCTTTCAGTATCAGCTTCAAAATCGATTCATCTCCAAAGAAGAAGTGCTCTTCTACCAACTCTCCTTGGTGGTGTCTTCTTGATCGATTCTGGACATTCGGCTTTATAGTGTCCTGGTTTCTTGCGGTTGAAACGAGAGGTATTCATCATCTTTTCTTTTCTCAGGAGTCCTTTTGATGAACTTTTGAGTGACTGGATGTCCACTCTTCATTCTTCGAATTCTGTTCATCATTAGAGCCATTTGTTCTTCCATTTCATCCAATTCATGAATGTTGTTAGATGAGTTCTCTTGAATCTCATTTGATGCTGCTGCAAGTGTTGTGGTCTTTGGTTCTTCCAGAGCTTTGATTATTGCAGATGTGGTTGTGAAATCTTCACTGAATTCATAAGCTTTCAGATCTGAAAAGATCTTGAATGAATCTTCTACATCAAGTCTCCTAGATTCTTCCATGGCAGTGACCTTCATTTTCCAGCACATTGGCAATGCTTTCAATATTCTGGTGTTGATGACTTTCTTTGAGTATTCAATCTTGAGTAGATCTAGTTCATCCATAATAGCACTGAATCTTGTCTCCATTTGATCAATGGTTTCTCCAGATTTCATCTTGAAATTCTTGAACTTTTGCTTTGCAACGGAAATTTTATTTTCCTTGATTGAATATGTTCCTTCACAAACTACCTGGAGTTTGTCCCACATTTCTTTGGCAGTTGTGCATTCTTTCACTTTTAAGTACATGTTGCTGTCAAGGGTTCTGAGGATAAAGTCCATGGCAACATTGTTGAGATTGTTTCGCTTGCGATCATCACTGGTCCATTCAGATTTGGGTTTTAGAACTCGAACTTGTCTGTCACCTTCAGTTTGCATGTAGGTGATCTGGATTAGTCCATCAGTGAGTACATCCATCATTTCATCATGAGTAGCTGCTAGGAATGCCTGCATACGACGTTTGTATTCATCAAATCTGTCCATGTTGCACATAAGCATTTGTCTTGCATATTGATTGTTATCCATTGTGAGTGAGTGAAGACTGACTGTAGATTAATTTAATTAAAGAAAACTTTCAAATAAGAACAACTAGAGGATAATGAGCAAATGATACCAGGTTAAAGAAACACTGCTCCGATACAAATTGTTGGTCCCTTGGAAAGGCTAACACAAGTTTAGAGGGGGGGTGAATAAACTTGTCACCAAAAACTGAATTTTAAACAGATTAGGACTCAGATAGAACTTGTGTGGAGTTGAGCTGACTAAGCTGAGATTAAATCAAAACTGACTTTAGCTGAACTGAGTCAACCGGCAGCGGATATGATTTTAGCCTTTATATTGATCTTGTTGTTATGTTATGAAAACTGAGTGTTGTGAACTGAATTCTGGTAAATGTCAGTTGTGACTGTGAGATGTGTAACAATCAAGTATCACAATGCTGTAAATATATACTAAGTAAGTAAGTAAATGCATAAAGTAAGTAAGGCAGATGTTATAGAGGTTCCAGATGGCGTAATCATGTACGTCCTCTCTTCCCCTATGGTGCGGAGGAAAATTCCACTAGAACTTCTTGAGGTGAACTGTTACAAAAAGTCCTAAACAATAGTCCTTGGCTAAACTCTAGCTTCACTATCTAAAGAATTGTAGAACAGGTAGAATTGCAGCTCTCCAAATGCTTGAACCACTGGTCCTTAGAGGGTAGGATTGCCTCTTCACCAGCTACCACCACAAACACGATCTACCCGATTGCTTGTCACAATCCGTCCTTGACAAAACCTTCCCGGTTTGCTTCACGTCTAAACCTTTGAAATAGAATCAAAGTTGGGCTGAGAATCAATAAATTGATTCTTGTTTGTGGTTCTTCAGAGTGTTGAATTTTTTATTAATCCTTTGTAGTTTTGAACACTTGAAGAAATACTAGATATGATCTTGTTGTAGTTCAGTGATGATAACAATTCAAATAGAGTGCACAAATTGCTTGTTAATTGTCACGGATTTTATCTAATGAAAACAACAAGTAATAAATTTATAAATCCGGTATTCCCCAAGTGTAGGGATCGTAGTACAGCGATTAATACCGGAGTCGATCACAGGGAATCAGGGTATCTAGTTCATTAATTTTCCTAATATTGATACAATTAGTCCTAAACCTAAACTAAAACGGAAAATAAACTGGACAGAGGATTGTCAGTCCAAAGCCAGGAAAATATCGTTGCGAACAAAAGCAAATAAAATAAAACTACAACTAAGAAAACAATAAAACTAACTATCATGATAATGACTGAAGCAAATCAACATAGAACAAACATGATCCACCATCCCGCAACCCTTAATTCTTCCCTAGATTATCTTATGATGATTCAATCAAAGTTGTGTTTCACCTAATCAAAGGTATGAATTCCTACTTCCGTAAGTAATCCATCTATCAATCTCATCATCTTCCGATCTATAGAGATTAACGCTCTCAAAACAAGGTGCAAGATTTATTAGATCTAACAACCTAGAAATCTAACATATCAACTTCCGTTATGTCAAGGTTAAAAGTCTAATCTTTCCTATGGTGATCTAAGGTTTACACCGATTTTCATCATACGGTAAACATCAAATAGCAATTCATCTTCCGATATCGATTGCATAAACAAATAAACAAAGGAAAGATACAAACTCTAAATAAAATCACTCACAAGATTATCCAAGAGAGAAATCAAAAACGCTTCTGAAAAGTAACCATGGATGCTCCAGTTCACAGCTTGAAGGCCATCAGCATGGACAAACAAGAACAGAGAAAAAACGAAAATAAAACCTAATCTAACCGCCACCCCAGCCTCCCAAAAGGGGGCTGGGGCGCCTAGGGCTCCTCTCTAATGTTTGTGTGTCAAGAGGGATCGAATTGTATATCCATTAGGGTAGAAATCGCGCTGTATTTATAGACTTTTGAGGCGGCTGCGCAATGGCGGTGGACGGACGCTCGTCCAGAAGCTTGGACGCCCGTCCAGATGCTCTGGACGCTAGGGCAGACGCTCGTTCACTCAGCGTCCAAACTCTCTGTTCAACTTTCTTCTCCTGGACGCCAGTCCACTCTTTGGACGCCAGTCCAGGCTAGACGCTAGTTCAGTCCCTTTTTCTTCCAAATTCATCTTGATCTTCATTCCAACTTCATCTCTATCTCTTTCCTTCCATGCAAACCATCACTTGAACATCTTTTAAGCTCCTTTCACCTCATGCAAGCGTACCTACATCACGATAAAAACATGCAAAATGTAACATCTTACATCTAAAGATATTTATCCAATAAAATCACATAATTAGCTCGATTTTGCACTTTAATACTTCTAAAACTCATTTGCTCAATTTTTCAATATAAAGCTCGATTTCTATGAAAAACATCCGAATATGGGAAAAATTGACATAAAATATATCCTTATAAAACATATAAAATCACCCTTAACAACTCCCCCACACTTAAACCTTGCTCGTCCCGAGCAAGACAAAACGAAAATCAAGGCTCGGAAAAAGAACAGACATCTCAGACAATATAGATAGATCCAATAAATCAGAAGTTCACCACAGGGAATCGGGGTATCTAGTTCATTAATTTTCCTAAGATTGATACTATTATTATTAAACCTAATATAATAGAACGAAAAGATAAACTGGACAGAGGATTGTCAGTCCAAAGCCAGGAAACGATAATTGCGAACTTAAATCTAAAATAACTAATTCTATTAACTAAAAAGAAAGCAAACTTCTAAGAAAACAACGAAGAAAGGCACAAAGATAATTTCAATTAATTTTAACGAGGAACAAGCAATGATCCACCTATCTCGCAACACTCAATTTCTACCTTAGATCGTTTAGTGAAGGTTTAATAAAGATGTGGTTCACCTATCAAAGGTATGAATTTCTACTCTCGTAGATAATTCGCCTATTAATCTTCTATCTTTCGATCTTAAAGATTAACGCTTCCATAACAAGGTGTAAGATTTCTCAATCTAGCAACCTAGAAGTTCAACCTAATCAACTCTCGTTATTTTTAGGTTAAAAGTCCAATCTTTACTACGGTGATCTAAGTCTAACAACGATTATCATCAACATCAAACATCAATAAGCAACAATCCATCGATATAATTGCATAATCAATATAAAAGCATAATAAAAATACAAGCTTTAATAAAACTCACAAAACAAATCCAAAGAAGAAATCAAGTTGTTGCTCGATCGGCTTCACAAGCTTGTTCAAAACGCTTAGCCTCTATCCATCGTTGGAATACAAATCATATAAATAAAAAGGAAGATAAAAAGATGCTTATGATGGTGGGAAAACGCAGCTAGGGCGCCCCCAAAGGGCCTGGGGCGGCCAGGGATCGAATTATATCTCCATTAGGGTAGAAATCGCGTTGTATTTATAGACTTTTGAGGCGGCTGCGCAATGGCGGTGGACGGACGCTCGTCCATAAGCTTGGACGCCCGTCCAGATGCTCTTGGACGGAAGTGGACGCCAGTCTGACTTGGCCTGGAACTCTCTGATCTAATTTTTCACTCTGAAAGCTCGTTTAGAAGGGTTGGACGCTCGTCCACTGAATAATCTTGAGACTCTGAATTGAATTCGCATTCCGGACGCCAGTTCAACGATCTTCTCGGTGGACGCCGCTTCACCCTTCGGACGCCCGTCCGGTGGATCAACACACGATTCTTCATCTCTATCCTCAATCCATTTCATCTCTATCTTTTCTCCTCTTCATTAATCATCAAATAATTCGAACTTTATCACCTTTCTTCATATAAATCTTTAATTTAACATTATCCAATCCTCCATTGAGCCGCATTATGGTGTATCTACAATCATCAAAAACATGCAGAGTGTAACCATATCCAAATAATCATAAATTCATCAATAAAACGCATAAATTAACCAATTTTGCGAATAGACCATTCAAAACCTCACTTGCTCAATAATTCCAATTAAACACTCATTTTCTATGCAATTTATACAAATATGGAGGAAATCATTATAAAATATAACGGAATAAATCGTATAAAATCACTCTTAACAACTCCCCCACACTTAAACCTTGCTCGTCCCGAGCAAGACAAAACAAAATCAAGACTCGAGACATATAAACATTTATGCAAATATAAAGCATATTCAATAGTTTAGAGGTTCACCCAAGTGTGTGCGCATAGCCATAATAAATTTCCACTAAGTCCAAGCTTGAAAATTTCAAAGCAAAACTAGCTAATACCCCCTTCAAACTAGCAATAAATGACACTTATAAGATGTACCCTACAAATGTAAAGTACCCCGAAAAGAATGATAGAAGGCATCTAGGACCAGTCTGAAATACTCAGAGGATAATCCCTACAGCATATCTATCAGTTTATACTGGGGATAAGATAGACGATAACTTAGTCTTATATCCATTTCATAACAATTCTTAGTTGATTTAACTACTTTCACTTTTAAGCGCACATCAGAATGAGCTCTTGCCCTGTCATAGCAGAATAGGATATTCGTGATATACCCTACCTTACTCCAATCATAAGGCAGCTTTTTCTGACTGTCGTGAGCTTTTAGTCATCATAGTGGTATAGGACATACGTGGTATACCCTATCGCACTCAAATCATCGACTAGCTTCCGACACACCCAATAACTTCATCATAAACTCAACCTTTTCATTTGACAATAAGTTACGTGTTACTTATCACATTCAAACCTCAGATATTCACAGTACAACATACTTTGGATCTAAATACAAACTATCATAAATCTCAAGATACATACGTAGCACTAAGCACATGACTTATAAGAAAATCAGAAATCACTAATCCAAAAAGGGGTATAACTTTATAAATTAGTTCATCATTCACTATGGCTCGTGAAATATATATATATCGGGTGAAACAACTAACTTATCAAACATATGATATATAGTATCAATGAATATTAAAACCGAACAGAGATATGCTTTGCCGACTCGGGACAAAACAAAAACTTGAAAATTTTAGCTCATTTTACATAGAGTCATAACGAATTAAGCAAACGATATGTAGATACACCAAACCATTCCCCTCCCCCACACTTAAATCACAACATGTCCTCAGGTCGTGCAGAATTAAAGAAAAGATAAAAGAACTTAGCTGATTGTAGGTCGAAAGTGGCAAGTCTGGAAGTGGCCGCGATCCAGATCCAGAAATGCGTGAGGAAATCGGTAGACTGTGGACCATCCACCGGAAAACTGGCTTCATCTAAAAGCTCACAATTGCTATCGAAAATATCCTGCACACTTGAACAAACATGGAAACATCTCGGGGACACGGGGGGAATATAACATATTTCACGCAAAAATATAATGGAAGACAAGAAATAAGCACATGATATAATGGCTCAGATGGAAAAATCACCACACGGGGAAAACACAGGACATCTAAGCGTCAAATAAGCCACAGAAGCTTACAATACAAATATATACCACATGTGCATACAAAAATAATGATAGAGGATACTACAGAGTAGCAGGATTGTACATGCAAAACACATGGAAAAGAAGTCAGAGAGATTTTTTCAGATTAAGCTCATGTAAAGATGGAACATATACATGGAACATTACAAAATAGCAGGGCTAGGTGCACTATACGAAAATATATTACAATGCAATCTACATGATATGAAATTATATATAAAATAAAAGTGGTAGCGTACGGCAAGCCGACAGTAACTACCCTCAAGAAAAATAAAAGAAAAATAGAAAAACAATGCAACTAGATGACATGCAACTGAATGATATGCAACTATAAAAGAAAATAAAAGAAAGAAAACTAGCCCACTCATTTGCAACACGACATGTATATCATAAACGTCTACCAAATAATGATAGTTTACGATAAACGACAGTACTATTCAGTATATGCAGTGTAGACGCGCCTTAAGACTCATCAAAGGTCATAGCATTATGGAAAACCAACAGTTAGCTATACTAAACAGATATAACTCATAAGAAGACATGGTAGCATACGGAAAACCGACAGTAGCTACCCATATGAGCTACAAAAATAACAAGAAAGCACATAGGTCTCAAAGCTCACAAGATTCATCACAACGATATGTAGCATACGGAAACCGACATTAGCTACTAAATAACAATAAGAATAGTTATAGCATACGAGAACCGACATTAACTATAACATACATAGATGAATCATATAAATAGAAATTAATCAATTATTTAACATGGATCGGTAGATGGAAAGATGTAAACATGCAAGTTCAGAACATCTACGTAAAAATAACTAGCCACAGAAGCTCATATAGAAGCATCCACGTCAAATAAAGCATTAAGAATCAAGTTAAGAAAAATTTGAACTAAGCATCATCAATCACGACTTACCTAACACTCAACTAATAAAACAACTAAGTGTGTGTGAATGAATTTCATGACACCCTCTTATAAGTGCATCCCAAGAATCAGAGGTAAATGGGTGTGTAAGATAAAGAAGCCATGCCACAACAAGAACGTCGAATCACAAACAAATCACTCTAACATGGACCGGAGTAGATGGAAAAGGCCACGAGAGGCTTAAAGTAAAGCATCCAAGTCGGGGGTGAAAGAATGCAAATTCTTATTACTATATTCATCACAAACCCTTAACATTTTAAAAAAAAAACTGGGTGGTTGGACGGCCGTTCATGTGTATGGACGGGCGTCTGGTCTGGGATTTATGAACTGGACGGTCGTCTGGGACGATCAAACGCTCGTCCAGGTTCTTCAAAAGCATATCCAGATCAGGTGGGGTTGGATGGACGGGCGTTCAGAAGATCCAGACGGACGTTTAAAGCATATTCAGGACGGACGGGCATTCACTTACTATGGACGCCCGTTTAACTCAGCAGAAAAGCACAGCAGACTCGACCTATATCAGAAGACAGCAGCAACCCTAGAAATAACCTAATATCATATCATTAAAACAGAAACCCTAGTGTTTATTGAAAACAAAACTATGAAACCTAAATTCACGTTTCATAAATTGAGTTAAAAAAAACTTTTTGCACATTCTTAAACCAACGGTCATCAAAACACGGCAAAAATAAAAAAAAAAACTCTCAATTTATTTAATGCTACGTTTATTGAAAACAACCTAAAAAGGTACGGAAACAGAAACCTACCTACGAAAAATTTAAAACAGAAAAAACACTAAGACGGAGGGAAAAAAAACCTGTTGAAATCTTCTGGGGCCAAAATGGAAGGGAAAACATCATATTTTGACCTCGAAAATGGTGTTGAACGGCCAATGGCCATTCACCACGTCGTCGGCGTCGGAATGAGCTTTCCGAATTGGGGTCCTGTGCGCCAAACGGACACTTGAGCCGAAAGTTACGGCCAAAATACTAACGAGTGCTAAAACGATCCCTTTTATCCAAAAATTTGACCGCGAAAAACGTGGAGTCAGATGATTCAACCTTAGAACCCTACCTACGAAACCTACCTACGAAAAACAGAAACCCTAAACCACGATATCTACCTAAAACAAAAATTAAAAAAAGCGGTGACGGACGGAGCGGACGGGCGTCCAAGTTACGGACGGACGTCCGCACGGAGAAAGAACGAGGACGGGCGTCCAAGTTGCGGACGCTCATCTCGCACTGGGCAAAACACAAACAGAGACTATCAGATTTGGACGGACGGGCGTCCAATAGCTCGGGCCCCCCGTTACGTTCAAACCGAAGTACATAAACGCTTGTTAAACACGAAAACAGGTCCAAACAAAACACGAAAACTAAACAAAACCCTAATTGGAACCTAAACACAAATGTATGAAAAATTAATAATCACTAGATAACACAAACTACCTACGAAAAACAAAACATAACAACTTTAGAAAAAATTAATAAGAAACTAGACGACCGTACCGATTCCCCGGCAGCGGCGCCAAAAACTTGTTACGGATTTTATCTAATGAAAACAACAAGTAATAAATTTATAAATCCGGTATTCCCCAAGTGTAGGGATCGTAGTACAGCGATTAATACCGCAGTCGATCACAGGGAATCGGGGTATCTAGTTCATTAATTTTCCTAAGATTGATACAATTAGTCCTAAACCTAAACTAAAACGGAAAATAAACTGGACAGAGGATTGTCAGTCCAAAGCCAGGAAAATATCGTTGCGAACAAAAGCAAATAAAATAAAACTACAACTACGAAAACAATAAAACTAACTATCATGATAATGACTGAAGCAAATCAACATAGAACAAACATGATCCACCATCCCGCAACCCTTAATTCTTCCCTAGATTATCTTATGATGATTCAATCAAAGTTGTGGTTCACCTAATCAAAGGTATGAATTCCTACTTCCGTAAGTAATCCGTCTATCAATCTCATCATCTTCCGATCTATAGAGATTAACGCTCTCAAAACAAGGTGCAAGATTTATTAGATCTAACAACCTAGAAATCTAACCTATCAACTTCCGTTATGTCAAGGTTAAAAGTCTAATCTTTCCTATGGTGATCTAAGGTTTACACCGATTTTCATCATACGGTAAACATCAAATAGCAATTCATCTTCCGATATCGATTGCATAAACAAATAAACAAAGGAAAGATACAAACTCTAAATAAAATCACTCATATGATTATCCAAGAGAGAAATCAAAAACGCTTTCGCCGAAAAGTAACCATGGATGCTCCAGAGTTCACGGCTTGAAGGCCATCGGCATGGACAAACAAGAACGAGAGAAAAAACGAAAATAAAACCTAATCTAACCGCCACCCCACCTCCCCAAAAGGGGGGGCCGGGGGCGCCTAGGGCTCCTCTCTAATGTTTGTGTGTCAAGAGGGATCGAATTGTATATCCATTAGGGTAGAAATCGCGCCGTATTTATAGACTTTTGAGGCGGATGCGCAATGGCGGTGGACGGACGCTCGTCCAGAAGCTTGGACGCCCGTCCAGATGCTCTGGACGCTAGGGCAGACGCTCGTTCACTCAGCGTCCAAACTCTCTGTTCAACTTTCTGAAGGATGCGAGTTCTTAGGTCTAAACGAATTAGATCTACGCGCAAATGGATGGATCACGATTCATATATCACAATACATAATTAAAGGACTTAAACTACTACAAGGGGGTTTAAGATCATGTTACCAATAACGGGTAGAGATGCCAAGATCTTCCGATGTGTTCTCCAAACGGCGGTTGGTGGACACCCTTCTTGATACACGAACCTCCTCGATATGCAACACCAAGAAAAACTTAGAGTTTTTCTTCTTCCAAAAACCCTAGGCAAGAAAACTAATTTTTTCTCTCCTTTTAATGTGGTGAAGTCGAAATTTCCAATGCCATTTACCCTTGGAATAACTCTCCTTTTATAGGAGAGTAAATCCTTGGTCTCCAAGTATTAATTAATTAAACAAATAATTAATTAAACAAAATAAAAAGATATTTTCCTTAATGACTAATTGTGACATGTATTGACCAATAGGAAATCAAATAACAAGTCATCCAACCAATCATATAACAAGAATATCTTTTATTTTCCATAACACAAGAAAATTAATTCTTGTGCTAAAAAGGACTTAAAAATGGCGCCACATTAGGGTATAAAAAGCCCACATAAAATGTCTTTTATGTGTATAATATTATTTAGTCCAACTAAATAATATCCATGCATATCAATTAATTAGCCCAGCCAATTAATTATTTCTGAGGCCCAAATAACAAGATTACTAGTCCGAATTACAGAAGCCACATCGGGGACCATGGACCTATAACCAGTAGCTCCAATAATTAATTATTCATCGAACAAAATAAGTACATTAATTATTAATTCTGGGATTACGCCACCATAAACCCGAAACTGAACTCTACCGATTATAGATGTATACTTATACTCAACCCATAGAGTGAATAAGCGTCCATTGATATAATCACTACATACGGATTAACCCTCCATAGACTGTCCATTCTGAGTGGGAAGTCTCCGTGAACCCGACTCAGAATATCTTATCCTTATTTACCATCAACCCCCTGATGATCAATTAGTACGCATATCTGACTAGTAGCTAATTAGTCAAATGCGAAACTCCCGGGATCGATCACTTTCTTAGGGCTAACAAATAAGGGATCGTCTGTCTCTACTTCTGCGGGAAGGAATGGATTCCATGTCGTGAAAATCGAACTACTCACTCATCCGGAGATAGTGCCAATGAGAAGTGGCTTGGAACACATATTAAAGTGAACCGTAACTAACACATCAAACACTACCCCGGGACAAGCGGCACCCCGTGATCACCTCGGGATTAAGGTTTATCCATATATGATCATCTAATGATTTAATAAGATTCCTCGATTACGGAATTATACCGAGAAATTCGGATTAAATCGGTCCAGTCCTATATGAATGCCATCATATATAAATGCCCCACGTAGGTACCTTCTACCGACAGTCCGGATAAGACTATCACACCCTAAGGTGTTCTGGGCGCATTATTGGTGTTTTAATCAAGAGACCCTAAACTCTGATTAAGTTCACCACGGACTAACAGTTTAAGCATATCTCCACTAACTCAATCCTCACGTGCATGCCATACACTGAGTTAAGCGGTTACATACTGATATACTTAGGGTTTGCAGCAGTGTATTATTTACAAGCACAAAGCAAGTAATAAGGTGAGATAAATTCTCGTCATAAAAACAATTACACAAATTGTCTTTCGGGCACTACACCTAACAATCTCCCACTTGCACGAAATGACAAGTAATGATTGTTTTTAGAGCACACCCTTTCTCATCTTATTCACAACACTCTCCCACTTGCTCTAAAAGCGATGAGACATATCCATCAATGCCGTACCCTCCAAGCACTCGACTTGGTACACTGATCGATTAGGTTGTCGGCTCAAGACGATCTTTAGGATCGAAACGTCGCCGGTCCTTCCAATCAGGCGGTACTCTCTCTCAATATGCTTATGACTTCTTATGACTGAGAAGATCCTACTAAGCTATCTCTTCACTGTTTTCACAATGAAGTGATATCGGCTTATCAGACCTGGAATTACTTCCAGACCAAAAAGGAAATTCTAAGCACTATGAGTAAACACTGAGCCCGAGATCAACTTAATGATCATCCTTAACGACTACAAGTCGAATCGGTGTAGTCAACCATATTCAAGTTTGCACCTGAATATACAAGCATATTATTCCTCGTTCTTCAAAGATACTTGAGGACGTACTAAAATGCTTTTCAATGCACGAATCCGAGATTCGACTACTATTGACTTGTGATAACCTGACTTGCCGTTATCCAAGAGAGACTCTATCCCATTTTCTCTTTATCCGGAGATTTAGAGAATCATTCCTGAGATGTAAGGTAGGACTACTCTCGTTGAATGTTGCATACGTATATGCATGATCATCTTATTCAATAAGATCAGTGGGATAGCCAATGACTCATTCTCGTGAATTTGACCGAATCAAATTCTTAGAATATAGTCCAATTCTCTCATCCAGAGAATCTTGGCGTGTCAGTTTCCGACTTCAGATAGCACACCCATGTTGTTTCCAACCGTTTTAGTGTTATCATTCATGAACACTAATGCTACTACTTTACCAATATTGATATCCAGTCTACGAAAAAACTTATCAATATTTTGGTCAAGTCCACATATTTTAAAACATGTGACTTTTAAATGACCGAGAGGTTCTCTTAAATCCACAAAGGATATAAGCCATGGCAGTCTTCCTACCAATGGTTCTTTCTGAATAAATTAAGATATCGTTAGTCTCGCAAAAAAGGTATTAGGGAATCACCCCTATCTTCTGCTTTGTAACGAATCCGTTATTCATTCTCAGCTAAAACCCTTCTATTCTGAATGAATTCAGATTCCGTTGTTCGGCAAGAAAGTCTCAGGGAATCACCCCTATTTTCTGCTTTCTAACGAAATCTAGCAAGACTGAGTGGTGAGAGAGTTCAAGGTCTGGTTAACTCTCTACTTGTCAGGGAATCACCCCTATACCACTCAACTTTGCGCTGAAAGTTTGAACTTTCCTATTCATTCGTTTCTTTTCTATATAGATCCAATTGCTCCCACTGGGCCTGAGACACTCAGGTGGTTCTACAAGAGGATGAACAGAACTGGAGTACCAAAACTCCATTCACAGGGTTAAGGTTTTCAAACCAACCTCTATAATCAGAATCCTATACAGCCCACCAAGAGCCATAGGTTATCAATCACCCCAAATAGATTATAAAGTCCACAAAATCACAATGGGTCAACGGTTAAACCATACTCCCACTGTGTCTTGGGTGGATTGACATTCGATCTAGTAGTATTTATCAGTGTAATCACCAACAACCGATGTGGTCTGATTAAATCAAGATAGTAACTACCTTTGGGTAACCGTACTCCAAGGTTTAAGGTTGTTACTTATAGATTCTATCAGAAGGCTTGTGACAGTTCAACCGTCACTTTCTGATCTCAAGAATCTTATAATCAACCTTCACTCGTCTCATTAAAATGTTTCACGAACAGTCACAATCTGAACGTATGCGCAAAATCTCCAGTCCTACCTTCAAGCATTAAATGCTAAATGCCTACATTTATGGAAGTGGTGTGAACGAGAATTCACTCATTATCCATAAATTCACTGGCATCTTCTAGGTAGACTTCTCGGTTTACATAATAATGTTAACCGTTATTTTGCAACCAATTATCTTAATCGAGTTTAACAGTGTATTGTAGCACATTAATAACTATATCAGGCAAGTCTATGGTTTCTTCCTCAGTGAGAAACATTCCACTAGGAGGCAGGCCGAGCATCAGTCCCAAGACTATGCTCTGAGCATGGAATACTCTATTCTCTGCTAAAATCAGAGACTCCTCCTCGTATTCTTTTGATAAACTAGATCACATTTCGAGTAGTCATCAGATAAAATGTCACCACTCAAAACCTCCCACTAGCTTGTATCTCTCACTAGACCCCGAAGGTCATGGTGAACAAGCTATGTTACCCCTTCAAATCTATTACCCTTTCCCGATTGAAAGGAAACTTAGTCATTGTTCCTTTGAGATAGTGTTCCTAGACTGGGAGATAGGAATCACCCTTAGCCAGTCGTCAGGTCTTATCTCTAGGATATATGCACTAATTAATAGATTTTGAAGGGTCGTTTATCTTAATACGGAAACCTTTTACCTTTAATAGTTTTAGATGTGTTACACATACTTATTCAGCTGTTCTAAGTGGTTCTGACTTTATCAAACAAAAGTCCGAGTCTCGGATTCGTACTACAAATGTCATATTCACTTTCTATGAGGCAACTGTAGTATCAAGATGAAAGTGAATCCATTTGTTTCAACGAATCTGTAAACAGAAAAATAAATTTTTCTGTGATATTCAAGGATAGAATCCGAAATTCATTTCCTTATATCACTCCCACTATTGTAGCTGAAATTACTGTCCGTTGTTACTCTATTAATCGTTAATGCATAGCTTCCTTGTTCTTCCAAAGAACTAAGCTACCGAGTCAAGTTACTCGGTTAAGAAAGTCGCTAAGGATTCATTGGTTAGTGATCCGAAATCACTTTCCTTATCCTATACTTTCTTTAATTAATGTTTCGGTTTAGCCTCAAAACTTTAGTTAAGATGATTAACACTTATAGACATTCTTTCCCATTCTCAACTTTCCTTAAAAGGAAATAGTCTTGAACTAACAGTTCAATTGAGTAGACACTACTCGTGAACTGTGGGATGTCTAATAAAAGCGTTACCCAGTGGGACTAATTTTCTAATAAATTAGAAAAACATAAGATAAAAGCTCCCACTAGTTTATCGGTGCCAAATACCGTCTAACTAGCGACACTTAAATTTATGATTCTCCAATTTTTCTATTAGAAAATTTCTCGTGTAGACACTACACAATTAAAATTCACTAGAAGAATTTTGTCGTCCCAATCATCTTTCAAACTAACTACGGTTGTCTCTCGTTCGCACGAGTGACAAAGAGTGACATGCCTATTTACGTCACTTAAGTTTTGAAGGCTTCAAGAGAAATATCTCTTCCGAAAAATTAATCGCATGTGAGATTAATAAATACAACGTTCTAGTTACTTACCACTTTTTAACGAAGTCATTACTAGTCAATTTTACACTAGCGAGTCTAGCACCTTAGAGATATATATAACAATTGTAAATAAAATTGACAGAAAATAAATCCAAATCATACACTACTAAAATTTTAGGAACATAAACTAAGTACTTATAGTCTATCCTACCGTTCCAAGGATTTAATCTAATGCCTCAGTGCCGCCTTAGGGTAGGTCAAAGAGGTTTCGATTAATATTGAAGATCAAATTGAGAATCGAACATCTCATTTGTGATCGTCAATCACCTTTCCTTTTTCAGCCAAGGTATTACCAAAATACCCTTTATGAGTGTGACCTACTGTTTCAGATCTTTAGATAGACCCCGAGTGTGCCGCCTTAGGGTCGGTCAGTGACTCGGCCGAGTACCCAAAATCCTATCCTTTCGGAGACCAAGCCTTGAATTTTGATAGCGGTGAAGGCCTTCCTTAGGGAGGCCGGTCCCAGGCCGGCACGAGGCGTCACCATTCTCTCACGTTGCTTGTGTCAACAGTAGAGGCCGTGGGGTCGGCTGTCGCCTCTCCCGCTCCCACTCAATATTTTGAAAAAAGTGGTGGGTTTACTGATCACGTTTTTTGGACTTGATGTTACATTAAGGAACAATAAATCATAGGCCCGAATGTTGTCGGTTATGTGGGCTAGCCCACCCGACCTATTCGTTAGAACATATGTGGCCGTCGGACGGGTCAAGGCTAGTAGAGGTCCGTTGAGCCGTAGTGGCTCTTCGGATGACTCAGTATTGCCAGACCCCCGTGCAAACGCCACACGTGGAGGGTGAAGTCGATTGAGCCGTAGCTACTGTTGACCACCCAACCGTGGTTAAACCACTTTCGAACTGTTTGCCCGTGATTATCCAATCCTTAAACATCAAACTTTCACGTAGACACTACGGAACAAAAACGTAATCTCGTCTTAGGTAAGGTGGAATTCACGGAGAATCCAACACCTTAACCACGAGGTTTCGGGATTTTACTCCTTATGCTTTCGCAGAGTGGGATTCACCGAGAATCCATCACCCAACCTCGACGATTGAAAAAACCCGTGTTCCTCGGTTTTTACCCTAATTAGTTTCTAATTAATATCAAACAATTAATTAAAACTAATCGTGTGTTTTATACATGCCTAACTAATTCCTCGAATTAATTTCTACATGTATGCATATGGAGTGGAATTCATGATATGATGCATGTCATTGTAATTTTCCGGTTCTACTCATACAATCTACACATGTATACTAGTGCGGAAAATAAACACCGAGATGGACCGTTGGCACCCCCGTAACTAATCTATTCAAAAATAAATTAAAACCCTAATCTGCAGCTGTTCAAAATCTTCGACGATCGGCAAAACAAACGAACTTAGATCGCGATGAAACTTTCCAGATCTGATCTTCATTCTTCGGACTTCAAGATGGACGGTCGGATCGGAGCTTTGACTTGTCAATCTTCCTCAGTGAGCCGCCCAACTTGCTGCTGAAACAGACTCTCACAGCAGCGCATCATATACTTCCCGAGATCGATCGGGGATGAAGATGAATCCCGATCGTCCTGAAAATTTTATCTCACGTCCAAAACTCCATTATTATCGATCTGACCGGTCGGATTTTAATTTGAACGGTCCAATTGTTCCCAGAAAATCGAAGAAGTCACAGTTAGGGTTTCTGTGAATCCTGCGTTTTTCTGTTATACCAGCCACTTCGCAGCAACGAACGGAAACCCAAACGGACTCTGATCGACACCAAAATTTGTGGAATTGTTCATCAACTTCCAATCTTTATTCTGACCGGAGGGATCTTCGTTTTAACGGCTCAAACAACGGAAAAAACGAAAAGACTAAACAGCTAATGTACAGATCTATTTTCTGGAAATTAAAATTGCAATAATACATAAATTACATAATTTCCTATACTCATATGAACGAATTTTCATCGTTTATATGAGTTTACAATAGATCTAACGGGAAAACGGTGCCAACCCCAATCCATCTCTTCAACCATAGCAATTTAAAAATTATTAATGCATAATAATAAGTAAAATATCATCTACATGCAATTCCACTCCTTTAAATCGTTTAACTACGATTATGACTATATAAATCGTGGAACCTTGCTCTGATACCACATTAAGGATGCAGGTTCTTAGGTCTAAACGAATTAGATCTACGCGCAGCGGATGGATCACGATTCATATATCACAATACATAATTAAAGGACTTAAACTACTACAAGGGGGTTTAAGATCATGTTACCAATAACGGGTAGAGATGCCAAGATCTTCCGATGTGTTCTCCAAACGGCGGTTGGTGGACACCCTTCTTGATACACGAACCTCCTCGATATGCAACACCAAGAAAAACTTAGAGTTTTTCTTCTTCCAAAAACCCTAGGCAAGAAAACTAATTTTTTCTCTCCTTTTAATGTGGTGAAGTCGAAATTTCCAATGCCATTTACCCTTGGAATAACTCTCCTTTTATAGGAGAGTAAATCCTTGGTCTCCAAGTATTAATTAATTAAACAAATAATTAATTAAACAAAATAAAAAGATATTTTCCTTAATGACTAATTGTGACATGTATTGACCAATAGGAAATCAAATAACAAGTCATCCAACCAATCATATAACAAGAATATCTTTTATTTTCCATAACACAAGAAAATTAATTCTTGTGCTAAAAAGGACTTAAAAATGGCGCCACATTAGGGTATAAAAAGCCCACATAAAATGTCTTTTATGTGTATAATATTATTTAGTCCAACTAAATAATATCCATGCATATCAATTAATTAGCCCGACCAATTAATTATTTCGAGGCCCAAATAACAAGATTACTAGTCCGAATTACGTAAGCCACATCGGGGACCATGGACCTATAACCGGTAGCTCCAATAATTAATTATTCATCGAACGTAATAAGTACATTAATTATTAATTCCGGGATTACGCCACCATAAACCCGAAACCGAACTCTACCGATTATAGATGTATACTTATACTCAACCCATGAGTGAATAAGCGTCCATTGATATAATCACTACATACGGATTAACCCTCCATAGATCGTCCATTCGAGTGGGAAGTCTCCGTGAACCCGACTCAGAATATCTTATCCTTATTTACCATCAACCCCCTGATGATCAATTAGTACGCATATCTGACTAGTAGCTAATTAGTCAAATGCGAAACTCCCGGGATCGATCACTTTCTTAGGGCTAACAAATAAGGGGATCGTCTCTCTACTTCCCGCAGGAAGGAATGGATTCCATGTCCGTGAAAATCGAACTACTCACTCATCCGGAGATAGTGCCAATGAGAAGTGGCTTGGAACACATATTAAAGTGAACCGTAACTAACACATCAAACACTACCCCGGGACAAGCAAAGACCCGTGATCACCTCGGGATTAAGGTTTATCCATATATGATCATCTAATGATTTAATAAGATTCCTCGATTACGGAATTATACCGAGAAATTCGATTAAATCGGTCCAAATCCTATATGAATGCCATCATATATAAATGCCCCACGTAGGTACCTTCTACCGACAAATCCGGATAAGACTATCACACCCTAAGGTGTTACGGGCGCATTATTGGTGTTTTAATCAAGAGACCCTAAACTCGATTAAGTTCACCACGGACTAACGCTTTAAGCATATCTCCACTAACTCAATCCTCACGTGCATGCCATACACCGAGTTAAGCGGTTACATACGATATACTTAGGGTTTGCGGCGGTGTATTATTTACAAGCACAAAGCAAGTAATAAGGTGAGATAAATTCTGTCATAAAAACAATTACACAAATTGTCTTTCGGGCACTACACCTAACACTTTCTTCTCCTGGACGCCAGTCCACTCTTTGGACGCCAGTCCAGGCTGGACGCTAGTTCAGTCCCTTTTTCTTCCAAATTCATCTTAATCTTCATTCCAACTTCATCTCTATCTCTTTCCTTCCATGCAAACCATCACTTGAACATCTTTTAAGCTCCTTTCACCTCATGCAAGCGTACCTACATCACGATAAAAACATGCAAAATGTAACATCTTACATCTAAAGATATTTATCCAATAAAATCACATAATTAGCTCGATTTTGCACTTTAATACTTCTAAAACTCATTTGCTCAATATTTCAATATAAAGCTCGATTTCTATGAAAAACATCCGAATATGGGAAAAATTGACATAAAATATATCCTTATAAAACGTATAAAATCACCCTTAACATTAATTCTTGTATATGCTCTGTTCTATTTTTTTTTTTTGTTGGTGCAAGGTCTGCTATTTATAGTGTGAAGTCCAACGTTCATCTGGCTTTGATTTGAATTGTATATCTCACAACGGTTGTATTTTCTGACCGTTCCTGCTGTGTCAGTGACTAATCCAATGAAATTTCTTTCTTTACAACGTTCAACTGTACTTTCAGTCTGTTGGATGGCTGACTTATAAAACTGAGTTTCCTTGTCAGTTTATCATGTGTCGGTTTCTAACCGTAAAGTCGCTTCACACCACAATTGTTGGTCCAACTTTACGCCGTAATATCCACGAGTTTGAGGTTGTGGAATCGGCTCAAAGGGTGTTATCATACCTTCTTCGGCATGGTTTGTCTTGAGCATTTTGTGGAGCGGTTGCCTTAATAAAACTTATACAGGTTGAATTTGCTTTCCACTAAGTGTTTGTAGAAAAGAACTTAGCAGTATGTTATCATCAATTGCATCAGGTGTAGGTGCATCCTCTTTACCTTGTCTATCACCATCATTAGCATGGGGATCATCACCATACAATATCATCATGATCATCACCATCATCCTGATCCGTATTATCAGGATCATCTCCTGCATCCTCCAAGTGATCACTATTGTTGTAAGAGATCTAGCCATTTTTTATTTTGCGGCATCAACCATGTCCCAGAGTGGAGATTCATCAAGTACTCTAACTAAGGTTGTGATTCCCAGAAAGTCAAACAATCAAGCTTCTTCAGTAAGTATGTGGTCTGAATTTTGAAGTTATAGCTTGGAATCACCTTCCTTCCATTCATGATATGCCGCAAATCTGTCATCAATTTCTATTGCAGACATTTGGACAGGTTCTTCTGGAGTTTCCTCATCATCTTCAGTATCGCCTGCAACTTCATCATTTTGAGATTGTTCATCCTCACTACTAGATTCTTCCTCTTGTTGTTCTGCCTCTTCTTCTACCTCCTCATCCTCTTCTTCATCAACAAGTCTACCAAATTCCTCTTTGTTAAGATTTCTTTGAACTTTTTGCTTCATTCTTGAACCAGATGTGGTTCTGCTCGGTTGCTTTCGCTTTCCGCCTTCTACTTCTTTGAATGTTTGACATAGGTAAACATGATTTTGGATTCATGTAATTTGTGGAGTTTTACAACCGGGACTTGTAGACATTGCAACAGATAGTATAATTTGAATCCCATAGGACCTTTTCACCCAAAAATGTCCCTTTTTCTTCTTTCCTTCTCCTAGCCCCTTTTTGGCCACATTTGCCTCCCTTTGGATTTGCTCTTTGATTCTCAGAAATAAATAGTTGGCCCAATTGAACTTTAGAATGTTGTAGATGATTCCCATAAGCCGCATTCTGGCCTCAGTCATGGCATTATTGGCCCCTATCTTTCCTTCAATGCTCTTTCCAATTAGGGCACTGAACTCGCTGAATGGTTTCTTTAAAGCGGATCTAAGATAATTGACCTTCTTAGATCCTGGGTTTGTGGCGATTTTTGCCCAGAAAACATCCAAGTCTTGTGGTACCAAGGCCACTTTTGCTTGACCTTTATTCAAAAGTTTGAGATGTTTGCGAATTACCTTCGCTGTAATGACCACTTCTTTGCCGTTGACAGATGCAACGATCTTGTCTTCTTCCCAATCGTCACATTCTTCTGCAAGGAGCCCAGGGACATATTTTGCAGTTTTCCAGTAAGAGATTAGACTTTCATAGAAAACATCGGTGATTAAAGAGTTCAGAAAGGTTAGTAACTTCAGATTTTTGCAACCAGCTGCCAGTCTTTTTGCTTTTTCGTCATTTCCGCACATTTTTAGGTAGTGTTCTTCTTGAAAGAACGATCCGGTAGCAATCGATTTCTCATACTGTGCTCCGGATTGAGTAATTTGGGAAGAGGAAGCCATTGGTTGAGAAATATTGATATTTAGAAGAGCTTCGATTTTTCAGAGATAAGGCAAAGTAGGGCTTAAGATATGCAAACAAGCTTCAAGATTTCCGAGAAGCCTTTTACGAGATGTTTTTATATATGGATTTTTGGTAGTGTGAACGTGGTTGACGAAGGATTTTATGACGTAATGGCGTGATATCGTGTCTATAAATCACGGTATTTGAGTGTAGTGGGGAGAGGATTGAGGTAAGTAATGATAAATCCCGGAAATCGAGGCGTTTATAATTCAAAATAATATAGTTACCTCCATGATTTATCTCCACGTGTATAATCCTTCATAGTATAATCCTCCATAAATTCTTGATTTTCCACGTGTATAATATTGATTTGGTTCACACTTTAGTTTGTTGGTTACTCCAATCTATATTTCGGTGGAGTACCTTGGCTGGTCACTTAGCCGGTGTAGTGACTTTTTCATTGAGCTGCTGTATATGATTGTTCCTAACAATCAGTTTAGTTAACTTCGCTGAGTTCCAGTGCCTTACCTGCTACATCTCCTGTAATGGCAAAGGTTTAATCAGCTGGTGAACTGATTACTCCAGTTAGCCGCTCCTTAGTCAATTTCTTCCATTCCCAACTCAGTTTTCAGCTTACTAAATCTTTCATGACTGAGTGGTTTTGTGAAGATGTCAGCCAATTTATCTTCAGTAGGTATGTATCTTAGTATGACATCTCATTTCTCAACATGATCTCTGATGAAATGATGTCTTACATCAATGTGCTTTGTTCTTGAGTGTAATACTGGATTTTCAGTAATAGATATTTCACTTTTGTTGTCACACATAATTGGAATTGTCTTCTCATCCATTCCATAATCTCTTAGCTGTTGTCTGACCCAAAGTACTTGTGCACAACAACTACCTGCAGCTATATATTGTACTTCAGCTGTTGATGTGAATATGGGTTTTTTATTTTTCCTAAACCATGATACTAGTCTGCTGCCTAGCATCTGACATGTTCCAGAGGTGCTTTTTTTATCTATATTGCATCCGGCATAGTCTGAGTCTGAATAGGATATAAGTTTAAATCCTCCTTCTTTTGGATACCAAATTCCAACATTGATGGTGTTCTTCAGATATTTGATTATTCTTTTAGCTTCTAGAAGATGTGATTCCTTCGGTTGAGCTTGAAATCTTGCACACACTCCTACTGCAAAAGCTATCTCAGATCTGCTTGCAGTTAGATAGAGTAGGGATCCAATGATTCCTCTATAAAGTTTTTGATCAACATCTTTTCCACTTTCATATTTTCTAAGAATGACTCTTGCACACATTGGTGTATCTGATGTGCCACTTGTATCCATACTATACTTGTGAATTAGGTCTTTTGTGTATTTGGCTTGATTGATGAAAATTCCATCTTTCATTTGTTTTACTTGTAGAGCAAGAAAGTAATTCAATTCTCCTATCATGCTCATCTGAAATTTGCTTTTCATTAGGTTTTCAAATTTCACACACAACTTTGCATCCTCTGATCCAAAGATAATGTCATCAACATAGATTTGTGCTAGCAATGTACTTGTTCCTTCCTCTACCTTGAAAAGAGTCTTATCAATAGTTCCTTTGATGAATCCATTGTTGATCAAGTATTGTGATAAAGTTTCATACCAAGCTCTAGGTGCCTGTTTGAGTCCATAAAGGGCCTTCTTGAGCTTGTATACTTTATCTTCTTTTCCTTTGAGTTGAAAACCAGGAGGTTGTTCCACATATACTTCTTCTTCTAGAAGTCCATTTACAAATGCACTCTTGACATCCATTTGGTAAACTTTGAAGTCTTTGTGGGCTTCAAAAGCTAGAAAGAGTCTATTGCTTCAATCTTGCTACTGGGGCAAAGGTTTCATCATAATTTATTCCTTCTTCTTAGAGTAACCTTTAGCAACTAGCCTTGATTTGTTTCAGACAATTGTTCCTTGTTCATCCATCTTGTTTCTAAATACCCATTTTGTTCCAATGATGTTGGCTATGTCTGGTCTGTCAACAAGTTCCTAGACCTCATTTCATTCAAATTCATTTAATTCTTCTTGCATTTTGTAATTCAATAAGCATCTTGGATTCTATCATATATTGTTTCGGGCTCTACTTGAGATAGGAAACATGTTAGCATATTCTCCAGTTGTCTCTGGTTCTGACTCATGTGTGAATGTCTCCAATGACTTGATCTTCAGGATGATCTCTTAGCCAGTTGAGATCAGGTTGAAATAGCTCTTGATTTGTGACTTCCACAACTTCAGTTTGTGCATCTGCTTCATGTTCTTGTTCTGGTGCCACTACTGTTGTATGAACTGGTGGTTCATCTTGATTTCCAAAATTGTGATTCAGAATGGTGGCTAGTATTGTTGTATTCATATAGACTTGTCTTTGGCCTGCTTCTTCTTTAGATTCTTGTAAGCTTTCACTATTTGTGTTTGGCTCATCAAAGACTACATGAATTGATTCTTCAATCACCAATGTTCTTTTGTTGAGAACTCTGAAAGCTTTGCTTGTGTCTGAGAATCCCATAAAGATTGCTTCATCAGCTTTCTCATCAAAGGTATGTAGTTGATTCTTGTTCAAAACAAAACATTTAGATCCAAACATATGTAAATGTGAGATGTTAGGTTTTCTTCCATTCCATATTTCATATGGAGTTTTCTTATGATGTTTATTGATGATTGATTTGTTTTGTGTGTAGCATGTTGTATTTGCTGCTTTAGCCCAAAACCTCATTGGTAAGCATGCTTCTGCAATCATTGTTCTGACTGCTTCCTTGAGAGTTTTGTTTCTTCTTTCTGCTACACCATTTTGCTGTGGAGTCCCTGCTGCTGATAGTTGGTGCAATACTCCATTTTCTTCACAGTAGGTTCTGATAATTTCATTTAGAAATTCTTTGCCTCTGTCTGATCTGATCTTGATGATCTTCAGTTCTTTTTCATTTTGAATTCTTCTTAGCAAATCTGATAGCTTTTTGAGTGTCTCTCTTTTCTTGTTTAAAAATATGGTCCAGGTGAATTTGGAAAAGTCATCTACCACAACTAGAGTATATTTCTTTCCACTTACACTAACGGGTGTGACTTGTCCAAATATATCCATATGTAACAGATGTAGAATCCTTGTTGTTGATTGATAGGGCTTTGACTTGAAGGAGCTTTTGATTTGTTTTCCTTTTTGACATGCATCACAGAGAATTTCCTTCTTGAATATGATCTCTGGTAGGCCTTCAACTAACTTTTTCTTTGATAATGTGTTGATGGTCTTGAAATTTAAGTGATTCAATCTTCTATGCCAAATCCAGCTGGTTGATAGTTTATTCTTGACAAGCAGACATGTTTCTGCTTTTTCCGTCTCCCAATCCACCACATACATGTTGTCTTTTCTTCTTCCTGCATGAACAACTTTTTTGGTTTGGCTGTGAATAACTTTGCATCCTTCCTGGTTGAAGTGCACATTCTAGCCTTTGTCACAAAATTGACTTATGCTTAGCAGTGAAATTCAGTCCTTTAACATATGCCACATTTTGAATCTTCAAATTGTTTTTGAGCATTATGCCTTCCCCCTTAATTTTACCAGGGTTTTATTAGCCTCCAAAGGTAACTTTGGGTCCATCAAAAGCTTTAAATTCAGTGAGCCATCCCTTGTTTCCTGTCATGTGTCTGGAACATCCACTGTCTATGTACCAGACATCCTACAAAACAAATTAATTATGTTTAGGTTCCCAACACTGTTTGGGTCCATGCTTGTTAGCAGTCATGCCTCCTACTCTCAGTGTGTATCCAAAGGATCTTCTTCTTGGATAATTAAAGTCATCCACTTCATATGTATAAGGCATGGCAGAATAACTTCTAATGTTACTACTAGAAGTATTATGATACTTTTCTCTACTATTTGGTGCATTTGCATCCTTTTTCACTCTCTAATATGCAGTGGGAAACATGTGTTCATGTTGCTTCATATGTCTAGGGGCAAATCTTGGTTGATTTTTCCGAACCATATAATGAATGACATGAAACGGTTTCTTCTTGTATTTTGGAGGTGCAACATTCCAATCATCTTCTTAGGGGTAAAGTCTTCCCTTACCTTTCAGAAAACCTTTGCCTTTAGTTGGCTGGGTTGATGATTTAGTTTGTTGTTTCACTGCACTAGGTTTTTACTTCACCGGTGCAGGATGAGTAGTTGAAACTATGGTCTGTCCTTTTCTGAATTTTGGTCCATCCTTGTTCCAAGATTTAGAATTGTTTTGTCCATTGTTTCTATTCTCATCCTAACTGTTATAGCCAAACCATACCTAGATCCAAACCTTTTTGAGGGTTTGTAAGCTGGTGCATTCAGTGGTGCGTAGTGGTAACTTTAACTGGTAGGGAGATTTTCTCAATTGATCTTTCAACATTGGATGAGTGATCATCTACAACTTGTTGATTAGTTAAGTGAATTTCCTAACTAGTTTGTTCAGCTTTTGCCTTATCCAGTTCTTTCTTTAATCTTTTATTCTCCTTTCTTAGATTCTCACACTCCTGTTCCAGAATTTTATGATTCATCTCAATTTCTTCAAATTTACTCATGAGATTTTGGATTAGGTTTGCAGAGTCTAGTGGAAGAGTAGAAGATTGTGCAGTGTCATGTGGATGCACTAGATGATGAGTATGGGCTAGAAGCTACCTCAGTTTCATTAGATTCTTTAGCCATAGGACATAGGTAAGCCTTTCAGCTTCATCATCATAATCAGAATCATCTTCAGATGATTCTTCAATCTTTTCACTGTTGGTTTCAGCTTTGAGTGCTTTCTTGCTTAATCTCTTTTCAGTTGTCTTGAGTTTCTTTTTATCCTCATCTTTGTCTTTTTCTTCAGGGCAATCATCCTTGAAATGACCTTTCTTCTTGCAGTTGAAACATCTATATTCTTCATCCTTTTTCTTCATGTCTTTGCTTGTGCTAGACTTCTTGTATGATGATGAACTTCCTTTGAATTGCTTCTTTTTGCTAAACCTATCAAAACGTTTTACTAGCAAAGCTACATGTTCATTCAGTTCCTTTGTCTCTTTGCTGTTTGCATCAGTTGTGTTACTTTACTGGGATGTAATTAGTGCATTGGCCTTATGTGCCTCTGCTGGTGCACTGTCTTTGCCGTTCAACTCAAATTCATGAGCTTTTAGTTGAGACATTAGAGTTAAGGTATCAGTGTTTGCAAGATTTGTTGTCCCTCTGATTACTGATGTGATGATCTTCCATTTTTCAGGTAAGCCTCTTAAGATTTTCAGACATACTTCTTTCTGAGGATATGTGTGGCCAAGTTGTTGTAGTTCACTGATGATTCTTGAGAATCTGTTGTCCATTTCATCAATGGATTCTCCAGTCTTCATTGTAAAGTTCTCAAATTTCTGTTTAGCAACAGATAATTTATTTTCTTTGACTGCTTCAGATCCTTCATTGATCAGTGCCTACTAGTCCCACATCTCATTTGCTGTTTTGCAACCTTTTATTCTCATGAACATGTTGTGGTCCAGAGTCTTCAATATCATATCTTTTGCAACAAAATCTAGATTTGCTCTTCTTCTGTCATCCTTGGGCCAATCTTTCTTGGGTTTGTCTATTTCCTTACCTTGATATGCTCATGTGGTTATCACGGTCATGATCTTGATTGGGCCATCATTGATCACATCCAGCATCTCCTCATGAGTTGCTGCAAGGTGAGACAACATTCTTATTTTATATTCATCAAAATTATTGACATTGAATACAGGTACTTTTGAAGCACAAATTTGAAAACTACTTTAAAAATATGTGATCTCCTTGTTACCAGAAATTAGATCATTAAATGTTCTGATACTAGGAACACTGCTCCGATACCAATTGTTGGTCCTGAAGAAGGGTAAAACTATAGTCAGATGGGGGAGTGAATGACTATAGTGGAGTTTCAAAAAAATTTCCTATATTTAAAAGCTTTTGGGCAGCGGATAAGTACCTTCTTAAAATGTGGTTTCAATGTAGATTATGCAATCACAGATATTTGATAAAATATAAGCAATGAAATAAATGCAGTATGGTAAAATGCTAAAAGTAAATTGACATAAAGGTTTATAGTGGTTCAGGGTGGTGTAATCTCTTAATTCACTCTTCTCATGTGATGATTGAAGGAATTCACTATTGTTTTCATAGATACAATAGCCTAATTGTCCTTGGCTACACAAGCTTCACAATCTTCAAGACTATCACTCCCTGAGAAGCTTCAGTGACTCAGTCTATTTCACCGCTCCTTGGGAACAAATCCTTCAGCAGCTATCACAAACACAACTCCTTCTCAGATGGTTCTGATTCGGATGCTTGATTGATGTGAATTCGATTCACAAATCTTGTTGATCAAACTCAATGCTTGATGTTGGAACTGTAGTTCTCAATTTTGATTTGATCATTAGATGATTCTTTTTTAGCACAGATAGAAGGCTTTGCACTTTGACAGAGTTTTTGCTCAGATTCTATCGTTCTCTTATATATATTTTTTCACTTGTCTGTCAATGCCTTCTATTTATAGCCTTGATAATCCTTGATTTGAATTTCCGTCCGTTGGCTATTTTAATGTGGAGAATAAACCTTGATTTAATTCTTGATTCCCCCTTAATTAATTCTCCTTGATTTTAGTGATAGGATTTTTTTCTTCAAACGTTTATCAGAAAATCCGTCCTTGATTGATCCTAAATTTATTGTGCATTAATTGCTTGATCCTCTGAATCTTCTTCATATTTCAAAATCTGATCACGCATAGTTTACTTAGCCGTTCCCTGAACGGTTAAGTGATCTTTATGACTTTGCCACTAACATCTTCCTTCATTGCTTGACTTTACTCAACCGATAGTCAGTTCACTTTGCCGATTTACTATTTCCTTCATTATTTTCAGTTCAGGAAAATTCTTGTACTTCACTGATCCTTGATTTGTGTGAGATCAAGATACATAATATGTAAACATTAAGTTTCATCACTTGAAATGTAACTTAGACTTATCCAAGGTCATCACAGAATTCCTTGGTTATAAGTCAGACCATAATGTTTTCATGCTTTTCTGCTGGTACTTGGCTGGCATCACTTTGCCGAATATATCTGTTTCACTTTGCTGTCATACCATCTAGTACAAAACTTGTCTCACTTAACTTTTACAACATGTCAGACTCTAAGTAAAGACTTATACAGAGAATTCTAACTTATTTCAGGCTTGCTATAACAACTAGTATGGCCATCATCAAAACATAATAAAATGTTCCTAACAATCCTTAAGGCAAGTAGCCGCCTTGACTTTAGCTCTGCCTCTTTGACCAAAATCTGATCCTGGAAAGCCTTTATCTCCTTGTTTCCAAGCTCGACGGCGCCCCTGAGCTCCCATCGGGTTTACCTCAACTCGGAAATATTCTTCTTGTTGACATTAGACTCCTTGGATGCCTCCCCCACCCTCCGGGAAACCTCCTGACCAACTAAGGTCCTATACATAAGAATAATCAAAAAGGTTAGTGAGACTACCAAAATCATAGCATCAAAAGGATAAATTCTAGGTCTACAGGACAGACTCAAACTAAGCTTCGAAGGACAAACTCAACAAATTTTGTCGGACAAGCTCATTAGGTCCCCAAGTCGGACTCGAACCAAAGTCTGTGGGTCGGACTCAATTGAACTCCACAGATAGGACTCAATGAGTTTGTAAACCGACCTCTTTCAGTCCGCAAGTCAGACTTAAAAGTATTCATTGCTTGTAGGACAAACCCGAACAAAAACATGACAAAACCTTTAATATACCATCCGAACCACAAGTTAATGCATGGAATACTGAGGGGCAAGATACCTCTACCATAATCAAGTACTTAAAGAAGTGCTCGGAATAAAGTTAAGGCTGAGAACTTAAAGAAATACTCCTTCTAGTATCAAATTGTACAGATGATAATTTCATTTGAAATAAAATTTCAAAGAAAAAACTACAAGTCCACAAGCCTTCTGACCTATGAACCGGGGGTTGCACTCCACGGTGGCTCGGAAGAAGCAAGAGCCAAGGTAAGAGCAACCACAGCACGGAAAGAGTATTCGGACACAATGTCAACTCCCTCCATGAAGTCCTTCAAATGGTTGTCATAGACCGCATCCATGCATATCTTAAAAGAGCCTTGCTAGGAAGGTTGTCCACGACAAATTCGGCGACCTGAACCTTGACATCATCCACGCTTAAAATATATCCATGGCTCAGGAATCGGCGTAAGCAACAGCTTCAAAGCCTGAGTAAACTCCTCTGAAGCCTTATATTTTTGGATAGCCTTAGCAACCTGAGCTGGAATAGTAGCTTCCAGCTCGACCTTCCCAGTAAACTTCTCTTCTGACATAAGCTTAACCTCCAGAGCCTGGAATCGCTTCAAGAGAACCTTAATCTCCTTATCATTGATTTCAACAGAGCCTGGTCTGCCGCAGGTCGGCAACCCTCTGCCTTATCCACCCCAAAATAGTAGTAAATGGTTAGGCCGACCTTGCCTCAGGTCGGCAATCTTCTTCAAATATCTAGTAAACTTTCCCAGCCCGGGGAAAACGTCCTGGCCAATCTAGGTTCCCTGCAAGTGAGAAACACTGTCAAAGCACAACACCGGTGCACTACGCTATATGAGCTTTAAGTTATCTCAGTAGATCGCTCTAGAACAAGTAACCTCAACAAACGGTGTATCAAGTTGTTACAATTTTATGCCATGACCTTCACTTACACGCTTGAAAGCTCAAAGAGTAGGGGGACATCGACATGTCAAGCCAGGCCAAGTTCCCCAGTTCCGGAAATAACCTATGGATCCGAACCTGGCCCATACGTAAGCCCATGAATGGATAGGCCCCTCGGCCTAGCCGATCCGCTCCTTAATAGGCCGGACCAAGCCAAGCATGGTCATGCCAGCCTTGGACCATCACGATTCATGTCGTGATCCAGGGCAACGGGAATTAAGTAACAAGCAGCTAGCTCGACCCACTCAACCCTCCCATCCGCCATCCTTCAACACGAACAAAGCCAATGCAACTAGGCAACAAAGTTCATAAACAACGCTCTCATTCCTCAAATCTCCCAGCTCGTCAAAAGCTCTCAACTCGCCAGCTCTTCAGCTCGGCACTCTAAGACCGATCTCACTTCGGTAGCGTCCCTGCTTGCCAGCTCATCCAAAAACATTGTGACAGCCAACTCAAGGCCCTATAAATAACCGCACACCATTGACGAAAAAAGGGCTCTCATTTTTTAAGAACTACGCAAATTGGGCTTGATCCCTTACAAACAAAGGGTACGTAGTCAGCCTTGTACGTCTCAGCTCATGATCGCAAACAAAACCTTTCTCCTTGCTCTTAAGCATAGTCATGCAACCACCATCATGGGCTAAAACGCCACGCATCTCGTAATGTCATAGTAGAACTCTGTCAGATTGGCTGAGTAAGCTGTGCATCAACTCTTCAAGTCTAAAGAACCATGGCCAAGCTACCTTAAGAAGATCCAAGCTGACCCCAAGGGCTCAGCTGGATCTTGGGGGCTTTTGACAATGCCAGAAACTGACCTTACCCACGTGTCACCTCCACATCAGAACAATAATAAATAAAAATAGAGAAAAGCCTCCATCAAGGGTAGAACTCCCCATACCCGAGCTGCATAAGCTCGGTCACCATCCTCTGATCCCTCCAGGTCGGCCTGCACTTGTGATCAAACATGTCCTTGACCGACCCGACAAGTCGGCTCAAGTCCGTCTCGGACCAAACCTCTTGTGCACGCAAGCATCCGAGCTGATCCCAGCTCGGCTATCTTTCCCGACCTCCGTAGGTCAGCCTAAAGTGTTCAGCCAGTTCAGCTCGAGCCTTCTAAGTCGCCCAGAGTTACTCCTCCATCGTATTTCCCACGTGTGTGATAATCAGATAAGTATGGGAAGATTCCCTCGTATTTAATACTCGATTCTGACAATCATATATATCCATAATTATCTCCTACAATTAAGGAGATTAAATTGTAGTTATCTTTTCCTTAGGGAACACGGCAATCCAAGCCCAACAAGGACAAGGCCCACACCGCCTTAGGGCACAACTCTCCTCTATATAAACCATCCATAAGGCACTACGGATACTTGATTCTAAAACACACATTGGATACGTAGGCAGCTTGAGAAATAACATCTCATGTCCAGTCTAAACCACCACCAAAACACCCCCCTCTTTTTATCGTTTATGTTGTTCTTGAAGCTTTTTTAGGTTGTCTTTAGGAGAACGGCCCTGGATTTATCATCAATTATTTTTGGTTCGCCATGATTCTTCCATTCATGAATAGAGGTTTTCCCCTTAGATAGTATGGGGATGCCCTTCCGGTGGTCTCGTACGGCGTGGGAAGTAGTACCACCCGCTATGATTTCTCACATTTTTGTGTTGGTAGAATGTCCTAAAAAGGTCTATAATGAACTTTGTATCCATCAACCTACAGAAGATAGCGAAGCCGATAATCGCCCTAACTCTGTTAGGGGTGATCTGAGCAGAACTTCGATGATAATGCCTCAGTACGGCCAGGAAAGCCGGGCAGAACGGGACCCTCAGTCCATAAGTGAAATGCTCTTTGTACACAGTACAATACCCCTTAGGCGGCTGATGAGCATACAGATTTGCTCCCCCAGGCAGTTGGGAGCGTATTGGTCCATATCGATGTGATATGTGTTACAGATGTCCAGGATATTATCCTGAGTGATTTTCGATATAACACAAAAACAACCTACAGTTGTCCTAGCAGTCATATGGGCTCTAAGGTTTTGATATAAAGAGGTAAATCCGAAAGAATCTCGGGGTCTAGGTGGGTTGGTAGGCTGTGAATCTACGATGACCTGCTCAAAACGACTACGAGCAAGAACTATGTGAAGTGCAGGGATGTCTATAGGACCCCCAAGTTGGATAATTTCAGTCTCAGACTTAGAATGGGACTCAAACTCTCTCTCAATTGAACTTCTAGATGCAGTGCTTGCCCTCATTAATTCAGAAAAACAGAAGCGAAGAAGAAGAACTTAGAGAAAAAATGAGAGGAAAGATGCTTACTTGGAAGTGCAAACACTTGATATAGTGAAGATCTTCAGTTTAATAGCAAGGGGAGAAAAGTGGGAAAGTCTGATTTGAAAAGAAGGGTTATAATCCCCTTCCAGACGTGTAGACGACATCAGGTATGGGAAGGGGTGAAAAACGCCTCGTGTCCTGAAAAGTAATGATGGCCTATTAAATAGGCTGCCACCGGGCGTAAAGCAATTCAAAATGCGAGATCGGTTAAATCTAGCCGAACCGACAAAATGGTACAGATCTGACCAACTAGAATAAAGATAAGATCTTGGGGGCTTATGATGATACCCGACCCGAACTGTGCCACGTGTTATCCTTGTGGGACATGTAATAAATGATTAGCCCTTTGAGTATACGGCATTAAGGGTCAGGAGCCCAAAAACATACCTAAGGGCAGGTCCCTTACCCCATATGGGAGATAGGCATAAGTTCCTCCACCAGCCGCCGCAGGTCGGATAAGGTCTGGCGAAGAGGAACTGCCCAGTTCGGCCATAGTGGCCTTGGGGGCTGAGTGCAAGACGCTCAGAGCAATCCGGCTGTTGTTCGACTTGTAGCATAATTGAACCTAATTAAGGAAAGAATCATTAGTCTTAATGACTATGATATCGACATTAAATATGTCCATAATTATCTCTAAATTATAGGGATTAATACATGTATATCTTTATGGAATAATAATAAATCATAATACTTGCAGAGCAAGGAATAGGGACGAGATGATACCTATATAAACAACCCTAAGGAACTACAAAAGACTTAAATCCAATTCAATTTTTGGATACGTAGGCAAGAAGAGAAATAACTCGAGAGCTCAGTCTAAAAACATAACAAAACACGTCTCTCTCTCAAAAAAATTAAGGTTCAAGATGTTTATCACAAAGGGGAATTGACCTACACTGATTCTTACACGGTTCCAGCATGCGGCGACGTAATATGCTAACATGCAAATTGATCAACTCAAAAACTATAACCATTGGACTAAAATACTCAGTAGCCACTATAATGGAAAGGAGAAAGAGCCGACATCATATCTCGGAATATGAGCCGAGTAATCTTAAAATAAAAAAATAGTAATTAATATGCTTTATACTGTATAATTAAAAATTAACAACACAACACTCCTCCTTACCTTTGGTATTTCGAAAGCGAATTCGAAAGCAAAATCTTGAAAGAAAATTCTTGAATCCTCGAACCAACAACTCTATGAATATCCTACGATAATTAAACGACAAGATATTGTTAGCCAATTCATTAATTCATCAAAATCTCAGATTTTTTCAAGAACGAACGGATCTAGAATTAGGGTTAGGAAGGAAAACTTACCGAAAAAAAGAACGGTTGGTATCGAAATGATCGCCTCCTTACGGTGATCAATTTCTTCTACTATGATGCACCGAAAATCAACCGTTAAACCCCGATTTTGAAAAACAGCATTCGAACCTTATTTTTTCTCTTGCACAGAGTCGGCCTTCTTCCAATTTTTTAAGAAAGCAAATTGCCGTGTAACAACTAATGAGTAATTTAGGTAACGGTTCCCTTTTATACCCATTAATTAAAATCCATAATAAAAATAACTAAATCCTTTTAATTAAATCATTTTCAATTAAATAAATATGTTAAATAATAATTAGGTCATAGTACACATACCCAATTACCATTTTACCCTTTCTGAAAATTCGGGGTGTTACATCCCTCCCCTTTAAAACGAGTTTCGTCCTCAAAACTGAACATAACTGGGGGGTACTTGAACTCTAGAACATCACAAACGCCTCGTCTTTTATAACTCATGTTGCCTCTGTCAGTGTGACTGCTTCAATGACCCAAGGCTAGTTGTACGTCTTCCTACTTAGCTTTCTTCTTCTTCCGCTCTGAGGTGCAACTAATTTGTCCTTGTAAATCAGGTTCTCTTCAACCAATTCAAGGTCAATGCTTGCTTGCACATCAATGTCTATTGAGCATTCCCTTATCATTGACACATGAAGGATGTTATGCACTCGTGAAAGTGATTCTTGTAACTCCAAATGGATAAGCTAAATGTCCGACTTTAGCCATGATCCTATAAGGGTCTTCATAACTGGGTTTCGTTGCATGTCTGCCCTAGCCGTCTTACACTTTTAACTAGGAACGTCTTCAGATTACACTTTATCTTCAACTTCAAACTCTAACAGTCGTTCTTCTTCCATCTTCCCAACTCTTCTACCTGTCTTAAGCCATCACGAGGTTGTGACGGTCCACTTCAATCTCCCCATTGGCTTGTTATATCAACTCTGGTCTTGTAATATGTTTTTGTTCCACTTCATCCAAGATGACTAGCATTTTACGCTTTCTTTCATGCAGGGCTTCAAATAGTGGCATCTGGATGCTGGCGTGGTAGTTGGTATTGTAGGCAACTCCGTTATCTCTAGCTTCATGAAGGGCCATGAGTACTACTGTTTCAACTCGATGTACATCTTGGTTGCTCCCGACGAACTACAGAGCTATCTTATGGGCTTCATTCTCTGTTGTCTTTCTCAAATCTTCCACATTCAGAATACAAGGCCGATTCTGATGTTAAGGGTTGTCATATTAATCTAACTTGTGACAGCGGACTAGTTGGGTTCTGGCCACTCTCTTATAACCGAAAACAACTGGATATTCGTCTTGTTTCTCACTATCTCATCACTGTCTTGAATCTTGCAATTTAACGGCACAACACTCTTTGCTTCCGTTTGATGACTGAATCATGAATGCTTAAATTTTCCAACTGACCCGCAATGCTTGGCACACTAGACTTCTTTCGACTTCAACACCCATCACTGCAACACAAACTTGTGGAAGAACTACAAGGATCCCAGCTGAAGGGCTTCTGAGACTTTTCGGGAAATAAGAGCATGTATTCACCATACCTCCTCTCTGGCGGTCCGACCTCGTCCTTATGCCACCGACAGAAAGATATAAAATATTTTACAAAAGTTATAAGGGTGAAACTGATGTGGAAGACAATGAAAGCTGAATCGTGGAACAAACCGCAAGGAAGGATGGATGTTTTAAATTAAGATCATCTGGCTTAGACTTAACCGTTATCGGTTAGATTTTTTTTTGGGCTTTCCCAAAAGCCGAGAAAATTAAAACCGACAAGTTGAGTAGCAGGGTGGTAGGCCAACTTGGTAAGGCAAAGAAAAAAGGCATGATGAACTCCAAACAAGGGAGGTTTTATGGGTTACAACAAGACAAGATGACTCCGGGTTGAGGAACGCTTGAAATTGGTTCAAGATTGAAGGATGAGTGTTGCATCATAACATAAAAGATAATCACTAAAAGGAAGAAAACAAACGACCATCTTGCAGGTGAAATTCTTTTAAGAAGGTGGAATTCTACAAAATACGGTGGTTTGCAAAGAGCTCATTCCATTTGGAAGGAAGATAATGAGCTTTTACATAGGCCCTTTGAGGAAGTGAAGAGAAACATCACATGATAGTCTTGGAAAATCTTAATGCAGATGTAAAAAAGAAGTTTGGACTTGAGATTATTGGGCCAGTGACCTTAATCTTCAAGGATATGATAAACAAAATGGATTTTAGTGAACTAAGAAAGTTCTCAGTTCGCATGAATGCTGCAAGGGATCATTCTGCAACATAAAAATTTAAAAAAAGCAAGGTCGAGCACTTGAAAAAGGCTACACAACTGAGAAATCAATAAGGGGGTAAGAATCTCACCATGTCAAAGTTACGAGGCCAAAATGAGTATACCAAAAAGGTCTTAGGAAGGAATAAAACTTGTCAAGAAGTGTACAAGTTTACATCTTAGAGAGGTTATGTCAGGATTGAAATGGGATATAAATTTCCTCATGGTATGTAATGGGAAAAAAAAAGTTTTGAAACAGGGGTCCGCGATAAACAAACTTTGAGGTGAAGGATAAAAGACAATTAAGAATGTCCGATAAAGTTTGACTTCATAGAATTAGTTCAAACTTCCAAAAGAGGTGAAAAAGATCATCGTTGATCTAATTTAAGGGTTCAAGGTTGCACTACTTGAGAGGAATAGTACAGTGCCAAAAAAATAAATGCCCAAGGTTATCCGTTATGAGGGAAATGAAAAGGTCAAAACATGCAGACATTTCAACCGGTGTAACAAAATAGTTATAGAAACACCAAGACAGAAGAGGGAATGTCAAAAGGTGTGTCCGGTGGTTCATGGCTCTAAATGGAATGTAAGAGTTTTAAAGCTGAAAAAGGCACCATATGGATTAACCTGGATTGAAATTAATAAGATTTGAACTTCAAATGTTGACCGGCAAGAAAGGCTCGGAAGGCATCATGGTAAACAACTACCTTCTTCATGATACTGGTTTAGCTCAGGTTGCCAGAAGGTTAGAATAAGTAACTACAGATGGATATCATGGTAGGCTTTAATGGTCTGATTAGTAAAAGATGAGATGCATAGTTTGGGAGAACATGTGGCATTTGATGAAAAGCATACAACATCAACACTAATCTTAGGAGGGAAGCTGAGAATGAACACAAGGAAGAAGAATGTTCTTAAATCTGAAGGTTCAATAAAATTTGAATTTGAAATGAAGAACGAGGGTGCAAGAATGCAAAATTAGAGGAAACTCGTTTCTTTGATCAGAAAGGTAAATGTATGAACTTGTTAAAAAGAAAGGCTTTTGGAGATATGTTTATGACGTAAGTCATGAAAACAAGTGGAGATGACTTGTTGAGATTAAAGATATCAAGTGATGGATAAAATGGGAAATAATTTATCAGGATAGGTATGATTGGAGAAGGTCATGAAAAAGGTTTGAACCTCAAGCGTGGCATGCTGGAAGACAACAAATTGGTGCTTGTGTCTAACTGAAAAAAAAAAAACCATAATGTTAGCCTTACAAACATCCCACTGAAAACCCAAACCCAGAAGAAGATCAAAATCTAGGGAAACTTCTAGAACATATAAATCTAACTACTACTCTTATCCCAAACCTAATTTAAGAGGTGAGAATTCCTTTTAGCCGGTTGGAGTTGATATCTACCCCGTGACAAATATTATCAACTTGTGCAGACCAAAATAAAAGGAATTTGAGCATGATCAAAAGAGAGAAGATTTAGGTACTGGAGATTTCCAATGATAGCAAGAGATTAGAATTTTTGAATGTCAAGAAGTCGGTAAAAAACAATTATTATCGCCCAGTGCAGAAGCTGTCAGAATTTCCAGATTATTAAACACTATCTTAGATTGCAGTTTGTGATCAAACGAAAATAAATTTGGACTTGATTCCAAAATGAAAGTTATAGATAAAGGTATTTTCTGCGACATATCAAAAACTTAGGTCAATTGAGGATTTTAAACTGTTCGAAACAGAAGAAGAAGTGAAGGTGTTGCTGCTGATTTTCTCGACAGAGTGTCCGCCATAAACATGGATTTTCTGAACCATCCACAATGATTATCAAGTTGATTTAAGAAGAGAAATTGTAGACAAAACAGTGATCTACCATTATGAAAATTTTCAAAATTTTTGGAGCAAGGAAAATTGTTTTACATGAAAGGCAAACACAGGAAAGCATTCGCCCGTGTTGGATAAATTTAACTCCAAGAATGATGAAAACCATGTATTAAGCAAGAAACCTTTAACACCGGTAGTTGAATTGAATAAGAAGCACTTGTAAAAGTTAGAATTGTATATGGAGTTCATGTAGAACCCATACCGAGCAAAGAAGGGTCAAAGAATTTTGATAAGAAACAAAGCAAGTAAAAGTGGAAAGAGAAATTGGAGGATTCGTATAGTCAAATTAGATATCGTACTCTACACAAGGGTGCCAAGTCAAAAGTAGACCTTGATATTGATGTGTAAATTAAAGTGGAAAGATCACGATAGGGAGTGCCAAGAAAATTTCACCCACAGGACCTCAACTTAAAGGTGTAGGCATAAGACTCCGATTTCAAAGCATTGCTTAAAAGGGGTTTCACTTAAAAGATCTAACCCCAAGATTCTCATCTTACATTTCTAAACACGACTAGACCACGTCTTAAGAGTTTAAGTCCTATGAAATGGTGTTATTTGCCTCTCTGATACCAACTGTGACGCCCATGTCCCGGACACCGAGTCCCTATCCGGAAAAGAACACCCGGCACACATATAATCAAATTTTAATATAATTTTACACGTAAGCCTTACATAAGCAGACATCAGAGAACAAGCGGGAGGTGAAATGACTGACTCGGGTACTTAAAACAACTACTAAAATGATCGAAAGTAACATATGTTGCATTTATTACTTCATCAAACACTTATTATTATCATCAAATACAAATGTATCCATTACAATTCATTAACCATAAACTCAAAGAATTGATTTTGATTGTTACAAAATCGAGCTATTTACGTGAGAAGAAAATGGTTCTACTATACCCAAAAAGTAATGAGCTCAAAATATTTGTAAAGACAAGTCGTAAAATGAAGCCATCCGCATCATCTCCGGGTCACTCCAAACCGACTTCAAAATCTATAAATAGCTGCGTTTTTCTGAACCCTAAGAACCACAATTCACCCCTGGCCGCCCCAGGCCCCTTGGGGGGCGACTTTTCTGAGTTTTTCCTCCACTTTAAACATCTTTTCTTTTACTTTTTACTTATAGTGTTTGCATATAAACGATGAGCTAAGGCTAAGCCTAGAACAAGCGTGTGAAGCCAATATCTGCGACAACTTGATTTCGATTCTTGGATGCTTTGTGAGTTTTAATTAAAGTTTGTTTCTTTATTATGTGTTTATTTGTTATGCAATTTATATCGAGAGATGGTTGCTTTGTCATGTTTAACGTTTGATGAAAATCGTTGTTAGACCTAGATCACCGTAGTAAAGATGGGATTTTTAACCTATAAGTAACGAGAGTTGATTAGGTTGAATTTCTAGGTTGCTAGATTGAGAAATCTTACACCTTGTTATGGAAGCGTTAGTCTTTAAGATCGAGAGATGAGAGATTAATAGGCGAATTATCTACGAGAGTAGAAATTCATACCTTTGATAGGTGAACCACATCTTTATTAAATCTTCACTAAACGATCTAGGGTAGAAATTGAGAGTTGTGAGATAGGTGGATCATTGCTTGTTCCTCGTTAACTTAATTGAAAGAATCTGTTGGAAATATGATTTATGTTTTGATGATGATTCGTCACGAAATTAGACAAATCACTTACAACCCATGATGATGAAGTCGTAACTAACTGTTATAGTGCATAATAATAGAAGAAGCAAGAAATGGTCTAGAAATAAATGTATAAGTTCTATCTAGAGTCCGAACCTTGTATAGGTTGTTTCGGACAAGCATTGTAATAGAATAGAACTAGGCGAACAAATGAGAGTCACAACAAGAAAACTCGAGTTATAACAAGAAAACTCGTATATGCACTTGAAGAACCGAGGGTTCAAACTCGCCTATGCTAAAACCGAAGAAGATAAGTTCTCCGAGGGACACGACTCGCCTGGCTTATCTAAAAGACCGAAGAACCGAGGGACACGGACTCGCTTGTTGAGGATTGAAGAACGAGAGGTGGCAAACTCGGTTAGAAGATGATTAAGTCGTGACTATAAATCGGGATTCGTGCAAGTCCGTGGTGACCCGAAACCGAGTTATAGATCATGTAAAATCGAATAATCTTAAGGACAAAGATTATCGCCTACCCGAAAAGAAGAAACCGAATGGTGTACTCGACTTAGTCAATTAAAGTCAGATATTAAGTAAACAAGGTACTCAGTTTTGAAGAAGAGTAGAAAACTGAGTTAAGGCCTTGATTGAATTTAAACTATCAATACGACAAAAGATCGTACATACGAACGTTGGCTAAATGACAAGTGTAACGGCTACAAGAGCTAATAACCGTCACATCACCCCTATAAATACACAAGAGAATCACTCAAGGAAGAGAGAGGAGGATCAGAAAAAGAGCTTTACAAGCATACATTCAAAGATCCAAATCCAGATTTATCAAAATCAGATCATATATATCCAGAAAAAGGGGAGCCAACGAAATTTCCTTGAAGACTTCAAAGAAAGATCCAGTAACCCATAAAGAGGGAAAGAAGGCATCTTGAAGCTACAAAGTCAGATCCAGAAGAATCAGACAGCTCACTGAAATTAATCCTTGATTAATTCTAAACCTAACCTTTGTGAAAAAGGGTTGGCTGTGCATAGTTTGAAGAGAGCAATTCTACATTTCTTCATACAGTGTTGCTACAAATACAGCAGGTGCGGTACGAGGACTGTGTGTTGGTGTTAGTGGTGAGCTGGTGAAGGAGCAATTCCACCTCCGAAAGATCAGTGTGCAAAATGAAGGGAGCAATCTTACCTTTCTTCATTTTGTGTAGACAGTGAAACTAGGGTGTCGTGAAGGACTGTCATAGTACTAGGATTTTGTAACGTTATCTCATTATTCTAGTGATACCTCCTACGCCACAGGAGAAGGGGAGACGTACGAGATTACACCACCCGGAACTTCCATAAACAAACTATGTGTTGATTTACTTTATGCATCTGTGTTTGTTTTATTTATTGCATTATCTCTCAAAGAAACACCGTACACTTAGACAAAGACAAAACTGATACATAGAAGGTCTATTTTTCTATTTACACATCTATTATACTAAAGGCTAGTTTTATCCGCTGCCAGTTAATGAGACTATATATAAGTCAGTAATAACTTATATTCAGCTGAGCTAACCGAACTCCGCACAAGTTTAAGGGACAGGAACAACCGAAGATCGCTTGAGTTTCGAGAAACTCGGTTCCCCGGGACTTTTCCGGCTTCAGATTAGTTTTTGGTGACAAGTTTATTCACCCCCCCCTCTAAACTTGTGTCAGCCTTTCCAAGGGACCAACAATTGGTATCGGAGCGGTGCTTCTGTTTTGAAGAGATCCACTACTGATCTAGTATCAGTTTGTCTATTTTGAAGTAACTGGCCATCAGTTATTTCCGATACCAACAATTGGTATCGGAGCCGTTCTTTCATTTGAAAGAAGATCCAAGAATACCCTTTTAAACCAGTTGTTGAAGACCCTTCACCGTATCGCTCACTTAGTTTCAATGTCTATATCTAGAGCTAGAAGTTGGCTTATTCACCCCCTGACTAATTGCTTGCATAATATATCTGATTTTCAGGATCAAATGATCGAAAGGTTCAGTACGACAGATTTATATACAAATTCAGAACCTCAACTCAGTGATGATGTGGAGACAAACTTCAATATTCATATTAACAAATCCAGAGGAGTTCCATCACTAAGAGACCTCTCAAAAGAAGCAGGAAAGGAGTTACAAGTAGTTGTTGATATTGAAGATTCATCACAGCAACAAAAGAGTGTACATTTGAATCCTAAAACTGCATCAAATCATCAAGGAAATGTACATTCTTCAAATCGGTTATCATTTGCTGAACTCAATCTGAAAAACTCTGATCTTGTCAAGTTAACTGAAAAACTTACGTTGGAACTAAAATTAAAAGAGAGAGAACTTGACAAAGCAAAAGATTGGAATGATTTTCTTGAAACTGAAGTGTCAAATCTAGCTGAAAGATTAATGTCTTGCAGATCTGACAAAAGCAATAATAATCCCACACCCCTACCCAGTCTTGAGACTTCAAAAAGTATAAACTCTAGAAATCAAGATACTGGAAGATTTAGTGGATTACACAAGGAAACTAAAAATGTTAAATCTAAAAGAATCCTTGTGAAATCAACTAAGATTGAGCGCAATGGTTTATCCAGAAAAGAGTTGAGAAGGTTTAATTCTCTCAACAAAGAAACTGAAAGTAATATTTCAGTAACTAACTCAATCGAACCCAAAAAAGATATGGGTACCAAAGAAAACTTAAACTGTTTTGCAGGAAAAGTCAGTTCACTTTGCAAAATCTGACTTCCATACAAAACTGAGATGGCAAAAGCTGATGAAGGACAAAACTGTCAAAGAAGTAAAGACTTTCCAAATACCATCGACGTTTGGATCGACATGGCAAATCACTCGAAGCCACGTGTCAATCTGGGAGAAAAAGTAGATGTACATCCCTACATAATCTCATTGATTGTGACACGACTCTCATTTGAAAACGATTGCAAAATCTTGACAAAATCCTCGCTCACCCAAAATCAAGCATTCAAGCTTTCTTAACTCAAAAATCAATGGAGCGATACAACATTGACGATGGAATCACCACAAGTCTGGATGAATTCTGTCAAAAATTCTCAAACTCCACTTCATCTATTCGGATTGTGAACAAGATCAAGAAGATTCGAGGACTGGAAAACTTAATTGATACAAAAGTCACTACCTTGAATCCAGAAGGCATCAGAGACTTCTACAAAAATGCCAAAATCATCAATGATGGAAAAAGCTTCAAAACGACTGTTCAAGATAAAAGCTTCACCGTTGATGAACAGTTGCTTTCCCTGGTGTTCCATTTAGATATAATTGGAGGCTCTTCATCTTTCACATTCGGAAATAAAGAAAAGAACAAACTTTGGAACATCACTGCAATCAACAAGAATGAAAAGAACTTTATTGGATCCATTTATCAGCAAAAACCGGAATTTGCATTCTTGACATTTCTTCTAACCAAGAATGTGATTGGTCATGCAAGGAACTTCTACACTCTTTCGACTGATAAACTAAATTTGATCTACGCTATTTGGTTCGAAGAAAGATTCGATTGGAACAAGTTCATTCTCAATCACTTAATCAAGCAGATTTCAGACGAAAAGGGAAAGGCACAAGGAAAGAAAGCTATCGGAAAAAAATTTCTGCTGAAAAAGGGGTTTACATATCTAATCCAAAGGATACTAAACTACTTCTCCATCCCTTTACCCACAAAGGCAAAAGTCGAACAAGAATCTGTGCGCATTGAGAAAAAGAAAAGGAAAGTCATCAAGGAAGAAAGTGAAGTTTCTGACTCCAGTTCAAGCGAGATCATAAAACTGGATGATAGAACTATAAGAAGACAGAAAAGATTGTGGAATAGGCTTCAGACGAAGGAAACCAAACCTGAAGTGGCAATTAATAGTGATGATGAAAGTGATGATGAAGCTGATGAAGAATCAGAAGGAAGTGAAGAAAATGAAGGAAGCAAAACAGATGAAACTGAAGATGATGTAAAAATGGAAGAAGAAACTGAAAGAGAGATTGAAGAATCTGAAGAGACTGAAACTGATGAAGAATCTGGGGGAAGTGAATTTCCCACTACCATGTATGGGGAATACACCAAAGAGAAAAGAGAAGCAATGGAAGATGTAGAATTCTGTCAGGCCGAGTACGAAAAGGAACTGACAGTTCTTGATACTCACTTTTACTATCCTGAAACTGGCTCCTCATCACAAACTCATGAGGCTTCCACAAGCAAATCAGCATTTAGAGAATCTCTGGTTCAAGAAACTGAAGCTGAGAAACTGAAAAATCTGAAAGAATTCATTGAATGTTTAATACAGAATCTACAGAAGAAACTGTTCAACATGCATGAATTAATTGGAAGAATACATTATTCAGGTTTGAACAAATACTCAAACATCATCACCCTACGTAAGTTATTTGAAGATTGCTATCGCTTATCTTCAAACAAGGGGGGAAGATGAAGTCGTAGGTGATGATGATGCAAAAGGTAAAGAAGAAAAGACGAAGAGGCTTATGCCGACAACCGATAGAAGATCAAGATAGACAAGTAGATGCTGATCTACTAACTACTCAACTTGATGAAGAAGCAGTTGACAGTATGTTTGAAGAGCTGATTGCAGAAGGAGACTTTAAAGAAACAAGAATTGAGGATGATGAGGAAGCCGCAGTTAAAGTAGTATTGAATATCAGAAAGAAGCTTGTAACCTGTTTCAAATTCCTTGAGAAGTTGGCAGATAAGAAGACACAAACAAATGGGGAAAACAAGAAGATCTTTAGAAACAAAAAGGAGTATATTTGCTGGTGAAAAATTAATGGCACTGGAAAATGAAAAGATGTAATCTAATACAGTTTGTAACTCAGTCTGTTCTATTTTGAATCTTGTGATAATTTGGCTGTTCTATTTTGCTATCTTAAGATGTTTTGTTATGATTTCTTGCACTATTCTTTCATTAATGCTTTTAGGGAGGGTTATGATACATCATCAAAAAAGGAAATTGTTGGAAATATTATTTATGTTTTGATGATGATTCGTCACGAAATTAGACAAATCACTTACAACCCATGATGATGAAGTCGTAACTAACTGTTATAGTGCATAATAAAAGAAGAAGCAAGAAATGGTCTAGAAATAAATGTATAAGTTCTATCTAGAGTCTGAACCTTGTATAGGTTGTTTCAGAAAAGCATTGTAATAGAATAGGAACTAGGCGAACAGCTGAGTCACAACAAGAAAACTGAGTTATAACAAGAAAACTGTATATGCACTTGAAGAACTGAGGGTTCAAACTCAGCTATGCTAAAACTGAAGAAGATAAGTTCGCCGAGGGACACAGACTCGCTTGGCTTATCTAGAGACCGAAGAACCGAGGGACACGACTCGCTTGTTGAGGATTGAAGAACCGAGGTGGCAAACTCGCCGAAGATGATTAAGTCGTGACTATAAATCGGATTCGTGCAAGTCCGTGGTGACTCGAAACCGAGTTATAGATCATGTAAAACCGAATAATCTTAAGGACAAAGATTATCGCCTACCCGAAAAGAAGAAATCGAATGGTGTACTCGACTTAGTCAATTAAAGTCGATATTAAGTAAACAAGGTACTCGCCTTTGAAGAAGAGTAGAAAACCGAGTTAAGGCCTTGATTGAATTTAAACTATCAATACGACAAAAGATCGTACATATGAACGTTGGCTAAATGACAAGTGTAACGGCTACAAGAGCTAGTAACCGTCACATCACCCCTATAAATACACAAGAGAATCACTCAAGGAAGAGAGAGGAGGATCAGAAAAAGAACTTTACAAGCATACATTCAAAGATCCAAATCCAGATCTATCAAAATCAGATCATATATATCCATAAAAAGGGGAGCCAACGAAATTGCCTTGAAGACTTCAAAGAAAGATCCAGTAACCCATAAAGGGGGAAAGAAGGCATCTTGAAGCTACAAAGTCGATCCAAGAATCGTATACCTCACCGAATTAATCCTTGATTAATTCTATACCTAACCTTTGTGAAAAGTGGTTGGTCCGTGCATAGTTTGAAGAGAGCAATTCTACCTTTCTTCATACGGTGTTGCTACAGCTGTTGGTGTAGTCTGAGGACTGTGTGTTGGTATTAGTGGTGAGCTGATGAAGGAGCAATTCCACCTCCAAAGGATCAGTGTGCAGAGTGAAGGGAGCAATCTTACCTTTCTTCATTTTGTGTAGACAGTGAAACTAGGGTGTCGTGAAGGACTGTCATAGTACTAGGATTTTGTAACGTTATCTCATTATTCTAGTGATACCTCCTACGCCACAGGAGAAGGGGAGACGTACGGGATTACACCACCCGGAACTTCCATAAACAAACTATGTGTTGATTTACTTTATGCATCTGTGTTTGTTTTATTTATTGCATTATCTCTCAAAAACACCGTACACCGAGACAAAGACAAAACTAATATACATAGAAGGTCTAGTTTTCTATTTACACATCTATTGCACTAAAGGCTAGTTTTATCCGCCGCGTTAACGAGACTAAATATAAGTCGCAATAACTTATATTCGGTTGAGCTAACCGAACTCCGCACAAGTTTAAGGGACAGAACAACCGAAGATCGCCTTGAGTTTCAGAGAAACTCAGTTCCTGGGACTTTTCCAGTTCAGGATTTGTTTTTGGTGACAAGTTTATTCACCCCCTCCCCCCCTCTAAATTTGTGTCAGCCTTTCCAAGGGACCAACTCCGAGACACTCCTCAGTGGCATCGAAAACGACCTACAAAAACACCACCTTCTCGGGGTGGGGACAAGAGAGAAGAGAGGGTAAGTACATACCTACTCAGCGTGGGGAGAAGAAACAGTACATTAAATAGCAATAAAGGCAGATACATATAACATGGCATCATCTACAATCACTACCACATAGGTTGTAATAATATAGCACTTCCACCCTCTACTAGCTCCGTAGTATATCCTCACACAAATAAGGTTTGTTACCTCAATACCAAAGGATACTGCGCATGGTGAGAATGCACCAAGACATATTAAGACCTCTTAAGGGGGCATGGACTTAGGTCTCCATGTGGGAAATTACACGTTGGCCCTTGACACATAACTCAAAAGAGGGCTATAAGAATCCCAAACTTCAATTTAAAAACGTGCCTTACCAGTGATATTGATGTTTTAGCTTTTAAACAACCACATATGTATTTACGAGTTTAGTTCAAACCACCTGATTACACGTTGGCCCTTGACACATAACTCAAAAGATTCCCAAACTTCACGTATAAGGCTCACAACCACATATGTATTTACGGACTTCTTCAATAAGGCTCCCTAAGGACTTCTAATATTAGACAATTAGTTAAGCTACCTAGCACATTGTAAAAGAATCATTGACTACTAATTCAATGTCCCACAAGGCCTAAACAAATCTTTCTTGGGCTCCCACCTTCTCCCTGCAGAGGGTCTCAGTTGTAGTGCTGAGTCAAGGCTACAAGAAGTCGAAGTTAAACATTGTCAATTAACATATAATGTTCCAAAAGAACATACAAGCCACATCGTATCGTGTAATACATGTAAAAACACAAAATAAATATAATGCACTTTTACTATAACAATTAAACATATGTAATACTTCGTTGCGCATACCTTCTTTTAATACATAAATTAAATAACGTTGTTTACCGTACATAATATCTATTAATTGAACTATATCAATAGAATACATATATAAGTTTTCCTATAAATAGAATGCATATATATATATATATATATATATATATATATATATATATATATATATATATATATATATAGAAAAACGTGTGGCTATAAATAGAATGCATACATATACATATACTAGTTAGTTCTGGCCGTGCAAGGCACGGCGATGAATTGCCCAGGAAAATTCAGTAAATCAATCCAGTATATCGAATCAACGATTAAGGAATTTAGCGGATATGATTTAAGAAGCTAGGGTAAATAACCTCAATTCATGAAACCAATACATAACTACTTCCAAAGGAACAATGTTACATATGGTCACTATAAAGTGGAAGCATAAGTAGATGTTATATTGTCAATACAATATCATTTGGGAGAATTATTATACTACTGAACATTGCACGAAAGAAAAACCGTTTAATGATTTGTAACAAGTCACAAAAATGTCGCAAAAGACAATGCAAAATATTTTATTCCCTATCAGAAAAATGCAAGATTGTGTAAAGTCTCCCAATATGAGTTAGCTTGTCCTACTTCAGCTAGCTTGTCCTTGACCTTGCTCATTATCATCATTTTAGTCATCATCTCAACAACATCAGAATTAGTATAAAAGTGTTGTATCAGCTTTATCTCAGCAGCATCATGTCAAGAACTATGTCTCAGCCACCGTAAGGAGCAAAAATATTCTTAGCCTTGGAAATAACAAATCGTAAAAAGCAAGAAAAACTAAAAAAAAAAGGGGGAAGAATTTGAACTTATCTTCGTAGCAATTTCTTGAAAAACCAAAAACATCATATATCGATCAAATCGTAAACGACGGAAGTAGAATGCAATGAAATCGTTTGTACCATAACATGGTTGAACCTCTACCAATGCTAAACGGTGTTATCTGCATAAACATCGAGCACATGCAACATTCCAATCCATTGCAAAGTCTCGTGTGTTTGTTGAGAATAACAACGAAGATCGACAACCGCTGCTTCACATACACAAGGCAAGGTTAGGGTTGTGGTTTGAAATGAAATTTAGCATACTATATAAACAGAACTGTAAATGAAATTTTAAAGGTTAATGGATCAGTAGGCTGTTTTTTTTGTAAACATGCCATAAAATAATATAAAAGAAATCAAGCACGGAAATTGCCGTCAGCGTGGCATTCACATTGAGCAAAGTTCTTTGCTTCTTGTAAACTAAAAGATGTTTATGTTCTCCACCACGTACCACTTTAAACCTTTAAAGTTAAACAAATAAAAAAAAGGCTAATAACCCCTCAAAAACAAAAACAAAAACTAATAAGTGAACAAATATGTAGTATCCCGATTTTCTAAAAGGGCATCCTTGTCTTTTCACGAAAAATCTGAATATTTGGTTTTGTTTTTAAAGGATTAAAAGAAAAGGATTAATTGGATTTAATTAATAAGGAATAATTAGATTTTATTGGGATTATAAAAGGGAAACTAATCCTAAATTAACCTAGTTGTTGTTTTACGTAAAAACTAACTAAGAGGCGCAAGTTTGGAGGAAAAAAGGGGAGAAGAGGCTTTCGAATTTCGAAGCTAATCCGTTTCCCTTTTCAACAGACATCTCAAGAGGGAAAGGATCACCGCGAGAAGAGGATCGTTTTGATATCAACAATCCCTAAATCCGTTAACGTAAGTTTTCCCTCATCGTTCTTGGTATTAGGGTTTATTCATCATCGTGTTAGGCTGCGTTTTTCTGAGTTTAAACATCGTAGTGATCATCTTTGGATTGATCGTTTATAGGTTTGGAGTTAAAGGTTTAACCTTTTTTCAAGACTTTGGTAGCGTGGATCGTAGTAGCTCGCAAATCAAGGTAACGTGGTGTTCTTATCGTATGATTAAGGTGTCGTAAAGATGTAGAGCAATTTGTATGTTTATTTTCGTGGTTTTGAATCAGTTATGGTTGGAGTTTGGGTTGGAATTGGGTTGGAAATCGCGGGTACGCAGTTGCAGATTTTGTGGGAAAATCCCAGGCAGACGGGCGTCTACATAAGGGCGGACGGGCGTCCGAGGTAGCGGCAGCTCAGACGAGCGTTTGAGTAGTACAGACGGGCGTTTGAGGGTCCAGTTTTGATACAGGATGCGGCTGAACTTCATGGACGGGCGTCTAGTGGTTGGTGGACGAGCGTTCGGGTCAGACGGGTGTTCACTTAGGGTCAGACGGGCGTTCTACCTGTTTATTCCGTTTTTCACTATTTTTCATGTCAGCTTGGTTTCAGGCTCTATAATCATGTTTTACTGCTTAACCATATGTGACAATGCCTTGAATTAGCTTTTGATGCGTTTAGTTTCGGCACCATATGGATTCCCTAAAAATATGAAGTGTGGGACCGTCGAAAGCTTTGGATTTGCCTTGTGCTTCGATAAGCTAGGGTTTATCGATGTCTGTGTATGTGCTAGGTTTTTGTTAGAGTCTAGTGGTCTTAGGAAGTGGGAGTAGACTGTTAGGTGAGCCTTTTATGTGAATCAACTTAGGTGGCTAGTTAAACATCTAATCAAACATATGTGCTAGATTAATAATCTTAAACATCATGCAATGCTTGGTAAGGCATAGTACAATATCGCGATGTGTTCTCTGACCAGACAAAGTAGACTGTACCCACGCCGGTCAATCGATTGGCTAGATAAAGCGTCTGGTACATTCTGCTGGTTATCACACCATCGGGACTTAGATATTCCTGGGGCTACTAGAGCGTGTGTCTACGTATGTTGCACCCAGTTGTCCTAGTACATCCTATTACTAGGCATAGTACATCCTATTACTAGTGCCCTTGTTATTCATGATGTAACAAACTTGAGCTAAGCTAGATACCTTTGGAACCTCATGTTATGCTATGAACATAATGTGATAGTTAGCTAGGGTTAATAACGGAATGAATTAATAAAAGACGGCGTTGCTTTTATTTCTTTATGAGACTCGACGTTGTACGATCTTCTACGCGTTACTAAGTACTTATGTACTTACCCCGTTACTTTTTGTTTGTCTTTCTCTTTCCCCAAAGAAGACGAACAGATTGCTAACGCTGATGAGTTCTTTGACGAGGACGTGTGAGACGGAGCTCATGAAGATTTAGTTCTTTTAGTTTTAATTCTTTCAATAATGTTGTTGGTTCAAATTCAAACAGTGTTGTCTTTCTTTTGGATTAGTTCCGTTTAAGTTCTTTTGGATTTAACGTTGGATGTTTAGTTTTCTTTATTGGATTTAGTTTTACAGCATTGAAAACCGTGTGTTCGATCTTTTGCTTTTCCCGAGTCGTTTTATCTTCCGCGTCGTTTTTGTTCTGATGTATGACGTAAGGCTTACATATATTATTGAATTTATTTGATAATATTTGTGCCGAGCGCTCTTTTCGGATAAGGACTCGGTGTCCGGAAAAGGGGCATTACAAAATACTAAAACCTAGTAAAAGATACTATATGGACACACTTAAGGAGACTACTAAAAAACTCGGAATGAGTAAAAAATAAGAACCAGTTTATTTACACAAGCGCAGGCCAATAGCACAGCTTGTGTAATGAAATTTTCAAAAAAAAAAAAAATCTTGTATGCAAAAGGAAAATGATAACAAATAAAACCATTATTTATAGCCTAATATGCTGTTGAACCTTATCACCCATATTCTATATATTAAAACTATTTAACACACTTGTCTGAGTCATACCGAAAAGGAGAAGAATTTGAGCTTATCTTCGCATCAATTTCTTGGAAAACCAAAACATCTAATCCCCATCAAATTTAGGCTGTGAAATCGTTTGTACCACAAGATGCTTGAGCCATTACGAACGGTAAACGGGGTTATTTGCATCAAAGGCGTGCACTGGAAGCAGTCCAATCCACTGCATATTCTTTTGGGTTTGCCAAGAATATAATCCAAAAACAATCAAATGCAAGAATCCCCCATGACAAAGAGCAGTCACTAGAAAGAAATTAAAGAAATGTTATTTCTCTTTCCATTTACCCTTTATATACATTTTTTTGTACTTTAATATTGTAATTTTATACTAATAACAATATGTCTATAGTTTATAGGGTTTTTTTTTTATAGTATAATCAAATTAAAAAGATCCAAAAAGTTGAATGGAACACGAGCGGAGGGAGGGGATATATTTTTTTTTTCACTTTTCTTTCTTTTTCAATAGACTTGGATTTAGCTTCCTGACGAAAATGAGCATCACTATAAATAAATGGCAATACTATAAACCCTCAACTATTAATTGAAAGGGAAAGACCCCTGAAAGAGAAAGGAATTCCAACTATTAAAAATAAAACAATGTGGAACATCCACACGAAGCATAAAACGTAGGTGAATTACCATGCCCTAACCATACCCTTCATCCCCCTACCCTCACATCCCAAAATTCTAAACAGAAAAAAATACAAAACCTGACTGATCGGATCAAAGTAACACAGAATCTGATCCCAAAAGCCTAAATCGACAAACAAAATAGCAGAAAAATAGAGGAAAACACATTGGAGGCAATGGACCATTCAAATAAAGCAATTTTTTTTATGTGGAGAAATTCAAATAAGTGCACACACATTGAAGAACAAGCAACTTAATCAAACAAAAAACAAAAAACACAAAATAGCTTGAACCAGAGAGTGTACATGTTTGGAGTGATGCAAATGAGAGTGGGAAGTAAGGCGATCTGTGAAAGTTGATTGTATGTAGGCATGGGGGAGAGTGATGAAGAAGCCGCAGCCGCATCTGTGAAATGAAAACCGTAATACTACTACCGAAACTAAATGGAAGGGTAAGTAAAATTAATGTGAGCATAGAAATGGTGTTACCAATATCCATGTCAGATGAGAACCCTTCTTCAAGATCAATAACACTTCATGTGTCTGCAAAACACTAGATTTTCATTGTGTATTCCATGCATTTTATAAAATGGGCTAACTCACGGTCCATGCCTACCATGTCCCTAAAGAATGGGAAAGAAAAGGTTAAAACATAAAATCAAATGTAGCCATGGCACATTAGGTACTTCATATGCAATATGCATGTGGAAAAAATCTTGCTATCACGTTTGAACAATAGAGACGGGGTGGTCTGCACTTGTTTGCACTGAATGTTTGATGCTTTCCTCATACTTACAATGCAAGTTTTCAACATTTTCGGTTCTCGGAAAAGTTCTTTCCCTTCTTCAGTGGAATCTGAATGATTTCCCCCCATACCAAGCCACTAAAAATTTTCCATTAATAAACGATCCAACCCTTAAAGAAGATTTTAAAAAAAGAACCAAACAAGAAGGATAGATTAGAAAAATGAAAAAACAAAACTTTATGGCATAGTAGAAATAAATGGCAATACTATAAACCCTCAACTAATAATTGAAAGGAAAAAGCTATGAAACAAAAGGAATTCCCAAAAATAAAAAACAATGTGGAACATCCATATAAAGCAAGAGAAACTAAGCTCGTTTCTTTTTACTTGTTTCTCAACGAGTAATAACAACACCTTCTGCTTTCCATCAAGCATTGGTGTTATGAATATGCAGAATGTGCTGAAATTCCTCATTCAAAACCAGAGCCTGTACAAATCAATACTCAAAATCAATCATTCAACTAAAAGGTAATCATCCAATCGATTCAATTTCAAAAACGGGATCACGGAGCTAGCAGATTCACTCACCGTGTCTCGATTGACTTTGATGGATTTGTGTGCAGGAAACCGATAAAACTCACCCATTTATGCTCATTCCTTACACATCTTCTTCAACTGCAACAAAGACCAACAGATTAAAACAACAATCCAGGTTTAAACTACTCCACTACATGAGTGACAAATAAAAGACAAACTTAAGTAACCCAGCTTTTCCACCAGTAATCCGGTGAAAACTTGTACCTTTTATCAGACTATATCATCCGCTTTCTTTTTGATTGAATGAAAAATGCAAAACATCTCAAATGTCTAAATTTCAACTATTCAACCACATTTCTATTATGAAATATTCATGTAGTCGCTCTATTTCATTGAATCATCCTATCTACAAAACCAAAGAGACTTCTAAAACCAAAATACGAACAGGGTATACCTTTATCTTTAGCAAGAACTGGAAGACGGAAAAGATCTCGAATGGCTCTGCATCAGCTGCCAAAACCATGAAATCAGATATTCCCCCGTTTAGCGTGTTTGATGCTATTAATCAACAAGCCAAAGCTATAAATTAAACTGAACAAATATATACATAAATTTACATTAATATATTTCTCAAACCTGAAAATTAGAGATGTAGGACGCTGGAGATGTCGTTCAGTTTGAGAAAGCCAATCGAGATATAAGACGCTACAGCCAGCACGTCAAAGAAAATGCAGGTTCCGGGAAGAACCCACCACTTTACCCTCGACCAGAGCATAAAGCGGGTGTCTTTCTGTCAAATCAAACCCATCAGGTGTACGGCGGTGTAGATTAGCCATTTCAAATGGCCGACGCCGGCGGTAAACGTCAAATGATCTGGAGGCATGGGGGAGAAGGGTAAGTGCAAAATTCGCCGCCGCCGATAGCCATACGTACACCTCTTGAATGAATACCCTAGGCTAGGGCTGAGCTTGGGTTGGGTTGGGTCGACTTGGGTTGGGTTTTTACATAGTATAAGTCGGGTTGGTTCAAGAAAAAACTAACCCAAACAAAACCAAATTACTATAAAACCCAATGGGTTGGTTCGGGTTGGTTTGGGTTGGGTTTCGGGTTTTCATTCATAAAACATGCATCTATAATAAAACTCTTATGCTATAAAATCCACACACATGTATATATCCAAATTCGAGTTCCATGTCATTTGTTCATAACAATAATGGCTAAAGAAATCATTTTTTTAGGAAAGAAAACGTTAAAATTTGAAAATTAAGAGTCCAACAACATGTAACAAACCAACAACATATAAAGATAATAATTAAAGACCAATAGTCATACATAAATAAACATACGTGGATTTTTTTTTCAGAAGAAAGGTCTTAGAATCGTAGACCGAAACTGAAAATGAAGTGATATCAGCAATATGAAAACATCATTTTACTTTGGACGGAATGCATACATACATACATACATACATATATATATATATATATATATATATATACACACACACACACACACACACACACACACATATATATATATATATATATATATATATATATATATATATATATATATATATATATATATATATATATATATATATATATATATATATATTGGGTTGGGTGAACCCGGAAAAAAAATTAAAAAAAACCAAACCAATCCAAAAAGCTTTTGGTTCGGGTCAAAACTCAACCCAAAAAATTTGGGTTTCAATTGGTTTGGGTTTTCGGGTTGGTTCGGTTTGGGTTTTGGGTTGGATTGAGTTCATTGGGAATTCTGCTCAGCCCTAAGTCCCTAGCTAATAAACGTATATTCTTCCTAGTAAACCAATTAATTGGGCCTATTTTCATTGGGCCATTTTACTTGACTACTTAAAATACAGGCCCAAACGCGAAAAAATAGCAAAAAACCGTCGATGCGGCTCAATGGCTGAACTTTTGTTCTCTTTTCATATAGAGAAAGATATAGAAGAACATGCGGCGACGTAATATGTTAACCTGAAAATTGATCAACTCAAAAACTATAAACCATTGGACTAAAATACTCAGTAACCACTATAATGGAAAGGAGAAAGAGCCGACATCATATCTGTAATGTCCCACACAGGAAAAATAGTAGAATGATCACCCCCATATAAGTGTGAGACATAAAGTTCTTGTCAACTCAGGTTAGCCCTTTTAGACCAAGCGAGGACGGCGGTCTAAGCAGTTGACCGGACCATTTATGACTCATTTAACACTACCAGACCCAGGGTCTAAGGGCGATACAAAATGGTATTCAGAGCCGACTTTCGACGGAACTATGCGCTGCACCGTATAAGAAGACGGTGTAAGGATGACCTCTAGTTACCTCTGATAGAGACAATCCAAGAACAGTCTTGGCCGTCCTGGCGAGGACGCCAGTCCCTTATAAGGGGGGAGAACGTAATGTCCTACGCAGGAAAAATAGTAGAATGATCACCCCCATATAAGTGTGAGACATAAAGGTCTTGTCAACTCGGGTTAGCCCTTTTACACCAAACGAGGACGGCGGTCTAAGCAGTTGACCGGACCATTTATGACTCATTTAATATACTTATACAGTATAAATAAAAATTAACAACACAATAGTAATTGTATCGATTAAGAACACACAAAATCCGTTTAAAAACACTCCCTTACCTTTGATATTTCGAAAGCGAATTCGAAAGCAAAATCTTGAAAGAAAAGTCTTGAATCCTCGAACCACCTCTACGAATATCATACGATAGTTAAACGACAAGCTACGGTTAGCCAATCCACTAATTCACCAAAATCTCAAATTTTCTCAAGAACGAACCGATCTATAATTAGGGCTAGGAAGGAAAAATTACTGAAAAAAAAAACGGTTGGTATCGAAACGATCGCCTCCTCACGGTGATCAAATTTTTCTACTATGGTCTGCACCGAAAATCAACCGTTAAACCCCGAATTTGGAAAACATCGTTCAACCTTTTTTTTTCTTTTGCAGAGCGTCGGCCTTATTCCAATTTTTGAAAAAAATAAATTGCCGTGTAAGAACTAATAAGTAATTTAGGTAACTTTCCCTTTTATACCCATTAATTAAAATCCATAAAAAAAATAACTAAATCCTTATTAATTAAATAAATAGGTTAAATAATAATTAGGTCATAGTACAAATGCCCAATTATCATTTTACTTCTTTCTGAAAATTCTGGGTATACATTAATGCTACAAAGATGTGCCTCCTCCGCCTGTGTACTTTTGTCATGATTTCCCTTGCGATGCCGATGGCACTTGTGAGAGGCTGCAAAAATGGACCTTTGAAAGCTAGCTAGCTGGAAATTTGAGCCTAAATTTGTTTGTTGTTGCCTTGTTTATTTCTTGTTTATTTCTTACATATATTATATATATATATATATTAAAATGATATGTATATATGTATATATATATTTTTAACGATACGCGAATCCAATTTGGATGGCTTTTGTGTTTAATTTAATATTATATTTCCAAATTCTGTTGCAGTTAACATTTTCACACCTGTTTAATTTTTTTGAAAGGGTTTGAGTATCGAAGTTGCGAATAGAGCAGCGTGTAGAAGAAGCCAACAATGGAGAATGATACTTCAAACCATTGTTATCATGAGATCCTTTCCGAGGTATGATTTGAGATTATGATTCATGTATCATGCTTTTTCGAGTTGGACTCATGTATCATGTTATTGAATCGGATCCAGAATCTTCACTTTTGCATTTAAGTGTTATCATGATAAAATATTAGAGATGATAATTGTTTTTTAATTTAATTGGTTTTTTGGTGTCATTTTCTTTCACCTTATCATTTCTTCTAGGAAGGGAAACAAACTACGGGAAGAGAAGCATGAAAATGGGGTTGGAGTGGAAATTGCTAGCTGTCCTGGTGGTAATATTCACGTAGGCCGAACATGATCAATAGTTGCCTCAACAGTTTGCATTTTCGGGTTTTATAGTATTATTTGGTGAACATATTCTACAGATCTCTATGTTTTTTTGTGAAATACTTGCTATTTTGCTGGTGACAACTTTTTTCAAGAGCGCACACTACACTATTGAAGCCAAGGTATATGATTATTAGGAGGTACGTATCCTTGCATCTCTGGTAAGGAATTTTCATTTCAGATATAAATAAACGAAGTGTACTGTACAATACTTATTATCGTTACGGAAAATTTTATGGTGGTCAATGACCATCAAACTCAATCACATGTCACCATATGGGTGATTGTGATCATGTGTATTAATTCACAAACTATCAATTCAAGATTGAGTTTGGTGGTCGACCACCATAAAATTTGCCGTTGAATATTGGGTTGAGGATTTTGTAATACAAAGTATTTGGTTAATACTATTTTGAATAATGATTATTTCAATTATACGTTTATTCCTATTATTGTGTCATCTTCCAAATTGTTCACAATATATAATTCTCATTATGTATATATAATTTGCAAGAATTAATTTGTTTACTTTGATGTGTTAACTTTTCGTACATATAAATGCGTCATTTTGTTTTCTTTGATGTTTCTGCATCAGTTGTTTGTGTTATTTGATAATATATATATTGATAATGTTTGTTGCAAATCTGGGTGTGTTAAAGCTTATTGCAGTCCCGATTGTAGGTGGTTGGATTTCATTGTACTGGTAGCTGGTATTCTTAAGTTGTTCTAGGATTTATTTTATTTTATTTTAAATAGATGTTACGCATATTTCTCAAGACTTAATTTATTGATGCAAAAAAAGATTGCATTTGAAACATATTATTGAGCATTCAAATTAAACAATTCCATCAACTGTCAATAAACGATCTTTCAACTTTAAGTATGTTGTAGAAGCATGATGGGAGATATGCTGATGAGGAGACTCGGCAAACTGTGGGAAACGTTACTTAGATTGAAGAATAGTTGAGTAAGAATGGAATGGATCCGAAAGCAACGAATTTAGGTATGAACCAAGTTCTATTTTCTTTCAATTTACAGTTATGTGTTCGTAAATTGCAACATTCAATTAATCTTAATATGTTTTTTCCTATCGTAGTAATTTTGGTGTTAGAGAAATATAAGTGATGTTGTTGGGTGTGGGGTGTGTGTGTGGGGTGTCTTCATTTTTTGTGGCATAAAGTTATTTTTTGATGATTTGTTTCTTTATAGTCTTGCATTTAGATATGACAATATTTTATTCCTTAGATGCAGATATCACGGTATCACATTATGGCACAAGGGCTGATTAGAAAGAATCCAACAAGCTACGAATAACAACAGACTAAAAAAAATAGAGGCCAAACAAAAAATTACATTTGAAACTTTTGCACTTGATTGTTTTTTAGATGTAATGCACCGATTGTTGTGAGTGTAATTTAGTAAATTATGAGAAAAATGTGCATCCGAATTGTGAGTGTAAAGTTCTATACCGTTAAGAATGTGAGAAATATTTTTAGCTCATTCGATTTTATATCCCTATCTGGACCCAACCCTCCCTCCTCATGGGCCCAACTAATAAGATAGTTAAATTGTGTATGTTTCCATGACGGCAAAATATTTAGCCAAAGAAAAGTGAAGCATCACTTCGTGTATACGTTCTGAAGAGAATCTGTCAAGTGTTGAAGTGTTTTTTCTTTCTGTAGTGAAAATATCAAAGTGAAATAATTAAACTCTATAATTTTGATTCAAGTTTGAACCATTGTATCAATCATTAATCAAGTTACAGTGTTATTGTGAAGCTAATAACATGTTGGGTGTTTATTAATTAATAAATGTGAAGTTTGGGATTTATATGAGACAATTAATGAGTTATGCATGCTTAGTGTATAACGCACTGTTGGGTTTTGTTTTCACCTACTAATATCATCATACTTCATATATGCCTGGAGAAGAAATGATTACATGTTCATTACGGGATGTTGGTGCTTGCAGGAATTTTGCAACTAATAGCATATATATATATCTTATATTATATTTTCAAGAAAAAAACTGTCAAATTACCCGTTTTGGCCAATTGACCTATTTCTAACCCGCATATGACCCGACCCACAAGAAAAGAAACACATCCTATCGGTTTAGCCAAAAAAACTCCACCATGCCCACGATCCTTAAACTCCATTTTCCACTACAAATGTCTAACCTCCTCCTCAACCCCTCACGTCCTCTTCAAACTTCCTCAACTTCCCCTATTTCAAATATTCGATTCCTACCTCTCATTTTCACATATTCATTCACGGCATAAGCAACGTCTTCCAGGACCGACACAGTTGGAACAGGAGGTTGCAACGGGCAGTTGGAACCGAGGCTTGCAGGCTGCAGTGGATTCGGGATCTTTGCCAATTTGATGCTTTGGATCATTATTCCCGCCCCCAATTCACGGGTTTGTCATTTTTTCATACTTCTGTGGATTGGGGTTTTTACAGTCTCATTTAATTTTTCTACTCTGATTGGTTTTGATACAAGAGGTTGCAACGGGCACAGTTGGAACCGATGCTTGCAGGCTGCAGCGGATTGGCAACTTGCTGCTTGGGGGTTGTAGATACACTTCTTTTGGGAGGTAGTTATTTTCTTCTTTTTTCTTTCCACATATTATAAATAGAATTATAAATCTGTTTATGTTTAACCTTTTTTTATAATTTTTGTTGGCCTCACATAATTTTATGTGTATTTTCGGTTTGTTGTTTTTCTAAAATATGCGTCAATAGATTATCCCGGAGGATTTTGTCGTGTGAAGTCATCTAACCGAGTTGTTAAGAGCATTGGTGTGTTCGAATGCAAAGTGATAGGTACATCATAGCTATGAATGCCGATAAATGTTTTTGTTGTTTTGATGTGTTGGCAATTTATTTTTGATTATTTTTTTAAAAATTTCAATGTCTGTGTTGTGTATCTTCTTGATTCCCAGGTATGCTATTTTGATGTGTTAGCAATATGTGTGTGTGTGTATTTTCTGTAATAAATCCTGGCTAGATTTGATGGATGATTCTTTTATTAGTTTAGATCAGACGTGACCAAGTTTATTAGTGGCTGCATGGCATCACTTTCCGCTATGGTTCAACTCGAACTTCCTCATGTTAATATTCTATCCAAGATGGACGTGGTGACGAACAAACGGGACATTGAAAAGTTAGTCGTTTTGGTTTTACTTCAGAACTCAACTGACATATGCTTACCGCACATTTAGCAGTTCTGATCCATGTTTTAACCTCTGTTTTTATTGTTGGATAGTTATCTGAATCCTGAGCCTGCGAAGCTGTTGCCTGAGTTGAACAAGCAGATGGGTCCATGGTTTGAAAAGCTTAACAAGGCTTTGACTCATCTGGTAAGAATAAGAATCAGAACTGAACATTTTTTCTTACCCTGGAACCGATTGCAAGTATCGGTTCCGTTTCCCATTTCTTTTCGTGACTAATTGGCAGTGTTTTGTACAATGTGCACTGACTAGGTAATTTTCCTTTTTATCAAAATCAGGTAGATCAGTATACCATGGTCCGTTTTGTGCCACTCGGCTTGAAAAAATAGTGAAGGTAATTATCGGGGTGCATTTCGTTCTCTTTCTGTGATTAAATGAGGGAGATGTCCATTTTATCAGCAAAAAGAGCATTAGTTATGAATTCTGCCAGAGGTGTTATTAATTCATGATCTTAAGACTTGAATGTTTACTTACACCGGCCTTGCAAAAAGAAGACAATCACATCTTGGAAGTGTATGTATATGTTATTTTTTTCCTTCTTTCAAAATATATGGCATTGTGTTCTGCATTTTATTCTCTTGGGAATGGAAGCATAAGCATTAACAAGAATGATTGAAGACGATATCCGCCGTAATTGTTGTAGCCGGGACCGTTTTGTATGCAAAAACATTTCTCCAAATAATCCCAAAGCCGTTTGGCTTCATCGTGGAAAGGTATAGACGTCACCACCTTCGGCTCCATGCTTTGCAGCATCCATGAGACGAGCATCGAATTAACAGTCTCCCACTCAAGAAATTTCTTATGGGTCTGTCGGCTTGGTGAGAGTGCCATCGACAAACACGAACTTGCGGCGTTATTTGAGGGACAACTTAATTGTCCTAGCCCATGCCATGTAATTATCCCCCCTACAAGATCACGTGAGTGATCAAGTTTCCAGGTTGATCACCGGAGCCGAGGTTGAACAGGGATGTTGGATCAATCTTACCTTCTTCAGCCATGGTAATAGTTGCAGGAACAAGAAGAGAACGATGTTGTTCTTCATTCTTCTAGGGTGTTTGGTGCGTCAATGGCTCTGATGTTGACTATATGCTTTTTATTTTAATGATGTTGTGTTTGGTCCTTTGAGATGAATATAATGTTCTATCTTTTTCACAACATACTGATCTGACGAAAATTGCTGGAATGTTCCACAAAATAAGACCTCATGACGTGTTTTTTCCTTCCTTTTCCGCATTATCTAAACTTCTTTTTGTGGAAGAATGTGGCTTTTCAAAAATTGGTGTGTACAATTGTTCAATAGTATGTCTTTCATCTACTCCCCGTTTCCATTCTATAAATGCATGTTAATTGTTGGCTAATTATATTTTCATTGAAAGAGGGAATGTGTTAATTGTTATTTTCCTTGCAATTTGACGGGCTTGACCATTCAATGGGGGTGTGGTGCAGGCCGATCCGACTAATGTGATGAAAGGGATTGGTAAAGAAATGAAGGAAACAATGGAGGAGAGGGGAGTGAGCAGGTAGGTTTGTGTCACATATAAAAGTTGATAGACAATAACAATGTGACACAAAAAATATTGATCAAGCAAATATAGGATATAATGAGATGGTTTAGTCACGTATAAAATATAGAAATTAAGCTTGATGTGACTTGATAATTTTCAAACATAGTCACTTTAGATAAAGATAGTTAGTAACTTATTTAATTGTAGAGTAATTTTCAGATATATCCCAAAATAAATATATTTTGAAATATATCAACACAAAATACTCAGGCAATTTCCTAGAAGATTGCCGGGAGGGGACTGCAGGAGTGTTTATGTAAAATGTGGTTTAGATATAATATGTTATAGGAAAAAAAAATATTATGAATTCGAAACTAGGCTAAGGGCCGAAATAGGATGGGCTGAGGAAGGGTTCTGGGCTACACATTACCTATTATTTGAAGGGAAATGATATGTGCACTACACATTTGTGTTAACATATCATACCACTACATGCTTTATTAGTACGTGTTGATTAAAGTGATGAATTATTTATTGTGATGAGTCCCAACAAAATGGTAATGATTTTGTTGTGTAGGATGTTGTGGTAAAATAAGTAGTTGATGTATCACTACTCTTATTTGATTCCAATTTCAATACCCCGCGATAACAACAATCATTCATGAACCTACGCTACTTTTCATTCTCATAATTAATTTTCATTAAACACAACCTTTTTTCATAACATGTTATTTTTCTTTGATGTTTACTTTTTAAATTTAACGTTCTTCGTGCATCGCACGGGTTTCCTACTAGTATATATATATATATATATATATATATATATATATATATATATATATATATATATATATAGAGTAAAAAACCGTCAATTGACCCGACCCATATCCGGTTTTTACCCCTTTAGCAACCCACAACCAAAAATAAAAAGTGAAAAAAAATTTGTCTGCGCATATTAACTCCCCCACTATGCCTAACCTCCAACTTCCACTACCCCATTTTACTAATATTAACATCAACTATACAAAAAAAAACCGGAAACAAACTGCAAAATCTTGCAAAAAAAAAATGGAAACAAACTGCAACACTTTCCCACTACATTAACCAACCCACTATACACATATTACACTCCCATTACCTCTCTCTTTGCAGCAATGCACATTTGCTGCAATACACATTTCTAGCAATACACATTTGTTGTCTCTCCTAACAATACACATTTCCAGCAATCCAGTAGCAGGTAAGCAATTTTTTGGCTCTTCAACATTCCTTTTCTTTTTCATAAATGGCCGGCTCATGATCAACAGTGTACAATACACATTCCACAGGCACCTACAACAGCTCTTCCAAAATCAGACTTCAAGAAATCCAACAGCAGGTAAACAATTTTTTGGCTCTTCTAGATTCCTTTTCTTTTTCATAAATGGCTGGGTCATGATCAACAGTGTACAATACACATTCCACAGGCACCTACAACAGTTCTTCCAAAATCAGACTTCAAGAAGTGGCTCACGATACAGTTATTCCAAAATCAGACTTCAACACACAGGTAAGTATTTCACGATGATTTTTTTAAGCAATGAGAAAAGTACTACTTCAAGATTAGGAAATCATTTTACTATATTCTTTTAAACCTACGTTTCTATACATCCTAGCCTACAAAACCAACAATCAACTTTAAAACCAACAATCAAAAACACTGTTTGAGTAGTAATGCAATAAAATAGTTATAAGTAGTAACCCTTTGCCACATTTTAACTGTTAACACAATGTTAAAAACAGTTAATCAACACATCATTCAACCAATTGCTTCTCAAAAACACGCAGGTAAGTATTTCACAATCTTTTCACAATTTTTTGTATGATTTTCACATCAGTCTATAGATATTTGGAAATCATTTTACTATTCTTTTAAACCTAGGTTTCTATACATCCTAGCCTACAAAACCAACAATCAACTTTAAAACCAACAATCAACAATACTGTTTTGCAGACACTGTACACAAAAGATTTAGGTTATGACCAACACATAACCTGACCATTTCAGCTAATCAACGAGAACAGACAAATTTTTACAACATATTTAGAGTAGAAACAACTGATTGCATATTAGCCAAGGTCTGACTCATAAAGGTTAAGCCTTCAACTCAATTTCAAATTACCAACAAGCTCATTCAAGGATTAGACCATTAAACACTCAAATTACAAAAAATATATATGAGACATGCAAATTAGCATATTCAATTTAGCAACGATTAAACACATAATAGGCTCAATGATTTACCAAAAAAAAAAAGGAAAGATGTGACTTTTTTCAATAGATTTGTGTAGATTTTATATACTTGGACATCATCGGTCTCAGTAGTGTCATTTTCAACATCAAACCTCGATGCTTTCTACCTTCTAAGCATCAAAGGATTCAGAATCGCAACAGCTGCATCTGAGGATTGAAACCTCATAATACCACAGTTGCAGAGAATAGAGCTTCAGAGCCAAAAAGGAGTAACTAAACAACACATGAGCACTCTAACCCATCATTGAACCATTTGGTTCTCAGTTTTACACTCTAACCCGAATTATAAAATTGACTTTCCTCGGGTTCCCACCATACCTGAGCCAACCCGGCTTAGAACTAGGGTTGGACATTACCTGACCAGATGACAGGGTACAATCGGTTCTACAAATTTGAAACATTCAAGGCTGCTCTGAAACAAACTCTGATAGAAAGCTCCATTTTTGTAAGGTTTCAGAAAGATGATTTCTTTCATCATCAACCGCTAATCAAAGAATCAGGGTTATGAAATCCCCAAATCTTCGTTCTTCCTCAGCCAATTAGAGCTTTGACCGGCAGCTGCCAGTCCTTATCACAATCTGCACATGAATCGACCGGTACTAGCAAAAACGTGTGATAATCGTTACAGAAATAGAGAGAGAAACGATTTCACCAAAAAAAGGCCAAAGATTCACGCCTTCACAATTCTGAGAATCGTTTTTTGCGATTTGAATCGGATAATTAAATAAAAAGGTTATATTAATGGCTCAATAGGCACAAGATCCGACAGCTATCATTTCTTATCATTATTGATTTTTCCTCTATGGCCATCACGATTTTATCAAATCGTGTTGCAGATGCAGATAGATAAAGGAGAAGATTTCCTGAAATCTCGAGGCAACAACCATGGAAGCCAGATTATACATTCAGATGAGTAAAACGGCCAGATAAGATAGAAGATACAACACAAAGGCCGTATCATCTGAAAAACCGACCGGATTTCAGCATAATCGGACGGATGGCCATGAAAATCGGGAGGTAATCCGGCAGCATGGTTGAGAGAAGATAATTAATCCGGCAGTATGGTTGAGAGAATACGGGAATTAAAGTTATAGACACGGCATCAAATGAGGGTTGGGACTCGGGTCATCAGACTTGCTCCCTTATATAGGCCCGGGTCGAAAAACGGGTAGGGATTAACAATGGGTATTTGGGTAAAATTAATAACTGGGCCGAAAACAGAAGGTTGGGCCTTTTTTTAATGTCCGGTCCAACAGATTGTGATAAAATGACTTATTTCAAATCACTAAAATAATTAAACATAACAAAATAACTTCATTAATTTACTAATTACATAATTAAAATTAATTACTAATTTACTACTTACCTAATGACCAAAACTTAAATATTTAATTAATAAAAAGCCGTAAATAATTAATAAAATAACTTAAATGAATATTTAAAAAAGTTACATGATTAAATAATAAAAAATATTATATAAATATACAAACTTGATTAATTATATAATAAAAAACATATATAATTTACTAATTAGCTAATTACAAATTTATTAATTAAATATGCTGCAATAAATACCTAATCCTTATTTGTTTCTATAAGGATACCAAATTTTGTTTTATTTCCATCTTGTGCAAAATAAATAAACATATTTCAAACCACTTAACTAATTAAAGATAATAAAAAATAACATTTTTTCATAACATTAACTCATTGAATCGGATAATTAAATAAAAAACTTACATAATACTTTAATATAAAAAAACTTTAAAAAAAATTACTAAAAAAATAACTCAAATAATTAAAATACCAAATAATAAACACGTAAATGTTTATTTTCTAATAACCAAACCTACATAACTATTTACTAAAAATTTTGTTTTATTTTCATCTTATTCAAAATAAATAAACTTATTTCAAACCACTTAACTAATTAAAAATAATAAAAAATAACCTTTTTTCATAACATTAACTCATTGAATCGGATAATTAAATAAAAAACTTACATAATACTTTAATATAAAAAAAACTAAAAACAATTACTTAAACAATAACTCAAATTATTAAAAATACCAAATAATAAATACGTAAATGTTTATTTACTAATAACCAAACTTACATAATTATTTACTAAATACACTTAAATAATTCAACAATAAAATACACATTAGACAAAGGTATAAACAGCGGCCTTTAGGAAAGATTAAGTATTGTAAATACTTTAAATAATCTTATAATATTGTAGTAATAAAAAAACTCATATGTCACATTATTATTAAAGTGATGTCATGACAAATATCATTTCACATACTTATAAAATCAAAATCTTAATGTGACATACACATACTTATACAAACTACTTAACAAGTATCCATAGTATATCATAATTAAACACACTATACTACTTAGAAATACATAAATGTTTATTTACTAATAACCAAACTTATATAATTATGTACTAACTAAACTTAATTACATACAACCACTGTACCCATACCTAATTCCCACAGTATGGACTCATACATTTACCAAGCATTTGGCTCCAAAAGGCGACGTGTCGTTATTTCAGATGATGAGTCTACGATGTCCCCTGCTACGTCTAGAGAAGGTACGTTCCCCTTCATGCTTTCTTCCTTAATGCAGTTTGTTGACATTTTATTACATGTAATCTTTGTATCTTACTGTAATCCGTATAGTTAAATCGTAATCCACATAGCTAAATCACATTAATTCTATTTACCTTAAATTATTGTATCTTACTGTCTTATTTATACTTGACTCACATTCATCCTATTCGGATTGCGCTAAAATTGTTCCTGCATTTCCAGATCATAATATCCAAGATGAAGGTAATATGTCAACATCACGTGTTATCATTTACTTATTCAAATAATTCACGTGTCTGCTTCGTTGCACATCCAAAAAAACACATTTCATTTCATTATTTATATACATAGCCAAAGCCATATATTGGTTATTAATAAATTGTCATTCCATCTATTTACAGACGACAATTTGCACTACAAGAAATTTCGCTTTTACACCGGAGAATTCTCCTCATAAATTGTCCATTTCTTCTCATTATAGACATTCAATAAGGAGAACTCAATCCTCATTACAGCTTCTGCCGCTAAAGATATAATGAGGAGTAGTGGATCTCCTCATTAATTAAATCATACATTTAATGAGAATATTTGCTCCTCATTAAAAAAAAATTTAATGACGACTAATATCCTCATTATCTAGTCATTTACTCCTCATTAAATAAAAATTCAATACAACAGAACTCCTCATTAAAATTCCAATTGCTACTCATTAAATCATGAAATAATTATGATACATCTTCTCATTATAAGTCAGTTGACCCGTCACTAAATTGGAACAATATTGTTGTACTCTTTTTGTAATCTTAAACATAAAAAATTTACATCTTCATATGCTTTATATCAATCAAATACATCAATACACACAACGATAGATTATTTCGAAAAGATAAGTTACATATAGATGTGTATTTAAAGGATTTTCTAATATCACATCCCGGAAAAAACATGTTTCTTTAGTTGTTACTACAAAATACCTACTTCCAAAATACCCTTACGTACTACAACATCCTAGATGCCCTTAATGAAAAGGAGGAAAAACATATTATAGAAGGAAAACCTTTCTCAGGCAGAGTAACATCTTCCATTGATCCTACTATCACTCCAACAACATGCTCTAGCTTGTTCGCCTTGACGAGTTCCCTTGCATGATCAATCATCTTGGTAGCTTCAGCATAAAATTTTCTTGCTCCATCTTGCGCCGACTAGATTGCTATAATGCCACTTTTTGTTCCTACTTCCAGAACAACCTACAAGTTGGATACACCATTTGATTCTTGCATTATTCATAAATACAGAATGAAATAAACCAGTGTGAAATCATAATGTCAAATGAAAACCAAAAATTACATCAACTGCAGCTCAAAAATTAGCTATTTCGCATGCAAGAAAATTAACAGAGCAAGTACGGGTTCCTTGTTTAACCTCTAATGCTTAATCTTGAATACCATCAAACACATGCGCCTAGTTCTGCTCAAAAGGTGAATTTTGCTCAATTCCATATCATATAAGAGTACACAAATTCTAAATCATTTACTTTTCTTTTTCCAAATAATCCACACCAAAAGAATATAAAAGCAAGATATTTAGCAAACATGTATGGACTGTGATGCCGAGCAAAACAAGCTAACAATACCAACATTTGCATATAAAAGTAACTAGATTAAACATGAATAGAGGTCATACCTTTCCTTCAAAGTGGTGCTTGTTCTGAAAAACAGCGTTGTAGTAAGCGTCCATAGAAAATTGGGAGAGAGATATTGGTTTATGCAGGGGTGGAAAAGTCAAGTGGGCTTTTTTCTTCTATCTTTCTATTTATTTCCTTTATATTAAAGTTTCATAAAAAAAAACACACATTTAAATCAATTCTCTCAAGCATTTTACATGAGAAAACTATACACAGTAAAAAAAACAATTAGTTTTCATTGATGATATTCAGATCAACCATACAACCATGAAACTCAGTCTTGTAAAAGAGAAATAAACTTATCTATAGTTGAACAGAGAAAACGAGGACACTTAGCTAAACATGCAGCGTCATAATAGATAACATACAACAATAGTAGTAGACTCGATATCTCAGGACTTAAGCATAAGAATCCGAACAGATAAAAAAGCACATAGGCTGGTCAACACTCACTCAACCACCATCATGATAGAAAACAAGAATTGGGTGAACTAAACTAGAAACAAAAGAAGCAAATTAAGATGGAAATCAAGAAAATGATTGAAAAAGAAGAGATCAACTCACATTTGCTCGTTCTATCTTCACATTTGATCTTCGAGTCAAGAGAGTTGCTAAGCAGAAGTCCAATGGATGCAGTCAACAAGACCATGTGCGACGACAATGATAATTTTAAAATGGTTGCTAATAATTCTCCTGCTTGTTTTTTTAAAAAAATTTGACACAAATAGGGCATTCAGACTTATTCAAAAGCAAATAGGTTGCTTAACAACATGGACTGAAACATAAACTCCGAAACAATAGTAAATATGGACAAGCAGGTCGAAAAATTTCAAACCAGAAACTCAGATAGACAGCATGCATTTAACATGAGCATGTATACTGAGCAGGACATTAATGCAGGCAAATCAAACATGCAAAACAGAACAAATATGCAGAGCAAGATACCAGGTTGGACTTAAATCATATTACAAAAGGTATACAATCATGAAGAAGGTCAATTTTTTGTAGTGCAAGTATAATGTGTGCATAAGGAATAAAAAATGGGAGGACCTTCAAGTAAGAAGACTCCAAAGCAGATGAACTTTAAATAAAGTCAAGCCTTGCAAGAATTCAGCCTTGTTTTTTAGCAGGAATACAAAACATTTTTTCAGCCAACTCGCCACATTCTACTCCTGAAAATAATCAAGATCAGATATTCTTTTATTCAGTGAGATGCCAAAAAAAACTACAATAATGTCATAGTTTAGTGACATTAAGATTATTAAGAAATCACTTTCGCAATGCATGGATTTAACCATACACATCATAGTAGAATTAACAGACTTTAATGTCTTTTCTACCAAGTGCTACACAGAATTTGTTTCCTCCTGGTATTACCTTTTATCATAACCATGAACAGAACTATACTATCACTTTACTGACATTAAAATTTTATTTAACAATAACAAAAACGCAATCAAAGAAGTATAAAAATTTGAGTGTAAACCGGTTAACTTTGCAAGGCATCAAGACAGACCTCAAAAGCCAAAAAAATGAACTATATACACAGCACATGAAAGTAAAATGAAAACAAGTTATCCAAATCAATGAAAGCATGAAAGCATGTGGAGATAATCTATAAAAACAATTTATCCAAATCAAACAAATTAAAAATCAGCAAGCTCTAATTAGAAGTCAGAAAACTCCTTCAAAAGTTGTTGATAAAGACCAAACTCAAAGCATGATGAATTAATTCACCTTCAAAGAAAAAGAAAGTGAATTCCTAAATAAAAACAACCAAAATCAGATCTGAAGCCAATCGCATTGTCATAGTAATTCGTCTTCACCATTATATAGAGGGATCAAGCATATCGGTTTGGAAAAAAGAAGTACCCGGTTCAAATGATTATCCTCTGTTGGTTATGAGTGGAACCCCACCCATCTTGAGAGGTCCCCTTCGGTGCACCTTTTATGCTTCTTGGAAGAGGGAGTGTCCGGTTCCAAGTCTTCGCCCAACCTGCATTGCAACTTAAAGAAAATTACATAAGTACAAATGCATTAATATTCAAAAGAGCAATACCTGATTTCAGCACATATGAACATCAATTGAAACACTTGTATGGAAGCTTATTCATGAATCAATTAGTTAGATAAGAGGCATATGAGGCAAGAATCAGGCTTGTGAATTTAAAGTCCTACTTGGATATCTAGAATCAGTTAATATCCAAAAAATATGATACACCCATAAAAATCACAACTTTCTTTGTCTTGTCCTCGAGATGCGACTCTAGAAATATGGAAAGCAAACAACAGATTGAGTGAGCAGAGCAAAATGGATTGTAATAGTGTCTCTTGTTACAGTTTCTACAACACTCTTGGAAGTGCATATGGATTAAGTGATCAAAGTTCAATCAACTTCAAGGCATAAAATACTGAACGGATATGATACAAGCACATTGCTGATTCCGGTAATATTCTGGTAATATTCAACATATACAAGACAATTGCAACATAGAGAAAGGGTTGGATCATTCACCAAACACTTAGAAGACAAATGTATGATTACCAACTAATCAATCAAGCAATAGAAAGGCATGGCCATGGTTCCTAAGCCAGCTCTTGGTTTGGCTTCTCTTTAAGTATAAACAAACATTCCAAACTAGTAACAGCAATCCAACAGGAAAGAGAGGGGGATGAGGGGTGTTTTCTGTTTTTCTTTTTTGCGGGGAAGAGGTACAAGATAGAGAGACAAACACCCACACACATTAGCATGGCTAAATATAGATATAAACAAACAAAAGACATATCTTAGTCTAAAGAGCAAACTACAAACAGAAAATGGAAATCCTGCTTGTCTGATTGATGACGTAGATCAAGTGATAATAAAATACTTGACCACCATAAACCAATACTAGCAAGAGGACTAGGTCCATCATAGTATAGCTATAGCGAATCAAGGTCGATCCCACAGGGAACCAAATGTGGGTCCTTTATATACAAACAATTAAATTCATGTCAATGACATAAAGCGGTCTACGACCAACAAAAGACAAGAAAAGATAAACGACACGACTCTACACAACACAAATAAAGACACGTAATTAACCTCCCCAATTATCATGTTATCGTTTGGATCTAGAGATTCTATATAATTAAGCTAGACTCGTCAACTATTAATCCGATCCATATTTCTTTTATAGTGGCTACGGGAGTCATCCCCTAAACTAGATCTAGCTCCGAGTAGGCCATCTAGATCACTATGCTACATTACGTGACTTCGCTTTTTCGGCCTCCATCTCATATAACTTGCACGCTTACAAAACTAGGGATGCCGATATTAACCGTATTCCTCACCTAGGCAACATTCCTGTGATTAGGCGTACTTCCTAGACGATCGCATCAGTCTCTGTCCCATTAACAATTACCTATACGGTCTCATGTTAATCTATGATTTATGTATAACTAGGTGCTAGCAACTCCCAAATATAACACAGATCTAGATCTCGCTGAAAGTCCCGGAAGATCAATTCATGAGCCGACCTAGGAGTACTATATTGGTATTTCCTAATCATACGATAATTAAAACAGACGAGCAACGTAGCCGTAGCCATACCTACTAAGATAAGAAATTCTAGGTGGACAATCTCACCATAAAGACGTGGCTAGATTGACGCGGCGAAAACCTAAATCTTAGTGTTTCTACATACGTAACGAATAAAATAGAGATTCATAAAGCAATTATATAGATCTACTAAAAACACGGTTGTCGATCATAGCAAAGTCATCTATAGGTAACCGGATAAAAGATCTGGGCGTGTGGATTCTTATAGACAAGGAATCCCCACTGCCTCATATCGCATCCTTAGATCTACATCGTTCAGAGAAGAACGAACAACCTTAAATGATAAACAATAATTGGGGGCTTAATTATAAAGAACAAAGAAGAAATTAATACAAGAACTTACATTATAGCAGAACTTGTATAAAAACCACTCTGAGGAAATTTGAGAACTTTATTATAATTTGAGAGAAGTGTCTAAGGTGTATATGGTGTGTTTTTGCTAATGAAATAGCATAAATATATATATGAGTAAAATCGAGTTAGGATAAGCCTTAACCGATCTAAAATAGTTTTCCTAAATTCAAATGAAGTACGAAAATGCGTTAGGATAATTCTAAGTCGATCCGGAAGCTTTAAGGCAAAATGCCCCCCCCCCCCCCCCCCTCTTATGCGTCCATAGTTGGCGCCAATTCTTGTCATGCCTTACTCCTCTTTTCATGTTTGATCTTTATCTTCAATGCACTCCGGATTTTCTTCGCTTTATCTTGAGATTTAATTCATCTATTTGTAATTATCCTTCAATTTATCTCAATCTACAAAATAAACATTTATCCCAAAATAAATCATATTTAAATAAAAACGGATAAATACCACATTATATAATAAAAACGGATAAATACCAAATTATTTCTTATTAATCACATAACATTAAATAATCAATATAAACATGTGATTTAATATAAAATACGTATTATTACTCTGGATTTAAGGTCAACGTTGAAGACTTTTACGAGTATAATTTGACCGTTATCAACTACCCCCCACTTAGACTTTGATCGTCCCGAACAAAGCATCAATAAGTCATTCCCCAAGACAACATCTCCTGTGGTCAAGTCATACTTACACAAGAAACTCGAGTCAACTCATACCATTCATGCTCATAAGATATTCATTATTCACTACTCGTTATGAATCGAAGTGATGTGTGCGTGTGCATTTAGTTTTATATAATCTTGGCAAGATTAGAGTTTATGCTAACTTCGCAATCTCAACCTATCAACATCAGCATTCCGACTTCTTAAGCCTCGCAATGGGTAAAGACATGGTGCAATAAGCAAGAGCGTTATCTAGAAGGTTTTTGGACTTGGAGACCGAGAAAATACTCAAAGCCTCTTAAAATTTTGAATTTATTCGCATTCTCATAATTTCAAGCTTTACTACTTCTCAAGGAAGAAACTTGCTTTAAAAGTAAATTATGCATTGCAAGAATCCCCCTCTCACGGATGTGTTAATAGCATGAATATTACCACAAGCGCGAGGCTACTTTGGTAATGTTACTACAAGCCCAGTGTTTAAAGCATTGTCAAAACACAGATAATTCTCAAGCTTATTACTCCACTTTGATGGCTAGAAGATAGGAATACATCCGCAGATAAATATCGACACTAAGTCCACATAACCAATCATCTATGCAATGTACACATAATTTCCTCAGTTATTATAATTCGTGCGATAAACTCGATTCAAAGATTGAGTAATCGAATAATAAATAACTACTTGCAACAATGGGCATGAATATCCTTAAATTTACAATCACATAAGTATAAAATGATCACGTACTCATGCATCTTGGTACCTTTCCTATCAATTCTTATCTAGGAACTCACAATTCTAAGGGTACGAGATAAATAATATGGCATTTATTCAATTTTTTCAATTTTTCACCGTTCATTCAATTTTCAATTATAGTACATCAAAGCTAAGTCTCCTTACTACCCCCCACTTAAACATGTCATTGTCCCCAATGACAAAGAAAAATGAGAATTTAAGAAAAAGACTTAGCTCTGGAAACGGCTCCCAAGTAAGAAGCAGAATATCGGAGTAGTCCAAGCACGTTGAGGGACTTATATGAATATAAGCAAACCGGAGATTGAACACGAATTTCTATCGCTGCAAAATAAGTCTTTAACAAAGCTCAAAACTCGTTATAGCGTTAGCTCATAAAAAAAATCGAAACAAAGGGACAGCAAAAGGAATACATTAAACCTTAAACATAATTATGTCCATAAAACGATTACATTTGTGAAACATTCGAATTATTAAACCTGACTTGTTTTGAGTACAACATTATGATTTAGAAAACTGACAACAGACTCGATACAAAGGAAAATATACTAAATAGAAAGAAAAAATAAGCAAGCAACTAAAGATGGCAGTCTTTATCTATATCCTCCACCGCTTAAATATTCTTAAAACAGGTGGAGAAGAAAAAAAATCATTGCCCTATGTGGGAAAACACGAGGTTTACTGGATCAACCAATGTAAAAGAGAAACGTGGTAAGGTATAACAGATTGAATGTGACCTATTGGCGAAAGATAAAATCAAATACCTAGCTAGGATGAAAAATGAGAAAAGATAATCATCTCTTAGCAATATTTCTAACTCCGCAACACAAGGGTATTATGTAAAATGGGGGTTGAGAGTATGATGGGTTTAGAAAAAGATATACACAAGGATAGTAAGAAAGATAAAGGGTGGGTAAGAAAATGTGTTTTGGGTCGGTTGAAAATTATTTAAGGGGTTGGGATTGGGTGGTAGAGTGAAACATATGGAAAGAAATAGAGGCGATGAAAGAATGGTTAGAAATGTGAACTGTTGGGGTAGATTGGTGAGAGGATCGAAAAGGATAGTTGCAGAACAAATTGCACACCACTTTAGATTTTCATTTGGATCACCATTCTAATAGGTTTTGAAATTTGACCAAAAATTTTTCTTGTTCGCATCAATCATTCTCTGTTACATATTCAGTAATTCTCAAGCTCTCTTAATGCTTCCATCTTAAGGTTGATTGCTAAATTTCCTTTTCTTTAGCAATTTCTCGAGTCTCCTATGGAACTCTACTTCACGTGGCCCATATTGAGTAAAAAAGTTTTGCACATCCTTAGCCTAATGGCCATCGGAACACGGCAAAATAAAAAACCTCAACACATGTCATGGTACTCTTATTTGACTCAAAGAAAACATAACCTAAAAAGAAATCCTAAGGGTTTTAAAGAAGTAGTTCTGAGTTTAAAGTCCTCAGCTCGACTTTTCCAAAAATTATCCTTGTCAGTTATCCTTCTTGGGTCGCCAGATGTTGACCCCTTGAGCACTATGTGAGGTGGGCTCGTCGCTTTTGCGGATTAATATCCTTCCCTTGGTTGTGAGACCTAGGAAATGACATTTATCCATACCATTTATACAAAGATCTTACCTCGGCTCTCATTTTAGGAACTAGTGAATTCTAAGAAGATTTAGTCCAATGGACCCATTTTACTCCTATCCTCTATAATGATACTTCATTATGCTCTCACAAAACTCAACGTCTTCTTTAGATTGAGAATCCATAAAAACTACACAATCGTTGCTCCCATGGCCACTAGATGCAATCTCATGCATAGGACAATGAGATTTTAACAGAACTACGAGGAACTCTTTATTCACTGCTTCCTTCAACTACTACATGTTTCCTTACACCCTCTAGATCGATGAGACAGATTTGGGGCTGAACCTTCCTCATTAATAAAATTAATCTTACAAACCAACTCCGGGCTAAGATTCATACTTAGGTTCATGTATAGGCTAACTTATGTTCAAAAAACCAAAAGATAGTAAAACATAAGCAAAAAAAGGGGTAGTACCTTGCCTTCAACATTATACCACAAAGAATTTAAGCCTTACAATTTTTTTCCGGAGCCATCTTAGTGCTTTAAAGGTATTGCTTCCATCGTTTTCCCATCGCAAATTCGTACCTCCACATGTTGTTGGGTTATTTCTCAGTGCCCACGAAAAATTACTGACTCAGATTATTATTTCCCTGGTTTCTGCAAACAGAAGAAAAACAAGACGGACCGTAGACTGATTTTAACATGGTTTCCCATGCTGCCATCAGACCTATAGATTAAGCATACGGAGATAAACAGACACACGAGGTTCCGAACCGGGCTCGGCGCGGCGCCGAGAGGCGAGCGATAGATGGGAGTGAAACCAGCTTTGTTCTAAATTCTGGAATTTTTACACAAAGCAGATAACTAGAGGGACTAAAAAACGTAAAAACAGACTCTAAAACAAAAAACTTAACATGAATAAAAAATTAGTTATATATAAAATTGACCGTTCGTTCCCCGGCAACGGCGCCAAAAACTTGATGATGTAGATCAAGTGATAATAAAATACTTGACCACCATAAACCAATACTAGCAAGAGGACTAGGTCCATCGTAGTATAGCTATAGCGAATCAAGGTCGATCCCACAGGGAACCAATTGTGGGTCCTTTATATAAAAACAATTAATTATTCATGTCAAGGACAAAAAGCGGTCTACGACCAACAAAAGACAAGAAAAGATAAACAACAGGACTCGACACAACACAAATAAAGACATGTAATTAACCTCCCCAATTATCATGTTATCGTTTGGATCAAGAGATTCTATATAAATTATGCTAGACTCGTCAACTATTAATCCGATCCGTATTTCTTTTATAGTGGCTACGGGAGTCATCCCCTAAACTAGATCTAGCTCCGGGTAGGCCATCTAGATCACTATGCTACATTACGTGACTTCGCTTTTTCGGCCTCCATGTCATATAACTTGCACGCTTACAAAACTAGGGATGCTGATATTAACCATATTCCTCACCTAGGCAACATTCCTGTGATTAGGCGTACTTCCTAGACGATCGCATCAGTCTCTGTCCCATTAACAATTACATGCACGGTCTCATGTTAATCTACGATTTACGTATAACTAGGTGCTAGCAATTTCCAAATATAACACAGATCTAGATCTCGCTAAAAGTCCCGGAAGATCAATTCATGAGCCGACCTAGGAGTACTATATTGGTATTTCCTAATCATACGCTAATTAAAACAGACGAGCAACGTAGCCGTAGCCATACCTACTAAGATAAGAAATTCTAGGTGGACAATCTCATCATAAAGACGTGGCTAGATTGACGCGGCGAAAACCTAAATCTTAGCGTTTCTACATACGTAACGGATAAAATAGAGATTCATAAAGCAATTATATATATCTACTAAAAACACGGTTGTCGATCATACCAAAGTCATCTATAGGTCACCGGATAACAGATCTGGGCGTGTGGATTCTTATAGACAAGGAATCCCCACTGCCTCATATCGCATCCTTAGATCTACATCGTTCGGAGAAGAATGAACAACCTCAAACGATAAACAATAATTGGGGGCTTAATTATAAAGAACAAAGAAGAAATTTATACAAGAACTTACATTATAACAGAACTTGTATAAAAACCACTATGAGGAAATTCGAGAACTTTATTATAATTTGAGAGAAGTGTCTAAGGTGTATATGGTGTGTTTTTGCTAATGAAATAGCATAAATATATATAGGAGTAAAATCGAGTTAGGATAAGTCTTAACCAATCTAAAATTGTTTTCCTAAATTCAAATGAAGTATGAAAACGCGTTAGGATAATTCCAAGTCGATCAGGAAGCTTTAGGGCAAAATGCGCCCCCCCCCCCCTCTTATGCGTCCATAGTTGGCGCCAATTCTTGTCATGCCTTACTCCTCTTTTCGTGCTTATCCGATCTTTATCTTCAATACACTCCGGATTTTCTTCGCTTTATCTTGAGATTTAATTCATCCATTTGTAATTATCCTTCAATTTATCTCAATCTACAAAATAAACATTTATCCCAAAATAAATCATATTTAAATAAAAACAGATAAATACCACATTATATTATAAAAATGGATAAATACCAAATTATTTCTTATTAATCACATAACATTAAATAATCAATATAAACATGTGATTTAATATAAAATACATATTATTACTCTCGATTTAAGGTCAACGTTGATAACTTTTACGGGTATAATTTGACCGTCATCACTGATATACATACATAACAACTACCCAAGCACTCAATCCTTCTCTATTTGAGATATATCCCCATCTAAAATAGTAACCCCTAGGCAAAAATAAGTTTCTCTGCAATACTTCTAAGTCCTTCCCACTAAACAGCTAAAAGGTCATTTTGAGCTAATTGCAAGGCAAAAACCTGGATGGGAAAGTAGGGAGGGGCGTGAGGTTTCTATATTGACTATTCCTCAAAGAAATTGTTACAATAGCCTATTATGCTTCCAACATTAATAGATCTTCTTTCTTTTTGTGGATATCAAGAATCATATTTATTTGCTTTGGCAAATTCTTTGGCCTTCTCGACTTCGGCAGCTGCTTTCTTCATAAGAAATTTCTCTTTTTTATCTAACATCTCCAGCGTCTATGCATCACGTAGTAATTCACATAATAAATTACAGACAAGTGGGCAACAAAAGCAGAAGGAAGAGAAGAATATGAAAAAATAGAAAGCATGGGCTTCGATTTGAGTAGTTCTCCATCCCCTGTACCCAGATTTTCATATTCAAATAAGCTACGCTTGTGCTTCTTCGAAGAGCAAGATGAGTCCTCAGTGAAATCAGGATTTCGTGCTGGTTCCCCAGCTTCACCTTCGACGTCGACCTCCATGAACAAGGTGCTGAGAGAGGAGTAATGGCCTATGTTGCACGGACACGGACATGGCGCACGACACGACACGGACACGGCGATACGGTTAATTCTATAATTTAAGGACACGACACGCCGCCGACACGTTATATATATATATATATATATATATATATATATATATATATATATATATATATATATATATATATATATAAAATGTGAAAAAACTTGATAAAATAAGATATGTATTACATAAACTCTATGAATATCTATAATAGATATTCGACCTTCATACGTTGCCAAAAGAAATTGTGATTGACCTTCAAAATATTACAAATTGTAAAAATGATTGTTTATCAACAACAAACATATAAACTTGATACAACGTATTATTTATTTAATTATTATAGAAATGAAAATCGTGTATTTTATCGTTTCAATTAAAAAAAACTTAAATAAAGAAAATAAAATAAAATAAAAAATTGTGTTCAGGAGTGTCGGGGTGTGGAGGTGCCGTGTCGGGGAGTGTCGACAGTATGTCGGAAGCGTGTCGGATATTTGAATTTTAAATAATATTAATTTAATCATCCGACACGTGTCGGACACGGTGTCGGAGTGTGTCGTGTCGTGTCTTGTGTCGGACACGGCGCACGGCGACCAGATTGATGTGTCGGCACATCATAGTAACGGCATAAGCAGCCAAGCCCTAGTGGATGAACGTAATTGTGTTGGGAATGAATGGGTTGGGTTAAATTGGATTTGTTTACTTTTTGTTAAGAGTATAGGAATAAAATGTTTTTTTTAGCCTTACAAAAATGCTTTTTTAGCCTAAAAGGTTGTTTTTATTTTTTGAGAAAAAAATATTAATATTTGTAATGAGGAGATTTTATTTATTTTGTTTCTTATGAGGAGAAATGTGATAGTAATAAGGAGAATTACAATTTGGTCATCAACCAACAATAAAATTTAGTTCTCCTCATTATATGTAACATCTAATGATGAAATTTCATCTCATCATTAGTTTCTCCTCTTTAGAAGATAGTTTTCTTGTAGTGTTGGTAGATGTCCTTGTGACCCTTGACATCGCTGATGCTCCACAGGATTAGCCTATTCCTGTTGATGTAGTACACGTTACTACTGCTGAGGATGTTCCATCTACAGGTCTGTCAATGCACACTTTACAACTTCATATATTGTATATAACTTGCTTTTTTATTTCCTGAATGTTGTTGTTTGGATTTATATTCCGTATGCTATACTACAATATTGTCCCACGTGTATGTTTACAGTTTCCCATATAATTATTGATTACTTCCAATTAACATCCCATAATTAAATCCATCCTTATTAAAACATATACCATGTAATTGATGCAACTCCGACTGATATTGAATATATTATTACATGCTCATGTAGTTCAACCATGTCCTTAGGTTCTCCTCAACATACAATCCCACACATTCAACACCAACATTTAAGGTGGTCTTTAGGTCCACGATCCTCCACCTATGAACATTGCAATGCTGTAATGTGGATAGAAGAAAAAATTAAAAACAGTAGTACCAAATCACCAAAGTATCAACTTTGTTGTATGAATGAAAGTGTTCGACCACATTTTCTACCTCCAACTCCAAACACGTTGAACAATCTACTTCTACGTTCAACATTCAGGGATCAAATTAGATTATATAATTCCATGTTCTCTTTCACCTCGATAGGTGGAAAAATTGACCACAATATAATGGATAGACAAGGTCCTTACACTTTTCATATTAGCGGGGAAAAGTATCATCAGATTGGCTCACTTATACCACAACCGGGTGCATGAGGAAAATATGTGCAATTGTACATTCATCATACAGAGCATGAAGTTGAGAATTGTTAGGAACATTCTATTATATTTTGATGATGGCCATACTAGTTGTTATAGCAAGCCTGAAATAAGTTAGAATTCTCTGTATAAGTCTTTACTTAGAGTCTGACATGTTGTATAAGTTTAGTCAGAGACACTGACACCTTAACTCTGATGTCTCAATTAAGGGCTCATGAATTTGAGTTGAACGGTGAAGACAGTACACCAGCTGAGGTACACAAGGCCAGTGCACTGGTTGCACCCCAGCAAAGCAAAACAGCTCACTCAAGCGGCAAAGAGACACAAGAACTGAAAGAACATGTAGCCTTACTAATCAAAAGTTTTGACAGGTTTAGCAAAAAGAAGCAATTTAAAGGAGGTTTATCATCAAACAAGAAGTCAAGCTCAAGCAAAAACATGAAGAAAAAGGATGATGAATACAGATGCTTCAACTGCAAGAAGAAAGGTCACTTCAAGGCTGACTGTCCTGAATAATTAAAAGAGAAAAGGCAAGAAAGCACTCAAAGCTGAATCTAGCAGTGAAAAGAATGAAGAATCATCTGAAAATGATTCAGATGATGATGAAGCTGACAGCTCAGACAATCAGAATGCTTACCTATGTCTTATGGCTAAGGGGTCAAATGAAACTGAGGTATCATCTAGCTTTGGACTCTGAAAATCAAATCCAAAACCTCATGAGTAAATGATTCCAGTTTTTTGCTCATTCTAATGAAATCCAGTTTTCCAGTTTTACATTGTTTTGATCTTTAAGCTTTTCTTTTAGGGAGAGTTTTGGCATCATCAAAAAGGAGGAAATTGTTGGAAATAAAATTTATGTTTTGATGATAATTCATCATAATTATTCAAAGTACTACCTTAACCTCATTGATGAAGTGCTGCAGCTAGCTGTTATAGTGAAAAGCGAAAAAATGTCTACACTTGAATGTTTAGGCTTTACTAGAGTCTGATATTTGTATAGGTTACATCAGACAAGCACTGTAATAGTTAGTGTGTCGTAAAACTGAAAACTGGAAGTCGTTTAGAAAACTGGAAATCATCATGATAAACAAACTGACTCAGACTACACCTATATGAAACTGAAGAAGATAAGTTCGCTGAGGGTTACAAACTCAGTTGGCTTATTCAGAAGAACTGAGGGATCAAACTCAGTTATGAAGACTACGTCGAGAAAGTAAAGTTAGACTTCAGGCAAGATTTTGGTGACCTGAACTGACTTTATGGATCTTGTAGGAAGACCTAAGAATCATAAGGACAATGAATTCTTAGAAGATAATGAGTCATGGTGTACTCTGATTAAGTCAATTATAATCAGATGAAAAAATGGAATACTGATATTTAAAGAAGAGTAAAATCTCAGTTAATGATCCAAGTCAGTCAAGAAACTGACAAGTGTTAATCTCAGTATAAAACTGATAAGGAAACTCAGTTTTATATGTCAGTCATTCGATAAACAGATAGTACAGTCGAGCGTTATAAATGAAGCAATTTTATTGGATGAGTTACTGACACAGCAGAACGGTCAGAAAATATATACGTTACAAGATAGACGTTGGTACAATTCGAATTCAAGCCAAATGAACGTTGGACCTCACACTATAAATAGAAGACTTTGCACCAAGGATTAAACACACATATAGAAACACATAGAGATTTAATAAGAATTAACGTGTGCATTAATCATTCGAATTACTATCATCTCTGTGCTATAACAAGATCATATCAAGAATTTCTTCAAGTGTTCAAGCTACCAAGAATTTATCAAGAATCAGACACTTTGAATAACCACAAACAAGATCAATTCATTGATTCTTAATCCAACCTTGATTCTATATCAAAGGTTTAGACTGTGAAGCAAACCAGGAAGGTTTTGCCAAGGACAGTTGTTACAGGCAGTCGGGCAGACTGTGTTTGTGGTGGTAGCTGGTGAAGAGGCAATTTCAACCCTCTAAGGACTAGTGTTCAAGCAATTGAAGAACAACAATTCTACCTGTTCTACAACTGTTTAGATAGTGAAACTAGGGATTAGCCAAGGACTATTGTTTAGGACTTTTTGTAACAGTTCACCTCAAGAAGTTCTAGTGGAATATTCCTCCGCACCACAAGGGAAGAGAGGACGTACCGGATTACACCACCTGGAACCTCTATAATATTTGCCCTATTTACTTTATGCATTTATTTACTCAGCATTTACTTATAGCATTTTGATAATTGATTGTTATACAGTTCACAAACTGACATTCATCCGAATTCAGTTTACCTCACTCGGTTTTCATAAAAGAATAACAAGATCAAGAAAAAGGCTAGAATTATATCCGCTACCGGTTGACTAAGTTTTGGTTAAGTCAGTTTGACTTAAGCTCAGCTCAATCAGCTTAACTCCACACATGTTAAGGGACAGAAACAAAACTGAACTAAGCATCAGGTTAAAGTTTTGGAGAAACTCAGTTCCTGGGGTCCTTTAGCTTTAGAAAAGTGTTTTTGGTGACAAGTTTATTCACCCCCCATCCCCCCTCTAAACTTTTGCTAGCCTTTCCAAGGGACCAACAATTGGTATCGGAGCAGTGTTTATTTGACAAGATATCACTTGCTCTATTATCTCTTCTAGTTGTTCTCATTTGAAAGCTCAGTACCAGTTATTTTACTATCTATCTTCACTCACTCACAATGGATAACAATCAATATGCGAGACAGATTCTTATGTGCAACATTGAAAGATTTGACAAATATAAACATCGTATGCAGGTTTTTCTAGTAGCTACTCATGATGAAATGATGGATGTACTCACTGATGGACCAATCTAGATCATTCACACGCAAACTGTTGGTGGAGAACAAGTTCGAGTTGCAAAACCCAAATCCGAATGTACTAGTGATGATCGCAAGCGAAACAATCTCAACAATGTTGATATGGATTTTATCCTCAGAACTCTTGACAACAACATGTACTTATTGGTGAAAGAATGCACAACTGCCAAGGAAATGTAGGACAAACTACAACTTTTTTGTGAAGGAACAGATTCAATCAAGGAAAATAAAATTTCTGTTGCAAAACAAAAGTTTGAGAATTTCAAGATGAAATCTGGAGAAACCATTGACCAAATGGAAACAAGATTCAGTGCTATCGTGGATGAACTAGATCTACTCAAGATTGAGTACTCAAAGAAAGTTATCAACACAAGAATCTTGAAGGCATTACCAATGTGCTGGAAAATGAAAGTCACTGCTATGGAAGAATCTAGAAGACTTGACATAGAGGATTCATTCAAAATCTTCTCTGACTTGAAAGCTTATGAATTTAGCAAAGATTTTACAAGCACAGCTGCAATAATCAAAGCTTTGGAGGAACCAAAGACCACAGCACTTGCAACAGCATCAAATGACATTCAAGAAAACTCATCAAGCAATCTTCATGAATTGGATGAAATGGAAGAATAGATGGCTCTAATGATGATTAGAATTCGAAGAATGAAGAGTGGACACCCAGTCACTCAGAAGTTCATCAAGAGGACTCCTGAGAAAAGAAAAGTTGATGAATATCTCCGTTTCAACTGCAAGAAACCTGGACATTATAAAGCTGAATGTCCAGAACTTACCAAGAAGACTCCACCAAGAAGAATTGGTAGAAGAGCACTCCTTGCTGGAGATGAGTCAGATTATAAAGCTGGTACTGAAAGACTATCAGATGACACAGCTTTAATGGCACACGTGGAAGATCCAAATGAGGTACGTGAATCCAATTCTAAATATTCCTTAGCTCAAATTTCCATGCAAAATGCATGTTCTTCGAATGCTGACTCCAATCAAAAAAATCTAGAATTAGAAGAAACTCTTGACTAATTGATGAATCAGCTAGTAATTATTCAAGCTGGTTATGAATCAATTAAAGCTGAGAAAGAGAATTTAATTCTTGAAGTTGAAAGATTGAAGTCTGAAATAAAAATGTTGAAACTGACTAAAACTGATAAAGAAAAGATTCAGCATCAGCCTACTGCATCAGCAGCAGCAATTGAATCATTTTCTCAATCAAGTTCAGTTACTTGATTCAAATCAGGAAAACCGTATGGAGACAAGACGGGCTTAGGATTTGATACACAGCAATCTTCTAAGAATGGAACCAGGAAAGCTGCCAAACCTAGTACCAAAACTGGTATTAAGTTTGTAGCTGAACAACTTCCTCAATGTTGAACCAGTAAAGCCAGTATCACATAGGACAAATTAGTTTTCTAAGAAAACAACTGGATTTACCAACAAGGGTAAACCAAATGGTAAATCAGTTGTATCTCAAGAAAACCAAACTGTGAAATCAACTACCAGGTCCACAAAAACCAATCAAGTCAAGAACCAGAAAAATTACAATCAAAGTAAATCCAAGAATGTCAATCATTCAAAGATTCACACATTTAGGGGGAAAGGAAGATTATATCCCACTGATGATGTTTGGAATTTTACTGCACCTACTAATAAAACTAACAATGACAATCATTCCAGACAGAGAACTTACCACAAGTCTTAGTTCAAAAATCAGCAAAGAGCTAATCGCAGTTCTCAGCAAAAGCCTCAGCACCAAGATCAGTCCAAATCTGAGTACAAAGGAATTATGGTTATTATTCAAGTTTTAATAGAAAGCATGATGGAAATAAATTTCAGTCAAAAGATCTGAAAGATCATATAAATAAGACACAATCCAAACATAGACACTATGGGAGTGTGGCTTACATATATGAAAACAAGTGCAACAATATCCGAAGAATATCTAAAGGATATATCCCCAGAGTTGTACTGACAACTGACCCTCATGGACCCAAACCAAATTGGGTAACTAAAATTATTTAATTTTTATTGCAGGACATATGGTACTTTGACTGTGGTTGCTCTAGGCATATGACAAATAGCAAAGATTGTCTCAGTAATTTTATTGCAAAAGATGGACCAAAGGTTAATTTTGGAAGTAAAGACAAACCTGGATACACCAAAGGATATGGAACCTTAATGAGGAATAGACTAACAATCAAGAATGTATCTTATGTAGAAGGATTACACTACAATATACTCAGCGCCAGTCAATTCTGTGATATGGGGTACAAAGTTACTTTTGACAAAGTCTTTTGCGTTGTTGTTAGCGAATCAGCTTATCAAGTTGTTTTAGACGGAAGAAGAAATGAAAGTATGTATGTAGTAGACTGGACAATAGCCGTTGCTGAAACTTGTTTTCTTGTGCATACCAAATCAGAAATCAGTTGGTTATGGCACAAGAAACTGAGTCATCTCAACTTTGATGACATCAACACACTTGTTAAGAAACAATTAGTCATTGGACTACCGGAAATATCATATAAGAAGGACAGCTTATGTGACGCTTGTCAACAAGGAAAGCAAACAAAAGCAAGTTTCAAGACCAAGTCTCAGCATTCAACAACCAGACATCTGGAGTAATTACACATGGATTTATTTGGACCTATTACACCAATTAGTATCAGTGGAAAGAAGTATACATTGGTAGTAGTAGATGATTTTTCAAGGTACACTTGGGTAATTTTCTTAACCAAGAAAAGTGAAACTAAGAAAAGACTTACATAATTACTCAAGAGACTTCAGAATCAGAAAGGTGTATCAATTGTGAAAATAAGATCAGATAAGGGAACTGAATTCCTCAACAATGTGATTATTGAATATTGTGAAGAGAATGGTGTTTTACACCAACTGGCTGCCACAGGAACACCTCAACAGAATGGTGTAGCTGAAAGAAGGAACAGAACACTCAAAGAAGCAGGGAGGACTATGATCTGTGAAGCTAAACTACCTGAAAGATATTGGGCAGAAGTAGTTAACACAGCTTGTTATACACAAAATAGAGCTCTCATGAACAAAAGACTTGAGAAGACTCCTTATGAAATTTGGAATGGAAGAAAACCAAATGTTTTCTACATTCATGCTTTTGGAAGCAATGTTTCATTCACAACAATGGGAAAGATCAACTTCATGTTTTTCAGCCAAAGCTGATGAAGGATTTTTCTTGGTTACTCAAGTGTCACCAAAGCTTTAGTGTATTAAACAAAAGGACACTCAAGCGTGAAGAATCAATTCACGTGGTATTTGATGAACCAAACTTCCCTGGTGAAACAATTGAAGACAGACTAGAACCAGTTTCTCAGTCTCAGTTACCAGTCTTGCCAGAACCAGTTTTTGTTGACATTGGGAGACTACAAATTTCAGAATGTTCAGATCCAGATCAGTCTCAGTTCCAAACTACTCAACAAACCACACCTGAACTACATGTTCCTGATCCAACTGAAGAAATTCAAGAACCAGCTCCTGAAAAACCATTCGAAGAAGATATAAACCCTTTGATACAGACACCCACGTATCAATGGATGAGAGATCACCTTGAAGAACAAGTAATTGGTGACACTCAAACTGGCGTTCGAACTAGACATCAACTAGATGCAATGATCGCATGTTTCCTATCACAATCTGAACCTATGGAAATTGAAGAAGCTTTGAAAGACCCAGATTGGATATTAGCTATGCAAGAAGAACTGAACGAGTTCGAAAGAAATCAAGTATGAGAATTAGTAGAAAGACCAGCTCATGTCAATATCATAGGAACCAAATGGGTTTTCAGAAACAAACTTGATGAAGATGGGAATATCATCAGAAACAAAGCTAGACTTGTAGCTAAGGGATACTCTCAAGCAGAAGGCATAGACTTTGATGAAACCTACGCACCAGTTGCAAGATTAGAAGCAATCAAATTATTTCTTGCCTTAGCAGCTCATAAGAAATTCAAAGTTTACTAGATGGATGTTAAAAGTGCATTTTTAAATGGAATTCTTGAAGAAGAAGTATATGTTCAACAACCACCTGGATTTGAGATCAAAGATCAAGCTGATAAAGTTTTCAAACTAAAGAAAGCTCTTTATGGACTAAAACAAGCACCAAGAGCTTGGTATGAAACCTTGTCTCAGTTTCTAGTGGATAATGGATTTATCAAAGGGACTATAAACAAAACTTTATTCAGAATGAAAAATGGTGAATATACTCTGCATGTTCAAATTTATGTTGATGACATCATTTTTGGATCGGAAGATGAACAATTATGTGAGAAATTTGCAAGTTTGATGAAAAGCAAATTCCAAATGAGTATGATGGGAGAATTGAATTACTTCCTTGGATTACAAGTTAAACAATCAGATGATGGAATTTTCATTCACCAAACCAAGTATACAAGAGAACTTATCAAAAAGTTTGGTATGGAAAAATCAACTAGAATCTCTACACCAATAGGGACCAACATCAGATTAGATGAAGACAAAGAAGGCAAAGATGTTGATCAAACACTTTACAGATGGATGATTGGAAGCTTACTTTATCTTACAGCAAGTAGGCCAGATATATCTTTTACTATTGGTGTATGTGCAAGATTTCAGTCAAAACCAAAAGAAAGTCATCTCACAGTTGTGAAAAGAACATTAAAATATCTGAAAGACACAGATGGAGTTGGAATTTGGTATTCAAGAGAAGGAGAGTTCAAGCTAATTTCTTATTCAGACACAGATTATGCTGGATGCAAAGTGGACAGAAAAAGCACATCAGGCACATGTCAGTTACTAGGAAATAGACTTGTGTCATGGTTCAGCAAAAAGAAAAACTTAATCTCAACTTCTACAGCTGAAGCTGAATACATAGCAGCTTGGAAGTTGTTGTGCTCAAGTTTTATGGATTAGACAGCAATTAAGAGATTATAGGATAGAAGAAGGAATGATTCCCATAATGTATGATAACACAAGTGCAATTGCAATCACTGATAATCCAGTTTTACACTCAAGGACAAAGCACATTGATGTGCGTCACCACTTCATAAGAGATCATGCAGAGAAAAAGGATATCACAGTTTTTTATGTACCTACTGAAGATCAGCTGGAAAATATCTTTACAAAGCCACTGGAGAAAGACAGATTTGCCAAACTAAGAACTGAATTAGGGATAATCAAAGTCAGTTGAAATCAGTTAAGCCAGAAATTCGTCAAGGGGATTAATCTTTGTTATGATGGGTGCACTCACTTAACAGATTAATCATTGACATCAACAATTTCAAACTGATCAACTAAAGCGAAACGACGAGACGTCACGAAACCGACTAATTTGATTATTCAACCCTCGTTCACATTATTTCCAATCAAATTTCAAACTCTTCATCTCTCTCCTAAAAATAGAATCAGACTCTTCAAAATCAATTTATCTTTGCGTTCACACCAAAATATGGCCACTTCAAACAAATCAAAACAAGAAAGATTGATCACACAGTTAGATGAATTTTCATTCAATATCTATGAAGCAATGTGCAACAATACTCTGTTAGCAAGTTGGATTTGTGATAAAATCGAGAAACAACCAAGTCTGAGGAATATCCTAGAAGTTAAATTCAACGAACCACGAGATGTGGAAGGGATTCTACAATTTTGGGAGAACAGCGATTGTTAAGAAACTCTCTGATCACTACTGTCCGTGGAGATCGTATTGCTGTAAATGAAAGAGTTATGAAGTCATTATTTGGTTTCAAGGATTCATCTATGACATCAATATATTTGGCTACTCTACCTTTGCAAAAAAAGTAGATTTTATGAAGCAACTTACTTTCTCTATGGAACCAGTCAAAGTTGATAGTCATGTTGACAATATCAAGCCAGAATTTGTGCACCTCCGCAGATGGCTCAGCAAACACGTGATTGGAAAATCCAAAGGAGTCAGAACACTTTCTGAAGAGAACATTTATCTGATGAACATAATTTGGAATGAAGTAGAATTCAATTGGGTAGGTTATGTAGTCAATCAGATAAAGAAGCGAAAGATTTAGCCGAATTAGACAAAGTGTACGAGAGCTCAAGGCGAAGGACGGAAGTAACCGTTGGTAGATTTTGACTGAAGAAAACACTCTGTGGAATCATCCAATTCTACCTGGAAAGACTCAAGAAAGGGAAGCAAGCAAGGCAAGCTGAAACTACAAAGGAAATCACAGCAAAAGCAGGAACAACTTCCCAACCTGAAGCCAGCCAGAAAACTGTGTCTCAGCTTGAAGCTGAACATAGAGGAATCAAGCGAAAGGCAGACTCAGCACATGAAAGATCAGTTGTAAGATGTTTATACCCAGCAACGTCAAGTATGACAGCACCAACTGAGGGGGAACACCAACAAAAACTGACAACTGAAGATACAGGGATAAAATTGGCCCCAGTTTTTGAAGCTGATAAGATTGTCAGACTAATGAAGATGAAGCTTCAACCAGAGGATTCTCGTGATGCTAGTCTACAGACTGAAGAGAAGTTACTCTTGGAGAAACTGGAAATCGAAGATTTATATTCTTTATTTCCTAAATCAGAGTTTCTAGAAAACTGCTTTAAGAGGTTTATTGAACTAGATCAAAAGAGAGAATCAGCCACATCCTCTGCTCCCAAAGAAAGTTCAAAGAAAAAGGATGATGATGAAGATGATCATACGAGAAAAGATGCTGATATAACTACAGTTTTGCATTCAGAAATTCAACCTCAACCTCTAGCCACGCAAACTGTAAGTCAGCAAGAAGAGTTGCCAGTTGGAAATCAGACAACTGACACTCAGCAAGCAGCTGATGCAACTGATGATTGTTGAAGATATCACTCAGCCCAAGGATCAACCTGAAATGACCTATGATCCTTCTGACATCCTAACAAAGGATGAGTTGGCCAGAGTTCATGAAAACTTGAAGATTGTGCTCAGTCACAAGGATGCACCAAATGGCCTTCTATCAAATATTTCTGGATATCTCGATTATAGAACTAGAACAGATGTCTCAGTTCATGCTAGACTAGAGATGATCCACAAATCCAGTTCAAGCTCTGCTTTAGAAATTCTGTTACTAAAACAGAAACTAGAAGACTCAACCGCGGTAGATCGAGAAACTCATACTCAGGCTTATTGGCACATGAATCAGCATATCTACGGGTTAGAAACTCAGCTTAAGGAAGTGATTACTTCTCAGCAACGTATATCAACCGATCAACAAGCAACCCATGCTTTGGTAGATCAGTTATGTGATACCAAAAAGGGGGAAGCTGAAGAAGAAAAGCTGAAGTTACTTAAAGAGATGAAGCGACTTGAAGAAGAATTGCAAAGATACAAATCAGATCCAATGTTCTTAAGGAAAGAACTAACTGATGAGCAGCTCATTGTGAAATACAGTCAAACAGGAGAACGGAGAGCTACTCTTACAAAATATCTGTGGATGCAGTTTGTCAAAGATCACAATCCTATCAAAGCCAAGTACAAGGATAAGACAATTGAGGAATCCTTAAACTACTTTTTATCTGATATACTCTCAAAGCAGAAAATGGCACAATATAAGAAAAATCAGAGGATCGATGACAAACTGAAGATTAAAGACAAGTCTGAACAAATGAAAGCTGATGTAGTCGAATTTGCAAAATACTACTTGAAAGAATCAGACTTACCAAAGCTACTTCTATGGAGAAGATGGAAAGAAGGAAGTCAAGTTGACTACAACAGGACATTTTCAAAGGAAGACACCAAGCTAGAAAATGAATATCGTCTGTATGACAAGGAGAAGATGTTTATTTCAGTTAAGAAATAGCTTAGTCTTTAATCACAATTGTTTGGACTAAATGTAACTATTCCAGTTTTTTGCTCATTCTAATGAAATCCAGTTTTCCAGTTTTACATTGTTTTACATTGTTTTGATCTTTAAGCTTTTCTTTTAGGGAGAGTTTTGGCATCATCAAAAAGGGGGAAATTGTTGGAAATAAAATTTATGTTTTGATGATAATTCATCATAATTATTCAAAGTACTACCTTAACCTCGTTGATGAAGTGTTGAAGCTAGCTGTTATAGTGAAAAGCTAAAAGATGTCTAGAACTGAATGTTTAGGCTTTACTAGAGTCTGATATTTGTATAGGTTACATCAGACAAGCACTGTAATAGTTCGTGTGTCCTAAAACTGAAAACTGGAAGTCGTTTAGAAAACTGGAAATCATCATGATTAACAAACTGACTCAGACTACACCTATATGAAACTGAAGAAGTTAAGTTCGTTGAGGGTTACAAACTCAGTTGGCTTATTCAGAAGAACTGAAGAACTGAGGGTCACAGACTCAGTTGTAGAAGAACTGAAGAACTGAGGGATCAAACTCAGTTATGAAGACTACGTCGAGATCGTAAAGTTAGACTTCGAGCAAGATTGTGGTGACTCGAACCGACTTTATGGATCTTGTAGGAAGACCTAAGAATCATAAGGACAATGAATTCTTAGAAGATAATGAGTCATGGTGTACTCGATTAAGTCAATTATAATCGATGAAAAACTCGGAGTACCGATATTTAAAGAAGAGTAAAATCTCAGTTAATGCTCCAAGTCAGTCAAGAAACTGACAAGTGTTAATCTCAGTATAAAACTGATAAGGAAACTCAGTTTTATATGTCAGTCATTCGATAAACTGATAGTACAGTCGAACGTTATAAAGGAAGCAATTTTATTGGATGAGTTACTGACACAGCAGAACGGTCAGAAAATATATCTGTTAAAAGATAGACGTTGATACAATTCGAATTCAAGCCAAATGAACGTTGGACCTCACAATATAAATAGAGGACTTTGCACCAAGGATTAAACACACATATAGAAACACATAGAGATTTAATAAAAATTAACATGTGCATTAAATTGAAGAACAACAATTCTACCCGAGAGGACGTATAAGATTACACCACCTGGAACCTCTATAATATTTGCCCTATTTACTTTATGCATTTATTTACTCAGCATTTACTTATAGCATTTTGATAATTGATTGTTATACAGTTCACAAATTGACATTCATCAGGATTCAGTTTACCTCACTCAGTTTTCATAAAAGAATAACAAGATCAAGAAAAAGGCTAGAATTATATCCGCCGCCGGTTGACTCAGTTTTGGTTAAGTCAGTATGACTTAAGCTCAGCTCAGTCAGCTTAACTCCACACAAGTTAAGGACAGGAACAAAACTGAACTAAGCATCAGTTTAAAGTTTTGGAGAAACTCGGTTCCTGGGGGACCTTCAGCTTTAGAAAAGTGTTTTTGGTGACAAGTTTATTCACCCCCCCCCCCCCCTCTAAACTTGTGTTAGCCTTTCCAAGGGACCAACAATTGGTATCGGAGCAGTGTTTATTTGACAAGATATCACTTGTTCTATTATCTCCTCTAGTTGTTCTCATTTGAAAGCTCAGTTCCAGTTATTTTACTATCTATCTTCACTCACTCACACTGGATAACAATCAATACACGAGACAGATGCTTATGTGCAACATGGACAGATTTGACGAATATAAACGTCGTATGCAGGCTTTTCTAGCAGCTACTCATGATGAAATGATGGATATACTCACTGGTGGACCAATCCAGATCACTCACATGCAAACTGTTGGTTGAGAGCAAGTTCGAGTTGCAAAAACCCAAATCCGAATGGACTAGTGATGATCGCAAGCGAAACAATCTCAACAATGTTGCTATGGATTTTATCCTCAGAGCTCTTGACAGCAACATGTACTTAAAGGTGAAAGAATGCACAACTGCCAAGGAAATGTGGGACAAACTACAACTTGTTTGTGAAGGAACAAGATTCAATCAAGGAAAATAAAATTTCTGTTGCAAAACAAAAGTTTGAGAATTTCAAGATGAAATCTGGAGAAACCATTGACCAAATGGAAACAAGATTCAGTACTATCATGGATGAACTAGATCTACTCAAGATTGAGTACTCAAAGAAAGTTATCAACACAAGAATCTTGAAGGCATTACCATTGTGCTGGAAAATTAAAGTCACTGCTATGGAAGAATCTAGAAGACTTGACATAGAGGATTCATTCAAAATCTTCTCTAACTTGAAAGCTTATGAATTTAGCAAAGATTTTACAAGCACAACTTTGCAATAATCAAAGCTTTGGAGGAACCAAAGACCACAGCACTTGCAGCAGCATCAAATGACATTCAAGAAAACTCATCAAGCAATCTTCATGAATTGGATGAAATGGAAGAACAGATGGCTCTAATGATGAACAGAATTCGAAGAATGAAGAGTGGACACCCAGTCACTCAGGAGTTCATCAAGAGGACTCTTGAGAAAAGAAAAGATGATGAATATCTCTGTTTCAACTGCAAAAAACTTGGACATTATAAGTCTGAATGTCCAGAACTGACCAAGAATACTCCACCAAGAAGAATTGGTAGAAGAGCACTCATTGCTGGAGATGAGTCAGATTATGAAGCTGGTACTGAAAGACTATCAGATGACACAGCTTTAATGGCACACATGGAAGATCCAAATGAGGTATGTGAATCCAATTCTAAATATTCCTCGACTCAAATTTCCATGCAAAATGCATGTTCTTCGACTGCTGACTCCAATCCAAAAAATCTAGAATTAGAAGAAACTCTTGACGAATTGATGAATCAGCTAGTAATTATTCAAGCTGGTTATGAATGAATTAAAGCTGAGAAAGAGAATCTAATTCTTGAAGTTGAAAGATTGAAGTCTGAAATAAAAATGTTGAAACTGACTAAAACTGATAAAGAAAAGATTCGAAGATGACGCCCTCTTCGCATCGACGAGAAAGAATCGAATCATTTTCTCAATCAAGTTCAGTTACTGATTCAAATCAGGAAAACCGTATGGAGACAAGACGGGCTTAGGATTTGATACACAGCAATCTTCTAAGAATGGAACCAGGAAAGCTGCCAAACCTAGTACAAAAACTGGTATTAAGTTTGTCGCTGAACAACTTCCTAAAACTGAGAAAATTGTTGAACCAGTAAAGCCAGTATCACATAGGACAAATTATTTTTCTAAGAAAACAACTGGATTTACCAACAAGGGTAAACCAAATGGTAAATCAGCTGTATCTCAAGAAAATCAAACTGTGAAATCAACTACCAGGTCCACAAAAACCAATCAAGTCAAGAACCAGAAAAATTACAATCAAAGTAAATCCAAGAATGTCAATCATTCAAAGATTCACACATTTAGGGGGAAAGGAAGATTATATCCCATTGATGATGATTGGAATTTTACTGCACCTACTAATAAAACTAACAATGACAATCATTCCAGACAGAGAACTTACCACAAGTCTCAGTTCAAAAATCAGCAGAGAGCTAATCGTAGTTCTCAGCACCAAGATCAGTCCAGATCTCAGTACAAAAGGAATGATGGTTATTATTCAAGTTTTAATAGAAAGCATGATGGAAATAAATTTCATTCAAAAGATCTGAGAGATCATATAAATAAGACACAATCCAAACATAGACACTATGGGAGTGTGGCTTACGTATATGAAAACAAGTGCAACAATATCCGAAGAATATCTAAAGGATATATCCCCAGAGTTGTACTGACAACTGACCCTCATGGACCCAAACCCAATTGGGTACCTAAAATTATTTAATTTTTATTGCAGGACATATGGTACTTTGACAGTGGTTGCTCTAGGCATACGACAAAGAGCAAAGATTGTCTCAGTAATTTTATTGCAAAAGATGGACCAAAGGTGAATGTTGGAAGTAAAGACAAACCTGGATACACCAAAGGATATGGTACCTTAATCAGGAATGGACTTACAATCAAGAGTGTATCTTATGTAGAAGGATTACACTACAATCTACTCAGCCCTAGTCAATTCTGTGATATGGGGTACAAAGTTACTTTTGACAAAGACTTCTGCGTTGTCGTCAGCGAATCAGCTTATCAAGTGTTAGGTGTAGTGCCCGAAAGACAATTTGTGTAATTGTTTTTAATGGATGACAGAATTTATCTCACCTTATTACTTGCTTTGTGCTTGTAAGTAATACACTGCTGCAAACCCTAAGTATATCAGTATGTAACCGCTTAACTCGGTGCATGGCATGCACGTGAGGATTGAGTTAGTGGTGATATACTTAAATCGTTAGTCCGTGGTGAACTTAATCGAGTTTAGGGTCTCTTGATTAAAACACCAATAATGCGCCCGAACACTTTAGGGTGTGATAGTCTTATCCGGACCGTCGGTAGAGGTACCTACGTGGGGCATTTATATATGATGGCATTCATATAGAATTTGGACCGATTTAATCGAATTTCTCGGTATAATTCCGTAATCGAGGAATCTTATTAAATCATTAGATGATCATATATGGATCAACCTTAATCCCGAGGTGATCACGGGTGCTTTGCTTGTCCCGGGGTAGTGTTTGATGTGTTAGTTACGGTTCACTTAAATAATGTGTTCCAAGCCACTTCTCATTGGCACTATCTCCGGATGAGTGAGTAGTTCGATTTTCACGGACATGGAATCCATTCCTTCCTGCGGGAAGTAGAGAGACGATCCCCTTATTTGTTAGCCCTAAGAAAGTGATCGACCGGCCGAGTTCATATTTAGACTAATTAGCTACTAGTCGGATATGTGAACTAATTGATCACTAGGGGGTTGATGGTAAATAAGGATAAGATATTCGAGTCGGGTTTGCGGAGACTTCCCACTCGAATGGACGATCTATGGAGGGTTAATCGTATGTAGTGATTATATCAATGGACGCTTATTCGCTCATGGGTTGAGTATAAGTATACATCTATAATCGGTAGAGTTCAGTTTCGGCTTTATGGTGGCGTAATCCCGGAATTAATAATTAATGTACTTTATGTTCGATGAATAATTAATTATTGGAGCTACTGGTTATAGGTCCATGATCCCCGGTGTGGCTTCTGTAATTCGGACTAATAATCTTGTTATTTGGGCCTCAGTGATAATTAATTGGTTTGGGCTAATTAATTGATATGCATGGATATTATTTAGTTGGGCTAAATAATATAATACACATAAAAGACATTTTATGTGGGCTTTTTTGACCCAATATGTGGCGCCATTAATGTCCTAATAATTAGAGAGAAATTAGTTTTATTGGATAATTATTTAACATGTGATTTATCTTTTATTTGTTAAATGATAATTCATGGAATAATAGATAATAATATGATTTATCTTAATTTGTTTGGGATAATCATTTTATTTATCTTTTATTTGGAAAAGGATTAATGTGATAATTATCACTTAATTATTTAATCCTTGGAGGACATTGATTACTCTCCTATATAAAGAGAGTTCTCCCAAGTCTAATGGGAAGGTACTATTCACGTCACTATTCACCGAGAGAAATTGGCCGAAAAATTTCGGCCTCTATTCTTAGGGTTCGAGTTGAAAAAATCTTCGGGATTTTTCTGGTTGCATATCAAGGAGGCTCGTGTATCAAGAAGGGTGTCCACCAACCGCCGTTTGGAGAACACATCGGAAGATCAAGGCTTCTCTTCCCTATATTGGTAACATGATCTTAACCCCCTTGTAGTAGTTTAAGTCCTTTATTTATGTATTGTACCGTGTAAATCGTGATCCATCCGCTGCGTATAGATCTAACTTGGTTAGATCTAAGAACTGCATCCTTCATGTGGTATCGAGAGACGGGTTCCACGATTTACATAGTATAATCATAATTAAACGATTTAAAGGAGTGGAATTGCATGTAGGTAAATTTAATTTATTGTTCTATGCATTGTTTATGATTGGTTGTCATGGTTGAAGAGATGGATTGGGGGTGGCACTGTTTACCCGTTAGATCTATTGTAAACTCATATGAACAATGAAAATTCGTTCATATGAGTATAGGAAATTATGTAATTTATTGTTTATTGCAATTTTAATTTCCAGAAAGTAGATCGGTTTAGTAGCTGTTTAGTGTTTTCGTTTTTCCCGTTCATCGAGCCGTTAAAAAGAAGATCTCTCCGGTCAGAATCAAGATTGGAAGTTGATGAACAATCCCACAAAATTTGGCGTCGATCAGAGTCCGTTTGGATTTCCGTTCGTTGCTGCAAAGAAGCTGCTGTAACAGAAAAACGCAGGATTCACAGAAACCCTACCTGTGACTTCCTCGAATTTCTGGGAGAGTTTCGACCGTTGAAACGAAAATCCAACCGGTCATATTGATAAATATGAAGTTTTGGACGTGGAATAAAAATTTCAGGTCGATCGGGTTTCATCTCGATTCCCGATCGGCAGCGGGAAGTCATTGATGCGCTGCTGTAAAAGTCAGATTCAGCAGCAAGTTGGGCGGCTCACTGGAGAATATTGACAAGTCAAAGCTCCGATCCAACCGTCCATCTTGAAGTCCGAAGAATGAAGATCAGATCTGGAAAGTTTCGTCCCGATCCGAGTTCGTTTGATATGCCAATCGTCGAGATTCTAAACAGATGCAGATTAGGGTTTTATTTTATTTTCGAATAGATTAGTTACGGGGGTGTCAACGGTCCATCTCGGTGTTTATTTTCCGCACTAGGATACATGTGTAGATTGTATGAATAGAACCGGAAAATTGCCATGACATGCATCATATCATGAATTCCACTCCATATGCATACATGTAGAAATTAATTCGAGGAATTAGTTAGGCATGTATAAAACACGCAATTAGTTTTAATTAATTGTTTGATATTGATTAGAAACTAATTAGGGTAAAAAAACCGAGGAACACGGGTTTTTTCAATCGTCGAGGTTGGGTGATGGATTCTCGGTGAATCCCACTCGCGAAAGCATAAGGAGTAAAATCCCGAAACCTCGTGGTTAAGGTGTTGGATTCTCGGTGAATTCCACCTTACCTAGACGAGATTACGTTTTTGTTCCGTAGTGTCTACGAGAAAGTTTGGTGTTTAAGGATTGGATAATCACGGGCAAACAGGTTCGAAAGTGGTTTAACCACGGTTGGGTGGTCAACAGTAGCTACGGCTCAATCGACTTCACCCTCCACGTGTGGCGTTTGCACGGGGGTCTGGCAATACTGATCCATCCGAAGAGCCACTACGGCTCAACGGAGCTCTCCTAGCCTTGACCCGTCCGACGGCCACATATGTTCTAACGAATAGGTCGGGTGGGCTAGCCCACATAACCGACAACATTCGGGCCTATGATTTATTGTTCCTTAATGTAATATCAAGTCCAAAAACGTGATCAGTAAACCCACCACTTTTTCAAAATATTGAGTGGGAGCGGGAGAGGCGACAGCCGACCCCACGGCCTCTACTGTTGACACAAGCAACGTGAGAGAATGGTGACGCCTCGTGCCGGCTTTGATTTCGGCCCCCTAAGGAAGGCCTTCACCGCTATCAAAATTCAAGGCTTGGTCTCCGAAAGGATAGGATTTTGGGTACTCGCCGGGTCACTGACCGACCCTAAGGCGGCACACTCGGGGTCTACCTAAAAATCTGAGACAGTAGGTCACACTCATAAAGGGTATTTTTGGTAGTACCTTGGCTGAAAAAGGAAAGGTGATTGACGATCACAAATGAGATGTTCGATTCTCAATCGATCGTCAATATTAATCGAAACCTCTTTGACCTACCCTAAGGCGGCACCGAGGCATTAGATTAAATCCTTGGAACGGTAGGATAGACTATAAGTAATTAGTTTATGTTCCTAAAATTTTAGTAGTGTATGATTTGGATTTATTTTACGTCGTTTATTTACAACTATTTATATATCTCTCTAGGATACTAGACTCGCTAGTGTATGTAAAATTGACTAGTAACGACTTCGTTAAAAGTGGTAAGTAACTAGAACGTTGTATTTATTAATCTCACATGCGATTAATTTTTCGGAAGAGATATATCTCTTGAGCCTTCAAAACTTAAGTGACGTAAATAAGTATGTCACCGCTCGTCAATCGTGCGAACGAGAGACAACCGTAGTTAGTTTGAAAGGTGATTGGGACGATAAAATTCTTCCAGTGAATTTTAATTGTGTAGTGTCTACACGAGAAATTTTCTAATAGAAAAATTAGAGAATCATAAATTAAAGTGTCGCTAGTTAGACGGTATTTGGAACCGATAAACTAGTGGGAGCTTTTGTCTTATGTTTTTCTAATTTAGAAAATTAGTCTCACTTTGGTAACGCTTTCATTAGACATCCCACGAGTTCACGAGTAGTGTCTACTCAATTGAACTGCTAGTTCAAGACTATTTCCTTTTAAGGAAATTTGAGAATGGGAAAGAATGTCTGTAAGTGTTAATCATCTTAACTAAAGTTTTAAGGCTAAACCGAAACATTAATTAAAGAAAGTATAGGATAAGGAAAGTAATTCCGGATCACTAACCAATGAATCCTTAGCAACTTTCTTAACCGAGTAACTTGACTCGGTAGCTTAGTTCTTTGGAAGAACAAGAAAGCTGTGCATTAACGATTAATAGAGTAACAACGGGCAGTAATTTCAGCTACAATAGTGGGAGTGATATAAGGAAATGAATTTCGGATTCTATCCTTGAATATCACAGAAAATTTTATTTTTCTGTTTACAGATTCGTTGAAACAAATGGATTCACTTTCAACTCGATATATTGTTGCCTCATAGAAAGTGAATATGACATTTGTAGTACGAATCCAAGACTCGGACTTTTGTTTGATAAAGTCGAACCACTAAGAAAAGCTTTGAATAAGTATAACACATCTAAAACTATTAAAGGTAAAAGGTTTCCGTATTAAGATAAGCGACCTTTCAATATCTATTAATTAGTGCATATATCCTAGAGATAAGACCGACGATCGGCTAAGGGTGATTCCTATCTCCCGCCCTAGGAACACTATCTCAAAGGAACAATGACTAAGTTTCCTTTCAATCGGGAAAGGGTAATAGATTTGAAGGGGTAACATAGCTTGTTCACCATGACCTTCGGGGTCTAGTGAGAGATACAAGCCGGTGGGAGTTTTTGAGTGGTGACATATTGTCGATAACTACTCGAAACGTGATTTAGTTTATCAAAAGAATACGAGGAGGAGTCTCGATTTTAGCGAGAGAATAGAGTATTCCATGCTCGAAATAGGCTATCGCATAGTCTTGGGACCGATGCTCGGCCCCTCCTAGTGGAATGATTCTCACGAAGAAGAAACCATAGACTTGCACGATATATTTATTAATGTGCTACAATACACTTTGTTAAACTCGATTAAGATAATTGGTTGCAAAATAACGGTTAACATTATTATGTAAACCGAGAAGTCTACCTAGAAGATGCCGGTGAATTTATGGATAATGAGTGAATTCGGTTCACACCACTTCCATAAATGTAGGCATTTAGCATTTAATGCTTGAAGGTAGGACCGGAGATTTTGCGCATACGTTCGATTGTGATTTGTTTGTGAAACATCTTAATGAGACGAGTGAAGGTTGATTATAAGATTCTTGAGATCGAAAGTGACGGTTGAACTGTCACAAGCCTTCGATAGAATCTATAAGTAACAACCTTAAACCTTGGAGTACGGTTACCCAAAGGTAGTTACTATCGATTTAATCGGACCACATCCAACATCGGTTGTTGGTGATTACAACGATAAATACTACTAGATCGAATGTCAATCCACCCAAGACACGGTGGGAGTATGGTTTAACCGTTGACCCTTTGTGATTTTGTGGACTTTATAATCTGTTTGGGGTGATTGATAACCTATGGCTCTTGGTGGGTCAGTATAGGATTCGATTATGGAGGTTGGTTTGAAAACCTTAACCCCGTGAATGGAGTTTTGGTACTCCGCTCGTTCGACCTCTTGTAGAACCACCCGAGTGTCTCGGGCCCGGTGGGAGCAATTGGATCTACACGGAAAAGAGTCGAATGAATAGGAAAGTTTAAACTTTCGGCGCAAAGTTGAGTGGTATAGGGGTGATTCCACGACAAGTAGAGAGTTAACCGGACCTTGAACTCTCTCACCACTCGGTCTTGCTAGATTTCGTTAGAAAGCGAGAAAATAGGGGTGATTCCCTAAGACTTTCTTCTTTGAACAACGGAATCTGAATTCATTTAGAACAGAAGGGTTTTAGCTAAGAATGAATAACGGATTCGTTACAAAGCAGAAGATAGGGGTGATTCCCTAAGACCTTTTTTGCGAGACTAACGATATCTTAATTCATTTAGAAAGAACCTTTGGTAGGAGGCCTGCCATGGCTTATATCCTTTGTGGATTTAAGAGAACCTCTCGGTCATTTAAAAGTCACATGTTTTAAAATATGTGAACTTGACCAGAGTATTGATAAGTCTTTCGTAGACTGGATATGAATATTGGTAAAGTAGTAGTATTAGTGTTCATGAATGATAACACTGAAACAGTTGGAAACAACATGTGTGTGCTATATGAAGTCGGAAACTGACAGGCCAAGATTCTCTGGATGAGAGAATTGGACTATATTCTAAGAATCGATTCGGTCAAATTCACGAGAATGAGTCATTGGCTATCCCACCTATCTTATTGAATAAGATGATCATGCATATACGTATGCAACATTCATCGAGAGTAGTCCTACCTTACATCTCGGGAATGATTCTCTAAATCTCCGGATAAAGAGAAAATGGGATAGAGTCTCTCTTGGATAACGGCAAGTCGAGGTCATAATAAGTCAATTGCGCTTGAATCTTGGATTCAAGCAATAAGTAGCGGTTTAGTATGTCCTCAAGTATCGTTAGAGAACGAGGAATGATATGCTTGTATATTTAGGTGCAAACTTGAATATGGTTGACCACACGATTCGACTTGTAGTCGGATTAAGGATGATCATTAAGTTGATCTCGGGCTCGGTGTTTACTCATAGTGCTTAGAATTTCCTTTTTTGGTCCGGGAGTAATTCCGTGTCGATAAGCCGATATCACTTCATTGTGAAAACAAAGTGAAGATATATCTTAGAAGGATCTTCTCGGTCACAAGAAGTCAAAAGCATATTGAGAGAGAGTACCGCCGCGATTGGAAGGACCGACAACGTTTCAATCCTAAAGATCGTCTCGAGTCGACAACCTAGCTAATCAGTGTACCAAGTCGAGTGCTTGGAGGGTACGGCATTGATAGATATGTCTCACCTGCTTTTAGAGCAAGTGGGAGAGTGTTGTGAATAAGATATGGTGTGCTCTAAAAACAATCGTTGCTTGTCATTTCGTGCAAGTGGGAGATTGTTAGGTGTAGTGCCCGAAAGACAATTTGTGTAATTGTTTTTAATGGATGACGAAATTTATCTCACCTTATTACTTGCTTTGTGCTTGTAAGTAATACACTGCTTTGCAAACCCTAAGTATATCGGTATGTAACCGCTTAACTCGGTGCATGGCATGCACGTGAGGATTGTGTTAGTGGTGATATACTTAAATCTGTTAGTCCGTGGTGAACTTAATCGAGTTTAGGGTCTCTTGATTAAAACACCAATAATGCGCCCGAACACCTTAGGGTGTGATAGTCTTATCCGGACTTTGTCGGTAGAGGGTACCTACGTGGGGCATTTATATATGATGGCATTCATATAGGAATTTGGACCGATTTAATCTTAATTTCTCGGTATAATTCCGTAATCGAGGAATCTTATTAAATCATTAGATGATCATATATGGATCAACCTTAATCCCGAGGTGATCACGGGGTCTTTGCTTGTCCCGGGGTAGTGTTTGATGTGTTAGTTACGGTTCACTTAAATAATGTGTTCCAAGCCACTTCTCATTGGCACTATCTCCGGATGAGTGAGTAGTTCGATTTTCACGGACATGGAATCCATTCCTTCCTCGCGGGAAGTAGAGAGACGATCCCCTTATTTGTTAGCCCTAAGAAAGTGATCGATCGGCCGAGTTCATATTTAGACTAATTAGCTACTAGTCAGATATGTGAACTAATTGATCACTAGGGGGTTGATGGTAAATAAGGATAAGATATTCTGAGTCGGGTTTGTGGAGACTTCCCACTCAGAATGGACAGTCTATGGAGGGTTAATCCGTATGTAGTGATTATATCAATGGAAGCGTATTCGCTCTATGGGTTGAGTATAAGTATACATCTATAATCGGTAGAGTTCAGTTTCGGGTTTATGGTGGCGTAATCCCGGAATTAATAATTAATGTACTTTCTCGTTCGATGAATAATTAATTATTGGAGCTACGGTTATAGGTCCATGGTCCCCGGTGTGGCTTCGTAATTCGGACTAATAATCTTGTTATTTGGGCCTCGGTGATAATTAATTGGGTTTGGGCTAATTAATTGATATGTATGGATATTATTTAGTTGGGCTAAATAATATAATACACATAAAAGACATTTTATGTGGGCTTTTTTGACCCAATATGTGGCGCCATTAATGTCCTAATAATTAGAGAGAAATTAGTTTTCTTGGATAATTATTTAACATGTGATTTATCTTTTATTTGTTAAATGATAATTCATGGAATAATAGATAATAATATGATTTATCTTAATTTGTTTGGGATAATCATTTTATTTGGAAAAGGATTAATGTGATAATTATCACTTAATTATTTAATCCTTGGAGGACATTGATTACTCTCCTATATAAAGAGAGTTCTCCCAAGTCTAATGGGAAGGTACTATTCACGTCACTATTCACCGAGAGAAATTGGCCGAAAAATTTCGGCCTCTATTCTTAGGGTTCGAGTTGAAAAAATCTTCGGGATTTTTACGGTTGCATATCAAGGAGGCTCGTGTATCAAGAAGGGTGTCCACCAACCGCCGTTTGGAGAACACATCGGAAGATCAAGGCTTCTCTTCCCTATATTGGTAACATGATCTTATCCCCCTTGTAGTAGTTTAAGTCCTTTATTTATGTATTGTACCGTGTAAATCGTGATCCATCCGCTGCGTATAGATCTAACTTGGTTAGATCTAAGAACCTGCATCCTTCATCAAGTTGTTTTAGCCGGAAGAAGAAAAGAAAGTATGTATGTAGTAGACTGGACAATAGCCGTTGCTGAAACTTGATTTGCTTGTGCATACCAAATCAGAAATCAGTTGGTTATGGCACAAGAAACTGAGTCATCTCAACTTTGATGACATCAACACACTTGTTAAGAAACAATTAGTCATTGGACTACCGGAAATATCATATAAGAAGGACAGCTTATGTGACGCTTGTCAACAAGGAAAGCAAACAAAAGCAAGTTTCAAGACCAAGTCTCAGCATTCAACAACCAGACATCTGGAGTTATTACACATGGATTTATTTGGACCAATTACACCAATTAGTATCAGTGGAAAGAAGTATACATTGGTAGTAGTAGATGATTTTTCAAGGTACACTTGGGTAATTTTCTTAACCAAGAAAAGTGAAACTAAGCAAAGACTTACAGAATTACTCAAGAGACTTCAGAATCAGAAAGGAGTATCAGTTGTGTAAATAAGATCAGATAAGGGAACTGAATTCCTCAACAGTGTGATTATTGAATATTGTGAAGAGAATGGTGTTTTACACAACCTGGCCGCCACAGGAACACCTCAACATAATGGTGTAGCTGAAAGAAGGAGCAAAACACTCAAAGAAGCAGGGAGGACTATGATCTGTGATGCTAAACTACCTGAAAGATATTGGGCAGAAGCAGTTAACACAGCTTGTTATACACAAAACAGAGCTCTCATGAACAAAATACATGAGAAGACTCCTTATGAAATTTGGAATGGAAAAAAACCAAATGTTTCCTACTTTCATGCTTTTGGAAGCAAATGTTTCATACACAACAATGGGAAAGATCAACTTCATGTTTTTCAGCCCAAAGCTGATGAAGGAATTTTTCTGGGTTACTCAAGTGTCAGCAAAGCTTTTAGTGTATTAAACAAAAGGACACTCAAGCATGAAGAATCAATTCATGGTGGTATTTGATGAACCAAACTTCCTTGGTGAAACAACAGAAGACAGACCAGAACCAGTTTCTCAGTCTCAGTTACCAGTCTTGCCAGAACCAGTTTTTGTTGACATTGGGAGACTACGAATTTCAGAATGTTCAGATCCAGATCAGTCTCACTTCCAAACTACTCAGCAAACCACACGTGAACTACATGTTCCTGATCCAACTGAAGAAATTCAAGAACCAGCTCCTGAAAAACCAGTCGAACAAGATATAAACCCTTTGATACAGACACCCACGTATCATTGGATGAGAGATCACCCTGAAGAACAAGTAATTGGTGACACTCAAACTGGCGTTCAAACTAGACATCAACTAGATGCAATGATCGCATGTTTCCTATCACAATCTGAACCTAAGGAAATAGAAGAAGCTTTGAAAGACCTAGATTGGATATTAGCTATGCAAGAAGAACTGAATGAGTTCGAAAGAAATCAAGTATGAGAATTAGTAGAAAGACCAGCTCATGTCAATATCATAGGAACCAAATGGGTTTTCATAAACAAACTTGATGAAGATGGGAATATCATCAGAAACAAAGCTAGACTTGTAGCTAAGGGATACACTTAAGCAGAAGGCATAGACTTTGATGAAACCTACGCACCAGTTGCAAGATTAGAAGCAATCAGATTATTTCTTGCCTTTGCAGCTCATAAGAAATTCAAAGTTTACCAGATGGGTGTTAAAAGTGCATTTTTAAATGGAATTCTTGAAGAAGAAGTATATTTTCAAAAACCACCTGGATTTGAGCTCAAAGATCAAGCTGATAAAGTTTTCAAACTAAAGAAAACTCTTTATGGACTAAAACAAGCACCAAGAGCTTGGTATGAAACCTTGTCTCAGTTTCTAGTGGATAATGGATTTATCAAAGGGACTATAGACAAAACTTTATTCAGAATGAAAAATGGTGAAAATACTCTACATGTTCAAATTTATGTTGATGACATCATTTTTGGATCGGAAGATGAACAATTATGTGAGAAATTTGCAAGTTTGATGAAAAGCAAATTCCAAATGAGTATGATGGGAGAATTGAATTACTTCCTTGGATTACAAGTTAAACAATTAGATGATGGAATTTTCATTCACCAAACCAAGTATACAAGAGAACTTATCAAAAAGTTTGGTATGGAAAAATCAAATGGAATCTCTACACCAATGGGGACCAACATCAGATTAGATGAAGACAAAGAAGGCAAAGATGTTTATCAAACACTTTACAGAAGGATGATTGGAAGCTTACTTTATCTTACAGCACGTAGGCCAGATATATCTTTTACTGTTGGTGTATGTGCAAGATTTCAGTCAAAATTAAAAGAAAGTCATCTCATAGTTGTGAAAAGAACATTGAAATATCTGAAAGACACAGATGGAGTTGGAATTTGGTATTCAAGAGAAGGAGAGTTCAAGCTAATTTCTTATTCAGACACAGATTATGCTGGATGCAAAGTGGACAGAAAAAGCACATCAGGCACATGTCAGTTACTAGGAAATAGACTTGTGTCATGGTTCAGCAAAAAGAAAAACTCAATCTCAACTTCTACAGCTGAAGCTGAATACATAGCAGCTGGAAGTTGTTGTGCTCAAGTTTTATGGATTAGACAGCAATTAAGAGATTATAGGATAGAAGAAGGAATGATTCCTATAATGTGTGAAAACACAAGTGCAATTGCAATCACTGATAATCCAGTTTTACACTCAAGGACAAAGCACATTGATGTGCGTCACCACTTCATAAGAGATCATGCAGAGAAAAATGACATCACAGTTCTTTATGTACCTACTGAAGATCAGCTGCCAGATATCTTTACAAAGCCACTGGACAAAGACAGATTTGCCAAACTAAGAACTAAATTAGGGATAATCAAAGTCAGTTGAAATCAGTTAAGCCAGAAATTCGGCAAGGGGATTAATCTTTGTTATGATGGGTGCGCTCACTTAACAGATTAATCATTGACATCAACAATTTCAAACTGATCAACTAAAATCGAAACTGACAGACGTCACTGAAACTGACTAATTTGACGAAAACTGAAAGTTATATCTACAAACTGACGTTAGTCTCAGTTTCTATCTTAGTCAACTTAAGTCAAGGATTGATAAGATAAAAGCGACAGTGGTTATATCGCCTTTAATTACTACAGTTCTTTTGTCAGAATATTGCGTGTACACCCCACGACTGTCAGAACAATGCATACATTGGTTACCCAAACAATCGTGGAATTTGAAAAGTTGTACTACTCAACCGCCAATATATCATACATATTTATTCAACCCTCGTTCACATTATTTCCAATCAAATTTCAAACTCTTCATCTCTCTCCTAAAAACAGAATCAGACTCTTCAAAATCAATTTATCTTTGCATTCAAACCAAAATATGGCCACTTCAGACAAATCAAAACAAAAAATATTGATCACAGAATTAGATGAATTTTCATTCAATATCTATGAAGCAATGTGCAACAATACTCTGTTAGCAAGTTGGATTTGTGATAAAATCGAGAAACAACCACGTCTAAGGAATCTCCTAGAAGTTAAATTCAACGAACCACGAGATGTGGAAGGGATTCTACAATTTTGGGAGAACATGCGATTGTTAAGAAACTCTCTGATCACTACAGTCCATGGAGATCGTATTGCTATAAATGAAAGAGTTATGAAGTCATTATTCGGTTTCAAGGATTCATCTATGACATCAATAGATTTGGCTACTCTACCTTTGCAAAAAGAAGCTTTTATGAAGCAACTTACCTTCTCTAAGGAACCAGTCAAAGTTGATAGTCATGTTGACAATATCAAGCCAGAATTTGCCCACCAGCAAACATGTGATTCAAAAATCCAAAGGAGTCAGTACACTATCCGAAGAGAACATTTATCTGATTAACATAATTTGGGATGAAGTAGAATTCAATTGGGTAGGTTATGTAGTCAATCAGATAAAGAAGCAGCATTTAGCTGAATTAGACTGTGTACAGAGAGCTCAAGCTGAAGGACATGCAACTGTTGGTAGATTTCGACTGAAGAAAACACTCAGTGGAATCATCCAATTCTACCTGGAAAGACTCAAGGAAGGGAAGCAAGCAAGGCAAGCTTAAACTACAAAGGAAATCACAACAAAAGCAGGAACAACTTCCTAACCTGAAGCCAGCTAGAAAACTGTGTCTCAGCATGAAGCCGAACACAGAGGAATCAAGCGAAAGGCAGACTCAACACAAGAAAGATCAGTTGTAAGATGTTTATACCCAGCAACCTCAAGTATGACAACACCAACTAAGGGGGAACACCAACAACAACTGACAACTGAAGATACAGGGATAAAATTGGCCCCAGTTTTTTAAGCTGATAAGATTGTCAGACTAATGAAGATGAAGCTTCAACCAGAGGATTCTCGTGATGCTAGTCTACAGACTGAAGAGAAGTTACTCTTGGAGAAATTAGAAATCGAATATTAATATTCTTTATTTCCTAAATCAGAGTTTCTAGAAAACTGATTTAAGAGGTTTACTAAACTAGCTCAAAGGTGAGAATCAGCCACATCCTCTGCTCCCAAAGAAAGTTCAAAGAAAAAGGATAATGATGAAGATGATCATACGAGAAAAGATGCTGATATAACTACAGTTTTGCATTCAGAAATTCAACCTCAACCTCTAGCCACGCAAACTGTAAGTCAGCAAGAAGAGTTGCCAGTTGGAAATCAGACAACTGACACTCAGCAAGCAGCTAATACAACTGATAATCGACAACTGATGATTGTTGAAGATATCACTCAGCCCAAGGATCAACCTGAAATGACCTATGATCCTTCTGACATCCTAACAAAGGATGAGTTGGCCAGAGTTCATGAAAACTTGAAGATTGTGCTCAGTCACAAGGATGCACAAAATGGCCTTCTATCAAATATTTCTGGATACCTCGATTATAGAACTAGAACAGATGTCTCAGTTCATGCTAGACTAGAGATGATCCACAAATCCAGTTCAGGCTCTGCTTCAGAAATTCTGTTACAAAAATAGAAACTATAAGACTCAACCGCGGTAGATCGAGAAACTCATGCTCAGGCTTATTGGCCCATGAATCAGCATATCTACGGGTTAGAAACTCAGCTTAGGGAAGTGATTACTTCTCAGCAACGTATATCAGCCGACCAACAGGCAACCCATGCTTTGGTAGATCAGTTATGTGATACCAAAAAGGGGGAAGCTGAAGAAGAAAAGCTGAAGTTACTTAAAGAGATGAAGCGACTTTAAGAAGAATTGCAAAGATACAAATCAGATCCAAAGTTCTTAAGGAAAGAACTAATTGATGAGTAGCTCATTGCGAAATACAGTCAACCATGAGAACGGAGAGCTACTCTTACAAAAGATCTGTGGATGCAGTTTGTCAAAGATCACAATCCTATCAAAGCCAAGTACAAGGATAAGACAATTGAGGAATCCTTAAACTACTTTTTATCTGATATACTCTCAAAGCAGAAAATGGCACAATATAAGAAAAATCAGAGGATCGATGACAAACTGAAGATTAAAGACAAGTCTGAACAAATGAAAGCTGATGTAGTCGAATTTGAAATATACTACTTGAAAGAATCAGACTTACCAAAGCTACATCTATGGAGAAGATGGAAAGAAGGAAGTCAAGTTGACTACAACAGGACATTTTCAAAGGAAGACACCTAGCTAGAAAATGAATATCGTCTGTGTGACAAGGAGAAGATGTTTATTTCAGTTAAGAAATAGCTTAGTCTTTAATCACAATTGTTTGGACTAAATGTAACTATTCCAGTTTTTTGCTCATTCTAATGAAATCCAGTTTTCCAGTTTTACATTGTTTTACATTGTTTTGATCTTTAAGCTTTTCTTTTAGGGAGAGTTTTGGCATCATCAAAAAGGGGGAAATTGTTGGAAATAAAATTTATGTTTTGATGATAATTCATCATAATTATTCAAAGTACTACATTAACCTTATTGATGAAGTGCTGAAGCAAGTTGTTATAGTGAAAAGCTAAAAGATGTCTAGAACTGAATGTTTAGGCTTTACTAGAGTCTGATATTTGTATAGGTTACATCAGACAAGCACTGTAATAGTTAGTGTGTCGTAAAACTGAAAACTGGAAGTCGTTTAGAAAACTGGAAATCATCATGATAAACAAACTGACTCAGACTAACCTATATGAAACTAAAGAAGATAAGTTCGCTAAGGGTTACAAACTCAGTTGGCTTATTCAGAAGAACTGAAGAACTGAGGGTCACAGACTCAATTATAGAAGAACTGAAGAACTAAGGGATCAAACTCAGTTATGAAGACTACGTCGAGACTGTAAAGTTAGACTTCAGGCAAGATTGTGGTGACCTAAACTGACTTTATGGATCTTGTAGGAAGACCTAAGAATCATAAGGACAATGAATTCTTAGAAGATAATGAGTCATGTTGTACTCTGATTAAGTCAATTATAATCAGATGAAAAACTGGAGTACTCATTTTTAAAGAATAGTAAAATCTCAGTTAATGCTCCAAGTCAGTCAAGAAACTATCAAGTGTTAATCTCAGTATAAAACTGATAAGGAAACTCAGTTTTATATGTCAGTCATTCGATAAACTGATAGTACAGTTGAACGTTATAAAGGAAGCAATTTTATTGGATGAATTACTGACACAACAGAACGGTCGGAAAATATATCCGTTACAAGATAGACGTTGATACAATTCGAATTCAAGCCAAATGAACGTTGGACCTCACACTATAAATAAAGGACTTTTCACCAAGGATTAAACACACATATAGAAACAAATGGAGATTTAATAAGAATTAACGTGTGCATTAATCATTCGAATTGCTATCATCTATGCGCTATAACAAGATCATATCAAGAATTTCTTCAAGTGTTCAAGCTACAAAGAATTTATCAAGAATCAGACACTTTGAAGAACCACAAACAAGAATCAATTCATTGATTCTTAATCCAACCTTGATTCTATATCAAAGGTTTAGACTATGAAGCAAACCAGGAAGGTTTTGCCAAGGACAGTTGTTACAGGCAGTCGGGCAGACTGTGTTTGTGGTGGTAGCTGGTGAAGAGGCTATTTCAACCCTCTAAGGACCAGTGTTCAAGCAATTGAAGAACAACAATTCTACCTGTTCTACAATTATTTAGATAGTGAAGCTAGGGATTAGCCAATGACTATTGTTTAGGACTTTTTGTAACAGTTCACCTCAAGAAGTTCTAGTGGAATTTTCCTCCGCACCACAGGGGAAGAGAGGACGTACAAGATTACACCACCTGGAACCTTTATAATATTTGCCCTATTTACTTTATGCATTTATTTATAGCATTTTGATAATTGATTGTTATACAGTTCACAAACTAACATTCATCAGGATTCAGTTTACCTCACTCAGTTTTCATAAAAGAATAACAAGATCAAGAAAAAGGCTAGAATTATATCCGCTGCCGGTTGACTCAGTTTTGGTTAAGTCAGTTTGACTTAAGCTCAGCTCAGTCAGCTTAAATCCACACAAGTTAAAGGACAGGAACAAAACTGAACTAAGCATCAGTTTAAAGTTTCAGAGAAACTCAGTTCCTGGGGGACCTTCAGCTTTAGAAAAGTGTTTTTGGTGACAAGTTTATTCACCCCCCCCTCTAATTTTGTGTTAGCCTTTCCAAGGGACCAACAAAAACCATCAACACACTATCAAAGAACAAGCTATTTGAAGGCTTACCAGAGATCACATTCAAGAAAGAAAGCCTCTATGATGCATGCCAAAAAGGAAGACAAATCAAAAGCTCTTTCAAGTCAAAGCCCTATCAATCAACAACAAGAATTCTACATCTATTACATATGGATATGTTTGGACCAGTCACACCAGTAAGTGTAAGTGGTAAGAAATACACTCTAGTCGTGGTTGATGACTTTTCCAAATTCACCCGGACTATATTATTGAACAAGAAAAGAGAGACACTCAAAAAGTTGCCAGACTTGCTAAGAAGAATACAAAATGAAAAGGAACTGAAGATCATAAAGATCAGATCATATAGAGGCACAGAGTTCCTAAATGAAGCTATCAGAACCTATTGTGAAGAAAATGGAGTACGGCATCAACTATCAGCAGGAGGGACTCCACAACAGAATGGTGTAGCAGAAAGAAGAAACAGGACACTCAAAGAAGCAGTCAGAACAATGATTACAGAAGCATGCTTGCCAAAAAGATTTTGGGCTGAAGCAGTAAATACAGCATGCTATACTCAAAACAGATCAATCATCAACAAACATCATTGAAAGACTCCATATGAAATATGAAATGGAAGAAAACCTAACATCGCACATTTGCATATGTTTGGATCAAAATGTTTTATTTTAAACAGGAAACAGTTACATACTTTTGATGAAAAAACTGATGAAGTAATCTTTATGGGATACTCAGACACCAGCAAAGCATTCAGAGTACTCAACAAAAGAACCTTGGTGATTGAAGAATCAATTCATGTAGTCTTTGATGAATCAAACACAAATGGTGAAAGCTTTCAAAAACTTGAAGAAGAAGCGGGTCAAAGACAGATTTATATGAATACAACAGTACCAGCTACCAATTTCAATCATAATTTTGGAAGTCAAGATGAGTCGCCAATCAATACAACAGAAGAGGCATCAGCACAAGAGCATGAAGCTGATACACAAGCAGAAGATGTGGAAACACCAATTCAAGAACAACTTCAACCTAATCTCAACTGGCTAAGAGATCATCCTGAAAATCAAGTCATTGGAGACATCCACATAGGAGTCAGAACCAGAAGACAACTGGAGAATATGCTAACATTCTTCCTAACACAAGTAGAACCCAAAACAATAGATGATGCAATCCAAGATACTGATTGGATCATAGCTATGCAAGAAGAACTAAATGAATTTGAAATAAATGATGTTTGGGAACTTGTTAATAGACCAGACATGGCCAACATCATTGGAACAAAATGGGTATTCAGAAACAAGATGGATGAACAATGAACAGTTATTAGAAACAATCATGGCTAGTTGCTAAAGGCTACTCTCAAGTAGAAGGAATAGATTATCATGAAACCTTTGCCCAGTAGCAAGATTGGAAGCAATCAGACTCTTTCTAGCTTTTGCAGCCCACAAAGACTTCAAAGTTCACCAAATGGTTGTCAAGAGTGCATTTCTGAATGGACTTTTAGAAGAAGAAGTATATGTGGAACAACCTCCTTGTTTTCAGCTCAAAGGAAAAGAAGATAAAGTATACAAGCTCAAAAAGGCACTTTATGGACTCAAACAAGTACCCAGAGCTTGGTATGAAACACTGTCACAATTTTTTTTTAACAATGGATACAACAAGGGAACTATTGATAAGACTCTCTTCAAATTAGAGGAAGGAACAAGCACCCTGTTAGTTCTGATTTATGTTGATGACATTATCTTTGGATCTGAAGATGAGAATCTATGTGAGAAATTTGCAAACCTAATGACACTACAAGAAAATCGAGTTTTAATAAGGGGAATTCCTCTCATTAAATGTCGGTTTCCAATCATTAAACACTTTTAATGAGGGGAAATTTACCCTCCTTTCCCTTCATTGTTGCTTCTCTATATAAAAGTAAACTAGTAAATAATGCACGAACACCGTAACTTGATTAATGATTGATACAATGGTTCAAACTTGAATCAAAATTATAGAGTTTAATTATTTCACTTTGATATTTTCACTACGAAAGAAAAAACACTTCAACACTTGACGATTCTCCTCGAACGTATACACGAAGTGATGCTTCACTTTTCTTTGGCTAAATATTTTGCCGTCATGGAAACATACACAATTTAACTATCTTATTAGTTGGGCCCATGAGGAGGGAGGGTTGGGTCCAGATATGGATATAAAATCGAATGAGCTAAAAATATTTCTCACATTCTTAACGGTATAGAACTTTACACTCACAATTCGGATGCACATTTTTCTCATAATTTACTAAATTACACTCACAACAATCGGTGCATTACATCTAAAAAACAATCAGTGCAAAAGTTTCAAATGTAATTTTGCTGTTTGGCCTCTATTTTTTTTAGTCTGTTGTTATTCGTAGCTTGTTGGATTCTTTCTAATCAGCCCTTGTGCCATAATGTGATACCGTGATATCTGCATCTAAGGAATAAAATATTGTCATATCTAAATGCAAGACTATAAAGAAACAAATCATCAAAAAATAACTTTATGCCACAAAAAATGAAGACACCCCACACACACACCCCACACCCAACAACATCACTTATATTTCTCTAACACCAAAATTACTACGATAGGAAAAAACATATTAAGATTAATTGAATGTTGCAATTTACGAACACATAACTGTAAATTGAAAGAAAATAGAACTTGGTTCATACCTAAATTCGTTGCTTTCGGATCCATTCCATTCTTACTCAACTATTCTTCAATCTAAGTAATGTTTCCCACAGTTTGCCGAGTCTCCTCATCAGCATATCTCCCATCATGCTTCTACAACATACTTAAAGTTGAAAGATCGTTTATTGACAGTTGGTGGAATTGTTTAATTTGAATGCTCAATAATATGTTTCAAATGCAATCTTTTTTTGCATCAATAAATTAAGTCTTGAGAAATATGCGTAACATCTATTTAAAATAAAATAAAATAAATCCTAGAACAACTTAAGAATACCAGCTACCAGTACAATGAAATCCAACCACCTACAATCGGGACTGCAATAAGCTTTAACACACCCAGATTTGCAACAAACATTATCAATATATATATTATCAAATAACACAAACAAATGCGAAACATCAAAGAAAACAAAATGACGCATTTATATGTACGAAAAGTTAACACATCAAAGTAAACAAATTAATTCTTGCAAATTATATATACATAATGAGAATTATATATTGTGAACAATTTGGAAGATGACACAATAATAGGAATAAACGTATAATTGAAATAATCATTATTCAAAATAGTATTAACCAAATACTTTGTATTACAAAATCCTCAACCCAATATTCAAGGGCAAATTTTATGGTGGTCAATGACCACCAAACTCAATCTTGAATTCAATGGTTGTGAATTAATACACATGATCACAATCACCCATATGGTGACATGTGATTGAGTTTGATGGTCGTTACTATCGACCACCATAAAATTTTCCGTAACGATAATAAGTATTGTACAAGTACACTTCGTTTATTTATATCTGAAATGAAAATTCCTTACCAGAGATGCAAGGATACGTACCTCCTAATAATCATATACCTTGGCTTCAATAGTGTAGTGTGCGCTCTTGAAAAAAGTTGTCACCAGCAAAATAGCAAGTATTTCACAAAAAAACATAGAGATCTGTAGAATATGTTCACCAAATAATACTATAAAACCCGAAAATGCAAACTGTTGAGGCAACTATTGATCATGTTCGGCCTACGTGAATATTACCACCAGGACAGCTAGCAATTTCCACTCCAACCCCATTTTCATGCTTCTCTTCCCGTAGTTTGTTTCCCTTCCTAGAAGAAATGATAAGGTGAAAGAAAATGACACCAAAAAACCAATTAAATTAAAAAACAATTATCATCTCTAATATTTTATCATGATAACACTTAAATGCAAAAGTGAAGATTCTGGATCCGATTCAATAACATGATACATGAGTCCAACTCGAAAAAGCATGATACATGAATCATAATCTCAAATCATACCTCGGAAAGGATCTCATGATAACAATGGTTTGAAGTATCATTCTCCATTGTTGGCTTCTTCTACACGCTGCTCTATTCGCAACTTCGATACTCAAACCCTTTCAAAAAAATTAAACAGGTGTGAAAATGTTAACTGCAACAGAATTTGGAAATATAATATTAAATTAAACACAAAAGCCATCCAAATTGGATTTCATGTATTAACATCATAATTGAACCCGAAAGAATCTCTTATGTTATGTAGGTTTCTTCCGGGCTGATGTGTTCGCAGCCGGCTTTTAATTTGTTAAGCAAACGTTTCTTATGTATATATAATTCACAATTGTTATACAGTTGATAAAAGCAGTTTTATCTTCATAAACGATTTGAGAACTTGACGGGATTGGTTTGTTAGGATTTGAATTGTTTGTTTCATATTTGGAATTTGAATAATTGATCAGATGCGGTGGTTTTGCGGAAGAGGTCGATGACTATTGTTAAGAAAAGGTGAATTTGTTTGTTAAGCGTTTTCCAAAAATGAAATGCTCAGGATTCGCGTATCGTTAAAAATAAAAAATAAAAAAATCATGTGTTTGTCTTCGGGTCGGATAAGTGAGAAATACGGGTAATCGGGTTAAATCATCATTTCTAATATATATAGATATAGATAATGAGAGTAATGGTTCCGTCACTACAATTTATTTCATAACAGTAAAAGTACTGTCATTAAAAAAATTTTAACAACAAAAATTTCCGTCATTAAAAGGCCATTTGCCCATCAATAAATCACAATTTAATGACAATAATTTCCCTCATTATAAGGCCATTTGCCCCTCGTTATATACATTTTATTGATGAAATTTACCGACATTCCTAATAGTAAGCCCCTTATTGATTAAGTCCATCATTATTGTTGAAATACATCTAATGAGAGGACATTACCATCATAAAACTTTCAACAAATAAGAGTTCTTGTAGACAGTGAATAAAATGCGAAGAATTCAGATACAAGTAGAGTAAACCAGTATTTACACAAAATGAGAGCATGAGAGTACAATATTTGCACCAAATCAAAGTTATAATACACGAAGTCCATTTATCAGCACATCAATAACTAGTTCAAAGACATCTTTCAACTCAGCATCACAAAAGTAAAGCCAAACACAAGATGAAGGAAGCCAAAAACATTATGAAGGAAAAAACCTTATGAAGCTGCTGCATCAAAAAAATCCAAACAAATGTAAACATAGTCCAAATATGCACAAAAGTTATACAGACTCACAAGGAAACATACCTCCCAAAAGCCTTTAACATCACTTGCATGTGCAGCATATCCAAAAGCACACAAGCCTTCTTCAACACTCAAACATAAAGTGGACATTTCTAAGCTTATAGAAACAAAATATTACCGAGCTCAATTTCGCAATGTTACTCACAATACCTGTTGAAAAACCCAAAAAAAAAACAAATATAAGAATCAGAATTATCTACAAATATCAGTCAACAAAATAAACTTATTGTTGAAAGCTTTCCTACTGAAATTTAGGGACAAAACCACCATATTCACCAACATTGCACCCTCAAATGCCATATTTTTCAGCAATAACTACCTGCCACAAACAACAAAAATAAAATGTAAACATGAGCCAAGTATATGACTAAAAAAAAGCACAAGAATTAAGTGTAACGAATTAGACAGTGTACAGAGAATCATAGATAAGTGTTTACACACCAAAAAAAAATGTACATAACTAAACTAATCCCATCTAACGTAAAACCAACCACCATTTTCAAATGCTTTCATGTCCAAAATGGATCCATCAAGATATTCCAACACGTACACATAAGCAGTATGTTTTTTATGCACTATATAATGGATAAAGTAAATAATCAATTTATACATAACCAGGCCAGGTCTTGGAACATGTTTCACAATGATTAGATTGCATTAGGCTTGTATTTGCAGTGACATGTGTTGAGAAAATATCAAACATTGGCAAGGCAGTAACTTGTCTTGGCACAGTGGCAAGGTAGTAAATTGGCTCAGATTATAAGTGGTCTAAGAATGCCCTAGAGGTCAACTGTTTGATCCCTCCTACTAAGGAGGTCGAACGTCAGACATTCTTAATGGCTCCAACGTGTTAAAGAACTCCATGCTAAATCGAACCCCCTAGTAAAGAGTCAAACTCTCCGGGCAATTCGGTAGCCCGGTTTCTACACTAGGAAGAGACAAATCAAAACTTACATGAGAAGGTAAAACAACAAACTTGGTTGTATACTTGGCTAGCCTTTCTCCTCGGCAAGGACCACCTGCTTTTATCTGACCTGTGCCGAGGCCGACTGCTAAATCAGCAATGAAAGAATCTTCGGTTTCCCCACATCTTTGAGCAATCACTACCCCCCAGTTTGCATCCTTAGCCATCTTGACGACTTCAATGGCTTCTGTCACCGTCCCAACTTGATTCACCTAATTTTTGTCCAAACAGATTCATCAATAAAAGCTCCCCTACATAAATATATTTGAAAAAACCAACCATAAAAGATACTCTTTAATTAACATGCACTGTTTTTTCAATTTACATACTCTTTTAAGAAATTTAATTAACATGCACTGTTTTAATTAAGTAGAAGAGCGATTTACACTATCTTTTAAAAAACAAATGCAATTTTTTCGTTAAAATTGCATGCATTAAGGTCACAAGGACAAAGATTGCAACGTTGGAACATAAAACAATAAGACATGAAATTTTCCAACACAAAAGACAAATGTTGCAATTTTGACATGCACAATGTGCCATAAAACGACAAGCATTAAGGTTATGAGGACAAATTTTGCAATGCCACAATATTAATGACTAAAACGTGAAACGGTTTAACATAAAAATATGAATTTAGCAATTTGTCATGCATGATGTGCCAACTCAAAAATGGAAGTCATTCACAGGCTCAACAAAATCAAATCGAACAGAAAAATATGGAAAATGCATGCAGTTTTAGAGGCACAATGTCTGATATCTGAAGCTATTTGTCTCCTCCAAAGAATAAACGGTTGCTTTCCCAATACCTACGATGTTCAGCTTCATACTGACAAAAAAACACCGTGGATATAAGTTTGGATACATACCTTAAGAACCAATGCATTACAAGACAATTCACGTACTGCTTTCTCGATTCTTTTTGGGTAAGACATCAAAAAGTCATCTCCCACTACCTGCACGCGCAATAACCATGTGTTAGTAATATACAAAGTACCAAAACAGAAATACAGAAGGAAGAATCCTTGTGAAATGGCTGGATGCTATTATACATAACTTGTTTACTATACTAATGCCAAACCCTAGTCTGTACAGTTTAATGTTACCAAGAAAAAACAGTTTCAGAGTTTACTTTCGCTGCATATGTTTGCAAGAGAATGCTTTTTCCAGGATACGATAATCAGCATAAATTGACTAGCATATGTGAGAATAAACAGGGTACCCAAAGTTCAAAATTTTCTAATACCATTGTTAATCATAAATTAAAGTAAAACTTTAAAAGCTTCTTTGTATAGTAATTGAAGAATGAAGGAAATGGAACTGGTATCACCCAAAAACAAAGTTCCCCCGCTTCATGGTCGGTAGTCGTTAAATGTTTTACATGATGCAAAGGACTGGCACGAAAGTTAAGCAATCAAAAAGTCTAATTCACAAATAAGGTTAATAAACCAACCTGGCAGATTCCGAGATTTGTGAGCTGCTTGACATGGTCCAATCCTCCTTAACGGAACCTCAATGGATACAATAGGGTAGTCTACAATACAAGGTTAAGCTTTTAAAGAACACATTTGAACACTTGAAGGGTAGTGTACAGACAAACACATTTTCATTAAGTTGGTAGAGGCACAATATTGTAATACAATGACATATTGCCCCGAACCTAAAACCTAATAAGGCTGAAAAGTGGGTATTCCAATACATAAAATACAAGATGAAAGAGCTTTGGCATACCTAGGAAGAAATTTTGTTACAATCGAAAGATTTGGTGAACGAGTAACAGCTTCCATAAAAAGTACCAATACTTGGATGCTTGAGCTTTTTCATAATCCAAACCTTGAACATCAAACAAACGCAATACTTTGTCAGATCAAAGTCTATTAGATATTTTAACATTAGAAAAACAGAGCACTAGAATGCAAAAAGAAGCTAATAACAAGGCAAAAAAACTGACATAGAGCTATACTTCGGAGAAAGCAGATTACTAAAAATATTCTCAAAAGAGCTTCTTTTCACCATCACATGATGCTTTTCATCATTCAACATCAAGCTCTCACTTGTGATCAATAGCTTTTTGGTCAATCTTAAAATTAATTTCCCTTCCCTAATATCTCGAGCTGCTACTAAACCCATTTCTGATTAAACTCAATAAAAATCAAATCTTGGAATAACAAAAAGAGAATAAATGAAAAAAAAAAGAGAAAGCAAGTTAGCCAAAAGTCCCTGATGGAATCAGGGAAGTGGGGAACAATTAGAGTGAGACTCAAACATGAAGATCAACAGTTGGCATCTCCAAATTCGATTAGTGATGATGGAGAATCGAATATGTCTAGGTTGACTGCCGATTCGAGAAATCCGTCAATGTTTGCTGCAACTTTGTCGCTTCCATCACCGCCTCCACTTCTGTCGCAATCCCTACCCAGATTTCTGTCCTCTTAAGAACTATTACATACCCCGCTACCACCACCACCGCGATTATCATTCCTATTTTGCTACCGATCGAAATGGAGAGGTGAAAAGTGGAGGACGTGGATTAGGGTAGAAAGATGGGGGAAATTTTTCTGGATTGTGGAGAAGAGGAAATGGGGAGGCCGATTTGGAGGTATTAGGTTAAGGGTATTTGATATTTTTGTTTTCATAAACGTGTTTTTATGTTTTGGAAGGTGTTTAGGAGATAAAATGTGTAAATAAAATGATATAATTTATGAGAGGAACTATTTTTTTAATCTTAACTAGGGGATTATCAACAAATAGTGATAGGAATCAATAGTTTCTAATTAAAAGGGTATCCTATAGCCGTGTAATATATTTCCTCTAGTTAAAACTAGGCTTTAGTGGGAGGATTTGCATCCCCTCACTAAATTTTTGTGGCAATTAGCCTATTTTCTTGTAGTGTGAAAAGAAAAATTCAGAAGATCTTGATGGGAGAGTTAAATTACTTTCTTGGCCTACAAGTGAAGCAAATGAAAGATGGCATCTTCATTAATCAAGCCAAGTTCACAAAAGACTTGATACACAAGTATGGTATGGATACAAGTGGCACATCAGATACACCAATGTGTGCAAGGGTCATTCTTGGATAAGATGAAAGTGGAAAGGATGTTGATCATAAGCTTTATAGAGGAATCATTGGATCCCTACTCTATTTAACTGCAAGCCGACCGGATATAGCTTTTGCAGCAGGAGTATGTGCCTGATTTCAAACTCAACCAAAAGAATCACACCTTCTAGCAGCCAAAAGAATAATCAAATACCTGAAGAACACCATTAATGTTAGAATTTGGTATCCAAAAGATGGAGGATTCAAGCTAATATCATATTCAGACTCTGATTATGCTGGATGCAAGATAGACAGAAAAAGCACCTCTGGAACATGTCAAATGCTAGGCGGCAAACTAGTATCTTGGTTTAGTAAGAACCAAAACTCCATATCTACATCAATAGCTGAAGCAGAATATATAGCAGCGGGCAGCTGTTGTGCACAAGTTCTTTGGATCAGACAACAGCTAAGGGATTATGGAATGGAGGCAAAGACAATACCAATCCTGTGTGACAACACAAGTGCAATATCCTTTACTGAAAATCCAGTATTACATTCAAGAACAAAGCATATTGATGTAAGACATCACTTTATCAGAGATCATGTTAAAAAATGGGATGTTATTCTAAGATACATACCCACTGAAGATCAATTGGCTGACATCTTCACAAAACCACTCAGTCATGAACGATTCAGCAAGTTGAGAACTGAATTGGGAAAGATAGAAATTGACTAAGTACTAAGGAGCAGCTAACTGGAGTAATCAGCTAAGTAACTTCACCAGCTGACTGAACCTTTGCCGTTATGAGTGAGCTCATTTTGTAGTTAAGGCACTGGTACTCAGCAAAGTCAACTACACTTATTGTTAGGAATAGTTATGTACAACAGCTCAGTGAAGTCACTACACCGGCCAAGTGACCAGCCAAGTCACTCCACCGAATTATACGTTGAAGTAAACAGCAAAACTAAAGTGTGAACTAAATCAATTTTCTACACATGGAAAATCAAGAAGTTATGGAGGATTATACGGTGGAAGATAACACACGTGGAAATAAATCGTGCAGGTAACTTATTATCGAATTACAAATGCCTTGATTCTCAGGATTTATCATTACTTACCTTAATCTTCTCTCCCACTACACTCAAATACCGTGATTTACATACACAAAATCACGCCATTACGTCACTAAATCCTTCCATATTCAACCACGTTCACACTACCAAAAATCATAATATATAAACCACTCTTAAAGGCTTTTCAGAAATCTTTACGCTTGTTTGCATATCATAAACCCTATTTCTCTCTGAAAAATCGAAGCTCTTCAAAATCTCAAAATTCAATTCAACAATGGCCTCATCCTCTTCAATCTCTCCCACAGAAAGATTTTATGAAAAATCGATCATTACTGGATCATTTTTCAAGCCTGAACACTATCTCTCTTTCTGTGACAATGCTGCACAAGCTCAACGCTTAGTGGATGGCTGTACAAATCTGGGGTTAACGACTCTTCTAAACCCCCCCAATAAGTGGGATATGCTATGAAAACCTGATTTCATTTTGGAAAAATGCAAAGTTTGTGCCCAGCACAAAAAAGAGTGATCCCGATTGCAGTAAGAGTTCAATTTTTAGGAAAGAAGTGGTCATCACACCTGGTCTTCTCAAAAAATTCCTATATCTACCTAGAATTGGTCCGGCTAATGTGAATTTTGTACAAATTGACATCAACAACTTCTGGACTGAAATGGCCAAGAATCCCAAAAAGAACAACAAAACCAACAACCTCCCCAGATCAGCACTCAAACTTTCATTTGCTGAGTTTGCACCTGTTATCACCAAAAACATTGAAGGCAGAAAAGGGCCAATGGAAAACTTGACCGAGTTACGGGTCAAGTTAATGGCGATTATCTATCAAGGTATTCCCTTTGACTAGTCAACCTTTGTATTCAACAAGCTGAAAGACCAAATTCAAAAGGAAATTGATCTAGCAATTACGGCACCAGCAAGGGTTTGCAGAAGAAAGGTGATTTCTGGGAGAGGAAATCATATGGGATCCCTCTTCGGCACTTGTTTGACACATTGAAGGTAAAACCCACCAATCGACATCCTCCACACAAGGCCAAGGTCATGTTTACCTACATCAAGGCATCTCTTAAACCCAAAACCCACTGTCGGAAGAAAAAGAAAAGAGCCTGAAAATAGCAGATCAGGAGTGGGGAGAAGGACAAGATCTCAGAAGACACAAGATGACATCTCTATCATCAGTACCAGCAATCCGGATAACCCAGTAGTGATCAGTGACAACACTGCAGCTGAGGAAGAAAAACAAGAAGAAGTTACATATCTGGAAGAGGGTGAAGAAGGATATCTTCTTACTTTATCTGATGAATAAGAGATTGAAGGTGAAGAAGATGATACTAAAAGAGAGGCAGACAAAGAAGAAGAGGAGCCTGAGGAAGAAAATCATCCTGAAGAAGATCAAGGAGAGACGGGTCTATCGGATGATGATCTGACTCTTCAAGAGGTTCTTCTCATGAGCCTCATCACAGTTGATAAACAGCCAAGTGAGCCTGCTGATGAAGCTCACTCTGCTGAAATTGTCAACACCCCACTATTAATCAAGGGGGAACAACAGCCGAAGCAATTTAGTCTCCGGCTCACTAAGAAGCAAACCAGCCATCAGAAGAGAAAGAAAAAGAGAAGGACGACGAGAAAAAAGAGCAGAAAAAAGAGGAGAAAGAGGATGAGGACGAGAAAGAGAATGATGAAGAGGAAGAATAAGAGAAAGAAGAGAATGAGGAAAATACAGACAATGAGGATGGTACCACAGCACCAGCAGAAGATGATTTAGACAGAATCTTCAATCTGGACATTCAACCCCTCATTGTGGACATGTAAAGGTAATACCACAGCAGGCAATGTTTGAAACTTGCCTTAAGGAGTGGTGCAACCTTCTTAAACCATAAGATTGAGGCCCTCATCAGTCACATTAATGTTCAAGATGAGGTGATGGAGAGACAAGGAAATTTGTTGTGCAACCTACAACATCTCATCCCCTACCATGTTCAGACCAATATTGAGTTTCTTGCTAACAAGATTGATGACAAACTCAAACCTTTTGTTGGTACTTTGAATGCTCATACACATCAAATCCACAATGTGAATGAGGCTATGGAGTACTCTGGCCAACAACTAACCATAATATTCAATGTCTCTGAAGCAACAAATACAATTCTAGAGAAAATGTATGGTCCTCTCCCTGAATCTGAAGAAGCAAACCAAATTCTTGAAGCACAATTTGGTGCTGCCAAAAAAGGGGGAGGAAGGTCAAAGCCTGAAATTTCCAGTGGGAAGAAGGAAAGCCCAACAGACAAGAGCAAGGGCATCAAAGGCAGGGCCTTCAGGTTTGAAGAAAAGAAGAAGTAGCCCTTTTTGGTTTTATATGAATAAATTTATTTGCCTTTATATGCCTTTGATTTTAATAAAAAGATGCAATATCTTATTGCCCTTAAATGGATGAATAAAATTGTTGAGTTTTATTCCATTGTCTATTATGAAAATTTTGTACACTTATGTTCAGGCTTATGAGGGTTTTGGCATCATCAAAAAGGGGGAAATTGTTAGGTTCTATTATGTCTTGATGATGGCCATACTAGATGTTATAGCAAGCCTGAAATAAGTTAGAATTCTCTGTATAAGTCATTACTTAGAGTCTGACATGTTGTATAAGTTAAGTCAGACAAGTATTGTACTAGTTGGTAGGATGGCAAAGTAAAACAACTGTTCGGCAGAGTTAATCCAGTCGTGTACCAGCAGAGAAGCATGAAGATACTATGGTCTGAGTTATAACTAAGGAAGTTTGTGATGACCTTGGATAAGTCTGAGTAAGAATGTAAATGATGAAATACATTGACAAATATGGTGTACACTAATCTCACTCGAATCAAGGATCAGTGAAGTACAAAATGTACTTGAAGGTGGACTGGATTTCTGCTGAGCAAAGACAGAGCAGTGAAGGAAGAACCAAACAACCAACTCAGAAGAATCACTCCACCGTTCAGGGAACGGCCAAGTAAAGTTTACTCATTCAGATTTCAAGTGATGAAATCAAGCATTAAATGCACAATCAATTGAGGATCAATCAGGGACGGATTTTCTGATAAACGTTTGAAGAAAAATCAAATCACTGAAATCAAAGAGAATACAATTAAGGGGGAATCAAGAATTGAATCAAGGATTATTCCCCACATTAAATAGCCAAAGGACGAAAATTCAAATTGAGGATTATCAAGGCTATAAATAGAAGGCATTGACAGAAAAGATAAACAATGATTAAGTCTGATAATTTACAAGCAGAAACTCAGTCAAAGTGAAAAGTCTTCATCTGCACTAAACGGAAATATCTAGTGATCAACTCAGGAATCATAATTTCAATTGCAAATCAAGCTCTGAGATTGATCAACAAATCTGTGGATTTAATTCACATCAACTGAGGCAATTCAATCAGAGGAATATGAGAAAGAGTTACAACCTCTGAGATATATAGCTAGTGAAAGATTTGTTCTCAAGGAGCAGTGATAGAGACTGAGTCACTGAAGCTTTTGAAGCCAGGGAGTGATAGTCTTAGAGATTGTGAAGCTTGTATAGCCAAGGACAATCGTGCTATTGTATTTGTGAAAACAATAGTGAATTCCTCAAATCATCACAGGAGAAGAGTGGATTAAGGGATTACACCACCCTGAACCACTATAAACCTTTGTATCTATTTACTTTCAGCAATTTACGTTTCAGCAATTTATTTTATTGCATGTTTTATATTTGTGATTGCATAATCTACTTTGAAACAACATTTTCAGAAGGGACTTATACGTTGCCCAAAAGCTTTTAAATATAAGAAAAGTTTTTGAAACTCCACTATAGTCATTCACCCCCCCCCCCCCCTCGACTATAGTTTTACCCTTCTCTGGGACCAACAAGAATTGCATCAATGCCATCACAAGCGACCATTCATCAGTATCGTCTCTGAATGTTGAAACCGTTCGACGTTTGAAGGAAATGCTAGATGAAATCAATCCGTACGTGCATGTATTTAGAAATGCACACGATCAGTTGCTCAACAACCCTGCATTGTGTTTGAATTTGTCAATCATTCGTAACCAAGGTGGTCGAAAATACATAGTACCCACATCTCATGAGGTAACGGCTTTAGTGGTAGGTGACATGTTAGGTGAAAATGCAGGTTGTGACATTATTGTACGCACTCATGAAGGCTTTCTGCAAAGAATATCTGAATTACACCCATCTTACATGCCACTGCAATACCCTTTGCTTTTTCCTCACGGTACTAATGGATTGAATTCGACTATCCCATTCTCTACATCATCTTCTAGAAGTCGTGACCATGTTTTCATGCGTACGTACTATGCATATAGGATACAGTTTTGAGAATTGGAAAGGACCACATTCTTACGAGGAGGGAGGTTGTTTCAATAATTTTTAGTAGATGCTTCGGCTTCTATTGAGCATAACACGTTAAATTTTTATCGCACTCACAAATCCCAACTGCGAGGAGATGTATACGAAGGTATTGAAGATGCTATTGTAGTCGGAGACACCGATGCATCTACTCTTGGAAGGCGTTTTGTCTTGACATCCGCCTTCACTAGAGGACCGAGAAATATGATGCAGCATTATCAAGACGCTATGGCAATTTGTCGCTATTATGGCGCTCCCGACTTATTCATCACGTTCACATGCATTCCTAATTGGATTGAAATCAAACGTGAATTAGAAGCATTTCCTGGCCAGCGTGCAGAGAACCGGCTATTGTGTGTAGAGCATTCTGTATAAAACAAAAAAGGTTATTGCATGAGCTGAGAACAAACCACATTCTTGGTAGAGTTCGACCATGTACAATTGATTCATTTACCAGTTGTCCTTCTACCACTTATTATTTTCTCTTACTAAGAATCTTTTAACTTTATAGATATCTTTGTCATCGAATTCCAGAAGCAGGGTTTTCCCCACACTCATATGTCATTGACATTTGAGAATGAGGATAAGCCAACTACCGCAGAAGATATTGATCGCTTAATATATGCAGAAATTCCAGATAAAACCTTGCACCCTGTGTTGTACGAGTACGTGACAAAATTTATGTTGCATGGACCGTGTGGTGTTGGTTACCCGAGTGCCCCGTGTATGGTAGATGGCAAGTGTTCCAAATTTCTTCCTAAGCCGTTTTGCGATGCAACCACCTTTAATGAAGACAGATTTGTGTCTTATCAATGTAGAGATGATCCAACAAATTATGTAATCATTAATGGATTCACGTTCACTAATCAATGGGTTGTTCCTCACACTCCGATCTTGGTCCTTGGTCTTGAGGCACATGTGAATGTTGAGAGGGTTGCACGGCCATCGCTCACAAAGTACCTTTACAAGTACATGTCCAAAGGCGTTGATCGAGCCAATGTTTTAATCCGAGATACGACTACTTCAGGAGAAACTAATGGCCAAACCTCCAACAATAGAGGTATTGATTGGAATATCATATTTGAAGAAATGATGTCGGTAGCGAACTGAATGCTGCTTTCTTGCTCGACTAAAACTATAGTAGTTGTTCATCTGTAATTACGTTGAACATGCACTTTCAGCATTGATTCCACTTGATCATTCCTTTTCATTTCAGTTTTTTATGTTTCCTTTTCAATTCATTAATTTGTATTTATTAAGTTATTCGCCCATTACTTTCTTGAAATGTGGGTTGGATGTTTTTCTTGGGTCTATTGGTAGAAAAAGTAGGGAGGGAAAAAAAAGATTTGTACAGTCTTATTGTTGTTCTAAAGGAATTTTGTTATATCCGGGGTTGGAATAGTGATGCACATAATCTATTTAACAATGGTTTTTAAATCGTTCGTATAATATCCCGTGCATTGCAGGAGTTATCCTACTAGTTATAATATATTTATTTGAATTTTTTTTTTTTTTCATTCTCAAGTTCAACGAATAGATTGTTTTGAAAATAAACTAATTCGTCAGCAAGACTGAAACATTTTATTCTAAATAATATAAAAAATAATTACCTTTCGTCCAATCTTTTTAAGGAATGATGAAGCAAACTAAATTTGTCATTAATAGGGAAAAGCAGTATTTGTGACAACATGTAACATTAATTTCATATTGTGTACGAGTAATAAATATAATAGTAGTCATTTACTAAAAAGTGTCATAACAAAAATATATAATCCTACTACAGTAACTACAAATAAATGGTGATGTTTTCACATCAAATTGCAACATATTTGAATAGTATTTAAAAATAAGTGAATGAATGAAAGATGAAACCCTGGCAAAGTGTAAAAATAACTTTTCCGATATTCATAGTTATTTGATTTAATATGTCGTATTGTAAATTCAATGATATTGATCATTAAAATTAACAACCAGTTATAAAAAAAACAATCAATTGCTTTCGAAAAACAATTAACGGAGGTCAAATTACCACATCGCCACGTGTCAGTTCCCCACGTTGCCTTATAATATCCCGATTTTTCTAAAAGGGCATCCTTGTCTTTTCACGAAAAATATGAATATTTAGTTTTGTTTTAAAAGATTAAAAGAAAAAGGGAAAATAAAAGGAAAAGGATTAATGGGATTTAATTAATAAGGAATGATTAGATTTAATTGGGATTATAAAAGGAAAACTAATCCTAAATTAACCTAGTTGTTGTTTTACGTAAAATTTTCTGAGAAGTGGCGCAAGTTTTGAGAAGAAAAAGAAGAGAAGAGGCTTTCGAATTTCGAAGCTAAACCGTTGCTCTTTTCAACAGACATATCAAGAGGAAAATACTCTACGGAAAAAGATGATCGTTTTGATATCAACAATTCATAAATCCGTTAACGTAAGTTTTTCCCTCCTTGTTCTTGATATTAGGGTTTATTCATCATCGTGTTAAGCTGCGTTTTTCTGAGTTTAAACATCGTAGTGATCATCTTTGGATTGGTCGTTGATAGGTTTGGAGTTAAAGGTTTAAACTTTTGACGAGTTGAAGCTTTGGATCGTTGTACCACACAATTTAAGGTAACGTGGTGTTCTTATCGTATGATTAAGGTGTCATAAAGTTATAGAGCAATTTGTATGATTAATTTCATGGTTCTGAATCTGTTTAAGTCGGAGTTTGGGGCAGAATTGGGTTGGAAATCGTGTTTTGAAGGTTGCAGATTTTCTGGGTAAAACCCAGGCAAACGGGCGTCTGCACAAGGGCAAACGGGCGTTTGCGATAGCGGCAGCTCAAACGGGCGTTTGGGTTTTGAGGACGGGCGTCTGAGGGTTCAGTTTAGATACAGGATGTGGCTGATTTTCACGGACGGGCGTTTGGAGGTTTCTGGACGTTCGTTCAAGTCAGACGGGCGTTTGCATGGAGGCAGACGGGCGCTTGACCTGTTCATTCTGTTTTTCACTGCTTTTCGTGTCAGCTCGGTTTCAGGCTTTATAATCATGTTTTACTGCTTAACCTTGTGTGACAAAGCCTTGAATTAGCTTTTGATGCGTTTAGTTCCGGCACCATATGGATTCCCTAAAAGGATGAAGTGTGGGACCGTCGAAAGCATTGGATTTGCCTTGTGCTTCGATAAGCTTGGGTTTATCGATGTCTGTGTATGTGCTAGGCTATGTTTGAGTCTAGTGGTCTTAAGAAGAGGGAGTAGGCTGATAGGTGAACCTTTTATGTGAATCAACTCAGGTGGCTAGTTAAACATCTAATCAAACGTATGTGTTAGATTAATAATCTTAAACATCATGCAATGCTTGGTAAGGCATAGTACAATATCGCGATGTGTTCTCTGACCAGACAAAGTAGACTGTACCCACGCCGGTCAATCGATTGGCTAGATAAAGCGTCTGGTGCACTCTGCCGGTCATCACACTATCGGGACTCGGATATTCCCGGGGCTACTAGAGCGTGTCTCTAAGTAGGTTGCACCCATTGTCTTAGTACATCCTATTACTAGGCGTAGTGCCCTTGTTATTCATGATGTAACAAACTTGAGCTAAGCTAGATACCTTTGGAACCTCATGTTATGCTATGAACATAATATGATAGTTAGCTAGGGTTAATAACGGAATGAATTAATAAAAGACGGCGTTGCTTTTATTTCTTTATGAGACCGACGTTATGCGATCTTCTACGCGTTACTATGTACTTATGTACTTACCCCGTTACTCTTTGTTTGTCTTTCTCTTTCCCCAAAGAAGATGAACAGGTTGCTATTGTTGATGAGTGCTTTGATGAGGATGTGTGAGATGGAGTTCTTGAAGACTTAGTTCTTTTACTTTTGGTTTCTTTCAATAATGTTGTTGATTCAAGTTCAAACAATGTTGCCTTTCTTTTGGATTAGTTCCGCTTGAATTCTTTTGGATTTAATGTTGGATGTTTTAGTTCTCTCTATTGGATTTAGTTTTATAGCATTGAAAACCATGTGTTCGATCTTTTGTTATCCCGAGTCATTTTATCTTCCGCGTCGTTTTAGTTCTGATGTGTGACGTTAGGCTTACATATATTATTGAATTTTATTTGATAATATTTGTGCCGAGCGCTCTTTCCGGATAATGACTCGGTGTCCGGGAACGGGGCGTTACAGTTGGTATCAGAGAGAAAGGTTTTCCTTGTTGTGTAGGACTTGATTTCTTCTTTAAGATAAGTGTTAGAGCTTTAGTAACCCCTCTCTTTTCTTGGTTACAGAATGGTTCTTACTAGAGGATGAGCTAATACGAATAACACCGAGGCGGCTAACACCCAGACGGGTAGCACTGAGGCAGGATTTACCGAGGTTATGATTCCGAGAAGGAGAAGAAATGGACTAACTACCCAGGGCCCTACAGTTTCACAAGTGAACACCCCGTCTGTGAGCAACATCATGCGTGGGGTGAATCAAGGACCAGATATCGTCATTAGGGGAATAGTGGAACAAGGGGACCTTCACGGTTTAACCCAAACATACCGGTTATCACTACTGTTAGGTGTAGTGCCCGAAAGACAATTTGTGTAATTGTTTTTAATAATGGATGACAGAATTTATCTCATCTTAGTTACTTGCTTGGTGCTTGTAAAGTAATACACTGCTGCAAACCCTAAGTATATCTGTATGTAACCACTTAACTCAGTGTATGGATTACACATGAGGATTGAGTTAGTGGAGATATGCTTAAACTTTTAGTCCGTGGTGAACTTAATCAGAGTTTAGGGTCTCTTGATTAAAACACCAATAATGCGCCCAGAACACCTTAGGGTATGATAGTCTTATCCGGACTGTCGGTAGAGGGTACCTACGTGGGGCATTTATATATGATGGCATTCATATAGAATTTGGACCGATTTAATCTGTATTTCTCGGTATAATTCCGTAATCGAGGAATCTTATTAAATCATTAGATGATCATATATGGATCAACCTTAATCCTGAGGTGATCACAGGGTGTTGCTTGTCACGGGGTAGTGTTTGATGTGTTAGTTACGGTTCACTTAGATATGTGTTCCAAGCCACTTCTCATTGGCACTATCTCCTGATGAGTGAGTAGTTCTGATTTTCACAGACATGGAATCCATTCCTTCATGCGGGAAGTAGAGAGACAATCCCCTTATTTCTTAGCCCTAAGGAAGTGATCGATCCCGGGAGTTCACATTTGACTAATTAGCTACTAGTAAGATATGTGCACTAATTGATCATCAGGGGGTTAATGGTAAATAAGGATAAGATATTCAAAGTCGGGTTCACGGAGACTTCCCACTCAGAATGGACAGTCTATGGAGGGTTAATCCGTATGTAGTGATTATATCAATGGACGCTTATTCACTCTATGGGTTGAGTATAAGTATACATCTATAATCGGTAGAGTTCAGTTTCGGGTTTATGGTGGCGTAATCCCGGAATTAATAATTAATATACTTATTATGTTCGATGAATAATTAATTATTGGAGCTACTGGTTATAGGTCCATGGTCCCCGATGTGGCTTCTGTAATTCGGACTAATAATCTTGTTATTTGGGCCTCAGTGATAATTAATTGGCTGGGCTAATTAATTGATATGTATGGATATTATTTAGTTGGGCTAAATAATATAATACACATAAAAGACATTTTGTGTGGGCTTATTAACCCTAAGTGTGGCGCCATTTTAGTCTTCATTTAGCACAATAATTAATTTTCTTGTGTTATGGAAAATAAAAGATATTCTTGTTATATGATTGGTTGGATGACTTGTTATTTGATTTCCTATTGGTCAATACATGTCACAATTAGTCATTAAGGAAAATATCTTTTTATTTTGTTTAATTAATTATTTATTTAATTAATTAAAACTTGGAGACCAAGGATTTACTCTCCTATAAAAGGAGAGTTATTCCAAGGGTAATTGGCAATAAAAAATTCGACCACCACACTTGTAAAAGAGAGGAAAAATTGTTTTTCTTGTCTAGGGTTTTTAGAGGAAGAAAAACTCTAAGTTTTTCTTGGTGTTGCATATCAAGAGGTTCGTGTATCAAGAAAGGTGTCCACCAACCGCCGTTTGAAGAACACATCGGAAGATCAAGGCGTCTCTTCCCGATATTGGTAACATGATCTTATCCCCCTTGTAGTTTAAGTCCTTTAATTATGCATTGTGTTGTATAAGTCGTGATCCTTCCGTTGCGCGTAGATCTAACTCGTTTAGATTTAAGAACCTGCATCCTGCATGTGGTATCAGAGACAGGTTCCACGATTTATATAATCATAATCATAATTAAACGATTTAAAGGAGTGGAATTGCATGTAGGTAAATTTTATTTATTGTTTTATGCATTGATAATGATTAGTTGTTGTGGTTGAAGAGATGGATTGGGGGTTGGCACTGTTTTCCCGTTAGATCTATTGTAAACTCATATAAACGAAGAAAATTCATTCATATGAGTATAGGAAATTATGTAATTTATTTGTTGTTGCAATTTTAATTTCCTGAAAGTAGATCTGTTTAGTAGCTGTTTAGTATTTCCGTTTTTCCTGTTGATTAAGCCGTTGAAACAACGATCCCTCCGGTCATAATCAAGATTGAAAGTTGAAAAATAATTCCACAAATTTTGGGGTCGATCGGAGTCCGTCTCCATATCCATTCGTGGCTGCGAATAGGCTGCTGTAACAGAAAAACGCAGGATTCACAGAAACCTTATCTGTGACTTCCTCGAATTTCTGGAAGAGTTTAGACCGTTGAAACTCAAATCCAACCGGTCAAATCGATAAATACGGAGTTTTTGACTTGTAATAAAAATATTAGGTCGATCGGGATTCATCTCTATTCCCAATCGGCCTCGGGAAGTCTTTGAGGCGCTGCTGTAAAAGTCAGATTCAGCAGCAAGTTAGGCGGCTCAATGGAGAAAATTGACAAGTCAAAACTCCGATCCAACCGTCCATATTGAAGCCCAAGGAGTGAAGAACAGATCTGGAAAGTTTCGTCGCGATCCGAGTTCGTTTGGATTCCCGATCATCGAAAAATTTGAACAGCTGCAGATTATGTTAGAAAGTAGTAAACCCTAGTTAGGGTTTGGTTTTTTTTTCTAATAGGTTAGATGCGGGGGTGCCAACGGTCCATCTTGGTGTTTATTTTCCGCACTAGAATACATGTTTAGATTGTATGTGTAGAACCGGAAAATTGCTATGACATGCATCATATCATGAATTCCACTCCATATGCATACATGTAGAAATTAATTCGAGAAATTAGTTAGGCATGTATACAACACACGCAATTAGTTTTAATTAATTGTCTGATATTAATTAGAAACTAATTAGGGTAAAAACCGAGGATCACGGGTTTTTTCAATCGTCGAGGTTGGGTGATGGATTCTCGGTGAATCCCACTCTGCGAAAGCATAAGGAGTAAAATCCCGAAACCTCATGGTTAAGGTGTTGGATTCTCGGTGAATTCCACCTTACCTAAACGAGATTACGTTTTTGTTCCGTAGTGTCTACGTGAAAGTTTGATGTTTAAGGATTGGATAATCACGGGCAAACATGGTTCGAAAGTGGTTTAACCACGGTTGGGTGGTCAATAGTAGCTACGGCTCGATCGACTTCACCCTCCACATGTGGCGTTTGCACAGGGGTCTGGCAAGGCTGAGCCATCCGAAGTGCCACTACGGCTCAACGGAGCTCCCTTAGTCTTGACCCGTCCGACGGACACATATGTTCCAACGAATAGGTCGGGTGGGCTAGCCCACGTAACTGACAACATTCGGGCCTATGATTTATTGTTCCTTAATGTAACATCAAGTCCAAAAACGTGATCAGTAAACCCACCATTTTTTTTAAAAATATTGAGTGGGAGCGGGAGAGGCGACAGCCGACCCCACGGCCTCTACTGATGACACAAGCAACGTGAGAGAATGGTGACGCCTCGTGCCGGCTTTGATTTCGGCCCCCTAAGGAAGGCCTTCACCGCTATCAAAATTCAAGGCTTTGTCTCCGAAAGGATAGGATTTTGGGTACTCGCTGGGTCACTGACCGACCCTAAGGCGGCACACTCGGGGTCTACCTAAAAATCTGAGACAGTAGGTCACACTCATAAAGGGTATTTTTGGTAGTACCTTGGCTGAAAAAGGAAAGGTGATTGACGATCACAAATGAGATGTTTGATTCTCAACTGATCTTCAATATTAATTGAAACCTCTTTGACCTACCCTAAGGCGGCACTGAGGCATTAGATTAAATCCTTGGAACGGTAGGATAGACTATAAGTACTTAGTTTATGTTCCTAAAATTTATTAGTAGTGTATGATTTGGATTTATTTTCGGTCAATTTTATTTACAACTGTTATACATATCTCTCTCGGGTGCTAGACTGCTAGTGTAAAATTGACTAGTAATGTCTTCGTTAAAAAGTGGCAAGTAACTAGAACGTTGTACTTATTGATCTTACATGCGATTAATTTTTCGGAAGAGATATTTCTCTTGAGCCTTCAAGACTTAAATGACGTAAATAAGTATGTCACTGCTGTCACTCTTGTTGAACGAGAGACAACCATAGTTAGTTTGAAAGATGATTGGGACGATAAAATTCTTCTAGTGAATTTTAATTGTGTAGTGTCTACACGAGAAATTTTCTAATAGAAAAATTAGAGAACCATAAATTAAAGTGTCGCTAGTTAGACGGTATTTGGAACTGATAAACTAGTGGGAGCTTTTGTCATATGTTTTTCTAATTTATTAGAAAATTAGTCCCACTGGGTAACGCTTTCATTAGACATCCCACAGTTCACGAGTAGTGTCTACTAATACGAACTGCTAGTTCAAAACTATTTCCTTTTAAGGAAATTTAAGAATGGGAAAATGTCTATAAGTGTTAATCATCTTAACTGAAGTTTTGAGGCTAAACCGAAACATTAAATAAAGAAAGTATAGGATAAGGAAAGTGATTTCGGATCACTAACCAATGAATCCTTAGCGACTTTCTTAACCGAGTAACTCGACTCGGCAGCTAAGTTCTTTGGAAGAACAAGAGAGCTTTGCATTAACGATTAATAGAGTAACAATGGGCAGTAATTTCAGCTAGAATAGTGGGATTGATATAAGGAAATGAATTTCGGATTCTATCCTTGAACATCACAGAAAAATTTATTTTTCTGTTTACAGATTCGTTGAAACAAATTGATTCACTTTCAACTCGATATATTGTTACCTCATAGAAAGTGAAAATGACATTTGTAGTGCGAATCCGAGACTCGGACTTTTGTTTGATAAAGTCAGAACCACTAAGAAATGCTGAAAAAGGTATATGTAACACGTCTTAAACTATTATAGGCGAATGGTTTCCGTATTAAGATAAACGACCCTTCAATATCTATTAATTAGTGCATATATCCTGGAGATAAGACCTGACGACTGGCTAAGGTGATTCCAATCTCCCAGTCTGGGAACAATATCTCAAAGGAACAATGACTAAGTTTCCTTTCAATCTGGAGAGGGTGTTAGATTTGAAGAGGTAACATAGCTTGTTCATAATAACCTTCGGGGTCTAGTGAGAGATACAAGCTAGTGGGAGATTTCGAGTGGTGACATTTTGTCTGATAACTACTCGAAACACGGTTTAGTTTATCAAAAGAATACGAGGAGGAGTCTCTGATTTTAGCAAAGAATAGAGTATTCCATGCTCAAAAATAGGCTATCGCATAGTCTTGGGACTGATGCTCGGCCTGCCTCCTAGTTGAATGTTTCTCACTAAGGAAGAAACCATAGACTTGCCCTATATAGTTATTGATGTGCTACAATACACTGCTAAACTCAATTAAGATAATTGGTTGCAAAATAATGATTAACATTATTATGTAAACCGAGAAGTCTACCTAGAAGATGCTAGTGAATTTATGGATAAGGAGTGAATTTAGTTCACACCACTTCCATAAATGTAGGCATTTAGCACTTAATGTTTGAAGGTAGGACTGGAGATTTTGCGCATACGTTCAGATTGTGAATGTTTGTAAAATGTCTTAATGTGACGAGTGAAGGTTGGTTATAAGATTCTTGAAATCAAAAAGTGACGGTTGAAATGTCACAAGGCTTCTGATAGAATCTATAAGTAGCAGCCTTAAACCTTGGATTACGGTTACCCAAAGGTAGTTACTATCTGATTTAATCAGACCACGTCCAACATCGGTTGTTGGTGATTGCACTGATAAACACTACTAGATCAGAATGTCAATCCACCCAAGACGCAGTGGGAGTATGGTTTAACCGTTGACCCATTGTGGTTTTGTGGACTTTACAGTCTGCTGGGGTGATTGATAACCTATGGCTCTTGGTGGGCTGTATAGGATTCTGATCATAGAGGTTGGTTTGAAAGCCTTAACCCTATGAATGGAGTTTTGATACTCCAGTTCTGTTCAGCCTCTTGTAGAACCACCTGAGTGTCTCAGGCCTAGTGGGAGCAATTGGGTCTACACGGAAAAGAGTCGAATGAATAGGAAAGTTTAAACTTTCAGCGCGAAGCTGAGTGTCTAGGGGTGATTCCCTGACAAGTAGAGAGTTAACCAGACCTTGAACTCTCTCACCACTCACTCTTGCTAGATTTCGTTAGAAAGCAGAAAATAGGGGTGATTCCCTAAGACTTTCTTGCTGAAAAAACGGAGTCTGGATTCATTCAGAACAGAAGGGTCTTGGTTAGAACAAATGGCAGGACGACTGCCGGGGCTTATATCCTTTGTGGATTTAAGAGAACCTCTCGGTCATTGAAAGTCACATGTTTTAAAATATGTGGACTTGACCAGAATATTGATAAGTCTTTCATTAGAATGGACATCAATATTGGTAAAGTAGTAGTATTAGTGTTCATGAATGATAACACTGAAACGGTTGGAAACAACATGGGTGTGCTATCTGAAGTCAGAAAATGACATGCCTAGATTCTATGGATGAGATAATTGGATTATATTCTAAGAATTTGATTCGGTCAAATTCACGAGAATGAGTCATTGGATATCCCACCTATCTTATTGAATAAGATGATTATGCATATACGGTTGCAGCATTCATCGAGAGTAGTCCTACCCTACCTTTCAGGAATGATTCTCCAAATCTTCGGATAAAGAGAAAATGGGATAGATTCTCTCTTGGATAACGGAAAGTCAGTAGTAGTCGAATCTCGTATTCGAGCATTGAATAGCGGTTTAGTACGTACTCAAGTATCTTTAGAGAACGAGGAATCATATGCTTGTGTATTCAGGTGCAAACTTGGTTGACTACATTGATTCTGACTTGAAGTCAGATTAAGGATGATCATTAAGTTGATCTCGGGCTCAGTGTTTACTCAGAATTTCCTTTTTAGTCTGGGAGTAATTCCAGGTCTGATAAGCTGATATCACTTCATCGTGAAAACAGTGAAGAGATAGCTTAGAAGGATCTTCTCAGTCATAAGAAGTCAAAAGCATATTGAGAGAGAGTACCGCCTGATTGGAAGGACCGACAACGTTTCAATCCTAAAAATCGTCTCGAGTCGACAACCTAACTAATCAGTGTACCAAGTCGAGTGCTTGGAGGGTACGGCATTGATGGATATGTCTCATATGCTTTTAGAGCAAGTGGGAGAGTGTTGTGAATAAGATGAGAAAGGGTGTGCTCTAAAAACAATCGTTGCTTGTCATTTCGTGCAAGTGGGAGATTGTTAGGTGTAGTTCCCGAAAGAAAATTTGTGTAATTGTTTTTAATAATGGATGACAGAATTTATCTCATCATAGTTACTTGCTTGGTGGTTGTAAAGTAATACACTGCTGCAAACCCTAAATATATCTGTATGTAACCACTTAACTCAGTGTATGGATTACACGTGAGGATTGAGTTAGTGGAGATATGCTTAAACTGTTAGTCCATGGTGAACTTAATCGAGTTTAGGGTCTCTTGATTAAAACACCAATAATGCGCCCGAACACCTTAGGGTATGATAGTCTTATCCGGACCGTCGGTAGAGGTACCTACGTGGGGCATTTATATATGATGGCATTCATATAGGACTGGACCGATTTAATATGTATTTCTCGGTATAATTCCATATTCGAGGAATCTTATTAAATCATTAGATGATCATATATGGATCAACCTTAATCCTGAGGTGATCACAGGGTGCTGCTTGTCTCGGGGTAGTGTTTGACGTGTTAGTTACGGTTCACTTAGATATGTGTTCCAAGCCACTTCTCATTGGCACTATCTCCTGAAGTGTGAGTAGTTCTGATTTTCACAGACATGGAATCCATTCCTTCCTGCGGGAAGTAGAGAGACAGTCCCCTTATTTGTTAGCCCTAAGGAAGTGATCGATCCCGGGAGTTCACATTTGACTAATTAGCTACTAGTCAGATATGTGCACTAATTGATCATCAGGGGGTTAATGGTAAATAAGGATAAGATATTCTGAGTCGGGTTCATGGAGACTTCCCACTCAGAATGGACAGTCTATGGAGGGTTAATCCGTATGTAGTGATTATATCAATGGACGCTTATTCACTCATGGGTTGAGTATAAGTATACATCTATAATCGGTAGAGTTCGGTTTCGGGTTTATGGTGGCGTAATCCCGAATTAATAATTAATATACTTATTATGTTCGATGAATAATTAATTATTGGAGCTACTGGTTATAGGTCCATGGCCCCCGATGTGGCTTCTGTAATTCGGACTAATAATCTTGTTATTTGGGCCTCAGTGATAATTAATTGGCTGGGCTAATTAATTGATATGCATGGATATTATTTAGTTGGGCTAAATAATATAATACACATAAAAGACATTTTGTGTGGGCTTATTAACCTTAGGTGTGGCGCCATTTTAGTCTTCATTTAGCACAAGAATTAATTTTCTTGTGTTATGGAAAATAAAAGATATTCTTGTTATATGATTGGTTGGATGACTTGTTATTTGATTTCGTATTGGTCAATACATGTCACAATTAGTCATTAAGAAAAATATATTTTTATTTTGTTTAATTAATTATTTATTTAATTAATTAAAACTTGGAGACCGAGGATTTACTCTCCTATAAAAGGGGAGTTATTCCAAGGGTAATTGGCAATGAAAAATTCGACCACCACACTTGTAAAAGAGAAGAAAAAATTGTTTTTCTTGTCTAGGGTTTTTAGAGGAAGAAAAACTCTAAGTTTTTTTTGGTGTTGCATATCAAGAGGTTCGTGTATCAAGAAGGGTATCCACCAACCGCCGTTTGGAGAACACATCGGAAGATCAAGGCGTCTCTTCCCGATATTGGTAACATGATCTTATCCCCCTTGTAGTTTTAGTCCTTTAATTATGCATTGTGTTGTATAAGTCGTGATCCATCCGCTGCGCGTAGATCTAACTCGTTTAGATCTTAGAACCTGCTTCCTGCAACTACTTCAGTAGGAGTAACATCAGGAGTGTCTGTGTCTCCAATGACCACAAGCTGGATAGGATTAGGACTTTCTCATCCAACGGTGAGTACCTTCCCAACCGTCTCTGTGCAACCTCAGCAAGCACCTGTGCCACCGGCTAGTCAGTTTTTCAGTCGTCCACAGGCAACAGCGTTTTCCTCCACACCACTAAGTTTTACACCTCAACCAACGGTTCTACCTCTACCACCGCCTAGATCTGATACTTTCATAGCACCTGGCTACACCTATCTGCAACAGACTCACCCTCAACAGCAAGTTCAGCAACCTCAACCACAGTATCAGAACGCTCCACTAGTTCAGCAGCCGATACAACATCATCAGTTTGGGGGCTACGACAAACAAGTGGATTGGTATGATAAGATGAAGAAGCACAGGGTGCCAGAATTCTTTGGCAATGTTGAGCCAGCAGCAGCAGATTTATGGATTCGTGGGTTTGAGAAGACGTGCAGAAATGTGAAAGCTCCAGAATCTGAATGGGCTCAGTTAGCAATATCCTTGTTGGCAGGAAATGCAGAAAGTTGGATGGAAGCTTATGAGCAAGCTAATCCGAGGATCACGGATTGGGCAGTGTTCAAAGACCTATTCTACAAGGAATACTTTCCTAGAACAGCACAGAATGCAAAGGCTAATGAGTTTCTGAGTTTGAAACAAGGAAGATACACTACGGTGACTCAGTACTCCCAGAAATTCCATGAGTTAGGCAGATTCTACCCTGAAATTATGAGAAGTGAGGAGAAAAAGATTAATAAGTTCATGGAAGGATTGTCACATGAAGTGGCAAAGGGCATGCTAGGAGATAGACCTACTAGCATGGCAAGCGTCATGGATAGAGCTTTGATTGCGGAAAGATTTGCTAGTAGACAGACGGTTAGTTGGGGATAAGAGGTCTTTCTTGAATTATCAAGGAAGTAACAGAGGAGCACCATAGCAGAATATTAAGAGGACAGGAAATCCGGCCACGAAGGGTTCATCAAGTGGAACGTCATCGGTTTGTGCTAAGTGTAACAAGACACATACAGGAGAATGCATGGCAGGTAGCTTGAGTTGTTTCCACTGTGGGGAAGTGGGACATTACTCGAGAGCGTGTCCTAAGAAGCTCTCTCAAGGTAATCAGGCAGGAGGACGAGGTAACCAACAGGGTAATCGTGCCATGGGTAGCAGACCAGTTCGTGTCTTTGCAGCGGATGCAGAACCGGAAGAGTTAGATGACCTTGTGGGGACAGGTACTTTTCAGTGTTTTTGTTTATTATAGATATTTAATATGATATAGCGCGCATATGATATTACATATTTGTACTTAAATTGATTCACTTGTTAGGTACCGTAATCATAGATAATCTAGTAGTTTCAGCTATGTTTGATATTGGAGCTTCAGGGACTTTTGTTTCCTCTAAGATAGCTAAGAAGTTGAACCTACATCTTAAGGATTGGAGAGACCTTTGAGTATAACCACACCTTTGGGCAGAGTTACTAGATGTGCTCAAGTCACACCCCAAGTTGATATTAGAGTTGGGACTTACAAGTGCCAGCATGCCTTGACAGTGTTGGATTTCTCAGACTTTGATGTTATCCTGGGTATGGACTGGTTGTCCAAGAATTATGTCTATTTGGATTGTAGAGGTAAGAGGGTGATCTTTAAGGCCCCAGGAAAATCAGCTAAGACGTTTCAGGGTAACATATACAAGCCTAGCAAGGGTCGTTATCTGATTATCTCAGCAGTTAAAGCCCTAAAAGCTTTGAGGAAGAGTTGCCAGGGTTTCGTTGTTTATGCTTTGGATAAGAAAAAGCATAGGCCCGAGTTAGGAGAGACTCGTGTAGTTAAGGACTTTCCTGAAGTTTTCCCGGAAGATTTTCTTGGACATATGCCTGATAGGGCCATAGAGTTTGAGATCGAATTGATTGCAGGAGCATCACCAGTGGCTAAAGCACCTTATAGGATGGCACCAGCGGAGTTGAAAGAGTTGAAAACTCAGCTTAAGGAGATGCTAGAGAAAAACATCATCCAGCCAAGTATATCGCCGTGGGGAGCACCGGTCTTGTTTGTGAAGAAGAAAGATGGGAGTATGCGTTTGTGCATCGATTACAGAGAGTTGAATAAACTGACAATCAAGAATAAGTATCCTTTACCAAGGATTGATGATCTGTTCAGTCAGTTGCAAGGTAAGAAGGTGTTCTCTAAAATTGATCTTAGGTCCGGTTATCATCAGTTGAAGATCAAGGTGTCAGATATACCTAAGACAGCTTTCAGTACGAGATATGGACATTATGAGTTTTTGGTCATGCCGTTTGGACTCACTAATGCTCCATCGAAGTTCATGGACTTGATGCAAAGAGTTTTCATGCCTTATCTCGATAAGTTTGTGATAGTTTTCATAGACGATATCTTGGTATACTCTAAGGATGAAAAGAGCATGAAGAACACCTAAGGATAGTTCTACAGACCTTGAAAGAAAACAAATTGTATGCCAAGTTTTCTAAGTGTGAGTTTTGGTTGGACCAAGTTAGTTTTCTTGGGCATATAATTTCTGGAGAAGGTATTAATGTGGATCCAGCGAAGATAGAAGCCGTTTCTAAGTGGCCTAGACCGACATCATTAACAGAGATAAGAAGTTTCTTGGGTCTAGCTAGGTACTACCGGAAGTTTGTGCAGGATTTCTCTAAGATAGCTACACCTCTCACGAGGCTCACTCAAAAGAACGTTAAGTATGAGTGGAGCAATGAATGTGAGGAATCTTTTTAGACTTTGAAAGAAAAGTTGACTACAGCACCCGTGTTAGAATTACCAGAAGTCTTTGGTAACTATGATGTATATACAGATGCGTCGGGTCAAGGTTTGGGTTGTGTTTTGATGCAATCAGGAAAGGTAATTGCTTATGCATCTAGGCAGTTAAAGGTGCATGAGAAGAATTACCCTACACACGACTTGGAGTTGGCAGCAGTGGTATTTGCTCTGAAGCTTTGGAGACACTACTGATAGGTGTGATGCCCGAAAGACAATTTTGTAATTGTTTTATTTAATAAATGAAATGATATTGTTATTCATATTTATTATTCTCATATTCACCGATGTGACAATAGTAATTACACTACCGAAAACCCTAAAGTATATCGTTTATGTAATCACTTAACTCAGTGTATGGTATATGCACGGGAGGATTGAGTTAGTGAAGATGTACTTAAAATACAATTAGCCCGTAGTGAAGTTAATCGAGAGTATCGGGTCTCTCCTTTAACGTGCTATTAATGCGCCCAGAACACAATAGGTGTGATTGTCTTATCCGGACTTTCGGTTAAGAGAACCTAATGGGGCATTTATATATGATAGATATATCATATAGGGGCTGGACCGATTTGATTAGAGTTCACGATATAATTCCGTAATCGAGAAGTCTTATCGAATCAATGGATGATCATATTTATGGATATATCTTAATCCCGAGGTGATCACGATCAACCGCTTGAATCGGTATGAAGTTTGACTTGACGGTTAAGGATTACACCGAGTCCGTGGTCCGAATTACCCCATCTTGGCATTGTCTTGGATTGAGTGAGTAGTCTTTGTTATCACAGATACGGAATCCATTCCTTCCATTTCTGGAAGTAGATAGACAGTTCCCTTATTTGTTAACCCTAGAAACTGATCGATCCATGGAGTTCATATTACACTGATTAGCTACCAGTGGGGTGTATGAATTAATTGATCACTAGGGGGTTAATGGTAAATAAGGATAAGAGGTTCTAAAAAGGGTTAACGGTAACTTCCCGATTTAGAATGAACAGTCTATGGAGGATTAATCCATATGTAATGATTATATCAATGGACGCTTATTATTGTTCTCGTGAGGAGATAAATATAATCTCATAATCGGAGGAGTGCGATCACGGGATTATGGTGGCATATTCCCGTGATTGATTTATCAAATATAATTATTCGTTCGTAAGATAATTATTTATTTGATTTATCGGAGCCGCTGATTATTAGTCCATGGTCCCCGACGTGCCTCCTAATATAGCATAGCTATTCTCGGACGTCGAATCCTAATAATATTAATTTAGTTCTTGTTGGACTTTATTAAAACGATATGTGAATTAATTGTTTAGTGGACTATTAAATTAGTTGGGCTAAATAATTAAATATGTGGAAAAGACATTTTCCATAATCTTGGCTCAATTATTGTGTTATGGCAAAATTAATATTGACTAGGTCAATAGTTGTAAATTTCGCCCCTTGCTTATTATTATGGTACAAGAAATTATTTTCTTGTGTATTAATAAGACATGTGCATAAAATATTTATTGGATAAATATTTATGGAAAGAAATAAAGATAAATATTATTCTAGATTTGTTCTAGAATATTATGGGATTATCTTTTATTTAATAGGATTATTATAATTGATTTTGTATTAATTATTAAATCCTTGTAGGCTAAGTTTTACTCTCCTATATAAAGAGAGTTCTTCCAAGCCTTAATACACACAATATTTTCGAGTTCCACCTCTTAGAGAGGAGGAAGAAATTTCGGCCAAGAGGGTTAGGGAAAAATCTTGGAGGTTTTTCCGGGTAGCATATCGGAAGGATTCGAGACGAGAATTTCCTTCCACCGGGAGTTGCTTGGATCACACGTACGGAAGATCGTGGTGCTCTTCACACCTTGTTCGTTCTTTCTATTGCGGTTCTTCAACTTGGATTTTGAGATCCAAGAGGTATGTTCTACAACCCCCTTGTAGATGTAGATCTAGTTATTTTATTACGTGTATTTTATAGATCTAGATCCTTAAATCGCTTCCGCTGCGGATGATATTACTAACAACTACTTGTATGGTGTCAAGGCAAGGATCTTCACGGATCATAAGAGTCTTAAGTTCTTCTTTACTCAAGAGAATCTGAACATGAGACAAAGAAGATGGTTGGAGTCGTGAAAGATTACGACTTGGACATTCAATACCATCCTGGTAAAGCGAATGTTGTAGTTGATGCACTTAGCTGGAGAGCGGTTAATGCTATTACTACCTTGCAGGAAGTTGTGGATCAGTTGGATAGGATGCAGATTCAAGTGATTGAAAGGAAGGGTGAAGCTCAGAATTTGGCGCCATGGATGGCAAGGTCAGATTTACTAGATGAGATTCATGCTAAGCAAGATAAAGACTCGGTGTTGATTGATTTGAAGCGAGTGGCTCGAGAGAAACCTACAGTGGGTTATCAGTTAGACAAGAGTGGTCATCTTTGGTACGGAAGTCGTTTGTGTGTGCCCGATGTGGATGGCCTAAGGGAGAAGGTTATGGATGAAGCTCATAAGATTGCTTTTACGGTACATCCAGGAGCCACTAAGATGTATAGAGATCTCAAGGAAAGATATTGGTGGCCTGGTATGAAGTTAGTGATCGTAGAGTTTGTGGCGAGATGTGATACATGCCAGAGAGTGATTGCAGAACACAAAAGGCCAGGAGGTTTGTTGAAACCCTTGGAGGTACCAGAATGGAAATGGGAGAATATCACGATGTATTTCATCACCGGTTTGCCTAAGACTAAGGGCGGTCATGACATGATTTGGGTGATTGTGGATAGACTTACAAAATCAGCCCATTTCTTGCCATGTAAAGTGGACATGCCTATAAAGAAGTTCGCTACTATGTATATCGACAATATAGTGAAGCTTCATGGTGTGCCTTTATCTATTGTATCCGACAGGGATAGTAGATTTATCAGTCGCTTCTCGAAGGGTTTACAGAAAGCTTTTGGGACGAAGACTGATTTGAGTACAGCATTTCATCCGCAGACGGATGGGCAGTCAGAGAGAACAATTCAGACTCTCGAGGATATTCTTAGAGCTTGTGTTTTGGATGCTGGAGGATCATGGATAGATTACCTCAATTTGGCTGAGTTTGCTTACAACAATTGTTACCATGCTAGTTTGGGTATGCCACCTTTTGAGGCCTTGTACGGTAGGAAGTGTAGAACTCCACTTTACTGGGATGAAGTGGGAGAGAAACATATCACAGGGCCGGAGATGGTTCAGCAAGCCAAGGAGAAGATCGAGTTGATAAGGAAGAATCTGAAAGCCGCTCAAGATCGTCAAAAGAGTTGGGCTGACGTTAGAAGAAGACCGCTAGAGTTTGAGGTCGGGGATAGAGTTTACCTTCGAGCGTCTCCAATGAAGGGTGTCAAGAGGTTCGGACAGAAAGGAAAGCTAAGTCCAAGGTATGTAGGACTTTTTGATGTCATCGAAAGAGTTGGGAAGTTGGCTTATAGGCTACGGTTACCAGAATCGATGTCTAGGGTCCACAATGTTTTCCATGTATCGATGCTTCGGAAGTGTCTATCTAAAGTGGACGTGGAATCTGAGATTGATCCAGAAGTGTTGCAAGATAATCTTTCATATGTAGAGAAGCCGATAAAGATTCTGGATAGGAAGGAAAAGATGATAAAGAGGCGAGTGATCCCGTTAGTGTTAGTGCAATGGAGCAATCATGCACCGACGGAAGCCACTTGGGAAGTGGAAGCGGACATGTTCAACGAGTTCCCAGAGTTCCCTCATCTACCAGGTACGATCTAGTTTCGAGGACGAAACTCCTCTTAAGGGGGGAGGAATGTAATATCCCGATTTTTCTAAAAGGGCATCCTTGTCTTTTCACGAAAAATCTGAATATTTAGTTTTGTTATAAAGGATTAAAAGAAAAAGGGAAAAGAAAAGGAAAATGATTAATGAGATTTAATTAATAAGGAATAATTAGATTTAATTGGGATTATAAAAGGAAAACTAATCCTAAATTAACCTAGTTGTTTTACGTAAAATTTTCTGAGAAGTGGCGCAAGTTTTGAGAAGAAAAAGAAGAGAAGAGGCTTTCGAATTTCGAAGCTAAACCGTTGCTCTTTTCAACAGACATATCAAGAGGAAAATACTCTACGGAAGAAGAGGATCGTTTTGATATCAACAATTCATAAATCCGTTAACGTAAGTTTTTCTCTTCTTGTTCTTGATATTAGGGTTTATTCATCATCGTGTTAAGCTGCGTTTTCCTGAGTTTAAACATCGTAGTGATCATCTTTGGATTGGTCGTTGATAGGTTTGGAGTTAAAGGTCTAAACTTTTGACGAGTTGAAGCTTTGGATCGTTGTACCACACAATTTAAGGTAACGTGGTGTTCTTATCGTATGATTAAGGTGTCATAAAGTTATAGAGCAATTTGTATGCTTAATTTCATGGTTCTAAATCTGTTTAAGCTGGATTTTGGGGCAGAATTGGGTTGGAAATCGTGTTTTGAAGGTTGCGGATTTTCTGGGTAAAACCCAGGCAAACGGGCGTCTGCACAAGGGCAAACGGGCGTTTGCGATAGCAGCAGCTCAAACGGGCGTTTGAGTTTTGAGGACGGGCGTCTGAGGGTTCAGTTTAGATACAGGATGTGGCTGATTTTCACGGACGGGCGTTTGGGGATTTCTGGACGTTCGTTCAAGTCAGACGGGCGTTTGCATGGAGGCAGACGGGCGTTTGACCTGTTTATTCTATTTTTCACTGTTTTTCGTGTCAGCTTGGTTTCAGGCTTTATAATCATGTTTTACTGCTTAACCTTGTGTGACAAAGCCTTGAATTAGCTTTTGATGCATTTAGTTCCGGCACCATATGGATTCCCTAAAAGGATGAAGTGTGGGACCGTCGAAAGCTTTGGATTTGCCTTGTGCTTCGATAAGCTAGGGTTTATCGATGTCTGTGTATGTGCTAGGCTATGTTAGAGTCTAGTGGTCTTAAGAAGAGGGAGTAGGCTGATAGGTGAGCCTTTTATGTGAATCAACTTAGGTGGCTAGTTAAACATCTAATCAAACGTATGTGTTAGATTAATAATCTTAAACATCATGCAATGCTTGGTAAGGCATAGTACAATATTGCGATGTGTTCTCTGACCAGACAAAGTAGACTGTACCCACGCCGGTCAATCGATTGGCTAGATAAAGCGTCTGGTGCACTCTGCCGGTCATCACACTATCGGGACTCAGATATTCGCGGGGCTACTAGAGCGTGTCTCTAAGTAGGTTGCACCCAGTTGTCCTAGTACATCCTATTACTAGGCGTAGTGCCCTTGTTATTCATGATGTAACAAACTTGAGCTAAGCTAGATACCTTTGGAACCTCATGTTATGCTATTAACATAATATGATAGTTAGCTAGGGTTAATAACGGAATGAATTAATAAAAGACGGCGTTGCTTTTATTTCTTTATGAGACCGACGTTATGCGATCTTCTACGCGTTACTAAGTACTTATGTACTTACCCCGTTACTCTTTGTTTGTCTTTCTCTTTCCCCAAAGAAGATGAACATGTTGATATTGTTGATGAGTGCTTTGATGAGGATGTGTGAGATGGAGCTCTTGAAGACTGAGTTCTTTTACTTTTGGTTTCTTTCAATAATGTTGTTGATTCAAGTTCAAACAATGTTGCCTTTCTTTTGGATTAGTTCCGCTTGAAATCTTTTGGATTTAATGTTGGATGTTTTAGTTCTCTCTATTGGATTTAGTTTTACAGTATTGGAAACCGTGTGTTCGATTTTTTGTTTTCCCGAGTCGTTTTATCTTCCGCGTCGTTTTAGTTCTGATGTGTGACGTAAGGCTTACATATATTATTGAATTTTATTTGATAATATTTGTGCCGAGCGCTCTTTCCGGATAAGGACTCGGTGTCCGGGAACGGGGCGTTACATGCCTAATCATTAATGTAGACAAAGAAAAGCACAACATTATGGACCATGAGCTCCACTTTAAGCCTAAGGACGGATCCCGACCCCAGGTGGGAAATCGGTCTGGCCCACTCCTAGATCGCCGTAGGTCGGTCAGGTCGCAATGGAGTGGGCCAGGGCAGTTTGGGCCATAATGGCCCGGGGGCTCGACGCAGGTCGGTCGAGCCTTCCTTACTGTTATTTTGCCCACATGCTACAAAAATCAGATAAATATGGAAATAATCTTAAGTCATAAAAACTCTGGCTCTGACATTCAAATATGTCCATGATTATCTCCTAAATTAACAAGATATACACGGTCTAATCCTTAGGGATTAAGAAAAGAGTCCTTGTTGGACAAGAAACAGGACGAGAGGTCCCCTATATAAACAATCTCTAAGAAACTACGAAAGACTTGATTCCTGAATACTCACAGGATACGTAGGCAACTTGATATTCGTATCCCAGACTCAGTCTAAAATACACACACAACCATCCCTGTTTCATATCTTCAGTCTTTGATTAATTGTCTCTAGATTATTACTGCCCGGATTTACATACAGACGGAATCCAACCTCGTCAACAATCAATACTTATCTGAATCGTGTAGTGCAAAAAAACAAAAATACTCGTTTATGAAGAAATTGTAAACCAAGGAACTGGAAGTCAATGTAAAGCCAACTATGGGTCAAGAAAAGGAGTGACGGAAGTTTAATAACTCGGGGACATTTTTGAGAAACTGCTCTGGCTGGAGCAGTTGGGCTCTGGCAATAGTGCCACCCAAAACCAAGAGTGCGATCGGGTTACAAACTTTATAAAAGAATTATTTTCCACAATTTAAAATACTATTAATTTGTATTTTGTCCAAATTTCCCTTTAAAAGAACAAATCAAACCTACGACTCCGAGCCGAATCCTGAGAATAAAGCAACCTCCTTGGTGTCGTGGAAATCAAGACACGCTCACACGCCCCTACTCCTATTTCTTCTCCCCACTACATAAGCCCCCTCCCAAAACCCTTGCCGCAATCAATTCATCGCAACAATGGCAACGCCGGAACGTGAGCCTTGCCCAGATCGCATACTAGACGATGTCGGCGGCGCCTTCGGTATGGGTGCCATTGGTGGATCAGCTTTCCACTTCATCAAAGGGATTTACAACTCCCCAAGAGGCTCACGCTTTATCGGCGGTACACAAGCCGTCCGTATGAACGCCCCTCGCACCGGCGGTAGTTTTGCCGTCTGGGGAATGCTTTTCTCTGTCTTTGATTGCTCTTTGGTGCACGTCCGTCAGAAGGAGGATCCTTGGAATTCGATCATCGCCGGCGCTGCTGCAGGTGGTTTCCTCTCCATGCGGAGAGGTCTTGGGGCTGCTTCTAAATCTGCTGTTTTTGGAGGTGCGCTTTTAGCTCTGATTGAAGGCGCTGCGATTATGATTAATAAAGTCGCTACTCCCCAACAGCAGCCTCCCATTTTTGTTGATGATCCGATGGCTATGGGTATGGGTATTGGTGGTGTTCTTCCACCTGGAACTCAGCTTCCGGGTGGTTTTCCAACTTCTCCAATGGAAGCTGCAGAAGCGTCCACGTCATCATCATCTTGGTTCGGAGGGTGGTTTGGTGGTGGTGGTAACAAAAAGGAAGAAGAGAAGAAAAGCGGAAGAGGGGCGAAAACAGAGATTTTGGAGAGCTTCGACTCTCCTGTGCCACCTACTTTTGAGTACAAGTGATTTGATTTTGCATTGCATTAGGTTATATTTCTTTCGGCTAGTAGGTTTAATTTAACTAGGGATTTTGCTGCCAACGAGAAATACCTGTGTGGTGTCTTTACACGTGTGAAAACACCGTGTGGAGCAACCATAACCATACAGTTTCATTCTGTATTTAAACCTTGTGCTTCTAATCATTGAAAATATACTCTATCTCTACACAAGTATTTCCCGCTGCCAACTATGGATTTTGAGAGTCGTTTACCGCAGTGACTTCTAAGTAGGGACCGCCTACGCGCAAGCGAATCTGACCACACGCTTTCGAGATGGAATACACAGTGTCCCCTGTATGAAAATGAAAATTGTGTGGTCCAAATGCTGCCACGTAGACAGTTCCTTAATAGTAGTCCCTAGGATAGACTTTTCCAGATTTTGATGCCAACTTGGACTTTAAAAGTTGTCTTTTTGCATTTAATTATTACTATTAGTGATGCTGTAGAAAGAGTTTCTTGGCTTTGCTTTGTTGTGTGGCTGTAAATGAGCTATTATGCAGATTCTACAAAGGTTTTGTAGTTGACGACTATTGGTAAATGAACTATAAAGCCAGATCTTTAGTAAATTACTCCGTAAATAACCAATGTTTAATAAGTAATCCCCAAAATCGCAATTTCTTCCACAATTAGTACAAGAGACTCTAATCTTTATTAGCATTCATTCATTGAACTATTCCAGAATTTGGAATGTAAAGTTTTCCAAAAATTAGACTTATGCCTTTAGGTACAAAGAATTTAAACACACGAATCATCTACGAGTTTTCCACCAGTTATTACAGCCAATTATGGACATAATCCTAAGATGAACAAATTCTTATCAACTGACCCGCTAAAAAAAAGAAGAAATTAGAGGAGGGAGATAAAACAAACATTAAAGAAGGCTTGGAAGCCATTAAAAACCCGGCATACGACCTTTGACTGCCCTGGGGCTTATGATTATAATTATTCAGGATTCATCTAAACCAATGTACTTGGAATAAGCTGCTGCTAAAAGAGCTGCACCGATTCCAGAACCATCATGTGATTGGACAACAGATATTGTTTCATAGACATCACCAAGCAACTCCTCGAGGGTTCCTTCAAAACATTGTCTAAATTTCGTGTAGTGCTCAAAGAGGGCCCCGTCAATAGCTATAACCGATGTTTGGTTCTCTCCCTCCTTCCTTGTTGTGTCTCTTCCCAGCTTCTTCAGTATTCCAACTGTCCCAGCAGCAGAAAGCCGTGCTCCTCGTGAGGCAACAATGTCGCACAATTTCACCATCACTTTACGTATTTTCAGGGATGAGTTTGGAATCTGCGACCGTGAAAAAGAAAGGGCAAGTGAGATGACAATCTCGTCTTTTGCTCAATTTGAACTGGGGAAAATAGAAAAGGCAGTATCGTACTCATAATAAAGAAGACAATATATGTTTCACCAGTAACAGGTAACTTACTTCTAAAATGTCCCTCAGCTTGCTGTCAACAACTTTTAGATCGGAGGAGTCGTCGTGATGCATTGCAGACATGTCAGGACTCCTGCAGATGGAGATATCGAAAGCTGTATCACGTATAATGACAGAAGAAACTTGGTCATTTAAACCTAAATACCTTAATTCCTCTAATAAGTCTGTTTAATAAATTCATAATAGATATATGCTGATATTGTGTATCTCTATGCTATAGCATCACAAAAGTTGGTTTATCAACATAATTTTTGCAGAATTGAACGTTAATGTCCGTTCCATGGCTATCCAATGAAAATTGACAAGGGCACTATTTGAAACGATAGTCCCATACTACAAAAAAATTTATGGTATACCTCAAAATGAATGGAGTTCTAAGCTTCGGTGGGACACTATCGCCAAAGAAGGCTGCTTCTTCAGCCATCCGTAACAATATTATACGCACAATCTCTCCAAGATACATCCCAGATATTATCTTCTCAAAAATCTGCAGCGGTCAAGAATTGGATAGAGTTTTTAAAAGAGACGATTTTGAGATTGTTTACCTTTTATATAGCTGCAAGGTTCAAGGTGTTTACCTGCTCCCCAGGATTTAAGCTCTCAGCATTGAGGCTTTCATCGTATTCAGTCAATGGAAGATGAGATGACCTGAAGTTACCCCATTCCATGTTGATTACCTTTATTTTTTTTACAAATGATTCAACATATTGAGTTGTTAAAGAGGATTTTAAAATTAATATCAGGAATTGACAATGTAAAGAAGAAATGGAGGAATTATAAATAAGCAGGGAAGAAAAGGATTGTTGAGTGAACCATTTCTCCTGAATTAGGCAGCAGATCTTGCAACTTGGGGATCGCATTTGCCCGCTCGACATATGCTGCGTTAGTTCCCGTTCCCAATATCACAGCAGCAACGACATCTGGGTTGTCGTAATGAGCCCTTGCTAGGGTTCCAACTGTATCATTCACCTTCAATGGCCATTATTAAGATTCAAGAATCACAATTAGTAAAAATAATAATTTCACCTGCTAAATCAATATCAAACCAACAGATATCCTACTCTCTAGAGTGGAAGAACTTCACTTTATTACAAGTACTAAAAAAAAAAACAACTAGAACTAACCAATGCTGTTACGCGCATATCAAGCCCAATTCTTTCCAATGCTTTTGTCAATTCTCCTACAATGTCTTGTCCAATCTGTATATAACAACAGGTAACCAATAACAATGTATCAGGCCGGCGCAAAAGCTAAAGCATAGAGAGAGATGCTGGAATCACAAAAAACTCATAAAACCATGGCATCTTGCCTTAAAAAAATGATAACAGCAGATAAACACACAATAATATTACCAACCGACCGTATAACAATTAAGTGGAAGCTTACCGCATCTTCTATTGAGAACCCTTTTGTCCATTTAATGAGCGTCCCTGATGCTATGGATAACTGCTTAACTGGGAAGGAAAAGGTAAAACCTAGCTCGCGTTGCCTACCAGGTGGTAAATGCACATCTTCACCTTCTTCAGCAACAAATTTTGCTAGTGTGGAAGCAATAAAATCAAAAAGTGCCTGAAAGCAGTAAATCATATCACTCATGAGTCGAGTCCGTGCATAAACCATTCAGAACTAGAACCTCACAAAACCTCATCTGTGAACTTACATCTGAAGTCCCAACCATCAAGTGCAGGGGAATCGAAGTATGAACTTCTTTGTTGACAATTTGTTCTTTTCCCTCACCAAAGTGTACACGCATTACACGGAAGTTTGTACCGCCTAAGTCTAATGAGTAGAACACTCCTTTTTCCTGCCTTCAGAGAAGAAGGGTCACCATAACATCAAACTAAGAATTCCTTTTTAGTAAAAGAAAACTGGATTGGAAATTGATATCTACGGGAAGACATGTAATGATGTAAATGACAGACCTTACACTCAGACGTATTAAAACGACCATTTCGTTTGAGATTTATTAATACTGAAACCTTTCTATTACCAAACTGATGCTTCATCATAGGAAACTATACAAGTAGTTAGTGCCAAGTGCCAACAATCCTAAATCCTCACTTATCTCTTTGTCAGAACAATGTCCAATCCAAGACAAAGTACCTGCTTGTCAAAGCCACCATAAAGCTGCGTTACACACTACGAGTCCGCGTTGAGTAAATTTTAGTTAAGATGAATAAATTTTATGCCGCTGAAGAAATTTTGGTTAACACGTTGTTTGGATTGCATCCGGTATCACGTCGGGAGTTGTGTGTTATGAGTCAAAAATGAAAGAAAAAATTAATATATTCAGACCAGAAAAGTTTCAGATGAAAAAACTTGTGTAAATAAAGTGAATTAAATCATGTACAAACACACCATACATAACTATAATTAGTATTCCTGGGAATTTCAAAAAGAAGCATCAGAAACCCAATCAGATTTTGAATGCAAGAATAGGTGGCATTAACTCAGAGAAGAAAAATATCTTGTTTTGATAGTATGTACATTACATCTTAAAATATTGGAGTAAATAAAGGAAACAGTGCACCAAAGATAATTACTAAAAAGAGGAAGAGATATAGGCAATAAATGGATGTCTAAAAACAAATAAACAAGGCAAGCAAGAAACAATAAAGGAAAATACATAACAAAGATACCCTTCCGGCCTTCCCCACCCCCACCCCCCACCAAATCCTTAAAACATTATGCACAGATCAGGTTCATTGCATAATCAGACATAATAATTGATATTATCATCCTAAACCAGCATCTAAATATAATATGCCTTTGTTGAATATAAAGTTGGCTTAAGCAAACAATCTCTGGAGGTTGACATAATTCAACACTAGAGAAGCCAACAGAAGGACACCGTCTTATTATAAGCTCTATTACACCAGTCTCCGTGTGACCTTGGAAGCAATCATGGACGAGTCATCCGTAAGTAAAACATGAATTTTTAAATAAAAACGATGGAAAAAAGGGGGGAAAGATGAAAAAAGAAATACCACAACCATCACTATTAAGTTCATTAATCCTACAATTCAAAACCAACAGCCAAAAGACAGAAAAGAGATTCATTTTGGAAGAAAAATATCATCTTGGTAATTCTTGCACAAAAGAATCACTACTGCACCACAACGTGGAACGTGTGTTCGTTTTTTTTAGCAAATGGCACACAAGTAATGAATGGCCAATGGCAATAGAGACTTTTTTAGGCAAGAATCTCATATACAAAGCCAGCCCCTCCCAAATGGGCACTTTTGTGATTCCTTTTCAAATTGTCTGGACATAGAAGCCACCTTACTCAACTCACCACTTAATTAAAAAGGAATCACGGCCACTATCAAACTATTAATGGATAAAGCTTAATATCATAAATATGAAGATCACTCAAAACACATAAATTTAAATATGAATCTAGAAAAACAAACAAACAAACAAACAGCAAAAGTATACTTAAACAAGTTTGACATTTCAAATCAATCGACAAGTTTGCAGACAAACAGAACAGGTTAGCTGGGGAGCATACATACCCGGTGGGAAGATTATCAACATAAGTGATAAGCATCTTGAGCTTGCTCCCACCTTCAGAAGCAAGCCCAGCATGCATCTCAACTGTCATGGCGTCAGCTATTTGCCTCAGCTTCCAAGTGGGAGTAGCACAATTCTCCTCTAGTTCTTTAAGTATTTCTAAAGCCTTGCCCCACTTGGCTGAATTCTTCATATGATGCCTCACAGCCACCGCCGTCGCCGTCGATATAGCCGCCGCAAATACAACCGCCGCCGTCACCGCTACCTTCCCCATCGATACTAAAACCCAAATCTTCAAAAGAAATAATTGTTTGGTAAATGAGACGACTTTATTAAAAATTGCAGTTTTTTTTTTTTTTGTCTTTTGAGTCGAAAAAATTATACTAAAGTGGTGGGCTTCGTTAGGATTTACTCCGGAAAAGTCGGAAAAGAGGGAGATGTTTTAGCATTCAAAATTAAAAAACAATAATATAAGTCTGGTATTCGTTCTCAAAACGAAATGTTTAGCATTCAAAACTGTACAACAACAATAATACACATAATAGGAGCGCATTGAGAAAAGAAGAGACTTTTTGGATAAACGACGGCAGCAGACTACGACGACTATAGAGCATGCTGTGTATATATGGATATCATTTACACGTCATTAACAGATTGGGTTGAAAAATACTAGCTAGTACTATTCGATATCAAAGGATTGTTATACGGATATCATCTACATGTCATTAACGGATTAGGGCATTTGTAGCAGAGATTTAAATGGTGTTATGTTTTTAAAATAAAGATTAAAAATAAAGTTTATCTCAAATAGTTTTTATAGATATTTATCCTTATTTATTATTAGAGATATGAATAGTGCATCGCCACATTGGATGATGCATTATAAAAAACAAAATTTTGTCGGGTATAAAGTTGGGCCGTATTTTCCAAGTAACAATAATCCAAAACCAAAGAACCCTAGAAAGATGAATGCAAGGATGATTTTGTGGTGATTTTTAGACTGAATCTGATATAATCTTTATCTCAAATTGCCTACATATCGTTTAATTGTTCAGGAATCAAGTCTACGTAGTTCATTATAGGTTATTTACATAGGGGGGCCTTATGCTCTAGCCGGCATGGGCCGTGTCCGTGTGGGACCCTAATTTCGTGTTCCCTAAGGAATATTACGGTTTGATCTCCTTGATTGTCAAAGATAATCACGAATTTAATTTATGACTTAATTGATAGGATCAGAGCCTTTATGGATTATGATTCTTTCTCTAATTATATATATATATACTAGTATCCGTACACCGTGCATAATGCACGGTGCATGCCCATTCCAGATCGGTGGATGTAATTAGGGTCTTTTTTCGTGTGGTATATGTTGCGATTGTACGAAATGAGTAAAGACTATAAGGAATCATAAAAGCTTTGAAACATTAACTATACATTATCATAAGGTGTTTTTCAAAGACATAAAGGAGCTGGGGACATGACATAGCATGTGTTGTGTTATACCGAATGTGATAAATATATTCCGTATAATATACTTAATACGTTGTATTATAACGTAGCATGAAGTATATTACGTTGTACTACACCGGAAGCAATATTAAACGGACACGACGAATGTGGAACACCGAATTTAAAAAACGGTATAACACGAAACGTCATTGTATAACAAAATAATTAAATGGCCTGACGGAAAAAAAAATAAACTAAAATCTACCACACGTCGTAATAAAATTGATGTAAATTTCTTACTATTGTCCCAACTAATAACAACAACCATTATTGTATCTTAAACATCTAAATAAACAAACCGCTTTTAATAACAATGTAACGAACTAAAGTAAGATAACATAAAATATCATTAAATTGTTTAAAAATATATTAAACTATAATAACGTGTATACGTAAGTACGCAACGAGCCATACTACTAAAAACCGAAATAATACTAAAATTTATGTAAATTTGTGAGTATTGTCCGAATTAATACAACGAAAATAAATCCATAGAAATATGTCGTCCATCGGTAGACGGCACTAAAGAATCGGAGAATCCGGAAGGAAAAGAGGAATGAATACACTATATATAAAAATTTCGCGTATAGCCGTAGACATCAACGGAAAAGTGATAGGAAACATCTACTAATAACAATAAACTCATTTTAACGTGTATACTAAAGTCCGACACTCCTAAAAAAACCGATATCATAATAAAATTGATGTGAATTTGTTACTATTGGCCGAACTAATAACAATAACCACTATCGTATCTTAAACATCTAAATAGACAAATCGTTTTTAATAACAATCTAACGAACTAAACTAAGATAACATAAAATATCATTAACCGTTTAAAATATATATTAACTATAATAACGTGTATACGTAACGACTCACACTCCTAGAAAACCAGAATAATAATAATTAGAATCTGAAGGGGAAAGAAGCATAAATATATCATTGTATAATGCAAGGAACGGAAAAAAAAAAACACGTCACGAAGTCGATATTTATAATAATAAAAGTCTACAATGAAATAAAATCGAAATACGAAACGATACAATGTAATACAATAAGATAAGAAATCGGAAAAAAAAACTCGAAAGCGTCGTAAGAAAAAGATTGGAGGAGGTGAATAAAAAGAAAAGACAATATATATATATATATATATATATATATAGATACATATATATGCATGTATAGGTGAAAAGGGAAAGTTAGAGAAAAAAAAAATAATCCTAAATGTGGAAAAGTGTACCAGGAAAGAGAGGACAAAACGTCGCTAGAAGTCTTAAAAGAGAGGGAAAAGCGTCGCTATAAGTCTAGGGAAAAAATATAGATACATATATATGTATGTATAGGTGAAAAGGGAAAAGTTAGAGGAAAAAATAAAAAAAAAATCGTAATGGGAAAGTGTACCCGGAAAGAGAGGAAAAAGCGTCGCTAGAAGTCGTAAAAGAGAGGCAAAAGCGTCGCTATAAGCCTTAAGAGAGGGAAAAAAAAACAGAAAATGCCGGGCCAATCAGGGCCCGACACGTGGCAGCACCACAAGGAGCACAAAAAGCGCCTCTTGTTCCTTTATTAGATATAAAGATATATATATATATATATATATATATATATATATATCTTACCACGCTCTAGTGACGAGGTTTATAGAATTATAAATTGAAAATAAAATGCGGAATTAATATTGATGAACTAAAAGTTACAAGTTAGTTTACAAAATGGCTGATCATGGGGTATTTATAACTTCATACACCTCATTAATCAGTTAGAAGAAGTTACAAACGGTTATACCAAACTATAACTGAATAACCGCTTTCTACATTACACTACACTAGATTATTCAGCAGGCTGCTGTGTATTCACTGAAGTGAACCAGGGATGGTTGACTTGATTTAATTTTTGGATCGTGGATTTGAAGGTATTTGGGATAGGTCATTGACACAACCACAACCTGTGTGGAAGCACATTGGAATCAATAAGCTCCTCGACACAGTCACAACTTGTGTGAAAGCACATTGGACTTACGTCAATACTGAAAACCAGTTTCTAAGCACCTTGGTATTTTGGGATATCCACAAGGATTGCTTATGTCCTTGATAAATCCTAAACCTTACAATTCTCTTTTCAGAGCAACTTAACACAACACTTAAAAGTGAAACATCATTTTATAATAGTCAAAGTCTGAATTTCAAGTTACAACAGTTTGCGTATTTATAGGACAAACTAAGGATTGAAAAATAAGATGAAAAGTTTTCCTCAAATAACACAAAATGGGGCGCCCCAAATAAGCTAGTTTCAAAGCATCATGAATCAATGTATCTTGAATAAATGCTTGGACTCTTGAAATCTTGATTCATGCATCTTGGTTCAATGTATTTTGCTTTTCCAAAACTTGTCTTCTTACCTTCCAAGCTAGCAATTTGTGGCGCCAATATTATCCAAAATTCAGCCAAGGTTTTTTGTCATTTATTTAACATAGAATATATAATATAATACCATAATAAAGGCCTTATTGTTGGACCATTATTCAGGCAACCCACATGCATAAATGATGAACTTGGATATTTCACAATCTTCATCTTTGGACTTGGACTCTTTCATTATTACTTGGGCTAATTTTACCAAAGCTTTGAGTCTCTTTTTACGTTGAAGCCGAGTTTCAGGTCCAACCCGAAATGTCAACGGATCATGTGCAGGTAAAGGGTCTGGATTCACATCAGACCCTCCCGGTTGAAAAGGATCTGTCCTCAGATCATCAGGGTTTTCAAATGGGTGCAAATCAGCAACATTGAAAGAGTTTGAAACGCCCCAGTCGGGTGGAATGTCAAGCTTGTAGGAGTTATTGTTGATTCGCTCCAAAACTTGGAATGGGCCATCTCCACATGGGTGTAGCTTGGTCTTGCGTTTTGTGCGAAACCTTTCTTTGCGAAAATGGAACCATACCCAATCTCCGGGTTCAAAGATTACTTCTTTCCCGCCCTTGTTGGCTTGTTTTTCATAGCGAGCTATTTTGGCCTCCACATTAAGCCTTGCCTTTGCATGCAATTCTCATACCATTTCAGCTTTCTTTTCTCCCTCGAGACTTGTGTGCATACCTGGGGGAAGAGGAACGAGATCAATAGGGGTGATAGGATTAAAACCATAAACAATTTCAAATGGTGAGTGTTTAGTAGCAGAATGAGTAGCACGGTTGTAAGCAAATTCAACATATGGCAAACAAGACTCCAAATTCTTTAAGTTCTTTTGTACGACTGTGCGTAACAATTTACCCAAAGTTCGGTTCACAACTTCCGTTTGACCATTGGTTTGTGGGTGATATGCGGTGGAATATAACTGTGTAGTGCCTAATCGCATCCAAAGCACACGCCAGAGATGGCTTACAAACTTTACATCATGGTCACTAACAATTGATTTAGGGACACCATGCAGACGCACAATTTCCTTGAAGAATCATTCAGCAATATGCGAAGCATCATTTGTTTTGTTACATGCGATAAAATGTGCCATTTTAGAAAAACGATCGACCACCACAAAAATAGAATCTTTACCCTTCTGAGAACGCGGTAAACCCAACACAAAGTCCACAGATAAGTCAACCCAGGGGAAGGAGGGAATTGGTAGGGGAGTGTACAAACCATGGGGATGTGACTTCGATTTCGCCTTACGACAAGTAATACATGATTCACAAATACGATGAACATCACGAACCATCATTGGCCAATAAAAATGCGAATGAAGTACACCTAAGGTTTTAGCAATGCCAAAATGACCAATAAGACCTCCACCATGTGCTTCTCTCACCAAATACTCGCATATGGACCCTCGGGGAATGCATAATTTATTTTCCCTGAATAGAAATCCCTCGTGTCTATAGAAATTTTCACATGTTGAAAACTCAGTAGCCTTATACAACTCAGAAAAATTAATATCAGATGTGTACAACTCTTTAATGTGCTCAAAACCGAGTAGTTTGGTTTGCATGTGTGTGATTAGGGTGTAGCGTCTAGATAATGCATCAACAACGGTGTTCTCTTTTCCCTTCTTATACTTGATCACATACGGAAATGATTCAATGAACTCCATCCATCTAATGTTATGTAAGTGCAACTTAGATTGCTTTTTCAAGTATTTTAAGGACTCGTTATCAGAATGAATGACAAATTCTTTAGGACGCAAATAATGTTGCCACACACGCTAACACTGAACAAGTGCATATAATTCTTTATCATACGTGGCCTAATTCAAATTCGCGCCGTTCAACTTCTCACTGAAATATGAAATAGGACGTCCCTCTTGTATTAAAACACCACCAATACCTACCTCGGATGCATCGCACTCAATCTCAAACATTTTAGAAAAATCGGGTAAAGCAAGTATAGGTGCAGATATCAAACGAGATTTAAGAGTTTCGAATGCTTCCCTTTGAGCAGGACCCCAATGGAATGGTGTGTTCTTTTTGACCAAATCGTTCAAGGGGCGGCTATGCTGCTGAATTTTCGGATAAAACGCCGGTAAAAACTTGCTAGGCCATGAAAACATCGGACCTCCGTTCCATTTGTGGGTGTAGGCTATTCAGCCGCTGCCTTTACTTCCTCCTAGGGCCGAGCCAAAAACCCAATAAACCCAAACCAACCCGAAATAACCCAAACCAAATGAAATCAAAAATTTGGGTTGGTTTTTGACCCAACCCGAATGTCATTGGGTTGGTTTGAGTTTTTTTATTTCTATCTTTGGTTCGACCTGACCCAACCCGAAAGACATTACAATTGATGATTCTATTCATAGCCAATGAAAAATGGTTATTTCTATTCATTCATTTTCGATCAACAATTATTATTGTGGCGAGTTAATTGAAAATGGAGAAATATATGTTAGACAATTATAATCAAATCAAATTAAATTCAATCTCATTCCGTTGACTGTAAATCAGAATCATATTAAAATAACTATTTGATGTGTTGAATCATTTATTCATATAAATCATGAATATTTTTTTTTCCTTTTCAATTTCCATGTATGCTTTCCTTTACGTTTAACTACTGTTTTTTTACTGTCTCTTGGTTGTGTTATAAGTTATTAGACTCGTAATATGATGTCCATTAAAAATCGTGTCTTTAATTATAGTTCTCTTTAATGATTATTACTATGGACATGTGGTTTTAAATTTGAATTTTGATGGAATACGTGTATGAATTATATAACATGAAATTTTAAATACAAATACCTTGCTTGTGGCATAAAACCCGAAACCCAACCCAACCCAGACCGAAACCAACCCAAACCAAACCATTGGGTTTTATTATAGTTTGGTTTGGTTTGGGTTAGCATTTTTTTAAACCAAACCGACTTATACTATATAAAAACCCAACACAAACGAACCTAACCCGACCCAAGCTCAGTCCTACTTCCTCCTCATCAACTTGGATACTGTCTACTCACAACAAAACCAAGGAAGACAACACTTTCCAAGCAAAAATAACATTTTTTTAGATTAGCAAATAGGTGTGCTTTTCGAAGTGTTTCCAAAACAGCTTTTAAGTGTGACACATGTGAGTTTAAATCATGACTATAGATTAAAATGTCATCAAAGTAGACCACGACAAATTTTCCAATAAACTCTCGAAGTACCTCATTCATTAATCTCATAAATGTGCTCGGGGCATTGGTAAATCCAAAAGGCATAACAAGCCATTCATACAATCCAAATGTAGTCAAAAATGTTGTTTTCCATTCATCTCCTTGACGAATTCTTACTTGGTGGTATCCACTCTTTAAATCAATTTTTGTAAGCAATTTGGCACCATGAAATTCATCTAACATGTCAACAAGACGGGGAATAGGTTAACGATACTTTACTGTGATTTGGTTGATGGCACGGCAGTCGGTACACATTCTCCATTCACCATTCTTCTTGGGCATAACTATTACGGGAACTGCACATGGACTCACCGACTCTCAAAACTTTCCTTTTTCCATCAACTTTTGAACTTGATGCTGAATTTCCTTAGTTTCCTCAGGATATTCCCTGTAGGCTGGACGATTTGGAAGAACTTCTCCCAGGATGAAATCAATCTGGTGCTCCACTCCTCTTAGTGGTAGTAAGCCACTTGGTTCTTCTTCCGGAAATACATCTTCAAATTCCTGCAAAAGAGATAGGACAACACTGGGAAGAGTTCCAATATGATCAGATATAAGCATAAAACAAGGAAATGGAGTAGGAAAGTGCTCGGTAGAAACCGAATGGGGAATCAATGGGGATGAATCCTTGTATATGAAAATGAAAGGAAACTGAATAGTCATGTAACTTCCCTTTTTGTCATGAATGTGCGAATCCACCTTGGAAATTTTGGTAGATTCAGAACCCGAACGTGGCTGAGTATCATTGTGCCTCATTTTTCTTTTCTTAGCAAACTTGACCTGATTGGAGTGAACCTCTTATGGTGTTAATAGGGCCAAGGTGATGCGCTTACTCTTAAGCGTCAGAAAATATTTATTAGAGTAACCATCATACGTGACACATTTGTCAAACTGCCATGGACGGCCGAGCAATATATGGGCGACATGCATAGGAACCACGTCACAAAGAACTTTATCTTCATACTTTGATAGACTAAAAGTCACATATGCCTGATTAGTAACTTTAATAGAACCACAGTCATTCAACCATTGCAATTTATAAGGTTAGAGATGTTTAATGGTGTGAATGCTCAATTTTTCAACAACCTCATCACTGATTGCATTCGTACAGCTTCCCGAGTCAATAATAATCATGCATAATTTACCTCCAATAAGGCAACGAGTTTGGAAAATATTCTCACGCTGAACCTCATTTTTCTCCAAGTGTGTTACAGCACTTAGGACCTAATTTGCAAAAAACATAGCACCTTCATCTAATTGAATACCTTGATCATCCTTCTCGTTGACTTCAACTGATTCTTGCTTGTCATGTGATTGCTCATTCTCATCTTCCGAAGCTGAATGATACATGCCATTTCCAGCCAAAACATAAGCCCTTTTATTAACACAATCGTTAGCCATGTGTCCCAATCCTTGACACTTGTAACAACGCATGGTATTTTCAGAAGAAGCTACAAATTTACCCTTGTCAAATTCCTTAGCCCTCGGGGCGTGGTTAGAACGATCATTTTAAACTTGGGGAGGGTATATTTAATAGCAGAATTTTTAAAAAGAAACTTACCTCTGTCGCCTTTGGATTGGAAAGATGTGGACTTAGATGGTGTGGTACCTGAATACCTTTTCGAATATTGTGATTTTATCTTCTTGAGTTGCTTCTCCTTAGTTAAGGCCGCATGTACCATCTCATCGTAGGTTGTGCAATTCATCATTTCAACTGGATCAGCAATCTCAGCTCGCAATTCTCCCAAGAATCTGGCCATCAAATGTTTCTCGGAATCTTCGGTATCCGTTCGGATTAAGGCCATTTCCAATTCATCTTGATATGCTTGAAAAAAAATTTCACCTTGTTGTAAGGGTTTCAGACGCATTACTTGATCTCTCTGATATGATTCCGGAACCCACTTACGGTGCATTTCATCCTTAAGGACCTCCCAAGTAGAATTCACTTGTTGCATCAATTTCCTGCGCTTTTCGTTAGTTTTGTGGAACCAAAGAAAGGTCGTTCCTCAAATTCACTAGTAGCAAGATCAACTTTGGTACGTTCAACATAATTATGACAATTAAAAATTTGTTTCAACTTTAACTACCCAAGCAAAATATTCATCGGGATTTGAGTTACCTTTAAATGGCAGAATCTTTTGTTTAATACCTCTCAGAGTTTCCCATGGTGCTTCAACAGTCTCCTCTTCATTGTCCTCGTTCTCATCATCTTGCTCGGAGTACTCTTCAGGTGGGGTTTCAGCCCGGTTTCGTTGGCCACCTCGCCCTCCACGTTCATCTTCTCGTTGGATTCATAGCTGCCTAAATTGTTCAGCTATCTCATCAGCCAAGGCTTGTCGTATGCCTTCAACTTGTTGTTCGTACGTGGTTTTGAGCGCCTGTGCTTGAGTTTGGAACCTTGTTTCTAACTCTTCAATTGGATTTCCCGACATTTTGTTTTCTCAAAGAGTGTGTTTGTATTGCTCAAAGAAAGAGAATTAAGGTAGGACAATATCAAAGTGTTCAACATTCCCCGCGTTATTCCAAATTACAAGAACTTACATCAATCTAAGAGTATTGGAAACCAATGGTACTGACACAAAGTCGTGAAGTGTATTGGAAAAATAAATAAGATGGCAAAAAAGTTCCTGGATGCTCGTGCGGAACAAATTGTTCTTCAAATACACACGATTTGCTTGTGCACCCTTGTTGCTCGTACGGAACATATACATATACATACACACACACACATATATATATATATATATATATATATATATATATATATATATATATATATATATATATATATATATATATATATTTAATGTTCTTCAAATACGTACGATTTATGCAACTTGGATTAAGTACATAGGCTGAAAAGATTTCGATGAGAATATATATAAATTTTTTTTTTTGAACTTTTTTTTTACTAAGAAGAAAAAGAAAAGTAGGATATAATACCGTCAATCCGCTGTTCTCTGATACCAACTGAAGTGAACCGGGGATGGTTGACTTGATTCAATTTTTGGATCGTGGATTTGAAGGTATTTGGGATAGGTCCTTGACACAACCACAACATGTGTGGAAGCACATTGGAATCAATAAACTCCTCGACACAGTCACAACTTGTGTGAAAGGACCTTGGAATTACCTCAACATTTAGAAAACCTGTTTCTAATCACCTTGGTATTTTGAGATATCCACAAGGATTGCTTAAGTCCTTGATAAATCCTAAACCTTAGTATTCTCTTTCCAGAGCAACTCAACACAACTCTTAAAAAGTGAAATATAATTTTATAATAGTCAAAGTCTGAATTTCAAGTTACAATAGTTTGGGTATTTATAGGACAAGCTAAGGATAGAAAAATAAGATGAAATTTTTCCTCAAATAACACAAAATAGGGCGCCCGAAATAAGCTAGTTTCAAAGCATCATGAATCAATGTATCTTAAATAAATGTTTGGACTCTTGAAATCTTGATTCAATGTATTTTGCTTTTCCAAAACTTGTCTTCTCACCTTCCAAGCGAGCAATTTGTGGCGCCAATATTATCCAAAATTCAGCCAAGGTCTTTAGTCATTTATTTAACATAAAATGTATAATATAAGACCATAATAAAGGCCTTATTGTTGGACCATTATTCAGGCAGCCCACACGCATAAATGACGGACTTGGTTATTTCACAATCTTCATCTTTGGACTTGGAAGAGCATTATTACTTGGGCTAATTTTTCCAAAGATTTGAGTCTCTTTTTACGTTGAAGCCGAGTTTCGGGTCCAACCTGAAATGTCAACGGATCATGTGCAGGTAAAGGATCTGGATTCACATCATTCATACTGTCAGCAGTCTATTGTGTCTTTGTACTATCAGTAGAGTGTACCAGCTGAATGCACTCAGCGTTCCCTTCAGTCTCAATTCTGTAACATCCCCTCAAGCTGAGAGTGGTACATGAACATCTTGCACCCAGCATTCCCTTCAGCTACTTGAACTCTGGAAGATCTTGGAAATTCTGAATTTGTTTAGTAGATAGTATAAAATAGGTGCATCCAAGGCCTTGGTGATGATGTCAGCTACTTGTTCATTTGTGTTGACTGGAAGAAGTTTGACAAGACCTAATTTGAATTTGTCTCTCACATCATGGCAGTCAATTTCAATATGTTTTGTTCTTTCATGAAAGACTGGGTTATGAGCAATGTGCATTGCACTGGCATTGTCCCAAAATAACATAGTAGACAACTGAACTGGAACCTGCAAATATTGTAGTATGTAAATCAGCCATTGGATTTCACAAAATGCATTTTCCATAGCCCCGTACTCAGCCTCTGATGAGCTTCTGGTTATAGTTGTTTGTTTCTTGGCCTTCCAAGAGATTGGAGCATCTCCTAGAAACATCATATAGCCTGATACTGATCTTCTTGTTTTAGGACAACCAGCCCAGTCACTGTCTGTAAAACCTTTAAGTACAAGATTGTTGTCTGTTTCGAATAAGATTCCTTGACCAGGATTAGTCTCCAAATGCCTCAACAGCCTATAAGCTGCCTTCATATGATTTTCAGTAGGAGTGTCTAGAAATTGACTCAGCTGCTGAACTGCAAAGGCAATATCTGGTCTGGTGAAGGTAAGATAGATAAGTTTACCCACTAAGGATCTGTAAGCAGTGTTATCCTCCAAAAGGGGTGAATCACCATGCTGTAAAGTTTGCTCAGATTCCATAGGTGTCTTAGCAGGTTTTGCTCCCAGAAATTCATATTCTTCTAAGAGATTAAGGGTGTACTTTCTTTGAGAATTGATATGCCTGCAGGTGTCCTAGCAGCTTCAATGCCTAGGATATATCTCAATTTTCCAAGGTCCTTAATAGTGAATTGTTGATGTAGGCATCCTTGACCTACTAAATTAACTTCTCAATAAGGCTTGCTGCTATGATGTCATTTACATAGACCAGTAAAGCAATAATGGACTGTCCTGGCCCTTTTGTGAATAAACTGTGGTCATTTTTGGATTGAATGAATCCATGAGCTTCCAAAGATTCAGTCAACTTGCAATTCCATTGTCTGTTGGCTTGCTTGATGCCATACAATGACTTAGTTAGTCTATAAACTTGATTCGGTTTAGTTGCTGCACAACCTGGGGGTAATACATGTATACTTCTTCATGCAGATCTCCATGTAAGAAAGCAGTGACATCCATCTTATGTAAATACCAATTATTAGCTGCTGCTGCTGCAAATAATGTTCTAATTGTATTAATCTTGACAACAGGAGAGAAGGTTTCTTGATAATCGATCCCTTCTGTTTGATTGTAGCCTTTTGCTACTAGTTTAGCTTTATATCTCCCTAATGAACCATTAGGGTAGTATTTGATTCTGTATACTGATCGCGTGTTAGTCACTAACGTCAATATTACTAGCAATAATACTAGGTACATCGTAGTATAGTAAATGCGAGTCAAGGTCGATCCCACAGAGACAATGCAACTTTAACTATAAACGATTCTAATCTAATTAAGAAGCGACATAGATAGTCATTGACCAACAATAAACATGAAAGAAACTTGGTATTTCTCCCCCTCTTCTCACCGATATACTAACTTGGATTCGTTAATCTTTATATTTACTTCCCCACACAATTTCCTTAAATTAATCGAACGAGCTTTTAGTTTAATTATAAGCTACGGGTGCAACTCCTAACCTTATCTACTCTGACCATGGTAGTAGACAACCTATATGCAATCTACCCTTCTTAATTGGTCCGTAATAGCTCATACGCATAAAGAACTAGAATTGCCGATATCGAGCGCTAACTCATACCACTAACCCGCCTAGACGGTTGTCGACACTGATCAGCACGTTCCTAGGGTCCATCAAAACTATGTCCAAAATAACACTTCACTATTCGTATTTCATGTTAATTTTACGATTACAAAAAGAATATTGGCCAGATCTAACCTACTGTTAATTAAACCTGTCGATCAACGTAGATGTAGTGAATCCTCCTAATTAAGTTTCCTAAATTTTGCCTCGGTAAGCCGGTATAGACCGCCGGTTTACCGGGGGCGGCTTTTTCTAAACAGTTCAAGCCAACAAAATCATTATATTAATAAAATTCTGCTACATGTACTAGATAGGAAATAAAAATAAAAATAAGAAAATGGGAAATAAAAACAATGGGAAAAAAGAAAAACCGGTCCTCCTCATAATAATCCTCCAGTTATCTCTAGGCTCAAAACCGGGAGGTGGTGCAAAACTCGAGGTAGCGGTAGCGGAAGAGGAAGCTCCGTGACGTAGGGCAGTCCTTGGTGGTGGGGTCGATGTAGGAATGCCAAAGAAGTCTACAATCCTATGCATTTTGTGATGCAGACTCGCAATCTCTCTAGAATGCTCCTCCACCACAGCTCTCTGAGTCCAGGGTGCTCCGAGGACTGGAGTACTCTCCCTCTCAGCTCTCTAACCGACCCGTCTCGGTACTCGTCGAACCGACTATGAACTGATAATCAGCTCAGGTCTTCCTAATCGTCACTGATGAGAACTTTGACCTCGTCCTCCAAAGCAAACTTGTCAATCATCAGCCCATACGGGAACTGCTCTCGCTCAGACGTAGCTGCAATCTTTTGTATGCGGCTTTGGATCAGTAAGCCTATGTTGATTATAGATCCCTGCTCCAGATAGAACATCAATTCCGCCCTCTTCGTTGTGACAGAGACCGTATGCTTGGTCGGTAGAAGGCGGGCACAAACAAATCGGTTAACCATCTTCCGATCCCAAGATAATTCACTTTCTAGGAAGATAGTGGGGGCTCTCATAGGGTTACGCTTCCATTGCACCCCAAAGTAATCAGCTATCATCTGCATCCTCTCAAGATCTTCAACATTTGTCGAGGATGTGTACTTGTCTAGGCCCACTGGTGGGTTGCGAACCCCGAAATATGCATTGATCCGCTCAATCGAAAAATCAACCTTAACACCACGGACCATGGCAAATATAGCTCCTGGGTTGTATGAAAGATAATCATAGAATTCTCGCACCACTATAGCGTTGAATTTGGCCCGGTGCCTCTGCCATATCCGAAATGTCTTGCACTTTTAGGGATCTCGGCAAAATTGAACTGCAATCCTCTTAATCCATGCCGTGCTCATGGTTAACAGACCGGCCATTCCAGTGTCCTCTGAACGACTCGTAAATCTCAAGGGAATCAAATTGCTCAACCCCGTCGATTAAGGGGTTGGCACCTCCATATAGAAACTGGTGACCGCTTGGACGACGTGCTTTCCGGCTATGTTTGGGACCCATCCTGTTGATAACAGGGACTGAGGATGATGCTGAACCTGAAAAATTACCCTCGGTAAACCAGCAGGTGCCTCTAATTTACCGGCGTTAACTTCACCCCGTTTCTTCTAGGATTGTGCTCTGATTATGGAAAATGAAGAACTGCAGCAATTCACTATTGCAGCAGCACTACTAATCATCAACAGGGATGGAAAAAGGTGGTGTTTGGGTTGTTGAAATGAAAGAAAAAGATTTCGTTTTGGTGGAGGTATGGTGGTGATGGTGGCCGAATTTTCTTCTAGGGAAAGAGATGGAGAAATTTGGTGATTTGAAGAAGATGATAGTAGATGAGAATGATGAATAATGGTGGTGGAAGAGTGTTTAAATAGGAGAAATGATGGAAGGTGGAAGGATTTGGTGGGATAATGGGTAGATGAGTAATTAGGGTGAGGGATTTGAGGGGGTGAATGATGGGATTGAGGTGGAGTTATGGTGGAGTATGGGAAAGGATGAAAAGGTGGAAAATAGGGAAAATGGGACGGATTTTGCTGACAGGTAGCTTTCTGGTGCAACGTGTGTCCTCCATGTGTCTCTAAAAATTCAGCTTTTAAATCAGACACTCAGAAACTTGAAAGTCTCAGCTCGGTAACCCGAAGGTAGCTCTCGGTTTACTGGGGCTTTTTTCCATAGATTTCTCTGTCCGCCTTCTCTGCGCACTTTAATTAATCTCACTGCTCAATCCTGACCTCAAATTGACTTGTCTCTTACTCCTTTTGTTGCTATCTCCGACTCGATCCTAACCTACTTCACTAGAATCCAAAACGAGTAAAAAACCTTTCCAACAACCATCCGTTTCAAACCTAAGGGTGCAATAGGATGAAAGAAAGCTCGTCCCTTCATCCGGTTACTTTTATTCACTCCTATTCTAACTAAGGGTTCAAGGGAATAGTTCTGTGTTTAAAGTCATCAGCTCGACTTACCTTCGGACCTTCAATCAAACAAAATTTGGGGCCTTAACTCGCCAAACTCACATCTTCGAGGTCTTAGCCGTCATGCACTTCCCTTCTCTTTGATCATTACCTTTCGAGAGCGCCTTTTCATGGTTTTCCATAGAAATTTTCTGATCTCGCTTCCTATCACGCCTCTCTCTCTTCGCTCATGTGTTAGGTCGTCCTCTGCTTCTAGATTTAGACTTTATGCCCAAGGATTCCACACTTTCCACTTTAAGCTCTAATCCCTTTCTACGTAATACGGAAGGACTAGCTTCCGTAAGCGCTTTGTTGTGGTTCTTCTCTTCGTTCTCTCTAAGCATAAATCTCATGAATTCTTGCTCACATGTTTCTACTAAAACCTCTCATTGCCTATGCCCTTTCTTCTCTTTCTCAATGACTTCTACTTTTCCTGAATCATAAGTCATCTTGCAACTTTCTGGCCTATTATGTAAGGGCTCTAAGATTTTGAAAGATACTTCATCATTGTTCTGTCTTAAAGTGATCTCCCCATTACCAAAGTCCATGATTGCTCTGCTTGTCACTAAGAAAGGTCTTCCTAACAAAACTGGGGCACTTGGGTCCTCTGGTATGTCTATAACCGTGAAATCAATTTGAAAAGTGAACCCTCCTGCCTTTATCGTGCACTTCCTCAGCAGACCGGCATGCATATCTCTAGTCCTATCAACAAAGGTCATAGTTTGGGTTTCATTCATAATAACCGGAAGCTTAATCTTCTGGCAGAGGGATATATGTAGATTGTTGCTACTTGAACCTGAATCACAAAGACCTAAACCTACAGATATACCATTGATAGAGATTGGGAGTCGAAACGTTCCAGGGTCGCCTAACTTTTCTACAGTGTCAGAATCCAGGTAATCCTCAGAATTTGAGAACATAGTGTCCAGATCCTCCTCCGGATCATCGGAGTCATAATCAGATGAAAGATCAATTAGCTCGATAGGAAACATACCTGGCCGATAAGTCTCGTACTATTTCAGGTTTTCCTCTGCTTCCCGTTTAAGCATTTTAGTCTCCTCCCCCACGTGCTTCTTATCAGCTTGTATTTCTCTATGGCTTCTGATCCAGGGTACATAGAGATTGGTTTGTGTCTGACTCATCTAGCCTTAATTGCTTTTGCTTGACTGAATTCCCGAAGTGTCCTGATACTTCCTGCAAAAGAGACAAAATAAAACAAAGTAAAGGTTAGCAACTCCCGCTTCAGTTTTGGTTGATCCCAACTGTTGCGGACCTACTAACTAAAATCAACTGAGAATAACACAGAATAACAGGGACTGTCAGAATTCAATTATCTGGGTCTCGATAAACTGGAGGTGAACCTCGGTAAACCGGACCTAAAATCTCTTATTCTGACAGATTAACAGGTGCAGGTTTGATCCAGAACGACTCAAGACTCAAAAGAAAATATATTTAATAGAAAACGACTTCTTAATCAGGAGTAAACGTTTATCCTTAAAATTGGCCATTGTCCCCGGCAACGGCGCCAAAAATCTTCATCACGTGTAAGTCACTAACGTCAATATTACTAGCAAAAATACTAGGTACATCGTTGTATAGTAAATGTGAGTCAAGGTCGATCCCACAGAGAGAATGCAACTTTAACTATAAACGGTTCTAATCTAATTAAGAAGCGACATAGATGGTCATTGACCAACAATAAACATGAAAGAAACTTGGTATTTCTCCCCCTCTTCTCACCGATCTACTAACTTGGATTATTTAATCTTTATATTTACTTTCCCACATAATTTCCTTAAATTAATCGAACGATCATTTAGTTTAATTATAAGTTACGGGTGCAACTCCTAACCCTGTCTACTCCGACCACGGTAGTAGACAATCTATACTCAAGCTACCCTCCTTAATTGGTCCGTAATAGCCCATACGCAGAAAGAACTAGAATTGCCAATATCGAGTGCTAACTCATACCGCTAACCCAGCTAGACAGCTGTCGACACTGATCCGCACGTTCTTATGGTCCATTAAAACTATGTCCAAATTAACACTTCACTATTCATATTTCATGTTAATTTTACGATTACAATAAGCAGATTGACCAGATCTAACCTACTGTTAATTAAACATGTCGATCAACGTAGCTGTAGTGAATCCTCCAGATTAAGTTTCCTAAATTTTGCCTCGGTAAATCGGTATAGACCGCCGGATTACCGGGGGTGGCTTTTATTAATTATGGATCTACATTGCTCAATTACGCTTCATCTAAGTAAATCATAGGGTCGTTAAACATGCAGATTAACTAAAACACATAAATACGAACATATCTACCATATTGAAGACCAAAAGGAACGTTCAAAGCTTTATACCTTCAACGATGGAGATCTAGATCGATCTACTCAAGCTAGAAATGGTAGAGAAAGGGAGAAAACCAGAAATAACTCCTCAAAAGCTTGGAATAACTTTATTTCATCAAATTGTATAATGTATATTGAATATAATTTTGTGCTTAGGCAATAATCAGCTAATGCGGCTTTATATAGATACAATAGCCGACTTATGACACTCAGAAACCCTAACCGACCTATTAAACGCGGCAGAATCGATTTCGTGTTCCTTAAGGCCCTCGGTTCACCGGACCTAGCCCTCGGTAAACCGGGCTGACTTTTCTTCTTTTTCTTTAGCAGATTTCCTCTTGGACATCTTTTACTTGGCCCAACATGCTTCTTTTGGTCCAGATCCGATCTCCAATGCTCCAGTTTTGGTACATCCTATAAAACACATAAAACGAGGCAAAACGGTACCAAATCTTTGGGAAAATAACAGATGCATAATTACGATCCTGGGAACACGCACATAGCATTTAACGCATATTCCATACAATAACGAGCCTATTTATCATATCTTGAGCAGGATTCGGGGTGAATAAGGGTATAATTAATGGTATTATTTAGGGCGTTATCATATACCCATTTGCACCCAATGGGTTCCTTGCCTACGGGTAGATCAACTATTTCCCATGTATGAGTCTCGTTGTAGAGCTTCCATCTCTTTTTGCATTGCTTCTTTCCATTCATCATGCTTAATGGCTTGATTGTAAGTCTTAGACTCTTTAACAGCATCAATAGCATTAATAAATCTGGCATAATCTGCTGAGAGATTGTCCAGGCTCATGACTGCACTCAGTAGGTGTGGAGTCTGCTGAACAGCATGAGCACCCTCTTGATAAAAGGTTGGTGATTTCCTTGTTCTTGTGGAACTTCTTAATTGTGTGGGTTCAGGTGCCTGATTTACTGGTGCATGCTCTTCGTTAGATACCTCAGTTGCTGCTGACCCTATGTCCGGATGGTCTGCAGACTCATTCAGCAGATCATCAAAAGTGTCCATTATTGGTAAAGGAACATGCATGTCAGCAAGATATCTAGCCTTTCCCAACACCTGTTGAAATAGAGGAAAATAAGTCTCACGGAATTGAGTATTTCTAGCAACAAAAATATCTTTGTTCGTAACGTCTGAGAGAGTAGCACCCTTGGATGTATTTGAATTCCCAAGATAGACACAAGTCCTACATCTTGAGTCAAATTTTGTCCTATACTGATGAAGTGTGCAAGAGAAGACTAAGAAACTAAAAACCTTTAACACATAATAGTCTGGTTTAATGCCATAAAGCACTTCATGTGGAGTGTTTTCCTTCAGCAGTGGTGTAGGTGTTGCATTAATCAATTTTACAGCATGTAAAAGATAGAAACCCCAATATTCAATTGGTAAATTACTATGGAACCTCAGACCCCTAGCAACATTTAGCAGATGATGATATTTTCGGCAATACCATTCTGTTCAGGTGTGCTGACACAAGATGTCTGATGTATGATACCGTGCTGAGCATAATAATCAGTGAGCTGGAACTCAGCTCCATTATCAGATCTAATCACTTTGATAATTTTGTGAAATTCTGTAGAAAAAAATTTAACAAAAGATTTATCAAGGCAAGAAGCTTCAGATTTGTGCCTCATAAGAAAAACCCTCTAGAAAAACCCTCTACAATAGTAAGAAAATATTGTTGTCCATTCACACTAGGCTGTCTTAAAGGACCCCAAATATCCTTATGAACAGGATCAAAAAATAGAATGTACAGTAATGGTACTTAATGGAAAAGGTTTTTTCTTTAGTTTTGCCATGGGCATATATAAGAGAGGTCATGATCACAAAACTCGACATCAGCAGACTGTGAACAAATGACTTGCAGTCACTTATCTGGCAAGTGTCCTAGTATGTAATGCCATAAAAGGGCATTATCTAATCTATCAGATAAGGTGTGATTTTCTATAGTATTGGCAACATAAAGCCTTATTGGTTGATCCATAACATAGACTCATTTGTGTCACTCAACTGAACCAATCACTTTCTTGTTCTTGTCATGTAAAACAGATTTGTTAGCAGAAAAGTCAGCTTCCACTTTTATATGATTAATGAATGAAGGTAAAGACAAAAGATTATACTTAAAACCAGGAATGCAAAACACATCATGTAGGACCAACTGAGGGTTGACCCTTACTTGTCCTATATGTGTGACAGAAACATTATTTCCATTAGGTAATCCTATTTTTATACCAGATGAAGGTTTGGGATTGCTTAACAGATTTAATGATCCTACAATGTGATCTGTAGCACAAGAGTCCAAGATCCATTGTATAGATCTTACTAAATTTAGATCACCTGTCTCTGTAGCAGGTGAGTAGTGTGTCACAATCTCAGCTGGCGGACCAATAGCAACCCTGCATGTCTTGGAGGATCAGAACTCACCAGAGCCATCAACTTATCAAGTTGCTGTGCGGTAAGATTTGGAAACCCCGGTCCAGCAGACCTATTTAGGGTCTGATCTTTTTCTGCTGACTGTTCTTCTTCAACCAAATTAGGCCATTTTGACTTGAAACCAGGAGGATAGCCATGTTTTTTGGTAACAAGTCTCCTCAGTATGGCCACTAAATCCACAAAAACTACATTGCATCTTCTTGGGATTTTTAGATCTGGGATTTGCAGCAGATACAGAGTTAGGTATGTTGACAATCTGATTTTGCCCCTGTCCCCTTTTCTGAGACAAGAGAACCATAGAATCTTGATTCTTGGCCCTATTTGCTGTATACAATTGATGACGGTCGAATTATACCTAGTAAAGTCATCAATATTATCCTTAAATCGAGCTTATTATATATACTTAATATTAAATCACATGTTTATAGTGTTTATTTAATGTTATGTGACTTATAAGATATAATTTGGTATTTATCTATTTTTATTATTAAAATATGATTTACTGTGCGATAATTATTGATTTTATAGATTATGGTGAATCGGAGGATATCTACCGACAAAGGAAGTAAATCTCAAGATAAACCGGAGCAGAATCGGATTCATTAAAAGATCGAGATTGACGTAGCACGAAACGTGGAGTAAGGAGCAAGAACTGCCAGCGAGTATAGCTTATTTTATTGAATCAAGTATAGCTTATTTTATAGATTTTTGGCACCGTTGCCGGGGACTTGTGTCATTAAATCAAGTATAGCTTATTTTATTAAAAGTAGATTCGTAAATATTGTGAATAGTGTATGTTCAATTAGTTTTTGTAGCATAGAATTAACCTGTTAGTGTCGTAGAACAAATGCGCTTCCCGAATCAACTAGGCTCGGCGGGTAGCGAGCGGTGTCGTTCACCGGGTGCCGGCCGCTTTTCTTGGCAGTTTTTGTTCCGTTTTGTTCTAAACGCTGTCTGCTTTGTGTTTTTATATTTTTCGTATTTTGAGAGTCTGCTTTTGTTTCGTTAATTAGTGAGTCTATTTAAAGGCCTAGCCATTAAGGTTTTTAATTGTTTAATTATTCTGTTTCATATAGAGTCTGTTTTATTTTTGTTTATTTTAGAGTCTCGCCAAAGGCAGTAGCCTTGGCGTATTTTAATTGTTTATTGTTGTTTTTGTCTTGCAAATTAGAAAAAAAACAAGCTACCCGGATTTCTAAGGATCCAAACGAAGAGCAAGGCGAGGAAAAATCCGAAGGAGCACATCAATCTGACTCAGACATGGAAGCATTACTGAATAACGCCAGCCAGGTAAATGGAAATAATTTTAATAATGCAAATTTTGTTAACCAAGCTATGGCTGCATGGGAAAGGCGTACTTTGCAAAGCTATGCAACGTCTACCATTGAACAATTCATCCCTGCTATCGTAGTGCCTGAATATGCTGCTAAATTTTATCACCCGAAACCTAATGTCATTCAAATGGTGGCAAACTATTCCACTTTTCATGGTATCCTGAATGAAGATCCTGGCATTCACGTGATGAATTTCTTAGAGATCGTTAGTACCGTGAAGCCAGAACTGGTTCTTGTGGATAACATTAAGCTAAAACTTTTCCCTTTCACATTGAAAGATAAAGCTAATTACATTGGAATCAATAAGCTATAACTTTTCCCTTTCACTTTTCCCTTTCACATTGAAAGATAAAGCCAATTACATTGGGAGACAGGGGAATCAATATGGCGGTTACAAACCAAATCATGAACACCCTGAATTCCGATGGAATGATCCAAATGGAGGGGTAAAACCACACAACACTTATGTACCTCAGCAAGCTCAAACTTACGGTTGGGAAGTTGCACTTGAAAAGATGAGTAACACAATGTCTGACACTGTGAATCAATTAGCAGAATCCATTACTGACTTGGCTACAAACTTTCACCAATACTGTCAAAATAATGATGCCAAAGTAACCAACCAAGAAGCCTTAGTCCAGAATCTCTCTCATCAAATAAAGCTGAACAATTGTCAACTAGACCTCCTGGGGGATTCCCCAGGAACACTGATAGGAACCCTAGGGATGTGAATGTGATAATGACTAGAATTGGAAAGGAGTTTACCCCACCAATCCCAAAGAACAAGGAAAATCTAGAAGATGTTAGGGATGATGAGAAAGATTCTAAGGAGGCATTTACACCCTTTGTAACTGAAGAAACATGCTTAGAAAAGCCCCCCGACGAGAAATTATCCTCCAATTTAGGGAATAATGATTGCGCCACAGTATCTTCGCAAGGTGAGGTTGTTAAGGATGAGAAGAAACAACCATGGTTTAAAGATTATGTGAATTATTTATCCAGGAGATATTTGGCCCCAGAATTGAACCAGCAGCAAAAGAAGTTCTTTGCGGACCTTAAACACTACTATTGGGATGAACCATATCTTTTCAAGCGATGCTCAGACAATATCATTAGAAGATGTGTTCCTGAGAGCGAATTCCTCGATATACTTAAACATCGCCATACTTATGAAGCAGGAGGACACTATGGAGGGGACAAGACTGCTGCTAAAGTTCTCCAATGTGGTTTTTACTGGCCCAATCTTTACAAAACTGCGCATGAATATGCTAGATCCTGTCATTCATGCCAAATGACGGGCAATATCTCGAGGAGACATGAAATGCCACTGAGGAGTATCCTAGAACCAGAACTCTTTGATGTATGGGGAATTGATTTTGTGGGACCTTTCACTTCGTCTGTTTCAAACCGCTATATTTTGGTGGCGGTCGACTATGTGTCTAAATGGGTTGAGGCTATTGCTTCACCTACCAATGATGCAAAGGTTGTACTGTGGTTTTTAAAGAAAAATATCTTCACACGGTTTGGAATCCCTCGTGCCATCATTAGTGATAATGGGAGCCATTTATGTAATAAGCCGTTTGAGAAGTTAATGGCCAAGTACGGGGTGAGACATAAGTTAGCTACCGCTTATCATCCCCAAACAAGTGGTCAAGTTGAGGTCACGAACCGAGAGATTAAGCGCATCCTGGAAAAAACTATGAACCCAACAAGGAAAGATTGGTCATTGAAGTTAGATGACGCTTTATGGGCTTATCGGACTGCGTATAAGACTTCCATAAGTATGTCCCCGTACCAGATTTTTTTGGGAAAGAGTGTCATCTACCGGTTGAAATTGAGCACCGTGCCTTATGGGCTACTCATATGTTGAATTTAGATGAAAGTTTAGCCGGAGAAAAGAGATTGTTGGAATTAACTCGCCTAGAAGAGTTTCGCATTGAAGCTTATGAGAATGCTCGGATCTATAAAGAGCACACTAAGAGATTTCATGATAAAAAGATCCTTGACCGCACCTTTAAGGTGGGTGATATGGTTCTTGTTTACAATTTGTGCTTGAAACTTTTCCCGGGAAAGTTAAAATAAAGATGGTTTGGTCCTTATAAAGCGAGTAAAGTATTTCCTTCCGGAGCTACAGAGGTAAGTCACCTAGATGATCGAAAAAAATTTATGGTCAATGGTCACAGATTAAAGCATTACCTCGGGAATCATTTTGATAGAGAGGAAGAAGTACTTACTCTAGGAAATCCTAGTTACCACTAGACCATCATGTGAGTACAGTCGAGCTAACGACTATAACCATAGAACTATTTCTTAAAACTATATATTTGATTTGTTTTTGTTTTTCCTTTTAATAAAGTTGCATGAGACTGTTAAGGTTTTTTTTCATCTCGTCATGTTCCGAGTCTCAGTTCGGAATAAATGAGGTTTTTTCCTTGATAGCCGCCATGTGAGTTTTGTAGTTTTAACTCTTTGGTTTTCCTTGTCATTGGTTGTATGAAATAATGTGGCTTAATTTGTTTTTGGATATTCTATATCTAATTACTGCCACGTTATTTTATAACTTCCATTGACATGTTATTAACGGTTTCGTGGAGTTTCTGTTTGGTTTGCTTAAACAGGTTTTTGTTTGCTTCTCCATGACGTGCTTGGACTACTACTATATTCTGCATTTACTTGAGAGCCGTTTCCAGAGCTAAGTCTTTTTCTTAAATTCTCCTTTTTCTTTGTCATTGGGGACAATTCCAAGTTTAAGTGGGGGGTAGGAGACTTTGCTATGATGTGTTATAATTAAACAATTGAATGAAACGGTGAAAAATGAAAAATTGAACAAATGCCAAATTAAGTATCTAGTACCCTTAGAATTGTGAGTTCTTAAACATGGAATTGATAGGAAAGGAACCAAGTTGCATGAGTACGTGATCATTTTATACTTATGTGAATGTAAATTTAAGGATATTCATGCCGACTTTTGCAAGTAATTGTTTATTATTCGATTACTCAATTTGAATCGACGAATACCGCACGAATTATAATAACTGAAAGAATTGTGTGTACATTGCGTAGATGATTGGTTATGTAAACTTAGTGTCGATATTTATCTGCTGATGTATTCTTATCTTTTGGCCATTAAAGAGGAGTAATAAGCTTGAGAATTATCTGTGTTTTAACAATGCGTTAAACACTAGGCTTGTAGTAACATTACCAAAGTAGCCCCGAGCTTGTGGTAATATTCAATGCTATTGACTAATCCGTGAGAGGGGGATTCTTGCAATGCATACTTTACTTTTAAAGCAAGTTCCTTTCTTGAGAGGTGTTAATACTTGAAATTATGAAAATGCGTAGAAATTCAACTTTTTAAGAGGCTTTGAGTATTTCTCGGTCTCCGAGTCCAAAAACCTGTTAGATGACGCTCTTGCTTATTGCACCATGTCTTTACCCATTGCAAGGCTTAAGAAGTGGGAATGCTGATGTTGTTAGGTTAAGACTGCGAAGTTAGCATTCTCTTTAATCTTGCCACGAATATATAAAACTGAATGCACATGCACACATCACTTCGATTCATAGCGAGTAGTGAATAATGGATACCTTATGAGCATGTATGGTATGAGTTGACGAAATTTTATTGCGTAAGTATGATTTGACCATGGAAAATTTTGTCTTGGGGAATGACTTATTGATGCTTTGTTCGGGACGATCAAAGTCTAAGTGGGGGGTAGTTGATGACGGTCGAATTAAACCTAGTAAAGTCATCAATATTATCCTTAAATCGAGCTTATTATATATACTTTATATTAAATCACATGTTTATAGTGTTTATTTAATGTTATGTGATTTATAAGATATAACTTGGTATTTATCTATTTTTATTATTAAAATATGATTTACTGTGCGATAATTATTGATTTTACAGATTACGGTTAATCGGAGGATATCTAACGACAAAGGAAGTAAATCTCAAGATAAATCGGAGCAGAATCGGATTCATTAAAAGATCGAGATTGATGTAGCACGAAACGTGGAGTAAGGAGCAAGAACTGCCAGCGAGCCAATCAGAAGCAAGCAGGCTCGCTGGCAGCGAGCTATGAATTCGCTGGGGGCGAGTCAGGGGCAGACTGAGGATTTTCTGAGGGTTATCTCTACAAGTTTTAGGGTTTTCAAATCTATCTTTAGGTCGGTGTAAGCCTCTATATAAAGGAGTAGCCACAAATTTCATTACGACCACTATAGAAACACAATATTACAATACTTTTAGTTTATCAATATAGTTCTTCTTATTTTATATAATGTTTCTTCATCACGGAGGCGATGGATTCATCGATTAGATATTGCATTGAAGGATAGGAGGACCCTCCATCTACGAGGGTAATGTCTATCCAAATATGTCGTTTTTATTCGTAGATCTATTTTATTTCGTTATGGAGTAGTCGTTTGTGTATTGATTTCATGATGTAGTTAATTAACAAACCCATATTCATGTAGATCTAAGCCGTACGAAGGCATTTTACGAGCAAATTCTAGAGTCACTGGTGTAGAGACCACGGTCTATATGGTTAGATCTAGCCATCAAGATTCTAGTAATTTTTTGTGAACGACTTCGGCTAACGTCGTGCTTTCTGTTTTTCATATAAACATGTAATAGATCTGGCCAATTTGTTACATCGTTCTCGTAAATTAATATGATATATTGTGAAAATTATCGTGTTACTAGGACATTAGTTAGCCGATCATTTAGGAGGTGTGACAACCCGTCCACGGTGGTTGCCTAGACGAGGTGACGATTTTAGATCGGCATCCCTAGTTTGGTATAGCATGCTTGTTATATGATGTTCTATCCTGTCCAAGGAAGGATTCATAATTAAGAATAAGGATCTTCTATCCGTTCATGAATTAGATCCAGTTTAGGGGATGGCTCCCGTAGCCAGAATATAATCAACCTTAATGTCTTTTCTGTCTCAGCTTAGATATACATATATGGGGGAGTAATTACTACTAGTGTAATCAATACCGTTTGTTAGAGTCTTTTTAAGCCATAAAAATAAGTGTTTAGTGGCTTGTGTCGTATTGTTAGTCTTTGTGTTTTCTATCGTGTCAACCTTCATCTCGACGTGTTAGTTGGTCGTAGACCACCCTTTAATCTATTTTTAGTTTAATAACGCTGTACTTGTTTAAGCCGAGTCTCTGTGGGATTGACCTCGACTCTATCTAGCTATACTACGATTGAACCTAGTTCTCTTGCTAGTTGATTATTTAGGTATCGAGTATTTTATTACTTGACCCGACATCAAGTTTTTGGCACCGTTGCCGGGGACTCGTGTCATTAAATCAAGTATAGCTTATTTTATTAAAAGTAGATTCGTAAATATTGTGAATAGTGTATGTTCAATTAGTTTTTGTAGCATAGAATCAACCTATTAGTGTTGTAGAACAAATCTGGGTAGTTTCCCAGAATCAACTTGGCTCGCTGGCAGCGAGCAGGCTGTTCGCTGGGAGCCATCAAGTTTTTCTCGGCAGTTTCTGTTCCGTTTTGTTCTAAACGCTGTCTGCTTTGTGTTTTTATATTTTTTTGTATTTTGAGAGTCTGCTTTTGTTTCATTAATTAGTGAGTCTAGTTAAAAGGCCTAGCCTTTAAGGTTTTTAATTGTTTAATTATTCTGTTTCATATAGAGTCAGTTTTATTTTTGTTTATTTTAGAGTCTCGCCAAATGCAGTAGCCTTGGCGTATTTTAATTGTTTATTGTTGTTTTTGTCTTGCAAATAAAAAAAAACAAGCTACCCGGATTTCTAAGGATCCAAACGAAGAGCAAGGCGAGGAAAAATCTGAAGGAGCACATCAATCTGACTCAGACATGGAAGTATTACTGAATAACGCCAGCCAGGTAAATGGAAATAATTTTAATAATGCAAATTTTGTTAACCAAGCTGTGGCTGGATGGGAAAGGCATACTTTGCAAAGCTATGCAACGCCTACCATTGAACAATTCATCCCTGCTATCGTAGTGCTTGAAAATGCTGCTGAAGTTTATCACCCGAAACCTAATGTCATTCAAATGGTGGCAAACTATTCCACTTTTCATGGTATCCTGAATGAAGATCCTGGCATTCACGAGATGAATTTCTTAGAGATCGTTAGTACCGTGAAGCCATAACTGATTCCTGAGGATAACATTAAGCTAAAACTTTTCCCTTTCACTTTGAAAGATAAAGCAAAGCAATGGATTTTCTCTTTAGAGGGTAGATTAATCACGACCTGGGAGGAACTGCTGCAAAAGTTCATGAATAAGTACGTTCCTTTAGGAAAGACCTTTAAGTTACGCAAGATATCTTGGGGTTCAAGCAGCAACCTGGGGAGAGTTTTGATCAAGCTTGGGAAAGTTTTAAGGAGTCCATGAGGAAGTGCCCTCATCATGATATCCCTCTATGGCTTTTAATGCAAACCTTTTAGCATGGATTGAGAGATACGGAGAAGATAAGAGTAGATGCTGTAACGCCCCGTTCCCGGACACCGAGTCCTTATCCGGAAACGAAACGTTCGGCACACATAATATTAAATAAATCTAATATTACACGTAAGCCTCTACTACGTCGTATCAAATTAAAGCAAACGGAAGAAAAAAAGACTCGGGTAATTTCTTCAACAACCAAGAATAGAAATAACTAAAGAAAAAAAAATGTAATACTTATTACATTGGAAGACCAAACGAATCCAAAAGTACGAATCTCAAAACTAAAAGTAAACTACAAGGTTCCAATGATAAATCAAGTCTAGGAAATAAATGTAAATAAATAGTCAAGGGCTTCAAGTCCGGCGTCCTCAAACGTCGTCATCAAAGTCCTCCTCGTACTCCGAGTTTACCTGTTCGTCTTCTCTCCCCCAAACACATAAATAAACATGCATTTGAGGTAAGTACATTTGTACAAAGTAAGAGGTAGAAGCTACAATTTAATTAAGGCTTATTATTAACAGATTTTATTATGAGGGTTATCTTTATAAGACCGACTCAATCTAGGGTTCATTTCATGTCCATCAACACGTCATGACTATACGTTTCTAGCTTAGCTTATCTTTGTTACATCATTACCCAAGGACACAATGCATGGTGAAAATTCCACCACGAGATGTACTTGCCAACTACGGTGTTTAGCACCGGTAGTCCCGGGATCTCCCCGGTATGCATATACGTTCGGCGAAATTCCTCCACTGCCATTTAGCCGTTTATAGGCCAGCAGCGTTGTTCGCTTTTACTGAACGTATCACATCGCCGATACGAATCAGTGCCTAACCGAGAATAGATGACGTTTTAGCTTTTACTACACTTATGTACTTATTAAGGTGAATTAACTAACCTCCTAAGTGTTTTCAGAATAAAAGCTCACCTTAACGACTCTACTCCCTCACTTAGACAGCTAAACATCACATCCTATCAATTACACAGACATTGATGAACTCTAGTTCATCAAAGCACAAGCCCTTTCATGCCCTTCCGACGGATCCGAACTTCAACTCCCTTTAAGAGTACATTCGGTGTTTTAACTGAACGAATCGGAAATTCAATCGAAGCTTGTTTATGGTTAATTTAATCTTATTCGAGCTCCTTAACAAAAGTACAATTCAAACTAAACATTAACATAACACTAGCCACTAAATCCATTGTCTATCAAATTGTATAATCATATTTTGAAAAAAAAATAAAATAAAAATAACACAACACAATAATACCAAATAACTATACATCATATGTTTATATTAACCCATATCTTCCTTAAGCTGCTACTTTCTTTTTATTATACCCTGTTCTTCTTTTTCCCATTCAAAGATTTCGAACTAGCTGCTACAAAACTATACCTATCTATTAGACATTTTTTTTTTTCCTTTTCATTCTAATAGCTAGAGATGAACCTGTTTCTTTTCTCTTTTTTTTTTTTTCTTTTTTTTTTCTCCTTCTACGGCTACTCTGTCATTTTCATTTGCTGCAAATTTCTTTCATTTATTAATTATACAAACATAGCTTGTAGTTGAAAAGCTACTGGTCCCCTTCCTTTATTCCTCATTACAAATTTCATTCTCCCTTTGACTACACAGCAAGTGGGCTACACTATGCCCCCTTTTTCTCTCGGCAGACACAGCAGCCACCATTATAAAAAAAAATAACTTCAACAATAGCCAATTTAATACAGTTGAATACCCTTATACTTCATCATAATCTCAACAAAATCACAACTTAAATCCTATAAGCCATAATTAACGTGTAGGAAGACCATCTTACCTTAGCAAGCAAAATTTCAATCTTCAACTCCGAAATTCTGCAGCAAAACAGAGTCTTTTACACAACCACCTAGATGACCAATCCCAAAAACGAATTAGAATCGATCAAAGGCTTCTAAAACGATCAAACTACGATTCTACGAACAAAAGATCACCATAAATGATCAAAACAGCCCTTAGGGGCGAAATTCATACCTTATCCAAAGCTTTAACTTTCTGATACTGAAACGACTCCCTTTTCACGACGATTCCGGCGCTTCTCTCAAAACTGAAAACGATCAAGAATCGACTCAGATATCGATGAAAGTATCTCAGCCTCTTTCTCTCAAGCTCACACGCAGGAAACAGAAGAATATCAGGGATTGAAAATATGATTAAGTTAGGGGAGTGATTAGGTTTATTTTTCCTTAAATAGGAAAAATCCCAATTATTACCTAATCACTGATTTTCCTTAATCGCCCTTACTAATCAGATTTTCTTTTCCTTAATGTATATACATATCTCGAAAAATATATGTATAATTTAACCAATACTTAAACTCCGAATAAAAGGAACCGAACCCGATATTCCGTTTTCGCAAAATGACACGTCTGCCCTTTCCCGAAAATCGGAATATTACATTCCTTCCCCCTTAAAAGGAGTTTCGTCCTCGAAACTAGAACATACCTGGTAAGTCCATAAAATCTGGAAACTCTCTGATCATATCTCCCTCAACTTCCCAAGTAGCTTCATCCGGTGAATGATTGCTCCATTGCACCAGAACCAAAGGAATCATCCTTCTCTTGATCATCTTTTCCTTCCGGTCCAAAACTCTGATCGGTTTCTCATCATAAGCTAGATTATCTTGAAGAATTTCCGGATCGACTGTAGTCTCAACATCCGTCTTGGTCAAACACTTCTTCAACATCGAAACATGAAACACGTTGTGGACTCTTGACATTGATTCCGGTAACTTAAGCTTGTAAGCCAACGGTCCAATTCTTTCCAGAATCTCAAAAGGTCCAACATACCTCAGGCTTAGCTTTCCTTTTGTCCAAAACGCTTCACTCCCTTCATTGGTGAAGCTCGTAGATACACTCTTTCACCAACTTCGAACTCGAGAGGTCTTCTCCTAACATCTGCCCAACTCTTCTGCCTATCTTGAGCTGCCTTCAGATTCTTCTTAACCAACTCAACCCTTTCCTTAGCTTGTTGAACCAATTCCGGCCCGGTGACTTGTCTCTCCCCGACTTCATCCCAAAACAGCGGCGTTCTACATCTTCTTCCATACAAAGCTTCAAACGGCGGCATGCCTATACTTGCATGATAACTGTTGTTGTAGGCAAACTCCGCCACAGGTAGGTAATCATCCCATGATCCGCTTACTTCCAAAACACAAGCTCTCAACATATCTTCAAGTGTTTGGATAGTCCTCTCAGATTGTCCATCTGTCTGAGGATGAAAGGCTGTACTCAAATCCAACTTGGTTCCAAAAGCTACTTGCAAACTTTTCCAAAACCGACTGACAAACCTCGAATCACGATCCGAAACTATCGAGATAGGTACTCCGTGTAACTTCACTATATTATCCAAGTATAGTGTCGTCATCTTCTTCAAGGGCATATCAACCTTATATGGTAAGAAATGAGCGGATTTGGTCAATCTATCCACAATCACCCAAATCGCATCATGACCGCCTCTTGTCTTAGGTAAACCGGTGATGAAATCCATCGTAATCTTATCCCACTTCCATTCAGGGATATCTAACGGCTTAAGCATTCCTCCTGGTCTTCTGTGCTCTGCCTTAACTTTCTGACAGATATCACACTCCGCCACAAACTTAGCTATCTCCAGTTTCATCGAGGGCCACCAAAACCTTTCCTTCAAGTCTCTGTACATTTTAGTGGCTCCCGGATGGACTGCAAAAGCAATCCTATGTGCCTCCTCCATGACTCTCTATCTTAAATCACCAACTTTAGGCACACACAAACGATCCTGGTACCAAAGATTTCCATTCTTGTCTAACACGTAACCCACTGTGGGTTTTTCTCTTGCAACTCGCTTCAAGTCAACCAAAACTGGGTCTTCGTCTTGCTTTTCCCGAATGTCATCCATCAACTCGGACCTCGCTAACACCGGTGCCATAAACTGCCGGTCTTCAATCTGATCAAAACTCCGGATCTGCAGCCCATCTAACCTCTCTGCAACAACTTCAACACTTGAAACCGCAAACACTGGTTTCCTACTCAAAGCATCGGCTACTACATTTGCTTTTCCCGAAATGGAGCGTTTGTTCTTTTATCTCTTGAGAAGGCACGAGGAAAGATGGAGCAAATAGCAAATATAGCCAATGGGGAGGTGGTGAAATAGCAACTGTGAAGATGACCGGTAATTTATTTGAGGAGGATGTATCGCATAAGATCCTACATACTCTATTGATCATAAATGATAAGGTGGATGGTATGCATGAGAGGATTCAACGAGTGGAGACTGGAAAAGGGAGGTAAACGATTATATAATCAACTAGAGAATGCGGGTACTAAAGAAGCCAATTACATTGGGAGACAGGGGAATCAATATGGCGGTTACAAACCAAATCATGAACACCCTGAATTCCGATGGAATGATCCAAATGAAGGGGTAAAACCACACAACACTTATGTACCTCAGCAAGCTCAAACTTACGGTTGGGAAGTTGCACTTGAAAAGATGAGTAACACAATGTCTGACATTGTGAAGCAATTAGCAGAATGAATTACTGACTTGGCTACAAACTTTTAGCAATACTGTCAAAATAATGATGCCAAAGTCACCAACCAAGAAGCCTTAGTCCAGAATCTCTTTCATCAAATAGGACAATTAGCTGAACAACTATCAACTAGACCTCCTGGGGGATTCCCTAGCAACACTGATAGGAACCCTAGGGATGTGAATGCGATAATGACTAGAATTGGAAAGGAGCTTACCCTACCATTCCCAAAGAACAAGGAAAATCTAGAAGATGTTAGGGATGATGAGAAAGATCCCGAGGAGGCATTTACACCATTTGGAACTGAAGAAACATGCTTAGAAAAGCCCCCCGATGAGAAATTATCCTCCAATTTAGGGAATAATGATTGCGCCATAGTATCATCGCAAGGTGAGGTTGTTAAGGATGAGAAGAAACAACCATGGTTTAAAGATTATGTGAATTATTTATCCAGGAGATATTTGGCCCCAGAATTGAACCAGCAGCAAAAGAAGAAGTTCTTGCGGACCTTAAACACTACTATTGGGATGAACCATATCTTTTCAAGCGATGCTCAGAAAATATCATTAGAAGATGTGTTCCTGAGAGTGAATTCCTCGATATACTTAAACATTGCCATACTTATGAAGCAGGAGGACACTATGGAGGGGACAAGATTGTTGCTAAAGTTCTCCAATGTGGTTTTCACTGGCCCAATCTTTACAAAACTGCGCACGAATATGCTAGATCCTGTCATTTATGCCAAATGACGGGAAATATCTCGAGGAGACATGAAATGCCACTGAGGAGTATCCTTGAACCAAAACTCTTTGATGTATGAGGAATTGATTTTGTGGGGCCTTTCACTTTGTCTGTTTCAAACCGCTATATTTTGGTGGCGGTCGACTATGTGTCTAAATGGGTTGAGGCTATTGCTTCACCTACCAATGATGCAAAGGTTGTACTGCGGTTTTTAAAGAAAAATATCTTCACGCGGTTTGGAATCTCTCGTGCCATCATTAGTGATAATGGGAGCCATTTCTATAATAAGTCGTTTGAGAAGTTAATGGCCAAGTACGGGGTGAGACATAAGTTAGCTTCCGCTTATCATCCTCAAACTAGTGGTCAAGTTGAGGTCACGAACCGAGAGATTAAGCGCATCCTAGAAAAAACTGTGAACCCAACAAGGAAAGATTGGTCGTTGAAGTTAGATGACGCTTTATGGGCTTATCATACTGCGTATAGACTTCTATAGGTATGTCCCCGTACCAGATTGTTTTTGGGAAAGCATGTCATCTACCGGTTGAACTTGAGCACCGTGCCTTATGGGCTACTCGTATGTTGAATTTAGTTGAAAGTTTAGCTGGAGAAAAGAGATTGTTGGAATTAACTCGCCTAGAAGAGTTTCGCATTGAAGCTTACGAGAATGCTCGGATCTATAAAGAGCACACTAAGAGATTTCATGATAAAAAGATCCTTGACCGCACCTTTAAGGTGGGTGATATGGTTCTTGTTTACAATTCGCGCTTGAAACTTTTCCCGGGAAAGTTAAAATCAAGATGGTTTGGTCCTTATAAAGTGAGTAAAGTATTTCCTTCTGGAGCTGCAGAGGTAAGTCACCTAGATGATCGAAAAACTTTTTTGGTCAATGGTCACAGATTAAAGCATTACCTCGGGAGTCATTTTGATAGAGAGGAAGAAGTACTTACTCTAGGAAATCCTAGTTACAACTAGACCATCATGTGAGTACAATCGAGCTAACGACTATAACCATAGAACTATTTTTTAAAACTATATTTTTGATATGTTTTTATATTTGCTTTTAATAAAGTAGCATGAGACTGTTAAGGTTTTTTTCATCTCGCCATGTTCCGAGTCTCAGTTCGGAATAACGAGGTTTTTTCCTTGATAGCCGCCATGTGAGTTTTGTAGTTTTAACTCTTTGGTTTTCTTTGTCATTGGTTGTATGAAATAAAGTGGCTTAATTTGTTTTTGGATATTCTATATCTAATTACTCCCACGTTATTTTATAACTTCCACTGACATGTTATTAACGGTTTCGTGGAGTTTCTGTTTGGTTTGCTTAAACAGGTTTTCGTTTGCTTCTCCACGACGTGCTTGGACTACTACTATATTCTGCATTTACTTGAGAGCCGTTTCTAGAGCTAAGTCTTTTTCTTAAATTCTCCTTTTTCTTTGTCATTGGGGACAATGCCAAGTTTAAGTGGGGGGTAGGAGACTTAGCTATGATGTGTTATAATTGAACAATTGAATGAAACGGTGAAATATGAAAAATTGAACAAATGCCAAATTAAGTATCTCGTACCCTTAGAATTGTGAGTTCTTAAACATGAATTGATAGGAAAGGAACCAAGTTGCATGAGTACGTGATCATTTTAAACTTATGTGAATGCAAATTTAAGGATATTCATGCCGAATTTTGCAAGTAGTTGTTTATTATTCGATTACTCAATTTGAATCGACGAATACCGCACGAATTATAATAAGTGAAAGAATTGTGTGTACATTGCGTAGATGATTGGTTATGTAAACTTAGTGTCGATATTTATCTGCTGATGTATTCTTATCTTCTGGGCATTAAAGCGGAGTAATAAGCTTGAGATATGTGTTTTAACAATGCGTTAAACACTGGGCTTGTAGTCACATTACCAAAGTAGCCCCGAGTTTGTGGTAATATTCAATGCTATTGACTAATCTGTGAGAGGGGGATTCTTGCAATGCATACTTTACTTTTAAAGCAAGTTACTTTCTTGAGAGTGTTAATACTTGAAATTATGAAAATGCGAAGAAATTCAACTTTTTAAGAGGCTTTGAGTATTTCTCGGTCTCCGAGTCCAAAAACCTGTTAGATGACGCTCTTGCTTATTGCACCATGTCTTTACCCATTGCAAGGCTTAAGAAGTGGGAATGCTGATGTTGGTAGGTTAAGACTGCGAAGTTAGCATAAACTTTAATCTTGCCACGAATATATAAAACTGAATGCACATGCACACATCACTTCGATTCATAGCGAATAGTGAATAATGTATACCTTATGAGCATGAATGGTATGAGTTGACTCAAGTTTCTTGCGTAAGTATGATTTGACCATGGAATATTTTGTCTTGGGGAATGACTTATTGATGCTTTGTTCGGGACGATCAAAGTCTAAGTGGGGTGTAGTTGATGACGGTTGAATTATACCTAGTAAAGTCATCAATATTATCCTTAAATCGAGCTTATTATATATACTTTATATTAAATCACATGTTTATAGTGTTTATTTAATGTTATGTGATTTATAAGATATAATTTGGTATTTATCTATTTTTATTATTAAAATATGTTTTACTGTGCGATAATTATTGATTTTATTGATTACGGTGAATCGGAGGATATCTACCGACAAATGAAGTAAATCTCAAGATAAATCGGAGAAGAATCAGATTCATTAAAATATCGAGATTGATGTAGCACGAAACGTGGAGTAAGGAGCAAGAACTGCCAGCGAGCCAATCAGAAGCAAGCAGGCTCACTGGCAGTGAACTATGAGTTCGCTGAGGGTTATCTCTACAAGTTTTAGGTTTTCAAATCTATCTTTAGGCCGGTCTAAGCCTCTATATAAAGGAGCAGCCATGAATTTCATTACGACCACTCTAGAAATACAATATTACAATACTTTTAGTTTATCAATATATTTCTTCTTATTTTATATTATGTTTCTTCATCACGGAGGCGATGGATTCATCAATTAGAGATTGCATTGAAGGATCAGAGGACCCTCTGTCTACGAGGGTAATGTCTATCCAAATATGTCGTTTTTATTCATAGATCTATTTTATTTTGTTATGCAGTAGTCATTTGTGTATTGATTTCGTGATGTAGTTAATTAACAAACCCATATTCATGTAGATCTAAGCCGTACGAAGGTGTTTTACGAGCAAATTCTAGAGTCACCGGTCTAGATCTACCACGCCTATATGGTTAGATCTAGCCATCAAGATTCTAGTAATTTTACGTGAACGACTTCGGCTACGTCGTGCTTTCTGTTTTTCATATAAACATGTAATAGATCTGGCCAATTTGTTACATCTTTCTCGTAAATTAATATGATATATTGTGAAAATTATCATGTTACTAGGACATTAGTTAGCCGATCGTTTAGGAGGTGTGCCAACCCGTCCACGGTGGTTGCCTAGATGAGGTGACGATTTTAGATCGGCATCCCTAGTTTGGTATAGCATGCTTGTTATATGATGTTCTATCCTGTCCAATGATGGATTCGTAATTAAGCATAAGGATCTTCTATCCGTTCATGAATTAGATCCAGTTTAAGGGATGGCTCCCGTAGCCAGAATATAATCAACCTTAATGTCTTTTCTGTCTCGGCTTAAATATACATATATGGGGGAGTAATTACTACTAGCGTAATCAATACCATTTCTTAGAGTCTTTTTAACCCATAAATATAAGTGTTTAGTGTCTTGTGTCGTATTGTTAGTCTTTGTGTTTTCTATCGTGTCAACCTTCATCTCTACGTTATAGTTGGTCGTAGACCGCCCTTTAATCTATTTTTAGTTTAATAACGTTGTACTTGTTTAAGCCGAGTCTCTGTGGGATCGACCTCGACTCTATCTGCTATACTACGATTGAACCTAGTTCTCTTGCTTGTTGGTTATTTAGGTATCAAGTATTTTATTACTTGGACCGTGCATCAACAATTTCTGTCTTTCAAATTTAATGGCCATTGCCAAGGCATCATGGATTTCTAGGAAAGGGACCATCAGCATTTTGCCTGTGAAACCATTGGCTCAAAATCATCACTTAAACCTTTTAGGAACTCCATATGATCCATTAGTGTGGTAATTGCATTGCAGTGACATTGAGGATCACAAGAACAAACTGATATAGGCTTGATAGTCTTGATTTCTTCCCACAGAACCATCAATTTTTTAAAATATTGATTGCCAGAGTCACTACCTTGTTTCAGCAGATGCAACTCTTCAAGAAGATCTGAAAGCCTCAAGGAATTAACATTAGAAAATCTATCTGCAAGATTCTTCTAAATTGCATGTGCACTCTTGAAGTACATCAAACTTTGAGCAATGTTGTTCGCTACAGAATTCAAGATCCGTAATCTCACCATTGTATCACATTGTCTCCATGCATGGAAATATTTTGAATCTGATTCTGGCCTTTTGATTGTTCCGTCTACGAAGCCAAGAAACTGAAATCATAGAAAAGATGAAGAACACTCTCATAAACGATCAAGAAATGATCAGAAAACATAGGAAAATGATGAAAGTTACTCTCAAGAAACTGAAATCACAGAAAAGATGGAGAACACTCTCAAGATTCTTCAAAGATTGGAGAGAAAACGCAGGAAAGCATTCAAAAATTCTCAAATTTCTGTTCTGATACCATGATGAAGTTTATAGAATTATAAACTGAAGATAAAATACGGAATTATTATTGATGAACTAAAAGTTACAAGTTAGTTTACAATGTGGCTGATCATGGGGTATTTATAACTTCCTACACCTCATGAATCAGTATTAAAAATTACAAACGGTTATAAGAAACTATAACTGGATAACCGCCTTCTACATTACAGTACACTAGATTATTCGAGATATTTGTGTCTTCACACTGCTTGTCGCCAGCGATCTTCTTAGTCTTTGTACTATCAGCAGAGTGTACCAGCTAACTGCACTCAACATTCCCTTCAGCCTCTACACTGTAACACTAGCCGACCTACGGCGAGCATCCGAGGTCGTTATTACCGATCTGTGGACGTCTGCCTTGATTCCGTCAGGACCGACCTATGGTGGACCATTGAGAAACCTGACTAGCTTCCTTTCTGAGGGTTGAGCTCAGCTTTTGGGCTCCTATTGGGACTCTTGCCCTTTAAAGCTAGGACCTTAATTACATTTTCCTTTCTTTTTAGGTGTTATGTAGACGACATATGGCACTTTTAAAGCCGTCCTCGTCATAAGCCCCAGATCTAACTGGCCTAGCATTCCCTTCAGCCTCTATACTGTAACACTAGCCGACCTGCGGCGAGCATCCGAGGTCGTTATGACCGATCCGTGGACGTCTGCCTTGACTCTGTCCTGACCGACCTATGGTGGACCATTGAGAAACCTGACTAGCTTCCCTTCTGTGGGTTTAGCTTGGCCTTTGGGCTCCTATTGGGACTCATGCCCCTTAAAGCTAGGACCTTAATTACATTTTCCTTTCTTTTTAGGTGTTATGTAGACGACATATGGCACGGTTAAATCTTTCCTCGTCATAAGCCCCCACATCTAACTGGCCTCTTGAGTCAGTTTAGATCTGTTTAAGGTGTTGCTCGGTTGAATTATTCAGGCCTGAAGTTTTTGACTAATCCGCATTGACAGGTGGCAGTTCAGTTATGTTGTCATAACTTTCCGGAAAAACTAGGCATTTGCATTTCACGTCTTTACGGGTAGGATGGTTTTCAAAGACGTGTTAAGGGGTTTAAAACCCCCCGTCATATCAAATGTCCATCCAGGTTGTCTTTTCATTGCTTCAAAATCATAAGATCAACATCAATTGCCGAATTCTCTCTTCTCTATTTTGCTTTTCATAGTGAGTGATTTAGCCACATTGTTGGAGAGTACTGATACTGAGCGGACCCTATCTAGGGAGGTTCCTGCTACCCAATCTGCGGGCTCGAACTTGGAGCAACTACAGTCGAGTTGTTGCCAATCCGCCATTCAATGATGAGACCCGTTCTTTTTTGTAGGAGAACATCACTTCAAAATGTGTTGGATGGTTCTACATCCGAGAATGGCCCCCAGCTTATAATAAGGGAGAGAACCGAAGCTGTTGTGACCACCCAAGAGGGCAGGTGAAGGAAGAGGGGCAGATCTGATGCCCGTCATGAGGATACCGAAGATCCTATTCGTCAGGAAGAGGAAGATGATGCTACTGAGCAGAAGGAAATCTAAAAAATATCTGACCAGCAGCTGGCTACTGTTGGCTTTAAAGCCATAAAAAATGTAAGTCCTGTTTTTTCAGTTTTACCTCATACTTTAACCTGGTGGAGTCTCTCACTCTGGACAATTTGTCTATGTCGGGGTCCCTTGTTGGGCAGGAGGCATTTGTGAGACTTGCTGCGCCATCTTCTATCAAGGCGAAATTGAAGGAGAAGATCTCCGATCTGGAGAAGAAGGATCCTGAAAGTAGGCAGAAGCTTAAGTCCAATGATCAAGAAAATGGAGTTCTCAAGGAGCATATCCTAGCTCCGGTGGCCGAATTGGAGGCTTTGGGAGCAAAGTACAATATAAGTCCTATGAACACCGAGGACAAGCATTTGAAGGAGAAAACTAAGCTAGAGAATACAATTGGGAGACTCCGAGCTGAAAAGACCACAATGGAAGTTGTTTTTCCGGGCCAAATTGTCAAGGCGATCCGGGATTACAAGGTTTTGGTGGAGCTTTCATGGGGCATAAGGACTCTGCTCGTGCCCCTATTTAACCATAGTTACTTCTTAGGAGTTGATGACGCCAAGGCACAGTTTCTTGACCTTGCATTTGGCAGTCTAGCCAACGAGGCTTTGCAAGAAGTGTTGGATCGAGAACATGCAATAAATACTCTAGGGGGGGGGGGGGGGGGGGGTGAATACGGTATTATGACCTTTTAAAAATTGTTTAACCACTTTCAAAAATACTTGAGCAGATTTATACACTTAGGGTGGTTAACAGTCAAAATCGGAGTATACACTTAACTTAGTTCAGTTAACGAACCTAGGTGGAAGATCTAGTTTTGATTAACTATATGAACCTAAGTTAACTTCAGTTGAATTGTTTCTAGATCAAGTTCAGTTTGTTAAGATAAAGTGTTGGACATATTTTAAGTTTTAATGATGAGTGCCAGACTAGCTGTTATAGAGCAAAGGCAAAAAGATGTCTAGATCAAATGTATAGGTTTATTAGAGTTTGATCTTTGTATAGGTTTGATCAAACAAGCACTGTAATTAGGTCAGTGACTTTATCAACAGACCTTGTCTATATCAGTAGGGTAACTAGGTTAGTAGAGTGTCTAGGAACCTGCTGAAGACTGAAGGCTGAGGGTACAAACTCAGTTATTGAAAGCTAAGGGATCAAACTTTGTATTTAAAGTCAAGGATATGGAAATAGAATTTAGGGAAGTCTGTGATGACCTAAACTTATTACATATACCTTGTGTACAAGGTCTAAGTTCCATATGATAAGTAGTGATTGGAACTTAGTTATAATCAAAATGGTGTACTCTAACTTCACAATAAATATTTAGATGAGAAGAAGTCAGCTGATGTGTTATTCAAACATAGCAGACTTAAACCTGCTGTAAAATGTGTATATCAGCAGGTTATACTTCAGATATTTGCTGAGTATATTTCTCGATTTAATCAAGGATTACATTGGAAGATTACAAGGATAATGATGGATTACAAGCCTTGATATTGTCAACAAATCAATGGCCAAGATAAAAAGAACGTTGGAAAGTTTTAGAGGATTAACCAATCGACATAAGTCAAAGGATGGACAGACTGAAAACTGACAAAAAGCAAACTGACAGTGTCTGTACTAGGAACTGTGACTTAAAGCAAGTCAAGATGGAGACAAATCTGAAACGGCTATGTTTGAAATTCAAGCATAAGTCACAGGATTCTCAATTATAAATTGAAGACTCCTGATTCAGATACAAGTGATGAAAATTATGAAGAAAAATAATACATTCAGAGCTGGCAAGAAAATCACCCTGCTCACATACATAGATCTCAAACTGACTGATCAAGAAATATCTTCAAGTGTAACCTGCTATCAAGTTACATGAAGTATACACACTTGAATACATCAAGCTGTTGATCATTTTATCCTGATCAAGCTGCTGACAGCTGAATCATTTACTTTATTCAAACTTTCTTTTTATAATAAACCTGCTAAAGACAGAGAAGCACTTAGGTGTCAAGATCTGTTGTTTGTGATGGAGCTGGTGAAGAGGCAATCCTACCCTTCAAAGACTAGTGGAATACTTTGAAGCAGCAATCCTACCTGTTTCAAGTGTTCAGTTTGTGAAGCCATAGTTATTGGTGAAGGACAGACAACTTAGGGATTTTTGGACTGCAACCTCAAAGATCTCTAGTGAATTTCCTCACACACCTGAAGATGAACCTTCCCCTTAATATTAATTCCATACAAATTAATATCATGACCCAGCCTCTGATCAGAACTAGTACCTTGACTTATATTATTCAAGAGCTTACATTCACCTGTGTTTTCAATTGTAAGTTTGTCATGAATTGTTAACAATCTCCTCTCAGAAAGTCTTTTCTGCCTAAAAAAAGGTTTTTGTTTTATAAAAAACGGTGGTGGTCTCTAGCCGGTGGCCCGTAAGAATACCTGGGAGCCGTTCCAAACGATTCCTCTTTAAACTTGCATACGCATTTCTCCTCGTGCTTGGCTAGATACTCCCTCATTTTCCCGTTTGATGTTGACATAACTCAAACTTTGAACATCTACCTCTCGCTTCTCGCTTCTTAATAATATACTTACACTTCGGCCTGTTAAATCTGCGATTAATAGCACGAAATTTAGCCAACCTTTGCATTAACAGAAACCGATTCCTCTGATCCATGAACAAACGGCCTTGACAGACATATTTCTCCCCTGTCCCTTGACAGACCCTTAATTGTGCCAATTGTGACGAAATCCAAAGATCTACGCACATCGCTCTTAACCCTTCCCAATTCGTGGGATATTCGTCCACATCGAATATACGTAAACCCATTTAAAACAGTTATTAAATTTAATAACGTAGTAAACATATATATATATATATATATCTTCGTGAGGAGATGCTGGATGTAATCAATGATGGCCCAATCAAGATTACAACTGTGGTAGCCACATGAGCATATCAAGAAAAGGTAATAGACAAACTCAAGAAAGATTGGACCAAGGATGACAGGAGAAGACCAAATCTCGATTTTGTTGGACAAGACATGATTTTGAAGACTCTGGACAGTAAGATGTTCATGAGGATCAAAGATTGCAAAATAGCAAAGGAAATGTGGGACAAATTGGCACTGATCAATGAAGGATCAGAAGCAGTCAAAGAAAACAAATTGACTGTTGCAAAATAGAAATTTGAGAGCTTCAAAATGACGACTGGTGAAACCATTGATCAAATGGACAATAGATTCTCAAGCATCATCAGTGAACTACAACAACTTGGTCACACATATCTATAGAAAGAAGTGTGCCTGAAGATCTTGAGAGGCCTACCTGAAAGATGGAAGATCATCACATCAGTAATCAGAAGGATAACAAATCTTGCAAACACTGACACCTTGACTCTGATGTCTCAATTAAAGGCTCAGGAATTTGAGTTGAACGGCGAAGACAGTGCACCAGCAGAGGCGCATAAGGCCAGTGCACTTGTTGCACCTCAGCAAAGTAACATAGCTGATGCAGACAGCAAAGAGACACAGGAGCTGAATGAACATGTAGCTTTACTGGTTAAACGTTTTGACAGGTTTACCAAGAAGAAGCAATTCAAAAGAGGTTCATCATCATACTAAAAGTCAAGCTCAAACAAAGACATAAAGAAGAAGGATGATGAATACAGATGCTTCAATTGCAAAAAGAAAGGTCATTTCAAGGCAGGTTGCCCTGAAGAAAATGACAAAGATGATGAGAAGAAAAAGTACAAAACCGTTGAAAGGAAGAAAAGAAAGAAGGCACTCGAAGCTGAAACCCGCAGTGAAAAGAATGAAGAATCATCAGACAATGATTCAGATGATGATGAAGCTGACAGCTCAGAAAATGAAAAAGCTTACCTATGCCTTATGGATAAAGAATCTAATGAAACTGAGGTAACATCAAGCTCATGCACATCATCTAGTGCATCCACTTCTAACACTGCACAATCTTCTATTCTCTCACTAGATTCTGCAAACAAAATCCAAAATCTCATGAGTAAATTTGATGAAATTGAGTTGAATCATGAAATTCTGGAACAGGAGTGTGAGAATCTAAGAAAGGAAAATAAAAGATTAAAGAAAGAACTGGATAAAGTAAAAGCTGAACTAACCGAGTAAGGAGACTCACTCAACTAATCAACAAGCGAAAGCGGATGATCATACATCGGTGTTGACGGACAGTGAGAAAATCTCCCTACCAGTTAAGATAACCACTGCACCACTAAATGCACCAGCTTACAAACCCTCAAAAAGGTTTGGATCCAGATCTGGTCTTGGCTACAACAGTCAGGATGAGAATAGAAACAATGGACAACACAATTATGAATCTAGGAACAATAATGGACCAAAATTCAGGAAAGGACAGACCATAGTTTGAACCACTCATCCTGCACCGGTGAAGTCAAAACCTAGTGTAGTGAAACTGCAGACTAAATCATCAATTCAACCAACTAAAGGCAAAGGTTTTCTGAAAGGTAAGGGAAGACTTTACCCTTCAGAGGATGATTGGAATGTTGCACCTCCAAAATACAGGAAGAAACCATTTCATACTATGCAACATGTGTTTAGGAAAAGCCAACCTAGGCATGTTCCTAAACTTATGAAGCAACATGAACACAGGTTTCCCACTGCATATTGGAAAGTGAAAAAGGATGCAAATGCACCAAAACGTAGAGAAAAGTATCAGAATATCTCTAGTAGAAACATTAGAAGGTATTCTGCCATGCCTTATACATATGAAGTTGATGACTTTAATTATCCAAAAAGAAGATTGTCTCGGATTTTATCTAAGCAAAAATAAACAAGTAATAAAATAATCCGGTTTACCCCAAGTGCAGGGATCGTAGTATAGCGATTACAACCGGAGTCGAATCACAGGGAATCGAGATTGGTCTAGTTCTTAATTTTTCTAAAGGTTGTCACGAAAAATAACTAAAAACGAAAACGAAGAAACAATAAACTGGACAGAGGGTTGTCAATCCAAAGGCAGGAAATATAGTTGCGGAACCTAAACTAACTAAATAAATCTATTCTATAACTAAAAAGAAAAATAAAAATCTAAGCTAGCAACGAAGACAAGGCACAAAGATAATTTCAATTAATTTTAACGAAGAACAAGCATTGATCCACCTATCCCGCAACCCTCAATTTCTACTCTAGATCGTTTAATGAAGATTTAATAAAGATGTGGTTCACCTATCAAATGTATGAATTTCTACTCTCGTAGATAACTCGCCTATTAATCTCTCATCTCTCCATCTTAAAGATTAACGCTTCCATAACAAAGGTGTAAGATTTCTCAATCTAGCAACCTAGAAATTTAACCTAGCAACTCTCGTTATTTTTAGGTTAAAAGTCTAATCTTTACTACGGTGATCTAGGTCTAACAACGATTTTCATCAAACGTTAAACATCACAAAGCAACCGTCTCTCGATATAAATTGCATAATCAAATAAACACATAATAAAGAAACAAACTTTAATTAAAACTCACAAAGCATCCAAGAATCGAAATCAAGTTGTTGCAGAGATTTGGCTTCACAAAGCTCGTTCTAGGCATAGCCTTAGCTCATCGTTGGAAAACAAATCATATAAATAAAAAGAAGATAAAAAGATGTTTATGATGGTGGGAAAATGCAGCTAGGGCGCCCCCAAGGGGCTTGTGGCCGCCTAGGGTCGAATTGTTGTTTTCCTAAGGTTGAAAAAACGCGACTATAAATAGGTTTTTAAGTCGGCTACGCTGAATTCGGCGGACTGGACGCCCGTTTAAAGGGGTGAACGCCCGTCCACTGTGCTGGATTTCTTCGAGTCGGGCCGAGCTGGATCAGACGCTCGTCCTATTACTTTTTGGACGCTCGTTCACAAAATATCTGTCAATCCTGAATCTATTGGCTCTTCCTGGACGCCAGTCCACTCTTCTGGACGCCTGTTTGGGTAAAAATCATGCTTTCCTGAATTGAGTAGCTCCAGTGGACGCCAGTCCATGCTTCTAGACGCCAGTCCAGATTGGACGGATGGCAAACGTGCGTTCGATCTTCAATATGCATCTTCCTCATTCTATTCAATCTTTAGTTAAACGTCGTTTTAGCTTCTTCATTGCCATGCAAGCGTACCTACAAGATAATCAAAGTGTGCGAAATGTAAAATCATACATATAGATAGAAAACACCAATAAAACCACGTAATTAGCTCGATTTTGCACTTTAAACCAAATTCATATGCATTCTCTCAATAAATCCTTTAAACACTTCCTTTTCTATAAAAAGTAATAAAACACGAAGGAAATTGCTACGAAATAATATCATATATATCGTAAAAATCGCCGTTAACAACTCCCCCACACTTAGCTTTTGCTCGTCCCAAGCAAAACAAAACAAGAATACCATGGACTTTCTTGAACAGTGAACCACATAAAATCCCGTATATCAAATCACAACCGGTCGACTAGCATAAAAAACATACATCCCATGCAATAAACGATTACTCGAATGTGTAGTGTGTACAAAGCCTTCTTCAACTTCCACCGATTCCACACTTGATAATTAAAATCAAGTTAAACAACCAATACCCATTAAAGACAGATAATGAATTACCCTGACTATACATACGCCCTACAAAACTACTCACGTCATGACTAGAGTAATACATGTGTTTTCGAAATCTTTTCAGTTGTACCCAGAGGATATTCCCTACAACATATACCTTGGTCTATACTGGGGATAAGGTAGGCGATAACTAAGTCTTTCACTTATTCATATCATATTCCTTATGCAAGTTGATTTAATTTATCCTTCACATATAAACACACATCAGAATGAGCTCTTGCCCGTCATAGCAGAATAGGACATTCGAGATATGACCTACCTTACTCAAATCATAAGGCAGCTTCTTCTGACTGTCGTGAGCTTTTGGTCATCATAGTGGTATAGGACATTCGAGATATGACCTACCTCACTCAAATCATCGACCAGCTTCCGACACACCCAATTTCAACTTTTTTTTATATTTTTTTTATTCAACTTCTTCCCAAAGCACAGTAGCTACGTTTCACTTATCACATTCAGGCTTCGGTATATTCACGATACTTCCTACTTCAATTCCAACTACGCACATATTACAATTTCCATGACATGAGTACTAAGCGAACGGTCTGATAACCAGAATCAAACATCATCGGTTTAAATGGGTACAGTTTGCTAAGTTCAGCTCGTCATCGAAGAGGCTTACGTGAAAATAATTCGAGTAAAGGCTTATCTAACAAAGGTCTGTGCAAAAATACTAGTCAACTCAGCACAAGTATGGGAATATAAAAAGTAAGTAAGCCAAAATAAAATCATGCTCGGGACGGATGTTTTTATTTTTATTTTAAAATTTTCAAAAATTTTCCCAATTTTTTTTCACAAAAGATAAGCATAATAAATTGAGCACATAGGTACAAGCAATCCCTCCCCCACACTTAAATAACAACATGTCCTCATGTTGTGCAGAATAAGAAAAACTTAGCTGGTTTGTAGTTCGAATTTGGCAATTCTGGAAGTGGTCGCGAGTCAGATCCAGAAACGCTTGAAGAAATCAGTAGACTGTGGACCATCCACCGGAAAACTGGCTTCATCTAAAAGCTTACAAGTGCTATTGCGAATATCCTGCACACTTGAAAAACAACACAAAACGGACCTCGGGGGTAGGGGCACAAAAGATGATAGACAAGGCATTATCATGGAACAAAGCATAAGCAATGCAAAAATTGACAAAAAACCGAATCTATGTGAAAAGTAGTGCACAAACGTAACATCGGCAGGAAGGAAGGAATCACATTGATTTTTCAAATTCAGCTCATGCAAGTTACCTGGCCACAAAAACCGACACCAAAAACCTAGACGACACAAGACAAAACAAAACAAGACTATTACAACGAGAAGAAAACTATCTTTCGTCGTTTATTCAACACAAACAAAACTATAATAAAATAATAATAAAAACTATTCTTATTATTGGGTTGCCTCCCAACAAGCGCCTTTGTTTAGTGTCTTTGGCTAGACACACGTACTATTCAGCCTGGATCAGGCCACTTAATCTTCCTTCCGGCCACTACTTCGTGTAAGCTCTGGTCATTAGTGTGGCTACAGAAACAACATCTCACACATGGGGTCAGGTTCTTTACCGCTCTCCAAACATTCTTAATTTTCCCCATTGTAGACTTCTTCTTCTTCAGTCTTCTCTTTAACTGTGCCTCCCGTTTAAACTCTTCCATATCACAACTACCAGCCAGAACTTCCTCTACTGGACCACTGCCGCCATCCTCAGAGAACAAATCAGGCGAAAACTCATCAAACTCATTGACTTCAGGGGTGCCACACCCGAGGATGTCGAGGAAATGAACAATCAATGGTTTCTCTTTGGGTTGACCAATATAATGCTTACACCTTTGACCATTCACTCTAAAAGGCTTGTCACCATGACCTCTTAGTTCTAAAACACCTCCAGGAATGATTTGTAGAATTTCAAAGGGGCCGGACGAACGTGTCCTCAACTTTCCAGGAAACAGATGTAGCCTAGAATTATACAATAAAACTTGTTCCCCTACTTGAAATTCTCGCTTCTTGATTTTGGCATCGTGAAGTAGTTTTGTCTTTTCCTTACTTATCCTTGCACTTTCGTAGGCCTGAAGTCTAAATTCGTCTAACTTATGCAACTGTTGCAATCGATGTTTTCCACAAGATTGAGCATCGAAGTTTAAAAACTTCATGGCCCAATACGCTCTATGCTCTAACTCAACTGGCAAGTGGCATGGTTTACCATAAACCATTTGATAGGGTGATGTACCCATGGGGGTCTTATAGGCAGTTCGATATGCCTACAGTACATCATCCAACTTTAGACTCCAGTCTTTTCTATGACTGTTAAATGTTTTCTCCATGATCTTCTTTAAACTTTGGTTGCTTCTTTCAACCTGACCACTAGTCATAGGATGATATGGTGTGCCAGTTTCATGCCGGACACCATATTTCTCAAGCACTTTCTCGAGAGGTCGGTTGCAAAAGTGTGTCCCTTCATCACTTATCAAGGCACGTGGACACCCAAATCTCACGAAGATGTTTTTCTTCAGAAACTTCATGACCGTCTTATGATCATTGTGAGACGTGGCTTGAGCCTCCACCCATTTCGATACGTAATCCACGCAGAATAAGATGTATTTATTTCCACAAGATGATGGGAATGGTCCCATAAAATCGATACCCCATACATCAAAGACTTCGCATTCTAGGATGGGTTTCAATGGCATGTCGAAACGCCTTGTTAAAGTTCCGGTTCTTTGACACCTATCACAAGCTTTACGTAAAAGCTTCGTATCTTTAAAGATCGTGGGCCAATAGAAGCCGGATTGAAAGATCTTGGCAACGGTTTTCCAAGGTCCAAAGTGACCACCGGTAGGTCCACTGTGGCATTGCTCAATAATATCACGTTGCTCAGATTCAGGAACACATCTTCTCAGCAAACCATCTTTACAAATCTTGAAGAGGTAAGGTTCATCCCAAACGAATGTTTTCAAATCAAGAGAAAAATTTCTTCTTCTCCTGATATGAAAATTTCGGATTTAAGTACTGGGAATGTAAGAAGTTGACGATAGAAGCATACCAAGGAATATCAGGAGTGCACTTGTTTAGATGCATAACATTCTGAACATTCTGGAGTTCTTCCTCTTCTTCATCCTTCATTCTCGACATATGATCATCTACTTCGTTTCCACCTTCCTTACCAGTCAGGAGATCAGCCTCCCGACTTCCACTAAATTCTTTATTTCTCGGGGGATCGGCCACACGAGTACTCTCATCCGAACGGGGAAACCACTAAGTTGAGTGTCGGACCTTACATTCGTAGCACTAGCCTATTCTCCACCATAAGGGAGTGTGGGAGCTAGATCGGTGCATTGGTCTTGAACCATTTGCTCGAGCCGTCTCTCAAGATTCTTGAGTGTCCTGTTTTGCTCCTCCAATTTAGCTTCAAGATCGTCCGATTGAGAGGGGCCTTGATAGTTCTGAAAGTTCTGTGGGAAAGATTGGCTAGACTGACTTTGAAACATAGGATTGGGACTGTTCTGATTGAACCATTGATTTTGATTGGAAAAATTGATATGTTGGTCCTGACTGGAGTTCGGGTTTTGATTGAAATTCCAATTCTGATTGAAACCCTGATTCTGAAAACTGCTTTGGCCAGAGAATTGATTATTAAATTTCTGATTATTCTGGCCAAAGAAGGCGTTCTGTCCACTATTAGGACAGAAACGAGCAGTATGTCCCAAATTGTCACAATTCTGACATGTGACTGGACTGTACTGTCCCTGATTCTGGACAGTGTTAACTTGATACGCATGAGGGGAAAGAAGTGGACACTGGCCAACCAAATGGCCAGGTTGACAGCAACTTTCACAGAACAGAACTTGTGAGTCCTGTGGAAAAGACTGGGTCTGATTCAAAGGATTGCGTAACATCATAAGAGTTGCCACCTGCTGCTGCAGCATGGCGATCTGACTTTGCTCATCCATGCCCTCAATCCTAGATTAGAAGATTGTATGACCCCTTTGTGTTTTTTTCGTTTAAATTTTTTTTAATAAGATAAAGAAACAGAAAAAGATACGGAAAACTTAAACAGAAACCTACCTACGAAAAATTTAAAACAGAAAAAACACTAAGACGGTGAAAAAAAAACGTGTTGAAATCTTCTGGGGCCAAAATGGAAGGGAAAACAGCAGATTTTGACCTTGAAAACGGTGTCAAATGGCCTTTGGCCATTGATTATGTCGTCGGCGTCGGAACGAGCTTTCCGAATTGGGGTCCCGCGCGCCAAACGGACACTCGAGCCGAAAGTTACGGCCAAAATACTACCATGTGCCCTAACGATCCCTTCTATCCCAACTTATAACAGAAAATCAGAAAAATTAATAAACTAGACAACCGTACCGATTCCCCGGCAACGGCGCCAAAAACTTGTCTCGGATTTTATCTAAGCAAAAATAAACAAGTAATAAAATAATCCGGTTTACCCCAAGTGCAGGGATCGTAGTATAGCGATTACAACCGGAGTCGAATCACAGGGAATCGAGATTGGTCTAGTTCTTAATTTTTCTAAAGGTTGTCACGAAAAATAACTAAAAACGAAAACGAAGAAACAATAAATGGACAGAGGGTTGTCAATCCAAAGACAGGAAATATAGTTGCGGAACCTAAACTAACTAAATAAATCTATTCTATAACTAAAAAGAAAAATAAAAATCTAAGCTAGCAACGAAGACAAGGCACAAAGATAATTTCAATTAATTTTAACGAAGAACAAGCATTGATCCACCTATCCCGCAACCCTCAATTTCTACTCTAGATCGTTTAGTGAAGATTTAATAAAGATGTGGTTCACCTATCAAATGTATGAATTTCTACTCTCGTAGATAATTCGCCTATTAATCTCTCATCTCTCGATCTTAAAGATTAACGCTTCCATAACAAAGGTGTAAGATTTCTCAATCTAGCAACCTAGAAAATTAACCTAGCAACTCTCGTTATTTTTTTGGTTAAAAGTCTAATCTTTACTACGGTGATCTAGGTCTAACAACGCTTTTCATCAAACGTTAAACATCACAAAGCAACCGTCTCTCGATATAAATTGCATAATCAAATAAACACATAATAAAGAAACAAACTTTAATTAAAACTCACAAAGCATCCAAGAATCGAAATCAAGTTGTTGCAGAGATTTGGCTTCACAAAGCTCGTTCTAGGCTTAGCCTTAGCTCATCGTTGGAAAACAAATCATATAAATAAAAAGAAGATAAAAAGATGTTTATGATGGTGGGAAAACGCAGCTAGGGCGCCCCCAAGGGGCTTGTGGCCGTCTAGGGTCGAATTGTTGTTTTCCTAGGGTTGAAAAAACGCGACTATAAATAGGTTTTTAAGTCGGCTACGCTGAAGTCGGCGGACTGGACGCCCGTTTAAAGGGGTGAACGCCCGTCCACTGTGCTGGATTTCTTCGAGTCGGGCCGAGCTGGATCAGACGCCCGTCCTATTACTTTTTGGACGCTCGTTCACCAAATATCTGTCAATCCTGAATCTATTGGCTCTTCCTGGACGGCAGTCCACTCTTCTGGATGCCTGTTTGGGTAAAAATCATGCTTTCCTGAATTGAGTAGCTCCAGTGGACGCCAGTCCAGATTGGACGGATGGCAAACGTGCGTTCAGTCTTCAATATGCATCTTCCTCATTCTATTCAATCTTCAGTTAAACGTCGTTTTAGCTTCTTCATTGCCATGCAAGCGTACCTACAAGATAATCAAAGCGTGCGAAATGTAAAATCATACATATAGATAGAAAACACCAATAAAACCACGTAATTAGCTCGATTTTGCACTTTAAACAAATTTCATATGCATTCTCTCAATAAATCCTTTAAACACTTACTTTTCTATAAAAAGTAATAAAACACGAAGGAAATTGCTACGAAATAATATCATATATATCTTAAAAATCACCGTTAACAAAGATCCTTTGGATACACACTAGGAGTAGGAGGCTTGACTGCTAAAAGGTATGGACCCAAGCAGTGTTGGGAACCTGAACATAATTAATTTGTTTTGTAGGATGTCTGGTACATAGACGGTGGATGTTCCAGACACATGACAGGGAATAAAGGTTGGCTCACTGACTTCAAAGCTTTTGATGGACCCAAAGTTACTTTTCGAGGCAAAGAAAACCCTGGTAAAATCAAGGGGAAGGCATAATGCACATGAACAACTTGAAGATTCAAAATGTGGCCTATGTTAAAGGACTGAACTTAGACTTACTGAGTATTAGTCAATTCTATGACAAAGGTTATAATGTGCACTTCAACAAAGAAGGATGCAGAGTGATTCACAGTCAAACCAACACAGTTGTACTTACAGGAAGAAGAGAAGACAACATGTATGTGGTAGATTGGAAGACATCAAAAGCAGAAACATGCTTTCTTGTCAAAAATAAACAATCAACCAGCTGGATTTGACATAGAAGACTAAACCATCTATACTTCAAGACCATCAACAAATTTTCAAAGAAAAGGCTAGTTGAAGGCCCACCAGAGATCACATTCAAGAAAGAAAGCCTCTGTGATACATGTCAAAAAGGGAAGCAAATCAAAATCTCATTCAAGTCAAAGCCCTATCAATCAACTACAAGAATCTTACATCTACTACATATGGATCTATTTGGACCAGTCACACCAGTTAGTATAAGTGGAAAGAAATACACTCTAGTAATGGTGGATGACTTCTCCAAATATACCTGGACCATATTCATGAACAAGAAGAGAGAGACACTCAAGAAGTTACAAGATTTGCTAAGAAGAATTCAAAATGAGAATGAACTAAAGATCATCAAGATCAGATCAGACAGAGGCACAGAGTTTCTAAATGAAATTATCAGAACATACTGTGAAGAAAATGGAGTACTGCATCAACCATCACCAGCAGGGACTCCACAACAGAATGTTGTAGCAAAAAGAAGAAACATGACACTCAAAGAAACAGTCAGAACAATGATTGCAGAAGCATACTTACCAAAGAGATTTTGGGCTGAAGCAGCAAATACAGAATGCTAAACTCAAAACAGATCAATCATCAACAAATATCATGGAAAGACTCCATATGAAATATGGAATGGAAGAAAACCTAATATCTCATATTTGCATATGTTTGGATCAAAATGTTTTGTTTTGAACATGAATCATTTATATACTTTTGATGAAAAGGCTGATGAAGCAATCTTTATGGGATACTCAGACACCAGCAAAGCATTCAGAGTACTCAATAAAAGAACCTTGGTAATTGAAGAATCAATTCATATAGTCTTTGATGAGTCAAACACAAATGGTGAAAACCTTCAAGAACTTGAAGAAGAAGGACCAAGACATGTCTATATGAATACAACAATACCAACTACATATTCTAAATCACAATTTTGGAAATCAAGATGAACCACCGAGTTAATACAACGGAAGAGGTACCGGCACAAGAGCATGAAGGCATTACACAAGTGCGAAGTTGTGGAAGCACCAAGTCAAGAACAACTTCAACCCGATCTCAGCGGCTAAGAGATCATCCCGAGATCAAGTCATATTGGAGACATTCACACGGGAGTCGAACCAAAAGACAAGCTGGAGCATATGCTAACATGTTTTCTATCTCAAGTAGAACGCAAAAGAATAGATGATGCAATCCAAGATGCTTGATTGGATTACAGCTATGCAAGAAGAACTACATGAATTTGAAAGAAATGAGGTCTGGGAACTTGTTGACAGAACAGACATGGCCAACATCATTGGAACAAAATGGGTATTCAGAAATAAGATGGATGAACAAGGAACAGTTGTCAGAAATAAAGCAAGGCTAGTTGGAAAAGGCTACTCTCAAGCAGAAGGAATAGATTATGATGAGACATTTGCTCCAGTAGCAAGGTTGGAAGCAATCAGACTCTTTCTAGCATTTGCTGCACACAAAGACTTCAAAGTCTACCAAATGGATGTCAAGAGTGCATTTCTAAATGGACTTATGGTAGAAGAAGTATATGTGGAACAACCTCCTGGTTTTCAAGTCAAAGAAAAAGAAGATAAAGTATAAAAGCTCAAGAAGGCTCTTTATGGACTCAAACAGGCACCCAGAGCCTGGTATGAAACTTTATCACAATTCTTGATCAATAATGGATTCAACAAAGGAACTATTGATGAGACTCTTTTGAAGCTAGAGAAAGGAACAAGTACATTGCTAGTACAAATCTATGTTGATGACATTGTCTTTGGATCAGAAGATGAAAAGTTGTGTGAGAAATTTGCAAACCTAATGAAGATAAAATTTCAGATGAGCATGATGGGAGAATTGAATTACTTTCTTGGCCTACAAGTGAAACATTTGAAAGATGGCATCTTCATCAATCAGGCTAAGTACACAAAATACTTGATACACAAATATGGTATAGATACAAGTGGCACAACAGATACACCAATGTGTGCAAGAGTTATTCTTGGAAAAGATGAAGCTGGAAAAGATGTTGATCAGAAAATGTATAGAGGAATCATTGGATCCCTACTATATCTAACTGCAAGCAGACCTGACATAGCATTTGCAGCAGGATTGTGTGTAAGGTTTCAAGCTCAACTTAAAGAATCACACCTACTAGCAGCCAAAAGAATAATCAAATACTTGAAGAACACCATCAATGTTGGAATTTGGTATCCAAAAGATGGAGGATTCAAATTGATATCATATTCAGACTCTAACTATTCTGGATGCAAGATAGATAGAAAAAGTACCTCTGGAACATGTCAAATGCTAGGCAGTAGACTAGTATTATGGTTTAGTAAGAAACAAAACTCTATATCTATATCAACAACTGAAGCAGAATATATAGCAGCAGGCAGTTGCTATGCACAAGTACTATGATCAGACAACAGCTAAGGGATTATAGAATGGAGGAGAAGACAATTCCAATTATGTGTGACAACACAAGTGCCATATCTATTACTGAAAATCCAGTATTGCATTCAAGAACAAAACATATTGATGTGAGACATCACTTTATCAGAGATCATGTTGAAAAAGGAGATGTTATTCTAAAGTACATACCCACTGAAGATCAATTGGCTGACATCTTCACAAAACCACTCAGTCATGAAAGATTCAGCATGTTGAGAACTGTGTTGGGAATGATAGAAATTGAATAAGTACTAAGGAGCTGCTAACTGGGGTAATCAGCTAAGTGACTTCACCAGCTGATTAAACCTTTGCCGTTACAGGAGATGTAGAAAGTAAGGCACTGGTACTCAGTGAAGTCAACTTCACTGATTGTTAGGAACAGTTATATATAGCAGCTCAGTAAGAAAGTCACTACTCCGGCTTAGTGACCAGCCAAGTCACTCCACCGAAGAATATATTAGAGCCAACGGCAAAATAAAGTGTGAACTAAATCAGTTTAATACACGTGGAAAATCAAGAAGTTATGGAAGATTATACTGTGAAAGATTACACACGTGGAGATAATTTTTCAATCGTGGAGGTAACTATATTATTCTTCTAATTACAACCACCTCGATTCCAGGGATCTATCATTACTTATCTCAATCCACTCCCCCACTATACTCAAATACCGCAATTTATATACATAAAATCACACTATTACATCACAAAATCCTTCCATATTCAACCACGTTCACACCAAACAAATCATCATATATAAACCAAACTTAGAGATTTTTCAGAATTCTTTACACTCTTTTGCAAATCCTAAACCCTATTTTCTCCCGTTGAAAAATCAAAGCTTTTTCCAAATCTTCATTCAACTAATGGCGTCATCTTCTTCAATATCTCCCATAGAACGATTCTTTGAAAAATCGATCATCACTGGATCGTTTTTTAGGCCATAACATTATCTCTCTTTCTGTGATAATGATGTACAAGCCCAATGGTTGATGGCTGTACAAATCTGGGGTTAATGACCTTCCTAAACCCCCCAATAACTGGAATATACTATGAGAACCTGATTGCATTTTGGAAAAATGAAAATTTATTGCCTAGCACAAAGAAGAATGATCACGACTGTATAAAAAGTTCAATCTTTGGAAAAGAAGTGGTCATCTCACCTGGTCTTCTCAATAGATTCTTACACCTACCCATGATTTTTCCGGCAAATGTGTAGCTTGTGCAGGTTGACATCAACACCTTCTGGGCTGAGATAGCCAAAAGCCCCAAAAAGCACAGCAAAACCTACAACCTACCCAGATCAGTACTCAAACTTCCATTTGCTGAATTTGCACCAGTTATCACCAAGAACATTGAAGGCAGAAAAGGATTAATGGAAAATTTGACCGAGTTACGGGTCAAGTTAATGGCAATTATCTATCAAGGTACTCCATTTGAATGGGCAACGTTTGTATTCAACACGCTGAAAAATCGAATCCAGAAGGAAATTGATCTGACAAATACGGCCCCAAACAAGGGTTTGCAGAAGAAAGTTGATTTTTGGGAAAGGAAATCATATGGGTTCCCTCTTCAACATCTGTTTGACTCATTAAAAGTGAAACCCACAAATCTGCAGCCTCCACACAAGTCCAAGGTAATGTTTACCTACATCAAGGCATCTCTGAAACCCAAACCCACTGTCGGGAGAAAAAAAAGAACCTGAAAGCAGCAGATCAGGAGTGGGATGAAGAACCAGATCCCACAAGGCCCAAGATAGCACTCCGGTGGTAAGTACCAGCAACTTGACCGAGACTGTGATGATCAGTGATGATATAGAAATGGAGGAAGAGAAACAAGAAGAAGTGACATATCTGGAAGAAGGTGAAGAGGGATACCATCTTACTTCATCTGATAAAGAAGAGATTGAAGGTGAAGATGATGCTACTGATAGTGAGGCAGACACAGAAGAAATAGAGCCAGAGGAAGAAAAGCACCTTGAAAAAGATAAAAAAAAAAAGATGGATATTTCTGATGATGATCTGACAATTCAGGAGGTCCTTCTCCGGAGCCTCAGCAAAGTTGTCAAACAGCAAAGTGAGCCAGCTGATCAACCTCACTCTGCTAAACTTGTCAACACCCCCACTATTGATCAAGGGGGAACACCAGCAGAGGGGATCAATTCTCGAGCACATGGAGAAGAAAATATGTCATTCTAGAGGCAGGAAAAAGCAAGCACTTCTCAGCAACCTCTCTCTGACCCTGAGATTGATGATGAACAAAAAGAAAAGAATGAGGAATTAAGGGAAGAAAAAGAAGAAGAGCAAGAAGAAGAGACAGCAGAAGAAAAGGAGAAAAATGATGATGATGATGATGGGATGTGGACGTGGCCAGAGGAAATTGATCCCGAAAGACTTTTCAATTTGGATATTCAACCCCTGATTGTGGACATGGAAAAGTAGTATCACAGCAGGCAAAACATGAAAGCTTCTTTAAAGAGTGATGTAACCTCCTTCAATCACAAGATTGAAGCCCTCATCAGTCACATCAAGATTCAAGATGAGGTCATGGAGAAACAGGGCAACTTGCTTTGCAACCAGCAACACCTCATCCCCTACCATGTCCAGACCAATCTTGATTTTCATGCTGACAAGATTGATAACAGTCTCAAACCATTGGTGGATACTCTAAATGATCACACTTATCAACTTCAACATCTGGATGAGGTTATGGAACTTTCTGGCCAACAAATTGAAACCTTAATAAATGTTCCTGAGGCCAACAACAAAATTCTGGAGACAAGGTATGGTCCTCTCCTTGAATCTGAAGAAACAAATGCAACTCTTGAAGCACGATTTGGTGCTGCCAAAAAGGGGGATGGAATCTCAAAGCCTGAGAGCTAACAGTGGAAAGAAGGCAAGCCCAACTGACAAGGGCAAGGACATTAAATGCAAAGGCATCAGGTTTGAAGAAAAGAAGCTGTAGTAGCCCTTTCTATATCTTCATTTACTGATATAAATGCCTTTGAATAATTATGATGCAATACCTTATTGCCCTTAAAAGGATGAATAAAATTATTGAGTTTTATTCCAATGTTTATTTTGAAAAGTTTTGATATACTTATGTTCAGGCTTATGAGGGTTTTGGCATCATCAAAAAGGGGGAAATTGTTAGGAACATTTTATTATGTTTTGATGATGGCCACACTAGCTGTTATAGCAAGCCTGAAAATAAGTTAAATTCTCTGTGTAAGTCTTTGCTTAGAGTCTGACATGTTGTATAAGTTGAGTCAGACAAGTATTGTACTAGTTGGTAGGACGGCAAAGTAAAATCAAATGTTCGGCAAAATGAAAACGGGCAAGTACCAGCAGAGAAGCATGAAGACATATGGTCTGACTTATAACCAATGAAGTCTTTGATGACCTTGGATAAGTCTAAGTTGCATTCCAAGTGATGAAACTTAATGTTTAAATATGGTGTACACTGATCTCACATAAATCAAGGATCAGTGAAGTACAAAGATTCTCCTAAAGTGAAAAGAATGAAGGAAACAGTGAATCGGCAAAGTGAACTGACTATCGGCTGAGTAATGACAAAGCAGTGAAGGAAGATCTAAGCAGCAAAGTCAGAAAGATCACTTAACCGTTCAGGGAATGGCCAAGTAAACTTTACTTGATCAGATTTTGAAATATGAAGAAGGTTCAGAAGATCAAGCATTAAATGCACAATCAATTGAGGATCAATCAAGGACGAATTTTCTGATAAACGTTTGAAGAAAAATCCGATCACTGAAATCAAGGAGGATATAATTAAGGGGGAATCAAGAATAAAAACAAGGATTATTCCCCTCATTAATATAGCCAACAGACGGAAATTCAAATCAAGGATTATCAAGGCTATAAATAGAATGCATTGACAGACAAAAATATATAGAAGAGAGAACAATCAAGTCTGAGAATTTATAAACAGAAACTCTGTCAAATCGAAAAGACTTCATCTATGCTTAAAATGAAATATCTAGTGATCAACTCAAAACTCAGAACTACAATTCCAACATCAAGCATTTAGTCTGATCAACAAGTTTTGTGAATCCAATTCACTTCAATCAAGCAAGCCGAATCGAGCCATCGAGAAGGAGTTGTGTTTGTGATAGGCTATTTGAAGGAGTCGTTCCCAAGGAGCGATGAAAGAGGCGAGTCACCGAAGGCATTGTTGAAGTCGAGGGAGCGATAGTCTTGAAGATTGTGAAGCTTGTGTAGTCAAGGACAATCAGGCTACTGTATCCGTGAAAACAATAGTGAAATTCCTCCAATCATCACAGGAGAAGAGTGGATTAAGGGATTACACCACCACGAACCACTATAAACCTTTGTGTCAATTTACTTTCGACAATTTACCTTACGCATTTATTTAATTGCTTAAATTATATCATATATACGGGATTGCATAAGCTACTTTGAAACAACAAAATAAGAAGGGACTTATCCGCTGCCCAAAAGCTTTTGAATATAAGAATAGTTTTTGAAACTCCACTATAGTCATTCACGCCCCTGACTATTGTTTTACCCTTCTTTGGGACCAACAGCTATAAAGAAAAACAAAGTCAGTGTAGCCAAAATAAAGTTCCAAGATTGCAAGATGAAATCAAATGAAACCATTGAGGAAATGGAGTCAAGATTCAATGCTATCATGGATGAACTCACCCTGCTGAATGTAATCTATACTAAAGAAGAGATCAATACAAGAATTTTAGAAGCCCTACGTGCAAAGGAGGTTTTGGAGATGAAGGTTACTGCCATAGAAGAATCCAGAAGTCTACATGAAGAAGACACCTTCAAATTGTTTTCAGATCTCAAGGATTATGAATTTAGTAAGAAACTTGTTCTTGAGACTGAAAAGGAAGAACCAAAGACTACTGCATTCGCTGCTGCACATAAAGAAGAATCATCAGGTGGTCAAGATGATCTGCTGGATGAGATGCAAGAGCAAATTGCCCTACTGTGCAAGAAGATCAGAATGATGAAAACAGGAAGGGGTTCTCCAAGGAATTTGACAAAGAAATCAAGTGAAAAGAAAAAGGAAGAATCCAAGAAAGATAATGATTATTTGTGTTTTCTTTGCAAGAAACCAGGACACTTCAAACCTGACTGTCCTGATTTGAAACAAAAAAAGGAACCTGATTAACTACGCTTCAATTGAAAGAAACCTAGACATTTCAGACCTAATTGTCTAGACCAACTGAAGAACAAGAATCAGCAAAGAAGATCTGGCAAGAAAGCAATGGGTGCCGATGATGAATCAGGCTATGAAGTTGAATCAGTAAAAGGAAATGAATCTGATGATACTGCACTTGTTGCTGATATGGATGATTATGCTTTAATGGCAAATATGGATGAGACAGAGGAGGTATACAACTCTGTATCTATAAATATTCCTGCTGAAAGTGATTGTGAATCTACTTGTGGTTCAAATCATTGCATTCAATTCAACTGAACAATCTAGTTCCACCACTGCATTCAATTCTGGAAAGCCTTATGGTGATAGAACAGGCCTTGGATTTGGAACTTGAAAATCTACTAAGAGTGGATCCAGTAAGGTTACAGAACCTAGTACCAGAATTGGTCCTAAGTTTGTGCTTGCTCAAGATCCAACTCCCAAAAGGGTTGCTGAGGCAGTAAATCCTACTGAGAAGACCTCAAAGAAGTAAAATCAGAAGTCTAAAAGTTCAACAGTACCTAACAATAAGGGTAAATCCAAGGGTAGGACTGCTGGACCTTCTAGACCTGCTGATAGCAGACCTGCTGCTAAGTCTGCTGGACCACAAAAAGGAAAAAATCAGATATATTCCAAGGATAAGAATCCTAAACCTAAAAATGTTAATCATTCTAGGGATACTAATCTCAGGGGGGAAAGGTAGATTGTTCCCTAGATGATTGGAATATTCCTACCCCTACTGCAAGAAACAATAGACATAACCATAATGCTAGGGTAAAACCTCAGCAATGGAATCAGCAGAGGACTTACTCAAGACCTCAGCAGGGACCTCAACAGACTCCATATTACAGGGCTGTTCCTAATAGACAACAATCTTATGGTTATGCTGGTGCTTCTAACAATAGAAATCACTTCAAACAACATTATGCACCAAAAGGCCAGAAATCATATGTGAATCCTACACAACCAAATGTAAGATTTTATGGAAATGTAGGATACATATATGAACAAAAGTGTAATGCTTTTCAAAGAAGACCTTATGGAAATTTGCCAAGGGTCGTGCTTACCACTGACCACTATGGACCCAAAAAATTTTGGGTACCTAAAACAAATTAACTTTGTTTTGTAGGGTGTCTGGTACTTTGACAGTGGATGTTCCAGACATATGACAAAGAATTATCATTGTTTGACAAACTATGTGGCAAAGGATGGTCCAAGAGTGAATTTTGGCAACAAGAAAACACCAGGATACACAAGAGGATATGGAACACTGGTGAGGAATGGATTAACTATCAGAAATGTTGCATTTGTGGAAGGACTGGACTACAACTTACTGAGCACTGGACAATTTTGTGACATGGGCTACAAGGTCACTTTTGACAAAGGCAACTGTATTGTCATTAGTGAAAGAGGTGAACAAGTTGTGTTGGCTGGAAGAAGACAACAAAACATGTATGTTGTGCATTCCAAGTCAGAACTAAATTGGTGTGGCATAAAAAGTTGAATCATCTCAATTTTGAAGATATCAATCAATTGGTGAAAAAGAAGTTGGTGATTGGTTTTCCTTAGATCACATTAAAAAAGGATGCTATATGTGATGCATGTCAACAAGGTAAACAAACAAAGTCAAGCTTCAAGTTAAAGACTAAACAATCAACAAAAAGGGTTTTGGAGTTGATGCACGTGGATTTATTTGGACCAGTAACACCAACAAGTGTAACAGGAAAGAAATACACTCTGGTAGTTGTGGATGATTATTCAAGATACACTTGGGTAGTATTCATGAACAAGAAAAGTGAAACACTTCAAAAGATGCCTGAACTTTTGAAGAGATTGCAAAATAAGAAAAGTTTGACAGTAGTGAAGATCAGATCAGACAAGGGTACTGAGTTTCTCAATAAAGTCTTAAGAAAATATTGTGAGCAAAATGGTGTGCTGCATCAATTAGCAAATTTCTTGGTACACCTCGACAAAATGGGGTTGCTTTGAGAGAAGAAACAGGACCTTGAAAGAAGCAGGGAGGACTATGATTTGTGAAGCATTACTACCTGAAAGATATTGGGCTGAAGCAATCAATACATCATGCTATACACAAAATAGGACCTCAGTTAACAAGAAGCTGCTGAAGACACCTAATGAAATATGGAATGGAAGAAAACCAAATATATCTTATTTCCATCCATTTGGAAGCAAATGTTTTATTTTGAATCATAAGGAACAACTGAAGACTTTTCAACCAAAATCAAATGAAGGAATCTTTTTGGGATATTCCTCAGTCAGCAAGGCATTCAGGGTACTGAACAAAAGAACATTAAAACATGAAGAATCAATACATGTTGTATTTGATGAACCAAAGTTCACTGGAATGGAAGATGAAGTTTCAGAACCTATTGAAAATCTCCAAGTTACTGATCCAGAATATGTTGATGTTTTGGAAAAGATAAATGACTTAAAAGTTTCTTACTTACTCCTGCTGAAGAACCTGCTGGTAACACTACTGATGCAACAACAGATGCAATTGAAGTATCTGCTGAAGCCCCTACTGAAGCAACAACAGAGCCTACTGAAGATGAAGCTCCTGTAAATCAAACAAATCAACCTTTACAATGGTTAAAGGATCACCCTTCTGAACAAGTAATTGGGAACATACAGCAAGGTGTAAGGACTAGAAGACAATTGGAAGCAATGTTTACTTTTTTTCTATCTCAAATGGAGCCTAAAGTTGTTGAAGAAGCAATATCTGATCCAGATTGGATAATTGCCTATGCAAGAAGAATTGAATGAGTTTGAAAGAAACCAAGTTTGGACACTAGTGGAAAGGCCTAGTCCTGCAAATATAATTGGAACTAAATGGGTATACAGAAACAAATTGGATGAATCTGGTACCATTGTAAGGAACAAGGCCAGACTAGTGGCAAAAGGCTATTCTCAAGCTGAAGGAATAGATTTTGATGAGACATATGCCCCAGTTGCAAGATTAGAAGCTATAAGACTGTTTTTGGCATATGCTGCATACAAAAACTTCAAAGTATACCAGATGGATGTCAAAAGTGCATCTTCAATGGCATTCTGGAGGAAGAAGTTTATGTTCAGCAACCTCCTGGTTTTGAAGTTAAAGATCAAGAAGATAAATTGTACGGAGTTAACAAGGCACTTTATGGTTTGAAACAAGCACCAAGAGCATGGTATGAAACCCTATCTCAATTATTGGTGGACAATGGTTTTACCAAATGCACCATTGACGAGACTCTTTTCAGAATCAATGAAGGGGACAGCACCCTGCTGTTTAGGGTATATTTTACTATATTTTCGGGCTTAATCCCTAAACAATTTACCTTATTTTTAAGTGAAATAAATGAGAAAAACGTGTTTTTAACCGTTAAATTCCTATAATGGTTATTGAGGGGTTATAATTTAATTATGAGGAAATATTGGGTTTAAATGTTATTTTTGTTACACATTTTATTATTATTATTCGATGTCTCGGTGTAACAACAATTTTGCAGAAAATTAAAAGATATGCAGGGGGATATTATTAATGGAGAATATTAATCTCATTCAATCAAGTGATTTCAAAATAAAGAAGAGAATCGGAGCATTTTAGAGAGGATAAATCAAATCTGGTCGAAAGAGTGAAGTGGGGAACACGGTATACGAAGCAACAGTGTGAACGCATACAAATGGTACGCTCGGTCGACCGAGCCGTGCTATTCGGTCGACCGAACCCCGAGGTTGAAAATTGACGCATTTTTCTAGATCCTTCCTTATGTCGGCGAAACTCCTATATAAGCAGCACCATTCGAGCAGAAAAGAAGACACAGAAAAAATACAACACATCATTACACAGCAGCCGCATACCCTAGCAGCCGCACCACATCACACAAAAACATGAGTTTATTTCTTTCAATTTTCTTTGGAGATCGAAGATGATTGAAGGCTAAGCAATTCGCAGTAGGACAACGGGATGAAGCCATTACAACATCACCATAACCAGGAGATTTTCAGTAAACATTATTAGTGAGTTTGAATTTATTTTTCTTTATCGAATGTTTTGAATTGTTTGAATGCATGTTTTGTTAGATTGAAAAATCGATGAAACGATTGTTGTTTTGAATTTGATGAGAATTAAATTTACATAGAACCCTTCATTCGATACAGTTAATGATATTCCAAGAGATTAGTTTATTGTTAATTGGGTAGGAGATTCGGAAACGAACTCATGATCATGTTCTTCTATTGTTAATTTTGTTTCACTTGAGAAAGGGAACAGAAACCAAATAAATTTGATTAAAGAAATTTGATTGGATTTAAGTTAGATCACACCAAGAAATTTGATTCATCTCACAAACTGGTTGGGTGGTGGTTGTTTGGTAGAATCCTTGTTGCCCTACTGTCTCGTTACATCAAGAAGAAAGTCAGTAATTTTTTTATAGTAATTTGGATTTTAGATTCAATAGCTTATTTAGGTTTAATTTGTTGTTTTTCAATTTTTATTTCCTTTAGTGTTAATTTGATCTCTCTTGTTTTATTAGTTCAATAGAAAGTATTTAGGACCATAGAAGGAAATTTATTATTTTAATTAGATTCATCGTGACAATTCACCGGTACGTTAACTGTATTTTTGTTTCCGACATCATTCGATTCCTTGGACGACCCGGTAATACCCACTACAACGTGCCTTGCACTTGGGGTGTTCCGGTAAAATAATGAATTTAAAACTTACCGAACACCTGCTGGTACAGATTTTTGTTGATGACATAATTTTTTGTTCTGAAAATGATTTGCTATGTGACAAGTTTGCTAATCTCATGAAAAGCAAGTTCCAAATGAGTATGATGGGAGAGATGAACTACTTCTTGGGATTAAAAGTCAAACAAATGAAAGATGGAATCTTCATTCATCAAACTAAATATACCAAGGAGCTACTGAAGAAGTCTTGTATGGAAAACAACATCAAGGTATCAACTCCTATGAGTACTAACATCAGATTGGATGAAGATAAAGAAGGCAAAGATGTTGATAAGACCTTATACAGAAAGATGATAGGCAGTCTGCTGTACCTCACTGCCAGCAGACCTGATATATCCTTTGTTGTAGGTGTTTGTGCAAGATTTCAATCAAAACCAAAGGAAAGTCACTTAGCTGTAGTCAAAAGGATTCTCAAGTATCTAAAAGAGACTTTGAGAGTAGGGATATGGTATTCAAAAGATGGAAGTTTCAAAGTTATATCCTACTCAGATTCTGATTATGCTGGATGCAAGATTGACAGAAAAAGCACCATAGGAACTTGTCAGTTGATGGGAAATAAACTTGTTTCCTGGTTCAGCAAGAAACTTAATTCAATATCAACTTCCACTGCTGAAGCTGAATATATTGCTACTGGAAGCTGCTATGCAGAAATACTAGGGTTAAGACGACAGTTAAGGGATTATGGAATTGAAGAAAGAGAAATTCCTATAATGTGTGACAACACAAGTGCAATTGCAATCACTGAAAATCCTGTTTTGCACTCAAGAACCAAACACATTGATGTGAGACATCACTTTATAAGAGATCATGTTGAGAAGAAAGATGTGGTGGTTCTTTACATCCCTACTGAAGATCAACTTGCTGATATATTTACAAAACCATTGGATAATGAAAGTTTGCTAAGTTAAGAACTGAACTTGGCATTATAAATTTGACTAATATATTATTGATAAGCAGTGTACTGGAATTCACCAAGGGGATTAGTCTTTGCCTTGCTGGGTGAGCTCACGTGGCAGACTAGTCATTGGTATCAACAATTTCATGTACTTAAATAAGTCTGGACAATTGAGCAAATGAAGTTGCCAAGGGGATTGGTCTTTGTCCTGTTGGGTGAGCTCACTTGACAGATCAGCCATTGGTATTAAACTTCAACTTGTATTATCAGTTGGACAAAACAAGTGTGTATGAAGATCAGTAGAGTAATTTGTCAGGAGGCTGCTGAGCCATCTTTGTCAGTAGGTGTTAACGGTGAATTTTATGGTTTTTATCACTTTATTCCGTAACAATATTCTTCGTATTTTATTACTTTTTATAGAAAAGTAGGAGTTTAATTGAAATATGAGATAATGAAGTTCGAGATGTTTAAAAATGCAAAATCGAGTTGTGTATGTGTTTTTTTTATGTGTTTATGTACGATTTTACACTTGGCTCGTGTTTACCATCTTGTTAGTATGCTTGCATGCCTGAGAAGGAGCTTAAAAGATGTTTACTTGAAGATTTAATGGCAAGAAAGAGATACAAAATTGAGATTGGCATGAAGACACATTGATGGCTGAACTGGCGTCTGAATCCCGTCCAGTGGACGGGCGTTTGAAGGACCAGACGAGCGTCCAGGAGAGAAAGTTTGATTCAGAGTGTTGAGATTTTCAGCAGACGAGCGTCCATTTTTGCATAGGACGGGCGTCCAAGAAGACTCGGCCCGACTCGATGAATTTTGTGAAGACCGGACGACGGGCGTCTACCTTGCCGGACGGGCGTCCAATAGCCGACTTAACCCTAGCCGCCTCAAAATCTTATAAATACCGGCGCATATCAAACCCTAAAGGGGATCGCATCATATCATTCATTCAGAAACCCTAGCAGCCGCATTTTCCACAAAGAGAGAACACATAAATGAATTCTTCCATCTCAACAATCATGATCATCAATATGATTGTTGGCTAAGCATCTTGCGGTGGGACAACGGAGGAAACCAACCAACAACCACACCAACTAGAAGATTTTAAGCTATATCTTTAGTGAGTTAAATTTACTGTTTTTCATCAATTGAATTTCGTAATAATTGTTTATGTTTTATTGAATCGAGAGATCGATGAAACTACCGTTCTAATTGAATTTATATGAGAATATTATTCAAGTTGTGATTCCTTTCAATTGATGCAATTAATTGTGATTCAAGAGATTGTTTATAATTAATTGAGTAGTGTATTGGAGACAATCTCATGATCGTGTTATGCATGCTAGTTTAGTTTTGCTTGAGAAAGAAAATGAAACCCTAGAAATTGATTAAAGAGATTTAATCGAATTCGTGATTTGATCATTACTAAAAATCGTACCTTTAGCTCGCGATCTAGTTGGGGTTGGTTGGTTGATTGGTGGATTCTAGTTGCCTTGCCGTTCTTTTAATTCTTTGAATAAACCAATTTGTTCGTATCAATTGTGATTGCTACGATTAGTTATTTCGTTTACTTTAGTTGTTACCCGCTGTTTTCTGCATATTTCTGTTTTCCAGCACGTCACCGGACGCCCGTCCACCCTCAGTGAACGCCCGTCTGTTGAATTTTTCTGTTTTCTGCTATTTTAGTCACTGTTCTTCGTTTTTATTTTACACTTAATATAAACCTTAGTTTTAGATAGTAATTTGTGACATAACCGATATAATAACTGCATCTTAATCCGATAAACATTCGACTCCCTTAGGACGACCCGTTAACACCCTTTACTACAAGCCTTATACTTGGGGTGTTTCGGTTTATAAATTTAAAACTAGTTTTTACCGAACAAGTTTTTGGCGCCGTTGCCGGGGAGTCGGTAACGGTTGTCGGATTCTTCATAGTGCAGTTTTCTGTGTCGGTAGTATTCTGGCCATAACTTTCGGCTCGAGTGTCCGTTTGGCGCGCAGGACCCCAATTCGGAAAGCTCGTTCCGACGCCGGAGGACGTTCGAGGCCGTTTTTGAGGTCAAAATCTGCTGTTTTCCCCTACATTTTGGCCCTAGAAGATTTCAACACGTTTTTTTACCGTCTTAGTGTTTTTTCTGTTTTAAATTTTTCGTAGGTAGGTTTCTTTTCTTGTTTCTGTTTCTATATCTTTTCTATTCAAAAAAAAAGAAACTTTCTGAACGCCCGTCTGCCCCCCAATTTGTCTTCTGAACGCTAGTTCAGTGACCTGAACGAGCGTTCACCTCTAGATTTTTTCCCTGAACCAGCGTTCACTCATACTGAACGCCGGTTCAATCTCTTAAATTGTCACCTCTCCTCTTCTCTCTTCTCTCTTTCTAAACCTCTAAACCCTCCAATCTTCTCTACATTCGTTCTCATCAACCCTAAGGTTGATTTCTTCCTGTTCTGCTCTTCTGGTTTATGCAAACCAGGAGTAAGAAGGGACCTCTTACCTTTAATCCCGAACCTGAGCGATCTATTCTCAGGAGAAAGCTCTTCCCTAATCCAGACATTATGGCTAATGAAAATCCAGATCCTCAAGCCCAAATGAATCTGATCCTTCAACAGATGCAGGCAATACAACAACAACAAAATCAACAAGCTGGGATAAATAATCAATTTCAACAATTCCGTCAAAACCAGCTAAACCAATTAAATCAAGACCCCTATGTCCCCTATCTTGACCAAGACTTCCTAGAAGGGCATAGACCTATTCGCCCTCCGGACATGGGGCAAATGAACTTCGATCTGAAAAATGGAGTGGTTGGGCTGGTCCAGAATAGTTCTTTTCATGGTACTGCTGAAGAAGATCCTCATGACTTCTTGTCCACCTTCGTTCAAATATGCGAAGCAGGCCACTATCCTGGTATCGATTCTGAGATTGTCAAGTTAAAACTCTTGCCGTTTGCTCTAAAGGGTGAAGCAAATTGTTGGTTCAAATCTTTAGCCCATCATTCTCTCCGTTCCTGGAATGATGTCAAAAGAGCCTTTGCTCTGAAGTTTGTCTCACCTAGGACAATCATGGACATGAAAAGGGAGATAGCCACATTTGAACAGCTTGATGGTGAGAGTGTGGGGAAAGCATGGGAGAGACTAAATCTGGCGATGAGGAAGTGCCCCAACCATGGATACGGTCGACATGAGCTACTAGAGTTATTCTACGAGAGGTGTCTCTCAACCAAATAGAGACTACCTTGATTCAATCGCTCATGGATCCTTCCTGGGGGAGGTGATGATGCGCTTACGGGGTAGCCGAAACTATAGCAAAGAATAACATGTGGTCAACTCCAATGAAGACCAATGTTAGTGGGAATAAGAAGGAATCTCTACCGCGAGCAATTCGAGACTAAGATGCTAGTTGCTCAAATGGAAGTGATGAGCAAGCAGCTAGCCAATTTACAAATGCAGCAGCAACGAGGGCCGTCAGATGTGAACTACCTGGGAATGCATGAGGGAAATGAGATGAATGAGGAAGTGAATTTAATGGAGAGTCATAACCAAACCTTCAGAAACTTCAATCGGGACCGAATCATTCCGGATTTCAACGTCCCAATTTTAATCGAGCCAATGCACCACCTGGCCCATCCAATTCAAAACCTTCTTTCAACTCAAGTTATCAAAGACCACCTCCTGGGATGGTTAATCAATCTCACAATCCTAACTCCCAAAGACCTCAAGGTGGTTGGAATCAAAACCAACATCATAACCAAACCACCTCTTGTGTCCCTCAACATAAGTTTGATGAGCTAGTAGACATGGTGAATACCCTGGCTACTAGTGTCAAGACAATAGAGAGACAGGTTGGTCAGATGGCAGACCAACAAGCAAGCAGACCCCACGGTAAACTTCCAAGTTATACCGAAAGAAATCCTAAAGCAGATATCAATGTTTGCACTGCCATCACACCTCAATGGGAGTATGTAGACGAAGAGCTGAATGAGGTCACTCTAAGAAGTGGTAAGCATGCGGGACCCGGAAAGATGTCGGGAAACGAGTAGCCCCTCCTGACACCATAAGTTCAGGAGGGGGCAATCAGAAGTTAAATACCGAAGAAAGCAACAGTGAGGAGGAGCTTAATGATGAAAATTCTTCGGGGGATGAAAATTATTCTGATAAAGAAATGAGGAAAAGTCAGGTGGCTGTACCCTGACAAAGAAGAGGGAGGAAAAGTTTGTCAGATGGAAGGATAAGGAAGACGAAGCCATAAGAAATCAAGCCATGAACAATGATAAAGCCCTTCCTTATCCACCAAAGAAGAAAGAGAATACCCTCAGTCATGACAGACAATATGACGGAGTGAGGAGGATGCTCAGAGACACCAAAGTGAGTATACTCCTAGCGAGAGGTATTGACTGAAATGCCCAAGTGCTCTAAGTATCTTAAGGAAGTTTGTGGGAGCAAGAAGAAGCTTCAAGGGATGGCGGAAGAAGTTTTAAGAGAAGATTGCTCTATGGTTTCACAAAAAGTTGCTACTAAGCGAGGTGACCCGGAAGACCTTCAATCTCTTGTGAGATTGAAGGCCACATATTCCAAAACGTCTTATGCGACTCAGGGGCCTCTATAAATGTGATGCCATTGAACGTCTGCAAAAAGCTCGGTTTAGATAAAAGAATGCGGGAACGCCCTTTTTCTCTTCAGATGGTAGACCGATCGAGCCGCTCAGCAGCTGGTTGTGTTACTAATGTTCTTCTCCATGTTGAAGACTTGGTTTTCCCTACCGACTGGGTTATCTTAGACTATCCGCCTGACAAAGAGATGCCCCTAATTCTAGGCCGGACCTTTTTGGACACCTCTGCTGCCCTCATCTATTTCTGTAAGGGTCAGATTACGCTTAGAGTTGATGATACATCTGTTACCTTCACACGAGGGAAAAGTCCTGAGAAAACCTTGATTGAAGAAATCTCGTTCGTCGAAGCAATTTATGAGGACGAAGATGATGCCAACTCTGAAGAACCGGAAGAGCTGACAGAGATAGGTGTTTTCGAAGCTATAAACACTAAAGATCAAGGCGATTGTGGACCATCTTCTCGTTTCATCACGGGCCGTAGTCACCGACGAGTCGTCTTCACAACTTGCTCACACTAAGCTTTGTCAATGAACACGAAACATGGAATTTCCCGGCGATGAACGATGATTTCAAAGAGCTGCATCAGGAAGACTTTAACCCTGGAGAACAGGAAAGCCCTGATGGGTAGTTGGGACGAAGTGGATTTCTGGAGAGAGACTATTCATTGGGAGGTTGATGATTGGGAACAGCTAGCAAAGGAGCTAGAAGACGAAGAGTTGATTAAGATGATCAAGCATAAGAAGGAGGAAGCGGGTGCTGACAGAAGGATCCCTATGGATGATGTGATCCGGTACCTTTCGGGGGTTATGCCTCGGGAAGATGAGGTATTCTTCGACAACCACTTCAAGCCCATAAGGAAAAAGGTGGCCCGTTAAAATCGGTAAGATATTGAGCAACCACCTACCGACTTGGAGCTTAAACCACTTCCGCAACACCTTAAGTACATTTTTCTTAAGGACGGTGAGAAGTTGCCCTTAATCATCTCTTCAAAACTCGAGCCCGAACAAGAAGCGCTGCTGATAAAAGTGCTTGAAAAAAACATCCTCGCATTCGGATGGCAAGTGGGTGATATCCGAGGAATCAGCCCCGATGTGTGCATGCATAAAATCCGAACGGAGGAGGGGGCGAAAAAGGTGAGACAACCTCAGCGAAGGCTGAATCCGCACATGCAGGAGGTTGTCAAGAAAGAAGTCATCAAATGGTTAGACATGGGAATCATCTATGCAATCGCCGACAGTGAGTGGGTTAGCCCCACTCAAGTTGTGCCAAAAAAGGGAGGTATTACCGTGGAAAAGAATGAAAAGGGGGAAGAAGTAGCTTTACGCCTTGTGATCGGCTACGTGGTCTCGCATTGATTATCGCAGATTGAATGAAGTCACCGCCAAAGACCATTTCCCCTTACCTTTCATTGACCGCTTCTTGAAAGACCGAGTGGTCATAAGTATTATTGTTTCCTCGATGGATATTCGGTTACTTCCGGATAGCCATCGACCCTAATGACCAGGAGAAGACTACGTTTACGTGTCCATCGTGCACTTTTGCTTTTCGCGAATGCCTTTCGGGTTATGCAATGCACCAAAGGCAACATTTCAACGGTGCATGTTGGCCATTTTCGATGGACTTGTGGAGAAATGTATGGAAGTCTTCATGGATGACTTCTCGCCTATGGCGATAGCTTTGATGAGATCTTGGGAAATCTAGATATGGTACTTCAACGCTGTGTTGAAAAGAATTTAGTACTCAACTGGGAGGAATGCCATTTTCTAGTAGATGAAGGAATTGTTCTAGGACACAAGGTGTCCAGTCCTGGTATTCAGGTTGATAAGGCTAAAGTAGAGGCCATTGAAAAGATGGCGTACCCGGAAACAGTGAAAGAGGTACGAGGTTTTCTAGGTCATGTTGGCTTCTACAAAGGCGGTTTATTCGGGGGTTTTTCCACCATCGCCAAGCCCTTATCTAACCTTCGAAAGATGATGTTGAGTTCTTGTTTGATGAGAAATGCAAGGAAGCTTTCAATTGCCTAAACGATAAGCTCATAAGTGCCCCTATCTTAATCGCACCTGACTGGACTAAGCCTTTTGAATTAATGTGCGATGCCTCTAACTACGCAGTGGGCGCAGTTTTAGGCCAGAGAATTGACAAAAAGTTCAGGCCCATTTACTATGCAATTACACCACGACTGAGAATGAATTCTTAGCCGTCGTTTTTGCTATCGACAAGTTTAGAAGTTACCTTCTAGGGTCTCAAGTTGTGGTTTGGACAGACCATGCAGCCCTACGCTACCTTATGGACAAAGCCGATGCAAAACCAAGGTTACTCAGATGGATTCTAATTTTGCAAGAGTTTGACCTTGAGATCAAAGATAAGAAAGGTAGTGACAACATTGTGGCTGATCACCTGTCTCGCCTAGTAAATGAGGGTGGCGAAAATGACAAGGAAATAGACATCGATTTCCCTACTGAGCAATTGATGAAGCTTGATACAGTTAGGCCGTGGTACGCTGATTACGTCAACTATTTAGCAAGTGGGCATTTAGAGGAAATGACGTATCAGCAGAGGAAGAAGTTCTTTTTTGATTTAAAGTATCTCGTGTGGGAGGATCCTTATCTGTTCAAGGTCTGTAAAGACGGGTTGCTTAGAAGGAGTGTTCCGGAACATGAGCAATGGGATATCCTGGAACAATGTCATAGTGGTCCCACGGGAGGACACTACGGAACACCCAAGACTGTTGCAAAAATCCTCCAAGCGGGATTTTACTGGCCGACTCTTTTTAAAGATGCAGAATCCTTTTGTAAAGGTTGCGATAGGTGCCAGAGGATTGGGAGGCAAAGTAATAGGATGGAAATGCCACTTAGGCCCATTCTAGAATGAGAAGTCTTCGACGTGTGGGGCATTGATTTCATGGGCCCCTTCCCGTCTTCATGCTCCAATAAATACATTCTCGTCTGTGTAGACTACGTTTCCAAATGGGTGGAGGCAATAGCCACCCAAACTAATGATCACAAAGTTGTGAAGAAATTCTTGCAAAAGAATATCTTCACCAGATTCGGCTGTCCTAGAGCCCTCATTAGTGATGAAGGTACTCATTTTTGCAACGCGCCGCTGGATAAAATTCTTGAGAAATATGGTGTCAGACATAAAATAGGTACACCATATCATCCCCAAACAAGTGGCCAAGTCGAGGTAAGCAACCGGAGCCTTAAAAGGATTCTAGAAAAGACCGTGAGCGCAAATGGATCCAACTAGAGTCTAAAGTTGGATGACGCGCTTTGGGCCTATCGCACTGCGTTTAAGACCCCTATGGGCACGTCACCCTTCCAAATGGTTTATGGCAAGGCATGCCATTTACCATTCGAGCTTGAACACAGAGCTTACTGGGCTATTAAATTCTTGAATTTCGATAGCCAACTCTGTGGGGAAAAGAGGTTATTGCAATTAAATGAGCTCGACGAATTTAGACTCAGAACATATGAGAATGCCAAAATCAGTAAGGAAAGAACTAAGGTACTCCATGATGCTAAGATCAAGGATCGAGAATTCAAAGTGGGTGATATGGCTTTGCTTTATAATACCAGGCTCCATCTGTTTGCCGGTAAGCTCAAATCTAGATGGTCTGGCCCCTTTGAGATTCTCGTTGTCAATCCAAGTGGAGCGATCACGTTAAACGGGTATGATAATCAACCATTTAAGGTAAATGGTCAAAGACTCAAAAAATATTTTGGCCAACCAAAAGAAAAGTCTGAGACCCTGTACTTTCAAAAGAGGGTTGAACCGACTGATCTTCTGATCTGCGATGAGATCCCATCCGAATTCTTTCATTCGGATGATGACATTTCTACATTTACCCGTGAGGACCCTTCTTCAAGACATCTGAACATGTCAGTATACCTGAGCGTAACTTGCACAAGAATGGGACGAAGAAGAGAGTCAGTGCCATCTGGAGGGTTAAGTTCAAACACTTAGTAGAGCACTTGACTTGTTGCTGTTGCGGCCACACCCCTGTTCTTCATTCTGATTCCGATGAAGAAGTGGCCAGAAGTAAACCGAAGTGGCCCGATCCGGGTTAACATTGAAATCTGTGTCAAGCTAATGACATAAAAGAAGCGCTCCTAGGAGGCAGCCTAGTCTTTTAAAGTTACTTTTTAGTTAAGTTTTTAGGGAATTAGGAATAAAACCATGGTGATTTGTGTGTTGGTTATCCCTATCCTATTTGTGAATGCTTTATGTGCCTACATGTTTTCTCATATACCCCTTGTACCCCGAGATTATATGCTATGTCGAGTGTTGCAGATATTGTTGCACGGTTTTTGCCAGTTGTCACTTTTAGTGTTGTCTGTTCATGCTACGAGTTGCAGCGGTACATTCATGCTACGGCCTGACCTCTACCAACCTACAACCCGACAATCATTTTGAAAACCAGCTAAGTATTCTTTTCTTTTATCTGCACATTCTGAGGACATAATGTGATTTAAGTGTGGGGGGGTGTCTAAATTGGGTATGTTATCATGCTATATTTCGAAAAGCAAGCAAATGTGAATTCCTTGGAAAAAATTTAAAAATTTTCAAAGTACACGTGGATAATTGTAAATCTTGAGCATGTAATTGAAACAAAAAGGCTCGCTAGTTGTAGTTTCCTGACGATGATTGTCTGTAACTTCTGTGAGATAGTTATAGCATGCTTTTACTAATATGAGATAGTATTCATTTCATATTCACGTAAGCCTTTGAAATTGAAGCGACATTTTTAAACTTTATCCATTCACTATCCTAGTGATTTATCCTAGAGAGACTTGTGCTTAATAGTAACGGTAAACATTACACCTAATTTCTAACCGTGTACTGTGAATATCTGAAGGTTTGAATGTGATAGGAGGGATATATCTTAAGGTTTGTATACCAATCTAAGATGAATAATATGAATAAAATATGTGTAAGTCGGATGTAGCTGCCAATGATTGGAGTGCGGTAGGGCATTATCACGAAATGTCCTATACCACTATGAGGTTCAATAGCTCCCGACTGCCTGATGATAGTAGTCCAGCTAGGGTGTTAGCACGAAACATCCTATTGCTGGGAATGAGGGCATATGCTATATATGTGGAATTAAGTGAACTTTAAAGAAAAAATTAGCAAATGGCAATGTGTAAAGTTGGTAGGAACCGTAGTTATCTTCTAACTATCCCAGTATAAACTGAATGATATGTTTTAGAGATTATCCTAATAAGTACACGGGAAGACTTTGTGTGGAACGGTTACTGCCTATACCTAGGGAAGTCATTAGGAGTATTTGAACGGATTTTGTGCAAAAGAATAGTGGAGATTGAAAAGGGCTATTCAAACACACACTGAATCTATCTCTATGTTGGTATTAATTGCTATATTTGTCGTATCTTTTGTTACGTGAGTTAGGAATCTATATTGATTGCATGAAAGTGAGCTAGTTTTGATTATATTGTTCGGGACGAACAAAAGTTTAAGTATGGGGGAGTTGTTAACGGTGAATTTTATGGTTTTTATCGCTTTATTCCGTAACAATATTCTTCGTATTTTATTACTTTTTATAGAAAAGTAGGAGTTTAATTGAAATATTGAGATAATGAAGTTCGAGATGTTTAAAAATGCAAAATCGAGTTGTGTATGTGTTTTTTATGTGTTTATGTACGATTTTACACTTGGCTCGTGTTTACCATCTTGTTAGTATGCTTGCATGCCTGAGAAGGAGCTTAAAAGATGTTTACTTGAAGATTTAATGACAAGAAAGAGATACAAAATTGAGATTGGCATGAAGACACATTGATGGCTGAACTGGCGTCTGAGTCCCGTCCAGTGGACGGGCGTTTGAAGGACCAGACGAGCGTCCAGGAGAGAAAGTTTGATTCAGAGTGTTGAGATTTTCAGCAGACGAACGTCCATTTTTGCATAGGACGGGCGTCCAAGAAGACTCGGCCCGACTCGATGAATTTTGTCAAGACTGGACGGGCGTCTACCTTGCTGGACGGGCGTCCAATAGCCGACTTAACCCTAGCCGCCTCAAAATCTTATAAATACCAGCGCATATAAAACCCTAAAGGGGATCGCATCATATCATTCATTTAGAAACCCTAGCAGCCGCATATTCCACAAAGAGAGAACACATAGATGAATTCTTCCATCTCAACAATCATGATCATCAATATGATTGTTGGCTAAGCATCTTGCGGTGGGACAACGGAGGAAACCAACCAACAACCACACCAACTAGAAGATTTTAAGCTATATCTTTAGTGAGTTAAATTTACTATTTTTCATCAATTGAATTTCGTAAAAATTGTTTATGTTTTCTTGAATCGAGAGATCGATGAAACTACCGTTCTAATTGAATTTATATGAGAATATTATTCAAGTTGTGATTCCTTTCAATTGATGCGATTAATTGTGATTCAAGAGATTGTTCATAAGTAATTGAGTAGAGTATTGGAGACAATCTCATGATCGTGTTATGCATGCTAGTTTAGTTTTGCTTGAGAAAGAAAACGAAACCCTAGAAATTGATTAAAGAGATTTAATCGAATTCGTGATTTGATCATTACTAAAAATCGTACCTTTAGCTCACGATCTAGTTGGGGTTGGTTGGTTGATTGGTGGATTCTAGTTGCCTTGCCGTTCTTTTAATTCTTTGATAAACCAATTTGTTCGTATCAATTGTGATTGCTACGATTAGTTATTTCGTTTACTTTAGTTGTTACCCGCTGTTTTCTGCATATTTCTGTTTTCCAGCACATCACCGGACGCCCGTCCACCCTCAGTGAACGCCCGTCCAGTGTTGAATTTTTTTGTTTTCTTCTATTTTAGTCACTGTTCTTCGTTTCTATTTTACAATTAATATAAACCTTAGTTTTAGATAGTAATTTGTGACATAACTGATATAATAACTGCATCTTAATCCGATAAACATTCGACTCCCTTAGGACGACCCGTTAACACCCTTTACTACAAGCCTTATACTTGGGGTGTTTCGGTTTATAAATTTAAAACTAGTTTTTACCGAACAGTAGGCTGCTGAGCCAACTCCGCTGAAGACCAAGTCTGCTGAAGTATACGCTACAAGACAACCAAACATAAATGAAAGTCAACAGTAATTGGATATTATTCTTATCCTTTATAACTACGGTTACAATATCCAACGGTTACAACTCTTTATGGGTTAAATTGGTGGGACACGTGGCAACATCACATTTATTCCAAAGTTAATCGTGGTTAAATGCTACAGTACGTGTATAGTACTTTCCTGACAGTTACTACCCACTATCTTTCCTTATATATAAAGACATATATACAGAGAAGATACTTACAAGTTCATATTGATTTTCTCTGAGAATATACAGTGTGAACACAGATTTGCAAGCTTTCTTCTTCATCTTTTTCAAATTTCTTCAATGACGGATAAGGGAGATGTTCATATTGGAACAAGCCAAAGTGTTAGAGGCTTTTTTACTGATGCTAACAAGACAGAATTAGCCATCAACATTGGCTGAAGGATAAGGAGATACGAAGGACTGGAAGATGTTCTAAATCTGAGATTAGGCAGCATCTAATACACCAATGTTGTTAATTTCTGGAGGAACATTGTGATAAGAGATGATAGAGAGGCATTCACTACCACAGTCAATGCCCAGCAGATAGAAATCACTTTAAATCTCCTGAGGGAGGTATTCGGATTTGGACCTAGAAATGGTGCTCCTACAAATCTTGAATCTATGCAACTAGCAAGACTGGACTTTGTTTACTCAATCAAAACAAACAAGTCCGTACCATCATCACTGAGTATCAATGTGAAGCATATCATATTGGAGTACAATCTACTGAGCAAGATTATTGCAAAGAACATTCTTGGATTTAGTGGCAGTCTTGATACTCTCTCAAGATATAAGATAGATATACTGATAATCATATGCAAGAGCATGAAGTTTGATTGGGCCGGATTCTTTGTTCAATTTATGAAGAAGGTAGTGACAGAGGATAGAGATGGAACAAGGAAGTCCAAAGCAAAACCACTGGGTTTGATGATACAGGCCCTACTGACTCACTTGAAGATTGCTGATGTTGCTCCTGCAAAAATCAACAAATCTAGATACAAACCAAAGATCCGTGATCCCATCCTTGGCTTTGATGATGATGAGGCAACTGAAAGTGATAATGATGGATATGATAATGATGGTGGTGGGCAGGTTAAGCAAGTTTCACAACCTGCTGCACCAAAGAAGGCTGCTGTGAACAGAAAGGCTGGTGATACATCACTGAGCTTTTAAAGCCTAAGAAGACAAGGCAGCAACCAGTAGACCCATTGAGTCTGTTGAAATTCCAGTTGAAGTTGAGGCTACTGAGCCTGCTAGTGTTACAAAGAAAACTACTGCTGAGATTTTGTGATAGCAACAGAAAGAAGATAGAAGAAAAAGGAGAGCTGCTGAAACTGAAGAGCAACCTGCAAAAAGGAGGAAACCTGTTGTGAAGAAGAAGGGTTATGGTAAAGTCAAAGAGTTAAGGGTCCTGAAGGACCAAAGGGAAGTAGAAGAAGAGGCTGTTGAGCCTACTGAGGATGCTGATGTTGTTGTTGAGCAACAAATTGAAGAACCACCACACACTGTTGTACCTGAGTCTGCTGTGGATGTTGGTGTATCTGTTCAAGACCCTACTATGGATGCTACAATTCAGGGGGAAGAACACACTGCTACATACCCTGCTGATGTGCATATGAGTCAGGGGGAACTTAGTGTGGAACAGTTGGAGGTAGTAGGAACAAATGTACAACATGATGAACCTACTGACCTATTTGTATCTGCCATAGATACATTGACTCAACTTGTTGAAGCCTTTGGGGGACAACAAGCTGAGCAATCTACCCCAAAAAGGCCCATAATGCCTTTTGAAAGAAGGGAAAAGAAATCTAAGAAATAAAAGGTAAATCCCAACTTCAAGAAAGTTGAAGATTACTTTGCTTGGAAGTTTGGTTTCTATAAGAGGCAAAAACCAGATGCAGAACCAATGACTGATTTTGAAGAATGCTCATTCAACCAGTTGGGAGTAGAGATCCTGCTTGGATTAATTGATACATCGGAACTACAAGTGAGGCTGCTGGATATTAATGAAAGGGAGAAGCAAAGAGGAAGCATTTTGTTTAGAGAACCACTACATGCACTTGACAATGATGACTCATCATCTTCTGATTCTGATGAGGATCACTCTTCATTTCCAGGCCAACCAAGTGGCACTGCATTGGAAAGACCTGTTGAGAATGAAAGACAGGGGTCTAAAGACACAACAAAGAGAGATCACTCTACTCGATGCTTTGGAAAGTCTCCGCCGAGAGGCGAAAGAACCGATTATATAGATGAAGATCTGAAGAATATGACTATGGATGATCTGGAAGCTCAAATTAATGCTGGAATAGATCTTGGAGATAACAGGCTGGTCAGTATGTCTAACACCTTGCTGGTTGTGGTGTCTGATGTAAATTCTGAGGATCAAAAGATTGACATGCTAAATGAAGAGCTAGGAATTGTTTTCAATGAAGATTTGGAGAGACCGATTGCTGTAGCCACATCACTTGAAGAGGCCATGATATCATCTATTTTTTATGTTGTTATGTTTGAAGAAGCTGATACAAGTTTAGAGGACTCAGCTCAGTATTAGGAGTGGTTTGACACTAAGGAAACCTTATCTCAAGTTGCAGATCAATTACAAAAGGTTGCTGATGCTAGAGGAGTCTTAGAGGAAAATCTGGCTATATTTCCTCATATTTTTGTTGAAGAGGTGGTTCAGGTTGCTGAGTTACAAACAGCATCTGAATACAGGTCGGAATAGAGGGTTCTATTTACTGAGGAACAAACATTATTAGGACAAAGGTTGGAACTATTGATGGGATTGGAGGAATCCCCTGTACATTTTGAAGAGATTTTTTTAGAACAGGTTGCTGAAGAAACCTTTATTGCAGTGTAGGCTACTGAAGTTAAAGCTACTAGAGGTAAAGATAGTCGGCAGACTGGTGCTAAAGAGGATGAATAGCTATTGGAATATGACTTTAGTGATGAGGAATTCCAAATGCCTGAGGAAGAACAAGTTGCTGATGAGCCTCAATAGGCACATGTACCAATTTTTGAGGAGGCACATGTTTTGGAAGAGATTTTTGAAGATGTGAATGAGGAAGGTCCTGAACTTGCTGAATGGGACAGGACAAGAGCCATAGTTGTCAGCATACCAAGGGCAAACTATAATGTTGAAGAGCCTGCTGATGACTTTGTAGGAGAAATGGCTGGTGCAAACTATAAGGAGGCACATGTTTTGAAAGAGTTGGGAGCTGTAAGGACTGATGTTGCATAGCTAAGGACTCAACTGGTTAGACAAGAACAGAGATTTGAAGAATTGGTGAATCTGGTAGAAAACAGAGGAAGAACTACTGAGACAGTAGCTTCCAACATTACATCTTCCCAATTTGCTTTATATTATTTAATTAGACATGTAAATGGTATCCAGACCACCACAACAAACAAAGATAAACACTTTAATGAACATATTGCCTCACTACACAAGAAGTTGGACAAGTTTCCTGAGGCACCCAAACCTGCTGTGGTACCTCAATCTACTGAGACACCTCAACCTGCTTCCTTGATCCTAAGGTTACTGAGAGGATCAATCTGCTGGAACAAAAAATTGAAGGAAGGATCACTGCAGTTGACACTAGAACTGAGATAATGGAAGGTCAACTTGCAAATTTAGTGCTAACACAAGAAAGTGTTCATGGTCTACTGTCCCGGTTTGTTGATGATGTCAATCAAGGGGAAGAGGGCCTTACATCAGAAGCAAAGGAAGATGCAAGGATTTTTACTAAGAAGAAGTGGAAGGATGAGATAAATGAGTACAGGAAACCTGCACCTGGCAGGATTTAGATGACTTATGACCTCCTGAAGGAATACAAGAAGCTATATTATGGAAAGAAGAGACCCTATCATGACATGGGATTTCAGGAAGGACTCAACTCCTTTTTGGGATTAATATTTTGGGAAATAAAGGTCAAGTCACTGAGAGCTTCTTTTAGAGGTGGAAGATGAGGCAGAGGTGGAAGAGGTCAAAGACTGGGAGTTCAGTCAGCAAGGGATTCACTTGAAGAATTTAAACATTTCTACACAGGACAAGAATTTAAACATTTTCACAATAAATATTTAGATGAGAAGAAGTCAGCTGATGTGTTATTCAAACATAGCAGACTTAAACCTGCTGTAAAATGTTTACATCAGCAGGCTGTTATACTTTAGATATTTGCTAATTTCTCGTTTCAATTAAGGATTACATTGGAAGATTACAAGGATAAGGATGGATTACAAGCCTTGATATTGTCAACAAATCAATGGCCAAAATAAAAAGAATGTTGGAAAGTTTCAAAGGATTAACCAATGGACATAAGTCAAAGGGTATTGTCAACAAATCAATGGCCAAGATAAAAAGAACGTTGGAAAGTTTCAGAGGATTAACCAATGGACATAAGTCAAAGGGTGGACAGACTGAAAACTGACAAAAGGCAAACTGACAGTGTCAGTACTTGGAACTGTGACATAAAGCAAGTCAAGATGGAGACAAATGTGAAACGGCTATGTTTGAAATTCAAACATAAGTCACAGGATTCTCACCTAAAAATAGAAGACTACTGATTCAGTTACAAGTGATGAAAATTAAGAAGAAAAATAATACATTTAGAGCGGGCAAGAAAATCACCCTGCAGACATACACAGAGCTTAAACTGACTGATCAAGAAATATCTTTAAGTGTAACCTGCTATCAAGTTACATCAAGTATACACACTTGAAGACATCAAGCTGCTGATAATTTCATCTTGATAAAGCTGCTGACAGCTTGAATCATTTACTTGATTCAAACTTTCTTTTATAAGAAACCTGCTGAAGATAGAGAAGCACTTAGGTATCAAGAATTGTTGTTTGTGGTGGAGCTAGTGAAGAGGCAATCCTACCCTTCAAGGACCAGTGGAATACTTTTGAGCAACAATCCTACCTGTTTCAAGTGTTCAGTTTGTGAAGCCATAGTTATTGGTGAAGGACAGACATCTTAGGGATTTTTGTAACTGCAACCTCAAAGATCTCTAGTGAATTTCCTCCAACATCATAGGAGAAGAGTGGACTGACAGGATTACACTACCTGGAACCACTATAAAACTTGCCTACTTACTTTATGCAATTACATTCTACATTTAGTATACTGATCACATCAACCTACTAAAACTAGCAACTGAATCACACACTTACACTGCTGAGTATCCAATACTTAGTATCACTCTTTTAACAACAAGTAACAAGGCTTACACTAAATATATTCCACTGCCACAAATCCAGTAATATCAACAGTCATCAGACTACTAAGCAATCAGAAAGCTACTCACCTTGCTGAGTTTGTTAACTCCAAAAAGTTTTAAGAGTTAATTTTATTCACCCCCCTCTAAACTTAACCAAAGCCTTTTCAAGGGACCAACAATTGGTATCGGAGTAGTGCTTCTGCTATGAAGTAATCCTACTTGTTGTGCTTGTGAAAATACTTTGAAAACTTCTTCAAGGTTATGATTTTCAAAGCTTTGCATCATGGATAACAACCAATATGCTATGACTATGTTGATGTGTTCCTTAGATCATTTTGATGAGTATAAACGTCATATGAAGGCTTATCTAGCCGCAACACATGATGAGATGATGGATGTGCTTGTCGCGGACCACTGGAGATCACTAAGGCCATAACTGTGGACAGTGAAACTCAGTATGTTCCAAAGCCAAAAAGAGAGTGGGGTCCTGAAGATAGAAAACGAGCAAACCTCAACAATATTGCTATTGATATCATATACAGAACCTTGGATAGAAATATGTACATGAAAGTGAAGGATTGCAAACCGCAAAGGAACTTTGGGAAAAATTACAACTTATCTGTGAAGGCACTGATGCTATAAAGAAAAACAAAGTCGGTGTAGCCAAAAGAAAGTTCCAAGATTTCAAGATGAATTCAAATGAAACCATTGAGCAAATGGAGTCAAGGTCCAATGCTATCATGGATGAACTCACCCTGCTGAATGTAATCTATACAAAAGAAGAGATCAATACAAGAATCTTAGAAGCCCTACCTGCAAAGGAAGTTTGGGTGATGAAGGTTACTGCCATAGAAGAATCCAGAAGTCTACATGAAGAAGACACCTTCAAATTGTTTTTAGATCTCAAGGCATATGAATTCAGTAAGAAACTTGTTCCTGAGACTGAAAAGGAAGAACCAAAGACTACTCCATTGGCTGCTGCACATAAAGAAGAATCATCAGGTGGTCAAGATGATCTGTTGGATGAGATGCAAGAGCAAATTGCCCTACTGAGCAAGAAGATCAGAATGATGAACACAGGAAGGGGTTCTCCATGGAATTTCACAAAGAAATCAAGTGAAATGAAAAAAGAAGAATCCAAGAAAGATAATGAATATTTGTGTTTTCATTGCAAGAAACCAGGACACTTCAAACCTGACTGTCCTGATTTGAAACAGAAAATGGAACCTGATTCACTATGCTTCGACTGCAAGAAACCTAGACATTTCAGACCTAATTGTCCAGATCTACTGAAGAACAAGAATCAGAAAGAAGATCCGGCAAGAAAGCAATGGTTGCCGATGAGAAATCCAGGCTATGAAGTTGAATCAGAAAAAGGAAATGAATCTGATGATACTGCACTTGTTGCTGATATGGATGATTATGCTTTAATGGCAAATATGGATGAGACAGAGGAGGTGTACAACTCTGTATCTACAAATACTTCTGCTGAAAGTGATTGTGAATCTACTTGTGGTTCAAATCCAAAAAATTCTGACAATGAAGAAACTTTGGATGCCATCCTTAATCAACTGAGAAAAATACTATCTGGTTATGAGATTGTGAAGGCTGAAAAAGGAGCTTTTCAAGCAGAAATTGAAAGGTTAAAAGCTGAATTAAGAACTCTCAAAGGAAAGGAAAAAGATTGTGAACAGAATCAACATAAGTCTGCTGTACATTCAGTAGCTGCTGAATCTACTGAACAATCTAGTTCCACCACTGCATTCAAATCTAGAAAGCCTTATGGTGATAGAACAGGCCTTGGATTTGGAACTCAAAAATCTACTAAGAGTGGATCCAGTAAGGTTACTGAACCTAGTACCAGAATTGGTCCTAAGTTTGTGCCTGCACAAGATCCAACTCCCAAAACGGTTGCTGTGGCAGTAAAGCCTACTGAGAAGACCTCAAAGAAGCAAAATCAGAATTTTAAAAGGTCAATAGTACCTAACAAAAAGGGTAAAGTGTTACTAACAAAACAAATAAAAGATACAACACTTTTACTGTTAAAGTGTTACTAACTGGATTACCAAATTAGTGTTAGTCTTAAGTGAACCACATACTCCGAATACCCCTAAGATGTCCTAAATCCTTAGTAACAAACAATTAACAGATTTCTACAAACACACTCACCAAATGAGTACTTACCAAGAATCACTGCCCAGATTCTTGAACCCGAATTCTGCTTCATGAATTCGAAACTCAACAGGAACGAACCGAACTACCGAACCACAGATTGGGCTAGCTGTGCCCTTGTTATTGCTCCTCAATTACAAGTGGAGAACACATCTATGCTGCAACACTCACTCACTAACAAAAGGTAGAGATTGACACTCTACACTTACCACTCTACTTACACCTCACTTTTCTTACCACTCTACCAGCCCGTCCAGGCCTCGCCCAAAACAAGGGGGCATAAGGAAATTTTCACGCTCTTTACGCGACGCTAGCAGATACAAACTAGGTCGCTGATATGCTCGTTCCTAATAAAGGGCCGCAACAGGAATTTTCAATCAATTTTATAGATTCTTCGGTTTTATTATTTTAGCGAGCTACCTAAACCTCGCCCAAATAATGGGGGCCGCACACACATAAAAGATACACGATGCAGGAGAGAAATCAAAAGAAACAATTGCATGCATAAATCAAGGGGCCAAAAAACTGCCACAAATCAAGTTCAACTATCCAAACGCGGCCACGGATCAAAGTGCGGGAAATAAAAGCTAAATTTATTGCAATCACATCAAAAGAAAGTGTCGGAATAGTTCAAAAACAGAAGCAAAATTTGAATTATTACAAGATCGTAGGAAAAAGTTTCAAAATAAGGGCGTAAAATCATTAGGTCGAGTAGGGGGGAGTGTCAATATACTCATCGCCTGGTTGATTGTTCGCAGCAGCAGGAGGAGTCTTCAAAATAGCAAAGTTAACAAGGTTAACTGGAGGAGGATCGCAGACTGGCTCGCTATGCTTTATTTGCCTAGTTTGAATAGCGACGATGTGATCCGCGGCATAAGGTATATCAGGGTGAAGGGCCAACAAGTCGGGATTTCGCTGGGACATGTTAACCCACCGGAGCATTTCATCAAGGGTGATACTCTCTCTACCATGATAAGCCCATAGGCAGCGGGCGAGGTGGTTGAAACCCTGGTCAAAGCTCGCCTTCTGGTAATCAAAAAACTCATCAGAATGCTTAAAGGTAGCAATGGCCACAGGACCCGCCTCCTCAGCAGCCTTATTTGCGGCAGCAAGTTGCTCCTTTAAAATCACAATCTCCTCCTGCGTGACCGACAACCTTTCGGTAGATTTACGAGCTTCATCCTTCAGAATTGACACTTTTTGCTGTAGCTCAGCGTCCAACTTAGCACTCTCAAGCATGGCCTTCTTCATTCGATCTACCTCGGTCAAGGGCTCCGCGCTCCTATTCTCTAAAGCGACCCTGGCCTTATTCGAAGCCCCAAGAGCCGCAGTCACTTTCTTAAGTTCAGCCTTACATTTTTCAGCAGCCTCAATGGCCTTGTTAATACGAGTTCCAAGCTGAAAAAGAAGAGGAATGTAAGCCCGCCAGAAAAGCACATTTAGTAAAAATACAAGACAAATAAAAGCTCACCATAGAGGCTGCGACCCCAAATTGGCGGGAAAGATCTTTAAGCTCACCGACTTCATCTTTGGCGGGGGCATCGTCTTGAACCACGACGCATGTAGTAATTCTCCTTCCAATCTCCATATGAACGCCAGGCGGCGAATCCCATGCAAGGAGCCCGAGAAGAATGATGTCGGCAATTGCCTCCCTGATCTGGCTCGCCTTTGACATGTCGAGGTCTTGGATGAAATTAGCATCCAACCAAACAGCCTCTTTCCCTTTGTAACCTCAGGGAAGGGTCCCACCGGGCAACACCCCCATCTCCTCCATGACCTCTTCAGCAATAACATCTGACCAAACATAGCCTTTGTCAGAAGGTCGCTTGTGCAAACGATCAAAGCCTTTGTCAGCTCCGCCAGCAGTCTTGGCCTTCTCGGTTCTAGATCACTTTTGGCACTGAGACTCTTTAGCAGGTACATCAGTCTGTGATCTTTTTTGGGCCCCCCCAGCCTGACTTGAACTCGCACCTATGCGCGCCGCCACTGGTTGATTAGGGTCGTATGTCTCATCCACAACAAAGGCGTCCACGGTACGTGGTATCTTTCCCAGAACCTGCTTCAGGGTCACCTGTCGAGTTTTGACGTTCTCATTAGCGAGCCTCTATCTCTGAGCCCGGCGTTCATTGGCATCCATACCTACAAAAGAGTTCGCTAGAAACAGGTCCAAAGAGGGAACAAAACCATACAGCTTACAAAGTGATGAAATAAAAAACAGGAAAAATTACAAGGCGGTGTTCTCCTTGGGTCGCCTCCACATACAAGGCACTCAGAGGGATAACATTTGCCCAAATGGCAATCTCCTATCCAATCAGGGTTGCATTCTTCCGGGGCTATGGAAACTAAGGCCTCCGCTCTACCTAGGCCCGCTATCCCAGCCATACGCGCTAAAGGAAGAGCCACGTCAAGAAGATCAATCCAGGCCATATTTCTCAAAGAGGGCTCGACCCTGTCAGACTGTATAAGATTCAACAACCCTTTTACAAAACGACGTTCGGGGAGTAAACGCTCGCCAATTGAAAGAGTGGGTTTCCCTTTGCGTAGTGCGGCCTTGGGAAATGGCCAACCAACTTTAGATTCCACTTTAAGCACCCGCTCTTGCCATCTGTGGATTTTATTGGGTAGCAAGAAGAGCAAGCGAGGCGTTTTGGTCCTCAGTGATATCTGCCCCGGAAGGCCCGTCACACAGAACAAGTGGAATTGACCTAGTAGGGTAAGGGTGGGCTCTCTCTTCATCGTCCGGCACATAACGAAGAAGGCCATAATATGGATAACAACCCCAATAGCAAAATCAATGGGTAGAGCTCCCATCAGCTCGCAAATCTTGACAAAAAATGGATCAAAAAGGGGTCTGAGCCCCCCCATAGAAATGATCGAACTGAAGGATCAGGGTATCGTCTGGACGACGGGCACAAACATAATCCTCCCGGTCTCTAGGTTTAACTTATCTTCCTCCTTCGAATGTTCAAACAAATAAAATCTGTAGACCTTTGTGTCAATCTTGTATCGACGACGGAGAAGTTTGTTAAGGTCATCGTTGTCGCGAAGCATCACCCACTCCTCCTCCAGGGCCTTCTCGTACGCCAGAAGAGTAACCTCCCTTAACGGTTCTGGATTACTGGGTTTCGGGTTTTTGCCTTCGCCGCCGCTTCACCAACAATCATTGTTTTTGGGTCCCTTTTCCTTTTTGGATTCTTTGGTAGCTCCCAAACAGACTTACGAGGTAAGGGCGCATTCTCGTCCTCGCTTGACCCCATAAGCTCGTGAAGGGTGGCGTCCTCAATATACGCCTCGTCATGCGTAGCGGAACCACTAGAGCTGGGTTCGGTGGCCTGATCTTCAACATCGGACACCTCTCTTTCTCTAGCCTCACTTGTACTGGTCCCTTGAGTGCAGGCCATCTCTTTGCGACCCTACTTATATCGTGGTGCCGGATCAGGGAACATAACATCTAAACCAAAAGGGTCACCGCCTCCTTGAGCAGTGGCTTCCCCTCCGGTTATCACATCAAACAGGTCGTCCCCGGCAGACACGTCGGGGCTAGAAGGGTCATACTCCCCTCCATCCAGTTCATAGTCGTATGCCTCCTGATCCCCATCGGAGTCACCCCCTAAAGAATACTCTCCGTCGGACATCCTGCAAAAACAAGAGGAAAAGGTGGAGCTTTCAGACCTGGTATAATGGGGATTAAGCCAGGAAGGTGAGTGCACCCATCTCGACGCCTTCCCCTCCGTTTTTATAGGAGAAATGGAAAGCAAATGCAAATAAAGAGGAAGTACAAATACGAATGAGCACAACAAAAGAGAGAGATAAGATTTCAAAGCATGCCTCACCCATCTTCCTTTATCAATAAAAATCATACTAAAAAAGCCCCGAATTTTACCTCAAAAACGTCTTAAGATGAACACATTACCACATAGCGAAACGAACTTGCTAAAAAGGATCGGAATACGGAAAGGAAAACCATGAAAGGGGCTAAGGGAAGAAGGATTTACCTGTTTATGAGAAGAAGCTAAATCTAGAAATTGGAAGAACACGCCGGAATCCTCAAACTCGTGGCCGGAATCTTCAAATCCTAGCCTGAAACCACAAACTTGTTTCAGCCACCACCGAATCCTCTCCAAAACCTTCACCGGAAAACCCTTGCACTCCCAGAAAATAAGCAAAGATACGAGAGGAAAAGTGGGAGGAGAATGGAAGAGCGAAAAGTGAGAAGGTTGGAAGGATGGGAGCCTTATATAGGCAAAGGAAATTTGATCGTACGGCCGAAAAACCAGCCATCTAATGGCCCAGGTTTGCGCGGCCTTTTTTCGGTTTTTGAAATTCAAAACCGTCATCATTAAAGAACAATCATCAATGCCCACGTAATCAATTACTCGGCCGTTATCCACCCACGTACTGGGGCAGTTACCAAGATAGCCTCAGTACCCATGCCCTTACGGTAATCAAGAGAGCTGACGCCAGCCACGATCCGACGGTTAAACTTCCCCATTAACCCATGGACGGATAGATCGCCTCGCCAAGAATGAGGTCGCAAACAGACCCAAAGTTTCTTTGAGGCCGCTCGATTTAAATGCACGGTCCTAAGTGAACAAGTCCCATTAGACGACAAGGTCGCAAACAGACCCAAAGTTGCTTTGAGGCCGCTCGCTTTAAGACCACGGTCCTAAGTGAACAAGTCGCATCAGACGACGAGGTCGCAAACAGACCCAAAGTTGCTTTGAGGGTGCTTGCTTTAAAAGCACGGTCCTAAGTGAACAAGTCGCATCAGACGACGAGGTCGCAAACAGACGCAAAGCTGCTTTGAGGCCGCTCGCTTTAAAAGCACGGTCCTAAGTGAACAAGTCGCATCAGAAGACGAGGTCGCAAACAGATCCAAAGTTACTTTGAGGCCGCTCGCTTTAAAAGCATGGTCCAAAGTGAACAAGTCACATCAGACGATGAGGTCTCAAACAGACCCAAAGTTGCTTTGAGGCCACTCGAGTTAAAAGCACGGTCCTAAGTGAACAAGTCGCATCAGACGACGAGGTCACCGACATACGGTATAATCCTTGAGCTCACTTTACTCCACGCTTAACATTTCCACGAAAAATGCTCAAGACATTGAGTAGGGGGCCATTGATGCGTACAAATGGAATCGATACTTTTGAGTCCCGGAAATAGCCTATCTGAACAATAGGATAAGATAAAGGCCCGCGACCACGGCGTCAACAGTACCAACCAACCAAGTCGAGGTCGCTGTTGTCGGACCCCGCCCAGACCCTTCCTGGACCAGAGGGCCGACCTGCGACCTTGGAATAAAGGTCCTTAAGAGGCCGCACAAGACCTAATGAGAAGCCGCAGGGAGCAATAGCAAGGCAGGACAACGAAGTTGGCGACCTATGTGATCCTAATAGGACGCCCCGAGATATTCTACCCACTTGATGTCTAGATATTTAGTTTGCTTCGCTACTAAGTTTACTTAATCACTAAGCTATCATGTAACACCTGTCCTTTACTTAGCTCCTAAGCTTCCCCCTCCTATAAAAGGAAGACTTGTGTAACCTGGAAAAGATATACATTCTAATAGAAAGCAGACCAAAGCTCTGCAGAAACACCACCTCTCAAACACTGCTCCTACCGCCGTCGTGCACCACCGGCTACCATCCATACAAACAACCAACAAATAATCCAGATATCCATCAGTCTCACACCGCTGAGCCTCCGTGATGATTTCAACCTCATCAAGCAGGTTTTCGGTTTGTTGAAGAGAAGTTGATGTAGATCGGACATCATCGGCCTTTATATTTCACTCACCGGCCTCAGCTTCACAGATTTCGTCAGAGAAAAGCATTCTCTACCTTCACGGACTAGCAAAGAAAGCAGGACCACAGTGACACCCCAAATGAAGCCAAAGACTTGAACTTGTGCTTGAATCCAGGTGTTGCAGAGTCTATTTCGAGGATGAAGAGAGGCAACTTCCTTGAAACCAATGATGGTTTCTCAAGGAAGAAGAAAGCTAGCTGAGAGACGTTAGAGCTCTAGAGGTTTTTTTAGAGTATATATAATGGGAATAGAAAAGGACGGTTAGAAGTAAGAGCAACTAATGGGATAGGATAAAGATGGTACAGCTAGGGTAGAGTTTCTAGGAAGGTGGCGGGGGGGGGGGGGGGGGGGAGGGAGGGATAAGGACAGGTTAATAGAGAAAGTGGGGTACTATGGGACACAAGGAAATTTCTAGGCAATTTCCTAGAAATGAGGAGGCAGAGTGTAATGAGAGTAGAAATAGGGTTTAGTGGAACTATATTATAAGGAAATAAGGCTGATATTTATTTGGTTGAATAAGGGTTGCGCTCAAGAGCTTGGATAAAAGAAATTGTGCTCGGTTATTTATTATAAGAGAGCAGGCCGAGATTAGCAATGAAACAGGTAATGGATATATAATATTAGTAATGGATATATATTATTAGTAATAATATAGTATATATTATTTAGAGGAAATATGTATGTGTAACATTAATAAATCATATGGAAATAGTATGATAGTGTCATATGTCACATTACATTATTAGAGTGATGTTATGACAAAAATTATTTGACAAATTTAAAAAAAAAATCAAATTTTTAATGTGACACACACATACATAGACAAAATACTTATAAAGAAATTTGTGTCACACAAAAAAACTTTAGTGTGACATTCACAAGACATTGATCAAGCATAATATCATAAGATATTTTAGTATCATAAAATATTTTTCACAAAGAATAGTATAGACAAATTAAGCTCGTAAGACTTAGATAATTTTCAAAACACATGTCACTTAGGATAAACGCATTTAGTGACATACTTAATTGTAAAGTAATTATGAGATACACCCCAAAATAAATATATTTTGAAATACATCAACACAAAATACTCAACAATTCTCCCCCTTTGATTATTTTCAAAATATCTTTCTAAAATTTTATTTTGGGGTAGGCCCCCCCTACAAATGAGCTTTCATTAAAAGATAAGCTCCCCCTTAATAAAACATTTCTAACTTATCAAAATAAGTTTTAATACATATCCCTCCCCCTTAGTTTGAAAATTAATCAAGGGCTTAAAGAAAAAAATGGAGAGATAAAAAATATACTTGCATAGGACAGTTAATGATAGTTAATAGCACAAAATAATTAACAATTAAGGCCTTAGGAGTGTTAAAAAAGGGAAAAGATTAAGATTGAGGCTAGGGATAAGGGGTAAGAGAAAGATTTAAGGGAGGAAAATAGTGGAATTTGATATCAAGATTGATACCAAAAGAAGGTAAGGTTAAGGACTAGGAGATGATGCCAAGGACTTTTGTAGATACCAAAAATATTGCACATTGAATCCTTCAAAACAAAAATAAGAGACTTGGTACCCTTTTATTCTTTGAGTCCTTGAATGTTAGTCAACATAGATTTAGGCACCCAAATTTTATTAACTTTGGGACCACTCATATTACCAAGAGAGGATTTGGGAACCCAAACTTTCCTAACTTTAGGTCTTTGAACAAATTTATTAGAACCATGGGTCCTAAAGTGATGTCCATGAGAACCATAGGAAGGATGAGTGTGGAAATGCTGAAAATATGGTGAATGAAAATGCTGAAAATATGGTGTATAAACATGCTGAAAATGAGATGCATGATGATACTGATATGGAGTGTGATGTGTGGTCTGCCAATAGTGATATTGAGCAGCTTGTGGTGTAAAAGCATGCTGGAAATGTGTGTAAGAATGTGTATAAGACCTAAGAGCATAATGTCTAAATGAATGTGTGTTCCTAGAATCATGTGAACTAGATGGATGATATGTCCTATGAGCATGTTGTCTAAAAGATGATGAATGACTTCTATTATCATGAGTTTTAGGTGCAGCATTTTCAGTTTGATAAAAGTGGTGTCTAGGAGTGAAGTTTCTAGAACCCCTTCTATCATATTGAAAAGCATGGTGATTTTTAGGAGGATGATTTTTAGGTGAATGACGTTATGAGGAAGTGTGTGATTCAGCCTTAGGCTGTGATGCAGTGGTGAAAGGGGTGTGTGATGGTGTATATGAAGATGCTTGTGATAGAAAAACATGTCTTGTTTTAAGAGGTAAAGAGGGCTGAATTTCAGAGACTGGTTTCTTGCCCTTTTTATCTTCCTTAGAAGATTGAAGACTTAGGTCATTTCAAAGTTCAGATTCCTTAGGAAATGAGGGAGTAGTGCTCAGCTCATTAGAGCTATTTTCAGATTCTTGAATGATCTTTTTGAACACATCTCTCTCAAATCTTAAGGCTTCAATATCAGCCTCTAACTCTAAAACCTTTTGCTTTAATCGAGCTTCTTGGGTTGAAAATCGAAGTTCAAGCTCACTAGAAGAATTAATCAAGGAACATATTAGATTATCTTTATCACTTAGATCCTTTTTAAGATGCATAACTTCGCATTTTAGCTTAAAATTTTCACTAGTTAAAGAGAAAATGTGGAGTTAGCTTCTTTTACCTCACAATATTAATCTGTTTGAGGAATGATCACAGATTTAGCGATATTTTCAGCAACTGGGCTGATTGGCTGCGATTCAGTTGTGTATTAGGTTCAGAAACAACAACAAGACTGATTTGCTGTAATTTGGTTTGAGTAGAAGACTCAGAAACATCATCAGGTTCAGCAATATGTTCGACAACATGACTGTTTTGCTCATATTCCGAATTGTTTTCAGACAGCATCACAGATTCAGCAATACATTCAGCAATAGGGCTGTTTGGCTTAGATTCAGGTTTTGATTAAGATTCAGTAACATCAACTGATGCAGACTGATTATCTGACTGAGAGGAAGATGCAGCAGATATTTCTTTCTTGTATAGTGAACGCTTGAAACATCTGAACAGCTTGTAAAAATCTCGTTCATCAGGATCATCTACACTACTACTGCTAACCGAGTGATCTGACTCAAATTCATAACTGGAACTATTCGATTTAGATTCATAACTAGAACTGTTTGATTCAGCATTGATGTTCTCAGATTCAGGATATTTTAAAATAGCTTTTGAAGAACTAGAAGTCTCAGGATTAGACTGTTTATGAGACAACATAGTCATCTCATGAACAAAAGCTAATTCCATAAGTTCTTCTATGTGAAAATCGTTTGGATCTTTTTCTTCTTTAATGAATGAGACAAAGGAAGCCCATTCAGGACTTAGACTTCTTAAAAAAATTCTAAGAATCTATTTTCAGTAAAGTGTTTTCCTAAAGATTTCAAAGTGTCAACAATCAAAGTGAATCTGGAAAACATGTCATTAACTGACTCATTATGACTCATTTGGAATGATTCATATGAATGCATGAGTCCATTTATTCTTTGAGACGTGTCTAATTTATCATGTCTCATTCGCAATGTATCCCACACTTCTTTTGCAGCTGTACATGAATAAACAGATCGTCTTTCAACTGGACATAAAGAGTTAACAAGGATGGCCATAGCTCTAGAATTTCAATAAGCTATAAGCTCATCTTGTTCCAAAGCTTTTCCATCTTTGTCAACCTCAGTTCCAGGTGAAGGGTTAGAAATGCACAGGCCTTCTTCAACTATAAACCATAAATACATGTGTAAGCATTCTAGGAAAGTCTTCATTTTACTTTTCCACACAGCATACCTTGTTCCATTGAAGAAAGGTGGTCTTTGACCAAACACTTCTTTTTTTGCAGGATCATTGGTATACAATGTAAAAGCCATAAATGAATATATAAGAAAAGAAATTGTGTTTAAGGTGAATGTAGTGGTACAATGCACAATGCAGATTTACAGATGCTTCATGAGTCCAAACAAGATCAAAATGACACTGAATTTCTATTGGTCCCTTGGAAAGGCCAACACAAGTTTAGAGGGGGGGGGGGTGAATAAACTTGTCACCAAAAACTAGATTAATTAACAATTAAGGTTCAGTTTTAACTTGTGTGGAGTTGAGCCGACAAAGATGAGTCTAAGTCAAACTGACTTATACAAAACTGAGTCAGCCGGCAGCGGATATAAGTTTTAGCCTTTATCAGGATCTTGTTGATACTATAAGAAAAAGCTGAGTATGAAAAACTGAATTCTGGTGAATGTCAGTTTGTGAGCTGTGTATGCTTGTAACAATCAGTTTTAGTATGCTCAATAAACAATAATAAGTGTTGTATAAGTAAATAACAGAATGTAAATGCGTAAAGTAAGTAGAGCAAGAATTATAGTGGTTCCAGGTGGTGTAATCCTGTCAATCCATTCTTCCTCTGTGATGTAGGAGGAAAATTCCACTAGAACTCCTTGAGGTACGCTGTTACAAAAAGTCCTAAACGATAGTCCTTGACTAATCCCTAGTGTCACTATCTAAACAACTAAAGAATAGGTTGGATTGCTCCTCTTCAACTGCTTGAACCACTGGTCCTTAGAGGGTTGTATTGCCTCTTCACCAGCTACCACCACAAACACAGTCTACCCAACTGCAACCAACTGTCCTTCGGAACTCCTTGACCGGATTGCTTCACAGTCTAAACCTTTGATTAAGAATCAAAGTTGGTTTGAAAATCAATAAATTGATTATTGCTTATGGTTCTTCAAAGTGTCGAAATCTAGATATGATCCTGTTGAGCACAAATAATGATAGCAATTCGAATGAACTAGACTTGAGAACAAAAACGCTTGTAATCTTGTTAATTCCATGTTTGATCCATGAAGTCAAGTCCTCTATTTATAGTGTGAGGTCCAACGTTCATCTTGCTTGTATTTGAATTGCTTCAACGTCTATATTTTCAGATGTCAGGTGTCAGTGACCGTTCTGACATGTCAGTTTCTCATCCAATAAGAATCCTTGTTTTATAAGGTTCAAATGTACTTTCAGTTGCTTGGATGGCTGACTATAAAACTGAGTGTCCTGATCAGTTTTATAATGAGTATGCAAGTTTTCAGTTTGTTAACTGACTTAGAGCTTAACTGAGTTTTTAATCTTCTTCAAAAGTTCAGTACTCTATTTATCTGATTTTTATGTGATTGAATCAGATTATACCATTCCTTATACAGATCATCTAAGATATCATTTTTCTTATGATACTTGGGTCTTCTTCAATATTCATTAAGTCAGTTCAGGCCATCACAGCCTTACCTGAATTCTAACTTTACAATCTCGGCTTAAGAATCTTCATAACTGAGTTTGAACCCTCAATTCTTCAGTCTTCTACAACTGAGTCTGTGTCCCTCAGTTCTTCAAATACTGAGTTTTTTTCCCTCAGCCTTCAGTTCTAGATAAGTCAACCGAGTCTGTGACCCTCAGTGAACTTACCTTCTTCAGTTCTGAGTGAACTTCAGTTCTAGGTGTACATCTTCAGTCTTATGTCAAGTTCCAGTTATCTAGATGATTTCTACTTTTCAGTTTTACGACCCTTATTTATTACAGTGCTTTTCTGAGATAACCTATACAATTATCAGACTCTAGTAAAACTTATACATTCAGTTCTAGACATCTTTTAGCCTTTCACTATAACAGCTAGTTTCAGCACTTCATCAATGGGGTGTAAAAAACATATTCTTAAATAAGATGAATCATCATCAAAACTAAATTTTATTCCAACAATTTCCCCCTTTTTGATGATGCCAAAACCCTCCTTAAAAGAAAAGCTTAAAGATAATAACAATGTAAAACAAAGTAAAACTGGAAACTGGATTTCTTTAAGTTTGCAAAAACTGGAATAGTTACACAATTGATAAAAACTGAAATAAGATCTAATATTTCTTTGTGTAACTTTGATAAACTTCTATTCCTTATCATGAAGACGATATTCTTCTTCAATCTTTGTGTCTTCCTTTAGGAAAGTCCTCAGATAATCTACTTGACTTGTAAGTTTGCACTTCCTCCATAGGACTAACTTAGGGAGGTGTCTCTCACCTTTGTAGTAATCCTCAAATTTTGAAATATCAGCTTTCAGCTATTCTCTCTTATCTTTGATTTTAAGTCTTTCTTCAATTCTCTTGATTTTCTTGTGATGTGCCATCTTCTGATTATGAAGAACATCAGATAAGAAATAGGCAAGTGATTCTCATAAGTCTTGTGCCTGTATTTCGTTTTGACATTGTTATAGTCAGTAACAAATTTCATCCATAGATCCATTGTCAAAGTAGCTCTTCTTTCTTCAGGCTGACTGTACTTGGAAATGAGCTGTTCTTTAGATAGTTCTACAATATCTTTGACTTAAAGACCTGCTGCTGATTTTAGTTCCATCAACTCAGCTTCAAGCTTCCATTTTTCTTCACATAGCCTCAGCTTTTCTTCCTCTGCTTCCTCTTTTTTGGCATCATACAAATCATTGATTAGCTGATGTGTTTCCTTCTGAACTGTTGAAATATCTTTCTGGGAAGTAAGAACTTCTTTGAGCTGAGTTTCTAATACATAAATCCGTTGATTGAGGTGTCATTCATCTTGAGCATGAGTTTCTCGATCTTCCATAGTTGTAACTTCAAGTTTTTTCTGAGACTGAGAATTTCTGAAACTGAATGAGAAGTGGAGATAGTATCCAACTTAGTATGAATGGAGACATCAGTCTTTTTCCTGTAATCCAAGTAACTGGAAACATGTGACAAAAGACCATTGTATTCATCCTTTTTGTTGAGTATAATCTTCAATCCTTCTTGTACTTTCCTCAAATCTTCTATTGAGAGCTTCTTGGATGGATCTTCTTCTTCTATTTCTTGGATTATCATCAGCTCTGGCTTCTTCTTCTTTGTTGTCAGTTGTCTGATTTCCAACTGGCAATTCTTCTGGCTGAGTATCAGTTTGCCTAGTCTGATCTTCAAATTGTGCTTCTGGTTGCAAAACTGTACTCTTTTCTACTTTTTTTCTTGAATCATCATCCTTATCATCATCTTTTTTCTTTGAAACATCCTTGGGCAATGATGATATGATAGATTCAGTTCTCTGAGCTATCTCTTTGAATCTGTTGTAGCAGTTGGTGAGAAATTCTTCAATTAGAAATAGTGCATAGAGATTTTGTATTTCCAGTTTCTCTAACAATAGATTTTCTTCACTAAGTAAAGTAGCTTCATGAGAATCTTCAGTCTTGAGCTTCATCTTCATCAGTTTGATGATCCCTTCAGCATCGAAGAGTTACTCCTTTGGTTGCTGAGTTACCTGTTCCTCTTACTCAACATGCATAGCAGAAACTTGTCTCTCTGATATTTTTTGTTCAATCTGAGAAACGATATCAGTAACCAGGCTCTTCTTCTGACTGATTGCAGTAGTCAATTGTTGTTCTCCCTCAGTTGGTACTAACTGACTTGAAGTGCCTGGGAACAAACATCTTCCAACTGACTTTTCTCCATGTGTTTCAGCTTTCATTTTAATTCCCTTCTGCTGAGCGATCTACTGAGGCACAGTTTGCTTATTGGCTTCAGGTTGGGAAGTTCCCTTTGTTGAACTTACAACTGCTGCAACACTTCCAGTAGCTGTTTATGCTCGCATTTCCCATCATTGATTCTTTCCAAATAATATTGAATCCCTAAGCTGAGTGATTTCTTCAGTTGAAATCTTCCTATAGATTCTCTTCCTTCATCTTGGGCTCTTTTGACACTTTCTACTTCTTCTGTGTTGCTTCTTGAGATGATTGAAAATGTATCCTGCCCAGTTGAATTCAAGTTCATCCCAAATGACATTCATCAGGTGTATTCCATCTCCAGTTAATTTGTTTAACCTTTTGTGTTGTCCGATGGCGTGTTTGCTGATCCATCTGCTGAGGAGACCGAATTCAGTTTTAAGGTTGGAGAGGTGTGTATCGACTTCTGCTGGTTGATTTGATCCTGAAATCTGCTTAAGAAAAGCTTCACACTTGAGTGGTAGACAGGCTAGTTCAATTGATTTCACTAGAGGATCTTTGAAATCAAAAATTTGTCTGATGAAGTCCATGAACTCTTGTTAACAGAGAGTTGTTCAACATCTTAATATTTTACAAGAATTGCAGTAACCCTTCCAAGTCTAAATCTGTTTGCAATTCTGCTTCTAACATGTTCTATAAACCTTGTAATCTTCCAATCTTTTCTCTTATATAGCTAGAGAGAAGAGTATTACCACACAGTTCTTCAAATTCCTTGCACGAAAACGAGTCTGGTTTGGTTATTAACCTTTCTTCTTGAGTTTGTATAGAAGTGGCCATTCCTCGAATTTCTAAAAGATAAAATTCTGGCTTTTTGAGAGACAGGAAAAGTCTTGATTTTTCCTTTTTAAGGAAGATATATAAAAATGGTTGGATATATAAAGATAAGGATGGTTGAAGATTTGATCCCACGATCTTTAGGTAGATTTTGCACAACTTTTCAAATCCCATCGGGTATTTGTGTAATCGATACATGTACTACTGACATTTTGGGGTGGTATACATGCTACAAATTCTGACAAAAATGGCGGTAATTAATTGCGATGTAACCGTTGTCGGTTTTATCCGTTCGTCTTTTGACTTTCTTTGACTGGCCAAGAACTAACTGAGATCAGTTCTAAGATATGTCCAGTTCCGTCAAATCTTCAGTGCAGTTAGTCAGTTTGAGATTGTTGATGTCAATGAGTGATCTGTCAGGTGAGCGCACCCAGCATGACAAAGATCAATCCCCTCAACGAATCTCTGAGCTGGAACTGACTTATTTGACTTTAATAATCCCCAATTCAGTTCTCAGTTTGGCAAACATTTCTGTGACAGAGTTTCATACCAAGCTCTTGGTGCTTGTTTCTGTCCATAAAAAGCATTTTTCAGTTTAAAGACTTATCGTCTTGGTCTTTAATTTCAAATCCTGGGGGTACTGAACATAGACTTCTTCTTCAAGTATCCCATTCAAAAATGCACTTTTAACATCCATCTGGTACACTTTGAATTTCTTGTGAGCTGCAAAGGCAAGAAATAGTCTTATTGCCTCTAATCTTGCAACAGGGGCGTAAGTTTCATCAAAGTCTATCCCTTCAGCTTGTGAATAACCTTTTGCTACAAGTCTGGCTTTATTTCTGACAATATTTCCATCTTCATCAAGCTTGTTTCTGGAAACCCATTGAGTTTCGATTATGTTGACATGATCTGGCTTTTCTGCTAAATCCCAAACTTGAGTTCTCTCAAATTCGTTGAGTTTATCTTGCATAGACAAAATCCAATCTGGATCGTTTAAGGCTTCTTCAATTTCTTTAGGTTCAGATTGAGATAGAAAGAAAGCTATCATAGCATCTAGCTGATGTCTTGTCCGAACACCTACATGGAAATCACCTATCACTTGTTCTTCAGAGTGATCTCTCATCGTACTGGGGGTTGCATCAAAGGGTCTTCATTTCCAGTTGGATTTGTTTCTTGTTGTTGTTGTTCAGTTGCAGATTCTGTTACTGGCAATTGAGGCTGATCCTGATCTGTAGAATCTGAAATCCTTTATCTTCCAATATCAATGAAAATTGATTCTAGAGTCTTGTCTAACTGAGGTTGACAAAATGGTTCTTCCTTGTCTTCAATTGTGTCTCCAATAAGTTTTAGTTCATAAAAAACCACATGTATTGATTCTTCATGCTTGAGCGTTCTTTTGTTTAACACTCTGAAAGCTTTACTAACACTTGATTAACCCAGAAATATTCCTTCATCAGCTTTGGGCTGAAAAACATAGAGCTGATCCTTTCTATTATTATGAACAAAGCACTTGCCTCCGAAGGCATGAAAATATGAGACATTTGGTTTTCTTCCGTTCCAAATCTCATAAAAAGTCTTTTCATGTCTCTTGTTCATGAGAGCTCAATTTTGAGTATAGCAAGTTGTATTTACAACTTCTGCCCAATATCTTTCTGGCAGTTTAGATTCACAAATCATTGTTCTTCCAGCTTCTTTGAGTGTTCTATTCCTCCTTTCAGCTACTCCATTCAGCTGAGGTGTTGCTGTAGCTGCAAGCTGGTGTAGAACTCCATTTTCTCCACAATACTCAATAATTATGTTGTTGAGAAATTATGTTCCTTTGTCCGATCTAATTTTGACTATTGTATGACTTTTCTGATTTTGGTGTCTCTTGAGAAGTTCTGTCAGTTGTTGCTTAGTTTCACTTTTCTTGGTCATGAAGACAACCCAAGTATATCTTGAAAAGTCATCAACCACCACCAAAGTGTATTTCTTTCCACTAACACTAATTGGTGTGATTGGTCCAAATAAGTCCATATGCATCAGTTCTAAAACTCTGGTTGTTGAATGCTGAGACTTAGTCTTGAAACTTGCTTTAGTTTGCTTTCCTTGCAGACTTGCATCACACAAGCTGTCTTTCTTGTATGTCATCTCTGGTTGTCCAATCACCAAGTTCTTCTTGACTTACAAGTTGATATCATCAAAATTTAGGTGACTCAGTTTCTTGTGCCACAACCAACTGAAATCTGACTTGGTGTGCACAATTAAACAGGTTTCTGAAACTACTGTAGACCAATCTACAACATACATGTTCTCTTCCCTTCTTCCGGCAAGAACTACCTGGAAAGTTGTTTTGCTGACGACAATGCAATAATCCTTATCAAAGGTAACTTTGTATCCCATATCGCAGAATTGACTAGTGCTGAGTAGATTGTAGTGAGTCCTACCATGTAAGATACATTCTTGATTGTGAGTGATTAAATTTCCATAACCTTTTGTGTAACCAAGTCTATCTTTACTTCCAAAATTTATTCTTGGTCCATCATTTGCTACGAAATCAGTGAGACAGTCCTTGCTCTTTGTCATGTGTCTAGAGCAACCACTGTCAAAGTACCAAATGTCCTGCAAAACAAATTAAAATGCTTTAGGTTCCCAACTTTGTTTGGGTTCATGGTGGTCAGTTGTCAGTACAACTTTGGGCATATTTCCATAAGGTCTTCTCTGGAAATTGTTGCACTTGTTTTCATATATATAAGCCACACTTCCATAATATATTTTCCTGGATTGTGTCTCATTTATATGATTTCTAAGATCTTCTGGTTGAAACTGATTTCCAAAATGTCTTATATTATTAAAGGCTGAATAATAACCATCATTCCTTTTATATTGAGGTCTAGACTGATCTTTGTACTGAGACTTTTACTCAGTCCTGGACTAGAACTTGTGATAAGTTTTTTGGTCTGGAATGATTGTTCTTATCAGTTTTAATAGTACGTTCATAAAATTCCAATCATCATCAGTAGAGTATAATCTGCCTTTCCTCCTTGATGTTTGAATCTTTGAATGATTTACATTCTTAGATTTACTATGATTATAATTTCTCTGGTTCTTGACTTGATCAGTTTTAGTAGATCTTGCAGTTGATCTATCATTTCTGTTTCCTTGAGGTACAACTGATCTATCTTTTGATTTTACCTTTGTTGGTTGGTGCAGCTGTCTTCTTAGAAAACTGAGTTGTCTTATGTGAGGCTGACTTTACTGGTTTAGCAATTTTCTCAGTCTGTGGAAGTTTCTTAGCCACAAACTTAATACCAGTTTTGATATTAGGTTCAGCAGCTTTGCTAGTTCCCACCTTAGAAGATTTTTGTGTATCAAATCCTAAGCCAGTTCTGTCTTCATACGGCTTACCTGATTTGAATCCAGTAGCTGAACTTGATTGTGCAAAAGATTTAGTTGCTGCTGCTGATGCAGTAGGCTGATACTGATTCTTCCATTTATCAGTTCTAGTCAGTTTAATCATGTTTAGTTCAGACTTCAATCTTTCAACTTCAAGAATTAGAGCTTCTTTCTCAACTTTAATTGATTCATAACCAGCTTGGATGGTTACCAGCTGATTCGTCTTGTGTTTCTTCTAATTCTAGATTTTTTGGATTGGAGTCAGCAGTCGAAGAACATGCATTTTGCACGGAAATCTGAGCTGGGGAATATTTAGAGTTAGATTCACATACTTCACTTGGATCCTCCGTGTGAGCCATTAGAGCCGTGTCATCTGATAATCTTTCAGTGCCAGCTTCATAGTCTGACTCATCTCCGTCTTAAAGTGTTCTTCTGCTAGTTCTTTGTTGTTGAGTCTTCTTACAAGTCAGCTCTGGACATTCAACTTTGTAGTGTCTAGGCTTTATACAAAACTGAGTCAACCGGCAGTGGATATAAGTTTTAGCCTTTATCTAGATCTTGTTTATACTATAAGAAAAAGCTGAGTATGCAAAACTGAAATCCGGTGAATGTCAGTTTGTGAGCGTTGTATGCTTGTAATAATCTGTTTCAGAATGCTGAATAAACAATAATAAATGCTGTATAAGTAAATAACAGAATGTAAATGCGTAAAGTGAGTAGATCAAGAATTATAGTGGTTCCAGTTGGCGTAATCCTATCAGTCCACTCTTCCCTTGTGATGTAGGAGGAAAATTCCACTAGAACTCCTTGAGGTATGCTGTTACAAAAAGTCCTAAACGATAGTCCTTGACTAATCCCTAGTGTCACTATCTAAAAAACTAAAGAACATGTTGGATTGTTGCTCTTCAACTGCTTGAACCACTGGTCCTTAGAGAGTTGTATTGCCTCTTCACCAGCTACCACCACAAACACAGTCTACCCGACTGCAAACAACTAGCCATGGCAACTCCTTGACCGATTACTTCACAGTCTAAACCATTGATTAAGAATCAAAGTTGGGCTGAGAATAAATAAATTGATTATTGCTTGTGGTTCTTCAAAGTGTCGAAATCTGGATATGAACGTTGTAGCTTGAACACCTGAAGAAATCTAGATATGATCTTGTTGAGCACAAATAATGACAGAAATTCGAATGAACTAGACTTGAGAACAATAAAGCTTGTAATCTTGTTAATTCCGTGTTTGATCCTTGATGTCAAGTCCTCTATTTATAGTGTGAGGTCCAACGTTCATCTTGCTTGAATTTGAATTGCTTCAACGTCTATATTTTCAGATGTCATGTGTCAGTGACCGTTCTGACATATCAGTTTCTCATCCAATAAGAATCCTTGTTTTATGATGTTCAAATGTACTTTCAGTTGCTTGGATGGCTGACTATAAAACTGAGTGTCCTGATCGGTTTTATACTTAGTATGTCAGTTTCCAGTTTGTTAACTGACTTAGAGCATTAACTGAGTTTTTACTCTTGTTCAAAAGTTCAGTACTATATTTATCTGATTTTTATGTGACTGAATCAGATTACACCATTCCTTATACAGATCGTCTAAGATATCATTGTCCTTATGATAATTAGGTCTTCTTCAAGATTCATAAAGTCAGTTCAGGCCATCACAGACTTTACAATCTCGGCTTAAGAATCTTCATAACTGAGTTTGAACCCTCAGTTCTTCAATCTTCTACAACTGAGTCTGTGTCCCTAAGTTCTTCAAATACTGAGTTTGTTCCCTCAGCCTTCAGTTCTAAATAAGTCAACCGAGTCTGTGACCCTCAGCGAACTTACCTTCTTCACTTCTGAGTGAACTTCAGTTCTAGGTGTACATCTTCAGTCATATGTCAAGTTCCAGTTATCTAGATGATTTCTAGTTTTATGACACTTCTATTTATTATAGTGCTTGTTTGATATAAGCTATACAATTATCAGACTCTAGTAAAACTTATACATTCAGTTCTAGACATCTTTTAGCCTTTCACTATAACCACTAGCTTCAGCACTTCATCAATAGGGTGTAAACAAACATATTCTTAAATAAAATGAATCATCATCAAAACTAAATTTTATTTCCAACAATTTCAGAAGGACTGTGGTGTAAGATGTGAAAAGGTGAAGAAGTGAAGTGTGTAACAGCTTATGAGTCAAAACTTTAAGTTGTTAAGAGTTTTCAGAACGCAGTGTTATAAAACGTTGCTGACAATTTTGGGCTTCGGCCCAACGCAAATCTGAACCTAAAACAAAGCAGGCGTATCGATTTGGGAAGCCCTGCAAACTCTCAAACTCACAAGACAAGTGTAATTATCACAGTGTAATACAAAAATAAAATTAAGCTCATACACTTGATAAACACTCAGATTCAGCAAACACAAGATAAGGCAAATACAATCAGAGAATCAGTACTTAGCCATAGAAACTTGCAGGCAAACACTTAACTTGCAGCAGTCACAAATAGATTAAATTAAGCACACTAAACTTGCAGTAATTAGAGGATATATCAAGCTCAGCATAAGTAAAGCAAATCTGCAGTTATCACAAATTCAGCAAGTTTAAGCACTTGTCACAAAATCTCAACAATTATGATCACTTAAACAATCTGATACAGAAACAGATCAACTGTTGACCTGTTCTGATTCAGAATGTAGAATTGATATCAGCAAGGTCAAAACCAACCACTGACACCAATTGTTGGATTTAGAATGTGCAATAAATACTCTAGAGGGGGGTGAATAGAGTATTATGACCTTTTAAAAATTGTTTAACCACTTTAAAAAATACTTGAGCAGATTTATACAATTAGAGTGGTTAACAGTCAAAATCAGAGTATACACTTAACTTAGTTCAGTTAACAAACATAGGCAGAAGATCTAGTTTCGATTAACTATATGAACCTAAGTTAACTTTAGTTGCTTGTTTCTAGATCATGTTCAGTTTGTTAAGATAAAGGACTGATATGCAGAAACTGAAACTTATACCCAAAGAAGAAACAGGTTGAACACTTAACCAAAATCAGTATATCAAAACTTGCAGATTCAGATTTGAAGTTATTATTGTTGGTCCCTTGGAAAGGCTATCACAAGTTTAGAGGGGGGGGGGTGGGGTGAATAAACTTGTCACCAAAAACAATTCCTTAAAAGGAAGGTACCCCAGGAACCGAGTTTCTCCGAAACTCAAACTGACTTCCAGTTCAGTATTGTTCCTATCCTTTAAACTTGCGAGGAGTTCAGCTAACTCAACTGAGTATAAGTCAATACTGACTTATCCTTAGTCCAGTTAACTGGCAGCGGATAGAACTAGCCTTTCAGTGCAAAAGATGTGTCAATAAAGATCTGAACCTCCTATGTACCAGTTCTGTGCTTGACTCAGTTTCTAATGTTTGCTGAGTATGAAGATAATAAGATAATGCAATAATTAAATCAATCACAGCACAAATGTAAATGCGGAAAGTAAATCAATACAATATTTTTTTATGGAAGTTCCGGGTGGTGTAATCCCGTACGTCTCCCCTTCTCCTGTGGTGTAGGAGGTATCACTAGAATCTTGAGATAACCGATACAAAATCCAAGCACAATGACAGTCCTTCACGACACCTTAGTTTCACTGTCTACACATAATGAAGAAAGGTAGGATTGCTCCCTTCATTCTGCACACTGATCCTTCGGAGGTGGAATGACTCCTTCACCAGCTCACCACTGACATACACAGTCTGCAGACTTCACCAACTGCTGTGGCAACTAAGTTGCAACCGTATGAGGACAGGTAGAATTGCTCTCCTCAAAATATGCACAGCCAACCCTTTTTCACAAAGGTTAGGTTTAGAATTAATCACAAGATTAATTCAGTGAGCTGTCTGATTCTTCTGGATATAGCGTTGTAGCTCCAAGATGCCTTCTTCCCCCTTAACGGGTCACTAGATCTTTCTTTTAAATCTTTAAGGCAATTTTGTTGGCTCCCCTTTTTCTGGATATGTAATCTGATTTCCTGGGTTTGGATCTGGATCTTTAGATATGTGCTTTTTCAAAACTTGTTCAGATCTCTGTTTCTTCAAGTAATTTACTTGTGTATTTATAGGGGTGATGTAACGGTCACTAGCTCTTGTAGCCGTTACACTTGTCGTTTAGCCAACGTTCATGTGTACGATTTTTGTCGTTTTGTCAGTTTAAATTCAACAAGGCCTTAACTCGGTTTTCTACTCTTCTTCAAAACTGAGTACCTTGTATACTTGTCATCCAACATTAATTGACTAAGTCAGAGTACACCACTCAGCTTCCTTCTTCTCTTGATAACTGATAATCTTTGTCCTTAAGATTATTCTGTTTTACATGATCTATAATTCAGTTTTAAGGTCCCCACAGACTTGCCTGAATCCTGACTTATAGTCACGTTATAATCAGCTTCTAACTGAGTTTCCCATCTCAGTTCTTCAGTCTTCAACAACTGAGTCTGTGTCCCCCAGTTCTTCAGTCTCTAGGTAAGCCAACTGAGTCTGTGACCCTCAGCGAACTTACCTTTTTCAGTTTTCTCATAACTGAGTCTGCTCCCTCAGTTCTTCAAATATAAACTCTGTTTTCTTGTTGCTACTCAGCTGTTTGCCTAGTTCCTAACTATTACAATGCTTGTCTGAAGCAACCATACAAGGTTCAGACTCTAGATAGAACTTATACATTTTCCTCTAGACTATTTCTTGCTGCTTCTCTCATTGTGCACTATAACAGCTAGTTAGGACTTCATCATCATGGGTTATAAGTGATTTGTCTAATTACGTGACGAATCATCATCAAAACATAAATAATATTTCCAACAATTTCCCCCTTTTTGATGATGTATCATAACCCTCCCTAAAAACAATAATAAGAGAATAATGCAAGAAATCATAACAAAACAAATTAATATAACAAACTAAACAGCTGAGTTCATTGCAAGATTAAAGTTGCAACAAACTGAGTTACAAATTTTCTTTTCAAGAGCCAACATCTTTTCACCAAGAAAGATGCTCCTTTTTGTTTCCATAAGCCTTCTTTCTTTTCCTTCTTCAACTGATTCATCAACTCTAGGCTTGATTTCCAGATATTCACTTATCAATCGATTAGCTTCTTCATTGTATTTGTTCTTGAGCTTGATCAGGATTTCTTTAACCTCCTCGTTCATTTTCTCTTCTTCTTCTGATATGAGGTTAAGTTTTTCCTTTTCAGTTTTTCTTTCCGGTTCCTTTTCAGCTTCCCCCCTTAGTTCTTGTTCCTCTATTTTTTGCTGCTTTTAGACCCTCTTGCAATCTGATACAGATTGCAAGTTTCTTCCTGATGCTCAGCACAACTTGAACTGCGTTTTCTTCATCTTTTTCAGTTCTGGTTTCAGTGAAGGTCTCTCCTTTAATCAAATCCTTAATTAGAATGTCAATTGCTTCTTCATTCCTTCGAATAGATATTAGATCAATGGTCTGTAGATCAGTGTCTATTTGTTCATCTTGTTCTTTAATCAATTGTTTGGCATAGGCCTTTTCAGCATTGACAGCATCACCTTCAACTTTCTCAACAACACCTTTAACTTCATCACCAGCTTCATATTCCCCATTGTTTGAAGATAAGCGATAGCAATCTTCAAATAACTTGCGGAGGGTGATGAGGTTGGAATATTCGTGTAGCCCTGAGTAATGTGACCTTCCAAGGAAATCATGTAATTCAAAGAGCTGCTCCTGTAGAGTTTGCATCACACTTTCAATGATCTCTTCCCATCCTTTCAGTTTTTCTTCAGTTTCAGTTTCGGGAGGTTGAGATTCTTCAGTTGCCGTTTTGTTTGTTGTCGCTTCAGGGACCTGAGATGAGGAGCCGACTCCAGGATAATAAAAATGAGTATCACGAACTGTCAGTTCCTTTTCATACTCAGCTTCACAGAATTCAGCATCGTCCACAGCTTCTCTTTTCTCTTCAGTGTATTCTCCAAACATCTTAGTTGAGAATTCACTCTCCTCAGTTTTATCAAACTCGCTTCCTTCGCTTCCTTCACTTTCACTACTTCCTTCAATTTCACCACTTTCTTTGGTTTCTATACCTTCTTCAATTTCATCATCAACCAGGATTACATCTTTAGTTTCAGTTTTCTTTGCTTGAAGCTTGTTCCATAACCTTTTCTGTCTTCTCATGGTCCTGTCATATAAAATTATTGTTCCACTAGAGCTGGAGTCAGAAACTTCACTCCATTCTTCTTCTTCAACAATCTTTCTTTTCTTTGTCCCAGTGGACACATATTTCTGGTTCACTTCTGTTGGTGTGTATTTTGAAATGGAGAGATGATCTAGTATTCTTTGGACTAGATAAGTGAATCTCTTTTTCAATAAAAGCTTTTCTCCAATAACGTTCCTGTCTTTAACTCTCTCTTTCTCGTCTGAAACTTGCTTAATTAACTGATTGAGAACAAACTTGTTCCAGTCCAATCTCTCTTAAAACCAAATAGCATAGATCAGCTTTAGTTTGTCAGTCGAAAGAGTGTAGAAATTCCAAGCATGACCAATAACATTTTTGGTCAAAATAATCATCAAGAATACAAATTCTTGTTTTTGCTGATAGATTGATCCAATAAAGTTCTTCTCACTCCTGTTGATTGCAGTGACGTTCCAAAGCTTGCCTTTTCTTCTTTTCCAAAGGTGAAGGATGGAGAGCCTCCAATTATATCTAGACCGAACACCAGGGAAAGCAACTGTTCATCAACGGTGAAGCTTTTGCCCTGAACCTCTGTTCTGAGACTCTTTCCATCATTGATGATTATTGCATTCTTGTAGAATTCTCTGATGATTTCTGGGCACAAAGCGTCAACCTTTGTGTCAAACAAATTCTCCAATCCTCGAATTTTCTTGATTTTCTTTGCAATTTGAGTTGAAAGATTAGAGTTTGAAATTTTTTGACAAAATTCGTCTAGGCTTGTAGTGATTCCTTCATCAATGTTGTAACGATCCATGGATTTCTGAATTGAGACTTTCTAGGGGAAGAATCTTAAAAGTTTTGAAATTGATTGAACAGGATTTCGTCAAGATTGCGTGTTTCAATCGTTTTCAAAATGAGAGTCGTGTCACAATCAATGGGATTTTGTAGGGATAAGCTTTTACTTTATCCGCCAGATTGACACGTGGCTTCGAGTGATTTGTCATGTCAGTCCAAGCGTCAGATGGTAGCTGGAAAGTTTTCTACTTTTGACCACTTTGCCCTTCATCAGCTTTTGCCTTCTCAGTTTTGTATAGAAGTCAGTTTTCTGAGGATTTTTCAATGTAAACTGACTTTTCCTGCAAAACAGTTTTAGGTTTTCTTCGGTACCCATATCTTCTTGGGTCCGGTAGGATTAGTTACTGAAGTATAACTTTCAGTTTCTTGGTTGAGAGAGTTAAGCATTCTCAACTCTTTTCTAGATAAGCCATTACGTTCAACCTTAGTTGATTTTACAAGGATTCTTTTAGAATTTTCATTTTTAATTTCCTTGTGTAATCTACTAGGTCTTCCAGTTTCTTGTTGTCTAGAGTTTGTACTCTTTGAGGTTTCAAGACTGGGTAGGGGTGGGGAATTATTATTGCTTTTGTCAATTTTGCTGAGCATTAACCTTTCAACAAAATGTGACAACTCAGTTTCCAGAAACTCATTCCAATCTTTTGCTTTGCCAAGTTCTTTGTCTTTTAGTCTCAACTCCAAGGAGAGTTTCTCGGTTAACTTGACAAGTTCAGAGTTTCTCTGACTGAGTTCAGCAAATGATAACTGAGTAGAAGAATGTACCTTTTCTTGATGATTTGATACAGTTTGTACATTCTCTTGTTGCTTTAGTGAATCTTCTCTGCCACTGGTAACTTGCAACAAATTCTTTTCTTCTGCGAGATTATTTGGTGATGGAACTCCTCTGGATTTGTCTAAATCAATATTGAGGTTTGTATCCACATCATCACCAAGTTGAGGTTCTGGATTTGTATGTAAATTTGTCTCATTGAACTTCTCAACTAATTGATTCTGAAAATCAGATACATTTTGCAAACAACTAGTCAGGGGGTGTACAAGCCAACTTATAATTCTAGATGAGGTCATTGAAATCAAACTGTGTGCTTTTACAACTGATACAGTGAGGGGTCTTCAACAACTGATTTGAAAGGTATCTTTGGATCACTTCCAAAATGGAAGAACAGCTCCGATACCAATTGTTGGTCCCTTGGAAAGGCTATCACAAGTTTAGAGGGGGGGGGGGGTTGAATAAACTTGTCACCAAAAACAACTCCTTAAAAGGAAGGTACCCCAGGAACTGAGTTTCTCCGAAATTCAAACTGACTTCCAGTTCAGTATTGTTCCTATCCTTTAAACTTGCGAGGAGTTCAGCTAACTCAACTGAGTATAAGTCAATACTGACTTATCCTTAGTCCAGTTAATTGGCAGCGGATAGAACTAGCCTTTTAGTGCAAAAGATGTGTCAATAAAGATCTGAACCTCCTATGTACCAGTTCTGTGCTTGACTCTGTTTCTAATGTTTGCTGAGTATGAAGATAATAAGATAATGCAATAATTAAATCAATCACAGCACAAATGTAAATGCGTAAAGTAAATCAACACAATATTTGTTTATGGAAGTTCCGGGTGGTGTAATCCCGTACGTCTCCCCTTCTCCTATGGTGTAGGAGGTATCACTAGAATCTTGAGATAACCGTTACAAAATCCTAGCACAATGACAGTCCTTCACGACACCCTAGTTTCACTGTCTACACATAATGAAGAAAGGTAGGATTGCTCCCTTCATTCTGCACACTGATCCTTCGGAGGTGGAATGACTCCTTCACCAGCTCACCACTGACATACACAGTCCGCAGACTGCACCAACTGCTGTGGCAACTAAGTTGCAACCGTATGAGGACAGGTAGAATTGCTCTCCTCAAACTATGCACATCCAACCCTTTTTCACAAAGGTTAGGTTTATAATTAATCACAAGATTAATTCAGTGAGCTGTCTGATTCTTCTGGATACAGCGTTGTAGCTCCAAGATGCCTTCTTCCCCCTTAACGGGTCACTATATCTTTCTTTTAAATCTTTAAGGCAATTTTGTTGGCTCCCCTTTTTCTGGATATGTAATCTGATTTCCTGGGTTTGGATCTGGATCTTTAGATATGTGCTTTTTCAAAACTTGTCCAGATCTCTCTTTCTTCAAGTAATTTACTTGTGTATTTATAGGGGTGATGTAACGGTCACTAGCTCTTGTAGCCGTTACACTTGTCGTTTAGCCAATGTTCATGTGTACGATTTTTGTCGTTTTGTCAGTTTAAATTCAACAAGGCCTTAACTCGGTTTTCTACTCTTCTTCAAAACTGAGTACCTTGTATACTTGTCATCCAACATTAATTGACTAAGTCAGAGTACACCACTCAGCTTCCTTCTTCTCTTGATAACTGATAATCTTTGTCCTTAAGATTATTCAGTTTTACATGATCTATAATTCAGTTTTCCGGTCACCACAGACTTGCCTGAATCCTGACTTATAGTCACGTTATAATCAGTTTCTAACTGAGTTTCCCATCTCAGTTCTTCAGTCTTCAACAACTGAGTCTGTGTCCCTCAGTTCTTCATTCTCTAGATAACCCAACTGAGTCTGTGACCCTCAGCGAACTTACCTTTCTTCAGTTTTCTCATAACTGAGTCTGCTCCCTCAGTTCTTCAAATATAAACTCTGTTTTCTTGTTGCTACTCAGCTGTTTGCCTAGTTCCTAACTATTACAATGCTTGTCTGAAGCAACCTATACAAGGTTCAGACTCTAGATAGAACTTATACATTTTCCTCTAGACTGTTTCTTGCTGCTTCTCTCATTGTGCATTATAACGGCTAGTTATGACTTCATCATCATGGGTTGTAAGTGATTATCCTAGTACATGCAAGTCTAAGGTGTTCAACAATATCAAAGAATTGCAGATTCATATTTTATCTTTGTTTAAGCCTAAGCATGCAATTCTAAGGTGTGTATCAAAGTATAAACTACCTAAGCACATATGTGTGATCTACTAGAGATCACAGCCACACACAAAGGTTTTCACTAGATGCAGCTTGAGTTTTATTACAAAACAAAAAGAGATAAAATTACAACACTTTTATTGTTAAAGTGTTACTAACCGGATAACCAAATTAGTGTTAGTCTTAAGCGAACCACATACTCCGACTAACACTAAGATGTCCTAAATCCTTAGTAACAACATTCAACAGATTTGTACGAACACTCACCAAAGGAGTAACACTCACCAAAGGAGTACTTACCAAGAATCTCTGCCCGGATTCTTGAACACGAATTCAGCTCCGTGAATTCATAACCCGGATTCAACTCCGTGAACCCGTATCTCAGGAAGACCGAACCCGAACTGCTGAACCACAGCTTGGCCTAGCTGTGCCCTTGTTATTGCTCCTCAATAACAAGTGGAGAACACTCTCAACACTACAACACAACTCACTAAAGGTTTCTTTAGAACTGCACTCTAACATACTCACACCTCACTTTTCTAACACTCAAGAAATAAAGACTTATTTCAGAATACAAGTGAAAAGAAAATGAAGCCGAGACTTAGTGAAAATGTTGTGACTTGGAGAGGCTGTTTTGCGTCTCTTTGATGTGGCAAGGGTAGTATATATACTGTTAGACAATAAGAGTGTCTAGGGTAGGAGTTGGCTTTGTGCAGTCAGCTTTTGGCTTTTTAATCCAACGGTCCATTTAGCTTTCCAAGAGAGAGAAAGGATCTGCACACTTAAACACACAAATTAAATATATGGATAGAAAAATAATTAATAGGAACGCAGATATTACACTTGTATAGAACGGTCATAAAAGGTCTTGGGAGACACAAGTTCACATGGGGGAGAGAGAATAGTGCACCTCCCAAAACTTGATAGCTTTCAAGACTCACATTGACCAAGGCAACTTTCACATGAAACAAGACAAGTTATAATAGATCTGAAAAATATAATACATACATATATATATACATATATATTATATACACATAATATTTACATATACATATATATAAAATACATATATATATACGTGGTATACATGTAGTCACATACATATATCATACCAATTAAAACATTTAATTTTTGTAGACAAAAGATCACACAAAATAGACCATTTACACAAACAGCTTTGCAGGATATATATATATATATATATATATATATATATATATATATATATATATATATATATATTACAGACAAAAACAGAGAGCAACTTAATTTTATTTTTTTTTTTATTTTTATTTTTTTTTTTTACATTATGTACCGATAAGTGAGATTTGTCAATATCACAGATTTGACAAGATTGAGCATGCATTTAGACAAAGTCCGGCCGAGCAAACACATAGACATGTATTTGGCCATACTTAACATGATTATACAAATAAATTTGTCAACCAAAACAGATTTTGCATCTAGCACATAAGACAAACACATTACTTAGATGAAATATATATATCAAACAAAAACATGCATTTTACGATTTAAGCACTTTTAACAGGAACATAAAAGAACTAATTTTACATCTTAAAATGAGTTTACAAGGCATGCATAAACCGATTTTCTTAATAAAGCAGATTCACACACATTTTTCGGTTTAGCAGAGTCATGGCTTATCAGATTTAAACTCAATTTTACTAACTCGTAGACTAATTAGACTTCTAAGCATGCATTTACGATTTTGATCTAATATAGAGAAAGGTCGAGACTTTTCAAAGAAAGAGTAGACAGAGAAGCGAAAAAGAAAAGGTTAACAAGGTAACTTCCCTGATTTAGCAGGTTTTCGGTTTGTTGAAGAGAAGTTGATTTAGATCGGACATCATCGGCCTCGATATTTCACTCACCAGCCTCAGCTTTACAGATTTCGTCAGAGAAAAGCATTCTCTACCTTCACGGACTAGCAAAGCAAGCAGGAGCACAGTGACACCCCGAATGAAGGCAAAGACTTGAACATGTGCTTGAATCTAGGTGTTGCCAAGAAAACTAATTTCTTGTTTCCTAAACATGTGTTGGCCGAAAATTGTATATTGACCTAGTCAATATGATAATTTCGGCCATAACACTAATTTTGCCAAGATTATGAAAAATGCCTTTTTCACATACTTAATTATTTAGTCCAACTAATTTAATAGTCTACTAAACAATTAATTCACATATCATTTTAATTAAATTCTAATAAGAATTAAATTAATATTATTAGGATTCGACGTCCGAGAATAGCTATGCTATATAGGAGTCACGTCGGGGACCATGAACTAATAATCAGCGGCTCCGATAAATCAAATAAATAATTATCTTACGAACAGAATAATTATATTCGATAAATCAATCACAGGAATATGCCACCATAATCCCGTGACTGCACTCCTCCGATTATAAGATTATATTTATCTCCTCACGAGAATGATAATAAGCGTCCAATGATATAATCATTACATATGGATTAATCCTCCATAGACTGTTCATTCTAAATCGGGAAGTTACCGTTAACCCTTTTTAGAACCTCTTATCCTTATTTACCATTAACCCCCTAGTGATCCATTAATTCATACAACTCACTGGTAGCTAATCAGTGTAATATGAACTCCATGGATCGAACAGTTTCTAGGATTAAAAAATAAGGGAACTGTCTATCTACTTCCGTAAATGGAAGGAATGGATTCCGTATCCGTGATAACACGGACTACTCACTCAATCTAGTACAATGCCAAGATGGGGTAATTCGGATCACGGACTCGGTGTAATCCTTAACCGTCAAGTCAAACCTCATACCGATTCAAGCAATGGACTTGACGTGATCACCTCGGGATTAAGATATATCCATAAATATGATCATCGATTGATTCGCTAAGACTTCTCGATTACGGAATTATATCATGAACTCTAATCAAATCGGTCCAAATATATGATATATATATCATATATAAATGCCCCACTAGGTTCTCTTAACCGAAAGTCCGGATAAGACAATCACACCTATTGTGTTCGGGCGCATTAATAGCACGTTAAAGGAGAGACCCGATACTCTCGATTAACTTCACTACGGGCTAATTGTATTTTAAGTACATCTTCACTAACTCAATCCTCCCGTGTATATCCCATACACTGAGTTAAGTGATTACATAAAAGATATACTTTAGGGTTTTCTGTAGTGTAAATACTATTGTCACATCGGTGAATATGAGAATAATAAATATGAATAATAACATCATTTCATTTATTAAATAAAAAATTACAAAATTGTCTTTCGGGCATCACACCTAACAATCTCCCACTTGCACGAAAGCATGTGATTAATTGTTTTAGAGCACACCCTATTATTAAAAATACAGCAAACTATCACTCCCACTTGCTCTAAAGCAAATGAGACATTTCTCTAACACCTATAGTCTCCAAGTGTCGACTAAAAGCTTCAATCAACAGTGTCTTGGTGAATGGATCAGCAGGATTATCGGCGGAGGCGATTCTTTGGATGGAAACGTCCCCTCTACCGACAAAATCGTTGATCACCCAGTATTTCCTCTCTATATGCTTCGACTTACTGTGCTTTCGAGGTTCCCTAGAGTTGGCAATGGCCCCATTGTTATCACAATAGAGAGTAATAGGATCTTCAGCATTCGGGACAACGCCTAATCCGCTGATGAACTTTCTTAACCAAACCGCTTCCTTAGCCGCCTCCGAGGCCGCTATGAACTCAGCTTCCATTGTTGAATCGGCTGTGCTGGATTGCTTTTGGCTTCTCCATTCTATTGCACCGCCACCAAGCGTAAACACTGAACCAGAGGTTGATTTGGAATCATCTATGTCTGACTGAAAGTCAGAATCGGTGTACCCCGCTAACTCCAAACTCCCACTCGAATAGACGAGCATATAATTTCTGGTTCCCTTCAAATATTTGATGAGATTCTTTACTGCTTTCCAGTGCGGTTGCCCTGGATTTGACTGAAAACGGCTGACTAATCCAACGCCGTAACAAATATCGGGTCTCGTACACCTCATAGCATACATAAGACTACCAACACCGAGGCATATGGCACTCTTCCTATAGCTTCGCCCTTCGGGAGTTTGAGGCCCCCGAGTCTTAGAGAGGTAAACGCCGTGACGGGTTTGTAGAAAACCCTTCTTTGCGTTCTCCATATCGAAGCGTGCCAAAGACCTTATCTATATAAGTTGCTTAGGACAGAGCTAACATCATGTTCTTACGATCCCTTATAATTTGGATCCCTAGAACATAACTCGCTTCTCCCAAATCCTTCATTTGGAATTACGTGGTCAACCAACTTTTCACGTCGGACATCATCCCCTTATCGTTGTCAATTAGGAGTATGTCATCAACGTACAACACTAGAAATACAACACTATCTTTGATAACCTTCTTGTACACACAAGATTCAAGAAAGTGTTGTTCGAAATCATAAGACTTGATCGTGTGATCGAATCTATGATACCAGAACGAGATGCTTGCTTCAACCCATAAATGGATCCGAGCAACTTGCACACCATGTGCTCTCGACCTTCTTCAATGAATCCCTCTGGTTGCTGCGTATAGATTTCCTCATCGAGAAAGCCGTTTAGAAACGCTGTCTTCACATCCATTCGCCAGATTTCATAATCCAGACATGCAGCAATCGAAAGGAGGATGCGGATGGTTTTCATCATGGCCACAGGTGAGAAGGTTTCCTCGTAGTCTATACCCTCTCGCCGTGTGTAACCTTTGGCTACCACCTTGCTTTGAAGGTTTCGACCTTCCCATCTACTCCTCTCTTTCGCTTGTAGAGCCATTTACATCCAATGGGCATTTCACCCCGAGGAAGTTCTACAAGTTTCCGGAGACCGAGTTAGAGTACATAGACTCCATCTCTGGATTCATTGCGTCAATCCATTTATCCTTATCGTGATCCAATAAGGCCTTCTTATAGGTCGGAGGATCATCTTCCACCCCATCAGAGGCGACTACGTTTGCCTCTAAATCCATGCCGTACCGAGCCGGTGGCCGAACCACTCTCGCAGTACGTCTAGGTGGAACAGGAATGTCGGAAGTGACTGTTGTATTAGTAGTGTTGTTTACAGGAAAATCAACAGCCACAATAGGCCTGACGTCATCGGAGAGTAATTCCTCTAGTACAATTTTACTTCGAGGCCTGTGGTCTTTCATATAACTTTCCTCAAAAAACGTAGCGTTAGTCGAGACTAGCACTTTGTTATCTTCCGGATCGTAAAATAGACCACCACATGTACCTTTTGGATAGCCTACAAACAAACATACTTTCGTACGCGATTGTAGCTTGGTAGTCTTGTCCATCAGTACATGTGCAGGACAACCCCATATGCGGAAGTGACGAAGGCTTTCGCGATGTCCGGACCACATTTCTATGGGTGTCTTTTCGACAGACTTTGATGGTACTGCATTCAAAATGTAGACCGCTGCTTCTAAAGCATAACCCCAAAATGATATAGGCGGTGAGGCGTAGCTCATCATTGATCTAACCATGTTAATCAATGTCCTCGTTTCTCCTTTCAAAGAACTCCGTTTTGCCGAGGTGTCCTAGGCGCCGAACGTTGGAAACAAATTCCTTTTGCAGCCAAGTAGTCAATGAACTCGCATCTAAATACTCACCTCCACGATCCGAGCGAAGGCATTTCAATGACTTGCCTAGTTGCCTTTCGGCTTCTCGCTTGGAACTCCTTGAACTTACCAAAAGCCTCGACTTCCTATGCATCGATAAACATAACCGAATCTCGAGTAGTCATCAATGAAAGTCACAAAGTACTCGTATCCGCCTCTAGCTTGTACGTTCATCGGACCACAAAGGTCCGAATGCACTAAGTCTAGAGTTCCCGTGGCCCTATTACCCTTTGATGAGAAGGGACGCTTAGTCATTTTTCCCTCCAGGCAATACTCGCAGACAGGCAGTGTGTCAACAGATGAGTCACCTAAGGCATGAACCTTTTCTAGTCTTTTGAGTCTTTCCAAGGAAATATGGCCGAGCCTCAGATGCCACAAGTATGTTTTATCTTCTTTTACTTGAGAAAATTTCTGCCTTTTAGCAGATCTTTGATGAGCAATTTTAAACATTTCAGTATTAAGTAGGGGAGCTTTATGTGGTTTTACAAAATATAAACCGTTTTCATTCGTAGTTGAACACAATTCCAAGCCATTCTTCGAAATAACAAATTCACTAATCAAATTTGAAACAGAAAATGATTGTTCAACTAAGGCAGAATGAGAAATTAAATTTCTCCTAAAATTTGGAATAAAATAAACATTCTCTAAATGTAAAATTCTATTATTAAAATGAAAGTCCACAGCTCCCATTGCTTTAGCCGAAATGAGCGCCTCAGTGCCTACTCGCATCACTTGAGAACCCTCTTCCAGCTCCTCGTACGAACTAAGAATCTGCAATGAAGAACATACATGGTTAGTAGCTCCAGTATCAAGTATCCAAGTGGAAACATCTTTAGCTACATTAAAAGATTCAAAGAATAGTAATTCCGAATTACTTTTCCTATCTTTCCCAGTGACAGCCTTGACTTTGCCATCTTTTACATCACGAAGATATTCCGGACAATGGCGTTTCCAATGTCCTACCTCCTTACAGTAAAAGCACTTGCCCTTGGGCTTGGCCTCGTCAAATTTCTTGGCTTTCTTTTTCTTCATTGGCTTGGGCACAGGTGCAACACTACCCTTCTTCTTTGGTTTGGCCTTAGGCTTGTTGGATGACTTGGCTTCGGCCATATTGGCTTCAGCTTTCTTATCCCCTACTTGGACCTTATCTTTCGATAGTAGGCCCTCGTAGATAGTCAGTTCATTAAGCATCTGTGTCATGGTCAACTCATGTTTGCCCATCAGATACTGGGTTTTGAACGGGATAAACTCAGGAGTCAACGATTCCAAAATCATCGACACTTGAGTTGCTTCATCGAACTTCGATCCATGAATACCGGCATCATTGAAGTAACTGATCATATTTAGAACATGACCATTCACTGCTTGACCTTTCTTCAATTTCGTGTTAACAGCCATCCTGATGGCATCGTGTCTTGCTTGGTTGCTAGGTGATCCAAACATCGAAGTAAGTTTCCGCATGATTCTCCTGCAGTCTCAAACTCTTCAATCTGGGTCCTAATAACCTCCGACACTCCCGCTAGGATGATCCCATGAGCCCGGTTATCTGCCTCGATCCAGCGATTACGCTGCTCGATCTCAGCTTTTCTGGGTTTTTGGATCGCCACCGTAAGGCATTCAGAAGTGAGTACATGTTGCACATTCTCATATGTGAGTACCACGTTTAGATTAGTCTTCCCTTTCTTAAAGTTGTTTCCCGATAATTTTTCAAACAGTAAAGTAGACATTTTTGCTGAAAATAAAATGACATGTATTAATTCAAATTTAACACTACTATATAAATTTATTTTAGGAATTTTAAACTAAAATTAAGTCTACTCTACCATTCCAAGGTTTTAACCTCGCATCTCAGTGCCGCTGTAGGGTAGGTCAAAGAGATGACGGTTAAATCGAGACAATCTCATCAATGAATAACATGTGAGAATCGAACATCCCACGAGAATCGAACATCCATTTATTCATTGACTACCTTCCTTTTTTTAGCCTAGATATTATCAAAAATATCCTTTATGAGTGTGACCTAATATATCGGATCTCTTAGGTACGCCCCGAGTGTGCCGTCGTAGGATAGGTCAGTGACCTGACGAGTACCTGGAAATCCTATCCTTTCGGAGACCAAGCCATGAATGTTGATAGGGGTGAACACCATCCATAGGGGGACGAAATCAAAGCGCCGCGAGGCGTCACCCTTCTCTCACTTACTTGTATCTATAGTAGAGGCCGTGGGGTTGGCTGTCGCCTCCTCCGCTCCCACTCAATATTTTGGAAGTGGTGGTGGGTTAACTAACCACGTATTTTTGATGTTAACATAAAAGCACATCAAATCAAGGATTCCGAATGGTGTCGGTAACGTAGGCAGGCCTACCCGTCCTATTCGTTGGAACATATGTGACAGTCGGACGAAATCGGGTCAAGAGAGCCCCATCGATATAAGAAGGAATCACCCCTCCGCTCGCCGGTGTAGCTTAGTCTTGCCGGACCCCCATGCATACATCACACTAGGAGGGTTAAGTCGGTCGATCCAAGCTCAGTTGACCACCCAACCTATAGGCGAACCGTTTTTATCCAAGATTTATTGTTCTTTTACCATCATTCAATCTCGTAGACACTACGAATCGAAAACGTGATCTCGTTTGGGCTTTTAAGGCGGTTCACCGAGAACACCCACCGGAAAAACTTAACGATTTCATAACCCGTCATCGGATCTTTAATTAGTTACTAAATTAATTAATGACCACGTATTAATTAAATTTCAACTAATTACGCGAGTTTGTATACATGCCTATTTTAATTACCAAAATTAAAATTCTACATGTATGCATGGAGTGGATTTATGATATGATGCATGTCATGGCAATTCCGATTTTATATCTATTTTATGATCAAACACATAAAAAATAAATTGCGGAAAATTTAAACACCGAGATGGATCGTTGGTACCCCCGTATCTAATCTATCCTAGGAAAAAATAAATTACAATCTTGTTGTCTTCATGTCTTCGATATTCGAACCTTGAACCACGAACCGTGAACCCGAAAGGAGAATGGGCCTTTATTTCATAAAATAAAATAAATTTTTTTTTTATTAAAATCCTTCTATTAATTTATTTAAGAATTTTTTTTTTATTAAACAGCCGATTATTCCAAAAAAAAATTAGGGTTTGATAAAAAAAATCAAACCCTAGCCGTGTGGGACACAAAAAATTCTAAATTTTTTTTCAGCCCCGACTCCTATTCATACCTCGAGTTCCGTCTTCATCACGTGTTCATCATCGTTCTTCGTCCTTCTTCGTCGATTTTCTGGAATTACAAAAAAAATAAAAATAAAACTAGCCGAAAACTAAAGGAATAAAAAATAACAACTTTTACATCAATCCTATGCTCAAACGTTTCTAAATCGAGAGAGTTTACAATAGATCTAACGAGTAAACAGTACCAACCCCAATCCATCTCTTCAAACCACAACAATCGCAACAAAAAAAAAATTAAGCATGCATCGGCCCCTATAAAAAAATTTGGGACAAAAATCTACATGTTTACCACTCCTAGATCTAATATTTTATACGTATAAATATAGATCACCAGGCGACTGATACCACTGTTAGTAATATCATCCGCAACGGAAGCGATTTAAGGATCTAGATCTATAAATTACACGTAATAAAATAACTAGATCTACTCTACAAGAGTAGAAGAGCTGCAATAGAAATAACAAACGAAGATGTGAAGAGCACCACGATCTTCCGTACGTGTGATCCAAGCAACTCCCGGTGGAAGGAAATTCTCGTCTCAAATCCTCCCGATATGCTACTCGGAAGAACCTCCAAGATTTTCCCCTATACCCCTTGGCCGAATTTTATCTCTTCTCTCTAAGAGAAGTCGAAATTTGCATGTAGTGTTTTAGGCTTGGGAGAACTCTCTTTATATAGGAGAGTAATCATTGTCCTCCAAGGATTTTATTTTGCAAATAAATAAATCCAATAAATAAAAATAATCCCATAATATTCTAGAACAAATCTAGAATAATATTTATCTTTATTTATTACCATAAATATTTATCCAATAAATATTTTGTGCACATGTCTTATTAATTCACAAGAAAACTAATTTCTTGTTTCCTAAACATGTGTTGGCCGAAAATTGTATATTGACCTAGTCAATATGATAATTTCGGCCATAACACTAATTTTGCCAAGATTATGAAAAATGCCTTTTTCACATATTTAATTATTTAGTCAAACTAATTTAATAGTCTACTAAACAATTAATTCACATATCGTTTTAATTAAATTCTAATAAGAATTAAATTAATATTATTAGGATTCGACGTCCGAGAATAGCTATGCTATATAGGAGGCACGTCGGGGACCATGGACAAATAATCAGCGGCTCCGATAAATCAAATAAATAATTATCTTACGAACAGAATAATTATATTCGATAAATCAATCACAGGAATATGCCACCATAATCCCGTGACTGCACTCCTCCGATTATAAGATTATATTTATCTCCTCACGAGAATGATAATAAGCGTACATTGATATAATCATTACATATGGATTAAACCTCCATAGACTGTTCATTCTAAATCGGGAAGTTACCGTTAACCCTTTTTAGAACCTCTTATCCTTATTTACCATTAACCCCCTAGTGATCAATTAATTCATACAACTCACTGGTAGCTAATCAGTGTATTATGAACTCCATGGATCGATCAGTTTCTAGGATTAACAAATAAGGGAACTCGTCTATCTACTTCCAGAAATGGAAGGAATGGATTCCGTATCTGTGATAACACAGACTACTCACTCAATACAGTACAATTCCAAGATGGGGTAATTCAGATCACAGACTCAGTGTAATCCTTAACCGTCAAGTCAAACCTCATACTGATTCAAGTATTTGACTGTGATCACCTCAGGATTTAGATATATATCCATAAATATGATCATCGATTGATTCGATAAGACTTCTCGATTACGGAATTATATCGTGAACTCTAATCAAATCGGTCCAGCCCTATATGATATATCTATCATATATAAATGCCCCACTAGGTTCTCTTAACCGAAAGTCCGGATGAGACAATCACGCCTATTGTGTTCTGGGCGCATTAATAGCACGTTAAATGAGAGACCCGATACTCTCGATTAACTTCACTACGGGCTAATTGTATTTTAAGTACATCTTCACTAACTCAATACTCCCGTGTATATCTCATACACTGAGTTAAGTGATTACATAAACGATATACTTTAGGGTTTTCTGTAGTGTAAATACTATTGTCACATCGGTGAATATGAGAATAATAAATATCAATAATAACATCATTTCATGTATAAAATAAAACAATTAGAAAATTGTGTTTCGGACATCACACCTAACAAGAGTTTCTAGGAAGGTAGGGGGGATAAGGACGGGTTATTGGAGAAAGTGGGGTACTATGGGACACAAGGAAATTTCTAGGCAATTTCCTAGAAATGAGGCGGCAGAGTGTAATGAGAGTAGAAATAGGGTTTAGTGGAAATATATTATAAGGAAATAAGGCTGATAAAAGAAATTGGGCTCGGTTATGTATTATAAGAGAGCAGGCCGAAGATTAGCAATGGAACAGGTAATGGATATATAATATTAGTAATGGATAATATTAGTAATAATATAGTATATATTATTTAGAGGAAATATGTATATGTAACTTTAATAAATCATATGGAAATAGTAATATAGTGTCATATGTCATATTACAATATTAGAGTGATGTCATGACAAAAATTATTTGACACACTTCAAAAAAATCAAACTACTAATGTGACACAAATATACATAGACAAAATACTTATAAAGAAATTTATGTCACAAAAAAAACTTTAGTGTGACATTCACAAGACATTGATCAAGCATAATATCATAAGATATTTTAGTATCATAAAATATTTGTCACAAAGAATAGTATAGACAAATTAAGCTCGTAGGACTTAGATAATTTTCAAACACTTGTCACTTAGGATAAACGCATTTAGTGACATACTTAATTGTAAAATAATTATGAGATATATCCCAAAATAAATATATTTTGAAATAATCAACACAAAATACTCAACAAGAAGGTGGCATGGGTGCAGTCTATGAAGCTCGTCTAAAAAAGTTCCAGGAAGGGTTGACATTGTGTCTAAGTACTATGCCCCCATGTCGTGCTGTTGCTCCTCACCTAGTGCCTTCTGTGGCTGCTCCAGTTGCTTCTGTTGCTTCTGCCGAGCTGGCTCAGGCGAATACTGTTATAGTATAGAGTCTGAAGGGAATGCTGAATGCAGACAGCTGATATACTCTGCTGATAGTATGAAGACCCACCAGCCTGCTGACAGTATGAGGACACAATAGCCTGCCGAGTAATCTAATGTAGTGTAATGTAGAAAGCGGTTATTCAATTATAGTTTGCTGTAACCGCTTGTAACTAACTTCTAACTGATTCATGAGGTGTATGAAGTTATAAACCACATGATTAGTTACATTGTATTCTAACTTGTAACTTTTAGTTTATCAATGATAATTCCGCATTTTACTTTCATTTTATAATTCTGTAAACTTCATCATGGTATCGGAGCAGAAATTTAAGAATTCTTAATGTCTTCTTGCGTTTTTCTGTGGGTTTTTTGAAGAATATTGAGAGTGTTCTTCATCTTTTCTGTGATTTCCGTTTCTTGAGGGTAAACTGTCATCGTTTTTCCTGAGTTTTCTGATCATTTCTTGATCATTTTTCTGTAATCTCACTTTCATTGTTGATTTGATTTGAGATCTTTTTTCGAGTTCTTGATAGCCATGGCAGCTAAGAAATAAGAAATAAGTCCCTTCAGTCCATTTTATTTTCATCCTAATGAGAATCCGTCTCTGGTTCTTGTACAACCATTGATGAATGGCAACAACTATAATCCAGGGAAAATGTCTATGGAGATGGTGTTAGTTACCAAGAAAAAAATTGGCTTTGTAGACGGCAAAATCAAAAGGCCAAAAGCAGATTCATCAGATTTTCATTCGTGGAGACAATGTGAAACAATGGTGAGATCATGGATCTTGAATTCTGTAGAAAACATCATTGCTCAATGTTTAATGTACTTCAAGAGTACACATGCAGTTTGGAAGAATCTTGCAGCTAGATTTTCTAATGTTGATTCCTTGAGGCTCTCAGACCTTCTTGAGAAGATGCATCTGCTGAAGCAAGGTACTGATTCCGTCAATCAATATTTCATAAAATTGATGGTTCTTTGGGAAGAAATCAAGACTATCGTGCCTGTATCAGTTTGTTCTTGTGATTCTCAATGTCACTGCAATACATTTACCACACTAATGGATCATATGGAGGCTGAACATGTCATGAAATTCCTAAAAGGTTTAAAGGATGATTTTGAGCCATTGGTTTCATAGGCAATGCTGATGGTGCCTTTCCCAGAAATTCATGATGCCTTTGCAATGGCCATTAAATTTGAAAGACAGAAGTTATATGTAGCTAATAGGGCCAAAAATCAAGATTTTATGGTTCTCTTGTGTCGGAGAAATAGACAGGGGAAAAATCAGATAGTCAGCAGGCCTAACTCTGCATCTGCTGCAAATCCCAAACCTAAGAATCCCAAAAAGTTGCAATGTAGTTTTTGTGGATTCAATGGTCATACTGAGGTGACTTGTTACAAGAAACATGGCTATCCTACCGGTTTCAAGTCAAAAAGGGCTAATTTGGGAGAGGAAGATTAGTCAGCACAAGAAGACCAGACCCAAAACAAGTCCGCTGGACCGGGGTTTCTAAATCTTACTACACAACAACTTGATAAGTTGATGGCTCTACTGAGTTTTGATCCTCCTTGACATGCAGGATTTGCTGTTGGCCAACCTACTGAGATTGTTACACACTAATCACCTGCAATAGGGACAGGTGATTTAAATTTAGTAAGATCTATACAATGGATCTTAGGCTCTGGTGCCACAGATCACATTGTAGGATCATTAGATCTGTTAAGTAATCCAAAACCTTCATTTGGTATAAAAATGGGTTACCTAATGAAAATAATGTTTCTGTTACACATATAGGACAAGTAAGGGTAAACCCTCATCTGATCCTACTTGATATTTTTTGCATTCCTGGTTTTAAATATAACCTTTTATCTTTACCTGCCTTTCTTAATCATACAAAAAAGTGCAGCTATTTTTTCTGATAGCAAGTGTGTTTTGCAGGACAAGAACAAGAAAATGATTGGTTCAGCTGAGTTACACAAAGGACTCTATGTCATTGATCAACCAATACGGCTTTATGTTGTCAATGTTGTAGAAAATCACACATTATTTGATAGATTAGATGACAAACTTTTATGGCATTACAGACTAGGACATTTTCCAGATAAGTGATTGCAAGTTATTAGTTCACAGTCTGCTGATGCCAAGTTTTGTACTCATGACCTTTGCTATGTTTGTCCTATGACAATATCTATCTATATATATAACAAGGAGCTAATTTAACCCTATTACCCATAATTTGAACCCAAACCCATAAAATAACCCATTCTAAACCCGCCTCTACCTAAATAAAAAAAGACCAAAAAAAAAAATGGGAACCAGCTGTAAAAAAAAAAAAATTAAAAACCAAAAATTCGCTGGTTAAAATTCGGTTCGCTGGTTCGCAGGGAGAAAATTGGTTGGTAACAAAACATAGATTTTCTTTTGTTTACCGATATAGTTTGGTGAAAATTAAAAAAAACAATAAAATTTGGAGAGAGATAATTCAGATACGGTGGTTGGTAACAAAACAAAGATTTGCTTTTGTTTACATATATAGTTTGGTAAAAATAAAATAAAAAATGAAAAATACGTAGAGAGAAAAATGCCCTTATAGTCACTCACTTAAAAACAACTCTTCTGCATCACTCCCAAAGCGCCTCTACACCTACAGCCCTTCTTCTCCGGTATTCTGGTTTCCATCTTTTCTGGCAAAAATAATTTAAACACCGAAATCACATTAACTGTTATAAAACGGATGGAGATAACTTCAGATGCAAGAAACAGAAACAGAAGCAATCAAACATAAACAATCAAAGGAGATAACGTAAACAAGAAGAACACGATTTAACGTGGAAAACCTCTCATTGGGAGAGGTAAAAAACCACGGCGTAAAAGAGATATTTTATTATGCACCGAATTTTACGATTTCAACACACTCGGATAATGAGACAACAACTGTATTTATAGGCACAAATCCCTAAACCCTAGCCGCCAGGATCTTTGTCCGATCCGCCATAAATACCCTTACACGTGTCCTCCTTTTAATGACACTGTATAGCTGTCACATAACAGAATTAACAGATGTGGGACCCTGCTGTATTCCAGGACTCAGCAGACTATCACCCTGCTGATAGTCACCCTGCTGAAGCCTCAGTAGACTCCACCCTACTGATGCACAGAATTGAATACACCTCTCAGCTGTCCATCACACAGCTGAGTCTTCAGATTGGTTCCACCAAAATGTAGAGTTTAAGTCACCTTACTGACAAATCTCCACCTTGACTTCAACTCTCCCTAGAGTCAAACAGATTCCATAACCAGATGTACTTGTACCAGATGCATTCGTCAATGCCGGATGTACTTGTACCGGACTACCTCCACAAAGATCCACTCCACCGATCCGCCCTCGCAAAGTTTCCGAAAACGATTATAAACTTTGAATATTCGCAAGTCCAGGCAAAGCCGGAACTTACTCGTCGAATCGGTTTAGTGAACATATCAGCAGGGTTATCCTTGGTGCTGATCTTTTTCACTACAACCCTCTTCTCATTCCTCAGAAAATGATACCTGATATCAATATGCTTGGTTCTCTCATGATGAACCTGATCCTTGGCTAAACATATTGCACTAAGACTGTCACAATATACCTCAGCCTGATCCTGATGCAACCCCAAATCACTGACTAGTCCCTTCAACCAGATACCCTCCTTAGCTGCTTCAGTAAGAGCCATATATTCTGCTTTAGTAGTTGATAAGGCTACCGTAGCCCGAAGAGTAGCTTTCCACCGACCACCGCATTTCCCAATGTAAACACATACCCGGTCATTGATTTTCTACCGTCAACATCACTGCATAATCGCATCACGGAACTCCGTGACCGGACCGCATCACCTCCATAAATGAGACCAACATCACCGTACCTCTCGGTACCCGAATATCCTTTTAACAACTTTCCGGTGTTCCTTTCCAGGTTGAGCCATAAACCCGCGACAACACCGACCGCCCGAGCCAAATCGGGCCTAGTGCAAACCATGGCATACATCGGGATCGCCAACCGCACTAGCATAGGGAACTTTTGACATATACTCCTTCTCTTCAAATGACCGTGAAGCATAAACGACAAATGAACATTTGATGCCATAGGAGTATCTATTGGTTTTGCAGCGAGACATCCCAAACTTGGCCAATATCTTCTCGCACATAACCCCGCCGAGACAAGAATAACTTCTTCGACTCCTATCTCTCCGCATCTCCATCCCCAAGATTTTCTTGGTCGCACCCAAATCCTTCATTTCAAATTCGACTAAGAAGGTTCTTCGATTTTGAACATCGACTTCCTTGCTACGGCTATCGGCATGTCATCCACATACGAGAACAAGATAGATATATGATCCATCTTTCAAATAGATCGAAGTAAACACAACGATCATAAGGACTTCGTTGTAACCCCGTCGAAGCATAAAGCGTCAAACCTTTTATACCACTTGCCTTGGAGCTTGCTTCAAACCATACAATGATTTCTTCAACTTGCAAACATAATTTTCCTTTCCAGGAACTTGAAAACCCTCGGCCGTGTCATGTATATCTCCTTATCCACCTCACCATGTAGAAAAGCGGTTTTCACATCCAATTGCTCAAGTTCCGGATCCCGCCGTGCCACCATTGCTAGTAACACCCTGATTGAAGTGTGTCTGACCACTGGTGAAAATATTTCATCAAAGTCAACCCCTTCCTTTTGACTGAATCCTCTTGCAACCAAACGTGCCTTATACCTGACCCCTTCTGCCTTTGTTATTCCTTCCTTTTTTCTTGAAAACCATTTACAAGTCACAACTCCCTTGTCAGTAGGCTGTTTGACCAATTCCCAAGTCTGATTCTTCAATAATGACTCCATTTCATCTCCCATGGCCGCATGCCACCGAGATGCTTCTATACATGTCACCGCTTCCCCGTAAGTAGTAGGTTCAAGAACATCTACCTCTTCAAAGAACTCCGGAGTGCATATCCACCAAATCATCATATCCATATCTCCTTGGAGGTATCCCAACATTAGATCTTCTAGGCCTCGCCGGCGCCTAGACTCGCCGATCAATGTTTGTATGACGCCCCGCCGAGGTCTCGCGGTGCCGGCTTGGATCGGTTCTCGTTCATTATCCGGATCGGTATAGTGTTGATTTGGATCCACCGATTGTTGCATATCGAGACTCCACCCGAAGCTCCACCCGTTTCTCAACACTATCGATTCAAGATCGGTTTCGGACTCAGTAGACCTCCCCACTGATGTTTAACATAGAATTTTCATCAAACACAACGTCCCTGCTGAGGATTACTCTGGACTCTGCTGATGACCAAATTCTATATCCCTTCACTCCATCACCATACCCCACAAACACTCCCTTCTTGGCTCTTGGCTCCAACTTCCCTTCACTAACATGATAGTAAGTTTGTACTCCCAAAAACCCTTAGAACCGAGTAGTCGGCGGGCTTGCACGACCACATCTCAAATGGTGTCTTGAGATTGATTCATGTGTGAGGACTCCCGTTGATTAAGTAGCAAGTCGTCTTAACGACTTCTCGCCCAAAATCTCCTTGATAAACCAAACTTGAGAAAGCATACATCTTGCCCTCTCCAAGTAGAGTTTGATTCATCCTTTCGCCTACACCATTCGCGAGGTGTATTCCTTACGGTATGATGTCCGGCAATACCCTCGGTTTGCACAAAATGAATCAAAATCCGTCCGGCGAGAATTCCGGACCATTATCCGTACGAAGCTTCTTGATTTTCTTGCCTAACCGATTCTCCACTAGGGCCTTCCCATCGCTTGAAGTTACCGAATGCATCACTTTTGTTCTTCATCATCACCACCCAAGTCATCCTTGAATAGTCATCTATGAATGACACAAAATATCTGTGACCACCCAATGACTCAACTCTTGATGGACCCCAACAAATCGAATGGATATAATCAAGTGTTGCCTTTGTATTGTGCAACCCCGCCGAGAATTTACTTCTATGCAACTTCCCAAACACACAATGTTCACAAAAGTCCGCATTCTTGACCTTATATCCCCCAAGAAAACCCGTTGAAGAAAGAATCTCGCATACCCCTTTCACCCATGTGACCAAGTCTCATGTGCCACAAACACGAGTCCGCTCGAGACCGGTGAATTGCCGAGGATGCAACGAAGAAGCGGTGCCGTATACGTAGATCCTTGTAATATATACAAGGTTCCCCTCTTGATGCCTTTGAGGACCACAACCGAATCTTTGAAGACATTCAAACTGTCCACCTTCACCCTTGAAATTGAACCCTTGTTTGTCCAAGTAGACTAAGAGATACCAAATTCTTGGTCATCTCGTGGAACATGTCTTACATCTTTCGGTGTACAAAATTTACCATCCTCTCGTCCTTAACTTCACCGAGCCAATTCCCACAACTTTGCAAACCTTCTTGTTGGCCATATAGATTTGACCACCATCTATCTCGCTCATAAGTAGAAAACCACTCCCCGTTTGGACAAATATGGTAGGATGCTCCGAATCAAGTATCCACACATCATTATGGTGTGTAGAATCCCCCGCAACTAGAACCGGATCCTCATCGATTGCTCGGTAGCCAAAGCCGCCGTGCCGAATTGCCTTCCCCGTCGTTTCTTCTTCCTTGGACAATTGGACTTCCAATGTCCCTGCTCCTTACAGTAATTACAGACATCAGTAGACTTAGGACCTTTGGACACTGACTTCTTTTTCTTCTTCTGGTCCATATCCTTTTCCACTATTGCTGCTGGCTACTAGCCCAGCCCTGACCGTCTGTACCAAGCAGCCTTGTGTCTAAGCTCCCTGGCATGTAAGGCAGACCTTACATCCTCCAAAGCTACTGTATCCTTTCCAACTATGAAAGACTGCACAAAGTTTTCATATGATGCCGGTAGTGACACCAACAGGATTAGGGCTGCATCTTCATCTTCAATTTTAACATCAATATTCCTTAAATCAAGCAATATTGTGTTCACCGGTCCGATGTTCCCTCGGTGGACTTCCTTCATGCATCTTCAAACCGAACAACCTCTCGTTTCAACAACAACTTGTTGGTCGGTGACTTGGTCATATACAAGCTTTCAAGCTTCTTCCACAACTTGGTGCGGTGTCTTCCTCGGCAACCTCAGTGATAACATCATCAGATAAGCACAACAAGATGTTTGAATGTGCTTTCTCTTCCAGACTGGCATAATCTGCTGCACTTGTATTTGGTTTGTCAGATAAAGGATTCCACAAACCCTGCTGTTTCAACAAGTGCACGCATCTTGATTTGCCACGGACCAAAACTGTTCCTTCCCGTAAATTTATCGATTTTTACGTTTACCGCCGACATCTTTTCTTGCTAAAGATTACAACTTTATCACGAGATCCTAGCACCTTGTCGAAGGCCTTGGTGAAGATGAAGTTGATCGTACGCATTGTTTTCTCCGAACCTTGCTCGATACCACTTGTTATAAAACGGATGGAGATAACTTCGGATGCAAGAAACGAAATGTAAGCAATCAAACATAAACAATCAAAGGAGATAACGAAACAAGAAGAACACAGATTTAACGTGGAAAACCTCTCGCCGTGGGAGAGGTAAAAAACCACGGCGTAAAAGAGATATTTTATTATGCACCGAATTTTACGATTTCAACACACTCGGATAATGAGACAACAATCGTATTTATAGGCACAAATCCCTAAACCCTAGCCGCCAGGAATCTTTGTCCGATCTCGCCATAAATACCCTTACACGTGTCCTCCTTTTAATGACACCGTATAGGCCGTCACATAACGTAATTAACGGATGTGGGACCCCGTCGTATTCCAGGACTCGGCGGACTATCACCCTGCTGATAGTCACCCTGCTGAAGCCTCAGTAGACTCCACCCTACTGATGCACAGAATTGAATACACCTCTCAGCTGTCCATCACACAGCTGAGTCTTCAGATTGGTTCCACCAAAATGTAGAGTTTAAGTCACCTTACTGACATTAACTTTTCTGCCAAAATACTAATCAAAGGTAAGTTTTCTTCTTTTGGGTTTTCTGAAGGAAATTTTTTTTTTTAACCCTGAATGTTTTCGCCCATGTTTTTTTTTTTCTAATTATTATTAACCATGAGTTTACATCATTGTTGTTTGATATTTTATCTTTTTCGAATTGATGTCGTCAGGCTTCGTGAAAAGGGTACCATAAAAATAGTTTATTCACTTATCATCATATCAACGGTGGTGAGAAGAAGGTATTCAAGAAAAAAAATTATTATTTACATTCATATATATTTTTTTCGATTAGGACCAATAATAATGGTATTATTGTAATGTCTTTGTTGCAGGCACGCTACTTACGGAGGAGAATTATTATTCACGGTAACGCGGTCCATTAAAGGTAAATGATATATTGTTTAATGGATACGACTATCATTTTTTTATTATAAAAAAACCGCATATCGATAATGCAAAAAGTAATGATATATTGTTTAATGGACACTACTATCAATTTTTTTTATTATTATAAAAATCCCGCATTTAGTTTGGTAAAAATTATAAAAATAAACGCAAGTCAATGTTTTCGCTTTTGTTTATAGATATAGTTTGGTAAAAATTACAAAAATTAAGAGAGAGAAAAAATTCAGATATGGTGGTTGGTAAACTTAATTCAAAAATTTAGCCTTCTTCCAAAGACAAAATAGATCATGCGTGTGAAAAAAAAAGACAAAACATTTAAGCCTTCCTACCCGGAGAAGGCCGTATCATTCTCTCTCTCAGCATTTTTATTTAATTTCTTTTTTGGGGAAATCTGTATCTTTCTTTATGAAAGCCACCGTATTGGCCATTTCTCTATGCCCTTTTCATCTGACTCAATTACATACTATTAACCAAATGGAAAAGGGGCAAAAAAACGTGCGGATGTTCCCTTCAAAAAAAAACGTGGGGATGTTTCTCCAAATCAAAAAAAAAAAAAACAAAAATTGCGCAGGAAACAAGAAATACGCAGAAAGTTTTTGGCCCATTCTCCCACTCATCATTGTTTCTTATTGATTGTAATACGACGCACTTTTTTGACATACGTTTTATTGTGATATAGTTAAAATTATTTTTTCCTAAATAAAAAGTTTAAATAATTTTTGTTTTTCTTATTATCGCTGAATGGTCATAATATGTCACGCGTTATTTACTCCTCGATTTTATTGTGTTGTTGTATGACCAATTTTCTTCTTATTTTATATAATCTAATCGTCTAATTAATTACGAACAATACCATATGTGTTCTAATTGCAAGAGATATTTTATATTCCCCGTGCATTATGCACGGGTTAATGGCTAGTTAAAGAAAAATCATTTTCTATTAAATACAACTGCTGTAAATGTTGTTTTTGATCTTGTTCATATGGATATTTTGGATCATTTGAAACAACATATTGTGAATGGACAATAATATTTTCTTACTATTGTAGATGATTTTTCTAGATATACTTGGGTTTCTCTTATGAGGCACAAATATGAAGCCTCTGACTTTGTTAAATCTTTTGTTAAATTTGTTTCTACTAAGTTTCACAAAGTTATTAGATCTGACAATGGAGCTGAGTTCCAACTCACTGACTTTTATGCTCAGCAGGGCATCATACATCAGACATCATGTGTCAAAACACCTGAACAGAATGATATTGTAGAAAGGAAACATCGGCATCTGCTGAATGTTTCCAAGGGACTGAGGTTCCAGAGTAATTTACCCATTGAATATTAGGGTTTCCGTCTTTCACATGCTGTAAAATTAATTAATGCTACACATACACCACTGCTGAAGGAAAGCACTCCATATAAAATACTTTATGGCACTAAACCAGACTATTCTATGTTTAAGGTTTTTGGTTGCTTAGTTTTAGAACTTGTGTCTATATTGGGAATTCAGATACATCCAAGGGAGCTATTATTTTAGACATTACCAACAGAGATATCATTATTGCTAGGAACACTCAATTCCTTAAGACTTATTTTACTCTATTTCAACAGGTATTAGGAAGGGCTAGATATCATGCTGACATGTCCGTTCCTTTACCAGTAATGGATAGTTTTGATGATCTGCTAAATGACTCGGCAGACCGGCCAGACACAGGATCAGCTGCAGCTAAGTATCTAATGAAGAGCATGCACCAATGAATCAGGCACCTGAACCCACACAATTAAGAAGGTCCACAAGAATAAGGAAATCACCCACCTTTTATCAAGGAGGTGCTCATACTGTTCAGCAAACCCCACACCTGTTGAGTGAAGTCATGAGCCTTGACAATCTCTCAGCAGATTATGATAGATTCATTAATGCTATTGATGTTATCAAAGATCCTAAGACTTAGAATCGAGCCATCAAGCATAATGAATGGAAAGAAGCAATGCAAAAAGAGATTGAAGCTCTACAAAAGACTCATACATAGGAGATAGTTGATCTTCCCCCAGACAAGAAACCAATTGGGTGCAAGTGGGTATACAAAATCAAATACAATCCTGATGGTTCGGTAGAGAGATACAAAGCTAGAGTAGTAGAAAAAGGCTGCATTCAAACATATGGCATTGATTATGAAGAAACCTTCTCTCATGTTGTCAAGATTACTACATTCAGAACTTTACATGCAGCAGTAGCAGCCAATAATTGACATCTACATCAGATGGATGTCAACACTGCCTTCTTACATGGAGACTTGCATGAAGAAGTATACATGCAGTTGCCACCAGGTTGTGCATCAACTAAAACAAATCAAGTTTGCAGATCAACCAAATCACTGTATGGCCTCAAGCAAGCCAGTAGACAATGGAACTACAAGTTAACTGGGTTTTTAGAAGCTCAAGGATTCATTTTGTCTAAGAATGACCACAATTTATTCACAAAAGGGTCAGGACAGTCCTTTATTTCTTTGCTGGTCTATGTAGATGACATCATAGCTGCAAGCCTCAGTGAATAGTTAATTCAGTAGGTCAAGGATGCTTTACATCAGCAATTCACTATCAAGGATCTTGGAAAATTGAGATATTTCCTGGGCATTGAAGTTCCTAGAACTCCTGCTGGCATATCAATTTCTCAAAGAAAATACACTCTTAATCTCCTAGAAGAATATGATTTCTGGGTGCAAACCTGCCAAGACACCTATGGAGTCCAGGAAAACTTTACAGCATGGTGATTCACCACTATTGAAATATAACACTGGTTACAGATCATTAGTAGGAAAACTTATCTATCTTACTTTTACCAGACCAGATATTGCCTTTGGAGTTCAGTAGCTGAGTCAATTTCTAGACACTCCTACTGAAAATCATATGAAGGTAGCACACAGACTACTGAGGTATTTGAAAGCCAACCCTAGTCAAGAAATCTTGTTTCCAGTGAACAATGATCTTGTAATTAAAGGATTTACGGACAATGATTGGGCTGGTTGTTCTGAAACAAGAAAATCAATATCAGGCAACATGATGTTCCCAGGAGATGCACCGATCTCTTGGAAGGAAAAGAAAAAAAAAACTACTATAGCAAGAAGAACTTAGGGCTTTGGCAAATTCAGTTTGTGAAATTTAATGGCTCATTTAAATTCTTCAAGATCTGAAAATTTCAATTCAACAGCCTACTGTCTTATTTTGTGATAATTCCAGTGCCTTGAACATTGCCCATAATCATGTCTTCCATGAAAGAACCGAACATGTAGAGATTGATTGTCATGTTGTAAGAGACAAAGTAAAATCTGGACTTGTCAAAATGCTTCCATTCAATACAAAAGAACAAATAGCTAACATTCTCACCAAAGCCTTGGATGCACTTATTTTCTCTTATCTGCTAGAAAAACTAGGAATTTCAAAGATATTTCCGAGTTCCAACAGCTGAAGGGAATACTGAGTGCAAGCTGTTCATGTACCACTCTCGCATGAGGGGGTTACAAAGATAGAGTCCGAAGGGAATATCGAGTACAAATACCGATATACTCTGCTGATAGTATGAAGACACGGCGGCCGTCGACGGTATGATGACACAAAGCGGCTGTTGAGTAATGTAATGTAGTGTATTGTAGAAATCGGTTATTTAGTTATAGTTTGTTGTAACCGCTTGTAACTTACTTCTAACTGATTCATGAGGTGTATGAAGTTATAAATACCCCAAGATCAACTACATTGTATTCTAACTTGTAACTTATAGTTTATCAATGATAATTCTGCATTTTACTTTAAGTTTACAATTTCGTAAACTTCATCAAATACTGTTGTGAAGAATCTTGTTCCTTCTATAAATCCCGGACGGAACTCAGCCCCTAATTTCTTAGGCTTTTGAACTTGTACTCCGACTTTGCTTTTGAAGAACCTCAAAAATTGTAACATGTACAATGGTGCAAATTTTTGCAAGTTCTCTTGCCTTAACTTTATTTTCAGCACTTACTTGGAGTACTTTGATTTGATCCGTAGTAGGGTATCTTGCCCCGCAATCCGTCCTTGTCATGAACTTATAATTTTTTGGATAGTATACTTAGTTCTTTACGTAATTTTTTTGCTTTTGAGTCCGACATGTAGAACTCTGGAATTTGATGTTTGTCATGCAGACTTAATGAGTTTGGCTTTTGCAACTTGTTGAATCCAACCCGTGGAGCTCGATTTGAGACTATCTTGCAGATTTTATTGAGTCCGAACTGTGGAACAGGAGGCGATCTCTAGGATGACTGATATGGAGCTAGCTGAAGCTGGCTTCAAGGTCATGGAATGCGTAAGCTTACTTTTCTTACATGAGTTTAATACTCATTTTTGTTAGTTCTGTTCTGCAGGGAACCTAGGTTGGACAGGAGGTTTTCCTTAGTCTGGGCAAGTCTTCAGCCATTACTGGAGATTCTAAGAAGAAGGTTGCCTACCTGAGGCAGACCAGTAAAAAGCCGAAGGGCTCTGTGGAGTGCAATTATCAGGAGATCAGGCTCTTCGGAAGCAACCCCAGGCTCTGGAGGTTGATCTTAAGTCCTTAGAAGAAAGGTTTTCTAAGAATATTGAATTGGAAGTTGTTGTTCCAGCTTGGATTGCTGAGGCCATCCTAAAGTATGAGGCTTCAGTGGAGTTCACTCAGGCTTTGAAGCTGCTGCTTACTCCGATCCTGAACCAAGGATATACTTTAGGTTTTGATGAGGCAAAGGGTCAAGTCATAGGCTTTGTCATGGACAACCTTCCTATCAAGGCTCTTTATAAGCCTGATATGAGTATGGTCTATGAAACTCAGGTGAAGGATTTCATGGCGGGGATAGGTATTGTGTTCTAAATACTCTCGCCACCCTGCAACTGCTCCTACTTCGGCTCCTACTTATTTAGAGCCACAATAGACTCCAGCCCCAAATGCTTGGATTAGTAGGCTAATGGAGTTGTATTTATGTTTTTTGTTTTGAACTTTCATTTTAATTACCTTGTAATCCTACAATTTGATAATAGAAGCAGTATTTCATTAAGGCATTGAGTTCTCAGCCTTAAATTTATCTTGAGCACTTCCTTTAAGTACTTGCTTTAATCCGCACTTTCTCTAAGCGCCTCGTCAACGGTGGGGTATCTTGCCTCCCCGTGTTCCATGCATTAACTTGTAGTTTTGGATGGCATACTTGTAGTTTTGTCAATTTTTTGCTCGGGCCTGTCTTGCGGACAACGGAAGCAATTGATTTTGACTTGCGGACTTAAAGTGTTTGTTTTGTAAACATCTTGCGTTCAATCTGCGGATCTCAACTCTTTGAGTCTGACCTGCGAACTTAGGGATGGCCCTTTGAAAACTTACTAGGTCTGACCTGCGGACTTTGGTTCGAAGCCTACGAAGCTCAGTTCGAGTCTGTACTACAGACTTGATTTTTAGCTGAGTCTGTACCGTGGGGCACGGATGTAAGTCCTAATGACTAGGAATTTTGTTTTGAAAAACTCTGTAATAACTTTGCTTTGGAATATATGCTATTTTACTCTTGGTGAGTTTTCTTAATCCGAACTTTTAGCATTTTGAATACTTTTCATTTTATGCCGGGGCGTCTTGCTTCATAGTATGACATGCACTAACTTATAGTTTTTGGATGGCATACTTAGTTGTTTGCTTTTTTATTCTCGAGTCTGACCTGCAGAACTTTAACATCAGTAAATATTCAGTCCGACCCACTGATCTCGGTTCGAGTCTAGCATATAGACTGAGTTTATCAGGGAAACTTTGAGGGGTTTGACCTGTGAAGTTCAGTTCGAGTCGGCCCTGCAGATAGCAAATTTAGCTGAGTACGTACTTCGAAGCTCGGTTAGTTGTCCTACAGACTTACAACTTTTGTCTTAAAGCCTTTATGTAATAGAGAGGAGAAATATGATATTGAAATATTATTGAAATAATTCATTGAAGTTGGGAACATGTCCTGGACACAAAATTAAGCAGAGATTGTTTGTATACCATCTCTATGGAATGCTCGTGCCATTTGAATCTGCCGGTTGATATGCACATTTTTCATGTATTTTAACAACTTAATAGGGTGTCCCACGGACGTAAACTTCTTGAGTCTGACTTGCGGAACCCAAATCTTGAGTCTATCCTGCATAATTAAAAATTTTGATGTTGACACATGTTTGCTGAGTCCGACCTACGGAGATAAGATGTCGGCCCTGGCAATTTGAGCAGAGTCCGTCCTGCAGAACTCGGCTTGTCTGTCCTAGACTTAATGGTTTTGCTGACATGTATTTTTTGAGTCCAACCTGCGGAGCTCGTCTGTCAGTTTTTATAGATTTGGGTGGACTCCGTCCGGAGGATTTAATGAGTTGGGCCTTTGCCAACATATTGAGTCCGACCCGCGGAGCTCGAAACATCGTCCTTCCTGCAGATTTAATGAGTTGGGCCTTTGCCAACATATTGAGTCCGACCTACGGAGCTCAAAACTTTGTCCGTCCTGCAGACTTAATGAGTTGTTCCTTTGCCAACTTGTTGAGTGCGACCTGCGGAGCTCAAATTGATGTCCGTCATGCGGACTTAATGTGTTTTAGAGGAGTCCGTCCTGCAGAGCTTGGCTTGTCTGTCCTGTAGACTTGATGATTTTTTTTTTTACTGAGGCCGACATGCGAATCTCAGTTAGTTCATCCTGTGAACATAATTAGTTTTCCTTTTGCCAACTTGTTGAGTCCGACCTGCGGATCTCAGTTAGTTCATGCTGTGAACATAATTAGTTTTCCCTTTGCAAACTTGTGGAGTCCAAACTGTGGATCTCAAATTTTAATCCGTTTTGCGGACTTAATGATTTTAGGTGAGTCCCTCATGTGGATTCACATCTTGTCAGTCCTGCTGACTTAATGATTTTTGCTGATTCTGTCCTGCGGAATCGCAGCTTGTCAGTCCTGCTGACTTAACAATTTTGCCAGAGTCCATCCTGCGGATTCGTAGCTTGTCAGTCCTACTGATTTATCGATTTTGGTTGATTCTGTCCCGTGGAATCGCATCTTGTCAGTCCTGCTAACTTAACGATTTTAGATGAGTCTGTCCTACGGATTCACAGCTTGTCAGTCATGCTGGCTTAATAATTTTAGATGAGTCTGTCTTGCAGATTCATAGCTTGTTAGTCCTGCTGATTTAATAGGATGGGCTTTTGCCAATTTCGTGAGTTTGTCCGGTAAAACTCAATAGCAAAATACACAATAGAATGAAACAACAATATACTGAAATAGTGTTAAAGTGAACCTGATCATTCAGAGTACAACCCATGGGAGTAGTACTAAGAAAGAGAGATGATGTTTGTTGGTCCCAGAGAAGGGTAAACTATAGTCAGAGGGGGGTGAATGAATATAGTGGAGTTTCAAAAACTTTTCTTGTATTTAAAAGCTTTCGGCAGTGGATAAGTCTCTTCTTAATATGTTGTTTCAAAGTAGTTTATGCAATCACATATATAAGATATAATTTTAAGCAATTAAATAATTGCAGTAAGGTAAATTGCTGAAAGTAAATTGACACAAGCGTTTATAGTTGTTCAGGGTGGTGTAATCCCTTAATGCACTCTTCTCCTGTGATGATTGGAGGAAAATCACTATTGTTTTCACAGATACAATAGTTTGATTGTCCTTGACTACACAAGCTTCACAATCCTCAAGACTATCACTCCCTGACTTCAACAGCTTCAGTGACTCAGTCTCTTTCACTGCTCCTTCGGAACAAATCCCTCAGCAGCTATCATAAACACAACTCCTTCTCAGATGGCTCTAATTCAGTTGCTTGATTGTAGTGAATTGGATTCACAAAACTTGTTGATCAGACTCAATGCTTGATGTTGGAATTGTAGTTCTGAGTTTTGAGTTGATCACTAGATGTTTCTTTTTAAGCACAGATGAAGGCTTTTCGATTTGACAGAGTTTCTGCTTGCATATTCTCAGACTTGATCGTTCTCTTGTATATATATTTATTTTCTGTCAATGCCTTCTATTTATAGCCTTGATAATCCTTGATTTGAATTTCCTTCCATTGGCAATATTAATGTGGGGAATAATCCTAGATTTTATTCTTGATTCCCTCTTAATTATATCCTCCTTGATTTCAGTGATCGGATTTTTCTTCAAACGTTATTAGAAAATCCGTCCTAGATTGATCCTCAATTGATTGTGCATTTAATGCTTGATCCTCTGAATCTTCTTCATATTTCAAAATCTGATCAAGTAAAGTTTACTTGGCCGTTCCCTGAACGTTTAAGTGATCTTTCTGACTTTGCCGCTTAGATCTTCCTTCACTGCTTTGTCATTACTCAGCCGATAGTCAGTTCACTTTGCCGATTCACTGTTTCCTTCATTCTTTTCAGTTTAGGAGAATCTTTGTACTTCACTAATCCTTGATTTGTGTGAGATCATTGTACGCCATATTTAAACATTATGTTTCATCACTTGGGATGTAGCTTAGACTTATCCAAGGTCGTCACAGACTTCCTTGGTTATAAGTCAGACCATATGTCTTTATGCTTCTCTGCTGGTCTTGGCTGGCTTCACTCTGCCGCGTGTCTATTCTTACTTAGCCGTCCTACCAACTAGTACAATATTTGTTTGATTCTACTTATACAACATGTCAGACTCTAAGTAAAGACTTATACAGAGAGTTCTAACTTATTTTCAGGCTTGCTATAACAGCTAGTATGGCCATCATCAAAACATAATAAAATGTTCCGAACAATTTTCCCTTTTTTGATGATGCCAAAACCCTCATAAGCCTGAAGATAAGTATACCAAAACTTTTCATAATAAACATTGGAATAAAAAACTCAATAATTTTATTCATCCTTTTAAGGGTAATAAGGTATTGCATCGTAATTATTCAAAGGCATTTATATCAGTAAATGAATTAATATAGAAAGTGCTACTTCAACTTCTTTTTTTCAAACCTGATGCCTTTGCCTTTGATACCCTTGCCCTTCTTAGTTGGGCTTTCCTTCTTTCCACTGGAGCTCTCAGGCTTTGAGCTACCTTCCCCCTTTTTGGCAACACCAAATCGTGCTTTAAGAGTTGCATTTGTTTCTTCAGATTCAGGGAGAGGACCATACCTTGTCTCCAAAATTTTGTTGTTGGCCTCAGTTGCATTTATTAAGGTTTCAAGTTGCTCACCAGAAAGTTCCATAACCTCATCCAGATGTTGAAGTTGATGAGTGTGAGCATTTAGTGTATCCACCAATGGTTTGAGATTGTTATCAATCTTGTCAGCATGAAACTCAAGATTGGTCTGGACATGGTAGGGGATGAGGTGTTGCAGGTTGCAAAGCAAGTTGCCCTGTTTCTCCATGACCTCATCTTGAATCTTGATGTGACTGATGAGGGCTTCAAGCTTGTGATTTAAAGAGGTTGCATCACTCCTTAAAGCAGCTTTCATGTTTTGCCTACTGTGATACTGCTTTTCCATGTCCACAATCAAGGGTTGAATATCCAGATTGAAAAGTTTTTCTGGATCAATTTCCTCTGGTGCCACATCCACATCCTCATCATCATCATTTTTCTCCTTTTCTTCTGCTGTCTCTTCTTCTTCTTCTTCTTCTTTTTCTTCCTTTGCTTCCTCATTCTTTTCTTTTCTTCCTCAGCAATCTCAGGGTCAGAGAGAGGTTGCTGAGAGGTGCGTGCCTTTTCCTGCTTCTGAAATGACAGATTTTCTTCTCCATGTGCTGGAGACTGGACCCCCTCTGCTGGTGTTCCCTCTTGATCAATAATGGGGGTATGGACAAGTTCAGCAGAGTGAGTTTGATCAGCTGGCTCACTGTGCTGTTTGACAACTTTGCTGAGGCTCTTGAAAATTACTTCTTGAAGAGTTAGGTCATCATCAGAAATGTCCATATTTTCCTGATTCCCTTCCTGTGGTTCGTCTGCATTCTGTTCTGCCTCACTGTCAGTATCAGTTTCTTCATTTTCACAGTCTTCTTCACCAGATGAAGTAAGACGATATTCTTCTTCACCTTCTTCCAGGAAGGTAACTTCTTCATGTTTATCTTCCTCAGTTGCCACATTATCACCGATAATCACTGGGTTAGCCTGGTTGCTGGCACTGATTGCAGGAGTGTCATCTTTTGTCTTTTGAGATCTGGTTCTTCTTCCAACTCCTGATCTGCTGCTTTCAGGCTCTTTCCTTTTTCTTCTGGCAGTGTGTTTGGGTTTCTGGGATGCCTTTACATAGGTAAACATTACCTTTGCCTTGTGTGGAGGCTACAGATTGATGGGTTTCACCTTCATTTTGTCAAACAGGTGTTGAAGAGGGAACCCATACGATTTCCTTTCCCAAAAGTCACCTTTCTTCTGCAAACCCTTGCTTGGTGCTGTAATTGCCAGATCAATTTCCTTCTGTATTTGAATTTTCAACCTGTTGAAAACAAACTGTGACCAGTTGAAGGGAATACCTTGATAGATAATTGCCATGAGCTTCACCCGTAGCTCAGTCAGGTTCATCATGGACCTTTTTCTCGCTTCAATGTTTTTGGTGATGACTGGTGCAAATTCAGCAAATGATCGTTTGAGTGTTGATTTTGGGAGGTTGTATGTCTTTCTGTTCTTTTTGGGATTCTTGGCTATCTCTGTCCAGAATGTGTTGATGTCAATCTGTATATCTTTCACATCAGCCGGACCAGTGTTGGGAAGATTTAGAAAACGGTTGAGTAGACCAGGTGTGATGATTACTTGTTTGCCAAATATGGAGCTTTCGATGCAATCGGGGTCACTCGTCTTTGTACTGGGCACAAACTTTTTATTTTTCCAAAACACAATCAGATTTTCATAGCATATCCCCTCGATTGGGGGGTTTAGGAATGTCATTAACCCCAGATTAGCACAGCAATCAACTAAGCGTATGGCCTCTGCATCGTTTTCACAAAAAGGTAGGTAATTTTCAGGCCTGAAAAACGATCCAGTGATGATCGATTTTTCGTAATATTCTTCTGTGGCAGAGATTCTATCATTCCCAACTCAGTTCTCAGCATGCTAAATCTTTCATGACTGAGTGGTTTTCTGAAGATGTCAGCCAATTGATCTTAAGTGGGTATGTATTTTAGAATAACATCTCATTTTTCAACATGATCTCTGACAAAGTGATGTCTCATATCAATATGTTTTGTTCTTGAATGCAATACTGTATTTTCAATAATAGTTATGGCATTTGTGTTGTCACACATAATTGGAATTGTATTCTCCTCCATTCCATAATCCCTTAGCTTTTGTCTGATCCATAGTACTTGTGAACAGCAACTGCCTCCTGCTATATATTCTGCTTCAGCTGTTGATGTGGATATAGAGTTTTGTTTCTTACTAAACCATGATACTAGTCTTCTTCCTAGCATTTTACATGTTCCAGGGGTGCTTTTTCTATCTATATTGCATCCAGCATAGTCAGAGTCTGAATATGATATCAATTTGAATCCTCCATCTTTTGGATACCAAATTCCAAAATTGATGGTGTTCTTCAAGTATTTGATTATTCTTTTGGCTGCAAGTAGGTGTGATTATTTAGGTTGAGCTTGAAATCTTGCACATACTCCTACTGCAAATGCTATGTCAGGTATGCTTGTAGTTAGATATAGTAGGGATCCCATGATTCCTCTATATATTTTATGATCAACATCTTTTCCAGCTTCATCTTTTCCAAGAATAACTCTTGCACACATTGGTGTATTTGATGTGATACTTGTATCCATACCATATTTGTGTATCAAGTCTTTTGTGTACTTAGTAATTTAACTCTCCCATCATGCTCATCTAGAATTTGCTCTTCATTAGTTTTGCAAATTTCTCGCACAACTTTTCATCTTCTGATCCAAAGACAATGTCATCAACATAGATTTATACTAGCAATGTACTTGTTCTTTCCTCTAGCTTGAAAAGAGTCTTATCAATAGTTCTTTTGTTGAATCTATTATTGATCAAGAATTGTGATAAAGTTTCATACCAGGCTCTGGGTGCGTGTTTGAGTCCATAAAGAGCCTTCTTGAGCTTGTATTCTTTATCTTCTTTTCCTTTGAGTTAAAAACTAGGCGGTTGTTCCACATATACTTCTTCTTCCAGAAGTCCATTTAGAAATGCACTCTTGACATCAATTTGGTAGACTTTCAAGTCTTTGTGTGTAGCAAATGCTAGAAAGAGTCTGATTGCTTTCAATCTTTCTACTGGTGCAAATGTCTCATCATAATCTATTCCTTCTGCTTGAGAGTAGCCTTTTGCAACTAGCCTTGCTTTATTTCTGACAACTGTTCCTTGTTCATCCATCTTATTTCTGAAAACCCATTTTGTTCCGATGATGGGCCATGTCTGGTCTGTTAACAAGTTCCCAGACGTCATTTCTTTCAAATTCATTTAGTTCTTATTGCATAGCTGTAATCCAATCAGCATCTCGGATTGCATCATCTATAGTTTTGGGCTCTATTTGAGATAGAAAACATGTTAGCATATGCTCCATTTGTTTTCTAGTTCTGACTCCTGTGTGAATTTCTCCAATGACTTGATCTACATGATGATCTCTTAGCCAGTTGAGATCTGGTTGAAGTTGATCTTGACTTGGTGCTTCCACAGCTTTAGCTTGTGTATCAGCTTCATGTTCTTGTACTGGTATCTCCTCTGTTGTGTTAACTGGTGGCTCATCTTGATTTTCAAGATTGTGATTTAGAATGGTAGTTGGTACTGTTGTATTCATGTAGACTTGTCTTGGTCCTGCTTCTTCTTCAAGTTCTTGAAGGCTTTCACCATTTGTGTTTGACTCATCAAAGACTACATGAATTGATTCTTCAATCACCAATGTTCTTTTGTTGAGTACCCTGAATGCTTTGTTGGTGTCTGAGTATCCCATAAAGATTGCATCATCAGCCTTTTCATAAAAAGTATGCAACTAATTCCTGTTCAAAAAAAAACATTTTGATCCAAACATATCCAAATATGAGATATTAGTTTTCTTCCATTCCATATTTCATATGGAGTCTTTCCTTGATGTTTGTTGATGATTGATCTGTTTGGAGTATAGCAACCTGTATTTGCTGCTTCAGCCCAAAATCTCTTTGGTAAGCATGCTTCTGCAATCATTGTTCTGACTGCTTCTTTAAGTGTCATGTTTCTTCTTTCTGCTACACCAATCTGTTGTGGAGTACCTGCTGCTGATAGTTGATGCAGTACTCCATTATCTTCACAGTAGGTTCTGATAATTTCATTTAGAAACTCTGTGCCTCTATCTGATCTGATCTTGGTGATCTTCCGTTCCTTTTCATTTTGAATTCTTCTTAGGAAATCTGGTAGCATTTTAAGTGTCTCTATTTCTTCTTCATGAATATGGTCCAGGTGAATTTGGAGAAGTCATCCACCACTACTACAGTGTATTTCTTTCCACTTAAACTGACTGGTGTGACCGGTCCAAATAGATCCATATGTAGTAGATGTAAGATTCTTGTAGTTGATTGTTAGGGCTTTGACTTGAATGAGCTTTTGACTTGCTTCCCTTTTTGACATGCATCACAGATGCTTTCTTTCTTGAATGTGATCTCTGGTAGGCCTTCAACTAGCTTGTTCTTTGACAGTTTGATGATGGTCTTGAAATTTAGATGGTTCAGTCTTCTATGCCAAATCCAGCTGGTTGATTGTTTAATTTTGACAAGCAAACATGTTTATGTTGTTGCTGTCTTCCAATCTACCACATACATGTTGTCTTCTCTTCTTCCTGCAAGTACAACTGTGTTGGTTTGACTGTGAATCACTCTGCATCCTTGTTTGTTGAAGTGCACATTGTAGCCTTTGTCACAGAATTGACTAATACTCAGTAGGTTGAAGTTCAATCCTTTAACATAGGCAACATTTTGAATCTTCAAGTTGTTCTTGTGCATTATGCCTTCCCCCTTGATTTTACCAGGGTTTTCTTTGCCTCCAAAAGTAACTTTGGGTCCATCAAAAGCTTTGAGGTCAGTGAGCCAACCTTTGTTCCCTGTCATGTGTCTGGAACATCCACTGACTATGTACCAGACATCCTACAAAACAAATTAATTATGTTTAGGTACCCAACACTGCTTGGGGAAATACCTGTTAGCAGTCATGCTTCATACTCCTAGTGTGTATCCAAAAGATCTTCTTTTTGGATAATTGAAGTCATCAACTTCATATGTATAAGGCATGGCATAATAACTTCTAATGTTTCTACTAGAGATATTCTGATACTTTTCTCTACATTTTGGTGCATTTTCATCCCTTTTCACTTTCCAATATGCAGTAGGAAACCTGTGTTCATGTAGCTTCGTATGTCTAGGAACGTGCCTAGTTTGGCTTTTCCTAAACACATGTTGCATAGTATGAAATGGTTTCTTCCTGTATTTTGGAGGTGCAACATTCCAATCATCCTCTGAAGGGTAAAGTCTTCCCTTACCTTTCAGATTACCTTTGCCTTAAGTTGGCTGAATTGATGATTTAGTCTGCTATTTCACTACACTAGGTTTTGACTTCACCAGTGCAGGATGAGTGGTTGAAACTATGGTCTGTCCTTTCCTGAATTTTGGTCCATTATTGTTCCAAGATTCAGAATTGGGTTGTCCATTGTATCTATTCCCATCCTGACTGTTGTAGACAAGGCCTGATCTGGATCGAAACCTTTTTGAGGGTTTGTAAGCTGGTGAATTTAATGGTGCAGTGGTTATCTTAGCTGGTGTCCCGGATTTTATTAATGCGAATAAACAAGTAATAATATTTATAAACCGGTTAACCTCAAGTATAAGGATCGTAGTACAGAGGTTAATGCCGGGTCGATCCTACGGGGAACTGACGAATGTGAATCCTAGTTTTTGCTTTAAACTAACTATGTCACGAATCTAACCTAAACAAATATGCGTAAAAAGTAACTAGACAGAGGATTGCTCCAATGCTAGGCAAGATTGAAAGCGATAAAAACTAAACTAAAGTGCGGAAAAGTAAACTAAAGCTAAACAATTCAAGTTTTAAGGATTAAATCAAATTATAACGAACGAACAAGCAATTGATCCACCTATCCTATCAACATTCAATTCTAACTCGGATTAATTCGTGATCTCTACTCAAGTCGTGATTCACCTAATCAAAGGCATAAACTCCTACTCTCGTAGACGAGTTCGTTTTCTAATCTTTTATCTTTTGATGTTAAAGATTACGTCTTTCTAACCTAGGCGTGAAATCTTTCAATTTCTAATCTAGAAAATCAATCTAATAACTCTCGTTTTAGTTAGATCAAAGATCTATTCTTTTATCATGGTGATCTAGGGTTGACATGACTCTCATCATATAAACAATCATCAAAGCAAGCATCTTTCGATTAAACATGCAATAAGACATACAAAACATGATAAAAGAAACGAACTTGAAATAGATACTCACAGATTAATCACGAATCAAAACTGAATTGTTGAAGGAAGGCTTCACAACGCTTGTTCAAAGAGGGTTTAGCCTCTTAGCATCTTTGTTGCAACTCGAATTGATGAAATAAAAGACATGAATCTATCTAATCTAATCTAGGAATTAAATTGCATAAAAGTAGATAAAAACTGTAGAAAAACGCAGCCAAGCTGCCCCTAGGTTTTTAGGGTTCGAATTGTGTGTTTAGGGTTTGGGAAATCGCGCCTATTTATAGATTTTTAGGTCGGTTTCGCTGAGTCGGTGCCGTGGACGCCCGTCCACTATCTTGGACGCTCGTCCAGCCTCTATGAACGGAGAATGAACGCTCGTTCAGAACGCGTCTGAACTCTCTGAATGTAAAATACGATTCTGGACGCCAGTTCACTTTTATGGACGCCCGTCCACTACCTTGCTCTAGTATTTTGCTCATAACTTCACTTCTAGGGATCCGAATGAGGTGATTCAAGATGCGTTGGAAAGCTATTTAAATCCTCTACAACTTACATCAAGACAACTTTCCCTGAAAGTGGCTACAAATGTGGACAAAATCTCCATGAAGTGCCTGGTTCCGGTTTCTTCAATAATTCTTCACTTAAACATCTATCAACTCTTCCATCTTCATGTGATCATCGTTTAAGCTCCTTACTCATCACGAAAACGTATCTACCAACATGATAGAAACATGCAAAATGTAACATCATACGAATAAACATAAAACACCGATAAAATCACGTAAATATCTCGATTTTGCATTTAAACACATTTAAAACTCGTTTACTCAATAATTCGATAAAACCAACACTTTTCTATAAAAAGTACTAAAATACCAAGGATATTGTTATGGGAATAACGTCATATAAATCATAAATTTCACCCTTAACAACTCCCCCACACTTAAACTTTGCTCGTCCCGAGCAAAACAAAACAAGATAAAGGCTCGGAAAGAATATAGACATCTCAACACATATACCATTTAGTCAATAAACTAGAAGTTCACCCGTGTGTGTGCATAGCCATAGAAAATTTCCACTAAATCCAAACTTGAGGAACTCAAAGCAAAACTAGCTAATACCCCCTCGTAGACTAGTAATAAGTGACACTCATAAGGTGCACCCTACAAACGTGACATATCCCGAGAAGAATGATCGAATATATCTAGGGCCTTTCTGAAATACTCAGAGGATAATCCCTACAACATATCTATCAGTTTATACTGGGGATAAGATTAACGAAAGACTAAGTCTTATATTCATTTCATAACCAATTTCAAGTTGATTTAATTACTTCACATTTAAACACACATCAGAATGAGCTATTGCCCTCATAGTAGAATAGGACATTTCGAGATAACACCCTACCTACTCCAATCATAAGGCAGCTTTTTCTAACTGTCGTGAGCTTTTAGTCATCATAGTGGTATAGGACATACGTGGTATACCCTACCTCACTCAAATCATCGACTAGCTTCCGACACACACATTGTATTCATTTAAATTTTTCAACTTCCCATTTGACATTAGTTACGTGTTACTTATCACATTCAAACCTCTAGATATTCACGTATCTCATACTTCGGAACTAAATACAAACTATCATAAGTCTCACGATATATACGTAGCACTAAGCACATGACTTATAAGATAATCAAAAACCACTAATCCAAAACGGGGTATAACTTTATAAATTAGCTCATCATTCACTATGGCACGCGAAAAATAAATCTTGGTGAAACAACTAGCTTACTAAAAATATGGTATACAGCATCAATGACTATAACAAACCGAACAAAAACGTGTATTGCCTACTTGGGACAAAACAAAAACGAAAGTGTCGAACAATTTTGAAAAATTAAGCCCATTTTGCACGTAACATCATATATTAAGCAAACGGTAGATACATAGCTTATTCCCCTCCCCCACACTTAAATTACAACATGTCCTCATGTTGTGCGTAAAAATAAAAAGAAAGAAAGAACTTAGCTGATTGTCGTTCGAATGGGAACAACTCGGAATGATGCGCGTCCACCCGGGAATGCTCGAGGATATCGCAGATTGTGGACCATCCACCGGAAAACCGACACCGTCCGAAATTCACGAACGCTATCAAGACTATCCCGCACACTTGACAAACACGAAAAGTATCTCGGGGACCGGGGGGAATTATATCATATGAAACACAAGAGATAATCGTTTAGATGGAAAAATCACCGTCCAAGGAAAAGTGCGAGCATCCAACCGTCAACTACAAATACGGAGCAGATTCACAAAATACCCTAACTAGACTAAAACTAAACTAAGACACACAAAAGAATAACAAAAGAAAATAAACAAAAGAAAAACAGATATCTAGGGTGCCCCCTAGTAGCGCTTTTGGTTTATGTCGTTAGCTCGACACCATTTAAGCTCAGCCTGGGTCAGGCCATTTAACCTTTCTGCCAGCCACTACCTCGTGTAAGCTCGAATCGCAGTGTGGCCGCGTAAACAACTAGCCGAACACATGGGGTGAAATCTTTGAAAGCTCTCCATACCTTTTTAAGTTTCCCCATGGTTGCATTCTTTCTTCTCCGGTTCCTCTGATGACGTTTAAGTTGTCGCTCCCTTTCAAACTCTTCCATATCGGCACTACCTCGCTAGAACATCTTCGATTTAACACAACCGTCATCCTCGTAAAACAAATCGGGTGAAAACTCGTCAAAGTGGTTGACTTCGGAAGTCCCACACCCGAGGATTTCGAGGAATTTAACAATCAAAGGCTTTTCTTTATGTTCACCTATATAGTGCTTGCACCTCGACCATTAACTCGGAACGGTTGATCACCATAACCTCGTAATTCTAGCACACCTCCAGGAATGATTTGGAGAATCTCGAAAGGACCGGACCAACGTGTCCTCAACTTGCCAGGAAACAAATGCAACCCGGAATTGTAGAGTAACACTTGCTCACCGACCTTGAATTCTCTCTTCTTTATCTTGGCATCGTGGAGGAGTTTCATCTTCTCCTTACTAATCCCGGCGCTTTCGTAAGCTTGGAGTCCGAATTCATCCACCATGCAACCGCTTGCAGGCGGTGTTGGCCACAGGATTGGGAATCGAAGTTAAGAAACTTCGTAGCCCAAGACGCCCCGTGCTCGGCTCGACAGGCAGATGACATGGTTTCCCGTAGACCATTTGATATGGCGATGTACCCATAGGGGTCTTATAGGCGAGTCCTATATGCCCAAAGTACATCGTCCAACTTCGTACTCGCCTTTTCTATGACTATTCACCGTCTTCTCCAGGATTTTCTTAAGACTCGGTTGCTTCGCTCAACCTGACCACTAGTCATCGGATGATATGGTGTGCCGATTTTATGGTGAACACCATACTTCTCGAGGACTTTCTCCAATGGTCGGTTACAAAAGTGTGTCCCTTCATCACTTATCAAGGCACGTGGACATCCAAACCTCACAAAGATATTCTTCTTAAGGAATTTCATGACCGTTTTATGATCATTGTGAGGAGTGGCTATTGCCTCCACCCATTTCGAAACATAGTCAACGCAGACTAAGATGTATTTGTTGCCACAAGATGATGGGAATGGTCCCATAAAATCGATACCCCATACATCAAAGACTTCGCACTCTAAGATGGGTTTTAAAGGCATGTCAAACCGCCTTGTCAAAGCTCCGGTTCTTTGACACCGATCGCAAGCTCTACGTAAGGCTTCGTATCTTTAAAGATCGTCGGCCAATAGAAACCGGACTCGGAAGATCTTAGCAACCGTTTTCCAAGGACCAAAGTGACCACCTGTGGGTCCACTATGGCATTGCTCGATTATATCACGTTGCTCGGATTCTGGAACACATCTCCTAAGCAAACCATCTTTGCAGATCTTGAAAAGATAAGGTTCATCCCAAACGAAATATTTCATATCAGAGAAGAACTTCTTCTTCTCTTGATAAGACATTTCAGGATCGAGATAACGGGCATGAAGGTAGTTTACAATGGAGGAATACCATGGAACATCGGGAGGACAACCGTCTATCAACATAATGTTCTCTAGAGGAAAGTAAAGATCTATATCATCTGGTTCATTCTTTTCCTCATTTAACATCCTAGACACATGATCCGCTACTACATTCTCACTGCCCTTCTTGTCTTTGATTTGAACGTCAAACTCTTGTAGGGTCAGTATCCAACGCAGTAGGCGCGGTTTAGTATCCTTTTTAGTCATCAGATACCGCAAAGCAGCGTGATCAGTCCACACGATCACTTGAGCACCTAACAAGTAACTACGGAACTTGTCCATAGCAAACACTACGGCCAATAATTCCTTTTCGGTAGTCGTATAGTTAACTTGCGAAGGATTCAACGTGTGGTCGGCGTAATAGATAGGCCGGAACTTTCCTTCGATTCGTCGTCCTAAGACCGCACCAACAAGATAATTGGATGCATCGCACATAAGCTCAAAGGGCAAGTTCCAGTCAGGTGAAATAAGAATTGGAGCGGAGATCAGACGATTTTTGAGCTCCTCAAACGCGTGCTTGCAACTATCATCAAAATCAAAAGTAACGTCTTCTTTTAGTAAGGTAGACAGGGGCTTGGCGATCCTTGAAAAGTCCGGGATGAACCTCCTATGGAAGCCGACATGTCCGAGAAAACCTCGGACTTCCCGAACATTCTTAGGATAACTCATCTTCTCAATAGCTTCTACCTTGGCCCTATCTACTTCTATACCTTTGGCGGACACTTTGTGGCCAAGGACTATACCTTCATCTACCATGAAATGGCATTTTTCCCAATTAAGCACTAAGTCCTTTTCCACACATCTTGACAACACCCGATCAAGATTATCGAGGCAATCATCGAAGGAGTGACCAAAGACCGAGAAGTCATCCATAAAAATCTCCATGCACTTTTCAACTAGCCCGTCAAAGATTGCCATCATACACCTTTGAAAGGTGGCTGGGGCATTACAGAGACCAAATGGCATCCGCCTGTAGGCGAATGTACCATAGGGGCAGGTGAAAGTGGTCTTCTCTTGGTCAACAGGATCGATGGGTATCTGGAAGTATCCTGAATATCCTTCCAGAAACGAGAATGCGTGCCCCGCCGTACGCTCAAGCATCCGGTCAATGAATGGAAGGGGAAAATGATCTTTCGGTGTGACCTCATTGAGCTTTCGATAATCGATACATACTCGTATCCGAACGAGCCTCAATGCTATCTCTTCTCCCTTCTCATTCTTCTCAATAGTAATTCCCCCTTTTTGGGGACTACCCGAGTCGGGGAAACCCATTCACCGTCGCAATGGCGTAAATGATACCCATATCTAGAAGTTTAATGATCTCCTTCTTGACTACCTCTTGCATGTGAGGGTTGAGCCTTCTCTCGAGGTCGTCTAACTCGTTTTGCACCCTCCTCGCCTTGATCTTGTGCATACAGATGTCGGGAGATATCCCTCGGATATCTCCCACCTCGCCATCCAAAGGCTTTTTCATTTTTGCGCAAGACGTTTAACGCTTTAAGCTCTTCTATACGAGATAGCTTGGCGAGAGATGATCAAAGGAAGCTTGTCACCTTCTCTTAAAAACACATACTTAAGATGTTTAGGTAACGGCTTCGGTACCAAATCTACGGGAGGATCCTCTAGACTTGATTTAAGATCGCCACTCTTCAACTCAACATCGCCGAGCTTACTTAGTGGTCCTACGCCAAGGCTTCTTCTCTTAGCTCATCCTCAAAATCACCGCTAACCGGTCTAGATTAACCATACCATGACTATTCGATTATCGATCAATCGCTCATATTCCGCTTCCACAAACCTTGACTTGCTCGTCCATACAACCATTGAAGTCATTAAATGACTCCTCAATAGAAAAGCCGGTTGGAGAACCAGAGGGTACTTGAATGGATTTAGAGACACTATAGCTCACCTCTTGGTCACCAACTCGAATAGTTACTTGCCCACCATCACAATCGATGAGGGCCCTAGTGTGGATAGGAAAGGTCTCCCAAGAATCGGGGGACTTTCTCATCTTTTCCCATATCTAAGACGTACCAATCAACAGAAAGGTAAATCTATCGATCCGGACTAAAATGTCTTTCGAATCCCCGAAGCTTTCTTAAGATCTATCGGCGAACCGAAGGTTCATGGAAGTGGGTTCTAGAAGACTTTGTAAACCCAAATTCGCTCACACACGTACAATGGCATCAAGCCGATGGATGCACCCAAGTCACATAAAGAATTTGGAAAGACTAAGCCTCCCATCCGCAATGTGAGCACGAATTTTCCGGGGTCACCTCTTTTGATTGGTAAGTCCGGATAATTGATCATTGAACAATCCTCACCAATTGCCCGATCCATTTCTCGCTAACTTCTTCTTCGAAGAAAACATCCTTGATGAATTTAGTATACTTAGGCATTTCAACCAAAACTTCGAGAGTGGAAGATTAACTCCGAGTATTTTTCACAGATTAAGCACCTTTCCGTACTTCTTATCTTCATGCAATGGGATGTTGCTCTTTCTCGGTGGAAATGGAAGCTTTTTCAAATCACCCTCGGAAAATACTTTCTTCGAGGACGAACTAACTGCTTTGTCTTCCACATCTTTCCACCTCACCGTCTTATCATTCTTTTTATTAGTCGTGGATCACCACCGACGATCATTTGATTCATCACTCCTCGGGGATCAGCCACCCGAGGATTCTTAATTGATTCTTCATTCCTCAAGGGATCGCCACTCGAGGAATCTCAATTCTTTCACCTATCGTGGGATCAGCCACCCGATGTCTTTCAACTTCTACACCTCTCGGGGATCGCCACACCGAGTACCGCTTGTAGCCAAGGGGATGATGGGTGCTCGACTTCCCTCCCGCCTTATCACCGGCAGAGGGGGGCTAGTGGTTTCCCCGGTTGGGGGACCACTCGCTGAGTACCACTTCTTAAGTTCATTGCACCGGCCTCTCCTCCACCGTATGGAAGTGAAGGAACCAAGTCGTTGCATTGGCCAAGATTCAATTCGCATGAGCTACATGACCACCTTTGGGATTTCTCTCCGTGGAGTTTGGCATCCGCCCCGATGGTCTAGAAGCTTGCCGGTCGCCCATTTGCTTCTCAAGGTGCTTGATCGAATTCATCAACAACTCGGATATTATTATTTTGCTCCCTCCGGAAGTTATTGTTCTCGCTCCTTCACTCCTTCGATAGAGTCCAATCTAGCTTCCGCATCATCAACGTGAGATGGACCTTGAGAGTTACGAATGTTTTGAGAGAAAGGTTGGCCGGACCGACTTTGAAATGCGGGATTTGGATTGTTAGGCCAACTTTGATTTAACCCTTGATTTGGATTGGAAGAATTCAAGTTCGGGTTCGATTAAAACTAGGGTTTCGATTGAAATTCGAGTTTTGATTGAAATTTTGATTGAAATTCGAATTTAGATTTTGATTTGGGTGGAAACCCCGGTTTCGAAAGTTGCCTTGGCCGTTGAATTGATTACCAAACCTTTGATTTGGCTGGCCATTGAAGGCATTGATTTCGGCGTTCGTCCAATCATAGGACGTAAACGAGCAAGATGCCCCCATATCGTCACATACCCGGCATGCGACTTGGTTGTACCGTCCATGATTCTCGGGACGCATTGACTTGATAAGAATTGGGGGGCATGAATTGACACCGGCCAACCATGTGTCCGGTCCGAGAACAATTCTCGCAGCATGAACTTGAGAGTTCTCGTAAAAATGAAGGAGTCCGATAACTCGGATTTGGAGACGTGGTAAGCGTAGCCACCGTCGCTTCAAGATGGAAATCTCGTTCGCATTTTCACCTCCTCGATCCTAGGAGGAGGTGGTGGTGCCCGAACGAATTGAAAGGAGGGGGCATAATTATATTTGGCAATGTCTTCGAACAATGCCCACCCCTCTCGAGGCGTTCTCCTCGGAAAGCCCCACTCGATGAACTATTGACCATGCCCTTGGTGAGCTCGGTCAATCCACCGAAAAAAGTATTGACTTGCCTCTCGCAAGTCTAACCCATGGTGGGGGCATTTACGAAGAAGAGCCTTAAATCTCTTCCATGCCTCAAAGAAAGATTCTGTTTCCGCTTGATAGAAATTATAAATTTCCTCAAACACTGGGTCGTCTTGGCCGGTGGAAAGTATTGGCTTAAAAATTCTTTCTCCAATGCAGCCCAAGTGTGGTAATGGATTCCGGAGGGAGAGAGCTATACCACTCTTTAGCTTCTCCCTTCAATGAGAACGGAAACAAGTGTAAGTTTAATCACATCCTCACTCACACCTTGAATGCGTGTCGTACCACATATCTCCAGGAATGTGTGTACGTGTGTGTGAGGATTTTCGCAGGGAACCCGTGAAACATTGATGCATGCCGCATCATCCGAATGAGACCGGGTTTGAGTTCGAAAGTTTGTGCGGTAATGGCCGGTAAGACGATAGCCGGGTTGATGGCATCGCACCGGGCATGGCGTAGTCGCCAATGTCCGTCTATCTTCGCCGGCCATTATTACAATTTTTTCGATTTCCCTTTGAAAAGATAGCTCAAACTCTTGATCTTCGGCTTTTCCTTCGTCAAAACGAAGTCTTCGCCTATTGGGTCGGACTATGGTACGCTCGATGTCGTGGGAGCAAAGTAATGGTCCCTTGTGACTACGAGTTTGCATAAACCGATCCCAAAATCAAGTTGAGAAAACCTAAATCTAAGGAAAGGAAACCTAAAAACTAATAAATTAAAGACCGATATCTAAAAGATTAAAAACCTTAATCTAAGATCAAAAACCTAAAGAAAAGAGAAGAAAAGAGAAAGATTAAGAAAGAAAGGGGGACGGACGGGCGTCCACTTATGTGAACGAGCGTCTGCCCAGAAAATAGACTGAACGAGCGTCCAAACTGCTGAACGTTCGTTCAAGGATCGGAAAATGCTACCGGAATGAAAATTTTACGGAACGAGCGTTCAAACTAGTGGACGCTCGTCCATAGGCAAGATTTTTCAGAACAGAAACGATATCAGAACAACAGGAAAGCATGGGAAAAAGAGACAGAGGGAAAGGATAACTAAACCTAGAGGAATCAAAGACTACGAAACTTAACTACGAAAAACCCTAATAACCAAAACTATAAACTACCTAAGAAAATTTAAAACGAGAAAAACAGAAAACACTAAAAAGAGGGAAAAACATGTGTTGAAATCTTCTAACCCCAAAATGGAAGGGAAAACAGTGGATTTTGACCTCGAAAACGGTGTCGGACGGCCTCCGGCCGTCCGCCACGTCGTCGGCGTCGGAACGAGCTTTCCGAATTGGGGTCCTGCGCGCCAATCCGACACTCGAGCCGAAAGTTATGGCCAAAATACTATCAAGTGCTAAAACGGACCCTTTTATCCTAAAATTTGATCGTGAAAGGTGCGGAGTCAGATGATTCAACCTTAGAAACCTACCTACGACACTTACCTACGAAAAAAACAAAAACCTAATTGAAATAAAAATAAAAAAAAAAACGATGGCGTACAGACGTACGGGCGTCCAATTAATCGGACGGGCGTCTTCCCCGGAGGAAGAACTGGACGGGCGTTCAGACTAACTGGACGCTCGTTCAGGAGAGCAGATAGATAACAGAATAGAGCAGACTTGATTGGACGAGCGTTCAGTGATACTGGACGTCCGTCCGGATCAATCTGAGACAGAAAGAACGCAAAACAGAGTATCAAAACCGATCTAAAAAAAAAACTAGTTATCTAACTTAATTTCAAAAGGGAAAGATTTACTACAGGATCAGATTCCTAACAACTAATCTAACTACTAACTAACTAATTATGAACACAAACAAATAAAATAAAGTCAACAAATTAACTAAAAAAAAAAAAAAAAAAAACAAAAACTAGGCAACCGTCCGGTTCCCCGGCAACGGCGCCAAAAACTTGTCCCGGATTTATCTAATGCGAATAAACAAGTAATAATATTTATAAACCGGTTAACCTCAAGTATAAGGATCGTAGTACGAGAGGTTAATGCCGGGTCGATCCTACGGGGAACTCGACGAATGTGAATCCTAGTTTTTGCTTTAAACTAACTATGTCACGAATCTAACCTAAACAAATATGCGTAAAAAGTAACTAGACAGAGGATTGCTCCAATGCTAGGCAAGATTGAAAGCGATAAAAACTAAACTAAAGTGCGTAAAAGTAAACTAAAGCTAAACAATTCAAGTTTTAAGGATTAAATCAAATTATAACGAACGAACAAGCAATTGATCCACCTATCCTATCAACATTCAATTCTAATTCGGATTAATTCGTGATCTCTACTCAAGTCGTGATTCACCTAATCAAAGGCATAAACTCCTACTCTCGTAGACGAGTTCGTTTTCTAATCTTTTATCTTTCGATGTTAAAGATTACGTCTTTCTAACCTAGGCGTGAAATCTTTCAATTTCTAATCTAGAAAATCAATCTAATAACTCTCGTTTTAGTTAGATCAAAGATCTATTCTTTTATCATGGTGATCTAGGGTTGACATGACTCTCATCATATAAACAATCATCAAAGCAAGCATCTTTCGATTAAACATGCAATAAGACATACAAAACATGATAAAAGAAACGAACTTGAAATAGATACTCACGATTAATCACGAATCAAAACTCGAATTGTTGAAGGAAGGCTTCACAACGCTTGTTCAAAGAGGGTTTAGCCTCTTAGCATCTTTGTTGCAACTCGAATTGATGAAATAAAAGACATGAATCTATCTAATCTAATCTAGGAATTAAATTGCATAAAAGTAGATAAAAATAGCGTAGAAAAACGCAGCCAAGAGCCGCCCCTAGGTTTTTAGGGTTCGAATTGTGTGTTTAGGGTTTGGGAAATCGCGCCTATTTATAGATTTTTAGGTCGGTTTCGCTGAGTCGGTGCCGTGGACGCCCGTCCACTATCTTGGACGCTCGTCCAGCCTCTATGAACGGAGAATGAACGCTCGTTCAGAACGCGTCTGAACTCTCTGAATGTAAAATACGATTCTCGGACGCGCTTCACTTTTATGGACGCCCGTCCACTACCTTGCTCTAGTATTTTGCTCATAACTTCACTTCTAGGGATCCGAATGAGGTGATTCAAGATGCGTTGGAAAGCTATTTAAATCCTCTACAACTTACATCAAGACAACTTTCCCTGAAAGTGGCTACAAATGTGGACAAAATCTCCATGAAGTGCCTGGTTCCGGTTTCTTCAATAATTCTTCACTTAAACATCTATCAACTCTTCCATCTTCATGTGATCATCGTTTAAGCTCCTTACTCATCACGAAAACGTATCTACCAACATGATAGAAACATGCAAAATGTAACATCATACGAATAAACATAAAACACCGATAAAATCACGTAAATATCTCGATTTTGCATTTAAACACATTTAAAACTCGTTTACTCAATAATTCGATAAAACCAACACTTTTCTATAAAAAGTACTAAAATACCAAGGATATTGTTATGGGAATAACGTCATATAAATCATAAATTTCACCCTTAACAGCTGGTAGGGAGATTTTCTCAGCTGGTCTGTCAACACCAGATGTATGATCATCTGCTGCTTGTTGATCAGTTGAGTAAGTCTCCTTACTAGTTAGTTCAACTTTTACTTTATCCAGTTCTTTCTTTAATCTTTTATTTTCCTTTCGTAGATTCTCACACTACTGTTCCCAAATTTCATGATTCAACTCAATTTCATCAAATTTACTCATGAGATTTTGGATTATGTTTGCAGAATCTAGTAGGAGAATAGAAGATTGTACAGTGTTAGAAGTGGATGCACTAGATGATGAGCATGAGCTAGATGTTACCTCAGTTTCATTAGATTATTTAGCCATAAGGCATAGGTAAGCTTTTTCATTTTCTGAGCTGCCAGCATAATCATCATCTGAATCATTGTCCGATGATTCTTCATTCTTTTCACTGCTGGTTTCAGCTTTGAGTGCCTTCTTGCTTTTCCTCTTTTAATCTGTTTTGTACTTCTTCTTCTCCTCATCTTCGTCATTTTCTTCAGGGCAATCTGCCTTGAAGTGGCCTTTCTTCTTGTAGTTGAAGCATCTGTATTCATCATCCTTCTTCTTTATGTCTTTGTTTGAGCTTGAATTTTTGTATGATGATGAACATCCTTTGAATTGCTTCTTCTTGGTAAACCTGTCAAAATGTTTAACCAGTAAAGCTACCTGTTCCTTCAGCTCATGTGTCTCTTTGCTGTTTGCATCAGCCGTGTTACTTTGCTGGGGTGCAACCAGTGCACTGGCCTTGTGTGCCTCTGCTGGTGCACTGCCTTCGCCGTTCTACTCAAATCATGAGCCTTTAATTGAGACATCAGAGTCAAGGTGTCAGTGTTTGCAAGATTTGTTGTCCCTCTGATTACTGATGTGATGATCTTCCATATTTCAGGTAAGCCTCTCAAGATCTTCAGGCACACTTCTTTCTGTGGGTATGTGTGTCCAAGTTGTTGTAGTTCACTGATGATGCTTGAGAATCTGTTGTCCATTTGATCAATGGTTTCACCCGTCTTCATTTTGAAGTTCTCAAATTAATAGACAATTTGTTTTCTTTGACTGCTTCTGATCCTTCATTGATCAGTGCAAATTTGTCCCACGTCTCCTTTGTTGTTTTGCAATCTTTTATCCTCATGCACATGTTACTGTCCGGAGTCTTCAAAATCATGTCTTTTGCAACAAAATCGAGATTTGCTCTTCTCCTGTCATCCTTGGTCCAATCTTTCTTGAGTTTGTCTATTACCTTTCCTTGATCTGCTCCTATGGCTACCACAGTTGTAATCTCGATTGGGCCATCATTGATTACATCCAGCATCTCCTCATGAGTTGCTGAAAGATGAGACGATATTCTTATTTTGTATTCATCAAAATTACTAACGTTGAATACACGTACCTTTGACATAAAATTTGAGGAATCCATAAGTACAAATAGGATATATATATATATATATATATATATATATATATATATATATATATATATATATATATATATATATATGTATAGAAAGCACGAGATTTGAAAACTGCTTTGAAAATGTGTGATCTCCTTGTTACCATAAATTAGATCTGAACAGGTTGATACTAGGAACACTGCTCCGATACTAATTGTTGGTCCCAGAGAAGGGTAAAGCTATAGTCAGAAGGGGGTGAATGACTATAGTGGAGTTTCAAAAACTTTTTTTGTATTTAAAAGCTTTTGGGCAGTGGTTAAGTCCCTTCTTAATATGTTGTTTCAAAGTAGTTTATGCAATCACTGATATATTATATAATTTAAGCAATTAAATAAATGCAGTAAGGTAAATTGCTGAAAGTAAATTGACACAAGGGTTTATAGTGGTTTAGGGTGGTGTAATCCCTTAATCCACTCTTCTCCTGTGATGATTGGAAGAATTTCACTATTGTTTTCACAGATACAATAGTTTGATTGTCCTTGACTACACAAGCTTCACAATTTTCAAGACTATCACTCTCTGACTTCAACAGCTTCAGTGACTCAGTCTCTTTCACTGCTCCTTGGGAACAAATCCTTCAGCAGCTATCACAAGCACAACTCTTTCTCAGATGGCTCTGATTCATTTGCTTGATTGGAGTGAATTGGATTCACAAAAATTGTTGATCGGACTCAATGCTTGATGTTGGAATTGTAGTTCTGAGTTTTCAGTTGATCACTAGATGTTTCTTTTTAAGCACAGATGAAGGCTTTTCGATTTGACAGAGTTTCTGCTTGTAAATTCTCAGACTTGATCGTTCTCTTGTATATATATTTCTTGTCTGTTGTTAAGGGTCAATTTGAAGTGTTTTATAAGGATATATTTTATATCAATATTCCCCATATATGGATGTTTTTCATAGAATTCGAGCTTATAATCGATTAATTTAGCAAATGACGTTTTGAATAGTTAAAATGCAAAATCGAGTAAATATCGTGGTTTTATTATCTATTTTGTATGGTTTTACGTTTTGCTCGGTTTTGTCATCTTTTAGGTGCACAAATGTGGAATGGAAGAGGTCTAAATGATGTTTGATTGAAGATTAAAGTGGAAAGAAAGAGATACAAGAGGATGAAGATGAAATAAAGCTTGGGAAAATCCCGAAAACGACTCGTAATACGACGGGTTAATCAAAAAGGCGTTTTCTAAAGAAGAGTCCTTAATGAATTGTAGAGTTTTCTGAGAGCTTTTTATGACATTCGGATCATAATTTTTGGAGGTCTACAACTCAAGATATGAATTTTAGAAGTTTGAGTTCAGCCTCTATGAAAACTGGCGTCCGGACCCTAATTGCTTCAACCGACTTAAGAAGCTTTTCTTTCGGCCGCATGCAATTGTTTCAGCCGACATACATATAAATCCTAATTAAATAAGGAATTATTCTAGCCGACATCAGTATTACTTATTTCAGCCTCCTTACTTCTTATATATACACATGCATGTGAACCCTAATCCAATTATTCATTATTTCATTCAGCCGCATATCACAGCAAAGCAGCGGCCAACTTGGCTTTCAAGGCCGGTCACCCGAGCCTTGTGCTCGGGTGATCCGGGTTAGATTAGGATGTCGTTTTTCTTCCGTTTTCGATTCATGGATTCAATCATGTACCAAACTACGTGAGTTTATTTATTTAATTTATTCAGTCCTTATTCGTTTTTTATGATCTTTAATTTATTTTGTATCGTTCTATGATTTTGATGCTATGATGAGAATAGATTGAAAGATCTGTTTTCTATTGATACGTTTACAACATACGGAAGTTGCGTAGACTAGATCACCATAGAAAGATAGGATCTTTAATCATTACTTATGTGACAAATTAATTGGTTAATTATCTAGGTTGTTAGATTCTAAAATACGAGAGTTAACCTGAATCTACACCGAGTTTTGTTCGGTAAATCGATCTCAACATTCGGAAAATGAGAGATTGATAAATTGGACTCAATAAGGAATTAGGAATCCATAGCTTGAGATTAAATTCACTAAGGAATTAGGGATTTGTATCTCGTGTAAAGGTGAAACCACAATTTGAATTAAAATCATGAGATGAACTAGGATTGAAATCACTTGGTTTGTGCACTGTTTGATCCCATGTATCTTTAGTTTAGTTTAGGTTGTGTTATTTTATTTCGTAGGTTAGATTTATTTTAATTGCTCTTTCGTTTATTTTATTTGTTCTTTCGTTTATTCGTTTTTCCTAAGTAACAATTGAAAGGAATTAGTGAAATTAGATTCAACATCCCAATTCCCTGTGGATCGACCCCTTACTCACTTCGCTCTACTATCAATTACCCGGTATTCGGCCGGTTAGGAGTTAGTTTTGCATGGTAGTTAGGGTTTATAAATTTTCTTTTGTTTAATGATGCAAAATCCCTCCAACAAAAGTGGCGCCGTTGCCGGGGAATCGGCGTTTTGTTGAATTTGGTTGAATTAATTTCTCAATTTTGTTACGTTTTTTATTTTTATTTTTATTTTTCGTTTTCAATAAAAGTAGCGTTGAATAAATCGAGAGTTTTTATTTTTGCCGTGTTTCGATGACCGTTAGGTTAAGAATGTGCAAAGAGTTTTTTTTACTCGATTTGTGAGACGTGAATTATATGTTGTTGCAATCTAGTCTAACCCTCTGTGCTTTAATTTAATGAGACTGCGATGTTGTGGTTGTTTTGAGTTGATGAACTGTTAGGATCATTAGGGTTTTCCTGTGTTGTTCCTGCGTTTCTGTGCATATTCGTTGTTTGGACGAGCGTTCAGGTAAGTGAACGCCCGTCCAGTTCATAATCTGCAGGTGGACGCCCGTCTGTTTTGTTGAACGCACGTCCAGGTTCCAGAATTTCTCTTAACTTGATCTCATTCCTAATGCTTTTATTTAGTATGGATTGCTTACATTCGAGCATCTGTGGCCTATTTATTTTTTTACATAGATGTCCTGAATATGAATGTTATACATTTCCATCTATGAATTCATGCTAAGTAAATGATCTTATTCCTTATACATGATTCATCTATGCAAGTTATAGTTACTGTCGGTTCTCGTATGCTATAACTGGTCTTCGTGTTAATTAGTGGCTAATGTCGGTTTCCGTATGCTACATACCGTTATGATGAATCTTTTAAGCTTTGAGACTTATGTGCTTCCTTGTTATTTTTATAACTCATTTGGGTAGTAACTGTCGGTTTTCCGTAATGCTACCATCTTGGGCTTATGAGTTATATCTGTTTAGTATAGCTAACTATTGGTTTCCATAATGCTATCACCTTCAATGAGTCTTAAAGCGCGTCTACACTGCAAGTAATGAACAATACTGTCGTTTATCGTAACCTGTCATTATTTGGTAGACGTTTATTACATACATGTCATGTTGCAAATGAGTGGGCTAGTTTTATTTTCTTTTATTTTCTTTTATTTTTGCATATCATTTAGATGCATATCATTTAGTTGCATGTCATCTAGTTGCATTGTTTTTCTATTTTTCTTTTATTTTTCTTGAGTGTAGTTAACTGTCGGTTTCCGTAATACTACCTCGTTTTTATTTTAGTTTCTGCATAGGCCGTAGTCACTGTAGAGTTGTCAGGGGTCAACTTGCTTAGCCTGAGCCTGTCAGAATTTATTTTTTTTATTTATTTTATTTTTAGGATTGCATATCATGTAGATTGCATTGTAGTATATTTTCATATAGTTGCACCTAGCCTACGACTTTGTAGTATTTCATGTATAGTATTCAATCTTTAGTTGAGCTTAAGTTGAAAAATCTCTATGATCCTTTTCTTCATGTGCTTTATATATGTAATCTTTTCTTTTTCCCCGAAGACTCTTTTTGCACTAATCAAGTCTCAGGATACTTTCTATAGCTATTGTGCACTTTAAAGATGTATTCGGTTGTCCCGTGATGCTCCACGCCTGCGAGCTATGCAAGCAATCCTGGTTCTTGTTGGTTCCTCCGGAATTGCCGACATCCAATCGGCTAAGTTCTCTAATTTATTATTTCGTATAACTTGAGGACAAGTTGCAATCTAAGTGTGGGGGAAGGGATAGATGATTTATGTGTCTACTTTCGTTTGCTCATATTTTTAGTATTTCTATGAAAAGTGCTTAATTTTCAAATTTTTTGTTATATCCCGAGTAGACAAAGGCATATCTTTGCTTGAGTTTATATCATTTTTGCTATATTCGTATATTTAGTAATTTTAGTTGTTTCACCCGACACTCTTTTTCACATGCCATAGTAAATGATGAGCTAAATGTTGAAAGCCTACCCCATTTTAGTTGGAGATTTTTGATGATTATAGCATGTTTCTTTGCTTATGTACAATTCTTGAAAAGTTTAGTAGTTTGTATTCTAGGATTAAAGTATGACATACTTGTGAATGTACGTAAGTTTGAATGTGATAAGTGAAACGTGATTAAGTCTTTGCAATAGTAATAAATTGTTTACTTGAGGTGTTATGCTCGGTGGTCCGTGCTACTAGAAAATAATCTTTTCCACTTTATGCCCGCCCGAAATCTCTAAGTAAACATAATTGTAATTGTGTGTGTCGGAAGGCGGTTTATGATTTGGGTGAGGTAGGGTGTACCACGTAGGTCCTATTCCACTATGATGACCAAAAGCTCACGACAGTCAGTTTATAGCTGCCTTATGATTGGAGTAAGGTAGGGGATTATCTTGAAATATCCTATTCTTCTATGAGGGCAAAAGCTTATTCTGATGTGTGTTAGAAAAGTGTGAAAAAGTGAAAATATTGAAATATATTATTATGAATAAGTAAGGACTTAGTTATCGTTAATCTTATACCCAGTATAAACTGAAGGATATGTTGTAGGGATTATCCTCTGGAGTCGGTCGAAATGTTTTAGATATTCTCTACTATTTCTTTTTGGGATATGTATGTTTTGTAAAGTGCCTGTTATAATTTTTGAATATTTCTAACTTAGATGGGAAACCGGGCTAGTTTTGGTTTGAATAACTTTCAAATTGTGGAACTTAGTGGAAGTTTATTATGGCTATGCACACACTACACGGGTGAACTTCTAAGTTATTGAATATACTTCATATTTGTATGGATGTTTATTTGTCTCGAGCTTGACTTTGTTTTGTTTTGCTCGGGACGAGCAAAGATAAGTGTGGGGGAGTTGTTAAGGGTCAATTTGTAGTGTTTTATAAGGATATATTTTATATCAATATTCCCCATATATGGATGTTTTTCGTAGAATTCGAGCTTATAATCGATTAATTGAGCAAATGACGTTTTGAATAGTTAAAATGCAAAATCGAGTAAATATCGTGGTTTTATTATCTATTTTGTATGGTTTTACGTTTTGCTCGGTTTTGTCATCTTTTAGGTGCACAAATGTGGAATGGAAGAGGTCTAAATGATGTTTGATTGAAGATTAAAGTGGAAAGAAAGAGATACAAGAGGATGAAGATGAAATAAAGCTTGGGAAAATCCCGAAAACGACTCGTAATACGACGGGCTAATCAAAAAGGCGTTTTCGAAGAAGAGTCCTTAATGAAAGTTGTAGAGTTTTCCGAGAGCTTTTTTATGACATTCGGATCATAATTTTTGGAGGTCTACAACTCAAGATATGAATTTTAGAAGTTTGAGTTCATATGCAATACCCTAATTGCTTCAACCGACTTAAGAAGCTTTTCTTTCAGCCGCATGCAATTGTTTCAGCCGACATACATATAAATCCTAATTAAATAAGGAATTATTCTAGCCGACATCAGTATTACTTATTTCAGCCTCCTTACTTCTTATATATACGCATGCATGTGAACCCTAATCCAATTATTCATTATTTACATTCAGCCGCATATCACAGCAAAGCAGCGGCCAACTTGTCTTTCAAGGCCGGTCACCCGAGCCTTGTGCTCGGGTGATCCGGGTTAGATTAGGATGTCGTTTTTCTTCCGTTTTCGATTCATGGATTCAATCATGTACCAAACTACGTGAGTTTATTTATTTAATTTATTCAGTCCTTATTCGTTTTTTATGATCTTTAATTTATTTTGTATCGTTCTATGATTTTGATGCTATGATGAGAATAGATTGAAAGATCTGTTTTCTATTGATACGTTTACAACATACGGAAGTTGCGTAGACTAGATCACCATAGAAAGATAGGATCTTTAATCATTAATTATGTGAAAAATTAATTGGTTAATTATCTAGGTTGTTAGATTCTAAAATACGAGAGTTAACCTGAATCTACACCGAGTTTTGTTTGGTAAATAGATCTCAACATTCGGAAGATGAGAGATTGATAAATTGGACTCATTAAGGAATTAGGAATCCATAGCTTGAGATTAAATTCACTAAGGAATTAGGGATTTGTATCTCGTGTAAAGGTGAAACCACAATTTGAATTAAAATCATGAGATGAACTAGGATTGAAATCACTTGGTTTGTGCACTGTTTGATCCCATGTATCTTTAGTTTAGTTTAGGTTGTGTTATTTTATTTCGTAGGTTAGATTTATTTTAATTGCTCTTTCGTTTATTTTATTTGTTCTTTCGTTTATTCGTTTTTCCTAAGTAACAATTGAAAGGAATTAGTGAAATTAGATTCAACATCCCAATTCCCTGTGGATCGACCCCTTACTCACTTCGCTCTACTATCAATTACCCGGTATTCGGCCGGTTAGGAGTTAGTTTTGCATGGTAGTTAGGGTTTATAAATTTTCTTTTGTTTAATGATGCAAAATCCCTCCAACAAAAGTGTCAATGCCTTTTATTTATAGCCTTGATAATCCTTGATTTGAATTTCCGTCTATTGGCTATATTAATGAGGGGAATAATCCTTGATTTGATTCTTGATTCCCCCTTAGTTATATCCTCCTTGATTTCAGTGATCGGATTTTTCTTCGAACATTTATCAGAAAATCCATCCTTGATTGATCCTCAATTGATTGTGCATTTAATGCTTGATCCTCTAAATCTTCTTCATATTTCAAAATCAGATCAAGTAAAGTTTACTTGGTCGTTCCCTGAACAGTTATGTGATCTTTTTGACTTTTCCGCTTAGATTTTCCTTCATTGCTTTGTCATTACTCAGCCGATAATCAGTTCACTTTGCTGATTCATTGTTTCCTTCATTCTTTTCAGTTTAGGAGAATCTTTCTACTTCACTGATCCTTGATTTGTGTGAGATCAGTGTACACCATATTTAACATTAAGTTTCATCACTTGGGATGTAGATTAGACTTATCCAAGGTCAACACAGACTTCCTTGGTTATAAGTCAGACCATATGTCTTTATGCTTCTCTGCTGGTACTGGGCTAGCTTCACTCTGCCGTGTGTCTGTTCTTACATAGCCGTCCTAACAACTAGTATAATACTTGTCTGACTCAACTTACACAACATTTCGGACACTAAGTAAAGACTTATACAAAGAGTTCAAACTTATTTTCAGGCTTTCTATAACAGTGATCGCGTGTAAGTCACTAACGTTGATATTACTAGCAAGAATACTAGGTGCATCGCATTATAGTAAATGCGAGTCAAGGTCAATCCCACAGAGACAATGCAACTCATACATACAAATGATTCTAACCTAATTAAGAAGAAACATAAAGGTGGTGATTGACCAACAATAACATAAAAAGAAAACAAACATGGTATACATTTCCCTCTCCTCACTGATCTACTAACTTGGATTAGTTAATCGTTATGTTTACTTCCCCACATAATTTCCTTAAATTTATCGTGAGCGTTTTATCATATTTATCAGCTACAGTTGCAATTCCTACTCCTATCTACTCCGACAATGGCAGTAGACAATCTATACGCAAGCTATCCTCCTTAATTGGTCCATACGCATAAAGAACTAGAACTGCCGATATTGAGAGTTACCTCATACTGCTAACCCGCCTAGACAGCTGTCGACACTGACCAACACGTTCCTAGGGTCCATCAAGACTATGTCCTAATTAACACTTCACTTGCGGTCCTTCATGTTAATTTATGAATTTCGAATACTAGATTGGCCAGACCTATTAATCGTTTTAATTATTTCTGCCGATCAACGTAGCTGTAGTGAATCGCAGTTTAGGTTTTCTGAAATAAGCCTTGGTAAACTGGTATAGACTGCCGGTTTACCGGGGGCGGCTTTTCCGAATTTCTGGATCTACATTGCTCAGTACGATTAAAATAAGTAAATTATAGGGTTGTTAAACATACAGATTAAGTAAAACACATAAATACGAACATATCTACCATATTGGAGACAATAAAGGAACGTTCAAAGCTTCATACCTTCATCAATGGAGATCTAGCTCAATCTACTCAAGCTAGAGATGGCGGAAGAAGGGAGGAAACCAAAAACAACTCGCCAAAGCTTAAGAAAATTTTATTGCATAATAATATATAATGTATTTGTAATACTAATCAAAAGTTATTCAAGATGTCTTCAATAATCTGTAAATGCGGCCTTATATAGATACAATGACCGACTTAAGACTCTCTAAAACCCTAACCGACTTAGACAATGCGGCAGAATGAATTTCGTGTTGAATAAGTCACCGGTTTACCGGGCCTTCTACTCTTCTTTTTCTTCAGCTTCTTCTTGGACTTCAATCACTCAGCCCAATGCATTCCTTTTGGTCCAGATCTGTTCTCCAATGCTCCAGATTCAGTACATCCTATAAAATACACAAAACGGACAAAACAGTACCAAAACCTCGGGAAAATAGCATAGATGCAGAATTACGATCCTGGAAACACTCACATAGAATTTAACACATATTCTAAGAAATAACGAGTCTATATATCCTCTCTCGAGCAGAATTTGGGGTGAATATGGGTATAAATATCATCACCATTTAGAGTATCATCAACTACCCCCCACTTAGCTTTTGATCGTCCCGAGCAAAAAGGCGAAAAGAAAACAACATCTTTGATCAATGCACAAGTTAATTAAAAACAACTATGCCTTACTAAGCCAAGATCAAAATCATGCCACTCATATCCATCAGTAACATATTAAACACTATTCATCTCATGAGCCAATGTGTGTGTGCAATAACTTTCACAACCGCTTAGAAATGCAGGTAATCTCACATTACGTCAACCCGTAGTCGAACTAACCAGTCTCGAGAATGTACTTATTAATTAATTGAGCAGGCAAGGTGGATCGAGAACCGAGCATATATTACTCTTAGGCTCACGTTTATCGGTCTATGCAAAAGTCGTGCGTCTTACGCTCCATCGACTAAGATATTGCCAAAGAGAATATAGATGTATATATTTCAATGCACTTCTCTTTCTTGGCGGGTAAAATCTCATTGATTTAACTATCCTCACGGCCCCACTCGTGATAAAGCCAGGGTCAACTCTAGTTAAAGCAATATGCTACCGACTACACACTAAGGGAAGTGAGTTATACGTGCTTACAATGGTGGCTCATAACAGAATATGCGCTTAATACGCAACTACTTCAAAAGTGGACACTTTCTCTTACTCGTGCAAAGTAAAACAGAGATGAAATCAATTAACTCGAAAAGATCAAAGATATTCTAATTTTTCAAAATTCTGTCGAAATGAATCAAAGTCTAAGTGGTGAATCATGCATCAAATAAAATCAAGACAATCACGCATTCATGGAATATAATGCTAAAATTCTAAGTGACGTTCCTCTACCCCCCACTTAATCGAAACATTGTCCCAATGTGTAAGATGAGAAATAAAAAACGAAAAGGAACTTAGCTTCGGTGAAGGACGGAACCAAAGAAGAATCGGATCATCATATAATTCATCGGGATCATGTAAGTAGTCCATGAAGAATCTGCGCTATGTATCTCAAGAAAAACCAAGAAGAATAGTGGTGACAAAAAAAACTTTATAATAAAAATGCGGCAGTAAAAGAGAAAATTAATAACTCCGAAACAGTTTAAGCCGACAAAAACATTATATAAAATACATTCTGCTACATCTACTAAGTAGGAAAGGAAAATAAAATAAAAACAAGAAAAATGGTAAACAACAATAAAAAGAACAAAAAGCTAGTCCTCATCGGAATCACCCTCCCAGTCGTCTCTAGGCTCAAAACCAGGAGGCGGTGCAGAACTTGAGGCGGCGGCGGCGGAAGATGATGATGTACGATGTGGGGCAGTCCTAGGTGGCGGGGTAGTAGGCGGAACTCCTATAAATTCAATAAACCGATCCATCTTGCGATGCAGACTCGCAATCTCTCGTGAGTGCTCCTCAAGGAAGGCTCTCTGAGTTCTCGGTGCACCAAGCACCGGAGTACGCTCTCTCTGCTCTAACCCGTCTTGAAACTCTAAAACTGACTGTGAACTGAGCTGAGGCTCAGGATCTTCCCAATCATCACTCACAAGCATCTTCACCTTAGCCTCTAGAGCAAACATTTCAATCATCGGTCCATAAGGTAGCAGCTCTCGCTCAGAAGTGGTGGCAAGCTCATGGATACGGCTATGCATCAACAGACCGATGTTGATGGGGGCACCCGTCTCTACATAAAACATCAACTCTGCCCTCAAAGTGGTGACAGAAACAATGTGCTTCGTCGGAAGAAGGCGGGCACAGACAAATCGATTCACCATTTTCCGGTCCCAAGATAAGTCGTTCTCAAGGAAGATGGTGGGGGTTCGTACAGGATTGCGCTTTCATTGCACCCCTAAGAAATCAGCAACCATATCCATCCTCTCGGGATCGGCAATGTTGCTCAAGGATTTGTATTCATCCGGGCCCACCGGTGGATGTCTAACCCCAAAATGAGCGTTGATCCGCTCAAACAAAAAATCAACCTTGACACCGCGAAACATAGCAAATGTGGCTCCGTGGTTATGCGAAACATATGCATAAAACTATCTTACCACCATGGCGTAGAATCTTTCCGGTGCCTCAGCCATGTCCAATAAATCATGTGCTTGTAGGGCCTCCGGCAATATCGTCCCGCAGTCGTCCAAATCTACCCCTCGTTCTCGAGCCACTGGTCTTGCATTCCAATGTCCTCGGAACGACTCGTAAATAGCTTGAGAATGTAATTGTGCAACCCCGTCTATCAAGGGATTGGCATCTCCATACACTGTCTGATATCCACTGGGACGAACGGCTGACCTTTGACGCTTAGGAACCATCATGAATGAGTATAGAACCTGATACATAAGCTGTTTCTGAAAAAGAACCCTCGGTAAACCGGAGGTAAGGTTTGGTTTACCGGCCTGTGTTTTTCTGGATTTCTTTCTGGACTGTGCCTCTAATGATGGAAGAAGAAGAAATTCAGCACTTCACTATTGCAGCAGCAATACAACTCAGCATCAGGGGTAGGAAATGGTGTTTAGGGTTTGAAAAGGGAAGGAATTGGTTTGGCTATGGTGGTGATTTGGTGTTGATGGTGGTTGGCTGTGTTAGATGAAGAAGAAGAATTGGAAGAAATTTGATGAATGGAAAAGATGAAAATGATAAGAATGATGTTAATGGTGAGCAAGGGGTGGTTTAAATAGGAAGAGTGGAGTGAATGTGGATGGTTTAGTGGGATAATGGGTAGAGAAGTTATTAGGGTGAGGGAATTGAGGAGGTGATTGATGGGATTGAGGTGGAGTAATGGTGGAGTGTGGGAAAGGTTGAAAAAATTGAAAAGAGGGGAAAAAGGGACGGTTTCTGCTGACTGACCGTATTTGGTGCAACATGTTTCCTTCACATGCCTCTAAAAATTCAGCTTTACACTGTAATGTTCAGAAATCTGAAAATCAGGCCTCAGTAACCCGGAGGTTAACCTCGAGAAACCAGGGGTATTTTTCCCCAGATTTTTCTATCTGTCTTCTCTGCACACTGTACTCAACCTCTTTGCTCACTTCTGACCTCAAATTGACTACCCTTTTATTCTTTAATTGTTGTTTCCGACTCAAAACCTAACCTACTTCACTAGAATCCACAACGAGGTAAAAAAAACCTTTCCACAACCATTCGGTTTCAAGCCTAAGTTTGTGGTAGGATGAAAAAAAGCTCGTCCCTTAATTTGGCTACTTTTATTCAATCCTAAACTACCTTAGGGTTTGAAGAGATAGTTCTGAGTTTATAGTCGCCAGCTCGACTTTCTTCATATCTCCGATCAAACAAGGGATGGACCTTTCACTTGCCAAACTTTCGCTCCAGAGGTTTGCAATTTCACAGAACCTTTCTGAGCTCTCTTCCTAGCACGCCTCTCTCTCTTAGCTTGTGTGCTAGGTCTGCCTCTGCGTCGAGATTTAGACCTTAAACTCAAGGACTCCACGCTTTCCACTTTCAGCTCAACTCGTTCACTACGCAACACGGAAGGACTAGCTTCCGTGAGCATCTTGTCGTGGTCCTGATCTTCTTTCTCTCTCAGCATTAATCTCAGAAACTCTTGCTCAACGGTTCTATTACAACCTCTCATTTCTTAAGCCCCTCAATCTCCAAGATCTCTACTTTCCCCGAAGCATACATCATCTTACAACTCTCCGGTCGGTTTTCTAGGGGTTCTAGGATCCCAAAAGATACAGCATCATTATTCATCCTAAGAGTGATCTCCCTTTTATCAAAATCCATAACAGCCCTGCTCGTGGCTAAGAAAGGTCGTCCTAAGAGAACCGGGGCACTAGGATCTTCAGGTACATCTATGACTGTAAAGTCAATAGGATACGTGAACCCTCCTGCCTTAATTGTGCATTTCTTAAGCAAACCAGCAGGCATATCGCTGGTTCTATCTACGAACGTCATAGTTCTGGTTTGATTCATCACGACCGGAGGTTTGATCTTTTGACTGAGGGAAAAAGGGAAGAATATTGCAACTCGAGCCAGAGTCGCAGAGACCTAATCCTACGGATATTCTATTGACAGAAATTGTGAGTATGAACGTGCCAGGGTCTCCTAACTTCACCACGGTGTCTGAGTCTAGGTGATCCTTAGGCTCAGAAAACATCGTGTCCGGATCCTCTTCAGGATTATCAGAATCATAATCTGAAGATGATATATCAATTAATTCGCAAGGAAACTCACCAGGACGATATGTGCTATACTCCTTAAGGTCATATTCAGGCTCTTGCTTGATCGCTTTCTCCTCTTTTTCCAACCGTTGCTTTACCGCTTCATAATGCTCTCGTGCTTCAGTCCCGGGATACATGGAAATTGGTGTGATTTTCAAGATTGTTCTAGGCATATTGTTTGGCTTGTCTGTGCTTTTTCAACTCTGAATCGATTGAATCTCTGAAGTGCTCTGATCAATCTGCAAAAAGACAAAATAAAACAAAGAAAAGGTTAGCAACTTCCGCTTCAGCTGGGTGTGATCCGAACTGTTGTGGACCTACTAACTAAAATCAACACGGAATAACACAGAATAACAGGAACTCTTCAGAAATGGATTTTCCAGGCCTCAGTAACTCAGAGGTTACCTTCGGGATACCGGCCCTGAATTTTCTAATTCTGTCAGTTTAACATGTGCAGGATTGATACAGAACGACTCAAGACCGAAAATAAAATAAAATAAATAAACGACTTCTTAATTAGAATTAAAGTGTTTATATTTATAAATTGGCCATTGTCCCCGGCAACGGCGCCAAAAATCTTGATCGCGTGTAAGTCACTAACGTCGATATTACTAGCAAGAATACAAGGTACATCGCAGTATAGTAAATGTGAGTCAAGGTCGATCCCACAGAGACAATGCAACTTATATATATAAACGATTCTAACCTAATTAAGAAGCAACATAAAGGCGGTCATTGACCAACAATAACATAAAAAGAAAACAAACATGGTATACCTCTCCCTCTCCTCACCGATCTACTAACTTGGATTAGTTAATTGTTATGTTTACTTCCCCACATAATTTCCTTAGATTAATCATGAGTTTATCATATTTATCAGCTACGGGTGCAATTCCTATTCCTATCTACTCCGACAATGGCAGTAGACAATCTACGCAAGCTACCCTCCTTAATTGGTCCTTAATAGCCCATACGCATAAAGAACTAGAACTGCCGATATTGAGAGTTACCTCATACCGCTAACCCGCCTAGACAGCTGTCGACACTGACCAGCATGTTCCTACGGTCCATCAAGACTATGTCCTAATTAACACTTCACTTGCGGTCCGTCATGTTAATTTACGAATTACGAATACTAGATTGGCCAGACCTATTACTCATTTAATTATTTCTGCCGATCAACGTAGCTGTAGTGAATCCCAATTTAGGTTTTCTAAAATAAGCCTCGGTAAACCGGTATAGACCGCCGGTTTACCGGGGGCATCTTTTCCTAATTTCTGGATCTACATTGCTCAGTACGATTAAAATAAGTAAATTATGGGGTTGTTAAACATGCAGATTAATTAAAACACATAAATACGAACAGATCTACCATACTGAAGACAATAAAGGAATGTTCAAAGCTTCATACCTTCAACAATTGAGATCTACCTCGATCTACTCAAGCTAGAAATGGCGGAAGAAGGGAGGAAACCAAAAACAACTCTCCAAAGCTCAAGAAAACTTTATTGCATAATAATATATAATGTATTTGTAATACTAATCAAAAGTTATTCAAGATGTCTTCAATAATCTGTAAACGCGGCCTTATATAGATACAATGACCCCAGACTCTCTAAAACCCTAACCGACTTAGACAATGCGGCAGAATGAATTTCGTGTTGAATAAGTCACCGGTTTACCGGGCCTAACCCTCGGATTACCGGGCCTTCTACTCTTCTTTTTCTTCAGCAGGCTTCTTCTTGGACTTCAATCACTCAGCCCAACGCATTCCTTTTGGTCCATATCCGTTCTCCAATGCTCCAGATTCGGTACATCCTATAAAATACACAAAACGAGACAAAACAGTACCAAAACCTCGGGAAAATAGCATAGATGCAGAATTACGATCCTGGAAACACTCACATAGCATTTAACACATATTCTAAGCAATAATGAGCCTATCTATCCTCTCTCGAGCAGAATTCGGGGTGAATATAGGTATAAATATCGGCACTATTTAGAGTGTCATCAAACAGCTAGTATGACCATCATCAAAAAATAATAAAATGTTCCTAACAATGTTCCTCATTATGCGTTTGACCGCTTGGTCCACCAGAGATGTGTTTGTTAGGAAATCTATGCGGGAACGTAGCGGAATTTAAATTTTTATTTCCTTTTTCACCAAGATCGACTTCGTTTAAGCAACAAGCATAAAAGAAGTAGACAAAAGAATACCTTGTTTGATCCAATTGGATCGACGCTTTGTCTATGGTTGTAGTTTCTGCACGAAGCCGCAAAAGTGTTCGGCCTCTACTAGTGATCCACACGAACAACCCGCTGGAATCCCATCATGGATTACTACCAAAAAAACTCGGTTGCTAGACCGACCTTTTCTCTATCTCAAAACCCTCTAAGAAGCTCTCTTATTTTTCACAAGAACTACTAGTCTCTGTAAATTCTAATGTGCAAAAGAGCTAGCCAATCGCTCTCTTATATAAAGAGACCTATGCCCCGTATGTCTGCCAATCTGATTGGGCGAAGCTTCCTAGTAGATTGAGGAGAAAGAAAATATTTTCCTAATAAAATAAGGAAAATACCTTTGATTGATTTATCTCATTTAATTTAATATCTCATATTAAATATTTTTAAGATATTGCCAATATCTAAGATTGACTATCTTTATCATATTACCATAAATCTATTTTCATAAATCTATTAATATCCAATATTAATATATGATAATATTATTAATTAAATTACGCAATCCAAGTGAATCTTATACACTAATACATGCGCCTCAAAATTGCCATAAATTGGCGTCCAGAATATTCTTAATTAATACAATACTATGATTAATTAATTTGCAAAATACATGTGTATCAATATACATATATATATATATATTCGACCCACATATACATTATATGTATATTTAATTAATCAATATAATTAATAACTTGTATTTAATTTATTAATAATAAATAAATACCACCATATTAATTTATCACTATAAAACTTTATAGTCGAGATAAAACATTCCTTATTTGGTTATCATTATAACCACATTTTTATCCGGCTAGATGTTCTTTTGTGTGTGACCCGATAGGCTTCCGAATATGTTGGCCGTAGGCACAATGTGCAATTACGAAAATGCCCTTCACATCTAATGATCATGGAATAGCGTCTAGCAACACACCGTGATCCCCAATCATCGGAAGAGTCAAATGCAATGACTACTAACTTTCTTGTGAAACAGTTACCGTGTAAATAGAATCCTATCGATCGCTGTTACAATATCCATACGGTCGTACGTCGAGTGTCAAACATCAACGACCGTATCTTATAATCTAGATATCATACTCTCTAGAAGTAATATATCACTTCCGCTTTGCAAAGACTTTCGAGAATAAGACATTCCTTATAAGAAGACCCTTTAGGATATTTACTCCTAATCACAGGATACACGATTTCCGGACGAGCAACATGAATCCTACGCATGCTTCAGTATCACACCCAATCGCTACCACATGATGACCCCATGGCTAGAGGAAACCTCAATAGTGTCAAAGCATGACAATCCACACCGTGATGTCATGAAGACTCCGGTCTCATGATAATTACACAACCACCACATAGTGCCACACTTAATAAAGTAAGTGGGTTAGTCTAACGTACGCATTCTCTAATACACATCCATGTATAGTCCAAGTTTCTATACACTTCGATAGACGAGATCTATCCATATCTTCAATAAGTTAGAAGACATCTAATACGTGCTAGTCTAATCGTACTATCAATGGCCCTTTTGACAGTACATACGACTAGAGACATTTAGGTATCAAACCTTTTAAAGTGAGTCGAGATCTCATCAACCATAATAATGTTGAAATAGTGTCCTAAACCCAATCGGGTTGGACCAGATCCGACCGGGTCTGATCATTTCTACAATTTCTTTTTGTTTGTACATATATTAAATGCTCTTATGTTGTCATATATTTGTTCTTTTAAAGAACCAATTATGAATTGTTATATGATAACGCCTTTAGTATTAAACTGTGATAGAGAAACCATGATAGGCGATTATGGTTGATGAGTCGCTTTAACAAGTTTGATACTTAAATGTCTCTAGGTTGATATACTATTAAACAGGGCATTGATAGTACAAACAGGCTAGCACGTATTAGATGTCTTCTCTCTTTAAGGGTGGGGATAGATCTCGTCTATCGAATTGTAGAGACACTTGGACTGTACGTGGACGTGTATTAGAGAATGCGTACGTTAGACTGACCCACTTACACTGTTAAGTGTCACACTATGTGGCAGTTGTGTAATTATCCTTAAGACCGGCGTCTTCATGGCAACACGGTGTGGATTATCATGCTTTGACACTATTGAGGTTTCCCTTAGCCATGGGGTGATCATGCGTTAGTGATTGGGTGTTCTATTGAAGCATGTGGAGTATACATGTTTGGTCGTCCGGGAATCGCGTACCCTAATAGTAGGGGTGAATATCCGAAATGGCCTTTTTATAAAGAATGTCTAGCTCTCATGAATCTTTGCAAAGTGGGAGTAAATGTGTTATTCCGAGAAAGCAAGATATCCAGATTATAAGATATGATCGTTAATGTATTGACACTCGAGATACGATCGTATGGATATTATTACTGTGGTAGCATTATATTTACACGGTAATTGTTTCACATGAAAGGTAGTAGTCATTGCATTTGACTCTTCCGATGATTGGGGGTCATGGTGTGTTGCTAGACGCTATCACGTGATCGTTAGGTATGAAGGGCATTTTCGTAATTTGCACTTTGTGCTTACGACCAACATATTTGGAAGCCTATCGGGTCACACACATAAGAACATCTACCCGGAATAAAATGTGGTTATAGTTGATAACCAAATAAAGAAGGAATTTATCTCACGACTATAAAGGTTATAGTAGTAAATTAATATGGTGGTATTTATTTATTATGAATAAATTAAATACAAGATATTAATTATGTTGATTAATTAAATATGCATATGATGTATATATGTCGAAAATATACATATGAATATATGATATACATGTATTTTGTGAATTAATTAATCATATTATTATATTAATTAAAGAATATTCCGGATGCCAAAATATTGGCTAAGGGTTGCCCCAATTTCATGTGTATAGGATACATTTGAGTTGTGCATTTTAATTAATAAGATTACCATAATATTAATATTAGATATTAATTGATTTTGAAAAAAAATAGATTTATGGTAATAAGATAAATATAGTCAATATAAGATATTGACAATATAATGGAAATATTTAATATAAGATATTGAATATTAATGAGATAAATCAATCAAAGGGATTTTTCTTATTTTATCAGGAAAAAGGTTTTTTTTTCTCCCCAATCTACTAGGAAGCTAATCCCAATCAGATTGGGAATCACTAAGGGCACATGTCACCTTATAAATAGGGAGGCTTGGCTAGCTCTTTTGTACATCACAATTCCAAGAGCTAATAGTTCTTGTGAAAAATAGAGAGCTTTTTAGAGAGTGATTTGAGAGAGAGAAAAAGTTGGTCTAGCAGCCGAATTTTTCTGGTAGCAATCCATGATGGGATTCCGGCGAGGTGTTCGTGCGGATCACCAGTAGAGGCCGAACGCTTGGGCGGATTCGTGCAGAAACTACAACCGTAGACAAAGCGTCGATCCAATTGGATCAACCAAGGTATTCTTTTGTCTACTTCTTTTATGCTTGTTGCTTAAACGAAGTCGATCTTAGGAAAAAGAGATCAAAATTTTGAATCTCGCTGCGTTCCTGGGTTGATTTCCTAACATTGGTATCAGAGCGAGCTTCGAGTTTAAGCAATAAGCATGTTAATTTGTATAGTTAATTTTATCGTTTAAATCACGTGATTAAAAGATGAAAGATTTTTGATTCACAAAACGATACACAAAATGAAAAAAAAACGAGATCTGGTGGTGCTCGGCCGACTGGCGGTGACACCAGCACCGGCGGCGGCGGCAGTGCAGCCTGATCCCGGCGTCGTTTGACAGGTCAAAGCTGGTGGATCTCCAAATTTTGTTTTGTGTATTTGTGAATCAATATGGTTCATAGTTGTAATTCATATCTCCTTTGTTTAGTTGTGTCATGTGGCCAACTAATGGTTCAAATAGTTTGGGTCATTGGGATGCCACATGGCATTAAAATAAAAATGGCATTTCCAAACTTTGTTTGGAATAGGCTTAGGCCCTTTCTAAATATTTGATTTGGGAAAACGCTTAGGCCTAGGACACTTTAAAAATTTTGATTTTGAAAAATGACCAGACATATCAACCAAAATATTGGGCTTTCCAAATTTTTTTTTGGAATAGGCCTAGGCCCTTTTTCAAAATATTTGATTTTGGAAAAGGCCTAGGCCTAGGCCCTTTTCAACATTTTGATTTTGGAAAGGGCCAAGGGAGATGCCTTTGGGTTTAGGAAACCAAATGCATCCCTTTTGATTAGGAATCAGAAGGGAAAGAAACAAAAGAGACCTAATTTTAATTTTGATTTATTTTTAGAATAGTTCTAATTAAATAAAATTGAAATTGAAATCGGTTTAAAATTAATCGTTAATTTTATTTCGATTAAAATCATTAATTAAATAAATGTTAATTAGTTAATTGATTGGGTAAAATTACTTAATTGATTAAACGTTAATCGATTAATAAAGACGCAAGTAGTTAAGTGTTTAATCTTATCTTTTTTATAAGATGTTATTGTATGGACTAGATATAGTAGATATAATATGATTATATGGACCCCGTTTGATCATGGACTCGACCGATAGCATAGATGTGAATGATTATAATTTTTCTGTTGGTTTAAAAATTGTCCTAGGCCGTTATGAAGAACGTGACCTAGTTTATTTTCTACCTTTATCCAATTCCCGTTAGCTCCCCCCCCTCCCGTGTGCGTACGGTGTATTTATTTTATTAGATAGAATTAAATGTAACAAGAATGGAGCAGAATATGGAGATCAAAGAAAGAAGAATAAAGATCCCATTGGAGATGGCGCATTAAAAATCCTATTGGCGGTTGCAGCTACCCTTAGATTGTGACCCATGGTTTCGTCAGTTTGTATTCGAAAACGCACATAGGAAAAATCCATTATCATACCGGTTACTTTACGCATTTATTTATTTTGTGCTTGTATTTATTTTATATGATACGATAGATGCATAACTAGGCACAATATAGATGAATGTGTAGGATGTATGTCTATACAGATAGATAAACATGATGAGACCATAATTAAATTAATTAAGAGAATTAATTCGAAATTAATTAAGTGAATTAATTTATTAAAAAATCCCACAACAAAAATTAAGTCGTAATTTTGTCTCCCAATATTATAACTACGGTGAAGAGCCCTTGTTCGGATCCATCTGATCGACCACCGCCAGGAGTTGACCTACCTCGGGTATATCGTCGTTATTGAGATATGATCGTATAAGATCTCGTGAATATTGGGTTATGAATTGACTAGAGTCTTTCGGTGATTGGCCACCGTCAGGGCCGTCTGACTTTAGCGACAAGGGGTTGACTAACACATAGTGATGTGTATCGTCAAAGAGTTGACTAGTCAACCACTGAGAATTACATAATGATGTGATTGGTAAAGAGTTACCTATCTTTCGAAGTTATCTTGGTTGATCGACCACCGCCGGGAATCGAGTAACTAAATTGGACAGCCACTAAGGAATTTTGGAAAATTCTTGAAAGTCAAATGGGAGTAGTTGACTAGTGGGAGAAAAATCATAAACAAAAGACCATTTTGATTTTGCGTGTATAAACAACAACACTCTTTTATCTTCATTTTTTTATGTTGTAGTTTATAGCAAACTTTTATATTTATGTTTTTATTCTGGATTAGTAAAATCAAATTATGATTGTTACCTTTTGAGAAACATTATCAAATATGGTTAAGTAATCCTTTTAAATAAGAAATTACACGAGCAACCCCGTTATAGTAGTTAGAGACAAGGAGACTACATATATGATGCAGTGCTCCAAGACTTTAATTATTAAAGAAAACGGAAGATCATAATACGCACTTGAAATGAATTTCAACGAATGAATCATATATTGGATACGATCTGATATGATCATTCTGTCATACGATGACAATTAATTCAAACGTTGAATAAGAATGACCGCGTCAAATTTTGGAAAGGTTGTTTTCAAAATTGTAATATTTAAGTATTGACTTAACTCTTTAATCATTGCTTAAGGTTAATTAAATAGTTAATGTTTTGAATGCGATTCAAAAGGTTAAATAAACTATTTAACAAACTATAGATTTTCTTTACAAAAGAAAATTAAAGACATAGTTCTTGTGATCTTTCTTAAGTCTTATGAAGACTACACTAAGAAATATTTACAAATGATTAAAGGATTAAAAGGAAAGTTAGGGCATGTGCTTAAGTAGAGAACTTATTGAAGTTTCTATTCTAGGCAAGTAAGTTGAGATAAATCTATCTAAGTTCAAGTCAACTCTTAGATATATGATATCTTACGAGTATGATTAAATTAGAAAGATTAAATACGGAATGCATTAAGATTCGAAAAGTGAAGCAAACGTTGCGACATTTTCGGCATTGTATTCTGAATCTAGTAGACTGATAAGTGAACTAAATAAACATTATTATGTTCCGATTCTTATGAAGAACATGATTTTCAGTTATTTGTTAGGATTCAGTAGACATATTCAATTGTAAAGAGTAAATGTTTTTTCCAATAAAGTTGAAAGGTCACTAAATCCAACATACTAGATTGAGGTCACTGTATAGTTGATATATGTGATGAAATCTCAACTAAAAATTTGTATGGCTGATATCCTTAATATTTGCTGGTTGTTCTAGACATAGTCTCTATAGAGGGGAATCGTGTGATCAGATGTCATTCTGATGACGTCTGAACCATGTGATTATGAATCACGTGGGTAATGCGTATCTTATCTAAAGATTACTAAAATACCCTTTTTAAGAAAATGTTATAAATCTAGAAAATAATTTCTAAAGCCTAAACATACCGATGTTTGTTGGCTTATGACAATTAATGCCACAAATAATTGTTTATTAATCTCTATGACTATATTTAGAAATAGTTGAATGGACTATTGAAGTACAACAATTCGGAAAGCCCGAAAATTTCAAACTACTACGAATATGAGGTTGATGAGCTACTTAGGAGTTAATCTCCAATTGGATTGAAGTAATTAATACCTGAAGGGTGTTTCAGAAGTCGTCTTAAATAGAATCAGATTCTCCCTTGAAGGATACCATCTTTGGGATACGCAATTAGATTGTGTTCCCAAAATAGAAACAACACTTTATATGATAAAGGTGTGACGTAAGCCATGCGAAGTATCCCTTACGCGTTTCGGGATAGTGCCCTTACACTTAACCGAGTTCCAAAAATAAAGGTTGAATAAATTCCATATTAGATATGGAAGGGATAATGTCGAATCTATCTTAACCGATGATCTGAAGTTGTCATAAACAAAGTCAAAAAGGCTTGGAGCCTAGTACGACATCTGCAACTTTGTGAAATATCTTAGCAAGTACGCTAGATATTATTTACTTGTCCGCGGAGCAAAATGTTTGTCTCCAAACATGTTGTCTTCTAAAGGAAGTGTTTCTTCCAAAAGAAACAGTAGGAGTAAACTCAGATCTCAAAGGTAGTTTGAGAACCACCAGGAGATATTCAACAATAGGAACGTGACCAGACGCCACATAGCGATGAAGTGTAGAATACTGCTCAGTGCACACAAATGTTCTGTAAGTTTGTGGATAACCTCAAGCCTGAAAAGGCTGTTGGTATGTTCATCTTGAAGGATGAATATCTCATGACTTATGAAGGAATGTTTGAAAGGCAAGATTGAAAGATATGGTCAGGAGCCATAATATCTGAGTTAGATTCCATCAGTGACAACCTGGTTGTGAACCTAGTCTGTCTTACCTAGAGGGAATGTCCTTGAAAGGCTGACATGGATAGTAATATGATTTCCATAAGGCTATAGTGACGGTTGAAGGGTACCGGGCGTAAACCTTGGAATTATCTTTATGCTGCTAGTTGAGCCCAGTCTATTCAGACTATGCTTGATATAACCTCGTATCATGGCTATATGATAGTGTTGAAGACATTGGGCAAACATCTTGATGTTAATAGACGATAACATCATATGTGAGCCCACGTGATCCATTTATGGACTCAAACAAGTTTCTCTAGATGATTTCTTTGTTTGATAATCAAAGGAGTTTGATTTAGTCAAAAGAAGGGATATGCCCAGTGTGCAAGATGGATAGTTGGAGCATGTTATGATTTTTGAGTAAGGTATTGGATATCTCTCTCAGGAATCATCTCCCTATGTCACAGTCAATTAATGTTTGGCAGTTCAAAGTCTTTACTAAAGCACTTGGATTGGCAGTTCTTATTTTGGAAATAAGAGTCAATAATGATATATTGAACTCCTGTTAGTTTATAGTTTACATATATAGATGTGATGCTAAAAGAGTTTAGCATAGATCGCGACATGAGATACTGCTAGCCGGTGTTCTCAAGATCTATCTGTGTTAGGACGTTAGTCCTAAAGATAAGGTGAAATATAATGCTTATGAAGGTTTCCTCTGCTACAACGATAGAAACCATCATAAAAGAAATGCCAGATGTTCATAGTCCATGAAGAGTCATGAGCAAGGATGAAAGTAAATCTGGTGAATGTCGAGAATATCCTTAAACCTTAAACAAGTTAAGAATGGTTTCCTAGTTTCTCAGAACTTGGAATCAGATAAATATAGTTATACAAACGTATATCCTGAGTCTTATGAAGGTGAGTGAGAGCTACGGTCTGGGTTTGCAGTCACTTTGATTAAGTGATACAGTGAGCTGGAAATGTTCTTGGATAGATCACAATAAATTCTACAACTTAGCCAAAACGCAGTAGTGCCTTAGAGGCGCAGCAGGAGCAGTACATGTATCTAAGAAGGTTCATTCCTGAACCTTGTACGGTTCTCCCACCTTTTCTATATAACTGACATAGTAAGTGGATTCATTTCTTGAAGCAAGGACCAGGGTCTCATCAGAGATTCATGTGTGTGTTGAGGCGGTTCCTGTTGAGTTGATCATTTGGAACATGATATGAAGATAGTCTGAGCCCCTACGGATAGCGATCCATTCACAGCTAGGGCTGGTTGCGAGTATTGCATGACATTCTTGTGTTTCAACATGGTCTTGTGTGTGAGAGTGATTGGTTTTAGGCCAAGTGGGAGATTGTTGAAATAGTGTCCTAAACCCAATCGGGTTAGACCGGATCCGACCGGGTCGGATCATTTCTAGTATTTCTTTATGTTTGTACATATATTAAATGACTTTTCTGTTGTCATATATTTATTCTTTTAAAGAACCAATTATGAATTGTTATATGATAACGTCCTTAGTATTAAACTGTGATAAATAAACCATGATAGGCGATTATGGTTGATGAGATCTCTAATCGCTTTAACAAGTTTGATACTTAAATGTCTCTAGGCTGATGTACTATTAAAAAGGGCATTAAAGTACAAACAGGCTAGCACGTATTAGATGTCTCATGTCTTTAAGGGCAGGGATAGATCTCGTCTTCAAAGTGTAGAGACACTTGGACTGTACGTGGACGTGTATTAGAGAATGCGTACGTAAGACTGGCCCACTTACACTATTAAGTGTCACACTATGTGGCGATTGTGTAATTATCCTTAAGACCGGAGTCTTCATGGCACCACGGTGTGGATTGTCAAGCTTTGACACTATTGAGGTTTCCCTTCGCCATGGGGTGATCATGCGGTAGTGATTGGGTGTGATACTGAAGCATGCAGAGTATATATGTTTGGTCGTCCGGGAATCACATACCCTAATAGTAGGGGTGAATATCTGAAATGGCCTTCTTATAAGGAATGTCTAGCTTTTGTGAATCTTTACAATGTGGGAGTGTGTTATTCCAAGAGGGTATGATATCCAGATTATAAGATACGATCGTTAATGTATTGACACTCGAGATACGATCGTATGGATATTATTATTGTGGTAGGATTATATTTACACGGTAACTGTTTCACATGAAAGGTAGTAGTCATTGCATTTGACTCTTCTGATTATTGGGGGTCACGGTTTGTTTCTAGACGCTATCCCGTGATCGTTAGGTATGCAGGGCATTTTCGTAATTTGCACTTTGTGCCTACGGCCAACATATTCAGAAGCCTATCGGGTCACACACATAAGAACATCTAGCCGGATTAAAATGTGGTTATGTTTGATAACTAAATAAGGAAGGAATTTATCTCACGACTATAAATGTTATAGTAGTAAATTAATATGGTGGTAATAAATTAAATTTATTATGAATAAATTAAATACAAGATATTAATTATGTTGATTAATTAACTATGCATATGATGTATATATGTCGAATATATATGATATTAAGGTGGCGCCAATTTCATGTGTATAGGATACATTTGAGTTGTGCAATTTAACAATATTAATATTAGATATTAATTGATTTTGAAAAAAATAGATTTATGGTAAAAATATAAATATAGTCAATATAAGATATTGACAATATATTGGAAATATTTAATATAAGATATTGAATATTCATGAGATAAATCAATCAAAGGGATTTTCCTTATTTTATCATGAAAATGTTTTCTTTCTCCCAATCTACTCGGAAGCTAATCCCAATCAGATTGGGAATCACTAGGGGCGCAGGTCACCTTATAAATAGGGTGGTTTGGCTAACTCTTTTGTACATAACAATTCCAAGAGCTAATAGTTCTTGTGAAAAATAGAGAGTTTCTTAGAGAGATATTTGAGAGAGAGAAAAAGTCGGTACAGCCGAATTTTTCTGCTAGCAATTCATGATGGGATTCCGGCGAGGTGTTCGTGTGGGTCACCGGTAGAGGCCGAATGGTTGGGCAGCTTCGTGCAGAAACTACAACCGTAGACAAAGCGTCGATCCAATTGGATCAACTAAGGTATTCTTTTGTCTACTTCATTTATGCTTGTTACTTAAACGAAGTCGATCTTGGGAAAATGAGATCAAAATTTTGAATTCCGCAGCGTTCCCGCGTTGATTTCCTAACAAATCACTATTATGATTTCTCTCTCACAGTTTGACACTAGGGACATTATCATATATAAAATCCCAAATTGGTTCATATAGATAAACAGAATATATAATAACATTAAAGCCATTCATCAGACGTATAAACATAAAGAAATAGTAGAAATGATCTAACCCGGTCGGATCCGGTCCAACCCGATTGGGTTTAGGTCACTATTTTAACAGTGTTGACCGTACCGATGGGACGACGGCGTTTAGGGTTGTTGCATCCATAGAAACCAACTGCTCCGCTACTGCTTGTCGAGCCCTTGTAGATTCTGGTTGGTGGCAGGATCTATTGTCGTCCCGTCTTCACCGTTTTTGACCACTGTCCTGGATGGTTTCCCCCTTGACCTTTCTTTTCCATATGCTTTTGTGGGGTGGTTGTGATGGACCTTGAACAAATTGTCAGTAGAAGACCCTCCTTCTAGCTCCATTAGACGAATTAAAATATCATCGGGTACAAACCTGAGCCGTATTTTCCTATTGACAATAATCCAAGACCAAAGAACCCTAGAAAGATGAACGCGGGGATGATTTTGTTGTGATTTTTAGACTGAGCCTGAGATAATGTTTATCCCAACTTGCCTACGTATCCTGTAATTGTCCAGGAATCAAATCTTCGTAGTTCCTTAGGGGTTGTTTATATATGGGACTTTATGCCCTAGGCCGGCATGGGCCGTGTCCTTGTTGGACCCTGATTTCGTGTCCCCTGAGGAAAGAATAGTTACGGTTTAATCTCTTTGATTGTCGGAGATAATCACGAAATTGATTTATGACTTAATTGATAGGATTAGAGCCTTTATGACTTAGGATTTTTCCGTAATTATCTTTATTTAAATATATATATATATATATATATATATATATATATATATATATATCTTACCACGCTCTAGCCGACCCGCGACGAGCAACCGAGGTCGTTATGACCGATCTATGGACGTCTTCCTCAACTCTGTCCTTACTGACCGGCGGTGGACCATTGAGTAACCTGACCAGCTTCCCTCCTGAGGGTTGATCTCGGCCTTTGGGCTCCTTTTGGGACTCATGCACCTTAATGTTCGCACCTTAAGTACACTTTCCTTACTTTTAAAGTGTTATGTGGACGACACATGGCACGGTTAAATCCGTTCTTGTCACACTATTCACGTCCCTAAACATATTTTTATAAAAAATTATAGGGATAAGGATGTGGATACTGTTGGAGTGAAATAATAAATATTTAATGCAGTGGCAGATCCATACATTTTTTTCAGTGAGGTTACCGGACCGTAAATCTGCATTTTTTTATCTAATTTGTTCTAGTTGGGTCACCGGAGCCTAAAACTACATTTTTTAACAACAAAATGACATTTTTAACCACAAAACTACATCGTTTTAATACTAAAATCCCCGAATCTCAGTGGGGTCACGTGACCCGACACGAGTATACACAGATCCGCCAGTGATTTAATGTATATGAATAGAGTTATGAAGTAGAATCTATATTATTTAATATTATTTGAAATGTTATAGGGATAAGAATAGAGATGCTGATGTGGAGTGTTTTGAATTGACATGTTGTAAAATAGAGATATGTATTATTTTAGGGATAAAATATGGTGCATCTGCTACTAATGCCCTTAGTAGAATGTAACATGTTATAGTCAAACAAAATCCAAATTGATTGTCACAAATAATAGTCCAACACAATATGGAAGTCTCGTTTTCTTACAACGACAAGAAAGGATATTCTTATCAAATCGGTGATACATGTCATTCCTACATACATCATGCAATGCTTCTGGTTACCAGTTTCCTTCTCTAACTCCCTCGTTAGGATAATATGGCAATTTGGTGGTCAAATTCTCTAAACTCTAGACCCATATTAACTGGAAAGCCTTGAAGGATATTTGCTAACCGAACCAAGAAGGAGGACAGAGATTTCGAGACGTAGCCCTTTTTAACCAAGCCTCTCTTAGGAAAACATTGTTGGAGGATCTTTCACATCCCAACTTCACTTGTGTATGATGCTAGTCAACTTTTCCTGCATTTATTACATGATTTTACCCTCGTTTATGACTCATTTGATGATTTTTTTGGTAGTTCGAGGTCAAGGACAATTAGTCCGGAAATCTTATCATTTTTGGTTAAATATTGCATATTTCATAGCCTATTTTATCTTCCGGGATTTATGTGCGATATTGTTGTTGATGCTTGCAGGATATATGTTCAATGTGATTCCGGGAGAAGAGACATTGATGATGAAAATATGATTCTGAGAGGTGAAAGCATGTGCCCGAAGCTAAGGAATTGAAACAGATCAATTTTTTTTTGTTGATGTTTTCACCATGTTGTCACTTTATCTGAAATTTTATTCCTCTTAGAGGCATTCCCTAGAAAAGTGAACTTCATAAATGTTGCAGGGATTTGAACTAGCTTTCTAACTCAACTTGAAGAGTTCAAATCGGAGCCGTACACGCAAAGATATTAGCGAATTATTGAAGTTTTACATGAGTCGTGGAATAAGCAGCAACATCGGGCGCATGACTAGAAAGGTTGAAAATAGAAGGTACAATGCAAAAAGGCTGGGCGTATGCCCAGAGGGATCCGGGTGCACTCCCGGCACCGTAAAAATGCGACATTTGACCTATTTTAGGTCGTTTTTGAGCCCATGAGGTCGAATTTTACATCATAACCTTGATAGCAGACTTTATTTTCCAGTTTTTCTCTCCAGAAACTTTAGGTCTATTTTATTTCTTTCATTCAAGAGCAACTTTTAGCACGATTTCTTCTATTATTCGTGATTGGATCACAAGGAATTGACTACTCTTTGTTGTTGCATAGTTTAGATCTTGCAATTGGTAATTTAGCATCACTTTCCATCATGTTTATTATGTTATTTTACTTTGTTTCTTGCAATTTCAATTTTATGATGTATAGATAATTTATTGTAGTCGAATTATGTGACGGTATACAAAATCGATGCGATGAACAATGAATTGAGGATAGGTTGTGTGCAAAAATTAATTATTTTGAACTATTTGTGTCCCAAAACTTAATCTTAATACTTGAATTAAATTGATCACTTGATTCATGAATTTACAAACGATCTTTATTGATGTATTTTGTGAGAGAGAGTGGGAAAATGGGCTTTGGGATCACCATGCACGAACTAGTCGAGTGTCCGAGCATGTTCTGTAACGCCCCAATTTTCGGTTTGTTTATATACCAAAGATTTTTAATTTATTTACTTTTCTTTACTTCTAATATTATGGTTAATAAATTTTTGGTCACCAAATTACACGATACCTCTTTTTGCATAAGTTGAATGCCATAATAATTGTACTTAAAATATATTTACCATACGTAATTTCCTTATGAAAATATCTAATATGTTTTTTTGGAAAAATTAGATATAAATCCACATTTCCCCTATTATTTACGTTTTAATCCACACTCCATTTTTTTGTTGCAATAAGGACAAAATAATTTCTTTGGGACTAAATTGCCCTTAATATAACAACTCTGAATCTGAACGCACTATTTTTCCGTCTCTTTCTTCCTTTCTTCCTTAGTGAAGCTTATCTTCCTCAAATTCCACAATGATGCTGGGAATAAAATGTCTGCTGGCAAAAAGTATGATAATCCGATTAAGTCTGAGGCAGAGCGGCTGCCTCCGCGCATTGTAGCTGATCTCAACGGCGATGGGAAGAAAGAGGTTATTGTGGCAACTCATGATGCCAAAATTCAAGTGATCAGCCGTAGCTGTTTTATTCATCTTTCCTTGTTTGTTTGTAAATGGAAATTCGTTAAGAGATAAACAGAGAAAAAACGATTCTTTTTGCGTAATTGTTCTTTGTTGCAGAGTCCCTTGAATGACCAGGTGGAGAAAATAGAACCCTTGATAAATATTTGTGTATATTCCTTTACCAAAAGGGATGTGTAAATGTTAAATACTAAAAAATGGGTATTTTTTGTTTGTAAATTGTATTCAAGCATGGAATCATCATGTTCTCCTTTGGTCAACATTTACAGTGTCAAGTGTTAGTTGTTCACTTTTGATTTGTGACCAGGCTATTATACCCTTGAATTAAGGCTTAAATGAGCCTTATATGAGTCTGATACATTGTTACTGATACAATGTGCCTTATATGATGTTGAAATAGTGTCCTAAACCCAATCGGGTTGGACAAGATCCGACAGGGTCGGGTCGATTACAGTCTATTTAGTTCATGTAATAACTTTATTATGATTAATAAAAGCACTTTTGTTATTATATATCTTGTTTATCTTCATGTTATTAAATATATATATAGTAACGTCCTTAGTATTAAACTGTAATAGAGAAAACTTAATACTATGAAACGGGACGTTGAAGGTATGGTTAGACTAGCATATATTGGATGTCTTCTATCTTATTGAAGATAGGAATAGATCTCGTCTATCTAAGTGTAGAGACGTTTGGACTGTATGTGGTCGTGTATTAGAGAACGCGTATGGTAGACTGACCTACTTACGCAGTGTGTAGCAGTTGAGTAATTATCGTGAGACCGGAGTCTTCATGGCATCACGGTGTGGATTGTCATGCTTTGACATTATTGAGGTTTCCCCTAGCCATGTGGCGATCATGCGGTAAGGCTCGGGTGTGATATTGAAGCATGCGTAGGATACATATTTGTTCATCCGGAAATCGCGTATCCTATGATTAGGAGTGAATATCCGAAAATGTCCTTGTTATATGGAATGTCTAGCTCTCGTGAATCTTTGCAAAATGGGAGTAAATGAGTTATTCTGAGAGAGAATGATATCCAGATTATAAGATGCGATTGTTGATGTACTGACACTCAAGATACGATCGTATGGATTTTATTAATGCAATAAGATTCTATTTGAAGGATGTAATATCGCCGGATGGATCAAAGATCCACCCGATTACGCAGTGGAAAGTACAAGATCTAGATCTAAACAATCAAAATACATAAATAATAAATCTAACCTATGAGGGAGTTAGATTGCTTACCAGTTTATGGTGAATAAACTCCAAGAACAATCTTCAATCCAAGATCCAAGCTAGATGAGAAGCCACAGTCTTCCAACATGTATCTCCAAACACCACCAGGTGGATGGTGTTTCAAGCCGCCGGACCTCCTCGATATGCTACCTTAGAAAACCCCGAAGTTTTCCTAAAACTCAAACCCTAAATACAATGGCCGAAATCTCCAAGCCATGTACTTGCACTTTTTGTGTCGAAATTATGTGTTCTGTTTAAGGTTTGTGAGAACTCTCTTTATATAGGAGAGTAATCATTGTCCTCCAAGGATTTTAATAATTAAAAGATAATTATTAAATTAATCCTTATTTTAAATAAAAGATAAATATAATATATATCCCAAACAAATTAGGATAAATAAATATATTATCCAATATTCCATGATTTATCATTTAACAATAAAATAATTAAATCATATATCAAATAATTATCCAAGAAAACTAAATTCTTTCTAATTATTTAATACTCACAAAATGCCCAAACCCTAGATAAATAGGTCCACACGCATTTTACACATATTTGGGCCGAGTCCATGAAAAATATCTTTTTCATGTATTTATTTATCTAGTCCAACTAAACAATTAATCCACATATCTATTAAACAGTCCCATCCAACTGTTTAATATTAATTGAGGTGAAACGACGAGAAAACATATGCAAGTTAGGAGCCACGTCGGGGACCATGTACCCATATTCAGTAACTACAATAAATTAAATAAAATTATTCGTCAGACCGAACAATAATATTCAATCTATTAATTCCGGGATTACACCACCATAAACCCGAAACTGAACTCTGCCGAATATAGATATAAACTTACACTCAACTTTGAGTCGATAAGCGTCCACTGATATAATCATTGCATACGGATAAATCGTCCATAGACTGTTCGTTACGATTCGGGATATCTCCGTAAACCCTTCTCGAAACCTCTTATCCTTGTTTACCATTAACCCCCTAGTGACCATATAGTTCATAACTAATATAATATGAACTGCGCGCATCGGTCAGTTTCTAGGATTAACAAATAAGGGAACTGTCTGCCTACTTCCCGTAGGAAGGAAGTATTCCATATCTGTGATAGCACAAACTACCCACTCATCCTTAAATAGAGCCAACGATAAGTGTTGGACCACATACTTCGAAGTGATCCTTACTAACACATCAAACTCTACCCTAGTCGAAGCATTCATCAGTGATCACCTCAGGATTGAGATTAATCCATATATGATCATCTTGTGATTCGATAAGACTTCTCGATCACGGAATTATATCGAGAACTCAAATCAAATAGGTCCAGCCCTATATGATTATCATCATATATAAATGCCCCACTAGGTACACTATTACCGACGGTCTGGATAGGACTGTCACACCTAAAGTGTTCTGGGCGCATTATTAGCAAATTAATCTTGAGACCCGTACTCAGATTAATAAACGCTACGACTAAGGGCCTGTTTGTTTACACCACTTAACACTTATTCTTAAAAGAATAAGTGATTATTATAATAAGTGTTGTTTGATAATACTTTTTAACACCACTTAATTAATTAAGATCTTCTGAATTTCCTGTGAAAAATTATGGAAAATTTTAAGTGGTTGAGGAACTACTTAATGCTGAATTTTTTCAATAAATCTACGTTAGGTAGGGGTACACCCCACACCCATACCTACCTCACACCTACACCCCACCCTCACCCTACCCCCAACCCCACCCCCATCCACCCCACCCACCCCACACCCCCACACCCACACAACCCATACCCCCACACACCATACACCCGCCCACACCCTCACCCACCCATACCCACCCCCACACCCACCTACACCCTCACATCCCCACTCCCACTCTCCCTACACCCACACCCACCACACCCCACACACCACACCCACACCCACACCCACACCCACCCATAGCCACCCCTACACCCCCACAACCCCCCACACCCACACCCACCCATAGCCACCCCTACACCCCCACAACCCCCCACACCCTACACCCACACCCACGCCCACCCGACACCCACCCCCACACACCACACACCCGACACCCACCCACACCCACACCCCACCCTACACCCACCTACAACCCTATTACCCCACACCAACACCCCCACCCACCCTACACCCACGCTCCACACACCCACACCCACATACACGCTCACGAAACAAATTCTAATATCAGATATAATAAGTGTTACCAAACAGTCTAATCAATTTCAGCACTTAAAATATTCAGTTACTTAATTTATTCTGATTTCAGACTTCAGATTTCAGTCTTCAGTTTTAACAAACGGCCCCTAAGTTAATTTTAAGTACATCTCACTAACTCAATCCTCTTGTCTATAGCCATACACTGAGTTATGTGATTACATAAACGAGGTACTTAGGGTTTTCAGTAGTGTCTTAATTATAAGCATACATGCATGTAATAAGATGAATTAATAATTACGTCATAAAAACAATTAGATAATTGTCTTTCGGGCACTACACCTAACAATCTCCCACTTGCACGAAAGGCAAGTGGATTAATTGTTTTAGAGCACACCCTTTATATCTATATCTACAACATTCTCCCACTTGCTCAAAACAAATGAGACATATCCCCAAGATTCATACCCTCCAAGCGCATCTTAGTAATTCATCCTTCCAAGCACGACCGGAGTGTGCCGCCGCAGGGTAGGTCAGTGACCCGGCACGTAGTTAGAATCCGAATGCCATGTGACTTGGTATACTGATCAGGTAGGTTGGCAGTTTTAGTCAATCTTTGGGATCGAAACGTCGCCTTTCCATCTATTCCGGTGGTACGATTTCAATATGCTTATGACCTCTAGTGATTGCAAAATCCTTATGAGCTACATCTCCAATGTTTTCACAATGAAGTGGTATCGGCTTACTGGATAATACTTTACCACAGGAGTAAACACTTAGACCGAGATCGATTTAACGATAATCCTCAATCTAACCTAAAGCCAGAATCAGTGTTATCACTTATATTTTAGTTTGCACCTGAATATGCTATCATATTATTCCTCATTCTCCCGAAGAGACTTGAGGATTCACTAAACATCCCATTTAGTATTCATCCTCAGGTTTAGACAAGCATTCCTAAGAGGTAGGGTAGACTACATCGTTGAATGCTGCATTCCCATTTGCAAGAACATCTTAACCAGGTGAATGGATGAATGGGATTGCCAATTGCTGATTTTAGAGAATTCGAGTGAGTCAAATTCTTTAGAAAATAGCCCGATGGCATGTTAGCCTCTGACTTCAGATAACACACCCATGCTGTTTCCAATAGTTTCAGTGTTACCATTCACAAACACTAATCTACATACTACTTTACTAATATTGATGCCCAGTCTACGAAAGACTTATCAATATTCTGGTCAAGTCCACATATTAAAATATATGACTTTGAAATGACCTAGAGGTTTGCTTTAATCCCCAAAGAATATAAGTTGTGGCAGGCATCCTCCTAAAGGTTCTATCTGAATAAATTAAGATACCGTTAGTCTCGCAGAAAGGTCTTAGGGAATCACCCATATTTTCTGCTTTGTAACGAATCCGTTATTTGTTCTTTGCTAAAACCCTTCTGTTCTGAATGAGTTCAGATTCCGTTGTTCGGCAAGGAAGTCTTACGGAATCACCCATATTTCCCGCTTTCTGACGAAATCAAGCAAGACTGAGTGGTAAGAGAGATCACGGTCTGGTTAACTCTCTACCTTTTAAGGAATCACCCCTAAATTACTTAGCTTTGCGTTGAAAGTTAAACTTTCCTATTCATTCGACTCTTCTCTGTGTAGTTCCAATTACTCCTACTGGGCCTGAGATACTCAGGTGGTTCTATAAGAGTTTCAACGAAGCGGAGTATCAAAATCCATTCACGGGGTTATGGCTTTTAAACCAACCTCTATGATCGGGATCCTACACGGCCATAAGGACTATAGGTCATCAATCTACCCTATAGACTGTAAGGTCCTGCAATGGGTAATGGACAAACCATACTCCCACTAAGTTCGGGGTGGATCGATATACTAATCTAGTTTAGTAGTTTTTATTAGTGTTATCACCAACTGCCGGTGTTGGATGTGGACTGAACAAATCAATTAGTAACATCTTGAGTACAAATACTTCCAGATCTAAGGTTGTGATTTATAGACTCTATCAGACCGAGTTTGACAGTATAACCGTCATTCTCTGATTTTACGAGTTTTATAATCAACCTTTACTCAGTGCATTAAGATATTTCACGACCTGAACGTGTACGCAAAATTTCCAGTCCTACCTTCAAGTACTAAATGCTAAATGCCTATATTTACGGAAGTGGGGTGAACCGAATTCACTCCTTATCCACAAATGCGTAGGCATCTTTTAGGTAGACATCTCAGTTTTTCATTACAACGTAAACCGTTAATTTGCAACCAATATCTTAAATGAGTTCAACAGCGTATTGTATCACATCAATAACTATATAAGGCAAATTTATGGTGTATCCCTTAGTGAAAACATTCCACTGTGAGGTAGGCCGAGCAACAGTCCCGGAATATGCGAAAGCCTATACTTGAGTATGGAATACCCTATCTCTGGTGAAATCAGAGATTCCTCCTAATATTTTGAATAAACTTATTGGAGTTTCGAGTAGTTGTCAGACTAGATGTCACTACTTCAAAAGCTCCCACTAGCTTGTACCTTTCATATGACCCCGAAGGTTGTTATGAACAAGCTATGTTACTTCTTTAAATCTATTACCCATTCCCGATTGAAAGGAAACTTAGTCATTGTTCCTTTGAGACAGTTTTCCTTTGACTGGGAGATAGGAATCACCCTAAGCCATTCTTTAGATCTTGTCTTTAGGGAATATGCACTAATTAATAGAATAGAAAGAAGCGTTTATCGAAATACGGAAACCATTTGCGTTTATATATTTTAAGATGTGTTACTAATATCGTTTCAGCAATGCTTAGTGGTTCTGACTTTATCAAACAAAAGTCCGAGTCTTGGATTCGTTCTACGAATGTTATATTCATCGTCAATAAGACAAACAAATTATCCTGTTGAAAATGAATACGTTCGTTCCAACGAATCCGAAAACAGAAAATGAATTTTCTGTGATACTCAAGATTTGAATCCGAGATTCATTTCCTTATATCACTCCCACTAGTCTATCTGAAATAACTGCCTGTTGTCTATTTTATTTATCGTTTAATGCAAAGCTACCTAGTTCTTCCAAAGAATTTAGCTTTCGAGAAATTTGCTAAGGATGCATTGGTCAGTGATCCGAAATCACTTTCCTTATCCTCTAATTTCCAATTTATTAATTTTCCGGTTTAGCCTTAGAACTACTTAGTTTAGATGACTAACACGTATAAACATTCTTTCCCATTCTCGACTTTCCTTAGATGGAAACAGTCTTGAACTAGCAGTTCGTTTGAGTAGGCACTACTCTTGAACTGTGGGATGTTCAGTGTTACTTGCTTGGACTATCAATTTTTCTAATCGTCAAATCATAAGACCAAAGCTCCCACTAGTTTATCGGTTCCGAATACCGTCTAACTAACAACACTTTGTATTTATGATTTTTCAAAGATTAGAAAATCCCCATAACTAAGGTCCCACTAGTTTATCAGTTCCAACTACTTTGTCTAACTAGCAATGCTTTGTTCATGATGTTTCAAAAGATTGGAAAAACTCCAGAGCTAAGCTCCCACTAGTTTATCAGTTCCAAATACTGTCTAACTAGCAACACTTTATTCTTGTTTTTTCAATGAAAAGAGAAACTCATGTGCAGTCTATTACACATTTCTAATGATTAAGAAAAAAACAATAATGAGACTATGGCTTCCACTAGTTCATCGGTTCTAAATACCGTCTAACCAGCAAACGCCTTATGTATGATTTTCCAATTTTTCAATTAGAAATTTTTTGCCGTGTAAATACACCTTTTAAAATTCACTAAATGAATTTATCTGATAGTCCTATATCATCTTTTGTAAACTAAGTATGGTCGTCTCTCATTCAACACGAGTGACATCCGTGACATATCTATACTATGTCATTTAAGTTTTTAAAGGCTCAAGGGAAATCTCTATTCCGAAAAATTAACTGCATTCTTTTGATAATTACAACGTACTTGTTACTTCCACATTTTTAATGAAGTCTTATTACTAACAGTTTAGTAGCCTAGAGATTAAAGTTGTAAAATAAACATGACAGAAAGTTAAATTCAAAAAATTTCACTACTACATTTTTATTTTAGGAATAATAAACTTGTTAAAAGTCTATCCTACCATTCCAAGGATTTAATATCACACCTCAGTGCCGCAGCAGGGTCAGTCAAAGAGGCGATGATCAAACTGAGACAATCTCTCTCAATGATTAAACTTTGAGAATCAAACATCCCACGGGAATCAGACATCCCGGTCTTTAATCATTGATTATCTTCCTTTTTCTAGCCTAGATATTTTGAAAATATCCATAAAGAGTGTGACCTACTATATCAGATCTCAAAGTACGCCCCGAGTATGCCGCCGTAGGGTCGGTCAGTGACTCAACGAGTACCCAAAATCCTATCATTTCGGAGACCAAGCCTTAAATTTTGATAGGGGTACACCATCCGTAGGGGGCCGAAATCAAAGCGGCTTGAGGCGTCACCCTTCTCTCACGTGCTTGGATCTATAGTAGAGGCCGTGGGGTTGGCTGTCGCCTTCCCCGTTCCCACTAAATAATATGAAAAAAAGTGGTGGGTTTACTAATTACGGTTCTGGTCTTGACAATAAGAAACAATAAATCAAAGTACTCCGAACAAGGTCGGTTATGTAGGCAAGCCTATGCCGTCTTTTCGTAGGAACATATGTGACAGTTCAGGCTAATCCGGCAAGAGAAGCCCCGTTTAGCCCAAAGGCTTATCGGCTATGCTAAGTCTTGTCGAATTACTGTAACGTACATCACACGTGGAGGGGAGTCGATTGAGCCAAAGCTCGGTTGAGCTCGCCCAACCATGGTTAGACCATTTCCGAACCCATGTACTAAGATTTTCCGATTTCTAAATTGTCAACCAAAGCGTAATCTCGTTTCTGTTTAAGGTGGGTTCACCGAGTAGCCATCACCGAAAACTCAACGAATTATCTATGTGGGATTCACCGAGAATCCATCACTAAAATCGTTACGATTGACAAAACCCGGGCCCTCGGTTTTTATAATTAGTTACTTATTTTAATTAACTACCACATATTAATTAAAAAAAGCTTTTAACTAATTATTCGAGTTATACATGCCTAATTTATTCGAAATAAACTAGCTACATGTATGCATTGGAGTGGATTCATGATATGATGCATGTCATGGCAATTTTCCGGTTTCTATCACATAATTTCGATCATACACGAAAAAGATACGGAAAAATAAAAACCGAGATACGGAAAAGTAAAACCTTAAACTATGTCTTCGAGTCTTGATCTTCAAATCTTGATCTCGAACCGTCAGATCACGAACCACGAACACCCGAGAGGAGAAAGACTTTTTAAATTAAATAAATCCAATTTATTTATAATAAAACCTTTTTTAAAATTTTTTTTTTCATTTTTTTCATTATTGCGGCTGAATTAAAAAAAATTCCAGATTTTTTTTTTCGAACGAAAAAAAAAACAGATTTTAATAAAAAAAAACAGATTTATAAAAAAAAATATATTGCAGCCGCCGAAATTAAACCCTAGCCGAGGGTTAAAAAAAACAGACTTATAGCGACGCTTTTCAGCGTCGTAGAAAGTCCTATAGTGCAGATTTTAATTAAAAAACAGGTTTTTAACCGTTTCTCCTTGTTCATACCTTGGTTTCGCCTTGATCTTCATAATTTCTTCATCTTTTCGAGCCCGGAACAACATAAAATTACAAAAAAAACTACATTTTTACAAAAATTTCGAGTGCATAAATTAAATTACAAGTCCTTTGTTCAATTGATTCTAATCAAAAGAGCTACAAAATAGATCTACGGGTAAATAGTACCAACCCCAATCCATCTCTTCAACCACGACAATCACAAAGCATCAACATCAAATTTTTCGAATCAATAAAAAAAATTAAAACGAAAACAAGCAATCTTTACATGCTAATTCCACTCCTAGATCTAAAATTCACATACTTTGATTGATAGATCAAAGGCTCTGATACCACTTGAAGGATGTAATAACGCCGGATGGATCAAAGATCCACCCGATTACGCAGCGGAAAGTACAAGATCTAGTTCTAAACAATCAAAATACATAAATAATAAATCTAACCTACGAGGGAGTTGGATTGCTTACCAGTTTATGGTGAATAAACTCCAAGAACAATCTTCAATCCAAGATCCAAGCTAGATGAGAAGCCACAGTCTTCCAACGTGTGTCTCCAAGCACCACCAGGTGGATGGTGTTTCAAGCCGCCGGACCTCCTCGATATGCTACCTTAGAAAAACCTGAAGTTTTCCTAAAACTCAAACCCTAAGTACAATGGCCGAAATCTCCAAGCCATGTACTTGCACCTTTTGTGTCGAAATTATGTGTTATGTTTAAGGCTTGTGAGAACTCTCTTTATATAGGAGAGTAATCCTTGTCATCCAAGGATTTAATAATTAAAAGATAATTATTAAATTAATCCTTATTTTAAATAAAAGATAAATATAATATATATCCCAAACAAATTAGTATAAATAAATTTATTATCCAATATTCCATGATTTATCATTTAACAAATAAATAATTAAATCATATATCAAATAATTATCCAAGAAAACTAATTTCTTTCTAATTATTTAATACTCACAAAATGCGCCCCAAACCCTAGATAAATAGGTCCACACGCATTTTACACATATTTGGGCCGAGTCCACAAAAAATATTTTTTCCATGTATTTAATTATCTAGTCCAACTAAACAATTAATCCACATATCTATTAAACAGTCCAATCCAACTGTTTAATATTAATTGAGGTGAAACGACGAGAAAACATATGCATGTTAGGAGCCACGTCGAGGACCATGGACCCATATTCAGTAACTACAATAAATTAAATTAAATTTTTCGTCAAACCGAACAATAATATTCAATCTATTAATTCCGGGATTACACCACCATAAACCCGAAACTGAACTCTGCCGAATATAGATATAAACTTACACTCAACTTTGAGTCGATAAGCGTCCACTGATATAATCATTGCATACGGATAAATCCTCCATAGACTGTTCGTTACGATTCGGGATATCTCCGTAAACCCTTCTCGAAACCTCTTATCCTTATTTACCATTAACCCGCTAGTGGCCAAATAGTTCATAACTAATATAATATGAACAGCGTGCATCGGTCAGTTTCTAGGATTAACAAATAAGGGAACTGTTTGTCAACTTCCCGTAGGAAGGAATGTATTCCATATCAGTGATAGCACAGACTATCCACTCATCCTTAAATAAAGCCAACGAGAAGTGTTGGACCACATACTTCGAAGTGATCCTTACTAACACATCAAACTCTACCCTAGTCTAAGCATTCGTCTGTGATCACCTCAGGATTGAGATTAATCCATATATGATCATCTTGTGATTTGATAAGACTTCTCGATCACGGAATTATATCGAGAACTCAAATCAAATTGGTCCAAATTTATATGATTATCATCATATATAAATGCCCCACTAGGTACCCTATTACCGACAGTCCGGATAGGACTGTCACACCTAAAGTGTTCTGGGCGCACTATTAGAAAATTAATCTTGAGACCCGTACTCAGATTAATAAACGCTATGGACTAAGTGAATTTTAAGTACATCTCACTAACTCAATCCTCTTGTGTATGGCCATACACTGAGTTATGTGATTACAAAAACGATGTACTTATGGTTTTTAGTAGTGTCTTATTTATAAGCATACATGCATGTAATAAGATGAATTATTAATTCTGTCATAAAAACAATTAGATAATTGTCTTTAGAGCACTACACCTAACACTATTTACATGGTAACTGTTTCACATGAAAGGTAGTAGTCATTGCTTTTGACTCTTCCGATGAATGGGGATCACGGTGTGTTGCTAGACGCTATTCCGTGATCGTTAGGTATGAAGGGTATTTTCTTAATTTGCCATTTATGTCTACGGCCAACATATTCGGAAGCCTATTGGTCACACACATAAGAATATCTAGCCGGATTAAAATGTGGTTATAGTGATAACCAAATAAAGAAAGTTTATCTCGACTATAAAGTGTTATAGTGATTAAATTAATATGACAATATTTATTTATTTATTATGAATAAATTAAATACAAGATATTAATTATATTGATTAATTAAAGAATATTCCGGAAGCCAATTAATTGGCATATAGGCGCCATATAATGTGTATAAGATACATTTGGATTATGCAATTTAATTAATGATATTATCATATATTAATATTGGATATTAATTGATTTTGGAAAAATAGATTTATGGTAATAAGATAAAGATATTCAATATTAGATATTGGCATTATCTTAGATTTATTTAATATAAGATATTAAATTAAAACAGATAAATCAATCAGAGTGATTTTCCTTATTTTATTAGGAAAATGTTTCTTTCACATCAATCTAATAGGAAGTTTCTCATAATCAGATTAGGGGCATAGGGGCGCCACCTACTCCTATATAAGCAATGGGTTGACTAGCTCTTTTGTATATCACAATTCCAAGATTTTATAATTCATGTGAAAGACAGAGAGCTTCTTCTAGAGGGACTTAGAGAGAGAGAGAGAGAGAAAAGGCCGGTCTAGCAACCGGATTTTTCTAGTAGCAATCGAAGGAGGATTCCAGCAAGGTGCTCATGTGGATATCGATAGAGGCCGGACACGTGGACGGCTTGCGCGCACTACTACTCTCCGTTGACGGTCAAAGCCTCGATCTTTTAGATCATGCAAGGTAATCCCCGTCAAGTACTTAACGTGTTTATTGTATTAAACGAAGTTGATCTTGGGATCGGAAATCAAATTTTAAATTCCACTGCGTTAAACTTGTTGATTTTGTAACGGTGGTATCGGAGCGAACTTCGAACTTAAGCAATAAGAACTAATTAAATTGCGTAGTAATTAACCGATAGATACAAGATCTAGATTCGCAAAACAAAAAAATATACATACATACATATATATATATATATATATATATATATATATATATATATATATATATATATATATATATATATATATATATATATATATATATATATAATCGGGTAGGGAGCTCGGCCCGATCGGCGGCGGCTCCCCACAACCGCCGGCTGCGGCGGCTGGTGGTACATGGTGGACCCCGATTTCATTTTTTTGTTTTGTGATATTTATTGTGCATTGATATCTCCTTTGTTTATTTGTGTCATGTGGCCAACTAATGGTTCAAATATTTTGGAACATTAGGATTCCACATGGCATTAAAGAATATTGGCCATTTCCAAACTTTGTTTGGAATAGGCCTAGACCCCTTTCAAAATATTTGATTTTGGAATAGGGGTTAGGCCTAGACCCTTTTCAAAATTTTGATTTTCGAAAGGGCCAAAGGAGATGCCTTTTGGTTTTGGAAACCAAAGGCATCCCTTTTGATTAAGAATCAAAATGAAGGAAACCAAAGAGACCAAATTTTAATTTTGATGTAATTTTTGAATAGTTCTAATTAATTAAAATTAAAGTTTAAATCGTTTAAAATTAATAGTTAATTTTATTTCGATTGAAATCATTTAATTAGTTAAATGTTGATTGATTATTTGATTTAATAAAATAAGATGGAAGAAGTTAAATTTTAAATTTGTCTTTTTCATAAGATATTGTTGTATGGATTAGATGTTGTAGATATAATATGATTATATGGACCCCGATTGATCATGGACTCGACCGATATGATAGATGTATGTGGTTTACTTTATGTTAGTTTTTCAAATTGTTCTAGGCCGTTACGAAGAACGTGACCTACTTTACTTTCTGCATTTATCCCATTTCCGTTAGCTCCCTCCATGTGTGGCGGGTGTATTTATTTAAAAGATAAATTATTATGTAACAAGAATGGAGCAGAAGATGGAGGCCAAAGAGAAATAAAGATTCCACTGGAGATGGCACATTAAAGATCCTATTGGCGGTTGCAGTTACACTTAGATCGTGACCCGCAGTTTCGCCAGTTTGTATTCGAAACCGCACCTAGGAAAAGTCCCTGATCATACTGGTTATTTTGTGCGCGGAATGATATATGTTTTACTTTATATTGATAACGTAGAAATATGCACGTTTTGATGAGACCAAAATTTAATTAAAATTAATCAAGTGAATTAATTTATAAATTATTCCGACGACAAAAATCATGTTAAAATTGTCTCCTAATATTACAGTGACGGTGAAGAGCCCTTGTTCGGATCCAATTCATCATCCACAGCTAGGGGTTGACCTACCTTCGGTATATCGGTATTATTGAGATATGAACGAAATGATCTCGTGAATATTAGGTTATGACTTGACTAAGATCCTTTCGGCCATCAGCCATAGTAGGGGTCGTTTGGATTTTAGAGACACGAGATTGACTAATGCATAGTGATGCATAGCATCAAGGAGTTGACTAGTCAATCAATGAGAGTCATGTAAGACACGATTCGTAAAGAGTTACCTACTCGTCAAGCTATTCTTGGTTCACCAGCCACAACAGGGAATCTTGATAGTTCGATAGGATCTTGTCCACTAGAGAATTAAAAATTTGTTGGATCGATAATGCGCAAATAAACACTCTAAAGGGGGGGGGGGGGGGGGGGGGTGAATAAAGTGTTAACCGATTTATAAACTCTTTTTCGAAAATTCAACACAAGTACTAAACAACTAAGGCGGAAGCTAACTTAGTCGGATATTCGCTTGTGTGATAAAACCTTAGTGATCAAATGTGAGGAGATTTAAATTGTTTGGTCAATAAAAGTATTGCTTAAGACAAGATACAGGCTGGTTGTAATATAATCAAAACGAATTTCACACTTAAGCAAGTTATAATAAAAAGGATCAACACTTACTAAGGTGGTGAGATATATTGTATGAACACACCAAGCAGCAAGCTGATAAGTGAAATAAAACTTTATAGTAACGTTAAGCGTCGCTAAAGGATCAATTCAGGTTATAAAGCTTAATACAGCAAATTACAATGTACAGCCTATATATGCAGATTTGTACATTATTTATTTCGACTATTTATGTATAGAACAAGTATTACAAAAAAAAGGATAGCTTAACTAATATTTTATTAAAGCACAACAGAGTAGCAAGTTTAATACACAGTTCAGCAAAAGTAATTACACATTAGTTGATCAAAAAATATTACAAAGCAGCAGACTTGTGAAAGACCAGAAAATAAGGATTAAGCAAATTCAGAGAGCAACAGCCTATAACAGACTAAAAGACTGAACTATCAGTCCAGAATCAAGTGAGATAATCAAGCTGTAACAGCAAGATTATCAAGCTTAAATTCTGAGTTGACTGAATACAGGTTCAGTTATCCTAGAACTAAGCCTGAATCTATTACACATTGTTCACAAACAGGTGCAGCAGGCTTTAGTAGGCAGAGGAAGGTACAGTAGGTCAGCAAAACAGACTTAGTAATAGTGCAGGATGCAGCAACCAAATACAGACTAAAAATACAAACTCAAAAGGGTGCTCTAAAACTGATAAACAGCAACACTAGAAGGTATATGCTGTAGATCAGAAACAGAAACAAGAAGATTTTGAGGGGATCAAAACAAGACACTCAGATCAGAATCAAGCACAGACTTCTGTCTGATGCACGAACTGAGACTTAAGGTATTGGCTCAACTCAGACTCACAGAAATGACAATAGAACCCACTGGTCAGTCTTGATTTTGGTACTGTAGACCAATCAGACTGTTGTTAAGGCTGTGATCAACTTAGAGCCAATCACCAAAATCAGAGTTCCAATAGAACAGACTCAGACACACAAACACAGCAAGTACAGTATCAAACTAGAGACTACTGCAAACTCAATCAAATAGCAATCAAACACACATATACACAGAAAGTAAGACAGGAAAGAATCAAATGTGTTACCTCAAAGAGATTAACACCAAAAGACTTCAATCCTCGGATTCTGTCAAAAACTATTGAGTGGTACCACTCCTCTCAATAGAGGAAGACCAGAATCAATCCTTGGCCAATTTAGCTAATTGCCAAGAACACAACTTCTGTGCTAACAGGACCAGAAAAGAGAAATTTTCAAGTGTATAAAAATGTCGGATTGCTCAAGAAAGATGATTTCTAAGTTGTTGCAATCCTAGTTAATATGACTGGCTATTTATAGCCTTGAGGTATAACTTGAACCTCAAAGGTTTGTGTGAACACAATCAAAAAGAAATCTTTTAGAATCTGAGGCAATAACTGCAGTGATATTACCAGCCATGGTTTACCAGTCCTTCCCTTGGTTCAAAGTGTTGATTATACTTTCTAATAAAGGGCCGTTAGGCATGAAATGGAGAAAGTAATACTTAAGCAATGAACCGAACCGATTTGGTTAACCAAGCAATCACTGATATTGTTTAAACCGACTGATTTCTTTATGATCAAGTTCAATAGCACAGTGTGAAGGCACCCGGTTTTGTCATAGTTCAATTTGACACATTTAGCAACTTACCTCAATTGAACTCGACCTAATCCTAAAACCAAATTCAGAACCAAATATGATGTCAAATGGTCTGAACTTAATTTTAGGGCATCATTGGGTCACTACCCTCGGCATTGACTCGACCCTTGACTTCCTAGCTAGGGTGTAAGACCCTCAGTCAAATTACCTAATCCGTACACCAAGAAGGGTCATGCCTTGTACCCGAGCAAACCGGGTAGGGATTCACCGGTTTGTCAATGCTTTGAGTCACCGTAAAGAGCACCACCGATTTCGAAAATGGAAATACTTCTATCCACGGTGAATCGGGACCGAATTGGTGTATACATTCGGTCTCAGCTTTCCGGAAGGGGTCATACCTTAAATCAGATCAAAAGGGGCAACAAGATCAGGCAGATGAACAGTTCATATCAGAGTAATAAAGAAACGATATTAACATTTAAAGCAGAAGAGATACGACCTGATTTGGGGTTGACTGCATACACATTAAATCCAAGAGTGAATATCCGAATCAGCATCGTTTTAATGAAAGGTCAAGCCTTTCATAGTCCAACCTTCACAGAACACAAACGACAAGAGAATCAATGCAGATTTCCAGTTTGAATCAGAAATAAATGATACAAACGAAATTAAAATGAAAGATACAACCTTTAAGGCATTGATTCGTCAAGGAGCCTTCACATATTCTTGTTGCATTGCAATTTCCAGAGAATCAAGGAAGTAAATGCTCGAATCAGAGCCTTCGTTGTCAACCGTTGCTCTGAATACAAAAACGGCAACTTTCTGGAACCATAACCTTCCAAGAATGGATTTTAAGCACATGGTGGCTTGATTCTCAGAAATACGTGTTTGAGAATAACTCAAATCGAACACGTGATCGAATCGAAAGGGGAAGGAGACAGAAGTCAATGAGATATGAGGAAAGGTGGAAGCTTACACGATCTGTGAGCAGAACAACACGAAATCGAGCATTGAATGTTCGATAAATGTCAGAGAGGGAAGGAAATCGAAAATGGGTGCAGAGAATCCGGATTGCCATAGAGGATTGATGAATTGCAGAAACGGCAAGAAGATTGACAAGGGAACGGCTGATAGAATGGAGCAATTAGGGTTCTGAAAATAGGAATTTTGGGGATGAGAATTTTATTTAGTAAAAGAAAAGAGTTTGGGCCGGACTTTAATAAAAACAGAAACGGGCTGGAAACAATTGGCAGACTAGATTTGAGTTGGTCCAGCAGATTATACAAGTAATTAAATATTTTTAAATAATTAATAAAACATGTTAATGAATTATTAATAAAATAGATAACAAAGGATCATGTAAATAAAAAAACTTATACTCAAATAAACCTTTATGAGATAAAATACAAATAAAAGCTTTAACACAGGGAATATTACTTTTGAAAATTAATCAACACTATACAAGTGTACCACAAAATACTCAACATTCTCTCCCTTTGATTTATTTTCAAAATAACTCTTTTAAAGCTTTTAAGGGATTAATTTAAACCATTTAGAGTATAACTCCCCCTAAATACAAGCTCCCCCTTAATTAGAGCTTTCTAACTTTAATAATAAAAATAGTTCAACTTTTAATAGCTTTATATTACTACTTTCTCCCCCTTAGTTTGAAAATTAATCAAATGAGGTTTTAAAAGCGGGGTTGAAAGTTATGAACCACAAAATACTATAATATAAGAGTGTATAAGAGACTTCCTTTTTGGTATCAAGGGGTATGATACCAATAGCTTTTTAATTTAAGGCACTATCATGCCATATATGTCATTTTAGCACATAAAAGTTGGTTACCTGCAAAATAGATTTATAGTACGGTACCCTTTATACTTTGAGTCCTTCAGGGTTAGAATCTTTTCGAACCCATACTTTTCGTACCCTTGGTTTATGTCCAGTCTTCTTAGTCCAAGTGGACTGAGTTGACTGATCACTGTGACATAGGATTGGAGAGTATGTGTTCTGATGCATTCCTAGAATTTCATCTTGCCAAAACAGCAAATTGACTAAGTAGGGATCAACTTGGGGTTGTCTAAACGTGTAGTCGGGTGCTTGATGTATGCAGGGGTCATGATATGCAGATGTGTAGAAACTAGGAACAACATATTTTGTATAATGATATTGGTTCTGATGAGCATGGCTCTTTGAACCTCTACGATCATATATATATGCGTGATTTCGTGAAGAACGCTGTGAAGTGTGTGAGTGTGTTGATGAAGCGTTCTTTGGTGGTGTGGGTGCTTTAGGTGGTGTAGCACGCTCTAAGGCAATTGGCCTAGGCGTCAAGTTTTCCGGAGTTGAGACGGGAGGAGTTGGTTTGGGTTGGTTCCCGGAACCACTTACTTCCTTCCCTTTTCCTTTTAGTGTTGAGAGTTGTCCTTGGAGTAGAGAATTCTCCTCTTCAAGTCCTGAAACGACTTGTTTAAGTTTGACAACCTCTTGCTTTAAGGAATTAATCTCAATTTCGGTGTCTTGATGCTTAAGCTTTAAGTGACTTAAAGTGTTGATTATTGACACGGTTTCATCGTTATGCTGTTTCTTAAGTTCACTAATCGTTTCGTTTTTAAGTTTTAGAGTTGTCCTAAGTTGTTCTATTTGATCATGCAACTCTTCTACTAAAGATAAAGATACCTCACTCTCATTATCGAATGTGGGTTGAGAGCGACCCATGAGGCAGAAAGTAGCTCGCTCGGAAGCAACAGATTTGTTATCATTGTCCGACTCAGAACTATCCGACCACGTAGCCACCATACCTTTCTTCTTTTTAGACTTTTATTCAGTCTCATTCTTGGATTGATGATGTGATTTTGACTTGTGATGAGACTTGGATTTTGAGCTCGAGCTATGCTTTGACTTATTCTTTTTGGCGTTAGGACAAGCATTTGAGATGTGTCCATATCCTTTGCACTCGTAGCATTGTGCAGTTGTGGTCCAATCCTTTTCTTTATTTCCACCATGCTTTTTGGCGCCCTTGGAGTTTTGCTTTTGGAATTTGTAAAATTTCTTGAAGTTTCGGGCCGCCATAGCAACTTTTTCATCACTTTCACTCTCAGATGACTCAGATTCGGATTCCGATTCAGATTGGTGAGCTCTAAGAGTGGTGCTATAGTGAGGATTTCCATCATGCTTACGAGCTTCAAGGTGCATCTCGTGAGTGATCAAGATTCCGATAAGTTCATCTTTCGTGAGAACATCGGCATCCTTAGCCTCATCAATGGCATATGCTTTGGAATCCCATTCAGGAGGAAGACTCCTAAGAATCTTGAGGATTTGGTCCTCATTCGAGACTGGCTTACCATACGACTCTAGTGCATTAACTATGTCGTTAAACCTAGTGTCCTTTTGTTTAACGGTTTCGTTTGATTCCATTCTAAACATTTCAAAAGCTCTTAGACGACCGTTAATTTGGAGAGTTTGACTCGGGAAGTTCCCTCATGTCTTTGAGTGAGAGTCTCCCAAATTTCTTTGGCAGACTTACATGAGTTAACCGTACGAGCCTCTCCGGGACTAAGGGAGTTGACAAGAATGGCCATGGCCTTCGAATTTAATGACAACTTTTTAAAGTCATCATCAACGAGTTCATGGTCAAGCTTGGCCACTTGAGTGGTAGTCCCACCCTCAGTGACGGACTTCATAGGAATCAATGGACCATTTTGAATGATTCTCCACAACTGATAGTCCATTGACTCAATGTGAAGCCGCATTGAGTTCTTCCATTCCATATACCCGGACCCGTCAAAGTAAGGTGGTCTTGCCAAGGACAAGCCTTCCCGTGGGGTCATGGTAGATGCCATGGAAGATAATGCAAGTAAAACTTTTTATTTTTATTTTTAAAGATGAGCTAAAGCTAAGTGAATGCAGTTACAATGCAATATAATGTGCAAAATACAATGTAGTGATACAATGCAAAGTCTATGATATGTATGAATTTTTTTTTAATTTTATGGAATCTCAAGAAACTGAAAGTAAACGATGTGGTGTGTGAGATTACCTAAATCAATTTATTAATATTACAGCCTCAAAAATTAAGTGATAGCGTAAGGGGTGTGAAACAGTGAATCTGAATCGCAAACGAACCCTTAGGATAGTGATGAGCCGGCTGTAGATGATCTAACTTGATCAAAAATTTATTCTGCAAAACAACTTAAGACCAAGTGTAAATCGAGGAAATAACAAAAAAAAAAGTTAATCAAACAAGGTAATATCAAGAACTTGATCACTAGGTGACCTCGCTCCGATACCAATTGTTGGATCGAGAATGCGCAAATAAACACTCTAGAGGGGGGGGGGGGGGGGTGAATAGAGTGTTAACCGATTTCTAAACTCTTTTTCGAAAATTCAACACAAGTACTACAAAACTAAGGCGGAAGCTAACTTAGTCGGATATTCGCTTGTGTGATAAAACCTTAGTGATCAAATATGAGGAGATTTAAATGGTTTGGTCAATAAAAGTATTGCTTAAGACAAGATACAGGCTGCAGGTTGTAATATAATCAAAACGAATTTCACACTTAAGCAAGTTATAATAAAGGATCAACACTTACTAAGGTGGTGAGATATATTGTATATGAACACACCAAGCAGTAAGCTGATAAGTGAATTAAAACTTTATAGTGACGTTAAGCGTCACTAAAGGATCAATTCAGGTTATAAACCTTAATACAGCAAATTACAATGTACAGCCTATGTATGCAGATTTGTACATTATTTATTTCGACTATTTATGTATATGAACAAGTATTACAAAAAAAATGATAGCTGAACTAATATTTTATTAAAGCACAACAGAGTAGCAAGTTTAATACACAGTTCAGCAAAAGTAATTACACATTAGTTGATCAAAAAATATTACAAAGCAGCAGACTTGTGAAAGACCATAAAATAAGGATTAAGCAATTTCCGAGAGCAACAGACTAAAAGACTGAACTATCAGTCCAGAATCAAGTGAGATAATCAAGTTGTAACAGCAAGATTATCAAGCTTAAATTCTGAGTTGACTGAATACAGGTTCAATTATCCTAGAACTAAGCCTGAATCTATTACACAGTGTTCACAAACAGGTGCAGCAGGCTTTAGTAGGCAGAGGCAGGTACAGTAGGTCAGCAAAACAGACTTAGTAAGAGTGCATGATGCAACAACCAAATACAGACTGAAAATACAAACTCAAAGGGGTGCTCTAAAACTGATTAACAGAAACACTAGAAGGTATATGCTGTAGATCAGAAACAGAAACAAGAAGATTTTGAGGGGATCAAAACAAGACACTCGGATCGAATCAAGCACACACTTCGTCGATGCACGAACCGAGACTTAAGGTATTGGCTCAACTCGGACTCATAGAAATGACAATAGAACCCACTTTGGTCGGTCTTGATTTTGGTACCGCAGACCAATCGATCATTGTCAAGGCCGTGATCAACTTAGAGCCAATCACCAAAATCGAGTTCCAACGAACGTACTCGGACTCACAAACACAAAGGCAAGTACAAGGTATCAAACTAGAGACTACCGCAAACTCAATCAAATAGCAATCAAACACATATATACACGAAAAGTAAGGCAGAAAGAATCAAATGTGTTACCTCAAAGAGATTAACAGATTCTCGTCAAAAACTATTGAGTGGTACCACTCCTCTCAATAGCCGAAGACCGGGAATCAATCCTTGGCCAATTTAGCTAATTGCCAAGAACTCAACTTCGTGCTAACAGACCGAAAAAGAGAAATTTTCAAGTGTATAAAAATGTCGGATTGCTCAAGAAAGATGATTTCGAGTTGTTGCAATCCTAGTTAATGTGACTGGCTATTTATAGCCTTGAGGTATAACTTGAACCTCAAAGGTTTGTGTGAACACAATCAAAAAGAAATCTTTTAGAATCTGAGGCAATAACTGCAGTGATATTACCAGCCATGGTTTACCAGTCCTTCCCTTGGTTCAAAGTGTTGAGTATACTTTCTAATAAAGGGCCGTTAGGCAAGAAATGGAGAAAGTAATACTTAACCAATGAACCGAACCGATTTGGTTAACCAAGCAATCACTGATATTGTTTAAACCGACTGATTTGTTTATGATCAAGTTCAATAGCACAGTGTGAAGGCACCCGGTTTGGTCATAGTTCAATTTGACACATTTAGCAACTTACCTCAATTGAACCTGACCTAATCCTAAAACCAAATTCAAAACCAAATATGATGCCAAATGGTCTGAACTTAATTTTAGGGCATCATTGCGTCACTACCCTCAGCATTGACTCGACCCTTGACTTTCTAGGGTGTAAGACCCTCAGTCATATTACCTAATTCGAACACCAAGAAGGGTCAAGCCTTATACCTGAGCAAACCAGGTAGGGATTCACCGGTTTGTGAATGCTGAGTCACTGTAAAGAGCACCACCGATTTCTGAAAATGGAAATACTTCTATCCACAGTGAATCGGGACCGAATTGGTGTATACATTCGGTCTCGGCTTTCCGGAAGGGGTCATACCCTAAATCAGACCAAAAGGGGCAACAAGATCAGGCAGATGAACAGTTCATATCAGAGTAATAAAGAAATGATATTAACATTTAAAGCAGAAGAGATACGACCTGATTTGGGGTTGACTACATACACGTTAAATCCAAGAGTGAATGTCCGAATCAACATCGTTTTAATGAAAGGTCAAGCCTTTCATAGTCCAACCTTCACAGAACACAAACGGCAAGAGAATCAATGCAGATTTCCAGTTCGAATCAGAAATAAATGATACAAACGAAATTAAAATGAAAGATACAACCTTTAAGGCGTTGATTCGTCAAGGAGCCTTCACATATTCTTGCTGCGTTGCAATTTCCAGAGAATTGATGACGGTCAAATTATACCCGTAAAAGTCATCAACGTTGACCTTAAATCGAGATTAATAATATATATTTTATATTAAATCACATGTTTATATTGATTATTTAATGTTATTTGATTTATAAGATATAATTTGGTATTTATCTGTTTTTATTCATATTTTGGTATTTTTCCGTTTTTATTATTTAAATATAATTTACTTTGGGATAAATATTTATTTTGTAGATTGAGATAAATTGGAGGATAATTACAAATGGATGAATTAAATCTCAAGATAAATCAAAGATAATCCGGAGTGCATTGAAGATAAAGATCGGATAAGCACGAAAAGAGGAGTAAGGAAGAGTTGGCGCCAAAGAAGGGGGCGCATAAGGGGGCGGGGGGCGCATTTTGCCCTAGAGCTTCCGGATCGACTTGGAATTATCCTAACGCATTTTCATACTTCATTTGGATTTAGGAAAACTATTTTAGATCAGTTAATGCTTATCCTAACTCTATTTTTACCCCTATATATATTTGTGCTATTTCATTAGCAAAAACACAATACACCTCAGACACTTTTCTCAGTTTATAATAAAATTCTCAGTTTTCCTCAGAGTGATTTTTATACAAGTTCTGCTATAATGTAAGTTCTTGTATTTATTTCTTCTTAGTTTTTATATTTAAGTCCCCAATTATTGTTTATCGTTTGAGGTTGTTCGTTCTTCACCGAACGATGTAGATCTAAGGATACGATATGAGGCAGTGGGGATTCCTTGTCTATAAGGATCCACACGCCCAGATCTTTTATTCGGTGACCTATAGAATACTTTGGTATGATCGACAATCGTGTTTTTAGTAGATCTATATAATTGCTTTATGAACTTCTATTTTATCCGATAAGTATAGAGAAACGCTAAGATTTAGTTGTTCGTCGCGTCAATGTAGCCACGTCTTTATGGTGTGATTGTCCACCTAGAATTTCTTATCTTAGTAGGTATGGCTACGGCTACATTGCTCGTCTGTTTTAATTAGCGTATGATTAGAAAATACCAATATAGGGCTCCTAGGTCGGCTCATGAATTGATCTTCCGTGACTTTCAGCGAGATCTAGATCTGTTTTGTATACGTAAATCGTAGATTAACATGATACCTAAAAAGTTAGTGTTAATGGGACAGAGACTGATGCGATCACTTAGGAAGTACGCCTAATCACAGGAATGTTGCCTAGGTGAGGAATACGGTTAATATCTGCATCCCTAGTTTTGTAAGCGTGCGAGTTATATGAGATGGAGGCCGAAAAATCCAAGTCACGTAATTTAGCATAGTGATCTAGATGGCCTACCCGGAGCTAGATCTAGTTTAGGGGATGACTCCCATAGCCAATATAAAAGAAATACGAATGGGATTAATAGTTGTCGATTCTAGCTTAATTATATAGAATCTCTAGATCCAAACGATAACATAATGATTAGGGAGGTTAATTACGTTGTTTATGTGTTGTGTCGAGTCATTTCCATTACCTTTTCTTGTCCTTCGTTGGTCGTAGACCGCCTTTGTGTCCTTGACATGAATAATTAATTGTTTGTATATAAATGACCCACAATTGGTTCCCTGTGGGATCGACCATGATTCGCTATAGCTATACTACGATGGACCTAGTCCTCTTGCTAGTATTGGTTTATGGTGGTCAAGTATTTTATTATTACTTGATCTACGTCATCAAGTGTTTGGCGCCGTTGCCGGGGAACCAACGGTAAATTTTATATATAAATAATTTTTTTTATTCATGTTAAGTTTTCTGTTTTTGAGTCTGTTTTTACGTTTTTGAGTCCCTATGGTTGTCTGTAAGTTGTGAAAATTCCAGAATCTGGAACAGCTGGTTTCGTTCCCAGCGAGACTGCCTCTCGCTGCGAGTGAGCCTGGTTCTATTTTCTAGGATTTCGTGTGTCTGTTTATCTCCGTATGTTTAATCCGTAAGTCTGATAGCGGCATGGGAAACCATGTTAAAATCAGTCTACGGTCCGTTTTGTTTTTGTTTTTCTTCTGTTTGCAGAAACCAGGGAAACAATAATCCGAGTCAGTAATCTTTCGCGGGCGCTGAGAAAATAACCCAGCAACATGTGGAGCTATGAATCTACGATGGGAAAAGTAATGGAAGCAACACCTTTAAAGCACCAAGATGGCTCCGAGAAGACCGGAGTGAGTTTTAAGATTAATTTTATTAGTGCCGAAGGTTCTGCCCCAAATCTGTCTCATCTAGAGGGTGTAAGGAAACATGTAGTAGTTGAAGGAATCAATGAATAAAGAGTTCCTCATAGTTCTGTCAAAATCTCATTGTCCTATGCATGAGACTGCTTCTACTGGCCAGGGGAGCAACAATTTGTGTAGTTTAAGCATTCGCGATCTAAAGAAGACGTTGAGTTTTAAGAGCGCATAATGAAGCAGCATTATAGAGGATGTGATTAAAATGGGTCCTTAGGACTAAATCTTCTTAGAATTCACTAGTTTCTAAAATGATAGCCGAGGTAAGAGCTTTGTATAAATGGTATGGATAAATGTCGTTTCCTAGGTCTCACAACAAAGGGAAGGGTATTAATCCGCAAAAGCGACGAGCCACCTCATATCGTGCTCAAGGGGTCAACATCTGGCGATCCAAGAAGGATAACTGACAAGGATACTTTTTGGAAAGTCGAGCTGAGGACTTTAAACTCAGAACTATTTCTTTAAAACCCTTAGGATTTCTTTTTAGGTTTTGTTTTCTTTGAGTCAAATAAGAGTAACGTGACATGTGTTGAGGTTTTTTATATTGCCATGTTCCGATGGCCATTAGGCTAAGGATGTGCAAAACTTTTTTACTCAATATAGGCCATGTGAAGTAGAGTTCCGTAGGAGAGTCGAGAAATTGCTAAAAAAAGGGGAAATTTAGCAATCAGCCTTAAGATGGAAGAATTAAGAGAGCTTGAGAATTATTGCAAATGTAACAGACAATGATTGGTGCGAACAAGAATGATTTTGGTCAACTTCCAAATATTTTTAGAATGGCGATCCAAGTGAAAATCCAAAGTTGTGTGCAATTCGTTCTGCAACTACCCTTATCCTTTACTTTGTACCTTTTTCATCCTTCAAACCTTTCTATTCTCTCACCAATCTACCCCAACAGTTCACATTTCTAACCATTCTTTCATTCCATCTCTTTCTTTCCATCTATTTCACTCTCCCACCCTAACCCAATCCCTTAACCAGTACCCACCCATAATCACAAATGTCTTACCCACCCTTTATCTTTTCTTACCATCATTCACTATCTTTTTCTCAACCCAACATACTCTAAACATCCATGTTGTTTACAAAATATCCTTTTGTTGCGGAATTTGAACATTGCTCAGTTTTAATGATTATCTTTTATCATTTTGGTTTTCATGATCCTAGCTGGGGTAAGTGTAGCTCTGAACCTAGCTAGATTTTATAAGTTTTTGGTTCGATCAAATTACAACTTCTCTTTCTACCGGAAGATTTCAATTTCACAATTTTTTCTGACCCTTCCGGCACATATAGATGATGAGTCTTGTTCTATGATATCGCACCAATCCGACCTTGTTGATGACGGTGATGACTTTTACGTGACACATTGGGTTATTAGTAATTTCGAGGAGGAGCTAAATCTCCCTAAGTTGTTGATATGCAATCACAACGTGAAGTTTCTGTGCTGAGTATTTTATTTTATCTTTAGCCAATAGGTCCCATCCAATCTGTTATACCTTACCAAGATTCTCTTTTACTCTGGATTGAATACATGGATTGATCCAGTCAACCTCGTGTTATTCCACATGCGGTAATGCTTTTTGATCTTTGTCTTCTCCACCCGGTTTTAAGAATATTTAAGGAGTGGAGGTTTTAGAGGAAGATTACCATCTTTAGTTGCTTGTTTATTTTTCTTTCTATTTAGTGTATTTTACTTTGTATCGAGTCTGTTGTCAGTTTTCTAAATCATAATGTTGTATTACAATCAAGTCGGGTTTAATAATTCCAATGTTACAAGAATGTAATCGTTTTATGGACATAAAAATGTTTAAGGTTTAATGTATTCCTTTTACTGTCCCTTAGTTTCGATTGTTATTTTTTTATGAGCTAACGCTGTAACGAGTTTCGAGCTTTGTTGAAGATTTATTTTGCAGCGGTAGAACTTCATGTTCGATATCCGGTTTGCTTATATTCCTAGAAGTTCCTCGACGTGCTTGAACTACTCCAATGTTCTGCATCTACTTGAGAGCCGTTTCCAGAGCTAAGTCTTTTTCTTAAATTCTCATTTTTATTTGTCATTGGGGACAATGCCATGTTTAAGTGGGGGGGGTAGGAGACTTAGCTATGATGTGTTATAATTGAAAATTGAATGAAACGGTGAAAAAATGAAAAAATTGAATAAATGCCATATTATTTATCTCGTACCCTTAGAATTGTGAGTTCCTAGCTAAGAATTGATAGGAAAAGAACCAAGTTGCCTGAGTACGTGATCATTTTATACTTATGTGAATGTAAATTTAAGGATATTCATGCCGATTGTTGCAAGTAGTTATTTATTATTCGATTACTCAATTTTGAATCGACTATTATCGCACGAATTATAATAACTGAAGAAATTATGTGTACATTGTGTAGATGATTGGTTATGTAGACTTAGTGTCGATATTTATCTGCTGATGTATTCCTATCTTCTGGCCATCAAAGCGGAGTAATAAGCTTGAGAATTATCTGTGTTTTGACAATGCGTTAAACACTGGGCTTGTAGTGACATTACCAAAGTAGCCTCGCGCTTGTGGTAATATTCAATGCTATTGACTAATCCGTGAAAGGGGATTCTTGCAATGCATAATTTAAATTTAAAGCCAGTTTCTTTCTTGAGAGGTGTTAATGCTTGAAAATATGAAAATGTGAGAAAAAATTCAACTTTTAAGAGGCTTCGAGTATTTTTCTCGGTCTCCGAGTCCATAAACCTTATGGATGACGCTCTTGCTTATTGCACCATGCCTTTAACCATTGCGAGGCTTAAGAAGTGGGAATGCTGATGTTGGTAGGTTAAGACTGCAAAGTTAGCATAAACTCTGATCTTGCCACGATTATATAAAACTTAATGCACATGCACACATCACTTCAATTCATAGCGAGTAGTGAATAATGGATGCCTTATGAGCATGACTGGTATGAGTTGACTCAAGTTTCTTGCGTAAGTATGATTTGACCATGAAAAATGTTGTCTTGGGGAATGACTTATTGATGCTTTGTTCGGGACGATCAAAGTTTGAGTGGGGGGTAGTTGATGACGGTCAAATTATACCCGTAAAAGTAATCAACGTTGACCTTAAATCGAGATTAATAATATATATTTTATATTAAATCACATGTTTATATTGATTATTTAATGTTATGTGATTTATAAGAGATAATTTGGTATTTATCTGTTTTTATTCATATTTTGGTATTTATCCGTTTTTATTATTTAAATATGATTTACTTTGGGATAAATATTTATTTTGTAGATTGAGATAAATTGGAGGATAATTACAAATGGAGGAATTAAATCTCAAGATAAATCAAAGAAAATCCGAAGTGCATTGAAGATAAAGATCGGATAAGCACGAAAAGAGGAGTAAGTAAGAGTTGGCGCCAAAGAAGGGGGCGCATAAGGGGGGGCGCATTTTGCCCTAGAGCTTCTGGATCGACTTGGAATTATCCTAACGCGTTTTCATACTTCATTTGGATTTAGGAAAACTATTTTAGATCGGTTAATGCTTATCCTAACTCTATTTTTACCCCTATATATACTTGTGCTATTTCATTAGCAAAAACACAATACACCTCAGACACTTTTCTCAGTTTATAATAAAATTCTCAGTTTTCCTCAGAGTCATTTTTATACAAGTTCTGCTATAATGTAAGTTCTTGTATTTATTTCTTCTTAGTTTTTATAATTAAGTCCCCAATTATTGTTTATCGTTTGAGGTTGTTCGTTCTTCACCGAACGATGTAGATCTAAGGATACGATATGAGGCAGTGGGAATTCCTTGTCTATAAGGATCCACACGCCCAGATCTGTTATCCAGTGACCTATAGATGACTTTGGTATGATCGACAATCGTGTTTTTAGTAGATCTATATAATTGCTTTATGAACTTCTATTTTATCCGATAAGTATAGAGAAACGCTAAGATTTAGTTGTTCGTCGCATCAATCTAGCCACGTCTTTATGGTGTGATTGTCCACCTAGAATTTCTTATCTTAGTAGGTATGGCTACGGCTACGTTGCTCGTCTGTTTTAATTAGCGTATGATTAGAAAATACCAATATAGGGCTTCTAGGTCGGCTCATGAATTGATCTTCCGGGACTTTCAGCGAGATCTAGATCTATTCTGTATTAGGGAATTGTGCACATCTAGTTATACGTAAATAGTAGATTAACATGATACCTAAAAAGTTAGTGTTAATGGGACGGAGACTGATGCGATCACTTAGGAAGTACGCCTAATCACAGGAATGTTTCCTAGGTGAGGAATACGGTTAATATCGGCATCCCTAGTTTTGTAAGTGTGCGAGTATATGAGATGGAGGCCGAAAAAGCGAAGTCACGTAATGTAGAATAGTGATCTAGATGGCCTACCCGGAGCTAGATCTAGTTTAAGGGATGACTCCCGTAGCCAATATAAAAGAAATATGAATCGGATTAATTGTTGTCGGGTCTAGCTTAATTATGTAGAATCTCTAGATCCAAACGATAACATAATGATTAGGGAGGTTAATTACGTTGTTTATATGTTGTGTCGAGTCGTGTCCTTTACCTTTTCTTGTCCTTCGTTGGTCGTAGACCGCCTTTGTGTCCTTGACATGAATAATTAATTGTTTGTATATAAATGACCCACAATTGGTTCCCTATGGGATCGACCTTGATTCGCTATAGCTATACTACGATGGACCTAGTCCTCTTGCTAGTATTGGTTTATGGTGGTCAAGTATTTTATTATTACTTGATCTACGTCATCAAGAATCAAGGAAGTAAATGCTCGAATCAGAGCCTTCGTTGTCAACCGTTGCTCTGAATACGAAAACGGTAACTTTCTGGAACAATAACCTTCCAAGAATGGATTTTAAGCACATGGTGTCTTGATTCTCAGAAATACGTGTTTGAGAATAACTCAAATCGAACACGTGATCGAATCGAAAGGGGAAGGAGACAGAAGTCAATGAGATATGAGGAAAGGTGGAAGCTTTCACGATCTGTGAGCAGAACAACACGAAATCGAGCATTGAATGTTCGATAAATGTCAGAGGGGGAAGGAAATCGAAAACGGGTGCAGAGAATCCGGGATTTCCATAAAGGATTGATGAATTGCAGAAATGGCTAGAAGATTGACAAGGGAACGGCTGATAGAATGGAGCAATTAGGGTTCTGAAAATGGGAATTTTATTTAGTAAAAGAAAAGAGTTTGGGCCGGACTTTAATTAAAACAGAAACGGGCTGGAAACAATTGGCAGACTAGATTTGAGTTGGTCCAGCAGATTATACAAGTAATTAAATATTTTTAAATAATTAATAAAACATGTTAATGAATTATTAATAAAATAGATAACAAAGGATCATGTAAATAAAAAAACTTATACTCAAATAAAACTTTATGAGATAAAATACTTATAAAATCTTTAACACATGGAATATTACTTTTGAAAATTAATCAACACTATACAAGTGTACCACAAAATACTCAACAAAATTCTTGAAAGCCAATTGGGAATAGTTGGCTAGTGGGAGCAAAACCTAATTAAAACTTTAAAGAGCAATTTTATGGTTTTGTATGCATGAACTTTTACTAACATTATCTTTACTTTATTGTTGTAGAAATGTTGAACAAATTGAATCTTCATTTTATCATTGAAAGTAAACTTGACGAATCAAACTTTCTCGACTGGAAAGAAACCTCAAAATCATTTTGAGACATGAAGGCATTGTCTATGTCTTGGACACACCCTTAACCAAGGAACCCGTAGATACTACAAATGAGGAATCGGTTAAGAAGCATGCAAAACACTGTTCTGACAGTAATGAGGCTACATGCATCATGCTTGCTTCTATGACACCGGAATTTCAGAAACATCATGAGTCCATGGATGCTTATACCATTATGGCTCACCTAAAGGAGCTCTATGCTTCTCAGTCTCGCACTGAGAGGTACGAGGTCTCAAAGGCACTGTTTTTTTGCAAGATGGCTCCGGGTACTCCAGTTGGGTCGCATGTGCTAAAGATGATCGGATACATAAAGAGGCTTGAGAAGCTGGGCCATAAGATGGAGCGTGAGTTAATTATTGACTTGATTCTGCAATCTCCACTGGACTCTTACTCACAGTTTGTGATGAACTATCACATGAACAAGATTGATTACTCCATCGCGGAGTTATTGAACATGCTCAAAACTGCTGAAGGCACTGTTGGCAAGGGTAAGCAAGTGTTACTCGTGACTTTTTCCAAGGGCAAGAAAAAGGCCCAAAAGATGACCAAGAAGGCGGAGGATGCTACTAAGCCACATCCTAAGATAGCCAAAGACAAATCAAAGGATGCTTGCTTCCATTGTGGCCAGACTGGTCATTGGAGAAGAAACTGCAAGCCTTTCTTGAGCACCAAGAAGAACAAGCATAATGATGCTTCGACTTCATGTATGTTTATGATTGAGATCAATATTACTTCTTCTAAGTCTAATAACTGGGTATTAGTGTTAGTAATACCATCCGCAACGGAAGCGATTTAAGGATCTAGATCTATAAATTACACGTAATAAAATAACTAGATCTACATCTACAAGGGGGTTGTAGAACATACCTCTTGGATCTCAAAATCCAAGTTGAAGAACCGCGAAAGGAAAGAATAAAAGCTTGTGTGAAGAGCACCACGATCTTCCGTACGTGTGATCCAAACAACTCCCGGTGGAAGGAAATTCTCGACTCGAACCCCTCCGATATGCTACCCGGAAAAACCTCCAAGATTTTCCCCCAAAACTCACCTTGGCCGAAAATTCTTTTCTCCTCTCTAAGAGGTGAATGTAAAAAATTATGTGTGTGTATTAGGCTCGAGAGAACTCTCTTTATATAGGAGAGTAAAACTTAACCTCCAAGGATTTTATTTTACAAATAAAATAAATCCATTAAATAAAAGATAATTCCATAATATTCTAGAACAAATCTAGAATAATATTTATTTTTATTCCTTACCATAAATATTTATCTAATAAATATTTTGTGCACATGTCTTAAAACAATTTCTTGTTTCCTAAAACACATGCTATGGCCGAAATTTATCATTTGTGACCTAGTCACTATGATTTTCGGCTAACACGCCAAATTGGGCCAAGATTATGAAAAATGTCTTTTTCACATATTTAATTATTTAGCCCAACTAATTTAATAGTCCACTAAGCAATTAATTCACATATCGTTTTAATAAAGTCCAACAAGAACTAAATTAATATTATCAGGATTCGACGTCCGAGAATAGCTATGCTATATTTGGAGGCACGTCGGGACCATGGACTAATAATCAGCGGCTCCGATAAATCAAATAAATAATTATCTTTCGAACAGAATAATTATATTCGATAAATCAATCATAGGAATATGCCACCATAATCCCGTGACTGCACTCCTCCGATTATAAGATTATATTTATCTCCTCACGAGAATAATAATAAGCGTCCATTGATATAATCATTACATATGGATTAATCCTCCATAGACTGTTCATTCTAAATCGAGAAGTTACCGTTAACCCTTTTTAGAACCTCTTATCCTTATTTACCATTAACCCCCTAGTGATCAATTAATTAATACAACTCACTTGTAGCTAATCAGTGTAATATGAACTCGCGCGATCGATCAGTTTCTAGGATTAACAAATAAGGGAACTGTCTATCTACTTCCATAAATGGAAGGAATGGATTCCGTATCTATGATAACACAGACTACTCACTCAATCCAGTACAATGCCAAGATGGGGTAATTCAGACCACAGACTCAGTGTAATCCTTAACCGTCAAGTCAAACCTCATACTGATTCAAGCAGTTGACGTGATCACCTCGGGATTAAGATATATCCATAAATATGATCATCGATTGATTCGATAAGACTTCTCGATTACGGAATTATATCGTGAACTCTAATCAAATCGGTCCAAATTTCTATATGATATATCTATCATATATAAATGCCCCACTAGGTTCTCTTAACCGAAAGTAGGGATAAGACAATCACACCTATTGTCTTCTGGGCGCATTAATAGCACGTTAAAGGAGAGACCCGATACTCTCGATTAACTTCACTACGGGCTAATTGTATTTTAAGTACATCTTCACTAACTCAATCCTCCCGTGTATATCCCATACACTGAGTTAAGTGATTATATAAAAGATATACTTTAGGGTTTTCTGTAGTGTAAATACTATTGTCACATCGGTGAATATGAGAATAATAAATATGAATAATAATATCATTTCATTTATTAAATAAAACAATTACAAAATTGTCTTTCGGGCATCACACCTAACAATCTCCCACTTGCACGAAAGCATGTGATTAATTGTTTTAGATCACACCCTATTATTTAAAATACAGCAAACCATCAATTAGATACTAGATATGGTGCTCATATTTGTACGGATATGCAGAGACTAAGAAGGACTAGAGATCTGAGGAAGGAGAAGTGGACCTGCGCGTCGGGAATGGAGCAATTGTTGTTGCCCTAGCCGTAGGAGTATTTTATTTCATTGCCCAGCAGGCTATTACTTGAATTAAATAACTGTTATTTTGTTCCTGCTCTTACGAAGAGCATTATTTCTATTTCTGCATTGGACGTTGAAGGATTTTCTTTTACGTTTAAGAATAAATGTTGTTCTGTTTCACGTGATGGAATATTTTATGGTACTGGCAAACTTGACAATGGTCTCTACATATTAGATATGAATGTTGATGTACTTAATATAAACAATAAGAAATCTAAGACAAGTAACTTGAATGAATCCTACTTGTGGCATTGTAGAGTTGGCCACATAAATAAGAATTGCATTTCCAAACTCCATAAAGATGGAATGTTGGATTATTTCGATTATGAATCATTTGATACATGCAAAGCTTGTTTACTTGGCAAAATGACAAAGTCACCATTTAGTGGCAAAGGGATAAGATCCAAATAATTGCTTGAGCTCATACATACTGATGTATGCGGCCGAATGTCAATTCAAGCCAAAGGAGGATACTCTTATTTTATGACCTTCACTGATGACCATTCTTCATATGGTTATGTATACTTAATGAAGTATAAGTATGAAGCCTTTGAAAAGTTCAAGGAATTCAGAAGTGAAGTAGAGAAACAACTAGGTAAAGATATCTAAACGCTTCAATCCGATCGAGGTGGAGAATACCTAGATAGAGTGTTTCAAGATTACTTAAAGGAGAATGGGATTCAACCTGAGTGGACTCCACCCGGAACGTCTCAAATGAACGGCGTGTCTGAGAGGAGAAATCGTACTTTGCTAGACATGGTGCAATCCATGATGAGCTATGCAATCCTTCCAAAATTGTTTTGGGGGTATGCTCTAGAAACAGCATCCTGTACACTTAACCGAGTTCCATCAAAGACCGTTGACTCAACGCCCTATGAAGTGTTCAAAGGGAAAAGACCCAGTCTGGGTCATCTTAAACCTTAGGGTTGTCCGACTTATATGAACCGGATGATGCCTGATAAATTGGAGGCTAGATCTGACAAATGTCTATTTGTGGGATATCCTAAGGAAACCAACCGGTACCAATTTTACCATCCAGGAGAACAAAAGGTGTTGGTCTCCAAGACTGGCCACTTCTGGAGAAAGATTTTATTATGGATAGGGTCAGTGGGAGTAAGATTGATCTTGAAGAAATTCGAGAACCACTTACGGACAACAGTTAGTTGATGGAAGTGGATCAACCACCACATACAGATGAGGTGTGCTCTAGAAACACAGACACCTCAAAGATCCACTAGGGAACGTCATGAACCGGAAAGGTACACTGGTGTATAGTCATGAAAGATGAGGACCCTTAAAATTTTGAGGAGGTGTTGATGAGGCATGACAAAGAGAAATGGCTGAAAGACATGAATTCTGAAATGGAATCCAAGAAGGACAACCAAGTTTGGAACTTGGTTTCTATGCTTATAGGAATAGTTCCTATAGGGTGCAAATAGGTCTTTAAGAGAAAGACCGACATGGATAGTAATGTAGTTACCTACAAGGCAAGGTTGATGGCATAGGGTTATAGACAAAGACAATGAGTTGACTATGACGAAACCTTTTCGCCAGTAGCTATGCTAAAGGCCATTAGAATTCTGCTTGCTATTGCAGCATACCATGATTATGAAATCTAGCAGATGGATGTGAAAACAGCTTTCCTTAAATGGAATATGTCTGAGGAAGTGTACATGGCACAACCTGAGGGTTTCACAACCAATGATGCTAAGATGGTGTGCAAGTTGCAAAGATCCATTTATGGGTTAAAGCAAGCTTCTCGGAGTTGAATATTCATTTTGATAAGACAATCAAACAGTCTGATTTCATCAAGAACGATGATGAGCCATGTGTTTACAAGAACGTTAGTGGGAGTGCAGTAGTTTTCTTAGTGCTTTACGTAGATGGCATATTACTCATAGGGAATTATATTCCTATGTTAAAGTCAGTTAAAGTTTGGCTATCCGGGAACTTCTCTATGTAGGACTTGGGAGAAGCAGCCTATATTCTAGGAATCAAGATCTATAAAGATAGATCTAAGAGGTTGCTTGGTCTATCACAATCCACCTATATAAAATCCAGGAGATTCAGAATGGAGCAATCCAAGAGAGGATTGTTGCCTATGTTACATGGGGTCTACCTGTCGAAGGAAATGTCTCCCAAGACAAAGGAGGAGAGGGCACAAATGAGTAAAATCCCTTACGCCTAATCTATTAGGTCTATCATGTACACCATTTTGTGCACAAGACCAGATGTCTCGTACCCTCTAAGTATGACTAGCAGGTGCCAGGAAAATCTAGGTGACAATGATTTGGTATAATGAGGTTACACATATGCCAGCTTTCAAACCGACAAGGATGACTTGAAGTCACAGTCTGGATTTGTTTTCACGCTTAACGGCAGAGCAGTGAGCTGGAAGAATTCTAAGCAGGAAACTACTGCAGACCTTACAACGGAAGCTAGGATATAGCGGCCTCGGAGGCATCAAAGGAAGTGGTTTGGATGAAGAAGTTCATTACTGAACTTAGTTTGGTTCCCTCTATTGAAGGTCCAGTCCCACTGTACTGTGATAACAATGAGGCGATTACTTAGTCAAAGGAACCAAGGTCTCATCAGAAGTCCAAACAAGTGCTACGGCGCTACCACTTGATTAGAGAGAAAGTTTATAGAACAGACGTAAAGATAGAAAAAGTCCACACGGATGATAACATAGCTGATCCATTATCCAAGGCATTGTCACAGGCAAAGCATGAGAAACATGTTCACATGCATGGGCCTAGGCATATGGGTGATTGGCTTTAGGCCAAGTGCGAGATTGTTGAAATAGTGTCCTAAACCCAATCGGGTCTATTTAGTTCTTGTAATAACTTTATTATGATTAATAAAAGCACTTTTGTTATTATATATCTTGTTTATCTTCATGTTATTGAATATATATATATAGTATCGTCCTTAGTATTAAACTGTGATGGAGAAATCATAATACTTAATATGGTTGATGAGATCTCTATTCGCTTTAACGAGTTTGATACTTAAATGACTTTAGTCGTTTGTACTATCAAACGGGACATTAATGGTATGGTTAGACTAGCACTTATTGGATGTCTTCTATCTTATTGAAGTTAGGGATAGATCTTGCCTATCTAAGTGTAGAGATGCTTGGACTGTACGTGGATGTGTATTAGAGAATGCGTGTGTTAGACTGGCCCAATTACATTAGGTGTTGCAGTATGTAGAAGTTCTGTAATTATCCTGAGACCGGAGTCTTCATGGCATCACGGTGTGGATTGTCATGTTTTGACACTATTGAGGTTTCCCCTAGCCATGAGGTGATCATGCGGTAGTGCTCGGGTGTGATATTGAAGCATGCGTAGGATACATGTTTGTTCGTCCGGAAATCGCGTATCCTGTGATTAGGAGTGAATATCCGAAATGGCTTTCTTATAAGGAATGTCTAGATCTCGTGAATCTTTGCAAAGTGGGAGTAAATGTGTTATTCCGAGAGAGCTTGATATCCATATTATAAGATACGATCGTTGATGTACTGACACACGAGATACGATCATATGTATTTTATTATAGCAATAGGATTCTATTTACACGGAAACTGTTTCACATGAAAGGTAGTAGTCATTTCTTTTGACTTTTCCGATGATTGGGGATCGCGGTGTGTTGCTAGACGTTATTCCGTGATCGTTAGGTATGATGGGAATTTTCGTAATTTGCACTTTATGTCTACAACCAACATAATCGGAAGCCTTTTGGGTCACACACATAAGATTATCTAGCTGGATTAAAATGTGGTTATAGTGATAACCAAATAAGGAAAGTTTATCTCGACTATAAAGTGTTATAGTGATTAAATTAATATGACGGTATTTATTTATTTATTATTAATAAATAAAAATACAAGATATTGATTATATTGATCAATTAAAGAATATTGCGGAGGCCAATTAATTGGCATATAGGGCTCCAATACTATGTGTATATGATACACTTGGATTGTGCAATTTCATTAATGATATTATCATATATTAATATTGGATGTTAATTAATTTTTGAAATATAGATTTATGGTAATAAGATAATGATATTCAATATTAGATACTGGCTATATCTTAGATTTATTTTAATATAAGATATTAAATTAAAAAAGAAACATCAATCAAAGTGATTTTCCTTATTTTATTAGGAGAATGTTTTCTTTCTCATCAATCTACTAGGAAGCTTCTCCTAATCAGATTAGGGGCATAAGGGCGCCACCTACTCCTATATAAGCAAGGGGTTGGCTAGCTCTTTTGTACATCACAATTCCAAGAGTTCATAATTCGATCTTGTGAAAAATAGAGAGCTTCTTTTAGAGGGACTTAGAGAGAGAGAGAAAATGCCGGTCTAGCAACCGGATTTTTCTAGTAGCAATCCAATGAGGATTCCGGTGAAGTGCTCGTACGGATATCAATAGAGGCCGGACACGTGGACTGCTCGCGCACACTACTACTCTCCGTTGATGGTCAAAGCGTCGATCTTTTAGATCAAGCAAGGTAATCACTGTCAACTACTTAACGTGTTTATTGTATTAACCGAAGTCAATCTTGGGATCAAAAATCAAATTTTAAATTCTGCCGCGTAAACTAGTTGATTTCCTAACATATGAAACTGTTACGGATATTGTGTGCCTTATATGAGCCTTATATGATCCAGATATGATATTGTGTCCCATGAATTAATCCTTAAATGAGCCTTAAGCTAGGTATGTGTGTCTTGAGGTAGTCCCTTGAATTAAGCCTTAAATGAGCCTTATAAGAGGCTGATACTATGTTACTGATACTGTTAATATCACAATGTATTGTTAGTAAAATGTATCATTGCAGGTGGTTTTGGCCCAGGTGATTGAAGGCTGTTGATTCCAAATGGTGAGGTAATGCTGGTGTTTCATCACAAGTATACAAGAAAAAATCAAGATCATCACATGCCTAAGAGCCATATGTTGCATTTACATACTACTAGTTAGTTGGTTATCGTAAATCTATGTTTTTTTTACAGAAATGACATGAGTAATCCTTTCCTTGATGTAACTTAATTATCATATATGTTGATATTAAAGTTGTTTATCATATTTGTTGTAATTTTTTTTCCATTGTGATTGAATGTGTTATTTGAAAATACACAAGTTTTTTTTGGTGTTAATGTGATAACATTATTGTCCAAATGATTTTTAGTTTACGGTTTGTTTCCGTTTTAATCCATAAAGGAATATTGGGTGTCGGTGTTGTTGTAAAGCTTGTTGAGTCCTTGATTTTTGTCTAACCCCACACTGCTATGTTAATGGTAATGGTAATGGTAATGATGTTATTCAAACTATGAACTGATACTGTGTTAGTGTAAACGCTGCGATTAAATTCGGCTTTCAATAACCACGTCGAAAGGGTATCGTATGTGTGGAAATATTACATATCAAATAGTATGTAATATTTATTTATTTCGTGTATACATTATTTGTACACTTTATTTGTAAAAGGAAATATTAATTGTGGTACATATAAACAATTAATATGTCAAACTCTAGTTACTTTATGTCATAGACACACTTTTACTTTTTACTTGCATGCTTGCCGCCCATATCTAGTGGCCGCCCAAGCTAGCTAGTATCTCCCATCAATTGTAACTATTTATACTTCTTTCATTTGATGAATAAACCAAGTTGAAATTTACTCTAGTGTTTATCACTTTCTCAAACTGTCTTCATGGTAGCAGAGCCTTACTGAGTTCTAAATTCCGCTGCAAACTCAGTTGTGTTATTTCAAAAATGACTACTGTAACTGACAGTTCATCTTCATCAGTAGACTCCCAGCTGCCTCGGCAGACTCGGGTCACTGAATCTTCTTCATACACAAATCATAGACTTGATGGTAACAACTACTTGCTATGGTCAAGATCTATGAAAATGTACATCTCTGGACAATGTAAGATGGGATACCTGTCTGGCTCTAAACCTGCCCCTGCTGAAGATGACCCCGGCTTTGAAGCATGGGACACTTCTAATAATCAAGTCATGACCATTCTCACAAGATCAATGACAAAAGAAATTAGTGAGAACTTTATGATGTATGATACTGCAAAGGAAATCTGGGATAATGCCAGAGATCTTTACTCCAAGAAAGACAATACATCAGAAGTGTATGAACTTGAAGCTCAGATTCAAAACTCGCAGACAAGGAGATATATCTCGTAACTCAATACTTCAACCAACTATCTAGGGCATGGCAACACCTAGATATGTTGGAAACTCACCCCTGGAATGATGTTAAGGATGCTGCCCTTTATAAGGACATTATTGAGAAAAAGAGAGTATTCAAGTTCCTTACTGGACTGGTTCCTACTCTTGATGATGTTAGAGGAAGAATCCTTGCCACAAAACCTCTCCCCAATCTCAAATCCATGTTTGCTGAGGTCAAACATGAGGAAAACAGGAGGAAAGTGATGCTGCTGAACTCCCCTGCTGACAACCCTGCTGAGAGTGCTACCCTGCTGACTGTCAGGAAGCCTGTTGAGGTTACTGAGACATCTAGGAAGCCTACTGATAGAACTGGAAAGTTGTTCTATGAGCACTGCAAACGTAAAAATCACACCAAGGACACTTGCTTTGGAAGCTACATGGCAAGCCTAACTCCTCCAAGCCTACCAGGGAAAGTCAGGGCAGGCATGTCAATGAAGAGGAGAATGATAACAAGTTGAATGCTCAGTTTGCTGCATTCAAAGCTTTCCTCACTCAACAAAAAGAAGGTAGTCCCTCTATTGACATAGCTACTTAGGCTAGTGCAGGTAAATTCTACTCTTCTATTAGTAATGAAACATGGATTGTTGATTCTGGGGCCTCCTCCCATATGACTGGCAATAAAAACCTCATAACTCACCTTATGCCATGTCATCAAATTCACAAAGTTAAGACTCGCGATGGATCTATCTCATGTGCAAAAGGTTTTGGAACTTGTTAAACTCACTAATAAGATATGCCTAAAGGATGTCCTATTTGTTCCAAACTTAGATCGCAATCTCATATCTCACAGACTAGCAAAATATTTGAATTGGATTTGTTGTTTTTAATAAGAATCGGTGCACTTTCCAGACCCTTCTTCACATGAAGTGATTGGGAAGGCTAAACCACTCGGGATTGTATGTGATCAACCCCGTCGAAGACAAGACTAAAGACCGATATGCCTCGGCGGCCGCACTCAAACCTTAGACAATATCATGTTATGGCATTATAGACTAGGACATCCAAGTTTTGGTTATTTAAAATCTGTAATTCCTGAATTATTTAAAGGATGTAATATCAATGATCTTCAATGTGATATTTGTCAATTTGCCAAACTTAACAAATATGTGTATACCAAACTACCTTATTTGCCTTCCACACCTTTCACTTTAATTCATAGTGATGTATGGGGACCTTCAAGAGTAAAGAGTATAACAGGAAAAAGGTGGTTTGTCACTTTCATTGATGATCATACCCGGAACACATGGTCATTTTTTTTAATGAAGGATAAATCCGAAGTTGGAACAATTTTTCAGGAATTTTACAACATGATCTCTACTCAATTTGACACTAAGATCAAGATCTTAAAGACTGATAATGCACTTGAATACTATGAGTCTAACCTCTGTAATTTCTTGATGAATAAGGGGATTGTCCATATCAGTAGTTGTGTGGAAACTCCTCAACAAAATGGGGTTGCTGAGAGAAAGAACATGCACCTGCTGGAGATGGCTAGATCAATCATGTTCACCACACATGTTCCAAAGTATATGTGGGGTGAAGCTATATTAACTGCCACATACTTAATCAACAGATTTCCCAGCAGAGTGTTAGGCTTCAAAACTCCTATCCAAACCCTCCTGACCACACACTCCTGCTCTCATCTTACTTCCCAATTACCTCCAAAAATCTTTGGTTGCACTGTGTTCGTTTATATCCATGCCCAACACAGAAGGAAACTGGATCCCAAAGCTCACAAGTGCATCTTCCTAGGATATGCAAAGGACAGGAAAGGTTACAAGTGTTATTCTCCCTCTGAGAAAAGATTTTACATTTCTATGGATGTAAAATTCTTTGAAAGGACTCCCTACTACAACAAGTCCACTGAGGCTGTCACTGATGGAAACCTGATTGAAATTGACCTAAATCCGGTCCCACAGCAGACTCTTAATCCTCAGCAACATACCGATTCTCACGACCGAACCTCGGTACCTGCGACCCTCGGCGACCCTGCGAACCGTAGAGCCTACTAACCCAGAGCCTACTGAACCAGAGCCAACTGATACTCAGCAACCTACTGACTCTCAGCAGCCTGCTGATATTGATGATAGACCTATTGCTATCAAGAAGGGAAAAAGATTTTGCACTACTGATCATTCTATTCATAATTATCTAACTTATGATCAGTTATCTCTTACTTTTGCCATGTTTACACAGGACTTGGACTCTCACTCCATTCCAAAAAATATTCAGGAAGCTCTTCAACATGATAAGTGGAAGGTCGCAAAAAAACGAAATGATCGCTCTTCGGATAATCATATTTGGGATCTAACAACTCTTCCCAAAGGCAAGAAGACAGATACGTACGCAAGTGGCTATTTACTATCAAATACAATGCTGATGGTACAATTGACAAGTATAAGGCCAGACTTGTTGCAAGGGGTTTCACTCAAACTTATGGCATTGACTACACAAAAACTTTTGCACCAGTGGCAAAACTGAACACTGTCAGGATACTGATATCTCTTGCTGTCCAACTTGACTGGCCTCTTCACCAATTGGATATCAAAAATGCCTTCCTCAATGGTGACCTGACTGAGGAAGTCTACATGAGTGTACCTCCTGGTTTTACCAATCCTCACACTCAAGGAAAGGTTTGTAAATTGAGGAAATATCTATATGGCCTAAAGCAATCCCCAAGAGCCTGGTTTGGGAAACTCACTACTGTGGTTAAAGCTGCTGGATATCAACAATGCAACTCAGATCACACATTGTTTATCAAAACCACTGGCCAGAAAAGATCTATTCTTATTGTTTATGTGGATGATATCATCCTCACTGGTGATGATGACTCTACTAAAATCCCGACATTTGAAGATTACCTACCTTCAAATGTCAGGATTTTAGTAGAGTCATCACCAGTGAGGATGATATCATCCACATAAACAATAAGAATAGATTTTAGTAGAGTCATCACCAGTGAGGACTATATCATCCACATAAACAATAAGAATAGATCTTTTCTGGCCAGTGGTTTTGATAAACAATGTGTGATCTGAGTTGCATTGTTGATATCCAGCAGCTTTAACCACAGTAGTGAGTTTCCCAAACCAGGCTCTTGGGGATTGCTTTAGGCCATATAGATATTTCCTCAATTTACAAACCTTTCCTTGAGTGTGAGGATTGGTAAAACCCGGAGGTACACTCATGTAGACTTCCTCAGTCAGGTCACCATTGAGGAAGGCATTTTTGATATCCAATTGGTGAAGAGGCCAGTCAAGTTGGACAAGAAGAGATATCGATATCCCGACAAGATTCGCCTTTGCCACTGGTGCAAAAGTTTCTGTGTAGTCAATGCCATAAGTTTGAGTGAAACCCCTTGCAACAAGTCTGGCCTTATACTTGTCAATTGTACCATCAGCATTGTATTTGATAGTAAATAGCCACTTGCAGCTGACTGTCTTCTTGCCTTTGGGAAGAGTTGTTAGATCCCAAATATGATTATCCAGAAGAGCAGTCATTTCTGTTTTTACTGCAGCCTTCCACTTATCATGTTGAAGAGCTTCCTGAATATTTTTTGGAATGGAGTGAGAGTCCAAGTCCTGTGTAAACATGGCAAAAGTAAGAGATAACTGATCATAAGTTAGATAATTATGAATAGAATGATCAGTAGTGCAAAATCTTTTTCCCTTCTTGATAGCAATAGGTCTATCATCAATATCGCCAGCCGCCGAGAGTCGCAGGTTGCCGAGTATCGCTGGCTCTGCTCCGCAGGGGCTCTGGGTTAGTAGGCTCTGGTTCGCAGGGCTTGCCGAGGGTCGCCAGGTACCGAGGTTCCGCCCGCCGAGAATCGGTATGTTGCTGAGGATTAAGAGTCTGCTGTGGGACCGGATTTAGGTCAATTTCAATCGAGTTTCCATCGTGATGCCTCGGGACTTGTTGTAGTAGGGAGTCCTTTCAAAGAATTTTACATCCATAGAAATGTAAAATCTTTTCTCGTAGGGAGAATAACACTTGTAACCTTTCCCGTCCTTTGCATATCCTAGGAAGATGCACTTGTGAGCTTTGGGATCCGCTTTCCTTCGTGTTGGGCATGGATATAAACGAACACAAGGCAACCAAAGATTTTTGGAGGTAATTGGGAAGTAAGATGAGAGCAGAGTGTGTGGTCGGAGGGTTTGGATAGGAGTTTTGAAGCCTAACACTCTGGGAAATCTGTTGATTAAGTATGTGGCAAGAATATAGCTTCACCCCACATATACTTTGGAACATGTGTGGTGAACATGATTGATCTAGCCATCTCCAAGCAGTGCATGTTCTTTCTCTCAAAGAACCCCATTTTGTTGAGGAGTTTCCACACAACTACCGATATGGACAATCCCCTTATTCATCAAGAAATTACGAGGTTAGACTCATAGTATTCAAGTGCATTATCAGTCTTTAAGATCTTGATCTTAGTGTCAAATTGAGTAGAGATCATGTTGTAAAATTCCTGAAAAATTGTTCCAACTTCGGATTTATCCTTCATTAAAAACAGCCATGTGTTCCGGGTATGATCATCAATGAAAGTGACAAACCACCTTTTTCCTGTTATACTCTTTACTCTTGAAGGTCCCCATACATCACTATGAATTAAAGTGAAAGGTGTGGAAGGCAAATAAGGTAGTTTGGTATACACATATTTGTTAAGTTTGGCAAATTGACAAATATCACATTGAAGATCATTGATATTACATCCTTTAAATAATTCAGGAATTACAGATTTTAAATAACCAAAACTTGGATGTCCTAGTCTATAATGCCATAACATGATATTGTCTAAGGTTTGAGTGCGGCTGCTGAGGCAGATTCAGTCTTTAGTCTTCTGTCTTCAGCAGGGTTGATCACATACAATCCTGAGCAGGGTTTAGCCTTCCCAATCACTTCATGTGAAGAAGGGTCCTGGAAAGTGCACTGATTCTTATTAAAAACAACAGTCCAATTCAAATATTTTGCTAGTCTACTAACAGATAAAGTCCACATATTTTAAAACATGTGACTTTAAATGACCGAGAGGTTCTCTTAAATCCACAAAGGATATAAGCCCCGGCAGTCATCCTGCCATTTGTTCTAACCAAGACCCTTCTGTTCCGAATGAATCTAGACTCCGTTTTTTGGCAAGAAAGTCTCATGGAATCACCCCTATTTTCTGCTTTCTAACGAAATCTAGCAAGACTGAGTGGTGAGAGAGTTCAAGGTCTGGTTAACTGTCTACGTGTCATGGAATCACCCCTAGACCACTCAGCTTTGTGCTGAAAACTTTCCTATTAATTCGACTTTTTTCCGTGTAGATCCAATTGCTCCCACTAGGCCTGAGACACTCAGGTGGTTCTACAAGAGGCTAAACAGAACTGGAGTACCAAAACTCCATTCACAGGGTTAAGGCTTTCAAACCAACCTTTTTGATCAGAATCCTATACAGCCCACCAAGAGCCATAGGTTATCAATCACCCCCGCAGACTGTAAAGTCCACAAAACCACAATAGGTCAATGGTTAAACCATACTCCCACTGCGTTTTGGGTGGATTGACATTCTGATCTAGTAGTATTTATCAATGTAGTCACCAACAACCAATGTTGGACGTGGCCTGATTAAATCAGATAGTAACTTCCTAGTGTAACCGTACTCCAAGGTCTAAGGTTGTTATGTATGGATTCTTTCAGAAAGAGTGTGACAGTCCAACCGTCACTTTATGATCTTAAGAATCTTATAATCAACCTTCACTCGTCACATTAAGATATTTCACGAATAGTTATATTCTGTGCGTGTGTGCAAAATCTACAGTCCTACCTTCAAGCAGTAAGTGCTAAATGCCTGCATTTACGGAAGTGGTGTGAACCGAATTCACTCCTTATCCATAAATTCACAAGCATCTTCTAGGTAGACTTCTCGGTTTACATAATAATGTTAACCGTTATTTTGCAACAATATCTTAACCGAGTTAAGCAGTGTATTGTTGCACATAAATAACTATGCAAGGCGAGGCTACGGTTTCTTCCTCGGTGAAAATCACTCCACTTGAAGGCGCGCAGGCCGAGCATCAGTCCAAAGACTATGCGATAGCCTATTTCTGAGCATGGAATACTCTTTTCTCTGCTAAAATCAGAGACTCCTCCTCGTATTCTTTCGATAAACTAACCAGCGTTTTGAGTAGTTATCAGAAAAAATGTCACCATTCAAAATCTCCCACTAGCTTGTATCTATCACTAGACCCCGAAGGTCATCATGAACAAGCTATGTTACCACTTCAAATCTATTACCCTCTCCCGATTGAAAGGAAACTTAGTCATTGTTCCTTTGAGATAGTGTTCCTAGACCGGGAGATAGGAATCACCCTTAGCCAGTCGTCAGGTCTTATCTCTAGGATATATGCACAAATTAATAGATATTGAAGGGTCGTTTATCTTAATACGGAAACCTTTTACCTTTAATAGTTTTAGATGTGTTACACATACCTATTAAGCTTTTCTTAGTGGTTCTGTCTTTATCAAAAAAAAGTCCAAGTCTCAGATTCGTACTACAAATGTCATCTTCACTTTGTTTAAGGAAACTGTAGTATTGAGATGAAAGTGAATCCATTTGTTTCAACAAATCTGTAAACAGAAAAATAAATTTTCCGTGATATTCAAGGATCGAATCCAAAATTCATTTCCTCATACCACTCCCCCTATTCTAGCTGAATTTACTGCCCGTTGTTACTCTATTAATCGTTAATGCAAAGCTTCCTTGTTCTTCCAAAGAACTTAGCTCCCGAGTCGAGTTACTCGGTTAAGAAAGTCACTAAGGATTCATTGGTTAGTGATCCGAAATCACTTTCCTTATCCTATACTTTCTTTAATTAATATTTCTGTTTAGCCTCAAATTTAGTTCAGATGATTAACACTTGTAGACATTCTTTCCCATTCTTGACTTTCCTTAAAAGGAAATAGTCTGGAACTAGCAGTTCATTTGAGTCGACACTACTCGTGAACTGTGGGATGTCTAATGAAAGCGTTACCTAGTGGGACTAATTTTCTAATAAATTAGAAAAACAACAAAACATAAGATTAAAGCTCCCACTTGTTTATCGGTTCCAAATACCGTCTAACTAGCAACACTTTAATTTATGATTCTCTAATTTTTCGATTAGAAAATTTCTCGTGTAGTCACTACACAATTAAAAATTCACTAAAAGAATTTTACCATCCCAATCATCTTTCAAACTAACTATGGTTCTCTCTCGTTCAACACGAGTGACAGCAGTGACATACTTATTTACGTCACTTAAGTCTTGATGGCTCAAGAGAAATATCTCCGAAAAATTAATCGCATGTAAGATTATTAAGTACAACGTTCTAGTTACTTACCACTTTTAACGAAGTCGTTACTAGTCAATATAAAACATACACTAGCAGTCTATTACCCTAGAGAGATGTATAAATAGTTGTAAATAAAATTGACAGAAAATAAATCCAAATTATACACTACTAACTCATTTTAGGAACTATAAACTAAATACTTATAGTCTATCCTACCGTTTCAAGGACTTAATCTCTTACCTCAGTGCCGCCTTAGGGTAGGTCAAAGTGGTTTCGATTAATATTCATGATCAAATTGAGAATCGAACATCTCATTTGTGATCATCAATCACCTTACCTTTTTTAGCCAATGTACTACAAAAAAATACCCTTTATGAGTGTGACCTACTGTTTCAGATTTTTAGGTAGACCCCAAGTGTGCCACCTTAGGGTCGGTCAGTGACCCGGCGAGTACCCAAAATCCTATACTTTCGGAGACCAAGCCTTGAATTTTTATAGCGGTGAAGGCCTTCCTTAGGGAGGCCGGTCCCAGGCCGGCACGAGGCGTCACCATTCTCTCACGTTGCTTGTTTCAATAGTAGAGGCCGTGGGGTCGGCTGTCGCCTTCCCCGCTCCCACTCAATATTTTGAAAAAAAAATGGTGGGTTTATTGATCACGTTTTTGGACTTGATGTTACATTAAGGAACAATAAATCATAGGCCCGAATGGTATCGGTCGTGTGGGCTAGCCCACGCGACCTATTCGTTGGAACATATGTGGCCATCGGACGGGTCATGACTAGGGGAGCTCCATTGAGCCGTAGTGGCTCGTCGGATGGCTCAGCCTTGCCGGACCCCCATGAAAACGCCACACGTGGAGGGTGAAGTCGATCGAGCCGTAGCTACCGTTGACCACCCAACCGTGGTTAAACCACTTTCGAACCATGTTTGGCCGTGATTATCCAATCCTTAAACATCAAACTTTCACGTAGACACTACGGAACAAAAAACATAATCTCGTCTAAGTAAGGTGGAATTCACCGAGAATCCTTCACCCAACCTAGCCGATTGAAAAAACCTGTGATCTTCGGTTTTTACCCTAATTAGTTTCTAATTAATATCAAACAATTAATTAAAACTAAGTGCGTGTTTTATACATGCCTAACTAATTCATCGAATTAATTTCTACATGTATGCATATGGAGTGGAATTCATGATATGATGGATGTCATGGAAATTTTCCGGTTCTACACATACAATCTAAACATGTATTCTAGTGCGGAAAATAAACACCGAGATGGACCGTTGGCACCCCCGTATCTAACCTATTAGAAAATAAATAACCAAACCCTAACTAGGGTTTACTACTTTCTAACATAATCTGCAGCTGTTCAAATTCATCGATGATCGAGAAACGAAACGAACTCGGATCGTGGCGAAACTTTCCAGATCAGTTCTTCACTCCTTGGGCTTCAATATGGACGGTTGGGTCAGAGTTTTGACTTGTCAAGTTTCTTCAGTGAGCCGCCTAACTTGCTGCTGAATCTGTCTCTTACAGCAGCGCATCAGTGACTTCCCGAGGCCGATCAGGAATTGAGATGAAACCCGATCGACCTGAAATTTTTATGGAACGTCAATAACTCCACTTTTACTAATCTGACCGGTGGAATTTGCGTTTCAACGGTCCAAAACCTTCCAAAAAATCGAGGAAGTCACAGGTAGGGTTTCTGTAAATCCTGCATTTTTTTTGTTACAGCAGCCTCTTTGTTGCAACGGACGGATATGGAGACGGACTTTGATCGACGCTAAATTTGGTGGACTTATTCATCATCTTTTAGTCTTGATTATGACCGGAGGGATTTACGTTTCAACGGCTCAAACGACTGGAAAAACGGAAATACCAAACAGCAACTAAACAGATCTACTTCTAGGAAATTAAAATTGCAACAACAAATAAATTACACAATTTCCTATACTCATATGAACGAATTTTCTTCGTTTATATGAGTTTACAATAGATCTAACGGGTAAACAGTGCCAACCCCAATCCATCTCTTCAACCACAACAACCAATCATTATCTATGCATATAAAAAGTTAAAATTTATCTACATGCAATTCCACTCATTTAAATCGTTTATTTATGATTATAACTACATAAATCGTGGAACTTTTCTCTGATAACACATTGAAGGAAGTAGGATCTTAGATCTTAACGAATTAGATATATGCGCAGCGGATGGATCACGATTCATATATTATAACACATAAACAAAGGATTTAATTACTACAAGGGGGTTAAGAAAACATACCAATAGTATGGAAGAAAAGCTTTAAATTTAGGATGAGAAGCCTTGATCTTCCAATGTGTTCTCCAAACGGTGGTTGGTGGACACCGATTCTTGGAATTGGAACCTCCTTGATATGCAACCGAGGAAAAACCCTAAGTTTTTCTCCAACCGGGTGGAGCTAAGGATCGAACTCCTCAGCCTTTTTTCTCTATTAATTTCGTGGCTATTTACCCTCATAGGGCTCGGGGAGAACTCTCTTTTTATAGGCAAAATCCAAGAGAGAAAACCTATACCCAATCGGTTTAACCAAATCAAAGAGATAATTCTAATTATTATTATCCAATAAAAATAAGAGATAATTATAATCTTATAATAAGAAAATATAATTATCCTTATAGTTAAGAGATAAATAATAAATAATTTATTTTCTTTTATTTATCCAATTAATTATTTAACAAATAAATAACTAATTATACAATATGTCATTATCCAAGAAAACTAATTTCTTGGAAAATCCAAGACATATTGGCGCCATACTAAGCCCACTGCCTACGTAAAATGTCTTTTCTCGTATTATATTATTTAAATTTCCCAACTAAATAATATTCATCCATATCAATTAATTGGCCCAACCAATTATTTTTTTATGAGGCCCAAACAAACAAGAATATTAGCCCGAATTATAGAAGCCACATTGGGGACCATTGGACCTATAACCGTAGGTATTCCAATAATTAAATATAATATTCATCGAACTGAATAAATATATATAATTATTAATTCCGGGATTAAGCCACCATAAACCCGAAACTGAACTCTACCAATTATAGATGTATACTTATACTCAACCTATAGAGTGAATAAGCGTCCATTGATATAATCACTACATACAGATTAACCCTCCATAGACCGTCCACTCTGTGTGGGATGTCTCCGTAAACCCGACACATAATATCTTATCCTTATTTACCATTAACCCCTGATCATGAATTATTGCACATATATGACTAGTAGCTAATTAGTCTAATGTGAACTCCCGGGATCGATCACTTTCTTAGGGCTAACAAATAAGGGGACTGTCTATCTACTTCCCGCAGGAAGGAATGAATTCCATGTCTGTGAAAATCAGAACTACGCACTCATCAGGAGATAGTGCCAATGAGAAGTGGCTAGGAACACATATTTAAGTGAACCATAACTAACACATCAAACACTACCCCGAGACAAGCAGCACCCTGTGATCACCTCAGGATTAAGGTTGATCCATATATGATCATCTAATGATTTAATAAGATTCCTCGATTACGGAATTATATCGAGAAATACAGATTAAATCGGTCCAGTCCTATATGAATGCCATCATATATAAATGCCCCACGTAGGTACCCTCTACCGACAGTCCGGATAAGACTATCACACCCTAAGGTTTTCTGGGCGCACTATTGGTGTTTTAATCAAGAGACCCTAAACTCTGATTAAGTTCACCACGGACTAACAGTTTAAGTATATCACCACTAACTCAATCCTCATGTGCATGCCATACACCGAGTTAAGCGGTTACATACTAATATACTTAGGGTTTGCAGCAGTGTATCACTTACAAGCACAAAGCAAGTAATAAGGTGAGATAAATTCTGTTGTAAAAAACAATTACACAAATTGTCTTTCGGGCACTATACCTAACAGTCCGTCGTATAATGTTGGTCCTTTTTGCAACTAAAAAAAGGAGTGTGTCCTGTTTATATATTTTGTAATAAAAAGCAGACTTTTGGCTCATTCCCCCAGTTTTTTTTTGGTTTTTTTTTATCTTCCGTATTATTATAAAATATATATGTTACGTGTGCCAAATTAAAAATGTAACTGAAATTTATTTCATGGAAAGTCTGAATATTTTATTAAAAATTAATTTACTAATCTCCATAAATAGTTCCTTTTTAGTTTTTAATATCATTACAACACTTTTTTTAAAGGAACAACGTTACTTTCCAAAAGAATTTATTTCTTCTTCTCATTTATGTTATTGTTTTTGTTGTTGCACTAAATTATCATAGTTCTGAAACGGTTTATATTTTATGGGAGGATAATGACACAATCTGAAATATTTTTAAGTAACAAGACAACTACATATTTTTTATAGAGAGAATGAGAACTGTATAATTTTTATAGCGAGGACAAACACTGAATCCCGAAAATCAGTGAATCTCCCCAGTGAATCCCGAAATCAGTGAATTTCGACATTGAATCCCGAAAATCAGTGAATTTTGACAATGAATTTTGAAAATTAGTGAATTTCGCCAGTGAATTTAAACAGTGAATTTCGAACACAAGTGAATTTCGATAGTGAATAAATAGTTTTGTCCTTCATGCAAAAATTTTAAAAGACTGTCATTCTACTCAATTGACGAAATATTTATGTCATTCTCCCTCATTCCCCCTTATATTTTAATTAGAACAATATATAGATGACATTTACTTGCATGAGTTATGGCATGATTAATTCATCTGTGTCCGTTTCTTTTGTTTTTTCTATTATTGTGCATGGACTCTATATAGACTATATATATATGTGTATGCACTCGGGATATATACAGAAGTAAAAAGAAAAAAAAAACGAGCCTACCATATCAATGTGGTTGTGCACATGGAAATTTTATGATTTAGAAGTGACTAAAATATATTGTGCCTATGTACGTGGCATGGTTTCCGGATATGTTACAAAACGAGTTCATATATATACTGGGCTGAATACCACCCGCTGAAAGTAAATATGTCCAACATGTATCAGCAATGCGTGCGCATTTCACCTGCTGGGAAAAAAAGAGACAATCCGGAAACAGCCATGCGTGCGCATTGCTAGCCAATGCGTGCACATTCCACCTTCAACTCACTAAAACGTGCTTTTCAACTCTTAAACGATTTCCACTCCAAACCAGACACGTTTAGCATCAAAATACTCAGAAAAAACAACAGTGAAACCTGTTCTAAACATACCATAGCTTAACATAGACATCAGCTACACATACACATGAGGTCTAACCGCCAACCTATACCAAAACTTAACCTAAACATTATAAAAATATAATTATTCATTAGGAAGAGCCTCTTACCTTAATTGCGAGCAAAAACGATCCCAAAATTGAAAGCCAAGCTTGAATCATTCGATTCACAACTCGTACAACCAAACTATGATATTTAAACGATACGCTACGATAATCAAAGCTCGAACTTTTATCAAGAATGATAAAGATTACGATTTTAGGGCTAAAACGAAAACATACTATTTGAAAAACGAAGAGTGTGGAAACGATCGTCTTCTCCCAATGATCGATTTTCTTCTACTGCCGCCTGCTCCAAATCCTGATTAGCCACACGATTGAAGATTTCCTTCCTCCGCTTCCATCCAACTCTGCTTCTGTTTTTTTCTTCTGTGAAGCGCCGTTCATCTCTTCTTCTTTTTTTCAGAAATTGCGTATGGAATAATTATGAGGGATTTAGGTGTTCATTTCCTTACATACTAATCATTAAAATCCATTTAATAATTAATATATTTATTCCCTATAAATTATTTCCAAAATTCTTAATTAAATCCTTTTTAACTAAGTAAAATAGGATAAATATTAACTAGGTCATAGTAAATATACCCAATTACTATTTTACCCATTTTGAAAAGTCGGGATGTTACATTCCTCCCCCCTTAAGAGGAGTACGAAACTCGAATGTAACTGGGAGGTACTTGAACTCCGGAATTGCAAAACGTCTGTCTTCTAACTCTCATGTCGTCTCTTCCGTTGTGTGACTACTTCAATGAACCCGGACTAGTTGTACGTCTTCTTTCTTAACTTACTTCATCTACCGCTTCAAGTTGCACTTGATTCTTCTGTGTAGGTCAAAGTCTCTTCAACCATTTCGAGGTCAGAGCTTGCTTTCACACCAATGTCAGTTAAGGATTAGTTCATCATTGGCACAAGAGGGACGTCTTTAGATACGGTCTATATTTACTTCAGACCCTAACCGTCTTCTTCTTCCATCTTCCCAACTCTTCTGCTTGTCTTGAGCCAACTTGAGGTTGCGATGATCCACTTCAATCTTCTCGTTGGCTTGTTGTATCAAATCTGGTCTCGTATACTGTCATCACTCCAATTCATCCCAGAAGACTGGCGTCCTTCACTTTTCTCCATGCAGAATTTCAACTGTTGACATCTGGATGTTGACGTGGTAATTATTGTTGTAGACAATGCTTCTATCTCTATCTTCGTGAAAGATCATCAATAGTATTGTTCTAGCTCTCCGTACATCTTGGTTGCTCCTGGATGTCTGCAGCTGCTATCTTGTGGCTAAATTCATCGCTACGACACAAGCTTGCTAAAGAACTTGAAGGATTCCGGCTGTAGGGTTTCTGAAACTTTTTGGGAAGAAGACATGAATTTGCCAGACTTTCTCTCTGATAGTCTGATCCAATCTTTATGCCAAAAAGAGTTAACTTGGAAAAACGAATAGAGTTGGAAGGTGACAAGTTGAGTACCAAAACAAGGGAGGTTGCATGGGTTACAAGAAAAACAAGATGATCCCGTGTTGAGGAAAGTTGAAGTTGGTTCCAAAATGAAGAATGAGGCATTGTATCATAATACAAAAGGTAGCCACCAAAGAAGAAGCAAAGGGATTATCTTGCAGGTGAGATTCTTTTGAGAGAGTGGAATTCTGCAAGTTACGGTGGTCTGCAATGGAACATAAGCCACATGAAAGGAAGATGATGAGCTCTTACATAAGCCCTTAGAAAGTGGAAACGTCAAGGGAAGCGCCACATGATGAACTTGGAAATATTCTTAATGCCTGGAAAGAGAACATTGAGCGTGATAACATTAGGAATGTGACCTTGATTGTTAATCATTTGGTTAACAAAGTGGCTGTTGGCAAACTAGGAGAATCCTCAGTTCGCGTGAATGTCGTAGATGAATCATCATACAACCGAAAATCAAAACAAGGTGCAAGGTCGAGCACCAAAAAGACTAGACAATTTATAAATCAAGTAGAGAGCAAGAATCTCAACATGAAGGGCTATGGAGACAAATCGAGTACTCCAGAAGGTCTCAGATTGAAATAAACTTGTCAAGAAAAGTCAAAGTTTATATTATTCAAGAGAGGTTGAGTCATCTCGGGATTTAAAGGGGAATGATACTTAAGAACTGCTTGATAAAGTTTGATTTCAAAGAATTAATTCAAACTTTCAAGGGAAGTGTGAAAGATCATTGATGATCCAATTCACGATTTCAAAGTTGCATTACTCGAGAGGAATAGTACACTGCCAAGGAATAATTGCTCAAGGTCATTCCTCATGTGGGAATGAAAAGATTAAATCAAATAGGCATTCAACCTGTGTAACAAATTTGTAATAAGAATGCCAAGATAGAAGAATGATTGTAACGCCCCCAGACCCCGGGCCTGTAGCGCTAAATGAGTCATAAATGGTCAGGTCAACTGCTTAGACCTCCGTCCTTGCTTGGTCTAAAAGGGCAAACCCGAGTTGACAAGACCTTTATGTCTCACACTTATATGGGGGTGAACATTCACTTAATTTACCGATGTGGGATATCACATTCTCCCCCCCTTATAAGGGACTGGCGTCCTCGCCAGGACGGCCAAGACTTGTCCCGGATCGTCCTTACCAGAGGTAACTAGAGGCCATCCTTACACCGTCTTCTTGTACGGTGCAGCGCATAGTTCCGTCTGATAGTCGGCTCTGAATACCATTCTGTAACGCCCCCAGACCCCGGGCCTGGTAGCGCTAAATGAATCATAAATGTCCGGTCAACTACTTAGACCGCCGTCCTCGCTTGGTCTAAAATGGCCAACCCGAGTTGACAAGACCTTTATGTCTCACACTTATATGGGGGTGAGCATTCACTTAATTTACCGATGTGGGATATCACAAGGATGGTCAACGTGTATGTCTGGCGGTGCATGGCTCTAAATGGACTGAAAAGGATTTAAAATTGGAATGGTACAATGTGCGGTAATCTGAATAGAAATCAGAGGTTTTGGAATTCAATTGTTGGTTGGCTAGAGAAGTTCAGAGGGCACATGGGCAAAGACTCCATTCTGTTTGAAACTGATTTAGCATAAATTTCCAAAAGGTTAAAGATAAGTAATTGAAGATGAATGTCAAATTAGGATTAAATATCTAACTGGTAAGAAGTTGAGGTGCATACCTTGAGAGATTAGGCAGCATTAGATGGAATTTTTTTTACAGAATCAACACTACCCTTAGGAGGGAAGCTAAGAATGAACATAAGTAAAGAGAATGTTCTGACATCAGAATGATAAGTCATAATAAATTTGAAAAGTAGGATGGGAGTGCAACAACACAAAATTAGAGAGAACTTATATTCTTTGATTTGGGAAGTAAAAAGGTGTGTACTTGTTTAGAGGAAAAGACTTATGGGGATATGTTTCTGAGGTAATAAATGAAAACAAGTGGAGAGGATTTGTTGAGATTAAAGATCTCAAGCTAGGGATTAAATGGGAACTAAATTACTAGAAAGGGAGACTTGAAGCATGGAATGAAAAGGGTCTGAACATCAAACATAGCATGCTCGATGATAGCATATTGATTCTTGTTTATAACTGCCAAAGAAACAACAATGTTAACTTTACAAACATCCTACAAAGAGACCTATCCTAAGGAAAGATCACTTCAGAAAAACTCTAAGACATAACCATCGTAACTTACTACTCTGTTAGCCTAAACCCTAAGTTGAAGATGTGAGGATTCCTTTTAGGTTGATGTGTATGATATTTACTCCGGATCTGACATTATCAATTTGTAAAACCCTAACGAAAAGGAATTTGAGCATGATCCATAGAAAAAAGATTTAGATACTAGAGTTTCCCAGGTGACATAAAAAAGATTAGAATTTTTGAATGAGAGTGAATTGGTCAAAAACAATTATTTCTTCCGAATGCACAAGCTGTCAGAATTTCCAGATTGGTAAACTATGACTTAAATTGAAGATTGTAGTGAAATGAAAAGGAATTCAACCTTGAGTACAAAAGGAAAGTTGTAGATGTAGGTCATTTGAAGATGTTTAACCTGTTCAAAATAGAAGAAGAAGTGAATGTTCTGCTGCAGATTTTCCGGACAGAGTGTCCGGCAATAAGAACCACTATGGAGAGTGTAGGGCAAGTGTGAGTGGGTGCTATCAGTGTGGAGAGACCGGGCTTATTGCAAGAACTTGTCCTTCAAGGAACACACCAGGGAATCAAGGAAATAACAACCGAGAAAGTGCAAGCCGACCAACAAGGGTGTTTGCTTTGGATGCTTCCATACCAGGTACCTTTTAGTTTGTTTATTTTCTTAAAGTACCTTATAACATAAATTAGTTTCACGTTGTAAATGTTTTTAAGTAACTGAACTAACTTTTAGAATAATGGACAAATTAGCTATGTCAACCTTAATGAATACAAGAATGTCAAAACTTTTGTGTTAAATAAGATAGCTAAGAAGTTAAGCCTACCTTTCGACCTTTAGGAAATCTTTTGGGACACCATCGGGGAAAGTGTTTATAGAGGGCTGATTGTTGAATATAAGCCTGGTTAGTGCAGTTTCAGTAGTTCAAGGAGAGTTGGTCAATTCTGGGTTAAGTGTGCAAGAGTTTGAAATGGTTTGTGGATTCGTAGAGTTTTGGTTCTTTGGTTAGCAAGGTCAGAGTTGTTGTTAGTGATCCAAGTTTGTTCAAGATGAAGCTTTGGTTTGGTTTGTGTTGAAGGGAAAAGTGATAAGGAAGATCAACGGTTTGAGTATGTTCAAATATCGAGGATGAAACTCTTCTTAAGGGGGAGGAATGTAATATCCCGAAATTTAGGAAAGGGCAGACGTGCCATTTGGTAAAATTAGGAATATTATATTTATTGTTTTGGGTTAAAGTCTCGAAAATAGAAAATATTAATTATGATAATTAATTGTAAAAAAAGGAAATTGAGGGGAGTAATTGCTATTAAAAGGAATTTGATGGACTTTCATGGCAATAACTCATTAGGAGTTATTTTCTACAAAATAAACCTCCCACTATAGGAGGGGGGTTTTCAGAAGTTGCCCATTGCCCTCAAAGTTGGAAATCTGCACTACCTTTTTGGAAAAGAAAGACTAAGGAGAATTCTTACAAATCCTCATAAGATTTTCACCGGTTTCTAGATCAAGGTAGATAAATGGATTCGTGAAAGGACAAGGACCGTGTGGATACAAAACGTTTCAGGTTTCAGCAAGTTTTGGAGAAGTGTCGGTGCAGTCTTTCTCATAGTTCTTGCTTTGGAGTTTGCTTAAATCAAGTAAGGGGCTCATCCTAATGTTTAGTTAAGGATTTATGATGTTAAGGTTGTGTTTTGGGTATTATTTATGGTTAGAAATCATGCTAGTTGTTGTTGTTGTAATACGAGGTGCTATAGTGTGTTTAAAGCCTGATTTACAATTTTTTTTCTGTGTTATTTGATGTTGATCATGATGGGAAAGAGCTGGAAATCATTTAAGAGTGGAAAAGCATGTTTTATGAAGTTGCAGGTGGAATGCATACGCATTGGTTAGCAATGCCCACGCATTATTGCTGCAGGATGGTATGATTCTGTTTTGTGCAGGAACAATGCGCACGCATTGGCTGGACAGAAACTTTCTGCAAGTTTCTTGTCTGTGAATGCGCACACATTCCAATGAATGCACATGCATTGACCCCACTTTTGAGGAAAATGTTGTTTTAAGCTACGAGATGAGTTTTAAATGTTGTTACTTGATCTAATAACATTAAATGAACATGAACAAGCCTTGATTAAGCTTCTGATGCGTTTTGTTCCGGCACCGAATGTACTCTTCCTACGAGTTGAAATTCGGGACCGTCGGAAGAGTATGATTGGCTTGTGCTTTGATGGATTAGTATCCATCATTATCCGTGTAATGTGCTAGGCCTAGTTCGTGTCTAGTGGACTAGGAAAGAGAGTAGCAGAGGTGAGGGAGCTTACTTGAAAATACTTAGATGGATAGTTAATAATTAATAACAAACATACTTGTGTAGTTACAAGAACAAACAATATGTCATTCTTGGTAAGGCACACGGCCATATCGTGATGTGTGGGCTATTCGGATAAAGCGAGTAACTCTACTGGTCTTTAAAAGGCACCGGGAGTGGAGGATCTCATGAATGAATAACTTTACTGGCCTAGAAGGGGCACTAGCGGTAGAGGGACTTCACCGAACGGGTATACTATCGGAGTCTACAAGAAAAGACTTCCGTGGCTATTGGTGTGATCCACTGATAGGTTGAAAACGATATCTCGTGGTGGATATACACCATGCGTAGTGGCCTTGAATGCGGTTGTAACAAAGATAAGCTAAGCTAGAAACCAATAGTCACAACATGTTGATGAGAATAGAGTGAAACTTAGAGTTGAATCGGTCTCACAAAGATAACTTAATAATAACTAATGAACCTTTCATTGTAAGACTTAATTATACATTAGCTTCTTCCTCTTGCTAAGTACTTTGTACTTACCTCAATTGCATGTTTTGTTTGTATGCTTTTCGGGTGAGAAGACGAACAGGTTGAGAATGTGTTGGATGACGACTTTGGGGACAATGTTTGAGCTTATGATTCACTTCATGATTTCTATTTCTTTTATTATAAGATGTATTAGACTATGTCGTTATTTCAATTTCAAGATAAGTGTTGTACTTTATTTAAGACCTTTGTAAGATAAGTTGTTGTACTTTTGATTTGGACAACGTATGTTGTAAGCAACCTTGTTGTTGTAAGATAACCTTTCTTTCTTTGTTGAGTTGTAATCAAATCTTAGACACATTTATGACTTCAACCGAGTCTTTTAGCTTCCGTTTGCTTTACTTTTGATACGAAAATGTAGAGGCTTGCGTATAATATTAAATTTATTTAATATTATACGCGCCGAATGTTCAATTTCCGGATAAGGTCTCGGTTCCGGGAGAGGGGCGTTACAGTTGGTATAGGCTTCCTTTCTTGAGATAATTCTCTTTTGACCAGTTGGGAGAGGGGCGTTACAGTTGGTATAGGTAGAAACCCATGGAGGCTTTTTTTGGAGGTGATAAATGGTAAGTTGATAAATTCAGATAGAAGGGTGTATTGCCCGAAAGACAATTTATGTAACTATTTTTATATTTAATAAATGAAAGAATTATTTTCATCTTATTATTTTCTTTGTGCTTCTATTAATACACAGCTGAAAACCCTGAGTTGTATCGTATGTAGCCATATAACTTAGTGTGTGTCACACATGAGGATTAAGTTTATGGTGATACACTTGAATGATTAGTCCGTGGTAAGTTGATAAATTCAGCTCCAAAAAAAGCCTCTATGGGTTTCTACCATTCTGAAAGAAGGGTTTCCTACCAACCCATCATGGCATAGCTCCCTATAAGAAACAGTGTCCTCAAACCCCTGAGGGAGAAGAGAGCATGCGACGTATTCCTTATGCCCCAGCAGTTGGAAGTCTTATGTATGTAATGTTGTGTACAAGACCGGACATCTGCTACGGTGTGGGATTTGTCAGTCATGTTCAGTCAAATCCGGTCATGGAGCACTAGAAATCAGTGAAGAATCTCCTCAAGTATCTGAAGAGAATGAGGAATTATATGCTTGTGTATTCAAGTGCAGATATCGTTGGCTATACTGAATCTGACTTTCAGCCATATAAGGATGATCGTAAATTAATCTCAGGATCAGTGTTTACTCTTGGAGGCGGAGCCATAGTTTGGAGAAATGTAAAGCAACTCAACATTGCTGATTTGACTATGGAAGCCGAATACATAGTAGCCTCTGAGGCAGCTAAGGAGGCAGTATGGATTAAGAAGTTTCTTGGTGATTTGAAAGTAATTCCGAATATTTATAATCCAATACCACTTTATTGTGACAACAATGGATCTGTGCCGAGTTCCAAGAAGCCGTGAAGTCACAAGAGTTCAAAGAATATTGAGAGGAAGTACCACCTGATAAGAGTGATCACACACAGAGGCGACATTTTGGTCCTAAAGATCACCTCAGCCGACAACCTAGTTGACCTATTTACCAAGACGCTGGCATCTTATTTCTTTGACAAGCACTTGGAGGGTATGGGAGTGAGAGACATGTCTCGTCTACTTTAGAGCAAGTGGGTGAAATATGCTAGTAGATATGTAATAAGGGTGTGCTCTAAAAACCATTATTGCTTGTCATCACGGGCAAGTGGGAGATTGTTAGGTGTATTGCCCGAAAGACAATTTATGTAACTATTTTTATATTTAATAAATGACAGAATTATTTTCATCTTATTATTTTCTTTGTGCTTATATTAATACACAGCTGAAAACCCTGAGTTGTATCGTATGTAGCCATATAACTTAGTGTGTGTCACACATGAGGATTAAGTTTATGGTGATACACTTGAATGATTAGTCCGTGGTTCAATGAATGGTAAGTTGATAAATTCAGCATTGAACCATGGTTCAGTTTCCCTTTACACTATGCTATTAGAACACTGTCTAGAGAAATCAGCCCCCTCTTTAAGTTAAGTGACAGTGTGGTTCAACCAAATATATAAATGGCTCACTGACCAGCCATACTTGGTTCATTGACAATAAAACCAAAAAATTGGTTTCCATGATAGGATAGTCACTTCGGTTAAAAGATGATTGCTTGGTTAGACCAACCAATTGTGAGTCTCAATGGCTAGTACTACTACGTAAAGGAGTTTACATAGTCCATTTACCTAAAGAACAAATTAGTGGTGAACCAAGGCCGGAGAATCATCTCAATTATTGTGCCTCAGATTTTATGATTTCTCTGATTTTGTTCACATTTAAGCCTTGAGGTTAAGGCACACCTCTCTATGGATATAAATAACCAGTTATATCACACAGGATTGTTCCGAAGTAAGAACAATTAAATCAGGGCAATCCTATATTTTTACTCAAATTTGTCTTTTTGGTGTTTGTGTAAATTTTTGGCCTAATCTCATCACTGGCATAGTGGTTGATAGTTGGATTGCTGGTAGATCTTTTTTGACAGTAGCATTACTATTCAATAGACCTGAATTTCAGAATCCTCTGGTGGTCAAGGTGCGTTGGTGATTCTTCAAGGGCATTTGAAGGTACTCAGTGCTTTGTCACCTTTTAATTGCTTCGATTGTAATTGTGTTTCGGGTCTTTGGGTTTGTCAAAGTTGTAATTCACTTTAGTTTTAATATGTGTGGTCAAGGATTCAAGAACTGAGCAAAGTTCATTTGGTTTGCCATGCCAAAGTGAACTGACTGTGAAATTATCACTAGAACTGGTATTGTCACTTGTGACTATTTTGTTTTTATCCCCTTGTTTGTTTACTGAATCAGTTAGGAAACTCTATGATTCTGTGCTTGCTTTTTGCATGCTTGTCTGTGCAAAATTTGCTTATTCTAATACACATTTTATTGCCTTGCACATTTACCGTTTGGACTTGAACACAACACTAAATTTTTAATTAACATAATCTGTTGTGCTGTTTGTAATCTACTATCTGCTTGAACATTCACCCTGGTTTTGCATGCATATCTCCTGAGTCATTATAACATTGAATCTGCTGCACCTTTGATGTGCTTGACATCTGTTGCATACCATGCTGTCCTATATCCACTGTACTGTACTGCTGCATTCTGCTTGCTTGACTTCCTGAGTCACAATCTGTTGGTGTTCCGCACTTGTTGTGTGCCCTTATTGTGCATCTGCTGAGTTCTAAAGGCTGTTGACTCAAGTCTACAATTCTGCTGATGAATCATTGGTGTATTTGCGTCTGTATAGTATCTATTTTTTTGTAATAGGACTGTATAGTTGATTGATATGCTGGACCGTTGGTGTTCTCAGTTTTGACTTTCAATACTGATAGTCTTAGCCTCTGGCCTGGACTATAATATTTAAAAGTGAGCTGAGTGTTCAACATCTTTCTGATCAGTCAGTCTCTGTATTTCAATCTTCCAATTGTGTGTAACTTATCTGGTTCTTTGTGCTTGTAATACATGTTACTTGGCTGATCTGTATCTGATTCTTATTGATTTGAACTTTGATCTGATTCTGTATATCTAAATTTCAGTTCCCTTTTTTTGCATCAGTAAAGATAATCTAAGTGGTTTGAATGTCCTTTTTCATCTTCAATATTTAAGTGATCTGTTTGATAACGTGTGTCTGCACCTAATCAAAATCTCTACATTAACTACACCTGGTCTATGAATTATTTTTTATGTGAATCCTTTTGCGTGACTCTGTATTTTATTCATATATTGAACCTTAATTGTTAAATAATCTCGTTTCTAGGGACAAGTTTATTCAACCCCCCCCCCCCCTCTGTAAACTTGTGTTCGCCTTTCCAAGGGACCAACAACCACTCCATAAAAGAGTTTACATAGTCCATTGACCTAAAGTACAAATTAGTTGTTAACCAAAGCCTGAGAATCATCTCATGTATTGTGCCTCGGATTTTATGATTTCTCTGATTTAGTTCACACTTAAGCCTTGAGGTGAAGCCATACCTCTAGGTGTAAAAATTGCCACTTATATCACACAGGATTGTACCGGAGTCAGAACACTTAAATCAAGTGCAATCCCACATTTTTTTACTCAAAATTGTCTTTTTGGTGTCTGTGAAAAGTTGTGGCCTAATCTCATCACTGGCATAGTGGTTGAGAGTTGGATTCCTGGTAGCTCATTATTGATAGTAGCATTAATGTTCAATAGACCTGAGTTTCATAATCCTTTGGTGGTCAAAGTGCACTGGTGTTCTTTAAGGGCATTTGAAGGTACTCGTGCTTTGTCACTTTTTAATTGCTTTGATTGTAAGTGTGTTTCTGGTCTTTGTGTGTGTCAAAGTGATAATTCAGTTTAGTGTTAATCTGGTGGTCAAGGGATTCAAGAACTGAGCAAAGTTTATTTGGTTTGACATGCCAAAGTGAACTGACTGGCATAGTCTTATACTCAGGATTCTTGACTCTGTCAAATTATCACTAGAACTGGTATTGTCACTTGTGACTGTTTTGTTTATCCCCTTGTGTTGTTTACTGAATCAGTTAAGAAACTATCCGATTCGGTGCTTCCTATCGGTGGTGTATTGGCTTATGTATAGTATTTGTTGTAGCCATTTTTTGTAATTGGACTGTATTGTTATTGATTGATCTGTGTTTTGACTTACAATACTTATTGTTGTAGCCTCTGGCCTTGACCATCATGTTTGGGAAGTGAGCTGAGTGTTCAACATTTTTCGATCAGTCAGTCTCTGTATTTCAATTTGCCAAGTGTGTGTAAATTATCTGGTGCTTTGTCTTTGTAATACCTGTTACTTGGTTGATCTGTATCTGATTCTTATTGGCTGAACCTTGATCGGTTTCTATAAATCTACATTGCAGTTCCCTTTTTGCATCAGTAAAGATAATCTAAGTGGTTTGAATGTCCTTTTTGATCTTGAATATTGAAGTGATCTGTTTGAAAATGTGTGTCTGCACCTAATCAGAATCTCTACATTAACTACACCTGGTCTATCAATTGTTTTTTATCTGATTCCTTTTGCATCTCTCTGATAAGTCCTATCTGCCTTATTGTTCTAACCGGATCTGCATTGTAACTTGATCTTGCATATTAATCTGTATTTTATTCATATAAAGAGTTGATTAATTTTTAGTATATCTTGCAATAGTACTTAAGTGTTTCTAACTTGTTTCTGATCCTGTTAATATAAACTTTATATAAGTTGTTCATTTGTTTAGATCAATTGCAAAACAACCTATATCTTTTCATAAGCAATATTTGTTATAAGTAATATTTGTTATACTTGTCTTGATCACATAAATTAATCACTTTTGATAACATAGGTTTATTATAACACAAGCGAATAGTAGAATAAGTAATCTTTCACACTTATTGTACTAGTGCTTGTGTAAGTTAAAAAACGAGTCTTAAAAAAATCACCCACACTCTATTCACCCCCTCTAGAGTGTGTTTGCGCCATTATCGATCCAACACCAGCCATACCACACTCCACTACATCATCAAGGATACCACTCTTACAAAAAAGAACCACATGTCGCTTCACCTCAACAGTCATATCCACCACCATACCCACCTCAAGTACCACAAGCACCTCGTTGATACCCTCCGGTTTATCCACCAGCCGTTCCCCTAGTTAGACCACCACCGGTCCATGACCAAGATCTTTTGACTGATTTGTACACTAGTCTAAAAAGGAATCGTATGCAAGACTTCTTCGGATATATAGAACCATCTAAGGCCAAGATGTTGATTAGAAGCTTTGAAAAAGCTGTTGACTAATTTTCAAGTATAACACTCCCCTCATTTAATGCTTTTATATAGTTTTTTTTTTCTATAAGATCTTTTTATATAGAATTATGACATGATTATCTATGTCATTATTCATTTAATTATTATGTGTCACACTAATGGCCATGAAGTCTTAGACTTACATCATATGACATCTTCTTTTTGTTTATATTGTTTTTGCAGGCTTATTCACATAATTCATTTAATTAATATTTCATCATTATGATTTATTAATTATTTAAATTATGTAATTTGTATTATCTTGGTTGCTGGATCAAATAATATCCAGTCCGGCCCAACCCTTTAACTTACAAAAACCCAAAAATCCGATCCAAACTTCATTTTGTCAGCCACCCCCAAATTATTCTGAAACCCTAAAACTCCTCATCCAAAAAAATCTCCAGCCGTTTTTTCTTGTATGTCAATCTTCTCCTTTATTGCAAATCTTCGAAATCCCAGAAAATCCGGATGCCATCTTCTCTTCTTCCTTCTCTGATGAATATCGAGCATTTAATGTTCAATCTTTTTCTGATTTGCTTCACGTGGCCTATTCTGAAAGAACTAATGCTACGTGTACGAGCCACCATATGTAAAATATACATTTGGAAGGTTTCATGTTCCAAAGCTGTAATCTTTACACCGATTCACTGCGTTCTTGAGAGGTTTTCATTTCTGCAACGCGTTGATTAACATGAAGGCTTGATTCGATGCATTAATTCTCTGATTCGAAATAAAGGTGCATTCTTTCCGTTTTGTATATCGTATTTACATCTTTTATTGTTCTGATTTTAGAATTGAATTCTGCCTGATTGTACTGTGAAGGTTTGGGCGTGAGGATGTTACCGTTGTCACTGATTTGGTGACTGATACGAGCCATCAAATCCTGATTTTATGGACTGCAGTCAAATCGAAATCAAGGTGATATCATTCTGAGTTAATGTCGTATTATGTCATTTATTTTTGCTGATTTGAATCCGATTGCTGCCTGATTTTGTGCTATTGTTTTGTGATTTAGGGTATGACACTTTCCAGAAACCTGAGACTGAATGTATAAACCAATTCAGTCCCGATTTAGTGTGGATAGAAGTATTTCGATTTTCAGGAATCGGTGGGGCTCTTTACAGTGACTCAGCATTCACAAACCGGTGAATCCCTACCCGGTTTGCTCAGGTATAAGGCTTGACCTTTCTGGTGTACGGATTAGGTAAATTGACTGAGGGTCTTACACCCTAGGAAGTCAAAGGTCAAGTCAATGCTGAGGGTAGTGACCCAATGATGCCCTAAAATTAAATTCAGACCATTTGGCATCATATTTGGTTCTCAATTTGGTTTTAGGATTAGGTCGAGTTCAACCGAGGTAAGTTGCTAAATGTGTCAAACTGAACCATGACCAAATCGTGTGCCTTTCCACACTGTGCTATTGAACTGAGTCAAAAGGAAGTCAGTCGGTTTAAGTGATTGCTTAATTAACCAATGAGTTAGGTCCAACCAATCAGTATCACTCTCACTACCTAATGGCCCTCCTTCCGAGAGTATACATAAGAATTTGGACCTCAGACAAGCGTTGGCTAATTATGGCTGGAAAATCACAGAATTAAGTGCCTCGGATTTTAAAGATTTCCTTTTGATCCCGTTCGCACAGACCTTGGAGGTTCAAGTTATACCTCTAGGACTATAAATAGCCAGTCATATCACACTGGACTGCAGCAACTCAGAATTCCATTTCTTGAGCAATCTGACATTTTTATTCACTACAAAACATTTCTCTTTTCGGTCCCGTAAGTCTTATAGAACGATACTTGAGAATAGCTTGGCAATTTGTTTGAATTGATCAAGCTTGATTCTGGTCCTTGCTGTTGAGAAGTGTGGTTCTGATCAACATCTTAGATAGAATCCTTGGTGTGAGGTCGTAGTGTCCTTTCCTGCAAGGTATCACTTTGACTCGCTATTTCAGTGTTTTAAATTTGTTGTGATTGCCTATTGAACCTGCTTTTAGTTGTCTTATTGATACTAGTTTGCTTGTGGTCTAATATGAGTTTGTTCTATGCTGTAAACTTGATTTTAGTGGTCTGACTTTTAGCTGATCGAGGCAGTAAGCAACAATTAGATTGGTCTGAAGTACCAAGTCTGATTGCCTAGTGAGGCATATTGCTTGTGCCTTGAGTCTCCTAAAGTCAGACACCTTAAGTCCTGTTTTAGGCATCAGACAGAAGTCTGTGCTTGATTCTGGTCTGAGTGTTTTTGTTATGATCCCCATAAACCTGTTGGTTCTGATTTTGAACCTCAACATACACTTTAGTGTTTTTGTTGATCAAAATTGGAACACCCCTTTTGTTCATTCAGTCTGCAAGTTTCTAAGTTTCATATGGTAATCCTGATCCTATCATCCTGCTGTCATCTTTCCTAAACTGACCTGCTACTACCTTTCCGTTCTCTGATCACCTTGCAATACTCTGTAATAGTAATATGCATTAGCTTTAGTTCACTGAACATTGTATTCAGTCTTCTTAGTAAATACAAGTTTGATTATCTTGTTGTTATAGCTTGATTATCATTCCGGAAACCTGACTGATAGTTCAGTGTTATTTAAATTTCTGTTGAATATCCTGCTATAATCTTTTTGAGCTGTTGTTTGTAGTTCTTTATGAACTGCTAAATTATTGTGTAATCTGAACCTTGAGTTGCTCATTGCTGTTTGATTAATTTGTTCAGACCTTTGTTATATAGTCTTTTGTGTGAAAAGTTTCAGTTCGGTTTTTATATCATATTGTAACCTGTATATTATATTTCCTGTATATTTGTGGTCAAATCCTTTTAGAACTACAGCATTGTTGTATGATATTGAACCGACTTCTGCATATTATCTTGCATCTGATTAGATATATATATACATATATTTACTTACACCCTGAATTGATCAACAATTGTACATTGCATTTTTAATATATTTATATATTCACTTTTCTTGCAAACTGAACTAAACCTATTTGATTAGATAGTTTTCTTTTAAGTTGTTTAATTAACATAACTGTGGTCATAGAACATTGTTTAGATCATAAATATTTAACCACTTGATCACGTAGGTTTTTATAATACAAGCGAATAACCGACTAAGTTAGCTTCCGCCTTAGTTGTTTACTACTTCTGTTGAATTATCGAAAAAGAGTTTATAAATTGTGTTGGAAATAAAATTTATGTTTTGATGATGATTCATCACGCAATTAGAAAGCTCACTTATAACCCATGATGATGAAGTCATAACTAACTGTTATTGTGCATAATGAAAGAAGAAGCAAGAAATAGTCTATAGAAAAATGTATAGGAACTATCTAGAGTCTGAGCTTTGTATAAGTTGTTTCAAACAAGCATTGTAATAGATAGGAACTAGGCGAACAGCTAAGTCATAGCAAGCAAACTGAGGTTACATCGAAGAAATGAAGAACTGAGGTGACAGACTCAGTTGAAGAACTGAGGACTCAATGTAACGCCCCGTTCCCGGACACCGAGTCCTTATCCGGAAATCGAAACGTTCGGCACGCATAATATTAAATAAATAATATTACACGTAAGCCTCTACTACGTCGTATCAAATAAAAGCAAACGGAAGCTAAAAAGACTCGGGTAAAAAAAAATTTCCAAGCAACCGAGAATAGAAATACTAAAGATAGAATAAAAAAATGTAATTCGCATTACATCGGAAAACCAAACGAATCCAAAAGTACGAATCTCAAAAACTAAAAGGAAACTACAAGTTCCAACAATAATCTAGGACTGGAAATAAAAGAATAAATAACAAGGTCTTCAACTCCGGCGTCCTCAAACGTCGTCATCAAAGTCCTCCTCAAACCCTTCATTAACCTGTTCGTCTTCTCTCCCCCAAACACATAAATAAACATGCATTTGAGATAAGTACAATGTACAAAGCAAGAAGTAGAAGATACAATTTAATTAAGGTTTATTATCATCTTAGTGAGACCGACTCAATTTAGGGTTCACTTCATGTCCATCAACATGCCATGACTACACGTTACTAGCTTATCTTTGTTGCATCATTACTCAAGGACACAATGCATGGTGAAAACTCCACCACGAGATATACTTGCCAACTACGGTGATTAGCACCAGTAGTCCCGGGATCTCCCCGGTATGCATATACGTTCGATGGATTTCCTCCACTACCCTTCAGCCTTTTGAGCCAGTAGCGTTGTCCACCTTTTTATGAACGTATCACATCGCCGATTTGAATCAGTTCCTAACCAGGAATAAGTGACGTTTTAGCTTTTACTACACTTATGTAATTATTATTGTGAATTAACTAGTCACCTAAGTGTTTTCAGGATAAAACTCACTTTATCAACTCTACTCCCTCACTTAGACAACTAGACATCACATCCTATCAATTACATAGACATTGATGAACCCTAGTTCATCAAAGCACAAGCCCTATCATGCCCTTCCGACGGATCCGAACTTCAACTCCCTTTAAGAGTACATTCGGTGTTTTAACTGAACGAATCAGAAGTTCAATCGAGGCTTGTTTATGTTTATGAAATGTTCGCGTATCACAAATTAAGGGTTTAAAACAACAATAACATGGTTATGAAGCCCAAAACCAAACTGAAACGATAGAAAGGTAAAAACAAGGTAAAATAGGTCAAACGCCCGTTTGACACCCTCTGGACGCCCGTTCGACATCGAACGCCCGTCCACTAACCCCAGACGCCCGTCCGTCAAAAATGGCTACATCCTGAATCAAAAATCTATCCTCAAACGCCCGTCTGCCTTGTGCAGAAGCCCGTTTGAGCTGCTATGATCGCAAACGCCTGTCTGCCTAGTGCAGACGCCCGTTTGCCTGAGGTTTTTCCCAAAACACTGAAATCATCAAACAGATTTCTAATCCGTTTCTAACCTATTTAACATCGAATTTAACACGGTAAAACATAGAAAAAAATATATCTAAACATACAAAATCATGTATGGTCCTTTGATCAACGAAAACACATCTTCCTAGCATTAAAACATCTTAAACCCGATCTAAACCTTATAAACGATAATTGAAATTGTAGGAAGAGCCTCTTACCTCTAGCAAGCTTATTCCAACAACAAAACTCAGAAAAATAGCAGCTAAAACCGTCCCTTCTCTACAGAAAACATGTGTGATAAATCCAAACTTAGATTAGATTCAATCACACGCTTCTAAACGATAAAAACTACGAATGGATGAGTTTGAATCCATCAAACTCGAAGAAGAACAGGGATTAGGGTTTACTCATACCTTATCAAAGCTTCAACTTTCTGCAATCAAAACGTAGCCATCTTCACAACGATTCCGATGCTCGACTCTGATCTGAAAACTGTTATGAATTGACCTAGAACCGATGAAAACAATCCCTCAGCCCTAACTCTTGCTCTCTCACACGCAGAAGGCAAATTTGGAGGTGGAAAATCTGATTAAAAGTTTAAGGGACTGATTAGGCTAGTTTTTCCTTAAATAGGAAAAATCCCAAAATTACCTAATTTTCATGATTTTCCTTAATCACCCTTAATAAAAATCAAATTTTCTTTCCCTTAAATATATATATATCTCGAAAATATACATATATTTAACTAAATAATTAAACTCCGAATAAAAGGAACTGAACCCAATATTTCATTTTCGCAAAATGACACGTCTGCCATTTCCCGAAAATCGGAATATTACATTCTTCCCTCCTTCAAGGAGTTTCGTCCTCGAAACTTAGAACATACGTGGTAAGTCCATAAAATCTGGAAACTCGCTGATCATATCGTCCTCAACTTCCCAAGTAGCTTCATCCGGTGAATGATTGCTCCATTGCACCAGAACCAAAGGAATCAACCGTCTCTTAATCATCTTTTCGTTCCGATCCAAAATCCTGATCGGTTTCTCATCATACGAAAGATTGTCTTGGAAAATCTCTGGATCAACAGTAGTCTCAACATATGTCTCGGTCAAACACTTCTTCAACATCGAGACATGAAACACGTTGTGGACTCTTGACATGGATTCCGGTAACTTAAGCTTATATGCCAACGGTCCAACCCTTTCCAAAATCTCAAAAGGTCCAACGTACCAAGGGCTTAGCTTCCCTTTTTTCCCAAAGCGTTTTACTCCCTTCATTGGTGAAGCTCGTAGATAAACTCTTTCACCAACTTCAAACTCAAGAGGTCTCCTTCTAACATCTGCCCAACTCTTCTGCCTATCTTGAGCTGCCTTCAGATTCTTCTTAACCAACTTAACTCTCTCTTTTGCTTGCTCAACCAATTCCGGCCCGGTGATTTGTCTTTCCCCGACTTCATCCCAAAACAGCGGCGTTCTACATCTTCTTCCACACAATGCTTCAAACGGTGGAATGCCTATACTTGCATGATAACTGTTGTTATAGGCAAACTCCGCTACCGGTAGGTAATCATCCCATGATCCACCTACTTCCAACACACAAGCTCTCAGCATATCTTCAAGTGTTTGGATAGTTCTCTCAAATTGTCCATCTGTCTGAGGATGAAAGGCCGTACTCAAATCCAACTTGGTTCCGAAAGCGGCTTGTAAACTTTTCCAAAAGCGACTGACGAACCTCGAATCACGATCCGAAACTATCGAGATTGGTACTCCGTGTAACTTCACTATATTATCCAGGTATAGTGTCGTCATTTTCTTCAAGGGCATATCGACCCTATACGGTAAGAAATGAGCGGATTTGGTCAATCTATCCACGATCACCCAAATCGCATCATGACCGCCTCTCGTCTTAGGTAAACCGGTGATGAAATCCATGGTGATCTTATCCTATTTCCATTCCGGGATGTCCAATGGCTTAAGCATTCCTCCTGGCCTTCTATGTTCTGCTTTAACCTTCTGGCAAGTATCACACTCTGCAACGAACTTGGCTATCTCCAGTTTCATCGTGGGCCACCAAAACCTTTCATTTAAGTCTCTGTACATTTTAGTAGCTCCCGGATGAACTACGAAAGCAATCCTATGTGCCTATTCCATGACTCTCTGTCTTAAATCACCAACCTTAGGCACACACAAACGATCCTGGTACCAAAGATTGCAATTCTTATCTAACACATATCCAACCATAGGCTTTTTCCTTGCAACTCGCTTCAAGTCAACCAAAACTGGGTCTTCATCTTGCTTCTCCCGAATGTCATCCATCAACTCAGACCTTGCTAACAACGGTGCCACAAACTGTCGGTCTTCAATCTGGTCAAAGCTTCGGATTCTCAACCCATCTAACCTTTCTGCCACAACTTCAACACTTGAAACCGCAAACACTGGTTTTCTGCTCAAAGCATCCGCTACCACATTTGCTTTACCCGGATGGTACTGAATCTCCATGTCATAATCCTTAACAAACTCTAACCACCTCCTCTGTCTCATATTCAGATTCTCTTGGGTAAAGAAGTATTTCAAGCTCTTGTGATCGATGAAGATCCTGGCCTTAACTCCATACAAGTAGTGCCTCCAAATCTTCAAGGCAAACACAACCGCTGCTAACTCCAAGTCGTGGGTTGGGTAATTCTTCTCATGCACCTTCAACTGTCTAGATGCATAAGCAATTACCTTCCCTCCTTGCATCAACACACAACCCAAACCTAGTCCCGAAGCATCCGTGGAAACGTCATAACTATCAAAGATCTCCGGAACTGCCAAAACCGGGGCTGTAGTCAGCCTCTTCTTCAGCGTTTCAAATGCCTCTTCACACTCACTCGTCCATTCGAACTTTACATCCTTTTGATTGAGCCGGGTAAGTGGTGTAGACATCTTTGAGAAGTCTTGTACAAACTTCCTATAATAGCCAGCCAAACCGAGAAAACTCCTAACCTCAAAAACGGTAGTCGGTCTGGACCACTTCTCAACTGCTTCAATCTTTGACGGATCAACCTTGATGCCATCTCCAGAAATGACATGACCCAAGAAACTCACTTGATCCAACCAAAAGTCGCACTTAGAGAACTTAGCATACAACTGGTTCTTCTTTAATGTATCCAGCACTATCCTTAAGTGTTCTTCATGTTCCTTCTCATCCTTAGAGTATACAAGGATGTCATCTATGAACACTATCACAAACTTGTCCAAGTATGGCATGAAAACACGCTGCATTAAATCCATAAATGCAGATGGAGCATTAGTGAGTCCAAAAGGCATGACTAAGAACTCATAATGTCCATACCTCGTACTGAAAGCCATCTTCGGTATATCTGCTACCTTGATCTTCAACTGGTGATAATCTGACCTAAGATCAATCTTGGAAAATACTCTCTTGCCTTGCAACTGGTTAACCAAATCATCAATCCTTGGCAAAGGGTACTTATTCTTGATGGTCAGATTGTTCAGCGCTCTGTAGTCTATGCACATCCTCATGCTACCATCCTTCTTCTTAACAAACAACACTGGGGCTCCCCAAGGTGAAGTACTAGGCTGAATTATGTTCCTCTCAAGAATATCCTTAAGTTGAGCTTTCAACTCTTTCAATTCAGCCGGTGCCATTCTATAGGGCCTGATTACAAAAGTTCGAGGAGAAAGGATTATTCTCAATGAAGCACTTATCAAGATACTATTTGATTTCAAAGAACCACTTGTGAAATCAATAGATTTGAGTTGTTTACCACTCAAAAGAGTCGCCTTTCTTAGACAAATTACCTTAACAAAGGAACCAGCAACTATTGATTCGCATGACAACAGTCTCAAACCAGAGTTTGGACTCCTCAGCAAATGGCTCTGCAAGCATGTTATTGGTCGATACAAATGCATTGCCATATTATCTGAAGACAACATTTATCTGATGAATATTATTTGGGATGAATTTGAGTTCAATTGGGCAGGTTATGTGTTCAATCAGTTAAAACAACAACACTTGGCTGAATTGGAAAGTGTTCGGAAAGCTCAAGCTGAAGGAAGAGCACCTGTTGACAGACTTCGAGTGAAAAAGACACTCAGTGGCGTTATTCAACATTATTTGGAAAGACTTAATGAAGGGAACGCAGCAGAACAAACTGGTGCATCTATAAAAAGAATGGATACATCCACAGGAGATGTAACTCTAGTCCATTCTAGGAAAGAAACCTCCACGACATCAAAACCTGAAGCCAAGAAGAAAACTGTGTCTCAGAAAATAGCTGAACACAAAGGAGTCAAACAAAAAGCTGACTCAGAGAGAGTTAAGTCAGTTGGGAAATTTTTGTTCCCAGGCACCTCAAGTCAGTTAGCACCAACTGAGGGGGAACAAAAACTGACAACTGAAGTCACAAGAAAGGATATTATAGCAACTGAACTGTTTCTCAGTTACAACAGCAGATTGCAGAGAAACAAGTTTCCATTATGGATGCTGAAAAGGAGCAACAACAATTTCAGCAACAACCAGTACAGGAATCAGCTCATATTTTTGAAGCTAAAAGAATCATCAAGCTGATGAAAATGGACCTCAAGACCGAAGACTGTCGTGAAGCTACCCTATCAAGTGAAGAAAAGTAATTGTTGGAGAAAGTTGAAGTTAGAAATCTATATGCTCTATTTCCTATGAATGAGTTTCTCACAAACTGTTTCAGAAGATTTACTGAGATAGCTCAATGAAGAAAATCAGCCACATCATCAACACTGGATAATCAAAAGAAGAAGGATGATGACAAAGATGATGAATCGAAGAAAGAAGCTGATAAGATTATAGATTTGCAGACAAAAATTCAACCTCAAGCTCAAACTGCACATACTGTTGATCAGCAAGAAAAATTGCCAGTTGGAACCCAAACAACTGATAATTAGCAAGCATATGGAATGACTGATGATAAGTAGTTAATGTTAATCAAGGATAATACTCAGCCTGAAATCCAACAAGATGAAGAAACAGATCCTTCTGAGATTATTACAAAAGAAGAATTGAGCAAAGTACATGAAAATCTGAAGATTATGCTCAACCAAAAGGAAGATTACAATGGCCTTTTGTTAAGTATTTTTGGATATTTGGAATATCGGAAGAAGACAGACGTCTCAGTGAACAGAAAGTTAAGTATTTTTCAGAAATCAGGGTCCAGTTCAGCCTCAAAAATTCTCCGTCTCAAAGAAACCCTTGAACTCACAACCTTAGTAGACAGAGAAACGCATGCTCAAGCAGAAGGGCATTTAAATCAGCGTATCTATGGTTTAGAAACTTAGCTGAATGAAGTACTCACTTCTCAAAAGATTATCAGTTCTATGATGCCAAAAAGGGGGAAGCTGAAGAATAAAAACTGAGACTACTTGATGAAAAGATGAAGCTGGAAGAAGAACTGAAGAAATATAAATCAGCGCCAGATCCTTATGTTCAGAATGTAAAAGAACTATCTGAAGAGTAGCTAATTGCAAAATACAGTCAACCTGGAGAAATGAGAGCTACTCTTACACAGGATCTATGGATGAAGTTTGTCAATGATCATAGCAATGTCAAACTCGAGTACATAGACAAAAATTTTGAAGAATCTCTCTCTTACTTCTTATCTGATCAGTATCATAATCAGAAGATGGCACAATATAAGAAGATAAAAAAGATTGAAGAGAAATTGCAGATCAAAGACAAGACTGAACAAATGAAAGCTGATGTGGCAGAATTAGAAACTTATTACAAAGGTGAATCAACATTTCCAAAGCTAGGATTGTGGAGAAGATGGAAACGTTCCAGTCAAGTAGATTATCTCAGAACCTTCTCCAAGGAAGACTCAAAACTAGAACATGTTTATCACCTTCATGATAAACAGAAGAAATTCATTTTAGTTACACAAAGATCACAGAAAACAGTTTAGCTCTTATTTCAGTTTATCACTTACTGTGTAACCATTCCCGTTCTTGCAGATTCTTAATGAAATCCAGTTTCCAATTTTTCCTTGTTTTGAATTGTTATTTAACTTTAAGCTTTTCTTTTAAGGAGCGTTTTGGCATCATCAAAAAGGGGGGATTTTTGGGAATAAAATTTAGTTTTGATGATGATTCATCTTATTCAAGAACATGTTTGTTTACACCCCATTGATGAAGTTCTGAAACTAACTGTTATAGTGGAAATCTAAAAGATGTCTAGAACTGAATGTATAAGTTTTACCAGAGTCTGATAATTGTATAGGTTATATCAGACAAGCACTGTAACAAATAGAAGTGTCGTAGAACTGAAACTGGAAATCATCTAAGAATCTGGAAAATACTTAGACAACTGGAACTGAACTTAAGACTGAAGATTTACACCTAGAACTGAAACTTCACTCAGAAACTGAAGAAGGTAAGTTCGCTGAGGGACACAGACTCGGTTGGCTTATCTAGAACTGAAGGATGAGTTAACAAACTTAGTATTTGAAGAACTGAGGGACACAGACTCATTTAAGGAAGATTAAAGAACTGAGGGTTCAAACTCAGTTATGAAATCCGAGACGGTAAAGTCAGAATTCAGGCAAGTCTGTGCTGACCAGAACTGACTTTATGGATCTTGTATGAAGACCTAAGAGTCATAAGGACAATGAACTCTTAGATGATATATGCTTATGGTGCAATCTGATTCAGTCACATAAAATTAGATAAATAGAGTACTGAAGTTTTTGAAAAAGGGTAAAACTCAGTTAATGCTCTAAGTCAGTTAGTAAACAGAAAACTGACATACTCAGTATAAAACTGATCAGAAAACTCAATTTCACAGTCAGTCATCCAACAAACTCATAGTACATTCAAACGTTGTAATGGAAGCAACTCAATTGGATGAAATACTGACAGGACAGAACGGTCACTAAATATAGCCGTTACAAGATGAACGTTGATACAATTCGAATTCAAGCAAAATGAACGTTGGAGTTAACACTATTAATAGAGGAATTTGCACCAATGATCAAACACCAAGAATTAACAAGATTACAAGCATTTTTGTGCAAGAATCTAGTTCATTCGAATTGCCATCAATGTTATCTGCGCTCAACAAGATCATTCAAGAATTTCTTCAAGTGTTCAAGCTAGACAGAATTCATCAAGAATCAGACACTTCGAATAACCACAAACAAGAATCAATTTATTGATTCTGAGCCCAACTTTGATTCTTAATCAAAGGTTAAGACTGTGAAGCAATCCGGTGAAGGATTTGCCAAGGACAGTAGTATCAGCAGACGGGTAGACTGTGTTAGTGGTTGTAGCTGGTGAAGAGGCATACGTTGTTAGGTGTGATTCCCGAAAGACAATTTTTGTAATTGTTTTATTTAATAAATGAAATGATATTATTATTCATATTTATTATTCTCATATTCACCGATGTGACAATAGTATTTACACTACAGAAAACCCAAAAGTATATCGTTTATGTAATCACTTAACTCAGTGTATGGGATATACACGGGAGGATTGAGTTAGTGAAGATGTACTTAAAATACACTTAGCATGTAGTGAAGTTAATCGAGAGTATCGGGTCTCTCCTTTAACGTGCTATTCTATTAATACGCCCAGAGCACAATAGGTGTGATTGTCTTATCCGGACTTTCGGTTAAGAGAACCTAGTGGGGCATTTATATATGATAGATATATCATATAGGGCTGGACCGATTTGATTAGAGTTCACGATATAATTCCGTAGTCGAGAAGTCCTATCGAATCAATCGATGATCATATTTATGGATATATCTTAATCCTGAGGTGATCACAGTCAACTGCTTGAACCAGTATGAGGTTTGACTTGACGGTTAAGGATTACACTGAGTCTGTGATCTGAATTACCCCATCTTGGCATTGTACTGGATTGAGGGAGTAGTTTGTATTATCACATATACGGAATCCATTCCTTCCATTTATGGAAGTAGATAGACAGTTCCCTTATTTGTTAATCCTAGAAACTGATCGATCGTACGAGTTCATATTACACTGATTAGCTACCAGTGAGTTGTATGAATTAATTGATCACTAGGGGGTTAATGGTAAATAAGGATAAGAGGTTCTAAAAAGGGTTAACGTTAACTTCCCGATTTAGAATGAACAGTCTAAGAAGGATTAATCTATATGTAATGATTATATCAATGGACGCTTATTATCATTCTCGTGAGGAGATAAATATAATCTTATAATCGGAGGAGTGTAGTCACGGGATTATGGTGGCATATTCCTGTGATTGATTTATCGAATATAATTATTATGTTCGTAAGATAATTATTTATTTGATTTATCGGAGCCGCTGATTATTAGTCCATGGCCCCCGACGTGCCTCCAATATAGCATAGCTATTCTCGGACGTCGAATCCTAATAATATTAATTTTGTTCTTATTGGAATTTGATTAAAACGATATGTGAATTAATTGTTTAGTAGACTATTAAATTAGTTGGGCTAAATAATTAAACATGTGAAAAAAAATGCATTTTTCATAATCTTGGCAAAATTAGTGATGTGGCCGCAAATTATATATTGACTAGGTCAATGCAAATTTTCGGCCAAGGGCATGTTTTTAGGAAACAAGAAATTGTTTTAGACATGTGCACAAAATATTTATTGGATAAATATTTATGGTAAGAAATAAAGATAAATATTATTCTAGATTTGTTCTAGAATATTATGAGATTGTTTTTATTTATTGGATTTATTTATTTGCAAAATAAAATCCTTGGAGGACAAGGATTACTCTCTTATATAAAGAGAGTTCTCCTAAGCCTAAAACACATACAAATTTCGACTTCTCTTAGAGAGAAGGAGTAAAATTTTCGGCCAAGGGGAATAAGGGGAAATCTTGGAGGTTTTTCGGGTAGCATATCGGAAGGATTCGAGACGAGGATTTCCTTCCACCGGGAGTTGCTTGGATCACACGTACAGAAGATCGTGGTGCTCTTCACACCTTCCTTTGTTTTTCCTACTGCGGTTCTTCTACTTGGATTTTAAGATCCAAGAGGTACGTTCTACAACCCCCTTGTAGAGTAGATCTAGTTATTTTATTACGTGTAATTTATAGATCTAGATCCTTAAATCGCTTCCGTTGCGGATTGACGATACGGGATTTCACCCCTCCACGTGGAATAATCCGGTTGGTCCAGCTATCATGTGGAAAAGTCTATGTTAGTTATACGCGTCGGGTCGATTACGGGACACACAGGCGAAGACTACAACAACCGGCAGATTCTGCAAGTGTCCTACCTCGATTATCCACGTCGATATGCATCGAGTCGATACCAAGACTTCCCGTCCAGACACCCGGGCCCACTATCCAACAGGTTGCTTGGGCAGGAGGACAAGGCCCATTTAAGGGTAGTTATGTCAATAGATTAAACCGTCCCAAGTTTAGGGCAGAGGAAGGACATGTGCCTATAAATACATCATTCCAGGAACTACGTAAGGCTTGATTCCTGGACATTACACATGATACGTAGGCAATCCAAGATACATTCTTGGACTCAGCCATAAAACACCCAAAAACATTACCTTTCCTACAAGTTACCGTCATTCGACCCCTTTACAGCTCACCCTTAGATTACACGTGGCCCTGTTATTCCGGTGGTGTGTTATTTAGCATCATCATTTGGCGCTAGAAGGAGGGCCTTCTACCGGTGAGTTGGTAAAGAAATTGCAATGGCACCACCAGCAAGGAAGAAACCGACGAGCAGCAAGAACATGCAGATCGAGGAGCACGCGGATATAGATCCAGCAGGGGTTCCATCCCAGATTCAAGAAGTCCCCACTGGATCTAGACCCACTGTTGCAGATCCACCCAGACCTCAGCTTCCCCCGCAGCTACAGGATATGGCCGATCACTTGGCATCTTTAGATGAAGACGCCCTGAAAAGGGTGGTTGCGTCGGCATTCATGGGTAAGGGAATCTATAACCCCCCTGAAGAACACTTGTTAGACCCACGGGGTCGTAAAGAAATTGATAATGCTAGGGGGAAGAGGCCTGTCGACCCTCAAGAAGAGTGTGATGAAGGCGCAATTGAAATCAGCATGACTAACGCCCACAAACGTCCTGGACAAGAAAGGCAACAGCGGCAGGTCGAGGAAAGCATCCGAAACGAGTTCAATCGCATTGTAGGGAGAGATCGGCCTACAGAGTGGCTTGAGTCGCCATTTAGTCCTGAGATCGAGATATATACGATGCCCGAATCATTCAAACCACCCAAGATGGAACCTTATGACGGTACTACGGACCCAGAGGACCATCTATATCGATATATATCTTTGATGAGATTGAGAAACGCCAATGACGCCATGAAGTGTCGCCCTTTCGACACGTTGCTCACAGGTCGAGCTCGGGAGTGGTTTCATAAGCTACGGCCCGGGTCGATCTCAAGCTTTTTACAGATGGGACAGAAGTTTAGAGATGCTTTTATCGGGAACAAGAAGTTCCACCTTAGTGCTACCCACCTTATGAACATCAAGCAAGAGAAAGGGGAATCGACTATTGATTTCATGAGACGCTTCAACCTTGAGGCCATGAAAGTGCATAACGCCAGTGATGCACTGCAAGTTAATGCTTTTGTCGGAGGTCTGCGAAATATGAAGTTGTATGACAAGTTGTCTAAGAAGATGCCAAATGATATGGACGAATGTGTGAACATAGTCCATAAGTTTTGCCAAGGTGAAGAGGCAGTGCGTCTGCACACCATTTCACTTGGCCTCAATTCGAGGAACGACTCCCGAAGCCGGTCCAAGGCTCAAAGGGGTCGGAACGAAGAAAGCAAGTCCAACGTTTTTTATCGACTGACAGCTCCTATCTCAGATCGACTTAGAAAGAAAGGGAATTTGAAAGAACGAGACTTTATACCCCTCAACCGATCTCGGGGGAGGTGTTGGCGATTATGATCAAGAAGAATATTGCTCGAACACCTAAGCCGATGTCCAAGGACCCAGAGAAAAGGAAAAATACCCACAAGTATTGTGACTATCACAGAGATGTGGGGCATGACACAGAGGAATGTTTCGATCTGAAGAGAGATATCGACGCCTGTATTCAAGAGGGTCGATTAGATGAAGTGATTGACAGGTCGGAAAAAGACGAGCCAAAGGGCCGTCGAGAGTACAAGAGGAAAACTTATAATGGAAAGAAAGACCGATCTCCGCGTCGTGACAATCGAAATCGTCGAGACAGGTCATCTGAGCCGGCCCATCGAGATAATCATCGTGATGACCATCGAGAAGATCAGAATCGAGACCCTCATCGGGATAATCGCGCCGGGTATGACGTCAACACGGTTGTTGCAGAGCATGAATCAGATAGGCCTCGATCCAGTCGGCATTCTTCAGACAGATCTAGAGAATCGAAGAAGCTGAGGTTCACAACGGAGGTGGGTTACGGACCAAAAGATGATATTCCGAGCTCTCACAGTCACAGTGAAGGGTTGGTAATCGAAGCAGTGATAAGTCGGGGTCGGATCAAAAGGGTTTGTGTCGACAGTGGAAGCGCCGTCAATATCCTTTACTACTCAGCCTTCAAAGCCATGAGGTTGAAGGATGAAGATATTGTGCCGTTATCTACCCCTTTATTCGGATTCACAGGGCAGGCCGTTCACCCTGTCGGGTCGATCAATTTATTGACTACGGTTGGAGACGGAGATAAAGGTCGGACGATGGAAATGACCTATGTCGTAGTTAAGGCCCCCTCAGGGTACAACGTGATATTAGGTCGACCAGCTTTATACGATCTCAGAGACATCATCTCGACATTCCACAATAGCATGAAATTCCCCACCTGGTATGGCACTCATGAAGTAAAAGGAGGCGTCGAGGTAGCCAGGAATTGTAGCTTGGTCACGATTAAAGGAAAAGGGGTTGGGCAAGTGATGGTAGAGGAATTGATACCTGAGGAAGAGGAGAATCGGAGCTGGGTCTCCGTCAACCCGACAGAGGAAATTCGAGTGTGGAAGGAGGAAGAGGGCCAAGGGGTCCAAATCGGGAAGTGGATGCCACACCCCGACCGGAAAGCCTTGGTCGACCTCCTAGTGGAGTATCGAGACATTTTTGCATGGAAGGCAGATGACATGCCATGCCTATCGGCGGACGTAGTAGTACATCGACTCAACGTTGATCCAAAAAAGAGGCCAATACGGCAAAAGAAAAGAAACCTTGCTCCTGAGAGGAAGGAAGCAGTAAGAAATGAAGTTGACAAGTTGTCAATTGCTGGGATCGTGAAAGAGGTATTCTACCCGGATTGGTTAGCCATTCCAGTGTTGGTTAGGAAGCCAGATCAGAGCTGGCGGATGTTCATCGATTTTACAGATCTCAACAAAGCGTGCCCTAAAGATTCATATCCGCTTCCAAAGATTGATCAGTTGGTCGACTCGACATTGGGCTTCGAAGTATTCGGTTTTCTCGATGCGTATAGGGGGTACTATCAAATCTTCATGGACCCCCAGGACTCAGAAAAAACCGCGTTTATCACAGAATTTGGTACGTTTTCCTTTGTAACAATGCCGTTTGGCCTGAAGAATGCAGGGGCCACCTATCAGAGAGCCGTCAATAAAATCTTTGAGGGGCAGATAGGTCGAAATATGGAGGTTTATGTTGATGATTTATTGATCAAGAGCAAGTCCATGGGACAGTTTCTTGTCGATGTCAGAGAGGTCTTCGAGGTGCTGCGGGCCGCAAATTTGAAGCTCAACCCGAAGAAATGCACGTTTGGAGTTCGTTCGGGGAATTTTCTGGGATACATGATATCGAGAGATGGGATTAGAGCTAATCCGGATAAGATCGAGGCCCTTAAGAGCATGCCCGCACCTCAGAATGTCAAAGAAGTGCAACGGTTGATGGGTCGGATGGCGGCCCTCAACCGTTTCTTATCGATATCAGCGCAGAGGGCCCTACCTTTCTTCAAGATATTGAAGAAGGCGAGTCCGTTCCAGTGGGATGAGAAATGTCAGAAGGCGTTCGATGATCTGAAAGAATATTTATCCGATTTACCAACACTATCTTCCCCTCGGGAAGGAGAGAAACTCCTGGTATATCTAGCAGTCTGCGAAGAGGCAGTAAATGCTGTGTTGGATCGAGAAGGAGATCAGGGACAAATCCCAGTTTATTTTGTGAGCAAGGCCCTACATGGAGCTGAGATCAGGTACACACCTGCTGAAAAGTTAGCTTTGAGTTTGGTTCATGCGTCAAGGAAGTTGAAGCCATATTTCCAAGCACACCCCATCGCTGTGGTCACTGAACAACCTCTGAAACAAATTTTGGCAAAGCCCGAGACATCGGGTCGATTAGCGAAGTGGGTTGTCGAGCTGGCGGAGTACGACATTGAATTTCTACCTCGAACGGCCGTGAAAGGTCAAGCTCTGGCAGACTTCATAGCCGAAGGATTATCAATTCAGTTGGAGCAAGATAAACAGTCATCGGAGGAACAGTGGACCATCCATGTCGATGGTGCCTCGAGTAAAGAAGGAGCTGGAGCTGGATTATTGTTGGTTAGTCCGAAAGGGGAAGAGTTCCCTTATGCGCTTCGATTCGAATTCAAGGCCACCAACAATGAAGCAGAGTACGAGGCAATGATTATGGGTTTGAAACTGGCATCGAAATTGGGGGTCGAGAACCTCCTAGTAGATAGTGACTCTCAACTAGTAGTGAATCACATACGAGGCGAGTATGAGGCCAAAGAAGAATCTATGAAGAATTATTTGAGAGTGGTTCAGGGACTGATGTCAAAATTCAAGACGGTTCGTGTCGAGCAGGTACCCCGAAGTGAGAAAAAACGGGCCGATGCGTTGTCTAAACTCGCATCGAATTTCAAGTCGAAGAGGAAAGTTCTGGTGGAAATGCTAGCGGAGCGAAGCTATAACGAGGTCGATGTGCAACCATTGGTTCAAGGATCGATATGGATGGATCCGATAGTGTTATTCTTAAAAGATGGAATTCTCCCGTCTGATAAGTCTCAAGCCAGAAAAATCAGGCTGCAAGCCTCGAGGTACGCTCTATTCGACTATGTGCTTTATCGAAAATCGTTTGTAACACCTTGGATGCGATGTGCATCGGAAGACGAGGGGGCTTATCTTCTCGAAGAAATACATCGAGGAGTTTGTGGTAATCATTGCGGAGCTCGAATGTTGGTGAGAAAATGCAAACTGGCAGGTTATTTTTGGCCGTCCCTGCAGAAAGACGCCAATCGATTGGTGATGAGATGCAGGGCTTGTCAGGTACATGATGTAGTGACCCACCAACAAGCGCGAGAGATGAACGCCATCGAGTCGGTATGGCCGTTCGATGAATAGGGAGTCGATATAGTCGGGCCTTTACCTCGAGCTCCGGGTAACTTCAAGTATGTTGTGGTCGCAGTGGATTATTTTACGAAATGGGTCGAAGCCAAAGCTCTTACTGATATCAGAGCTCAGACCATCAAGAAGTTTCTATGGGAAAATGTTTTGTGCAGGTTTGGAATTCCCAAGTATCTGATATCGGATAACGGGACTCAATTTCTAGATGACCGAGTGCAAGATTGGCTCAAAGAATTCAAGATCGAACATAGAACGACGTCCGTGGCCCGACCTCAGTCCAACGGACAGGTCGAGCAGACAAACAGACAAATCAAGTTTGGGCTGAAAAAGCGGTTAGAAGATGAAGGTCGAGATTGGGCGGTTCAATTACCCAGCATTCTGTGGTCATATCGAACAGCCCCTAATTCGGCTACCCAAGAGACTCCTTTATCCATGGCTTATGGATGCGAAGCAGTGATACCTGCGGAGATCGGACTGGCCTCACCTCGGGTTTTGGCATATAATGTTGAGACAAACGCCACCGATCTGCTTCAAGAGAAGGATAATGTCGAGGAAAAGAGAGAGGTTGCGGAATATCGAATGGCCAATTATAAAAGAAAAATCTCATAGTACTATAACGCGAGGGTAAAGAACAAATACTTCCAAGTGGGTGATCTCGTGTTGAGAAAAAATGAAGCGAGCAAGCAGGACCCAATAGGCAAGCTCGAGCCGAATTGGGAAGGACCGTATAAAATTCTGAAAGTGCATCCCAAAGGGTTGTATCAGTTGGGTAGGTCGGATGGAAGCACAGTGCCACAAACTTGGCACGCCACCAACCTGAGAAAATACTATGTTTAAATTGCGTTCACTTTATGACATTTAATTTCAAATGCTTTCTTAATTGTAACAAGTCGATATGACATTTGATTTCAGTGCTATTTATCAAAACAGTTTTCCTTTTTTAATTATGCTATACTTGCAAGCTCATATAAAATAGAAAAAGGGGAACAGAAGAAAAAGCGCAAAATTCAACCACGACACCAATTCCTCGACACGACAGAGTCGAAGTAAAATAGTGAATAAAGCCAAGTCACTGACAATGCTTATATCACTTCCGAGCTACAATCCATCGACACGATGAAGTTAAAACAAAATAGTGAAAAGAGCCAAGTCACTGACAATGCTTATATCACTCCCGACCTGCCAATAAGCCACGATGCGAGGCAGACGGAGGATCCCACGATGGATACCAAACTCGACCAGATCATAAGCACCACGATGTGCGACAGTCGAGTAAGGACTTCGTAATTCGATGTCCCCATAAGCCTGACGAGGCAGGACAATCGAATCGATCTCCGACCAAATAGCCAAGTCAAGCCGATAAGGCAGTACGATGATAGGTCGACTCATACTCAAGTGTACCACAAGTCATGTACTCATACTACACTTCGAGGGGCCAACAGGGGAATTAAGTCCAAAGGACTACACCCCATAAGGCAGTATTTGCAGGGGAATTAAGTCCAAGGGACTACACCCTAGGCAAATGTTCAATAAAAGACAAGACATTCAAGTGAAATCACAATGCAAATTGAACAATGCAAATTGAAAAGTCACAAGTTTACAAGGTCGAATCAATGAAAAGCTAGTTCAGACAAATAAAAGTTATTACAACCAAATCGAATCCAGTTACTTGAAAAGATAAAAAGAAAGTAGCATCAGGTGGCGGGCTGGTTTGAAGTCGAAGCATTGGGATCGACTTGCTCATTCGAATCGTCATTCTCCGCCCCATCTCCCTCCAGAGCAGGGACCACGTACTTGTCATAAAGTGACACGCCAGCTTTGAATTCTGTAATATATCGACCATATCGGGGGATGGCCTCGGGATCATACAAGTATGCCTTCTCGACACTCGAAACTTCGAAGTCAGGGACGACCAGCTTGACTTGATCCAACGCGTTGAAAAACCCCCATTTATGGCCTGAGTCATCAGGAGCGCCAAGTCATTCTCGAGCTCTTCCGACGTCAAGAAGTCCTTTTTAACCGCTTCTAAGCGAGTCGTGAAGCTATCAACCTCAAGTTGAAGATCGTCTCGAGCCTTAGTACATCCGGCCAGCTCGGCTTTAGTTTGGTCCAGCTCCGACTTCACCATCGCCAGCTCAGCATCCCTGTCGGATACGTCCTTTTGTGCTTTAGACAGATCAGACTCCAGCTTCAGGCGTCGGTCATCCAACTTGTTGGCCTTGGCCTTCAGCTTCTCGAGGTCGGCGGTCAGTTTGGCGATGGTCTCTTTCTGCTCCTCCAAAGCTGCCGAGGGAGACTCGATTCTGTTTAGAGCTACTTTAGTAGCGAGTCGAGTCTGCAAAGAAGAACACCATTAATGTCGAAAACGGACAAAAAACCACGAAACTACAAGGGAAATAAAAAGAAGACTTACAGCTCGATGACTCTTCATGATGAAGTCGTGTAACTCCTCCGGAGTCATTGCCTCCATCTCTGCCACGCTCATCCCGGGGATTGGTTCGGTGGAGTTTGGTGGTGCAAGGTTACGGGTCTCCTTCCCGATCCCATGCCGCACCTCAGTTGTTTATGGCGCTTCCTCGATACGAGGTCACCTTCTGTCTGCTCTCCCATCCTAGCCTCGTCGGGTTGACCTCTTAGAGTCTCAGATGTCGGCACAGGGGTAAAAGATCGGGACGACCCCCTCTGTCCCCCAGATGCGGCACCAGACGTCGGCTTCTTCGACCTGATACCGGCCATTTCTTGGATTTTCTTGGGATCCGTATTTTTAGGATCGGGCATCTTACCTAATGCCTCCGGCTTTGAAAAGTGTTCCACTATAAACAGAGATAAATCGGCATTAATTCAACATCAAAAACCTTTTATCAGTCTTGAAAAAGTATAACGGTTCGACAGAACGAATAAATATCCTACGCAAAAATCGAATATCCTCATCGAGTTCCAGATAGGCGCCCGGTCCTGCCGTCTCGATGTCAGCAAAAGGATACAGGGAATGCAGATTTCGGGTCGCGACGTCGGGATGAACACCCTCTATAATCCCGCACCCATTGGGGACGTCCGAGTCGAGCCAATCATGCCATTTATGCGGCCATTTGTACCAAGTATGGACGTCAATATCCACCAACCCATGTCGGATAAAGAAGAAATGCGGTTTCCACTCGCCCTGAGACGAGGTCACCTTCCTCACGAACTCCGATACCAAAGGGCGCCTCTGGAAAGTATACCACCCTGCTCTTGAAGGCCTTGAATTGCGTAGTATTGCCGGAACAGCCGAACCGAGAATTCGACTTTGGCGATTCGACACGCCAGCACAAAATCCATTACGCTCGAACTCCGTTCGGAGCAAGTTGGGTAACACGGATCTTATAGTGTCGAAGGACCGCCTATATAGGACGGATCGAAAGGAAATCGAAGACCCTCCTTCAAGTGCGCCTCGTAAATGGCACAGAACCCAGGGGGAGGGTCACAGGCGAATTGATACTGACCGTGTGACACTTTGACGTTTTCAGATGAATAGAGAATGCCATATCGAAGGCAAATAACTTTAGCTTTTTCTTGAGAGAGACTGGATATGCAACCATATGGCCCCTGGCCCTTCATCCTAGTTTGACGCTTGGCGGCGGGTCGAGAAGACGATTCTTCTTCTCCCCTCTCTTTTTCTCTTCTCCGGCGACCTTCTCACCAGAAGTAGTTGGTACCTCAGAAACCGTCTCCTCCGCCGATTCTTCTTCTATCACAACAATCTCTTCCCTATTTTGAGAATCGCTCTCACTACTAGACATGGAACTAAGAAAAGATGCAAGAAATAAGTGCAAAAAGGAAAAATCTGAGTAGAATTTGGGCAGTTAAGGGCTTACTTGCGATTTTCTGATCAGGCAGAGAAAAGATGGCGAATAAGAGGCTTCTAAGTCTTGGACTCCCCTTTTATGCTTGCAAAATCTCTAAAATGATTTGAAAGGGCGGTTTGGGGGCAGTTATAAGCTATGTAATGCGAAAATCAAGGATAGTGGGCTGACAAAACGCTTCGTTTCTCGCACTCATTAATGCTAGTACGGTGTGACGTCATCCTACGACAGCCTACATCGGCTAGGAGGGACAACTGTATTCCCGCCTAAGAAAGATCGCATGTCGAAAGGATTATTCAAATTTTCAGATCCGACCTCAGCATTCGAGATGAGCTTCCCTCCGATCTGGGGGGCTTATGACGATACGGGATTTCACCCCTCCACGTGGAATAATCCGGTTGGTCCAGCTATCATGTGGAAAAGTCTATATTATTTATACGCGTCAAGTCGAATGCGGGACACACAGGCGAAGGCTACCACAACCGGCAGATTCCCCAAGTGTCCTACCTCGATCATCCACGTCGATATGCATCGAGTCGAGACCAAGACTTCCCGGTCCAGACACCCGGGCCCACCATCCAACAGGTTGCTTGGGCAGGAGGGCAAGGCCCATTTAAGGGTAGTTATGTCATTAGATTAAACCGCCCCAAGTTTAGGGCAGAGGAAGGACAGGTGCCTATAAATACATCATTCCAGGAACTACGTAAGGCTTGATTCCTGGACATTACACAGGATACGTAGGCAATCCAAGATACATTCTTGGACTCAGCCATAAAACACCCAAAAACACTACCTTTCCTACAAGTTACCTTCATCCGTCCTCTTTTCAGCTCACCCTTAGATTACACGTGGCCCTGTTATTCCGGTGGTGTGTTATTTAGCATCGTCACGGATGATATTACTAACAGTGGTATCAGTCGCCAAGGTGATCTATATTTATACGTATAAAATATTAGATCTAAGAGTGGTAAACATGTAGATTTTTTTGTCCCAAAAATTTTATAGGGGCCGAAAATTTGTTTTATTTTTTTATGTTGCGATTGTTGTGGTTTGAAAAGATGGATTGGGGTTGGTATTGTTTACCCGTAGATCTATTTTGTAGCTCTTTTGATTAGTATCACTTGAGCATAGGACTTGTAATTTAATTTTAGGCAACTCGAAAATTGTAAAGATGGCTTCTTTGTAATTTAAATTTGGAGGCCGATTGTTTAAATTTTTCTTTTTTCCGGCAAAAAATTTGGTCACGGCAATGTTTTTTTTTTGTTTTTTTTTTTCCATGCGGCAATGTAATTGTTGACCTAATTTTGCATGAAAGGAATGCAGTAATTTAAACCAAAAAAAAAAAGTTTTTTTTATTAACTTTGGCCGAGTGCCTCATTTATATATATATAATAAGTTTTTATAAAACAATCTAATATAGATATATTTTAAATATATTGGTATATTACGGCCTCCTCTCTTCGTCGTTCGTGGTTCATGTCAAAATCGAAGGTTCGAGATCCGGAAGTTTCAAGAACAAGATCGAAGATCGAGATTTGTAGACTTAGATTAAATTTTTACTTTTCCTTAGAAAATAGGTTAGTCGGGGGTACCAACGATCCATCTCGGTGTTTAAATTTTCCGCAATTTATTTTTTATGTGTTTGATCATAAAATAGATATAAAATCGGAATTGCCATGACATGCATCATATCATAAATCCACTCCATGCATACATGTAGAATTTTAATTTTGGTAATTAAAATAGGCATGTATACAAACTCGTGTAATTAGTTGAAATTTAATTAATACGTGGTAATTAATTAATTTAGTAACTAATTAAAGATCCGAGGATGGGTTATGAAATCGTTAAGTTTTTTCGGTGGGTGTTCTCGGTGAACCGCCTTAAAAGCCCAAACGAGATCACGTTTTCGATTCGTAGTGTCTACGAGATTGAATGATGGTAAAAGAACAATAAATCTTGGATAAAAACGGTTCGCATATAGGTTGGGTGGTCAACTGAGCTTGGCTCGACCGAATTAACCCTCCTAGTGTGATGTATGCACGGGGGTCAGGCAAGACTAAGCTACACCTGCGAGCGGAAGGGTGATTCCTTCTTGTCTCAATGGGGCTCTCTTGACCCGATTTCGTCCGACTTTCACATATGTTCCAACGAATAGGACGGGTAGGCTTGCCTACGTTACCGACACTATTCGGAATCCTTGATTTGATGTGCTTTTATGTTAACATCAAAAAGACGTGGTTAGTTAACCCACCACCACTTCCAAAATATTGAGTGGGAGCGGGGGAGGCGACAGCCAACCCCACGGCCTCTACTTTAGATACAAGTAAGTGAGAGAAAGGTGACGCCTCGCAGCGCTTTGATTTCGTCCACCTACGGATGGTGTTCACCCCTATCAACATTCATGGCTTGGTCTCCAAAAGGATAGGATTTCCGGGTACATGTCGGGTCACTGACCTATCCTACGACGGCACACTCGGGGCGTACCTAAGAGATCCGATATAGTAGGTCACACTCATCAAGGGTATTCTTGATAATATCTAGGCTAAAAAAGGAAGGTAGTCAATGAATAAAGGGATGTTCGATTCTCGTGGGATGTTCGATTCTCACAAGTTATTCATTGATGAGATTGTCTCGATTTAACCGTCATCTCTTTGACCTACCCTACGGCGGCACTGAGATGCGAGGTTAAAACCTTGGAATGGTAGAGTAGACTTACTTATAGTTTACAATTACTAAAATAAAATCATATAGTAGTGTTAAACTTGAATTAATATATGTCATTTTATTTACGGCATTATATCCCTTACTAAATTGCTTAAAAAATTAAATTGACTAGTATATATTGACTTCGTTAAAAAATGGAAAGTAACTAGGACGTTGAACTAGTTAATCGATAATGCAATTATTTTTCGAAAGAGATATTTTATCTTAAGCCTTTTAAAAACTAGAGTGACATATAGGTATGTCACTAGTGTCATTCGTGTCAAACGGGAGACAAACTTAGTTTGATCAAAGGTGATTTCGGACTTTGAAATTCTTCTAGTGAATTTTGAGTGTGTAGTGATTACACAAGTAATTTTTTAATTTAAAAATCGGAAAATCATGAAGTGTTACTAGTTGGACGATATTTGGAATCGATGAACCAGTGGGAGCTTTATGATTTGTTGTTTTTCTAGAACATTAGAAAAGTGTAACTGACTACACACGTAACGTTCTAATTGAAAAACCAGAAAGTCATGAAATGTTGCTAGTTGGACGATATTTGGAATCGATGAACTAGTGGGAGTTCTATGATTTGTTGTTTTTCTGGAAACATTGGAACTATGTACGAAAGATTTTCTAATCGAAAAAATCGGAAAATCTTAAAAATAAAGCATTGCTCGTTAGACGGAATTGGAACCGATAAACTAGTGGGAGCTTTAATGTTATGATTTGTTGTTTTTTATGGTACATTAGATAATCCGAGAAGTCCCGACGAGTAACACTTGAAATAGACATCCCACGGTTCAAAAGTAGTTTCTACTCAAACGAACCGCTGGTTCAAGACTGTTTCCATTCACGGAAAGTCAAGAATGGGAGAATATGTCTAAAAGTGTTAGTCATCTAAACTGAGAAAACTTTAAGGCTGAACCGAAAATTAATTAACTGAAAATCATAGGATAAGGATAGTGATTTTGGATCACCAACCTATGAATCCTTGGCGATTTTCTCGAGCTAAGTTCTTTGGAAGAACATGGTAGCAGTGCATTTAACGATTAAAGGAGTAAACAACGGGCAGTTAATTTTGGCTAGAATAGTGGGAGTGATATAAGGAAATGAATTTCGGATTCAATCCTTGGATATCGTAGAAAATTTATTTTCTGTTTAAGATTCGTTGGAACGAATGGATTTACCTTCTATTCGATAATATGTTTGTCGTACAGAAAGTGAATATACCATTTGTAGTACGAATCCAAGACTCGGACTTTTGTTTGATAAAGTCAAAAACCACTTAGAACTGCTGAAATATGTATAAAACACATCTTAAGAACTATTAAAAGCAATTGGTTTCTAAATTTAGATAAACGCTTCTTCATATTCCATAGTTAGTGCATAGTCCCTAAAAGACAAGACCTGAAGACTGGCTCAGGGTGATTCCTTTCTCCCAGTCTGGTTATATTGTCTCAAAGGTTCAATGACTAAGTTTCCTTTCAATCAGGAAAGGATAATGGTTATAAAGAAGTAACATAGCTTGTTCATGACGACCTTCGGGGTCTGATGAAAGATACAAATTAGAAGGAGCTTCCGAGTAGTGACTTCTTGTCCGATAACTATTCAAACACTCCGGTAAGTTTATCCAAAATATTTTGAGGTTTCTCTTGTTTTCAACAGAGATAGAGTATTCTATACTCGGAATAGGCCATTCATAGTCCTCGAGACTGATGCTCAGCCTGCCTCATTGTGACATGTTCTCACTAAGGGAGAACACGTTAAATTGCCTTATATAGTTTTAGATGTGCTACAATACACTTCTTAACTCAATAAAGATATTGGAAGCGAAATAACGGTTTACATTGAAATGTAAGACCGAGAAGTCTACCTACAATATGCTTTGGAATTTACGGATAAGGTGTGGATTCGGTTCACCCCACTTCCATAAATATAAGCATTTAGCACACAGTGCTTGAAGGTAAGACTAGAAATTTCGCGCATACGTTCGGTCAATGACCATTCGTGATATATCTTTTAACCTATTGTGTATAAAGGTTAGATATAGGATTCTTGAAATCGGGAAGGGACAATTATACTGTTGCATCCTTTCTGATAGAGTCCATGAACAGCAAAACCTTGAACCTTGAAGTACATTTACTCAAGGTAGTTACTAACTGATTAAAATCAGACCACATCCAACATCGGTTGTTGGTGATAATTCTAAGTACTACTAAACTAGATCAGAATTTTGATCCACCCAGTAAGTATTGGGAGTATGGTTTATCCATTACCCATTACGGGTTCTGCGGACTTTGTAGTCTGAGGATCGATTGATGACCTATGGCCCTTTTGTGAGCAAGTATAGGATTCGATAATAGAGGTTGGTTTAATAGCCATAACCCCGTGAATGGAGTTCGGTACTCCGGTTCTGTTCATGCTCTTGTAGAACCACCTGAGCGTCTCAGGCCCAGTGGGAGTAATTGGATCTACACGGAAAAGAGTAGAATGAATGTGAAAGTTAATCTTTCAGAGCAAAGCGTGAGTGGTCTAGTGGTAATTCCCTAAGAAGTAGAGAGTTAATCAGACCTTGGACTCTCTTACCACCTAGTATTGCATGATTTCGTTCAAAAGCAGAAAATATGGGTGATTCCCTGAGACTTTCTTGCCAAACAAACGGAGTCTGGATTCATTCGGAACAAAAGGGTATTTCCTTATGAACTTATGACAGGATGAGTCAAGGCTTATGTCCTTTGTGGATAAAAAGCAAACCTCTCGGTCATTGGAAGTCATATATTTCTACAATATGTGGATTTGACCAGAATATTGATAAGTCATTTGTATACTGGATATCAAATTTTACTACAGTAGTGAATATATACATATATATTAGTGTTTGTGAAGGATAACACTGCACCAGTTGGAACCAACATGGGAGTGTTATCTGAAGTCAGAATCTGACAATGCCACAATTCTCTGCAACAGAGATTTGGACAACATTCTAAAGAGTTTGACTCGGTCGAATTCATTAGAATCAATCACTGGTTTCCCATCCATCTTATTGGTTAAGATGATGCATCTGTGTATGCAACATTCAACGAGGAAGTTCTACCCTATGCCTCAGGAATGACTCTCTAAATCTTCGGATCAAGAGAAATAGGATAGATTCTCTTTCTAGTAAGAGATGGTCAGGTTATTGAATGTCAACTTTGATCGAATCTTAGATTCGGCGTTTAACAAAGCAAGTTTAGTATGTCCTTTAGTATCTTGAGAGAACGAGGAATAATATGCAGACATATTCATGTGTGAACTTGGATATGTGTGATACACTGATTTTGACTTTAAGTCAGATTGAGGATGATCGTTAAGTCGATCTCGGGCTCAGTGTTTACTCTCATGTTGAAGCTATTGCCTGGAGGAATCCACCAACGACAACTCGACTTTAACTAGTTGGGTGATTAGCGGTTTTTGTAGTAGCTAGAGAGGCGATATAGCTTAAGGATTTCCTTTTCATATCTGGGAGTGATTCTACATTTGGAAGCCGATACCACATCATTGTGCAAACGATGAAGGGGTAGCTTATAAGGATTTTCGAAATCACTAGAGGTCAAAAGCATATTGGGAAAGTACCACATGATTAGATGGACCGGTAACGTTTCGATTCTACGGATCGTCTCGAGCCGACAACCTGACTAAACATTAAGACCCATGTTATTTAGATGTATGTACTCCCCGAGTCACTGACCTATCCTACGACGGCACACTCGGAGAGCACTTTGTCATCTACAATGGTTATGATATGCTTAATGGGTACTAGAATACGGGATGGGTCTCCATTGCTTTAGAGCAAGTGGGAGATGTAGTTTGTTGTATTTTAAATAATAGGGTGTGCTCTGAAACAATTAATCACATGCTTTCGTGCAAGTGGGAGATTGTTAGGTGTGATGCCCGAACGAATATTTTTTTAATTGTTTTATTTAATAAATGAAATGATATTATTATTCATATTTATTATTCGCATATTCACCGATGTGACAATAGTATTTACACTACAGACTACCCTAAAGTATATCGTTTATGTAATCACTTAACTCAGTGTATGGGATATACACGGGAGGATTGAGTTAGTGAAGATGTACTTAAAATACAATTAGCCCGTAGTGAAGTTAATCGAGAGTATCGGGTCTCTCCTTTAACGTGCTATTAATGCGCCCGAACACAATAGGTGTGATTGTCTTATCCGGACTTTCGGTTAAGAGAACCTAGTGGGGCATTTATATATGATAGATATATCATATAGGGCTGGACCGATTTGATTAGAGTTCACGATATAATTCCGTAGTCGATAAGTCTTATCGAATCAATCGATGATCAAATTTATGGATATATCTTAATCCTGAGGTGATCACAATCAACTGCTTGAATCAGTATGAGGTTTGACTTGACGGTTAAGGATTACACTGAGTCTGTGATCTGAATTACCCCATCTTGGCATTGTACTTGGATTGAGGGAGTAGTCCGTATTATCACGGATACGGAATCCATTCCTTCCATTTATGGAAGTAGATAGACGCTTCCCTTATTTGTTAATCCTAGAAACCGATCGATCGTACGAGTCCATATCACACGATTAGCTACCGAAGTGAGTTGTATGAATTAATTGATCACTAGGGGGTTAATGGTAAATAAGGATAAGAGGTTCTAAAAAGGGTTAACGGTAACTTCCCGATTTAGAATGAACAGTCTATGGAGGATTAATCCATATATAATGATTATATCAATGGACGCTTATTATCATTCTCGTGAGGAGATAAATATAATCTTATAATCGGAGGAGTGCAGTCACGGGATTATGATGGCATATTCCTGTGATTGATTTATCGAATATAATTATTCTGTTCGTAAGATAATTATTTATTTGATTTATCAGAGCCGCTGATTATTAGTCCATGGTCCCCGACGTGCCTCCAATATAGCATAGCTATTCTCGGACGTCGAATCCTAATAATATTAATTTTGTTCTTATTGGAATTTGATTAAAACGATATGTGAATTAATTGTTTAGTAGACTATTAAATTAGTTGAGCTAAATAATTAAATATGTGAAAAAGGCATTTTTCATAATCTTGGAAAAATTAGTGTTGTGGCCGAAAATTATATATTGACTAGGTCAATGCAAATTTTCGGCCAAGGGCATGTTTTTAGGAAACAAGAAATTGTTTTATGACATGTGCACAAAATATTTATTGGATAAATATTTATGGTAAAAAATAAAGATAAATATTATTCTAGATTTGTTCTAGAATATTATGGGATTATTTTTATTTATTGGATTTATTTATTTGCAAAAGAAAATCCTTGGAGGACAAGGATTACTCTCCTATATAAAGAGAGTTCTCCCAAGCCTAAAACACATACAAATTTTGACTTCTCTTAGAGAGAAGGAGTAAAATTTTCGGCCAAGGGGGAATAAGGGGAAATCTTGGAGGTTTTCCGGGTAGCATATCGGAAGGATTCGAGACGAGGATTTCCTTCCACCGGGAGTTTCTTGGATCACACGTACGGAAGATCGTGGTGCTCTTCACACCTTCCTTTGTTTTTCCTATTGCGGTTCTTCTACTTGGATTTTGAGATCCAAGAGGTACGTTCTACAACCCACTTGTAGAGTAGATCTAGTTATTTTATTACGTGTAATTTATAGATCAAGATCCTTAAATCGCTTCCGTTGCGGATGATATTACTAACATACATAACCCTTCAAGGACCAATGGCTCAAGCATTTAAAGAGCAAGAATCCAACCTGTTCTTTGATTGTTTAGATAGTGAAGCTAGGATTAGTCAAGGACAATTGTTTAGGACTTTTTGTAACAGCTCACCTCAAAAAGTTCTAGTGGAATTTTCCTCCTGCACCACAGGGGAAGAGATGACTGACATGATTACACCACCTGGAACCTCTATAACTCATTTTTTATTTACTTTACACATTACTTATTGTTACAGCATTTATTATTGTTTTTATAGCATACTGAGAACTGATTGTTACACAAACTCACAACACACAAACTGACATTCACCAGAATTTAGTTTAACACACTATGCTTTAACATAGAATAACAAGATCCAGAAAAAGGCTAGAATTATATTCGCTTCCGGTTGACTCAGTTTTGTTATAAGTCAGCTTTGACTTAAACTCAGCTTTGTCAGCTTAACTCCACACAAGTTTTAATTGAACCTTAATTGTTAAATAATCTCATTTTTAGGGACAAGTTTATCCCCCCCCCCCTCTAAACTTGTGTTACCCTTTCCAAGGGACCAACAACTACTCCCTAGAAGAGTTTACATAGTCCATTGACCTAAAGTACAAATTAGTGGTTAACCAAGGCCTGAGAATCATCTCATGTATTGTGCCTCGGATTTTATGATTTCTCAGATTTAGTTCACACTTAAGCCTTGAGGTAAAGCCATGCCTCTAGGTGTAAAAATAGCCACTTATATCACACAGGATTGTACCGAAGTCAGAACACTTAAATCAAGTGCAATCCCACATTATTTTACTCAAAATTGTCTTTTTGGTGTTTGTGAAAAGTTGTGGCCAAATCTCATCACTGGCATAATGGCTGAGAGTTGGATTGCTGGTAGCTCATTATTGACAGTAGCATTAATGTTCAGTAGACCTGAGTTCCAGAATCCTTTGGTGGTCAAAGTGCACTGGTGATTCTTCAAGGGAAATTGAAGGTACCCGGTGCTTTGTCACTTTTTAATTGCTTTAATTGTAATTGTGTTTCTGGTCTTTGTGTGTGTCAAAGTGGTAATTCACTTTAGTGTTAATTTGGGTGTTCAAGGGATTCAAGAACTGAGCAAAGTTCATTTGGTTTGGCATGCCAGAGTTAACTGACTGGCATAGTTTTATGCTCAGGATTCTTTGTATTCTTGACTCTGTCAAATTATCACAAGAACTGGTATTGTCACTTGTGATTGTTCTGTTTTTATCCCCTTGTTTTGTTTACTGAATCGGTTAGGAAACTCTCTGATTCAGTGCTTGCTTTTTGCGTGCTTGTCTGTGCAAAATATTCTTATACTAATACACATGTTCTGTTCGGACTTGAACACAACACTGAATTTGTTAATTCACATAATCTATTGTGATGTTTGTAATCTGTTGAATCAACTTGAACATGCACTCTTGCTTTGCCTGCGCATCTACTGAGTCATTTAACATTGAATCTGCTGCACCTTTGATGTGCTTGATATCTGTTGCATAACCTGATGTCATATATCCACTATGCTATACAACTGCCTTCTGCTTGCTTGACTTGTTGAGTCACAATCTGTTGGTGTGTTGCATTTGTTGGGTGTGCTTATTGTGCATCTGCTGATTTCTAAAGGCTGTTGACCCAAGTTTGCAATTCTGTTGATGAATCCATGGTGTATTGGCGTATGTATAGTATTTGCTGTAGCCATTTTCTATAATTGGACTGTATTGTTGATTGAGTGATCTGTGTTTTGGCTTACAATACTTATTGTCGTAGCCTCTGGCCTTGACTATCATGTTTGGGAAGTGAGCTGAGTGTTCAGCATCTTTTTGATCGGTCAGTCTCTGTATTTCAATCGGCCAAGTGTGTGTAAATTATCTGGTGCTTTGTGTTTGTAATACATGTTACTTGGATGATCTGTATCTGATTCTTATTAGGCTGAACCTTGATCGGTTTCTGTAAATCTACATTGCAGTTCCATTTTTGCATCAGTAAATATAATCTAAGTGGTTTGAATGTCCTTTTTGATCTTGAATATTGAAGTGATCTGTTTGATAATGTGTGTCTGCACCTAATCAGAATCTCTACATTAACTACATCTGGTCTATCAATTGTTTTTTATCTGATTCCTTTTGCATCTCTCTGATAAGTCCTATATGCCTTATTGTTCTAACCGGATCTGCATTGTAACTTGATCTTGCATATTAATCTGTATTTTATTCATATAAAGAGTTGATTAATTTTTAGTATATCTTGCAACTGTACTTAAGTGTTTCTAACTTGTTTCTGATCATGTTAACATAAACTTTATATGAGTTGTTCATTTGTTTGGATCAATTGCAAACTTTATATTTGTTATACTTGTCTTGATCACATAAATTAATCACTTTTAATCACATAGGTTTATATATAACACAAGTGAATAGTAGAATAAGTAAGCTTCCGTACTTATGGTACTAGTGCTTGTGTAAGTTCGAAAACGAGTTTAAAAAAAATCACCCACACTCTGTTCATCCCCATCTACAGTGTGTTTGCGCCATTACCGATCCGACACTAGCCATACCAAACTCCACTACATCATCAGGGACCACCATTATCAACAAAAACCACATGTGCATCCACCTCAACAGCCACATCCACTACCATACCCAATTCAAGTACCACAAGCACCTCGTTGATACCCTCCAGTTTATCCACCAGCGGTTCTCCTAGTTAGACCACCACCGGTCCATGACAAAGATCCTCCGACTAATTGGTACGCTAGGCTAAAAAGGAATCATATGCTAGATTTCTTCGGATATATAGAACCGTCTAAGGCCAAGATGTTGATTAGAAGCTTTGAAAAAGCTTGTAGGAACGTGAACGATCCTGAGTCTGAGATGGCACAACTAGTAGTGGGATTTCTACTTGACACGGCTGAGAGTTGGATAGAGGCTATAGAGAGTATCCAAGGAAGGAAACTGAGTGGAACGTGTTTAAAGTGTTGGCCTACACCGAATACATCCCACCCTCGGTGCAAGCGAATAAAGCAAGACAATTCTTGATTCTTAAAAAAGGCTTGCACATGACAGTTACTCAATACACCCAAATGTTCAATGAGTTGGGTAGGTTTACCCCGAGGTCATGGTTAGGTTTGACTTACAATACTGATAGTCTTAGACACTAGCCTTGGCTTTCATATTTGGGAAGTGAGCTGAGTGTTCAACATCTTTCTGATCAGTCGGTCTCTGTATTTCAATCTGCCAAGCAGGGGCGGACGCAGGATCTCGGGTAAGGTTGGGAAGTAAAATTTTTAAAGGCAAATAAAAAATTTAAGGGAGGGAAAACTATATGTATCGTACAAATTTAGTGTATTTTTTTCAGATTAAGGGGGGGCAGTTGCCCCCCTTGGCTGTATGTAGGTCCGCCACTGCTGCCAAGTGTTTGTAACTTATCTTGTTTTTTGTGTTTGTAATACATGTTACTTGGTTGATCTGTATCTGATTCTTATTGGTTTGAACCTTGATCTGATTCTGTAAATCTAAATTTCAGTTCCCTCTTTTTGCATCAGTAAAGATAATCTAAGTGGTTTGAATGTCCTTTTTGATCTTGCATATTGAAGTGATTTGTTTGATAATGTGTGTGCACCTAATCAGAATCTCTACAATAACTTCACTTGGTCTATCAATTGTTTTTTATGTGAATCCTTTTGCAACGCTCTTATAAGTCCTATCTGCCTTATTGTTCTAACTGGATCTGCATTGTATTAAGCTGCTCTCACAAGTAACTTGATCATGCATATTAAGTATTTTATTCATATAAAGAGTTGATTAATTTTTAGTATATCTTGCAATAGTACTGAAGTGTTTCTAACTTGTTTCTGATCCTGTAATATAAACTTTATATATGTTGTTCATTTGTTTTAATCAATTATAAAACAACCTATATATTTTCATAAGCAATATTTGTTATAAGTAATATGACGAGGGTTAGACTAGTCATTGCCACATGTAATCCATAGAAGGACTAAGTCATAAATAAAGAGAGAGAAGTAATAAATATTAAAGGCCATGAGCCCCATGTCTAGCTAAGAGAGGCGGACCTGAACCCCAGGTGGGTGGTCAGCTCGGTCATCCTCCAAATACCACCGTAGGATTGTTCGGTAAGGACAGAGATCGGGTAATGCTGCTCGGGTCGGAAATGACCTCAAGAAGCTCGTCCCAGGTCGTACCTAGCTTTCCTTATCCGTTATTTAAACGTGGTCCTATACTATAAGATAAATATGGGAAGAATCCTGTGATTTAATGGACCTAATCTTGTCATTCAAACGTATCCATAATAACCCTTAAATTAAAGGGATTCACACACAATTATCCTTAGGGATGAAGAATACGAATCCTTGTAGAACAAGGAAATGGATGAGACGCCCCCTATATAAACAACCCGAAGGAACTACGAAATACTTGATTATAATTACACATATTGGATACGTAGGCAACTTGGGAAAATAGCCCAGGCTCAGTCTAAAATAATCACCAAATTCCCTCCTCTTAGTTGAATTGTTCTTGAAGTAGTTGTCATTAAGGTAATTACGGCCCAGATTTATTTTCAGACGATATCCAATGTTAGGTGTAGTGCCCGAAAGACAATTTGTGTAATTGTTTTTGGTGACAGAATTTATCTCACCTTATTACTTGCTTTGTTCTTGTAAGTAATACACTGCTGCAAACCCTAAGTATATCGGTATGTAACCGCTTAACTCGGTGTATGGCATGCACGTGAGGATTGAGTTAGTGGTGATATACTTAAATCGTTAGTCCGTGGTGAACTTAATCAGAGTTTAGGGTCTCTTGATTAAAACACCAATAATGCGCCCAGAACACCTTAGGGTGTGATAGTCTTATCCGGACTGTCGGTAGAGGGTACCTACGTGGGGCATTTATATATGATGGCATTCATATAGGACTGGACCGATTTAATATGAATTTCTCGATATAATTCCGTAATCGATGAATCTTATTAAATCATTAGATGATCATATATGGATCAACCTTAATCCTGAGGTGATCACAGGGTGCTGCTTGTCCCGGGGTAGTGTTTGATGTGTTAGTTATGGTTCACTTAAATATGTGTTCCAAGCCACTTCTCATTGGCACTATCTCCAGATGAGTGAGTAGTTCTGATTTTCACAGACATTGAATCCATTCCTTCCTGCGGGAAGTATAGAGACATTCCCCTTATTTGTTAGCCCCGAGAAAGTGATCGATCCCGGGAGTTCACATTTGACTAATTAGCTACTAGTCAGATATGTGTACTAATTGATCATCAGGGGGTTAATGGTAAATAAGGATAAGATATTCTGAGTCGGGTTCACGGAGACTTCCCACTCGTAATGGACAATCATGGAGGGTTAATCCGTATGTAATGATTATATCAATGGACGCTTATTCACTCTATGGGTTGAGTATAAGTATTCATCTATAATCGGTAGAGTTCAGTTTCGGGTTTATGGTGGCGTAATCCCGGAATTAATAATTAATGTACTTATTCGGTTCGATGAATAATTAATTATTGGAGCTACTGGTTATAGGTCAATGGTCCCCGATGTGGCTTCTGTAATTCGGACTAATAATCTTGTTATTTGGGCCTCAGTGATAATTAATTGGCTGGGCTAATTAATTGATATGCATGGATATTATTTAGTTGGGCTAAATAATATAATACACATGAAAGACATTTTATGTGGGCTTAGTAAACCCTACAAGTGGCGCCAATATCATAATTAATTAGAGAGAAATTAGTTTTCTTGGATAATTATTTGACATGTGATTTATCATTTATTTGTTAAATGATAATTCATGGAATATTAGATAATAATATGATTTATCCTAATTTGTTTGGGATAATCATTTTATTTATCTTTTATTTGGAATAAAGGATTAATGTAATAATTATCTCTTAATTATTTAATCCTTGGAGGACAATGTTTACTCTCCTATATAAAGAGAGTTCTCCCAAGCCTTAGACATTGGCATAATTTCGACCACCTTAGAAAAAAGAAAGGAAAATTTGTTTTTTCTTGTCTTGGGTTTTAGAAGAAGAAAAACTACAAGTTTTTCTTGGTGTTGCATATCAAGGAGGTTCGTTTATCAAGAAGGGTGTCCACCAACCACCGTTTGGAGAACACATCGGAAGATCAAGGCTTCTCTTCCCGATATTGGTAACATGATCTTAACCCCCTTGTAGTAGTTTAAGTCCTTTAATTATGTATTGTGATGTATAAGTCGTGATCCATCCGCTGCGCGTAGATCTAACCCGTTTAGATCCAAGATCCTACATCCTTCATGTGGTATCAGAGACAGGTTCAACGATTTATATATTCATAATCATAATTAAACAATTTAAAGGAGTGGAATTGCATGTAGGTAAATTTTATTTATTGTTTTATGCATTGATAATGATTAATTGCTATGGTTGAAGAGATGGATTGGGGGTTGGCATGGTTTACCCGTTAGATCTATTGTAAACTCATATAAACGATGAAAATTCGTTCATATGAGTATAGGAAATTATGTAATTTATTTTTATTGCAATTTTAATTTCCAGTTAATAGATATGTTTAGTAGCTGTTTGGTTATTTCATTTTTCCCGTTGATCGAGCCGTTGAAACGACGATCCCTCCGGTCAGAATCAAAATTGGAAGATGAGGAACAATTCCAAAAAATTTGGCGTCGATCGGAGTCCGTTTTGATATCCGTTCGTTGCTGGAAAGAAGCTGCCGTAACAGAAAAACGCAGGATTCACAGAAACCCTACCTGTGACTTACTCGAATTTCTGGGAGAGTTTGGACCGTTGAAACGCAAATCTAACCGGTCAGATCGAAAAATATGAAGTTTTTGACGTGGGATAAAAATTTCAGGACGATCGGGATTCATCTCGATTCCCAATCGTCCTCGGGAAGTCATTGATGTGCTGCTGTAAAAGTCAGATTCAGCAGCAAGTAGGGCGGCTCACTGGAGAAAATTGACAAGTCAAAGCTCCGATCCAACCGTCCTATTGAAGCCCGAGGAATGAAGAACAGATCTGGAGGTTTTCGTTGCGATCCGAGTTCGTTTGGTTTGCCGATTGTCGAAGTTTTGAATAGCTACAGATTAGGGTTTCTAATTTTATTTTCTTAATAGATTAGATACGGGGGTGCCAACGGTCCATCTCGATGTTTATTTTCCGCACTAGTATACATGTTTAGATTGTATGTGTAGAACCGGAAAATTTCCATGACATGCATCATATCATGAATTCCACTCCATATGCATACATGTAGAAATTAATTCGAGGAATTAGTTAGGCATGTATAAAACACGAAATTAGTTTTAATTAATTGTTTGATATTAATTAGAAACTAATTAGGGTAAAAACCGAGGAACACGGGTTTTTTCAATCGTCGAGGTTGGGTGATGGATTCTCGGTGAATCCCACTATGCGAAAGCATAGAAAGTAAAGTCCCGAAACCTCGTGGTTGAGGTGTTGGATTCTCGGTGAATTCCACCTTACCTAGACGAGATTACGTCTTTTGTTCCGTAGTGTCTACGTGAAAGTTTGATGTTTAAGGATTGGATAATCACGGGCAAACATGGTTCGAAAGTGGTTTAACCACGGTTGGGTGGTCAATAGTAGCTACGGCTCGATCGACTTCACCCTCCACGTATGGCATTTGCACGGGGGTCTGGCAAGGCTGAGCCATCCGAAGAGCCACTACGGCTCAACGGAGCTCCCCTGGTCTTGACCCGTCCGACGGTCACATATGTTCCAACGACTAGGTCGGGTGGGCTAGCCCACATAACCGACAACATTTGGGCCTATGATTTATTGTTCCATAATGTAACACCAAGTCCAAAAACGTGATCAGTAAACCTACCACTTTTTCAAAATATTGAGTGGGAGCGGGAGAGGCGACAGCCGACCCCACGGCCTCTACTGTTGACACAAGCAACGTGAGAGAATGGTGACGCCTCGTGCCGGCCTGGGACCGGCCTCCCTAAGGAAGGCCTTCACCGCTATCAAAATTCAAGGTTTGGTCTCCGAAAGTATAGGATTTTGGGTACTCGTCGGGTCACTGACCGACCCTAAGGCGGCACACTCGGGGTCTACCTAAAAATCTGAGACAGTAGGTCACACTCATAAAGGGTATTTTGGTAATACCTTGGCTGAAAAAAGAAAGGTGATTAACGATCACAAATGAGATGTTCGATTCTCAATTTGATCTTCAATATTAATCGAAACCTCTTTGACCTATCCTAAGGCGGCACTGAGGTAAGAGATTAAGTCCTTGGAACGGTAGGATAGACTATAAGTACTTAGTTTATGTTCCTAAAATGTATTAGTAGTGTATGATATGGATTTATTTTCTGTCAATTTTATTTACAACCATTTATATATCTCTCTAGATTACTAGACTGCTAGTGTATGTTTTATATTGACTAGTAACGACTTCGTTAAAAGTGGTAAGTAACTAGAACGTTGTGCTTATTAATCTTAAATGCAATTAATTTTTGGAAGAGATATTTCTCTTGAGCCTTCAAGACTTAAGTGACGTAGATAAGCATGTCACTGTTGTCAATCGTGTTGATCGAGAGACGACTGTAATTAGTTTGAAAGATGATTGGGACGATAAAATTCTTCTAGTGAATTTTAATTGTGTAGTGTCTACACGAGAAATTTTCTAATAGAAAAATTGGAGAATCATAAGTTAAAGTGTCGCTAGTTAGACGGTATTTGGAACCGATAAACTAGTGGGAGCTTTTATGTTCATTTGATTTATTAGAAATTTAGTCCCACTGGGTGACGCTTTCATTAGACATCCCACAGTTCACGAGTAGTGTCTACTCAATTGAACTGCTAGTTCAAGACTATTTCCTTTTAAGGAAAGTTGAGAATGGGAAAGAATGTCTATAAGTGTTAATCATCTTAACTAAAGTTTTGAGGCTAAACCGAAAAATTAAATATAGAAAGTATAGGATAAGGAAAGTGAGTTCGGATCACTTAACCAATGAATCCTTAGCAACTTTCTTAACCGAGTAACTTGACTCGGTAGCTTAGTTCTTTGGAAGAACAAGGAAGCTGTGCATTAACGATTAATAGAGTAACAACGGGCAGTAATTTCAGCTAGAATAGTGGGAGTGATATAAGGAAATGAATTTCGGATTCTATCCTTGAATATCACAGAAAAATTTATTTTTCTGTTTACAGATTCGTTGAAACAAATGGATTCACTTTCAACTCGATATATTGTTCTCTCATAGAAAGTGAAGATGACATTTGTAGTACGAATCCTAGACTCAGACTTTTGTTTGATAAAGTCAGAACCACTAAGAAAAGCTGAATAGGTATGTGTACCACATCTAAAACTATTAAAGGTAAAAGGTTTCCGTATTAAGATAAACGACCTTTCAATATCTATTAATTCGTGCATATATCCTAGAGATAAGACCTGACGACTGGCTAAGGGTGATTCCTATCTCCCAGTCTAGGAACACTATCTCAAAGGAACAATGACTAAGTTTCCTTTCAATCGGGAGAGGGTAATAGATTTGAAGGGGTAACATAGCTTGTTCACAATGACCTTCGGGGTCTAGTGAAAGATACAAGCTAATGGGAGCTTTTGAGTGGTGACATTTTGTCTGATAACTACTCGAAACACGATTTAGTTTATCGAAAGAATACTAGGAGGAGTCTCTGATTTTAGCAGAGAATAGAGTATTCCATGCTCAGAAATAGGCTATCGCATAGTCTTGGGACTGATGCTCGGCACCGCTCCTAGTGGAATGTTTCTCACCGAGGAAGAAACCATAGACTTGCCCTATATAGTTATTGATGTGCTACAATACACTTCTTGAACTCGATTAAGATAATTGGTTGCAAAATAACGGTTAACATTATAATGTAAACCGAGAAGTCTACCTAGAAGATGCTAGTGAATTTATGGATAAGGAGTGAATTCGGTTCACACAAATTCAGTAAATGTAGGCATTTAGCATTTAATGCTTGAAGGTAGGACGGGAGATTTTGCGCATGCGTTCAGATTGTAACTGTTCATGAAATATCTTAATGTGACGAGTGGAGGTTGGTTATAAGTTTCTTGAAATCAGAAAGTGGCAGTTGAACTGTCACAAGGCTTCTGATAGAATCTATAAGTAACAGCCTTAAACCTTAGAGTACGGTTACTCTAGGAAGTTACTATCTGATTTAGTCAGGCCACGTCCAACATCGGTTGTTGGTGACTACACTGATAAATACTACTAGATCAGAATGTCAATCCACCTAAAACACAGTGGGAGTATGGTTTAACCGTTGACCCATTGTGGTTTTGTGGACTTTAAAGTCTGCTGGGGTGATTGATAACCTATGAATCTTTGTGGGCTGTGTAGGATTCTGATCAAAGAGGTTGGTTTGAAAGCCTTAACCCTGTGAATGGAGTTTTGGTACTCTATTTCTGTTCAGCCTCTTCTAGAACCACCTGAGTGTCTCAGGCCCAGTGGGAGCAATTGGATCTACACGGAAAGGAGTCGAATGAATAGGAAATTTTAAACTTTCAGCGCAAAGCTGAGTGTTATAGGGGTGATTCCCTGAAAAGTAGAGAGTTAACCAGACCTTGAACTCTCTCACCACTCAGTCTTGTTAGATTTCGTTAGAAAGCAGAAAATAGGGGTGATTCCCTGAGACTTTCTTGCCAAAAAATGGAGTCTGGATTCATTCAGAACAGAAGGGTCTTCGTTAGAACAAATGGCAGGATGACTGCCGCGGCTTATATCCTTTGTGGATTTAAGAGAACCTCTCGGTCATTTAAAGTCACATGTTTTAAAATATGTGGACTTGACCAGAATATTGATAAGTCTTTCGTAGACTTGGATATCAATATTGGTAAAGCAGTAGTATTAGTGTTCATGAATGATAACACTGAAACGGTTGGAAAAAACATGGGTGTGCTATCTGAAGTCGGAAACTGACACGCCAAGATTCTCTTGATGAGAGAATTGGACTATATTCTAAAAATTTGATTCGGTCAAATTCACAAGAATGAGTCATTGGCTATCCCATCCGTCTTATTAGTTAAGATGATCATGCATATACGGATGCAACATTCATCGAGAGTAGTCCTACCCTACCTCTCAGGAATGATTCTCTAAATCTTCGGATAAAAAGAGAAAATAGGATGGAGTCTCTCTTGGTTAACGGAAAGTCAGGTTATCACAAGTCAATAGTAGTCGAATCTCAGATTCGAGCATTGAATAGCGGTTTTTTAGTACGTCCTCAAGTATCTTTGAAGAACGAGGAATACTGTGCTTGTATATTCGGGTGCAAACTTGAATATTGTTGACTACACTGATTCTGACTTGTAGTCAGATTAAGGATGATCATTAAGTTGATCTCGGGCTCAGTGTTTACTCATAGTGCTTAGAATTTCTTTTTTGGTCTGGGAGTAATTCCAGGTCTGATAAGCCGATATCACTTCATCGTGAAAACAATGAAGAGATAGCTTAGAAGGATCTTCTCAGTCACAAGAAGTCAAAAGCATATTGAGAGAGAGTACCGCCTGACTGGAAGGACCGGCGACGTTTCGATCCTAAAGATCGTCTCGAGCCGACAACCTAACTAATCAGTATACCAAGTCGAGTGCTTGGAGGGTACGGCATTAAGGGAGATGTCTCATCTGCTTTTAGAGCATGTGGGAGAGTGTTGTGAATAAGATGAGAATGGGTGTTCTCTAAAACAATTATTACTTGTCATTTCGTGCAAGTGGGAGATTGTTAGGTGTAGTGCCCGAAAGACAATTTGTGTAATTGTTTTTGGTGACAGAATTTATCTCACCTTATTACTTGCTTTGTGCTTGTAAGTAATACAACTGCTTTGCGCAAACCCTAAGTATATCGGTATGTAACCGCTTAACTCGGTGTATGGCATGCACGTGAGGATTGAGTTAGTGGTGATATACTTAAACTGTTAGTCCGTGGTGAACTTAATCAGAGTTTAGGGTCTCTTGATTAAAACATCAATAATGCACCCAGAACACCTTAGGGTGTGATAGTCTTATCCGGACTGTCGGTGAGGGTACCTACGTGGGGCATTTATATATGATGGCATTCATATAGGGTTTGGACCGATTTAATCCGAATTTCTCGATATAATTCCGTAATCGAGGAATCTTATTAAATCATTAGATGATCATATATGGATCAACCTTAATCCTGAGGTGATCACAGGGTGCTGCTTGTCCCGGGGTAGTGTTTAATGTCTTAGTTACGGTTCACTTAAATATGTGTTCCAAGCCACTTCTCATTGGCACTATCTCCAGATGAGTGAGTAGTTCTGATTTTCAAAAACATGGAATCCATTCCTTCCCGGGAAGTAGAGAGACAGTCCCCTTATTTGTTAGCCCCGAGAAAGTGATCGATCCCGGGAGTTCACATTTGACTAATTAGCTACTAGTCGGATATGTGTACTAATTGATCATCAGGGGGTTAATGGTAAATAAGGATAAGATATTCTGAGTCGGGTTCACGGAGACTTCCCACTCAGAATGGACAGTCTATGGAGGGTTAATCCGTATGTAATGATTATATCAATGGACGCTTATTCACTCTATGGGTTGAGTATAAGTATACATCTATAATCGGTAGAGTTCAGTTTCGGGTTTATGGTGGCGTAATCCCGGAATTAATAATTAATGTACTTATTCGGTTCGATGAATAATTAATTATTGGAGCTACTGGTTATAGGTCCATGGTCCCCGATGTGGCTTCTGTAATTCGGACTAATAATCTTGTTATTTGGGCCTCAGTGATAATTAATTGGCTGGGCTAATTAATTGATATGCATGGATATTATTTAGTTGGGCTAAATAATATAATACACATGAAATACATTTTATGTGGGCTTAGTAAACCCTACAAGTGGCGCCAATATCATAATTAATTAGAGAGAAATTAGTTTTCTTGGATAATTATTTGACATATGATTTATCATTTATTTGTTAAATGATAATTCATGGAATATTAGATAATAATATGATTTATCCTAATTTGTTTGGGATAATCATTTTATTTATCTTTTATTTGGAATAAAGGATTAATGTAATAATTATCTCTTAATTATTTAATCCTTGGAGGACAAGGTTTACTCTCCTATATAAAGAGAGTTCTCCCAAGCCTTAGACATTGGCATAATGTCGACCACCTTAGAAAAAAGAAAGGAAATTTTGTTTTTTCTTGTCTTGGGTTTTAGAAGAATAAAAACTACAAGTTTTTCTTGGTGTTGCATATCAAGGAGGTTCGTTTATCAAGAAGGGTGTCCACCAACCGCCGTTTGGAGAACACATCGGAAGATCAAGGCTTCTCTTCCCGATATTGGTAACATGATCTTAACCCCCTTGTAGTAGTTTAAGTCCTTTAATTATGTATTGTGATGTATAAGTCGTGATCCATCCGCTGCGTGTAGATCTAACCCGTTTAGATCTAAGATCCTACATCCTTCAATCCAGTATCGTCAATTGCTGCTAGAATTAGGGCCCTTTCTATTAATTTGGTTGAAGATCTTCACCTTTCTGCGATCAACATGCCTCCTAAGAATACCGGGAAGAAAACTACTCAAGCTTCAACCACACAAGGTGGAGAAAATACCAAGGCTGGTAGAAAAGACATAGATCCCAACGCCACCACTAGTCAACATGAACATCAACAACAAGGGGAAGGAACTCTTCCAGATCCACCGTTGGAGGCACTAAGGAACTTGGATAAGTCCGTCTTCAAAACCATGCTCTCTGCAGCCTTTAAAGGGCGAGAAGCAGAGGAAGAGGAATAACAAATACCTAAGGAGGACAACATATCTAAGGATCCTCCCTTAAAAGAAGATAAACAAGATACCTTTGTCAAGCACATCCAAAGTATGGAAAAGGAAAATTAACATCTAGGCCCAAGAGGCCGCCCGAGCAGAGCTCGATGGAATATTAGGTCGAAGATTGAATGAACTATCCACACCCCGAAAATTTTAAAGTTCCGAAGTTGGAACCATATAACGGCACTAAGGACCCCCAGGATCATCTTTTCCTATACTTGACATATATGAATCTAGATTGTGTGCCAGAAGAGATGTAGTGCAAAGCCTTCCCAGCTCTACTCACGGGCAGGGCTCGTGACTGGTTTAGAAAGCTACCACTGAAGTCGATATCCGACTTCAATACACTAGCCAAGAAATTCTTGCAGGCTTTTGTTACTGCTAAGCATTTTCGAAGAAACACCACGTACCTCCTTACGATTAGACAAAGGAAGGAAGAGACGGTCTTGAAGTATCTCAAAAGGTTTAATGAAGAATCTAGGAAGATCAGGGACGCTGAGGAACACATTTTGATCACCTCCTTCGTAGCAGGACTACGGGAGGGCCGACTGTATGCCAAGCTGAACAATAGGTTTCCTAAATCCATGGAAGAATGCATGGAGCAATCCTACATGCATTGCCAAGAGGAAGAGGCAAAATGGCTTATGAGGGATTTAGAACGGAATGACTCTAAAAAAGACAAGCTAGATGACATATCTGACAAGAAACGGAAGTCGGTTTGGGACAGAGTAGCAGCACCCATATCAGATCAGCTAGGGAAGAAAGGAGCTCTAAAGGAAAGAGACTTCATCCTTTTAAATATATCACGTGAGCACGTTCCCATGATAATGGAAAGGAAAGGCCTTGCACGAGTTCCACCCCCCATGAGAGGACATCGGGAAAAAAGGGAAGTTCTGCAAGTATCATCAGGACGTCAGCCATGGCTCAGAGAATTGTAGAGTTCCAATAAGGGACATTGATGCCCCGGTAATGGAAGGAAAGTTAGATGAGGTCATCAATAGAACTCAGAACTCAAAGCCTCGAGGACGAAGGGAGTTCAAAAGGAAGAACTACAATCAATGTCAGGATCGTTGAGATGAGCCTCAAAAAAGAATAGATCCATCACCCGACCCGGAAGGGCGGATGGACAACCGTCCTATTAATATAATCAACACGATCTCAGATGGCCCGAATAGCATTGCCCGAATTGAGGATAAAGGAAGTAGCAGGTCTGCTGCCCTATCTGACTCATGGCCCTAAAGAATCTTTACCATTAATAGTCACTAATGAAGGATTGGTTTTTGAGGCAGTAATAAACAAAAACGTGGTGAGAGGAATTTGTGTTGACACTGGGAGTGCAGTCAATGTGCTTTATTACAATGTCTTCCAATCCATGAAATTAAAAACACATAGATGACACCGGTATCAACTCCTCTGTCCAGGTTTTCTGGTCCACCAGTCCACCTAGTGGGTATGATCAGACTAACCACCACTTTTGGAAAAGAACATAGGGGCAGGACCCTCATAGTCAACTACATGGTCGTAAAGGCACCCTCAGCTCATATCAGCATGAAGTTTCCTACTCTGGAAGGGTCAGTAAAATCAAAGGTGATGTGGAAACAGCCAGGAGCTGCTACACGGCTACTATCATCAAGAAAATGATTGTACAACAAGTAATGGTGGAAGAACTGCTACCAGAGGATGAAGAAAGTTGTTCCTCAGAAGACATAGTTGAAGCGGTTAGTCTGTGGAAGAAAAGATAGACTTAACTATGAAAATTGGATCTTGGATCCCAGATCAGCACAAGGAAAAACTTGTTCAGATACTGAAAGATTTCAGAGATGTCTTCATATGGATGACTGAGGATATGCCAGGTCTGTCTCCCGAACTGGCCCTACACAGACTTAACGTTGACCCAAGCAGGAGGCCTGTTCGGCAAAAGAAATGACATTTTGCTGAAGAACGGATAGAAGCAATAGAGAAAGGGGTACAAAAGCTACTTCAAGCAAATATCATACGAAAAGTGGTTTACCCAAATTGGCTGGCCAACCCAATGCTTGTAAAGGAGCCGGATGGAACTTGGAGAATGTGCGTAGATTTTACCGACCTAAACAAGGACTGCCCAAAGGACTGATATACACTCCCGAAAATTGACGGGTTGGTAGACTCGACTGTTGGTTTTGATGTATTTTCATTCTTTGATGCCTACAAGGGATACCGTCAAATTTCAATGGACCTTAAGGATGTGGAAAAAACTTTGTTCGTAATGGAGCTAGGGACCTATTGTTACATCACCATGCCGTTTGGCCTGAAGAACGCAGGGGCAATGTACCACAGAGCTGTGAATAATATATTTAGTAGTCAGATAGGGAGGTGCATGGAAGTGTACGTAGAAGATCTTCTAATCAAGAGCAGGACTCTCGAGCAATATCTATTGGATGTTAGGGAAGTGTTCAACGTGCAAAGGCAAACACATATGAAGCTCAACACCAAAAGGTGTACATTTGGGGTCAGGTCAGGTAAATTTCTAGGCTACATGACCTCAAAGGAAAGAATAAGGGCGAACCCAGATAAACTCGATGCATTAAAGATGATGCCACCACCAAAGAGCATCAAGGAAGTACAACGACTGACATGGCGTATGACCGCTCTGAACAGGTTCTTATCCGGGTCAGCAAAGCGAGCTCTACCCTTTTTAAAGTCTTATGGAAAAAAAGTCCATTCCGATGAAATGAGGAGAGTCAGAAGGCCTTCGATGATCTGAAAAGCTTGTTGGCCGAACTACCAATTTTGACTTCTCCTCAGGAAGGAGAAACCTTGTTGATATACCTAGCAGTCTGTGAAGAGGCAGTCAGTGATGTTCTGGTCAGAGATAAGGACAATACCCAGAGGCCTATCTTCTATGTGAGTAAATCTCTTCATGGACAAGAGGTGAGATATTCGAACGTAGAAAAGCTAGCACTGACCTTGGTACATGCATCAAGGAAGCTAAGGCCATATTTTGAGGCCCGTCCGATCACTGTGGTTACAGATCAACCACTCTGAAAAATCTTAGCATGATCTTGGTACTTGCAGAATATGACTTGGACTACAACCCCGAACTGCTATCAAGGCCCAGGCCTTAGCGGATTTCATAGCAGAAGGAATTGCGGTCGGTATCGAACAAGATCAACCGATGAGCAAAACTGAGCTCTGGACGCTATACGTAGATGGAGCAGCTAGCAATGATGGAGCAGGGGTAGGCCACCTGCCCATAAGATTGAAGGGGGAAGAGTTCCCATATACGTTGCACTTTAAGTTTCAAGAAACAAACAACGAAGCAGAATATGAAGCATTGATTACCGGGCTAGATTAGCTAACAAACTTGGAGCAAGAAATTTGCAGGAGTTTAGTGATTTCTAGTTGGTAGTGAACCATGTTAAGGGAGAGTATGAAGTAAAAGAAGAGCCGATGAAAAAATACTTAGCCGTAGCTCAGTCATTACTTAAAAAAATTCAAGCTGTTCTGATTGAGCAGGTCTCTTGATCTCAAAACAAGCGAGCTGATGCACTTTCGAAGTTGGCATCTAACTTCGTGTTGGATAAGAAGGTCCTAGTAGAGCAATAATCAGAACGCAGCTATGATCGGCAGTCAGTCCAACTGGTGATTTAGAAAAACACTTGGATGGATCCAATTGTATCCGATCTAAATGATGGGATCCTACCTACAGACAAATCAAAAACCAGAATGCTGAACATTCAAGCAGCCAGGTACAGTCTGTTTAACAAAGTGCTATACAAGAAATCTTTTATATCCCTATGGCTCAGGTGTGCTTCAGAAGATGAGGGAAACTACCTCTTACGTGAGATTAACTTAGGAATTTTTGGAAATCACGCCGGAGTTCGAGCTTTAGCAAGAAAATGTCGTATGTTCGGGTACTATTGGCCAACAATGCAGCGCGACGCGAATGAACTTGTCTTAGGCTGCAAATCATGCCAGGTGCATGATAATATATCTCGTCAAGCCTCGGAGGCAATGATCCCGATAGTGTCTCCTTGGACTTTCATCAATAGGGTGTAGATCTGGTCAGGCCACTCCCCCGAGCTCTAGGTAATCTCAGGTTCCTGGTTATAGCCATTGACTGCTTTATAAAGTGGGTAGAGGCTGAAGCTTTAACTACGATCACGGCCAATGTTATCCAAAATTTTCTATGGAAGAACATAGTTTGTAGGTATGGCATACCAAGGTCCTTAATCTCGGACAATAGAACCCAGTTCGAAGATAGAACTGTCCGGGAATGGTGTGCCAAGCTAGGAATTATCCAACACTTTACATTAGTCGGCCACCCTCAAGCAAATGTCCAAGTTGAACAATCAAATAGGAAAATCAAAACTGGTTTGAAAAAAGACTGGAAGAAGAAGGAGATAATTGGGTAGAACGCCTAACCAACATACTATGGGAATACAGGACTACGCCGAACTCGGCCACAGAATAAACACCTTTCTCCCTATCCTATGGGTATAAAGCAGTTATCCCTATAGAGATCGGCCTTCCCTCACCAAGGTCGGAACTCTATACAGAAGCAGATCAAGAAACTAAACTCCGAAACTCCAAAGATGACCTAGAAGAAGCTATGGATGTAGCTTTTATTAGAATGGCTAAGTACAAACAGAGAATCACTCAGTACTACAACTCCAAGGTTAAACATTCTTACTTCAAAGTGGGAGACTTAGTGCTGCGAAGAAATGAAGTGAGCAGTCTGGGCCCACAAGGTAAGCTCGACCTTAACTGGGAAGGGCCTTACAAAGTAGTCAACGTCCATGGCAAGTGAGCATACCAACTGGCTGATGCAAGTGGTTGGACTATACCTAGAAGCTGGAACACCAATAACTTGTGAAGATTTTATGTCTAGGACAAGTTCCAGACTTTATTTCTTTCTTTATAGTTCGATTCATTTCAATAAGATGTAAGCATGCATCAGAGTATTTTAATAAAATTTTCCATTACGTACATGTATGGTCTAACATTGTAAGACAAATGTGTTCATTAAATTGAATTCCGAACTGAGTACTGCAGGTCAGACCTAGAAAGTTTGCGAAGGACAAACTCCCTATGTCTACTTGTCAGATAATTCGAACTGAGTACTGCAGGCCAGACTCGGACACTTCCGAACTGAGTACTGCAGGTCAGACGTAGAAAGTTTGCAAAGGAAAAACTCCTCAAGTCTGTAGGTCAGATAATTCGAACTGTCTACTACAGGTCAGACTCAGAGACTTCTGAACTGAGTACTGCAGGTCAAAATCAGAAAGTTTGCAAAGGACAAACTACAGGTCAGATAATTTGAACTGAGTTTTGCGAGATCAGGTTCATAAACTTCTGAACTGAGTACCGCAGGACAGACTCAAAAAGTTTGCAAAGGACAAACTCCCTATGTCTACCGGACAGATAATTCGGATTGATAAATCCAAATAAGCAAAGGGAATAGAATTCGACAAAGCTAAATATCATACACCAAGCATACCATCCCAGAAACCATAGGTTAATGCATGCCATACTTGGGGGGAAGAAGGGTACCAGGTAAGTACTCAAAAACATAATGTAATAGTGCTTAATAAGTAACTGGTACTTAATAAGTAAGTACTTGAAAAACTCAAGGCAAGGCAACAATGCTTAGTAAATGCATAGCTAAATAGCATAAGGTCAAATAGTTACAAATTTGATAAAAGTTTTTCAAAATAATAAGCAAGGCAGGTTGAATAAAAAAAATCATTACAAACTGTGCTAAGTCTTAGGAGTTGGATTTTGTTGCTGCTCTGTCACGGAAGGGGTTGAAGAAGGTGCTGGCTAAGAAGTCAGACGAGGAGAAACTCGACAGGCGTACTTGGTGGCAATATCCACCCTGGCTTTGAACTCCTTCATGCGATCATCATAGATCGAGCTAGATTTGGAGTTGTACATATTCCGATGAGGCAGGTCGTCAACCACCAGATCATCAAACTGCACCATTGCCTCGTCCACCCCCAAGGTAAACCCATGCCACATGACAGGGGACAGAAATGCTTTCGCGGTCCCAAAAAATTGCGACGTTGACTTTTAGGCCTCAACAGCTTGAGCAGGGATAGAAGCCTACAGTTCATCCTTTTCAGTGTAGAGCTTGGCTAATGCCTGCCCCAGCTTGGAGTTATCTGTAGTATGCTTTTCAAAGGCCTCTTGGAGCTGTGCAGAGAACTCCTCCCAAACTTTCTTCAACACAGCCTCATGAGTTTGGTCTTGGTCCTTAAGTTCTTTATCCTTGGACTTGACCAAGTCCTTGTACCTCTGTCGACTGGCCTTCAGGTCAGCGTTAGTCTTCTTCGAAGACTCTTTACTATTAAAAGACTCAGATAGCCTCTTCAGAAACTCCTAACCAACTCGGTTCCCCTAGACATAAGAGGAAAAACGAAGTAAGTATTAAAAGTAGAAAAAAAAAATAGGTAAGAAGCAAAACCAGAGTCAAGCTTACCACAACAGCTAGCTCCTTGTCGCTCATCTCAGATAACCGATTCTCTCCTGGGGAACCTCCACAAAGAACTCAACGTCATCATTCTCAGGAAGGATGGCAGACCTGCTCCTCTTGGTTGATCGGACATCTTAGGAAACGGCTGCCCGCTTAGATCGGCCCCTTAGCTGGAGCTGACCTTCCTCCTTAGGATCGGTTCTATCTAGTCCCACAAGATCCATATGCTCTTAAGTAGGATGAGTGGCTAATGCCTACCCCAGCTCGGAGTTCTCTGCAGTATACTTGTCAAAGGGCTAGCTCTTGGAGCTGTTCAGAGCACTCCTCCCAAACTCTCTTCAGCACAGCCTCATGAGTTTGGGATTGGTCTTTATGTTCTTTATCCTTGGACTTCACCAAGTCCTTGTATCTCTGCCGACTGGCCTTCAGGTAAGCGGTAGTCTTCTTCAAAGACTCTTTACTATTAAAGGACTCAGATAGCCTCTTCATAAACTCCAGACCAACTTTGGTTCCCTAGAGATAAGAGGTAAAACCAAACCAAAGTCAATCTTACCACAACAGCCAGCTACTGGTCGATCATCTCAGATAACTAATTCTCTCCTTAGGAACCTCCTCCCAGAACTCAAATTCATCATCCTCGAGAAGGATGGAAGACCTACTCCTCTTGGTAGATCGGACATCTTGGCAAACGGCCGCCCGCTTTGCTGGAGCTGACCTTCCTCCTTAGGATCGGTTCTATCTAGTCCTATAAGATCCACATCCTCTGAAGTAGGATAAGTGGAAACCAAAGCCTTATCAGGCTGCCCAGCCAGGATCTGGGCCCCAGAAGCAGTCAAAGTGTTACCCGCAGGGCGGGCAAGTAGAGGTCCCATGCTTACCGTCCTCTCAGACCCCTGACTTGGACCAGGAAGAGCACCTTCCCCCACTTCTTCCTCTCCAGCATCGGCATAAAGCTTGGCAAAGTTAGAAACCGTAAACAACAAGACTGAGAGAGTTAGTACAATTACAATTACTCAATAAAATCGAAGACATTACGACAACAAGACAGATCCTACAAATTTCGTAGTCAGCTCGGCTAATTCCCTATATGGGTTAGGCCATGCCAGGGAAAGATGAGCTGCATCAATCAACTGAGAAAAAAACTTTTTCGGCCTCACCTATTGACCGCTCTATTGGAGGTCTTGTATCAATTGTTCGCTCACGTTGGTGGGCCTGGGATCACTAGAATGGTCAGTCGTGTTCCACCTCCCCAGATTGATCTCCACCTCAGGTCGGATGAAAAAGAACAGGCATTTCCAGAACTTGTTAGAGGACTCTCCCTTCAGTATAATAGGGACGCCACTCAGATATTCACCCCGACGGGGCAAAGAATAGATTCCAGGCAGGTTTTTGACTTGCTTGCACTGATAGAAAGTCCGAAAATACTTCACCGTAAATAGAATGTTGATGCATCGGCACAAGACCATGAACCCAATGATGCCCCTTATTCCATTAGGGACAATCAGATCAAGACCTAGCCCATAGTGCTCCAGAACAGCCAAAAGGGCAGGGCACAAGGGAAATCTTAAACCGTAGTCGAACTGCTCCTTGTACACAACACAATACCCCTCTAGGGGTTGGTAGGCATAAACCTTAGTGGCTGGGATTTGGGGGTCGTAAAGCCTCCGACTTATACCATACTTGTTATAAATCGATATCATGACCTCTTCGGTCAGCATAGTATTAATACCGTGACAACCGGCATATGATCTTAGCGCCATCTGTGCCTTCAAGGTTAACACAAATGTAGAGGTTCCTAAAGATGAAGAAGCAAACTGGGGGGCTATGACTAAATGTTCAAAAACCCATATGGTTGATCAAAGGTAAAGAATACGGGTTCGGTGAAGGAACCCTAAAGTTGGAATCCTCAGATTCGGATTCAGAAACGGACTCAAATAATTTCTCAATGGAACTATCAGTGAGAATAATCGGATCACCCATTAACTACAAAGAAAATGGAAAAAGAAAGAGTACAAATGTTTACTTGCAAATCAAAGATTTGAAAAGAAGAGGAGCAGTCAGCAATTTGGTTTTGACTTCCGGTTTTAAAAGATAAATGCGGCAATAATTGAAGAGACGTGATGTAACGGACGTTATAAACCCTAAACTTTATCTAGGGAAATGATCCCACTTCGAAAACGTAGATGGAAACTCCTCATTTCTTGGGACAGTTATGACAGAGTCATAACGGTAACCCGGCCACACGGCAGAGCAAGTCCTTGGAAAATATATGTTAGAAAGGGGATCTAAACTCCGAATCAGTTCAGATCTGCTCTTATCTCCAGAACTCAGGCGGATCTAGGGGGCTTATGATGTGGGTCAGACTAGCCCTTGCCACGTGTCATCCATCGAAGGACTAAGTCATAAATAAAGAGAGAGAAGTAAAAAATATTAAAGGCCATGAGCCCCAAGTCTAAATAAGAGAGGCGGACCTGAACCCCAGGTGGTAGGTCAGCTCATTCATCCTCCAAATACCACCGCAGGACGGTTCGGTAAGGACGGAGGTCGGGTAATGCTGGTCAGGTCGGAAATGACCTTAGAAAGCTCGTCCCAGGTCGGACCTAGCTTTTCTTATCTGTTATTTAAACGTGTCCTATACTATAAGATAAATATGGGAAGAATCTGGTGATTTAATGGCCACAATCTTGTCATTCAAACATATCCATAATAATCCCTTAATTAGAGGGATTCCCACGTAATTATCCTTAGGGATGAAGAATACGAATCCTTGTAGAACAAGGAAAGGGATGAGACGTCCCCCATATAAAGAACCCTAAGAAACTACGAAAGACTTGATTCCAATTACACATATTGGATATGTAGGCAACTTGAGAAAAAAATCCAGGCTCAGTCTAAAATAATCACCGAATTCCCTCCCCTTACCTGAATTGTTCTTGAATTAGTTGTCATAAAGGTAATTACCGGCCCGGATTTATTTTAAAACGATATCTTGTATCGTCATAATATTTGTTATACTTGTCTTGATCAAATACATTAATCACTTTTGATCACATAGGTTTATATAACACAAGCGAATAGTAGAATAAGTAAGCTTATGCACTTATTGTACTAGTGCTTGTGTAAGTTCGAAAAAGAGTTTAAAAGAAAATCACCCAGACTCTATTCACACCCTATAAAGTGTGTTTGCACCATTATCGATCCAACAATTGGTATGAGACTCACCTAATGATCAAATCTTAGTATTGATTTTTGTGATCAATTCTTTTATAAGTGCTTAAATGCTCTATTTGCCTAACCTATGTCATATATTTTGCTTTTCATATAATTATCTTCTAAGTGTTGTGATCTATTCTTGTTTTATAATTCAAATTGTCTCTTCTTGTCATATTTAATTGATTGGTATAAACCAATTTTTTGTGATATAATATACTTGGTCTTGTGAGATTGGCGTTTTGCATAAATTATTAAAATTGTCATCACAACCACAATATGGCACGCAAAAATTGTTTGGCTCGATCTCAATCCCCTTCAAATAGCCCTATGCATGTGTTTGCTCTTGGAGCTACATTTGATGAATATTCGTGCAACAAATCATGACCAAATTTTGAGCAATCGGACAATCAATCACAATGTTCTGAACTAAATTCAAAATCAAGGTACGTCTCAGAATCTAACGAACCTCTTGATATCATTGAAATTTCTGAAGGCTTCAAAAATCAACGTAAGTATCTATCAAAAACTAATAAGAGATTCAAAAAGGATATAGTTGAGAAAGGCTAACTCGTATGTTCCTTAATGAGCACCTCAAATGAACTTGAATTGAAAGTTAAATCCTTGAAGTTGATTTGAAGCAAAAGGCTTGCGAGTATGAGATTGAATTGAAATATTTAGGATGTGGGAGGAATAAATTAAAACAAGCTATTAACATCTTGAAAGCAATCTTGCTATTCAACAGCTTGAAAACAATCTTGTTAGATTGGAAACTCCTCTCTCATGTCCTAAATAACCCTCGGGTTACACTGAACACATTCCTGATACTTCTAAGGAAGGAACCTTGAATGAGTATGTAGTCACTGAACCCGAGTCTCAAAAGGAAACTTTTGTGCCCCGTCCCAATGTACTTGAACATGCATCACCGGCACAAAATGTTGCACCTAAACACCCACACAAGTATGCTTCATCTTCAAAAAAACACACCTCACAGGATACTTCAAACACTAGAAATAATGCTAATAGGAAGCATCACGCAAATCAGTATTATAGGAGATGTTCTAGGAACTACACTGTAAAGAACTACTCTTATCCATCTGAATCACTTAGAATTCATGACTATAGGATTGTGCATAAACCATCATATAGATAGCATGCTCATAATGTCAATTCATATAGATATCATGATCCTAGAATTCATCAAAAACCTAATTACACTTATAGGCAAAACATCCACACATCACGATTTGCCAAACCACATTATTGGCAATCACATCATGATCATTCATTTCATTCTCATCTATATCATGACAATTATGCTTTCAATGCATCTTACTCATCTTTTCCCGACTACTGCTTTTATGGTCAGTCAGTTAGACCCGTATGGGTTAGAAAGACTACTCATAAACCCAACATTTGGAAAGTTTGGGTTCCTTGCAGGTTTATGTTTCATTAAATGGAATATTACATTGATATTCTCTCGGTATCAAATGATAGGGAAATACTTTTATACCCTATTTTTTCCTTTATACTATATGGGTATTTGTGATATAATTCTCAACCCCGAGCCTTTAAATCCTTATTTGAATAATTTTCAAACTAAGGTGGAGAGAGTAGTATTAAACCTTTTAAACGAGATATTATTCTATGTTGAAAAGCTCTAAATAAGGGGGGCTCATATTTAGGGGGCGTGTAACTCTCCATGTTTTCAAATGTCCCTTAATAGGAGATTTAAAGTGGTTATTTTGAAGAAAAAAAATCAAAGGAGGAGATTGTTGAGTATTTTGTGTTACTGATTATGTTGATTAATTTTTAAAAATAACAATCGTGTATCAATTGCTTTTTATCTGAATCCTTTTACAACGCTCTGATAAGCCCTATCTGGGTTATTGTTCTAACTAGATCTGCATTATATTGAGCTGCTCTCACAAGTAACTTGATCTTGCATATTAAGCTGTATTTTATTCATATAAACAGTCGATTAATTTTCAGTATATCTTGGAACAGTACATGAGTGTTTCTAACTTGTTTCTAATCTTGTTAGTATAAACTTTATATAAGTTGTTCATTCGTTTTGATCAATTGCAAAACAACCAGTATCTTTTCATAAGCAATATTTGTTGTAAGTAATATTTGTTATACTTGTCTTGATCACATAAATTAATCCATTTTAATCACATAGGTTTATATAACATAAGCGAATAGTAGAATAAGTAAGCTTCCGTACTTATTGTACTAGTGCTTGTGTAAGTTCGAAAACGAGTTTAAAAAAATCACCAACACTTTATTCACCCCCTCTAGACTGTGTTTGCGCCATTATCGATCCAACACCAGCCAAACCACACTCCACTACATCATCAGAGATACCACACCTATCAACAAGAACCACAAGTGTTTCCACCTCATTAGCCATATCCACCACCATACCCACCTCAAGTACAAGTACCTCTTGGATACCCTCCGGTTTATCCACCAGTAGTTCCTCCAGTTAGACCACCACCTGTCCTTGACCAAGATCCTCCGACTGATTGGTACACTAGGTTAAAAAGGAATCATATGAAAGACTACTTCGGAAATGTAGAACCGGCTAAGGCCGAGATGTGGATCAGAAGCTTTGAAAAAGCTTGTAGAAACGTGAACGTTCCTATGTCTGAGATGGCACAACAAGCTTCGGGATTTCTACTTGGCACGGCTGAGAGTGGGATAGAGGCTATAGAGAGTAGCCAAGGGAAGGTAACAGAGTGGAAAGTGTTTAAAGAGTTCTTCTACACCGAGTACTTCCCACCATCAGTGCAAGCGGATATAGCAAGACAATTCTTGAATCTTAAACAACGCTTGCACATGACAGTTACTCAATACACCCAAATGTTCAATGAGTTGGGTAGGTTTTACCCTATGATCATGAATGTTGAAGAAAAGTAGATGGCATTGTACCAGAATGGTTTATCCCGGGAGATACAAGCGGATATGTTGGGAGCTACGCCAAAGACATTGGCAGAGATGTTAAACAAGGCTTTAAAGGTTGATACCTTCAAGAAAAATCCCTCAATGGTTATTGGTGCTAAGAGGACTTTTGGCACAAGTCAAGGTAGCAGCCGGGCAGCACCTCATCAAAATGTGAAGAAGACAACGACACCAATAACAGCTACCCCTTCAGCAAGCGCACAACTTTGTCAAAAGTGCAAGAGAAATCATCCGGGTGAGTATCGGGCTAATACAAGTGGCTGCTACACTGTGGATGTTCGGGACACTTTGCAAAAGCTTGTCCAACAATGGGAAATATAGGAAGTCAGAATCAGGTAAGTGGGAAAGGAAGCACAAGCCGGCCAGTGAGAGTCTTTGTATTTGATACGGAAATAGCTGAACCGGATGACAATATCTCAGGTACTTTTGAGTTATTTATTTTATGAAAGCACTTTTATAGCACATTAATTCATGTTATATTCATATTTAAATAAATGAATTTACTTTCTAGGTACAGTAATATGAGATAATCTAGTAGTTACGGCCTTGTTTGATACTAGAGCGTTTAACACTTTTGTGTCCACTAAGATAGCCAAGAAGCTTAATTTACCTGTGGAACCCTTAAGGAATACTTTGGAAATTTTTACACCATTAGGAAAGGTAATCAAGTGACTAAGATGATACCGTGTGTAGGGGTGTTTCGGTGTAAGAGCGATCTTATATAGTTGGACTTTTTAGACTTTGATGTAATTCTTGTCATAGATAGACTATCCAAGAATTATGTACAGGAAATTGTCTAAGTCTTTTCAAGGGATTATGTACAATCCGAGTAAGAAGAGTCATCCAATAATCTCTGCAGTTAAGGCTATTAGAGCTTTCCCGAAAAGTTGTGAGGGCTACTTGTTGTATGCGATGGATCTTGAACAAGTTAAGCCTAAATTAGAGGAAACTCCTATAGTGGAAGAATACCCCAAGGTTTTTTCGGATGACCTACTGTTAAAAATAAAATTTATGTTTTGATGATAATTCATCATATTTAATCTGTTATTATCTTAACCCCATTGATTGAGTGCTGAAACCTGCTGTTACAGTGAAAAGCTAAAAGATGTCTAGAACTGAATGTATAGGTTTTACTAGAGTCTGATATTTGTATAGGTTACAATAGACGAGCACTGTAATAGTTAGTAGTGTCGTGAAACTGAAAACTGGAAATCATCTAAGAAACTGAATAGACAAGTCATCAAAACTGACTCAGAGTACACCAAGAACTGAAGCTCACTCAGAACTGAATAAGGTAAGTCCGCTAAGGGACACAGACTCTGTTGGCTTATCTAGAAGACAGAAGAACTGAGGGACACAGACTCAGATATTGAAGAATGAAGAACTGAGGGTTCAAACTCAGTTTATGAAGACCAAGTCGAGACTGTAAAGTTAGACTACAGGCAAGTTTGTGGTGACATGAACTGACTTTATGGATCTTGTATGAAGACCTAAGAATCATAAGGGAAATGAATTCTTAGATGATATATACTTATGGTGTACTCTGCTTAAGTCATTTATAATCAGATGAAGAATTAGAGTACTGATATTTGAAGAAGAGTAAAATCTCAGTTAATGCTCAAGTCAGTCAAGAAACTGACAACTGACGATCTCAGTATAAAACTGATCAGGAAACTCAGATTTATAAGTCTGTCATCCAACAACTGAAAGTACATTCGAACGTTGTAAAGGAAGCATTGTTATTGGATGAAATACTGACAAGTCAGAACTGTCACAAAATATAACCGTTACAAGATAGACGTTGATACAATTCGAATTCAAGCAAAATGAACATTGGATCTTACACTATAAATAGAGCAATTTGCACCAAGGATCAGACACGAAGATTTATCAAGAATTAACAAGATTACAAGCATTTTTATGCACTAGTCTCGTTCATTCAAATTGCTATCATCTTTGCGCTAACAAGATCAATCAAGAATTTCTTCAAGTGTTCGAGCTACACAGAATTCATCCAGATTCAGACACTTTGAAGAACCACAAACGAGAATCAATTGATTCTCAGCCCAACCTTGATTCTACATCAAAGGTTTAGACTGTGAAACAATCCGGTGAAGGATTCGCCAAGGACAGTTGTATCAGCAGTCGGGTAGACTGTGTTTATGGTGGTAGCTGGTGAAGAGGCATACGTAACCTTTCAAGGACCAATGGCTCAAGCATTTGAAGAGCAGCAATCCAACCTGATCTTTGATTGTTTAGATAGTGAAGCTAGGATTAGAAAAGGACTATTGTTTAAGACTTTTTGTAACAGCTCACCTCAAGAAGTTCTAGTGGAATTTTTCTCCTACACCACAGGGGAAGAGAGGACAGACATGATTACACCACCTGGAACCTCTATAACTCTTGTTTCATTTACTTTATGCATTTACATTCTGTTACTTATTTATTACAGGATTTATTATTGTTTTCACAGCATACTGAAGAACTGATTGTTACACATGTCACAGTTCACAAACTGACATTCACCAGAATTCAGTTTTACACACTCAGCAGTCATAGAGAATAACAAGATCAAGAAAAAGGCTAGAATTATATCTCCTGCCGGTTGACTAAGTTTTGTATAAGTCAGTTTGACTAAAACTCAACTTTGTGAGCTCAACTCCACAAAAGTTAAAACTGAACCTTAATTTGATTAAATACAGTTTTTGGTGACAAGTTTATTCACCCCCCCCCCCCTCTAAACATGTGTTAGCCTTTCCAAGGGACCAATAATTGGTATCAGAGCAGTGTTTATTTAACAAGCAATTGTTAAAAACTCAGTTGCTCTATATCTCCTCTATTTGTTCTCATCAGAAATATCAGTTTTCAGTTCTCGGTTCTTAATCAGTTTCACTCACTCACAATGGATATCAATCAGTATGCCTGACAAATGCTTATGTGCAACATGGATAGATTTGACGAATACAAACGTCGCACGCAGGCTTTTCTAGCAGCTACTCATGATGAGATGATGGACGTGCTCTCTGATGGACCAATCCAGATTACTCACATGCAGACTGTAGATAGAAATCAAGTTCGAGTTCCAAAACCCAAGGCTGAATGGACCAGTGATGATCGCAAGCGAAACAATCTCAACAATGTTGCTTTGGACTTTATTCTCAGAACTCTTGATAGCAATATGTACTTAAAGGTGAAAGACTGCACAACTGCTAAGGAAATATGGGACAATCTTCAGTTAGTTTGTGAAGGAACTGACTCAATCAAGGAGAACAAAATATCAGTTGCAAAGCAGAATTTTGAGAATTTCAAGATGAAATCCGGAGAGACCATTGACCAAATAGAGACGAGATTCATTGCTATCATGGATGAACCTGACCTACTCAAGATTTAATACACAAAGAAAGTAACCAATACAAGAATCTTGAAGGCCTTGCCTATGTGTTGGAAGATGAAGGTCACTGCAATGGAAGAATCTAGAAGACTTGACATAGAAGACTCCTTCAAAATCTTCTCAGATCTGAAAGCTTATGAATTCTGTGATGATTTTACAAGCATAGCTGCAATAATCAAAGCTCTGGAAGAACCAAAAACCACAGCACTCACAGCAGCATCCAATGACTCGCAAGAAACATCCACAAATAATCTTCAACAGTTGGATGAAATGGAAGAACAAATGGCCCTTATGATGAGTCGAATCAGAAGAATGAAGAATGGTCATCCTGTAACTCAGAAGTTCATTAAGAAGACTCCTGAGAAAAGAAAATATGATGAGTATCTTTGTTTCAACTGCAAGAAACCTGGACATGATAAAGCTGAATGCCCAGAACTGACAAAGAAGTCTCGGCAAAGAAGAACCGGCAGAAGAGCATTGTTGGCTGGAGATGAATCTGACTATGAAGCTGGTACAGAATGGTTATCTGACGATACAGCTTTAATGGCACACATGGAAGATCCCAATGAGGTATGTGAATCAAATTCCAAATACAGCTCAGCTCAGATTTGCATGCAAAATGCATGTTCTTCAACAGCCGATTCCAATCCAAAGAACTCGGAATTAGAAGAAACTCTTGATGAATTGATGAGTCGGCTTGTCACTATACAAGTCAAGGTTATGAATCAATCAAAGCTGAGAAAGAAGTTCTAATTCTAGAGGTCAAAAGATTGAATGATGAACTGAACACGTTAAAACTAAGCAGAACTGATAAAGGAAAGACTCAGTATCGACCTACGCATCGACGAAGGCAACTAAATCTTTTGCTCAATCTAGTTCAACAACTGGATTCAAATCAGGCAAGCCATATGGAGATAGAACTGGCTTAGGATTTGATACACAGCAAACTTCGAAGGGAGGAACGAGTAAGGCAACTGAACGTAATGCCAAAACTGGTGTCAAGTTCGTAGCTGAACAATGTCCTCAAACTAAGAAGCATGTTGAACCAGTAAAACAAGTTCAACGTGAATCAAGTCAGTCACAACGTCGGTTTTCAAAGAAGTCAGCTGTAAACAACAACATATTCAACCAAAAAGGTATATCAGCTGCACATCTTGAAAATCAAAAAGGTAGATCAACTACTGAATCTACTCAAGTTAATCATGCTAAGAACCAGAAAAACTTCAGTCGAAGTAAATCCAAGAATTTTTTATTATTCAAAGATTCACAAAGTCAGGGGGAAAGGTAGATAATTCCCAACTGATGATGACTGGAATTTCTCTGAATCTACTATTAAAACTTATTAAAGCAATCATTTTAGACAGAAAACTTATCACAAGTTTCAGTCTAAAGGTTAGCAGAGGAATCATTTCAGTCCTCAGCAGAAACCTCAGTACCAAGGTCAGCACAGACCTCAGTACAAAAGAAATGATGGCTACTATTCAATTTTCAATAATATGAAGCATCATGGCAATCAGTTTCAGTCAAAGGATCTGAGAGATCATATAAATAAGACACAGTCCAAGCATAGATACCAAGGGAGTGTGGCTTACATATATGAAAACAAGTGCAACAATATCCGAAAAATACCTAAAGGATATATTCCCAAAGTTGTACTAACAACTGACCCCCATGTACCCAAACAGAGTTGGGTACCTAAAACTGTTTAATTTATTTTGCAGGACATATGGTACTTTGACAGTGGTTGTTCAAGGCACATGACAAAGAGCAAGGACTGTCTAAGTAATTTTATTGCCAAGGATGGACCAAAGGTTAATTTTGGTAGTAAAGACAAACATGGATGCACCAAAGGTTATGGTACCTTGATCAGAAATGGACTCACAATCAAGAATGTATCTTATGTAGAAGGATTGCATTACAATCTAATCATCACTAGTCAATTTTGTGACATGGGATACAGAGTTACATTTGATAAAAATTTCTGCATTGTCGTCAGCGAAAAAGCATTTCAAGTTGTTCTAGCCGGAAGAAGAAAAGAGAATATGTATGTTGTAGATTGGACTACAGCAGTTGCAGAAACTTGTTTACTTGTGCATACCAAATCAGAAGTTAGCTTTATGGCACAAGAAACTGAGTCATCCTAACTTTGATGACATCAACACCCTTGTCAAGAAACAGTTAGTAATGGGACTACATGAGATTACCTACAAGAATGATAGCTTATGTGATGCTTGCCAGCAAGGAAAGCAAACAAAAGCAAGTTTCAAGACTAAGTCTCAGCATTCTACAAACAGAGTTTTAAAACTAATGCATATGGACTTATTTGGACCTATCACACCAATCAGTATCAGTGGAAAGAAGTATACATTGGTGGTAGTAGATGATTATTCAAGATACACCTGGGTTGTTTTCTTAACCAAGAAAAGTGAAACTAAGCAGAAGCTTACAGAACTTCTCAAAAGACTATAGAATCAGAAGAGTGTCTCAGTTGTGAAGATAAGATCAGATAAAGGAACTGAATTCCTCAACAAGGTGATCATTGAATATTGTGAAGAAAATGGTGTTTTACATCAACTTGCAGCCACAGCAACACCTCAACAAAATGGTGTAGCTTAGAGAAGAAATAGAACACTCAAAAAAGCATGAAGGACTATGATCTTTGAAGCAAAATTGCCTGAAAGATATTGGGCAGAAGCAATTAACACAGCTTGCTACACACAGAACATGGCTCTCATGAATAAGAGACATGAGAAGACACCCAATGAAATTTGGAATGGAAGAAAACCAAATGTTTCATACTTTCATGCTTTTGGAAGCAAGTGTTTCATACACAATAATGGAAAAGATCAACTTCATGTTTTTCAGCCCAAAGCTGATGAAGGAATATTTCTGGGATATTCAAGTGTCATCAAAGCATTTAGAGTACTGAAAAAAAAGGACACTTAAGCATGAAGAATCAATTCATGTGGTATTTGATGAACCTAACTTTCCTGGAGAAGAAACTGTAAATAAACCAGAACCAGTTTCTCAGTCTCAGCCTCAATTACCAGTTTTACCTGAATCAATTTTTGTGGACATTGGAAGATTAAGGATCTCAGAATCATCAGATCAAGATCAACATCAATTTCCAACAACTGAACCACCTATAGTTGATCAACATGATTCTAACCCGGTTCAAGATGATCAAGATGAAGAAAATCAAGAACCAGTTTCTAAAGAACCAGTTCAACAGAATATAGATCCTTTGATGCATCCCCCGGTACAACAATTGATGAGGAATCACCCTAAAGATCAAGTGATTGGTGATACTCAAGCTGGTGTTCGAACAAGACATCAACTAGATGCAATGATTGCATGTTTCCTACCTCAATCTAAACCAAAAGAGATAGAAGAAGCTTTGAAAGATCCATATTGGATATTAGCTATGCAAGAAGAACTGAATGAGTTTGAAAGAAATCAAGTATGGGAACTAGTAGACAGACCAGATCATGTAAACATCATTGGCGCTAAATGTATTTACAGAAACAAGCTTGATGGAGATGGGAATATCATCAGAAATAAAGCTAGACTTGTAGCTAAAGGATATTCTCAAGCTGAAGGCATAGATTTTGATGAAACTTACGCACCAGTTGCAAGATTGGAAGCAATCAGACTATTTCGTGCCTTTGCAGCTCACAAGAAATTCAAAGTGTACCAGATGGATGTCAAAAGTGCATTTTTGAATGGAATTCTAGTAGAAGATGTCTACATCCAACAACCACCAGGATTTGTGATAAAAGATCAAGCTGATAAAGTTTTTAAACTAAGAAAAGCTCTATATGGACTTAAGAAAGCACTAAGAGCTTGGTATGAAACTCTATCTCAGTTTCTAGTGGTTAATGGGTTTATCAAAGGAACCATTGACAAGACTTTATTCAGAATGATAGTTGAAGAAAGTACTTTACTTGTTCAGATCTATGTTCATGATATTATCTTTGGATCTGAAAATGAACAACTCTGTAAGAAATTTGAAAGTTTAATGAAGAGCAAATTTCAAATGAGTATGATAGGAGAACATAATTATTTTCTCGGTTTACAAGTTAAACAACTAGATAATGGGATATTCATTCACCAAACTAAGTATACAAGAGAATTGATCAAGAAGTTTGGAATGGAGAAATCAGTTGGCATTTCAACACCAATTGGGACTAATATCAGATTAGATGAAGACAAAGAAGGCAAAGATGTAGATCAAACTCTCTACAGAGGAATGATTGGAAGTCAACTTTATCTCACAGCAAGTAGACCAGATATATCTTTTGTTGTTGGTGTTTGTGCTAGATTTTAAACTAGACCTAAAGAAACTCATCTCACAGTTGTAAAAAGAACCTTGAAGTATTTGAAAGATACAGAAGGAGTTGGGATATGGTATTCAAGAGAAGGAGAATTCAAATTGATATCCTACTCAGACTCTGCCTATGCAGGATGCAAAGTGGATAGAAAAAGTACTTCAGGCATATGTCAGTTGCTAGGAAATAGACTTGCATCATGGTTCAGCAAGAAGAAAATCTCAATCTCTACTTCAACAGCTGAAGCTGAATATATCGCAGCTGGAAGTTGTTGTGCTCAAGTTTTATGGATCAGACAACAACTGAGAGATTATGGAATAGAAGAAGGATTGATTCATATAATGTGTGATAATACAAGTGCAATTGCAATAACTGACAATCCAGTTTTGCACTCAAGGACGAAACACATTGATGTAAGACATCACTTTATAAGGGATCATGTTAAAAAGAAAGACATAACAGTTCTCTATGTACCTACTGAAGATCAGTTGGCAGACATCTTTACTAAGCCATTGGACAAAGAGAGATTTGCCAAACTGAGAACTGAGTTGGGTATAATCAAAGTCAATTAAGATAGTTGAAGCCAGAGATTCGTCAAGGGGATTGATCTTTGTTATGCTGGGTGCGCTCACTTAACAGATCAGTCATTGACATCAACAATCTCAAACTGACCAAATGAAACTGAAAGATTAGACGGAACATAAAGTTATTCAAAAACCTGACCTCAAGTATCAGTTTATTGGACTGATCCGACAACGGTTACATCGCATTTAATTCCCGCCGTTTGTCAGAACCTATTGCTTGTACTCCCCGACTAACTGTCAGAATAGTACATGCATCGGTTACACAAAACCGTTAGGAATTTGAAAAGATTGTTCTAAATCCCCACAAAATCATGAACCCACTTACTAAACCGTCTTACAAAACCTCCTATATATCCACCCTCTTTTACATATCTTTTCACACACAAGAAAAATCTAATCTTCTTTCTCAAAAGCCAAAATTACATCTTTCTTATTTTTCTCTTGAAAACTCAGAAAATATTAATGGTAGCTTCAAAGAAAATGCAGGAAGAAAGGCTCATTACTGAGTTGGACATTTTATCTTTCGAGCAATATGAAGAAATTTGCAGCAACACCCTTTTAGCAAGTCTTATTTGCGAAAAGATCGAACGTCAGCCAGGATTAAGAGACATCCTTGAAGTTACTTTCAAAGAAGAACGTGATTTAGAAGGGATCCTACAGTTCTGGGTGAACATGAGATTGATAAAGAACTCCCTAATCACAAAAGTTCGAGGTGAAAAATCATTGTTAATGAACAATTCATCACGTTGCTATTTGATTTCAAGGAACCAGTTGTGAAATCAATAGATTTGAGTTGTTTAGCACTCCAAAGGAGCGCCTTTCTCAGAAAAATCTCCTCAAGTAAGGAACCAGCAACTGTTGGTACTCATTTCAATGATCTCAAACCAGAGTTTGGACTCCTCAACAAATGGCTCAACAGACACATCATTGGCCAACACAAAGGAATAGACAAGTTATCTGAAGACAGCATTTATCTGATTAACATAATCTGGGATGAATTGAATTCAATTGGGCAGGTTATGTGTTTAATCAACTAAAGCAGCAACACTTAGCTGAATTGGATAGTGTTCAAAGAGCTCAAGCTGAAGGGAGATAAACAGTTGGAAGATTTCGACTAAAAAAGTCACTTAGTGGAATTATTCAACACTATTTGGAAAGACTCAAGGCAGGTAATGCAGCAGAACAAACTGCAGGTGCATCTATACAAAGAATGGATACATCAACTGGAGATGTAACTATAGTCCATTCTAGGAAAGAAATGGCTTCTCGGCTGGAGAAAAGAAGCAAATTGTGTCTCAGCAGATAGCTGAACACAAAGGAGTCAAACGAAAAGCTGACTCAGAGGTAGTTAAGTCAGTTGACAAATGTTTGTTCCCAGGTACTTCAAGTCAGTTAGCACCAACTAAGGGGAAACAACAACTGACACCTGGAGTCACTAGACAGGACGTTATAGCAACTGAAATTGTTTCTCAATTACAATAGACGATCTCAAAGAAACAAGTTTCCGTTATACAAGCTGAAAAGGAGCAACAGTAATTTCAACGGCAACCAGCACAACGACAAGCTCAGCAAACCATCTCAGTCTTTCAAAGCTGACAGAATCATCAGGCTGATGAAAATGAAACTCAATACTGAAGATTGTAGAGAAGCTACTCTAGCAAGTGAAGAAAAGTCATTATTGGAAAAACTTGAAATCAAGGATTTATACACTCTATTTCCATTAAATGAGTTTCTCACAAATTGTTTCAGAAGATTCACTGAGATATCTAAACGAGGAAAATCAGCCATGTCATCAGTTTTAGATAATCAACAGAAGAAGGATGATGACAAAGATGATGAATCGAAGAAAGAAGCTGATAAGGCTACAGATTTACAAAGTGAAATTCAACCTCAAGCTCAAACTGCTAATCAGCAAAAAGATTTGCCAGTTGGAAACCAATCAACTGACAATCAGCAAACAGATGGAAAGGATGAGAATCATCAACTCATTGTAATTGAAGATGATACTCAGCCTAAGATTCAACAAGAAGAAGCAATAGATCCATCTGAATTTTTGACAAAAGATGAAATGAGCAAAGTACAAGAAAATCTGAAGATTATGCTCAACCAACAGGATGCTTACAATGGCCTTTTGAAAAATGTTTCTGGATACTTGGCTTATCGAAGGAAGACGGACGTCTCAGTTCACACCAAGTTGGATATTATTCAGAAATCATCTTCTAGCTCAGCATCAGAAATTCTCAGTCTTAAAGAGAAACTTGAAGTCTCAACCATGGAAGATAGAGAGACTCATGCTCAAGCACAATGGCACTTAAATCAGCACATTTATGTGTTAGAAACTCAGCTGAAAGAAGTGCTTGATTCTAAAAAGACTATCTCAGCAGACCAACATGCAACCCATCAGTTGGTAAATCAGTTGTATGATGCCAAAAAGGGTGAAGCTGAAGAAGAAAAGCTGAGATTACTTGATGAAGAGATGAAGCTGGAAGAAGAATTGAAGATATACAAATCAAAAGCAGATCCTTATGTTCTTGCAAAAGAACTAACTGACAAACAGCTCATTGAAAAATACAGTCAACCTGGAGAAAGGAGAGCTACTTTAACAAAGGATTTGTGGATGAAGTTTGTCAATGATCACAACAATGTTAAGCTGAAGTACAAAGAAAAAACTTATGAAAAATCTCTTGCCTACTTCTTATCTGACCAGTATCACAATCAAATGATGGCACAATATAAGAAGATCAAGAAGATTGAAGAAAAGTTGCAGATCAGAGACAAAATCGAACAAATGAAAGCGATGTTGCAGAATTTGAAAACTACTACAAGGATGAATCAGCTCTACCAAAGTTAGTCTTATGGAGAAAGTGGAAGCTTTCTAGTCAAGTAGACTACAACAGAACCTTCTACAAGGAAGACACGAAGCTAGAATGAGCGTTTCAGCTTCATGATAAGGAAAGGAAATATGATTTAGTTACACAAAGAGCACAAAAAATAGTTTAGCTCTTATTCAGTTTTTACTAATGTGTAAGTATTCCAGTTTTTGCATATCTTAATGAAATCCAGTTTCCCGTTTTACAATGATTTTAATTGTATTTATCTTTAAGCTTTTCTTTTAAGGAGAGTTTTGGCATCATCAAAAAGGGGGAAATTGTTGGAAATAAAATATATGTTTTGATGATAATTCATCATATTTAATCTCTTATTATCTTAACAACATTGATGGAGTGCTGAAACCAGCTGTTATAATGAAAAGCTAAAAGATGTCTAGAACTGAATGTATAGGTTTTACTAGAGTTTGATATTTGTATAGGTTACATCAGACAAGCACTGTAATAGATAGTAGTGTCGTGAAACTGAAAACTGGAAATCATCTAAGAAATTGAAAAGACAAGTCATCAAAACTGACTCAGAATACACCAAGAACTGAATCTCACTCAGAATTAAAGAAGATAAGTTCACTGAGGGACACAGACTCAGTTGGCTTATCTAGAAGACAGAAGAACTGAGGGACACAGACTCAGTTATTGAAGATTGAAGAACTGAGGGTTCAAACTCAATTTATGAAGACCAAGTCGAGACTGTAAAGTTAGACTTCAGGCAAGTTTGTGGTGACCTGAACTGACTTCGTGGATCTTTTATGAAGACCTAAGAATCATAAGGACAATGAATTCTTAGATGATAGATACTTATGGTGTACTATGGTTAAGTCAATTATAATCAGATAGAATTGGAGTACTGATATTTGAAGAAGAGTAAAATCTCAGTTAATGCTCCAAGTCAGTCAAAATACTGACAACTGACGAACTCAGTATAAAACTGATCACGAAACTCAGTTTATAAGTTAGTCATCCAACAACTGAAAGTACATTCGAACGTTGTAAAGGAAGCATTGTTATTGGATGAAATACTGACAAGTCCGAACGGTCACAAAATATAGCCATTACAAGATAGACGTTGATACAATTTGAATTCAAGAAAAATGAATGTTGGACCTTACACTATAAATAGATGACTTTGAACCAAGTATCAGACACGAAGATTTATCAAGAATTAACAAGATTACAAGCATTTTTGTGCACTAGTCTCGTTCATTCAAATTGCTATCATCTTTGCGCTAACAAGATCAATCAAGAATTTCTTCAAGTGTTCAAGCTACATAGAATTCATCAAGATTCTCACACTTTGAAGAACCACAGCCCAACCTTGATTCTACATCAAAGGTTTAGACAGTGAAGCAATCCGGTGAAGGATTTGCCAAGGACAGTTGTATCAGCAGTCGGGTAGACTGTGTTTTTGGTGGAAGCTGGTGACCCTTCAAGGACCAGTGGCTCAAGCATTTGAAGAGCAGCAATCCAACCTGTTCTTTGATTGTTTAGATAGTGAAGCTAGGATTAGCCAAGGACTATTGTTTAGGACTTTTTGTAACAGCTCACCTCAAGAAGTTCTAGTGGAATATTCCTCCTACACCACCGGCGAAGAGAGGACTGACAGGATTACATCACCTGGATCCTCTATAACTCTTGTTTCATTTACTTTATGCATTTACATTCTGTTACTTATTTATTACAGTATTTATTATTGTTTTCACGGCATACTGAAGAACTGATTGTTACACAAGTCACAGTTCACAAACTGACATTCACCAGAATTCAGTTTTACACAGCATTCATAGAGAATAACAAGATCAGGAAAAAGGCTAGAATTATATCCGCTGCTGGTTGACTAAGTTTTGTATAAGTCAGTTTGACTTAAACTCAGCTTTGTCAGCTCAACTCCACACAAGTTAAAACTGAACCATAATTTGATTAAATACAGTTTTTGGTGACAAGTTTATTCACCCCCCCCCCCTCTAAACTTGTGTTATCGTTTCCAAGGGACCAACGGCTACCATGCAGTATCCCGGATAGGGAGTGAGTTTGAGATCAAGTTAGTATTGGGAGCGGCACCAGTACAAAAGGCACCTATAGGATGGCTCCGGCTGATTTAAAGGAAGTAAAGGCACAATTAAAAGATATGTTAGAAAGGAATATAATTTAGCCAAGTACTTCACCGTGAAGATCCCCTGTTTTATTTGTTTAGAAGAAAGATGGTAACACGAGGATGTGTATCGAAAACTGAGCTTTGAATAACCTCACCATCAACAATAAGTATCCTTTACCTAGGACTGACGACTTGTTTAATCATTTGCAAGGTAAGAGAGTGTTATGAAGATTGATCTTAGGTCGGGTTATCATCAAATGAAGATCAAAGTGTCTGACATACCTAAGATGGCTTTTAGTACAAGGTATGGACATTATGAGTTATTGGTTATGCCTTTTGGACTCACTAATGCTCCATCAGCATTTATGGATTTGATGCAGCGTGCTTTCATGCCTTATTTGGATAAATTTATGATAGTATTCATAGATGACATCCATATCTACAAAAAGGACAAAAAGAGCATGAAGAACACTTACGAATTGTTTTGAAGACTTTGAAGGAGAACTAGTTGTATGATAAGTTTTCAAAGTGCAACTTTTGGTTGAATCAAGTTAGTTTCTTGGGTCATGTGATTTCTAGGGATGTCATTCAAGTTGATCCTGCAAAGATAGAGGCACTTGAGAAATGAAACAGACCTACTACAGTTTCAGAGGTAAGATGTTTTCTAGGTTTCGCTGAATACTATAAGAAGTTTGTGCAAGACTTTTCTAAGATAGCTACATCACTCGTCAAACTCACACAAAAGAATGTGAAGTTTGAATGGACTAATGAGTGTAAAGTAGATTTTCATACTTTGAAGATGACTTCAGCACTGGTTTTGGCAGTATTAGAGATCTTTGACAATTATGATGTCTACGACGATGTTTCGGGACAAAGTTTGGGTTGTGTGTTGAGGCAAGAAGGGAAGGTGATTGCTTATGCATCTAGACAACTGAAGCTGCATGAAAATATTTACCCAACACATGACTTGGAGTTAGCGGCGGTAGTGTTTGCCATAAAGACTTGGAGACACTATCTTTATGGAGTCAATGCTAGAATCTTCAAGGATCACAAGAGCTTGGAATACTTTTTCACTCAAGAGAACTTAAACATGAGGCAAAGAAGATGTATGGGATTTGCGAAGGACTATGACTTAGATATTCAATACCATCCGGGTAAAGCCAATGTTGTAGCGGATGCTTTGAGCAGAATGTTGGCCCCAGAGAAGGGTGAAAATGTAGTCCAATGGGGGGTGAGTGACTATATTGAAGTTTTGAAAACTTTTCATATTTAAAAAGCTTTTGGGCAGCGGATAAGTCCCTTCTTAAAAGTTGTTTCAAAGTGGTTCAAGCACACACTGAATATAAATATAGTGCGATAAATAAATGTTGTAAAGTAAAGTGCAGTAAGTAAATGAACACAAAGGTTTATAGTGGTTCAGGGTGGTGTAATCCCTTAATCCACTTTTCTCCTATGATGATTGGAGGAATTCACTATTGTCTTTCACCAATACGATAGTTATGATTGTCATTGGCTACAAAAGCTTCACAATCTCCAAACTATCCCTCCCTGACTACAAAAGCTTTAGTGACTCAGTCTTCCACACTGCACCTTGAGAACAAATCCTTCAGCAACTATCACTCCAAGGGTGCAATTACTTCTCAGACAATCTGATTCAATTGCTTCAGTTTGGTGTGAATTGGATTCACAGAGGCTTGATCAGACTCAGTACTTGATATAGATTTGATGCTCTATTTATGAGCTTGATCTTCTTGATGTATATTTTTAGTTCAGAAAAAAGGCTTGTGAATTTTACAGAGTTTCAGCACTTTGTGTTCTTTGATCTTTCTATGTGTGTTATTGCGTGTCTCTTTTGTATTTCTGTCAATGCCTCCTATTTATAGCCTTGATTTCCTTGATTTGAAAATCCATCCGTTGGCTATTTAATTCTCAGAATCATCTTTGATTCTGGCTTGCTTTAATCCTTCTTGATTTTGGTGATCCAGATTTTCATCAAACGTTCATCATAAAATCCGTCCTTGATTTATTCTGCATTAATTGATTGATCTTCGATTTAATTATATTGCAGATCTTATGAGTATCAGATTTGAATTACTTGGCTGTTCTGATAATTACTTCACAATTGAGATACTATTCAATGTTATTCCTTTAGTCAGCTTGCAGAACCTTCACTTAGCCCGTTTGTTGTTTTTCCTTCTACATTGATTCCTGATATCCAATGTATATTTGTACTTCACTGATCCTTGATTAGGGTGAGATCAGTGTACACCATATTAAATGAATAGATTCCATCACTTGTAATATATCTTAGACTTAGCCAAGGTCATCACAGACTTCCTTATTTGTAAGTCAGTCCATAGGTCTTCACTTCACTGTGCTGGTTCCTTGGCTGTCTTCACTGAGCTACTCCAAAGACTTTACTGAGTCTATTACGGTGCTTGTCTGACTGAATTTATACAACATGTCAAACTTCTAAGTAAATCCTATACAATCATTACTGTTCATTTAGACTTATTTCAGGCTTGCTAACAGCTAGCATGACCGTTATCAAAACAATAAAATGTTCCTGACAATTCCCCATTTTTTATGATGCCAAAAACCCTCATAAGCCTGAATATAAAGTCAAACACTTATGTATAAAAAGTAGAATAAAACTCAACAATTTTATTCATCCATAAAGGGCATACAGTGGTTCAAACAGAAAAATTCAGAAACTTTGTTATAGTCTACTTTTTCTCTACAAGTTTGATGCTTTTCCTTTTGCTTTCAGTGCCTTTACCTTAATAACTTTCAGGCTTATCACTACCTTCCCCCGTTTTGGTAGCATCATGTCTCTCTTATAGAATCTTGTTTATGGCCTCAGACACTGTTATGATTTTGTCAAGCTACGGGATTGCATGATCTAGATTGCTGTCAATAGCCTGAATTTGATGAGAGTGAGTTTCCAGTGTGTCAATCACGGTGTTAAGCATGTCATCAACTGAACTTACTAAATGCTCTAGATTTGTATGGACATGTTGTATGATCAATGAATTTAGCTGACTTAGCAGATCACCCTGCTTTTCTATCACAGCATCTTGAACTTCAATGTGGCTTAGCAGAGCCTCAATCTTTTCCTCCATTGAACTATAAGACTACTCAGTGTTGTTTGGAGATTTTCCCTACTGAGAGTTTGCTTTTCCATGTCCACAATCATAGGGTTAATATCTAGATGAAATGCTCAGTCTGGATTGTCAGTGGTACGTTGTGCCTGTGCTAGTACAGTTTCATCAGCTGGGTCTTCTTCATTTTATTCTTCAATCTCCATGTAAGATAGAGATTGTTTGGGATTGCTTGATTCTGCAAATCCTGGTTGGACTTTGCTTCATCTTCATCTGCTGCATTGTTAGCTTCCTCAACTGGCATTCTGATGTAAGTCAATTTTATTATACATTTCACTATGATTTTAGCCCCTTTTCCCGTGATTTTAATACTATTTTTGCATCTTCGGGCATCGATTTGCATATTTTCATAAGGATACAATAAGTAGTAATTAGTAATAAATAAAGTAGTTTTAATAGTATTTTTGGGTCTTTAGGACCAATATTTTTGTAGGCGGGTTTATGCGTTGTATTTTTGGCATGTCATTGCAAGATCTTCGGTTGACCAAACCTTGGGAGAGATAATTTTGATGTCGACAAGACACTTCATACGGTGCGAAGCATGTACCCGAAGTCACGGAGTTCTTAAGGATCAATTGTCTCGAGCATTTATACTCAAATCTGACTTAAAGTGACATTTGACCCATTTTAGAGACAGAATTCGGTTTGGACTTCTTCATAAGAGTTATAGAACTTTCTACAAGCTTTCTAACGCATCTTGAATCTCTCAAATTGGAGGTGTACATGCAAATTTATGGTCAATTTACTGAAGACAATCTAGTGTCGAACCATCTGTCGAGCCGAACTTCGGGCAGCTCGGCTCATTACGCGTTTTTCACCCTAAAAATGCAAATTTGCAGCTGTAAACTCATTCTCCCCTCCCCAAAAACCCTTAGAGCCACCATTCCTCCCTTGTAAGACTTTGGGGAGGTCACTCAAACACAAAATCATGTAATAAAAAGTGCATATTAGATAGATTAAATTGAACCATGTGATGATTTATTTCAAGATTTCTTCTTTCTTACATGAGTGTAGTTAGTGATAAGCTATACTTGGGGTGTAAATTTACAACTTATGTTTGGAGAAGATGAAGTTAAAGAAGTGGATTTTCATATTGGTAAATTCTTATTTAGCAAATTGCTCTTTAATTTTCTCTCTTTTTGTGTTTGTTTTACTTAAATCTGAGCTTGGATTTTTTATCTTCTTGGGTGGTGTAAAACCCATTTGAAGATGATGAAGATGAAGATGTAGAAATCTAACCCAAGAAATGTGATTTGTGATATTGTGGAATCTTGTGGTTAGTAAGAATGGGTAATTTATCTATTTACACTTGTGAATTTAATTTCCTTGCTTATGCTCATTGCTAGTTGTGTTAGACTAATTTCCAAACATACACACACACATCACTTTTATAAATGTATGTTGCGAAGGGGTGTGGGAAACGGGGAAAGAGAACCAATAGGTAAAATAGAACCTTGACACGGTGTCGGTCTCCTAAGTGGGGTTTGTAGCTTGTCTACACAACCATAGAGTTTTATTATGTTTATCCGCTTGTTTGATAATTAAAATTGAACCGGTGATGCAGTTTCGGTCTGCTAAGTAGTCTTGTGGGTAAGCATAGTGATATTGCGTGAACTATCAGGGTGGCGGTAACGGTTGGGCAGCTTGGATATCTGGCTATTTAGTTGTGATTTCTCCGGTGAGATAGGTGGTGATAGTGGTGGTTGATATGAAAAATATGGAGTTTCCACTGACAATATGAGTGCAAGCTTGGATTCGACAAATTTGAAGGGGTTGGCTTGCTTGTATTAATTATTCGATGGATTGTGATTTACACATAGCTCCTATTTGTAGGCGCCGGACTAAGTATGATTATGCTAATGATGACAGGACATAGTAAAGTACATTTAAACATAAACATTATCCCGGGCCGAGAAGTGGTTGTTCACCCTGAAGCCGCCGATCCTTTGTGCGCGCTCATCGAGGGTCTTGTGGCAACGAATAAGTAGATTCCTGCATTCATGAGTTGAGTCCGGTTTGTCCTGATAGTGAGAAGGCTATGTGCACTGATGTCCTCCGAGTGATCAAGGTCCGGCCTTGATTCGGAGTAATGTTGAGAGGATAGATAAATTTATCGGCTAGCAGCTTGCATTTAGCTTGGCAGCAAGCGGGATGGAGATAGAACCGCCTTAAAGGCTTATGATGTGACCTCTGATCCGATCGAACCCGCTTGCTGTAGAAGGGTACCGATTTTAAGGGCTTGACTACAAGATTAGTGGTTTGCAACATTAAATTAACAAAAGGCCAAAAGAACTACTCTATCACTATCACCATTGTCTTGGCTAGCCTTAGATTTTATTTTTTATTTTCTCTTTTGGTGGAAACTAGGTGGTGACTGGTGGAGTGACATCATTGCTCACTTTTTGTATAAAGTCTTTCCTTTTAGTCTTTGTTTCCTGAACCACACGGGCAAGTGATTTTGGTACTTAACCGACATCCTTGTTGGATACGACCTTGACTCACCAATTCTAGGCAACAATTGACCCGGTACACTGCCGGTAAGATTGGACACTTAGAAAAGGTCGATCAAGTTTTTTGGCGCCGTTGCTGGGGATGTTTCAGTTGATATCATTATAATCATGAGTTAGTTGGGATTAGGTGTTTTTATTTCTTTTCTTTTGTTGGAAAATGTTTGTTATGATTATGGCACTTACCATGTCTATGTGTTGTTTGTCAAATTGTTCTAACAAAAGTTTTTCACCTTTTGTCTTTATTTTTATTCTTATTCATTATTCTTGGTTGAAAGTTCTTATTATCAACTTTGATATTTGCCATGTCTATGAGGTATTCGTTATGGTTTGTTTAAAATACCTTTTAGTTGGGTAGAAAGTCGAGCTAAGGACTATAAACATAGAATGTTTAGGTAGATTTTCTTTTCAAGAGAATAATTTTTTTTAATTGCCATGTTCTTGAAGCTTTTGCGCAAAAGATGTGCAATTTTTTTCTTTCATCTCACTAAAATCATCTCGGAAAGGTTTTTAGCTTCATCTCACTTGAGAATTTTGTGGTGTTTCAACTTGCATGATGACTCTCTTTAAATATAAGTGCAATGTTGAAGCCTTGGATCTACATGTTATTCAAAAAAAATTAATAATAACTTTTGTTTGCAAATCCATGATTTTTGTTTACAAACATAGTTCTTGCTTATTTTCGTGCATCAAGTAGCTTGATAAAAATTATTTATACTAAGGCATATACTTCACATTTATAGATGTTAATAGTATTCTAAATATGTAACGCCGATAGTAATCTTTAATTGCATTTTCGTGTTATATTTAGTTGTGACTACTTAATATCTTGCGCACGTATAGTCTTGATATTTTGTTAACAGGTATTTTGGTGCGTGATTAATGCATGTAATTTTGATAAGTAACTAGAACTTAGAATGTATATCTTTCGATGCGAAATAGAATGGTGTTTTGAGTCGAAGTTAGGGATGACGGTCATGGCATTTCTTTTACTCGACCATAGCCGAATGGCCTTCCCGAACATATTTCCCGCATGTCCCCATCACAGCCTTTGTAGAGTGGTGAGACCCTACCCGAAACTAGCCATTCGTGATTAACCTTATTATAATCCGGCCCTTAGCCTAACTTTGGTCTACATTCCCTTGGTATCCCGCTAGCTTAGCAAGTTTCTATGTATTGTGTGGTGATGACTTTGGACTTAAGAGTTGGATGACATTGTTGGCATAAGTTGAGATGGTATCTTTTAAAGTTTGAAGTCCATTGGTGTATTAAAAAAAATCAAAAATCAATTTTTTCTCCAAAATTTTCAAAAACAAATCAAATGAAGTTCAATAAAATTATAAATAAAGATGCAATAAATGGTGAGCCTTGGAAATAAATTTTGGAGGACAAGTTCAACAAGTCCAAGTAATGTAAGTTTGGGTGATGACACAATTGAAGCGGTACTTGATCAATGAGAAGAAGTCCAAGTAATCTTGCTTATTCTCTTTCATTTATCCTTTTATCCCTTCGATTAGCCACCTATCCGAGCCTAAAGTTACAAGCCATCAAGTCCTGCCCGATCAATTTTTGACTCTTAATGCCCCAATTAGTGGAGATAGATATTATTCCTAAGCCTATGGTTTGCTATAATCTATTTTTCTCGCTTGATTACAACTAATATGCTTGAATAAAAATTTTGATAGACTATTCACACACACACCTCGTAGCACAACTACTTATAGATTAATTTGTAGTTACATGATTCTTGACGCATTACATCATTTACTCTATCTATTGCATCTTCCATTTGTTTAAGTATATTTCTTGTTCTAAATCATTTGATTGCTCCTTTTGCACGATGATGATTAAGAACTAAGTGGGGAGTCACCCTCCCTTGATACCCACCATACTTTTCTACCTCTTACTTAACATTGGAAACAATGCGTTTTTCAAGTGGGAAGTGAATGTATAGTGTGGATATCAAGTGAGTTTGATTTTCATAATAATTCATAAAGTTTGTATCATTTTATTGACTTACATTTCTTTTTCTCGCCTTCTTGATCGAGGACGATCAAGAGCTAAGTAGGGGGGTAGTTGATGTAAGTCAATTTTATGATACATTTCACTATGATTTTAGCCCTTTTTCCCGTGATTTTAATAGTATTTTTGCATCTTCGGGCAACGATTTGCATATTTTCATAGGAATACAATAAGTAGTAAGTAGTAATAAATAATGTACTTTTAATAGTATTTTTGGGTCATTTGGACCAATATTTTTGTAGGCGGGTTTACGCTTGGTATTTTTGGCGTGTCATTAAAGGATCTTAGATTGACCAAACCTCGGGAGAGATGATTTTGATGTTGAAAAGATGCGTTTATACGGTGCGAAGCGTACCCGAAGCCACGGAGTTATTACGGATCATCTGTCTCGAGCATTTATACTCACAGCTGACTTAAAGTGATATTTGACCCATCTTAGAGACAAAATTCGGTTTGTATTTCTTTAAAAGATTTATAGACCTTTATTTCGAACGCATCTTGAATCACTCAAATCGGAGGTCTACACACAACGTTATGGTCAATTTATTGAAGACAATCTAGTACCGAACGATCTGTCGAGCTGAATTTTGGCCAGCTCGGCTCGTTACGCGTTTTTCACCGTAAAAACGCGAATTCGCAGCCGTAAACTCATTTTCCCATTCCCAAAAACCCTTAGAGACACCATTCCTCCTTTGTAGGAATTTGGGGAGGTCACTCAAAAACAAAATCATGTAATAAAAAATGCATATTATATAGATTAAATTTAACCATGTGAAGAGTTATTCCAAGATTTCTTCGTTCTTCCTTGAGTGTAGTTAGTGACAAGCTATACTTGGGGTGTAAATTGACAACTTATGCTTGGAGAAGATGAAGTTAAAGAAGTGGATTTTCAATTGGGTAATTCCGTATTTAGCTAATTGCTCTTTAATTTCCTTTCTTTTTGTGTTTGTTTTAGTTAGATCTCTACTTGGATTTTTCATCTTCTTGGGTGGTGTAAAACTCATTTGGAGATGATGAAGATGAAAATGTAGAAATCTAATCCAAGACATGTGATTTGTGAAATTGTGGAATCTTGTGGTTAGTAAGAATGTGTAATTTATTTACTTACACTTGTGAATTTAAGTTCATTGCTAGTTGTGTTAGACTAATTTCCTAACATACATACACATCAATTTTTTAAATGTATGTTGCGAAGGGGTGTGGGAAAAGAGGCAATAGAACCAATAGGTAAAATCTAACCTTGACACGGTGTCGGTCTCCTAAGTGGGGTTTGTAGCTTGTCTACGCAACCATAGAGCTTTATCATGTTTATCCGCTTGTTTGATAGTTAAAGTTGAACCGGTGACGCGGTGTCGGTCTGGTTAGTAGGCTTGTGGGTAAGTATAGTTGTAGAAGGGTACCGGTTTTAAGGGCTTGACTACAAGATTAGAAGTTTGCACCATTAAATTAACGCAAGGCCAAAATGACTACTCTATCACTATGACCATTGTCTTGGCTAGCCTTAGATTTTTTTTTCTTTTGGTGGCAATAAGGTGGTGAGTGGTGAGTGGTGAGTTGTGGAGTGACGTCATTGCTTACTTTTTTGTATAAAGTCTTTCCTTTTAGTCTTTGTTTCCTGAACAAAACAAGCAAGTGATTTTCTTACTTAACCGACATCCTTGTGAGATACGACCTTGACTCACCAATTCTAGGCTACAATTGACCCGATACACTGCCGGTAAAATTGGACACTTAGAAAAGGTCAATCGCATTCCCCCTTGATCAGTGCTGAGGGTCCTTGTTGCGTCAGTTGGTTGTGCTCTCTCAGCTGATCCACTCAGCTGCTTTTCACCATCAGTTTTACTCCTTTGAATGACATCCTGGAGTGTGAGATTATGATCAGAATCTTCTTCTTCATCTTGATAATCAGTGTGATGATCAAATTCTGCCTTTTCTTCTTCATCTTCATCAGAGGTCAGAGGTCAGATGGTAAGCTTCATCATCATTTTCTTCTTCAACTTCATAAGAAATTGTTATCGGATCTTCAAAAATTCTTGGTCCATCAACATTTCTTCTTACATTCCTTGTGCAGGATCTTGTCCTTCTCCTAGATCCAGAATTGCTTGCCTCATCCTGTTTCCTTTTCTTATCTTCCTTCACGTAGATAAACATCAATTTTGCCTCGTGCAATTTGTGCAGGTGAATGGGTTTCACCTTTATCTGATCAAACGGATATTGCAGAGGAATCCTATAGGATTTCTTTTCCCAAAAAAAAGTGTTTCTTCTATTGTCCTTTCTTGACTGCTAACTTGCCAGTATCAATTTCGTGTTGTACTTGCTCCTTCAACCTATTGAAAAAGAAAATTGACCAGTTGAACTCAAGGCCATGACAGATAATGGCCATTAATCTGTTCTGTTCTTCTGTCATGCCATGCATCGATCCTTTCTTTCCTTTAAAACTTTTGATGATCAAATGAGCAAATTCTTCGAACGGCTGCTTGAGTGCCAATCTGGGACAGTTAAATTTCTTGGTTGTAAGACTGGGATTCTTTGCTGTCTCCATCCAGAATTGAGGCATTACCGTCGTTCCCTCTTGTCAAATAATCTCCATAAATTAATCCTTGTGTCTGATTAAAAATCCACATGTGTAATTTTCATAGAATAACTGCTCTTTAATCACTGATTTTCCACATGCATGAAAGTTGATTCATTTCACACTTCACTTCGCTGTTTTCTCCATTGCTTATAGTGGTTGAGTGACTTGGTTGATTACAAGGTCGGTGTAGTAGCCTATTTACTGAGCTGCTATAACAAAACAACTGTTCCTAACAATCGGTGAAGTGGACTTCGCTGGTACCAGTACCTTACATGCCAAGTGAGCGCACCCAAAATGGCAAAGGTTCAGTCAGCTGGTGAAGCCACTTCGTTGATTACTCCAGTTAGCTGCTCCTTGTAACTTAATCAATTTCAATCATTCCCAACTCAGTTCTTAACTTACAAAATCTTTCATGACTTAGTGGCTTTGTGAAAATATCAGCCAATTGATCTTCTGTAGATATGTATCTCAAGATTACATCTCTTTTTTCAACATGATCTATGATGAAATGATGTCTTACATCAATATGCTTTGTTCTTGAGTGAAGTACTGGATTTTCTGTAACTGATATTGCACTTGTGTTATCACACACATGATAGGAATTGTCTTTTCTTCTACTCCCTAGTCTCTTAGCTGTTGTCTGATCCAGAGTACTTGTGCACAACAGCTACCTGCTGCTATATATTTTGCTTCAGCTATTGAAGTAGATATGGAATTCTGATTTTTTTTCTAAACCATGATACTAGTCAGTTGCCTAGTATCTTACAAGTTCCTGAGGTGCTCTTTCTATCCACTTTACATCCAGCATATTTGAGTCTGAATAAAACATCAATTTGAATCCACCATCTTTTGGATACCAAATTCCAACATTTACTGTCTTATAGATATTTGATGATTCTCTTTGCTGCTTGTAAATGAGATTCTTTTGGTTGTGAATGAAACCTTGCACATACTCCTACTGCAAATGCAATGTCAGGCCTGCTCGCAGTTAAGTAAAGTAGCAAACCAATAATTCCTATGTAGATCTTTTGATCCATATCCTTCCCATTTTCATCTTTCCCAAGAACAATCCTGGCACACATTGCTGTCTCTGATGTGCCACTTGTGTCCATTCCATATTTGTGTATCAAGTCCTTTGTTTATTTGGCTTGATTGATAAATATTGCATCTTTCATCTGCTTCACTTGTAGTCCAAGGAAGTAGTTGAGTTCTCCCATCATTCTTATCTGAAAATTGCTTTTCATTAGGTTTGCATACTTTTCACATAGCTTTTCATCTTCTGATCCAAAAATGATATCATCCATGTAAATTTGGACAAATCTAGTGCTTCATCCATCTTGTAGCTTGAAAAGAGTCTTTTCAATGGTTCATTTGCTAAATCCATTGTTTATCAGAAATTTTGAAAGAGTCTCATACCAGGCTTTAGGTGCATGTTTGAGTCCTTACAAATCCTTCTCGGGCTTGAACAATTTGTCTTCTTTTCCCTTGAGTTGAAATCCAGGGGGTTGCTCTACATTCACTTCCTCTTCAAGTAATCCATTCATAAATTCATTTTTGACATCCATCTTATATACTTTGAAGTCATTATGAGCTGCAAATGCTAGGAAACATTCTTATTGCTTCCAATCTTGCTACTAGTGCAAATGTCTCATCATAGACTATGCCTTCAGCTTGTGAGTATCCCTTTGCTACCAGTCTTGCCTTGTTTCTGACAATTGCTCCTTGTTCATCCATATTATTTCTGAACACCCATTTTGTGCCAATGATGTTTGCCATTTCTGGTCTATCAACAAGTTCCCAGACTTCATTTCTTTCAAATTCATTTAGCTCCTCTTGCATAGCTATGATCCAATCAGCATCTTGGATTGCATCATCTATTGTCTTTGGTTCAACTTGTGACAGAAAACAAGTTAATATGCTTTCAAGTTGTTTTATGGTTCTTACACATGTGTGTACATCTCCGATGACTTGCTCAGTTGGATGATCTTTGAGCCAGTTGATGTCAGGTTCCAGCTGTGTTGGTGAAGCCTCTTCTACTGGTGTGTTTATAGGTTCTTCTTCTTCTTGATCATCAGCTGCATCTTCTACTAGTTTAGTTGTTGTTTCTGCTTCCGCATAAGCTGGTCTAGAATCTTGTTTTGCTGTCTCTGTTTCTTCTAGAGTGACAAAATCTTCACAGCTGGTATTAGGTTCATCAAACACAACATGTATTGATTCTTCAATCACCAAGGTCCTTTAGTTTCCTACTCTAAAGGCTTTGCTTGTATCTGAATATCCTATGAAGATTTCTTCATCAACTTTTTCCTCAAAAGTATGTAACTGATTACTTTTTAAGACAAAACATTTAGCTCCAAACATATGTAAGTGAGAAATGTTAGGCTTTTTTCCATTCCAAACTTCATAGGGTGTTTTTCCATGATATTTGTTGCTGATTGATCTATTTTGTGTATAACAAGTTGTGTTTGCTGCTTCAGCCCAAAACCTTTTTGGTAGTCCTGCTTCTGGTGTCATAGTTCTGATAGCTTCTTTGAGAGTTCTGTTTCTTCTTTCTACAACTCCATTTTGTTGTGGTGTTCCTGCTTCTGAATGTTGATGCGGTACACCATTTTCTTCAAAGTAGGTTCTGATCACTCATTGAGGAATTTTGTGCCTCTATCTGATCTTATCTTGATAAGCTTCAATTCCATTTTATTTTTGATTCTTCTCGGTAAATCAGGTAGTTTCTTGAGTGTTTCTTACTTCTTGTTCATGAAGATAGTCCAAGTGAATTTTGAAAAGTCATCAACCACCACTAGAGTGTACTTTTTGCCACTTACACTCACTGGTGTGACTGGTCCAAAAAGATCCATATGTAGAAGCTGTAGAAATCGTGTAGTTGATTGGTGTGGCTTTGATTTGAATGAGCTTTTGATTTGTTCCCCCTTCTAGCAAGCATCACATAGACTTTTTTCTTGAAAGTAATCTCGGGTAGGCTTTCCACAAGCTTGTTCTTTGCTAGCTTGTTGATTGTCTTGAAGTTTAGATGAGTCAGTCTTCTATGCCAAATCCAGCTAGATGATTGTTTGTTCTTGACAAGCAGACATGTTTCTGCTTTTGCTGTCTTCCAGACTACCACATACATGTTGTCTTCTCTTTTTCCTGCAAGTACAACCGTGTCGGTATGTTTGTGAATCACCTTGCAACCTTCTTTGTTGAAATGCATATTGTAGCCTTTGTCACAGAATTGAATAATGCTTAGAAGATTAAAATTCAATCCCTTAACAAATGCCACATTCTAAATCTTCAGATTGTTCTTTAACATGGGGCCTTCCCCTTTAATCTTTCCGGGGTTTTCTTTTCCTTCAAAGGTAATTTCAGATCCATCAAAAGCATTGAATTCAGTCAACCATCCCTCTTTCCTGTCATATGTCTCGAACATCCACTGTCTATGTACCAGACATCCAACAAAACAAATCAAGCAATTTTAGGTACCCAACACTGTTTGGGTCCATACCTGTTAACAGTCATGCCTCCTACTCCAAGTGTATATCCAAAATATTTTCTCCTTGGATGGTTGAAGTTATCAACCTCATATGTATAGGGCATGGCAGATTAGCTTCTAATAGATTTCTAAAAGTATTCTGATACATTTCTCTACCTTTTGATGTCTTAGCATCCTATTTCACTTTCCAAAACACAGTAGATGACATGTTTTCATATTCTCTTTTGTATCCATGACCATGCCTTTTTTGGGCTTTTCCCAAATACATTTGGCCTTGTATGAAATGGTTTTCTCTTGTATTTTGGTGGTGGAACATTCCAATCATCTTCTGAGGGGTAAAGTCTGCCCTTACCTTTCAGTATACATTTTCCCTTAGTAGGATGGTAAGATGATTTACCTAATTATTTCACGGCACTGGTTTTTGACTTCAGTAGTGCAGGATGAGTAGCTGAAACTATGGTCTGTATTTTTCTGAATTTAGGTCCAATTTTGGCCTTTAGTTCATGTCTGTGTTGTCCATTGTTTCATTTCTCATCTGGACTATTGTAGCCAAGACCTGATCTGGATCCAAACATTTTTGGGGATTTGTGAGCTGGTGCATTTGGGGGTGCAGTGGGGCCTCAGCTTGTAGAAGAGTTTCCTTAGCTGCTCTGTTAGCACCAGATGAATGATCATCTAATGGTTGTTGATTTGCTAAGTGTTCTCCTGATAAGTCCACCATATATGGTTATTCTTGGATCGTTTTGGCCTGTTTAAATGCCTATTTTGTGATTTTTGTATGATAAATTGCCTCTTCTGGACTAGATTACTGTTGTGGCTTTGATATTTTGCAGATATGATGAATCCGAGAATAAAAGGCAATGAAAATGAGCTAAAAAAAGTGTCAAAATCATGATGGGATGAAGAATCACACCTAGGTGTGAAAGAATGGAATAGGGTGTGAAAAAATGTGAAAACTATTCAGATTTTCTATAGGCCAATGAAATGTTCGATTGGTGGAGAGCTTTCCAAGTATTTATTTTCAAAACTCAACGTGAATTGCTTGGGAAAGGGAGGCTACACGCTTAAAGAGTCAAAGGATGAAGGAAAATTGATTTTTGAGATTATCTTGATAAATTTATTTTTAGAAACTTAATTTATGTTGTAATTATCCCTTTATTTTAATCCTCCAAGTCATTCAAATCACTATCAACGCCCTCAACAATTGATTTTTATTCGACTATTTTCCCTCTATCAACATCATCATCTCCCATCCCAAAGAACAAGGATTTTAGGTTCAAGAAATTCAAGAACGAAGCTAGAATAAAAAGTTGTAGCACAGTGTTCAATACACAAATTCAATGGTGTGCAGACCCGAGTTCGAATCCCCTTGACCGTATAGATTTCTCATTCTGATCATTGCCCTCTCCTGGCTATGTGTGGTTCGAAGAGTCCGGGTAAGTCCCCATTTCGCTTCATTAATGTTTGGACTGAGGATACCACATTTCTTGACCTTGTAAAGTCGGTCTGGGAGGAGCATGAAGAAGGCCAGGGTATGCGTCTTCTGCTTAGGAAGCTCAAGAAGCTGGCTTACAAATTAACTAAATGGAATCGTGTGGTTTTTGGGAATATTTTTGATAATACTAAGAAGGCGTTGTCAGCGGTTAATGATTAGACCATTCGTCATGATTAGGATGGGTCGACAACGGCTAAGGAAGATCTTGATCAGGCCATCTTAGAGTACGAGAGGTGTAATAATGTTGAGACTCGATTCCTCAAGCAGAAAGCATCTGTGAATTGGATTGAAGTTAGGGATGCCAACAGTAAGTATTTCCATGCTATTTGTAAACAACGAAGGAATCAGAATTACATTCATAGAATTAAGGGGGATGACGGCAGTTGGATTGACAATCAGGAAGACATCCGTGCATCCTCTGCTACTTTTTATGAGCAATTTTCTCCGCGGATAGGGAAGGAAGGGGCACTCCCCTTGTTAATTTCCCCTCCCTCAAATCTCTCATGCTCAGAATGAGGCCCTCATGGCTACTCCGCCTGTTGAGGAGATCCATAATACAGTGTTATCCATGAGCTCTTATAGTGCTGCTGGTCCTGATGGTTACATGTTGCATTTCTTCAAAGTTTGGTGGCTGATTATTAAGCAGGATATGGTTAATGCGCTTGGTGATTTCTTCTTGGGTGGTCATCTTCCTCTATACTTCTCCACCTCCACGATTATTTTGTTGCCCAAGAAAATAGGGGCGGATAAATGGAAGGACTTCCGGCCTATTAGCCTATGTACTATTTTCTCAAAAATTAAAACCAAGATTATTACACAGTGTTTGAATTCCTTTCTTCCCATTCTGGTGGTAGATTAGCAAATTGGTTTTGTCCCTGGTAGATGCATCACTGACAATATCCTTCTTGCCCAGGAGCTATGCAAAAATGTTAATAAACCACTCCGTAGCCCCAATATTATGCTTAAATTAGACATGGAGAAAGCATATGATCGTGTGAATTGGGGTTTCATAAGGAAGATGTTGAGGATGTTTGGTTTTCAAGAGCCTTTTGTTGATCTTATTTTCAGAACTCTCGCTGACAACTGGTTTTGCGTCCTGCTCAATGGCGTGCCTTCTACACACTTTCATGCGACTCGCGGAGTTAAACAGGGAGACCCTCTATCCCCTGCTCTCTTTGTTTTAGCGGCGGAGTATTTTGGCAGGCTGATTAATGATTTCATGTCTCAGAATCCTGGCATGCAGTTTCAATCGAAAGTAAAGGGTATCCACTATCTGGCTTTTGCTGCTGACACGATTCGTTTTACTCGGTGTAATAGGAAAGGGCTATGGTGCCTCAAGGAGCTTTTCGACCATTATGACCTAGTTTCTGGGCACCGTATCAATTCCACCAAAAGTACGTACATTTTTCATAAGTTGACGTCTACTAAGGCAGGATGGGTGAGTAATATCTTGGGCTTTCTGTGCGAGCACATGCCTTTTCGCTACTTAGGGGCACCCCTTTTTCAGGGCCGGAATTGCACCCTTTTCTATCAGGACATAATTGATAAGGTTCAAAAGAAGCTTCATCACTGGGGAAACAGGCTTTTGTCTTTTGGTGTGAAGCTAATTCTCCCCAGGCATGTCCTAACGTCCATTCCAATTTATACCCTTCAGGTGCTGGTTCCCCCCAAAGAAGTTATTCATCGTATCCATCGCATTTTTAATAAATTCTTATGGGATAGTGGGCCGGATGGACATCATATACATTGGAGATCTTGGGATAAATTGTGCACTCCGATTGAGGAAGGTGGGTTGGGTGTGCGGCATCTCTTTGATGTTATCGACACTTTTGCGATCATGCTGTGGGTTCGGTTACGTCAGAAACAGGGTATTTGGGCTAAGGCCATTTTCAATACCTACATAATAGACAAGTCTCCCCTGGATGTCCCTTAGCCCAAGGTCAGTACGCCGATGTTACGAATAGTGTGGAGGATGAGAGACATAGTAGAACAATTCATATCTTGGAGGCTAAATGCGGGACACATTGACTTTTGGAGAGACAAGTGGACGACGGCAAATTTGGGAGAACCACCGGAAGGCCGGTTTTGGAAGGTTAATGAGTTTTCGGTGAATGGCCAATGGAATACCCACCTTCTTCATTCTTTCCTACCTAGTCACATCGTGGAAGAGATCATTATTATCCCTTTCATACGTGAGAATGATGATGAGCTTATTTGGACGCTCAGCCCTGATGGGCGGTATACTACTCGGTCCATGTGGAACATGGTTCACACTACTCATCCCTCCAATGTTATTTATAAGATAATTTGGAACAGCCTCATACCTCTAAAGATTTCTTTCTTTTGTTGGAGGTTACTGCATAACATTCTCCCCACTGATCCGAACATCCAACGACGTGGTATAACTCTGGTTTCAAAATTCTTTGCGTGCCAACATGGGGAGGACCTGCGACACACGTTTATTGATTGACATTTTGCCAGCTCTGTTTGGAATTACTTTATGAATGATTTCAGGTTGCGGTTTACTCCTACTTCAAGGATTGTGCCTATGCTCCACTTCTGGTAGAACTCGGTTACTAGTATTTACAGCCTTCGGTTTATTGTCCCGGTTATTGTTTGTTGGGGCATTTGGGCTGAGAGGAACAAGTGCCGGCATGACGAAGTCCAACCCTCTATACAGCGCACCATCATACAAATTGAGCGGGCTATTAGGAAACTTGCCTTTCGGAAGAAACTGGAAGCCAAAGTCTTGGGAGCTAATAGAGGAACTCCCTTCTTCCAACCCTTTAGGGTCAAACCAAACCCGAAGAGGAAAGTGACTTTTTGAGATGGGTGCCTCCGCCTTCTGGCAATGTTAAATTGATTGTGTATGGGAGTGTCAGGAATGGCATTGTTTATGGTGGTGGTATCCTCAGGGATTCTGATGGCGGGTTTATTATGGCTTTTCATGCATGTTTTGGACAGGGGATGCTGTTGGATGCGGAGATTAAAGCTCTGTTGTTTGGTCTTCCCCTGCACACTCATAAGCAGAATATGGATATCGAATCTGATTCTCTTTATGTCTATCGTATGATCTCTGGAGCTAGTGGTGGTGGATGGCCCCTGTGTCTCTCCATCACTCAGATATGTGCTATCCTTCGATCACTTCACTATACTATTTCGCATGTCTATAGGGAATGCAACAGGGTCGCTGAAGCCCTCGCGGCGTTGGAAGGGGATGATCAGATCTTTATTCAGCAAAGAGATGTCCCATCGCATTCGGAATCTAATTCATGATTATTTATATGGCCCAGCTCATATCCGCTGTATCACTGATAACCCGGGAAGCACTCTTCACTTGTGAAGGGTGCAATCCAGGTCGTATTGCTTAACTCACTGACTTTCTCATTTTCATCCAGTTGTATCCATATACTGCATATTCCACTTTGTGCAGAACGATGAAGCTCACTGAATGTGGAGATGGAAGGAAACCAGTTGCTCAGAACATTTTTCTTCACCAAAATCAGATTGACTGGACGCACCCCTCCTTTTTTGGTTAGGGTGCAATTCAAGTGTTTTTGCTCCTTTTCTCTACTGTTGCCTGGATATGGGTGATTGTTGATTGACTTACAAAATCAGCCTATATCTTACCGGAAAAAAAGTTGATATGTGTTTGAAGAAGACGACGACACACTATTTGGACAATATAGTTAAGTTGCATGAAGTTCCTATCTCAAAAGTTTCTGATCAGGACATCCGTTTATCAGTCGGTTTTGGAAGAGTTTGTAAAAGACTATGGGTACAACGTTGGATTTTAGTACGGCCTTCCATCCTCGAAGACGGACAATCAAAAAGGACAATCCAAACACTTGAAGATATGTTAAGAGCTTGTGTTTTGGACGTAGGCGGATCATGGGATGACTACATACCCATGTCCGTGTTTGCTTATAACAACAATTATCACGCCAGTTTGTGTATGCCGCCGTTTGAAGCCTTGTATAGGAGAAGATGTCGAACACCGTTGTTTTGGTATAAAGTCGAGAAACAAGTTAGCAAGCCAGAAATGATTGAGCAAGCGAAATAAAGGGTTTTTTTGTTAAGAAGAACTTGAAGGCATCTCAGATAGATGGAAGAGTTGGGCGATGTTCGTAGAAGACCGTTGGAATTCAATGTTAAGGAAAGAGTTTACTTGGGAGCTTCACCAATGAAGGTAGTAAAGCGTTTTGGACAAAAAGGAAAGTTAATTCCCAGGTTTGTAGGACCTTTTGAGATTCTTGAGAATGTTTGACCATTGGTTTACAAGTTAAAGTTACCGGAACACATGTTAAGAGTTCACAATGTGTTTCATGTGTCAATGTTGAAGATTTGTTTGACGAAGATGCATGTTGAAGCTACAGTTGATCTTGAAGTCCTTCAAAGCAACCTTGATTATGATGAGAAACCGATTAAATTTTTGGACTAGAAAGAAAAGATGATCAATAGAAGGTTGATCCCTTTGGTTTTGGTGCAATGAAGCAATCATTCACCAAGCGAGGCGACATGGGAAGTTGAGGATGATATCATTTTTGAGTTTCTAGATTTTCCCAACTTACCAAGTATGTTTCAGTTTCGAGGATGAAATATAAGGGGGGAGGAATATAATATTTCAATTTTCAGAAACGGGCACACGAGTCATTTTGCAAAAAAGAAATATTATGTTTATTTTACATGGAATAAAAGTAATTCAAATATATATATATATATATATATATATATATATATATATATATATATATATATATATATAATATATTATTATTGAAACAACGTGGACTTAATTGTATTTAATAAGCAATTTAGGGGAAATAATGGAGCGGTAATGGGGAGAGGTTTAATTTGGGAAAATAAATCTCCCACTAAGTTTCTTTTGTTTGTCAGGGAAAGCATTATTTCCCAAAGTTTGAACTTTTTGCCCTACAAGTTTTTTGGTTAGATTTCCTTTTGAAAACACGTAAAGAGAAGGCAAGGGGAGAGACTATTCTCTCATGCTATTTCTCACAGATGTTTTATCTTGTTATCGAATTGGTGTTAGAATTCGCCTAGAGGTTTCCTTTTGTGTGTGATACTACTATTTTTTTGCTGGTATCGTGGGCATACTCACCATAGCTTTCAGCCTCCTTCCCTCTTTTTGGAAGCATCAGAGGGAATTTGTAGCATGATGTGATTTGTGGATTCATAGCTTGAAAGCTCAACAAACCCTATCACACTGATGAGAAAAGAAGAGAAAGATAAAGGGAGATAAGAATCAGAGCTCAAGCTGAAGAGCAACAGAGGAGGATTCAGGAAGAAAGGGAAAGGGCAAGGAATGAACCTTGCATTGGGTTGCCATTTCATGTACAAAGAAGACCTGATGATGATAGAGACAGATCACACAACCATCAAAGGCCTAGATCTGTACAACAACAAAGAGGATTAAGCACCAGTAGAGATAGTGGTCAAAGTCACTCAAAGGGTAGTGATGGTGGAAGACACTCTACTTGTAGATATTCCAATAGATATCAAAGAAAAGCACATTCACTTACAGAAATAAGGAGGAAAGAGATGCAGAAGTAGTCAGATCTGTTAGAGTGTTTTTCCAACTCTGTGACGGTGTTTACCCTAATCTTTCACGGGATGATGCATAGGCAGAATGGCTAGGCCCACAAGAAAATGAGTTAAGAATTGATATGGCCAAGATGTATAATGAGTTGAAATGATATTTATACATCTCAAAGACAAGGAGCAGCTGAGGGAGCATTTGGATCTACTAGAAGAGGAAATCAATGAGTTCCCATAACATCAAAGGTGGCTGATGACCTGACAGCTGATGCACAGGAAGAATTCAACAATTGGTAGTAGAGCTATGTTCCTGGTATCAAAACCTATTCATATCTGATTTCCTGTAACAAGGAGATCATACATTTTCAAAGTAGTATTTCAAATTTGTGATATATATATCTTTCATAATGGAATCTTCAAGCTTTATGTCTAAAATTCCTGTGTTTAATGTGAATAATTTTGAGGAATACAAAATAAGAATGTTGTCTCATCTTGCACCAACTTTTGAGGAGATGCTGGATGTAATCAATGATGGTCTTATAAAGATCATGACTGTGGAGACAACAGGTCCAAAACAAGGGTGTTCCATAGAGAAACCTAAAAAGGATTGGACAAATGATGACAAGAGAAGAGCAAATCTTGATTATGTTTTAAAGGATATGATCATGAAGACTCTGGACAGTACCATGTTAATGAGAATGAAAGACCGCAAAAAAAGATATGTGGGACAAATTGGCTATTATCAATGAAGGATGTGAAGCAATCAAGAAAAACAAACTATCCGTAGAAAAATAGAAGTTTGAAAATATCAAAATGATGGGTGAATCCATTGATCAAATGGACAACATATTCTCAAGCATCATTAGTGAACTACAATAACTTGGTTAAGTTTTTCAAATTAACCTATGTCTAGATTGACATCCCAGCAGCAGTGGACAATGTACAAGGATCTAAAACTTGTAGATTCACACATTTATGTAGCAAAATCAAGGCTATGGATCATTTTGGAGAGCCAAAAGCACTTGAGACAATGCTTGACTTTAATTTTCTATTCAACGGAAAGGTATTTGCGAGTCATTGTTAGGAACATTTTATAGTTTTGATGATGGTCATACTACCTATAATAGCAAGTCTGATATAAGTTAGAGTTGAATGTATATGTTTTATTTAGAAGTCTGACATTTGTATAAGTTCATTCATACAAGCATTGTACTAGTCTGGTAGGCTAGCTTAGTGTGGTGAGGAATAGAAGACCAGCTGAGTAAAATAGCCAAGGTACCAGCACAGTGAAGTGAAGACCTATGGACTAACTTACAACCAAGAATTCTGTGATGACCTTGGTTAAGTCTAAGATATCAATCAAGTGATGGGAATCAAATTTCTATAATATGGTGTACACTGATCTCACCCAAAATAAAGATCCGTGAAGTAAATCTCTATCGGCTGATAAATACTAGCAGAGAAACAATAGCAGAGTAAGCAACAACCAAGTGATCAAGAAAGTATTTACTGAAAAATCATATGTCAAGTAGCCAAGTGAAGTAGTCACTTGACTAGTGAAGTAACAAAGGAGGCAGATGAGTAATACATCAGTAGATCCGTGAATACAAAAGTAATGAAGTAAAGGAAAAGTAGCTAAGTCAAGTAAGATGTCTACACTTAAAAAAAACATGGAAAATGTGGAAGACAATTCAATTAATGAAGAATCAATCAAGAAAGGATTTTATGATAAATGTTTGATTAAAATCCGGATCTCTGAATTCAAGGATGAGCAAATCAAGACAGAATCAAGGATTATTTTCAACATTAAATAGCCAACAGACGGAATTTCAAAATCAAGGGATTTACGGCTATAAATAGAAGGCATTGACAGAAAGGAAAAACAACAATATCTATGAATTTTCTAAGTGCCTAAACTCTGTAAAATTCACAAGCCTTCTTTCTAATCTTCAAAGTTATATCCAGAAAAGGTCAATCCCAGAAAATAGAGCATAAAAGATACATCAAGCCTGAGATTGATCAAACTTGTAAAATCCTTAATGCACATTCATATTAAGGATCTGCCATTAAGAAATTGAATCAGAATCTCGGGAAGAAATTGCAAGTGTTGTTGAAGGATTTGTTCTCAAGGAGCAGTGTGAAAGAGACTAAGTCACTAAAGCTTTTGCAGCCAAGTAGTGATAGTCTGCAGATTGTGAAGCACGTGTAGCCAAGGACAATCATATTTTTGTATTTGTTAAAAACAATAGTGAATTCCTCCGATCATCATAGGAGAAAAGTGGATTATGGGATTACACCACCCTTAACCACTATAAAGCCTTGTGTTCATTAACTTTCGGCACTTTAAATTCAATATAATTTCTGCAAATCACATTATATGTGTGTGTGAGTTAATTACTTTGAAAGAACTAATAGGAGGGGTTAAATCCGCTGCACTAAAGCTTTTCATCAAGAAAAGTTTTTAAACACCTAATATAGTCATTCAACCCCCCTCCCCACTGACTATATTCTCACCCTTCTCTAGGACCAACAAACCTAAATGTACTGGGAGCTTTTAGCGTGTGCCAAAAGCAAACCAAAACCCAGGATGAAAGTTCAAAGAGGTTTTAGCGCACGCCAAACAGGCTTAGAGCGCACCAAAACCCCAATTTTGTGGTTTGATGAGTTTTAATCCCCGAGATGTGTTTTGAATGTTTATTCTTGATCTAATAACATTAAATGAACATGAACAAGCCAAGCCATGATTAAACTTATGATGCGTTTAGTTCCGGCACCAAATGGATTCTTACTAAGAGTTGAAGTTCGGGACTGTCGGAAGTGCATGATTGGCTTGTGCTTTGATGAATTTGTATTCACCAATGTCTATGTATATGTTTAGGATGTTGTGTCTAGTTGTCTAAGTGAGGGAGTAGAGTGGTTAAGTGAGTGTTGCCTTGAAAATACTTAGGTGGCTAGTTAACGACTAATAACATACGTACTTGAGTAGTTAAAAGAATAAACATCATGTCATTCTTGCTAAGGCACAAGTTTATATCACATGTGTGTGGGCGGTCAGTAAAAGTGAATAACTCGGTAGGTTCTAAGACCCCAAGTATGGAGGGACTTCGCCGAACGTGTACACTCACGGGGCTAGCCCATGGCTATTGGTGTGATCCACTAATAGGTTGCAATCGATACTTTGTGGTGGTAGCATCATGCGTAGTGCCCTTGAATACTGATGTAACAAAGATAAGTTATGTTAGAAACAAATAGGACTTCACGGCATGTTGATGAGCATGAAGTGAACCCTAGAGTCGAGTCGGTCTCATAAAGATAACTTAATAATTATGTAAACCTTTCGTTATGAAACTTGTTAAATCAATAGCTTCTACCTCTTGTTAAGTACCTATGTACTTACCTCCATTGCATGTTTTTTTTGTATGCATTGTGGTGTGAGAAGATAAACAGGTTGATCATGAGCTCAATGAGGATTTTGAGGACGATGTTTGAGGATGCCTTAATTGTTTGCTTCAATTCTCTTTATTATATACGTTGAACTCATGACTATGTATCTTTCTTTTCAAAGTCAAATGTTGTACTTTTATTTGAAACTATGTTGTAAGTTAAATTTGTAATACTTTTGAGACATGTTGTAAGTTTCATTATCGTGGTTGTAAGATAAACCTTCTATCTTTTGTATGTTTGAATTTCTATTCTAGTAGCATTTATGTTTTCACTCGAGTCTTTAGCTTCCATTTTTTGTAAACTCGATACGACGTAGTAGATGCTTACGTATAATATTGAATTTATTAATATTATACGTGTCGAACGTTCTCTTCCGGATAAGGACTCGGTATTTAAGAACGAGGCGTTACAAGTAATTAAAGGATAAATAAGAAAAAGCTACTTTTATTAATCTAAAACAATCTAGAGGTGGTGGGCCAGAAAGACAAGATAAGATTGAAAATGATGAAATAGGACAAGAAAAAAAGACACTGGACGAAACGGACAAAAATAGATACATGTACAGAAACACCATTATTTAAAAACATATCCTTGGCAGATATTATTTTATTTTATGTTTGGAATTTCGGCAGCAAAATCTTCATATTAATGATGGAGGAAAAAAATTAATTCGGCAACAATGACTTCCCAAGCATTAACTCATAATTAATAATGGAGGAAAAAATTAAGGAAAAAAATGAGGAAAATAGTTAATGAATGGGTTGACAATGAGTAGTATCTTATTTGGGTGTAACTACATGTATTATAGTGACTAGTACTAATTATTTTCAATTTTAATACATTTAAATTGTCGTAACTACATGCTCTTTTTGTGTGTTACTACACATTTTTTGTTTGTACTACACTTAATTCATTAGTTGTTACTACATTATTTACCGTGTTAGTACATGTATTTGGTAGAGTTGTACTTCATATTTTTCTACGATAACTACATATTTTCCTACGTTAACTTTAAACTTAATATAAGTTCGTACATCATATGTAGTAACTCATGCACTAACACACATGTATATTAATTTACTACTTATTACCACATCAATTTGTTTTTCTGGGTGTAACTACATGTATTAGACTGTCTAATACTAATCTAATCTAATGCAAGTTACTACATGTTTTTTTTTTGTAACTACATTCTTTGTATATGTGTTACTACACATTTTTTACTGAAACTACACTTAATTTATTAGTTGTTACTACATATATTTTCAATGTTACAACATGTTTCACGGGTATTACTACATTATACTTGGGTGTAACTACATATATTTGGTTGATCTGTACTACATATTTTTCTATGTTAACTACATATTTTTCTACGTTAAATTTCAACCCAATATAAGTTTGTGCTCTACAACATGTAGTAACTCATGCACTCAGACACGTGTATATCAACTTACTACTTGTAATTATTGTAGGATGTAATATCGCCGGATGGATCATAGATCCACCCGATTACGCAGTGGAAAGTACAAGATCAAGATCTAGTCAACCAAAATACATAAAATAATAGATCCAAACCTACGAGGGGGTTTAGATTACCAACCTTTTTATGGTGCAATTACTCCAAGAACAAGGTCAATCCAAGATCCAAGCTAGATGAGAAGCCACAGTCTTCCAACGTGTGTCTCCAAGCAACACTAGGTGGATGGTGTTTCAAGCCGCCGGACCTCCTCGATATGCTACCTTAGAAAACCCGAAGTTTACTAAAACTCGAACCCAAGTACTTAAGGCCGAAAATTCTAAGCCTTAGTACTTCCTCAATTTCGAAAATTGTGTTGTGTTTATTGGCTTGGGAGAACTCTCTTTATATAGGAGAGTAATCCTTGTTCTCCAAGGATTAATTAATTAATACAAAATAAATCATATTAATCTTTTTCCTTAAAAGATAAATCTAGAATATTCCTAAATTCATAAGGATATATAAAAGATTTTATTTTCCAATTATCTAACAAATAAATAATTTAATCACATGTCTTATTATTTATCAAGAAAACTAATTTCCCAACAAATAAAAAAGCCAAATATGCGCCCCACCCTAAATAATTAGGTCACACGCATATTACACCACAATGGGCCGAGTCCATGAAAAATTTCTTTTCCATGTATCTAATTATCTAGTCCAACTAAACAATTAATCCAAATATCAGAATCCAACTATTTAATTATAATTGAGGTGAAACGACGAGAAAACGTATATGCTATATTAGGAGCCATGTCGGGTACCATGGACCCATATTCAGTAGCTACAATAAATTAAATAAAATTATTCGTCAGACCGAACAATTATATTCAATCTATTAATTCCGAGATTACACCACCATAAACCCGAAACTGAACTCTGCTGAATATAGATATAAACTTACACTCACCTATGAGTTGATAAGCGTCCACTGATATAATCATAACGGATAAATCCTCCATAGAGTGTTCATTTCGATTTAGGATATCTCTGTAAACCCTTCTCGAAACATATTATCCTTATTTACCATTAACCCCCTAGTGACCAATTAGTTCATAACTAATATAATATGAACTGAGCTCATCGATCAGTTTCTAGGATTAACAAATAAGGGAATTGACTGTCTACTTACCGAGGGAAGGAATCGATTCCATATCTGTGATAGCACAGACTACTCACTCATCCTAGAATAGGGCCAACGAGAAGTGTTGGACCACATACTATGAAGTGATCCTTACTAACACATCAAACCCTACCCTAGTCTAAGCAGTCATCTGTGATCACCTCAGGATTGAGATTAATCCATATATGATCATCTTGTGATTCGATAAGACTTCTCGATTACGGGACTATAGACAAAACAATATTCAGGATGAAGAATGGAGAAAATACTCTACTTGTTCAGATCTATGTTGATGACATTATTTTCGGATCAGAAAATGAACAATTATGTGAGAAATTTGCAAGTTTAATGAAAAGAAAATTCCAAATGAGTATGATGGGAGAATTCAATTACTTCCTTGGATTACAAGTTAAACAATTAGATGATGGAATTTTCATTCACCAAACCAAGTATACAAGAGAACTTATCAAAAACTTTGGCATGGAAAAATCAACTTGAATTTCTACACCAATGGGGACCAACATCAGATTAGATGAAGACAAAGAAGGCAAAGATGTTGATCAAACACTTTACAGAAGGATGATTGGAAGCTTACTCTATCTTACAGCAAGTAGGCCAGATATAACATTCACTGTTGGTGTATGTGCAAGATTTCAGTCAAAACCAAAGGAAAGTCATCTCACAGTTGTGAAAAGAACATTGAAATATCTGAAAGACACAGATGGAGTTGGAATTTGGTATTCAAAAGAAGGAGAATTCAAGCTGATTTCTTATTCAGGCTCATATTATGCAGGATGCAAAGTGGACAGAAAGAGCACATCAGGCACATGTCAGTTACTAGGAAATAGACTTGTGTCATGGTTTAGCAAAAAGCAAAACTCTATTTCAACTTCAACAGCTGAAGCTAAATACATAGCAGCTAGAAGTTGTTGTGCTCAAGTCATATGGATTAGACAGCAATTAAGAGATTATGGGATAGAAGAAGGAACAATTCCCATAATGTGTGATAACACAAGTGCAATTGCAATCACTGATAATCCAGTTTTACACTCTAGGACAAAGCACATTGATGTGCGTCACCACTTCATAAGAGATCATGCGGTGAAAAGGATATCACAGTTCTTTATGTACCTACTGAAGATCAGTTGGCTGAAGTCTTTACAAAGCCATTGGACAGAGAAAGATTTGCCAAATTAAGAACTGAATTTGGGATAATCAAAGTCAGTTGAAATCAGTTAAGCCAGAGATTCGTCAAGGGGATTAATCTTTGTTATGCAGGGTGCGCTCACTTAACAGATTAGTCATTGACATCAACAATTTCAAACTGATAAACTAGAACTGACAGACTTTACTGACACTGAATAATTTGACGAAACTGAAAGTTATCTCTAAAACTGACTTCAGCAACAGTTTCTATTCCAGTCAATTCAAGTCAAAGGTTGACAAGATAAAAGCGACAGCGGTTATATCGCATTTAATAACGGCAGTTTATTTTTGTCAAATTATGTTGCGTGTACACCCTATTACTGTCAGAACAGTACATGCCTCGGTTACCCAAACCATCATGGATTTTGAAAAGTTGTACTAACCAACCGTCAGTACACTGCCCCTATATATTCAACTCACCATTCACACTTCATAAAAAAAATCAGATTTTTCACAACCCAAATTCATCTCAAATTCAATCTATGTGTTCACACCCAGACATGGCCACTTCAAAGAAATCACAAGAAGAAAGATTGATAATAGAGCTAGATGAGTTTTCATTCGAAATTTATGAAGCTATGTTTAAAAACACTCTGTTAGCAAGTTACATCTGCGAGAAGATTCAGAAACAACCAGGATTAAGAAACATTCTGGAGGTTACCTTCAAAGAAGAACGTGACTTGGAAGGTATTTTGCAGTTCTGGCAAAATATGAGTTTGGTAAGAGATTCTCTAATCACAACAGTTCGTGGAGATCGCATTGTCATCAATGAAAGATTCATGAGGTCACTATTTGGTTTCACAAATTCATCTGTGACATCAATAGATTTGACCACTCTACCATTGAAAATGGAAGCCTTTCTCAAGCTAATTTCACCACTTAAGGAACCAGCAGAAATTGATATTCATGTTGACAAAATCAAGCCAGAATTTGGACATCTCAGCAAACATGTTATTGGAAAATCCAAAGGAATCAGTACACTAGCCGAAGAGAATGTTTATCTGATGAACATAATTTGGGACGAAATAGAATTCAATTGGGCAGGTTATGTCTTAAATCAGATAAAGAAGCAACATTTAGATGAATTAGAAAGTGTACAAAGAGCTCAAGCTGAAGGACATGCAACTGTTGGTAGATTCCGACTGAAGAAAACACTCAGTGGAATCATTCAATTTTATCTGGAAAGACTCAAGGAAGGGAAGCAAGCAAGGCAAGCTGCAGCTACAGAGGAAATTGCAGCAGCAACAAGAACAACTTCTCAACCTGAAGCTAGTCAGAAAACTGTGTCTCAGCAGGAAGCTGAACACAAAGGAATTAAGCGAAAAGCTGAATCAGCATAGGAAAGATCAGTTGTAAGATGTTTGTACCCAGAAACTTCAAGTAAGAGAGCACCAACTGAGGGGGAACGACAACAACTGACAACTGAGGTTACAAGGAAAAACACTCTTGCTGGTGATACATCTCAATTACGACATCAATCAGATCAGCAATCAGCCCCAGTTTTTGAAGCTGATAAAATTGTCAGACTGATGAAGATGAAGCTTAAACCAGAAGATTCTCGTGATGATTGTCTGCAGACTAAAGAAAAGTTACTCTTGGAGAAATTGGAAATCACAGATCTATATACTCTATTTCCTATATCAGAGTTTCTTGAAAATTGTTTCAACAGATTTACTGAATTAACTCAACGAAGAGAATCAGCCACATCATCTATTCTCAAAGATACATCAAAGAAAAAGGATGATGATGAAGATGATAATACAAGGAAAGAAGCTGATGTGACTACAGTTTTACTTACAGAAACTCAACCTCTAGCTACTCAAACTGTACGTCAGCAAGAAAATTTTCCAGTTGGAAATCAAACAACTGACACTCAGCAAGCAGCTGATGGAATTGATAATAAACAACTTATGATTATTGAAAATATTACTCAGTCTAAGGATCATACTAAAACAACATATGATCCTTCTGATATATCCTAACATAGGATGAGTTGGCCAAAGTTCATGAGAACTTAAGGATTGTGCTCAGTCACAGGGATGCACAAAATGACCTTCTATCAAACATTTCTGGATATCTAGATTATAGAACCAGAACAGATGTCTCAGTTCATGCAAAACTAGAGATGATCCACAAATCTAGTTCAAGTTCTTCTTCAAAAATTCTGTTACTTAAACAGAAACTTGAAGACTCAACCGCGGTAGACAGGGAAACACATGCTCAGGCTCACTGGCATATGAATCAGCACATCTACGGTTTAGAGAATCAGCTTAAGGAAGTACTTGCTTCTCAGCAATGTATATTAGCCGACCAACAGGCAACCCATGCTTTGGTAGATTAACTGTATGATGCCAAAAATAGGGAAGCTGAAGAAGAAAAGCTGAAGTTACTTAGAGAAATGAAGCGACTTGAAGATGAATTGGAAAAATACAAATCAGATCCTAAGTTCTTAAAGAAAGAGCTAACTGACGAGCAACTCATTGAGAAATACAGTCAACCTGGAGACAGAAGAGTTACTCTTACAAAGGATCTGTGGATAAAGTTTGTCAAAGATCATAATCCTATCAAAGCCAAGTACAAGGATAAGACTATTGAAGAATCCTTGAACTACTTCCTATCTGATAATTATCATGATCATAAGATGGCACAACACAAGAAGAATCAGAGGATTGAAGACAAACTGAAGATTAAAGACAAAACTGAATAGATGAAAGCTGATGTAGTAGAATTTGAAAAACACTACTTGAAAGAATCAGATTTACCAAAGTTATTTCGATGGAGAAAATGGAAAGAAGGAAGTCAAGTTGACTATAACAAGACCTTTTCAAAGGAAGACTCCAAGCTAGAAAATGACTATCGCCTGGATGACAAAGAGATGAAGTTTATTTCAGTGAAACAAAAAGCAAAGAAAAAGCTTAGTCTTTAACCACAATTATTTGGACTAAATGTAACTATTCCATCTCATTCTAATGAAATCTAGTTTTCCAGTTTTACATTGTTTTACATTGTTTTGATCTTTAAGCTTTTCTTTTAGGGAGAGTTTTGGCATCATCAAAAAGGGGGAAATTGTTGGAAATAAAATTTATGTTTTGATGATAATTCATCATATTTATTCAAAGTATTATCTTAACCTCATTGATGAAGTGCTGAAGCTAGCTGTTGTAGTGAAAAGCTAAAAGATGTCTAGAACTGAATGTTTAGGTTTTACTAGAGTTTGATAATTGTATAGGTTACATCAGACAAGCACTGCAATAGTTAGTGTGACATAAAACTGAAAACTGGAAGTCATTCAGAAAACTAGAAATCATCAAGATAAACAAACTGACTCAGGATACACCAATATGAAAACTGAAGAAGATAAGCTCGCTGAGAGACAAACTCGGTTGGCCTATCAAGAAGATTGAAGAACTGAGGGTCACAGACTCAGTTGTAGAAGATTGAAGAACTGAGAGTTCAAACTCAGTTATGAAGACTATATCGAGACTGTAAAGTTAGACTTCAGGCAAGATTGTGGTGACCTGAACTGACTTTATGGATCTTGTATGAAGACCTAAGAATCATTAGGACAATGAATTCTTAGAAGATAACTAGTCATGGGGTACTCAGATTAAGTCAATTATAATCAGATGAAAACTGGAGTACTGATATTTGAAGAAGAGTAAAATCTCAGTTAACGCTCCAAGTCAGTCAGGAAACTGACAAGTGATAAACTCAGTGTGAAACTGATAAGGAAACTCAGTTTTATATGTCAGTCTTCCAACAAACTGATAGTACAGTCGAACGTTATAAAGGAAGCGATTCTATTGGATGAAATACTGACACATCAGAACGGTCACAAAATATAGCCGTTCAAGATAGACGTTGATACAATTCAAATTTAAGCAATATGAACGTTGGACCTCACACTATAAATAGAGGACTTTGCACCAAGGATAAAAAAGAAGAATTAAGAACAAGAATTATTAGAATTGTGCATTAGTCATTTTATTCGAATTGCTATCATCTCTGCGCTATAACAAGATCATATCAAGAATTTATTCAAGTGTTCAAGCTACATAGAATTTATCAAGAATCAGACACTTTGAAGAACCACAAACAAGAATCAATTTATTGATTCTCAACCCAAAATTGATTCTACATCAAAGGTTTAGACTGTGAAACAAACCGGGAAGGTTTTGTCAAGGACAGTTGTTACAAGCGATCGGGTAGACTTGTGTTTGTGGTGGTAGGCCGGTGAAGAGGCATACGTTACCCTTCAAGGACCGGTGTTCAAGCAATTGAAGAGCGACAATTCTACACCGTTCTACAACTTTGTTTAGATAGTGAAGCTAGGGATCGGCCAAGGACTATTGTTTAGGACTTTTTGTAACGATTCACCTCAAGAAGTTCTAGTGGAATTTTCCTCCGCAGCACAGGGGAAGAGAGGACGTACAGGATTACAGCACCTGGAACCTCTATAATTTTTGCTTATTTACTTTACGCATTTATTTATTTACTCGGCATTTACTTACACCAATTTGATAGTTGATTGTTATACACCTCACAGTTCACAAACTGACATTCACCAGAATTCAGTTTACCATACTCAGCTTTCATAAAGAATAACAAGATCAAGAAAAAGGCTAGAATTATATCCGCTGCCGGTTGACTCGGTTTTTTCTTAAGTCAGTTTGAATTTAACTCAGCTTAGTCAGCTTAACTCCACACAAGTTTTAACTGAACCGTAATTTGTTAAATCCAGTTTAGGAAAGTTTTTGGTGATAAGTTTATTCACCCCCCCCCCCTCTAAACTTGTGTTAGCCTTTCTGAGGGGCCAACAGTCACACCTAAAGTGTTCTGGGCGCATTAATAGCAAATTAATCATGAGACCCGTACTCAGATTAATAAACGCTACGGACTAAGTTAATTTTAAGTACATCTCACTAACTCAATCCTCTTGTGTATAGCCATACACTGAGTTATGTGATTACATAAATGAGGTACTTAGGGTTTTCAGTAGTGTCTTAATTATAAGCATACATGCATACAATAAGATGAATTATTAATTCTGTCCTAAAACAATTACATAATTGTATTTCGGGCACTACACCTAACAATCTCACACTTGCACGAAAGGCAAGTGGATTAATTGTTTTAGAGCACACCCTTATTTATCTATATCTACAACATTCTCCCACTTGCTCAAAACAAGTGAGACATATCCCCAAGATTCATACCCTCCAATCGCATCTTAGTAATTCATCCTTCCAAGCACGACCGGAGTGTGCCGCCGTAGGGTAGGTCAGTGACCCGGCGCGTACTTAGTATCCGAAAACCATGTGACTTGGTACACTGATCAGGTAGGATGTCGACTTGAGTCAATCTTTGGGATCGAAACGTCGCCTTTCCATCTAATCCGGTGGTACGATATCAATATGCCTTTGATTCAATACTGAGGATGAAATCGACTTAACGATCATCCTTAATCTGACCTAAAGTCAGAATCAGTGTCATCACTTATATTCTAGTTTGCACCTGAAAATACTAGCATATTATTCCTCATTCTCTCGAAGAGACTTGAGGATTCACTAAACATCTCATTTAGTATTCATCCACAGGTTTAGACACGAATTCCTGAGAGGTAGGGTAGACTACATCGTTGAATGTTGCATAAATGCAAGAATATCTTAACCAGGTGAATGGATGGGATTGCCAATGATCGATTCTCACAAATTTGAGCGAATCAAATCCTTTAGAATGAATCCCGATGGCATGTCAGACTCTGACTTCAGATAACACACCCATGTTGTTTCCAATTGTTTCAGTGTTACCATTCACAAACACTAATCTACATACTACTTTACTAATATTGATGCCCAGTCTACGAAAGACTTATCAACATTCTGGTCAAGTCCACATATTAAAATATATGACTTTGAAATGACCTAGAGGTTTTCTTTAATCCCCAAAGGATATAAGCTATGGCAGGCATCCTGTCAAAGGTTCTTTCTGATTAAATTAAGATACCGTTAGTCTCGCAAAAAGGTCTTAGGGAATCACCCCTATTTTCTGCTTTGTAACGAATCTGTCATTTGTTCTTAACTAAAACCCTTCTATTCTGAATGAATTCAGATTCCGTTGTTCGGCAAGGAAGTCTTAGGGAATCACCCCTATTTCCCGCTTTCTGACGAAATCAAGCAAGACTGAGTGGTAAGAGAGATCACGGTCTGGTTAACTCTCAATCTTTTAGGGAATCACCCCTAAATTACTCAACTTTGCGTTGAAAGTTAAACTTTCCTATTCATTCGACTCTTCTCCCTGTAGTTCCAATTGCTCCCACTGGGCCTGAGATACTCAGGTGGTTCTACAAGAGTTTCAACAGAACTGGAGTATCAAACTCCATTCACAGGGTTATGGCATTTAAACCAACCTCTATGATCAAGATCCTACACAGCCCACAAAGGACTATAGGTCATCAATTTACCCTATAAAACATAAGGTCTTGAAATGGGTAATGGACAAACTATACTCCCACTGCGTTCGGGGTGGATTGATATACTGATCTAGTTTAGTAGTTTTTATTAGTGTTATCACCAACTGCCGGTGTTGGATGTGGACTGAACAAATCAGTTAGTAACATCTTGTGTACAAATACTTCAAGATCTAAGGTTGTTATTTATAGACTCTATCAGACCGAGTTTGACATTATAACCGTCATTCTCTAATTTTACGAGTTTTATAACCAACCTTTACTCAATGCATTAAGATATTTCACGACCTGAACGTGTAGACAAAATTTCCAGTCCTACCTTCAAGCACTAAGTGCTAAATGTCTATATTTACAGAAGTAGGGTGAACCGAATTCACTCCGTGTCCACAAATGCGTAGGCATATTCTAGATAGACTTCTCGATTTTTCATTACAACATAAACCGTTATTTTGCATCTAATATCTTAAATGAGTTCAGTAGCGTATTGTAGCACATCAATAACTATATAAGGCAAATTTATGGTGTATCTCTTAGTGAAAACATTTCACTGGGTGGCAGGCCGAGTATCAGTCCCAAAGACTATGCAATAACCTATTTATGAGTATGGAATACTCTAACTCTGGTGAAATCAGAGATTTCCTCCAAATATTTTGGATAAACTTACCGGAGTCTCGAATAGTTGTCAGACAAGATGTCACTACTTCAAAAGCTCCCACTAGCTTGTACCTTTCATATGACCCCGAAGGTCGATATGAACAAGCTATGTAACTTCTTTAAATCTATTACCCTTTCCCGATTGAAAGGAAACTTAGTCATTGTTCCTTTGAGACAGTGTTCCTTTGACTGGGAGATAGGAATCACCCTAAGCCAGTCTTCAGATCTTGTCTTTAGGGAATATGCACTAATTAATAGAATAGAAAGAAGCGTTTATCGAAATACGTAAACCATTTGCGTTTATATATTTTAGGATGTGTTACTAATACCTTTTCAGCAATGATTACTGGTTCTGACTTTATCAAACATAAGTCCGAGTCTAGGATTCGTGCTACGAATGTTATATTCATCGTCAATAAGACAAACAAATTATCCTATTGAAAAGGAATATGTTCGTTCCAACGAATCCGAAAACAGAAAATGAATTTTCTGTGATACTTAAGAATTGAATCCGAGATTCATTTCCTTATATCACTCCCACTAGTCTATCTGAAATAACTGCCCGTTGTCTATTTTATTTATCATTTAATGCAAAGCTACCTAGTTCTTCCAAAGAACTTTAGCTCTCGAGAAAATTTCTAAGGATGCATTGGTCAGTGATCCGAAATAACTTTCCTTATCCTCTAATTTCCAATTTATTAATTTTCCGGTTTAGCCTTAAAACTACTAGTTTAGATGACTAACACGTATAAACATTCTTTCCCATTCTCGACTTTCCTTAAATGGAATCAGTCTTGAACTAGCAGTTCGTTTGAGTAGACACTATTCGTGAACTGTGGTATGTCTAATGATGTGCTACTACCTTGGACTATTCGATTTTTCTAATCGACAAATCATAAGACCAAAGCTCCCACTAGTTTATCGGTTCCAAATACCGTCTAACTAGCAACACTTTGTATTTATGATTTTTCAAAGATTAGAAAAACACTCAGAACTAAGCTCCCACTAGTTTATCAATTCCAAATACTGTCTAACAAGCAATGCTTTATTCTTGTTTTTCCGATAAATGGAGAAACTCATTTGCAGTCTATTACACATTTCTAATGATTCAGAAAAACAACAAATCATAAGGCTAAGGCTTCCACTAGTTTATCGGTTCCAAATACCGTCTAACTAGCAACGCCTCATGTATATGATTTTCCAATTTTTCAATTTAGAAATTTGTTGTGTAATTACACTTTTAAAATTCACTAAATGAATTTGTCTGATAGTCCTATATCATCTTTTGTAAGCTAAGTATGGTCGTCTCTCGTTCAACACGAGTGACATCCGTGACATATATATACTATGTCACTTAAGTTTTTAAAGGCTCAAGAGAAAAATCTCTTCCGAAAAATTAACTGCATTCTTTTGATAATTACAACGTACTTGTTACTTCCACATTTTCAATGAAGTCCTTTTACTAACAGTTTAGTAGCCTAGAGATTAAAGTTGTAAAATAAGCATGACAGAAAGTTAAATTCAAAAAAATTAAATTTTCACTACTAGAATTTTATATTAGGAATAATAAACTTGTTAAAAGTCTATCATACCATTCCAAGGATTTAATCTCACACCTCAGTGCCACCGCAGGGTCAGTCAAAGAGGCGGCGATCAAACTGAGACAATCTCTCTCAATGATTAAACTTTGAGAATCAAACATCCCACGGGAATCAGACATCCCGGTCTTTAATCATTGATTACCTTCCTTTTTCTAGCCTAGATATTTCAAAAATATCCATAAAGAGTGTGACCTACTATATCAGATCTCAAAGTACTCCCTGAGTATGCCGCCGCAGGGTCGGTCAGTGACTCAACGAGTACCCAAAATCCTATCCTTTCGGAAACCAAGCCTTGAATTTTGATAGGGGTGAACACCACCCGCAGGGGGCCGGAATCAAAGCGGCTCGAGGTGTCACCCTTCTCTCACATGCTTGCATTTATAGTAGAGGCCATGGGGTCGGCTGTTGCCTTCCCCGCTCCCACTCAATAATTTGAAAAAGTGGTCGGTTTACTAATTACGGTTTCGGTCTTGACAATAAGAAACAAAAATTCAAAGTACTCCGAACAGGGTCGGTTAAGTAGGCAATCCTACGCCGTCTTATTCGTTGGAACATATGTGACTGTAGGTCAGATCCGGAAAGAGAAGCCCCGTTTAGCCCGAAGGCTTATCAGATATGCTAAGTCTTGTCGAACCCCCGTGCAAACGTCACACGTGGAGGGGATTCAATCGAGCCGTAGCTCAGTTGAACTCGCCCATCCATGGTTAGACCATTTCCGAACCCATGTACTAAGATTTTCCGATTTCTATGTTGTCAAAAAAAGCGTAATCTCGTTCCTGTTTAAGGTGGGTTCACCGAAAACTCAACGATTTATCTAAGTGGGATTCACTGAGAATCCCTCACTAAAATCGGAACGATTGACAAAACCCGGTTCCTCGGTTTTAATAATTAGTTACTTAATTAATTAACTACCACATATTAATTAAAAAAGCTTTTTAACTAATTATACGAGTTATACATGCCTAATTTATTCGAAATAAACCAGCTACATATATGCATTGGAGTGGAATCATGATATGATTTATGTCATGGCAATTTTCCGGTTTCTATCACATAATTTCGATCATACACGAAAAAATAAACAGAAAAATTAAACACCGAGATGGATCTTTGGTATCCCCGTATCTAACCTATTAAAAAAAACACAAACCCTAACTAGGGTTTACTATTTTCTAATCTGCTGCTGATGCGTTTTATCGATGATCGACATCCAAACGATTCTTGATCATCACGAAACTTTATGGACCTGTTCTTCACTCCTCCTACTTCAATCTGAACGGTTGGATCTTCGTTTCAACGGTCCAATTTTCTCTAGAAATCCACCGATCCAACTGCTGCATCTGTTTATAACTGCGGCTCAGCAGTATCTTCCCGGGGCCGATCGGGCATCGAGACAAAACCCGATCAACCTGAAATTTTTAGGCCTTGTTCATAACTCCATTTTAGTCGATCTGAATGGTCGGATCTTTGTTTTAAGGTTCCAAACTCGTCCAGAAAATCGATGAACTCACAGCTAGGGTTTTTATGGCTGCTGTGCTTTTCTGTTACATCAGCAAATTTATTGCAGCGACTGGACATCGAGATGGACTCCGATCGTCATGAAATGTTGAGGACCTGTTCTTCAACTTTTATTCTTCATTCTGACGGGAGAGATTGTCGTTTCAACGACTCAATCTCCGAGAATAAAATAAAAACGGAACAGAAACAAAACAGATATACTTCTAGGAAACTAAAATTACAAAATTTCTTATACTCATATAAACGAATTTATATGAGTTTACAATAGATGTAACAACTAAACAATACCAACCCCAATCCATCTCTTCAACCACAACAATCACAAGGCATATATCAATGAAATTTTCGAATTTATCTAAACTAAAAACGAAAACAAAAACAATCTAAACATGCTTTTTCCACTCCTAGATCTAAATTTTAAATACTTTGATTGATAGATCAAAGGCTCCGATACCACTTGTAGGATGTAATATCGCCGGATAGATCATAAATCCACCCGATTACACAGTGGAAATTACAAGATCTAGATATAGTCAACCAAAATACATAAAATAATAGATCCAAACCTACGAGGGGGTTTAGATTACCAACCTTTTTATGGTGCAATTACTCCAAGAACAAGGTCAATCCAAGATCCAAGCTAGATGAGAAGCCACAGTATTCCAACGTGTGTCTCTAAGCAACACCAGGTGGATCGTGTTTCAAGCCGCCGGACCTCCTCGATATGCTACCTTAGAAAACCCGAAGTTTTCTAAAACTCGAACCCAAGTACTTATGGCTGAAAATTCTAAGCCTTAGCACTTCCTTAATTTCGAAAATTGTGTTGTGTTTATTGGCTTGGAAGAACTCTCTTTATATAGGAGAGTAATCCTTGTCCTCCAAGGATTAATTAATTAATACAAAATCAATCATATTAATTCTTTTCCTTAAAAGATAAATCCAGAATATTTCTAAATTAATAAGGATATATAAAAGATTTTTCTTTTCCAATTATTTAACAAATAAATAATATAATCACACATCTTATTATTTATCAAGAAAACTAATTTCCCAACAAATAAAAAAACAAAATATGCGTCCCACCCTAAATAATTAGGTCACACGCATATTACACCACAATGGGCCGAGTCCACGAAAAATTTATTTTCCATGTATTTAATTGTCTAGTCCAACTATACAATTAATCCACATATCAATTAAATAGTCCAATCCAACTATTTAATTATAATTCAGGTGAAACGACGAGAAAACGTATATGCTATATTAGGAGCCATGTCGGGGACCATGGACCCATATTCAGTAGCTACAATAAATTAAATAAAATTATTCGTCAGACCGAACAATTATATTCAATCTATTAATTCTGGGATACACCACCATAAACCCGAAACTGAACTCTGCTGAATATAAATATAAACTTACACTCACCTATGAGTTGATAAGCGTCCACTGATATAATCATTATATATAGATAAATCCTCCATAGACTGTTCATTTCGATTCGGGATATCTCCGTAAACCCTTCTCGAAACATATTGTCCTTATTTACCATTAACCCCTTAGTGACCAATTAGTTCATAACTAATATAATATGAACTGAGCTCATCGATCAGTTTCTAGGATTAACAAATAAGGGAACTGACTGTCTACTTCCCGAGGGAAGGAATGGATTCCATATCTATGATAGCACAGACTACTCACTAATCCTATAATAGGGCCAACGAGAAGTGTTGGACCACATACTATGAAGTGATCCTTACTAACACATCAAACCCTACCCCAGTCTAAGCAGTCGTCTGTGATCACCTCAGGATTGAGATTAATCCATATATGATCATCTTGTGATTCGATAAAACTTCTCGATTACGGAATTATATCGAGAACTCAAATCAAATCGGTCCAACCCTATATGATTATCATCATATATAAATGCCCCACTAGGTACCCTATTACCGACGGTCCGGATAAGATCGTCACACCTACGTGTTCGGGCGCATTAATAGCAAATTAATCGGGAGACCTCGTAGTCGGATTAATAAACGCTACGGACTAAGTTAATTTTAAGTACATCTCACTAACTCAATCCTCTTGTGTATAGAAATACACTGAGTTATGTGATTACATAAATGAGGTACTTAGGGTTTTCAGTAGTGTCTTAATTATAATCATACATGCATATAATAAGATGAATTATTAATTCTGTCCTAAAACAATTACATAATTGTCTTTCGGGCACTACACCTAACAACTATATCAATCATTAGTACTTGTTACGATATTAATATTTCTTTGGGATGTAACTACTTGTATTAGACTGCCTAGTACTAATATTTTTCGGTGTAGGTAGCAACAACTCGCACAATCAATTTCACTATACACCCAATCCACACAACGCATTTACACTTAGTAACACGTAGTAATATCAACATCATACAATGCAGTTACACTGCGTAACACGTTGTAACATCAACATCATGTAGAAAAACACATGTCGTAACACATGCCTTTTTCAACATTTAGTAACACCACTATGCAGACTCTATAAGATGTAGTAGCGCATAATGTAGTATCACAGTGAATGTCCACAAATGAAGTAACACGTATTTCACGGTGCTTTCGTGAACACCCGTAGACATAGTAACTCCATGATGCAAACACCCTCAAACGTAGTAACACACAATGTACACCCTAAACCCTGAACCATGAACCCTAAACCCTAAAAACCCTGAACCTTAAACCCTAAACACTAAACTCGAACCCTAAACCTTAAACCTGAACCCTAAACCCTAAACCATAAACTTGAACCTATAAACCCTGGCCCTAAACCCTAAACCTGAACCCTAAACCTGAACCCCTAAACCCTAAACCTAGCCCCTAAACCCTAAACCTGAACCCTAAACCCTAAACCTAAACCCAAAACATGAACCTAAACACTAAACATGAACCTTAAGGTCTAGGGTTTAAGCTTTGGCTTTAGGGTTTAAGGTTCAGGGTTAGGGTTTAGGGTTTAGGATTAAGGTTTAGGTTTTAGGGTTTAATGTTCAGGGTTTAAAGTGTACATTATGTGTTACTATGTTTGAGAGTGCTTGCATCGTGGTGTTACTACGTCTGAGGGTGTTCACAGAACCAATGTGAAATACGTGTTACTTCATGTATGGACTTTCACTGTGATACTACATTATGCGTAACTAAATTATTTGTATGGAGTATGCATAGTGATGTTACTACATGATGAAAATGGCACGTGTTACAACAGGTGTTACTACAAGATGTTGATGTTACTACATGAATAGTACTAATCTAATCAGGGAAAAAAAGGTGTAGTAACACACATAAAAAGAATGTAGTTACAACAAAAAACATATAGTAATAGGCATTAGAGTAGATTAGTACTAATCAGTCTAATACATGTATTTACACCAAAAAAAATTAATATAGTAACAAGTAGTAAAGATTGATATAGTAACAAGTAGTAAATTAAAAAGAGTTTTTATTTTTTTATTTATAAAATGGCTATTTTCGGGTATTTATATTATTTTTTGGAGAAGATTTACCATTAATTTCGAGCAATTAATGTGGCAGCAGTAATTCATATTACATATAGGATGAATAAGTTATAAAAAAAAAAGTGTTTGAACAACATTGAATTGCAATTAATGAACAACATTGAATATCAGTTAATATTTCAGAAAAAAATTGGGAAAATAATAATAAAGCGTATTATTGAGTATTCATTATTTTTTGTCCTGTACAACCACCGACTTTTTTTTCTTGTCATTTTTACTCAAATTAGATTATAAGTGGTCATTTACAACATTTTCCTAAACAATCTATTATTATCTTTTCGGGCGCTACTTCTAACAGAAACTTCATGGTGTCCCCCACCGATTTATCAAAGTTTAACAAGTGATTGACTTGAAAATTTGTGTTAATAACATTTTACATACCTACTTGTTCCTATTTTTGACTTTATTTATTTTTAGTGTGGGTCCCTTTTTCTCTTTCCATTCACTTAGAGCAAACGTACTAAGACTCATTTAGCTTCCATCTCCTTTGACAATTGCAGAATAGACATTTTGTTTATTTAGAAGACAATGTAACAATACCAAAATAGAAACTTTTAATCCAATTCATTTATGCCAACATCCTAAAATTGATATGGCAGGAGACACCCATCTACTCTCTTAAAACCAACCACCATTACACCATATTGTCAAGGGAAATCAATCCATATAATTTTATTTGTTGCCACGTATAAATATATTGCCAATATAGGCCAAAATCTGATGGTAACCACTACATCTGCTCTAATATTGGTACAATATGTTTTCGTTGAATGTGCCGTACAGTTTGTTTTTGTAATTGGTCACGAGTTATTTTATGCTAAAGTGATTGTTACATAGTTATACCACGTGGTATGTAATATGCTAAACATAGTTATAATATATGTTAATTGGTATAACCATGTTTAAACCGTTCTATGGTGAAGTTTATCACCCGGCTAGATGTGTAACTCTTATTTCCACTTACTAAATCTCTCTAACAAAAAAAAAACCCTGAATTTTCATATTCAGCAAGAGAGGAAGAAAAACAAAGGAAAATTAAACCTAAATATACTATGTTGTAATGTATCAAATCTGAATCCATTCAGAGCCATCGATGAAGCCAAGTGAAATAAAAGGCTTAGCTTCCTCGTCAGTTAGTTCTCTTGACCATGACACTCTTCCAACAAAACTCGCCCCTTCTCCACTGCATTTATATTGTCCATAAAATACCGTCCTGCACAATAAATCATAAATTTATCATCACGCATACAACTATATTTTATACAAATACTCATTTCATCACACTAACAAATTTAGCACTCAAGGATATTCATATGCCTGTATATTCATACTTTTTCTTAGACTACTTGCACAAAATATTACAATAAAGCAAACTTTTAGATGCCTTTTAACACAAAGGATTGAAGTTAGTAAGTTAACAAGTCCATTAATTAGTGTAAGTTAGTTTAGACTTAGTTCAAGTTCGTTAATCTATGTTGTAACTGTTACGATATAAGGGCTGAAGGTAATGTTGAGTGCAGTCTGCTGATAAACACAGCAGACCACATGAAGACACCACAGACTGCTGAATAGTTTAGTGTAGGAAACAATTATTCAATTATAGTTTGTTGTAACCATTTGTAACCTACTCTTAACTAATTTACAAGGTGTACAAAGCTATAAATAACCCATTATTTGCTATATTGTAACTTAACTTGTTGATTTTACTTTATTAATAATAATTTCGCATTTTTCTTTATGTTTGTAATTTTACGAGTTTCAACATGGTATTATAGCAGAAATTTGAGAATTTCTGAATGTTTTCCTGTGTTTTCTCTAGTTATTGAAGAATCTTGGGAGAATTCTTCAATTTTTCTGAGTTTACAGTTTCTTGAGAGTAAACTGTGATCCTTTGTGATTATCTCTTGATCGTTTTCTCCATTTTTCATTGATTTTCTGATAAGTTCTGGAGTTCTTAATGACCATGGAAACTAAGAAAAAGAATTAAGCTCATCCAGTCCATTCAATGTACATCCTAATGAGAATCTATCTTTGGTTCAGGTTCATCCATTGATAAATGACAACAATTACAATCCATGGAAGATGTCCATGGAGATGGTATTAATTACCAAGAATAAAATTGGCTTCATAGACGGCACAGTCAAAAGTGTGATACAATGGTGTGATCATGGATCTTGAATTCTATAGAGAACACCATTGCTCAAAGTTTGATGTACTTTAAGAGTGCTCATGCAGTTTGGAAGAATCTTGCTGCTAGATTTTCTAATTTGGATGCCTTGAGACTTTAATATCTTCTTGAATAGATGCATTTGCTGAAGCAAGGTACAGATTTTGTCAATCAATATATCACAAAATTAATGGTTTTGTGGTAAGAAATCAAGACCATCAGGCCTATGCCGGTCTATGTTCTTGTGATCCTCATCGTCAATGCAATCTATTTAGTAATTTAATGGATCATATGGAGGTTGAACATGTCATGAAATTCCTTAAATGTTTAAGTGATGAATTTGAGCCAATGGTTTCACAGGTAATATTGATGGTGCCTTTTCTAGAAATCCATCATGCTTTTCCAATGGCCATTAAGTTTGAAAGACAGAAGTTACATGTGGCTAACAATGCCAAGAATCAAGATTCTATGGTTTTCTTGTCTCAGAAGAATGGATTGGGGCAACATCAATCAGTCAGTAGACCACGCTCTGTGACTGCTGCAAATAACAGGCCTATGAATCCCAAGAAGGTACAATGTAGTTTTTTGTGAAATCAATGGTCATACTAAAGAGGCTTGTTATAAGAAACATGAATATCCTTATGGTTTCAAGTCAAAGAGGGCTAATATGGTATAAAAGGAACAACCAACAAAGAAGATCAGGCCCAAAATAAGTATGTTGAATCAGGGTTTCCTGATCTTATTGCACAACAAATTGATAAGTTGATGGCTCTACTGAGTTCGGTCCTCCCAGACATGCAAGATTTTCTATTGGCCAACCTACTGATATTTTTACGCACTACTCACCCGCTACAGAGACACGTGATCAAAATTTAGTACGGTCTATACAATGGATCTTGGTCTCTGGTGCCACAGAACACATTGTAGGGTCATTAGATCTATTAAGCAATCCCAAGCCTTCTTTGACAACCAAACTAGACTAATAAATTTACAATCGGCGCAAGAAAAAGTATGTACGCTTTCCGCAAAATGATGTTAGTTAACCCCCTTCGACAAGAAAGTGGGAAAAACGGGGAGTGAGTTCATGTTCATAAATAGTACTCTTTCGAACCGGTTCCTGCTTCTTCACTTGGTGACGGGGTAGTGATATCGTTGTATTGTTCCGGCTTGAACGCAAGCAATGGTTGGCTAGACTGCTCGATTGGCTTAGCTTGTTGCGAACTATTGTTCTTCACACCGTCCTTTCCACATGGTTTAATCAGAGTAAGCATGTAAGACATATTCTTTTGGCAAAGAAAGCACACTACCTTAATTTAGGAGTGAAATAGCCCGAACACCTTTTATTGCACCAAGAGCGGGAACTCAGACAACATATGAGTAGCTCGGATCTAGCTAGATTGCTCGCTAGGCCCATTGCCTCTATTTGAGCATCAAAATAGAAAGGATCATCAGAGAGGACCATTTATGATTCCAGCCGATAAGACTCTTTCTTTACCATCATTTTGCTACTCCATAATACTTAGGTGCTAATGTTGTAGTCATTATAATAGCAACTATCATAAATGCAATATACCTATTCATCGACCTTTCTTCGTTGGTCAAACGCATGCTTTTATCTTGAAACTCTTCGCCTATACGGTTATGAACGGGGTTTCTCCTGCAGGTTGTGCTTACATATGATCTTTGTAGTGGATGGGCTCTCGACGAACTGGCCGGAGATCAAGGGTAAGCCCAAGAAGAGTTGCTCCTCGCAGGAAAAGGAAGAGTGAACCTCTGTCGAGCATTATAGTATCGTTACTCTTGCTTCTGACGAGCATTAAATCCTCTTTTCTTTTCCGGACTAATCCATATTTACTACTACATCTTTTTTTGGTTGTATAGCTCAGTTGTAGAGCATTGGGCTTTTATAAAAATAGGATTACCTAATAGAAAGATTGTTTCTGTTACACATATAGCCCATGTAAGGGTAAACCCTCATATGGTCCTACATGATGTATTCTTTATTCTTGGATTTAAATACAACCTTTTATCTTTACATTCCTTTGTAAATCATACAAAAAGTGCAGCTTTTTTTCTGCTAACAAATGTGTTTTGCACGACAAGAACAAGAAAGTTATTGGTTCAGCTGAGTTGCACAAAGGACTATATGTCATAGATCAGCCAATCAGGATCTCTATTGTTAATGTTGTAGAAAATGCTTTGTCTGATAGATTAGATGATGCCCTTTTATGGCACTATAGACTAGGACACTTGCCATATAAGAGACTGCAAGTCATTAGTTCACAATCTACTGATGTCAAATTTTGCAATCATTGTCTTTGTTATGTTTTCCTATGGCAAAATTAAAGAAAATTCCATTTTCGTTAAACACAACTGATGTAAATGGTGTTTTTGATATTGTTCATGGAAATTTGGGGTCATTTGAAACAACACACTGTGAATGTATAGAAATATTTTCTAACTATTGTAGATGATTTTTCTAGGTTTACATGTGTTTTTCTTATGGGATATAAATTTGAAACCTCTGATCTTGTTAAATCGTTTATTAAATTCGTTTGTACTTAGTTTTCAAAAAATCATTAAAGTAATTAGATCTGACAATGGAGCTGAATTTCAGCTTACCGACTTCTATGCTTAACAGGCATCATACATCAGACATCATGTGTTTGCACACTTGAGCAGACTGGTATTCTTGAAAGGAAACATCATCATCTACTGAATGTTGCTAGGTGTCTGAGGTTCCAGAGTAATTTACCCATTCAATATTGGGGTTTTTTGCCTTTTACATGCGGTAAAATTGATTGATGAAACACCTACACCACAACTGAAGGAAAGCACGCCACATAAGGTGCTTTATGACACTAAACTAGACTACTCTATGTATAAGTATTTTGGATGCTTAGTTTTTCTTGGACAATGTTTGTTTCAAGATTTAAGACATATGTCTATCTTGGAAATTCAAACACATCCACGGCTGCTATTCTTTTGGACATTACCAACAAATATATCTTTATTGCTTAATATACTCAATTCCATAAGATTTATTTTCCAGTATTCCAACGGGTATTAGGCAAGGCTAAATATCTTGTAGATATGCCAGTACCTTTACCGGTGATAGACAATTTTGATGATCTGTTGAATGAGTCAGCAGACCAGCCAAACACAGGGTCAGCTAGAGCTGAGGCATCTAATGAAGAGCATGCTCTTGTCATCCAGTCACCTACACCAACACAATAAGAAGATGCACAAGGATAAGGAAATCACCAGCCTTTTATCAAGAGTTGCTCATACAGTTCAATATAATCCACATCTTCCGAGGGATGTAATGAATATGGAAAACCTTTTAGCAGAGTATGCCAGATTCATTAATGCCATTGATACTGTCAAAGAGCCTAAGACTTACAATCAAGCAATTAAGAATGATGAGTGGAAAGAAGCAACGGAAAAGGAGATTGAAGCTCTACAAACAACTCACACCTGGGAAATAGTTGATTTGCCTCCAAGCTAGCAGCCCATTGGGTGTAAATGGGTATATAGAATAAATTACAATCTTGATGGTTTAGTAGAGAGATACAAGTCCAGACTAGTAGCAAAAGGCTATACTCAGACATATGGCATATATTATCAATAAACCTTTTCTCATGTTGTCAAGATCACTACAGTCAGGACATTACTTGCCGCAAGCAGCAGCCACTAATTGGCATCTCCATGAAATGGATGTCAATAATGCTTTCCTACTTTGAGATCTACATGATGAAGTATACATGCAGCTACCCCGGGCTGTGCAGCCACAAAACCAAATCAAGTTTGCAAATTAACCAAATCCTTGTATGGTCCTAAGCAAGCCAACAGACAATGGAATTGCAAGTTAACTGGATCCTTGGAAGCCCAATGAACTTGGTGAGGAAGCGATCATTAAGAATTTAGAGTACATGCTAAAGGAAGACCCACTTCAATAAGGGAATTGTGGACAGCATTTCAGGATAATTATCATCACTTAAAGGCCAAATACAAATACAAGACTTATGAAGAATCCTTACTAACATTTTTGTCAAGCAAGTTTTACGATCAAAGAATGAAAGAATATAAGAAAGCTAGAAGCTTCAAGACAAACTTGGTGTGAAAGACAAAAATGAGCAAATGAAGATTGATATGGAAGAGTTTGAAATCTACTACAGAGACAACAGAGAGCTACCCAAGTTAGTTCAATGGAGAATATAGAATGAAACAAGTCAAGTTGATTAAAACAAGCTTTTTGCAGCTGAAGACCGAGCCAAGAATATAGACTCTATGATAAAGATAGACTCTATATAAAAAGTACAGAATTAGATCAGCAAGCGTAAAACTTAGTTACCAACTGAAATTTGTATCAGTTTTTGTAATCACCAAATGTTTTGACTTTTAATGAAAAATCAAGTTTTTGGTTTTTATTTTTGTTTGTTTTATCATTAAGCTTTTCTTTTAATGAGGTTTTTCGCATCATCAAAATGGGGGAAATTATTAGAAATAAAAATGAGTATTGATGATGAATCATCACTTGTGATTTATTTGTTTGCTTAAACCCCATTGATGAAATTCGAAACTAGCTGTTATAGTGAAAAGATGAAAGAAGTCTAGATTAAAAATGTATAAGACTTCTACAATTTTGATTTTGTATTGGTTATATCAGACAAGTACTACAATAGATAGTGTTGGAAATAATAATTGTGTTTTGATGATGATTCATCACGTAATGAGTAAGATCACTTACAACCCATGATGATGAAGTCATAACTAACTCGTTATAGTGCAAAAGAATGAAGAAGCAAGAAATGGCTAAAAAAATGATGTTCTATCTAGTCCGATTAAAAATGTATAGGAATTATAAAATTTTAATTTTGTATCGAAGACCGAAGAAATGAGGTGGAAAACTCGGTAGTAGTTATAACTATAGATCATGTAAAGAATAATCTTAAGGACAAAGATTATCTGGTGTACTCGACTTATAGATGTCAAATATACGGTTTTAAAATTGTGACAATACGACAAAAGGTCGTACATATGAACGTTGGCTAAACAACAAATGTAACGGCTACAAGAGCTAGTGACCGTTACATCGCCCCTATAAATACTCAAGAGAATCACTTGAAAAAGAGAGTGAAGGATCTGAAAAGGAGCTTTACAAGCATATATCTAAAGATCCAGATCTAGAAAATCAGATTGCATATCTAGAAAAGGGAAGCCAACGAGAATAGCCTTGAGAATAAAGAAAGATCCAATAACCCATTAAGGGGGAAAGAAGGCATCTTGGAGCTACAAAGCCGATCCGTAATCAAGAATGGTTGGTTGTGCATAGTTTGAGGAGAGCAACTCCACCTTTCCTCATACGGTTTCAACTCGGTTGCCACAACTGTTTGTTGGTGCGATCGCGGAGGTTTGTGTTATCAAACTCAATTTGCCACGTTCAAAGTTGAAGACTCGTACGGGATTACACCACCCGGAACTTCCATAAACAAATCTTGTGTTGATTTACTTTATGCATTTATGTTTGTTTTATCAAACATCTCATCATTTCACTCAAGAAACACCGACAGAAGGATACATAGAAGGTCAAGATTTTTATTAACACATCCGTTGCACAAAAGAGGGACTCGGTTGAGTTACAAACATCGTACTCAATTCCTAGTTTAGAAATAGATTTTAGTGAAGTCTAAAAAAATGTAATCAAGAATGGTTCAACGAGGGAAAAACTCAATTCCTAGGGGACAAACTCAGTTTTATGAAGACTAAGCCGAGATTATAATGTTAGAATTCCGGTAAGTCTGCGATGATTGTATGAACTGACTTTATAGATCTTTGTATTGAAGGTCTAAGATACATAAGGACAATATGATAATAGTTATTTTATGAGATAAAAGTGGTGTACTCTGATCTCTCAAACTTCAAGATAAAATAAATGAGGAATACTCAGTTTTGAAGAAGATTAAATACTGAGTTAATACTCAAACTCAGTTATCTACAGAAACCTAAATCAACCAATCGGTTAAACTGAAGGAAAATCAGAAAGTTGAAGATCAAGCATTCTAATTGGTTGAAGGTCTGACATGTCAGGAGGACATTGACATTTCGGACAACATGATAGCATATTCCATGGAATCTAATGTGAACGTTATAAAATTTAAAAATATGACCGATGGATTTCACCCTATAAATAGAGGACGTAGCAACAAGGATCAAGAACTCTTTTTGCACCAAGTTTTTGAGCCTAAGTTCGGCAAGTTTTTGCATTCGAGTTTTGCTAAGTCATTGCTATCATATCCGAGCTTAATAGACAAATCCTAAAAATCTTCTAAGTGTTCAAGCATTCAAGGTCAATCAAAACCCAACACTTGAAGATTCCACAAGTCTGAATCGCTTACTTGATTCAACACCAACTTTGATTTTATCAATGGTTTGGACTGTGAAGCATCCGGTCTAAGGTGTCAAGGACAGTTGTTTGCAATCAGGAAGACTATGTGTGGTGTAGCTGGTGAAGAGGAAATTCAACCCTTTAAGGACCAGTGAAGCATTTGGAACGTGTCAATTCGACCGTTGTTCAAGTGTTTACATTGTTAAGCTTGGGATTAGTCAAGGACAATCTACTAAGACTTTTTGTAACCGTTGTAACCTCGAGAAGTCTAGTAGAAATTTTCCCCCTACATCACAAGGGAAGATGGGACTTACGGGATTACACCATATGGAACCTTTATAATACTTTGAGTTCTTATTTCTGCATATTTACTTTAAGCATTTTACTTTCGGTATTTAGTTTACTAGTTATAGCATTAACTAACTTGCAACCTGATTGAACTCATATCAAGCACAAAACTGAGTTTCACCAAAATTCAGTTCAGCATAATTTCAAAAAGATTAACTTAACGTTTAAAAGGCTATAAATATATTCCGTTGCATTTAACTCAGTTGTGAAGAAGTCAACAGACCTTTTCTCAGCTCAGTTATCTTTACTCCGTAAAAAGTTTTAAGTGATAAGTTTATTGCCCTCCCCCCCCTAAACTTGTACAAAGCCTTTCCGATGGACCAACAATAGTGATATTCACTTGTCATATAGGTACAAAGTTTGTATATCAAACTATGTTCAGGACACTAAACCAAAGAATTTTAAGGAAGTGGTTAAGGATCCTAAATGGAAACAAGCCATGCAAGAGGAGTTGGATGGCTTAGAAGAAACCAAAACATGGAAGTTGATTCATTTACCCAAAGGAAAACACCAATAGGATGCAAATGAGTATTCAGGATCAAGAGAAAAGCAAATGGAACAGTTAGCAAATATAAAAGAAAGGCTGGTAAGAAAGGTTATACACAACATGAAGTTATAGACTCTATAGACACCTTCTCACTAGTAGCAAAGACAACCACAATCAGAACATTGTTAGACATTGATGCCATCAAATTGATGTCAACATTGCATTTCTCTATGGTGATTTGGAGACATGACGGTTCCCTTAGGCTATCAAGCTAATGGCCAAAATCTTATTTGCACACTTACTAAACCTCTTTATGGCCTTCAACATGCTAGTAGACAATGGAATTTCAAGTTAACAAATGCATTACTATAGCTTGGCTTCAAACAGTATTCAAATGATCATAGAATATGCATATAAGGTTCAAGTGACAAAATGATTAGTTTATTAGTCTATGTAGATGGCTTCATAGATGCTAGTAGTAATGAACAACTGATACAAGTAGTCAAAGATTTCCGGCAAGACAATTTTCCAATTAAGGGCCTATGGGAGCTCAGGTTCTTTCTTGGATTGGAAGTAGCTTTGTCCAAATCTAGTATTATGTTATCCCAAAGAAAATATTGCCTAGATCTATTGACTGAATATAGTTATTTGGGATGCAAACCAAGTACTACGCCAATAGATACTTCCAAAAGATTAAAAATGGAGATTCCACTCTCTTGCTCGACAATTCCTACTACAAGTCTCTTGTGGGAAAGTTGCTTTATCTTAGTCCAACAAGACCTGACATCAATTTTTCTACACAAACTTTGTAAGTTTCTGTCATGGCCTACAGAGTTACATTTAAAGGTTGCCCACAAACTACTCAGATACTTGAAGGGAGGGCCTCAGATCAAGGGATCTTCTTTCCCACTGGTCTAGAAGCCATCATAAAGACCTACTTAGATTCAGATTGGGCTGGTTGCCAAGACACCATAAGATTAGTCACATAGTGCAGCATTTCTTGGGGGTTTCTTTAGTGTCATGGAAGACCAAAAAACAAGCAACTGTTTCTAAGAGCTCCTTAGAAGCTAAGTATACGGCTCTTGTTATGGAAACAGCTGAAACTCGGTACTTACTATACCTTCTCAAGGATTTTCAACTTGATCATACCAATGCGGTTCCTATTTTTTGTGACAACAATAATGCTAATTACATTGTTGAAAACCCAGTATTTGATGAAAGTACAAAACCCATAGAAATTGACTGTCATTTTGTCAGAGATATATCCCAAGCTAGATTGATTAAACCAAAGCCCATCTCTACCAAGAAACAACTTGTATATTAGTTGACTAAGTCATTTGATAGTTCAACCTTTCACCATTTGTTCACTAGCTATCCAATCAAGAACATTCACACTCTCAATCAACCTTAAGGGGGTGTATTACAGTAAAGAAAACTTTCAGTTGCCTTCTAACATAAATGACTTAAGTTAGTAAGTTAACAAGTCACTTAAGTTAGTTTAAGTTTTTTTTTTTTCTTGAAGCGTTTTGAGTTAGTTATTCTATGTTGTAACCACCTGCTGAATGTATAATCACAGCAAACACTATAAAGGTGCGATTGCAACAACTAATGATTTGATTTAACTAATATTGTAAGTTGTAATACTTGAAACTGTATTTTCCTCTCATTATTGAATAACTCTCTTCTCATTATTGGCTTTAGATAAAAGGAAGGAAGCTAGGGTTTTAACCAATGTTTCATTAAGCATAATAATGTCTTATACACAATATTTATATATGTACATAATAACAACCTTAGTACAATACTTTGAAATAACAACAACAAGGTCCCTTATATTCTAATAGCCCCCCTCAAATTGAATGGGGTATTAACAACATTTAATTTGAGCCTGAAAGAAGTAAATAGACTTGAGCTGAGAGGCTTGGTCAAGGAGTCAGCCACTTGATCACAAGAGGGAATGTACTGGACTTTCATTGAACCCTGTACCACTTTTTCTCTGACAAAATGTGCATGTAATTCCTCATGCTTGATCCTGGAGTGCATTACTGGATTGTGAGCAAGAGAACCTGCACCTAAATTGTCACACCTTAAGATAGGCAGTGCTGCAGGTTTGAACTTGAGTTCAGACAGAACATTAAGTAGCCATTGTGTTTTTGAAGCTGCATTGGCAAGTGCCCTGTATTCAAACTCTGTGGATGATCTTGAAAGCACATGTTGCTTCTTGGAAGACCAGGAAATCAAGGATCCATCTAGATATATACAATAAGTTGCTACAGATCTTCTGTCCTCTTTATCACATGCCTAGTCAGCATCACTGAAGGCATGAATGTGCAGGGGTTGAGAGGCTTTAAATAATAGGCCATGATATAATGTACCTTTTACACATCTGAGGAGATTCTAAACTTGTTGCCAGTGAAAGACTGTTGGTGCCTGTATATATTGGCTCAAGGAGTTTACTGCATAAGCCAGGTCAGGCCTGGTGAAGGTCAAATACTGTAAAGCTCCAACTGCACTTCTATAAAGTGTAGGATTCTGCATCAGTTCCTGTGATGGAGGCACATTAGAATTGCCCACCATGGGAGTAGGACATGGTTTCAGATTCTCTAAACCCATTTTTTTTAATAGATGCTGAGCATAGACATGCTCAGAGAGGAACAAACCACTGTGATTTCTTACAGCCTGGACCCCAGAAAATGGTGTAGATTGCCTAGATTTTTGAGGGCAAACCTGGAATTTAAATCACTCACAACCCTTTTGATTCTGGAGACATCATTACCAGTGATGAGTATGTCATCAACATAAACAAGGACATACAACAGTGTTCTACCAGTGTGAAAAAAAAACAATGAAGGGTCAAACTTGGACTGAACAAAATTCCACACAAGCATCTGTTTCTTTAATTCATCAAACCAGGCTTTAGAGCCTGTTTGAGACCATAAATAGCCTTTTTCAAGTGACAGACATGTCCAGGCCTTAACTTATCTACAAAGCCTTCAAGCTGTTCTACGAACACAGACTCATATAATGTACCATTAAGGAAGGCATTATTAATATCTACTTTTCTGATAGGCCAGTCTATAGCAACTACAAGGGCTAAAATGATTCTAATAGTTGAGGCCCTAGCAACAGGACTGAAGGTTTCTGAATAATCCACACCAGGTGTTTGATTGAAACCTTTAGCTACTAACCTAGCTTTATGTATGTTAACAGATCCATCTGTATTCAACTTGAGCTTGTAAACCCACCTATTACCCACAACATTGTGAGCTTGAGATCTAGGAACAAAATCCCAGGTGTGATTCCTCATTAGTGCATCATATTCATCATTCATAGCCTGCATCCAATAAGGGTGATTTAGAGCATCAGACACCCTAGTAGGTTCGGGTGGATGAGTGGAAGGATTAGAGATGGCAAGATAAGAAAAGGTTTTTGGTTTGAAGATGCCATATTTGGCTCTGGTTTGCATGGGGTGTTGATTGACAACAAAGGTGTTGGAAGTAGAAAGAGATGAGGATGTTGTGAAAGGAGAGGATGAACTATAATCATGGTGAATAGTAGGACTGATCAAAGGAGATGATGATGTAGAACCAGAACTAGACTCTTCGAATAAGGACTAGGATGAGGAAAAGTAGAGGGAGGGACAACATGAGGTGTTCCGGAGAAGGATGAGTTGCTAGGTGATTGATGAGAGGGATCAACAGATATCTGAGTGTTAGGAGATTGAGGTGAGGGATGAGCAAACTCAACCTCTAGTTGGTTTGATAGATCAGAAATCTTGGCTGAGGGAACAGGCAGGGATAGCATAGGGTCACTGACAATAGCACTTATAGAAGTTGAAGCAGTATTGGATGAGGTACTGACTTTGGAGTAAGGAAAGTTACTTTCATCAAAGGTTACATCTCTAGAAATGTAGAGCCTGCCAGTAGGACTAAGACACATATATCCTTTGTGACAGGGACTTAGTCCAAGATGAGTGCACTTCTGAGTATGAAATTGAAACTTCCTATTGTGATAGGGTCTTAAGTAAGGAGAACAGGCACATCCAAAGATTTTTAACATGGTATAATCCGGAATTCTTCCAAATAGAACTAAAGTGGTAAGGAGGCCTGAGCAAGAAGAGTTAGCCCCATTTCCACAATGGCCCTGTGTTTTCTTTCTGCCTTGCCATTTTGGCCATGGGTATGAGGACAGGGATGTCTGAAATTAATGCCAAAGTCTTTTAACAGGGGTTCAAAATTTCTAAATTCCCCCCCCCCCCCCCCAAGTCTGTTTGTAGACACTTAATCTTACTATTGAACCGAGTTGCAACTTGAGTTTTGAAGTGTGTAAAGACAATAATAGCATTAGATTTAGCTTTAAAGGAAAGATCCATGTAAACCTGGTGAAGTCATCAAGAAAGTGCATATAATAAGTGTATCCAGTTGAAGAATGAACTGGAGAGGGCCCTCAGAGATCTGAATGAATCGGATCAAAGGGTGCGGTAGATTTAGATGTGGAAAGCAAGTAAGGCAAGGAGTGTTGTTTACCAAGACAACAAGCTTCACAAAAAGAAAGATTTTCATTAAGAACAAGAGATTCATTACAGACACTGAGAACTTCATTAAGAACCCTACTAGAGGGATAACCTAACCTTCTATGCCAAACAATGGCTTTGTTTTGAGCAGAATGCAAACTAACAAAAGACTCATGACTAGACCTAATAGGACTAGTACAGGACTTGGTGCCACTAGAACAGGACAAAACTTCAGAGAGTTGAATTGATAGAGACAAAACTTAAAAATCTTTGGATGGAGGAGAGCTCAAATGATCTAGAATGGACATTTGGTAGAGACCATTTCTAAGAGTGCCTTGCAGCAGGATTCTCTTTGTAGTTAGATCCTTTACAAAACAAGAGTCAGAGTGAAATTCAAGGAAAACAGAATTATCTACAATCAACTTAGAAACACTAAGAAGATTCTTAGTAATGCTAGGAACATGAAGAATACCATTTAAAGAAAGTTTAGATGTACTATTAGTGGGAAGTTTAGATTGACCTACATGAGCAATGTGTAAGGACTCACCATTTCCTACAGTGAGTGCATCAGACCCTTCATACCCAGAACATAGATGCAGGTTATTGAGATTATTGGAAACATGACTAGTGGCCCCACTGTCGGCATACCAGCTAGGGTCCATCATAGATTCACCAGAAGCAACATAAGCATCATTTGACCTTGGACTAGAACTCTGATAGGCACCATTGCCAGAAGTGTTAGTAACAACAGGACCAGTATTGGAGGAATCATACCTATGATAGCAATTTGCAGCTATATGCCCAGTCTTACCACAAACTTTGCACACTGGTCTAGGACCTGAACCAGACCTTCCACCTCTTCTATTTCTACCACATCTATTGCCTCTTTAGCCAAGGCCTCTACCTAAATCTTGCCCACCATAGTTATTTCCTTGTCCATTGCCTCGATTCCTTGATCCAGCCTTCTGGGATACCAAATTAGCAGTTGGAGATGGGACATCAAAATTGATTAAAGGATTGAAGCGAGCTGACAAGCGTTCATAAGTCACAAGCTGAGATTGCACCTCTTGCCAGGTGATTGAACTAATCCTGGATGTTATATTAACTATAACAGACTCATAATCTTTTCCAAGTCCACCCAAAGCTGCTAAGATAAGTTCAGCATTGGAAATCGGATATCCAGCTGCAGCTAGACCGTCAGAATACGATTTCATCAATGCAAGATAGTCCACCATCGATTTAGATCCTTTATCAGCTCGAGTTAAAGCCCCTTTGTACTCCAGCATACGTGCTTTAGACCGGTTGTTGAACAAAGTCTCCAAAGTATTCCAGACCTCATTGCTCGATTGACAACCAACTACTTCTGTTAGGGCTTGCTCGGTCATGGATGCCATCAACCAGCCCATAAGCAAGGAATCAGTGACGGAATAGTCGTCATAGGCCGGATTCGAAACAATACCATACACTGGAGAAATCAGGAATTGCGAGGGACGAGTCTAGGTTCTTAGAAGATAACCTTCGAGACGATGGCCATGAACAATTGGAAGGATGGTTGATTTCCAAAGCAGATAGTTACTCCGATCTAGCTTCACAGTGCAATTCTGAGTCAGATGACCACCTAGCAGAGTGGGAGTTGAGCCAACAAGGCGATTCGGCGTCCGAGAAGAAACCATAAAGGTTGACAACGGTGGCAGAGATCCATGAGATAGACCAGTAAAAAGAGTATCGACATGAGAAACATTGAGATAAGGAATCCCACGGCTCTGCATATGACCGTCGATGGTCACTGTCGAAGTTGGAGATGGTGTGTTAACAGAGGAATTTTGAGGGATCGAAGTGGTCATGGTGTTGATAGAAGATAAGGATCCGAAAAAGGGGTTCAGCTGAGCATTGGGGCTAGAAGCTGAAACGACCGGCGGCGTTGGCTCCCAGGAAGTGACGGTGGCGTCAGCCATGCCACCCAACCTAGCTCTCTAATACCAAGATAGAAGGAAGGCAGCTAGGGTTTTAACCAATGTTTCATTAAGCATAATAATGTCTTGTACACAATATTTATATGTGTACATAATAACAACCTTAGTACAATACTTTGAAATGACTACAACAATGTCCCTTATATTTTATAACAGCTTTCTTCCTCACTAATGTTCTGCAACTTTCATACTGTTCTTGAGCTTAATTCTTGCTTAATTCACTCCTGTATTTCCTGGTTTCACGGTTAAATCATGAAAATCTAGACAAATCACACCTATCTTTTGGTCAAGATTGTGACCTGCCACTCATGTTTTGTTATTGCATTTTCGCCAGTTATGTAATGTGAATCATAGTAATTATCATCTTTTATTTAACTAGCCGTCAAATTGAATGAGAAAAATTGTGTTACACGCAACAATTTCTCATTGGCTTGACAATATGTTCTCCGATTTTAGTCAAGTTGGATGTTTATTTGCATGGAATTTGGAATAGTGCGATTTATGGAAGTGGCGATTTATGGAAGTGGCGAGTGGAGAATGTGGTTTTTTTAATTTTTGTCGGAAAGAAGAAATTATTTAGGTAAGATAAATAATTGGAATGAAAAATAATATATTATTACAAAATACAAAGTGTGCGTGAATTTCAATAGGCTTGTGCAAGACAAATGCGATTATTCTATTCAATTTTTAGACTAGTTAAAAAAAGGGTGATATTGAAAAAATTTAGATAACATATATGCCAAAATTGTAAAAAGAAAACATTAACCTTGATTAAAAGATAGAAGTGTTTTGTGTAGAGTTTCATGATTCAGCCATGAAACCAGGAAATACAGTTTTTTTTTCCTTCTTTCATCAATGAAATTTACAGTTTAAAAAAAAAAAAAAAAATCAAGAATCGCCCATAGGGGGGGCGACTCCAGAAATTGTGTGATACGTGTCAGGGATCAAGAACGACACACTGTATTACAAGTTTCTAATGCATTATATAAAAAATATATGAATATTTATGGGTCAAGGTAATTATTTGAACTTTTTAGCGGGTCGATAAGTAGATATTATTATATAAAAATTTTAAAAAGTGTAAAAAATATCTATAAATTAAAATTTTTTTTTTTTTTAAGAGGGTTAATTGACGCAAAAGCTTGAACGTGACGCGTCCCTGATCGCCCATAAGTATTTAGATTAGAGCTCTTCGAAATTGATTAATAATAAATATCTAAATCAGGGGAATTATTTGAGCTAATTCTATGACCTCATTCACAAACAAGAAAATGCCCCCTCTTTACATAACGACAGATAAGATATGAAGATTCTAGTGGTGATCACTTAAAGTTGGAAATTGTTTTTTAATTTTTTTTATTTTTTTGTTCTTTTTGTTGTGTTGTTGTGAAGGCTATTATCCTTTATTTAAGCATGTGTTCTACGTAATCACCAAATGTAATCCTATATATTGACAAATGACAAGCACTAAAAGGTAACACTTGTGTAATAAAAGGCACCGTCCCATACTCATTCTAGTAGAGTAGCATGATATTTTATGAAGGAAGAGAAATCAATGTGGATACACTTTTTAATATTTAAGATTAGGATAAGAATTTCCCAAAAGTTTTTTTTTTCTATGCTACAATCGTGTCTGAAATGTTGTTTAAAATGAATCTATTATGTCCGTATATCTATCTTTTCACCCCTTAAAGTGAAAATATATATGTACATGTGTAAAAGAGTATAAGCGTTCGGACATAACATATCCATTTATTACATTATTGTTACAACGATGTATCATACAATTTTAATTAGCATCAAGTGAGGTCTACAATCCATAATTAATAAGGACTTAAAAATCACACCAACATGGTCATTTAATTGTCATCCGCTTAATTTTATCAGTTTATGAATACATTTTTTCTCCTTTGTAACACTACCTGGCTCTATTTTTTCGAGAAATTTTATTGTATACGGTTGTCAAGTTATATTTTTATTATTTTTCAACACAACACACATCACTATTATATGAAAGAAAGTACGTATGGTAAAGAGGAGGGGTGGATAATCTACGCTATATTCCTAAAGCCGGAGGTTGGGGGTGCGATTCTCGACCCCTTCCGGTAAGAGGATATAAGTAGCACCCCATTCCTGGAGCTACTAGGTTATCTGATTAACCTCTCCTCACATTCTTGTGGGATCGGAGGTGAGGGGACCCTCAATGATAGGGTTTACCATTTTTTTTTTTTTTTGAAAGAGAGTGCGTTGATCTAGACATGTATGGTTATAAATCATCACCATTATTACAGTAAAACCCCATACACGAATGAGGGATGCCCACGTACCTACACTACTAAAATCACCGTCAAGTGTCAACATAAAGCTAAGCTCTCCTAGAAATAGAAAGCAAGTAAATGAGAATTATCACTACTACTTTACATGAAAATATGTATGATTAGACACCTTTACTAAAAACGTATGGACTGATTAAATGCACATAGCAGTACGCATATGTAAATGGTTTTTTCAGTGCTACAATAAAAGTGGTCACTAGCCACTTTCTTATCAGGATGGGAGTGGGTGATTGAGCATCGTTTGGTTAGTTTCAGTGGAGGAGATTGTACATGAATCAAGTCGAGTGCCATATTAAATACATGAGTTTAATTATGTTATTGCTATGATACACAGTTTATGTTACTATAATACACGAGCAAGATCGAGTTTGTTGGTTTAATAAATAAGCTAAATATAATATGTTAAAGCTCTTTTCGTTAATCTATTGCTCAACTGGATCTAGGCTCAAACGATCTCACCCCTCCAACTTTACAACTTATATCAATGTTATAATTCTCCTGGATAAGGCCTAGTGGTGAGGAGCTGGGGTGTTGTAATGACAGTCCGGACCCTAAGTTGGAGGTCGGAGGTTCGATTCCGTAAAAGGAGTTGATTTCCGATGGATAACACTTCAAAAGTGATGGGGAAATAAGACAAATTTCGACTCTAAGCTCTGTGCAGGTCGATTAACCTCTCCCCGCATTCCTGTGGGATCGGGGGTGAGGAGGCCCTCTCGGTTAGGGTTTAACCGTTTTTTTATATCAATGTTATACAACTTTCACCGGTGAAATGAAAATTTGGTTGATTGTTTTCGTTATTTTTTAACTTGTAGATAGTTGATTTGAAACATGATAAGAATATGAAAATAGACCAAGGTGGCTGACACTAAGATAACCGTAGGATTTGTGGTTAATATGTTGTGTTTGCATACATATTTTTCACACACATATATGTACATGTGTGTATATTTGATCACAAACAGAAGCAGCAAGGACGGAGGCAAGTGATATCTCCAGGGGGTAAGTCCACCCGAAACAAAAAAAATTACACTAAAAAATATATGTATTCCAGTTCGATCCATAAAATATTCTTAATCCAGCAATCGATGAACCGGATATAGTCCATTAGCCCACCCAAAGTTCAAATCATGGCTCCGTCCATGGAAGCATGAATATGACTTAGTTGGGCCACCGAGAGTGTTTGAAATTCACCGGTGGCACTAACACTATGTTAGGATCAAGCGCTTACCGTTGTACTAAAATCAATTGGTGATAGTAAAGTTGCTACTTTATTTCTACAGTTTTTTTGCACCTCAGTCGAATCCTCTTACGCTTGAGGATACTGGTACACCCTAACAATCCCCCCAGCATCTGCAACCAAAATCATTACGCAGCATGCCCCCGCATCTGCAAACACACAGTGGAATCATTACGCAGCATGCTGCTACCGGGATTCGAACCGGTGACCTCGCTCTGATGCCAGTTGTTAGGATCAAACGCTTACCGTTGTACCAAAATAATTGGTGATAGTAAATGTGCTGCTTTAATTCTTAACACAATATAGTTTTTCTGCACCTCAGTCAAATCCTCTTATGCTTGAGGATGCTGGTACACCCCATCACACTATAAGAAAAACACTATTTTGTTACAAAAGTTTTTCCCACATACATAAAAAAAGTATTACTATATACTTACTTTAGCCACAGTAGCGTGATAAATAAGTATAACTATGTATATGTAAGGAACACTTTTCTTTGTTGGGTGGCAAAAGACAGTATAGCAAAATAAAAATGTTTTTCTATTAGTTTAATGGTGTTTTTACTTTTTATAACAACAAAATTACTCCTCCATCCCATAATATAGGGCCATTTAATTTTTTATTTTTGTCACATAATATAAATCATTTTAGAATACTGATGGATTATTTATTATTATTTTCTTCACATTTTCTCTCATTTATTATCATTCCAACAACTTTTCATTACTCTACAACTATTGCATTAATTTTGGTTAAATGGTATCTCAGACTTTTACTCTTAAATTATTACACTCAACCACGTTCGTAAGCAGTGTGAAATTTCTAAAAATCCCTATATTATGGGACGGAGGGAGTATATCGCTTTAATACCCCCAAAAAAATAGGATTTCAGTGGGGGCATTGTGCCTTCTACCTCCTCCATGTACATAAGCGCATATTCTCGAGCTTAATCGAAGTTTACGAGCTAGTTCGTTTAATAAAAAAACAAAATAATATGTTCGAGTTTCGCTCATTTATGTATGTCAGTTAAGTGACTTGATCTCTAAACCGATTAATAAACCGGAGGAACTGATCTGGAAAAGTCTGTTGAATAAGTGTATTCAGTTCTCTGAAAGTCAGCTAGTGAAGTGAGCTAAGTTCTTTTGAAGTCAGTAGTCAGTTTGAGTCTGCTGAGGTTTGCTGAATTCAATTGAGTTCTACATTTGAGCTGCTGATTACAAGTCTGAGAAGGTCAGATGAAGATGAGTTTCATCTAGTGGATAACAGCTGGAGCTGGGGTCCACATTTAGAGTATTTATGACAGTTCTGACAAAGATCTTATGGCGGTTAGGGTTTAGGGAATTGTGTCTATAAATAACAATGTTGTAATCAATGCAAAGTGTGTGAAATCCTTGTAACTTTGTGCATAGTAAAATATCTCATTTTCTGTCTCTTGAGTAGTCGGTACAACACCGGAAACCATGTTAAATCTCTGTGTTCTCCTTGTTTCTGTGTTTTTATCAATTTCCGCCATTGTTTATGTTTGCATTGCTAACGTTTTATCTTTCTTAACCTGCAAGTTTCTCATCTGTGTTTTAACAAACTAGTATCACAGCTTTGGTTCGTAGATTCAAAGAAATTGCAGGTTGATTGGAGTTGATCTTCACCAAGACCGGCCGGTGACCGGTGCTACGATTTTGTGATCAAAGGTCCGTTCTTTATCAAGAAGGATGTCAATAATGAACGTAAAGATTGATAAATCTACAGGGAGGAACAGTTTCAGTTTGTGGCAAATCAAGATGCGGGCCTTGTTAAAGCAACAAGGATTGTGGACTCCTTTTGTCTAATAAAAGTGATGCCAGTGCAGCAGATTATGCCAGTGTGGAGGAGAAAACACACTCAACCATCGTGTTGTGCTTGTCTGATGATGTTATCACAGAAGTTGCTGAGGAAGACACCGCTTCCAAGTTATTTTGTGTGAACTCTTCTCAGCTTCCTTTGGGCACGAAGGTGGAGTCTCTTATTGGTCCCGTCACACGCACTTGAAGGCATAACATGGTTCAAGGGAATTTCTATAGAGGCGGATGCCATTTTGATTATACCCCTCTCTTATAGGACACACACAGATGACAATATTTGGCATTTTGACTGGCTGGGGAACTATTCAGTAAGATCCGGATATAGGTTGGCATTCCAGATTGTACAGGGTACGGTGTGTCATCCTCTGCTCGTCCGATCCCTTATGGCGGAAAGTTTGGAATCTATCGATGCGGCCCCAAATACGTCATTTTATGTGGATATGTTTACATGATAGCCTTCCGATAGGGACATCTTTTAAACGATGCTCTATAGGCAATGGAACTTTTCAGCTTTGTGGGGATAAAGGGGAGATTCTTAAGCATGTTCTTTTTCATTGTGAAATCCCCGCGAGGATATAGGCTTCATATAATGATCCGGTTATAGTTGCGGTCTTAGATCATGCAATTGATTTTGGAGGGTTTCTTACCTTTATCTTTGACGCATGTGATGGGGCGAAGTTGGCGGAACTCACTTTGATCATTTGGTTCTTTGGAAAGAACGATGTCCGTGGCTTTAAGTTGTTGACAGTGGCGTTCTATTGCCTCATAGTACGTTGAGGCTTCCAAGGCCCCATTGGAACATGTTGATCAACCGGCATGCCCAGGCATTGGGAGCCACCTTTGTCTTGGGATACAAGGTGACTACGGATGCGGCTTGCGGGGAGGAGTCAAGAGCCAAAGGGGATGTCATAAGAGATTCCGCTGGCACGATTATTCATTCGCTTTCCCAGCGAATCCGGGGAGGCGGCAAGGATGTTGAGACATTGGAACTTATGGCAGTAATACATGGGTTATATACAGCTTCGATGTTGGGCCTCAATTCTATTCAGATGCACACCGACTTTTTGTCTTGTGTTCAGCGACTTCAATCGCAATGGGATGATTTGTCCTCTCTAGGATGTTTAGTTCAAGATTGTTTAACTATTTATAAAGTTTTTGTTTCTTGTTCTTTTTTTTTTATAAATAGGCGGGAAGGAATTAAAGTAGCTCATTTGCTAGCAATGATAGGACATGATCAAGCAGGTTTGATTGAGGGCCGAACCCTCCTTTACATGTACTTAACGCTGGGTTGACCGATTTGATTCAGGAATGCGCGTAGATTTCAAAAAAATAATTTATCGGGTTCATAGAGCTATCAAAAATAACATTTTTCTATTAAAAAAAAATGAATATGAGAGCAGGAAGTGGGGCTTACATTTCCCGGCTAGGGTCACCCCAGTTATGCCAGCCTTTTGGAATGATAATGTTGTCCATATAAGTATAAGCAAAGACCACCCTAGAGAAGGGACCCCAAGCCCTTCCAAGGTATAAAGCACCTGAACCCGTCACCTTACAGTTTACAAAGGAAAATCCTGTGTCGTCTAACATGCTGCTTCTGCCTTGCGCCGTCACCGCTCCGGTTATCGGTGCAATTGCGTGCAAGTAACATCTCTGTAACAAACGTACGCGAGTCATACAATATCATCTATAGAACCCTGCAATCTTTCCAAGCCAATACCTACATATATATATATATATATATATATATATATATATATATATATATATATATATATATATATATATATATATATATATATATATATTACTATTCACATATGGGGATTTAATCACATCTTAGTAAATATATGCACACTTTCGACCTAATTATTTCGTCATTGCTCAAATTATACACTAGCGGTTTGATTATTCAACGGAAAATTTTGAATTCTAATGACGTAGTCTGGATGTTAATACTATATATATATATATATATATATATATATATATATATATATATATATATATATATATATATATATATATATATATATATGCAGATTCAAAAATTTATCCGAGTAGGGTAATCGCGACAAATTTGAGGATATATTGGCGTCCAAACTAAAATTTTGTAACAAAATTAGATCGTTGTAATATATAAAAATATAAAAAAATCTCGGATATCAATGGGTCATATGACTCCAACCAGAGACGTCCATCTCCAAATTTAGACTCGAGGCCAATTATTATTTTAAGTCATTCTAAAAAAGGGTTAACAAAAAAAAACATCTTATTTGTTTTCAAAAATGCAATATATATATTAAAATTTTGTAGGACCCTTAAATTCATAGCTTTTGGAGGGGCTCGGGGCCATGGCCCCCTTGGCCCTCCCCGGACGCCGCTAGTCCCCACCTTAGATACATTGGGGCTGCCGATATACTCCCCCAGGGGCGCTGCTAGTCCCGACCTTAGATACATTGGGGCTGCCGATATATATATATATATATATATATATATATATATATATATATATATATATATATATATATATTCGAGCTGCTTCTGTTTGGACGGTTTAACTTTGTCCATATTCTCATGAGATGCCTTGAAAAAACACCTCTAATAAAGTTGGACAATAACCGTTATTTCACATGTTTGTACTTTTTGGTTGTTAATGATCCGTGGCTGAGGATAGAGTCGGTAGTCCGGAAACGTAACAAAAGCTCTTGTGAGTGCGTGAAAAAAGTTTATTATCATGGAAATGAAGTTTTATACTACCACGACTTTTCCAAAAAAAAATATATACTACCACGACTTTATTAGCATATCAAACTATATGAGTATTTCAGTAAAATTGATGTTGTGAATTTCGATTCTACAGCCACATACGACATTCCCAGTGTCGTTATATTACGGAATTATAATTATTTATAAATAAATAGAATGACTCGGGTTTATATATTTAACTCTGATTATGAATGAAACACAGACTTTTACATGAAATTTAACATGGTATTGGAACCATAACCCGGAAAAAAAAAACCATAAAAAAAAAGAAAGCAAAATTTGCTGGTATTGTGGTTGTGCAGCAGCACTTTTACGGCAACGATCGGATATCAACACGAACTCCGATCATTACGAAATTTTGAGGGAGTTCTCTTATCTCCTTCTTCTACAATCTGAACGGTTGAATTGTCGTTTGAACGATTCAATTTCACTGAATCATCCCGAGACCGAACTGCTGTGATTTGGTGTTTCTACAGAACCATTCTTGCGACGATCGGATAGAAAAATGAACTCCGATCGTGACAAAATTTGGAGAGATTGTTCATGTCTCCTTTTACTAAAATCTGAACGGTGGAATTTTCGTTTGGACGGTTCAAGTTTCCGAATAGTCCCGCAACCGAACTGCAGTGATTTCGTGTTTCATTAGAACCTTTCTTGCAAAGATTAGATATCCAACGAACTCCAATTGTGACGAAATATGGAGGGCGTATTCGTGTCTGATTTAGCTGAAATCTAAACGGTGGAATTTTTGTTTGAACGGTTCAATTTTTCTGTATTGTCCCACGACCAAACTGCTGCGTTTTGGTATTGTTTTTTGTCGAATCGACATCTAGGTTTTTGTATTGGGGGAAGGATGTCGGTTGTGAATGTCAAGATTGATACCCCGGAGCAAGAAGGGTTTTCCAATAATACCCCACCGTAATGGCAAAGTATATTTGATGTACTTGATTTAGCTAAAAATAAAGGTCGAATGCCCGGTGAGGAATTATGGATTATTGATACAGGTGCAACTCATCATGTGACCGATTGCAACCACTTGTTAACGGATGTTCGTGAAATTGAAAACCACGTGGTTGGCCTACCAGACGGTAGTAATTCACAGGCATCGACAGTCAATGTGACGCTGGCAGGAAATTTGAAACTTGGAAATGTGTTATATCTGCCTAGCCTTAATTGCAACTTACTTTCTGTAACGTAATTTTTGGATCGATGAATATAAATGTCATGTTCATTTCGCTTCTTCATTATGTGTTATGCAGGAACGAGTGACGAAGGTGGTGATTGGAGTGGGTTAACGAGTGGAGAGACTTTTCTTTTTTTGAGGTGTTCTGGATACTCGTATTCTAGCAATTACTGACGGGGACTCGGTTGAGTTATGGCACAAACGTTTTGGACATGCTTCGAAAAAGGTTCCTAGACAACTTCCTATGGTAAGTGCGTCTAATTGTTTGAATAAAGAGACATCTGATGTGTGCTTTCGTGTAAAATAGCCCTGTGGCAGTTTTCCCAATAGTCCCAATAGGGCCGGCATGATTTTTGAACTTGTTCATTGTGATTTGTGGGGTCTTTATACGACTCGTTCTTCATGCGGAGCGTCTTATTTCATGAGAATCGTTGATGATTATTCTAGGTCCGTATGGGTTTATATCTTTTATAGTAAAATGGAAGTTGCCTCTATGTTTTTGAATTTTGTGGCGTTAGTTGAACGTCAGTTTGATCAGAAAATTAAACGGGTTCGTAGTGATAACATGATGGAATTTCATACTTTGCAATCTTATTTTCAGGAACAAGGGATATTTTTGAAATCTCGTGTGTGGGGATAACTTAGAAACTCCTTGGCAGACGTGTCATTTTGCAAAAAACGAAATATTATATTTATCATTATTTATGGATTAAAATTATTTCAAGTATATGTTATATAAATATTAAATGAGAAGTCATGGGCATTAATTGTGATTAATGGGATTAAAGTGTAATAAACTCATTGGGAGGTTTATTTTGGGAATAACCACCCTTTATTGCCATGGATTTGTCAGAATATCTATTTCGTGGCACAGTTTGAACTACAATGTTGAGAGCAAATAGAAAGGGGAAAAGAAAGTTCCTCAAAATTCTCATCGGATCTTTGACGATTTTCAAAAGCAATTAGGGATTCAGAATGAGCAGGAGAAGGCTACAAGTTGATACTAAAAAGTTGGAGATTTGGGAAAAGGTTAGTTTAGCCATACTTTCGAAAACAACAAGAATTGATCAAGTTTGGTGGATGTTTTTAGTTGAATCCGTAGTTCTTTTGAATAGAATCTTTTGATCACAATTATTTCTTGTTCAATTGTTGATCAAAATAGGTTTTTGTTGAAGTATTGGAGAAGTGCTACAGACTTTCTTGGGGTTGTGCTTTGGTCTTGCTTGCTAAGAAGGTAAGAGGCTCTTCCTAATGTTTAGTTATGGTTTAATGATGTTAGATTTGAGTTTTGGGTTTAATTGGGGTAGAAATCACGCTTAAGTGCTGTTGTAGTGATGTGATATGTTATAGCATGTTTAGAACTTGTTTTGCTGCTATTTTCAAGTACTTTATGCTGTCAAAACGTTTGGAATTCAATTGGAATTCGTAAAGTATTGAAAATGTCAAGTTTTGGTAAAAACAACACATTTAGCGCATGCCAGAAGCGTTTAGCGTGCGCTAAAAGGTGAGCAGAAAGGGACAAGATGATTCAGAGAGTTTTTAGCACAAGCCATGGGGTGTTTAGCGTCTGCCAAATAAGAAGCAAAAGCAGGCAGAGTTCTGGATGCGTTGTAGCACTCGGTGAACTAGTTTGGCACACTCTAAAACGAAACCAGAAAGCTCTCTTTTTTGTTGTTCGATATTAGCGCGCGCTGAAGAGCTGTAGCGCACGCCAAAACCACTATATTTTCTATAATGCATGTTTTCAGCCCCGAATCAAGTTTTGAATGTTGTTTCTTGATCAATAACATTAAATGAACGTGAACAAGCCTTGATTAAGTTTTTGATACGTTTAGTTCCAGCACCAAATGGATTCTTTAAGAGTAGAAGTCCGGGACTGTCGGAAGAGCATGGCTGGCCTATGCTTTGATGGATTAGTATCCATCATTGGCTGTGTAATGTGCTAGGCCTTGTCCGTGTCTAGTGGTCTAGGTGATGGAGTAGAAGTTGTAAGGAAGCCTTTCTTGAAAACACTTAGGTTACTAGTTAACAACTAATAACATACATACTTGTTTAGTTAAAAGACTAAGCATCACGTTATTCTTGGTAAGGCACAAGTCTGTATCACGTTGTGTGGGCAGTCGGATAAAGTGAATAACTCTGCTCGCCTAAGGGCACTAGGAGTGGAGGGACTTCGTGAATGAATAACTCCGTAGGTTTATAAGACCCCAAGTACGGAGGGACTTCACCGAACGTGTACCCTATCGGGGCTACCCATGGCTATTATGATGATAGGTTGCACCCACATACTTCGTGGTGAGTAGCACCATGCATAGTGCTCCTGAATACTGATATAACAAAGATAAACTAAGCTAGAAACAAGTAGGATCCTATGACATGTTGATGAGCATGAAGTGAAGCCTAGAGTTTGACTTGGCCTCCCAAAGATAACTTAACAATAATATGAACCTTTCATTATAAAACCTAGTTATTCAATAGCTTCTACCTCTTTACTAAGTATCTATTTACTTACCTCCATTGCATGTTTGTTGTTCATGCATTATGGGGGAGAAGACAAACAAGTTGATCAAGAATTCGGTGATGACTATGAGGATGACATGTGATGCTATGCTACTTGATGTTCTTTTATTGACTTCATTACCCATGATGTACTAGATTAAGTTGGATTTTTTTTCAAGACAAATGTTGTACTTTTATTTCTTGTTTGTAAGATCAGTTGTTGCACCTTACTTTTATAACATCGTATGTTGTAAGATTTGGGATTATCGTTGTTGTAAGATAACTTTTCTTTCTTTAGCATGGTTTGTAAGCTATTCTTAGTAGCATTTATGGCTTACCCGAGTCTTTTTAGCTTTCGTTTGCTTTATTTTGATACGACGCCATAGAGGCTTACGTATAATATTTAATTTATTTAATATTATACGTGCCGAACGTTCTCTTTCGAATAAGGACTCAGTATCCAGGAGCGGGGCGTTATAGTTGGTATTAGAGCGAAGCATCCTTGCTGTTCTATGCTTTTTTTCCTTTAAGATAAGATTTCTTTAGTCCACTTAGTAACATTTTCATCTTCATTGATCTTTCAGAATGGTAGTAACCCGTAGAGGCGTCGGTGGTGTTAAAAGTTCAAGAGCGCCGCAAGAGGCAAATGAGTTGAATCCGGATGAGGTAGCAGTTGTTGGTTACGTAGAAAGGGATGATCAACCGGGACTTCATTAGAATCAGTTACGCCCACCTCAGTTTTAGCAAGAACAATCTCAGGTTCATCAAGAACTACCTCCACACTTCAGTACACATGAGCATGAGGATGGACCCTTACATGTTACTATTGTAGGTGATATACCATCGGTGTATCTACCACATATGACTGATGTGTATCCGCCTCAAGCTAATGTTGTGTACCCTCCACCACCGGTAAGCTACCCTCCTCCTCCGGTGATACCCCCACATCAGAAAACCTTCTACCCTCCATATAAAAGTAATCCACCTCAACCTACCGTCATACCACCGTCACCAAGGGTTGTAAAACACTATGGTTTTGGCTACCCACCCTATGGACTTCACCAAACCTACCATGCCTCACCTCATCACCAAGGACACTACCATTGTCGTCCAATACCACTAGTGGCTCTACCTCCCCAACCATATCCACCTTCATACCCACCGCAAGCACCAAAAGCATATATTGGATACCCTCCGGTTTACCCACCAGTTGCTCTACCAGTTAGACCACCACCGGTTCACGACCATGCTCCTCCAGTTGATTGGTACACAAGGTTGAAAAAAGAATCGTGTTCAGGACTTCTTCAGGAATGCTGAGCCAGCTAAGGCTGAGATGTGGATTAGAAGCTTTGAAAAAGCTTGTAGGAATGTAAGCGTTCTTGAGTCGGAGATGGCACAACTAGCTATGGGGTTTTTACTTGGTACGGTTGAGAGTTGGGTAGAGGCTATAGAGAGTATCCGGGGCAAGATAACAGAGTGGAAAGTGTTTAAGGAAATGTTCTAAACTGAGTACTTCCCACCATCGGTGCAAGCGGATAGGGCAAGCCAATTTTTGAACAATAATCAAGGTCTACACATGACGGTCACGCAATACACTAATCTGTTCAATGAGTTGGGTTGGTTTTACCCTGAGATTATAGGAGTTGAAGAAAATAAGTTGGCACTGTATAAAAATGGCATATCTCAGGAGATTCAAGCTGGCATGTTGGGAGCTACACCAAAGACAATGACGGAGATGCTAAACAAGGCGTTGGAAGTTGAGCCGTTTAAGAATAAGCCTTTCGTGGTTGTGGGAGAAAAATAGGTCTTTTGAAGCTAACTAAGAAAATAGTTATGAAGCACCGCAACAAGATAAGGAAAGGTTACAGCACCGCTAGCGGCAAAGTCAACAGTTAGCGCACAAAGTTGTTCAAAGTGTAAGAAAAACAACTATAGGGAGTGTGGAACAAGTTCAAGTAGGTGTTTCATTGTGGAGACACCAAACACATTGCGAGAGCTTGTCCCACAAGGAACAACAATGGAAATCAAGGAATTAACAGTCGTGGAAGTGCAAGCCGTCCAACAAGGGTGTTTGCTTTGGATACAGCCATTCCAGGTGCCTTTTAGTTTGTATATATTCCTAAAGTACTTTATGAAACGATTAAATTTATGTTGTAGTTGTATTTTAGTGAATGAACTAGCTTTTAGGTACAATGATAACGGAAAAATTCACTGTTATTTTCATAACATTTCACCCCGTTTCTAATATCATTTTGAGCATTTTTATATCATTTTAAGTCATTAATTCCTTAGTTTCATAAAAATGTATAAGTCGTGACTATTTTATAAAATATCGTGTTTTTATGTGTTTTTATTAGTTTTTGTACCGATTTAGTAACCGGAGTGTCGTGTCGGATTTACGTTTGGTATTTTGGTGGTTTATTGCAGAATTATAGGTTGACCAAAATCCCGAGTAACGACACGTTTTGAGGCCTAAAAGAGGTGTTTATGGGGATATAAGAGTGTGCCACAAGCTTAAAAGGTCAAGTGGATCAGTGGTTCGTAGTGCCACTAACGATTTATATCTTCGACGAACCAATGGCCCATTAAAACGGCATTTTCTGAAGAGGTGGCCTTAATGAAAGTTGTAGATCTTTGATAGAGCTTTCCAACGCATTTTGAATCATGTTAATTGGAGGTCTACAACTCAAGTTATGACCAAGTGGCTAATCGATTCGTAATAGTAAAAATCCCGAAAACGACACGACATACGAATGGCTCATCAAAACGGCGTTTTCTGAAAAAGAATCCTTCATGAAAGTTGTATATCTTCAAGAAAGCTTTCCAATGGATTTTGAATCAAGTCAATCGGATTTCTACAACTCAAATGGTGGTCAAGTGGCTAATTGATTTGTATTAAGGAAAATGTCGCAAACGACACGTAATGGGAATGGCCCATCAAAACGACGTTTTCTGAAGAAGTGTCCTTCATGAAAGTTGAAGAATTTTCCGAGAGCTTTCTAATGACGTTTGAATCATGATTTTTGGAGGTCTACAACTCGAGATATGAATTTTAGAAGTTTAATATATAATTATATATAAATTCTCCGCTGCTGCATGTTACTTGTAATGATGAGTAATGATGATAAGCTCGGATCGATCCGGCACCAATCCGGATCGATCCGGCTCCTCAACATTGTCTATATAAACGAGCCACGGATGCGAGAGAAAGGCCCCCTCTTTTCCTTCATCTTTTCTTTCTTTTAAATTATGGGGGGCCTATAATTATATAATTATGTAGTTATAATGTCGGTGTAATAACCCGACTAGTTATCGTTTTAATATAATTTCAATTCCGTTCTTTCTTTTATGTTTATTTCATTTTATGCAATTAGTATAAATTAGTATAAATATATATATATATATACGTATATTATATATATATCTATATCTATATATATATCTATATATATATCTATACGTATATCTATATAGCTGTAGTTATCTTTTTCGTTTTGTTTTCTTTCGTTTTGTTATTTTCGTTGTTATTTTCGTTAATATGAGTAGTTAAACTCAACATAGCCGAATTATGTGAAAACGAGTAAAATCAACCCTCGGGAAACGAGATGGAGTTGTGTTGTGCTTAATTTAACGTTTTTATGATAAAATCATGTTTTAAACTTGTTTTGGTCATTTTAATAACTTTGAATAAAATTGACAACTTTGTTCACGGTTACATCGAGCTTATAAATGTATTTTGCGGTGAGATGTGAGATATGGATATCACTAATCATAGTCCGATTGTTAGATTGACAATCTAAGTGACGATCGGGACTATGCCTAAGTGAAATTCTTATTTTTACGAGATGTGCGAAACATGTTTTAAAATCACTAAACCATAGTCTTAATCGTTAGATTGGCAACCTAAGTGATACGTTAAAATTATGTTTTTGTGAGGTTTTTCAACGGCTTTTTATTCCGGTCAACCATGTTAGGCGAGTTAGCTCTCTAAAGGGAGGGTTAATAAACCTAGTGTGGGGGTTAAGTGAGAGGCATTCGGATCTTAACGCAAGAATAAAGAGTTGACTCCCGTGAATATCATATGAGCTGAATCGGATAAAACACACTCCTTATCAAGTTTTTCTGTGGGGAGATAACTTTGTTGGATCATGGCTCGGCTATGCTTTTTAATCACCTAGTTAATCTCGTTAGTTAAAATTTATTTTTCGCATTAGTATAAAACACTCCACCTAAACTTTGATCGCCTAGACTAAGTTCGACGTTCATTTTGGTACTCACAACCACATTTCTCTTGGGACGACCTCGTACTCCTGTAGCTATCCTAGCAATCGACCTGGTACTCTGCCAGTTAGAGAGTTAGTTTACCCACAGTTGCGAGTCTTTATAAATGTATTTTTAGTGGGTGAATTTTTCGCTCATAAAAAATTGGCGCCGTTGCCGGGGACCAATATTTTAGTGGGTGTATTTTTCTCTCATCAAAAATTGGCGCCGTTGCCGGGGAAATGTGTGATATTGTTGTGATATCTTGTAAGTGAACCGAAGGCTTGGGCCTAGGTTTTATAAAATAAAAAAAAAAAAAAAACGAAAAAGAAAAAAAAAGAATTTTATTGTTTTCCTGTTGTTTTCTGAGATCTTGCAGATTGAGTTTAAATGGATAGATTTTTCAATCAAAACTACTCACACGAACAACAATATTCCTACCAACCACGAGGCACCGGAACAATGTTATCATCAACGGTTCGTGCCTCAACCTCAATATCAACGACGAGAATAACCGGGGTTCTTGGTCCTATAATTGCCCAAATGCATACCGGGACCAAAATTATGGTTATTCGAGTTATGAGCCACGATATTATGAGGGTTATTCGAACCACTGGTGCTTATCGGGATTATGGTGTTCATACTCGGCATGTTGATAGCTTCAACCGATTCGGCCATCGATCGGTGTACCGGAATGGCAAGAGGACTACTACTCACCTCCGATGAATCAAAGTCAGTATGATCAGTTTTCCCCCATGCCACAAGAAGAATTCACCGACAGTCAAATAGAGCAACTAGAACGATTGAACCAGAGCCTGCAAGAGCGACTGTTGGACATGCAGGAGTTCAAGGTAAGTACTGACTCCGCTATAAGAAATCTTCAAGACAAGGTGGGGCAATTGATTGAATTAGTGAGGTATGTGAAAGAGGCGAGAGACATGTGAGGTGGTTAAGGATGATGATGTTATCAACGAAGAAGTTCGAGGTTGAGGATTCGGTTGCAATAATGAGATTTCGAGTTAGAGGATCGGGAGATTGATTGGCCATCTTTGGTAAAGCCACTTTGGGAGAGTTGGTAAAAGTTGATATATCGGTCCCGGATTACTATCCACTCGTGAGGATAAATTTTACGCGGTCCGGCTTGTGTACTCCCCGATGGATGAGCTTTATGGTGATTTTCAAAAGAAGATGGTTCGACAAGGTGATAAAAGAAGGTTCGACGAGTTTGGGAGGAGGTAGCATCGAGAGCCAAACGAGGTACATTTCTAGACAATTTAATTTCGATGGTTCTCGCTTTGTTAATTTTTCTTAAGCTATTGATCTTCTTGAGTTCGGATTTTGGTTGATTGAGTCTGTTTAAAGTCACCCCGTCGAGCAAACGACGTTAAACAAAAGCGCTACCGGGAGGCGACCCGATAATAATAATAATTTGAATAAGACTAGTCTTAATGAAATGTAGAATACGTATGAAAGATGAACACAAAGCACAACCAAGTCTCAGGATGAATGTTTGAATTTCATTAAGAGGGAATGATTAGGTGGTTATCCGAAAATCCCGATGGAGAAAAAGATAAAAATTCAAATGTATCATTTCTTGGACTTAGGTTATTGAATCCTTGAGGATCTGGGTATAAAAGACTCAATACTCTTTCACACATTTCATTTTATGATCTAGTCTGTTTCAAATTTCTAGTCGTTGTAGTATAGTGGTGAGTATTCCCACCTTAATAAAACGTGTGTAATAAAAATGAATCTATGAATAGCTAACTTGATTATGATATATGCTCATATGCTTAGATGTTCTGTGCTTTACCAGTGAGGGTTATTTTTCCATCTAAAGCTATTATGTGTTGTATTTTGCCTATCGAATTTTCTGACGTGACAATGCCATTATCTTATTATTCCCATATCCCTATTGCATATTTTGGCACGAGGACCATGTCCCGTGTTTGCTTTGTTTTGGTTGTTTTTGTATAGGGATTCGGGATGTGCTTTCTCATGGCTGTTACGGGATTCGGTAGCACTTTTCTGCCAGGTTTATAAGCTAAGTCTTCCTCTCTATCTCATTCACTATGTTTTAAAGGATAATGCAAGTTCGTAAGTGGGGGGTAGAGTCGTGATTGGTTTAGAAATGGCATTAAAGGTTAAATCCCTTAGTTTTTGATTTTTCGAACATTATTTAGTTGATTAAAATGAATTGTATAAGGTATATATTTCATGGATTTGAAGATGTAATGATCAATTTGATATGTATAACTAATTTGAACCATAAGTGCATTTTAACCCCAAATTTATTTGTGTAACATGAATTCCTTCACGTAAGCCTTTGATATTGAAGCGAAAATTTTAAACTTGTATCCATTCGGTATCCTAGTGATTATTCTAGAGATAATTGCGGTAACTTAGTACCTATTTTTGAACGTGTACTTGTGAATATCGGAAGGTTTGAATGTGATAGAAAGAATGTCAAAATAAGATAAACTATATATATGTCGGTTGTAGCTACCAATGATTTGAGTGCGGTAGGGCGTTATCACGAAACGTCCTATACCACTATGAGGTTTAAAAGCTCCCGACTGCCTGATGATAGTAGTCCAGCTAGGGTGTTATCACGAAACATCCTATTGCTTTGGGAATGAGGGCATATACTATACATGTGAAAAAAAAAAGAGTTAGATAGGTATTAATGTATTCGATCTCACCTCATGACGCTTGAAAGATAGTCGATTTTGACAATGAGTTCGGATATGTTAGTGTCTATGGAAAAAAAAAAAAAAAAAAAAAACAACAACAACAACTTAGTTATCTTCGGACTATCCCCGAGTATAAAGTTGAATGATATGCTTTAGGGATTATCCTAATAAGTACACGGGAAGACTTTGTGTGGAGCTATTACTGCCTATACCTAGGAAAATCATTAGGACTGTCTGAATGGATATTTGTGCGTTTGCTTGATTTATTCAAGAGATGATAGTGGAAATTGAAAAGGCTTGTCACACACACACTCTGTTATACATTTATATTAAGGTTAACGTGTGGTTATGATTCGATTGGTTACATCATCGGTTGGTGATAACGGAAAAATTCACGTTATTTTCATAACATTTCACCCCGTTTCTAATATCATTTTGAGCATTTTTATATCATTTTAAGTCATTAATTCCTTAGTTTCATAAAAATGTATAAGTCGTGACTATTTTATAAAATATCGTGTTTTTATGTGTTTTTATTAGTTTTTGTACCGGTTTAGTAACCGGAGTGTCGTGTCGGATTTACGTTTGGTATTTTGGTGGTTTATTGCAGAATTATAGGTTGACCAAAATCCCGAGTAACGACACGTTTTGAGGCCTAAAAGAGGTGTTTATGGGGATATAAGAGTGTGCCACAAGCTTAAAAGGTCAAGTGGATCAGTGGTTCGTAGTGCCACTAACGATTTATATCTTCGACGAACCAATGGCCCATTAAAACGGCATTTTCTGAAGAGGTGGCCTTAATGAAAGTTGTAGATCTTTGATAGAGCTTTCCAACGCATTTTGAATCATGTTAATTGGAGGTCTACAACTCAAGTTATGACCAAGTGGCTAATCGATTCGTAATAGTAAAAATCCCGAAAACGACACGACATACGAATGGCTCATCAAAACGGCGTTTTCTGAAAAAGAATCCTTCATGAAAGTTGTATATCTTCAAGAAAGCTTTCCAATGGATTTTGAATCAAGTCAATCGGATTTCTACAACTCAAATGGTGGTCAAGTGGCTAATTGATTTGTATTAAGGAAAATGTCGCAAACGACACGTAATGGGAATGGCCCATCAAAACGACGTTTTCTGAAGAAGTGTCCTTCATGAAAGTTGAAGAATTTTCCGAGAGCTTTCTAATGACGTTTGAATCATGATTTTTGGAGGTCTACAACTCGAGATATGAATTTTAGAAGTTTAATATATAATTATATATAAATTCTCCGCTGCATGTTACTGTAATGATGAGTAATGATGATAAGCTCGGATCGATCCGGCACCAATCCGGATCGATCCGGCTCCTCAACATTGTCTATATAAACGAGCCACGATGCGAGAGAAAGGCTGCCCCTCTTTTCCTTCATCTTTTCTTTCTTTTAAATTATGGGGGGCCTATAATTATATAATTATGTAGTTATAATGTCGGTGTAATAACCCGACTAGTTATCGTTTTAATATAATTTCGTTTCCGTTCTTTCTTTTATTGCTTTCTTTCATTTTATGCAATTAGTATAAATTAGTATAAATATATATATATATATACGTATATTATATATATATCTATATCTATATATATATCTATATATATATATATATACGTATATCTATATAGGTTGTAGTTATCTTTTTCGTTTTGTTTTCTTTCGTTTTGTTATTTTCGTTGTTATTTTCGTTAATATGAGTAGTTAAACTCAACATAGCCGAATTATGTGAAAACGGGTAAAATCAACCCTCGGGAAACGAGATGGAGTTGTGTTGTGCTTAATTTAACGTTTTTATGATAAAATCATGTTTTAAACTTGTTTTGATCATTTTAATAACTTTGAATAAAATTGACAACTTTGTTCACGGTTACATCGAGCTTATAAATGTATTTTGCGGTGAGATGTGAGATATGGATATCACTAATCATAGTCCTGATTGTTAGATTGACAATCTAAGTGACGGATATCCGGACTATGCCTAAGTGAAATTCTTATTTTTACGAGATGTGCGAAACATGTTTTAAAATCACTAAACCATAGTCTTAATCGTTAGATTGGCAACCTAAGTGATACGTTAAAATTATGTTTTTGTGAGGTTTTTCAACGGCTTTTTATTCCGGTCAACCATGTTAGGCGAGTTAGCTCTCTAAAGGGAGGGTTAATAAACCTAGTGTGGGGGTTAAGTGAGAGCTGTTCAGATCTTAACGCAAGAATAAAGAGTTGACTCCCGTGAATATCATATGAACTGAATCAGATAAAACACACTCCTTATCAAGTTTTTCCTGTGGGGAGATAACTTGTTGGATCATGGCTCGGCTATGCTTTTTAATCACCTAGTTAATCTCGTTAGTTAAAATTTATTTTTCGCATTAGTATAAAACACTCCACCTAAACTTTGATCGCCTAGACTAAGTTCGACGTTCATTTTGGTACTCACAACCACATTTCTCTTGGGACGACCTCGTACTCCCGTAGCTATCCTAGCAATCGACCCGGTACTCGCCGCCAGTAGAGAGTTAGTTTACCCACGCTTGCGAGTCTTTATAAATGTATTTTTAGTGGGTGAATTTTTCGCTCATAAAAAATTGGCGCCGTTGCCGGGGACCAATATTTTAGTGGGTGTATTTTTCTCTCATCAAAGAAAAAAAAAAAAAGAATTTTATTGTTTTCCCGTTGTTTTCCGAGATCTTGCGTATTGAGTTTAAATGGATAGATTTTTCAATCAAAACTACTCACCCGAACAACAATATTCCTACCAACCACAGCACCGGAACAATGTTATCATCAACGCTTCGTGCCTCAACCTCAATATCAACAAAGCGAATAACCAGGTTCTTGGTCCTATAATTGCCCAAATGCATACCAGGACCAAAATTATGGTTATTCGAGTTATGAGCCACGATATTACGAGGGTTATTCGAACCCCGGTGCTTATCGATTATGGTGTTCATACTCGCATGTTGATAGCTTCAACCGTATTCACCATCCGATCGTTGTCCGGAATGGCAAGAGGACTACTACTCACCTCCGATGAATCAAAGTCGCATGATCGCTTTCCCCATGCCACAAGAAGAATTCACCGACAACAACAGAGCAACTAGAACGATTGAACCGAGCTCGCAAGAGCGACCGTTGGACATGCAGGAGTTCAAGGTAAGTACCGACTCCGCTATAAGAAATCTTCAAGACAAGGTGGGGCAATTGATTGAATTAGTGAGGTATGTGAAAGAGGCGAGAGACATGCGAGGTGGTTAAGGATGATGATGTTATCACCGAAGAAGTTCAAAGTTGAGGATTCAGTTTGCAATAATGAGATTTCGTAGTTAGAGGATCGGGAGATTGATTGGCCATCTTTGGTAAAGCCACCGGGAGAGTTGGTAAAAGTTGATATATCAGTCCCGGATTACTATCCACTCTGTGAGGATAAATTTTCTGCGGTCCAGCTTGTGTACTCCCCGATGGATGAGCTTTATGGTGATTTTCAAAAGAAGATGGTTCGACAAGCTGATAAAAGAAGGTTCGACGGCTGGGAGGAGGTAGCATCGAGAGCCAAACGAGGTACATTTCTAGACAATTTAATTTCGATGGTTCTCGCTTTGTTAATTTTTCTTAAGCTATTGATCTTCTTGAGTTCGGATTTTGGTTGATTGAGTCTGTTTAAAGTCACCCTGTCGAGCAAACGACGTTAAACAAAAGCGCTACCGGGAGGCAGCCCGATAATAATAATAATTTGAATAAGACTAGTCTTAATGAAATGTAGAATCTGTATGAAAGATGAACACAAAGCACAACCAAGTCTCAGGATGAATGTTTGAATTTCATTAAGAGGGAATGATTAGGTGGTTATCCGAAAATCCCGATGGAGAAAAAGATAAAATTCAAATGCATCATTTCTTGGACTTAGGTTATTGAATCCTTGAGGATCTGGGTATAAAAGACTCAATACTCTTTCACACATTTCATTTTATGATCTAGTCTGTTTCAAATTTCTAGTCGTTGTAGTATAGTGGTGAGTATTCCCACCTTAATAAAACAGTGTGTAATAAAAATGAATCTATGAATAGCTAACTTGATTATGATATATGCTCATATGCTTAGATGTTCTGTGCTTTACCAGTGAGGGTTATTTTTCCATCTAAAGCTATTATGTGTTGTATTTTGCCTATCGAATTTTCTCGACGTGACAATGCCATTATCTTATTATTCCCATATCCCTATTGCATATTTTGGCACGAGGACCATGTCCCGTGTTTGCTTTGTTTTGGTTGTTTTTGTATAGGATTCGGGATGTGCTTTCTCATGGCCGTTACGGGATTCGGTAGCACTTTTCTCGCTGTGTTTATAAGCTAAGTCTTCCTCTCTATCTCATTCACTATGTTTTAAAGGATAATGCAAGTTCGTAAGTGGGGGGTAGAGTCGTGATTGGTTTAGAAATGGCATTAAAGGTTAAATCCCTTAGTTTTTGATTTTTCGAACATTATTTAGTTGATTAAAATGAATTGTATAAGGTATATATTTCATGGATTTGAAGATGTAATGATCAATTTGATATGTATAACTAATTTGAACCATAAGTGCATTTTAACCCCAAATTTATTTGTGTAACATGAATTCCTTCACGTAAGCCTTTGATATTGAAGCGAAAATTTTAAACTCGTATCCATTCGGTATCCTAGTGGTTATTCTAGAGATAATAGCAGTAACTTAGTACCTGATTTTTGAACGTGTACTGTGAATATCGGAAGGTTTGAATGTGATAGAAAGAATGTCAAAATAAGATAAACTATATATATGTCGGTTGTAGCTACCAATGATTTGAGTGCGGTAGGGCGTTATCACGAAACGTCCTATACCACTATGAGGTTTAAAAGCTCCCGATTGCCTGATGATAGTAGTCCAGCTAGGGTGTTATCACGAAACATCCTATTGCTGGGAATGAGGGCATAAGCTACACATGTGAAAAAAAAAAGGTTAGATACGTATTAATGTATTCGATCTCACCTCATGACGCTTGAAAGATAGTCGATTTTGACAATGAGTTCGGATATGTTAGTGTCCTATGGAAAAAAAAAAAAAAAAAAAAAGAGTTATCTTCGGACTATCCCCGTATAAACTGAATGATATGCTTTAGGGATTATCCTAATAAGTACACGGGAAGACTTTGTGTGGAGCTATTACTGCCTATACCTAGGAAAATCATTAGGACTGTCTGAATGGATATTTGTGCGTTTGCTTGATTTATTCAAGAGATGATAGTGGAAATTGAAAAGGCTTGTCACACACACACTCTGTTATACATTTATATTAAGGTTAACGTGTGGTTATGATTCGATTGGTTACATCATCTGGTTGGCCTTTATATTTTACATCTTCATGAATTTTTCCTCATTCATTTTATTTTATCGCTTGTTTTGTTCGAGGACGACCAAATGCTAAGTGGGGGGTTGTGATAACGGAAAAATTCACTGTTATTTTCATAACATTTCACCCCGTTTCTAATATCATTTTGAGCATTTTTATATCATTTTAAGTCATTAATTCCTTAGTTTCATAAAAATGTATAAGTCGTGACTATTTTATAAAATATCGTGTTTTTATGTGTTTTTATTAGTTTTTGTACCGGTTTAGTAACCGGAGTGTCGTGTCGGATTTACGTTTGGTATTTTGGTGGTTTATTGCAGAATTATAGGTTGACCAAAATCCCAAGTAACGACACGTTTTGAGGCCTAAAAGAGGTGTTTATGGGGATATAAGAGTGTGCCACAAGCTTAAAAGGTCAAGTGGATCAGTGGTTCGTAGTGCCACTAACGATTTATATCTTCGACGAACCAATGGCCCATTAAAACGGCATTTTCTGAAGAGGTGGCCTTAATGAAAGTTGTAGATCTTTGATAGAGCTTTCCAACGCATTTTGAATCATGTTAATTGGAGGTCTACAACTCAAGTTATGACCAAGTGGCTAATCGATTCGTAATAGTAAAAATCCCGAAAACGACACGACATACGAATGGCTCATCAAAACGGCGTTTTCTGAAAAAGAATCCTTCATGAAAGTTGTATATCTTCAAGAAAGCTTTCCAATGGATTTTGAATCAAGTCAATCGGATTTCTACAACTCAAATGGTGGTCAAGTGGCTAATTGATTTGTATTAAGGAAAATGTCGCAAACGACACGTAATGGGAATGGCCCATCAAAACGACGTTTTCTGAAGAAGTGTCCTTCATGAAAGTTGAAGAATTTTCCGAGAGCTTTCTAATGACGTTTGAATCATGATTTTTGGAGGTCTACAACTCGAGATATGAATTTTAGAAGTTTAATATATAATTATATATAAATTCTCCGCTACGTGCTGCATGTTACTGTAATGATGAGTAATGATGATAAGCTCGGATCGATCCGGCACCAATCCGGATCGATCCGGCTCCTCAACATTGTCTATATAAACGAGCCACGTATGCAGAGAAAGGCTTTTGCCCCCTCTTTTCCTTCATCTTTTCTTTCTTTTAAATTATGGGGGGCCTATAATTATATAATTATGTAGTTATAATGTCGGTGTAATAACCCGACTAGTTATCGTTTTAATATAATTTCAATTCCGTTCTTTCTTTTATGTTTATTTCATTTTATGCAATTAGTATAAATTAGTATAAATATATATATATATATATACGTATATTATATATATATATATATATCTATATATACATCTATACGTATATCTATATAAATTTGTAGTTATCTTTTTCGTTTTGTTTTCTTTCGTTTTGTTATTTTCGTTGTTATTTTCGTTAATATGAGTAGTTAAACTCAACATAGCCGAATTATGTGAAAACGAGTAAAATCAACCCTCGGGAAACGAGATGGAGTTGTGTTGTGCTTAATTTAACGTTTTTATGATAAAATCATGTTTTAAACTTGTTTTGGTCATTTTAATAACTTTGAATAAAATTGACAACTTTGTTCACGGTTACATCGAGCTTATAAATGTATTTTGCGGTGAGATGTGAGATATGGATATCACTAATCATAGTCCCGATTGTTAGATTGACAATCTAAGTGACGTATCCGGACTATGCCTAAGTGAAATTCTTATTTTTACGAGATGTGCGAAACATGTTTTAAAATCACTAAACCATAGTCTTAATCGTTAGATTGGCAACCTAAGTGATACGTTAAAATTATGTTTTTGTGAGGTTTTTCAACGGCTTTTTATTCCGGTCAACCATGTTAGGCAAGTTAGCTCTCTAAAGGGAGGGTTAATAAACCTAGTGTGGGGATTAAGTGAGAGCTGTTCAGATCTTAACGCAAGAATAAAGAGTTGACTCCCGTGAATATCATATGAACCGAATCGATAAAACACACTCCTTATCAAGTTTTTCCCGTGGGGAGATAACCCGTTGGATCATGGCTCGGCTATGCTTTTTAATCACCTAGTTAATCTCGTTAGTTAAAATTTATTTTTCGCATTAGTATAAAACACTCCACCTAAACTTTGATCGCCTAGACTAAGTTCGACGTTCATTTTGGTACTCACAACCACATTTCTCTTGGGACGACCTCGTACTCCCCTGTAGCTATCCTAGCAATCGACCTGGTACTCTGCCAGTTAGAGAGTTAGTTTACCCACAGTTGCGAGTCTTTATAAATATATTTTTGAGGGGTAAATTTTAGCTCATCATACAACATTAAGGGATAACTAAGCTATGTCAGCCTTAATTAATACGAAATTCAAATACTTTTTTGTTAAGTAAGATAGCTAAGAAGTTAAGCCTACCCTACAACCGTTAAGAAACTCTTTTGGATACCCCCCGGGTAGAGTGAAAATAGGGGTTGATGTGTTGAATAGAAGAATGGTTAGTGCGGTTTCAAGAGTTCAATAGTGATTGGTCAGCTTTGGGTTAAATGTCCAAGGGTTGATCAGTGGGGAATCAGTAGTGTTTTGGCTCTGTGGTCAGCAAGATTAGAGTTGTTGGAAGTTATCTGTAGGAAAACAAGTGAAGGCAGTTTTGGGTTGAGTTGAAGAGAGTTTCTAGAGAAGAAGTTACAAGTTGAGCATGTTCCAGTTTCGAGGACAAAACTCCTCTTAAGGGGGGAGGAATGTAATATTCCGATTTTTAGGAAAAGACAGACGTGTCATTTTGTAAAAATGAAATATTATATTTATCATTATTTATGGATTAAAATTATTTCAATTATATATTATATAAATATTAAATGAGAAGTCATGGGCATTAATTGTGAATAATGGGATTAAAGTGTAATACACTCTTTGGGAGGTTTATTCTGGGAATAACCACCCTTTAGTGCCAGGGAGTTGTCAGAATATCTATTCCTTGGCACAATTTGAACTACAACGTTGAAAGAAAATAGAAAGGGGAAAAGAAAGCTCCTCAAAATTCTCATAGGATCTTTGATGATTTTCAAAAGAAATTAGGGATTCGAAATCAGTAGGAGAAAGGCTACAAGTTGATACTAAAAAGTGAAAGGTTAGTTTTGCCCTACTTTTGGAAACAACAAGATTCGATCAAGTTTGATGGATGTTTTTAGTTGAATTCGTAGTTTTTTGCATAGAAGCTTTTGATCACAATTATTTCTTGTTCAATTGTGGATCAAAATAGGTTTTTGTTGATGTCTTGGAGAAGTGTTGTAGACTTTCTTGGAGTTGTGCATTGGTGCTTCCTATTGTTTAGTTATGGTTTTATGACATTAGGGTTGAGTTTTGGTGTTGAATTGGGGTAGAAATCATGCTTAAGTGTTGTTGTTGTTGTTGTTGTGATGTGATATGTTATAGCATGTTTGGAACTTCTTTTTCTGCAATTTTCCAGTATTTTATGCTGTCAAAACGTTTGGAATTGGATTGGAATTCGTAAAGTGTTGAAAAGGGCATGTTTTTGGTAAAAACGACCCTTTTAGCGTGCGCTAAAAGGTGAGCGGAAGGGGACAAGATGATTCATAGAGTTTTTAGTGCGCGTCGTGGGGTGTTTATCGTGCGCCAAATAAGAAGCAGAAGCAAGCAGGGTTCTGGATGCGTTTTAGCGCGTGCTAAACGGGTTTCGGTGCACGCTAAAACTAGACCAGAAAGCTGTCTGATTTGCTGTTCGATTTTAGCACGCGCGGAAGAGCTGTAGCGCGTGCCAAAACCCCAGTTTTGGCTATAATGTATGTTTTGTGCCCCGAATCTAGTTTTGAACGTTGTTTATCGATCTAATAACATTAAATGAACGTGAAGATTAAGCTTCTGATGCGTTTAGTTCTAGCACCGAATGGATTTTTCCTAAGAGTTGAAGTTTGGGACCTTCAGAAGAGCGTGACTGGTCTGTGCTCTGATGGATTAGTATCCATCATTTTCTATGTGATGTGCTAGGCCTTGTCCGTGTCTAGTGGTCTAGGTGATGGAGTAGAAGTTGTAAGGGAGCCTTTCTTGAAAACACTTAGGTTAGTAGTTAACAACTGATAACATACGTACTTGTTTAGTTAAAAGACTAAACATCATGTTATTCTTGGTAAGGCAAAAGCCTATATCGCGATGTGTGGCGGTCAGATAAATTGAATAACACTGCTAGCCCAAGGGCACCAGGAGTGGAGGGACTTCACGAATGAATAACTCCGTGGTTCATAAGACCCCAAGTACGGAGGGACTTCACCGAACGTGTACACTGTCGGGGCTAGCCCGTGGCTATTGGTGTGATCCACTGATAGGTTGCACCTAGATACTTCGGGGTGAGTAGCACCATGCGTAGTGTCCTTGAAGGCTTGAATACTGATGTAACAAAGATAAGCTAAGCTAGAAACAAGTAGGATCCCATGACATGTTGATGAGCATGAAGTGAACCCTAGAGTTTGAGTCGGCCTCCTAAAGATGACTTAATAATAATATGAAACTTTCGTTGTAAAACCTAGTCATTCAATAACTTCCACCTCTTTACTAAGTACCTATGTACTTAACTCCATTGCATGTTTGTTTTGTATGCATTGTGGAGTGAGAAGACAAATAGGTTAATCAACAATTTTGTGACGACTATGAGGATGACATGTGATGCTATGCTACTTAATGTTCTTTTATTTTCCTTCATTACCCATGATGTACTAGATTAAGTTGGATTTTTTTTCAAGACAAATGTTGTACTTTTTTTTCTTGTTTTTAAGATCAGTTGTTGCACCTTACTTTTGTAACATTGTATGTTGTAAGATTTGGGATTATCGTTGTTGTAAGATAAATTTTCCTTTCTTTAGCATGGTTTGCAAGTTATTCTTAGTAGCATTTATAGTTTATGTAACATCCCGATTTTTCAGAAATGGTAAAATAGTAATTGGGTGTTTTACTACGACCTAATTATTATTTAGCCTATTTTATTTAATTAAAAAGAATTTAATTAAATTGATGTAGTTATTTAATTAATGAAATTATTTAAATGGCTATAAAAAGGGAAATAATCCCCAATATTTTCCCTCATATCATCACACGCATATTATGAGAAAAAAACAAGAGGAACGGTGCTTCATGGACGCAGACGACGGCAACATTCAGAAAAGAAAAAAGGAGAGCGTAAACTCCAATCGCAGGGCCAATATGTTCATCATTTCAAGATGCCGTAGGAGAGAAAAGTGATCACCACGACGAGACGCAACTTTGGAAAATAAAATATCCTTATTCCGTAAGTTTTCAGTTTAGCCCTAGTTTTTCGTAATCGTCGAGTTCGTTTCTTAAAAAATTCGTATCTTTTAATCCATAGCTCTGTTTTTCAACCATGAGTAGTCAAAACAATCGTCTTGAAGCGTAGATCGTTCAAAAAATAGTTATACAGCATTTAATTCAGGTAATACTCAGTTTTACACACTTTTTCAATTCGAGATTTTCAAGAAAGATAGGATTTTAGGTTTACCTGTCGATCAATTAGGTTTCGAGTTGAAGGGTTAGATAATCAGCAGTATCTTGAAGGTTTTGGATCGGTTTTGCTGGCAATTAAGGTAAGAGGCTCTTTCTAATGAGTATTTATAGTTTTATAATGATAGGTTGAGTTCCGGTGAGTTTTGGTGTTGTTTGGTGATAGAATTCATGCTAAGTTGTAATTAATGAGATGTGATATTTTTGGTATATATGAGTTGAGTTCTACTGCTGTTTTTCTAAGTAATTTGTTGATAAACGTGTTTGGTTTGAGTTAGGAATCGATTAAGTGTAGAAAATCATGTTTTAGGGTTCTGTAATACGTTCTCATTGTTATCCTTTAGTCTTATAACATTAATTAAACCTTAACAAGCTTCGATTGAGCTTCCGATTCGTTTAGTTTCGGCACAAAATGTACTTTTAAAGGGAGTTGAAGTTCGGATCCGTCGGAAGAGCATGAAAGGGCTTGTGCTTTGATGAACTAGAGTTCATCAATGTCTGTGTAATTGTTAGGCCTTGTCCGTGTTTAGTGGTCTAGAAAAGAGAGTAGTGTATGTGAGGGAGCTTACTTGAAAAAACTTAGGTGGCTAGTTAATACACAATAAAGTTACATACATGGAAGTAAAAGATAAAACGTCACCTATTCTCAGTAAGGCACTATTTCATATCGACGATGTGATACGTTCATAAAAAGTGAACAACGCTAATGGCTCAAAAGGCTGAAGGGTAATGGAGGAAATTCATTGAACGTATACGCATACCGGGGAGACCCTGGAGCTAACCGGTGCTAATCACCGTTAGTTAGCAAGTATATCTTCAGGCTGATGAACGCCATGCGTAGTGTCCTTGAGTGATGACGTAACCAAGATAAGTTAAGCTAGAAACGTATAGTCATGACATGTTGATGGACATAGAATGAACCCTAGATTGAGTCGGTCTCATGAAGATAATTTAATAATCATAATAATGACCTTTTGTTATAGAACTTAGTTATTCGTTAGCTTCTCACTTTTACTAAGTACTTTGTACTTACCTCCTTTGCATATTCTTTTGTATGCATTGCGAGGTGAGAAGACGAACAGGTTGACCAAGAGTAGTTGACGGCTTGATGACGTTACTGCCTTGAAGATGCGTTTAGTTTATTTTCTTTTTCGTAAGGGTTGTACTAGACTTGTTGTTCTTTTACTCCTAGACTTTTGTAAGTTATGTTTGTACTTTTAAGAGCTCGTATTGTGTAAGTCTTTGGGTTTTTCGTCGTTGTAATTTAACTATCCATCTTTAGTATAGTTAATTTCCATTCTTAGTAGCATTTATGTTTTGCCCGAGTCTTTTTAGCTTCCATTTGCTTTTATTTGATACGACGACGTAGATGCTTGCGTATAATATTAGATTTATTTAATGCTATACGCGTCGAACGTTTCTCTACCGGATAAGGGTTTGGTATCCAGGAGTGGGGCGTTACAGTTTACCCGTGTCATTTTAGCTTCCGTTTACTTTATTTTGAAACGATGCCGTAGAGGGGCTAACGTATAATATGAATTTATTTAATATTATACATGACGAGTGTTCTTTTCAGGATAAGAATTCGATATCCGAAAGCTGGACATTACATTTACAAACTGAACAATTAAACATAATTTTCGATTTACATTTTTCACGAACCTCTGCGGTTAGGGCATTAAGGACCTTTTGAGCTGCGGCTCAAATATAAGTATTTTTCTTTTTCCCAAACTTTACATGTGTTGGTGATTCTAGCCCACGAAAATCATTGGTGGGTCATTATTGTTGCTGAAAAACATATGGGGATCAATTGATCTACGTGCAGCGAGCTACAGAAGCTTCAGTTGAATAACAAATGTAATGCAGTAGTAGTTTTGCCTTTTGAGTTGCATTGTGAAAGTTCAATATTCTGAAGAGATTTTTCTTAGCACCGAAAGATACACGTGCAGAATTTATAAACTGAACCATTAGGCATAACTTTCGATTTACATTTTTCACGAACAACTACGGGTGGGGCGTTAAGGACCTTTTGGGCTGCGGCTCAATTTTTTTTTTTCGTTCGGTGATCGTAGTCATCACTAAATAAATTTATAATGGAAAATTTTCTCAAACAATAAGATTATTGTAAAAAGTAAATGAGGAACCTATATATTCAGAAGAACTAGTCAATACTTAAAAAAAAAATTTGATTGATTTCTATATAAGTATAAAATGAGTGAGGGGGTTATATAATGTGAAAAAATTACCTCAAACAAAGAAAGGCCATTGCCGAAGATAAAGTCCACAGAACCTTCAATATAACAATCTTTGTAGTAATGGCGTCCCACATGATCATACAAGGTATCCTGTGCGCCCAGGAATTTGCATCCAAAGAAAGCTGCTGTATCCGCCGATATCCTAAACGCTACCGCTTGCTTCCCGATGGCTCCCGGTGGCGGTACCGGTGTCGTGTTCTGCATATTTGTCATGATCATGATCATCCAATGACAAGAAATTAACTAATTGTAATTAAAGTTGAATCTACGCACTAGTGACTAATGACTGACCTTAAAGGTGATGTTTTTGGCAACAAAATAGGGTGAATTTACAGCAAAAGTTGCAGATCCAAAGGTCCCCAGAGGCAGCCCTTTTGGACCAAGTGTTTGTGCTGTATCCCCCCATTGAACTATTGTACTTTCTGCACCTGCTCCCTCTATTGTTATGAATGCTTTTCCTTGTGCTATATTAACCTTTTCCCTAAATTCAAAAATTGGCACACTTTTCTCAGATAATAGACTATTCAGTTTCAAACTCTAGCTTTTTAACTCTTAATTTATTAATTTTTAACTCTGTTTTTTAATTTTTTATTTCTTTTAAAAAGGGTGGAGAAATGAACTCTTTGATTGATCATTCATTGTCCTATATACTACTCCACATTTGAGAAGATATATATAAACACATGAATTATCTATACAGTGGCCCATCACGAAAATTTTTTCAATGAAGTCATCATCGGACTGTAAATCTATATTTTTTTATGAAAAAAGCTGTTCTAGTAAGGTCACCGAAGCCTAAAACTACATTTTTATCAACAAAACGACACTTTTTAACAACAAAACTATACAATTTTAATCTTAAAAGAATTTCTCGGATCACAGTGTAAACTCCCTTAATAGCTATAGATCCGCCCCTGACTACTTACGTGTAAACTCCTGCATGGACATTGATCAGGACCCTTACAGAATTAATAGAAGGGAGAGAATCAATAGCTTCTTGAATAGAAGTAAAGTCTCCAAGAAGAGGATTTTTGTCTACTGTTAGAGCATAAGAGGTTAACAGCTTATTGTTTGCAATACTGAAAGCAGTGTGTTTAAGGCTACCCACAAATTCAACCCACTTCATAAATTGTTGTTCAGAATTTTGGACTTGAGTCATATTTACTGAGAATTGATACCCATTTACAAATTTTTTGGGCCTTAAACCTTTGGTGTGACAAACTACTGTATGGCTTGAATTAAGAAGGAACATAAGAAGAAGAAGAAGAAAAATGGTTAGAGGACTAAAAAGAAAGCGACTTGATTGAGGAGAAGACATTTTTTCCTTGGGGGGCGAGGGGGGAAAGAAAGTAGTGGGAGAAGTGTAAAAAAGGATTGTTTTGGGAGTTTGGGAGAGGTACAAGAGAAAGAGAAGTGGTTAAATAAATGGTGTATTTATGTACTACCTCCGTCACATATTATAAATCATTTGAAGCGTTTTTTACACAGATTAATAAAATGGTTGAATATTATAAATTTAAAGATTAAATATCAAAAAAATACCAATTGAATATCATTAATGCAGTAGTTATTAAATAATAAAAAAATATTAAATTGATAAAAATTAAGAATAAAATGGATAAATGAGTAATAAATGTTGTATTGATAATGTAAAATAATTTATATTATAAGATAAATTTAAAGATATAGAACGAATAATAAAATGGGATAAATTTAATGATATAAAATGATTAAAAATATGAGGATATAAAATGATTAATAATATGAGGCAGAGACATGGTATGTAATTGGAGTTAGTGGGCAGAGTCAGTGGAAAATGACACTAATTCTTGAATTGTGACATTGTGTGAGGGAGGTCACGGGTGCTTGCACTTGTGATTTGTGGACATCTAATTTATAGAAAGTGGAGAGATATATGGGTGGGGTTGGGGGTGGGGGTGGGGGTGGGGGTGGGGACGGGGGAGGATTTCACAAAGAAACAATTCTAGGCCACACGAGCAAAGCCTCCTAGATTAATGCACTTTTAGGCCTACACAGGCGTGCTTTTAGAAAGAACAAAAAAATTTCATGAATAAATAAAACATTAGAGAAATCTTACAAGAAAATAACATACAACGTAGATGATTTATAATGAATATTATCTGTAAAACCTCAGTTTAGTAATTAAGGATATTTATTTAAGTCTTTTTTTAAAAGTATTTTTTAATAAACTATAAACAATAATATTAAAAAATAACGATAAATTAAAATAAACCGTAAAATTTTTGCAATCTTATAAATAGTACCCATTGGGTACATGATGAAATTTTTGGGTAGTACGTACCTACGTGTGGATATGTTAGGTGCGACGATAAGAACCACACAGTTTAAGTGCAGAATGAAATCGTGTGGTGTGTGGTGTGCGACGGAGGCTATCCGCACGTAGGTACGGTGTATGTAAAAACTTCCCGGGTACATGAAACAAACACCAAATGAAGAAAAGAAGAGAGAGAACAGAACCGGCGGGGAAAAAAGAAGAAAAAATGGGAGAAAACAAAGGTGATCCGGCCGGTTACCTGTTGATACACCGTTCTTGATCCAATTCAAGAATAAATTATGAGGTGATCAACCACGTGTTATACAAGATGATCTAAAGAAATAATGGTCATGTGAATCTACATTTTCTAGGAAAAATCCATCTTTACTTTTTCTTAAAAATATAGGAATTTGTCCTTGTTAAAGTTATAGTTTTTAATCGTAGATTCAAGCTTTCTAGACGACCTTTCGTTCGTGCCTTTCCTGAATCAGAATTGTTTCGCAATTGGTATCCATTAGATGCAAGTATTATGTAATTGAAGAGCTAGGTTAACTTTATGGTATTTAATGTATTTAATTCATATTTGGTCTGTAATTGATTAATTATATGCACTAATTTCAAGTCGATACTTTACTAGGAAAAGTAGATCGATCTCTGGAGAAAATCAGTAATCGTGACCAGAGCCGCAGCGGGAAGCACTTCGCCGCGGATGAGGTTTCAGTTCTGGATTTTCACCCCGGTCGACTTTTTGTCTAGTACACACTACACAATACACTATCGTGTAGGGTTCAGTCAATATTTAATTATTATTTTATGAATTAATTATTATTATTATTTATTTATTTAATTTTATGTCGCGTTGTAAATTAAGATGCATGGTAGGATCATATGCATTACGCATGTCAGATGGGTCATGGTTATGTATTAACATCTTTTTTACGTTACCTATGAGTTCTCGAGAATCCTTAACATCCATAAAGAGTGCCCAAACCCGGGAGGCAATAGTTTGAAATTTCGGGTGGATGTTAGGCTGGTTAGATATGCCCACCTACGGGTCTATGTTTAGTAATATCAGGCCGGTTAGCTTTTCTATTATTATTAGGTCCAGGGTGTAGTCTGACATATTTATATTTATTATTGGCCCTTGGGTGTAACATGGTATATTTTAGGACCTCCCTTTGTGGTCCATACAAAGGCATAATCCCTTCGAATCATCTGACACACTTACATGCATGTCACATATGCACAATATGACATGGTAATGATAGTGTGGTAAATATGTATGGAAATACGTAACAGTATGATAAGTACGTCACGGTAATTATGATATGGTAAATATGAGGTAAGCAAGGTAATTCACATGTATGCGTTAGTAAGTTAGGCCGTATTTAATTATGGTAACTATTAACACGTATTTTGAATTTTGCATTAATAGAGAACTATGGGTGCATTTCACAGATGCTACCATGGTTCCCTTTTAATTATATATTATTTACTGGGCCGTTGTGTTCACCCCTTACTTTACATTTTCGGTAAAGTATTGTTGAGATCGAGGAGACATGAGAAGGCTTGTAGAGACAGCTAATATGCCACATAGTATTTATCATGTATTTTATTCATTTTCTTAGGGTGCGCCACCCACAGTATGCTCTGGAACTTATGTCATTTCAGTTTCTCTCTTGATAGATAGTAATCAGTTGTATCTTTTTTATATTAATGGAATTGAAGTATATAGTATTTTGGGAACTGTTATGGTAGTTGGATGGTCCTTTTGTTTATTGGAGTCGTAGATACACCTGTACCAAAGAATGTGAATTCCTAGGAAGTGGACCCACCCACGTTGTAGAAGGGCCTCTGTTGGAAGTAGGACACAGGCAAACGGGAGATTGTTGGAAGTAGCACCCGAAAGACAATTTCTGTAATTGTTTTTGTAATTAATAAATGACAAATTTATTCTCATCTTATTATTTGCTTTGTGCTTATATATTATACACTGCTGAAAACCCCAAGTTGTATCATATGTAGCCATATAACTTAGTGTGTGACACACATGAGGATTAAGTTTATGGTGATACACTTGAACTATTAGTCCATGGTGAACTTAATCAAAGTATAGGGTCTATTGATTAAACCACCATTAATACGCCCAGAACACTTTATGGTGTGACCGTCTTATCTGGACTGTCGATATCGGTTATCTAAGTGGGGAATTTATATATGATATAGTCATATAGGACTGGACCGATTTAATCTGAATTTCTCATATAATTCCGTGATTGAGAAATCTTATTAAGTGACAAGATGACCATTTATGGATTAACCTTAATCCTGAAGTGATTGCAGACGTCTGCTTGTTTCAAGATAGGGTTTGATGTGTTCGTTAAGGATTGCTAAGAGGCGTGGTCGAATCACTTTCACGTTGGCACTATTTTGGAATGAGATAGGAGTGTGTGTCTCACGGATATGGAATCCATTCCTTCCTGCGGGAAGTAGAAAGACAATCCCCTTATTTGTTGATCCTAGAAACTGATCGATCGGCCGAGTTCATATTGGTTATGAAGTAATTGATCACTAGTGGGTTAATTGTAAATAAGGATGGGATGTAATGAAGAAGGTTTACGGAAATATTCCCGCTTCGTTACGGATAGTCTATGGAGGGTTAGTCTGTATGTAATGATTATATCAATGGACACTTATTGACTCGGCCTTTTGAAAATAAGTTATATCTATAATCGATAGAGTTCAGTTCCGGATTTATGGTGGCGTAATTCCGGAAATAATAAGTTGAGTAGAAATGTTCTGTTCGATGAATATTTTGTTCAATTTATTGCAGCTACTGGTTATAGGTCCATGGTCCCAGGGTTGGCTCTTAACATGCGAGTGTTTTCTCGTTTTGTGGAACCTCGAGAATAAATTAAATAGTTGGTCTATTTAATGAATGTGCGGATATTATTTATTTGGTAATAATATGTAATATAGAGAGGACATTTTCTATTATCCCAAATGGCATTAAAAATGGCGCCACATTTTTTGATTTTGGGAAAAGAAATTTTCTCCTAATTAATTATAATGTGGATAATATAATTATTTATGTGCTAAATAATTATAAATAAGAAATTGGTTTTCTTATTGGACAAATAGGAAATTTGTTTTCCTATTGGATAAATGTGTAATTTTCCTTAAAGGAAAAGATAAATTTGTGTGAATAAAATAAACTTTCAATCTATTGGTTATTATCCTATATAAAGAGAGTTTCTTCAACACCAAATTTGATTTGATTCGAACGCCATTTTGAAGAAAAAGGGGACGCCTCTTTCTATTGAAAAAGAGAGAAATTTTGTTTTCTTGTCTTACCCATTGGGAGAAGAAAAAATTGGGTTTTTCTTAAGCATATTCGAGGAGGTTCTACTACGAGGATCGACGTCCACTAGTCGTCGCTTGGAGATACAATTCGGAAGATCACGACTTCTCCCTTTTGTCGATTCCTCCTCACTCTTGTATTGGGTAAATCTTCAAACTTCTTGTAGTTAGTTAATTTATTATGTGAATCATATCGTAGTAAATTCGCATGCGAATTTAATTCGTAGCTTCCACTGTGAATGATCGAGTGTCTCGATCGGTGCTGTGAAACAGATCTGACGATCCAATTATGGATCAGATCCAGATTCGGGTTTCTGTATATGCAGCATGTGGTATCGAAGCCAGGTTAAAGCGATTTTACGATCTTGATTGCATAATTAATTAATATGTAGTGGAATTGAATAAAAATTACATCTTTTATACGTTTATTATATATAGGCGTGGTTGAATGTTTATGGTTGATGAGATGGATTGGGTTTGGTACTTGTTTACCGTTAGATATATTGTAAACCCAATTTTTCCGGGTATAGGAAATTATGTAATTTATTTGTTGTAATTTAATTTCCTAGTAGTTAGAATTATTTATTTTTTCGGCAGCACTGTTGTATAAAATTTAAAGTCGATGCTTTTATGAAAGAACAACACTGCAACACAATGGTTCAGATGTGTTACAGCAACCGTTAGGTCAAGGGTTCGAATCCCCCTTGATGCGCTTTTATCAAAAATCAGGCTGCCACGGTAGGGGAAGAGGTGTGCAACCAACACGGCTGGGAGTTTTTTTGTTCAAGAAATGAAGCAGCAAATTATTATACAGAGCGGCGGCAGGATGAATTAGAGATTAGTAAATCCTTTAAACGTAGGGTTTATTTATTTATTTAATTTTAAATTTATGGATTAGATACGGGGGTACCAATGGTCCATCTCAGTGGTTTATTTTTCGCATTTATTTTCTTATGTGATTATTTATGTGATATAACCATGCCATGCATCATTTTCATAAATTCCACTCCTAGCATATGCATATATGTAGAAAATTAATTTTGGTATTAATTAGACATGTATGAAAACGATAATTAATTTAGATTAATAATAAATTAAATTAATTAAAGGAAACGGAATTTTATGTGGATATAAAATTCACATGATAAAAATAAAATTTACTTGGTAAATTTGTTTTTGAGATCTAAAATTCTTTGAGAATTTCGATTACGTAGTGTCTACATAAATAGGATTTTAATAACCGAAAATTTGGAAAATCGTGAAAAGATGGACACTAACTGGACGGTATTTGGTACATATAAGTTGGTGATTTCTTTTCATGTTTTATTGTTTACGGATTATTGGAAAAATTCCGAGATCCAAAATTTTTACATGACATTATTAGGACTATAAAATTCTTTGTTGAATTTTAATTGTGTAGTGTCTACACAAGAGATTTTCTGAATAATCGATAAATTGGAAAATCATGAATATAGTGTTACTAGTTAAACGGTATTTGGAACCGATAAACTAGTGGGAGCTTTAAATTTCGTGATTTATTGTTTTCAAATTATTGAGAAATTCATAAGTCCTAATGTATTAGAATTATAAATTTTTTGGTGAATTTTAATTGTGTTGTGTCTACACAAAATTTATAAATCCTAGAAATTAGAAAGTCATGAATAAGTGACACTAGTTAGACGGTATTTGAAACCGATGAACTAGTGGGAGGATTAACATTAAATATTCATGATTTATTGTGTTTCGGGTTATTAAGAAATTCTGAAAATCCTAATAAGACTACCTATTTTTCAAAATAATGAGTGGAAGCAGGGAAGGTGACAACCGACCCCACGGCCTCTATTGTTGACACAAGCACGTGAGAGAATTGTGACGCCTCGTGCCACTTTGATTTCGGCCCCCTACGGATGGCCTTCATGGCTATCAAAATTCAAGGCTTGGTCTGTGAAAGTATAGGATTTTGAGTACTCGTCGGGTCACTGACCTACCTTACGGCAGCATACTCGGGGCGTACTTAAAAATCTAAAATAGTAGGTCACACTCACAAGGATATTTTTGAAATATCTTGCCTGAAAAGGGAAGGTAATCGGCAACTAAACGGAGATGCTTGATTCTCAATGGTTTAATTGTTGAAAGAGATTGTCTCAATTTAATCGTCACCTCTTTGACCTACCCTACAGCGGCACTGTAGGTGTGAGATTAAATACTTAGAATGGTAGGATAAACTGTATGCATGACATCACGTTTATTATTCCTAAAATCGTTATTAGTTGTGGTGTATGATTTGATTATGTTTCTATCATAATTTATTTTACAACTACATATTATCTCAAGGTATCTAAACTGCTAAAATGATTTTGATTGACTGGTAATGGCTTCGTAAACGTGGAAAAGTAACAAGAACGTTGAACTCATTAATCAAGAATGCAATTAATTTTCAGAAGAGGATTCTCCTCTTGAGCCTTCAAACTTAAATGACAAGTATGTCACTGCTGTCACTTGTGTTCAATAAGAGACGAACAAAATTAGTTCAAAGATGATGAGAATGTTTTGGTATCAATCTCACTAGACATCCCACAGTTCACGAGTAGTGTCTACTCAAATGAACTGCTAGTTCACGGCGATTTCCTTTAAAGAAGCCAAGAATGGGAAGGTAAATGTCTACAAGTGTAAGTCATCTAAACTAAATAAGTTATAGGCTGAACCGAATTTTTTATAAAAGAAAGTATATGATAAGTTAAGTGATTTTGGATTACTAACCTATGAATCCTTAGAGACTTTTTGATCGGGTAATTGACTCGAAAGTAAAGTTCTTTTGTAAGAACAAGGTAGCTGGGCATTCACGATGAAGAAAAAAAACAGCGGGCAGTTATTTCAGCTAAGATAGTGGGAATGATAAAAGGAAAGAAATTTCGGGTTTTAATCCTTGAATACCAAAGAAATTCAATTTATGTTTTCAGATTCGTTCGAACAAATGGATTCACTTTCACATCGATAACTTGGTTGCCTTAAAGAAAGTGAATATGGCATTTGTATAAGATTCTGAGACTCGGACTTTTTTTTTCTGGAAAGTCAGAAACACTAAGTAATGCTGAAAAGGTATTTGTAACACATCATAAGCTATTAAGACAACTGGTTTCCATATTAAGATAAACAATTCTTCAGCATCTATTAATTAGTGCATATATCCTAAAGATAAGATCTTAAGACTGGCTAAGGGTGATTCCTATCTCCCAATCTAAGAACACTATCTCAAAGGAAAAATGACTAAGTAGCATTTCAATTAGGAAAGGGTAATAGAGCTAAAGAAGTATCATAGCTTGTTTCATATTGACCTTCGGGGTCTTATGAAGGTACGAGCTAGTAGGATCTTTTGAGTAATAGACATTTTGTCTAATGACTACTCGAAACGCCAATTAGTTTATCTAAATATTTGGAGGAATCTGTGATATTACCAGAGAAACAAGTATTCCATGATCAGATATAGGCTATAGCATAGTATTTGGAACTGATGCTCGACCTACCTCCCAGTGAAACGATTTCATTGAAAGGATAAACCATGTATTTTCTTGTATAGTTACTGATATACTACATTACACTGCTTAACTCAATTAAGATATTAGTTGCAAAATAATGGTTTACATTATTATGTAATACTGAGAAGTCTACCTAGAACATATTTACTCCACTTCCGCAAATAGAGGCATTTAGCATTAGTGCTTGAAGGTGGGACTGGAGATTTTGCATACACGTTCAGTTGGGGACTGTTCGTGAAATATCTTAATGCAATGAGTAAAGGTTGGTTATAAGATTCCTAAGTTCGGATAATGACGGTTGAACCGTCACAGCCTTTCTAGAAGAATGTATAAATAACAACCTTAGACCTTGAAGTAAAGATACTCAAGGACTTACTGTCTGATTTAATCAGACCACATCCAACATTGGTTGTTGGGGGTTATGCTGATAAATACTACTGAACTAGATCAGAATGTCAATCCACCAAAATGCAGTGGGAGTATGGTTTATCCATTGACTCACTGTGATTATGCAGACTTTACAGTCTGCTGGGGGTGATTGATAACCTATGGTCTTTTGGAAGGACTGTATAGAATTTTGAAAAAAGCAGGTTGGTTTAAAGCCATAAACATGTAAATGGTGTTTTGGTACTCCAATTTTGTTCACACTTTTGTAGAACCACCTGAATGTCTCAGGCCCAATGGGAGAAATTGGATCGTGAAAAGAGTCGGATGAATAGGAAATTTTAACTTTCAAGGCAAAACCAAATGGTCTATAGGTGATTCCCTGAGAAGTAGATAGTTTAACAGGGGTGATGCCCTGAAACTTTCTCACCACTCAGCCTTGCTTGACTCATGGAAAGCAGAAAGATTAACATGGGTGATGCCCTGAAACTTTCTTGCTATACATTGGAGCTTAGACTCATTTGGAACAAAGGGGTTTTAGTTTAAATCTAATGGCAGATTGACTGCCTATGCTTATATCCATTGGTGGATTAAAGCAAGCTTCTAGGTCATTGAAAGCCACATGTTTGGAATATGTGGGCTTGACCAGAATATTGATGAGTCTTTTGTAGACCAGAGAATCAATATTGGTAAAGAGTAGATGTTAGTGTAAATGCAAGGTAACACTACAACAGTTGTAAGCAACATGGTGTATTATCCGAAGTCAGAAACTAACGAGCCAAAGCTTCTTTAAATTAGAGAAGTGGTCTATATTCTTAGTTTTTGATTTGGTCAAATTCAAGTGAACAAGTTGTGGCAGTGTCCCATCCATCTTATTGGTTAAGATGAAAATACATATTCGTATGCAATATTCAATGAGAGGTTTCCTACCCAACCCCTCACGAAATAATTCACTTAGTCTTTGGATAAAGAGAAAATGGGATAGATTCTCTTTTGGATAGAGAAAGTCAGGTTACTAAAAGTCAATCAAAGTAAAATCTTGGATTCGGATGTTGAGTAGCAGTATAGTGCATCCTCAAGTACCTTCGGAGAACGACGAGTAATATGCGTATATATCCAGGTGCATACCCGAGTATTGTTGACTACACTGATTCTGACTTACAGTCATATTAAGGATGATCGTTAATTGATCTCGGGCTCAGTGTTTTCTCATATAGTCTAGAGCAATCCATCACTGCCAATTTGACTCTGTCAGTCGAATACATAGCAGCTTTCGGAGCAGCTAAAGAGGCAGTGTGGTTTGAGAAGTTCTTTAATTTGTTGGATCGGGAAGTGATTCCAGGTCTTAATGAGCCGATACCATTTTATTATAAAAATAGTTGAGAGGTATCTCATGCAAATGATCTTCGCCGTCATAAGAGCTCAAAACATATTGAGATAGAGTACCACCTGATCAGACAGACGGTGCAGAGAGGCGACGTTTCGGTCCTAAAAGATCGCCTTGAGCCGACAACCTAGCTGATCAGTTTACCAAGTCGTGTGGCATCTAATGTCACTGATAAGCGCTTGAAAGGTATAAAATTGGGAGATATGTCTCATTTGCTTTAGAGCAAGTGGGATGATGCTGCCGGAAAATGGGCTCACCCATGTGGCACCTCTTTCATGGCTCAACACTTGACTCAGGGAAATAAACCACTTTTGACTTCCTAGTGACGAGCCCAGGGAGACTCTTCCATCCATTTCGTCACCACTGACCCTCGCATGCCCAACCGCCGTTGGACCGGATAGCCTCCGTCTCTAACAGGTCAGAGGGGAGTCGGGCACCGAACTTCTACTGATCGGCACTACGATCACTATCGATCTCACCGACCGGGCTATGTCCTTAGGCTTGTACAATTCCATAGCAGTAGGAGCTCGGTCATCGTCCCCGAACTCTGTAGGCCGGCTCCGCCATCCCGGTACATCTCGGATAGAATCTGTTTGTAATCTTACTCCTCACGTGCATAATAACCAGATAACTATTGCAGAATCCTGAACAATAAAGGCTCGAATCTTTATCACTTAATGCTAATATTTGAATACCATAATTATCTCCTATAATCATGGAGATCACTCAATCATAATCTTTTTCCTTAAGGAACCCGTTAATCAGTGTCAATCAACAGACACGCCACATTAAACCCTAGGGCATAAGCCCCTCTATATAAACTGTCCCTAAGGAACTACGGAGACTTGATTCCAATTGAACTATTGGATACGTAGGCATCTTGATCACCATCAAGTGTAGTCTAAAACAAATCAAATCACCCCCTCCATCATCATTTTTCTGTGTTCTTGAAGCTTCCCCAGGTTATAATCATAGAAGCGAGCTTAGAGGATTACCCTGACGATTTTTGGATTATCAATTAGCGCTAGAATGAGGGCCTTCTTTTGATTGATAATCTCAGGAAAAGCTTCAGGACAAACATGGTGACCACACGACAACAGGCTGCTAATGGTAATGGTGCTAACAATGCATCAGAGTCAGACGCTAACAACCAGAATTAGCCACAGCAGGAAAATGTCTCTCTCGACGCAACCCATCAGGCGCTAGTTGATCAACTTATGGCTTTGGATGAATCCGCGAAAGCTGCTGTTCTCAATGCCGTCTTGGTAGAAGAGAATGAAAAAGATGAGGATTGGGAAGGTCTGGAAGAAGAAGGCCCCCTCAACGAAAATTCACAGGACGTGAATCACCCAAACGGAGACTCGTCTGGAGAAAATTCCCAGAGTCCAGAGCCAGAGGAAAAAGATGATCCCAACGATGGGTCATGGCAACCGACACCTCCCCCACAGCGTAAGAATAGCAGAAAAGAGAACCGGTCGGCATCCTCAAACCTGCAATCGCAGTTGTCGTCCCTCAAGCCATGGAGGCGGCACGCGCCAAACTTGAGGCGGTAGCTGGAAGTAAGTCGACGCTCGCTAGCACTCGAGTCCACTTTTTCTGAGCAGATCGATAATTACCCCTGGCCAGCCAGGTTCAAGATCCCCAAGTTGGAGCCATACGATGGAACAAAAGACCCCTAGGATCACCTGTTCTAGTATCTCACTCACATGAATCTCGACTGTGCCCCAGAGGAGATAAAGTACAAACATTCCAGCGCTACTCACTGGCCGGGCTCGGGAATGGTTCAAGAAGATACCGCCAAGGACAATCTACAGCTTTGACACACTGGGAAAGATGTTTCTTAACACGTTTATTACAGCCAAGCCGTTCCAGAAGAACGCTACCCACATGTTCGCCATCAAACAAGAAAGACAAAACTGCGTTACAGTACCTTAAGCGGTTCAGTGAATAATCGCTGCAAGTTTGGGATGCCGACGATCAAGTCCGAATCACATCCTTCATAGCAGGGCTATGCGAGGGCAGGTTATACGCCAAACTGAGCAGTAGGCTCCCCACCTCCATGGAAGAGTGTTTGGAAGTGGCATTTAAACATTGTCAAGGGGAAGAAGCTAATCGCGTGAAACGAGAAGTGGAGAAGTCCGACCCCAAGAAGGACAAGCAAGAAGACACATCCGATAAGAAGTGGAAGTCGTATGGAGATCGTGCCGGCGGTTCGGCCACAGGCCAACCTGAAAAGAGAAATGCCTTGCAGCCGCGAGACTTCCCGGTGTTAAATCGGCCTAGAGACCAAGTATTGGCGATCATGGAAAGAAAGGGTTTGGAAGAAACCCCCACACCGCTTCGAAGCCCCTTGGAGAGAAGGGACCAGAGCAAGTTTTGTACCTACCACCAAGACACTGGGCATGAATTGGACAACTGTAGAGACTTTTAGCACGACGTGGAAGCAGCGATCGCAGAGGGAAAACTAGATGAGGTCATGGATCGACCTCGCTATGGAGAACGTCGAGGACAGCGAGATTACCAACAGAGAAACTATGGTCGTGATCGTGGCCGACAGGGCGAGTCCTAGCGAAAAAGAGACCAGTCTCCTGACAAGGGTTAGCCAGCGGACAATCATCCGATCAACACTATCAAGACCATCGTAGGAGGCCCTGGCAATAGGTTAGAGGTCGGCAACTCAGGTACCCGAGTGGACAACGGACAGACAGCCAAGGGAAGCCGAGTACCCTTTCAAGAAATAGGCTATGGGCCGAAGGATCCTCTCCCCCTGATTCCTAACAATGAAGGACTAGTCATCGAAGTTGTAGTCAATAAGAATCTGGTTAAGAGAGTTTGCGTAGACACTGGTAGTGCGGTTAACGTTCTTTACTTTGCAGCATTTCAGGCAATGGGTCTCAAGGAATCCGAGCTTACTCCGGTCTTTGCACTTTTGTTCGGATTTGCTGGCCCCCCAATTCATCCACTAGGAATGGTTCGACTCGCGACGACATTTGGGAAGGATTCATCAGGAAAGACTCTCATGGTTAACTATGTCGTAGTCAAATCTCCATCAGCATACAACATTATTTTAGGAAGGCCCGTTCTGATCGATCTCCGAGCCATAATCTCCCCAGCGTACATCAGCCTGAAGTTCCCAACCGGTCGAGGGCGGTCAAAATCAAAGGAGACTTAGAGGTCGCCCGAAGTTGCTACGCCGCTACCATCAAGGGCAAAGGAATCACTTTCTCCTAACCCGTTCAGCAAGTCTTTGTTGGTTATCGTTTTCTAAACTATCTTTCATTTCTGCATTTTAATTCTTGTTCGCACATTCTCATCATTTGCTTCTGTACTTTATTTACTTCCTTTTTAATGTCAGATATTTACTTTTCGATCAATCACGTTTTTGACTGGTTCCAATATCGCCATCTGTTAAGTCTTACTTCATATAATCCATAAGTTGTTCAAACACTTATACTGCGCAGTACAGCTTCATGCGTGAAGTCAGTCCCACCTGACCCAGCTTGCCTTACCTTTAAACGAGAAGTCAGCACTAGCCTGGTCTCGCTTGTCCTTAAAAAATACATGTGAAAAATCGGTCTACCTGACCTGAATCTCCACGCTTTCAAACGAGAAGTCAGCACTAGCCTGGCCCCGCCCGTCCTTAAAAAATACATGCAAAAAATCGGTCTTCCTGACCCGAATCGCCACTCTTTCAAACGAGAAGTCAGCACTAGCCTGGCCCTGCTCGTCCTTAAAACTTCATATAAACAGTTAAGTCATAAGGTCAGCTTTAAGTCGCCTAAGATCAATTCGACTTAGTCCAGATTACTCTATGTTGATTGGGGGCAAGTTTACCTTAAATCATCCATGTTTAGTACCTATTCTGTAGTCCGCCAAGCCCACACTTTGGGATTATTTTTACATACTTAACTTAGGCGATCGATCTAGATCGGCTCTCCGAGCTCTAGATCCTCTCACCCTTATAAGTTAACATTATTAGTTAAGGCGATCGATCTAGATCGGCTCTCCGAGCTCTAGATCCTCTCGGCCTTATAAGTTTACATTATTAGTTGAGGCGATCGATCTAGATCGGCTCTCCGAGCTCTAGATCCTCTCGCCCTTATAATTTTACATTATTAGTTAAGGCGATCGATCTAGATCGGCTCTCCGAGCTCTAGATCCTCTCGCCCTTATAATTTTACATTATTAGTTATGGCGATCGATCTAGATTGGCTCTCCGAGCTCTAAATCCTCTCGCCCTTATAATTTTACGTTACTAGTTAAGGCGATCGATCTAGGTCAGCTCTCCGAGCTCTATATCCGCTCGCCCTTATGATCTTATATCCTTAGATGATCGTTCCAGATCCACTCACCGGAATCTAGATCCTCTCACTATTGTAACTTCTCTTAATCAGGGAGATCAGATTTAATTATACCTGAGCGAACCGAACACACAGGACAAGCCCGACAAATTTAAACTAAAAGAATTCCATTCACAAAACTAGAATAGTGATTAACATACTTTGGGCAACATACATACCCATAATCAACACATACACAACCAACACACAATTCAAAATTACAACCAACACACAATTCAAAATTCACAAAAACAAAATCAAAATAAATTCTTCATTGATCATGAATAAAGTCATAATACATAAACTACCTTTCCAAAAACAAAAAATAGATTTTAAGAGTCAGGAGCAGGACTCTTTTGAGACTCAGAGGGAGGGGCCGACCCGGACGCATCAGACGGTTGGAGGACATACTTATCCACTATGTCCACCCCCGCTCGGAAGTCTTGGGCGCGTTCAGTATAGACCGCGTCCATCCCTATTTTATAGTAAGCCTTCTTAGGAAGGGCATCCAGAGCAAGCGCGGGGAACTGAGCCCTCGCCTCATCCACCCCTAAGGTGTACCCATGGTTGAGAATTGGAATCAGTAACACCTTAAGGGCCTCGGCGAAATCCGCCGAAGCCTTGTATTCCTGAACGGCTTCGACGCACCGACCCGCAACGTTGGCCTTCAGGTCAGCCACTCTCGCCCTGAGGTCCCCGACCTCCTGCTCTCTTCCCTTCTTCTCCTCTGCCCGCTCGCTCCCCACGGCCTTCAACTCTTTCTCCTGAGCCTCGACCTGAGCTTGCAAGGCTTTCATCTCTGTATCCTTAAGGCGGGTGGCTGCCCTAAGTTCATCCATAGCCTTCCGTAGCTCGGGAATCTTGTCCGATTGAGCAGCAGAGTCTGCTGAGGCCTTGCCCAACCTCCTGAAAACTTCTTGGCCGATCGTGCCACCCTGAACGAACGCAGAACATCAGGATAATCGGTAATTAAACCACCAGATAGAAAGAATAAGCTACACTTACCAGCTCTACTGTCTTGCAACCAAGGATGGCCAGCTCCTCGTCAGACATGCTGGCAACCCGCTCTTGCTCAAAGGACCCCTCCTCCTGACCTTCCTCAGGGGCCTTCGACTTTCTTTTCTTCGAAGATCGACTCTCATGAGAGGTCGGCCTCGAGCATGTTGGCTTTCTCGGCACCAACCCCCTCTCTGTTTTCTCCTCATGGACCTCCGTCCTGGGTGGTTCTGGAGGAGGAACCAGACGGAGGCACCTGCACCCTCGACGATCGGATCCTCCACCGGTAGCTCTCGAACCCCTGGCATCGGCACAGGGTGGCGAGCCGCCACTTCTCGTTCTTCTCCCGCCATCAGATCAGCAAAATCAGCCTCTGCAAGTGCCAGCAAAAAGTTAATCGATAGAAAATATTCATGCCAATAAAGGATACAATATCACAACAGGATGAATAGGATAAGGCCCTACACGGCTGCCACTCGGATTTAATAAACTTCACGTAAGGGTGAGGACCCGCATCACCTAGCCGAGCGGCCGTAATCAAGTCATCATACAGATTTTGCCATTCAACTGAGTATCCCGACTCCCGAATCTTCTCCACCTAAGACTCTGGTAGATCTAGACGCTCATCACCATCCAGATCGTCCGTGTTCCACATGCTCAGCTCGGCGTGACCGTCATTTCGTACGTAGAAAAATCTCTCTTTCCACCGTTTGAAAGAATCCCGACCAGGAGCAAGAATTCGGATATTGAAAGACTTCCCCTGCCTTCTGGCAAAATAATACCGGTATGGATGGCCACTTAGTCCTACTCGATGATAAAAATACCTAAATTTATCTACAGTGAATCTAATATTTAGCAGTCTGCACCAAATCACAAACCCAATGACGGCCCTAATGCCATTGGGGGCTATCTGAGATATCCCTAGCCTATAGTGCCGGAGTACCGCCAGAAGGCAGGGCAGAAAGGTAATCTTAACCCCACCTCAAAGTACTCCCGGTGGACGGAGCAAAAACCCTCCGGCGGGTCAAGAGCAGATAGATGACCTCCCGACGGCAGTTGGGGGGAAAACCTAGCCTCGTCAATCCCATATCTCTCGCGAATTTCGTCGACGTCTTTTTGTTTCAAAATTGATCCCACATCTCTGCAGTCAGCTATGGCCATGACAGAGAATTGGTTCTAGGGTTTCGGGAAAACAAGGTTTTATATAAAGATTTAGGATCCCTAAAGAGCAAGTTTTAAACTAAAGTAGTTGAGATTATGAAATTAGAATGAGAAAGGAGAAACGCTTACTTGCAAAAGTCAAATTGAAGAAGAAACGGAGAATGGCAATCGGCGGCAACTCTTCTGTTTTAATAGCCCACATATTTGTGAAACGATTGATCTGACGGGTTTATAACTCCCCACTTACCTTGATAAACGGCCTCGGTTAATGTTAGTGGACGACGCTGCCTCGTTTCCCGAAATAGCTAAACTATGTCATAACTAGCTTTGCCACTTGGTAACTCCCAATCTAATTTCAAATCCTACAAACTAAAAGTCCGTGCCTAGCCACCACCTTGATAGATCCGAGGCGGCCAACCAGGGGTCGGCAGGATCTAGGGGGCTTATGATGCTGCCCGAAAATGGGTTCACCCACGTGGCACCTCTTTGGTGGCTCAACACTTGACTCATGGAAATAAACCACTTTTGACTTCCTAGTGACGAGCCTAGGGAGACTCTTCCATCCGTTTCGTCACCACTGACCCTCGCATGCCCGACCGCCATTGGATCGGATAGCCTTGGCCTCTAACAGGTCGGAGGGGAGTCGGGCCCTGAAGTTTTACTGATCGGCAGTGCGATCGCTGTCGATCTCCCCGACCGGGCTAGGTCCTTAGGCTTGTACAATTCCATAGCAGTAGGAGCTCGGTCATCATCCCCGACCTCTGTGGGCCGGCTCCGCCATCCCGGTACATCTCGGACATAATTTGTCTTTAATCTTACTCCTCACGTGCATAATAACTAGATAACTATTGCAGAATCCTGAACAATAAAGGCTCGAATCTTTATCACTTAAAGCTAATATTTGAATACCATAATTATCTCCTATAATCATGGAGATCACTCAATCATAATATTTTTCCTTAGGGAACACGTTAATCAGTGTCAATCAACAGACACACCACATTAAACCCTAGGGCATAAGCCCCTCTATATAAACTGTCCCTAAGGAACTACGGAGACTTGATTCCAATTGAACTATTGGATACGTAGGCAGCTTGATCACCATCAAGTGCACTCTAAAACAAATCAAATCACCCCCTCCATCATCGTTTTTCTATGTTCTTGAAGCTTCCCCAGGTTATAATCAAGGAAGCGAGCTTAGAGGATTACCCTGACGATTTTTGGATTATCATGGGAGAATGTTGTGGATAGAAAGAATAAGAGTGTGGTGCACTAAAAACAATTGTTGCTTGTCTTTACAGGCAAGTGGGAGATTGTTGGATGTAGTGCCCAAAAGAAAATTGTTGCTTGTCTATACGGGCAAGTGGGAGATTGTTGGAAGTAGCACACGGGTAAGAGGAAGATTGCGGGAAGTAGCACCCGAAAGACAATTTTAGTAATTGTTTTTATAATTAATAAATGACAGATTTATTCTAATCTTATTATTTGCTTTGTGCTTATATATTATACATAACTAAAAACCCAAAGTTATATCATATGTTGCCATATAACTTAGTGTGTGTCACACAAGAGGATTAAGTTTATGGTGATACACTTGAACTATTAATCCATTGTGAACTTAATCAAAGTATGGGGTCTATTGGTTAAACCACCATTAATGTGCCAGAACACTTTATGGTGTGACCGTCTTATCCGGACCGTCGATATTGGTTATCTAAGTGGGGATTTTATTTATGATGTAGTCATATAGACCGGACCGATTTAATATGAATTTCTCATATAATTCCGTGATTGAGAAATCTTATTAAGTGACAAGATGATCATATAAGAATTAACCTTAATCCTGAAGTGATTGCAGACGCCTGCTTGTTTCTAGATAAGGTTTGATGTGTTCTTTAAGGATTGCTAAGAGGCGTGGTCCGAATCACTTTCACGTTGGCACTATTCTAGAATGAGTGAGAAGTGTGTGTCTCATAGATATGGAATACATTCCTTCCTGCGGGAAGTAGAAAGACAATCCCCTTATTTGTTGATTCTAGAAAATGATCGATCGGCCGAGTTCATTGGTTATGAACTAATTGATCACTAGTGGGTTAATGGTAAATAAGGATTAGATGTAATGAAGAAGGTTTACGGAAATATTCCCGCTTTGTTACGGATATTCTACGGAGGGTTAGTATGTATGTAATGATTATATCAATGGACACTTATTGACTCGACCTTTTGAGAATAAGTTATATCTACAATCGATAGAGTTCGGTACCGGATTTATGCTGGCATAGTTCCGGAGTTAATAAGTTGAGTAGAAATGTTCTGTTCGATGAATATTTTGTTCAATTTATTGTAGCTATTGGTTATAGGTCCATGATCCCCGGTTTGGCTCCTAACACGCGAGTGTTTTCTCGTTTTGTGGAACCTCGAGGATAAATTAAATAGTTGATCTATTTAATGAATATGCGGATATTATTTATTTGGTAATAATATGTAATATAGGAAGGAAATTTTCTATTATCCCAATTGACATTAAAATTGGCGCCACATTTTTCTGATTTTGGAAAAAGAAATTTTCTAATAATTAAACTACAATGTGGATAATATAATTATTTATGTGTTAAATAATTAAAAATAAGAAATTGGTTTTCTTATTGGATAAACAGGAAATTTGTTTTCCTATTGGATAAATGTTTTATTTTTTCCTTAAAGGAAATGATAAATTTATGTGAATAAGATAAACTTCCAAACTATTGGTTATTATCTTATATAAAGAGAGTTTCTCCAACACCAAATTTGATTTGATTCTAACACAATTTTAAGAAAAAAGGGACGCCTCTTTCATTTTAAAAATAGAGAAATTTTGTTTTGATTCTAACAAAATTTTTTCTTAAGATATCAAGGAGGTTCTACTATGAGGATCAACGTCCACCAGTCGTCACATGAAGATACAATCCGGAAGATCACGACTTCTCCCTTTTGTCGATTGCTCCTCCCTCTTCTATTGGGTAAATCTTTAACCTTCTTGTAGTTAGTTAATTTATTATGTGAATCATATCGTGGTAAAATCGTAAGCGAATTTAATTCGTAGCTTCCGCTGTGCATGATCGTGTGTCTCGATCGGTGCTGTGAAACAGATCTGACGATCCAATTATGGATCGGATCCGGATTCGGGTTTCTGTATATTCACCAGCCTCTGCATCGGCGGCATGGTTGGTTTTTTGGTTTTATGTTTTCAGTTCCATGCATGCAGTTCTGAGTCTGATCAGTTTTGTTAATTAATGCTCATTTCGTTTTCCGTGCATTCTGATTAATGCATTCTTTTAAATTTACGCTCTTTCTATGATGTGACTGTTTCATAAGGCTTACGTGTGCATTTGATCTCGAGATGTGCACATGGTGAGCAGCCTATGACCATTTTCTCCTTCCGTATGGTTCGGGCCATTATATTTGGTATCAAAGTGCTGGGTTCATGTGATTGGTTGTTTATTCTTGGTAGGTTATGATCTTTAGAAGTAAGTTTGATATAACCTAGGCTAGATCCACTTTTTGTTTTCTAGCTGCTAGCTTTTAGCGATGGTAAACTTTTTTTCCTCTATCAATGAGGGATCATGAAATGGTAATCAACATTAAAGTTAGCCATTGGTTCTTGCTTCATCGCTTCCTCTAGTCAAAGTTCCACTACCAGCTTATGGAGTGGGACATCTTCCTTCACCTCTATTGCTTCCTATGGCAGGAGTACCTAGATCTGTTCTCTCACATTGCTAACAACCTCCTTCGGAAACAAGGTTTGTCTTTCAGAGTTAATTAAGATAGGGTTCGGTAAACCAAGAAAGGTATTGACCCACAAGGTAAAAAGGAATGGTACAAGTTGATGGAAACAGTTGAATCGTTATTGCACGAAACACATTCTAGTAGGGGCGTTGAATAGAGTGTGGGGAATTATAACAACCACTTCAAATCAAACAAGTAACAAACACAATTACTAATCAATTAATCTAGAGGCTAATTAATTGATTATTCGACTGTTTTATTAACCTAAGTGATAAAAAAGCTTAAGCCGATTTTTTAGGTTTACTTGTAGTGATTGATGACGCAAAATACGCTGAAACACAAGGGACTTATTCTAATATCATTATCAGATATATGATCAAGCTCAACTACATAATAAGTGAATTAAGAGATTCATATCAAAGGATTTAGACATAGTGCTGCACAAAAGAATCAGATAGAAAGTACAACTGAATACTGTAAACATATATTACAAGATGTTTGAATATTTCAAATCATATACAGATTCAGAGTATAAACAAAAGCTTACAACAGAGTTAAACAACAGTTACAGATTTTTCAAAATACAAAAGATTCTAATACAATGGCTTTACATGACAGGATTCCAGTATCAGAAAATCATGTACATAACCAATCTTGATCAAGGCTAGTATAGCACAGATACAGAGCAGGTAAGAGCCAAATCAGGCTGACAAATCAATTGCGATCTTGAGCTGATGATAAGAATAAACTTCTGACAATCAAATCAAATTGTAGATCCGATCATAGATAATCAGCATCTCTAAAAACCAATCAGCTGACTTTACTCAACTGATGCAACTCAACTTTGATATACAAGGGATGTCCAAACTCAACAGAGTAGAACAACACCTATTATATCTGGGTTGAATGCACACTACTGGTAGCAGGCCTAAGACTAAGTTTAATCACAACAATGAACTTCAGGCTAGCTAGCAAACTTGGGATCAGGTACAAGATTCAGTAGGTATGATAAACTCATCAAACCACAAGTTTTAACAGAACAAAGGGGCAGAAGTTCAGAGTGCTAATCTTAAAGAGATGCAGGTGAACCTCCCAACAGAATTGATGGGTAAAACAAACATACCAGGCCAAGCCTTGACTCAATGGAATAGCCTTGCACAAGCACAATGATTCAGTCTGCTGAGCCTTATGCACAAGGCAGTGTGCTGGTATCTCAAACCAGACACACCAGGTCTAGATCTTGAATATTTGAACATTAGGGCAAACTGATAAATGCAGTAACGCTTTGCACAGACAAGATATTCACTTTAGTGATCAAAATACAGTCAAGAATGGAATTCAAAATCTATCAAGCCTTGTCCAAAAGGCAGTGAACTTGATATCTCACGCCAATTTACTACAACACAAATTTTACCTCTTGTTCATTCTATAGTTTCAGCACAAAAAAAATGCCAACATGACATTACTTCAAAAGCACTGAATGAACACAGACAAAGCAACAAACAAAATAGGAATACATGTTTCACAAACCGGACAACACTCAATCAAACATTACAGGATTTGACTGTAATGTGTACAATAGAAAATTGATCAAAAGCTCAGAAAACTGAGAGTCAGTCTTCCACTGATCTGATCCTCTTTAGCAAGAGAGTTTCTTAGGTCTAGAGATCAATCTGCTTTGATCTTTAACACACACCTATACCAAATACAAGTACAAATTTGATCAAGGAAAGAACAAAGACTTAACTACAGCACTACGCAAGTACAACTAGTTAAGGAAATGCAGTTGCAAAAACTAATATGGCAGAAAAACAAAACAGTGACATGTTCTGAGTACCTTCAAATAATTCATATGAAGAACACCAAAACTTGTCCACCTGTGATCCTGAATCACACAACTATTGACTGAACTGCTCTTCCTTCAATAGCTTGGCTTCAGACTAGACCAAAGATTGAGCTACTTCTCAAAGTACTCAATCTACTGCCACACAACTCTGACACTTTCACAAATGAGAACTTTTGAAATGTAAGAAAATGTGGGATTGCTTATTGTTCATCTGATGCAATTCTGGGTTGATATGAGTGACTATTTAATGGAATTAGGGGTGAAGAACCCTGAACTCTTTTAAGTGTGAAACTAAATTCAAATTTAGAAACCGAGGCACATGTGATGTATCTGAATACACCTTATCTCACTGGAAATTCTGGTTAGATAAAAGTTAAATTTTGCAAATGTTTTTAAGTGTTGAGAAAATCCTCCTGATATAGGCAAGGGGGGAACCGAACCATCGTATAGAAATTCAAACGCCATTATGATGGAGTGCTTATCGAAACTCCGTCACCCAATCCGCAAACACGACCTTTAGAATCAGCACTCACTTCAGTCATAAAATCGAGGAAACAATCCATGTCACTCTCATAACCTCTACACCCAGTAGGCGTCAGACCGCCATCATCATTGAGAGGTCTCAGCAAGCCTAAGCCTGTCCGCTTAATAGCATGGCACTTAAGCCCATCCGCTTCATAGCGCGGTATCTATCTACAAGTCGCTTCTAAGTCATAAATGCTGATTAAGCCCGATCACTGCGCACCTTGGCATCTTGACTATGCTCATGAGCCCAACGCTACCATGGCAGGCCGATCCACGACAGTCATCCCGGAATGCAATAAATCAATGTGCTAACAACTTTACTCTATGACCCTCATCTACACGATGAAGTGGCCAAGGAGTAGAGGGCATTGATACACAAAACCCTCAAAGGAACCAGTGGATCCACGTTCGGGTCAGTACGTGGGCCTTAATAAACGGATAGTGTCATCGGCCCAACCAGTCCTCACTGACATAAGCCGGACTGGGCAGGGCACAATCTAGCCTGCCAACAGGCTTTTACGATACTTATCATTGTCTAGGCAATGGGCGTCGAACAAAAACCTTCAAGCCATACACAGTGCAACTTGAAGCATCGGGGGCCGATCATTCCGCTCTCTTGTCTGCTAACCCAGGCCATCACAGTTCAAGCATGACAGTTCCAAGACATAGGGCCCAAATCATACAAGTGTCGAGCCCGCCCATCCTGAAGCTGTCTGGATAGCTGGCTAGTTTATTATGTCTTGTCATACTTAATTTGGCTTGATTGTACTTAGTCCCGTTCTTAGAAGCTCGTTCCTATAAATAGAGGCCCATGTAACACATTTGAGGCATTCTAAAAACACGCAAGTAGAGGATCTCTGCCAATTCATCGACTATGAGCTCGTTACTCTGTTCTTCAAACAATCTTCATATATTTCTTGCACATCTCCGTGCACCACCGGTGAAATCACACTTATCAGCCAAATATCCACCGTTAAATCCTCAAATATATGTTTGTGATATTTCCGACAATACCACTTTAGAATTAACAGTGGAAAGCGTACCTTCAATGACATTAGCCTTTTCCACAAGATCTTTCTTCTCCAAGGAATATACTTTCTCTTTGATTTATGGCTTTCCCTTGCCTACATCAGCCTTTGTATTTCTAAGGTTTGGTTCCTTAGGGGTGGCAACAATTCCATGCATTACAGTATAAGGGCTGAAGGGAATGCTGAGTGTAGTGTGTCTGCTTAACATAGAAGGCTGCTGAAGCAGTAAAAGGCTGCTAAGTAGTATAAGGCTGCTGAGTAGTATAGTGTAGTGTGGAAAACGGTTATTCAGTTATAGTGTGTTGTAACCGTTAGTAACTTACTTCTAACTGATTCATGAGGTGTATGAAGCTATAAATAACCCATGATCAGAAGCATTGTAATCCAACTTGTAACTTTTAGTCATGAATAATAATTCCGCATTTTACTTTTAGTTTATAATTCTAGAAAGTTCATCATGTTATCAAAGCAGAAATTTGATAATTTTTGAATGTTTTCCTGAATTTTTATCTGAGTTTTTATTTGACGAATCTTGAGAGTGTTCTTCATCTTTTTTTTTTCTAGTTTCTTGAGAGTAAACTGTGAGCATTTTTCTTCAATTATGATCATATCTTGGTCGTTTTTCCTGATATCTCATTGTTTTTATTAAGAATTTGGAGTTCTTGATAGCCATGGCAGCTAAGAAACAAGAAATCAGTCCCTCCAGTACATCTATTTCTATACCAATGAGAACGCATCTTTGGTACCGGTAGACATTGAAGAATGGCAACAATTATAATCCATGGAAGATATCTATGGAGATAGTGTTAATCACCAAGAACAAAATTGGCTTCGTAGACAGCACAATTAAGAAGCCAGAAGTAGATTCAACAGATTTTCATGCATGGAGATGGTGTGATACAATGGTGAGATCATGGATTTTGAATTCTGTGGAGAACACCATTGCACAAAGTTTGATGTATTTCAAGAGTGCACATGCATTTTGGAAGAATCTTCCTGCAAGATTTTCTAATGTTGATGCCTTAAGGCTTTTAGATCTTCTTGGAGAGATGCATCTGCTAAAACAAGGCAATGATTCTGTCAATCAGTATTTTACAAAGTTAATGGTTTTATGGGAAGAAATCAAGACCATCAGGCCTATGTCAATCTGTTCTTGTGATCCTAAATCTCAATGCAATGCAATTAGCACACTAATAAATCATATTGAGGCAGAACATGTCATGAAATTCCATAAAGGTTTAAGGGATGAGTTTGAACCAATAGTTTCATAGGCAATGCTGATGGTGCCTTTTCCAGAAATCCACGATGCCTTTTCAATGGCAATTAAAATTTGAAAGACAGAAAATATATGTGGCTAACAAGGCCAAGAATCAAGATTCTATGATTCTCTTGTCATAAAAGAATGGACAGGGGAAAATCAAACAGTCAGCACACCAAATTCTATGACTGTTACAAATGCCAGACCTAGAAACCCCAAGAAGATGTAATGTAGTTTCTGTGGATTTAATGGTCATACTAAAGAGACTTGTTACAAGAAACATGGTTATCCTTCTGGTTTCAAGTCCAAAAGGGTTAATTTGGTAGAGGAAGAACATTCAGCAGAAGAAGATCAAGCCCAAAATAGGTCTGTTGGACTAGGGTTTTCAAATCTTACTGCATAGCAACTTGACAAGTTGATGGCTCTGTTGAGTTCTGATCCTCCTATACATGCAGGATTTGCTGTTGGCCAACCTGCAAAGATTGTTACACACTATTCACCTGCAACAGGGATTGGTGATTTAAATTTAGTAAGATCTATACAATGGATCTTGGACTTCGGTGCCACAAATCACATTGTACGTTCCTTAGATCTGTTATGTAATCCAAAACCTTCATCTGGCATAAAAATGGGATTACCTAATGGAAGTAATGTTTATGTTATACATATAGGACAAGTAAGGGTAAACCCTCAGCTGGTCCTACACGATGTTTATTGCATTCCTGGTTTTAACCTTTTATCTTTACCTTCTTTTATTAATCATAAAAAAGGTGCAGCCGTTTGTTTCTGCTAACAAGTGTTTTTTGCAGGACAAGAACAATAAAATGATTGGTTCAACTGAGTTACACAGAGGACTCTATGTCATGGATCAACCAATCAAACTTTCTCATGTTAACGCTGTAGAGAATCACACTTTTCCGAAAGATTAGATGATGCATTTTTATGGCATTACAGTCTAGGACACTTGCCAGATAAGAGACTGCAAGTCATTAGTTCATAGTCTGTTGATGTCAAATTTTGCAGTCATGATCTTTGTTATGTTTGTCCTATGGCCAAATTAAAGAAAAATCCCTTTCTATTAAGTACAACTGCTGTAAATGCCGTTTTTGATCTTGTTCAAATAGATATTTGGGGTTCTTTGAAACAACATAATGTGAATGGACAACAATATTTTCTCACTATTGTAATGATTTTTTCTAGATTTACTTGGTTGTTTTTATGAGGCACAAATCTGAAGCTTCTCACCTTGTTAAATCTTTTGTTAAATTTGTTTTTACTCAATTTCACAAAGTTATTAAAGTTATTAGATCTGACAATGGAGCTGAATTCCAACTCACCAACTTTTATGCTCAGCAGGGCATTATACATCAGACATCCTGTGTCAGCACACCTGAACAGAACGTTATTGTTGAAAGGAAACATCAACACCTGCTGAATGTTGCTTGGGGACTGAGGTTCCAGAGTAATTTACCCATTGAATATTGGGGTTTCGGTCTTTTACATGTTGTAAAGATAATTAATGCTACACCTACACCACTTCTGAAGGAAAGCACTATATATGAGATGCTTTATGGCACTAAACCGGATTATTTTGTGTTTAAGGTTTTTGGTTGTTTAGTTTTCTCTTGCTCACTTCATCATGACAAAATTTGATTCAAGATGTAGCACTTGTGTGTATATTGGAAATTCAAATACATCTAAGGGTGCTATTCTTTTAGATGTTACCAACAAAGATATCTTTTTTTGCTAGAAATACTCAATTTTATGAGACTTATTTTCCTTTGTTTCAACAGGAACTAGGAAAAGCTATATATCTTGTAGATATACTTGTACCACTACCAGTGATGGATAATTTTGACGATATGCTGAATGAGTCCACAGACCACCCAGAACTAGGGTCAGTTGAGACATCCAATGAAGAACAAGCTTCAGTTAATCTGGCACCTGAACCCACACAATTAAGAAGATCCACAAGAACAAGGAAATCACCAACCTTTTATCAATGAGGTGCTCATACTGTTCAGCAGACCCCACATCTGCTGAGTGAGGTCAAGAACCTGGACAAACTTTCAGCAGAATATGCCAGATTTATTAATGCTATTGATGCTATTAGGGAGCCTAAAACATACAATCAAGCCATCAAGCATACTGAATGGAAAGAAGCAATGGAAAAAGATATTGAAGCACTAAAAAGACCCACACATGGGAGATAGTTGATCCGCCCCCAGGCCAAAGACCTATTGGGTGCAAGTGGGTATACAGAAACAAATACTATTATGATGGTCCAGTAGAGAGATACAAAGCTAGATTAGTAGCAAAAGGCTACACTCAAACATATGTCATTGTGTTGGTCCCAGAGAAGGGTAAAACTATAGTCAGAGGGTGGGGGGAGGGGTGGGGGTGAATGGCTATAGTGGAGTTTCAAAAAATTTTCTTGTATTTAAATGCTTTTGGGCAGCAGATAAGTCCCTTCTTAAAATGTTGTTTCAAAGTAGTGTATGCAATCACAGATATAGAGTGTATTATGAAATAAAGTGATGTAAGGTAAATTGCTGAAAGTAAATAGACACAAGGGTTTATAGTGGTTCAGGGTGGTGTAATCCCTTAATCCACTCTTCTCCTGTGATGATTGGAGGAATTCACTATTGTTTTCACAGATACAATAATACGATTGTCCTTGACTACACAAGCTTCACAATCTTCAGGACTATCACTCCCTAGGCTTCAAAAGGTTCAGTGATTCAGTCTCTATCACTACTCCTTGAGAATAAATCTTTCAGCAGCTATCACAAAGGTTGCAACTCCTTCCCAGATTTCTCTGATTCAATTGCCTTAGTTGATGTGAATTGGATTCACAAATTTGTTGATCAATCTCAGAGATTGATTTGCAATTGAAGTTTTGATTCCTGAGTTGATCTCTAGATAATTCCTCTTAATACAGATGGAAGGCTTTTACTTTGACAGAGTTTCTGCTTGTATTTTTTCAGACTTAATCGTTTGCTTTTTTCTTTTCAGTCAATGCTTTCTATTTATAGCCTTGATAATCCTTGATTTGAATTTCTGTCTGTTGGCTATTTAATGTGGAGAATAATCCTTGATTTAATTCTTGATTCCCCCTTAATTATATTCTCCTTGATTTCAGTGATCGGATTTTTCCTCAAATGTTTACCAGAAAATCCGTCATTGATTGATCCTCAATTGATTGTGCATTTAATGTTTGATCTTCATCATTTGAAATCTGAATGAGTAAAGTTTACTTGATCATTCCCTGAACGGTTAAGTCATTCTTCTGTTTTGGCTGTTTGGTTCTTCCTTCACTGCTCTATCTTTACTCATCCGAAAGTCAGTTTACTTTGCCGGTTTACTGCATTGTTGTTTTCTTTAATTCTTTCGAGTACTTTTTGTACTTCAATGATTCTTGATTTGGGTGAGATCAGTGTACACCATATTTGACAATGTATTTCATTACTTAGACTTATCCAAGGTCATCACAGACTTCCTTGGTTATAAGTCAGACCATAATGTCTTCATACTTCTTTTCTGGTACTTGGCTGGCTTCACTCTGCCGGGTATCTGTTTTTACTTAGACATCCTACCAACTAGTACAATACTTGTCTGACTTAACTTATACAAGATGTCAAACTCTAAGTAAAGACTTAAACAGAGAATTCTAACTTATTTCAGGCTTGCTATAACAGCTAGTATGGCCATCATCAAAACATAATAAAATGTTCCTAACAATTTCCCCTTTTTTGATGATGCCCAAACCCTCATAAGCCTGAACATAAGTGTACCAAATTTTTCATAATAAATAACAGAATAAAACTCAATAATTTCATTCATCTATTCAAGGGCAATAAGATAAGTAAGTTCAGAGCATATTCAAAGTGTTATGATAACATTTTACTTATTTTTTCTTTGTACCTCTTGAATTTAGTGGTCTAGACTTGCTCCGTATATTTCCAATCAATCTACGGAAACTTCCACTTCCAGTATGCCATAGCAGTGTATTCAGTGACTCCCTGGAATATCTTCTTGTCAAAGAGTCTGCGAAAGTCAGGCATAGTCTCATTTGCTCTAGGTTCTCCAAAGTATTTTTCAAGTCTATCCCTAGCTTCAGAAATGTGCGAGTCAGCAAACTTGAGATTCTTGAACAGACCCCATTGTTATTGTTGGTTCATTTTCCTTATAGGATTGAAGAATTTTGCCATGTATCTGAAATCTTCTTGTTGTTCACTAGGAAAATCTTCTGGTCCTTGTGCAGAGAGGGGTATGGCTGTACTTGGTCTGCTGGTTGAGTCGGATCCAGCATTCTGGTTGAGAGATGCACGTTGTCTCTTAACATCATTGTAAATTTTGGCCATGTCAGTTTTCATCCTCTCATCCTGATACCTTAGCCAGTCCGCCCAAGCTTAATCTTGCGTTTGATTTGGATACAAACCTTTTTGGACCCTGAAGAACTCTCTTACATTATTTAGTACTTCAGCATCATATTCTTCCTTGTATCAGTGAATAGGAAATGTTCTTTTCTCACCGGTATATCTGGTGCTGCTGCTTCCTCTGCTGGTGTTACCTCTGTCAGTGCTGAATCTGTGTTGGCTTGCTTATCCTCTTTGCTGATTTGATCCAGGTCTTTGTTGTCTACTTGATCTATCTCTATCATCATCTCTTCTTTGGATGGGGTGAGGGAAACCTATGCAAGGTTCATTTGATATCTTTTCCCTTTCTTCTCTAGTTTTTCTTAGCTGTTCTTTAGCTTTATTTCGAATTCTTAGTTCTCTATCCCTTGCTCTTAGCTGCTCTTCTATGAATTTTGGGGGTTTAACTGTTGATCCTTCTTGGGGTTTAACTGTTGATCCTTCCTCAGACTTATCACTTCTTTCCCCTTTTTGCCGGCATCATCCATTTGCTATAGTAAGATACTGTTTGTAGCTTCCGTTGTACCAATCAGAGTGTCCACTTTGGACTCAATGGATATGAACCTTGAGTCATGATCAGTCAGCTTTTCGGTTACACTTAATCTGGTGCCAAAAGAAAGTGCCTTGGACTCATTTTCCTGAGAAATGTGCTGTCTGAATCCTGCAAGATTGTTGGTGATATTGAGGTTTAACTGTTTCATCAAGTCTCCTTGTCTTCGCACGACAATATTCTGTGCATCAATGTACTCAGCTACGGCCTGAATCTTTTCTCTATGGTGTGGCTTTCATCTTTAAATGCCATAGTCATAGATCTGAGATACATTGCTTGTTGTTCTATTTCCTCAGTCAGCAAACTTGCTGCCTTTTCAAATGCCTCATTGGATATGCTAGTGGTCAGTTGAGTGAGTTTGTGACGGCTATCAGCTGGTTCTGCCTCTGTTTATTGTCCTCTGTGTATACGTTGAGTGACATCTACACCAGCTTCTACTGCTTCAAGTACTTGAGTAGAGGTGAATTATGGTGCAACATTTTCTCCTATTCCCATTGCTCTGTGCCGGGAGGTGCCTTGACCGGTGTGACAGCATCTGAGCCAGTGTCCAACACTGTTGTAGGATCAGCTGGAGTGTCAATAGACAGTTGATGAGTAGTTGTCTTAGCTGGTGGGGTTGACTTGGCTGATTCATGTGTTTGTAGAAAAGAGCTTAAGAAGATGTTATCATCAATTTCATCATCTGTTTGTTCAGCTTCTTTGTCTTTGTCATCAACAGTATCCTTTGGATCATCACCAGCATCATTATGATCAGCACCATCACGATTATCCCCATTATAATCATCATGATCACTATCATCATTAGATGATTCATCACTTTGATTCTCAGAGGTTGGATGTGTTTTTGCCTTTGCTGCATCCACCATATCCTATAGTGGGGATTCATCAAGTACACCAACCAGGGTTGTGATCCTCAGAAAGTTAAAGAACCAAGCCTCCTCAGCAAGCATGTGTGCTGAGTCTTGAAGCTGGAGTCTTGAATCACCTTCTTTCCATTCAAGATATGCTACAATTCGATCATCAATATCAGTTGCAGACATGTGTGCTGTTTCTTTTGGAGTTTCCTCATCATCTCCAGTGTCTCCTGCAACTTCCTCATTTTGATGCAGTTCATCCTCACTTTCAGTCTCTTCCTCTTGCTTTTCTGCCTCTTCTTCTGATTCATCTTCTTCTTCCTCATCAATTAATTTGCCAAACTCCTTTTTGTCCAGATTTCTTTGTACTTTTGGTTTCTTTCTTTGACTAGTTGTGATTCTGCTAGGTTGCTTTCACTTTCCTCCTTCTGCTTTCTTTGTCGGTTTGACATTTTTAAACATGATTTTGGATTCATGTAATTTGTGGAGTTTTACAACAGGGACTTGTAGACATTGAAATAGATAGTGTAATTGAATTCCATAGGACTTTTTCACCCAAAAGTGTCCTTTTTCTTCTTTCCTTCTGCTAGCCCCTTATTGGCCGCATTGTCTCTCCTTGGATTTTTTCTTTAATTCTTAGGAAGAAATAGTTGGCCCAATTGAACTCTAGATTGTTGTAGCGATTCCCATCAGACGCATTCTAACCTCTGTCATGGCATTATTTGCCCCTAGCTTTCTTTCAATGCTCTTTCCAATTAGGGCATTGAAGTCACTGAAAGGTTTCTTTAAAGCGGATCGAAGACAATTGACTTTCTTAGATCCTGTGTTTTCCATCTTGGCGATTGTTGCCCATAAATTATCCAAGTTTTGTGGTACTTAGGCCACTTTTGCTTGACCTTTATTCAAAATTTTGAGGTGTTTGTGATTTACCTTAGATGTGATGACCACTTCTGTACCGTTGACAGATGCAACGATCTTGTCTTTCTCCCAGTTGTCACCTTCTTCTGCAAGGAGCCCAGGATATACTTTGCAGTGTTCCAGAAGGAGATTAGATTTTCATAGCAGACATCCGTGATTGGAGGATTTAGAAAGGTTAGTAATCTCCGATATTAGCATCCAGCTGCCAATCTCTTTGCTTCTTCGTCATTTCCACATAATTTTAAGTAGTGTTCTCCTTGAAAGAACGATCTGGTAGCAATTGATTTCTCGTATTGTGTTCCAGTTTTAGTGGTTTGAGAAGATGAGGCCATTTTTGAGTAAAAGTTTGAGACTTGTGAAAGGTTTTGAGGTTTTAGTGAGAGAATAGGGTTTTTGATTTGCAAGAGAGCGTAAAGAATTCAGAAAAACCTCTAAGTGTGGTTTATATATGATGATTTTTTAGGTAGTGTGAACATGGTTGAATATGGAAGGATTTGTGACGTAATGTCGTGATTTTATATTTATAAGTCACGGTATTTGAGTGTAGTTGGGGAGTGGATTGAGGTAAGTAATGATAAATCCCGGGAATCGTGGCGATTGTAATTTGAAAAATAATATAGTTACCTTCACGATTATTAATTGATCTCCACGTGAGTAATTTTCCACGTGTATAAAACTGATTTAGTTCACACTTTAGTTTGCTGTTTAGTCCAATGCATATTTCGGTGGGGTGACTTTGCTGGTCACTAAGCCGGTTTAGTGACTTCTTTACTGAGCTGCTGATATTATTGTTCCTAACAATCAGTGTAGTTGACTTAACTGAGTACCAGTGCCTTACCTGCCATATGAGTTTACGTATTAGGCAAAGCTTTAGTCAGCTGATGAAGTTACTTAGCTGATTACTCCAGTTAGCTGCTCCTTAACACTTGGTCAATTTCAATCATTCCCAACTCAGTTCTCAACTTGCCGAATCTTTCATGACTAAGTGGTTTTGTGAAAATGTCAGCCAATTGATCTTCAGTAGGTATATACCTTAGAGTGATATCTCTTTTTTCTACATGATCTCTAATAAAATGATGTCTCATATCATATGCTTAGTTCTTGAATGTAATACTGGATTTTCAGTGATAGAAATTGCACTAGTGCTGTCACACATAATTGGAATTGTCTTCTCCTCCATTCCATAATCCTTTAGCTGTTGTCTGATCCATAGTACTTGTGCACAACAACTGCCTGCTACTATATATTTTGCTTCAGCTGTTGATGTGGATATAGAGTTTTGCTTTTTGCTAAACCATGATATTAGCCTGCTGCCTAACATTTGGCAGGTTCCAGAAGTGCTTTTTCTATCTATCTTGCATCCAGCGTAATCAGAGTCTGAATATGATATCAACTTAAATCCTCCATCTTTTGGATACCAAATTCCAACATTGATGGTGTTCTTCAGATATTTGATTATTCTTTTGGCTGGTAGAAGATGTGATTCTTTTGGTTAGCTTGAAATCTTGCACATACTCCTACTGTAAATGCTATATCAGGTCTGCTTGCAGTTAAATAAAGTAAGGATCCAATGATTCCTCTATAAATCTTCTGATCTACATCCTTTCCAGCTTCATCTTTTCCAAGAATAGCACTTGCACACATTGGTGTATCTGATGTCCCACTTGTGTCCATGCCATACTTGTGTATCAAGTCTTTTGTGTACTTGGCTTGATTGATAAAGATGCCATCTGTCATTTGCTTTACTTGTAGTCCAAGAAAATAATTCAGTTCTCCTATCATGTCATCTGAAATTTGCTTTTCATTAGGTTTGCAAATTTCTCACATAACTTTTCATTTTCTGATCCAAAGATAATGTCATCAACATAAATTTTGACTAACAGAGTGCTTGTTCCTTCCTCTAGCTTGAAGAGAGTCTTCTCAATGGTTCATTTGTTGAATCCATTGTTGATCAGTAATTGTGATAGTGTTTCATACCAGGCTGTGGGTGCTGTTTGAGCCCATAAAGTGCCTTTTTGAGCTTGTACACTTTATCTTCTTTCCCTTTGAGTTGCAAACCAAGAGGTTGTTCCACATAAACTTCTTCTTCCAAAATTCCATTCAGGAATGCACTCTTGACATCCATTTGGTAAACTTTGAAGTCTTTGTGGGCTGCCAAGGGTAGAAATAACATGATTGCTTCCAATCTTGCTACTGGAGCAAAGGTTTCATCATAATCTATGCCTTCTGCTTGTGAATAGCCTTTTGCTACTAGTCTTGCTTTGTTTCTGACAACTGTCTCTTGTTCATCCATCTTGTTTCTGAATACCCATTTTGTTCCAATGATGTTGGCTATGTCTGGTATGTCAACAAGTTCCCAGACCTCATTTCTTTCAAATTCATTTAGTTCTTCCTGCATGGCTGTAATCCAATTAGCATCTTGGATTCTATCATCTATTGTCTTGGGTTCCACTTGTGATAGAAAACATGTTAGCATATTCTCCAGTTGTCTTTTGGATCTGACTCCTGTATGAATGTCTCCAATGACTTGATCTTCAGGATGGTCTCTTAACTAGTTGAGGTCAGGTTGAAGTTGTTCTTGACTTGGTGCTTTCACAACATCAGTTTGTGCATCAACTTCATGTTCTTGTTCTGGTGCCTCTTCTATTGTATGGACTGGTGGCTCCTCTTGACTTCCAAAATTGTGATTCAGAATGGTAGCTGGTACTGTTGTCTCATATAAACCTATCTTTGACCTGCTTCTTCTTCAAATTCTTGAAGGCTTTCACCATTTGTGTTTGGTTCATCAAAAACTACATGAATTGATTCTTCAATCACCAATGTCCTTTTGTTGAGCACTATGAATGCTTTTCTAGTGTCTGAGTATTCTATGAAGATTGCTTCGTCTACTTTTTCATCAAAAGTATGCAGTTGATTCCTGTTCAAAACAAAGCATTTAGATCCAAACATATGTAAGTGTGAAATGTTAGGTTTTCTTCCATTCAATATTTCATATGATGTTTTTCCATGATGTTTGTTGATGATTGATCTGTTTTGAGTATAGCATGCTGTATTTGCTGCTTCTGCCCAAAATCTCCTTGGCAAACATGTTTCTGCAATCATTGTTCTGACTGCTTCTTTGAGTGTCCTGTTTCTTCTTTCAGCTACACCATTCTGTTGTGGAGTCCCTGCTGTTGATAAGTTGATGCAGTACTCCATTTTCTTCACAGTAGGTTCTGATAACTTCATTTAGAAACTCTGTGCCTCTATCGGATCTGATCTTGATGATCTTTAGTTCCTTTTCATTTTGAATTCTTCTTAACAAGTCTGGTAGCTTTTTGAGTGTTTCTCTTTTCTTGTTCATGAATATGGTCCAGGTGAATTTGGAGAAGTCATCCACCACTACTAGAGTGTATTTCTTTCCACTTACACTGACTGGTGTGACTAGTCCAAAAAGATCCATATGCAATAGATGTAAGATTCTTGTTGTTGACTGATAGGGCTTTGACTTGAAGGAGCTTTTAATTTGTTTCCCTTTTTGACATGCATTAGATAGAATTTATTTCTTGAATGTGATCTCTGGTAATCCTTCAACTAGCTTGTTCTTTGACAGTGTGTTGATGGTTTTGAAGTTGGTTGATTGTTTACTTTTCACAAACAAACATGTTTCTGCCCTTGCTGTCTTCCAATCTACCACATACATGTTGTCTTCTCTCCTTCCTGCAAGTACAACTGTGTTGGGTTGACTGTGAATCACTTTGCATCCTTCCTTGTGGAAGTGCACATTGTAGCCTTTGTCACAAAATCGACTGATACATAATAGATTGAAATTCAGTCCTTTAACATAAGCCAAATCTTGAATCTTCAAACTGTTTTTGATCATTATGCCTTCCCCCTTAATTTTACCAGGTTTTTCTGTGCCTCCAAAAGTAACTTTGGGTCCATCAAAAGCTTTAAAGTCACTGCCATCCCTTGTTCCCTGTCATGTGTCTAGAACACCCACTGTCTATATACTAGACATCATACAAAACAAATTAATTTTGTTTTGGTACCCAAAACTGTTTGGGTCCATGCCTATTAGCAATCATGCCTCCTACTCCAAGTGTATATCCAAATGATCTTCTTTTTGGATAGTTGAAGTCATCAACTTCATATGTATAAGGCATGGCAGAATACACTCTAATCCTTCTACTAAAGGTATTCTGATACTTTTCTCTATTTTTTGGTGCATTTGCGTCCTTTGTCACTCTCCAGTATGTAGAAGGAACCTTATTTGCATGTTGCTTCTTGTGTCCAAGAATATGCCTTGGCCGGCTTTTCTTGAACACATGATGCATGTTATGAAAAGGTTTCTTCTTATATTCTGGGGGTGTTATATTCCAATTATCATCAGAAGGGTAAAGTCTTTCCTTTCCTTACCTTCCTGAACTCTTTTGCCTTTATTTGGCAAGATAGATGATTTACTCTATTGTTTCACTACACTGGGTTTTGACTTCACCGGTGCAGGATGAGTGGTAGAAACTATGACCTGTCCTTTTCTGAATTTTTGTCCAGTCTTGGTCCTAGATTCAGATTTGGGTTGTCCATTGTTTCTATTGTCATCCTGACTGTTGTAGCCAAGAGCAGATCTGGATCCAAACCTTTTTGGGGGTTTGTAAGCTGGTGCACTAAGTGGTGCAGTAGTGATTTTAACTGGTAGGGAGAATTTCTCAAATGGTCTTTCAACATTGGATGGGTGATAATCTGCTGCTTGTTGATCAGTTGAGTGGATCTCCTTACTAGTTTGTTCAGCTTTTACTTTGTCCAGTTCTTTCTTTAATCTTTTATTTTCCTTTCTTAGATTCTCACATTCCTGTTCCAGAATTTTATGATTCATCTCAATTTCTTCAAATATGCTCATGAGATTTTGGATTAGGTTTGCAGAATCCAGTGGGAGAATAGAAGATTGTGCAGTGTCAGATGTGGATGCACTAGATGATGAGTGTGAGCTGGATGTTACCTCAGTCTCATTAGATTCTTTATCCATAAGGCATAGGTAAGCTTTTTCGTTGTCTGAGCTGTCAGCTTCATCAACATCACTAGAATCATTTTAAGATGATTCTTCATTCTTTTCACTGTTAGTTTCAGCTTTGAGTGCCTTCTTGCTTTTTCTCTTTTCAATTGTCTTGTATTTCTTTTTATCCTCATATTTTCTTTTTTCTTCAGGGCAATCAGCCTTGAAATGACCTTTCTTCTTGCAGTTGAAGCATCTGTTTTCATCATCCTTTTTCTTCATGTCTTTGCTTGTGCTAGACTTCTTGTATGATGATGAACCTCCTTGAATTGCTTCTTCTTGCTAAATGTGTCAAAATGTTTTACCAGTAAAGCTACCTATTCCTTCAGCTCCTGTGTCTCTTTGCTGTTTCTATCAGCTGTGTTACTTTGATGGGGTGCAATCAGTGCACTGGCTTTATGTGCCTCTGCTGGTGCACTATCTTTGCCGTTCAACTCAAATTCATGAGCCTTTAGTTGAGACATTAGAGTTAAGGTATTAGTGTTTGCATGATTTGTTGTTCCTCTGATTACTGATGTGATGATCTTCCATCTTTCAGGTAAGCCTCTCAAGATCTTTAGGCACACTTCTTTCTGTGGATATGTGTGTCCAAGTTGTTGCAGTTCACTGATGATGCTTGAGAATCTGTTGTCCATTTGATCAATGGTTTCACCAGCCTTCATTTTGAAGTTCTCAAATTTCTGTTTTGCATCAGATAATTTGTTTTCTTTAACTGCTTCTGATCCTTCATTGATTAGTGCTAATTTGTCCCACATCTCCTTTGCTGTTTTGCAATCTTTGATCCTCATGAACATATTACTATCCAGAGTCTTCAAAATCATGTCTTTCGCAACAAAGTCGAGGTTTGCTCTTCTCCTGTCATCCTTGGTCCAATCTTTCTTGAGTTTATCTATTACTTTTCCTTGATCTGCTCCTGTGGTTACCACAGTTGTGATCTCGATTGGGCCATAATTGATTACATCCAACATCTCCTCATGAGTTGCTGCAAGATGATCCAACATTCTTATTTTATATTCATCAAAATTATTAACATTCAATATAGGTACCTTTGACATAAAATTTGAGGAATCCATAAATACAAATAAGATATATATATACAGAAAGCACAAATTTGAAAACTACTTTGAAAATTTGTGATCTCATTGTTACCAGAAATTTGACCTGAACAGGTTCTGATACTAGGAACACTGCTCCGATACCAATTATTGGTCCCATAGAAGGGTAAAACTATAGTCAAGGGGGGGGGGGGGGTGAATGAATATAGTGGAGTTTCAAAAACTTTTCTTGTATTTAAAAGCTTTTGGGCAGCAGATAAGTCCCTTCTTAAAATGTTGTTTCAAAGTAGTTTATGCAATCACAGATATAGAGTGTATAATGAAATAAAGTGATGTAAGGAAAATTGCTGAAAGTAAATAGACACAAGGGTTTATAGTGGTTCAGGGTGGTGTAATCCCTGAATCCACTCTTCTCCTGTGATGATTGGAGGAATTCACTATTGTTTTCACAGATACAATAGTATGATTGTCCTTGACTACACAAGCTTCACAATCTTCAGGACTATCACTCCCTGGCATCAAAAGCTTCAGTGATTCAGTCTCTATCACTGCTCCTTGAGAACAAATCTTTCAGTAGCTATCACAAAGGTTGCAACTCCTTCTCAGATTTCTCTGATTCAATTGCCTTAGTTGATGTGAATTGGATTCACAAATTTGTTGATCAATCTCAGAGCTTGATTTACAATTGAAGTTCTGATTCTTGAGTTGATCTCTAGATATTTCCTCTTAGTACAGATGGAAGGCTTTTTACTTTGACAGAGTTTCTGCTTGTATTTTTTCAGACTTAATCGTTTGTTTTTTTTTTTTTTCTGTCAATGCCTTCTATTTATAGCTTTGATAATCCTTGATTTGAATTTCAGTCCGTTGGCTATTTAATGTGGAGAATAATCCTTGATTTAATTCTTGATTCCCCCTTAATTATATTCTCCTTGATTAAAGTGATCGAATTTTTCCTCAAACGTTTATCAGAAAATCCGTCATTGATTGATCCTCAATTGATTGTGCATTTAATGTTTGATCTTCATCATTTGAAATCTGAATGAGTAAAGTTTACTTGATCGTTCCCTGAATGGTTAAATGATTCTTCTATCATGGCTGTTTGGCTCTACCTTCACTGCTCTATCTTTACTCATCCGGAAGTCAGTTTACTTTGCCGGTTTACTGCATTGTTGTTTTCTTTAATTCTTTCGAGTACTTTTTGTACTTCACTGATCCTTGTTGGGTGAGATCAGTGTACACCATATTTGACAATGTATTTCATTACTTAGACTTATCCAAGGTCATCATAGACTTCCTTGGTTCTAAGTCAGACCATAATGTCTTCATACTTGTCTGCTTGTACTTGGCTGGCTTCACTCTGCCGGGTATCTATTTTTACTTAGCTGTCCTACCAACTAGTACAATACTTGTCTGACTCAACTTATACAACATGTCAAACTCTAAGTAAAGACTTAAACAGAGAATTCTAACTTATTTCAGGCTTGCTATAACAGCTAGTATGGCCATCATCGAAACATAATAAAATGTTCCTAACACATTGATTATCAAGAAACCTTTTCTCTTGCTGTCAAGATTACAACATTTAGAAATCTACTAGCAGCATCATCAGTAGCTAACATTTGGCATCTACATCAGATAGATGTCAACAGTGCATTCTTATATTGAGATTTACATGAAGAAGTGTACATACAATTATCCCCAGGTTGTGCAGCAATTAAACCAAATCAAGTTTGCAAACTCACAAAATCATTGTATGTCCTCAAGCAAGCCAGCAGACAATGGAATTGAAAGTTAACTGAGTCCTTGGAAGCACAAGGATTTCTTCAATCTAAGAATGACCATAGTTTTTTATAAAAGGGTCAGGTCAGTCCTTTATTGCCATATTGGTCTATGTAGATGACATTATAGCAGCAAGCCCTAGTGAGCAATTGATTCAATAGGTCAAGAATGCCCTACATCAGCAATTCACAATAAAGGATCTTAGATAATTGAGATATTTCCTAGGTATTGAAGCTGCTAGGACTCTTACAGGAATATCTATTTCCTAAAGAAAATACCCTCTTAATCTCCTAGAAGAATATGAATTTTTTAGAGAAATATCTTCTAAGATATCTATGGAGTCTAAGCAAACTTTACAACATGGTAATTCACCACTTTTGGAAGATAATACTGCTTATAGATCAGTAGTGGGCAAACTCGTCTATCTTACTTTTACCAGACCAGATATTTCCTTTGTAGTTCAAAGAACTGAGTCAATTTCTATACACTCCTACTGAAAATCATTTGAAGGAAACCCACAGGCTGCTGAGGTATTTGAAGGCTAATCCTGGTCAAGAAATCTTGTTCTCAGCATACAATAATCTTGTGCTCAAAGGTTTTACAGACAATGATTGGGCTGGTTGTCCTGAAATAAGAAAATCAATATCAGGCTACTTGATGTTCCTAAGGGGATGCACCAATATCTTGAAAGGCAAAGAAACAAACAACTATAGCAAGACGTTCTTTAGAGGCTGAATATGGGGCTATGGCAAATGCAGTATATGAAATTCAATGTGTTGGTCCCAGAGAAGGGTGTGAATATAGTCAGAGGGGTGGGGGTGAATTTCTATATTGGAGTTTAAAAAATTTTCTTGTTTTAAAAGCTTTTGGGCTGCGGATAAATCCCTTCTTAAAAGTTGTTTCAAAGTAGATTAAACAGACACAGTGTATGAATAAAATGCAGTAAAGCAATGCCATAAAGTAAAGTGCAGTAAGTAAATGAACACAAAGGTTTGTAGTGGTTCGGGGGGTGTAATATCTTAATCCACTCTTCTCCTGTGATGATTGGAGAAATTCACTATTGTCTTTCACAAATACAATAGTAAGATTGTCCTTGGCTACACAAGCTTCACAATCTCAAGACTATCACTCCCTGGCTACAAAAGCTTCAGTGACTTAGTCCTCAACACTGCTCAATGAGAACAAATCCCTAAGTAGCAATCACACAGGTTGCAATTCCTTCTCAGACAATCTGATTCAATTGCTTTAGTTTTGGTGTGAATTGGATTCACAAATGAATTTTCAGACTCAGCACTTGATATGGATTTGATGCTCTGTTCTCTGTATGATCTGCTAGACTTTTCTTTTTAGTTCAAATTGAAGGCTTGTGAAATTTACAGACTTTCAACACTTTTTCCTGTGTGTTCTTCATATATATCTATTCTTATGTCTCTTTTTGTTTTCTATCAATGCCTTATATTTATAGCCTTGATTCTCCTTGATTCTTCCTTGATTTCATTCTCCTTAATTTCAGTGATCCGGATTTTCTTCAAATGTTCTTTATAAAATCCGTCCTTGATTGATTCTGCATTAATTGCTTGATTTTCTTATATTTTACGTTCAGAATCAAATGCATATAGCATACCTCACTTGCATGTTCCTTAACTTGGCTGTTGCTTTACCGGTACAGTGAACCTGCTTATAAGTTGTGTTGGAAATAAAATATATGTTTTGATGATGATTCATTAGTTATTTTGTTATTTTTTTGAACCCCATTGATAAAGTGTCATAACTAGCTGTTATAGTGCAAATAAAAAAGATGACTAGAAATCAATGTATAGGTTTTTGATAGAGTCTGATAATTGTATAAGTATATCAGACAAGCATTGTAATAGTTCTAGGATCAGAATTGAGAAAATGAGGAACTGACTTAATGTTACTTAGAATACTGAGTTTACAAATGAAGATATTAAACTGACTCAGAGTACACAACTGAAGAACTGAAGAAGGTAAGTTTGCAGAGGGACACAGACTCAGTTGACTTATCTAGAACTGAAGAACCGAGGGTATAAACTCAGTTATTGAAGATTGAAGAACTGAGGGTTCAAACTCAGTTATGGAAGATAAAGCTGAGACTATAAAGTTAGAATTCAGGAAAGTCTGTGATGACCTGAACTGACTTTATGGATCTTAGAAGAAGACCTACGATACATAAGGACAATGTTATCTTAGTTGCTTTATGAGTTATGGTGTACTCTGATTAAGTCAATTGTAATCAGTTGAAAATGAAGTACTGAGTTTTTGAAAAAGAGTAAAAACTAAGTTAATGCTCTTAAGCTGAATACTGACTAAGACTAGTTTTCATGCTGAGGTCAAAGAAAGGAAAACTGAAGAAAAGCTCACCGTTATAAAGCAAGCAATCATATTGGACGTACATAAATGTCAGAAAGGACACTGACATTCCTCAAGACAAGCAGGACCACTAACGGATACAAGTATTCAATTTCAAACGTTCAAATTATTCTAACCGTTGGAAAACCCTATAAATAGGTCACTTCTACCTCAATAAGAAGTGCGGAGTTCTAAGATAAATTTTATTCAAGTAAAGGGGAAAGTCGATCAAGACAAACTCCTGCTGTGTACTTTATTGCAAGATCAAGAAATCTTCAAGTGTTCATAAGCATTCAACGAAAGATCTAGAACAACACTAGAAGCTCGAAACAGAAATTGAATCATAGTTATTGATTCAAGTCTCAAATTTGATTTTATCAAAGATTTAGACTGTGAAGCACCAAGAATGTGTGAATGACAGTTGAGTGCAGTCAGGAAGACTATGTTTGTGTAGAGCTGGTGAAGAGGCAATCCTAACCTTCAAGGACCAGTGTAACAAGCTTAGTTCAAACATCAATTCTACCTGTTGAAGACTGAAGCTGGGAGATTGTGAAGCTAGGGATTAGTGAAGGACAATCAAGTGTTTAGAATTTACTTTGTGTCTTGTAACTGTAAACCTCAAGAACATAGTGAATTTGGCCTCCTACATCACATGAGAAGAGAGGACTGACAGGATTACACCACCTAGAACATCTATAATCTCTGTCTCATTTACTTACTTACTTTACGCATTTAATTACTGCATCTAAGTTTATATTGCACCTGATCACACACTCAACAAACATAAGAAACTGAGTCAGCAAAGCATTGCATTTCACTTAAACAAACTGATAACTCAAGTTTTTATAAAGGCTTAACTTAATCCACTACAGGTTAACATAGTTAAGGATAAGTCAGTTTTGACTTATACTCAACTAAATTAGCTTAACTCCACACAAGTTTAAAGCTAAACACAATTTGCTCAAGATTCAGTTTTACAGTCAGTTTTTTTGGGACAAGTTTATTCACCCCCCCTAAACTTGTGTTAGCCTTTCCAAGGGACCAACAATTCGTATCAGAGAAGTTCTTCCTTTTGAAGGTGATCCAAAGCTAGTACTGCTTCAAGTCTTTGTTAGGAAATCACTAGTTTAACGCAACGGAATTTAAAATTTGATTTCCTTTTCTAAATCGTTCTTCGTTTAATGCAATAAACACATTAATTAGTTTGAGGGAATATACCATTGAGGATCTATAAGATCATCGCTTTGACCGTCAACGGAGAGTAGTACAGTGCGCAATCCGTCAACGCGTCCGGCCTCTATCGATAATCCACACGAACTCCTCACCGGAATCCGTCGTGGATTGCTATTGGAAAACTCCGGTTACTTGACCAGCCTTTTTCCTCCCTCACAAACTCTCTATAGGAAGCTCTCTATTTTACACAAGAACTATTTGCTCTTGCAATTGTGATGTACAAAAGAGCTTGACACCCACCTCTTATTTATAGTCAAAAGTGGAGCCCCAATAGAGTGGAGGAGAAGAAAACCTTTTCCCAATAAAATAAGGAAAATCTCCTAGATTGATTTATCTCTTTTATTATAATATCTCATATTAAATAAAATCTAAATATTGCCCATATCTTATATTGAATATATTTATCTTATTACCATAAATGTATTTTTCCAAAATCAATTAATATCTAATATTAGTATTATGGTAATCTTATTAATTAAAGTGCACAATCCAAGTGTATCTTGTACACTTCAATGTGGTGCACCATATTGCCAAATATTGGCTTCCGGAATATTCTTTAATTAATATCTTGTATTTTATTTATTCATAATAAATAAATACTACTATATTAATTTACCACTATAACCTTTATAGCATTTGAGATAAACTTTCCTTATTTGGTTATCAACTATAACCGCATTTTAATCCGACTCGATGTTCATATGTGTGTGACCCGATAGGCTTCCGAATATGTTGGCCGTAGACACAAAGTGCAAATTACGAAAATTCCCTTTATGCCTAACGATTACGGGATAGCATCTAGCAACACACCGTGACCCCAATCATCGGAAGAGTCAAAAGCAATGACTACTACCTTTCATGTGAAGCAGTTACCGTGTAACTTACAATCTTATCGCTGTAATAATATCCATATGATAGTATCTTGAGTGTCAATACATTAACAATCGTATCTTATAATCTGGATATCATGCTCTCTCGGAATAACACATTTACTCCCACTTTGAAAAGATTCTCGAGAGCTAGACATTCCTTATAAGAAGGCCATTTCGAATATTCGATCCCAATCATAGGATACGCGATTTCCCGGATGACCAATCATGTATACTCCGCATGCTTCGATATGACACACAATCACTACCACATGATCGCCCTGTGGCTAGGGGAAATCTCAATAGTGTCAAAGCATGACAATACACACCGTGATGCCATGAAAACTCCGGTCTAAAGGATAATTACACAACCGCCACATAGTGTGACACTTAATGTAAGTGGGTCAGTCTAACGTATGCATTCTCTAATACACATCCACATACAGTCCATGTGTCTCTACACTTCGATAGACAAGATCTATCCCTACCTTCTATAAGATAGAAGACATCCAATACGTGCTAGTCTGATTATACTATCAATGTCCCGTTTGACAGTACATACGACTAGAGACATTTAAGTATCAAACTTGTTAGAGTGATTAGAGATCTCATCAACCCTAATCACTATCATTGTTTCTCTATCACAGTTTGACACTAGGGACATTACTATATAAATACAACAAATAATATGAAGATAAACAATATATAATAACATAAGTGCTTTTTATTAATCATAATAAAGTTATTACATGAACTAAATAGACTGTAAACGACCCGACTCAGTCGGATCCGGTCCAATCCGGTTGGGTTTAGGACACCTATTCAACAATCTCCCACTTGGCCTAAAGCCAATCACCCATATGCCTAAGCCCGTGCATGTGAACATGTTTCTCATGCTTTTCTTGAGACAATGCCTTGGTTAACGGATCAATTATGTTGTCATCCGTGTGGACTTTCTCTATCTTTACATCTCCTCTATCTACTATCTCTCTAATCAAATGATAGCACCGTACCACATGTTTGGAATTCTGATGAGACCTTGGTTCATTCGATTGAGATACCGCCCCATTGTTATCACAGTACAATGGCACTGAACCTTCAATAGAGGGAACCACACCAAGTTCAGTAATGAACTTCTTCATGCAAACTGCTTCCTTTGCCGCCTCCGAGGCTGTTATGTATTCGGCTTCCGTTGTAGAGTCTACAGTAGTCTCCTGCTTGTAACTCTTCCAGCTCACTACTCCGCTGTAAAGCGTGAAAACAAATCCAGACCGTGTCTTAAAGTCATCCTTGTCAGTTTGGAAACTGGCATCTGTGTAACCTCGTAATACTAAATCATCATTCCCGAAAACCAGGAACATATCCCTAGTACGTCTCATGTACTAGAGGATATTCTTGACAGCAATCCAGTGACCATCACATGGATTGGACTGTTACCTACTAGTCATACTATGAGGGTACGAGATATCTGGTCTAGTGCATAACATGGCATACATGATAGACCCGATTGCTGAAGCATAATGGATCTTACTCATTTGTGCCCTTTCCTCCTCTGTCTTAGGACTCATTCCTTTCGACAGGTAGACCCCATGTGACATGGGCAACAATCCTTTCTTGGACTGTTCCATGCTGAATCTCTTCAGCATCTTGTCTATATAGGTGGATTGCGACAGACCACGCAACCTCTTAGATCTATCTCTATAGATATTTATTCCTAGAATATAGGCTGATTCACCCATGTTATTCATTGAGAAGTTCTTGGATAACCAAGCTCAGACTGATTGTAACATAGGTACATCATTCCCTATGAGCAATATGTCATCTACATAAAGCACTAAGACCACAATGGCACTCCTACTAACCTTCTTGTAAACACTGGGCTCATCTTCGTTCTTGATAAAATCAAACTGTTTGATTATCTCATCAAAGCCAAGATTCTAACTCCGAGAAGCTTGCTATAATCCATAAACGGATCTTTGTAGTTTACAAACCATCCTGGCGTCATTGGCTGTGAAACCCTCAGGCTGTGTCATATACACTTCCTCAGATAGGTTCCCATTAAGGAAAGTTGTTTTCACATCCATCTCCCAGATTTCATAATCATGTTATGCAGCAATAGCGAGCAGAATTCTAATTGATTTTAACATGGCAACAGGCAAAAAGGTTTCGTCATAGTCAACTCCTTGTCTTTGCTTGTAGCCTTTTGCCACTAACCTATCCTTGTAGGTAGTCACTTTACCGTCCATGTCGGTATTTCTCTTAAAGACCCATTTACACCATATAGGAACTATTCCTTCAGGTGGATCAACTAAGTTCCAAACTTGGTTGTCTTTCATGGATTCCATTTCAGAATTCATGGCTTCTAGCCATTTCTTTTTGTCATGCCTTAATAGCACTTCCTCATAAGTTCTAGGGTCCTCATCTTCCATGAGATATACGTCTGTGTACCTTTCGGGTTCACGGTGTTCCCTGGTGGATCTTCGAGGTGCTAGTGTGTCTACTGTAAAGGTTGGTGTCATATCTGTGTGTGGCGTCTCCTCTACTTCCATCAACTGACTGTTGTCCGTAAGTCGTTCTCAAATTTCTTCGAGACCAATCTTACTCCCACTGACCCTATCCAAAATAAACTCTTTCTCTAGAAAGTGGCCAGTCCTGGAAACAAACACCTTTTGTTCCTCAGGATGGTAAAATTGGTATCCTCTAGTTCTCTAGGATAGCCCACAAATAGACATTTATCAGATCTAGCCTCTAATTTGTCAGGCATCATCCTCTTCACGTAAGTCGGACAACCTCAAGGTTTAAAATATGCCAGACACGGTTTCCTTTTATGCTATATCTCGTATGATATGGATTCAACCTTCTTTGATGGAACTCGGTTCAGTGTATAGGATGCGGTTTATAGAGCATACCCCCAAAATGATTTTGGGAGAACTACGTAGCTCATCATGGATTGCACCATGTCTAACAAGGTGCGGTTCCTCCTCTCAGACATGCCATTCATCTGAGGCATCCCGGGAGAGGTCCATTCAGGTAGAATCCCATTCTCCTTCAAATAGTCTTGAAACTCTCCATCTAGGTATTCTCCGCCTCGATCAGATCGAAGTGTTTTGATTTCTTTACCTTGTTTTTTCTCCACTTCACTTCTGAATTCTTTGAACTTTTCAAAGGCCCCAGACTTATACTTCATTAAGTCTATATAACCATAGTGAGAATGGTCATCAGTGAAACTGATGAAATAAGAGTATCCCCCTTTGGCTTGAATTGACATTGGGTCACATACATCAGTATGTATGAGCTCAAGAAATTCATTGTATCTTATCCCTTTGCCACTAAAAGGTGACTTTGTCATCTTACCATATAAACAAGCTTCACATGTATCAAAGGATTCGTAATCGAATTGATGCAACATTCCATCTTTATAGAGTTAGGAAATGCGATTATTATTTATATGTCCAAGTCTACAATGCCATAAGTAGGATTCATTCAAGACATTTATCTTGGATTTCTTGTTATTTATATTAAGTACGTCAACATTCATATCTAATATGTAGAGACCATTGCTAAGTATGCTAGTACCATAAAAAATTCCATCACATGAAAAAGAACAACATTTATTCTCAAACGTAAATAAAAATCCATCAACATCTAATGTGGAAATAGAAATAATTCTTTTCGTAAGAGCATCAACAAAATAACAGTTATTAAGTTCAAGTACTAGCCCACTGGGCAATGAAAGAAAATAAATTCCTACGGCTAGTGCAGCAACACTTGCTCTATTCCCAACTCATAGGTCCATCTCTCATTTCCTCAGCACTCTAGTTCTTCTTAGTGCCTGCATATTCGTACAAATATGAGAACCACAACCAGTATCTAATACCCAGTGGTTAGACTTAGAAGAAGTAATGTTGATCTCAATCATAAATATACCTGAAGTCGAAGCATCATAATGCTTCTTCTTGGTACTCAAGAAGCCTTTGTACTTTCTCCTCCAATGTCCGGTCTCACCGCAGTGGAAGCAAGCATCCTTGGATTTGTCTTTTGCTATCTTAGGCGTCGGCTTAGGTGCAACCTTCACCTTCTTGGACTTCTTTTGGGCTTTTGCTTGCTAGAAGTGACCAGCAACACTTGCCTTCCCTTCCCCACAGTGCTCTCAGCAGTTTTCAATATGTTCAATAACTCCGCAAGGGAACAATCTATCTTGGTCATGTGATAATTCATCACGAACTGTGAGAATGAATCAGGTAGAGATTGCAGAATCAAGTCAATACTCAATTCTCGTTCCAACTTGTGGCCCAGCTTCCCAAGCCTCTCTATGAACCCGATCATTTTAAGCACGTGTGACCCCACAGCAGTCCCGAAATCCATCTTACAACCAAACAAGGCCTTTGAGACCTCGTACCTCTCAGTGCGAGACTGAGAAGCCTAGAGTTCCTTTAGGTGGACCATGATTGTGTAGGCGTCCATAGACTCATGCTGCTTCTGCAGTTCAGGTGTCATAGAAGCAAGCATGATACATGTAGCATCAGTACTGTCAAAACAGTGCTTGTTATACTTCTCGACAACATCCGCAACCGAACTCTCAGCGGGCTCTACCGGTAGGGCCTCGTCCAAGACATAGCCAATCTTCTCGTGCCTCAAAATAATTTTGAGGTTTCTTTCCCAATCGAGAAAATTAGTTTCGTCAAGCTTATTGTCGATGATAAAACGAAGGTTCAATTTGTTTGACATTATCTACAATAATAAAAAAGAAAAAATAAGTAAAAGCTCATGTATTAAAAAACCCTAAATTTACACTTAAAATTTTATAAGGTTTTACTCCCACTAGCCAACTATTCCCAATTTGCTTTCAAGAATTTAATTAATTCTTTAGTGGCTGGGATCCCATCTAGTTATCTTGATTCCCGATGAGGGCCGATCAACCGAGATAATTTCGAAAAGTAGGTACTCCTACCAGTTGCGTTGTATGTGGCTCCCAGTGCCTGACTAGTCAACTCTTTGACGTTTCATATCTCTATGTGATAGTCAACCCATTGTCTCTAAAATCAGACTGTCCTAACGAGGTCCAATCACCGTAAGATTCTAGTCGAGTTGTAACCCAAATATTCATGAGATCTCGTAACGATCATATCTCGATAATAACGATATACCCTTGGTAGGTCAACCCCCAATGAGGGCTGATCAGTTGGATCCGAACAAAGGCTCTTCACCGTCATTATAATATCGGGAGGCAACTTTGGCTCGATTTTTTTTATCGTGGGAATAATTTTAAATTAATTCACTTAATTAATTTTGTTTGATTATTGTCTCATCTACTATATGCATATTACTATGATATCATATAAAGTAAAACATACACAACATTCCGCTCACAAAATAATCGGTATGATCATGGATTTTTGCTAGGTGCGGTTTTGAATACAAACTGACGAAACCGTGGGTCACAAACTAAGGGTATCTGCAACAGCCAATATGATCTTTATTGCTGTACGCCAATGAGTTCTTTATCTCTCTTTGGTCTTCGTCTTCTTGCTCCATTCTTGTTACATAATAATCTATCTAATAAATAATTACACCCGCCGCACACGGGGGAGCTAACGGGAATGGGATAAATGCAAAAAGTAAACTAGGTCACGTTCTTCATTACGGCCTAGGACAAAAAACCAACATAAAGAAAACATTCCCATCTATCCTATTGGTCGAGTCCATGATCAATCGGGGTCCATATAATCACATTATATCTACATATCTAATCCATACAATTTTATCTTATGAAAAAGATCAAATTCTAATTTTAACTATTTATGCGTCTTATTTTATGACATCAAATAATTAAATAACAATTGATTAATTATATGACTTAATCGAAAATAAAATTAACATTTAATTTTAAATCGATTCTAATTTTAATTTTATAAAATTTGAACTATTCAAAATTAAAATCAAAATTATAAGGTCTCCTATTTGTTTCCTTACCTTTTGGTTCTTAACCAAAAGGGATGCTTTTGGTTTCCTAAACCAAAAGACATCTTCCTAAACCAAATTTAGTTTAGGCCTGACCACTTTCCAAAATAAAAATTTTAGAAGTGGCCTAGGCCTAGGCCTTTTACCAATTAAATATTTGAAAAGAGCCTAGGCGTATTCCAAATCAAAATTTGGAAAGGCCAATATTTTGGTTGATATGCCACTATGGTTTCCCAATGGCCCAAACTATTTGAACCATTGGTTGGCTACATGACACAACTAAACAAAATAGATATCTATGCACAATAAATATCACAAACGAAAAAGTCGATCTCCCCGTTTGGAAGAGGACAACCGACGACGGCAGCCCTGGAGCCACCGCCGCCGCAGAGGAGGGGGGCCGCCGCCATTCGGCTTAGCCCCCAAATCGTCCGTTTTTTGGTTTTTGTTTTAACCGTCTCGTGATTTTAAATCTTGCATCTATCTATTAATTACTACGCAATTAAATTGTGCTTATTGCTTAAGCTCGAAGTCTTTCTCTGATACCACTGTTAGGAAATCATAAGTTTAACGCAGCGGAATATAAAATTTGATTTCCTTTTCTAGACCGTTTTTCATTTAATGCAATAAACACATTAAGTAGTTTGATGGAATACACCTTTGATGATCTATAAGATCGTCGCTTTGACCGTCAACAGAGAGTAGCAGAGTGCCCAAGCCATCCACGCGTCCGGCCTCTATCGATAATCCACTCGAACTCCTCGCCGGAATCTTCCTTGGATTGCTATTGGAAAACTCCGGTTGCTAGACCGGCCTTTTTTCTCCCTCACAAACTCTCTATAGGAAGCACTCTATTTTACACAAGAATCTTGCAATTGTGATGTACAAAAGAGCTTGACACCCACCTCTTATTTATAGACAAAAGTGGGGCCCCAATAGAGTGGAGGAGAAGAAAACCTTTTCCCAATAAAATAAGGAAAATCTCATAGATTGATTTATCTCTTTTATTATAATATCTCATATTAAATAAAATCTAAATATAGCCAATATCTTACATTGAATATATTTATCTTATTTCCATAAATCTTTTTTTCCAAAATCAATTAATATCTAATATTTATATTATGGTAATCTTATTAATTAAAGTGCACAATCCAAGTGTATCTTGCACACTTCAATGTGGCGCCCCATATTGCCAAAAATTGGCTTCCAGAATATTCTTTAATTAATATAATTAATATCTTGTATTTTATTTATTTATAATAAATAAATACTACTATATTAATTACCACTATAACCTTTATAGCATTTGACCTTATTTTGTTATCAACTATAACCGTATTTTAATCCGACTCGATGTTCATATGTGTGTGATCCGATAGGCTTCCGAATATGTTGGCCGTAGACACAAAGTGAAAATTACGAAAATGCCCTTTTTGCCTAACGATCACAGGACAGCGTCTAGCAACACACCGTGACCCCCAATCATCGAAAGAGTCAAAAGCAATGACTACTACATTTCATGTGAAGCAGTTACCGTGTAACTTACAATCCTATCGCTGTGTTAATCTACGATCGTGTCTTGAGTGTCAATACATAAACGATCGTGTCTTATAATCTGGATATCATGCTCTCTCAGAATAACACATTTACTCCCACTTTGCGAAGATCCTCGAGAGCTAGACATTCCATATAAGAAGGCCATTTCGGATATTCGATCCCAATCATAGGATACGCGATTTCCCGGACGACCAATCATGTATACTCCGCATACTTCAATATCACACCCAATCCTACCGCATGATCGCCCCATGGCTAGGGGAAATCTCAATAGTATCAAAGCATGACAATCCACACCTCGATGTCATGAAAACTCCGGTCTAAAGGATAATTACACAACCGCCACATAGTGTGACACTTAATGTAAGTGGGTCAGTCTAACCGCATGATCGGGGTCAATCAGGTTATAATATACTTGACCACCATAAACCAATACTAGCAAGAGGACTAGGCCCATCGTAGTATAGCTATAGTGAATCAAGGTCGATCCCACAGGGAACCAATTGTGGATCATCTTATATACAAACAACTAATTAAACATGTCAAGGACATAGAGGCGGTCTACGACCAACATAAGACAAGAAAGGTAAAGACACGACTCAACACAACGTAATTAACCTCCCCAATTATAGTCTTTATCGTTTGGACCTAGATAATTTATATAATAAACTGAACTTATTAACTGTCAATCCGTTTGTATCTATCTTAGATTGGCTACGGGAGTCATCCTCTTTAACTTGACTTAGCACCGGTAAGTCACTAAATCACTGTGATATTGTTACGTGACTTCGCCTTTTAGTGCCTCCATTTCATATAACTCACACGCTTACGACTCTAAGGATGCCGATATTAATCGTACACCTCGTCTAGGCAACATTCCTGTGGTTAGGCGTACTTCCTAAACGATCGCATCAGTCTCTGTCCCATTAACAATTACCCGAGCGGTCTCATGTTAATCTACGATTTACGTATAACTAGGTGAGCTCAATTCCCAAATACAAAACCTACCTAGATCTCGCGAAAGTCCCGGAAGATCATTCATGAGCCAACCTAGAGCCCTATATTGGTATTTCCTAATCATACGCTAATTAAAACAGACGAGCAACGTAGCCGTAGCCATACCTACTGAGATGATAAATTCTATTAAGTTAACCTAACCATAAAGACATGGCTATCTAACGGATAAAACAGGGCTCGGTCGACCGAATAGGTGGGCTCGGTCGACCGAGTGAACTCATTCGGTCACCCGAATCAATTTCGTCCCCAGATTACATCCCTGAACGTATCTCTCAGCGTTTCATCATACATAACGGATTAAACAGTAATTCGTAAAGCATTCATATAAACCAACATAGATACGCATTAATTAAACTAAGCAGATTCATGGATAGATACTAAATATGTGACGTAGGTTATGGGATCCTCATAGACAAGGCTTCGCCACATCCATAACGACATAACCTAGATCTACATCATCTAGCTATGAATTAACTAACTCAAACAATAAAGCATAATTGGAGGGAATTAATTACTTAAAAGAAAGAAACAGAAAATAAAGGCTTACATAATGCAGCCCTTAAATTGCTGGAAACACCCTCAATAAACTACATTGAATCAAGATACGAATAGAGTGATTTTATTGAATGATATTCTAAAGTATGTCCAAAGTGTGTATTACAATTCTCGTAGCTGCTTGCTTATATAGAGGTTTTTGCCGACTTAGGGTGGTTCTAGAAGATAAGCACGATATAAGCCGGAAACCGACCCAAACCTAAGGCTCGGTCAACCGAAGAGCCGCACTCGGTCGACCGAAGCTATAGGCTCGGTCGACCGAACCTAAGTTTGCATGTTTAACACGTTTTCTTCGTCTAGCTTGTTCCCCACCGCACGCTTGCATGTTGATCCGATTAATCTTCCACTTAATGCTCCGATTTTCTTCCTTCCTTATCTTGAGATAATTGATTGAATGACATTAATCCTCTCGATTTGTTGTGATCTCGCAAAATCAATAATTATCGCACAATAAATCGGCTTTAAAAATAAAAACAGCTAAATACCAAATATCATATTAATAATCACTTAACATTAAATAATAAATATAAACATGTGATTTAATATGAAATATATATTATTAATCTCGATTTAAGGTCAACGTTAATGACTTTTACGGGTATAATTTGACCGTCATCAACTACCCCCACTTAGACTTTGATCGTCCCGAACAAAGCATCAATAAGTCATTCCCCAAGACAACATTTTCTATGGTCGTGTCATACTTACGCAAGAAACTCAAGTCAACTCATACTAGTCATGCTCATAAGATATCCATTATTCACTACTCACTATGAATCGAAGTGATGTGTGCATGTGCGTTGGTTTTATATAAATGTGGCAAGATTAGAGTTTATGCTAACTTCGCAATCTCAACCTACCAACCTCGCATTCATACTTCTCAAGCCTTTAAATTTTTGAAGCACTAGCAATAAGCAAGAGCGTATCTATAGGTTTTTGGACTTGGAGACCGAGTACTACTCAAAGCCTCTTAAAGAGTTGAATATTCTTTTCATATCTTCATATTTTTCAAATACTATCAATCTCAAGGAAGAAAACTTTTTAGAGTATCCCCCTATCTTAGATCATGTATAGCATCGAATATTACCACAAGCGCGGGGCTACTTTGGTAATGTTACTACAAGCCCAAAGTGTCTAACATTTTGTTAAAACACAGTACGTCTCAAGCTTATTACTCCGCTTTAATGGCTAAAATATAAGAATGCATCAAAGATAGATATTGACACTAAGTCTACATAACCAATCATCTATGCAAAGTACACATAATTTCTTCAATTTATTATGATTTGCGCGGTATACTCGATTCATTTATTGAGTAATTGAATAATAAATAACTACTTGCAAAAACGGGCATGAATATCCTTAAATTTACTTAACATAAGTATAAAATGATCACGTACTCATGAAACTTGGTTTATTTCCTATCAATTCTTAGCTAGGAACTCACAATTCGAAGGGTACGAGATACCTAATATGGTATTTATTCAATTTTTTCAATCATGTGCCGTTTCATTCAATTTTCAATTATAACATAACATGGCTAAGTCTCCTACCCCCCCACTTAAACATGGCATTGTCCTCAATGACAATAATAAATGAGAATTTAAGAAAAAGACTTAGCTCTGGAAACGGCTCTCAAGTAAATGCAGAACATCGGAGTAAATTTCAGCACGTCGTGGAGAAGCAAGTGAAAACCTGTATAAGCAGACAAACTCCACGAAACCGTTAATAACACCATGTCTATGGAAGTTATAAAATAATGTGGCAGTAATGAGGTATGAATACCGAAAAACATTTTAAGCCACTTTATTTTATACAACCAAAGACAAGAAAAATACTAAATAGAAAGAAAAATAAACAAGCAACTAAAGATGGTAGTCGTCATCTAAAAACCGGGTGGATAAGACAAAGATCAAAAAGCATAACCCCATGTGGGAAAACACGAGGTGGACTGGATCACTATGTATTCATTCCATAAATAAAAGAGAAACTTGGTAAGGTATAACGTATGCAATGCGACCTATTGGCTAAAGATAAAATCAAATACTTAGCGCAGAAACTTCTCGCTTGCATTGGATATCAACAACTTAGGGAGATGTAGCTACTCCTCAAAATAACTAATAACCCAACGTATCACGTAAAAGTCATAACCGTCATCAACAAGGTCGGATCGGTGTGATAATGTAGAACAAAACTTATCATCTAGAGATGCCGGAATAGTCGGAAAAGTGTGAAATTTAAAACTTCCGGTAGAAAGATAAGTTGTACTTTGATCGAACCAAAAACCTTTAAAATCTAGCTAGGGTCAGAGCTACACTTACCTCAACTAGGATCATGAAAATCAAAATGATAAAAGATAATCATTAAAGCTTAGCATTATTTCAAATTCCGCAACACATAGGTATTGTGTAAACAAAATGGAGGTTGAGAGTATGATGGGTTTAGAAAAAGATACACATAAGGTTGGGAAGAAAAGATAAAGGGTGGGTAAGAAATTGTGTTTTTGGGATTGAGAATTGTTTAAAGGAATGGGATTGGGTGGGAGAGTGAAACGGATGGAAAGAAAGAGAGGCGATGAAAGAATGGTTAGAAATGTAAACTGTTGGGGCAGATTGGTGACAGGATCGAAAAGGTTGAAGGGTGAAAAGGTATAAATGAAAGGATAAGGGTAGTTGCAGAATGAATTGCGCACCATTTTGAATTTTCACTTGGATCACCTAAAAAGTTTTAGAATTTGACCAAGATTGTTCTTGTTCGCACCAATCATTCTCTGTTACATTTTCAGTAATTCTCAAGCTCTCTTAATGCTTCCATCTTAAGGTGGATTGCTAAATTTCTTTTTCTTTAGCAATTTTTCGACTCTCCTACGGAACTCTATTTCACGTGGCCTATGTTGAGTAAAAATTTTTTGCACATCCTTAGCCCAATGGCCATCGGAACACGGCAAAATAAAAAACCTCAACATATGTCACGTTACTCTTATTTGACTCAAAGAAAACAAAACCTATAATCCTAAAAAGAAATCCTAAGGGTTTTAAAGAATTAGTTCTGAGTTAAAAGTCCTCAGCTCGACTTTCCAAAGATTATCCTTCTCAGTTATCATTCTTGGATCGCCAGACTTTGACCCTCTGAGCACTATTAGAGGTGGCTTGTCGCTTTTGCGGATTAATACCCTTCCCTTGGTTGTGAGACCTAGGAAACGACCTTTATCCATACCATTTATACAAAGCTCTTACCTCGGCTCTCGTTTTAGGAATTAGTGAATTCTAAGAAACTCGGCTAAAATTATGGTTTTGGCCTTGACAATAAGAAACAATGAATCTAAGTACTCCGAATAAGGTCGGTTATGTAGGCAAGCCTACGCCGTCTTATTCGTTGGAACATATGTGACAAGCTCAGCCAATCCGTCAAGATTAAGCCCCGTTTAGCCCGAAGGCTTATCGGCTATGCTAAGTCTTGTTGAACTGCCGTAACGTACATCACACGTGGAGGGAGTCGATTGAGCCGAGGCTCGGTTAGACTCGCCCGCCCATGGTTAGACCATTTCCGAACCAATGTACTAAGAGTCTCCGATTTCTAAATTGTCACCCAAAGCGTAATCTCGTTTCTCGTTTAAGGTGGGTTCACCGAGAAGCCATCACCATAAAACTCAACGAAAGCGTAAGATGGTGTTCTCTCAAAACTCAACGTCTTCTTTAGATTGTGAATGCTTAAACTACACAATTTGTTGCTCCCATGGCCGCGTAGAAGCAATCTCATGCATAGGACAATGAGATTTTAACAGAACTACGAGGAACTCTTTATTCACTGCTTCCTTTCAACGACTACATGTTTCCTTACACCCTCTAGATGAGACAGATTTGGGGCAGAACCTTCGACACTAATAAAATTATTCTTACAAACCAACTCCGGGCTAAGATTCATACTAAGGTTCATGTATAGGCTAACTTATGCTCAAAAAACCAAAAGGTAATAAAACATAAGCAAAAAAAGGTAGTACCTTGCCTTCAACATTGTACCACGAAGAATTTAAGCCTTTAAAATTTTTTTTCCGGAGCCATCTTGGTGCTTTAAAGGTATTGCTTCCATTGCTTTTCCCATTGTAGATTCGTAGCTCCACATGTTTGCTGGGTTATTTTCTCAGCGCCCTTGAAAAATTACTGACTCAGATTATTGCTTCCCTGGTTTCTGCAAACAGAAGAAAAACAAAACAGACCGTAGACCGATTTTAACATGGTTTCCCATGTCGCTATCGTACCTACGGATTAAACATACGGGGATAAACAACACGCGAAATTCCGTACTCGAAAAACACAAATCGAAACCGTGTAAACAGAATAGAACAAGAACAAAACAAAACAAAAAAAAATTATAAATTCTCGGTCGACCGAATGAGGTCTCTCGGTCGACCGAATAAATTTTATTTTATTTTATTATTATTATTTTTTAAGCTGGAATTTTCAGACAGAGCAGACAACCAGAGGGACTCAAAACGTAAAAACTGACTCTAAAACAGAAAACTTCACATGAATAAGAAAATTATTTATATATAAAATTGACCGTTGGTTCCCCGGCAACGGCGCCAAAAACTTGATCGGGGTCAATCGTTATAATATACTTGACCACCATAAACCAATACTAGCAAGAGGACTAGGCCCATCGTAGTATAGCTATAGTGAATCAAGGTCGATCCCACAGGGAACCAATTGTGGATCATCTTATATACAAACAATTAATTAAACATGTCAAGGACATGAGGCGGTCTACGACCAACATAAGACAAGAAAGGTAAAGACACGACTCGACACAACGTAATTAACCTCCCCAATTATAGTCTTTATCGTTTGGACCTAGATAATTTATATAATAAACCGAACTTATTAACTCGTCAATCCGTTTGTATCTATCTTAGATTGGCTACGGGAGTCATCCTCTTTAACTTGACTTAGCACCGGTAAGTCACTAAATCACTGTGATATTGTTACGTGACTTCGCCTTTTAGTGCCTCCATCTCATATAACTCACACGCTTACGACTCTAAGGATGCCGATATTAATCGTACACCTCGTCTAGGCAACATTCCTATGGTTAGGCGTACTTCCTAAACGATCGCATCGCTCTCGTCCTATTAACAATTACCCGCACGGTCTCATGTTAATCTACGATTTACGTATAACTAGGTGAGCTCAATTCCCAAATACAAAACCTACCTAGATCTCGCCGAAAGTCCCGGAAGATCATTCATGAGCCAACCTAGAGCCCTATATTGGTATTTCCTAATCATACGCTAATTAAAACAGACGAGCAACGTAGCCGTAGCCATACCTACCGAGATGATAAATTCTATTAAGTTAACCTAACCATAAAGACATGGCTATCTAACGGATAAAACAGGCTCGGTCGACCGAATAGGTGGGCTCGGTCGACCGAGTGAACTCATTCGGTCACCCGAATCAATTTCGTCCCCGCATTACATCCCCGAACGTATCTCTCGCCGTTTCATCATACTTAACGGATTAAACAAGAATTCGTAAAGCATTCATATAAACTAACATAGATACGCATTAATTAAACAATGCGATTCATGGATAGAAACTAAATATGTGACGTAGGTTACGGGATCCTCATAGACAAGGCTTCGCCACATCCATAACGACATAACCTAGATCTACATCATCTAGCTATGAATTAACTAACTCAAACAATAAAGCATAATTGGGAGGGAATTAATTACTTAAAAGAAAAGAAACGTAAAATAAAGGCTTACATAATGCAGCCCTTAAATTGCGGAAACACCCTCAATAAACTACATTGAATCAAGATATGAATAGAGTGATTTTATTGAATGATATTCTAAAGTATATGTCCAAAGTGTGTATTACAATTCTCGTAGCCGCTTGCTTATATAGAGGTTTTTGCCGACTTAGGGTGGTTCTAGAAGATAAGCACGATATAAGCCGGAAACCGCCCAAACCTAAGGCTCGGTCAACCGAAGAGCCGCACTCGGTCGACCGAAGCTATAGGCTCGGTCGACCGAACCTAAGTTTGCATGTTTAACACGTTTTCTTCGTCTAGCTTGTTCCCCACTGCACGCTTGCATGTTGATCCGATTAATCTTCCACATAATGCTCCGATTTTCTTCCTTCCTTATCTTGAGATAATTGATTGAATGACATTAATCCTCTCGATTTGTTGTGATCTGCAAAATCAATAATTATCGCACAATAAATCGGCTTTAAAAAATAAAAACAGCTAAATACCAAATATCATATTAATAATCACTTAACATTAAATAATAAATATAAACATGTGATTTAATATGAAATATATATTATTAATCTCGATTTAAGGTCAACGTTGATGACTTTTACGGGTATAATTTGACCGTCATCACCGCACTCTCTAATACACGTCCGCGTGCAGTGAAAGTGTCTCTACACTTTGATAGACGAGATCTATCCCTACCATCTATAAGATAGAAGACATCCAATACGTGCTACTCTGATTATACTATCAATATCATGTTTGACAGTACATAAGACTAGAGACATTTAAGTACCAAACTTGTTAGAGTGATTAGAGATCTCATCAACCATAATCACTATCATGGTTTCTCTATCACGAGTTTGACACTAGGGATGTTACTATATATATACACAACAATATAATATGAAGATAAACAATATATAATAACATAAGTACTTTTTATTAATCATAATAAAGTTATTACAGGAACTAAATACACTGTAAACGACCCGACCCGGTCAGATCTGGTCAAACCCGATTGGGTTTAGGACACCTATTCAACAGTCTTTAGCTTAGATAACTGAGCTTCAGTTATTTCTAATACCAACAATTGGTATCGGAGCAAATCTTCTACTCTAAAGAGATCTTCAATTGAGCTTTTATCAGTTTGTCTGCTCGAGATAACTGGGTATCAGTTATTTCTGACTGAGTCCTATCAACTATTGCATCATGGAAACACATAGAAATTTTAGAAATATGTTTAGCTGTTCATTTCTAATATTTGATGAATACAAAAGCAAATTGCAGGCGCTTGTTGCTGAAACTCAATAAAAGTTGATTGAAACATTTATTGAAGATCCACTCATTACAAGCAATGAAGATAATGCTGAAAGTCTACCCATAAGCCTTGGAGGAAATGACATGGTGAAAGTGATGAAGAAATCATACTTTTTGGAACTGATCTGATAAGCAACAATACTGGATTTGATAAAGGAAAACAGAAGGTAGAAGATGAAGAAGCTAGAAATGAAAACTTATCCATCGAACATCATGAGGTAAATGATTCTACATCCAAGTGTCACATTGCCATAAACAATCATAGAAATAAAGATTTCAATGAAAACCTGGACATACTCATAAAGGAATTAGAGGTAATTCAAAAGAATTATGAGAATGTCAAAAAGGAAAAAGAATTATTGAAAGCAGAAGTTCTAAGATTGAATGCTGAGATTGACCTTATCAAGGCTAACAATGGAACCAAGGAGTATTGCACAACCGATGAACTAATAGAGGTAATAAACGTCACCGAATCATCAGTTGACCCAATTCTCAATGTTCATTTCAAACCAGGAAAACCATTTGAAGACAGAACCGGTTTAGGGTTTGACAACCAATAGAATTCTAAGTTTAGACCTAATACAGCTGCACCTAAGTTTGTAGCTGCACAAAAGTCAGGAACTCAGAAAAATGACAAAATTGTTAATTAGAACTGACAATAACTCAGCACAGCCTCGACCTAAAACTGACAAAAATGTAAAATCAGTTGGAGGCAACTTACAAACCGACAGATTCTACAGAAAGAATCGACGGCAGAAAAGGGCAGATTTGATCAGAGATCAGTTAAATGAACATTCAAGTCATATCCATCAAAGAATGATAATCATTCATGGAGTAACAGATTCAGGGGAAAAAGATGACTCTTTCCTACTGATGAAGATTGGAATGCACCTATGATCACAAAAAGATCATATCCGTTTCACAAAACAAATGAACAAAAGACTAATAGACCAAAACAACAAAACTTTGTGAAAACTGACTTTACTCAGTCAAAATATCAAGAAAGGTATAAAGCTAAGAATTATAAAAATTCAATGACTAACTTAAAAGGACCCAAACAGATATGGGTACCAAAACTCTCTTAATTTGTTTTGCAGGAGAAAGTCAAAAGCTGAAAGGACTGAGAACTTGTAATTTTCAAAACTGGGTCATGTTCATAACTGAGTTTTGGAATTGAGCAAAAGGACGGATGAATCAAATGTTTGGATAAGATCAAAGCTGAATCCTTACAGTTGGAGATACACGGTATCTACTGCATTTACTGACGCAAGCTACGGACGACAGTAAAGATGTGACCAACATTCATCTCAACAGTTCATCTTCTCCACTCACCATCTTTTTCGCGATCTCAACGTCAGATGTGATTTGTGACAAGACATCTTTGAACCCACCCAAAACCTTCCAACTACCCTTTCTATCACTTATAAATAGCTTCTGAATTTTTTTTATTATTTTTTCACCTAAATTCTTTACACTCAGTACTCGTATAATCCTTACTCAAATTCCCAAATTTTTCCGAATTCTATTCAACATTCAGAAATCATGAATTTTAACCGAGTTGAACCTGGAATGATCATCTGTCTCGATCAATATACCACAAGATACACAGATCAAACACTAGCCAAGCAGATACCTGAGAAAATCTAGAAAATCAAAGGTCTGGAATAGGTGTTCAACATCAATTTGAAGAATGTGTGTTTGGACAGCATCGGTGACTTCTATGAGTTTGGAAGAATAGAAATAGAAGAAGAAGATGTTCACACCTATATCACCTTAGTAAATGAAAAAAAAGTCAAGGTAAATGAGAATCTTATTGTAGATATCTTTGCGTTTGAAAAATCTGGATTCACTTCAGTGGTGAAAGTGACAAAAGAACTAAGAGAAAAACACTGGAAAGACATTGCAATAATTGGAGATTCAAATGTGTCATTGTCTGGATCAACATGGCTACTCAAACCAGAATTCAACTACTTGACCAAGATGTTAGCTAATTGCGTAATTGGTAACGCAGTCAACTTTAGTAATCTCTCCGGCACAAAGATAGACTTGCTAAATGCTATCTGGTTCGAAGAAGATTTCAATTGGAAGAGATATATTTTTGATCTGTTGCTAGCACAATCTCCTGACATAAAAGGAAAATTGAAGTTAAGAAAGGAAGATTTTATCACAAGAAGACTCTTGCACTCCTGGCTCAAAGAATTATCGATCATTTTGGGATTGCAAAGAGAAAGGAAACTACGGTTGTTGATGGCAAAATCACAGCAAAGGATGAGAAGAATAAATCTGAAAAGGGGAAAGTGAAAGCTTGAAGGTTCTGAAGCTGAACCTAAGAAGAAGAGAAAAAGATCATCCAAGAAGAAAACGACAACTGGAGAAGCACTGGAAGATTTTGAAAAATTATGAGAAGAGAAGAGGAAACAGGAAGAGTTCGAGAAATCCAACACTGTCGTATTTGCTGGGAAAATTTTGGAATCCTCCCTAGAAAATCTGTCACATCAGTTGCTGGGAGTCAAACAAAGAAACCCAGAACTGAAGAGACCCCTACAAAACCAGCTCTTACTGAGAAAGAAGCGGTTATTGATAAAGCTGTTGAAGAAGAAGCTATTCTTTCCCTCCTAGATGCTGATACTCAGGGGGAACAAACCCTGGGAACTGATTTCGATGATGAAGTAATTGACAGCGATGAATAGCTGATTGGACCTGGTGTATTGGCTATTCTCAACTTGATAAATATAACCAATACCAAACCACAAAAATCAACATCCAGAATACGAGTATGAAGAATCGATCAGAGAATTGGTGGATTCTCAATCGCAAGAAAGAGAAGGTGCTGAAGTAGAATCTAGACCAGTACAAGTCATCACTCTGGATGAACATGTTAATAAAGGAGAATTTGAAAAAGAAGCTGTTAGTATTGAAAAAGAGAAGGATCCGGTTGCTAAGTTGGAAACTAAATCCGTCAAAGAACTTAATGCTGTTGAACCTCAGACAATTGTATCAAGAAAAGAACCAGAACAAGTTACCGAACCTGCAAATGAAATCAATTGCTTACCAGAGAAAGAAGCTGTTGTTGAAGAGAAACTGGAAACTGAGCAGGCTACCTCAGTCCCAGTAATTAGAGCTGAATCGTCCGCCATCCCAATCGTTGCTGAGGGGGAAGCCCGAAAACTGAAGTAAAGAAAGCTGGAACACTAGTTGAATCCATCCTGGAGAAGCCTAGAGAAACTGAATATGTTACTACCCAGCCCGATTCGTCTGATGATATTAAGGAACTGATTGAAGTAGATTGCAGAAGACTTGATAATTATCGACACTGGAAGTTCAGTTCAATCCAAAATGAAGAAGTCAACTTGATAAAATTGAAAGCACAGAACATTGGGTTTTTGACTTGTTTGATTTCACTCATCTGTCCGAACTTTTCAACTCTGATGAATTTTTGAGCACTGGCTACTCACTCATCAAAAATAGTTACTAGAAGAAAGCTGCTAGAGCAGGAGGCTTTAAATCAAAGAAAGATGGTAATGACGATGATGATGACTCATAGGGAGACTCCGATTTACAAAAAGGGATTCTCGCCTCACTTCAGGAAAAAGAAACATTCAAAGATTCTTTTAAGGAAGGGTCATCTGAAGAAAGTTCGGAAGGAAGTGAAGAAACTGAAACTGACTCATTCAGTCAGTCTGAAGATCATGAAATGGAAGGTTATCAGTCTTCAACTGACAAAGATGTGCTTGAGATAGCAAAAGCTGAAGCTGACCAAGCTTAGGCCAACATTGCTGAAGAAGAAACTGATGATGAGTTTGATGTGAAACTATCACCAGTAAAGGAAACTGATTCTTCCACCTTGGAGAAAATTAGAAACGAGTTTAAAGAACGAAGAAAGTCTGAAGAATACAAGGAAAAACTGAAAGATATTATCTCTCCCTTGTCCAAAGAAAAGAAAGAAGCAGAGAAGGCATATGGAACTGGAAAAGATAAAACTGAGAATACAACTGAGATCAAGAAAGATGTGCCTACACAAGTTGAACTCATCAAGTTTCATTTTAATGAACTTGTTAAATTGCAAAATGAAGACTTAGGCGTCTTTGGAAAGGTGCTACAATCCATGGAAGGAAGCAAAAATGAAAGATCCAACATGGAAAAGACCTTAAACAGTGTTAAGAAGGATTTTCATGACACTTTAATTGCAATCAGGAAGACAACCATTGAATCAGATGCCAGAAAAACTGAGACTGAAGAACATCTGGTGAATATAGTAACAAATGTGCATGACATAATGCTTCTGCTAGAAAAAGCTATGAGAGACACAGTAGTCAGACAAACCATATTGGCATCAAATCAGCAGTAATTAAACTCCTACATCAGGAGCTTAATCAATAAAGATGATGTCAATAAGGTGGAAAGTTTGGACCTCCTAAAAGTCAATGCAGTTGAAATGCCTCAAGTTCTTGAAAGCATTGTTGATAAACTGGCTGAACTAAGGAAAGCCAGAGGAAATTTTACTGATGAAGAAATTGAGCGATTTCAAAGTTCTCAGAACAAACTGAGAAAAGACTTGGCCTTGATTCACAACTTTACAACCTCTTCAAAGGATTGCCTAGAAAGGTAGGAGAATCAAGAGAACAAGCCATGGAAAGCTTTTTGATTTGTCAAAAGGTTCTTGTGCACTACTAGCACAAACTGGGTAAATGGGAGAAAAATGGTACTCTAGATAAGGCCTCAGACAAAGTTGAAAAGACCGACTCTGAGTTCGTACAAGACTTATGGAAAACTGGCACAAGCGTAAGATTAAGAAGGGTTGTGTTCTTATTTGCCGTATTATTCAAAAGCAAGTTTTTTAGCAAACAAAACATGGCAGATTCTTGGAACATATGGGCTAATATTCAGGGAATCGAAAGCACTGCAACAAATACCGCCATGAGAGAATGTTCTGAGATCTATGACAGCAAATCTAGTGAAGCTAATCAAGGGAAAGGAAAAGAAATTGTAACCTAATTTTCTTTTCATGTATTGTACTTTAATACTCTGTGTTGTAAGTCAGTACCATCAATAAAATACTCAGTTTCTCAGTTCTTTGTGTTTGTTTATTTTATTTTGTACATATCTTTTTGCATTGCTTTTAAGGAGGGTATTGATATCATCAAAAGGGGGAAATTGTTGGAAATAAAATTTATGTTTTGATGATGATTCATCTGTTATTCTGTTATTGTTTTTAAACCCTATTGATGAAGTGACATAACTAGCTGTTATAGTGCAAAGCAAAAAGATGTCTAGAAATCAATGTATAGGTTTTTGATAGATTTTGATAATTGTATAAGAAAATCAGACAAGCATTGTAGTAGTTCTAGGATCAGAACTGAGAAAACGAGGAACTGACTTAATGTTACTTAGAATACTGAGTTTACAATTGAAGATATTAAACTGACTCAGAGTACACAACTGAAGAATTGAAGAAGGTAAGTTCGCTGAGGGACCCAAACTCTGTTGACTTATCTAGAACTGAAGAACTGAGGGTTCAAACTCAGTTATCGAAGATTGAAGAACTGAGGGTTCAAACTCAGTTATGGAAGATAAAGCTGAGACTATAAAGTTAGAATTCAGGAAAGTCTGTGATGACATGAACGGACATTATGGATCTTAGAAGAAGACCTAAGATACATAAGGACAATGTTATCTTAATTGATTTTTGAGTTATGGTCTACTCTGATTATGTCAATTGTAATCAAATGAAAAATGGAGTACTGAGTTTTTGAAGAAGAGTAACAACTAAGTTAATGCTCTTAAGCTGAAAACTGACTAAGACCAGTTTTCATGCTGAGGTCAAAGAAAGGAAAACTGAAGAAAATCTAACCATTATAAAGCAAGCAATCTTATTGGACGCACAGAAATGTCAGAAAGGACACTGACATTCCTCAGGACAAGCAGGACCACTAACGGATACAAGAATTCAATTTCAAATGTTCAAATTCTTCTAACCATTGGAAAACCCCTATAATAGTCACTACTACGTCAATAAAAAGTGCGGAGTTCTAAGATAAAATATATTCAAGTAAAGGGGAAACTCGATCAAGTAGAACTCCTGCCATGTACTTTATTGCTAGATCAAGATCAAGAAATCTTCTAGTGTTTATAAGCATTCAACAGAAGATCTATAATAACACTAGAAGCTCGAAACAAAATTGAATCATAGTTATTGATTCAAGTCTCAACTTTGATTTATCAAAGGTTTAGACTATGAAGCACCAAGAAGTTGTGAAATATAGTTGAGTGTAGTCAGGAAGGCTGTGTTTCGGTAGTGCTGGTGTAGAGGCAATCCTACCCTTCAAGGACCAGTGTAGCAAGCTTAGTTCAAACAACAATTCTACCTGTTGAAGACTGAAGCTGGGAGATTGTGAAGCTAGGGGGTTAGTGAAGGACAATCAAGTGTTTAAAATTTACTTTGTGTCTTGTAACTGTAAACCTAAAAAACATAGTGAATTTGGCCTCCTACATCACAGGAGAAGAGAGGACTGACATGATTACACCACCTGGAACCTCTATAATCTCTGTCTCATTTACCTACTTACTTTACGCATTTAATTACTGCATCTAATATTTATATTGCACCCGATCACACACTCAGCAAACATAAGAAATTGAGTCAGCAAAGCATTGCATTTCACTTAAACAAACTGATAAACTCAAGTTTTCATAAAGGCTTAACTTAATCCGCTGCAGGTTAACTCAGTTAAGGATAAGTCAGTTTTGACTTATACTCCGCTAAGTTAGCTTAACTCCACACAAGTTTAAAGCTGAACTCAATGTGCTCAAGATTCAGTTTACAGTCAGTTTTTGGGGACAAGTTTATTCACCCCCCTAAACCTGTGTTAGCCTTTCCAAGGGACCAACAAGCTGTTACTTTGCTGTTTAAGATTCTCTTCACCATTTTTCTTGATAGTCAGCCGGTGGCACCTTCACTTAGCCGGTTTACTATTTTTCTTTTTAATATTGATCTTTCAATATCTAAGTATGCTTGTTCTTCACTGATCCTAGATTTGGGTGAGATCAATGTACACCATATTCCACATGAATAGATTTCATCACTTGTAAAAAGTCGTAGCTTAACCCAAGGTCATCACAGACTTCTTTGGTTGTAAGTCAGTCCATAGGTGTTCACTTCACTGAGCTAGTTCCTTGGCTGTCTTCATTGAGCTGCTCCAATGATTTTATTGAGCCGTCCTACCAGTTTAATACAGTGCTTGTCTGACTTAACTTAGACAACATGTACGACTTCTAAGTAAAGCCTATACAAACATTACTGATCTTTTAGACTTATTTCAGGCTTGCTATAACAGCTAGTATGGCCATCATCAAAACAAATAAAATGTTCCTAACAATTTCCCCATTTTTGATGATGCCAAAACCTTCATAAGCCTGAATATAAAGTCAAATTTTTATAAAAGAATAAAACTCAGAAACGGGTATACGTTGTTGAAACGAATGCTTTTTCTAGTGCCTTTGAAACTTTCAGGCTTACCTCTTCTTCCCCTCTTATTGGCAGAATCATCTTGCTGTTGTAACAGAAAGCTTTCGGTAGTTTCTGTAGTGGTGATTTCAATTTCAGCTGCAATATTGGCCTTCATTCCCCCTTGCCCTATGCTGGGGATTGACTCTTGCTCTTGCCATAATTCTCTTTCATTTTTTTCTCTATTGTATATAGAGGTTGAGTAACTTGATTGATAACTAGGCCGGTGTGGTGTCCTTTTTACTGAGCTGCTGTAACTAAAACTATTCCTAACAATCGGTGAAGTGGACTTCGCAGGTACCAGTGCCTTACCTGCCAAGTGAGTGCACCCAAAATGGAAAAGGTTCAATCAGCTAGTGAATTCACTCCGCTGATTTCTCCAGTTAGTTGCTCCTTGTAACTTAGTCGATTTAAATCATTCCCAACTCAGTTCTTAACTTACAAAATCTTTAGCGACTGAGTGGTTTTGTGAAAATATCAGCCAATTGATTTTGTGTAAATATGTATCTCAAAATTACATATCCTTTTTCACATGATATCTGATAAAATTATGTCTCACATCAATGTGCTTTGTTCTTGAGTGAAGCACTGGATTCTCTGTAATTGACATTGCACTTGTATTATCACACATGATTGGAAGTGTCTTCTCTTCTATTCCATAGTCTCTTAACGGTTGTCTGATCCATAATATTTGTGCACAATAGCTACCAGCTCCTATTTATTCTGCTTCAGCCTTTAAGGTAGATATGTAATTCGGCATTTTACTAAACCATGATAGTAGTCTACTACCTAGCATCTGACAAGTTCCTGAAGTGTTTTTTCTGTCAATTTTACATCCAGCATAGTCTGAATCTGAATAAGATATCAATTTGAATCCACCATCTCTTGGAAACCAAATTCCCACATTGATTGTGTGCTTCAAATATTTGATGATTCTCTTAGCTGCTAACAAATGAGATTCCTTTGGTTGATCTTGAAATCTTGCACATACTCTTACTGCAAATGCTATATCAGGTCTGCTTGCAGTTTGGTAGACTAGAGATCCAACGATTCCTCTGTATAACTTTTGATCTACATCCTTCCCATTTTCATCATTTCCATGTATAATTCCTGCACACATAGGTGTTTCAGAAGTTCCATTTGTGTCCATACCATACTTGTTGATTAAGTCTTTTGTATACTTTGCTTGATTAATGAAGATCCCATCTTTCATCTATTTCACTTGTAATCCAAGAAAGTAGTTGTGTTCTCCCATCATACTCATTTGAAATTTGCTTTTCATCAGATTTGCAAACTTTTCACACAGCTTTTCATCTTCTTATTTAAAAAGAGTCTTGTCAATGGTTCCTTTGATAAATCCATTGTTAAACAGGAATTGTGACAGTGTCTCATATCAGGCTCTAGGTGCCTGTTTGAGTCCATATAGTGCCCTTTTAAGCTTTTATACCTCATCTTCTTTTCCATTGATCTGGAATCCAGGTGGTTGTTCCACATACACTTCGTCTTCTAGGAGTCCATTTAGAAATGCACTTTTTACATCCATCATATAGACTTTGAAGTCCTTATGAGCTGCAAAAGGGAGAAAAAGTCTGACTGCTTGCAATCTTGCTACAGGTGCAAAGGTTTCATCATAATCTATGCCTTTTTCTTGAGAATATCCTTTTGCAACAAGTCTTGGTTTGTTTTTGATGATTTCTCCTTGTTCATCCATATTGTTTCTAAACACCCATTTTGTTCCACAGATGTTGGCCATGTCTGGTCTATCAACAAGTTCCCAGATCTCATTTCTCTCAAATTCAATAAGTTATTCTTCCATGGCTGTAATCCAATCAGCATCTTGGATTGCATCATCTATTGTTTTGGGTTACACCTGTGACATAAAACAATTAGCATGCTTTCAAGTTGTCTTCTGGTTCTAACAACTGTATGAACATTTACAATGACTTGTTCTTCATGATGATCTTTCAGCCAATTTAAGTCTGGTTGAAGTTGTGCTTGTTCTGGTACTTCAACCGATCCAGCTTGTACATCAACTTCATGTGTTTGTGTTTGTGGCTCTGTTGTTGTAGCAACTGGCATTTCATCTTGATTATCAAAAGACTGATTGAGATTTGTACCTGGTACTGTTGTATCCATATAGATTTGTCTTTGTGTAGCTTGTCTTCAAAACTCTATAAATCTTCACCACTAGTGTTTGGTTCATCAAACACTACATGAATTGATTCTTCAATCACCAAAGTTCTTTTGTTTACTACTCTAAAAGGTTTGCTGGTATCTGAATATCCCATGAATATTGATTCATCAGCTTTTTCATCAAAAGTATGTAGCTGATTCATGTTCAAAACAAAATATTTAAAATCAATACATGTGTAAATGAGATATGTTAGGTTTTCTTCCATTCTATATTTCATAGGGTGTTTTTCCCTGATTTTTATTGATGATGGATCTGTTTTGGGTATCACATGTTGTGTTAACTGCTTCACCCAAAATCTCTTTGGTAAGCTTGCTTTTTCTATCATGGTTCTGACAGCTTCCTTGAGTATTCTATTTCTTCTTTCTTCTACTCCATTTTGTTGTGGAGTTCCTAATGCTGATAGTTGATTTAGTACACCATTTTCTTCACAGTAAGTTCAGATTACTTTATTCAGGAACTCTGTGCCTCTATCTGATCTTATTTTGATGATCTTCAACTCATTTTCATTCGGAATTCTTCTCAGTACGTCCGGTAGTTTCTTGAGTGTTTCTTTTTCTTGTTCAAAAAAATAGTCTAGGTGAACTTTGAAAAGTTGTCAACCACTAATAGAGTATACTTCTTTCCACTTAAACTCACTGGTGTGACTGGTCCAAAAAGGTCCATATGTAGTAGGTGTAAGATCCTTGTTGTTGATTGATGTGGCTTTGACTTGAAAGAACCCCTGATCTGTTTCCCTTTTTGACATGCATCACATAGACTTTCCTTCTTGAATGTGATGTCAGGTAGGCCTTCCACTATCTTGCTCTTTGACAGCTTGTTGATGGTCTTGAAATTCAGATGATTCAGTCTTCTGTGCCAAATCCAGCTAGGTGATTGTTTGTTCTTGACAAGTAGACATGTTTCTGCTTTTGCTGTCTTCTAGTCCACCACATACATGTTGTCTTCTCTTTTTCCTACAAGTACAACTGTGCTGGTTTGATTGTGAATCACTTTGCATCCTTCTTTGTTGAAGTGCACATTGTAGCCTTTGTCACAGAATTGACTAATGCTTAGAAGATTGAAATTCAATCCCTTGACATATGCGACAATGTGAATCTTTAGGTTGTTCTTCTTCATGTTTCCTTCCCCCTTAATATTTCCAGGGTTTTCTTTGCCTCCAAAGGTAACTTTGGGTCCATCAAAAGCATTGAATTCAGTCAGCCATCCCTTATTGCCTGTCATATATCTGGAACATCCACTGTCTATGTACCAGACATCCAACAAAAGAAATTAAGCAAGATTTGGTACCCAACACTGTTTGGGTCCATACCGGTTAGCAGTCATGCCTTTTTACTCCAATTGTATAGCCAAAAGATTTTCTTCTTGGAGGGTTGAAATGATCAACCTCATATGTATAATTCATGGTAGAATAGCTTCTAATCGGTTTACTGAAAGTATTCTGATACATTTCTCTATATTTTGGTGCTTTAGCATCTTGTTTCACTTTCCAAACTACAGTAGAAGACCTTTTTTCATGTTGCCTTTTGTATCTAGGACCATGGCTATTCTAGATTTTCCCAAATACATTTGGCCTTTTATGAAATGTTTTTCTTTTGTATTTTGGAGGTGGAACATTCCAATCATCTTCTAAAGGGTAAAGTCTGCCCTTACCTTTCAATATACCTTCGGCCTTAGTAGGATGGTAAGATGATTTTCTCTACTATTTCACTGCACTGGTTTTTGACTTCACCGGTGCCGGATGAGTAGTTGAAACTATGGTCTGTCATGTTCGGAATTTAGGTCCAGTGTTGGTCCTTGGTTCAGATTTGTGTTGTCCATTGTTTCCTTTCTCATCTTGACAATTGTAGCCAAGACCAGATCTGGATTTAAACCTTTTTGAGGGGCTGTAAGCTGGTGCTTCAAGTGGTGCAGTGGTGGTCTCAGCTGGTAAGGGAGTTTCCTTAGCTGGTTTATTAGCTTCAGATGAGTGATCATCTAATTCTTATTGATTTCCTAAGTGTTCTTCCTTACTAACTAATTTGACTTTCAACTGGTCCAGTTATATCTTTAATCTTTTATTTTCCTCTTTTAAATCCTTGCATTCTTGTTCCAGAATTTCATGAGATGTTTGAATTTCTACAAATCTACTCATGAGATTTTGAAATAGATTTGTAGAATCTAGTGGGAAATAGAAGATTGTGCAGTGTCAGATGTGGATGCATTTGAGGAGTGTGAACTAGATAGTACCTCAGTTTGTTCAATTTCCTTAGCCATTAGACATAAACATGCTTTGTCATTGTTTGAGCTGGTGCCTTCACCATCATCTGAGTCAATCAGATGATTATTCATCACTTTCACTAATGGTTTCAGTTTTTAGTTCTTTCTTGCTCTTTCTTTTGTCCAATGACTTGTATTTCTTCTTTTCTTCATCTTTGTCTTTTTCTTCTAGACAATCAGCTTTGAAGTGTCATTTATTTTTGCAGTTGAAGCATCTGTATTCATCATCTTTTTTCTTCATGTCTTTTCTTTAATTTGACTTCTTATTTGATGAAGAACTTCCTTTGCCATGTCTTTTATTGAATCTGTCAAACCTTTTGAGCAACAATACCACTTGCTCTTTCAGTTCTTGAGGCACTTTGCTGGTAAACTCCGCTGATTAGCTTTGCTGGGGTGCTACCAATGCACTAGCCTTGTTTGGCTCTACTGGTGCACCTTCCTCATTGTTCAACTAAAATTCCCGATCATTCAATTGTGACATTATGGTCAACATGTCAGTGTTGGAAAGATCCAACGTCCCTTTAAGCACTGATGTAATGATCTTCCATATTTCAGGTAGACCTCTCAAGGTTTTCAAGCAGACTTCTTTTTGGGGATATTTATGACCAAGTTGTTGCAGTTCACTGATAATGTTTGAGAACAAGTTATCCATTTGATCCAAAGATTCTCCCATCTTCATTTTGAAATTTTCAAACTTCTATTTTGCAATAGATAGTTTATTTTCCTTGATTGTCTATGATCCTTCGTTGATGAGGGCCAATTTATCCCACATAGCTTTTGCAGTTTTGCAATCTTAAATTTTTGGTCCCTTGGAAAGGCTGACACAAGTTTAGAGAGGGGGGGGGGGTGAATAAACTTGTCACCAAAAACTAGATCTTAAAACAAATTAGGTTCAGTTTTAAACTTGTGTGGAGTTGAGCTAACAAAGCAGAAATATAAATAAAAACTGAGTTAACCGGCAGGAGATATATTTTAGCCTTTATACTTATCTTGTTTTTTTTCTAAGAAATTTTTGATGAGTATGCAAAACTGAATTCTGGTGAATGTCAGTTTGTGAACTGTGAGTGAATAGCAATCAACTTGTTCAGTTATGCCGTATGAAAACTTATTTGAAAATAATCACACAAACTATAATAAAATTGACAATAAGTAAAAGGCATAAAGTAAGTAAGGCAAGAATTATAGTGGTTCCAAGTGGTGTAATCCTGTCAGTCCACTCTTCCCCTGTGATGTAGGAGGAAAACTCTACTAGAACACTTTGAGATAGCCGGTTACAAAAAGTCCTAAATGATAGTCCTTGACTAATCCCGAGATTCACTATATAAGCAACTGTAGAACATGTGTGATTACTGCTCTACAACAAATTGAATCACTGGTCCTTAAAGGGTTGTATTGCCTTATCACCAGCTCCACCATAAACATAGTCTACCCGACTGCTGTGACAACAACTGTGCTTGGCAAATCATGAACCGGATTGCTTCACAGTCTAAACCTTTGATAATAATCAAAGTAGGGCTGAGAATCAGTCAATTGATTCTTGCTTGTAGTTCTTCAGAGTGTTGAATTCATGATTGAGTCTTTGTAGCCTGAACACTTGAAGAAATCTAGATGTATTCTTGTAAGCACAGAGATTGATAGCGATTCAGATGAAAAAGGCTTGGTCTTAAAATGCTTGCAATCTTGTATTCGATTCTTGATGTTGTTGTTTGATCCTTGATCCCAAGTACTCTATTTATAGTGTGAGGTCCAACGTTCATCTTGCTTGAATTTTGAATTCTATCAACGTTTATATTTTCAATACTGTGAGGTCCAACGTTCATCTTGCTTGAATTTTGAATTCTATCAATGTCTATATTTTTAGATGTCAGATGTCAGTGACCGTTCTGACATGTCAGTGCTTCATCCAATAAGATTGCTTGATTTGTAACGTTCACATGTTAATTCAGTTCTTTGGATGACTGACATTATAACTGACTATCTTGATCATTTTTAGTCTGAGTATGTCAGTTATCAGTTTGTAAACTGTTTTAGAGCGTTAACTGAGTTTTACTCTTCTTCAAAGCTTAATACTTTATTCATTTGATTTCTTTTGACTAAATCAGAGTACAGCTTTATCAAATAAATCATCTAAGATATCATTGTCCTTATGATTCTTAGGTCTTCAACAAGATTCATAAAGTCAGTTCAGGCCATCCTAGACTTACCAGAATTCTAACTTTACAGTCTCAACTTTAATCTTAATAACTGAGTTTGAGTCCTCAGTTCTTCATTCTTCAAATAACTGAGTCTGTGTCCCTCACTTCTTCATTTACTGAGTTTGCTCCCTCAGCCTTCAGCTTCTATATAAGTCAACCAAGTCTGTGTCCCTCAGCGAACTTACCTTTTCAGTTATGAGTGAACTTCTGTTCTTGGTTTTGAGTGACATTTTCAGTTTAAGTCAGTATCCAGTTTTCTAGATGATTTCCATTTCTTAGTTTTACGACTCTCTAACTATGACATTGCTTGTCTGATATAACATTTACAATTATCAAACTCTAATAAATCCTATACATTTAGTTCTAGACATCTTTTAGCTTCTCACTATAACTACTAGTTTTAGCACTTCATCAATGAGGTGTAAACAAACAATTAATTAATATAGATGAATCATCATCAAAACTCAAATTTTATTTCTAATAATTTCCCCCTTTTTGACGATGCCAAAACCCTCCTTAAAAGAAAAGCTTAAAGATAAAAGCAGTGCATAAACAAGGTAAAACTGGAAACTTGATATATCATTACAATTTACAAAAACTGGAACAAGTTACACAAGTGATATTCATTTTCCAATTTTTTTATCTTCCTTGGAAAAGGCTCTGAGATTTTCAACTTGGCTTGATAGCTTCCATTTCCTCTATAGAGCTAACTTAGGAAGATCATTTTCACGTTTGTAGCATTCTTCAAATTCAGCAATGTCAGCTTTCATTTGTTCTTTCTTATCTTTGATTTGAAGTTTCTCTTCAATCTTCTTTATCTTCTTGTAGTTTGCCATTTTCTGATTATGGAATTCATCAGATAAGAAGTAAGCAAGGGATTATTCATAATTCATGTACTTGTACTTGGTCTTGATAGGATTGTAATCCCTGGCAAACTTCATCCACAGATCTTGTGTGAGAGTAGCTCTTTTCTCATCAGGTTGACTGTATTTCAATATGAGTTGTTCATCACTGAGTTCTTCAGTTTCTCTAATATAGGATCCGGTTACTAACTTTCCTTTCTTCAATTCAGTTAGTTCAGCTTCTAGCTTCAGCTTTTCTTCCTTTAACTTCAACTTTTCTTCTTCTACTTCCCCCTTTTTGGCATCATACAACTGAGAGACGAGAAGGTGAGTTGATTTCTGATCTGCAGCTATGCCTTGCTGAGAAGTATATAAGTCATGAAGCTGATATTCCAATTCAAAAATCCTTTGATTAAGATGAAATTTAGTCTGAGCTTGAATTTCTCTATCTTCACAGGTTGTGATCTCTGACTTCTCCTTAAGCTGTAGGATCTCTGAAACTGAGTTAGCTGTTGTCTTCTTGAGTATGTCTAGCTTTGTGTGTACTGAGACATCAGTCTTTTTCCTGTAATCCATGTATCCAGATATTCTTGACAATAGAGCATTGTATTCTGCTTTCTGATTGAGCATACTGTTCAAGGTTGTTTGGACATTGTTCAGTTCTTCAGCTGTCAACATTTAGTTGGATCTTCTTCTTGTTTGATCATAGACTAAGTTTCAACTTGTATCAACATTATTTGTTGATTTTTAGCTTCTTCTGCTACTTTCTGATTGTCAGTTGTCTGATCCTCAACTGGCAATTCTTTCTGTTGAGTATCAGTTTTGCCTTCTTGACCTTCAGTTTGTGCTTCTGGCTGTAAAAATGTACTTTGTTCTGATTCCTTCCTTGAATCATCATCATTATCATCGTCTATCTTCTTTAAAACATCCTTTGGTATAGATGATTCAGGAGAATTTTCTTCAAGTTTCTTATAGCATCTTGTAAGGAATTCATCCACGGGAAATAATGCATATAAGTTTTCTACTTCAAGGATTTCTAAGAAAGACTTTTCTTAAGTCTTTAGAACATCTTTAACTGATTCCCAATAGTCTTCTTTTTTGAGCTTCATCCTCATTAGATTGATGATTTTTTTGGTTCAAATATGTATTCTGATTGCTGAGATTGTTGTTGCTGAGTTTGCTGTTGCTGAAATTGCTGGTGCACTTGATCAACATCCATAGCGGAAACTTGTTTCTCTGATATCTTCTGCTTTTTATGAGAAACATCTTCAGCAATCTGACTATCTTTAGTTGTCAGTTGTTGTTCCCCCTTAGTTGGTGCTAGCTCGCTTGAAGTACCTGGGAACAAACGCTTTCCAACTGACTTTTCCTTCTGTGAGTCAGCTTTCCACATGACTCCTTTCTGTTCAGGTATTTGCTGAGATACAGTCTTCTTCTTTTCTTCAGTTTTAAAAGGCTCTTTCCTTGAACTTACCACTGCTGCAATTTCCTCAGTATCAGTAGATTTTGATACAGCAACTTGTTCAGACTCCTTTCCTTGACCGAGTCTTTTTAAGTAATGCTGAATTATTCTCCTGAGTGATTTTTCTTCAACCATAATCTGCAAACTAACTATCTTCCTTCAGCTTGGGTTTTGCTAACACATGCTACTTTAGCTAAGTGTTGTTTCTTGATCTAGTTGAACACATATCCTACATAGTTGAATTCAAATCCATCCCATATAATGTTCATCAGATGTATCCCATCTTCAGATAAGTTATCTAACCCTTTGAAATGTCCGATAACATGTTTTCTTATCCATCTGCTGAGTAGGGAAAATTTTAGTTTTGAGACTGTTGAGATTCGTATAAACTACGGTTGGTTGATTTGTTGTTGAAATTTGGGTGATAAATGCTTCATGCTTGAGCGGATGCTAGGTCTATTGATTTCACAAGTGGCTTATTGAAATCAAATAGATGCCTTATTATCTCTTCATTGATAATAACTTTCTCTCCACAAACATTTGTTACCATGGAGTTCTTTACTGTCTTCATATTCTCCCAAAATTGCAATAAACCTTCCAAGTCAAGACCTTTCTGCAACTTCACCTCAAAAAGGTTTCTCAAACCTTGTGTCTTCTTGATCTTTTCACATATAAAAATGGCTAAAAGAGTATATTCTCAAAACTCTTCATATTCTTCAAAAGATAGGCTTTCTCCTTTGGCTATTATTCTGTATTCTTGTGTGTGTTTAGAGGCGGCCATTGTAAGAAATTTTCTAGGATATGAGAAAGAGAGAATTTGATTTTTCTCTTTTGAGAGGGTAGGAGCTTGAAAAGATATATAGATGGGTTGAGCGGTTTGTAGGAGTGATCCCATGATCTCGGAAAGATTTTGTACCACCTTTCCAAATTCCACTGAGTGTTTGTGTAACTGATGCATGTACAATCTAACTTTATTGGAGTATACATGCAACAAAATTCTGACATAAACGGCGGTAATTAAATGCGATGTAACCGCTGTCGGTTTTATCCTTTTAACTTTTGACTTTCTTTGACTGGATAAAAACTGTGACTGAGGTCAGTTCCTTGTGGAGTTCAGTTGCGTCTTTCTTCAGTTTAATAGTCAGTTTGAGATTGTTGATGTCAATGACTGATCTGTCAATTAAGCTCACCTAGCATGACAAAGATCAATCCCCTTGACGAATCTCTAAGGCTCAAACTGACATAGCTGACTTTGATAATTCCCAATTCAGTTCTCAGCTTTGAAAATCTTTCTTTGTCCAGAGGTTTTGTGAAGATGTCAGCCAATTGGTCTTCATTTGGGAAATAGAAAACTGTAACATCTTTATTTTCTACATGATCCCTTATAAAGTGATGTCTTACATCAATGTGCTTTGTCCTTGTGTCCAAGACTGGATTATCGGTTATAGCTATTGCACTTGTATTATCACACATAATAGGTATCTAACATTCTTCTATTCTATAATCTCTTAATTGTTGTCTTATCCATAAACCATGAGCACAACAACTTCCAGCTGCTATATACTCAACTTTAGCTGTTGATGTTGAGATTGAGTTTTGCTTCGTACCGAACCATGACACAAGTATATTTCCTAGTAAGTAACATGTGCCTGATGTACTTTTCCTGTCGACTTTGCATCCAGCATAATCTGAGTCTGAGTAGGATATCTGCTTGAATTTTCATTTTCTTGAATACCATATTCCTACTCCAGCTGTGTCTTTTAGATACTTCAAGGTTCTTTTGACAACTATTAGGTGACTTTCTTTAGGTTTGGTTTGAAATCTGGCACAAACACAAACTGCAAAAGATATGTCAGGTATACTTGGTGTGAGGTAAAGTAGGCTTTTAATCATTCTTTTGTAGAGAGTTTGATCTATATCTTTGCCATCTTTGTCTTCATCTAGTCTGATGTTGGTTCCAATAGGTGTTGCAATGCCAGCACTATTCCAAACTTTTTGATCAATTCTCTTGTGTACTTGGTTTGATGAATGAATATTCCTTCATCCATTTGTTTCACTTGTAAACCAAGAAAGTAATTCAATTCTACCATCATACTCTTCTGAAATTTGCTCTTCATCAAACATGCAAAATTTTCATAGAGTTGTTCATTTTCAGATCCAAAAATGATATCATCAACATAGATTTGAACAAGGAGAGTACTTTCATCAACTTTCATTCTGAAAAGGGCTTTGTCACTTGTTCCTTTGATAAATCCATTGTCTACTAGAAAATGAGATTGAGTTTCGTACTAGGCTCTGGGTGCCTACTTTAGTCCATAAAGAGCTTTTCTCAGCTTGAAAACTTTATCAGTTTGATTTTTAATTTCAAATCCTGGTGGTTGTTGTACATAGACTTCGTCTTCAAGTACTCCATTCAAAAATGCACTCTTAACGTCTATTTGGTACACTTTGAATTTCTTATGAGGTGCAAAGGCAAGAAATAATCTGATTGCCTCTAACCTTGATACTGGAGCATAAGTTTCTTCGATGTCTATCCCTTCAGCTTGTGAATTTCCTTTGGCTACAAGTCTTGCTTTATTTCTGAAAATGTTTCATTTTTATCAAGCTTGTTTCTAAATACCCATTTGGTGCCAATTATATTGACATGATATGGTTTTTCCACAAATTCCCACACTTGATTTCTTTCAAATTCGTTGAGTTCCTCATGCATAGATAGTATCCATTCTGGATCTTTTAGTGCTTCTTCTATCTCTTTAGGTTCAGTTTGAGATTAAAAAAAATGCAATCATAGCATCTAACTGATTTCTTGTGTGAAATCCTTGTTGAAATCACCAATCACCTGATCTTCAGGGTCATCTCTCATCCATTGATGCACTGGGGGATGTATAAGAGGGTCTTTATTCTGTTCTAATGGTTATTCGTGAACTTCTTCTTGATTTCTTTGAGCTTGATTATCTTGAACATGATCAGTTTCATGTTGTTCAGCTGTAGGTTCTGTTGTTGATAACTGAGGCTGATCTTGGTCTGAAGTTTTTGATATTCTTAACCTTCCAATGTCAACAAAAACTGGTTCTAGAGACTTTTCTGACTGATACTGAGAAACTGGTTCTTGTTTATATTCAATTGTATCACCAGTGAAGTTTGGTTGGTCAAAAACTACGTGTATAGATTCTTCATGCTTGAGTGTCCCTTTTTCCAGTACTCTAAATGCTTTACTGACACTTGAATAACCCAAAAATATTCCTTCATCAGCCTTTGGCTGAAAAACCTTGAGTTGATCCTTTCCATTATGGTGTCTGTAGAATTTTCTTTCAAACGCATGAAAGTATGAGACATTAGGTTTCCTTCCATCCCAAATCTCATATGGTGTCTTCTCATGTCTTTTGTTCATGATAGATTTGTTCTGTGTGAAGCAAGCTATGTTTACTGCTTCTGTCCAATACATTTCGGGTAATTTTGATTCACTGATCATGGTTCTCCCAGCTTCTTTGAGAGTTCTATTTTGTCTTTCAGCTACTCCATTTTGCTGAGGTGTTGTTGTTGCTGCAAGCTGATGTAACACTCCATTTTCTCCACAATATTCAATGATTATATTGTTGAGAAATTCAATCAGATCTTATCTTAACAACTGTTACACCTTTCTGATTTTGCAGTCTCTTGAGAAGTTCTGTGAGTTGTTGCTTTGTTTCACTTTTCTTAGACAAGAAATTACCCATGTATATCTTGAGTAATCATCCACCACTACCAATGTGTACTTCTTTCCACTGACACTGATAGGTATGACTGGTCCAAATAAGTCCATTTGTAGAAGTTCTAGGACTCTTGAAGTTGAATGCTGAGATTTTGTCTTGAAACTGGCTTTCACTTGCTTTCCGTTTTGGCAAGCATCACATAAGCTATCCTTGTAAGAAATCTCATGTAAACCAATTACTAATTCCTTTTTGTCTAGCATGTTGTTGTAGTCAAAGTTGAGGTAACTCAGTTTCTTGTGCCATAGCCAGCTGATTTCTGATTTGGTATGCACAAGTAAACCGGTCTCTGAGACTGCTGTTGACCAATCCTCAACATACATATTTTATTCTCTTCTTCCAGCAAGAACTACTTGATATGCTGATTCACTGACAATGATGAAAAATTCTTTATCAAATGTGACTCTCTATCCCATGTCACAGAATTGACTTGTGCTGAGAAGATTGTAGTGGAGTCCTTCAACCTATGATACATTCTTGATTGTAAGTCCATTTCTGATCAAGGTTCCATATCCTTTTGTATATCCTGGTCTGTCCTTACTTCCAAAGTTGACTTTGGTCCTTCTTTGGCAATAAAATCAACTCGACAGTCTTTGCTCCTTGTCATGTGTCTTGAGAAACCACTGTCAAAGTACCATATTTCCTTCACGACAATTTAAAAGGTTATAGGTACCCAACTCTATTTGGGTCCATAGGGGTCAGTTGCAAGTACAACTCTTGGAATATTTCTATAAGGTCGTCTTTGGAAATTGTTGCACTTGTTATCATATATATAAGACACATTCCCAAAGTATATGCTTTTGGATTGTGCCTTATTTATATGTTCTCTCAAGTCTTTTGGCTGAACCTAATTTCCATGATGCTTTCTATTATTGAAAACAGAGTAATAACCATCATTCTGGCTATACTGAGGTCTGTGTTGACTTTGGTACTGAGGCTTCTGCTGAGAACTGAGGTAAGTCCTCTGCTGAGTCTTTGACTGAGACTTATGATAAGTTCTCTGTTGTTAATGATTATTTTTATTAGTTTTAATAATAGGTTCAGAGAAATTCCATTCATAATTAGTGGGAAATAATATGCCTTTCCCCCTAAATTTGTAAATCTTTGAATGATTAACATTCTTGGATTTACTTTGAATGACATCTTTCTACTTCTTAGCATGGTTCACTTGTGTTGATCTGGCATTTGATCTACCATCTCTTTGAGATACAACTGATCTACCTTTAGATTTACCTTTGTTATTTGGTGCAGTGACTTCTTAGAAAATTGATGCTGAGACTGAGTTGATTCACGTGGAACTGGTTTTACTAGTTCAGCATACTTCTCAGTTTGAGGAAATTGCTCAGCTATGAACTTAATGCTAGTTTTGACATTAGGTTCAGCAGCTTTGCTAGTTCCTTCCTTTGAAGGTTGCTGTGTATCAAATCCTTATCCAGTTCTGTCTCCATATGGCTTTCTAGATTTGAATCTAATAGCTAAAATTGACTGAGCAAAAGATTCAGCTGCTGCTGCTGACACAGTAGGCTTATACTGATTCTTTCCTTTGTCAGTTCTGGTCAGTTTTAACATGTTTAATTCCGATTTCAATCTTTCGACTTCTAGAATTAGAGCTTTTTTTTTTCTGTTTTAATTGATTCATAACCAACTTGTATAGTTACCAGCTGATTCATCAATTCACCAAAAGTTTCCTCTAATTTTGGATTTCTAGGATTAGAGCCAGTTGTAGAAGAACAAGCATTTTGAATGGAATTGTGAGCTGATGTGTACTTTGAGTTTGATTAACATACTTCATTGGAGTCTTCCGTGTGAGCCATTAAAGTTGTGTCATTTGAGAGTCTTTCAGTGCCAGCTTCATAGTCTAATTCATCTCCAGCTAAGAGAGCCCTTCTCCCTGTTCTTCTTGGCTAAGTTCTTTTGCTAGCAAGTTCTGGACATTCAGCTTTGTAATGTCCTGGATTTTTGCAGTTGAAGCAAATATATTCATCCTCTTTTCTTTTCTCAGGAGTCTTTTTGATGTATTTATGGTTGACTGGCTGTCCACTTTTCATTCTTCAGATTCTTTTGATCATGAGAGCCATCTATTCTTCCATTTCATCTAATTGTTGAAGATTGCTAGAATAAGTTTCTTGATTGTCATTGGTTGCTGCTGCAAGATCTGATGTTTTAGGTTCATCCAGAGATTTGATCATTACTGCTGTGGTTGTGAAGTCCTCACTGAATTCATATGCTTTTAGATCTGAGAAGATTTTGAAGGAATCTTCTATATCAAGTCTTCTTGACTCTTCCATAGCTGTGACTTTCATTTTCCAGCACATATGTAAAGCTTTCAAGATTCTAGTATTGATTCCTTTCCTGGTATACTCAATCTTGAGTAGTGCTAGTTCATCCATAATTGTGCTAAATCTTGTTTCCATCTGTTCGATGATTTTTCCTGGTTTCATCTTGAAATCTTGAAACATCTATTTGGCAACTGAGATTTTGTTCTCTTTGATTGAATGCGTTCCTTCACACATGAGTTGTAGTTTTTCCCACATTTCTTTTGCGGTTGTACAATCTTTGACTTTCAGATACATGTTGATGTCAAGAATTCTGAGGATGATATCCATGGCAACATTGTTGAGATTGTTTCTTTTTCGATCATCATTATTCCATTCATTTTTTGGCTTAGGGACTCTGACTTGATCACCATTAACCGTTTGCATATGAGTGATTTGAATAGGTCCATCATTAAGTACGCCCATCATCTAATCATGAGTGGCAGCAAGAAAGGCCTACAAATGACGTCTATATCCATCAAAGTGGTCCATGTTGCACATGAGTCTGTCTGGCATACTGATTGTTATCCATAGTGTAAGTGAGTTTATGCAAGAATTGGAAACTGAAAACTGAGTTTTTTCAGAAGAAAAACTAGAGGATTTAAACAGAATGAATGAGCTTTTAACAAGGTCTTGTTAAAGTACACTTCTCCGATACCAATTGTTAGTATCGAAAATAACTGATTACCAGCTACATCAGACTGATAAACTTAATCAGAGATCTCTTCAGAGTGGAAGATTTGCTCCGATACCAATTGTTGGTCCCTTGGAAAGGCTGACACAAGTTTATAGTGGGGGGGGGGGGGGTGAATAAACTTGTCACAAAAAACAAGATCTTAAAACATTTGTGTGGAGTTGAGCTAACAAAGCTGAAATATAAATCAAGACTGTTTTATATTAAAACTGGCTTAACCGGCAGCGTATATATTTTAACCTTTATACTGATCTTTTTGTTTCTAAGAAAAAGCTGATGAGTATGCAAAACTGAATTCTGGTGAATGTCTGTTTGTAAACTATGAGTGAATAGCAATCAGTTTGTTCAGTTATGCTTTATGAAAAACTTATATGAAAACAATCACACAAACCATAACAAAATTAACAATAAGTAAAATGCGTAGAGTAAGTAAGGCAGGAATTATAGTGGTTCCAGGTGGTGTAATCCTGTCAGTCCACTCTTCCCATATGATGTAGGAGGAAAATTCTACAAGAACTCTTTGAGGTAGCCGGTTACAAAAAGTCATAAATGATAGTCATTCATTAATCCTTAGCTTCACTATCTAAACAACTGTAGAACAGAAGTGATTGCTGCTCTGCAACTGATTGTATCATTGGTCCTTAGAGGGTTGTATTGCCTCATCAGCTGCTCCACCACAAACACAGTTTACCCTACTACTGTGACAACAACTGTAATTGGAAAATCTTGAACCAGATTGCTTCACCGTCTAAACCTTTGATAAAAATCAAAGTTGGGCTGAGAATCAATAAATTGATTCTTGCTTGTGGTTCTTCAAAGTGTTGAATTCTTGATTGAGTGTTTGTAGCTTGAACACTTGAAGAAATCTAGATGTATTCTTGTAAGCACAGAGGTTGATAGCGATTCAGATGAACAAGGCTTGGTCTTAAAATGCTTGCAATCTTGTATTCGATTCTTGGTGTTGTTATTTGATCCTTGATCCCAAGTCCTCTATTTATAGTGTGAGGTCCAACGTTCATCTTGGTTGAATTTTTAATTCTATCAACGTCTATATTTTCAGATGTCAGATGTCAGTGACCGTTCTGAATGTCAGTGCTTTATCCAATAAGATTGCTTGATTTGTAACGTTCACATTTAATTCAGTCCTTTGGATGACTGAACTTATAACTGAGTATCTTGATCGGTTTTAGTCTGAGTATGTTAGTTATCAGTTTGTTAACAGACTTAGAGCGTTAACTGAGATTATACTCTTCTTCAAAACTTAGTACTCTATTCACCTGATTTCTTTTGACTAAATCAGAGTACACCTTTATCAAATAAATCACCTAAGATATCATTGTCCTTATGATTCTTAGGTCTTCATACAAGATCCATAAAGTCAGTTCAGGCCATCACATACTTACCTGAATTCTAACTTTACAGTCTCGGCTTTAATCTCCAGAACCGAGTTTGAGCCCTCAGTTCTTCATTCTTCAATAACCGAGTCTTGTGCCCCTCAGTTCCTCATTTACTGAGTTTGTTCCCTCAACCTTCAGCTTCTAGATAAGTCAACCGAGTCCGTGTCCCTCGGCGAACTTACCTTTTTCAGTTCTGAGTGAACTTCATTTCTAGGTTCTGAGTGACATTTTCAGTTTAAGTCAGTATCTAGTTTTCTAGATGATTTCCAGTTCTCAGTGTTACGACTCTCTAACTATTACAGTGCTTATCTAATATAACCTATACAATTATCACACTCTAATAAATCCTATACATTTAGTTCTAGACATCTTTTAGCTTCTCACTATAACAGCTAGTTTCAGCACTTCATCAATGGGGTGTAAACAAACAATTAATAAATATAGATGAATCATCATCAAAACTCAAATTTTATTTCTAACATTATATCTCAAGAACATGTTACAGTCCAGAGTCTTCAAGATGATATCTTTTGCAACAAAATCGTGATTTGCTCTTCTTCTATCATCTTTGGTCCAATCCTTCGTAGGATTTTCTTTTTTTTATGTGCACATGTGGTCATGATTTTGATTGGGCCATCGTTAATAACATCCATCATTTCTTCATGAGTTGCTGCAAGATGAGACAACATTCGTATTTCATATTCATGGAAAATGTTGACATTGAATACATGTCCTTTAGACATGAAATTTGAATAATCCATAGTCACATACAAACAAATAGATATTTATAAAGCACATATTTAGAAACTACTTTGAAAGTATGTGATCTCCTTGTTACCAGAAATCAGATCTGAACAGGTTCTGATACTAGGAACACTGCTCTGCTACCAATTATTGGTCCTAGAGAAGGGTGTAAATATAGTCAGGGGGTGAATGACTATATTGGAGTTTCAAAAACTTTTCTAGTTTAAAAAGCTTTTGGGCAGCGGATAAATCCCTTCTTAAAAGTTGTTTCAAAGTAGATTAAACACACACAGAGTATGAATAAAATGCAGTATAGAAATGTTGTAAAGTAAAGTGCAGTAAGTAAATGAACACAAAGTTTTATAGTGGTTTAGGGTAGTGTAATCTCTTAATCCACTCTTCACCTGTGATGATTGGAGGAATTCACTACTGCCTTTCACCAATACAATATTAATGATTGCCCTTGGATACATAAGCTTCACAATCTCAAGACTATCACTCCCTGGCTACAAAAGCTTCAGTGACTCAGTCTTCAACACTGCTCCTTGATAACAAATCCTAAAGCATCTATTATAAATGTTGCAATTCCATCTCAGACGATCTGATTCAATTGCTTCAGCTTGGTGTGAATTGGATTCATAAATGGATGATTAGACTCAGCACTTGATATGGATTTGATGCTCTGTTCTCTGAGTATGATCAACTAGATTTTGCTTTTTAGTTCAAATTGAAGGCTTGTGAAATTGATAGATGTTATGCACTTTTTCCTGTGTGTTCTCGTATACTTGTATTCTTAAATGTCTCTATTTGTTTTCTGTCAATGCCTTCTATTTATAGACTTGATTATCCTTGAATTTGAAATTCCGTCCGTTGGCAATTAAATGATGAGAATAATCCTTGATTCTTCCGTGATTTTATCTTCCTTAATTTCAGTGATCCAAATTTTCTTCAAATGTCCTTCATAAAATCCGTCTTTGATTGATTCTACATTAATTGCATGATTTCCTTATATTAACATTTAGAATCAAATGCAGATAGCATACTTCACTTGCCTATTTCTTAACTTGGTTGTTGCTTGACCGGTACAGTGAATCTGCTTATGGGTTTTTGAAATGCTTTTCACTGTTTTTCTTTTGTCAGCCGGTAGAGCTTTTAGTTCGCCGTTTTTCTATTTCCTTTCTTTCTTTGATTTTCCAAGTTTTCTTGTACTTCACTGATCCTTTATTTGTGTGAGATCAGTGTACACCATATTTAAATGAATAGATTTCATCACTTCTAAAAAGTCTAAGAATTATAGAAGGTCATGACAGACTTCCTTGGTTGTAAGTCAGTCCATAGGTCTTCACTTCACCGAGCTTGTTCCTTGCCTGTCTTCATTGAACTGCTCCAATGATTTTACTGAGCTTTCCTACCAGTCTATTACAGTGCTTGTCTGAGTCAAACTTATACAACATGTCAGACTTCTAAGTAAAGCCTACACAAATATAACTCATAATGCCAGTGCCTTGCACATTGCCCATAATCCTGTATTCCATGAAAGAACCAAAATATAGAAATTGATTGTCATGTTGTAAGAGACAAAGTAAAATATGGACTTGTCAAATTGCTTCCAGTAAACACTAAAAACAAATAGCTGACATTCTCACCAAAGTCTTGGATGCACCTATTTTCTCTAATATGCTTGTTTCTCTAGTTTCCTTCTACAATTGGCCTCCATATGTTTCTTCTTCTCACAGAAAGTGCAGGCATAAAAGTTGCTTACTGGATTAGTAAGTACAACCAGAGATTGCTTAAAAATTATGATGGTTGATTGTCCCCTCTCGCCTTCTCCCCGTCACTCTGTCCAGCTACTAATTCACCAGAAACCATCCTCTTTGCTTTAAGCCAAGTTTGAGCCTTCTGCCGATCATTGACTTCCATCTTTTGAATGATTTCAATTCTAGTGGCAGACTCATCTATTTTTGTATAAGTTGTTGGTGCTATGGCAGACATTGCAGTTTGAAGCTCATACCTTAACACTTTTACAAACTTAAAGATCTTGTTCTATTCAGTATCACTCAATCTCCGGTAATACTTGGACAATTTGGTAATTTTTGCTTCATACTTGATATGCCGAATCTGTAAAATAGCCCATAAGATTCATGTTGTTCCTCTAAGTAGGTCCTACAACAAATAAGGCACCCCGGCCCAATCAATTCACAATAAAGTTAGTAGATCTAAGTTGGGACCATCCCAGTCCGCTGATCAAACTCTTCTAGGTGTCCAATCTCACCGATAGTGTACCGGGTCAATTGTAGTCTATTAAGTGGTCAAGGTCGTTTCCCACTGGGGTTGTGAGGTTGAACACCGAACAACTATGATTATCTTGATCTAAGTCGCAATAATACAAGAAAGTAAATGTGTCTATAAATCCACTACTACAAAGGGTGATAAAATGGTAAAAGGCCTAGCCAAGACAATGCAATGATCAAGTATATCTCTACTAGTATCATGGGAATGAACTACCTACCAACCTTCCAATGGTGTTCAAATGTGTTTTATCGGTGCACTCCTAAGCCAGTAGTTTCCCCTCATAGGAGTGTATGAAACTACTCTATGCCTCCTCCTTGGTCTAAGAACCCTAGACCTAATGATTCAACATGATTAAGTTCTTGAGTTCAATGAATGAACAATAACCACGGATAAGAAATCGAGTTCCAATTAAGTTCGATTTTACCTTCTGGTTTTCCTTTCCCTTCTCCACACCAAGCATCTCATTTCGGTCTCAATTAAGTATGTGTGTGCAAGTGCTAGGTGATCAATCCAACACAAACAAGCAAAACAATGAAAATAGGAAAAGATAACAATAACACATAAAGCTATGAAATGCAAACTAACATTCCCAATCTACCAATAGAGATAAAACTATCACAAAAACATTATCTTGGCTAGTAGAAAACTAGCCACTCATAGCTATGAAATCGAAAGTGTTAAGAATGGATTTCATAGTTATGACAACAAATAAATTACAAGTAAAGGCTAAGAATTTACCCAACCAAAAGCTATTCACTTGAAGGAGGAAACTTGCATTCAAGATCTAGAAGTGCTTCAATGGAGTTTGCACCAAAAAGATGAAGAACATGCATCCAATAAAGATTCTAGAAATCAAAAGTAAGAATTATTAATTTTTACAAGTGGAATTAGATGTTAAACTATGGAGGGTTGTGGCTCCAAGATCCCATGAAGATGTTGCCTTCAAGCTTGGAGAGTTGGGGAAGAAAGTGGAATGGGTTGGTGGTGGATTGTTGTTGTTTGGTGGGTTGAGGACATGGAAGTTTGGATTTTGATCATTGTTTTGGGCATTATCTTCATGATTTTCCCTCCTTGTGCATTCAATAAGTTCTCATCCATTTCTAGTTCTTGACTAGACGAACCTTGGGAAGATTCTCCACCAAGTTCCAAACTACGGCGAGCTAGACTAACCTTCTTTTCAGCAATTCGTTCCCTAATTTATGTGTTAATATCCGGGACTTGAGGCATCAGTGGGGCTTTGCCACGTCGTGTACGGGTCATCCACTACCAGTGAGAAACAACAAGAACACAATCAAACAACACTTGGTAACTTACCAAAGAGGTAAGCACCAAAGAAATCAAATAGAAAAGATTAGAAAAGATTGACTTATTCTCAAGAATTTTAAGCTAGTATAAGTATCAACCGTTACACAATCTCCAGCAACGGCGCCAAAAACTTGATCTGACTTTTCTAGGTGTCCAATCTCACCGGAAGTGTACCGGGTCAATTGTAGTCTAGTATAGTGGTCAAGGTCGTATCCCCGGGGATTGTTAGGTCAAACACCAAAAGCTATTATTATCTTGATCTATGTCGCAATAATACAAGAAAGTAAATATATCTAAGTATCTACTATTACAAAGGGTGATAAAATAATAAAAAAACCTAGCCAAGAGAATGCAATGATCAAGTATATCTCTACTAGTATCATGGGAATGAGCTACCTACCAACCTTCCAATGGTGTTCAAGTGTGTTTTATCGGTGCACTCCTAAGCTAGTAGTTTCCTCTCATACGAGTGTATGACACTACTCTATGCCTCCTTCTTGGTCTAAGAACCCTAGACCTAATGATTCAACATGATTAAGTTCTTGAGTGCAATGAATGAACAATGACCCCTAGATAAGAAATCGAGTTCCACTTAAGGTCAATTTTACCTTTCGGTTCTCCTATCCCTTCTTCCACACCAAGCATCTCCTTTCGGTCACAACTAAGTGTGTGTGCAAGTGCTAGGTGATAACAACAACAACATGTGAAAATAGGAAAAGATAACAACAACACATGAAGATATAAAATATGAACTAACATTCCCAATCAACTAATATAGATTAATAACTATCACAAATACACCATCTTGGCTAGCAAAAGCTTAGCCTTCCATGGCTATGAAGGTCAAATTTTGACTTAAGAACTTCATAACTATGAACAAAAAACTAGAATTAATAATAGTGGAATTTACCCACAAGACTACAAGAACTTCAAAAGAGAATAATTGCATTGAACCTTCAAGGTTCATCCATGTTGAAAAAATTACATCAAGAGAGATGGGTTTCCTTCACAAAATCAACTCCAAAAGCTTCAAGTAGAAATTCTTCTAAGATTACATGTAGAATTAATGACTAAACTATTGCTAAGGTTGGGCTAGAAGAGCCCTTGAAAATGGTGTCTTCAAGGTCTACAAAGAGGGGTGTAAGAAAATGGAGTGAAAAGATGTGAAAAATAGATCCAAAATGAGGTTTAAAAGCTGAAAATATGCTTTCTGTAACGCTCGGCGTGGGCCATTAAAGGGTTGGCACGCGCCAATATCACTAAAAATATCTCAGAAAGCTCTGGCAACATTCGGTGTACGCCACTATAAGTTGGCGTACTCCATTTCTTAACAGCAACTCAGTAAAATAGTCATAACTTGAGTAGTAGAGCTTTGATTGATGTGATGAAGCTGCGTTCGTAAGCTTGTTTCTTTATCTACAACTCTCATGAAGGAGTATTTCCCAGAAAATGCCACTAAGGGGGATAAAATGCCCGTTTAAGATGTGCTATGGTAGAAACACAAAAGACAAATGATCCGTTTGAATTTGATTGCATCCGGCATACTCTTCTAGCCCTCAAAAGATGTGTTTATGAACGTGACATCACTCGGGGTCTTGGTCAACCTATAATTCTGCAATAAATCACCCAAATATCAAAGTAAACCCGAAACGATGCCCCAGTTACTATAACCAGTACAAAACCTATCAAAATATGATGTTTTATATAATAATTATGATATACACATTTGGATGAAAACTAGGCAAATAATGACTCGAATTTATACAAAAAAAAATCAATAAATGCATGAGAAATAGGGATAAAACATCGTGAAATGTATCATCTAGCTGGCTCACATCACCCGCTAAGGACCATCCCGATAGATTTTGGTACAACAATGGTGAAACGCAAATTTCGTTGTCCTGCAATTAAATTAAAAAGAGAAAGACAAGAAAAATTGAACAAATAAAATTTTATTAATTTCAAAATGTGAGTGGGTACAATCTATAACAAGATCGCTAAATCTACGGGACGTCTTTGATTCTCCTTTGATTTTGCCGAGGGTCACGGGGACTTGTTCTCAGGCTTTGTCAATACTCCTCCAATTTTTTGGGAAGAATGTTGGATTTACGGAAGATCTCCGGATATGGTGGATAATCTTCATTAGTTGAAGATGACTCGGATGCTTTCGTGCTTCCTTGACCTTCTCCTTTGATTTCTCCGAGGGTCACCGGGACTTGTTCTCGGACTTTGGCGGCACTCCTCCTATTTGTTAGGAAGAGGGCCTTTGTTTGTTGTTGAAGAACACTGGATTTCTTGGTGATCTTTGATTTGTTGAAGAACTCCGAATATGGTGGAAGACCTTCGATTGTTGTTGAAGAACTCCGAATATGGCGGACGAGCTTCGATAGTTGGTGAAGATTTCCGGATGTGGCGGATGATCCTTGAATATGGAAGAACTCTGAATATTGTGAAGGACTTTCGATTGTCGTGGAAGAACTTTGAATATGGCGGACGAACTTCAAAAGTTGTTGAATAACTTGAAGACTTCTTTGTTGCTTCTTAGATCTTCACTTAGTTGAAGAACTCCGGTTTTGGCGGATGGACTTTGTTTGCTGAAGAACTTGAAGGCTTGTTTGTTGCTTCCTAGATCTTTTCTTTCTTGAAGAACTCCGGATTTGGCGGATGATCTTCGGTTGCTGACTTGGAGGCTTCTATGTTACTCCTCAAATCTTCTCCGTGGTGGTTGAGCAGGGGGCTTGATGCTTTATCTCTAACTTCTTCACCAATTGCTATTGTGTTGATAACCTCCCTGGTATGGCGGAAGAACTTTGATTATGACAAAGACTTGAATGAATACTTTGTATTACCTTCAATATCTTAGATGAAGGGCTTTGACTTTGTGGAAGATCTTCGATGTTGAAGAGATCTTTCATGGTTCTTTGAAGCTTTTGATGTTCTTCATCTTCTTGATGAACTTTGGATTTTCCCGGAAGATCTTCGATGCTTCGGTGTTGTTGATGAATGAAGCTTTTTGCTATGAGATTTCCACCAACTCTTCAATGTGTGTTTTTGCAAATGACCAAGGCTCTCCTATTTATAGTGCTGGATGATGCCTTTGCATTAATTTGAATTAAATGCATTCACACCCTTGATTGATTTCCAGAACATATTGCATTTATTATAAATCAATAAAATCTCCTAATTAATTGATTTTATGATTTATTGCCTTTTATATTATCTTCCAAAATTTTAATTTTGAAAATATTATAAAAATACTTAGATTTAAGGACATATGTAGTATGTGACAAATATAATATGTCACATATGTATTTTGTATTTCTACACAGCCGTTTAATTATAAATAATTAAATCTCTAGGTTTCTCTTAAGAGATTTTTTATCAATCATTTATTTTTACATTATTCCCTAACAAATTAAAGAGGAAATAATATAAAATAAATTTTATTTAGCACAAATGTATTATGTGACATATCACATAATTTTTTCGTTTCTACAAATGCCCCATCGAGACTTGTTGCTGTCTCGGTAAAATCTTACCGTAACAATGAGTCTCGACATATTTTATTGCGATGTAGACGTCCAATTCGAGACTATGTACGTGCCCATCTTTTGTTAGGTTTTATGCCCGAAAGATAATTTGTAATTGTTTTATTTACATAAATGACATAATTTATTTCATCTTATTTATTCGCATTTGTTGCCAATATTAATACACTACAGAAAACCCTAAGTATATTGATTATGTAATCACGTAACTCAGTGTATGGCTATGCACACGAGGATTGAGTTTGTGAAATATACTTAAAATTAACTTAGTCCGTAGCGTTTATTAATCTGAGTACGGGTCTCTAGATTAATTTGCTGATGATGCACCCAGAACACTTTAGGTATGACAGTCTTATCCGGACTGTCGGTAATAAGGTACCTAATGGGGCATTTATATATGATGATAATCATATAGGGCTGGACCGATTTGATTTGAGTTCTCGATATAATTCCGTAATCGAGAAGTCTTATCGAATCACAAGATGATCATATATGGATTAATCTCAATCTTGAGGTGATCACAGACAACTGCTTAGACTAGGGTAGAGTTTGATGTGTTAATAAAGATCACTTCGTAGAATGTGATCTAACACTTCTCGTTGGCTCTATTCTGGAATGAGTGAGTAGTCTGTGTTATCACATATATGGAATCCATTCCTTCCCTCGGGAAGTAGACAGACAGTTCCCTTATTTGTTAACCCTAGAAACTGATCGATCGGCCGAGTTCATATTATATTGAAAATGAACTAATTGATCACTAGGGGGTTAATGGTAAATAAGGATAATATGTTTTGAGAAGGGTTTACGGAAATATCCCGATTCGAAACGAACAGTCTATGGAGGATTTATCCGTATGTAATGATTATATCAGTGGACGCTTTCGACTCATAAATTGAGTGTAAGTTATCTATATTCGATAGAGTTCAGTTTCGGGTTTATGGTGGTGTAATCCCGGAATTAATTGGTTGGATATAATTATTCTGTCTGACGAATAATTTTATTAAATTTATTGTAGCTACTGAATATAGGTCCATGGTCCCAGACGTGGCTCCCAAAAATAGCATAATTAGTTTTCTCGTCGTTTCACCTCAATTATAATTAAATAGTTGGATTGGACTATTTAATTGATATGTGGATTAATTTTTTAGTTGGACTAGATGATTAAATACACGGAAAAAGAAATTTTTCGTGGACTCGGCCCAAGGTGTAGAAAAATGCGTGTGGCCTTATTTAATTAAAAGTGGGGGCACATTTTTGTATTAAGTAATTATTAAGGAATTAGTTTTCTTGGATAATTATTTAATGTGTGATTTATCTTTTATTTGTTAATTGATAATTCATGGAATATTAGATAATAATATGATTTATCCTAATTTGATTGGGATAATTATTTTATTTATCTTTTATTTTGGAATAAGGATTAATCTAATAATTATCTCTTAATTATTAAATCCTTGGAGGACAAGGATTACTCTTCTATATAAAGAGAGTTCTCCCAAGCCTTTTGACATAACATACATCACGCCTATTTCATAAGAATATAGCTTGGATTCCACCTGGTGTTGCTGGGAGACACACGTTGGAAGGCTGTGGCTTCTCAACACACGTGTTCTTGGAGATCTATTGTTCTTGGAGTTAAGCACCATAAAAAGGTAGGCTCCTAAACCCCCTTGTAGTTAGATCTATAATTTATTTTCTCTGTTTCGTTTAGATCTAGATCTGATGCATTCCGCTGCGTAATCGGGTCAATCTATGATTGATCCGATGATATTATATCTAACAAGTGGTAGCAGAGCGAGTGATCTAACGATCAAAGTATATGATTTTAGATCTTGGAGTGGAAAAGCATGTTTTAGGTGTTTTTATTTCGTTTGTTTTTTGGTAAATTCGAAATTTAATCATGTTGTATGCTTGTGAATGTTGTGGTTGAAGTTATGTATTGGCGTTGGTATTGTTTACCCGTAGATCTATTTTGTAGCTCCTTTGTTTAGTAACAATTGAACATAGGATTTGTATCTTTAATTATGCAATTTTCGAATTTCCATGTAAAAGTAGCATCTTTTATTGTAATTTTGTTATTCCGGGCTCGAAATATGAAGATCTTGCTGAAAAAAGATCAAGGCGAAACCCAAGGTATGAACGAGGAGAAACGGCTAAAAACCTTTTTTTTTAATTAAAATTCTGCGCTACAGGACTTTCTACGATGCTGAAAAGCGTCGCTATAAGTCTGGTTTTAATAAAATTGCATGCGGCTAGGGTTTAAAGTTTGCGGCTAATATTTTTTTTTCTCCAAACTTTTTTTTATACATATATGCCGTTATTTGGCAGAAAATAACAAAATAAAATTATATATTTTTTTTTGGGAAATATTTAGCAACAGCCGAAAGAAAGAAAAAAAAGGGGGGGTTATATTTAATTATAATAAATTGGTTTTATTTAATTTAAAAGCCTTTTCTCCTCTCGGGTGTTCATGATTCGTGATCCGGCGGTTCGAGTTCAAGATTCGAAGATCAAGACTCGAAGACATAGATTAAGTTTTACTTTTCCTTAGAAAATAGTTAGTCGGGGGTACCAACGATCCATCTCGGTGTTTACTTTTCGGTATAATTTTGTGTTTGATCAAGATTACGTGCTTAAAACCGGAAAATTGCCATGACTTGCATCTTCATGATTCCACTCCAATGCATACACGTAGTTTTTTAATTTCGAATTAAAATAGACGTGTATAACTCGAATAATTAGTATGAATGCTTATTAATTTAATTTGTGGTAGTTAAATAATAAGTAGCTAATTATAAAAAACGAGGACCCGTGTTTTGTCAATCGTTACGATTTTAGTGATGGATTCTCGGTGAATCCCACTTGGATAAATCGTTGAGCTTTTCGGTGATGGCTCTCAGTTAAACTACATTAAACAGAAACGAGATTACGCTTGGGTGACAATTTAGAAATAAGAGAATCTTAGTACATGGGTTCGGAAATGGTCTAACCATGGTTGGGCGAGTTCAACCGAGCTTCGGCTCAATCGACTCCCCTCCAAGTGTGATGTACGTTACAGTAGTTCGACAAGACTTAGCATAGCCGATAAGCCTTCGGGCTAAACGGGGCTTTTCATGCCGGATTGGCCTGAACTGTCACATATGTTCCAACGAATAAGACGGCGTAAGCTTGCCTACATAACCGACCCTATTCGGAGTACTTTGATTTAATGTTTCTTATTATCAAAGCTTTTTCAAATTATTGAGTGGGAGCGGGGAAGGCGACAGCCAACCCCACGGCCTCTACTATAGATGCAAGCATGTGAGAGAATGGTGACACCTCATGCCGCTTTGATTTTGGCCCCCTTCGGATGGTGTTCACCGCTTTCAAATTCAAGGCTTGGTCTCCGAAAGGATATGATATCGAGTACTCGGCGGGTCACTGACCTGCCCCTCGTAGGCATACTCGGGGCGTACTCTGAGATCTGATATAGTAGGTCACACTCTTTATGGATATTTTCGAAATATCTAGGCTAGAAAAGGAAGGTAATCAATGATTAAAGGTCCGGGATGTCTGATTCCCGTGAGATGTTCGATTCTCGAAGCTTAATCATTGAGAGAGATTGTCTTAGTTTAACCATCATAGTGCTGATATCGACCCTCTCGGACAGTACTATGTGAGGTTAAATCCTTGGAATGGTAGGATAGACTTTATATAGTTTATTATTCCTAAAATACAAAGTATAGTAGTGTATATTTGATTAAATTTCTGTCATTTTATTTACAGCAACATGTCTTCGGAAATTCAAACTTTACTGAATGATAAGCTAAATGGCGACAATTTTACTAAGTGAAAAATGTAATGTAAATGTGGTGCTCGTATTTGAGAATGCGCATTTTGTTTTGACTGAGGAGTGCCCTGTTCTTCCCCCTCAAAATCCGCCTAAACGCATTTGCGATCAACATAAAAAATGGACAGAGGCGAATAATAAGGCAAGAGGCCTCTTCTTAGCCTCAGTGTCGGATGTCATTCGGAGCAAGATTGAGGGTTTTAATACTGCACGAGAAATCTTGCAGCATTTAACCACCATGTTTGGCAAACCGTCTGATCAAGCAAGACATGAGGCCGTGAGGAAGGCAGTCAATGCCAAGATGAGGCGGGTTCAGTCGGTTATTGGTCATGTGATGAACATGATTAGTTACTTTACTGATGCAGCAACTCATGGTGCAATTATAGACGATGCTACCCAAGTGTCAGTGATTCTCGAATCTCTGACATCTGATTTCCTGACGTTCAGGACCAGCTACGTCATGTCTAAGGCTCACCTTTCCATGACGGAGTTGATCAATGAACTTCAAGTCTACGAGGGTCTTTCTACGAAAGATAAATCCCAAGAGTAGGAAAAGAAGGCTGAGGCCAATGTGGTCGTAGCGAAGGCATCTAAGTCAAACCAGCAGGGTAAACAAAAGAATAAGAAACAAACTGCGCCGGCGCCTAAACCTATGAAGAAGAACGCTAAGCCGAATACACCATCCAAGCCCAAGGGCAAGTGTCATTACTGCAATGAGATAGGGCACTGGCGTCGTCACTGCCCCGTATATCTCAAAGATGTAAAGGATGGGAAGGTTAAGGCTAGCAATGGGAAAGATAAGAAAGGTAATCATGGATTACTTGTCTTGGAATCTTTTAATGTAGCTAAAGATGTAACAAATTGGATACTGGATACTAGAGCTACTAACAATGTATGTTCTTCTTTACAGATTCTTAGTTCATTTGAGGAGCTAGAGGAAGGAGCTCAAGTTATGAGAGTCGGCGCCGGGGCGTTAGTTTCAGCAAAAGCAGTGGGAGCTGTGGTTTTACATTTTGGAAATAATGTTTTACATTTAGACAATGTTTATTTCATTCCGAATTTTCATAGAAATTTAATTTCGTATTATGCTTTGAAAGACCAGTTGTACTCTGTTTCTTTTCTGAATAATGAGTTTACTATTTCAAAGAATGGTTTTACTTTGTATACTACTGTATTAGAAAATGGGTTGCATTTCATTAAACCCATGCAAGTTCCCCTGTTAAATACTGAAATGTTTAAAGTAGCACATCTAAATTCTGCTAAAAGGCAGAAAATTTCTCATAAAGAAGATAGTACATATCTTTGGCACCTTAGGCTAGGTCATATTTCCTTGGAAAGAATCAAACGACTGGCTAAGGGTGATTCCTTAAAAGAGTTATCTGTTGACTCATTGCCCGTCTGCGAATCTTGCCTGGAGGGAAAAATGACTAAGCGTCCTTTCTCGTCAAAAGGGAAAAGGGCCAAAGAACCTCTAAAGTTAGTACATTCAGACCTTTGTGGTCCGATGAATGTGCAAGCTAGAGGCGGATTCGAGTATTTCGTTACTTTCATCGACGACTACTCGAGGTTCGGATATGTTTATCTGATGCATCGAAAATCCGAGACTTTTGGCAATTTTAAGGAATTTCAAGCAGAAGCCGAAAGGCAGTTAGCAAGTCCTTGAAAAGCCTTCGCTCTGATCGCGGAGGAGAGTACTTAGATACTGAGTTCACTGACTACCTACTTGAACATGGGATCTGCTCCCAACGTTCTGCGTCTAGGACTCCTCAGCAAAATGGAGTTGCTGAAATGAGAAATAGAACATTGATTGACATGGTCAGATCAATGATGAGCTACGCCTCTCTATCGATATCCTTTTGGGGATATGCTCTAGAAGCATCGGTATACATATTGAATGTAGTACAGCCATACACTGAGTTAATTTTAAGTACATCTCACTAACGCAATGCCCTTGTGTATAGCCATACACTGAGTTATGTGATTACATAAACGAGGTACTTAGGGTTTTCAGTAGTGTCTTAATTATAAGCATACATGCATATAATAAGATGAATTATTAATTTTGTCATAAAAACAATTAGATAATTGTCTTTCGGTCACTACACCTAACAATCTACCACTTGCACGAAAGGCAAGTGGATTAATTGTTTTAGAGCACACCCTTTATATCTATATCTACAACATTCTCCCACTTGCTCAAAACAAGTGAGACATATCCCCAAGATTCATACCCTCCAAGCGCATCTTAGTAATTCATCCTTCCAAGCAAGACCGGAGTGTGCCGCCGCAGGGTAGGTCAGTGACCCGGCGCGTACTTAGAATCCGAATACCATGTGACTCGGTACACTGATCAGGTAGGTTGGCGGCTTGAGTCAATCTTTGGGATCGAAACGTCGCCTTTCTATCTAATCCGGTGGTATGATTTCAATATGCTTATGACCTCTAGTGATTGCAAAATCCTTATAAGCTACCTCTCCTATGTTTTCATAATGAAGTGGTATTGGCTTACTGGATAATACTTTATCACATGAGTAAACACTGAGACCGAGATAGATTTAACGATCATCCTCAATCTAACCTAAAGCCAGAATAGTGTTATCACTTATATGCACATGAATATAATAGCATATTATTCCTCATTCTCCCGAACAGACTTGATGATTCACTAAACATCCCATTTAGTATTCATTCGCAGGTTTAGACAAGCATTCCTAAGAGGTAGGGTAGACTACATCGTTGAATGTTGCATTCCTCTATGCAAGAACATCTTAACCACTGATATTGATGAATGGGATTGCCAATTGCTTATTTTCGAGAATTAGAGTCACTCAAATTCTTTTAGAAAATAGCCCGTTGGCATGTTAGACTCTGACTTCAGATAACACACCCATGTTGTTTCCAACTTTTTTAGTGTTACCATTCACAAACACTAATCTACATGCTACTTTACTAATATAGATGCCCAGCCTATGAAAAACGTATCAACATTCTGGTCATGTCAACATGTTAAAATATATGACTTTGAAATGACCTAGAGGTTTGCGTTAATCCCCAAAGTATATGAGGTGTGGAAGGCATCCTGCCACATGTTCTTTCTGAATAAATTAAGATACCGTTAGTCTCGCAAAAAAGGTCTTAGGGAATCACCCATATTTTCTGCTTTGTAATGAATCTTTCATTTGTTCTAAGCTAAAACCCTTTTGTTCTGAATGAGTTCAAATTCTGTTATTCGGCAAGGAAGTCTTAGGGAATCACCCCTATTTCCCGCTTTCTTATGAAATAAAGCAAGACTGAGTGGCAAGAGAGATCACGGTCTGGTTAACTCTCTACCTTTTAGGGAATCACCCCTAAATTACTCAGCTTTGCATTGAAAGTTAAACTTTCCTATTCATTTGACTCTTCTCCGTGTAGTTCCAATTACTCCTACTGGGCCTGAGATACTCAGGTGGTTCTACAAGAGTTTCAACAGAACTGGAGTATCAAACTCCATTCACAGGGTTATGGCTTTTAAACCAACCTCTATGATCAGGATCCTACACAGCCCACAAAGGACTATTGGCCATCAATCTACCCTATAGACCGTAAGGTCCTGCAATGGGTAATGGACAAACCATACTCCCACTACGTTCGGGGTGGATCGATATAGTGATCTAGTTTAGTAGTTTTTATTAGTGTTATCACCAACTGCCGGTGTTGGATGTGGACTAAACAAATCAGTTAGTAACACCTTGAGTACAAAATACTTCAAGATCCAAAGCTGTGATTTATAGACTCTATCAGACCGATTTTGACAGTATAACCATCATTCTCTGATTTTACAAGTTTTATAATCAACCTTTACTCAATACATTAAGATATTCCATGATCTGAATGTGTACACAAAATTTCCAGTCCTTCCTTCAAGCACTAAATGCTATATGTCTATATTTACGGAAGTGGGGTGAACCGAATTCTCCCCTTATCCACAAATGCTTAGGCATCTTTTAGGCAGACTTCTCGAATTTTCATTACAACGTAAACCGTTATTTTGCAACCAATATCTTAAATAAGTTCAGTAGCGTATCGTAGCACATCAATAACTATATAAGGCAAATTTTCGGTGTATCCCTTAGTGAAAACATTTCCCTGGGAGGCAGGCCGAGCATCAGTCCCAAAGACTACGCAATAACCTATTTCTGAGTATGGAATACTCCATCTCTAGTGAAATCAGAGATTTCCTCCAAATATTTTGGATAAACTTACCGGAGTCTCGAATAGTTGTCAGATGACGATACCGAATATCGCACCTCCACGTGGCGTCACAAGATGTTCCTCCTGGACAAGAATAAGTGATAGCCCAAGGGTCGAGTTACAAGTTGAGACATCGACAACCGACATGATCAGAGAAGCGGGACGATGGGCCCATCTCGATACCGCAGTCGAAAAGCTCGGGATGCGGACAAAGTCCACTCCATGTGCCGTCTATCGGTTGGTCCTCATATCATAAACATGTGTCAAGGCACGCATGTCGGCTCCTTGACTCGGGAGTACGAAAGTCGACTCGGGCGGTGTAGGACGAGAGTTCCGGACTTGATCACCCCAAGTCGGGCGGGTCGGCGTCGAGGATAGAGTCCGCACCGCTACGATGGCCCATTATCCATGTGGTTACTTGCATAAGTGGGTAAAGCCCATATAAGCTAGTAAAAGCCCAAAAGGCTAATATTGTATTTTACCCAAACCGACATGGTTTAGGGTTAGGGGAATGAACTCCCTATAAATATAAACTTCCAGGGAACTACGTGTGACTTGATTCCCGGAACATAACAGATACGTAGGCAACCCGAGAGAGACTCTCGTGCTCGCCTAAAATCATCCCAAAACCATCCTTGATTCAATCATCCCTAGATTAAACGGCCCGGATTTATTCATAGACGAAATCCAGCATCGTCATTGGCGCTAGAAGGAGGGTCTGCTATCGGTGATGGATCAAGGAGTGGTGGTGATCATGTTAATGAGAAAATAAGGCAAAAAACGCAGCAAGATCGGCGGCTAGTTTATGGAGATTGAACCGTTGGAATGCAGATTCCTCCTGTCAAATCGAAGAAAAGGAAGAGAAGAACGATCCCTCAAAATTTCAGGCCGATCAGAGTTCGTTTCATGGCCCGATCATCGCTAAGAAGTTGTTGTTGTATCAAAAACGCAGCAAAACCCTAATTGGGGGCAGACAGATCGGCAGCCTATTCCCGCCGATTCAACCGTTGGAAAAACAATCCCACCGGTCAGAATCATGGATTATTAGGAAAGAACAAGACCTTGAAGTTTCCGGCCGATCAGAGTTCGTTTAATGGCCCGATCATCGCCAAGAAGTTGCTGCTGTATCAAAAACGCAGCAAAACCCTAATTGGAGGCAGACAGATTGGCAGCCTATTCCCGCCGATTCAACCGTTGGAACAACAATCCCAATGGTCAGAATCATGTATTATTAGGAACGAACAAGACCTAGAAGTTTCAGGCCGATCAGAGTTCGTTTAATCACCGAATCATCACAAAGAAGTGGCTGCTGTATTAAAAACGCATCAGAAGCCTAATTGGCAGCAGACAGATCGGCAGCCTATTTCCGCCGATTCAACCGTTGGAACAGCAATCCCACCGGTCAGAATTATGGATGATGAGGACCGAACAAGCCCTCAAAATTTCAGGCCGATCGGAGTTCGATTGATTTCTCGATCGTGGTAAAAAAGTTACGGCAGGCACCAAAAACGCAGCAGGATTCTGGACAGCAGCTGCCGGATCGGCGGCTTATTCCCGGAGATTGAGCCGTCGAAAGGACAATTCCACCGGTCAAATCGTAGAAAAGTGAGGGAAGAACGATCCGTCCTAATTTCACGCCGATCGGAATCCGTTTCGAGGTTTGATTGTCACCGGAAAGACGCTGCTGTGGCGCCCGAGAAAGCTGCGAATTATCTACCGTGTCTAGCTATCCACGAAGCACGTTCTCGAGCTCCAAGGATCGAGCCGAGCTCTTTAGCTCTCCAGGTTCTTACAATAGTCATTTGAAATTCTTAAATACTTTGTAAGCCTTTATTATATGTGCAATGATTTTTATTACAAATACATTGCGCCATAAAGACTCGAGATATCGAGCACCAGCATCCGAGATCTACGGACTCGTCTTGCATAAATCCGAGCTCGACTCGGCATCATACTTGGAACTCTCCTAGCCGTGCATGGCGGGACGAGCATTCTTATTTTTGGAACTCTCCTAGCCGTGCATGGCGGGACGAGCATTCTTATTTTTGGAACACTCCTAGCCGTGCATGGCGGGACGAGCATTCTTGTTTCGGGAACTCGACCCACGGAGGGTCGAGCTATCTTATTATGGAACTCTCCTAGCCGTGCATGGCGGGACGAGCATTCTTATTTTGGAACTCTCCTAGCCGTGCATGCCGGGACGAGCAATCTTATTTTGGAAACTCGACCCACGGAAGGTCGAGCTATCTTATTTTGGAACTCGCCTAGCCGAAATGGCGGGTAGAGATATCTTGTTTCGGAACTCGCCTAGCCGAAATGGCGGGTAGAGCTATCTTGTTTTGGGAACTCACCCTACCGAAATGGAGGGTCAAGCCATCTTATCTTGGAACTCTCCTAGCCGAGCATGGCGGGACGAGCCTTCTTATTTCGGGAACTATCCCCATGGTTATTGCGACCTTTTAACTAGTACCTACGAGGATTGGCAAGTCGGACGCCTTCATTATCGACAGGAACTACATTTATATGTCCTAATGGGACGAAAACACAATGGCATCGAAGTCCGAATCGACAGCGACGTAATCTGACTCTTAAGGGAGAGGATTTACTAGGGCATCGATGTCGGGAAACATGATCATTTCGATTGACAGCCAGTGAAGCTAAAAGTTCCATCAAACCAAAAAGCTAAGGCATCAAGTTCGGACCATGTCCAAATCTCTTGGCAGTCATGTGTCATGAGTCATGAACGACAAAGAAACACCACGATACTGAGATTCTAAGCGATAGTTACGTATTACCGCCTCTTTTTAGACAAGAATTACTAGGACATCGTAGCTGGAAATATATATCGACAGCCGAAAGGGCATCGATTTCGACAAACAAAAGGAGATAGTCAGCGGCATCTCTTCTACTACGCAACAACAAAGAATAGAGAACTCCGCAAGTCGGAAATCTCAAAGACACCCAAAAGCATGAAATGCATAAGGCAAAAAGAAGACTCGCAAGGTCGGGTCGAAAGTCCAAGTCAAAAGCCTAACGAGCCTAAGGGTCGAATAAGGCAAGACAAAGGACGGTTCGCATGGTCGGGCCAAATGTCTAAGTCAAAAGCCTAACGAGCCTAAGGGTCGAATAAGGCATGACAAAGGACGGTTCGCGGGGTCGGGCCAAACGTCCAAGTCGGAAGTCTAACAAGCCCAAGGGCGCTTAGACTGGACAAGGACAGCTTCGCAATGTCGGACTAACTCGAAGATCCAACAAGCCTAGTAAGGCTAAAAAGCCAAGTCAAGCCCAAGAGGCGAGACGGTGCTAGGTCGACTCACGAAACGAGCTCCGACCGAAAAAGCCAAGTCAAGCCCAAGAGGCGCAAGATACAGTGCTAGGTCGACTCACAACTCGAGCTCCGACAAAAATAGCCAAGTCAAGCCTAATAGGCGATCTACAATGCTAGGTCGACTCATATCCAAGTGTACCATGAGTCATGCACTCATAGTGAATAAAGCCAAGTCAACGACAAGTGCTTATATCACTCCCAACCAGCCAATAAGCCACGGTGCGAGGCGGTTGGAAGATCCCACGATGGATACCTTAGTCGGCCGCTTCATAAGCACCGTGAAGTGTGACAAGGTCGAATAAGGAGTAATACGACATCGATAAAGCAAGTAGGCAAACGAGCCAAAGGCTCGACAAGCGAAGAGCTAAAAGACATCGAATCGTGAAAGACGGACAACATCCGTGGGGCGGACCCAAATTCGAGCAATGGATGACGGTGGCCGAGATACACCTTTGACGATCAAATCTGACCTTAAGAGCTCAGATAGATCTGGGGGGCTTATGACGATACCGAATATCGCACCTCCACGTGGCGTCACAAGATGTTCCTCCTGGACAAGAATAAGTGATAGCCCAAGGGTCGAGTTACAAGTTGAGACATCGACAACCGACATGATCAGAGAAGCGGGACGATGGGCCCATCTCGATACCGCAGGTCGGAAAGCTCGGGATGCGGACAAAGTCCACTCCATGTGCCGTCTATCGGTTGGTCCTCATATCATAAACATGTGTCAAGGCACGCATGTCGGCTCCTTGACTCGGGAGTACGAAAGTCGACTCGGGCGTGTGTAGGACGAGAGTTCCGGACTTGATCACCCCAAGTCGGGCGGTCGGCGTCGAGGATAGAGTCCGCACCAGCTACGATGGCCCATTATCCATGTGGTTACTTGCATAAGTGGGTAAAGCCCATATAAGCTAGTAAAAGCCCAAAAGGCTAATATTGTATTTTACCCAAACCGACATGGTTTAGGGTTAGGGGAATGAACTCCCTATAAATATAAACTTCCAGGAACTACGTGTGACTTGATTCCTGGAACATAACAGGATACGTAGGCAACCTGAGAGAGACTCTCAGGCTCAGTCTAAAATCATCCCAAAACCATCCTTGATTCAATCATCCCTAGATTAAACGGCCCGGATTTATTCATAGACGAAATCCAGCATCGTCATCAGACAAGATGTCACTACTTCAAAAGGTCCAACTAGCATGTACCTTTCATATGACCCCGAAGGTTGTTATGAACAAGCTATGTTACTTCTTTAAATCTATTACCCTTTCTTGTTTGAAAGGAAACTTAGTCATTGTTCCTTTGAGACAGTGTTCCTTTGACTGGAGATAGGAATCACCATGAGCCAGTCTTCAGATCTTGTCTTTACGGAATATGCACTAATTAATAGAATAGAAAGAAGCATTTATTGAAATACGGAAACCATTTGCGTTTATATATTTTAAGATGTGTTACTAATACCTTTTCAGCAATGCTCAGTGGTTCTGACTTTATCAAACAAAATTCCGAGTCTTGGATTCGTGCTATGAATGTTATATTCATCGTCAATAAGGCAAACAAATTATCCTATTGAAAATGAATACGTTTGTTCCAACGAATCCGAAAACAGAAAATGAATTTTCTGTGATACTCAAGAATTGAATCCGAGATTCATTTCCTTATATCACTCCCACTAGTCTATCTGAAATAACTGCCCGTTGTCTATTTTATTTATCGTTTAATGCAAAGCTACCTAGTTCCTCCAAAGAACTTAGCTTTTGAGAAAATTGCTAAGGATGCATTGGTCAGTGATCCGAAATCACTTTCCTTATCCTCTAATTTCCAATTTATTAATTTTCCGGTTTAGCCTTAAAACTACTTAGTTTAGATGACTAACACGTATAAACATTCTTTCCCATTCTCGACTTTCCTTAAATGGAAACAGTCTTGAACTAGCAGTTCGTTTGAGTAGACACTACTCTTGAGCTGTGTGATGTCTAATGATAGTGTTACTATGTTGGACTATTCGATTTTTCTAATCGTCAAATCATAAGACCAAAGCTCCTACTAGTTTCGGTTCCAAATACCGTCTAACTAGCAACACTTTGTTCAAATGGTTTGAGAGATCATAATAAAGCTCCCACTAGTTTATCGGTTCCAAATACCATCTAACTAGCAACACTTTGTATTTATGATTTTTCAAAGATTAGGAAAAACAGTCAGAACTAAGCTCCCACTAGTTTTTCAGTTCCAAATACTGTCTAACTAGCAACGCTTTAATCTTGTTTTTCCAATAAATGGAGAAACTCCTGTGCATCTATTACACATTTCTAATGATTCAGAAAAACAACAAATCATAAGACTAAGGCTCCCACTAGTTTATCGGTTCCAAATACCGTCTAACTAGCAACGCCTTATGTATATGATTTTTCAATTTAGAAATTTGTTGTGTAATTACACTTTTAAAATTCACTAAATGAATTTGTCTGATAGTCCTATATCATCTTTTATAAACTAAGTATGGTCGTCTCTCGTTCAACACAAGTGACATCCGTGACATACGTATACTATGTCACTTAAGTTTTTAAAGGCTCAAGGGAAAAATCTGTTCCAAAAAATTAACTGCATTCTTTTGATAATTACAACGTACTTGTTACTTCAACATTTTTAATGAAGTCTTATTACTAACAGTTTAGTAGCCTAGAGATTAAATTTGTAAAATAAACATGACCGAATGTTAAATTCAAAAAATAAATTTTCACTACTAGTTTTTTTTATTTTAGGAATAATAAACTTGTTAAAAGTCTATCCTACAATTCCAAGGATTCAATCTCACACCTCAGTGCCGCCGTAGGGTAGGTCAAAGAGGTGACGATGAAACTGAGACAATCTCTCTCAATGATTAAGCTTTAGAATCGAACATCTCACGGGAATCCGACATCCCGGACCTTAATCATTGATTACCTCCCTTTTTCTAGCCTAGATATTTCGAAAATATCCATAAAGAGTGTGACCTACTGTATCAGATCTCAAAGTACGCCCCGAGTATGCCGCCGTAGGGTCGGTCAGTGACTCAACGAGTACCTAAAATCCTATCCTTTCGGAGGCCAAGCCTTGAATTTTGATAGGGGTGAACACCATCCGTAGGGGGCCGAAATCAAAGTGGCTTGAGGCATCACCCTTCTCTCACGTGCTTGCATCTATAGTAGAGGCCATGGGGTTGGCTGTCGCATTCCCCTCTCCCACTCAATAATTTGAAAAAGTGGTGGGTTCACTAATTACGGTTTCGGTCTTGACAATAAGAAACAATAAATCATGTACTCCAAACAGGGTCGGTTAAGTAGGCAAGCCTATGCCGTGTTATTCGTTGGAACATATGTGACTGTCGGTCGGATCCGGCAAGAGAAGCCCCATTTAGCCCGAAGGCTTATCGGATATGCAAAGTCTTGTCGAACCCCCGTGCAAACGTCACTCGTGAAGGGGAGTCAATCGAGCCATAGCTCAGTTGAACTCGCCCAACCATGGTTAGACCATTTCTGAACCCATGTACTAAGATTTTCCGATTTCTATGTTGTCAACCAAAACGTAATCTTGTTTCTGTTTAAGGTATGTTCACCGAAAACTCAACGATTTATCTAAGTGGGATTCACCGAGAATCCATCACTAAAATCGTAACGATTGACAAAACCCAGTTCCGCGATTTTTATAATTAGTTACTTATTTATTAACTACCACATATTAATTAAATAAGCCTTTAAACTAATTATACGAGTTATACACGCCTAATTTATTCGAAATAAACTAGCTACATGTATGCATTGGAGTGGATTCATGTTATGATGCATGTCATGGCAATTTTCCGGTTTCTATCACATAATTTCGATCATACCCGAAAAAATATACGGAAAAATTAAACACCGAGATGGACCGTTGGTACCCCCGACTAACCTATTTTCTAAGAAAAGTAAAACTAATCTAAGTCTTCGAGTCTTGATCTTCAAATCTTGATCTCGAACCACCGGATCACGAACCACGAACACCCGAGAGGAGAAAAGGCTTTTTAAATTAAATAAATCCAATTTATTATAACTATAAAAACCCTTAAAAAAATAAATTTCTTTCGGCTGTTAATTAATATTTTTAGAATTTTATTTTTATTCTTTTAATTTTATATTATTAATAATAAACTGCCAAAGTCGGCAGAATTATTATCAAAACAAACAGTTTATAAAAAAAAGGAAGCAGCCGCATTATCAATACCCTAGGCGCATGCTAGGTTTAAAGAAAACCGGTTATAGCGGCGGCAGTAAGCGCCGCTACAGGTGCTGCCGCCCTGTTTAAAAAAACAGAGGCTGTTGCAACGTTTTTAGTGCAGCTAAAGGTGCTGGACAACCTTAAAATTAGGGTTCATGGCCGTTTCTCCTTGTTTATACCTTGAGTTCCTCTTTGATCTTCATCTTCTCTTCAAGATCTTCATATTTCGAGCCCGGAACAACAACAAAAAACTACGTTTTTACAAAAGTTTCGAGTGCATAAATTAAATTACAAGTCCTATGCTCAATTGATACTAATCAACAGAGCTACAAAATAGATCTACGGGTAAACAGCACCAACCCCAATCCATCTCTTCAACCACAACAATCACAAAGTCATTCATCATGAATATTTTCGATTTATATAAAAATATAAACGAAAACAAAAAAAACATCTAAAACATGCTTTTTCCACTCCTAGATCTAAAATTCACATACTTTGATTGATAGATCAAAGGCTCTGATACCACTTGTAGGATGTAATATCACCGGATGGATCAAGATCCACCCGATTACGCAGCGGAAAGTACAAGATCTAGATCTAAACAAACAAAATACATGAATAATAAATCCAACCTACGAGGGGGTTAGATTACCAACCTTTCTATGGTGCAAAACGCCAAGAACAAGGTCTATCCAATCCGAGCTAGCTGAGAGCCTAGTTGAGAAGCCAAAGTCTTCCTATGTGTGTCTCCAAGCACCACCAGGTGGATGGTGTTTCAAGCCTCCGGACCTCCTCGATATGCTACCTTAGAAAAACCCGAAGTTTTTCTAAAACTCGAACCCTTCATATAATGCCGGAATCTCTAAGCCAATATACTACCCAATAACTCGAAAATTACTTATGTCAATAGGCTTGAGAGAATTCTCTTTATATGGGAGAGTAATCCTTGTCCTCCAAGAATTTAATAATTAAAAGATAATTATTAGATTAATCCTTATTTTAAATAAAAGATAAATATAATATATCCCAAACAAATTAGGATAAATAATATTATTATCTAATATTTCATGAATTATCAATTAACAAATAAAAGATAAGTCACATGTTAAATAATTTTCCAAGAAAACTAATTTCCCAATAATTAAAAAACAATACTAAAATGCGGCCTAGTAACCATAGAAATAGGTCAAACGCCTTTTTGACACATTGGGCCGAGTCCACGAAAAATATCTTTTTCATTTATTTAATTATTTAGTCTAACTAAACAATTAATCCACATATCTATTAAACAGTCCAATCCAATTATTTAATATTGATTGAGATGAACGATGAGAAAACATATATGCTATATTAGGAGCCACGTCGGGGACCATTGACCCATATTCAGTAGGTACAATAAATTAAATATTATTATCCGTCAGACCGAACAATAATATTCAATCTATTAATTCCGGGATTAAACTACCATAAACCCGAAACTGAACTCTGCCGAATATAGATATAAACTTACACTCAACTTTGAGTCATAAGATGTCCACTGATATAATCATTACATACGGATAAATCCTCCATAGACTGTTCACTTCGATTCGGGATATTTCCGTAAACCTTCTCGAAACATATTATCCCCCTTAGTGATCAATTAGTTCATAACTAATATAATATGACCTGACGCCATCGATCAGTTTCTAGGATTAACAAAAAAGGGAACTGTCTGTCTACTTCCCGAAGGAAGGAATGGATTCCATATCTGTGATAGCACACACTCATCCTAGAATAGAGCCAACGAGAAGTGTTGGACCACATACTACGAAGTGATCCTTACTAACACATCAAACCCTACCCTAGTCTAAGCGGTCGTCTGTGGTCACCTCAGGATTGAGATTAATGCATATATGATCATCTTGTGATTCGATAAGACTTCTCGATCATGGAATTATATCAAGAACTCAAATCAAATCGTCCAGCCCTATATGCTTATCACCATATATAAATGCCCCACTAGGTACCCTATTACCGACAGTCCGGATAAGACCGTCACACCTAAAGTGTTCTGGGCGCATTATTAGCAAATTAATCTTGAGACCCGTACTTAGATTAATAAACGCTACGGACTAAGTTAATTTTAAGTACATCTCACTAACTCAATCCTCTTGTGTATAGCCATAAACTGAGTTATGTGATTACATAAACTAGGTACTTAGGGTTTTCAGTAGTGTCTTAATTATAAGCATACATGCATATAATAAGATGAATTATTAATTCTGTCATAAAAACAATTATATAATTGTCTTTGGGGCACTACACCTAACAGGCAGCATCAAGATTTCGCTGAGCTTGACGTCACTCTTAATCCAGAGATTCTGACTCTCTCAAGAGAATACCAACAATTTCCTCATTTGTGATGCTTCGTGGATGGTGATCATTAGTGGGGAGTTTGTTGCTCAGGTTGCTGAACCGTCTTAAAATGATTGATTAGCGAGTATGGCATGGCTTGTCTCGTGACGTAAAGAAGCAAATGCTTCATGTTTGTAGCTGCCACCAAGACTAGAGTTTTTTTTCCAAGTATGCCTTGAAGTTTTCAAAGGCTTTCTTGCATGACTCATTATATTCAAATGAGGTTCTTTTTTCATCAAGTGGTTGAAGTGCTCGACATCTTCTAACAATATTTGATGTAAATTGTTGCAAGTAGGTGAGCCTTTCTTGCAAGATTCCAAACTCATGAAGGCTATGAAGGTCGTGGCCGGGCATCTTCATGACGACATCAACTTTGGATTGAACTATCTCAACCCCTCGACAGTGTATAATTAAACCGAGGAATTTTCTTGAGCTGACCTGAAATGCTATTTGAGAGGGTTCATTTGAGTTAAAGTATCCCGAGTCCTTCAAAGACACGTTTCAAGTCGTCCGAGTGATGGTCTTTTTTTTCTTTGACCACGAGTTCATTGACATGACACTTAACATCTTGATGCAACATGTCTTTTTTTTTTGCATGGTACGCTGGTAGGTGACTCCAACATCTTTTCGATCCAAAAGGCCCGCCTTGTAGCAGCGGTTATTTTAGGCATGCGGAAAACGGTGAGTTCTTTATCTTTCAGAGAAATATGAATTTGATCATAGCCAGACGACCTATCCATATTGGATAACATCTCATGGCCTGTAGTTGCATCCACCCCTATGTTCGGTGATTGGACGAGGGAAATCATCTTTTGGACAAAGAGTGATCAAGTCTTGAAAGTATACATAAGCACAACTTTGTTTGTTTTTTATCCTTTCAGGAACAATGTTTGAGATCCATGAAATGTATTTGACTTTGCGGATGAAGCCAGCTCCAATATGGTGGTTCACGTCTACTTTGATAAGGACGACAAGGTATGGTCTACACTTGCTTTTGAGTCTCGACCCAATGTGATCCCCTTTTGACGGAGAGCAATACTCTTTTTTAAGGGATAGAAGAGTGTTAATTTACATTGGCCTAGGTTGTCCTTTGTGTCGAGGTTGATTTCTTTCAACTCATCAACAAAAGAATCGACCAATTCTTCTAACTTTGGAGGCACTTTCTATTCATCTTCTTCTACCTCCTCATTGTTTGCCCATTTTATTGGGATATGAATTGGCGCTTCAGGATTATATTCCTTAAACCTTTTATGAGAAGATTTTATTAAATGACTTCTACCCTGAGAACGGGTTTGCGTTGTTCATGTTTGATTTGTTGCCCCCACATTTGGCATGGAGGTTTAAGGACTTTCTCCTGATTTCACAAGGAGCTTGTATGTGATGTGGTAAACCCTTCTTTTTGCATAAAGGAAAACATTCCATGCTCCATGGTGAGGTCTTCTTTATACGATCTAACCACTATAGGAGAGCGTGTATATTTACTACTTCAATTTTAGGAAGTGGTGAAGTAAGTCCACTCAGAGGTCATTTTTTCCTTTTGTGACGAGTGGTTCCTTTGTTTTGGAGAACCTAGAAGCCTTTGAAACTTTTCATTTCTTTGTTGATTTATTTATGGTGCATTTTTGTTGGTGTTTATCTTTCACCAAGTTTTCCCAGAGTTCCTCGCCCCTTTTTTGAAATGGTCACTTCTTTGCAAGTGTCGGCTTTGAGTAGAACTTTGAATCATCCAAGTGATGTTTAGCCGGTGAAGTTCATGTCATCAACAACGACTTTCCCCATCACATGAAGCGTTGGCGTAGTGTTGAATGAACAACTCCATTTTTGTGAAGCCATGGTCTTCCTAGAAGCATGTTGCGGTATGTTTTTGCATCAATCGCACGGAAGAGTGCACTGAAAGACATGTTATCCATAAAGATGTCAAATCATATTACTCCAATGGCTCTTTGCCCCCATTGGTTGAATTATTGAATCATCAAGCGATTGTTGTAGTGGTCATCCATAGAGATTCTCAACCCTTTCTCTATGCAAAATGGCAAGATGTTGATGGAAGATCTTCCATCAAACAACACATGATTCATCTTCTGTTCACAAATGTATGCCGTCATGAACGATGGACGAATATAAGACGCCGATGCCAGAAACATGTGATCGTCAGAAAAATTTATCTTGACAAAGCAAGTGATTTTGTCTTTGATTGATGGCTCCTCCTCTTACGAAGAATTTTTATATCTACGCACAAATTTTTCAGAGGTAGAGTTTTCTTTATCAAGTACGGCATAGCAAGTGACAATTTCGTCGTCAGTATAAATGCGGCGCCAAGCTCCATTTTCATCCTTTCGGATTCTCTTCAGCATGTACACCATTAAGGTGATAGAGGTACCAGGACACTTGTGCTTGAGATCATTTGAAGAAGCGTTTGATTTTATCATCCACTTCTCGGTTTGTCTCCTGTCCTGGGCTTCATTGTGTATTGACTTATTTTGCCTAGGTGGGCTTTTGGGCGACTTTATTTTGATTTTGTAGACTCGTAACGCTGATGCACCTTTTGTTTCGTTCTTCGAGCCACAGGAATACACCATTTATCATCCGTATCAACGGACTGCTTCTCTTGCCTTTGTATTGACAATTGGGGCTTTTATTGAAAAATTCACAAGTCTTTAACAACAAGTGGGGACATGGAGGCAACTTGCACCTTTATAGGATCGAAGGTTCCAAATCAAACAGTCATAGTATGACCATGTGACGGATCCACCAATAAGACTTGATTTGTGCTTTCTTTTCCTTCTTCAAGCACGACCATTTCTTCATCGGCTAAGAAAATTATTTTGATTTCAAAGCCAAAGCTTGCTGGGAAGATCAATGAGTTTGATTTGAGAAACTCATGAAAGTTTGACAGGACGTCGGAATCAAGAAAATGGTACATCTTTTATTTCTTTTCCTCTAGAGTTGGTTGTCGCCTTTTTGACTATTCGGCCTTTGTTCCTCCAGACATTTTTGAAGTATGGAATCCAAACACTTGTATCCATGGACTTTTTGCGTTTTGTTTCCGGAGTAGCTTTGGCAAATTTTCCAGTCTTTTCCTTTTCATATCCCTTTTAAGGGTATTGAAAGAGAGCTTGACCTCCGTTTGCGGTGGTGCTCAACTTGGTTGAATTCCCTTGAGAATGTATTGAAGACTCTATTGCCTAATTTGAAGGCACATCTCGATGGAAGAATTCTTAGAAATTTGGTCCCTACGATTGAAACTCAGGCTCTACCATCTGTTGACGTAGTCAACCACACTTTATTTTTTCCACTGGTAAGAGTTGGTCAGCTCTACCATGCTATCCGTCCTACGGGTGCTATAGAAGTGATTGAGAAAGATCTACTCCAATTGCTCCCAACTATCCAGAGAGGCAGAGGCAAGATGAGTGTACCAATCAAAGGCATTGCTATTTAGAGAACGCACGATTTGCTTCACCAAGTGATCTCCATACGTCCAAGCGTTGTTGCAAGTTTCAACAAAATGGGCAATGCATTGCTTGGGATTGCCCTTTCCATCTAATTACTGGAACTTCAGTGATCGATAACCGGCTGGCATCTTCAGATCATCAATCATTTGGGTGTATGCTTTGGCATACATTGGAGAAGAATTCACGGACCTTCCGACTTTGTCTTTGATGGTACCCATGATGAATTCCCGTAACGGGTTGATAAGAATGGTTCCATCGGGGGAAATCTTCAGATCCCTTGCCAAGGTAAAAGACTTGGAAACTTCTTGATATTAGGAAGAGTTTTCTGGGGCAACCCTCAAGTTATTCGCCTTGAGAAAAGACTTGAAGACTCCTTGATATTTGAATGTGACGTCAAGTTTGTCCTCATGATCATGCACCGCTTCTTTTGCCTTACTTGCTTCTCCAACGGAATCAAACTTTCTGGTGAGCATCGTAATTCACATGTCTTGAGTTTGAGAATGCGACGTGAGTGCTTCAATGGCATTTGTGAGGTTGGAAATATGCTCCTCCAGGGTGGTGGAGTTTTCAATCATGATGACTGCGGCCATTGGTGATGAGAATCCATCATCAGATTCCTGATGGAAAAAGAGGTGGAGGCTAGACTCCTCTGATATGCTCCGAGTGATAAGGACAGAAGGTTGACCTTGAGATGAGGAAACATCCAAAGCAGCAACAACTTCACAGTGGCACCCTTTGAAGCAACAAATTTCACAGCAGAAACCGTTGGAGAGGCAATCTTAGAAGTAGCCTTTGAAGTAAAAGACTTTAAAGAGGTAGAAGCCTTCGGTGCAATTTCCTCCAGACTTTTATTTTTTGCAAGGAAAGATTGGTCCCACTGGGCGTGCCTTAAATTTGTAATGCAAATTTCGTTGTCCTGCAATTAGATTAAAAAAGAAAGACAAGAAAATTTGAACAAATATAATTTTATTAAGTTCAAAATGTGAGTGGGTACAATCTGTAGCAAGATCCCTAAATCTACGGGATGCCTTTGATTCTCCATTGATTTTGCCGAGGGTCACGGGGACTGGTTCTCGGGCTTTGTCAATACTCCTCCAATTTGTTGGGAAGAATGTTGGATTAACAAAAGATCCCCGGATATGGCGGATAATCTTCATTAGTTGAAGACAACTTGGATGCTTTCGTTTCTCCTTTGATTTCTCCGAGGGTCGCCGGGACTTGTTGTCGGACTTTGGCGGTACTCCTCCTATTTTTTGGGAAGAGGACCTTTGTTTGTTGTTGAAGAACACTGGATTTCTTGGTGATCTTCGATTTGTTGAAGAACTCCAAATATAGTGGAAGACCTTCGATTTTTGTTGAAGAACTCCGAATATGGCGGATGAGCTTCGATAGTTGGTGAAGATTTCTGGACGTGGCGGATGATCCTTTTTTTTTAATAAAACTATCTTTTTATTAATGGAAGAAATAAAGTGCTACAAAAAGTTTGCCATATCCTGGCCCGCCCCAAGTTTGCGTGATAGAATGCATAGCATGGCCTCCTTAAACCCTGTGTGTGGCAAACCCAGTGTAGGAAAATCCATCACACAGGGAAGAGTACTCGCTCTATGCATTCCCAAAAAATCCCAAACTCCAAAAATATGTACAACAGTGGAAATCATAAGTAGAAGAATGGCGTGTGTGTGTCTCGAATCTTGTAGGAGTGAAATGTGACTCGATCGCAGATTATATGTCCGAAAGTATAATACATCCCAGTCGTCGTCGTTCGTAGACCGTTGCATCCGCTTGAGTATATGTAACGTCCAGTTCCAATCCTGAGCATTGTCTACCACCATCACGTAGGGCAAAACATCACAAAGCAATAAAAGAGGGAGCACCATTGTAATCCACGAAAGGAACAAAAAACACCTGAATTGCACCCTTATCAGAGTGGTAGGGGTGCGTCCAAGGCTCAATGCACTCCAGATATCCAGTCCCGTTGAAAGAGGACGTATCAAAAGACTCTGTCCACATCACCAGCACGCAAGATAAGTGGAAAGTACCAAGAAAAATCCAATGAGTAAAGTAGATAAAGAACAAAAACACCTGGTTTGCACCCCAACCAGGACTGGAGGGGTGCATCCATGTGAACAGAGTGAGTGGTATGTATGCGCATTGACTCCCAGGGCGCCTTCCTTGTCTGCAGTCTGTCAATCTGTAAACACTGTGTAACGCAATACAAAGTAGAATCGTAACAAAAATGGGAGAGTAAATGAGGGGAACTTTGATTGTCGTTGAAGAACTTTGAATATGGCGGACGAACTTCAGAAGTTGTTGAAAAACATGAAGAATTCTTTGTTGCTTCTTAGATCTTCTCTTTGTTGAAGAACTCCGGTTTTGGCGGATGGACTTCGTTTGCTGAAGAACTTGAAGGCTTGTTTGTTGCTTCCTAGATCTTTTATTTCTTGAGAAACTCCGGATTTGGAAGATGATGTTCTGTTGTTGGAGATGACTTGGAGGCTTTTATGTTACTCCTCGAATCTTCTCCGCGGTGGTTGAGCAGGGGGCTTGATGCTTTATCTCTAACTTCTCACCAATTGCCATTGTGTTGATAACCTCCCTGTTATGGCGGAAGAATTTTGATTTTGAAGAAGACTTGAAGGAATACTTTGTTTTAAATTCAATATCTTAAATGAAGGGCTTCGACTTTGCGGAAGATCTTCGATGTTGAAGAGATATTTCATGGTTCTTTGAAGCTTTTGATGTTCTTCATCTTCTTGAAGAACTTTGGATTTTCCCGGAAGATCTTCGATGCTTCGGTGTTGTTGGTGAATGAAGTTGTTTGCTATGAGATTTCCATCAAATCTTCAATGTGTGTTTTTGTAAATGAACAAGGCTCCCCTATTTATAGTGCTGGATGATGCCTTTGCATTAAATGCATTCACACCCTTGATTGATTTCCAGAACATTTTGCATTTATTATAAATCAGTAAAATCTCCTAATTAATTGATTTTATGATTTATTGACTTTTATATTATCTCCCAATATTTAATGTAGAAAATAATATAAAAATACTTAGATTTAATGACATATGTAGTAATGTGACAAATATAATAAATCACATATGTATTTTGTATTTCTACACAGCCGTTTAATTATAAATAATTAACTATCTAAGTTTCTTTTAAGAGATTTTAATCAATAATTTATTTTTACATTATTCCCTAACAAATTAAAAAGGAAATAATATAAAATAAATTTTATTTAGGACAAATGTATTATGTGACATATTTGACATATCACATAATTTTTTCGTTTCTACAAGCGGTAATCGGGATGAAAAGCCATCAAACACCATCCATCAGGAGAGACAAAGCACTAGGGGCCACTCCGACTGCCCCTTATCTTGAAGCCTGCTAACTTAGGCAGCCAGGTCAAGCTTACAAGTGTGGTTCCCATCGCAGTCGAGATGATTGTCAAAACTCATCGCTTGGACACAACCCAAATTACTGTCTTATTTATGTACTTATTTACTGTGAATATTCCATATAAACACCGACTATGTAAGCCCTATAAATAGCGGCATCTTATACCCTAAAAGGGGAGCCATAGTAGAAAATACAGGCCAAGCGCTGTCATTCTTCCCTCAGCAATCGCGTTCTTAAGTTTCTTCACATCTTCATATATTTCTTGAGCTAAAACACAACAAAGCACCAATCTAATTCCATATATCCACTCAAATAATTCACTAATCTCATTTGTGATATTTTTGACCATATCAATTGGCTCTATTACCGGGAAATTGATGCGTTCTAGCCTTTTTCTCCATTTATACCTGAGTGTCACACTCACTGCCACCAGGTCCGACTCCTAAAAGTCATACTTTTCCACTTTCCTGGCGACTAAAAACTGTACTTATTGCTTTTTCTGGATAAATATCCGTCGAAACATTCATCCACTCCACCCAGAATCCTCAGATTCGTTAGATATTCACTCAGATTCTCGAGAGCCTAGTACGAAGCTCTTCGGTTTCCCTTTGAAACCCCAAAAAACTTCGCAGTCACACGTGGCCCTCACATCTCCAGTCAGTCTAGCATTTCTCACTTAAAATAAAGCTCCGACGACTACGGAAGCACATAAGCATGTCGAAGACAAGTTCAACTGGTGGTCCACTGTTTGAGGGCCTACCTCCAACTACTGAAAATACAAGCAGGAATGTCGTACATCACCCAGAAGGCGTGACAGTATGACAAGGAGTTGTACCACCTGACACTGGGGAACATATGACACATTGTACCCTATATGAGGACACTTCAAGTACGACACAAGCACCTTTCTCGACATTAGAGCGAGGTCGAAGGAAGCCCTTAGTCAGCTCACCCCAGTTAACGAGTAGAACAAGGGGAAAACTGTGGGTTAAGGATTCCGTCCGCCCAGATCTCATCAACCATCTCCCCAAGAGAAGATTGAGGCATATGACAAACTCTATGCAAAAGCATTGTTTGCATATGGTGCCTACGCTGAAAGGATCCATCAGACTAATCAAGAGCTCATATGGCAAAATCAGCCAACTCTCCCTATCTGAAGAGCTGTTAACGAGCCGAGTCGGACCGAGTGTTGGTGGTTCGAACTCATACTCATTTAGCTCACGAGCTCGTTCGTTTGTTGAATGAAAATAATTTTTTGTTCGAGCTCGTATTGTTTAAAAAAATGTTCGAGCTCATCTCGTAAAACATATTGTTGTCTTTTTTGACTTGAGTTTGGCTTGAGTTCGGCTCGTTAAGGTATAAAACATAAAGTGCAAATGCAAAAATGACAAGTTATAGATTAATATTACATACATCACACAACAAAAATTATTGTAAAAATGTCTAAATTTACTATATAAAATCAATCTATAATCTCTCTAGATGAATGAATGACTTGTCCTCTTTTGAGTTAGAGTTACTTTAAATTTATGTATTTATATAAGCACGTTCGTGAACATAATCGAACGTTCATGAACCAAGCTCATGTTCATTCGTTAAGCAAACGAGCCTACAATCATGATTTCGCTCGGCTTGTTAAGCTATACGAACAAACGATCACGAACACAAACGAGCCGAACACGAGTTTGTTCACAAATGACTATGTTCGTTTAACAGCACTACCCATCTGCGAGTTTGTTCCTTTATTGAGATCCCCAGCGCTAGGACAGGTACATCGATGTCCTGGATCATTGATTACGATTAAAATAGTATATCCTACGACATCAACATTCTATCCATTACGAGCTAAAAATAGTTGTTTCGACCTATAATCATGTACCATTTGAGTTGAATGTCATGTTTCGAGTTCGTGAGTCGAGTATTTTTCACTTCACGTTTATTTTCCCTTATTCTATATTATTTCATGTGTTATTTGATTATATTCAGGATATGAAATAATTGGGCTGAGCATTGTGGACAATTCTGGAGTGGACTGAATGAAAAGAATAGGTCTAGGGTATTCCAGAACCTTCCAAGTTAAGTCGGCAGAAAAAAAAAAAGACAAAAATGCCCCTGATTAATCGGGTGTTGCCGCCGATTAATCGAGCTACCAGAATCTTCCAAAACGCATTTTCTTGGACGAGGGGTAGTTTTAGGTTCTTATAAGTCGGTTTACTTAGCTATAAATAAGAGGCATCGGCCTCAGAATTCGGTGTGTCCAATTAATGTACAATTTTCAAGACAATTATTATGCAATAAAAGTTCTTTGTTCTTTATTTATTTATGTTATGAGTTCGAGTCACGGAGTCGATTGATTTTCCTCCTAGGAAGAGAGCCGAGGGAGATTTTCACTCATCTTCAAGGGTATGATTATCTACCTTTTCCAAGAATTAGATCTGTTGTTGTTCTATTTGATTAATATGTTTTAATTGTTTATTTAATTTAAATATATAGTAGTTAGTTTATTTTACCCCATGTATGTACAGATCTGATTCGTTGGTGAAGAAATAATGAAATAGTGATTGCGTTCTTTAGATCTGCGGTCTATATCGCTAGATCTGAATACCTAGTAAATCCTATTTCATGATAATCGGCACCAGCTACGTTGATCGACAGATTTAATTTACATGTTAGTAGCATGATCAACTATTTGCATGTCATCGTAAATTAGCATGAAGGACTATTAGTGAAGTGTTAGTTTGGACATTGTCTTGATGAATCCTTAGGAACGAGCTAGTCATAGTCAATAGCTACCTAGAGAGGTTCTCGGTCTTGAGCCGGCAACTCAAAAAAATAATGCATGTGAACTAATACAACTAACGAACGAGGTTAGTTGGACATAGATTGTCTGATGTCCTTATTGTGGAAGAAGACAGGGTTAGGAAATTGAACCCGTAGCTGACAATGGATTATAATTTACCAAAGGGGATGAATAATGCATGCTATAGAGGAATAACTAATAACTTATAATCAGACTAATACATTAGAAACTCTTGTGTGCTCTGGTTGAACTTGCATAATCTTGTTTGTTTATTGTCACCATTTTTATTCTACCTATATTATAGTTGGTCGTAGACCGTTATTGTGACAGCTCAATCTTGATTAATCTGCATTGTTACGAGTCTCTGTGGGATTTAACCTTGACTCACCAGTAATCTTCTACGATAGTCCTAGTCCTATTGCTAGTAAGTGCTTTGCATGCGATCAAGATTTTTTGGCGCCGTTGCCGGGGACTCGTGTCCAGAATATTTATCAATTTGAGATTGAGCGTGTATATTAGTTTCTGTAATTTTCGAGTCTGTTTTATAGTCTGTTTATACAGGATTCGTATATAGTCAGTTTTGTTTGAATATGGAAGAAAATTACACCAGATTAATCGGCTGATACCCATGATTAATCGAGCATTCCGGAATCGGCAGAATCGATTCTGTCTGTTCAGCGTCGAGTCAATAGTCAGAGTCTGTATGTTTAAGTCTGCCAGGTGAGTGTAACAGCCACCGAGGCAAGTTACTAAATTTTTCTTTTTGTTGTGTCTTGAGTACGCACGGAGAGGATCAAAGTGATAAGGATAGGGACAAAGAAATTCAAGATCTAAAAGACCCTGACGAGACGATAGAAGCGAGAAATAGAGCCAGTCATAGGTGCAGACAGACAGAAGGACTCTATAGAGTTATGCAATGCCCATGATTGGGCAATTTGTGCCAACGATTTTTCAGCTAGAGAATGCAGCTGAGGTCTTTCACCCAAAGCCAAAGGTGATACAGATGGTGACAAATTACACTACCTTCCATGGAGTACCGAACGAAGATCCTAGTGTACAAGTCACTAACTTGTTGGAGATAGTCAGCACAGTCAAGCCAGCAGGAGTACCTGAAGACAACATTAAGCTTAAATTGTTCCCATTCACTCTGAAAGATAAGGCAAAAATATGGTTATTGTCTCTAGCACCCGGATCGATCCAAACATGGACCGATTTGCTGTAGAAATTTCTGAATAAGTATTGCCCACCTGGAAAGTCACTATAGATGACATAAGACATCATGAATTTCAAGCAAAAACCGGGTGAGACTTTCGAAGAATCTTGGGAAAGGTTTAAAGAAACACAACGGAGATGCCCTCACCACGATATCACCCTGCCCGTATGAATGCATAGTTTCTATTACAGATTGTAGCCCAATGAACAAATGAGAGTTGATGCATCGAGCATCGGATGTTTTGCGTTCTTGTCACCTGAAGAAGCCGAATAAAAGTTGGAACAAATTGCACTTACAAGCCAATGGGAAATGCTTCAAATTGAAATTGTAAAAGTAGATAAAGCAGTATTTAGAGCAGATACATCTCAAAATATCTTATACCAGTTAATCACGATGAACTAAAAAATAGACGGCATGCAAGACCGCATTGCCAAGGTAGGGAAAGTTCAAGAAGTCGAAGCAACCAACACCGAAGATGTGAACTATTTAGAGAGGCAAGGAAATCCTTACGGTGGCGGATATCGCCCTGGTTCTCACGACCACCTTGGTTTTTGACTAAGTTATCCTACAGGTGGAGAGGGACCAAGACATTGGGGGATTCATGCTTCAATTGAACAAGTCAGGTGATTGGGAAGCAGCCATTGATAAAATGAGCTCAACTGTGACTGACACGGTCAATCAAATCACAAAGTCCTTGACCTACCTGAATGCAAACTTCACCACATATTGTCAGAAGAATAATGCAAGACTGACCAATAAGGAAGCCTTAGTGCAGAATCCGTCAAACCAAGTGCGGCAGATCGCAGAACAAGTGTCAGCCCATCCTCCGGAAGGATTACCAAGTAACACTGAGATGAATCCGAAGGACGTGAATGCAATCATGACAAGAAGCGGAAAGGAACTATTTGGACAAGTTATACCGACTATCCAGGAAGAATCAGGAAGTAGTCAGCATCAGAACATGCAAAATCAGGAAGAAAAGGGGATCCAATTAATAAGGACACCACGCCGATTAATTGGGCGTCTGCATATATAACAGACGAGCAGGCAGAGCAGCAGCATGAAGCAGGTAAGTCTCCATGAACTATATCTATTAATCCTGGTACTTTACCCTATCCCCTTAGGAAATATTAACCGAATCATGACGATGCTCGTTATAAAAAGTTCATAGACATGTTTAAGAAATTGCAAGTGAATATACCTTTGGTAGTGTCAGGAACATTTTATTATGTTCTGATGATGGCCATACTAGCTGTTATAGCCAGCCTGAAATAAGTTAGAATTCTCTGTATAAGTCTTTACTTAGAGTCTGACATGTTGTATAATTTAAGTCAGACAAGTATTGTACTAGTTGGTAGAGTGAAGCCAGCCAAGTACCAGCAGAGAAGCATGAAGACATTATGGTTTGACTTATAACCAAGGAAGTCTGTGATGACTTTGGATAAGTCCAAGTTATAATTCAAATGATGAATTACATTGTAAAATATGGTGTACATTGATCTCACCCCAAATCAAGGATCAGTGAAGTACAAGAAGTACCTGAAAGATCAAAGAAAATAACAAAACAGTAAACCGGCAAAGTAAACTGACTATCGGCTGAGTAAAAACAAAGCAGTGAAGGAAGACATAAACAGCAAAGTCAAAAGGATCACTTAACCATTCAGGGAACGGCCAAGTAAACTTTACTCATTCAGATTTCAAAAGATGAAGATCGAGCATTAAATGGATAATCAATTGAGGATCAATCAAGGACGGATTTTATGATAAACGTTTGAAGAAAAATCCGATCACTGAAATCAAGGAGAATATAATTAAGGGGGAATCAAGAATTAAATCAAGGATTATTCTCCACATTTAATAGACAACGGATGGAAATTCAAATCAAGAATTATCAAGGCTATAAATAGAAGACATTGACAGACAAGAAAAACAACGATTCAATCTGATAAGAAACAAGCAAAAACTCTGTCAATTTGAAAAGCCTTCTATCTTCACTTAAGAGAAACATCTAGAGATCAACTTAGAAATCAGAGCTCAAATTCCATATCAAGCACTGAGATTGATAACAAGTCTATGAATCCAATTCACATCAACTGAGGCAATTGAATCTGAGGAATCTGAGAAGGAGTTGCAACCTTTGTGATAGCTGCTGAAAGTTTTGTTCTCAAGGAGCAGTGATGGAGACTGGGTCACTTAAGCTTTTGAAGCCATGGAGGGATAGTCTTGCATATTGTGAAGCTTGTGTAGCCAAGGACAATCGTGCTATTGTATCTGTGAAAAAAATAGTGAATTCCTTCAATCATCACAGGAGAAGAGTGGATTATGGGATTACACCACCCTGAACCACTATAAACCATTGTGTCTATTTACTTTCAGCATCTTACTTTATAGCACTTTATTTCATTGCATACTCCATATCTGTGATTGCATATTCTACTTTGAAGCAACATTTTTAGAAGGGACTTATCCACTGCCCAAAAGCTTTTAAATACAAGAAAAGTTTTTGAAACTCCACTATAGTCATTCACCCACCCCCTATGACTATAGTTTTACCCTTCTCTGGGACCAACAATTGGTATCAGAGCAGTGTTCCTAGTATCAAAACCTGTTCAGATCTAATTTTTGGTAACAAGGAGATCACATATTTTCAAAGTAGTTTTCAAATTTGTGCTTTCTATACATATCTCTTATTTGTACTTATGGATTCCTCAAATTTAATGTCAAAGGTACCTGTATTCAATGTTAATCATTTTGATGAATATAAAATAAGGATGTTGCCTCATCTTGCAGCAACTCATGAGGAGATGTTGGATGTAATCAATGATGGCCCAATCAAGATCACAACTATGATAACCACATGAGTAGATCAAGGAAAACAAATAGATAAACTTGAGAAAGATTGGATCAAAGATGACAAGAGAAGAGCAAATCTAGATTTTGTTAAAAAAATGATCTTGATGACTCTGGGCAGTAACATGTTCATGAGGATCAAAGACCGCAAAACAACAAAGGATATGTCGAACAAATTAGCATTAATCAATGAAGGATCAGAAGAAGTTAAAGAAAACAAATTATCTGTTGCAAAACAGAAATTTGAGAACTTCAAAATGAAGACTGGTGAATCCATTTATCAGATGGATAACAGATTTTCAAGCATCATCAGTGAACTGCAGCAACTTGGACATACATATCCACAGAAGGAAGTCTGTCTAAAAATCATGAGAGGCTTACCTGAGAAACGGAAGATCATCACATCAGTCATCAGAGAGACAACAAATCTTGCAAACACCGAAACCTTGACTCTGATGTCTCAGTTAAAGGCTCATGAATTTGAGTTGAATGGTGAAGATAGTACACCAGCAGAGGCACACAAGGCCAGTGCACTGGTTGCACCCCAACAAAGCAAAATAGCTAACACAAATGGCAAATAGACACAGGAGCTGGTGGAACATGTAGCTTTACTGGTTAAAGGTTTTGATAGGTTTAGCAAGAAGAAACAATTCAAATGAGGTTCATCATCAAACAAGAAGTCAAGCTCAAGCAAAGACAAAGAAAATGGATGATGAATACAGATGCTTCAACTGTAAGAAGAAAGGTCATTTCCAGGCTGATTACCCTGAAGAAAAGGACAAAGATGAGGATAAGAATAAGTACAAGACAACTGAAATGAGAATAAGTAAGAAGGCACTCAAAGCTAAAACTAGCAGTGAAAGGAATGAAGAATCATCTGAAAATGAGTCTGATGATGATGAAGCTGACAGCTTAGACAATGAAAAGGCTTACTCATGCCTTATGGCTAAAGAATCAAATGAGACAGAGGTAACATCTAGATCATATTCATCAGCTAGAGCATCCATATCTGACAATGCACAATCCTCTATTCTCCCATTAGATTCTGCAAATCTAATCCAAAATCTTATGAATAAATTTGAAAAAATTAAGATGACTCATGAAATTCTGGAACAAGATTGTGAGAATCTGAGAGAGGAAAATATAAGGCTAAAAGAAGAACTGAATGAACTAAAAGCTGAACAAACAAGTAAGGAATTAAACTCACCTGATCAACAAAGAACATATGTAAATACATCTGGTGTTGAAAGACCAGCTGAGAAAACCTCCCTACCAGTTAAAATCACCACTGCACCACTTAGTGCACAAGCTTACAAACCCCCAAAAAAGTTTGGATCCAGATCTGGTCTTGGGTAGAATAGTCAGGATGAAAATAGAAACGATGGCCAACACAATTATGAATCCAGGACCCAGACTGGACCAAAATTCAGAAAAGAATAGACCATAGTTTCAATCACTCATCCTGCACTGATGAAGTCAAAACCTAGTGTAGTGAAACAGCAGAGTAAATCATCAATCCAGCCAAATAAAGGCAAAGGAGTTCAGAAAGGTAAGGGAGGACTTTACCCTTTTGAGGATGATTGGAAGATTACACCCCCAAAATATAAGAAGAAACCATTTCATAACATGCATCATGTGTTTAAGAAAAACCAGCCAAGGCATATTCCTAGACACAAGAAGCAGCATGGAAATAAGTTTCTTTCTACATATTGGAGAGTGAAAAGGGATGAAAATGCACCAAAAAGTGGAGAAAAGTATCATAATACCTCTAGGAGAAACACTAGAAGTTATTCTGCCATGCTTATACATATGAAGTTGATGACTTTAATTATCCAAAAAGAAGATCTTGTGGATACACACTAGGAGTAAGGGCATGAATGCTAACAGGTATGGACCCAAACAGTGTTAGGTACCTAAACAAAATTAATTTGTTTTGTAGGATGTCTGGTACATAGACAGTGGATGTTCCTGACACATGACAGGGAACAAGGGATGGCACACTGACTTTAAAGCTTTTGATGGACCCAAAGTTACTTTTGGAGGCAAAGAAAATCCCTGGTAAAATTAAGGGGGAAAGCATAATGCTCAAAAAAAGTTTGAAGATTCAAAATGTGGCTTATGTTAAAGGACTGAATTTCAATCTACTAAGTATATGCCAATTTTGTGCCAAAGGCTACAATGTACACTTCAACAAAGAAGGATGCAAAGTGATTCATAGTCAAACCAACACAGTTGTACTTGCAGAAAGGAGAGAAGACAACATGTATGTGGTAGATTGGAAGACAACAAAAGATTGGAAGACAGCAAGAGCAAAAAGATGTTTGCATGTCAAAAGTGAATAATCAACCAGCTAGATTTGGCATAGGAGATTGAATCATCTCAACTTCAAAACCATCAACACACTGTCAAAGAACAAGTTAGTTGAAGTCTTACCAAAGATCACATTCAAGAAAGAAAGTCTTTGTGATGCATGTCAAAAAAGGAAGCAAATAAAAAGCTCCTTCAAGTCAAAGCCCTATCAATCAACAACAAGATTCTTACATCTGTTGCATATGGATCCTTTTGGACCAGTCACACCAGTCAATGTAAGTGGAAAGAAACACACTCTAGTAGTGGTGGATGACTTTTCCAAATTGACCTGGACCATATTCAGGAACATGAATAGAGAGAAACTCAAAAAGTTGCCAGATTTGCAAACAAGAATTCAAAATGAGAAAGAACTGAAGATTATAAAGATCAGATCTGATCGACGCACAGAATTTCTAAATGAAATTATCAGAACCTACTGTGAAGAAAATGGAGTACTGAATCAACTATCAGCACTAGGGACTCCACAATAGAATGGTGTAGCAGAAAGAAGAAACAGAACAATCAAAGAAGCAGTCAGAACAATGATTGCAGAAGCATGCTTGCCAAAGAGATTTTGGGCTGAAGCAGCAAATACAGCATGCTATACTCAAAACAGATCAATCATCACCAGACATCATGGAAAAACTTTATATGAAATATGGAATGGAAGAAAACCTAACATCTCAAACTTGCATATGTTTGGATCTAAATGTTTTATTTTGAACAGAAATCACCTGCATACTTTTGATGAAAAAGCTGATGAAGCAATGTTTATGGGATACTCAGACACTAACAAAGCCTTCAGAGTGCTCAACAAAAGAACCTTGGTGATTAAAGAATCAATTCATGTAGTCTTTGATGAACCAAACACAAATGGTGAAAGCTTTCAAGAATTTGAAGAAGAAGCATGTCAAAGACAAGTTTATATGAATACAACAATACCACCTATCATTCTGAATCACAATTTTGGAAATCAAGATGAGTCACCAATCAATACAACAGAAGAGGCAGCAGCACAAGAACGTGAACCTGATACACAAACTGAAGTTGTGGATGCCCTAAGTCAAGAACAACTTCAACCTGACCTCAACTGGCTAAGAGACCATTATGAAGATCAAGTCATTGGAGACATTGATACAGGAGTTAGAACCAGAAGACAACTGGAGAATATGCAAACATGTTATCTATCACAGGTGGAACCCAAGACAATAGATGATGCAATCCAAGATGCTGACTGGATTACAGCCATGCAAGAAGAACTAAATGAATTTGAAAGAAATGAAGTCTGGGAACTTGTTGACAGACCAGACATAGTCAACATCATTGGAACAAAATGGGTATTCTGAAACAAGATGGATGAACAAGGAATATTGTCAGAAACAAAGCAAGGCTAGTTGCAAAAGGCTACTCTCAAGCAGAAGGAATAGATTATGATGAAATCTTTGCACCAGTAGCAAGATTGGAAGCAATCAGACTCTTTCTAGCATTTGCAGCCCACAAAGACTTCAAAGTTTATCAAATGGATCTCAAGAGTGCATTTCGGAATGGACTTTTGGAAGAATAAGTATATGTGGAACGACTTCCCGGTTTTCAACTCAAAGGGAAATAAGATAAAGTATACAAGCTCAAGAAGGCACTTTATGGACTCAAACAGGCACCCAGAGCCTAGAATGAAACACTATCACAATTCCTGATCAATAATGGATTCAACAAAGGAACCATTGATAAGACTCTCTTCAAGCTAGAGGAAGGAACAAGATCCATGTTAGTCCAAATTTATGACATAATCTTTTGATCAGAAGATGAGAAGCTATGTGAGAAATTTGCAAACTTAATGAAAAGAAAATTTCAGATGAGCATGATGGGAGAACTGAATTACTTTCTAGGACTATAAGATGGCATATTTATCAATCAAGACAAGTACACAAAAGACTTGATACACAAGTATGGAAAGAACACAAGTGGCACCTCAAATACACCAATGTGTGCAAGAGATATTCTTGGAAAAGATGAAAGTGGGAAGGATGTTGATCAGAAACTTTATAGAGGAATCATTGGATCCCTACTTTATCTAACTGCAAGCAGACCTGATATAGCATTTGCAGTAGGAGTATGAACAAGATTTCAAGCTCAACCAAAAGAATCACATCTTCTAGCAGCCAAAAGAATAATCAAATATCTGAAGAACACCATCAATGTTGGAATTTGGATTCCAAAAGATGGAGGACTCAAGTTGATATCATATTCAGACTCCGATTATGCTGGATGCAAGATAGATAGAAAAAGCACCTCTGGAACCTACCAAATGTTAGGCAACTAGACTAGTATCATGGTTCAACAAAAAGCAAAATTCTATATCCATATCAACAGTTGAAGCAGAATATATAGCAGCAGGCAGTTGATGTGCACAAGTACTATGGATCAGACAATGGCTAAAGGATTATGGAATGGAGGAGAAGACAATTCCAATCATGTGTGATAACACAAGTGCAATATCTATCACTGAAAATCCAGTATTGCCTTCAAGAACAAAACATATTGATGTAAGACATCAATTTATCAGAGACCATGTTGAAAAATGAGATGTTATTCTAAGATACATACCTACTGAAGATCAATTGGCTGACATCTTCATATAACCACTCATTCATGAAATATTTAGCAAGTTAAGAACTGAATTGGGAATGATAGAAATTGACTATGTACTAAGGAGCAGCTAACTGGAGTAATTAGCTAAGTAACTTCACAAGCTGACTAAGGCAAATAAGGCATTAATACTCAGCGAAGTTAACTGCACTGATTGTTAGGAACAGTTACAAGCAAGCAGCTCAGTAAAGAAGTCACTTCACCGGTCTAGTGACCAGCCAAGTCACTCCACCGAAACAAAGACTGGAGCCAACAACAAACTAAAGTGTAAACTAAATCAGTTTCATACACGTGGAAAATCAAGAAGTTATAGAGGATTATACAATGAAAGATTACACGCGTGGACATAAATTTTTAATCGTGGAGGTAACTATATTATTTTTTGAATTACAAACGCCTCGATTCCTAGGATTTATCATTACTTACCTCAATCCACTCCCCCACTACACTCAAATACCGTGATTTATATACATATACTCACGCCATTACATCACAAAATCCTTCCATTTTCAACCACGTTCACACTACCAAAAATCATCCTATTTAAACCACACTTAGAGATTTTTCAGAAATCATTACGTTCTCTTGCTAAGCATAAAACCTTCTAAATCTCAATCTCACTAAAACAATGGCTTCATCCTCTTCAACCACCCAAACTGGAAAACAATATGAGAAGTCAATTGCCACTGGATCTTTCTTTCAAGAAAACACTACTCAAAACTATGAGGAAATGACGAAGAAGCATAAAGATTGGCAACTGGATGCAAAAACCTATGATTCTCGACTTTTCTCAATCCCCCTATCAAGGACATTTGTTATGAAAGCTCATCACCTTCTGGAATACAGCCAAGTTTGTTTCTAGGCTTTTTGCTGAAGAAGGCGTCGAAATGGGTGAGGACCGGATCGTTGCAATTGTTAATGGTAAGGAAGTGGTTATTACGGCCAAGGTAATTTACAAACACCTTAAACTCTCTAATAAAGGTCAAGCAAAGATGGCTCTTGTCCCACAAAACTTGGATGAATTCTGGGTAAAAATTGCTAAGCCGGCAAACCCAGGCTCTAAGAAATTCAACTGGCTTAGATCCGCCTTGAAGAAACCCTTCAATGAATTCATTGCTTTAGTTGGAAAAACAATTGAAGGAAAGCTAGGGGAAAATAATGCCATGACAGAGGTTAGAATGCGTTTGATGGTAAACATATACAATGGTCTGGAGTTCAATTGGGCCTTCTATTTCTTCCTAAGAATCAAAGAGCAAATCCAAGGTGAGGCCAATGCGGCCAAAAAGGGCTCGCGGAAGGAAAGATGAAAAAAGGACACTTTTGGGTGAAAAAGTCCTATAGGATTCAATTACAATATCTATTGCAATGCCTGCAAGTCCCTGTTGTAAAGCTCCACAAACTACATGAATCCAAAATCATGTTTACCTATGTCAAACAGACAAAGAAAACAAATGGAGGGAAAAGAAATCAACCTAGCAGAATCACAACTGATCAAAGAAAGAAACTAAAAGTTCAAAGAAATCTGGACAAAAAGGAGTTTGGAAAGTTAATTGATGAAGAAGAATAAGAGGAACCAGATGAAGAGGCAGAACAACAAGAGGAAGAAAGTGGAAGTAAGGATGAACAACTTCAAAATAAGGAAGTTGCAGGAGACACTGGAGATGATGAGGAAACTCCAGAAGAACCAGCACAGTTGTCTGCAACTGATATTGATAATCGAATAGCAGCATATCTTTAATGGAAAGAAGGTGACTCAAGACTTCAGCATTATGACTCTAAACATATGCTTGCTGAGGAGGCTTTGTTATTTGACTTTCTGGAGATCACAACCTTGGTTGGTGTACTTGATGAATCCCCACTATGGGATATGGTGGATGCAGCTAAAGCAAAAACACATCCAACTTCTGAACAAGAAAGTAATGAATCAGCTGAAGATAGTGATGATCATGATGATGATAATCATGATAATCATGATGATGATGCTGGTGTAGATCACAATGACGCTGGTGATGATCCAAAGGATACTGCTAATGACCAAGACAAAGAAGCTGAACAATTAGCTGATGCAATTGATGATAACATCTTCTTAAGCTCTTTTCTACAAACACATGAATCAGCCAAGTCAACCCCACCGGCTAAGACAATACCTCAGCAACTATCTATTGACTGGCTGAACTAACAATAGTATTGGGCACTGGCTCAGCTGCTTCAACACCAGTCAAGACAACTCCCGGCATAAAGGAAGGGGGAATAGGAGACAGTGATGCACCAGATCTCACATCGACTCAAGTCTTGAAGAAGTAGAAGGTGGTGTAGATGTTACTCAACCAACAACACAACACCAAGAATCAGTTGAGGTTCCTCCGACATTGTAAAATCACGACAAAGGACAATAGACGAACCAGGTAAGATTTTAACCGCTTTTCTTCTGAAAGATTGAGGTGGAGCTCTCTCGCTAGCGGATTCATGGTCTCGTTGAAGTGTTATATCCTTAATCTTGGCAGTACCATTTCAACCGGTGTCAGGGCTTCCGAACAGTAGGTTAGAGTGAAAGGAGTTTCCCCTGTTGTAGTTTTGCACGAGGTTAGGAGCGCCCATAGAATCGCGGACAGATGATCTACCTATTTTCCTGCCTTTTCGTCAAGGATTTTCTTTAACGCTTCGAGTACCTGCTTAGCCATTTCCTTGCGGGTTACACACTGATGATTGCCAATGTTTCACTTTATGCTCTATACAAAATTGCATGAATTCATCCCTGAACAGTGGCCCGTGGTCAGATACAATCGCTCTTGGAACTCCGAACCTAGTCCACACATATCAAGCAATAAGTAGATTATATCTTTGGAGGAAATCATTGCTAAAGCCTCTGCTTCAATCCATTTCATGAAATAATCCACCGCGACGATGACGTATTCACAGCCGGACCGCCCTTTGCGGAGCGGGCCGATAAGATCAATTCCCCACATGTCAAAGGTCCAGGCGGCGCCGATGATACTTTGTTCGACTGATGGTAGTCTAGGTATGTTGGCGAAGCACTGACACTTGTCACAACTCTTTGTGTATCTCTGAGCATCATCAGCGAGCCCAGGACAATAGTAACCGGCCAATACAGCCTTCTGAGCGAGTGTGTGGCTTGCGGGATAGCCCCCCCCCCACACACTCCCTCGTGAAACTCAGATAGAATCCCTTGTACCTCTTCAAGTCGTACACATCGTAATAAAGGCTTGGAAAAAGATATTCTGTATAAGATGCCATTCAAAATGGTATAACGTACTGACCTTTTCCTTAGAGCCTGAGCCTATTTAGGATCGGTGGGAAGCGTTCCGTTTTCGATATAAGCTTTGATCTCGTCCATCCAATATGCAGCCGCTGGCTGAATATCTATGATTTCGGTTCGACTAATTGCGGGCTCAGAGATATATTCAACCATGACCAATGGGTTGTTGACCTCTTCCTCTGCTGATAGTTTTGATATGTAATCAGTCCGCATGTTTTGTTCATTGGGTATCTTGATTAACTCACAATAGTTGAAGTTGTTCCTTAACCTTTTGACGAGATCAAGATATTTCTGTAAGATTTTGCATTTTGTCCCATAGGAGCCTGCAACTTGATAAACTACCAGCTATGAATCACAATACATTTCAACATTGTCGACATTCATGGCCTTGGTAAGCTCGAGGCCCGCTATGACGGCCTCATATTCTGCTTGATTTTTCAAGGCTGTAAAGTCGAACCTCAATGCTCTTTCAATCTCCTCAGAAGTACCAGGCTCGAGCAATATAACTCCGGCACTACAACCAATTTGGCCTGCGGCCCCGTAAATATATAGCTGCCAGCAATGACTTGGCCTTTGCAGCACGGTCACTGCTGAAGCGTTTGGGTCACTAACGGATTACGGACTAGGTTTTTCTTCAGACCGCTCTTCTTTGAAGCTCATTTCAGCTATGAAGTCATCTAACGATTGAGCTTTGATCATTTTATGGGGCTCGTAGTGAATGTCAAACTTTGTTGATTCAATGCCCCAACGAAGTAATCGGCCTGATAGATCGGGCTTGTGTAGCACTTGGCGGAACGGACTATCAGATAACACAATAATCGTATGTGAAGGAAAGTAAGCCCTTGATTTTCAGGCAGCAATAACAAGAGAGTAGGCTAAATTTTATATATTAAAAAAGCAACTCTAAATGGGTCTGAGAGCTTTGGAGACATAATAAACGGGTTTTTAGAGGCTGATGTCCTCCTTGACAAGAACGGCAGCAATAGCCCGGTCTGAGGCCGCCAAGTAAAGAAATAGTTTATCGACTACAAGTGGGCTAACTAATAACGGCGGGCTCCCCAAATATGCCTTGAGAGGTTTGAAGGCCTGAGAGCATTCTTCGGTCCATGAAAAAGTTTTGTCTCCTTTCAGCACTTTTAAATATGGTAGACACTTATCTGCGGACTTTGAGACGAACCTCCCCAACGCAATTATCCTCCCATCCAATCTCTGAACCTCTTTCATAGTTGTTGGTTCTGTATGTTCAAAAGAGCTACAATTTTTCTAGGTTTTCCCTAATGCCCCGTTGGCTCACCTTAAAACCCAAAAATTATCCAGCTTGAACCCCAAAGGTGCACTTGGCTTGGTTCAGTTTCATCGAATGATTCTTGACGTTATCCAAAGTTTCTTGCAAGTCGGCTGCGTGGTTGCTACGGGCTGACTTGATAACCATATCGTCAATGTATGCTTCCATATTTATTCTAATTTGTGGACCGAAAACCTTATTCACCATCCTCTGGTAGGTAGACCCTGCATTTTTCACTTCAAATGGAATCATTTCATAGTAATAGAGGCCGCCAGTGGGTCTAAAAGCAGTCATTTATTTATCACAATCCACCATCTTTACTTGGTGGTACCCAAAATAAGAATCTAAAAAGCTCAGCATCTCAAATCCTGCGATCCCATCTACCATTCGATCGATCCTTGGGAAAGCATATAGGTCTTTTGGGCATGCCTTGTTCAGATCAGTGAAATCAATGCACATCCTCTATTTTCCGTTATGTTTTTTGACCATAACAACATTTGCCAACCATGTGGGATATGTGAGCTCCTTTATGATCCCAGCTTGAACAAGATTTTCAACTTCCACCTTCTTGGCAATCTATTTCTTATTTGAGAAGTGTCTAATTTTTTTGGGATAGGTTTGAAATTTGGATCGACATTTAAATAATGAAAAGCAACTTCGGGTTCAACACCCTTCATATTAGTCATGACCCATGCAAATGCATCCAGATTCGTCTTTAGTTGTGATATCACTCTTCTCTTTCTTGCTCGATCAGCTGAGCTCCAATTTTAATCTTTTTCTCTGCATATTTCTCGTTCACAATCACTTCAATCAACTCATCATGAGCCAAAAAATCTGGCTCATCCCTCATCTACAAGCTCTCAAATTAGATTTCCTTGTCTACGGATTCCTTGACCACATTAACCTGACTTGGGCCCACTGTGGACTCGGTAAGGTTGGTCCGGCCTTCTTATAGTCGTCGCGGTCTCTATAATCGTACCGATTTTTTGTAATGCAATCATGTAGAAGATCATATCGACTCACTACTATCCCAACCCCTTCCATAGTATAGAATTTTGCTCTTTGATTTGGCATGTAAACAACCATCTGAAACATTCTAAGTATGGGGATCCCTAGGATCGCAGTGTAGTGAGAGTGTAAATCAACTCTGAGAAAGTTTACCTTTTCAATTCGAGTAGGTTCGAAGTCGCCAACTTCGACGTCCAGGTCAATTGTTCCCATGACTCTTACTTTATCGTTCGAGAAGCCTTCCAACATTCCCAAGTAAGGCCTCAGTCTGGATTGTCCCTAGACAAGTTGCTTAAGGGTGTTCCAGTAGATGATGTCTCTACCGGCCCTAGTATCCAAGAGAACCCGATTCACCCCAAAGTTGTTTATTCCAACTTGAATCACAATCGGTACTTCTATTGCCCATGGCGGGCCTGCCAACTCGCTTCGTGTGAAAGTTATACCCTGTTCAAACTTACCCAAAATGATTGGTTTTACAAAATGTTTGACATTGATGGAGTTAATTTGGTATTTGAGTTGATTTTTGCTTAGGAACTCTTCTAAAATAACTCTGATTTCGTTCTGATATCTACACGGTTGTCTATCATCCCTCCCGGGGGCGGCCCCACCAACTTTTTTATACTTAGTTGCGGCCCCCCTGAATCAATTTATCGATCAATATCCTCAAAGTGATGCATTCATCAGTGATGTGTCCATGATCTTTATGGTAACCTCAGTACTTTGACTTATCACGATTCTTTGGGTCGGCCTTCATGGGCCTTGGCCGGGGTAATTGATCATGAATCTCATAAAAGATCTAGGAGGGTTTTGTGTTGAGTGGGATGAACTCACTTTCATTGAATCTTACCGGTTTCCTCCCTTCACGGTCTTGGTTCGAACATTTTTCGCGGTCCTCTTTCTGGGGATTGGGCTCACTTTACCCTTTTCTTTCCTGAAGGTGAGGGTGCCGCTTTGATCAATCCAATCATTCAGGCCCTTTCTAACATCTCACTCAGACCTTGCTTAGGTTGTTGCAAAAAAATACCATTTTCATTGCCCCCTAGTTATCCCGGTCAAGAAACAAGTGATTACGATGTCGTCTGGAATGTTTCTTGTCTGGTCATAAACCTAGACAAACCGCTCATAATAACTTCTACACGTTTCATTTTCTCCAATGCAAACATCATACAGATCCTCAATGGTTTTCTTTGGTCTATTGGCTGATTCAAACTATTTCACAAATTTATCAGATAAATCCTCCCAACTCTCGATTGACCCTCGAGGGAGACCGCGAATCCAAGAAGCGGCAATGTCCTGCATTCTACCTACGAGGGCAATGCACCAGGTGGATTTGTTCGGTGTCATCAAAGTGATTCGGCCTTGAAACGCGGTGAGCCATCATATGGGCAAGTTGTTCCCTGGTATAATTGATAGCTAGGGTAGGTGACTTTTTTCTATTGCTACTGACCTTAAGATCTCCTTAGAGAGCACATCAATTCCTGAAGTTGGCTAGGCCTTCTTAGTGGGTCTTGACTTTTTCACATTCTCGATCACCTTTTGCATCCATTCCATCTGCTCAGCTATGGTGGGGTCGGCTGCCCGCTTAGGTACATGCTCTGAGTCCACGCAATATCGTGACTCTTCTTCTTGCTCACCCTACCTATCTCTGATGATCTGATGGGCATCCTGATTATCTCTACTTTTTTGTCTCGGGATGACATTTCTTTCACAATGATTCGGACCCAAAAGATGTGGAATCTGTCTTTTTCCAGCGTTTCCCAAATGCTCTAGAGCTGATCTTCTCTCAATACTTTTCTCTAGGAATTTCTTGTGGCACTGACCGCCAGATAAGTGTGTGATTTCCTCAATATTAATGGGTTTAGAACGGCTTCGATGACTCTTTGGCGGGGCCGTGACGTCAACGTCGATAGTTAGAGGGTGTTGATCCAGAATTGGCATAGGGGTTTCACCCAATGCGACCAGAAGAGCATTGCCTATATACATCTTTTGTATGTATTCGGCATGTACCTTAGCCGCTTTCACTTTTGGATCTTTCTCAAATCCTGGTATCTATTGCGGAGCCACCTAATGACTTCGTTGCGGTCACAAAGTTCCAATGACTGCCAGTCACAGCCTCCCCGTGAGCATGTCCGATGTTGATCGGTTATGTGGCCACAACGGCCTCCTTAGACTTGGTTCTCAGAGTTATGATGCCCCTGGCATCGCCGATCCTCAGTCTTTCCTCCTGTTGGGATTGGTCCCAATCAGCAGTTGGATATTCAAAAGTTTCCTCTACGTGCTCATCATATTGCGGATTAACTATGGTCCTCTTAGCTAGATTAGGTGGCACGTACTGCTTATCCTTACTGTTTATCATCTTGTACTAATTTTCACATGTCTGCACTGAACGACAAAAAGTGCACTGACACATGAGCAACCAACTGTCTCTGACATACAACAACCTTGTACGATCTGATCCTGTCGGCGGCATGCCTGAGGATTTTGTCGAAAAGGATGTTGCCAGTGAACTGATGGCGGTCTGACGTACGGAATACCAGAAAATTTAAGGACAACTGGGATGAATCAACCGGGAAGTCTAAGAATATACTATTTTCCCTTGATGATTCCGACGTACTGTAGCTCCAAACTCAACAAAAAATCCCATAATATACAATTAAACATGAACAAACCCATAATTTGGCAACTCTTCAAATGTAAAATGCAGAAACTTCAACCGACTTTTATCCTCAACATGAAAATACCGAGAATGACGATTTTTCAAGTGCAAACTCAATGTTTCACATGTAATCTCAAATATATCAAACGTACAGCACAAGAGAACCAATGACTGAATCAAAACTTGATGAGAAACAAGAATTTTTGCAGGAGAAAGGAACAGCAGATCTCCGACTATGACTTTGAACAAGAAATCAATGAGAATGGCGATAAATCAAGAGGAAACTCAAATATTTCGAACAAAGCTGGTGGGATGCTGTTACTTACATGATTTTAAGAAGGATTCTGGGAGTTTTTTGAAGAAAAAACTCTGAAAACGTGAAGAATGTGATGATGATCCTTGCAGAGCCGCCGGAGAAGATGATTTTGTGGCTATGCCGTACACCGGAAAGGACAGAAAAGCTTGCTTTTCCCGGTAACAGAGCCAACTGATAATGCTGAAATTAACATGGGTAAATTAGCGGTGGTTTATGGTGGATATCTTGCTATATAAGTGTATAAAAGTGATGTTGCGTGGTGGTGAAATGGAAATCACGGTGGTGCAAACTTGAGAGAAAATAGAGAGTAAACTTTGGCAGAGTTTGCTTGTGTTTTTATATTTTGAACTTATGTAAGTGATTACATTGAACCTCTATTTATAGGCATGCTACAAAATAAAGTTTAACTAAAGACAATACGACTTAGTTAGATACAAGGTGACGCGGACTAAGCTAATATCTCTTTTGCGGTGCCATGATGAGGCAGACCCGATACACTTGGTCATTGCTCAGTCTCTCTCTTGTTTCCATTGAGTTGTAGCTTGCCCTTATAATATGGCAGGCACAAGTCTCTGGCAGACCTAATTGCCTGAGGGACACGCGGGTCAGCCCCTAGCTTTTCTTGGCATGGTGGGACGCTTCATGAAGGCATGATGCGGGTATAGAGGTCTGCGGTCCCAAATTTGCTTGTGAGTTCACGGAATATGATGGCCGATGGCCCTATCCACCATTATGGTGGCCGGACGGATCCGAATAAGGATCCGCGGGCCGAATTATGGTTTAGGCATATCACTACCCAATCCAACATAACATGCCAAATCTACCCAACCATCATGTAAACCCTCTTCATATTAATTAATGGTGCAATTCCCTAATATGGTTTTAATTCGTTTACGGTCAAAAGAAACCTATGAATAATTAATTACCTACCATGTACGGGTGAGATTAAATTAATTAAACACGATTAAGTGCTATGGAACGCTAACAATTACGTTAAAATCTCTCCCTTGAGACCCCACATCCTAGATAGTGATTTTACTTGGGTGATCTAGTTACCTATGTCCAATTTATTCCTTCAACATACGGTTCCGTAAGTATAAATTATGAAAGCATGCATAAAAGTGATCAATTTCTACACATGAATAATTAAAGCTAGTAACTAGAAATAATTAACATGAAACGCACTGAGAATCTGTACTATTGACATACTGCCTCGGGGCCAGACTAGCCTCTCATTGGCGTCGCTGGTGGCCAAACTTCAATGCCGAGCCGCTCGGGTTCGGATAGATTTGGACATGCATATTAGATTTGGTAGATACTAAATTTCACATCGTTTGGCTAACTAAATATTTATCCTAACATATTGTGATTTTTCATGTAAAGATTCATGGATGAACAATTTAAAAGATAACGTAATTATACCTTTGGTGAATTAGCTTGGACAGCTTCTTCCTAACGAGTGATGCGTTCGAGAACCGGGAATCGACAAAATCCACAATTGCTTGACAAAATAACACCAAATAACAACGAATAAACACCCATAAATTTTATTGCTGAAGAACAAAAAGACAATAATTTCATAAAAAAAGTGTTTGATAAGAATGTGGTAGAAGTGTGCTAAATTTCCAATGGGTATAACTGTCTTTACATAGGATACACCCTTTATGAAATTCGACTTAAGAACATATTCCTACTATATCTGGGAAAATAAAGATATATGTTATTTATCCTGCGGAAACGTGTTTCCATCACCGTGGAGGCTTCGGTAAATTCACGGAACCTTCTGCACGTACGGAAGCTTCTATAATATTTACAGAACCTTCCATAACCTCGGGACTCTGAAACTTTAGCCCAGCTTCATTCTGTAGGCCCAATTCTATAACTTTTATATTGTTAACCTGAAATAGCTCTTAGCCCGATCAAACTTGTGCCCCGATAACTCCGGAAACTGTAAATAAAACACACCAAACGGGTAGATTCCGAGTCTCGACAAATAATACACAAAATATAATAAAAATACATATACAACCATATAAGTTAACCCAAATTGTGTCAACCACACATTTAGCTAAATTAACCTATGATTCTACACATATTAAGCCATTATACGCACAAATTCGAGGTAAACTGGTAGTAAAATATGTCATAAAGTTGATTCACATCAACTACCCCCTCCTCCCCTACTTAGCTTTTGATCGTCCTAAGAATACTTAAACCGAAATAGACCCCCAAAAAAAATATAAAAACTGATTGCAAACAAGAGGTGAATAAACTCAAATCCATAAGCCACGTATTAATTGACATCTCATCATTGAATTGAAGTGTGTGGATAACACTCAAACAACAACGAGATTCACATTATACCAACCTTAGCTTAGTTAGCTAATATCAATCTTGCTTGTCCCATTTCGTCATTTTTGAGATTGATTAATGCAATTTTAATTGTAATAGGACAAGTCAACAGGGCAAAGGCAGATCGAGAATCGAGCACTACTCCAAGGCTCGCGTTATCTTATTTAGTTATTTGTGCGAGTGCTGGGTAGATTGTTAATTAGAAACTTGAAAAGGTGGGTCCGAGCAAGAAACTTTCTCAAAGCTAACACCGAACTTGCTACCTGACGATGCCAGAATTTGAACATACTGGCGCCTCTTTAGTGGCTCGACATTAAAGCCGGAGAGAGATGGGGCCAGCTACCTTAATGATCGGACTGAAGTAGTCCGGCTGCTCGCCCTATCCTTTCTAGGTTGACCAGTGTTTAGGGTCAACCTCCAATAGTCATAAGCAGTTTCCAGTTCCGTGCCCGACCTCCTAAGGTCCGACACCGTTTACATCCTGGTCAACCGATGACCAACATTACCAGTTAGCTTAAGTCCATTTCAGACTTACCACTCTACAGGCATAAGAGTCCGAGCTATTACCAGCCCGGCTATTCTCCCCGACCTTCGAAGGTCAGCCGAAGGCCTTGAGTAGGTCAGTTCGGGCCGTCCAAGTCGGCCAGAGTCAATCTCTAATCATATTTCCTACGTGTGTAACAAACAGATAGTTATGGAAAGAATCCTGAGTCATAAAGGCTCCACTCTCTATCACTTGATACAAATATTTGAATATTTTAATTATCTCCTAAAGCCTAGGAGATTAAGCAATCATAATCCTCTTCCTTATAGAACACGCCAATCAATGTCCATCACAGACACGCCATATGCTAACCATAGGGCATAATCCATTTCTATAAACAATCCCTAAGGAACTACGAAGACTTGATTCCAATTCACATATTGGATATGTAGGTAGCTTGAGAAACAACATCTCAAGTGCAGTATAAATCACCCCCCAAAACACCCCCTCCCCCTTTATCTTTCTTTGTGTTCACAGAGCATCCTTAGATTGTCAACAAGAGAAAGAACCCAGAAAGTTTACCTTGGCGGTTTTTGGATCACCAATTGGCGCTAGAAAGAGGGCCTCATGATTTGATAATCTCAGGAAATGATCTAAGAATCAACATGGTAACCACATGACAACAAGCCGCCAACGCCAACAACGCCAACAACGCAACTGAATCGGATGCCAACAACCAGAGCCAGCAGCATGAACCTATCTCTCTCGATACGACCAACCAGGAGTTGGTAGATCAACTCACGGCTCTATATGAAGCAACGAAAGAGGCCGTTCTCAATGCCGTTTTAGCAGAGGAGGACGAAGAGGATGAAGATTGGGAAGGTCTAGAAGATGAAGACCCCCTTGATGATAATTCACAAGATCAGAATCATCCGAACGGAGGTTCGTCTGGAGAAAAAAGTCCTAGGATCAAGAGCCGGAGGAAGACAACGACCCCAATGATGGGTCATGGCAACAAACACCTTCTCCCCCAATGCGTAAAGGCAACCGAAAGGAGGATTGATCATCATCCTCAAATCTGAGAAAGCAACTGATTGTACCCCAGGCGATGGAGGCAGCTCACGTCGAGCTAGAGGCCGTGGCAGGAAGGAAATCTGCACTCCTAGCTCTCGAGTCTCCTTTTTCCGAGTAGATTGATAACTACCCCCGACCCACGAGGTTGAATATCCCAAAGTTGGAGCCTTACGACGGAACCAAAGTCCCCCAGGATCACTTGTTCCAGTATCTTATGCACATGAATCTCGTTTGTGCCCTAGAGGAGATGAAGTGCAAGGCGTTCCTAGCGCTTCTCCCCGGTCGAGCTCGGGAATGGTTCAAGAGGATACCACCCAGGACTATCTATAGTTTTGACACTTTAGGAAAAATGTTCCTCAACGCTTTTATCACGGCGAAGCCGTTCCAGAAGAATGCTACACTTGTTCTCCCTCAAACAGAATAAAGATGAGACTGTGCTGCAATACCTTAAGCGTTTCAGTGAAGAGTCATTGCAAGTACGAGACGCCGACGATCAGATCGAATCACATCCTTTGTGGAAGGACTGTGTGAAGGGAGGCTATATGCCAAGCTGAGCAAGAAGCTCCCGCGTCTATGGAAGAATGCTTGGAGATAGCGTTCAAGCACTGTTAATGAGAAGAAGCCAATCGGTTGAAGCGAGAAGTGGACAAGTCAGAGTCCAAGAAGGATAAGACTGAGGATACATCTGACAATAAGAGGAAGCTGTTCGGAGACCGTTCGAGCGGATCGGCCATGGGCCGACCCGAGAAGAGAAATGCCATGCAGCCACAAGATTTCTCGGTGTTAAACAGGCCTCGGGAGCAAGTACTGGCGATCATGGAGAGAAAGGGTTTGGCGAGAACCCCCACGCCGGACAGAAGGGACCAAAGTAAGTTTTGCACCTATCATAAGGACACTGGGCATGAGCTGGAAAACTACAGGGATTTCCAACGTGATGTGGAGGCAGCAATTGCATATTGGAAGCTGGATGAGGTGGAGGAACGACCTTGGTATGGCGAACGTCGAGGACGACAAGAGTACCCGCAAAAGAATTTCAATTAAGATTGCAATCAGTAGGGAGAGCCCCAGCGAACAAGAGATCAATCTATATATAAAGGTCAACAGAAGGACAACCGCCCGATTAACACCATCAACACCATAGTGGGAGGCCCTGGTAATGCATTCGAGGTTGGCAACCTAATCGCCCGACCAGGGGGCATGCAGGCGAGCAGAGTAAGTTTAATCCCTTCTCAGGAAGTAAACTATAGGCCAAAGGACCCACTCCCCTTGGTCACGAACAACGAAGGGTTGGTATTTGAAGTCGTGGTGAACAAAAACCTGGTGAAGAGAGTTTGCATTGACACTGCCAGCGCCGTCAGTGTCCTATACTGGGCGGCTTTTCAGGTTATGAATCTCAAGGTGTCCGAACTGATCCCTATTTCAGCGCCCTTGTTTGGATTTGCAGGTCCTCCTATCCACCCTCTGGGGATGGTTCGGCTCACGACAACATTCAGGAAAGAGTTGGCGGGAAGAACTCTAATGGTCAACTATGTCGTGGTCAAGTCATCGTTAGCATACAACATAATCTTGGGAAGGCCTGCTCTGATCGATCTACGGGCCGAAATCTCCCCAGCTCATATCAGTCTGAAGTTCCCTTCCGACCGCGTTTTGGTGGAAATCAAAGGAGATCTGGTGGTCGCTCGAAGTTTCTACCCAGCCACTATTAAGGACAAAGGAATCGCGTTGGGCTGATCGGTTCGGCAAGTTTCTATTGTTCATTGCTTTTTCCAGACTATTTCTCATTTCTGCACATTAATTTTGTTCGCCCGATTTTGCTATCTGACTTGGATATTTTTGTTACATTTCTGCACCTTTTTTTCGTCCTCTTTGATGTCCGCTTTGGATACTTCCAAGTCGTTGAATAACCTTTCTTTTACGTCAATTTGCTTGCTTTTTCTATTTTACTTTACAACTCGCCAAAAGTCCGTAAATCCCACGCTATAACTTCACGTGAGACGTTAGTCTGACCTGGCCCACTCGCCATGCTTTTAAACGAGATGTCAGCACTAGCCTGGCTCACTCAACCTTAAAACTGCATGCGTGCCTCAGTCCGACCTGACCCTGCTCGCCGTACGAGAAGTCAGCACTAGCCTGGCCCTGCTAATTCTTAAAGCTTTGTGTAAAAAGTCAGTTTGTACTGTGAATTTTAATTCATCTAACCTTGCTCAGTTATTCCTAAGGTCAGTTTGACTTAGTCCTGTTTATTGTCTACTAATATAGGATTAAAGCTACCCTAATTGAGTATCTAATCTGACAAAAGATTCCAGTAAATAGATTCCTGAGCCCATGAATAGAGCTCGGCCTTACGTACAAAAATAAGTGTGCATTCTGAAATCTTCAAAATAGCATACTGAGTGTAAATAAAAATGTATGTCCACGCGAGCCGAACGCACGCGTCAGGCTCAACAACAAAGAATCAAAACAAATATGCCATCCAAAAGTCAAGACTAATAAAGGGCATATTGGGTGGACTCACCCCTCCGGCAATATAACGGTGTGGCAATATAACAGTATAGCAAAAACAAAACAAAATTCTCCAAGCTTGCGAATAGAGTTCGGCCTCATATGCAAACATAAGTGTGCAATCTCTAAATTCAGACCCGCACACCAGGCTGCACGCGAACAAAAATCAGAAAATTCATAAATACAACTGCACAAGCTTAAGTATGCCATCCAAAAATTCAGAATAATGAATGGCATACTGGGGGACAACCCCCCATTGGAAATAACAACTCTCAAAACAAGTTCTACCAATAGAAGTACATTAACAAAATAATTGTCCTTTATAATCAAAATTACATAAGTTTCTAAAATTAAAAGCAAAAGCAATTCTAAGCTTTAAGAATCAGTAGAAGGACTCTTCTGGGGTTCGGAGGGAGGTGCCGAGCCGGAAGGAGTGGCAGCAGGTTGAAGAATATACTTGGACACAATATGCACTCCTGCCTTAAAGTCCTATACGCGCTCGGTGTAAGCCGCGCCCATTCCCTATTGGTAGTAGGCCTTATTAGGAAGGTCATCCAGGACAAGAGAGGGATTTTGCATCCTCACCTCATCCATCCCTTGGGTCCATGGGTAGAGGATGGGGATTAGCACCACCTTCAAAGCCTCAGCGAACTCCGCTGAAGCTTTGTACTCTTGGATGGCCTCGGTGCTCCGAGCCGAGTTTGCGGCCTCCAAGTTGGCGATCTTTTCCAGAAGGTCTCCGACCTCCTTCTTCTTCATCTTCTTTTCCTCGGCAAGCTCATTTGCCAAGGACTTCAGCTCTTCCTCCCGAGCTGAAAGTTGGGCCTGCAGGGCCTTCATTTCTGTGTCCCTAAGCTTAGCGGCCGCCATGAACTCATCTCGAGCCTGCCTCAGTTCGGCCGCCTTATTCTTGAGGGCAGCTAAGTCTATAGAGGCCTTGCCCAACCTCTTGAAAACCTCTTGCCCGATCGTGCCACCCTGAACAAACAGAGAAAATAATAGGATCATAAGTAGCTAGTTTCTAAAACAAAAATGGAATAAAGATAGAACACTTACTAGCTCCACAGTTTTGCATCCAACAATCGCCAACTCATCATCCGACATATTGGCGACCCGCTGTTGTTCGAAAGCAGCTTCTTCATGAACTCCCTCCAGAGCTTTAGATTTTTTTTAATTTGAGGAATGACCCTCGTGCGAGGTCAGCCTCGGGCGTACTGTCTTACTAACAACTAGCCCCTTCTCGACAGCTCTCTCAGGAGCATTCTTACTGACCTGATCCTAAGGGAGAGCAGGCGAAGTACCCGCCTCTTCCACTACGGGCATGAGCCAGACAGCTGGTGTCAGCACAGGCAGACAAACCACATCTCACTCGGCTCCTGCTTTTAGGTCAGCAAAGTCAGCCACTTCAAGTACAAATAAAATGGACAGTCTGACAAAAGAAAAAATACAATAGCGAAGCTAAGTTATAAAGGAGGAGATCCTACAGGTCTTCTTTTCGGCCTTAGTGAATTCCACTTAGGGGTCGGGCCCCGCATCCTCTAGCCGAGCTGCTGTAATCAGCTCGTTGTACAAGGTCTGCCATTCAATCAAATACCCATACTCTCGAACCTTCTCCACCCACGCGTCCGGTATTTCCGGACAATCATCTTTGTCTAAATCAGTTATGTGCCACACGCTCAGCTCGGGATGACCTTCATTCCATACATAGAAGAACCTCTATTTCCATCGTTTGAAAGAGTCCTTTTCAGGGGGTAGTATGGGGATATCGGAAGATTTGCCCTGCCTCTTGGCAAAGTAGTACCGGTAGGGGTGGTCCTTTACCCCTACGTAGCGGTAGAAGTATATAAACTTCTTTACGCCAAACATTATGTTTAGCAGCCTACACCAGATAGCAAACCCTATGACAGCCCTAATGCCATTCGGGGATATCTAGGAAATCCCAAGCCCGTAGTGCCGAAGTACAGCAAGAAGTGCCGTACATAAGGGTAGTCTCAAACCCACCTAAAAATACTCCCGGTGAACCGTACAGAAACCCTCCGGTGAGTCTGGAGCAAATAAATTCGGTTCCAAAGGTAACCGAGGAGCAAACCTCTCTTATCCACCCCGTATAATTCACAAACCTCGTCTATATCTTCTTGATTCAAATCGACCCAACGTCTCTACTATCCGTTATAGCCATTCCGGAGAAATCAGACGTAGGGTTCCAAGAGAATAAGGTTTTAACTAACGATAAAGGAAATCAAGCTATTAAATTGGAACACAAAGGAACAAGCACTTACGTGCAAAAATTAGGTTGAGAATGACATGCGGCAACGGCAGGAGATCCTTTGATTTAATAGCCCACGTAATTATGACACGATTGATCTAATGGGGTTATAATCCCCTCACTTACCTCGAAAAATGCCCTCAGTCAAGTTAGTGGGCAACGATGCCTCGATTCCCGATACAGCTGTAATAACATCACAGCTGGCCTATCCACCTGGCAATCCAAATTAAAATCATTTATGTCAAGCATCCGAGACAGGCATATCCGATCCAACCAGCCAAAGCTCGACTAGATCTGAGGGGCTTATGACGATGCCGAAAATACCCACATGGCACCTCTTTAGTGGCTCGACATTAAAGCCGGAGAGAGATGGTGCCAGGTACCTTAGTGACCGGACTGAAGTAGTCCGGCTGCTCGCCCTATCCTTTCTAGGTTGACCAGTGTTTAGGGTCAACCTCTAATAGTCATAAGTAGTTTCCAGTTCTGTGCTCGACCTCCTAAGGTCAGACACCATTTACATCCTGGTCAACCGATGACCAAAATTACCAGTCAGCGTAATTCCCTTTCAGACTTAACACTCTACAGGCATAAGAGTCTGAGCTGTTACCAGCTCGGCTGTTCTCCCCGACCTTCGAAGGTCGGCCGAAGGCCACGAGTAGCTCATTTCGGGCCGTCCAAGTCGGCCACAGTCAATCTCTAATCATATTTCCCATGTGTGTAATAAACAGATAGCTATGGAAAGAATCATGAGTCATAAAGGCTCCGTTCTCTATCACTTAATACAAATATTTGAATATTATAATTATCTCCTATAGCCAAGGAGATTAATCAATCATAATGCTCTTTGTTAGATAACACGCCAATCAGTGTCCATCACAGACACGCCATATGCTAACCCTTGGGCATAAGCCCCTCTATATAAACAATCCATAAGGAACTATGAAGACTTGATTCCAATTCACATATTGGTTACATAGGCAGCTTGAGAAACAACATCTCAAGTGCAGTCTAAATCATCCCCAAAACACCCCCCCCCCCTTTATCATTCTTTGTGTTCACAAAGCATCCTTAGATTGTCAACAAGAGAAAGAACCCAGAAAGTTTACCTTGATGGTTTTTGGATCGTCACTACCCTCTTGCCAAAGAATTTCTTCCTTTTCGGGCAGGACATCTCTCAAAAATATATCTATCCTTACGGTCCTCTCAATTTTGTAAACTATCGAATCCGTAAATCCTTGACCCTTGTAAGATCCACAACTTGACCTAAATGACCATAGGTAGAACAAACTGAGATAATGTGTCATCTATACTACATACTACCATCTTTAGTTGCATGTTTATTTTTCTTTTGATTTAGTATTTTTCTTTTTGAGTCCGTATATCCTTTATCTTATTTGTTTTAGTAATTCGTGTCTGAACAAGTAGTTTTAATGCTATAAAATAAACATTGTGAGGGCTTAAACATCGGTTTAAGGTTTATTTTATTCTTCTACTGCACCTTTTTGATTATTACTTTTTATGGGCTAACGTTGTAACGAGTTTCGAGCTTTGTTGAAGATTTGTTTTGCAGCGATATATCTCTTGTTAGTTCCACGGTCTATCTATGTTCCCTGAAGTTCATTGACTTGTTCCACTTCAGCGCTTGACCGAAGCTAAGTTCCTATGCTTTACTTTCTTTTTATGCATTGAGGACAATGCATCGTTTAAGTGAGGGGTACACGAATCACTTAGCTTCCGTATATCAAATAATTAATAAATGAGTAAATTTAAATTTTTAAGCAAGAATCGCATTTAATTTTGTGAATCCTTAACTTTGAATTAGTAAGAAAGGAACCGAGTTGCATGATTACGTGATCATATTATACTTATGTGAAATAAATTTAAGGATATTCATGCCGACTATTGCAAGTAGTTATTTATTATTCGATTACTCAATTTTTGAATCGACTATTATCACACGAATCATAATAACTAGAAGAATTATGTTATCATTGGGTAGATGATTGGTTATGTAGCCTTAGTGTCGATATTTTCTTGCTGATGTATTCCTATCTTCTGGTCATCAAAGCGGAGTAATAAGCTTGAGAATTATCTGTGTTTTAACAATGCGTTAAACACTGGGTTTGTAGTAACATTACCAAAGTTGCCCCGAGCTTGTGGTAATATTCAACGCTATTGACTAATCCGTGAGAGGGGTATTCTTGCAATGCATACTTTACTTTTAAAGCAAGTTTCTTTCTTGAAAGGTGTCAATACTTGAAATTATGAAAATGCAAAGAAATTCAACTTTTTAAGAGGCTTTGAGTATTTCTCGGTCTCTGAGTCCAAAAACCTTTAGATTACGCTCTTTTCTTATTGCACCATGTCTTTACCCATTGCGAGGCTTAAGAAATAGGAATGCTGATGTTGGTAGGTTAAGACTGCAAAGTTAGCATAAACTTTAATCTTGCCACGAATATATAAAACTGAATGCACATGCACACATCACTTCGATTCATAGCGAGTAGTGAATAATAGATACCTTGTGAGCATGAATGGCATGAGTTGACTCGAGTTTCTTGTGTAAGTATGATTTGACCATTGGAAAATGTTATCTTGGGAAATGACTTATTGATGCTTTGTTCGGGACGATCAAAGTCTAAGTGGGGGGTAGTTGATGACGGTCAAATTATACCCATAAAAGTCATCAACGTTATCCTTAAATCGAGCTTCATAATATATATTCTATATTAAAACACTTGTTTATAATGTTTATTTAATGTTATGTGATTTATAGAATATAATTTGGTATTTATCTATTTTTATTATTAAAATACGATTTCTTGTGTGATAATCATTGATTTTATAGATTACGGTGAATCGGAGGATATCTAACAATGAAGGAAGTAAATCTCAAGATAAATCGGAACAGAATCGGATTGCATTAAAGATAAATATCAAAGTAGCACGAAGAGTGGAGTGTGGAACAAGAAAAGCCAGCGAGCCAATCAGAAGGCAGTGAGCTCGCTAGCAGCGAGCCCATGATTCACTGGGAGCGAGTTGAGAGGCAGACTGAGGATCGGCTCGGAGTTATCTCGATGCGTTTTAGACTCCTTTAGGGTTTAGGAAACGTAAATTAGGTTGGCTAGAGTTTATCCTAAGTCGGTTTTCTAGCCTACATATACTTATTTCATTGTATCATCTTGAATATCACTTTTCATAACACAAATTCTCATTTTCTCAGAGCAGTTTTAATACATGTTCAGCAGAAAATATGTGAGTTCTTGTATTTATTTGTTCTTTGTACTTTGTAATTAAGTCCCCCCAATTATTGTTTATCGTTTGAGGTTGTTCGTTCTTCACCGAACGATGTAGATCTAAGGATAGGATATGAGGCAGTGGGGATTCCTTGTCTATAAGGATCCACACACCCAGATCTGTTATCCGGTGACCTATATATGACTTTGGTATGATCGACAATCGTGTTTTTAGTAGATCTATATAATTTCTTTATGAATCTCTATTTTATCCGTACGTATGTAGAAACGCTAAGATTTAGGTTTTCGCCGCGCCAATCTAGCCACATCTTTATGGTGTGATTGTCCACCTAGAATTTCTTATCTTAGTAGGTATGGCTATGGCTATGGCTACGTTGCTCGTCTATTTTAATTAGCGTATGATTAGAAAATACAGGGCTCCTAGGTCGGCTCATGAATTGATCTTCCTGAACTGTCAGCGAGATCTAGATCTGTTCTGTATTAGGGAATTGAGCTCATCTAGGTATACGTGAATCGTAGATTAACATGATACGTACAAAGTTAGTGTTAATGGGATAGAGACTGATGCGATCACTTAGGAAGTACGCCTAACCACATGAATGTTGCCAAGGTGAGGAATACGGTTAATATCGGCATCCCTAGTATTGCAAGCGTGCAAGTTATATGAGATGGAGACCCAAAAGGTGAAGTCACGTAATGTAGCACATTGATCTAGTGTCCTACCCGAAACTAAGTCAAGTTTAGGGGATGACTCCCGTAGCCAATATAAAAGAAATACGAATCAGATTAATAGTTGTCGAGTTTAGTTTAATTATATAGAATCTCTAGATCAAAATGATAACATAGTAATTGGGGAGGTTAATTACGCTGCTTGTGTTGTGTCGAGTCGAGTCCTTTATCTTTCTTGTCTTTTGTTTCTCATAGACCGCCTCTGTGTGCTTGACATGATGATTAATTGTTTGTATATAAATGATCCACAATTGGTTCCATGTGGGATCGACATTGATTCGCTATAGCTATACTACGATGGACCTAGTCCTTTTGCTAGTATTGGTTTATGGTGGTCAAGTATTTTATTATCACTTGATCTACGTCATCAGTGCCTCAAACTAACAAGATTATGCAAGTTCTACGAAGCAAACTAGAGTTTCTAATGTGTTAGTTCAATTATGAGTAATTATTTATTTCCCCCACATATGCAACTGTCCTCCCCATTGGTGAATTTATTCTTTGTTCAGCTACGGGTACAACTCCTAACCCTATCTACTCCGACAATGGCAGTAGACAATCTATACGCAAGCTACCCTCCTTAATTGGTCCGTAATAGCCCATACACATAAAGAACTAGAGCTGCCGATATTGAGTATTACCTCATACCGCAAACCCGCCTAGACAGCTATCGACATTGACCAGCACGTTCCTAGGGTCCATTCTAGATAATGTCCTAATTAACACTTCACTTGCGGTCCTTCATGTTAATTTACGATAACATGCAAATAGTTGATCTAGCTACTAACATGTAAATTAAATCTATCGATCAACGTAGCTGGCGGTGATTATCATGAATTAGTAATTTACTAGGTATTCAGATCTAGCGATATAGACCGTCGCAGATCTAAAGAACGCAACTACTATTTCATGATTTCTACACCAACGAATCAGATCTATAACACATGAGGTAAAATAAGCTAACTACTACATAATTAAACTAAATAAGCAATCAAAACATACTAGTTGAATATAATGACGATAGATCTACATCTTAGAAAAGACAAAAAATCATACCCTCAAAGATGAGCGTAGATCTTCTTCGGATCTCTCCCTAGGCGGTGACTCCATCGTCTCTCCGACTAGAACTCATAAAATAAATAAAATGAAGAACTAAGAACTTTTATTGCATAATTTCCTTGAATAATTTGAGCACATTGTGTTCTGAGGTGAAGCCTCTATTTATAGCTATCTAAACCGACTTAGGATCATCTACTTTGACCCCTCGTCCAAGAAAACGTGTTTCGGAAGATTCTGAACCCTCGGTAAGTCGGTACCACCCATCGGGTTACCGAGGGTATTTTCACCATTTTTCTTCAACCGACTATTTTGGTTGCTTCAAGAATACCCTAGGCCTATTCCTTTCGTTCAGTCCACTCCAGATTCGTCCATCATGCTGAGCCCAATATTTCGTATCCTAAAAATAATCAAATAACGCACGAAATAATATCAAAACAGGGAAAATAAACGCTAAGTGCAGATTTCTTAACTCACGAACCCGACATATGATATTCAACGTAAATGGTTCATATTTATAGGTTGAAACAACTATTTTTAGCTCATAATGGATAGAATATTGATGCCGTGGGATAGACTATTTTAACCGTCATCAACTACCCCCCACTAGCCTTCTGCTCGTCCGCGAGCAGTGTATCAAGGCGGAATGTACCTCCAAGAACAATCCCCATCAACTACCACATATTCAATTAACATTTCCGGCAGAAACAAACATTAAGCCGCAATCCATAAGCTCCCCATTAATCACTACTTATCACACATCAATGTGTCATGTGATGAATAAGTTGTGGTAGTGTGTTCGTGAGAAGAATGAAGTTGTATTAACCACACAATCTTAACTTGCTTGCACATACACTCACTCATCTTGCCTTCAGACTTGGTTACACAACAAGGTACCGATATTGGGTCGGGTGGACTCGGGGACTGAGCATCGCTCTTAAGTCCTCGTTTGTTTCTTTTTATACTAGGGTCGTGCCTTTTTACATGAGTTCTCTTCCCTCACCGCCTTTATTGCATTTTTTTTCTTTTTTCTTTTTCATTTTTTCCTCTCTGGCAGATTTCCTCACTTTTTTTCTCTCTCTCTCACAAGTCCGTTGTCCCGGTTGCCTTTCGTCATCCAAGTTGCTTCCCTTGTCTTACAACAATTCGTTAAAGTATATAAACAGACAAATAATGATTCCCGGTTAAAACAACTCATCATCTAATCTCAAACACTTCTCACTCAGATTATGTGCTCAAATATTGATTGCAATGATAGAATAATAATTAATAAGTTACTACTTCACGCAACATAACATATGCTCATTCTTCCATACTTAATTGAATATGCTATAGCTCACTTCAAATTGAACATGGGCACCTTTTCTACCGATTCCTTACTCGAAAACGTGCAAATAGCAAGCTAAGAACAGTGTTAAATTTTCAAAAAATATTCCCTCTTTCGACTTCGACTACCCAGCTAAGACGCCTTACCCCCCACTTATTATAGACATTGTCCCCAATGACTAATAATAAAGAAAGGAAAAATTACTTAGCTCTGGAAATGTCGGCTGAGTCAAAACGAATCCCGGAGCGTAATCGTTAGCTCCTAGGTCATTCATCTTCCAAGTTATTACCTGTTGTCCAAATGCTTCCAAAAAATGTGAGTAACATGCAAAGGGCAATAAGAAAATAAGGTGGCGGTCATTGTACATACCAGAGGAATGCACAAAAATAGTTTAAGCCACTTTATTCTTTTATCGGCCTAAGCAAGATGCGAAAACTTTTATGAGGTTATCACATGAGAATCAGAAGGAAAAAACCACATATATCTATAGTCAGGTGACTGAAGATATATGTGATGAAAAAAACCTTGCGATTGTCATGCTACTTTATTGACTCAAAATAAAATAAACAAAAGCAATAAATAAGGGTTTAGAAATAGTTCTGAGTTTATAGTCGTCAGCTCGACTGTACTAGTAGGGCTCCTTCATTCATATTCTGGATCCTCTAACGCAAAAACTTCCAATTCAGGGTTATAATTGTGCTCTAGGTAATATTTCCGCCTGTGGCCGTTAACTGTGATAGTTTGCCAGAGTGTTCATGTCTAACTTCACATGCACCTGAATTGAAGACTTTCGTGACTACATGTGGTCCATACCACCTAGACTTCAACTTCCCAGGAAAAAGACGAAGACTCAAATTGTACACCGTCACTTTATCTCCAACTTGGAATGTGCGGTTCAGAATCTTGTTATCATGCAGTCGTTTCGTTCTTTTCTTGTAAATCCTTGCATTCTCATACGATTGAAGTCTAAACTCTTCCAATCTATTCAACTCTAGCATTCTTTTTTCACCGGCTAAATCCTCATCCATGTTTAGAAACCTCGTAACCCACAGTGCCCGGTGCTCGAGTTCTACCGGTAAATGACATGCTTTTCCAAACACTATCATATATGGTGACATCCCAATCGTGGTCCTATAAGCTGTTATGTACGCCCAAATAGCGTCATCTAATTTCAAAGACCAATCTTTCGTTGTGGGATTCACAGTCTTCTCCAAGATCCTCTTAATCTCTCTATTCGTCACTTCTACTTATCCACTCGTGTGAAGGTGATATGCTGTTGCAATCTTATGTCTAACCCCATATCCCATCATCAACGTCTCAAACAACTATTACAGAAATGACTCCCTCCGTCACTAATTATGGCTCTGGGCACACCAAACCTCGTCAAAATGTTCTTCTTAAGCAATCTCAGGACAACCCTAACATCATTAGTAGGTGAAGCCCTTGCTTCCGCCCATTTGGAAACAGAATCGACTGCTACCAGGATGTAACGATTTGATTCTGACGATGTGAATGGCCCAACAAAATCAATTCCCCAAACACCGAATAACTCCACTTGTAAGATACTCTGCAGTGGCATCTCGTTCTGCTTAGAAATATTACCAGTCATTTGGCAGGAATGACAGGATCTTGTAAACTCGTAAGCAGATTTATGAATTGTCGGCCGGTAGAATCCACACTGCAGTACCTTTGATGTGTCTTGTCTGGCCCATAGTGACCTCCAGCTTCTCTAGCATCACACATGTGCAAAATACTTGGAATCTCATCATCATGGACGCATCTCCTAAGAATGGCTTCAGGGCACAATTTGTATAGGTAGGGATCGTCCCGATGATAGTACTTCAAATATGTGAAGAATTTCTTCTTATCTGCATTATTGAATTCTGGTGGTAGGTACTTTCCTGCTAAGTAATTGACAATGTCAGCAAACCAAGGGTATACCTTGCCCATTCTTGATGTACGATGCCGGGTCTGAGACTCAACCCGAGCTACCACTGAGACGGCAAATAGTTGTTCATCAGGAAAGCTTTCCCGATCTCAGTTGGTTGCTCTTCTTTTAGCAAAATTAGTCTTGATAGGTGATCAGCCACTTGGTTCTCAGGTCCCTTTTTATCTTTGATTTCCACATCAAACTCTTGTAAGAGTAGAATCCATCTTAACAATCTTGGCTTGGAGTCTTTCTTGGTTAGAAGGTATTTCAAAGTTGCATGGTCCGTGAACACAGTGACTTTCGACCCTATCAGATAAGGTCGAAACTTGTCAAATGCAAATATGACAACTAAGAGTTCCTTCTCTGTGGTCCCATAATTCCTCTAGGCACAGTTAAGGGTACGATTGGCGTAATAGATAGGCTTAAAGATTCATTGTTCAGCTACGGGTACAACTCCTAACCCTATCTACTCGACAATCTATACACAAGCTACCCTCCTTAATTGGTCCGTAATAGCCCATACGCATAAAGAACTAGAGCTGCCGATATTGAGTGTTACCTCATACCGCAAACCCGCCTAGACAGCTGTCGACAATGACCAGCACGTTCCTAGGGTCCATTCTAGATAATGTCCTAATTAACACTTCACTTGCGGTCCTTCATGTTAATTTATGAAAACATGCAAATAGTTGATCAAGCTACTAACATGTAAATTAAATCTATCGATCAATGTAGCTTGCGCCGATTATCATGAATTAGTAATTTACTAGGTATTCAGATCTAGCAATATAGACCGTCGCAAATCTGAAGAACGCAACTACTATTTCATGATTTCTTCACTAACAAATCAAATTTATGACACATGGGGTAAAATAAACTAATTACTACATAATTAAACAAAATAAGCAATCAAAACATACTAGTCTAATATAACGACGATAGATCTACATCTTGGAAAAGACAGAAAATCATACCCTCAAAGACGAGCGTAGATCTCCTTCGGATCTCTCCCTAGGTGGACACTCTGTCGTCTCTCTGACCAGAACTCATAAAATAAATAAAATGAAGAACTAAGAACTTTTATTGCATAATTTCCTTGAATAATTTGAGTACATTGTGTTCTGAGGCGAAGCCTCTTATTTATAGCTATCTAAACCAACTTAGGATCATCTAGTTTGACCCCTCGTCCAAGAAAACGCGTTTCGGAAGATTCTGGACCCTCGGTAAGTCGTCACTGCCCCTCGGCTTACCGAGGATATTTTCGCCCTTTTTATTCGACTGACTTAACTTGGATGCTTCGAGAATACCCTAGGCCCATTCCTTTCATTCAGTCCACTCCAGATTCGTCCATCATGCTTAGCCCAATATTTCATATCCTAAAAATAATCAAATAACGCACGAAATAATATCGAAACAGGGAAAATAAACGCTAAGTGCAGATTTCTTGACTCACAAACCCGACATATGATATTCAACGTAAATGGTTCATATTTATAGGTCGAAACAACTATTTTTAGCTTATAATGGATAGAATATTGATGCCGTAGGATAGACTATTTTAATCGTCATCACCCTCCCACCGTGGCTTCGCCGGAGGCTTCGATGCCCTTAGGGATGCCTGCGTCGGCCGTTATTTCATAGGGGACATCGATTTTGTTTTTCTGTTTTGTCATATTTTCATTGTGCATTGATATCTCTTTGTTTAGTGGTGTTATGTGGCTAACTAATGGTTCAAATAGTTTGGACCATTGGGATGCCACATGGCATTATTTGGTAATATGATTCGCCTTTAAATAATCTAGGCCTTTCCAAATTTTGTTTGGAATAGGCCTAGGCCCTTTTCAAAATATTTGATTTTGGAAAAGAAAAAAAACCTAGGCCTAGGCCCTTTTCAAAATTTTGATTTTAGAAAGGGCCCAAGTAGGTTCCCTTTCATTTTGGAAACCAAAGGCATCCCTTATGATTAAGAATCAAAATGAAAGAATTAATGGGAAATTAGGGATAAGGACACAATCTAGAATATTTTTAAGTAACAGGACAGCTACATATTTTTTATAGGGAGAATGACAACTGCATAATTTTTATAGCGAGAAAGACAAACAGTGAATCCCGAAAATCAGTGAATCTCCCCAGTGAATCCTGAAATCAGGGAATTTCGACAGTGAATTTCGATAGTGAATCCCAAAAATCAGTGAATTTCAACAATGAATTTTGAAAATTAGGGAATTTCGACAGTGAATTTCGGAAGTGAATTTGAACAGAGAATTTCGACAGTGAATAAATAGTTTTGTCATTTATGCAAAAGTTTCAAAAGACTTTCCTTCTACTCAATTGATGAAATATTTTTGTCCTTCTCCCTCATTCCCCCCCAAGAAATAAAAGAGATTTAATTTTAATTTAGATTTATTTTTGGAATAGTTCTAATTGATTAAAATTAAAATAGAAATTGTTTTGAAATTAATCGTTAGTTTTATACCGACTGAAATGATTAATTAATTAAATGTTAAGTAGTTAATTGATTAGATGAAATTATTTAATTGATTAAACGTTAATCGATTAATTAAGAAGCAAGTTGGTAATTTTAGATTTTATCTTTTTCATAAGATGTGATTGTATGGATTAGATATTGAAGATATAATATGATTATATGGACCCCGATTGATCATGGACTCGACCAACAGGATAGATATGAATGATTAAATTTTCGTTGGTTTAAAAATTGTCATAGACCGTTATGAAGAACATGACCTAGTTTATTTTATGTATTATCCCATTCCCGTTATCTCCCCCATGTGCGGCGGGTGTATTTATTTAAAAGATAAATTTATGTAACAAAATGTAGCAGAAGACGAAGGCCAAATAAAGAAGATATAGAGATCCTATTGGCGGTTGCAACTACCCTAGATTGTGACCTGCGGTTTCATCAGTTTGTATTCGAAACCGCAATTAGCAAAAGTCCATGATCATACCGGTTACTTTACACATTTATTTATTTTATGCTTGTATTTATTTTATATGATACGATAGATGCATGACTGTGCACGATCTAGATAAATGTGTAGGATGTATATCTATGGAGATAGATAAATTAGATGAGACCGCAATTAATTAATTAAGTGAATTAATTTAAAATTACTCTCACAACAAAAATCAAGTCGAAACATTGTCTCCCAACTGATTGGCCCTCGACGGGAGTTGACTTACTTCGGGTATATCGTCGCTATTGATATATGATAGTATGAAATCTCGCGAATATTGGATTAGGACTTGACTAGAGTATTGCAGTGATTGGCCCTCGTTAGGACCGTCTTATTCTAGAGGCAAGGGGTTGACTACCACATAGAGATGTGAAGTGTCAAAGAGTTGACTAGTCACCCACCAAGAGTCACATAGAGATGTGATTGGTAAAGTGTTACCTACTTGTTGAATTATTCATGTTGATCGGCCCTCGCCGGGAATCGGGGTAACTAGATGGGATCTTGGCCACTAAAGAATTTTATAAATTCTTGAAAGTCAATTGGGAGTAGTTGACTAGTGGGAGCAAAATCATAAAACAAAAGACCATTTTTTATTGTGTTCTGAATCTAGTAAACTGATTGAGGAACTAATTAAATAAATGTTATTGTGTTCCGGCTCTTATGAAGTACACGACTTTCAATTATCCGTTAGGATTTAATGAAAAAATTCAATTGTTAGTAATAAACGCTAGTCCGATAAGGTTGAATAGTTGTCAAATCTAACATAGATTGTAATCACTATATAGTCGATATAGAGGATGTAATCTCAACTATAAAATTGTATGGCTATTATCCTTAATATTTTATGATCATTAGACATGGTCTCTGTTGAAGAGAAACATACAGTCAGATATCATTCTGATGATGTCTAAACCGTGTGATTATGAATCATGTGGGTAATACGTATCTTATCTAAAGATGAGTAAGATATCCTTTTATGAAAAGGTTATAAATTCTAGAAAATTGTCTAAAGCCTGAACATACTGATGTTTGTTGACTTATGACAATTAATACCACAAGTGATATTATTGTTTATTACTCTCTTATACTATTTTAGAAATAGTTGAATATACTTAGTGAAGTACGTAATTCGGAAAGCCCGAAAAGTTTGAGCTAGTACGAATATGATATTGATAAACAACTTAGGAATTAATCTTCAATTGGTTTGAAGCAATTAATACCTGAAGGGTGTTTCAGAAATTGTTTGAAAAGGGAATCAGATTCTCCCTTGAAGGATACCATTTTTGGGATACGCAATTAGATTGTGTTTCTAAAATGGAAATAGCACTTTATATGATAAAGATGCGAAGTAAGCCATGTAAAGTATCCCTAACATGTTTTGGGATAGTGCCCTTATACAATACATATACTTAACAGAGTTCCGAAGCATAAAGGTTGAATAAATTCCATATCAAATATGGAAGACGATAACATCAAATCCATCCTAACCGATGATTTAGGGTTGTCATGCTCTTAGCAAGCAGGCAATGTCTGAAAGGCTTGGAGCTTAGTATGACATATGCAACTTTGTGGAATATCATAGCAATAATGCTATATATTATTTACTTGCCCGTAGAGCAAAAGTTGTTTGCCTCCAAACATGATGTCTTCTAGAGGAGGTGTTTCTTCCAAAGAAACAATAGGAGTAAATAATATCTCGAAAGAGTTTGAGAACCACAAAGAGATATTCAACCAATGGAACATGAGCATGCACCGAATAGCGATAAGGTGCAGGACACTTCTTAGTGCACACAAGTGTTCTATGAGTCTAAAAATAACCACATGCCTGGAAGGGCTACTAGTATGTTCATTTTGAAGAATGAAGATCTCGCGATTTATATGCTTGAAGGGCAAGATTAAGAGATATGGCTTGCAGCCATAGTATCTGAAGCAGATTCCATATGTAACAACCGGGTTATGAACCTAGTATGTCTTACCTGAAGTGTTGGAAATAATATTTGTGTTTTGATGATGATTCGTCATGTAATTAATAAGATCACTTATAACCCATGATGATGGAATCATAACTAGCTGTTATAGTGCATAATAAAAGAAGAATAAAGAAATAGTCTAGAGAAAAGTGTATAAGTTCTATCTAGAGTCTGAACCTTGTATAGGTTATTTCAGACAAGCATTGTAATAGTTAGGAACTAGGCAAACAGCTAAGTCGCAACAAGAAAACTGAGTATACATATGAAGAACTGAGGGTTCAAACTCAGTTATGAGAAAACTGAAGAAGATAAGTTCACTGAGGGACACAGACTCAGTTGACTCATCTAGAAGACGGAAGAACTGAGGGACACAGACTCAGTTGTCGAAGACTGAAGAACTGAGGTGGAAAACTCAGTTAGAAGCTGACTAAGTCGTGACTATAAGTCAGAATTCAGGCAAGTCTATGGTGACCTGAAACTGAACTATAGATCATGTAAAACTAAGTAATCTTAAGGACAAAGATTATCAGTTATCAGGAGAAGAAGAAAGCTGAATGGTGTACTCCGACTTAGTAAATAAAATTCGGATGTCAAGAATACAAGGTACTCAGTTTTGAAGAAGAGTAGAAAACTGAGTTAAGGCCTTGTAGAATTTGAACTGACCAAACGACAAAGGTCGTACATATGAACATTGGCTAAACGACAAATGTAACGGCTACAAGAGCTAGTTGACCGTTACAACACCTCTATAAATACACAGAGAAAAAGGATTGAAGCAGAGGGGAGAGGATTGGAGAAGTTTTGAAAAGCACATATCTAAAGATCCAGATCTAGAAAATCAGATTTTATATCTAGAAAAGGGGAAGCCAACAGAATTGCCTTGGAGATTTAAAAGAAAGATCCAGTAACCCATTAAGGGGGAAGAAGGCATCTTAGAGCTACAATGCTATATCCAGAAGAATTAGACAGCTCACTGAATTAATCTTTTGATTAATTTTAAACCTAACCTTTGTGAAAAAGGTTGGTTGTGCATAGTTTCAGGAGAGCAATTCCACATTTCCTCAAACGGTTGCAACTCGGTTTCCACAGCTGTTGGTGCAGTCTACGGACTTTGTGTATATCAGTGGTGAGCTAGTGAAGGAGTCATTCCACCTCCGAATGATCAGTGTGCTGAATGAAGGGAGCAATCCTACCTTTCTTCATTATGTGTAGACAGTGAAACTAGGGTGTCGTGAAGGACTGTCATTGTGCTAGGATTTTGTAATGGTTATCTCAAGATTCTAGTGATACCTCCTACACCACGGGAGAAGGGGAGACGTATGGGATTACACCACCCGGAACTTCCATAAACAAATCTTATGTTGATTTACTTTATGCATTTACATTCGTGCTGTGATTGTTTTAATTATTGCATAATCACTTCATCACTTCACTCGGCAAACATTAGACACTGAGTCAGCACCAAACTGATACATAGAAAGTTCAAATCTTTATTGACACATCTATTTCACTAAAGGCTAGTTCTATCCGCTGCCAGTTAACTGGACTAAGAATAAGTCAGTATTGACTTATACTCAGTTGAGTTAGCTGAACTCCGCACAAGTTAAAGGACAGGAACAAAACTGAACTGAGCATCAGTTTAAGTTTTGGAGAAACTCAGTTCTGGGTACTTCCAGCTTAGGGAAAGTTTTTGGTGACAAGTTTATTCACTCCCCCCCCTAAACTTGTGTTAGCCTTTCCAAGGGATCAACATGAAGGGAATGTCCTTAAAAGCTGTAGCATGTCCTTATGAAAAGCTGACATGGATGGTAATACGGTTACCATAAGGCTAAATTGATAGGCTGAAGGCTACAGGGTGTAAACCTTGTAATTACCTTTATGCTACCAGCTATGCTTAAGTCTATTCAGATAGTGCTTGTTATAGCTACGTATCATAGCTATATGATAGTGTTGAAGATGTTGGGCCCATGGCTTGATGTTCATAGACAATAACGTTATGGTAAGCTTATACGATCCATTTATGGACTCAGACAAGTTCCTCTATATAAGTTCCTTGCATTGATAAATCAAAAGAGTTCAATTTCATCATGAGGAAATTTATGCCTTATGTGCAGAAGGGTTAGTGGGAGTGTCACAGGTTTTTTAGCAAGGTATCAGATATCCTTCTTAGAACCGGCACCCCATGTCACAGTCAATTAATGTTTGGTAGTTCAAGGCCTTTACAAAAGTCCTTGGCAGTAGCACTTCTTATTTCGGAAATAAGAATCTATAGTGATAGATTTAGATACTGCTTGATTATCACAGTTCACCTATATACATGAGATGCTAAAAGAGTTTAGCATAGATCACATCAAGAGGTACTGCTAGCTAGTATTCACGGGATCTATCTATGACAGGATGTCAGTCCTGAACATGAGGTGAAAGATGATACTTATGGAAGGTTCCCTTTCCTATTACAATAGGGTCCATCATAAGAGTTGTGCTAGATGTTCATACTCCATGAAGAGTCATGAGCAAGTATGAAAGTGATTCTAGTAGATGTCGAGAGTATCCTTGTTGGTCCCAGAGAATGGTAAAAGTATATTCAGAGGGGGGTGAATGACTATATATACTGGAGTTTCAAAAACTTTTTTAATTTTAAAAGCTTTTGGGCAGCGGATAAGTCAATTCTTTTAATATGTTTCAAAGTAGGTTATGCAAACACAGATATACGATGCAATAAATAAAATGCAATAAGGTAAAGTGCTGAAAGTAAATAGACACAAAGGTTTATAGTGGTTCAGGGTGGTGAAATCCCTTAATCCACTCTTCTCCTGTGATGCAGGAATTCACTATTGTCTTTCACATACAATAGTTACTTTGTCAATGGATACACAAACTTCACAATATCCAAGGCTATCACTCCCTGGCTACAAAAGCTTCAGTGACTCAGTCTTTAACACTGGTCCTTGAGAACAAATCCTTCAGCAGCTATCACAAACACAACTCCTTCTCAGATGGCTCTGATTCAGTTGCTTGACCGGCGTGAATTGGATTCACAGATTCTGTTAATCAATCTCAGTGCCTGATGTGAAATTTGAGCTCTGATTGCTAAGTTGGTCTCTAGATGTGTTCTTTTAAGTTCAAATAGTAGGCTTAGGATTTTGACAGAGTTTCTGCTTGTTCTGATAAATTCAAATCATTGTCCTTCCTGATTGTCAATGCCTTCTATTTATAGCCTTCATAATCCTTGTTTTGAATTTCTGTCCGTTGGCTATTCAATTTGGAGAATAATCCCTGATTTAATTCTTGATTCCACCTTGATTATATTCTCCTTGATTTCAGTGATTCAGATTTTCTTCAAACATCTATCATAAAATCCGTCTTTGAATGATTCTGCATTTAATGATTGTTCTTCTAATTATTCACACGTTCTGAATAAGTATAGATGAAAAACCTTACTCAGCTGCTCCTTCACTTGACTGTTGCTTGACCGGTTAAGTGTTCCTGCTGACTTAGCTGATTAGATCTTCCTTCACTGCTTTTCATTTATTTAGCCGGTAGACAGTTTACTTTGCCGGTTCACTACTTTCTTGATTTCTTTGATCTTTCAGGCATTTCATGCACTTCACTGATCTTGATTTGTGTGAGATCAGTGTACACCATATTTAACGATATGTTTCATCACTTGTAATATAAATTAGACTTATCCAAGGTCATCACAGACTTCCTTGGTTATAAGTCAATCCATATGTCTTCATGCTTCTCTGCTGGTACTTGGCTGCTTTTACTCGGCCGGTTTTCAATTTTACTTAGCCATACTACCAACTAGTACAATACTTGTCTGACGCAACTTATACAACATGTAGGACTCTAAGTAAAGTCTTATACAGAGATTTCTAACTTGTTTCAGGCATGCTATTACAGCTAGTATGGCCATCATCAAAATATAATAAAATGTTCTTAACAATTTCACCCTTTTTGATGATGCCAATACACCCATAAGCTTGAACATAACTAAACATTTTTATATGATAAAAAGAATAAAACTCGGCAGAATGAATAAAACATTTTCATCCTCTTAGGGATATCTCTTAGAAGTTTCAGGCATACCTCTTCTTTCATTCTGTTAGAGCTTTCAGGCATATCTCTTCTTTCCCCCTTTTTGGCAGCATTATCTTGCCGTTGTAACAGAATGCTTTTGGAGGTTTCTTTAGTGTAGATCAGAATTTCTGATTTTGTGTACATAATTCGTGGTTTTTGATTGTAGTAGGAGAGTGGATTGAGGTATGTAATGATAAATCCTGGGAATCAAGGCGTTGCCGTGATTCTTTCAACTCAAAAATAACATCCACGATTGTAATGTAAAATCCACGTGGGTAATCTTCCATAAGATAACTCTCCATAAATCTTCTGATTTTCCACAAGTATAAAATTGATTTTGTTCACACTTTACTTCTCTGTTCTCTTCATGGCATATAACGTTGAAGTAACTTGGTTGGTCACTAGCCGGTGTAGTGACTTCTTTACTAAGTTTATAAAACTATTCCAAACAATCAGTGAAGTGAACTTCACTGGTTACCAGTACTTTACCTGCCAAGTGAGCGCACCCAAAATGGCAAAGGTTCAGTCAGTTGGTGAAGTCACTCGACTGATTACTCCAGTTAGCTGCTCCTTATAACTTAATCAATTTCAATCAATCCCAACTCAGTTCTCAACTTGAAAAATCTTTCATGACTGAGTGGTTTTGTTAAAATATCGCCGAGTGGTTTTGTTAAAATATCTCTTTTTTCCACATGATCTTAAAATGATCATTATGCTTTGTTGGTAATATATCTTAAAATATCTTAGGTATTCTCGCTCTTCACCGTTGATCTGGATATAGAATTTTTCTTTTTGCTAAACCATTTTACTAGTCTGCTGCCTAGCATCTGACAAGTTCCTAAAGTGCTTTTTCTATCAATCTTGCATCCAGCATAATCGGAATTTGAATAGGATATTAATTTAAATCCTCCATCTTTTGGATACCAAATTCCTACATTGATTGTTTGCTCCAAATATTTGATAATTCTCTTTGCTACTAGTAGGTGGATTCCTTAGGTTGAGCTTGGAATCTTGCACAAACACCTACTGCAAATGCTATATCAGGTCTGCTTGCAGTTAAATAGAGTAAGGATCCAATAATTCCTCTATATAACTTTTGATCAACATCTTTTCCATTTTCATCCTTCCCAAGAATAACTCTTGCACACATTAGTGTGTCTGATGTGCCACTTGTATCCATACCATATTTGTGTATCAAGTCTTTTGTATACTTGGCTTGATTGATAAAGATGCCATCTTCCATTTTCTTTTGAATCCATTGTTGATTACGAATTGTGACAGAGTCTCATACCAGGCTTTAGGTGTTTGTTTAACTCCATATAGTGCTTTTTTGAGCTTGTATACTTTATCTTCCTTCCCTTTGAGTTGGAAACCAGAGGGTTGTTCCACATAAACTTCTTCTTCTAGAAGTCCATTCAAAAATGCACTCTTGACATCCATTAGAGATACTTTGAAATCCTTGTGTGCTGCAAAAGCTAGGAAGAGTCTGATTGCTTCTAATCTTGCTACTGGTGCAAAGGTTTCATCAAATATATCCCTTTGCAACTAGTCTTGCTTTGTTCGACAAGCTGTTCCTTGTTCATCCATTTTGTTTCTGAGTACCCATTTTGTTCCAATGATATTTGCCATGTCTGGTCTGTCCACTAGTTCCCAGACTTCATTTCTCTCAAATTCATTGAGCTCTTCTTGCATGGCTGTGATCCAATCAGCATCTTGAATTGCATCATCTATTGTTTTGGGTTCCTCCTATGATAGAAAATAAGTTAGCATACTTTCCAGTTGTCTTCTGGTTCTAACTCATGTATGAACATCTCCAATGACTTGTTCTTCAGGATGATCTCTCATCCAGTTCAAATCAGGTTGTAGTTGCTCTTGATTTGGTTCTTCCACAACCTCTGCTTGTGCATCAAATTCATGATCTTGAGTTGGTGAATCTTGTGTTGTGTTGACTGGTGCATTCTGGATTGCCAAAGGTGTAATCCAAAATAGTAGCTGGTACTGTTGTATTTATATAGACTTATCATTGTGCAGCTTCTTCTTCAAAGTTGTGTAAGCTTTCACCATTTGTGTTTGGTTCATCAAAAACCACATGAGTTGATTCTTCAATCACCAGTGTTCTTTTGTTGAGTAATCTGAATACTTTTCTTGTTTCTGAGTATCCCATGAAGATTTCTTCATCAGCTTTTTCATCAAAAGTATGTAGCTAATTCCTGTTGAAAACAAAACATTTAGATCCAAACATATGCAAATGTGAAATGTTAGGTTTTCTTCCATTCCAAACTTAATATGGTGTTTTTCCATGATGTTTGTTGATGATAGATCTATTTTGAGTATAACATGCTGTGTTTGCTGCTTCAGCCCAAAATCTCTTTGGTAAGCCTGCTTCTGCAATCATGGTGCTAACTGCTTCTTTGAGTGTTCAGTTTCTTCTTTCTGCTGCACCATTTTGTTGTGGAGTCCATGCTGCTGATAGTTGATGTAGTACACCATTTTCTTCACAATAAGATATGATAACTTCATTTAGGAATTATGTTCCTCTTTCTAATCTTATCTTGATGATCTTCAACTCCTTTTAATTTTGTATTCTTCTCAACAAATCTGGTAGCTTCTTGAGTGTCTCTCTTTTCTTGTTCATGAATATGGTCCAAGTAAATTTGGAAAAGTCATCCACCACCATTAGAGTGTATGATGATGGTTAAAATAGTCTATCATACGTCATCAATATTCTATCCATTATGAGCTAAAAATAGTTGTTTCGACCTATAAATATGAACCATTTACGTTGAATATCATATGTCGGGTTCGTGAGTCGAGAAATCGACACTTAGCGTTTATTTTCCATGTTTCGATATTATTTCGTGCGTTATTTGATGATTTTTAGGATATAGAATATTGGGCTGAGCATGATGGACGAATCTGGAGTGGACTGAACGAAATTAATGGGCCTAGGGTATTCTAGAAGCATCCAAGTTAAGTCGGTTGAAGAAAAAAGACAAAATTACCCTCGGTAACCCAAGGATGGCCGCCGACTTACCGAGGTCCAGAATCTTCCGAAATGCATTTTCTTGGACGAGTGGTCGAACTAGTTGTTCCTAAGTCGGTTTAGATAGCTATAAATAAGAGGCTTCGCCTTAGAACAAAATGTACTCAAATTATTCAAGGAAATTATGCAATAAAAGTTCTTTGTTCTTTATTTTATTTATTTTATAAGTTCTGGTCGGAGAGACGATGGAGTCGCCGCCTAAGGAGAGATCCGAAGGAGATCTACGCTCGTCTCTGAGGGTATGATTTTCTATCTTTCCAAGATGTAGATCTATCATCGTTATATTCGACTAGTATGTTTTAATTGCTTATTTAGTTTAACTATGGAGTAGTTAGTTTATTATACCCCATGTGTTATAGAAATGATTCGTTGGTGAAGAAATCATGAAATAGTAGTTGCGTTCTTCAGATCTGCGACGGTCTATATCGCTAGATCTGAATACCTAGTAAATTACTAATTCATGATAATCGGTGCCAGCTACGTTTATTGATAGATTTAATTTACCTGTCTTTAGTCTGATCAACTATTTGCATGTTATCGTAAATTAATATGAAGGACCAAAATTGAAGTGTTAATTAGGACATTATCTAGAATGGACCCTAGGAACGTGCTGGTCAATATCGACAGCTCTAGTTCTTTATGCGTATGGCTATTACGGACCAATTAAGGAGGGTAGCTTGCGTATTGATTGTCTACTGCCATTGTCGGAGTAGATAGGGTTAGGAGTTGTACCCGTAGCTGAACAATGAATAAATTCACCAATGGGAAGGACTATTGCATGTGTGGGGGGAATAACTAATTACTCACAATTGAACTAATACCTTAGAAACTCCCGTTTGCTTCGTTGAACTTGCATAATCTTGTTAGTTTGAGGGACTAATACTACTGTCTATATGTTATAATTGGTCGTAGACCGTTACCGTGACAACTCAATCTTGATAATTAGACGTTCTTACGAGTCTCGGTGGGATTGACCTTGATTTGCTAGTACTCTGCTACGATAGACCTAGTCCTATTGTTAGTAAGTGATTCGTACGCGATCAAGATTTTTGGCGCCCAGGACTCGTGTCAAGAATACTTTTTATTTAAGATTGAGTTGGTTGTTGATATTTGAGTCTGTTTAATTGAGTCTGTTTTATAGTTTGTTAATACTAGAGTGATACAGAGTCAGTCATGTTAAAATCTGGAGAAAAAAAAGGTACAACCGGTTTACCGAGGGTTACCTCCGATAAACCGAGGGTCCCAATTTTTCCAAAATCATTTCTGTTCATTCAGTGTCAGGTCAGTGTCGAAGTCTATATTTTTGAGTCGGCAGGCGAGTGTAACAGCCTTGAGGCAAGTCACTAACCTTTTTATTTCCTTTTTGAGTCTTGTAGTACATTACACGAAGTTCAGCAGCCAAACTCGAGAGATTCATACCTGAGATCAAAAAGTTTGCTAGACAAAAGAGAAAGGAAACTCGAGAGAGATCTATTAGGCTGGCAGACGATGTGGTTTCGTATGAAGGAGATCATAGCGAGAGGGAAGAAAAGATTCTACCTTTGGAAGATACGGAAAACAACATGGCGCAGAACGGATAGAATGGACAGAATAGAGCAGGAGTTATGGTACAAGCAGATAGGAGAACTCTATAGAGTTATGCAATGCCTACGATTGAGCAATTCGTGCCAGCAATTGTTCAGCGTGAGGATGCAGCTGAGGTATTTCACCTGAAACCAAATGTGATACAAATGGTGACTAACTACACTACTTTTCATAGAGTAATGAACGAAGATCCTAGTGTACACGTCACCAATTTTCTGGAAATAGTCAGCACGGTTAACCCAGCAAGAGTACCAGGAGACAATATCAATTTAAAATTGTTTCCATTCACTCTGAAGCAAAATATGGTTATTGTCTCTAGCAACGGGATCGATCCAAACTTGGACCGATATATTGCAGAAATTTATGAATAAGTACTGCCCACCTGGGAAGTCACTACAGATGAGACAAGACATTATGAATTTCAAGCAGAGACCCACTGAAACCTTTGAAAAAGCTTGGGAAAGATTCAAGGAAGCACAGAGGAGATGCCCTCATCATGACATCACTTTGCCCGTACGAATGTATAGTTTTTATCACGGATTGCAAGCCAAGTGAATGAGAGTTGATGCATCAAGCAATGGATGTTTTGCGTTGCTATCACCTGAAGAAGCTGAAGAGAAATTGGGCAAATCATGCTTACAAGTCAATGGGGAACACATCAAGTGGAAACCGCCAAAGTAGCTAAAGGCGTATTTGGAGAAGATACTTCTCAAAAGATCTTATACCAGCTAATGGAAATGAATGAAAAGATAGATGGCATGCAAGATCGCATAGCCAAGGTTGAGAAAGTTCAAGAGATTGAAATAACCAACACTGAGGACGTGAACTATATAGGGAGGCAAGGAAATCCTTATGGGGGCGGATATCGCCCAGGTTCTCATGACCACCCTGGTTTTAGACTAAGTAACCCTGCTGGGGGTTTTTGACAAAGTGATTCAAACGGTGGAGAGAGGCCGACACAAACTGGTGGATTCATGCCTCAATTCAAAAAGTCCGGTGGTTGGGAAGCAGCCATGGATAAAATGAGCTCAACTGTGACCGACACGGTCAATCAACTTATGAAATCCCTGACAGCGCTGAATACAAAATTCACCACTTATTGTCAGAAGAATGATACAAGACTGACCAATCAAGAACCTTAGGGCAGAATCTGTCGCACCAAGTAGGACAGATTGCAGAAAAAGTGTCAGCCCGTCCTCCGGGTGGATTGCCAAGTAATACTGAGAAGAATCCGAAGGACGTGAATGCAATCATGACTATAAGCGGAAAAGAACTGCCTGGACTAGTTATACCAACTATCCAGGTAGAATCAAAAGCGATCGACGCGAACGCAGCGGAATCTAGAGAAAAAGAGGGGCCGGTAACCCGGGACAATGCTCCCGTAAACCGGGAGTCTGAAAATGCAGCAGACAAGCATGCAGAGCAGCAGCAGTCAACAAGTAAGTCTTCACGAACTGTAACTATTAATCCTGCTACTTTACCCTATCCCACTAGGAAATATAAGCCAAATAATTATGATGCGCGTTATAAAAAGTTTATAGAGATGATTAAAAAGTTGCAAGTGAATATACATCTGGTAGAAGCTCTGGCCGGAATGCCAGAGTATGCAAAATTCATGAAAGAAGTCATCTCTACCAAAAGGAAATTGTTAGACCTTGAAACCATTTGCTTGAACGAGGATTGCTCGGCAGTTTTGCAACACAAACTGCCTCCTAAGTGTAAAGATCTTGGGACCTTCCGCATACCATGCACAATTGGAGGAGTATGCCTGAACAAAGCATTGTGTGATATTGGAGCCAGTGACAATCTAATGCCACTCTCCATCTTTCATAAATTAGGCATGAAGAAGTTTAATGAGACATCTATAACCCTTCAATTAGCAGATAGGTCTATGAAGCAACCTTGTGGAGTGGTGGAGGATGTTTTGGTGAAATTTGATAAGTTTGTATTCCTTATAGATTTTGTGATGCTAGACATGGAATCTAATCACGATGATCCATTGATCTTAGGAAGACCTTTCCTAGCTACGAGCAAATCATTGATAGATGTTCATAAGGGTGAGCTGATTCTGAGAGTGAATGAGTACAAGGTAGTGTTCAATGTAATGAATTCAATGAGATATGCTCAAGATGAAGGAGGAGCATGCTACATGCTAGATGCCATAGACGAGCTTGCTTTAGAATTATAACAGCAAATGGCACTAGACCCTGAAGTAGCCGAGACTTTGCTCCTGAAGGAAGAAGAATGCAATGAGGAAACCTGGACTAGGTGCAGTCAAGGTCAAGTGCGAGAAATCGAGCCTATATCTTCTGTGGATTTAGGAGGAAACATTCACAGACCTTCCTGACACAAGTTCTTTGACCTACAGTTGACTGGTAAGCTGTTAAGATCATCATTAGAGGAGCCACCAAGGAACTTAACATTGAAACCTTTGCCATCTCACCTGAAGTACGTATACTTACAAGATGATACTCTCCCCCTTATAATTTCAGCGTCATTATCACCCTTGGAGGAGGAGAAACTGTTAAGAGTACTGAGAGAGCATAAGGGAGCATTTGGATGGACAATTGCAGATATTAAAGGAATAAGCCCATCGGTGTGCATGCATAATATCTCTGTGGACCCTGAAAAGAAAGCGGTAGCTCAACCTCAAAGGAGGTTGACACCACAACTGAAGGATTAACGAAGAGATCATAATGATGTTGAAGATGGGAATCATTTTCCCAATTGCAGATAGTGAGTGGGTGAGCCCGTTTCCTGTGGTGCCCAAGAAAGGAGGATTCATTGTACAACCTAATGAGTTTGATGAGTTAATCCCTGTGAGACTAATCACTGGACATCGAGTTTGCATAGACTTCAGGAAACTGAATGATGCAACTCGTAATGATCATTTTCCCCTACCATTCATTGATCAGATGTTATAAAGATTAAGTGGTCATGTGTTTTATTGTTTCTTAGATGGATATTCTGGTTATTATTATATCCATATTGCCCCCGAGGACCAAGAGAAAACAACTTTCACATGTCCCTATGGAAATTTTGCATACAATCGCATGCCTTTTGGGTTATGTAATGCACCAGCAACTTCTCAAAGGTGCATGATGTCATTATTTGCGGACATGGTGGAGGATTTTCTAGAGATTTTCATGGTTGATTTCTCTGTATTTGGAGATAGCTTTGTTAAATGCTTGGACAATTTGAATAAAGTGTTGAAAAGATGTGAAGAGACCAACCTTGTACTTAACTGGGAAATATGCCATTTCATGGTTACAGAAGGAATATTGTTGGGTCATAGGATTTCAAAGAAAGGAATGGAAGTTGAAGAGCAAAGATAGAGGTGATAGAGAAGTTACCCCCTTCAACGAACTTAAAGACGTTGCAAGCATTTCTTGTGCACGCAGGATTTTATAGGAGGTTTATCAAGGACTTCTCTAATGTTTTTAGACCTTCGACTGAATTGCTTGCAAAGGATGTACCTTTCATATTTGGAGAAGAGTGCAAGAAAGCATTGACCGTGTTGAAGCAGATGCTTATAACCGCCTCAATTGTGGTAGCACCAGATTGGAATAATCCTTTTGAGCTTATGTGTGATGCAAGCGACACGGCAGTTGCAGCAGCCCTGGGACAAAGAGAGGATAAAATCTTTAAGCCTATTTATTACGCCAGTCATACCCTTAACAGTGCCCAGAGGAATTATGCGACTACGGAGAAGGAACTCTTAGCTGTCATCTTTGCATTTGACAAGTTTCGACCTTACCTGATAGGATCAAAAGTCATTGTATTCACTGATCATGCAGCTTTGAAATACCTTATAACCAAGCAAGACTCCAAGCCGAGATTATTAAGATGGATTCTACTCTTACAAGAGTTTGATGTTGAAATCAAAGATAAAAAAGGATCTGAGAACTAGGCGGCTGATCACCTGTCAAGATTAACTTTTCTAGAAGAAGAGCAATCGATTGAGATTAGGGAAAGCTTTCCTGATGAACAACTTTTTTCCTTCTCAGTGGTAGCTCGGGTTGAATCTCAGACCCGATATCTTACATCAAGAATGGGCAAGGTATACCCTTGGTTTGCCAATATTGTGAATTACTTAGCAGGAAAGTACCTCCCACCAGAATTCAATAATGCAGATAAGAAGAAGTTTTTCACATATCTGAAGTATTATCATTGGGACGACCCCTACCTATACAAGTTGTGCCGTGATGTCATTTTAAGGAGATGCGTCCATGATGATGAGATTCCAAGTATTTTGCTCAAGTGTCATTCTAGAGAAGCTGGAGGTCACTATAGACCAGACAAGATAGCAGCAAAGGTACTGCAGTGTGAATTCTATTGGCCGACAATTCATAAATCTGCTTACGAATTTACGAGATCCGGTCATTCCTGTCAAATGACTAGTAATATTTCTAAGCGGAACGAGATGCCACTACAGAGTATCTTAGAAGTTGAGTTATTTGATGTTTGGGGAATTGATTTTGTGGGACCATTCACATTGTCAGAATCAAATCGTGACATCCTGGTAGCAATTGATTATGTTGCCAAATGGGTGGAAGCAGTGGCTTCACCTACTAATGATGCCAAGGTTGTCCTGAGATTTTTAAGAAGAACATTTTGACGAGGTTTTGTGTGCCCAGAGCCATAATTAGTGACGGAGGGAGTCATTTCTGTAATAGGCTGTTTGGGAGGTTAATGATGAGATATGGGGTTAGACATAAGATTGCAGCAGCATATCACTCCAGACGAGTGGACAAGTAGAAGTCATGAATAGAGAGATTAAGAGGATCTTAGAGAAGACTGTGAATCCCACAAGGAAAGATTGGTTTTTGAAATTAGATGATGCTCTTTGGGCGTATAGAACAGCTTATAGGACCACGATTGGGATGTCACCGTATATGATAGTGTTTGGAAAAGCATGTCATTTACCGGTAGAACTCAAGCACCGAGCGTTGTGGGCTACGAGGTTTCTAAACATGGATGAGGATTTAGCCGGTGAAAAAAGAATGCTAGAGTTGAGTAGATTGGAAGAGTTTAGACTTTAGGCATATGAGAATGCAAGGATTTGTAAAGAGAGAACGAAACGCCTGCATGATAAGAAGATTCTGAACCGCATGTTTCAAGTCGGAGATAAAGTGCTAGTATATAATTTGCTTCTTCATCTTTTTCCTAGGAAGTTGAAGTCTAGATGGTATGGACCATATGTAGTCACGAAGTCTTCAATTCAGGTGCATGTGAAGTTAGACATGAACACTCTGGGCAAACATTCACAGTTAACGGCCACAGGCTGAAACATTACCTAGAGCATACATATAACCTTGAATTGGAAGTCTTTACGTTAAAGGAACCCGAATATTAATGAAGGATCCCTATTAGTACAGTCGGGCTAAAGACTATAAACTCAGAACTATTTCTTAACCCTTATTTATTTTATTTTGAGTCAATAAAGTAGCATGACAATCGCAAGGATTTTTTTCATCACATATATCTTCAATCATCTTACTAGAGATATATGTGGTTTTTTCCTTTACGATTCTCATGTGATACCCTAGTAAAAGTTTTTGCGTCATGCTTAGGCCGATAACAGAATAAAGTGGCTTGAAATGTTTTTGCGAATTATCTGGTATGCACAATTACCGCCACCTTATTTTCTTATTGCCCTTCGCATGTAGCATTTGAAAGCAGGTAATAACTTGGAAGAGGAATGACCTAAGAGCTAATGATACTGCTCCGGGATTCGTTTTGACTAAGCCGACATTTCCAGAGCTATGTACTTTTTCTTCTCTTAATTATTAGTCATTGGGGACAATGTCTATAATACGTGGGGGTGGTAAGGCGTCTTAGCTGGGTAGTCAAAAAAGGGAATATTTTTGAACATTTAACACCATTTTTAGCTTGCTATTTGCACGTTTTCGAGTAAGGAATCGGTAGAAAATGAGCCCAAGTTCAATTTGAAGTGAGCTATAGCATATTCAATTTAGTATGGATGAATGAGCATATGTTGTGTTGCGTGAAGTAGTAACTTATTAATTATTATTCTATCATTGCAATCAATATTTGAGCACATGATCTGAGTGAGAAGTGTTTAAGATTATATGTTGAGTTGTTTTAACCGGGAATCATTATTTGTCTGTCTATATACTTTAACAAATTGTTGTAAGACAAGGGAAGCAACTTGGATGACGAAAGGTGACCGGGACAAACGGACTTGTGAGAGAAAGAGAGAAAAGTGAGGAAATCGCCCAAAAAATACATAAAAGAAAAAAATAGGAAAAAAATGGATATGCAATAAAGGCAGTGAGAGAAGCGAACTCGTGTAAAAAGGGCATGACCCTAGCATAAAAAGAAACAAACGAGGACTTAAGAGCGATGCTCAGTCCCCGAGTCCGCTCAAACCAATATCGGTACCATGTTGAGTAACCAAGTATGAAGGCAAGATGAGCGAGTGTATGCGCAAGCAAGTTAAGATTGTGTGGTTAACACAACTTGATTCTTCTCACGAACGTACTTTCACAACTGATTCATCACACAACACATTGATGCGTGATAAGTAGTGATTAATGGGGAGCTCATGGATTGTGGCTCAATATATGTTTCTGCCGGAAATCTTTATTGAATATGTGGTAGTTGATGGGGATTGTTCTTGAAGGTACATTCCGCCTTGATACTCTGCTCGTGGACAAGCAGAAGGCTAGTGGGGGGTAGTTGATGACGGTTAAAATAGTCTAACCTACGGCATCAATATTCTATTCATTATGAGCTAAAAATAGTTGTTTCGACCTATAAATATGAACCATTTACGTTGAATATCATATGTCGGATTCGTGAGTCGAGAAATCTGCACTTAGCGTTTATTTTCCCTATTTCGATATTATTTCGTGCGTTATTTGATGATTTTTAGGATACAGAATATTGGGCTGAGTAGGATGGACGAATCTGGAGTGGACTGAATGAAAAGAATGGGCCTAGGGTATTCTAGAAGCATCCAAGTTAAGTCGGTTGAAGAAAAATGACAAAATTACCCTCGGTAACCCGAGGTTGGCCACCGATATACCGAAGGTCCAGAATCTTCCGAAACGTGTTTTCTTGGACGAGGGGTCGAACTAGCTGTTCCTAAGTCGGTTTAGATAGCTATAAATAAGAGGCTTCACCTCAGAACAAAATGTACTCAAATTATTCAAGGAAATTATGCAATAAAAGTTCTTTGTTCTTTATTTTATTTATTTTATGAGTTCTGGTCGGAGAGACGACGGAGTCACCGCCTATGAAGATATCCGAAGGAGACCTACGCTTGTCTTCGAGGGTATGATTTTCTATCTTTTCCAAGATGAAGATCTATCGTCGTTATATTCGACTAGTATGTTTTAAATGCTTATTTAGTTTAATTATGTAGTAGTTAGTCTATTTTACGCCATGTGTTATAGATCTGATTCGTTGGTGAAGAAATCATGAAAGAGTAGTTGCGTTCTTCAGATCTGCGACGGTCTATATCGCTAGATCTGAATACCTAGTAAATTACTAATTCATGATAATCGGCGCCAGCTACGTTGATCGATAGATTTAATTTACATGTCTTTAGTCTGATCAACTATTTGCATGTTATCGTAAATTAACATGAAGGACCACAAGTGAAGTGTTAATTAGGACATTATCTAGAATGGACCCTAGGAACGTGCTAGTCAATGTCGACAGCTGTCTAGGCGGGTTTGCGGTATGAGGTAACACTCAATATCGACAGCTCTAGTTCTTTATGCGTATGTGCTATTACGGACCAAGTAAGGAGGGTAGCTTGCATATAGATTGTCTGCTACCATTGTCGGAGTAGATAGGGTTAGGAGTTGTACCCGTAGCTGAACAATGAATGAATTCACCAATGGGGAGGACTATTCCATGTGTGGGGGAATAACTAATTACTCATAATTGAACTAATACCTTAGAAACTCTAGTTTGCTTCGTTGAACTTGCATAATATTGTTAGTTTGAGGCACTAATACTACTGTCTATATGTTATAGTTGGTCTTAGACTATTACCGTGACAACTCAATCTTGATAATTATACGTTCTTACGAGTCTCTGTGGGATCGACATTGATTTGCCAGTACTCTGCTACGATAGACCTAGTCCTATTGCTAGTAAGTGCTTTGCACATGATCAGTGTACTTCTTTCCACTTACACTTACTGGTGTGACTGGTCCAAAAAGATCCATATGCAAAAGATGTAAGATCCTTGTTGTTTATTGATGGGGTTTTGACTTGAAAGAGCTTTTAATCTGCTTCCCTTTCTAACATGCATCATAGAGAATTTCTTTCTTGAATATGATGTCTGGAAGGCCTTCAACTAGCTTGTTTCTTGACAATTTGTTGATGGTCTTGAAGTTGAGATGATTCAATCTTCTGTGCCAAATCTAGCTGGTTGATTGCTTATTCTTGACAAGCAAACATGTTTCTGCTTTTTTGTCTTCCAATCCACCACATACATATTGTCTTCTCTTTTTCCTGCAAGTACAACTGTGCTGATTTGATTGTGAATCACTCTACATCCTTCTTTGTTGAAATGCATATTGTAGCCTTTGTCACAGAATTGACTAATTCTTAGAAGATTGAAACTCAATCCTTTAACGCAAGCCATATTTTGAATCTTCAAATTGTTCTTGATCATTGTGCCTTCCCACTTAATTCTGTTCTCCTTGATTTCAGTGATCTAGATTTTCTTCAAACTTCTACCATAAAATCCGTCCTTGATTGATTCTGTATTTAATGCTTGATCTTCTAATTATTCTCACGTTTTGAATAAGTATAGATGATATACCTTACTTAGCTATTCTTTCACTTGACTGTTGCTTGACCGGTTAAGTGTTCATGCTGACTTAGCTGATTAGATATTCCTTCACTGCTTTTCCTTTACTTAGCCGGTAGACAGTTTACTTTGCCGGTTCACTGCTTTCTTGATTTCTTTGATCTTTCAGGCATTTCATGCACTTCACTGATCTTGATTTGTGTGAGATCAGTGTACACCATATTTAAAAATGAGTTTCATCACTTGTAAGATAACTTAGACTTATCCAGGGTCATCACAGACTTTCTTGGTTATAAGTCAATCCATATGTCTTCATGCTTCTCTGCTGGTACTTGGTTGCTTTTACTCTATCGGATTTCAATGTTACTTAGCCATCCTACCAACTAGTACAATACTTGTCTGAATCAACTTATACAACATGCCAGACTCTAAGTAAAGACTTATACTGATATTTCTAACTTATTTCAGGCTTGCTATTATAGCTAGTATGGCCATCATCAAAACATAATAAAATGTTCCTAACAATCCTTAAAAGTGTTGAGGATGGTTTCTTAGTTTATTGAAACATGGCATTGGATAAACATAGATGTAAAGATGTATACCCCGAGTCTTATGAAGATAGTGGGAGCTAAAGTCTGGGTTTGCAGTCACTTTAATCAAGTGATACAGTGAGCTGGAAATGTTCTTAGCTAGAAATCACTGTAGATTCTACTACTGAGCCAAAACACGGTAGTGCCTTAGAGGCGCAGCGGGAGCAATACATGGATCTAAAAGGTTCATTCTAGAACCTTGTGCGGTCCTTCCACGATTTCTATATAGCAGATATAGTAGAGGATTCATTGCATGAAGCAAGGACCAGGGTCTCGTCAGAGATTCATGTGTGTGTTGAGGCGGTTCCTTTTGACTTGATCATTTGGAGCACGATATGAAGATAGTCTGAGTCCCCACGGTTAGTGATCCGTTGATGGTTAGGGCTGGTTGCAAGTATTGCATGAGATTCATCTATTTCAACTTGGTCTTGTGTGTACGAGTGATTGGTTTTAGGCCAAGTGGGAGATTGTTGAAATAGTGTCCTAAACCCTATCGGGTTGTACCAGATCCGACCGGGTCGGATCATTTCTACTATTTCCGTATGTTTATACATATGATGAATGACTTTTCTGTTATTATATATTTGTTCGTTTAACGGACCAATTACGATATTGTTAGATGATAACGTCCTTAGTATTAATCAGTGATAGAGAAACCATGATAGTGATTATGGTTGATGATATCTTGAATCACTTTAAAGGTTTGATACTTAAATGTCTCTAGTCGTATATACTATTAAATAGGACATTAATGGTCCGATTAGACTAGCACGTATTAGATGTCTTCTATCTTTTTGAAGATAGGGATAGATATCGTCTATCAAAGTGTAAGGACACTTGGACTGTACATGGACATGTATTAAAGAATGCGTACATTAGACTGACCCACTTACTTGATTAAGTGTCACACTATGTGGCGGTTGTGTAATTATCCTAAGACCGGAGTCTTCATGACATCACGGTGAGGATCGTCATACTTTGACACTATTGAGGTTTTCCCTCGACATGGGGCAACCATGCGGTAGTGATTGGGTGTGATACTGAAGCATGCGTAGGATTCATGTTGCTCATCCGGAAATCGCGTATCCTATGATTAAGAGTAAATATCCGAAAGGGCCTTCTTATAAGAATGTCTTACTCTCGTGAATCATTGCAATGTGGAAGTAAATGAGTTATTTCGAGAGAGCATGATATCCAGATTATAAGATACGGTCGTTGATGTATTGACACTCGACGTATGACCGTATGGATATTGTAACAGTGATAGGATTATATTTACATGATAACCGTTTCACATGAAAGGTAGAAATCATTGCATTTGACTCTTTCAATGATTGGGGGTCACGGTGTGTTGCTAGACGCTATTCTGTGATCGTTAGGTATGGAGGGCATTTTCGTAATTGTAATTTATGTCTACGGCCAACATATTCGGAAGTCTATCGGGTCACACACATAAGAATATCTAGCCGGATTAAAATGTAGTTATAGTGATAACAAAATAAGGAAAGTTTATATAGTGGTAACCAAATAAGGAAAGTTTATCTCGACTATAAATTGTTATAGTGATAAATTAATATGGTGGTATTTGTTTATTATGAATAAATATAATACAATATATTAATTATGTTGATTAATTAAATATACATATTTGATGTATATGTTGAAATATATACGTGTATATATAATAGGGACAATTATTGAAAAGGACGCATATTGGACTTAATTAGGCAAAAAGGACATTCAAAACAAACACTTAGTTATAAGGACAAAAAATAGGTAGATAGACCCAAATACCCTTAATGAAGAAAAAAAATAAAAAAAATAAAAAGGAAAGCCGACGCCCTGATTCCCTGAACGGAAGTTGGTGTTGTGTTTTATTTAATTTAGATTAAAAACTTGCTGTTGTGTTTTGCATTTTTGTTTTTTAATTTTCTTTTTTATTTTACTCCAGCTAGATGCTGAAAGTTGTTGTTGTTTTTTATTTTTTATTTTTTTTTCGTTCGGCGGATAGTGAAAATTATTTTTCTTTTTTTTTCATTGACAACCGTGATGCATTGACTATCGTGAAGAAGTGACACCGCGATGCACGGACAACTGCGATGCAGAGACGCCGAGATGAAATGATACCGCGATGCACTGACAATCGCGATTGGCCACCGCAATGCAGGGGCAACCCGATGCAGTGACCACCCCCAACGGAGAGACACCGCGATGCATTGACCACCCCGATGCAGAGACACCGCGATGCACTAACCACCGCGATGCATTGACATCGGCAATCATATATGAATGACATTTGATATTTTTCCGACTTAATTTCATAAAATTAATTTCTTTCATAAAATCGACTTCAAATGGCTATATCTTTTGATATAAAACTACGATCAACATAAATCTTTCACCTTAATTCATATTTTTATGCAGTGACATCGGCAATCATATATGCAGTGATATTAACATTTTATGCAGTGACATGGGCAATTTATGCAGTGACATCGGCAATTTATGCAGTGACATCAACAATTTATGCAGTGACATCGACAATTTATGCAAATGACATCGGCAATCGATATGCAGTGACATTTGATGAAGCAACTCCGTGATTACATTTGATATTTTTCCGACTTAATTTCATAAAATCGATTTCTTTTCTTCATAAAATCGACTTCAAATGACTATATCTTTCGATATAAAACTACGATCAACATAAATCTTTCACATTAATTCATATTTTTATGCAGTGACATCGGCAATCATATATGTAGAGACATCGCGATGAATTGAAACCGCGATGCAGTGGCCACCCCCGATGCAGAGACACCGCGATGCAGAGACCATCGAGATGCAGTGATCACCGGGATGCAGTGACATTTGATAAAGCAACACCGTGATGATATTTGATATTTTTCCGACTTAATTTCATAAAATCGATTTATTTTCTTCATAAAATCGACTTCAAATGGCTATATCTTTTGATATAAAACTACGATCAACATAAATCTTTCACCTTAATTCATATTTTTATGCAGTTACATCGGCAATCATATATGCAGTGATATCAACATTTTATGCAGTGACATCGGCAATCATATATGCGTGACATCAGCAATCAGATATGCAGTGACATCAACATTTTATGCAGTGACATCGGCAATTTATGCAGTGACATCGGCATTTTATGCAGTGACATCAACAATTTATGCAGTGACATCAACTAATACACAAAAGTTTAAGTTTCAGATTCAGCAAATGCGGGGATGTATTAATTCAGAAAAATACTCAGTAGTTTCCAAAAAAATAAATTAGATATGCAGTGACATCGGCAATTTATGCGGTGACATCGGCATTTTATGCAGTGACATCAACAATTTATGCAGTGACATCAACTAATACACAAAAGTTTAAGTTTCAGATTCAACAAATGCAGGGATGTATTAATTCAGAAAAATACTCAGCAGTTTCCAAAAAAATGATACAAAGTAGAAAAGTGCTATTACAAGATTATAGCATACTCAGTACATTAAAAGATTACACAGTGCGGCAGATTTATGAATATTACAACAGGGATCAAATCTGATACAACACTAAAGACAGAGGATCAAGACTGAACTATCAGTGAAGATTCAAGAAAGATAATCAAATTGAAACCAGATTATAAGACCTGAATCTTACTAACTAAATACAATGTTCAGTATTCTTAAACTAATGCCTATTGCTATTACAGAGCATTCAACATAAGATACCGGACCTGGAAAAGCACATGAAAGAAAAAAATTTGCTCCGGCAACCTGAGAACCGAAGTCAAACAAAGAACACCGCCTACATCACTATCGGTGACACCATTAAGCAAATCTGAAGCAACAATAAGTTCAGGACATAATTATTGAACAAAATCCTAATTAAAAGGCCTCATTAGCATTATTTAGTGATTCACAACAGCATCAAAAATATTATCGAACAAAACACCTTGACGACTTCATTCTCAGTAGTCTTTCCATTGGGCTTCCATTGCTTCGATACGATGAGGACATATCGATGCACCAAGGACCGTCATTCAACACCTTGAAGAGTTCATCATTACTTTCAAACAAGAACTCGAAATGTATGGTTAAAAAATACCTAATACACTATTTGAACAATTCGGTTTCTTCACTGTAACTAAAGAAATCGAATTCAAATTTAGTTTTTTATGAGTTGAACACTGACATGAGAATTAGTTCGAGTTACTAAGTTCCCAATGCTTTGCTATAGCGATGAAAAAGTAACATTTCACGTGCAACATACAATCATGATATACAATGAGCTAAAACAGGTTTCTTTCCCCTTTTTCCTTTCTACATCCTTGACATTGAGCTAAAATATAATAGTTCTGTTCTTACAAATTATTTGTTTAATTATTTGAACTATTCATACCTTTTTATTTAACAGATTTAACAGTTAAATTTGCTGCAACCAAAAAAAAAAAGCAGGCTGGTACAATATTAAAATAGACAATGAAAACTGCAATTTCAAACCCATAAAGGGTCTCTTACATATTTGTAACTTACTCCATGATAAGAACAAATAATCTGGGAGAAAATAGAGCATAGGAAAAGTGCAGCAAAAAAAATTCAATTAAAGAAGAACCCAGTACAATTAGAGCGTGATAGAGAAGAAGAAGAATTATGACCTGAGAAAAAGAAAAAAATACAGATAAAAAGATTAAGAACCTGGGGAAATGAGTGGTTGTTGCATTATGGTGTAAAACCTCTTGAATGAATTACTCATTGAAAGCTCGATTTCAGGAGCACCACCACCTGCAATCAAGAAACGCTTGTTTACCAAACACCTCACCACACACAGTGCATCCTGCAACCTTCGTTCAGCCTCATCAAGAATCAACTGATTCGATCCACGAATAAGAACTGAAGTAGTCCTCCCCATATCCTTAATTCCCGTTATCTTAACAATTTTCGAACCGTCCCCAAGGGAAATCTCCTTAAGCAGATCAGCCTCCGCGATTCGATCTCCCCTCCTCTGATTCTCGGCAAAGCAAATCGGTTCTTGCTTCAACCATTTGATCTCCCGGCCTTCTTCCAAACCTTTCTTTCGTTCGTTTTTTAGAGGAAATCTTTTGATTTTGTTAGGAGAATAAGCGCATAATCTTAGTCTATACAATGTAGGGTTAATTTTGTCCAATCAATTTTATTTTGTCCTTATAACTAATGATCTTTTTTGGATGTCCTAAATGCCTAATTAAGTCTCAAAACACGTCCTTATAAACAAATAACACTATATAATATACATGTGTTTTGCGAATTAATTAATCATAATATTATATTAATTAAATATACCTATATTTATATATGTTGGTGGCGCCATTTGGTGTTTTAAGATACACTTGAATTGTGTAAATTAATTAATGGTATTATCATATTTTAATATTAGATATTAGTAGATTTATATAAATTGATTTATTGTAATAAGATAAAGATAATCAATATTAGATATTGACAATATCATGAATTTATTTAATATGAGATATTAAATTAAATGAGATAAATCTAGAATATCTATTTTCCTTATTTTACTAGTAAAAGGTTTTCTTTCTCATCAATCTATTAGGAAGTTTATAGTGGTGTGCCAAGCTCTTTTGTATCATTCACAATTAGAAGATTTCTAATTTACTAGAAATAATGAGAGCTTTCTAGAGAAAGTTTTGAGAGAGAGAAAAAGTTGGTCTAGCAACCGAGTTTTTTTTGTAGCAATCCATAATGGGTTTCTGGCGGCCTGTACGTGTGGACTAGTGGTAGAGGCCGAACACTTTGGCGGCTCCGTGCACCACTACTCCTTCGTAAATGATAAAGCTTCGATCTTTTAGATCATCCAATGTAACTTTATCGTTTACTATTTATTTGTTTGTTGCTTAAACGAAGTCGATCCTGGTTAAAAGGAAATTTAAATTCCGCTGCATTCCTGCATAGATTTCCTAACACTAGGATCATCTTCAGCCTGCACCTCGTCAATCAAAGCCCTAAAGTTACCGAATTGAACCAACGGAGGATCCCAAGGCGCACCACCACCATCAAAGTAACACTTAATCTCATAATCAAAGTAAGGGACGAAATTGCGAAAGCTCGCCAGGTTGCGGTTATACAGCCTCTCTCCAGCCCATCCTGCAAGCTGCTGCAAGCTGGGCCCCTATTGTCCAGATCTCGCCCTATGCACCTTGTAAGCTGAAATATCCCCCGATTCTCCTTGGATGCCATGAATTCCTCAACGGCCTGATGCCGAACCTCCTCAATCTTAGCCTGGTATTCTGCCTCAACTTTTCGGATCTTCTCAGCAAGTTCATCGTTCAGCCGGCGCTAATTGTCCAGTCTCTACTCGGAAAGTGCGAAAGACTCAAGTGCGGAGTCCCTTTGCCGCTGAACCAACTCGAGGTCGTGAGCCCTTGCCTCAGCCTTCACAATCATCCTGCTCAGATCATTCTCCAGCTGCACCTTGTCCCGATTCACCGCAACCAGATCGGCCTCCAACTTACTCTCAACATCAATAGATCGTGCTCCCTCATCATCTAAAGCCTTTGCAGTTAATCGGAGTTCTTGGCTTTCTCCTTCAGACTATCACAGATTTTTTGCAGCTTATTTCTCTCAAACACAGCTTGCCCCTCAGTGGTTACCATCTAAAAAAAGTAGAAAGAAATCCAAGTTAAATTGCAAAGATAAAAAAAAATATGCGGGGTGAAAATGAAAAGACAAGAAAAGGATAAGGAAACTTACAAAGCAGGACATGATGTGATCCGGTTCATTCTTGGAGGATACCATCAGTCGTGCTATTTATGAGTATTATGAAGACCCTATGGCCGAATATTATTTAATTAATTTGGATTTGGTTTTATTTTATATTGGATTTTCTGCACTTTATTTATTTATTCTTTTATTAGCCAATAGGAACATTTCGTTTCGGCCAATAGGAGGTAGGGGCATTTTATTAGTTGGAATTTCTCCCACATTGCTTTTTCCTTGTTATTTCTTTTATTTGTAAGCCTATATAAGGCAAACACCAGCTTTTGATTATTTAGACAATTATGATGATATAAAATTTGGCTTCTTAGCTTTTATTGAAGTCTTCTTGACTTTGATTTATCACATGAATGTGAGAGTTCTCTTTGTAGTAGAGGATTCAACCCTTTAAGAATTTACCAGCATCATGAGCATTTGTTGGGCGTTCTTACCTACGATCTTGATTGGATTATCGAGGTCTAGGGTTTTCGCTCAGTTACTTCCTGGGCAAAACATCGGATTTGATTCCAACCGGAATCACATCAGTTGGTAGCAGTGCTCAGCAACTTCGGTGAGCAAATATCCCTTTTATTTTTGTCTTTCAATTCATTATTTTCAACAACAAAAAAATTCTTATCCTTGTTTTTTTTTATGTAATTTCGTCCCCCCCCCCCCCCCCCCCCCCCCCCCCCAAGAATACAAGAAATCTTCATCCATCTACCCGGAAATCCCATACATCTTCATCCATCTACCCGGAAAAAATCCATCTTCAAATCTTCAAACTTTCTTCCCAAGAACCCTAATTTCTTCAACCAAAGTTTGGCCCCTCCTAAACCTTTTAATCAAGAAACCAACTTTTCCAACAAAGACCCTAATCTTGAAATCAAGAACACCAATCTTGAAATCATGAATCCAGAACCCAAATTTTTGCAATCGGTTTTTCAGTTCGTTCCATAACCAAAAAAAAACCTCGAAACAATCTGAAGTTTTTTCCGCAACTACCTCACCTTGTTACCTATATTTTCTATCTTTACCACATATTGAAATTCGAAGTTTATCATATTGCAAACTGCACCCCAACACAGAACAGTCTGTTCTAAAAATCTGCAGCAGTAGATCTTTATACGATTTCGATTTAGGTGCTTTAGACGATTCCAAATCCTCTGAAAATTTGTGACCTTATAGGAAATTCCCTGGTATACAATTTTGATCTTTTTCGTTTTCCCAGAATCATCTTGGTTTGGTCACAATCGGCCCTGTAAGTCACTGCTATCAAACTGGAAAATGTTGTCAGATTGCACCAGTTGACAAACTACGGTTGTTTGGTCAACCTATCTCCCCTGAAATGATCTAAAAATTTTATATCCTCTAGAAAACTCATGAATATACAACTTTCATCTTTATTTCCAGTTGAAATTATGCTTTGTTTGCGCTGCACGTGCCAATAAGTGCAGGATTTCATTTCTGGACAGAATCTGTGTTTTGCTCATGTAACATCCCGACTTTTCGTAAAAGGGTAAAATAGTCATTGGGCATATTTACTATGACCTAATTATTATTTATCCTATTTATTTGATTAAAAGGGATTTAATTAAAGGAGTTAGCTATTAATTATAAAGGATTTAATTTTTGGCTATAAAAAAGAATTAATCCGAGCTTTTGGTATTCGTAGAGTTCGATTCTTTAAAAATTCGTATCTTTTAATCCGTAGCTCGTTTCGCAGCCATGAGTAGTCGAAACGATCGTCTTGGAACGTAGATTGTTCTAAAAATAGTTTTGTGGCAGTTAACCCAGGTAATCTGCAGTTTATGGCACTTTTTCAGTTTCGTTTTTGAAAGGAAAAATAGGATTTTTATGGTTCTTGTTGATCGCATAGGTTTTGGGGTTGAGGATCAACATTTGTTGCAGTTGCTTGGTGTTTTGCTTGCGGTTTTGCTGGCAATTAAGGTAAGAGGCTCTTCCTAATGAATAATTTTAGTTGTATTATGTTAGGTTGAGTTTTGGAATAGATTGGTGATTAGAAATCACGTTTATGTTAGTTGTTGTCTATGTTAAGCTATCGAATACTTTGATTCGTGTTTCCCTGTTGTTTTTCTGAGTTTTTTTATGGAAAACATGGTTGGTTCGGATTAGAAATCGTGTTTTAAAGATTTTAGCGTTCTGGGAAAAACCCAGGCAAACGGACGTTTGCACTAGGCAAACGGGCGTTTGCGATCATGGCAGCTCAAACGGACGTTTGCACAAGGCAGACGGGCGTTTGAGGTTAGAATTTTTTATACAGGATGTGGCCCTTTTTCCCAGACGGGCGTTTGGGGTTTGTGGACGGGCGTTCAAGGCAAATGCGCGTTCATAGGGTGTTAAACGGGCGTTTGACCTGTTTATTCCGCTTTTCACTGTTTTGTTTCATGTCAGCTTGGTTTCAGGCTTTATAATCATGTCTTTACTGCTTAACCTTATATGACAAAGCCTTGAATTAGCTTTTGATGCGTTTAGTTCCGGCACCATATGGATTCCCTAAAACGAAGAAGTGTGGGACCGTCGAAAGCTTTGGATTTGCCTTGTGCTTCGATAAGCTAGTGTTTATCGATGTCTGTGTATGTGCTAGGTTTTGTTAGAGTCTAGAGGTCTTAAGAAGAGGGAGTAGACTGATAGGTGAGCTTTTTATGTGAATCAACCTAGGTGGCTAGTTAAACATCTAATCAAACATATGTGTTAGTTTAATAATCTTAAACATCATGCAATGCTTGGTAAGGCATAGTACAATATCGCGATGTGTTCTCTGACTAGACATAGTAGACTGTACCCACGCCGGTCAATCGATTGTCTAGATAAAGCGTCTGGTGCACTCTGCCGGTCATCACACTATCGGGACTCAGATATTCCCGGGGCTACTAGAGCGTGTCTCTAAGTAGGTTGCACCCGCCTTGTCCTAGTACATCCTATTACTAGGCGTAGTGCCCTTGTTATTCATGATGTAACAAACTTGAGCTAAGCTAGAAACGTTTAGTCATGACGTGTCGATGGGCATAGATTGAACCCTAGATTGAGTCGGTCTCATAAAGATAATTTAATAATCATAATAATAACCTTTTGTTGTATAACTTACTTTTTCATTAGCTTCTCACTTTTACTAAGTACTTTGTACTTACCTCCTTTGCATTTTCTTTTGTATGCATTGTGGGGTGAGAAGACGAACAGGTTGATCAAGTGTAGTTGACGGCTTTTGAAGACTTGAAGTCTTGGAGAAGCTTTTAGTTTGTTTCTTCGTAAGGTTGTACTAGACTAGTTGTATTTATTTTCTTAGGCTCGTTGTACTTCTTTTTTTTAAGACCTCGTATTGTATAAGTCTTTGGGTTTTTCGTCGTTGTGTTTTTAACTATCCATCTTTAGTATGGTTGTACCTATTCTTAGTAGCTTTATATTTTTACCCAAGTCCTTTTAGCTTCCGTTTGCTTTTATTTTGATACGACGACGTAGAGGCTTGCGTATAATATTAGATTTATTTAATGCTATACGCGCCGAACGTTTCTCTTCCGGATAAGGGCTCGGTATCCGGGAGCGGGGCGTTACAGCTCATTCCTTTGATTTGTTCATTCCTGAATGCGAGTGAGTGAAACACGAGAGTTGTGAGGATATATATTATTTTGGTCATGGATTACAACATATTTTATTCACATTGTCTTATTCGGGATAAGGAATATGAGTTCTGCATTGATCACGATGAAGAGACGACTTTAGTTAGTAATGCAGTGGTTAAAGAGTTGGACTTGTTGTTGTATAGGCATCCTCGTCCTTATTACGTTCATACTGGAAGTCGTCAGGTTCAGGTTACAAGACAAGCATGGGTTCCCGTTGAACTTAACGGTTATAAATCTGACATGTTATGTGATGTGTTTCCAATTAGAGGTGAATCTATAGTTTGCGGACAGGCATGGTTAAGTGAGTATAAAGTCAGGTATAATTCATCCCGTACTTGGTATTCATTTTATGGTATGGGCAAGAAGTATGTCCTTGACATGAGACGTTGGTTATATAAGAAGTTATATAAGAAGTTGGCGGCTGCCCTTAAGAATCTACGGCAACAGTTCATTGATTTTCCCAGAAACTTTCTGAGGAATTGTGAGAAGAGGGCCGAAGCAAGAAAGGAGGAAGATGAGAGGAGGTGGCAGGAATCCCAAGTGAACTTGCAGAAACAATTTGACATGCTTACAGAGGAATGGAAACAAAAATGGGATGCCTCATAGAAAGCAAAGGACTTGCCCACGGTTGAAGACACACTCTAGGTGGAACGTTGTGCCGTTATTCCGCATGAGCACATTAGTTCTGAGGAGTTGCCTTCTCTCATTGAGGCTAAGGTAATTACACTGGTAGATGCGTTGGTTGATGTTCCTGATGAGCATAGTGAGTGTGTTGTCACTTCTGAGGTTGTAGTTGATGTTCATGATGGTACAGAGGTTGAGATTGCTGTTGAGAATGAAGAGGCAACCATGCTCACCATTGAGCCACTTTTGAATTGTGTTGCCACAGCATTTTCTTTACAGGTACATGCTCCTTTTGTTGGAGGCGTTGACAATGTTTCCAAGTCGACTAGGTCACTTGTGCACTTAAAAGATATACAATCGGCACATATTTATCATGATCCATTTTTGGTGCATTGTCGTCCTTTCGATTTTGTGGTTGCTGATTATTATGTGGGCCCCGTTCGTTTGCACAAGAGGCTGGTTACTAAAGTGTTCACCTGTTTACTTTTCATTGATGTACTTCACTGCGAGGGCCTACTCACATATGTTCGGCCACGCTTACTATTCGATCCATGTGGATTCGAGGATGAATCCTTTTGAACCGGGAAGGAATGATGTGATGCGGTTTATGCTCGGAGGATACCAGCAGTCGTGCTATTTATGAGTATTATGAAGACCCTATGGTTGAATATTATTTAATTAATCAGGATTTAGTTTTATTTTATATTGGATTTTCAGCACTTTATTTATTTATTCTTTTATTAGCCAATAGGAACATTTCGTTTCTGGCCAATAGGAGGTAGGGGCATTTTATTAGTGGGAATTTCTCCCACATTGCTTTTTCCTTGTTAGTTCTTTTATTTGTAAGCCTATATAAGGCAAACACCAGCTTTTGATTATTTAGACAATTACGATGATATAAAATTTGGCTTCTTAGCTTTTATTGAAGTCTTCTTGACTTTGATTTATCACATGCATGTGAGAGTTCTCTTCGTAGTAGAGGATTCTGCCCTTTAATAATTTACCAGCATCGTGAGCATTTGTTGGGCGTTCTTACCTACGATCTTGATTGGATTATCGAGGTCTAGGGTTTTAGCTCGTTATTGTTCCTCCTAGTTACTTTCTGGGCAAAACATCGGATTTGATTCCAATCGGAATCACATCCGGACAGATTGCCCATCAGCCTGTAAAAATCATCAACTTTGGGCAGAAAATTGGTCATCTAGTCCTCAGCGACAATCCGGTTTGCCAGCCCGACACCACTGTTGTATGAGGTCCTATCAAAGTTAGTGGGGATTATGTTCTTCATAGGAAGGACACCCTCATTAAGTACCCTAGCCAGCTGCATCACCTCGGATCTATTTTTGGAGGCCTATAAGCACCTCTCATCCATATCGGGACCTCACCGGGAGGCGGAAAATGAGTTCGAGTACCAGAAATGTTTGTAGTGGTCCGAGAACCCGTAGTGCCTCGCCTAGACTCGGCAGTCTCCATAACAGTTGGTTAGGACCTCTCTCCAACATCCCCATAACAGCCTCCTCAACAAAATCTTTGGGCTCCGGGTCACCCCAGCATGACCCACAGACGAGCCATCTCCTTCCCTCCTTGCCCTCTTCAATGAGGTCTGGTCACTTTCATCATCAGAATCTTCAAAGTCGATCGTTGTTGCCAGGTCTGGTCACTCTCTTATACGGATCTCCTCCTCACGCCTTCTCGGGGCAGGGTCTCGAGCTACGGCAACGAAAGCTTGATGGGACACAGGAATGTTCAAATCTTAGGCAACCGGAGGCGGCAAGACTGCAACATTCGGCCGGGCAGCTCACTTTCTTATATGACGAGATATAAGTCATCCCGCCTTGAAACCAAAGTCAAAGTTTCCTTTTGCATTAGCTGGAAACATAAGCCCGAATGCTTCATCGTGATCCTGCATGGTCTTTTGTGTTTAAGCATAACTAACCGGGATCACCCGCTTCAGCTCGGCAATCCAGCAGCCAGTCGCGTTCGCGCCACAAAAAGTTGCCGAGACGGATCGCTAAAAAAAATCATGACACAACACTAAGCTCGCGATCCCCAACACTAATCAGGCAGGCCGCGGTACAACAGTTCAAACGGTGTTCAGTATGTCAACTCGCTTACAAATTTACTCCCTGATTTCCCTCCTAGCCGTGGTGTTGGTCCCAGATAAGGGTAAAACTATAGTCAGAGGGGGGTGAATGACTATAGTGGAGTTTCAAAACCTTTTCTTGTATTTAAAAGCTTTTGGACAGCGGATAAGTCCCTTCTTACTATGTTGTTTCAAAGTAGTTTAGGCAATCACAGATATAAGATATAATATAAGTAATTAAATGAATGTAGTAAGCTAAATTGCTGAAAGTAAATTGACACAAGACTTATAGTGGTTCAGGGTGGTGTAATCCCTTAATCCACTCTTCTCCTGTGATGATTGGAGGAATTCACTATTGTTTTCACAGATAAAATAGCCTGATTGACCTTGACTACACAAGTTTAACAATCTACAAGACTATCACTCCTTGACTGCAATAGCTTCAGTGACTCAGTCTCTTTCACTGCTCCTTGGGATCAAATCCTTCAGCTATCACAAACACAACTCCTTCTCAGATGGCTCTGATTCAGTTGCTTGATTGATGTAAATTGGATTCACAAACTTGTAGATCAATCTCAATGCTTGATGTTGAAATGTGGCTCTCAGTTTTGAGTTGATCACAAGATATTTCTTTTTCTGCACAGATAGAAGGCTTTTCACTTTGACAGAGTTTTTGCTCAGATTTATGACCGTTCTTCCTTATCTTTCTTTTTCTGTCAATGCCTTCTATTTATAGCCTTGATTATCCTTTATTTGAATTTTCGTCCTTTGGCTATATTAATGAAGGGAATGATCCTTGATTTTATTCTTGATTCCCCCTTAATTATATTCTCCTTGATTTTAGTGATCGGATTTTTCTTCAAACGTTTATCAGAAAATCCGTTCTTGATTGATCCTCTATTGATTGTGCATTTAATGCTTGATCCTCTGTATCTTCATCATATTTCGAAATCTGATTAAGTAAAGTTTACTTAGCCATTCTTTGAACGGTCAAGTGATCCTTCTGACTTTTCCACTTAGATCTTCCTTCACTGATTTGTCTTCACTCAGCCGAAAGTCTGTTTACTTTGCCGATTCACTATTTCCTTCATTCTTTCAGTTCAAGGAGAATCCTTGTACTTCACTGATCCTTGATTTGTGTGAGATCAGTGTACACCATATTTAAACACTAAATATCATTACTTGAAACATAACTTAGACTTATCCAAGGTCATCACAGACTTCCCTGGTTATAAGTCAGACCATAATGTCTTCATTGCTTCTCTGCTGGTACTTGGCTGGCTTCACTCTGCCGGAAATCTGTTTTTACTTGCCGTCCTACCAACTAGTACAATACTTGTCTGACTCAACTTATACAACATTCCAGACTCTAAGTAAAGACTTATACAGAGAATTCTAACTTATTTCAGGCTTGCTATAACAGCTAGTGGTGGAAATAAAATTTATGTTTTGATGATAATTCATCATATTTACTCAGAATATTTTCTTAACGTCATTGATGAAGTGCTGGAGCTAGCTGTTATAGTTAAAAACTAAAAGATGTCTAGAATTGAATGTATTGGTTTTACTAGAGTCTGATATTTGTATAGGTTACATCAGACAAGCTCTATAATAGTTAGTGTGTCGTGAAACTGAAAACTGGAAGTCATTTAGAAAACTGGAAATCATTAAGATAAACAAACGGACTCAGAATACACCAATACGAAACTGAAGAAGATAAGTTCGCTGAGGGACACAAACTCGGTTGGATCATCTGGAAGATAGAAGAACTGAGGGTCACAGACTCAATTATAGAAGATTGAAGAACTGAGGGTTCAAACTCAGTTATGAAAATTACAAGTCGAGACTATAAAGTTAGACTTCAGGCAAGTTAGTGGTGACCTGAACTGACATTATGGATCTTGTATAAAGACCTAAGAATCATAAGGACAATGAGTTCTTAGAAGATAATTGTTTATGGTGTACTCTGATTAAGTCAATTATAATCAAATGTGAACGGGAGTACTGATATTTGAAGACGAGTAAAATCTCAGTTAATGCTCCAAGTCAGTCAAGAAACTGACAACTGATAAACACAGTATAAAACTGATCAGTAAACTCAGTTTTATATGTCAGTCATCCAACAAACTAATAGTACAGTCGAACATTTCAAAGGAAGGAATTTTATTGAATGAAATACTGACACATCAGAACGGTCAGAAAATATAGCCATTACAAGATAGACGTTGATACAATTCGAATTCATACGAGATGAACGTTGGACCTCACACTATAAATAGAGGACTTTGCACCAAGAACAAAAAGAAGAATTATTAAGATCAACAAGCATATTTGTGCACTAGTCTTAGTTATTCGAATTTCTATCATCTCTGCGCTATAACAAGATCATATCAAGAATTTCTTCAAGTGTCCAAGCTACATAGAACTTATCTAGATTCAGACACTTTGAAGAACCACAAACAAGAATCAATTTATGGATTCTCAGCCCAACTTTGATTCTACATCAAAGGTTTAGACTATGAAGCAAACCGGGAAGGTTTTGTCAAGGACAGTTGTTACAAGCAGTCGGGTAGACTGTGTTTGTGGTTGTAGCTGGTGAAAAGGCATACGTAACCCTTCAAGGACCAGTGTTCAAGCAATTGAAGAGCAGCAATTCTACCTGTTCTACAACTATTTAGATAGTGAAGCTAGGGATTACCTCAAGAAGTTCAAGTGGAATTTTCCTCCTACACCACAGGGGAAGAGAGGACTGACAGGATTACACCACCTGGAACCTCTATAATATTTGCCTCATTTACTTTACGCACTTATCTATTTACTTAGCATTTATCTACAACATTCTGAGAATTGATTGTTATACAACTCACAGCTCACAGACTGACATTCACCAGAATTCAGTTTAACACACTCAGCTTTCACATAGAACAACAAGATCAAGAAAAAGGCTAGAATTATATCCGTTGCCGGTTGGCTCAATTTTTGCTTAAGTCAGTTTGACTTAAACTCAGCTCAGTCAACTTAACTCCACACAAGTTTTAACTGAACCTTAATTTGTTTTAAAATCCAGTTGTTGGGACAAGTTTATTCACCCCACCCCCCCTAAACTTGTGTTAGCCTTTCCAAGGGACCAACAGCTAGTATGGCCATCATCAAAACATAACAAAATGTTCCTAAAAATTTCCCCCTTTTTAATGATGCCAAAACCCTCATAAGCCTGAACATAAGTATGCTAAATTTTTCATAATAGGACAACAGAATAAAACTCAAAAAATTTTATTCATCCATTTAAGGGCAATAAGGCATTGCATCTTTTTATTCGAAAATCAAAGGCATTTGAGTGAGAAAATTAATATAATAAGGGCTACTGCTTCTTTTCTTCAAACCTGATGCCCTTGCCTTTGATGCCCTTGCCCTTATCCGTTGGGCTTGCCTTCATTCCGCTGGAGCTCTCAAGCTTGCTTTCTTCCCCTTTTTGGCAGCACCAAAACTTTCTTCAAGGATTCTGGTTGCTTATTCTAATTCGGGGAGAGGACCATACCTTTTCTCCAGGATTTGATTGTTGGTCGTAGTGACATTTATCAGAGTGTCGAGTTGCTGGCCAGAATATTCCATAACCTCATTGAGATGGTGGATTTGATGTGTATGAGAATTCAAGGTGTCCACCAAGGGTTTGAGATTGTTATCAGCCTTTTTACCATGAAACTCAAGATTGCTCTGGAGATGGTAGGGAATGAGATGTTGCAGGTTGCAAAGCAAGTTGCCCTGTTTCTCCATCACCTCATCTTGAATCTTAATGTGACTGATGAGGGCTTCAATCTTGTGGTTTAAGGAAGTTTCATCACTCCTTAAGGCATTTTTTAAGTTTTGTCTGCTGAGTTATTGCCTTTCCATGTCCACAATGAGTGGTTGAATATCCGGATTGAACAGTCTTTCTGGAACAGTTTCCTTTAGAATTTCTTCCTCATCCTCATCATCTGCATCTTCTTCCTTCTCTTTCTCACTTTCTTTTTCTTCCTCATTAGACTTAGGGTCATTGAGGGGTTGCTTGGGGGTGGTGATGTCTTTATTTGCCAGAGGTGTGATTTTCTCTAGCTGTTGTTCCCCCTAGATCAATGCTGGGGGAGTTGACATGTTCAGCGAAGTCAGCTTTATCAGCTGTCTCACTCGACAGGTTGTCAACTTTGCTGATGCTTCTGAGAATTACTTCCAGGGTTGTCAGATCATCATCAGAAATCGCCATCTTTCCTTGATCATTTTCAAGATGAGTATTGTCTATCTGTGCTTCCTCTGTTTCAGCTTTTTCATCCTCAGATGTCTCTTCTTCTTCGTCATCCATCTCTTCTTCTTCAGATGGAGTAAGTTGATACCCCTCCTCACCTTCCTCCAGATATGTCACTTCTTCTTGTTTCCCTTCCTCCATTGCTATATCATCACTGATCACCACTGGATTGTCCGGATTGTTGGTACTTACCACTGGGGTGTCTTCTTATGCTTTTTGCAATCTGGTTCGTCTTCCCATCCCTGATCTACTGCCTTCGGGTGCTTTCCTTTTTCGTCCGGTAGTGGGTTTAGGTTTCATAGATGCCTTGATGTAGGTAAACATCACCTTTGACATGTGTGGAGGCTGCAGATTTGTGGGTTTCACTTTTAATGAATCAAATAGGTGTTGAAGAGGGAACCCATATGATTTCCTTTCCCAAAATTCACCTTTCTTCTGCAACCCCTTACTTGGTGCCGTAATCAACAGATATATTTCCTTTTGAAAATGTGCTCTTTCAATCTATTGAAGACAAAGGTTGCCCAGTTGACGATGCTGGGTTTCGCCATTTGATAATATCGGGCTGTTCTTCTATGTGATAATGATAAGAACCCTAAAATCTTCAAAGAAGAGGTGTGTGTTTGTTGTATATTTTGGACTGAGCTTGAGAGTCTCTCTCAAGTTGCCTACGTATCCTGTTGATTATTCAGGAATCAAGCCCCCTTCGTAGTTCATCTTAACCGCATATTTATAGGGGCTATTTGTGCCCTAACCCTAATTATGGGTCGGTGAGGTTATTGTCACATTTGCCCTTGCGGGCCTTGCTTCTTCTCCAAGTTAAACTAGGCGCGAGATAATGGGCTTTTACGGCTGCACCGCTTTATAGCTTCGTGTTGCCGATATTCGACTCGAGAATTCGAGCTTGTACGCTTCGCGCGGACATTACTCATGTCGATGTGGATCGTCGATGTCAGTATGGGATTGCTGCCTAGGCTTCCTGACCATGTCGATGTCGTAAGTTATCGAGTCGATCCTTTAACCACCACTCGCTCTAATCTAAGAGTCTCATCTCGTGATGCCACGTGGAGGTGTTCGATACGGTATCGTCATAAGCCCCCGCATCAATCCGAGCTCTTGAGGTCGGGTCGATCGCAAACGTGTACCTCGGCTATTGTCAACCCTTGGCCTTATAATGTGCGGTTAAGTTGATGCCGACTTCGATGTCGTATCGTTTTTGTCCCTTTAAGACTTATAATCGTTAACCGTCGACATTGAAAGCGGTCGACACGCGGATCCTCAAATAAGGAGTCGATACGAGTTTTAGATTGAGCTCGTGGAGCTCGAATATTGAGGTTCGATGTCGAACCTTTGATGATTAGCGAACCGCGCCGCTTTATCAACTTCCCGCATTTTATTTTTGCCGAGCCGCGCCGACCGTATCGACTTCCCGGACTTTGTTGAGCGAGCTGCGCCGATCGTATCGACTTCCCGCATATATTTTTTGCCGAGCTGCGCCGATCGTATCGACTTCCCGGACTTTGTTGAGCGAGCCGCGCCGACCGTATCGACTTCCCGCATATATTTTTTGCCGAGCTGCGCCGATCGTATCGACTTCCCGGACTTTGTTGAGCGAGCCGCGCCGACCGTATCGACTTCCCGCATATATTTTTTGCCGAGCCGCGCCGATCGTATCGACTTCCCGGACTTTGTTGAGCGAGCCGCGCCGACCGTATCGACTTCCCGCATATATTTTTTGCCGAGCCGCGCCGATCGTATCGACTTCCCGGACTTTGTTGAGCGAGCCGCGCCGACCGTATCGACTTCCCGCATATATTTTTTGCCGAGCTGCGCCGATCGTATCGACTTCCCGGACTTTGTTGAGCGAGCCGCGCCGACCGTATCGACTTCCCGCATATATTTTTTGCCGAGCCGCGCCGATCGTATCGACTTCCCGGACTTTGTTGAGCGTGTGAATCCGACTTTCGGATCAAGTCGTTAGGTCGATTTCATAGACTATTTGAGTTCGTCTTTTGTAAACTTTGTTAATTCGATCCGCAAGTCACTTGTGAGTGATCATAATAAATAATATAGTTAAAACATTTATCTAATAGTAAAGATTCCACAAAGGTATCAAAGTTGAATAAAACATTAGAGGGCACGGGATTTGCCCCGAAAATAAAATTTCCTCGAGCTAGAGGCTTTTCATTTGAGTCGATCGACCCCCCCCCCCCCCCCGGAAGTCATGGGATCGTATTCACAGGGCGGTTATCTAGGTAATCCGCCGTCTCTGGGGAACGGTCTCTTCTGCGGTAATCATCCCGCTGCTCTCTATTGCCACTATTGTAGCGTTTAAATCCATGCCTTCCCCTCGGCTCGACCTGCTGTGATCGATCTACGACCTCGTCAAGCTTCCCTTCCATCACAGCTGTATCTATGTCTCGTATCAGATCTCGGCAATATTCCGATTCGTGCCCAATATCTTGGTGGTACTTGCAGTACTTGTTGGGGTTTCTACTCTCCCTGGGTCCCCTCATTGGTGGGGGATTTCTGGCCAATCCCTTCCTTTGCATGATTGTTAAGACACTGTTCACGAGGCTGTTTAATGGGATGAAGTCCTTCTCCCGCGGGGGGTCTCTTCTCCCCGAATCGATCCGAGACGGATCCCGTAACCCGATCCCAACTCGACTTTCTTTTCTTATCTGAACCGTCTTCAGGCTTGTTCCTCTTGTTCTCGCCCTTTTCCATCTCTCTCTTGATCCTATTGGCTTCTTCCCCCTGGCAGTGCTTGTAGGCGACATCTAAACACTCCTCCATCGTATGAGGGAGCTTACTGTTAAGTTTGGCATGTAGCCGCCCTTCTCGCAGACCTGACACGAAGGATGCAACCAGCAACTGATCGTCTGTGTCGCGTACTTGTACGGACTCTTCATTGAAGCATCTTATATATTTGTAGCACCGTCTCATCCGGCTTCGCTTCAAAGTCAAAAGATGAGTCTGGTTTCTTTGAAATGGTCGAGCGGCGATAAAAGCATGAACGAACTTCCTAGTCAAGGTCCCAAAATCGAGAGATCGACCTGGGAGGGATTTTGCTGAACCACTCCCTAGCTCTTCCTGTTAGAAGTGCGGGGAAAGCCTTGCACTTCATTTCGTCCGAAGCATTGTACAAGTTCATATGCGAGATGTATTGGTGCATATGATCGTAAGGATCCTTGGACCCATCATAGGCACTAACCTTAGGAATCTTAAATCCTGCGGGTCGAGGGTAGTTGTCGATATGCGCAGTGAAGGGTGATGCGCAGATCGACTCGTCTGACTACTTTCCGAGAATGATATCGAGTTCAGCTTTGGCCGCGTCCTGGTGCGGTACATGTTCTGTATGGACACTTGATTCTACCAATTCCGCCTGTTTTGGAGCTTCTGGTTGGATATTTGTATCTGGGATTTCGGGGGTTTCTCCCCTTGAGAGTTTCATCCAAGATCGCCGTAATCGTGGCGTTATCCGGATTTTTCAAGGATTCCACCAGTGCTTGATTGGTTGGATCTTGAAGGACAAGATTAGGTTCTTCCTCCGCTGCGGCTGCGTTTCTTTGAACATCCCTTTGGATGGTTGACGTTGCTGCAGCTTGCTGGGACGCATCCTTGGGATCTGCGGCCCTTTTCCCAGTATTCTTGGGTGGTGCCATAATTCTTTTTAGGGTGTTCTTGACGGATTCAATCGATTATCAGTAGAAGGCCCTCCTTCTAGCGCCAAATGACGATGCTGGGTTTCGTCATTTGATAATATCGGGCTGTTCTTCTATGTGATAATGATAAGAACCCTAAAATCTTCAAAGAAGAGGTGTGTGTTTGTTGTATATTTTGGACTGAGCTTGAGAGTCTCTCTCAAGTTGCCTACGTATCCTGTTGATTATTCGGGAATCAAGCCCCTTCGTAGTTCATCTTAACCGGTATTTATAGGGGCTATTTGTGCCCTAACCCTAATTATGGGTCGGCCGAGGTTATTGTCACATTTGCCCTTACGGGCCTTGCTTCTTCTCCAAGTTAAACTAGTCTGCGAGATAATGGGCTTTTACGACTGCGCACCGCTTTATAGCTTCGTGTTGCCGATATTCGACTCGAGAATTCGAGCTTGTATGCTTCTGCGGACATTACTCATGTCGGTGTGGATCGTCGATGTCAGTATGGGATTGCTGCCTAGGCTTCCTGACCATGTCGATGTCGTAAGTTATCGAGTCGATCCTTTAACCACCACTCGCTCTAATCTAAGAGTCTCATCTCGTGATGCCACGTGGAGGTGTTCGATACGGTATCGTCACCAGTCAAAGTGAAGGCCTTGATAGATTATTTCCATTAGCTTAACTCGTACCTCTGTCAAGTTTTCCATCGACCCATTCTTGCCTTCGATGTTCTTGGTAATGACAGGTGCGAACTCAGCAAATGGAAGTTTGAGTGCTGATCTTGGGAGATTGTAGGTTTTGCTGTTCATTTTGGGGCTTTTGGCTATCTCCTCCCAGAAGGTCTTGATGTTAACCTGCACAAACTTCACGTTTACCGGGCCAATCATGGGTAGATGTAAGAATCTGTTAAGTAGGCCAGGTGTGATGACCACTTCTTTGCCAAAGATTAAACTTTTTATACAGTCGATATCAGTCTTTTCTTTGTGCTTGGCACAAACTTTGCATTTTTCCAAAATGCAATCAGGTTCTCATAGCATATTCCAGTTATTGGAGAGGTTCGGTAAGGTCATTAAGCCCAGATTTGTACATCCATCACCTAGCCGTCGGGCTTGTACCTTATTATCACAGAAGGATAGATAGGGTTCAGGCTTAAAGAACGATCCAGTGATGATCAATTTTTCATAAAATCGTTCTGTGGCTGAGATTGTGGATGATGAGGCCATTTCTTAGAATTTGAGAGAAGGCTTTGATTTTGCAGAAAAAAATAGGGTTTATGATTTTGCAAGGATTCGTAAAGAATTCTGAAAAACCTCTAAGTGTTGTTTATATGGGATGATTTGGGAAGTGTGAACGTGGTTGAATATGGAAGGATTTTATGACATAATGGCATGATTTTATGTACATAAATCATGATATTCGAGAGTAGTGGGGGGTGGATTGAGGTAAGTAATGATAGATCCCGAGAATCGAGGCGTTTGTAATTTGAAAAATAATATGGTTACCTCTGCGATTGTAAATTGATCTCCACGTGTGTAATCTTCCACAGTATAATCCTCCATAACTTCCTTATTCTCCACGTGTATAACAATTGATTTAGTTCACACTTTAATTTGCTGGTGACTTCAATCATCATTTCAGTGAAGGTCCTTGGTCGCTCACTTCGCCGATGGAGTGCCTTTTTCACTCAGCCGATGTACTTAATTGTTCTTGACAATCAGTGAAGTTAACTTCACTGAGTACAAGTGCCTCACCTGCTACATCTCCAGTGAAGGCAAAGGTTTAATCAGCTGGTGAAGTCACTTTGATTACTCCAGTTAGCCGCTCTTTGGTACTTAGTCAATTTCAATCATTCCCAACTCAGTTCTCAACATGCTAAATCTTTCATGACTGAGTGGTTTAGTGAAAATGTCAGCCAATTAATCTTCAGTGGGTATGTATCTTAGAATAACACCTCATTTTTAATCATGATCTCTGATGAAGTGATGTCTTACATCAATATGCTTTGTTCTTGAGTGCAACACTGGATTTTTAATAATGGATATTGCACTTGTGTTGTCACATATGATTGGAATTGTCTTCTCCTCCATTCCATAATCTCTTAGCTGTTGTCTAATCCACAGTACTTGTGCACAAAGAATCGCCCGCTTCTATATATATTCTGCTTCAGTTGTTGATGTAGAGATGGAGTTTTGCTTTTTCTGAACCATAAAACTAGTATGGTGCCTAGCATCTGGCATGTTACAGAGGTGATTTTTCTATCTATCTTGCATCCAGCATAGTCAGAGTCTGAATATGATATCAACTTGAATCCTCCATATTTTGGATACCAAATGCCAACATTGATGGTGTTCTTTAGGTATTTGATTATTCTTTTAGCTGCTAGAAGATGTGATTCTTTTGGTTGAGCTTGAAATCTCGCACATACTCTTACTGCAAATGCTATATCAAGTCTGCTTGCAGTTAGATATAGTAAGGATACAATGATTCCTCTATACATTTTCTGATCAACATCTTTTCCTGCTTCATATTTTCCAAGAATGACTCCTGCACACATTGGTGTATCTGCTGTGCCACTTGTGTCCATACCATACTTGTGTATCAAGTCTTTTGTGTACTTGACTTGACTAATGAAAATACCATCCTTCATTTGCTTCACTTAAAGCCCAAGAAAATAATTTAATTCTCCCATCATGCTCATCTGAAATTTGCTCTTCATTAGGTTTGCAAATTTCTCACACAACTTTTCATCCTCTGATCCAAAGATGATGTCATCAACATAGATTTATACTAGCAATGTACTTGTTCCTTCCTCTAATTTGAACATAGTCTTATCTATAGTTCCTTTGTTCAATCCATTCTTGATCAGAAATTGTGATAGTGTTTCATACCAAGCTCTAGATGCATGTTTGAGTCCATAAAGAGCATTCTTCAGCTTGTATACTATATCTTCTTTTCCTTTGAGTTGAAAACTAGGGGTTGTTCCACATATACTTCTTCTTCCAAAAGTCCATTCAGAAATGCACTCTTGACATCCATTTGATAGCATTTGAAGTCTTTGTGTGCAGCAAAGGCTAGAAAGAGTCTGATTTCTTCCAATCTTGCTACTGGTTCAAATGTCTCATCATAATCTATTCCTTCTGCTTGAGAGTAACCTTTTGCAACTAGCCTTGCTTTATTTCTGACAACTGTTCCTTGCTCATCCATCTTGTTTCTAAATACCCATTTTGTTCCAATGATGTTGGCTGTGTATAGTCTATCAACAAGTTCCCAGACTTCATTTCTTTCAAATTCATTTAGTTCCTCTTGCATGGCTGTAATCCAGTCTGTATCTTGAATTGCATCATCTATTGTCTTGGGTTCCACTTGTGATAGAAAACATGTTAGCATATGCTCTAGTTGTCTTCTGGTTCTAACTCTTATGTGAATGTCTCCAATGACTTGATCTTCAGGATGATCTCTTAACCAATTTAGGTCAGGTTGAAGTTGTTCTTCAGTTGGTGCTTCTACAACTTCAGGTTGTGCATGAGCTTCAAGTTCTGGTGCTTCTTCTGTTTTATTGACTTGTGGCTCATCTTGATTTCCAAAATTGTGATTCAGAATAGTAGCTGGTACGGTTGTATTCACATACACTTCCTTTGTGCTGCTTCTTCTTCTTGATCTTGAAGACTTTCACCATTTGTGTTTGGTTCATCAAAGACTACATGTATTGATTCTTCAATCACCAATGCTTTTTTGTTGAGTACTCTGAATGCTTTGCGGGTGTCTGAGTATCCCATAAAGATTGTTCATCATCTTTTTCATCAAATGTGTGTAACTGATTCCTGTTCAAAACAAAACATTTAGATCCAAACATATGTAAATGTGAAATGTTAGGTTTTCTTCCATTCCATATTTCATATGGAGTTGTTCCATGATGTTTGTTGATGATTGATATGTTCTATGTATAGCATGCTGTGTTTGCTGCTTCAGCTCAAAACCTCTTTGGTAGGCATGCTTCTGCAATCGTTGTTCTGACTGCTTCTTTGAGAGTTCTGTTTCTTCATTCTGCTACACCATTTTATTGTGGAGTTCCTGCTGCGGATAATTGATGTAGTACTCCATTTTCTTCACAATAGGTTCTGATGACTTCATTTAGAAATTCCGTGCCTCTATCTGATCTGATCTTGATGATCTTTAGTTCTTTCTCATTTTGAATCCTTCTTAGCAAATCTAGCAACTTCTTGAGTGTCTCTTTCTTCTTGTTCATGAATATGGTCTAGGTGTATTTGGATAAATCATCAACCACTACTAGAGTGTATTTCTTACCACTTACACTTACTGGTGTGACTGGTCCAAACAGGTACATATGTAGAAGATGTAGAATTCTTGTTGTTGATTGATAGGGCTTTGATTTGAAGGAGCTTTTGATTTTCTTTCCTTTCTGGCATGCATCACAGAGGCTTTCTTTCTTGAATGTGATCTCTAGTAGGCCTTCAACTAACTTGTTCTTTGATAATGTGTTGATGGTCATGAAATTTAGGTGATTTAATTTTCTGTGCCAAATCCAGCTGGTTAATTGTTTATTTTTACCAAACAAACATGTTTATGCCTTAGTTGTTCTCCAATCCACCACATACAAGTTATATTCTCTTCTTCCTGCAAGAACCACTATGTTGGTTTGATTGTGAATCATCTTGCATCCTTCCTTGTTGAAGTGTACATTGTAGCCTTTGTCACAGAATTGACTGATGCTTAGCGGATTGAAATCTAGTCCCTTAACATATGCCACATTTTGAATCTTCCAATTGTTCTTGAGCATTGTGCATTCCCCCTTAATTTTTCCAGGGTTTTCTTTGCCTCCAAAGGTGACTTTGGGTCCATCAAAAGCTTTAAAGTCGGTGAGCCATCCCTTGTTCCCTGTCATGTGTCTGGAACATCCACAGTCTATGTACCAGACATCCTACAAAACAAATTAATTTTTCTTAGGTACCCAACATTGTTTGGGTCCATACCTGTTAGCAGTCCTGCCTCCTACTCCTAATGTGTATCCAAAGGTTCTTCTTTGTGGATAGTTGAAATCATCAACTTCATATGTATAAGGCATGGCAGAATACCTTCCAATGTTTCTACTAGAGGTATTCTGATACTTTTCTCTACTTTTGGTGCATTTGCATCCCTTTTTACTTTCCAATATGCAGTGGGAAACCTGTGTTCATGTTGCTTCATATGTCTAGGAATATGCCCAGGTTGGCTTTTCTTAAATACACGATGCATGGCATGAAATGGTTTCTTCTTGTATTTTGGAGGTGCCACATTCCAATCATCCTTTGAAAGATAAAGTCTTCCTTTACCTTTCAGAAAGTCTTTGCTTTTGGTTGACTGGAGTGATGGTTTAGTCTCCTGTTTCACTGCACTGGGTTTTGACTTCACCGGCACTGGATGAGTGGTTGAGGCTATGGACTGTCCTTTTTGAACTTTGGTCCATTGTTGGTCCTAGATTCAGAATTGTGTTGTCCATTGTTTCTATTCTCATCCTGACTATTGTAGCCAAGACCAGATCTGGATCCAAACCTTTTTGAGGGTTTGTAAGCTGGTGCATTTAAAGGTGCAATGGTGGTCTTGACTGGTAAGGGATTTTCTCAACCGGTCTGTCAACACCAGATGTATGATCATCTGCTACATGTTGATCATTTGAGTGAGTCTCCTTACTAGTTAGTTCAGCTTTTGCATTATCTAGTTCTTTCTTTAGTCTTTTATTTTCCTTTCTTAGATTCTCACACTCCTGCTCTAGAATTTCATGAATCAACTCAATTTGTTCAAATTTACTCTTAAGATTTTGGATTAGGTTTGCAGAGTCTAAGGGGAGAATAGAAGATTGTGCAGTGTTAGATGTGGATGCACTAGATGATGAGCATGAACTAGATATTACCTCAGTTTCATTTGACTCTTTAGCCATAAGACATAGATAGGCTTTTTCATTGTCTGTGTTGTCATCCTCATCATCATAATCATTTTCAGATGATTCTTCATTCTTTTCACTACTAGATTCAGCTTTGAGTGCCTTTTTGCTTTTTCTCTTTTCAGTTGTCTTGTACTTCTTCTTATCCTCAAGTTTGTCTTTTTCTTCAGGGTAATCAGCCTTGAAGTGCCCTTTCTTATTACAGTTGAAGCATCTGTATTCTTCATCTTTTCTCTTGGTGTCTTTGCTTGTGCTTGACTTTTTGTTTGATGATGATCCTCCTTTGAATATCTTCTTTTTGCTAAACTTGTCAAAATGTTTTACTAATAAAGCTACCTGTTCCTTCAGCTCATTTGTCTCATTGCTGTTTGCATCAGCTGTTTGACTTTGCTGGGGTGCAACCAATGCACTGGCCTTATGTGCCTCTGTTGGTACAATCTCTTCGCCGTTCAACTTAAATTCATGAGCCTTTAGTTGGGACATCAGAGTCAGGGTGTCAGTGATGACGGAAAAATTCACTATTATTATTATAACATTTCACTCCACTTCTGATACCATTTTGAGCACTTATATATCATTTCGAGTCATTAATTCATTAGATTTATCTAAATGCATAAGTAGTAAGTATTATATAAAATATTATGTTTTTACTAGTTTTTGTGCCGGTTTAGTAGCCGGAGTGTCATGTAGAATTTACGTTTAGTTTTTATCTATGTTTATTTATCAAAAACCAAAAAAATATATATATCAGTAAAAAAAATGTATCCACCGTACAAATACTGTACTGTTAAAACTTTTGTTTCAGATTTACTCGCGGTTCGTTTCTTTGTGTTCAGGTAAAAAAGATAAGATTTACTGCGGAAACGGAACTAAAGACTGAATCACGAGACGAGAATTTTGCCTGACTGAAGAAAGCTCGATTCGAATCAAGAATGGGCTGATTCGAATCGACCCCCAAACTTGGAGTTCAAGGTTTTCAAAATATCCCACGTAACAATATGTTTTGAGGCTTAAAAGATGGATTTTGAGGAAAAGAAGAAGATGCCACGAATTTACGAGATCAACGGATAATTTTTCCAACGCACTTCTACCGTAACCAGTTTTCGACGGACATTTGACCCGACTTAGAGGCATTTTCAGGGGAACAGTTCTTCATGAAAGTTGTAGATACTAAAATGAGCTTTCCAACGCATTTTGAATCACGTCAATCGGAGGTCTACAACTCAAGTTATGATTTTTTTTTACCGAACAGCTGAAATTTGGACGAATTGGAGATATTTTGTTTAAAATCCATGCATGTTACTTGCAATGATTCCTTGTAACAAATTTTTGCATGACTCATCACCTTCACATGCAAACTCATGATTACATCCAAGCCTCCCTAACAAACTATTGGTGATTCATCACCCCTTCCCCAAATACTACCTCCCTTATACACTCTTAGATATATATATATATATATATATATATATATATATATATATATATATATATATATATATATATATATATATATATCTCCATATAGGAGACCCTCCTCCCATTTTTTACATCACACGAGAGAAAGAGAGGGAGAGGCCCCTCCTTACACCTCCATCTCCACCCATAATGGAAGCTCTTTTCTTGTTGAAGATTTGAAGTTGTGTGTATGCATATATACATATATGTCTATGTATATCTCTATGTAAGCATATATGCAAGCTTCTTTCTTCATCTTTTTCTTATTTTGAGCTCAAGTATGTATACATATGTCTATGTATGTATATGTATATGATTGTATGTATAAATAAAGTTGTAATAAAACGATGATGAGAAGCTAAAGCACGTGGAACAAGCCTTGTGAAGCCGATTCTTAGCAATATCTCGATTTCGAATTTGGATTATCTTGTGAGTTTTAATAAAAGTTGTATCTTTTCTGTGTTTTATTGTTTTATCATGTTGTTATCATTAGATATATAGTATATATATTATATATATATATATATATATATATATATATATATATATATATATATATATATATATACGTGTATATATATAAATATAAGTATCTATAATAGTATATATATATATATATGAGAATCGGCAATTGATTGGATTAAGGTTTTAATTTGGTTTTAATAGAATTCGGCATAAATTTTGTATCATATATACAACAATTTATTGACGAAGGATATTATGTAAAACTTCCCGCCGTTTGTAATCCATGACATTTTGACGGAGTCTGATATCTATATATATTAACCATAATGAGTAGCTAAATCTTTTCGGTGTTTTTATTGTTGTTATGCAATTTATATCGATGGATTGTTGCTATTTGATGTTTAACGGTTGACGAGAGTCGTTGTTAAACTTTAGATCACCATAGTAAAGATTGGATTTTTAATCTAATTAACGAGAGTTGTTAGGTTGAATATCTAGATTGCGAAATTGAGAGATTTCACACCTTTGTTATGAAAGCGTTAATCTTTAAAATCGAAAGATAAAAGATTGATAGGCGAACTTTTCTAAGAGATTAGGAGTTCATACCTTCGATAGGTGAATCACAATTTTCGTTAAATCACCACAAGATAATCTAGAGTCGAAATTGAGGGTTGCGGGAATCGGTGGATCATTGCTTGTTCGTTGTTAAATTAATTGAGAAAAATCGTTTGTCTTTGTTTGCTTCGTTTTCATCGTAGTAACCGTAGTAAGTTTATTGTAGTTTTAGTTATAAAATAGGTACAACTTAGTTAGCTCGGTTCGTAATTATCTTTCCTGGCTTTAGATCTTTGATCTTCTGTCCAGTTTATTTTTGTTGTTTTCGTTTTTAGTTTTGTTTTGTGTAAATTTTAGTAATAATAATAGTTGTGACAAGGTTAGAAAAATTATTAAGAACTAGATAAACCTCGATTCCCTGTGGATCGACTCCGGTTTTTAATCGCTATACTACGATCCTTGCACTTGGGGTAAACCGGATTTATTTTATTACTTGTTATATTTTGCTTTGCATAAAATCCGAGACAAGTTTTTGGCGCCGTTGCCGGGGAATCTGTACTGTTGTCTAGTTTTTGTTAATTAATTTTTTTCTTAAGTTTGTGCCCTTAGTGTTTCTGTTTTCTTTCCTTAAAAAAAAATTTAAAAAAAAATTTGGTTTAGCAAACTCGGAGTCAGAAAGGCCCACTGCTTTACACCCCTGACCTCGAACGAACCATAGTCAGATCAAACAGGCGAAGAGTCCGTCCTTCGGCTCTTCCTGATGAAGAGAACACGGCCGATCTAGATTTCGAACGAAATCTAGCATAGGAGATTGAAGAGGTCGTCATCATGGCTGCAAATGATAGACGCACGTTGGCTGACTACGCCATGCCTGGTGAAGTCAGAGTCAACCCAGCTGTCATTTTACCAGCTATTACTGCAGCAACCTTTGAACTCAAACCAGGTCTTATTCAAATGATGCAACACGCATCTATCTTTCACGGTTTTCAATCTGAGAATCCTCACACTCACGTACACACATTATTAGAAATATGTGGTACAACTCGCATACAAGGGGTTAATGAGGATGCAATTAAATTGAAATTGTTCCCGTTTTCCTTGAGAGGGGAAGCGAAAGAGTGGTACAACTCTCTGCCTGCCGAGTCAATTACAACCTGGGCTGAACTCGAGCATGAGTTCCTGAGTCAATATTTCCCACCCTCCAAAACGGCCCAGTCCCTGAGTGAAATCTTCACATTTTTCCAAAAACAAAATGAATCTTTCTTTGACTCTTGGAAGAGATTTAAGGCTCTCCTACGAAAATGCCCTCATCATGGTTTAGACTTGCAGAGGCAAGTCAACACTTTCTTCAGTGGATTAACCGAACTCACCAAGGGCATGGTCAATAGTTCATCAGGAGGGGCATTTTTAAGAAAAACGCCTGAAGAGGGATGGCAATTATTTGAAGATATTTCCAAGTACAACTATGCCCCCTCATCTCACGCTATCCAGACACCTCCTCCACCCAGGATTGAGGAGGTGAATATGCAAAATCATATCGCCATGCTGCAACAGCAGGTGGCAGCTCTCAAAATATCCTCCAATCCTTTGAGTCAGAATCAGTCATTCTCTCGAACTCTCAGTTCGTTCGTGAAAGTTGTTGTCAACCTGGCCATGTGGTTGGCCGGTGTCAGTTTATTTCCCCTCCTACCTATCAAGTCAATACTGTCCAGAATCAGGGACAGTTCACTCCAGTCACGTGTCAGACATGTGATAATGTGGGGCATACCGCTCGTTTATGTCCTACGGGTGGACAGAACGCTGAAATTAATGCTTTCAACGGCCAGCAAAATCAAAGATTCAACAATCAGTTCTCTGGCCAAAGCAATTTTCAAAACCAGGGTTTTAATCAAAATCCGAACTTCAATCAGAACCATAATATGAATTTTCCTAATCAAAATCGAGGTTCAACCGTAATCGGCCGAACAATCCAAATCCTATGTTTCAAAGTCGGTATATCCAATCTTTTCCACAAAATTTTCGAATTCTCAAGGCCCCTCTCAATCTAGTAATCTTGACACTAAATTGGATTCCTATCGAAGGAGCGAGAATAATAATTTCCAATTCCTTCTCGCTTCAATCAAGAATCTTGAAAGGCGGCTCGGGCAAGTAGGCGACCAAAAGCTTCTGCACCCTCGTGCGCTTACCCGGCTTCACCGAGAAGAACCCCAAAGGTGGTCAAGTGGCACAAACTGAGTTAAATCAAAGCCAATGCACTGATCTAGTTCCCACAATTCCCTATGGTAGAGAAGAGGCCGGTGCTATGAATTTAAGATCCGCACTCGGATTAGTGGTCCCCCGAACCGGGAAACCACTAACCCCTCCCCGCCAATGATAAGGTAGGAGGGGAAGTCGTACATCCATGCCCCCATGTTCTGGATGATAGTACTCAGGTGGCTGATCCCCTGAGAAATAAAGAGTTTGAAAGTACTCAGGTGGCTGATCCCCTGAGAAATAAGGAATTTAGTGGAAGTCGGTGGCCGATCCCCGACCGGCAAGAAAGGTGAAAAAGTGGTGAGGTGGAAAGATTTGGAAGATAAAGTCGTTAGTTCATCCTCAAAGCAAGTGTTTTCGAGAATGATTTAAAGAAACTTCCATTTCCACCCATTTAACATCTCCTTGCAATCAAGACAAAAAGACTCCCTGATTTGAAAGTGCTTAATCTTCTTAAGAATACTCAAGGTCCCCGGAAATCTTCCATTATTTGATATTTTAGTTGAGATGCCTAAGTATACAAAGTTCATCAAGGATGTTGTGTCCTCCAAAAAGAAGCTCGAAGACATAGATCGCTTAATTGGTGAGAATTTCTCTGTGATTGATTATGATGAGTTGCCAATCAAGAGGGGTGACCCTGGGAAATTTGTGCTCACATTGTTGATGGGAGGCTTAGTCTTTCCAAATTCTTTATGTGACCTAGGTGCATCCATTAGTCTGATGCCATTGTCGTTTGTAAACAACTTTGTTTAGATAATCTTTTAGAACCCACAACCATGAATCTTCAATTCGCCGATAGATCTTCCAAGAAAGCTCTTTGGGATGTTAAAGGATGTTTTAGTTCAAATCGATAGATTCACTTTCCCGCTTGATCGGTACGTCCTTGACATCGAGAATAATGAGAATGTTCCTTTAATACTCGGCGGACCTTTTCTTTCTACGACCCGGGCCCTCATTGATTGTGATGGTGGCAAAGTGACTATACGAGTTGGTGATCGGGAGGTGAGCTACGGCGCGTCTCTAGAGCTATTCGAGAGACCCTCTCGATTATCCAACCGGCTTTTCCATTGAAGACATGTCTGATGACTTTAACGACTATATAGAAAAGCAAGTCATGGCTGTTTGAGACGGAGTATGAGCGATTAGTGAAGAATCTGAATAATCATGGTTGGGTGAGTCTAGAACAACTAGGAGCTGAAGTTGATGAAGGTTCGTTGAATGGTGAAGCTTTGGCAGTGGGACCACTGAGTAAACTCAGTGATGTTGAGTTGAAAAGTGGGGAGCTTAAATCTAGTTTAGAAGAACCACCTGCGGATTTGGTACTGAAGCCTTTGCCTCAGCACCTGAAATACGTTTTCTTGAGAGAAGGTGACAAGCTTCCTTTAATTATCTCTGCCAAGTTATCCCGGTTAGAAGAAATGAAGTTGTTGAATGTTTTAAGGAAGAATGAAAAGGCTTTCGGCTGGCAAGTGGGAGACATTAGAGGGATATCTCCCGACATATGCATGCACAAGATCAAAGGCGAAGAGGGTGCTAAGTGTGTTAGACGACCCCGAGAGGAGGCTCAACCCTCACATGCAAGAAGTGATTAAGAAAGAGATTATCAAGCTTTTGGACATGGGTATTATTTTTGCAATTGCTGATAGTGAATGGGTGTCCCCTACTCAAGTAGTTCCTAAGAAAGGAGGAATTACTATCGAGAAGAATGAAAAGGGTGAAGGCATTGAGGCTAGTAACTGGTTATAGAATCTGTATTGACTACATAAAACTCAATGAAGTCACAAAAAAAGATCATTTCCCCCTTCCGTTCATTGACCAGATGCTTGAGCGTCTGGCAGGACATGCATTCTACTGTTTTCTTGATGGTTATTCAGGATACTTCCAAATAGCCATAGACCCAATCGACCAAGAAAAGACCACTTTCACCTGCCCTTATGGTACATTCGCTTATAGGCGAATGCCATTCGGTCTCTACAATGCCCCAGCTACATTCCAAAGATGTATGCTGGCAATCTTTGATGGGCTTGTTGAAAAGTGTATGGAGATATTCATGGACGATTTCTCAGTCTTTGGTCAATCCTTTGATCACTGTCTTGACAATCTTGATCAAGTTTTATCCCGCTGTGTGGAAAAGAACTTAGTCCTAAACTGGGAAAAATGCCATTTTATGGTAGACGAAGGAATAGTTCTTGGCCACAAGATATCAGAAAGAGGAATGGAAGTAGATAGGGCAAAAGTTGAGGCTATAGAGAAGATGAAATTCCCTAAAAATGTGCGTGAAGTAAGAGGTTTCCTTGGACACGTTGGTTTTTATAGGAGGTTCATTAAGGATTTTTCTAAGATAGCTAAGCCCCTTTCCACTTTACTCGGAAGATGTTGTTTTCAATTTTGATGATAGTTGCAAGCATGCGTTTGATGAGCTTAAGAGTCAACTGATTTCCGCCCCGATCCTTATCTCTCCTGACTGGAACCTAACCTTTGAACTCATGTGCGATGCATCCAACTACGCCGTTGGTACAGTCTTAGGTCAGCGAATTAAGGGAAAATTCCAGCCCATCTCTTACGCCAGTCACACACTAAACCCCACGCAAGTGAACTACACAACCACTGAAAAGGAATTATTGGCTGTAGTCTTTGCTATGGAAAAATTTCGTAGTTACTTGTTGGGCGCCTCAGTCATTGTTTGGACTGACCACGCTGCTCTGCGCTATCTTATGACAAAGAAAGATGCTAAACCGCGCTTACTACGTTGGATACTGATCCTGCAAGAATTCGATGTTCAAATTAAGGATAAAAAGGGCATTGAAAATGTAGTAGCAGATCATGTTTCTAGAATGCAGAATGATGAAAAGAAAGAACCTGAAGAGATAGACCTTTACTTTCCTCTCGAGCATGTTATGCATATAGACGAGTGCACTCCAGATGTTCCGTGGTTTGCCTCTATCGTCAACTACCTGCATTCCCAGTATTTAAATCCCGAATTTTCATATCAGGAGAAGAAGAAATTTTTCTCTGATTTGAAAACCTTCGTGTGGGATGAACCTTACCTCTTTAAAATCTGTAAAGATGGATTGTTGAGAAGATGTGTCCCCGAATCAGAGCAACGAGATATCATTGAACAATGCCACAGTGGACCTACTGGTGGCCACTTTGGTCCCTGGAAAACCGTTGCTAAAATCTTTCAGTCCGGTTTCTATTGGCCCACGATCTTCAAGGATTCAGAAGCCTTTTGCAAGGCTTGTGATAGGTGCCAACGAACCGGTGCTCTAACTAGGCGTTTTGACATGCCATTGAAGCCCATTTTAGAATGTGAGGTCTTTGATGTGTGGGGTATTGATTTTATGGGCCCGTTTCCATCTTCCTGTGGAAACAAATACATCTTAGTCTGCGTTGACTACGTATCGAAATGGGTGGAGGCTCAAGCCACTTCTCGCAATGACCACAAAACGGTCATGAACTTTCTCAAGAAAAATATCTTCGTGAGATTTGGATGTCCCCGTGCCTTAATCAGTGATGAGGGAACGCACTTTCGCAACAGCCACTAGAAAAAGTCCTTGAGAAATATGGTGTCCGGCACAAAATTGGCACACCATATCACCCTATGACTAGTGGCCAGGTCGAGAGAAGTAATCAGAGTTTGAAAAGGATCCTGGAAAAAGTTGTAAACAGTCATAGAAAGGATTGGAGTCTCAAACTGGATGATGTACTATGGGCATACCGTACTGCCTATAAAACCCCCATGGGTACATCACCCTATCAGATGGTGTATGGCAAACCCTGCCACTTGCCAGTCGAATTAGAGCATAAAGCATATTGGGCCATTAAGTTCTTGAACTTTAATGCCCAGTCATGTGGTGAACATCGACTGATGCAGTTGCATGAATTGGATGAGTTTAGACTCCGGGCCTACGAGAGTGCCAGGATTAGCAAGGACAGAATGAAACTCCTTCATGATGCTAAAATCAAGAAGCGAGAATTTCAAGTTGGGGAGCAAGTCTTACTTTATAATTCCAGGTTGCATCTGTTTCCTGGAAAGTTGAGGACGCGTTGGTCCGGCCCCTTTGAAATTCTACAAATCATTTCTGGAGGTGTTTTAGAACTAAGAGGTCATGGTGACCAGCCGTTCAGAGTGAATGGTCAAAGGTGTAAGCATTATATCGGACAAACCAAAGAGAAACCTTTGATTGTTCATTTCCTCGACATCCTCGGGTGTGGTATGACTGAAGTCACTGAGTTTGATGAATTTTCACCCGACTTGTTTTCTGAGGATGACGGCAGTGGTTCATTAGAGGAAGTTATGGCTGGTAGTTGGGATATGGAAGAACTCAAAAGGGAGGCACAATTAAAGAGAAAGCTGAAAAAGAAGAAGTCTACAATGGGGAGGATTAAAAGTGTTTGGAAAGCAATCAGAAACTTGACCTTATGTGTTAGATATCGTTTCGTTTACACGCGGCCACACCAATGATCGAGCTTACACGATGTAGTGGCCGGAAGGAAGGTGAAGTGGCACGATCCAGAGCTAGAATAGATTTGTCGAGCAAACGACGTTAACCAAAAGCGCTACCGGGAGGCAGCCCGTAAAAATATTAAGTTTTTTTTAAAAATAAAATTAAAAAAATAAAATAAAAAAAACGCAACTAAGTCCCAGGATGAATGTTTGAATATCATTAAAAAGGGAACGATTAGGTGGTTATCCGAAAATCCCAAGGGAGATTAAAGAAAACATTCAAATACATCATTTCTTGGACTTAGGTTGTTAGAATGATTTAACCCTTGAGGATCTCGGGTATAAAAGACTCAATACTCTTTCACACATTTCATTTTATGATCTACTCTGTTTCCAACATGAATTTATGACTTGACTATGATATTTGCTCATGTGATACTCTCTATGATACATATATGCTTAGATGTTCACGTGCTTTACCCGTGTGGGTTATTTTTCCATCTAAAGCTTTTATGAGATTGACTATATATATATATATGCCTATCGAATTTTCGACGTGACGGGGCCATTTACTTATTATTCCCATATCCCTATTCGATGTCTTGGCACGAGGACCATGTCCCGTGTTTGCTTTGTTTTGGTTGTTTTTGTTTTGGTATAGGGATTCGGTTCGTGTTTTCTCATGGCCGTTACGGGATTCGATAGCACCTTTACGCCAGTTTATAAGCTAACTCTTCCTCTCTATCTCATTCACATGTTGAGGGTAATGCAAAATCGTAAGTGGGATGTAGAGTCGATGATGGTCTAGCAATGGCATTAAGTGTTTATTTTGTATAAAAAAAAAACCCTTAGTTTCTGATCTTTTTCAAGCATTATTTAGTTGATTAAAATAAACTGTACAAGGTATATATTTCATGGATTTGAAGATGTAATGATCAATTTAGATATGTATAATCAATTTGACCCATAAATGCATTTTAACCCCAAATTTATTTGTGTAACATGGATTTCTTCACGTAAGCCTTTGATATTGAAGCGAAAATTTTAAACTGTACCCATTCAGTATCCTAGTGGTTGATCCTTAGTAATAACAGTAATTTAATACCTGACTTCTAAACGTGTACTGTGAATATCTGAAGGTTTGAATGTGATAGAAAGAATTTCAAACTAAGTTGAACTATTTATATGCCGGTTGTAGCTGCCAATGATTTGAGTGCGGTAGGGCGTTATCACGAAACGTCCTATTTCACTATGAGGTTTAAAAGCTCCCGACTGCCTGATGATAGTAGTCCAGCTAGGGTGTTATCACGAAACATCCTATTGCTGGGAATGAGGGCATATGCTACACTTATGAAAAAAAAAAAAAAAGAGTTAGATAGGTATTAATGTATTTGATCTCACCTCATGACTCTTGCAAGATAGTCGATTTTGGCAATGAGTTCGGATATGTTAGTATTCTATGAAAAAAATAGAGCATGGTTGAAAATTTAGTTATCTTCTGACTATCCCCAATATAAACTGAATGATATGCATTAGGGATTATTCCTAATAAGTACACGGGAGACGTTGTGTGGGACTTGTTACTGCCTATACCTAGGAAAATCATTAGGACTGGCTGAATGGATATTTGTGTGTTTGCTTGAATTATTCAAGAGAGGATAGTGGAAATTGAAAAGGCTTGTCACCCACTCACTCTGTTATACATTTATATTAAGGTTAACGTGTAGTTATGATTCGATTGGTTGCATCATCTGATTGTCCCTTATATCTTGTATCTTCATGAATTTTTCCTCATTCATTTTATTTTATCGCTTGTTTTGCTCGAGGATGACCAAAAGCTAAGTGGGGGGTTTGTGATGACGGAAAAATTCACTATTATTATTATAACATTTCACCCCACTTCTGATACCATTTTGAGCACTTATATATCATTTCGAGTCATTAATTCATTAGATTTATCTAAATGCATAAGTAGTAAGTATTATATAAAATATTATGTTTTTACTAGTTTTTGTGCCGGTTTAGTAGCCGGAGTGTCATGTAGAATTTACGTTTAGTTTTTATCTATGTTTATTTATCAAAAACCAAAAAAATATATATATCAGTAAAAAAATGTATCCACAGTACAAATGCTGTACTGTTAAAACTTTTGTTTCAGATTTACTCGCGGTTCGTTTCTTTGTGTTCAGGTAAAAAAGATAAGATTTATTGCGGAAACGGAACTAAAGACTGAATCACGAGACGAGAATTTTGCCTGACTGAAGAAAGCTCGATTCGAATCAAGAATGGGCTGATTCGAATCGACCCCCAAACTTGGAGTTCAAGGTTTTCAAAATATCCCACGTAACAATATGTTTTGAGGCTTAAAAGATGGATTTTGAGGAAAAGAAGAAGATGCCACGAATTTACGAGATCAACGGATAATTTTTCCAACGCACTTCTACCGTAACCAGTTTTCGACGGACATTTGACCCGACTTAGAGGCATTTTCAGGGGAAGAGTTCTTCATGAAAGTTGTAGATACTAAAATGAGCTTTCCAACGCATTTTGAATCACGTCAATCGGAGGTCTACAACTCAAGTTATGATTTTTTTTACCGAACAGCTGAAATTTGGACGAATTGGAGATATTTTGTTTAAAATCCATGCATGTTACTTGCAATGATTCCTTGTAACAAATTTTTGCATGACTCATCACCTTCACATGCAAACTCATGATTACATCCAAGCCTCCCTAACAAACTATTGGTGATTCACCACCCCTTCCCCAAATACTACCTCCCTTATACACTCTTAGATATATATATATATATATATATATATATATATATATATATATATATATATATATATATATATATATATATATATATATATATATATATAGATATATCTCCATATAGGAGACCCTCCTCCCATTTTTTACATCACACGAGAGAAAGAGAGGGAGAGGCCCCTCCTTACACTTCCCTATATATATATATATATATATATATATATATATATATATATATATATATATATATATATATATATATATATATATCTCCATATAGGAGACCCTCCTCCCATTTTTTACATCACACGAGAGAAAGAGAGGGAGAGGCCCCTCCTTACACCTCCATCTCCACCCATAATGGAAGCTCTTTTCTTGTTGAAGATTTGAAGTTGTGTGTATGCATATATACATATATGTCTATGTATATCTCTATGTAAGCATATATGCAAGCTTCTTTCTTCATCTTTTTCTTATTTTGAGCTCAAGTATGTATACATATGTCTATGTATGTATATGTATATGATTGTATGTATAAATAAAGTTGTAATAAAACGATGATGAGAAGCTAAAGCACGTGGAACAAGCCTTGTGAAGCCGATTCTTAGCAATATCTCGATTTCGAATTTGGATTATCTTGTGAGTTTTAATAAAAGTTGTATCTTTTCTGTGTTTTATTGTTGTTATCATTAGATATAGTTAGATCTATATATATATATATATATATATATATATATATATATATATATATATATATATATATATATATATATATATATATATATACGTGTATATATATAAATATAAGTATCTATAATAGTATATATATATATATATGAGAATCTGGCAATTGATTGGATTAAGGTTTTAATTTGGTTTTAATAGAATTCTGGCATAAATTTTGTATCATATATACAACAATTTATTGAGAGAAGGATATTATGTAAAACTTCCCGCCGTTTGTAATCCATGACATTTTGACGGAGTCTGATATCTATATATATTAACCATAATGAGTAGCTAAATCTTTTCGGTGTTTTTATTGTTGTTATGCAATTTATATCGATGGATTGTTGCTATTTGATGTTTAACGGTTGACGAGAGTCGTTGTTAAACTTTAGATCACCATAGTAAAGATTGGATTTTTAATCTAATTAACGAGAGTTGTTAGGTTGAATATCTAGATTGCGAAATTGAGAGATTTCACACCTTTGTTATGAAAGCGTTAATCTTTAAAATCGAAAGATAAAAGATTGATAGGCGAACTTTTCTAAGAGATTAGGAGTTCATACCTTCGATAGGTGAATCACAATTTTCGTTAAATCACCACAAGATAATCTAGAGTCGAAATTGAGGGTTGCGGGAATCGGTGGATCATTGCTTGTTCGTTGTTAAATTAATTGAGAAAAATCGTTTGTGTTGTTTTGCTTCGTTTTCATCGTAGTAACCGTAGTAAGTTTATTGTAGTTTTAGTTATAAAATAGGTACAACTTAGTTAGCTCGGTTCGTAATTATCTTTCCTGGCTTTAGATCTTTGATCTTCTGTCCAGTTTATTTTTGTTGTTTTCGTTTTTAGTTTTGTTTTGTGTAAATTTTAGTAATAATAATAGTTGTGACAAGGTTAGAAAAATTATTAAGAACTAGATAAACCTCGATTCCCTGTGGATCGACTCCGGTTTTTAATCGCTATACTACGATCCCTGCACTTGGGGTAAACCGGATTTATTTTATTACTTGTTATATTTTGCTTTGCATAAAATCCGAGACAGTCAGTGTTTGCAAGATTTGTTGTCCCTCTGATTACTGATGTGATCATCTTCCATCTTTCAGGTAAGCCTCTTAAGATCTTCAAGCACACTTCTTTCTGAGGATATGTGTGTCCAAGCTGTTGCAGTTCACTGATGATGCTTGAGAATCTGTTGTCCATTTGATCAATGGATTCACCAGCCTTCATTTTGAGTTTTCAAATTTCTGTTTTGCAATAGATAATTTGTTTTCGTTAACTGCTTCAGATCCTTCATTTATCAGTGCCAGCTTGTCCCACATCTCCTTTGCTGTTTTGCAATCTTTGATTCTTATGAACATGTTGCTTCCAGGGTCTTCAAAATCATATCTTTTGCAACAAAGTCTAGATTTGCTCTTCTCCTGTCATCCTTGGTCCAATCTTTCTTGGGTTTGTCCACTTCTTTTTCTTGATCTGCTCCTGTGGTTACCACAGTCATGATCATGATTGGGCCATCATAATTACATCCGGCATCTCCTCATGAGTTGCTGCAAGATGAGATAACATTCTTATTTTATATTCATCAAAATTATTAACATTGAAAACATGTACTTTTGACATAAAGTTTGAGGAATCTATAAGTACAAATAAGATATATATATATATATATATATATGTGTGTGTGTGTGTGTGTGTGTGTGTGTGTGTGTGTAGAAAGCACAAATTTGAAAACTACATTGAAAATATGTGATCTCCTTGTTTCCAGAAATTAGATCTGAACGGGTTCTGATACTAGGAACACTGCTCCGATACCAATTGTTGGTCCCAGAGAAGGGTAAAACTATAGTCAGAGAGGGGGTGAATGACTATAGTGGAGTTTCAAAAACTTTTCTTGTATATAAAAGCTTTTGGGCAGCGAATAAGTCCCTTCTTACTATGTTGTTTCAAAGTAGTTTAGGCAAACACAAATATAGGATATAATTAAGTAATTAAATGAATGCAGTAAGGTAAATTGCTGAAAGTAAATTGACACAAGGCTTATAGTGGTTCAGGGTGATGTAATCCCTTAATTCACTACTCTCCTATGATGATTGGAGGAATTCACTATTGTTTTCACAGATACAATAGCCTGATTGTCCTTGACTACACAAGTTTCACAATCTATAAGACTATCACTCCTTGACTGCAACAGCTTTAGTGACTCAGTCTTTTTCACTGCTCTTTGGGATCAAATCCTTCAGCAGCTACCACAAACACAACTCCTTCTCAGATGGCTCTGATTCAGTTGCTTGATTGATGTGAATTGGATTCACAAACTTGTTGATCAATCTCAACGCTTGATGTTGAAATGTGGCTCTCAGTTTTGAGTTGATCACTAGATATTTCTTTTTCCGCACAGATAGAAGGCTTTTCACTTTCATAGAGTTTTTGTTCAGATTTATGATCGTTCTTCCTTATCTTTCTTTTTCTGTTAATGCCTTCTATTTATAGCCTTGATTATCCTTGATTTGAATTTCCGTCCGTTGGCTATATTAATGAAGGGAATGATCCTTGATTTTATTCTTGATTCCCTCTTAATTATATTCTCCTTGATTTCAGTGATCGGATTTTTCTTCAAACGTTTATCAGAAAATCCGTTCTTGATTGATCCTCTATTGATTGTGCATTTAATGCTTGATCCTTTGTATCTTCATCATATTTCGAAATCTGATTAAGTAAAGTTTACTTAGCCGTTCTTTGAATGGTCAAGTGATCCTTCTGATTTTGTCGCTTTGATCTTCCTTCACTGGTTTGTCTTCACTCAGCCGAAAGTCTGTTTACTTTGCCGATTCACTGTTTCCTTCATTCTTTCAGTTCAAGGAGAATCCTTCTACTTCACTGATCCTTGATTTGTGTGAGAACAATGTACACCATATTTAAACACTAAGTATCATTACTTGAAACATAACTTAGACTTATCCAAGGTCATCACAGACTTCCCTGGTTATAAGTCAGACCATAATGTCTTCATTGCTTCTGTACTGGTACTTGGCTGGCTTCACTATGCTGGAAAACTGTTTTTACTTTGTCTTCCTACCAACTAGTACAATACTTGTCTGACTCAACTTATACAATATGTCAGACTCTAAGTAATGACTTATACAGAGAATTCTAACTTATTTCAGGCTTACTATAACAGCTAGTATGGCCATCATCAAAACATAACAAAATATTCCTAACATGTGGAAAGCTCAAGGAGTAGGGAGCCATTGATATGCCAAGCCCATAAAAGATACCGAAGATCCTAAATGGGCCTCCAAGTAGGCACGGACAAGGATAGGACATCCAGCCCAATCGGATCGCAACAGAGTAAGACGAGCCGGGTCAGGAACGTCCCAGCCCGCTAGACACCATCGCGCAAGACTTTGGTTTAACAGTGGAAGTTGGGATAGAAAGCCTTCATACGCCGCTCATTAGGCGAGACGAAGCACCGGGGGACACTCCGCCTACCCCTCAGCTCGAAGCCTGCTAACTTAGGCAACCAAATCAAGCTTACAATTGTGGATTCCATCGGACGGACCAGAATAGTTATGTTACGCATGTATTTATTTATTGCGAATACACATTGTAATTGCTACGTAAGCCCGACTATGTAAGCCATATAAATAGCGGCACCTTCTACCCTAAAAAGGGAGACAATAGAAAATACAGGCAAACCCTGTTGCTTTTATCTCTTGCTATTGTGTTCTTGAGTTTCTTCATATCTTCACATTTCTCTTGAGCTAAAACACAAAAAAAAACATCATCCTTAATCAAAATGTCCACCAAAATCATCCTTTATTATTGTTTGTGATGTTTCTGACAACATCAATACTAAAGATTAATTCTTGTCTTAAAACATGTTATATATAGGATGGCTTTCTATTTTCTTTTATGCAAAGTTCAGTAGAATTATTACTCCTAAAAAATAAATACTCCGTCGAATTTTATTTGTATCGTTTGGATTTTCACACTGATTAAGAAAAACACAGTTATTGAGTTGAATTTTATTAAATGATCATATATTTTTTACATTTATTTCTTTTAAGTAGTTGTTGGAGCATTTAATGTTATACATTTTTTATTGTGAATATTGTAAAGAATGAAGGGTCTTTCAAGAAATTTGACAATTAATGCAAATAATTAATACTTATTTTAGGATAAACAAAAAAAGAAACGTGGATAAATAAAATAGGACGGAAGGAGTACACCATGGGAAGTTATTAGGTCCATCCACCATATGCGGAATGCACCTGTGTAGTGAAACGTACACCTCCTATTTTTAAATAGAATTTAAACTGTGTGCTTCAAATTTGTCTACTAGTTAAATCATTGTGTGCATATACCATAAAAACTTCCTAATTACCACTACTTAAAAAAGAGAAGTATTCTTAGAAAAAGGAAAAGAAAAAGAAAAAGAAAAAAGAAAAGAAGCATTTCTCAAAGCTAGTGGGCCTCTCTCAAATTCAGTGCAGATATTTTTTTTTTTTTTTTTTTTGAAAAGCCGGTGCTGATTTTGAGTCTACAACTAATGCGCGTGGTGTCCGATGTTCGCCGAGACACCTCATCATCTTTACCAGCAAACGTTCGAACCGGCAGGCCGCTGCTCATCACTTCTACCAAATAGTTCGCTTCAGTTGTCTAAATGTCTAGCGCAAGTAGCATTTCAGCTTTACCCACCAAATTCGCCGTTGACGGCCTTCCTAAGAACCCATTTATTGGCCAGCTGGGTCTTCCCCTTACCGACTCCGATCTCCGGGAAACCGCCTACGAGATCCTCGTTGCTGCTTGTCGGAGCTCTGGCTCCTCTAGACCTCTTACTTTTGTCTCTAATAACTCTGAGGGTAGAACTGCTGAGAGGTCTCTCTCCATTTCCCCCTCGCTGCAGAGGTCTGTGGCTTCCTCGGCGGCCAGTAAAGTCAAGAAAGCGCTGGGATTGAAGTCCAAGAAGAAATATTCTGGCACGGATTCGGCAGATGGCGGTGGTCAGGCTCATCAGAAGAAGAGGGGGGCGTCAACTGTTGGCGAATTGATAAGGATCCAGATGAGGATTTCGGAGCAGACTGATTCCAGAGTCAGAAGAGCTCTGTTGAGGGTCGCTGCTGGACAGGTCTTCCTTCAAATCTTCTTTCTTGAGCATATTGCCTAGTAAATTGACGTTGAACACTTCCATGTCGGTTCAGCAGCATGCATTTTTTGTGTAGACTTCAACAAATTTGGATTGTCATACCGTCTTAGATAATGTTTTAGCATAACTTATCTGATTCTTAACTTACAAATGGCCTGTTAGAGTTTGAATTTTTGTTCCTGAAGAAAACCAAATATGAATATTTGGTACATTTTAACGATGATCATATCACCTTCACCCATTGAGCCGTTTTTTTTTTTTTTTTTTTTAATTTTATTTAAAATCAATTCGGGTAATACCGCTGGTTGAATTTTGCTTTGCCCTGCATCATTTGGGCAATGAAAGCTTAGATGATGCAGGGCAAAGCAAAATCCAAACAGCAATATTACCCGAATTGATAAAGCCTTAGTTAAATGGTGAAAGTTCAGCCGTAAGGCTAAGAAGTCTTATGTTTGAATCCAACCAGAATCGATAAGACACACACACACACAAAACAAAAGAAGAAAAAAAAACTGGAGATCTTGTCCGGCGACTACTAAATAAGGAGTAGGGGAAAGTACTTAATGCTAGGTGGATCTATGTATGGTTTGAATAAATCAAGGTGACTGTTAGGGTGGTTATAGGAAATTATTATTGTAAAAATTTACTGTGCTTTGTGCTTTATATTTTAGCTTGGTAAGCGGGTTGAAATGATGGTGTTACCACTGGAGCTACTACAACAGTTAAAGTCATCTGATTTCTCAAGTCAGGCAGAATATGAAGGATGGCAGAAGAGAATTCTCAAAATACTTGAGGCCGGGCTGCTCGTGCATCCATACATTCCACTGGATAAAACAGACACAACTGCACGACAGCTTAAGCAGATTATACGTGGTGCATATGAAAAACCCTTTGATACCGGAAAGCACAGTGAATCTATGAAGGCTTTGCGTAATGTTGTAACGTCTCTTGCCTGCAGATCATTTGATGGTTCGGTTTCTGAAGTATGCCACTGGGCTGATGGAGAGCCTCTAAACTTGTGTATTTATCAAGTACTCCTTGAGTCTTGTTTTGATGTTAATGAAGAAACATCCATTATTGAGGAAGTCGATGATGTCTTAGAACTCATGAAGAAGACTTGGACAATTCTTGGAGTAAATCAGAATCTGCATAATATTTGTTTTGCTTGGGTGTTGTTTTATCGGTATGTTTCCACGGGGCAAGTTGAAGCTGACTTGCTTTTAGCAGCTCAAAAACTACTGTTAGATTTTGAAAACGAAATCTTTACAACAGATGATTCGTCGGCTAGTTGGAGCATGATGCGTTCTACACTAAGCTTGATTATGGATTGGGCTGAGAACAAACTTGTGGCTTATCATGAATTCTTTTACAGGGGTAACATTGACGTCATGCAATGTGTTTTAACCCTCGGAACATCAACTGCCAAAATGCTAGAACAGGATTCCCAAGAATATTACAGGAAGAGAAATGACGATGTAGCATGCAATAAAACCGATTCTTACATCCGATCATCTCTTCAACGTGCTTATTTACAGGCAAGTTCCAGTTGACCCTATTCCATAAAGCTGTGAGAAATTCAAAGTATATTGCACACTGAAATTTTTCTCTAGATAAGTACATTCTGCAGTTGAATCTCCAAAATTTCTGTCTACTCCTAAAGGTTTTCCATTCAAAAATTGAATTTCTTCTTTACCTTCAGTTTGAGTGATCCATGATAATTGAATTAGGCACTTTAGTTCGGTACTTCCAGATGATTTCTCCCATCACTATTTAGTTACTTTGTAGTTTATACTTTGATAGCTTCATTTATGTATGTTGTCATGCTCAAGAATCCTTGCTTGTGGTTGCTCGCTTGTGCACATCATCAAATGCATGTCTTCGCATTGCAAGCTTATCTTTTATCAGTTTTTTTCTGAAGCATTACTTGGTGTTTCATTTACCTTCCTAAAGACAGGAAAAGGAGATGTTGATCTCCAGCAGGAAGTCAGCTAAGAGCCAGCAAACGTCTGTCCCTATGCTCTCCATGCTTGCCCAGAATATTACTGACTTGGCTTTCAATGAGAAAGAAATATATAGTCCTGTACTAAAGTCGTGGCATCCTATGGCAACCGGTGTGGCTGCAGCAACACTTCACGCATGTTATGGAAATGAATTGAAACATTTCATTTCCAGTATAAGCGAGTTGAATCCTAGTGCTGTTCAAGTGCTAATAGCGTCTGACAAACTTGAAAAAGATCTTGTACAGATGGCTGTTGCAGATTCTGTTGACAGTGATGACGGTGGAAAAGGACTAATCCAGGAGATGACTCCTTATGAATCTGAAGCTGTAATTGGGAAATTGGTTAAGGCGTGGATAAAGACAAGGGTGGATAGGCTCAAGGAATGGGTTCAGAGAAATGTGCATCAAGAGGTATTCCTTCTTTTTCCCTTTCTGTATATGTAGGTGAATGAGCCATGGTAATGCGGCATAAGCTGTTGTAACGTGACCATAGGTCGCGAGTTTGATCTGTAGAAACAGTCTTTCATATAGAATTAAAATTACAACTTCATAGGGTAGGCCTGAATGGCCTAATCCTTCCTTGGACCTCAAATAAGCGGGAAGCTTCCATGCACCGAGCGGGCTGCCCTTTGTCTGCTATAGGTAGATATGTTTGAAATGCTGCCTAAGAAAAAATAACGTTATACTTGCAGACTTTTAGAAAACTTTGTCTACTTTGCTCTTTTGCATTTCATCGTTTACCTTGTTTCTTGTTGTTAGAACACCTCAGCAGGGTACATCAGCAGGGTCACCTCAGCAGGGTACCTCAGCAGGGTTCTAGTCTACTGACTCCTTCCTAAGTCATCAGTAGACTAAGCTTTAATTTGTTATCATTCAGTGTATATTTTTTACCTTCAATTAGCCCTAATAATCTTATAAATTAGTGGCTAATTATCCCTGTTTTTCCCTTGTCTTTTAGCAGAAGAAACACTGTCCAACTAACCGTTGGAACAGTGTTTCCTGCTTTTTACCTTTTTGCCTTTATAGCCGTTGGGCATCTCTTCTATAAATAGAAGTAAGATGGCCCCTAGTTTGTAATGAGCTTTCTATTCTAAATAACAAGAATACTTTCCTCATTCTTTCTAAGTTTACATGGTATCGGAGCTTTAGATTTTTTTCTGGGAATTTCTTCTTCAAAAATTCAAATTTCTGATTAATGGCTGGTTCCACTGCAACTAGTGCAGCCACTGATTCTTCTATTACTGAAAATCCTATAAATTCTGGTGAGCTTCAAAACATTCATGCTGCTTACAAACTGAATGGGAAAAACTATCTAAAATGGTCACAGTTTGTCAGAACCTTCTTGAAAGGTAGAGGCAAACTGAGCCATCTTTTAGGGACTGGTCCAGCAAGGGATGATCCCAGGTTTGATAGCTGGGATGAAAAGGACTCAATGGTGATGTCATGGCTCTGGAATTCTATGACTCCAGAAATCAGTGACCCCTACATGTTTCTTGAAACAGCTAAGGAAATCGGGACACAGCCAAACAGTTCTACTCCAAGGTGAATGATGCTGCTCAAATCTATGAGATAAGAGCAAAGATTCAAAACACCAAACAAGGTAGCAAATCCATCACTGAGTATTCCAATCTCCTTCAAGGTATGTGGCAAGAACTTGATCACTATCAGTGTATTCAAATGAAAGACAAAGATGATGCTGCCACCTTAAGAAGGATGATGGAAAAAGATAGGATTTTTTCCTTTCTCACTGGTTTGAGCCAAGATTTTGATCCTGTGAGGGTCCAAATTCTTGGAAAAGATGATCTTCCTAATCTGAATGAGACTATTGCTATTGTCAGAGCAGAGGAGAGTAGGAGGGGTGTCATGATTGACACTCCTTCCATTGATGGCTCTGCTCTGATAGCTGGCCAAAGAAATCAAGGATACCCTAAGATCAATGAATCAAAGGGATATCCAGAAAAGAAGTCTTTCTCTCAAAAAGAGATGGTGAAATCTGACGGGGATAACTCCGTATTGTACACATTGCAAGAAAAACGAGCACACTAAAGAGTTTTGCTGGAAATTGCATGGGAGACCAGGGCCTAAAAAGGAGTCCTTGGTTCACTCAGCAAACACCAGTAAGACTGAGAGCAATGGTCAAGGAATGGATCAGCTCTCTATGAATCAGAACCCTACTTTTGGACAATCTGAGATAGAGAAATTAAGGAAGTTCCTAGATACCTTGGAAAACCCCTCAACATCTATGGTGTTTTCAGGTATGGCTTCCCTAAATCTCTTAAATCAGACTGTCACTAGAGATTGGGTGGTTGATTCTGGAGCCACTGACCATATGACCCCTGACATTTCTTGTTTTTCCACCTACCTACCCTGTACCACTGAAAAGAGCATTACTGTGGCTAATGGCTCCTCAGTCAGTGTTGCAGGCATTGGTAGTGTGGTCATAAATGATAAACTGACCTTGGAAGAGGTCCTACATGTTCCTAATCTCTCTGCTAGACTTATATCTATCAGAAAGTTAACTAGAGACTCTAAATGCTATGCCATATTCTCTACTAATTTCTGTGTGATACAGGATCTAGAAACAATGAAGAGGATTGGATGTGCTAGGGCTAAAGAAGGCCTTTATGTTTTGAAGAATGCAGATAATGACAAGACTAGTTGTCAGAAATTATCTCTTTTGTCTAGATTAAATTATGATGAAATTATGTTGTATCATAGGAGACTTGGTCACCCTTCCTTTCAAATTCTAATGCATTTGTTTCCTAATCTATGTAAAGGGTTGAATTCTGATGGCTTCAAATGTAATGAATGTGAATTTGCTAAACATAAAAGGGTACCTTATCCTATGTCTTCCAATCTATCTGATAAGCCTTTTAATCTTATACATAGTGATATTTGGGGTCCCTCCACTAACCCCAATATCAATGGTGCTCACTGGTTTGTCACTTTCATTGATGATCGTACTAGAACAACTTGGTTGTATCTTATGAAACAAAAATCGATCTTGCACGATCTTCCCCGTGTTCTACAATATGATTGGGACTCAGTTTGAGGTCAAAATCAAGAAGATAAGAACTGACAATGCTAGGGATTACTTCAACAAATTCCTAAGTCCTTTTTTGGAAGGAAAAGGGATCATACATGAATCATCTTGTGTGTACACACCCCAACGAATGGGGTGGGTCGAAAGGAAAAATAGGCACCTTATGGATACGGCTAGGGCCCTCCTCTTCCAAATGAATGTGCCTAAACATTATTGGGGAGAGGCAGTCCTCACTGCTGCTCATCTTATAAATAGGATGCCTACAAAAGTCCTTGGAAAAAGAAGTCCCATTGATACTCTTACTAAACTCTTCCCTGATTTTCTAAATCTGAGGGAGTTCATCCTAAAGTGTTTGGATGTGAGGCCTTTGTTCACATACACCAACCTAACAGGGGGAAACTTGATCCCAGATCTGTTAAGTGTGTGTTCATTGGGTACTCCAACACACAGAAATGTTACAAATGTTACAATCCTCCCACAAAGAGGATTTTCATATCCAAGGATGTTACCTTCTATGAAATACACCCATACTTCTCAGGGAAAGCTATAATTCAGGGGGAGAACTTTAAATCCGATTATGAAAGGGAAATGTTTCTTCTTGATATTGATTCTGATCTTTCAGATTCTGCAGGGTCCCTCAGCAGGGTCCCTCAGCAGGGTCCCTCAGCAGGGTCCCTCAGCAGGGTCCTAGTAATGATGCAAATCATGAAGGTCCTATCTCTGAACATGAACTTGATGCAAATCTTGATGTTCCTCTTACTGAGCAACAATCTAATGCTCCTCTTATGAATAAGGGCAAAGAAAAGACTCCCATAATCTATACCAGGAAGAACTGGATGAGGGTTCAAAGTGCGGTTCCAATTAAGGACACCACTATTGACATAGATGAACAAGAAGTTCCATGTACAAATGAGGAACCTACTTCTGATGCTACTGATATTCCTCAAAATTTTGATGAAGATGACCCTACTTTTCCTATAGCTGAACAGGAAGACAGTAGTGGTTCATCCATTAATGATCTTCCCATTGCCTTGAGGAAACCTACTAGGGCTTGCACCCTGCACCCTATGAAGAATTTCTGTCTTATGACAGATTTCTAGCAAACAAAAAAGGTTCATGAAGAATCTTCTAAATAGTTCTCGTGCCCAAAAGGTTCTCGGATGCCTTAGGAGATGAAAATTGGGTACAAAGCTATGAAGGAAGAAATGAATGCTCTTGAGAAAAATAAAACATGGGAGCTCGTTGAGCTTCCTAAAGGGCTAAAACCGTTGGTCATTGCAGATGGGTCTTTACCATCAAGTACAAGTCTGATGGCACCATTGAAAGATATAAGGCGAGGTTAGTTGCCAAGGGGTATACTCAAACCCATGGAATTGACTATTTTGACACCTTTGCCCCTGTGGCAAAGATGAACACTGTCAAAATACTTCTATCCTTGGCTGCTAACCTTGACTGGAAATTACATCAATATGATGTAAAAAATGCCTTTCTACAAGGGGACCTTGAGGAAACCATTTTTATGGATATACCTCCCGGTTTCCAAGTGGAAAAAGGAAAAATATGCAGATTAAAGAAAGCTCTGTATGGTCTTAAACAGTCCCCTAGGGCCTGGTTTGGGAGATTCACAAAAGCTATGATAAGTATTGGCTATAAACAAAGCCAAGGAGATCATACCTTATTTATGAAATTCAATTTACATGGAAAGAGATCTGTTCTCTTAGTTTATGTTGATGATATAATCATCACTGGTGATGATATAGAAGGCAATGCTACTCTAAAACAATTTCTGAGTAATGAATTTGACATTAAAGAACTTGGAAAATTAAAGTACTTCCTTGGCATTGAGGTTATGTACTCTTAGCAAGGAATCTTTATTTCCCAACAGAAGTATATTATAGATCTTCTAAAAGACTGTGGCAAAATGGGGTGCAAACCTATGAAGACTCCCATAGAGTTCACTCATGGGATCAACCTAGCACCTCAAGATGAAGACGTGGACAAAAATGCCTATTTAGGCAGACTCATATATCTGTCTCACACAAGACCTGATATTGCCTTTGCTGTGAACATTGTGAGCAGATATATGCACAGACCTAAGAGGTGCCATCAAAATGCTGCTGAAAGAATTGTGTACTACCTGAAAAGCTGTCCTGGAAAAGGGGTCTTATTCAAAAAGGATGATCGTAAGCTGCTAGAGGCCTACACTGATTCTGACTATGCTGGCTGCATTGATGACAGAAGGTCTACCTCTGGTCATTGTGTGTTTCTTTTTGGAAATCCAAGTAGTATGGAGGAGTAAAAAACAAGGGGTTGTGTCCGATCAAGTCTTGAAGCCGAATTTAGAGCCTTGGCGGTGGGGTGTTTGTGAACTTCTATGGCTAAAAATCATTCGGATGATCTAAGAATTCGAGAGAATGGCACCTATGATTCTACATTGTGATAATCAATCGGCCATTGACATTTCCCACAACCCTGTTCAACATGACAGAACAAAGCATGTTGAGGTTGACAGACACTTTATCAAAGAAAAGTTGGACTGTGGCCTAATCAAGCTCAAGTTTATCAACTCTCAAAATCAAGTTGCTGATGTCCTTACTAAGGGTCTGCCTAAGAAATCCTTTGATTATCTCCTTAGCAAGCTGGGAATGATTGATATCCATTCACCAGCTTGAGGGGGAGTGTTAGAACACCTCAGCAGGGTACATCAGCAGGGTCACCTCAGCAGGGTACATCAGCAGGGTTCTAGTCTACTGACTCCTTCCTAAGTCATCAGTAGACTAAGCTTTAATTTGTTATCATTCAGTGTATATTTTTTACCTTCAATTAGCCCTAATAATCTTATAAATTAGTGGCTAATTATCCCTGTTTTTCCCTTGTCTTTTAGTAGAATAAACACTGTCCAACTAACCGTTGGAACAGTGTTTCCTGCTTTTTACCTTTTTGCCTTTATAGCCGTTGGGCATCTCTTCTATAAATAGAAGTAAGATGGCCCCTAGTCTGTAATGAGCTTTCTATTCTAAATAACAAGAATACTTTCCTCATTCTTTCTAAGTTTACACTTGTTAGTACTACTACCTTTGTCCAATAACTATTATCTGATTTATTTTCTTTCATTATATGCAAACCCTTCCACCATGTCTATTGATGCTTTAGGTTCATCCATCGGGATGGCAGGAGTGTGGCCCTGAAAGAGAGTGAGATATGTCCAAAAAGTTTATCTTTCCTAGAAAATGTAGTTCCACATGAACATAGCCATCTATCTCTGCCACAATGTTTTTCATGCGTTTTAAGGTCAGCTATGACTGAAAATTTCTTCGTTGGCATCGACTGCAAGTGTATCTTTTGTCACAATGGGTCCTTTTATAGTGATTCTTCACACACAATATAGTCTTCAAAGGCTGAAACTTTTTATGATCTTTATTACGCTTACAGCCGGCATACGGGCAAGAATATCTCTTAATAAGTGTCGGCTGCTCAGAACTTGATTCCTTCAAGGGCTTTGAAGAGCTGCTGGAGTTTTATACTCATCACCATGGCACCTCATGTGCATACGTAAATTGGCATCCCGCTTGAATCCTTTACCACATATCGTGCAGAAGTGCGTATGAGGAGCTAGAATTTCTCTTTCTCTAGTTGCAGAATTTCGTAAGAACCAGGAGCTAGGTTCTCTCCATCCACATCATCCTCGTCTTTTAACTCGTGATCATCAATGGTATAAAACGGTTCGGTTCTGCAATTTACCGTATGGTCAATCTCATTGGAGTGATCTTCCACCTTATTCACAGTACTTTGCGGCTGATCAGGATTATTACTGTTAATCTTCGATCCAGAAGGAACCATGGATCCATTAAACTGCAGGCTCGGATTAAAAGGACCGACAGAAGATAGATTATGCTTCACAGTAGGAAGAAGATAATACTCTGTGCTTGTGCTATCTATATGAAGCAGCAGGATAATGTTATGTGTTGTTGTTATCGTTGTTTCCTTTTTCCCTGTTGTTATACATTGTACAAATATCATTAGTCGCTGCACATTTACATCTGTTAAAATAATTCTTCAGGTCTGGGACCCTCGTGCAAATAAAGAGCAGTTTGCTCCCTCTGCAGTGGAAGTTCTTCGTATGATGGATGAGACGTTGGAAGCATTCTTTCTCTTGCCAATACCAATGCATCACATTTTGATCCCTGAACTGATGGCTGGTCTTGACAAGTCCCTTCAGAACTATGTATTGGAGGCAAGATCTTCTTGCGGTAAGTTATGCATAAGCTGGTAAAAAATCTCTCCTGTCGCTGAAAAATTAGTTCCTTTTTTGAAATCTATCCCCTTATTGGCCACAGGAATCAAAGGCAACTTTGTTCCAGCACTGCCTGCTCTTACTAGATGTAGTGCTGGTTCAAAGTTTGGTGTATTTAAGAAGAAAGACAGGTTAAACATGGTTTCCCCAAAGAAATCTCAAGTCAGTACAGCTGAGAGGGAATCTGCATTTGATACGCCACAATTATGCATTCGTATAAATACGATGCATCTGATTCGGAAAGAGTTGGAAGTCCTGGGGAAGAGGATAACCTCAAATCTGGCTAACAGTGGTTATAGTCATGAAAGCAGTGGCGTATCAAACGGATCAGGAAAAATGTTTGAGCTTTCAGCATCTGCTTGTGTGGAGAGTATCCAGCAACTCTCTGAGCTTACTGGATTTAAGATTATATTTCGTGATCTCAGTCATGTTCTCTGGGAACACCTCTATGTCGGGGAGGTTTCAGTTTTTAGGATCGAGCCTTTCCTTCAGGAGCTAGAGAAGAACTTGGAAATCGTTTCAGCAACAGTTCACGACCGGGTTAGAACACGAGTGATTACTGACATAATGAGAGCATCTTTCGAAGGGTTCCTGCTTGTTTTGCTGGCCGGGGGTCCGTCTCGTTGTTTTACACCACAAGATGCTGCAATCATTGATGAGGACTTTAAGTGTCTTGTGGATCTATTCTGGTCTGATGGGGATGGCTTGCCTATTGATTTGATTAATAGGTTTTCAAATAGCGTAAAGGAGGTCCTTCGGCTTTTCCATATTGATACCGAGAACCTTATTGGGCAGTTCAAACGTGTGACGCTGGCTAAACTTGATGCTACTATGGATAGATCCCAGCTTCCACTACCTCCAACTTCAGGTCAGTGGAGCCCAACTGATCCGAACACATTACTGCGAATTTTGTGCCATCGGAATGATGAGTTAGCCTCCAAGTTTCTGAAGAAGACTTATAATTTACCTACAAAACTCTCATGATCAGATCAGATGGGAATTTACCCTTATTAAGTGGTGTTAAAGTGTACCACTACACTAACTTCTTTTTCACTTGCTCGATTCGAATCATTGTCATTGTTGATTGACAGAGAATTGAAGGGGGGTCATTCTTGTACAGAATACTCAGAGACATACTTCTCTGTTTGAGACCTTAACAAGGACAAGGGTTCCTTTGTCACATGTACATAACATATGGAGAAGTTGTGTTTTTAGTTTTAAAAGAGTTTCCCTTTTGTATATTAGAATAGAATCTTAATAAGGGGTGTGATTCATGTCGTGTTTGCGTTGGTTTGCTTGCAAGGTTTTTTTTTTCCTTGTATTATTCCTGTGTAATGAAAGGAAAGATTTACGTAGTTGGTGAAGATTGAATTTGGGCTCGTAGGATGAAGGCTTTCGACTCGATCCATAACGCATATGAACAGTTTATGGGAAACTAATCTATACTGGGTTTGAGTGACACTGTCTCTATAACCTTCTTTGGGTGTTTGTTTGTCTGTCTTTCTTTTTCTTTTTAGTATTTTTTTCCAAAATTTTTCATGAAGTTTATCAATAAATTTTTACAGCTTTTACTATTTTCTGGTACTTGTTTTCCATGATGTAGTAATATTGTTGCTTACTGATGTAACATTGCAACTTATTCACCACCGATATGATTGGACTGCTTTTTCGTAGTCAACAAAATAAATGTTGCTGATGGAGCATTGTACTATCTTCCAGCTATAAAAAGTGTTTAATTTTTGTGATGCATTAAGATTAAGAAAACAATGAAATTAATGTGTTGTATTTTAAATATTAATGGACAAATATACTCTATTTTGTAATAAATGAATTTTTTTTTTATTTTTGAATATGAAAAGAGTTTACAAACATTAAATGTACGATAGATGTATGTTTGGAAAATATGCATTAAATAATGTATTGATTTTTAAATTAACATTTTTTATGAGACAATTAATTTTAAAAAAAAAGTAGACATTTTTTATGACGGATGTAGTAACTTATTCTTCTTAGAAAATGAAGGGACATTTATGAGAAATACATTTGCAGTGTTTTCACGCGTGTGGAAAGATCGTGTGGTTAAATATAAACCGCACAGTTTCATTCGGTATTTAAATATTGTGGTTCTGATCGTTTTATTCGTTACTTCACTTCAAAATCTCGTCACTACACAAGTATTCCCGATATTTAGAGCTCGCTGATGCAAAAACATTGTAATTTATTCTTAGAAAATGAAGAAGGGACGTTTTACGCTTATCAATTTTGTCTCACATCCAGCTAAATTAATGATCCTTTGAATAGTAAATGATACTTCCTCCGGTTTTTTTATCTGTCACGTCGCAGAGAGAAGATTCATATAGATTAAAAAAATAATTAATGTGTCGAAAAAGAGGGTAAATTGACTAAGTCATCCTTTGATTTTTTGAATATATAATCTCATTAATGTTGATAATCTCTAGTTAATTGGAGTAGTATATTGGGGATGTGTATTTGAATGGATAATAGTGAGATAAATTGACTTCCAGAGTTTTTAGCATTGAGAACGTGTTTTTTTATCAGAGATGTGAATACTTCGTTTATATATTATAATTAAATTGAGGGATAAATGTGGAAAAAAAATAAATGTTGCATTAGTAATATAATATGATAGTGTAACACCCCGAAATTTTTAAGAAGGGTAGAAGCGTAAAATGGAAATTAATCTATTTATTTTCCTATTTTATGTTAAACCCTAAATGTTAATTATAAAATGGGATTTAATTAAACCTATAAAAGGAAAATAATCCCAAAATCTTCTAATTAGTTAGTCGACGCAATTTTGATAGAAAATACGCAAGAAGAACGCAAGGAAGAAGAAGGGAGGAAGAAGAATATTCATCCTGGAGGCTAATCCGTCGGGATTTTGGAGAGGCCGCAAAGACGGAAATCATCGTCTATGCAAGCGACACGGCAGTTGGAGCAGCCCTGGGACAAAGAGAGGATAACATCTTTAAGCCTATCTATTACGCTAGTCGTACCCTTAACAGTGCCCAGAGGAATTATGCGACTACCGAGAAGGAACTCTTAGTTGTCATCTTTGCATTTGACAAGTTTCGACCTTATCTGATAGGATCGAAAGTCACTGTGTTCACTGACCACGCAACTTTGAAATACCTTTTAACCAAGTAAGACTCCAAGCCGAGATTGTTGAGATTGATTCTACTCTTACAAGAGTTTGATGTTGAGATTAAAGATAAAAAAAGGATCTGAGAATCAGGTGGGTGATCACCTGTCGAGATTAACTTTGCTGAAAGAAGAGCAACCGACTGAGATCAGGGAGAGCTTTCCTGATGAACAACTTTTTGCCATCTCAGTCCCGACAACATACATCAAGAGTGGGCAAAGTATACCATTGGTTTGCCAATATTATGAATTATCTAGCAGGAAGATACCTACCACCAGAATTCAATAATACAGATAAGAAGAAGTTTTTTACGTATCTGAAGCATTATCATTGGGACGATCCTTACCTATACAAGTTGTTCCCTGATGCCATTCTTAGGAGATGCGTCCATGATGATGAGATTCCAAGTATTTTGCACATGTGTCATGCTAGAGAAGCTGGAGGTCACTATGGGCCAGATAAGACAATAGCAAAGGTATTGCAGTGTGGATTCTATTGGCCGACAATTCATAAATCTGCTTACGAGTTTACAAGAGCCTGTCATTCTTGTCAAATGACCGGTAATATTTCTAAGCGGAATGGATGCCACTACAGAGTATCTTATAAGTGGAGTTATTTGATGTATGGGGAATTGATTTTGTTGGGCCTTTCACATCGTCGGAATCAAATCGTTACATCATGGTAGCAGTTGATTATGTTTCAAAATGGGTGGAAGCAGTAGCTTCACCTACTAACGATGCCAGGGTTGTCCTGAGGTTTCTTATGAAAAACATTTTGATGAGGTTTGGAGTGCCTAGAGCCATAATTAGTGACGGAAGGAGTCATTTCTGTAATAAGTTGTTTGAGAAATTAATGCTGAGATATGGGGTTAGTTATAAGATAGCAGCAACATATCACCCCCAGACGAGTGGATAAGTAAAAGTCACGAATAGAGAGATTAAGAGGATCTTAGAGAAGAATGTGAATCCCACGAGAAAGGATTGGTCTTTGAAATTAGATGGCGCTCTTTGGGCGTACTAAAAACTTATAGGACCATGATTGGGATGTCACCATATATGATAGTGTTTGTAAAAACATGTCATTTACCGGTAGAACTTGAGCACCGAGCATTGTGGGCTACGAGATTTCTAAACATGGATGAGAATTTAGCCGGTGAAAAAGGATGCTAGAGTTGAATAGATTGGAGAAGTTTATACTTCAAGCGTATGAAAATGCAAAGATTTACAAGGAGAGAACTAAATGCCTGCACGATAAAAGGATTCTAAACCGCACATTTCAAGTTGGAGATAAATGCTGGTGTATAATTTGCGTCTTCGTCTTTTTCTTGGGAAGATGAAGTCTAGATGGTATGGACACATGTAGTCACGAAAGTTTTCAATTCATGTGCTTGTGAAGTTAGACTTGAATACTCGGGGCAAAGTTTCATAGTAAACGGCCACAGGCTGAAGCATTACCTTGAGCGTCAATATAACCCTGAGTTGGAAGTCTTTGTGTTGACGGAGCCTGAGTATGAATGAAGGAGCCCAATTAGTACAGTCGAGCTGGCGACTATAAACTCAGAACTATTTCTGAAACCCTTATTTATCGTTTTGTTTATTTTAGTTATTTTGAGTCAATAAAGTAGCATGGCAATCGCAAGGTTTTTTCATCACATATATCTTCGGTCATCTGGCTAGAGATATATGTGGTTTTTTCCTTCACGATTCTCATGTGATACCCTCGTAAAAATTTTCGCGTCTTGCTTAGGCCGATAAAAGAATAAAGTGGCTCAAACTGTTTTTGTGCATTCCTCCGGTATACACGATTACCGCCACCTTATTTTCTTACTGCCCTTCGCATGTCACTCACAGTTTTTGGAAGTATTTTGAGACGCAGGAAACAACTTGGAAGAGGAATGACCTAGGAGCTAATGATTCTACTCCGGTATTCGATTTGACTCAGCCGATCAATTCCAGAGCTAAGTACCTTTTCCTTTCATTATTATTAGTCATTGGGGAAAATGTCTATAATAAGTGGGGGTAGGCGTCTTAGCTGGATAGTCGAAAAAGGGAATAATTTTGAAATTTTAACATTGTTTTTAGCTTGCTTATTGCACGTTTTCGAGTAAGGAATCGGTAGAAAAGGAGCCCAAGTTCAGTTTGAAGTGAGTTATAGCATATTCAATTTAGTATGGAAGAATGAGCATATGTTATGTTGTGTGAAGTAGTAACTTATTAATTATTATTCTATCATTGCAATCAATATTTGAGCACATAATCTGAGTGAGAAGTGTTTAAGATCAGATGACAAATTGTTGTAACCGGGAATCATTATTTGTCTGTCTATATACTTCAACGAATTGTTGTAAGACAAGGGAAGCAACTTGAATGCCAAAAGAGGTGACCGGGACAATCGGACTTGTGAGAGAAAGAGAAAAAAGTTAGGAAATCTGCTAGAAAAAGAAAAATGAAAAAAAAAACAAAGAAAAAGAAAAATATATGCAATAAAGGCAGTGAAGGAAGCTGTTGGTCCCTTGAAAAGGCTTTGGTTAAGTTTAGAGGGGGGGGGGGGGGGGGGTGAATAAACTTAACACTTAAAACTTTGGAGTTAACAAATTCAGCAACTTCAAGGCTTTCATGAAGTTCGATGAGTCGATGATGCTTCGCAGCCCGCGATAAACGATAGTCTACCGACGCTTCGCCATCGAATTTGTGCAACGGAATTATGTCAAAATTAAGCCTTAATACTTGTTGTTAAATATGATACTAAGTATTAGATACTCAGTAGTGTATGTGTGATTTCACTTGCTAGATTCAGTTGATTGATGTATAAAATAAACTAAGTGCAGAATGTAAATGCTGAAAGTAAGTAGGCAGATTTTATAGTGGTTCCAGGTGGTGTAATCCTGTCAGTGTGACGGACTATTTCTAGGCTATATTATAATCCTTACCGGCAGTGTACCGGGTCAAATTGTAGTGCTAGTATGATGAGTCAGGTGTCGAATCCTCAGGGAAACGTGTAGTAATTCAGAGTGTGGTTAAACACCAAGAAGCTGTTATTAACTCAATCTAAGTCACAGTTTTTCCTTTTCTTTTTTAGTAACCGTAAAACAAGAAATAAAATTAAAAAAGTAAATAAATGCATAAAACTAAAACATTTATATAGATACATAAATATATATATATATATATATATATATATATATATATAGAAATACATATATATATATATATAGATATAAATATATATAGGTACCAATACAATATATAGGATATAAATACTAGTAATATTATTAGAAACTAGCCAAGAATATGTCACTGAATCAGTATCTCTTTTTAGTAGAAATAGATGTGTTTGATCTTTCCTTATTTTAAGGTTAATCAATTATATATAAACCGGTGTACTCCTAAGCTAGACAACTCCTCCTCACACGAGCGTATGAAATTGTCATATGCCAAAAGTCCTCTGTCTAATGTCATCCTCAAGCTCGGGAACTCCGTTTTGTCATCCGGCCGGTATTTTGAGTATTGCTCAATTAAACATGTGATTTTAACGTGATAATCTCTTGAGTCCAATTTTCAATAAGATTTGTTTTTCTAGGACAAATCTGCCCCCGGGTAGGAAATAGGATTCCGTTTGTCAGACGGCCAATTTTACCCTCCGGTCTTTCTATTCATGATCGCGTATCCTAACTTCTCTGGTCAGTTCATCATTAGGTTACGATTCTTGTTAAATCGAGTAGCTAATTCAATTTTAACTTTTCATTAAGCGCAAATAGCAAGAGATTCAGTATAATCGATTTTAATTCAGTTTTAACATAGTCATCATCTATTTCCCTAAAAAGATAAAACTAATTCAATTTCATATCTTGGCTAGATATAGAGTTAGTCTAATATCATTATAACTAATATATAGATACTAATAACAACAAACAAACATAAATACATTAAAAAGTTACCAGATTACAATTGTAGCGTCAGAGCCGTATTCTCCGGAAATAACAACTCCTTTAGCAACAACGAGCCTTGATAATCCTTCTAAGTATTACAACGATACTTATACTACATTATTATTTCGGCAGAGTGTCGTTTACGGTATTTACAGAACTAAAAACTAACTAAAGATAAGATATATATATATATATATATATATATATATATAGAAGTGATATATATATTGGTACACTTCCTACGGCTCGCATTTGATCCGTATTTATCAATGTTCTAAAACTCGCTAGGCGAAGTCGGTACGCCACGGGGGCGCCTAGGGCTGGGCGCCCGGGCGCGCTAGGCGATTTTAGGGTTTTAAGGGGGTTTTAGGGTTTTAATGGGGGGGGGGGTTTAGGGTTTTTACGGGGGGTTTAGGGTTTTAAAGGGGGTTTTAGGGTTTTTACGGGGGGTTTTAGGGTTTTTATGAGGGGGGTTTAGGGTTTTAAGGGGGTTTTAGGGTTTTATGCATCTTTCTTGTCTAAACACTTGGGAAAACTTGATGTTCGCCCAGATGGAACCCTAATAGCCTAGAAGGGCCTTAGAGCGCCTAAAAGGTCCTAGGAGCGCCTAGGAGGGCCTAGGAGCGCCTAGAAGGGCCTAGGAACGCCCAGAATGGCCTAGGAGTGCCTAGAAGGGTCCAGGAACGCCCAGAAAATCGCCCAGCACACTTGAGCGCCCAGATAAATCGCCTAGAGCCAAGTCGAGGACGCCCGGGGGTCGTCCAGGGCCTAGGCGGCGCCTAGGCGATCGCCCAAGGCGAGTTTTAGAACACTGGTATTTATAGGCTGAGGTATAAGGCCGGCGCGGGCCGGGTCAGTACCGGCGCGGGCCGGTCCAACAGTGCAGATTCTCTCCTGTCAGAGTCCATGTGCTGGTGGCAGAGAGATTCCGGCTCGGGCCGGGTTTTTTTCGGTTCGGGCCGGACTTTGAAAAATATCTTTCTTCGGTTTTCTACTGTTTCGATTCTAATTCTTCAGTTTTCCATCACATGTACCCTGAAACAGTCAAAAACACGAGCCACAGTAATTCTGACCACAAAAACTATAAGTTTTACTAAAATTATAACGATAATATCTATTTATAACGATTTAGATTTTTTTTGAGTTTTTAGATATATTTTTATAGAATTTATACGATATTATCGTAAATACGATATAAAAAGTCATATAATATAGTTATATTTTTATCATACATCAACTACTCCCCACTTAGCTTTTGATCGTCCTCGAGCAAAATAAGCGATAATTTATAAAATGTTATAATGCAAATAATATAGTTCTTCTAGACTAAATTTCTAACTTAGTAACGTATCTTGTCAATATTATAATTATATTAATTTTATCTATCTAAGATTATTAAAAAGATAAAAAGTGTGAATAACTTAATAAATTAGTTATAAAATATTATCTAAATGAAATTCTACATGAATTACTTAATAAATATAAAATAAAATACTTAGAATAACTTTGTAATCGCCACTTTATGAAATTTCGGAATCAAGGACTAAGTCAAGTAGTTGGCAAAATGGCTTATAATGTTCAGGCTCAGGGTGCTTGGCTAATCGAAAGGATAATAAAGGAAAATCAAAAGAAATAGAAGCAAGTCGTACGTGCTTACACCTTCAACTTTTGATAAAAAATATCTTGATCAGTAACATCCTGACACTGTTTTTCAAATTTTATTTCTACTAACCATATTATTTATTTATTTTTATTTATTTTTTTACAGAATACTAACATATCCGAACTCATTACCAGAATCGACTATCTTTCAAGCGTCATGAGGTGAGAACAAATACATCAGTACCTAACTATTTCAACTTTTTCTTTTTCTAGAAAATAACAGTTTTTGATAAAAGATTGTCTTCCGAATAATATTTATTCCAATCTCGGCATATACCACTACTGAATTTCGATGTCGTCACCGTTATCCATAAGCACATACTAAACTTGCGGGATTTCAAGGAAATGTAGACCATTTTAAGTTAAGGGTCGGTTTTATCTAGTTAATCATAATGGCTAATTTCGAGTGAGGTCTTGATCACTCTACAAGGCTGAGGTGGGGACAAAAATTGGAAATTACGTTCGGGTAGACTTATTTGGCCATAGTTAGTCAAAGTAATGCCAAAAATCTCATCATTCCTAATTTGATTCCAAATTCATACTTGTCTTGAAAAGAAAAATCATTCTAAAATTTTATTATAATTATAAGTAACTTTTGTCTAATTTCATAAAAAAATATTTCATAATATTTATCTAGGTATACATACTTAAAATCTTGATAAAAATCTAAAATAGATATAAATAATATAGAAATAATATATCGAGATTACTTTACTTATTTAAAAAACATTTCTATCAAAATATACTATCCATATTATAATAATTATATATTATTTCGTTTATTTCCTTAAGAATAATTAAACTAAGTGCATCAGTAATTGATATAATAAATTCATTTTATTTACTAGCCAATCTCTACTCCCCACTTACGAATTGGCATCGTCTCGATGTGCAATGAGTAGTAAAAAATTGGTTTAGGAAATAAAATAAATTTTATAACGGTTGAATATTTTATGTGTCATACAGACGAGCGTTTATATAGCATAGCAAAATAATAAAAAAACAAAAAAAATATATTACAATATTAAAAGAAAGTACAAGTTAACTACTAAAATACTACTTAAAAAACTAGAAAAACTGAAACTAAGTTAATTTATTTTTTTCCTAAACTAACTTGTTCTTACTTAACTTAACTGACTTCTTCATCATAAAACATCTAATCTTCTTCACTGGACAAACCTCCTGGTATACCGACTGTTAATATTCCAACCTGAGGAAGGCGAGCAGGGAAGATTTCATCTGCCGCTCTTTCTCGGATCCTAGCCAAATGAGTACAAATTCGGGATATCAACCATGCAAAAGGCATTGGCTGACGGTTTGGTTGTCTCCCAAAGGCAAAACTCACAGCAGCCTTTTGAATTAAGACTCCCCAATCTATAACGACTCCACAAGAGATGGCATATAACAACAAGATTTCATCATCACCGATCTCTCGAAAAATCGACGGTAGGGTATACTCGGGAATTGATGAAACGTTTCCACGTTCTAAGATGGGGAAGTAAGGCAGCGGTGGAAATATCATGATTATTACTATACTGTGAGAATATGACTTGGTAAGATTCCTCCCGTTTGTTAATGAATCCAGCAGCAGTATCAAGACGCCATTGATACTCAAAATGACTAGTCGGTGACGTTTGGACAGGTGGTATACGAAAAACGCTATTTATGACAATAGATGTGAAAGGAACAACAACACCTCTAACTGTAACAGTCTGTGTTGCTCCGACCGTGGTAGCTTCTGATAACATGGAATAAAATTCTCTAACCATCGTAACGTTAACACTTCCTCTTGGCATACGACAAAAACGTTCCCACCCATCACCTTGCATCCGTATGAATGCCCAATTATCTACTTTCCGAAAATTTAAACCCTTTTCAAACAGCACCGGTGACTGATTGAAATTACTGATAAAAGGATTTGGAGTTGAGTCATTCATATAATTATAAGGTATTGGGTGAAAAGTTGGATAATAATATTCGGGATATGGAAGCACAGAATTTGGGGTATGAGGAGGAGAGTAACTATTAACTGACGAATGATCGGACATTTTATACGGTATTTATAAGAAAACGAGAAGCTTTATGCATTGAATTAGCAATTTGAGGAATGAGGCATCTGTTTCCTTATATAGAAATGACAGAAACAGATAGGAAACAACCTGAAGAAGGTCGGTAGTACACCAGACCGGCGCGGGCCGGTGCTACAGTGCCCGTTCAAAGATTTTTGCATTTTAGGATGTTTTATCAGGTCCTTTCAGTGTGTAAATATGTATTTTTGTCTAAAACATGGGGCTAAAGTTTAATAAAATAGAAATAACAGTAAAAAAACGTAAAACTGCGAAGTGCACTGCCCACAGAGTGCATCAAACAGTCTAAAACAAAAAAAATCAAACCATAGTATATCGTGATACATCATAACATAGGAAAAGTTTATTCAAATTACTCATCTTCATCGTCATCCTCATCTTCGTCATAAGATGAGTCGAAATGAGCTGAAAATGATCCAAACATACTAGAAGTAAAATCAGCCCCTAGAGACTGAGTCGTACTGAAATCATAGTTGAACTGTTGTGAATCCGATGAAGTAGATGCTTGAAATGTAGCCTGAGTCTGCCTAGTCGTCATCGTCACCGAACCTTCCAATCCAAACGAGCTGAGACCTGCTGTCACATCTCCCACTGAAGTCACTCCTCCCATGCCCATGGATGTATCAAACGAACCTGTAAACATACCACCCTGTCCTACAGATGACGGCATATAGTCCTGGAATAAAACTGGTGGTGGAATAGGTGGAATCCAATCTGGCATAGTATAGGGGTCAGGCTGACTCTGAGGATAACGAGCAGAAATCTCTGCATAACTGGGATCTATCTCACTTATGAAAGCTCTGTGGCCTCTTTGGCCAATCCTAAGATCCTCAGCCCACTTCCTATTTTGTTCACAAGCTAAAGCTATATTAGCATCAGTTCTAGCCTGAGCCTGAACCATATGCTGAAACATAGCCTCGATCTGGCTATTCTGGCTCTGAATTGGCTGCGGCTGTTGTGACTGCCTAGTAGCTCGAGGTGCTGGAGTATGAATAGGGGATGGAGGTGGTGGTTGTTGTTGTTGCTGGCGATTTGGGTTATTGTAATCGATTCTACCAAGCGGGTAAGGCGGTTAGTTTTTGACCGATAAGTGGAGCACAAGGTGACATAATCCTATCCGAGGGTAACTTTGGTACTTCATGAAGATCACACAAGGCAGATATAAGATTAGGGAACGGCAAACGTCCCCCTCGAGTTTTATTCTTAACAAAATCACATGCCTTGGTAAAGATTAGTTTTCCCAGATTTATTGGAATGTCATGAACCATAGCCCAGGCTAAGACAACATCTTCCCGACCATAAGCACATAGATGAGCCGAAGGATTAACATTATATCCTATAAATTGCTTAATAGCCCTTATGTCCCTTATACAACGTCCATAAGGAAACCTATTATCCTTTCATACTGCTGTGGAATCAAAGGCAGCATGAGCTTCATATGATTTAGCCAGGAGTCTATCAGGTAGGTCTAAATTCCAAACAGCATGATAATCATCATCATCAAGTATCTCAGGTAAACCATAAATAGTATTAATCATAACAGGATTGAAAGTGACATTAACCGTCCTAAGAGGGATAAATTGCAGTTCTTCAAGAGTAGCCCTATCATAAGTAGACAAAACAGAATAGAACTCGTCTACCATTGTAACATTTATGTTACCAGTGTGTTCCATTGCAATTTCCATCCACTCCCTATCTTGAAAGATTTTTTTCACTTCTTCTCCTACACAGTCAAAATCAATACCACGTTCTAAAGTAACCCCGCACTTACTAAAAAATCCATTATAGGCATTCTTAGCTTCAATACTAGCGGTTTTCTCAAAAGAAATGGCTTCTTCGAGTTCGTTTAAGGGCCGCGGTTCATGAACTGGTACTACAACAGGGTTATCTGGCTTTTTTTTCTTAGCGGTTCTCCTAGATGATGAGGCCATCTACGATAAGGGTATGACAAAATAGCAACAAAAATCAACAACAAACAACAAAATTTAATAAGTACTTAGACCAAAATATTCAAAAATAAAATTTATAAAACTAAAAGCTTAATAAAAATTGAACTGATTGATATATATATATATATATATTGTTACCTTATAAAGCTAGAAAAAGTAGATAGTTGCCGGAATGTATGGTGGTCGCCGGAAAGTGTTGAAAAGAGGAGCTTTGCTTGCAAAATCTATCCTTTTATGCAATAGTGATGAATTTATGTAGTGGAATGGAAGAGAAGATGATTAATTAAGTAGTTTGGGATAGAAAATTTGGTGAAAAGTGATGAAATTTTTGAAGAGGGGAAAATGGGTGGGGCGGCTTTTTGGAGTTGAAGAAATGAAGAAGATGAAGATGATGGAATTGTGATATTTTAGGTTATAAAGCTAACGAATCGAACCGAACTCTTATCGACTCGAATCGTTAGTAATTACTCGATTCTCTTTTTTTTTTTTTGGTGTGTGTGTAATAATTGAAATTATATCATAGAAACATTTTTATAAAAATCATAAAATTATTTCATGATAAAATAAATTATTACAATTTTTTATAAAAGCTTTAAAAAAAATATTTTTGGTATGATAATCCTTAATTATATCATATATGATATAAAAATAAGTTTATCATAAAATTTTTATGAAATCTTTGAAAATTTATTTATTTATTTTTTATTTTTTTTAATTTTTTGAAAAAAACATAAAACTTAATCTAATTCTACTCCTATCATTCTTAAATCTTCAAGATTTCTATAATAACGGTCCATCAACATAATTCCTAGAAATGATGCGTTTGAATTCTCTCTTTGTTGTCCATCGGGATTTTCGGATAACCACCTAGTCGTTCCCATCTTAATTACATTCAAACATTCATCCTGGGATTTGGTTGTGCCGTCTCCACATTTTCCATTATGTTCACTTTTTCCACAGATTCTACATCTCATTAGAAATCTTGCCCTTCTTTTTATAGCACTTCTCGATTTTCCATTACAAAGATCTCTTTCTCTGATTTCGCGTAACAGCTCCTTGTTCAAATTAAAAACTAAGGCTTCTATTCTAAAGGCAACATCTTTATCTAAACCTAATTTTAAAAGTAAAATAAAAACTTCTCTTCTATCTATAAAAGACATTCCAGTTCTTTAACGTCTATCCGGTAAAAGACGAAACTAATTAAATTGCATATTAAAAAGTGAAATAAAAAGATAGTACCCGTAATCGGCTGAGTTTAGAATTCCTACTTCCTTAATCTGTTGGAGGGTCGATAAGCAATAATATTTCTTCTGTTTTCGGTACCACTTCAGTTTCCACGAATAATTTTACACTGTGGCCATTGGCTATGAAAGTTGTTTTTCCATCAGTTAGTTCAACAGCTCCAGACTTATAAACTTTAGTTACACCGTATGGACCTGTCCATCTAGATTTAAGCTTTCCTGGAAACAACTTTAAACGTGAATTGTATAAAAGTATTCGATCATCTACATGGAACTCACGACGATAGATTTTCTTGTCATGGAAAGCTTTCGTACGTTCCTTGTAAATTCGAGCATTTTCATAAGAATCGAGTCGAAACTCTTCCAGTTCTGTTAACGAAGTAACCTATGATCACCAACAGCTTTAGGATCAAAATTTAGGAATTTAATAGCCCATAAAGCTCGGTGTTCTAATTCAACAGGGAGATGACAAGATTTACCAAAAACTAATTTATAAGGGGAACAACCAATTGGTGTTTTAAAGGCATTTCGTATGCCCATAATGCATCATCTAGTCTTTCTGCCCAGTTTCTACGATTTGAGTCCACTGTTTTCTCCACGATTCTTTTAATTTCTCTATTAGACACCTCTACCTGTCCACTAGTTTGCGGATGATAGGGTGTTCCTAGTTTATGAGTTACACCATATTTCTCAATTATCTTAGTAAATGGTCGGTTGCAAAAATGTGAACCTCTATCACTAATGATAGCCCTCGGAGTGCCATATCTTGTAAATATATTCTTTTTAAGGAACCTCAGCACCACCTTGGTATCATTAGTGGGAAGAGCTTCAGCTTCTACCCATTTCGAGACATAATCAACCATTACTAGAATAAATCTTTTTCCAAACGATATAGGGAAAGGTCCCATTAAATCTATACCCCATACATCAAATAATTCACATTCTAAAATCGGTTGCATAGGCATTTCATGTTTTTTAGATATGTTTCCCCATTTTTGACAAGATTCACAAGATTTTACATATTTATACGCATCTTTATATATTGTAGGCCAATAAAAACCACATTGTAAAACTTTAAAAGCAGTTTTCCATCCTCCATGATGACCCCCTGCCTCATGATCATGACAAAAAGATAAAACACTTAAAATCTCATTATCAGGAATACATTTTCTGATTATTCCATCCGAACATCTTCGGAAAAGATCTGGTTTCTCCCAATAGTAAAACTTTAAGTCGTAAAAGAATTTCTTTTTCTGCTGCCAAGTCCAGTGAGACGGGATGTACTTACAAGTAAGATAGTTAACGATATTCCCAAACCATGTGAATTTTCTTTTGATGTTATTTTATCTTTTGATAATTGCATGGTTGAGGGAGTATCGATCCTAAAAAGTTGTTCATCCGGAAATGAATCTCGTATTTCATTTCCTTTTCCTTCATCATTTTCCATTCTACTTAGATGATCTGCTACTACATTTTCACTCCCTTTTTTATCCTTAATTTCAATATCAAATTCTTGAAGTAACAGAATCCATCTACGAAGGCGTGGTTTAGCATCTTTCTTAATTAAAAGATATTTCAGAGCTTAATGGTCTGTATAGATAATAACCTTAGATCCAACGATATACGATCTAAACTTATCTAAGGCAAAAATTACAGCCAACAGTTCTTTCTCTGTAGTTGCATAATTAAGTTGAGCTGCATTTAATGTGTGAGATGCATAGTAAATTGCTTTGAGTACTTTGTTATATCTTTGACCTAAAACAGCTCCTACAGCTAAATCACTTGCATCACACATAATTTCAAACGGTAAATCCCAGTCTGGTGATAACAGAACTGGTGCAGTAGTCAACTTCGCTTTTAGGGTTTGAAAGGCTTCCATACATTTATCTTCAAAGTTAAATGGTACTTCCTTTTCAAGAAAATGACTTAGAGGCTTTGCTATTTTCGAAAAATCTGTAATAAATCTCCTATAAAAACCTGCATGTCCGAGAAATCCTCTCAAAGTTCTTAGATTAATTGGTGGAGGTAATTTTTCAATTACTTCGACTTTAGCTTTGTCAACTTCGATACCTACTTCAGAGATTCTATGACCTAGAACAATTCCTTCTGATACCATTAAGTGACATTTTTCCCAGTTTAGCACTAAATTGGTATCTTCACAGCGTTGCAATACTCGTTCTAAATGCGATAAGCATTCATCGAAAGAATCTCCATAAACACTAAAGTCATCCATAAAGATTTCTAAGAATTTCTCGACCATGTCAGAAAATATTGCCATCATACATCTCTGAAATGTAGCTGGTGCATTACATAGACCAAATGGCATTCGTTTGTAAGCAAAAGTTCCATACGGACAAGTGAAAGTAGTTTTTTCTCTATCTCCTGCTGCAATGAATATCTGTAAGTAGCCTGAATAGCCATCTAGGAAACAGTAATATTTATGTCCACTTAATCGTTCCAACATCGTACGATGAATGGAAGTGGATGATGATCTTTCTTAGTATGATCATTCGAGTTTTCTAAAATCAATACACATTCGATATCCGGTAATTTCCCTTGTCGGAATCCATTCATTTTTATCATTTTCTTTTACCGTGAAACCTCCTTTCTTTGGTACCACTTGAGTCGGACTTACCCATTCACTATCTGATATGGGAAAGATTATCCTCATTTCTAATAACTTAATAACCTCTTTCTTAACAATGGATTGTAAATTTGGGTTGAGGCGGCGTTGTGGCTGAATACAAGGTTTAGCTCCTTCATTTAGAATGATCTTATGAACGCAAATCTCAGGGCTAATTCCTTGAATATCTGCCACTGTCCATCCAAATGCTTTCTTATGATTTCTTAACATTCTAAGTAATTGATCTTCCTGTTCATTAGTTAAGGTTGATGAAATAATAATCGGCAGTAGATTATCCGTTTCAAGAAAAGCATATTTCAGATTTGAAGGAAGTAGTTTCAACTCCAGATTCCTTGGTGGATCTCCTACTGAAGATTTTAAAACTGGTCCTTCTAGTTCTAATTCCAAATATTGATGCCATGGGTGCTTAGAAAACAGTCCTTTATTAAGATAAAGGATTACTTCTCTCATTTCAGTATCATTTTCATCTTCTTTATAGATAGATAATGTCAAACATTCTTCTAGTCTATCTTCATAATCTAACAATTGGTCGTCACAGAATGTAGATATATCATCTATAAAAGAACATGATTCTGGTGATTTGTATGGATGGTTCATAGCTTTGAAGATATTGAAAGAAACTTCATCTTCGTTAACTCTTAGTATTAGTTCACCTTTTTGAACATCGATTAATGTTCTTCCTGTAGCTAGAAATGGACGACCTAGAATAATTGGCGCTGAATATGCTTCTTCCATTTCCATTATTACAAAATCCACTGGGAAGTAAAATTTGTCAATCTTAACCAATACGTCCTCGATGACTCTTTTAGGATGTTTAATTGATCTATCTGCCATTTGAAGGGTCATTTCAGTATTTGTAAGCTCTCCTATGCCTAGTTTCCTATAATCCTCATAAGACATGAGATTTATACTTGCTCCGAGATCACATAGTACTTTTTTAAACAGAAATCCTCCAATCTCACATGGAATGGTAAAACTACTAGGATCTTTAAGTTTAGGAGGTAACTTATGTTGAAGTATTGCAGAACATTCTTCATTAAGGCATATATTCTCATATTCTTCTAACCTTTTTTTGTTTGATAGGATATCCTTAAGAAACTTTCCATAGGTAGGCATGTTGATTAGGGCTTCGATAACAGGGATATTGACATGGATATGACGAAAAGTATCAAGGAAACGAGCATACTTCTTATCAGTTTTTATCTTTTTAATTTGATCCTTTGGTGGGTAAGGTAAAGATTCCAAATCTATAACCTTTGGTTCTGAAGTTAATTTCTCTTTTCCTTTTTCCTTAAATCTTTGAGAATCAACTGGTTGCCATGTTTCATTATCATACGATCTTTTCTTTGAAACATCCCTTGTATCAATTTTTCCTTTTTCGGTTATTGGCAATTCTTCCTTCTTTTCTTCAGTATTGTTTTCTCTAACATGTTCCTTAAATAAGGTTCTCAGGTCTTTATCCATTGGATCTTTTAGAATCCTAGGGACTTTAACCCATTCCTCATTCTTTCTTTCAGGTTCAACATTACTATTTTGTCTTAAGAAATCTTCAATAATTTCTTCTTCTTCATCAGTGAATTCAAGTTCATCTGAGGTTTCTATATTCGTTTCAATTTTACCATTTAAATCATTCTCTACTTCATTATCTCCTGAGTTTTCTGTTCCAGTATTTCCACGAAGTTTTCTACTCCTAGTAATAACAGCATTTACCTCTCTCGGGTTCCTTTCGGTATTACTTGGTAATCCTCCCGAGTCTCTACTTTTGTTTTTACGTTCTCCTTCTCTACTCAAATGATCTTCCATATTCCTTATTGATGCTTCTATAGTTCTCATTCTGGCATCATGTCCACTCATGGATGTTTTTAACGTACTCATATCCTTAGTGATTGTACCTATAGAAGTTATCATAGTTTCTACATTTTGAGCTTGAGTAGATACTACACCCATCATGTTCTCCATTAATTTCTCCCATTTATCAACTCCTTCAGGTTGAGTTGAACTTTGGGTGACTTATATACTTTGAGTAGTATGTTGTGGATATGATCTAGGCAATGATTGTAGATTTTGATTTGCGGAATCTCCTTGATAGACTTGATTACTATATGAATTCTTATATTGATCTGGATACGGTGGTTGGCCTTGCTTACTAGGGTTTTCAGACCAACGAAAAGTAGGGTGATCTCTTCTAATAGCATTAAACGAGTTTGAATACGCGTTGTTCAAATTCTTATGCTGTTGTAAAAAACTCACCTCCTCCCTTGAATATCCTTTTGGTTCTTCTTTCCCTAATGATGCATTATCATGATTTGAGTAGTCATTCGTTAAATTATTTTCCGAGTTAATATTCTTACTAGCTTGTAAGCCATCAAATTTCCTACTCAAATTCTCCATGTGTGCTAGAACTTCTGTATTCGATGTACATTCTCCTGCAAATGCTACTTTTCTTGTGCTAGAACCGGTTTCCCACATTCGGTTATTTTTGGAAATCTTTTCAATAGCATCGTAAACTAATTGGGCTTCACTCATCATTAAAGAACCACCACATGCATGATCAACGTCTGCACGTGAGTCTTTCCTTAGTTTACGACAGAAAAGTTGGATTTGCATATCTAAGGAATAACCATGATCGGGACAAGCTCTTAATAGTTTTTTAAATCTTTCCCAAGAATTCCCAAGCGTTTCTTCAGATCCTTGTCTAAAGTTAGCAATTTCGACATTTAATTCCAAATTTCTACCAGGAGTAAAATACTGCTTTAAGAACTCGGTTTGAATCTCCTCCCAACTAGTCAATGAATGATGTGGGAGTGACATAAACCAATCTCGTGCTCTTCCTTTTAAAGAAAAAGGAAACATAGACATCCTCGTTAATTCACGATAAGCACCTTGACTTTTGGCTGTATTGCACAATTCTTCGAAAAGATAGAGATGATGATGTGGATCTTCATCATCCTCTCCTAGAAATTGGGCTCTTGTGTCAATTAAACCAAAAAGATGAGATTTTATTTCAAAATTATTCGCTCCTTCATTTGGTAAATGAATTGGATTATTAGTCTGGTTTCTTCTTACGGTTTGATCACAGATAGGTCTCGGGTTTGGTAGGTTAGGATTATTATGATTATTCTGGTTCCGATTCTGATTATTTCTATTATTAGGATTCTGGTTATTTGGTATTGGTGGATTCTGATTAAGGTTTTGTCCATGTCCTTGGGCATGTACAATCCCTTGTTCAGGTGTTTCATCACTGATTTCAGCCATTCTAGTTTCTCGATTTGATGATGAATCGTCAGGATTTCCCTGACTAGTATGACCATGTTTACTCTCTACTCTTAACTGCCTTTCATAAGTATTTATGTCAGGCTTATAAGGAGTGAGTGGGGCCTTACCGCTTCTGGTCATCAACTATCGAAAACAGAAAATAACTCGAAAAAGATAGTAGTAAAAATTGGTAACTTACCTATAAGGTACCTACCAACGAAAAATAAAAAAGAAGAAATGCGACAAGAAGAGTGTTGACTTATCCATGAGAATTTTTAGCTAATACAAGTAGTAACCATAGACACAATGAATTAGCGTCGTGTCCCCGGCAACGGCGCCAGAAGGCTGACGGACTATTTCTAGGCTATATTATAATCCTTACCGGCAGTGTACCGGGTCAAATTGTAGTGCTAGTATGGTGAGTCAGGTGTCGAATCCTCAGGGAAACGTGTGGTAATTCAGAGTGTGGTTAAACACCAAGAAGCAGTTATTAACTCAATCTAAGTCGCAGTTTTTCCTTTTCCTTTTTAGTAACCGTAAAACAAGTAAATAAAATTAAAACAAGAAATAAATGCATAAAACTAAAACAGATATATATAGATACATAAATATATATATATATAAATACATAGAAATACATATATATATAGATATAAATATATATAGGTACCAATACAATATATAGGATATATATACTAGTAATATTACTAGAAACTAGCAAAGAATATGTCACTGAATCAGTATCTCTTTTTAGTAGAAATAGATGTGCTTGATCTTTCCTTATTTTAAGGTTAATCAATTATATATAAACCGGTGTACTCCTAAGCTAGACATCTCCTCCTCACACGAGGTGTATGAAATTGTCATATGCCAAAAGTCCTCTGTCTAATGTCATCCTCAAGCTCGGCAACTCCGTTTTGTCATCCGGCCGGTATTTTGAGTATTGCTCAATTAAACAGGTGATTTTAACGTGATAATCTCTTGAGTCCAATTTTCAATAAGATTTGTTTTTCTAGGACAAATCTGCCCCCGGGTAGGAAATAGGATTCCGTTTGTCAGACGGCCAATTTTACCCTCCGGTCTTTCTATTCATGATCGCGTATCCTAACTTCTCTGGTCAGTTCATCATTAGGTTACGATTCTTGTTAAATCGAGTAGCTAATTCAATTTTAACTTTTCATTAAACGCAAATAGAAAGAGATTCAGTATAATCGATTTTAATTCAGTTTTAACATAGTCATCATCTATTTCCCTAAAAAGATAAAACTAATTCAATTTCATATCTTGGCTAGATATAGAGTTAGCCTAATATCATTATAACTAATATATAGATACTAATAACAACAAACAAACATAAATACATTAAAAAGTTACCAGATTACAATTGTAGCGTCAGAGCCGTATTCTCCGGAAATAACAACTCCTTTAGCAACAACGAGCCTTGATAATCCTTCTAAGTATTACAACGATACTTATACTACATTATTATTTCGGCAGAGTGCCGTTTACGGTATTGACAGAACTAAAAACTAACTAAAGATAAGATATATATACATATATATAGAAGTGATATATATATTGGTACACTTCCTACAGCCTGCATTTGATCTGTATTTATAGGCTGAGGTATAAGGCCGGCGTGGGCCGGGTCAGTACCGGCACGGGCCGGTCCAACAGTGCAGATTCTCTCCTGTCAGAGTCCATGTGCTGGTGGCAGAGAGATTCCGGCTCGGGCCGGGTTTTTTCGGTTCGGGCCGGACTTTGAAAAATATATTTCTTCGGTTTTCTACTGTTTCGATTCTAATTCTTCAGTTTTCCATCACACGTACCCTGAAACAGTCAAAAACACGAGCCACAGTAATTCTGACCACAAAAACTATAAGTTTTACTAAAATTATAACGATAATATCTATTTATAACGATTTAGATTTTTATGAGTTTTTAGATATATTTTTATAGAATTTATACGATATTATCGTAAATACGATATAAAAAGTCATATAATGTAGTTATATTTTTATCATACATCACAGTCCACTCTTCTCCTGTGATGTTGGAGGTAATTCACTAGAGATCTTTGATGTTGCAGTTACAAAGATTCCTAAGGTTGCTTGTCCTTCACCAATAACTATGGCTTCACAAACTGAAAACTGGGAACAGGTAGGATTGTTGCTCCTGAGTCTTCCACTGGTCCTTGAAGGGTAGGATTGCCTCTTCACCAGCTCCACCACAAACAACATTCTTTCACACAACTGTGCTTCACTGTCTTCAGCAGGTTCTTTATAAAATAAAGATTGAATCAAATAAATGATTCAGTTGCAGCAGCTTGATTAGGATGAAATAATCAGCAGCTTGCAGTCTTCAAGTGTGTATACTTGATGTAGCTTGAATACGAGAATACACTTGAAGAATCTTTCTGGATCAGTAGCTTTAAGTTCAGTAAGTTCAGCAGGGTGTTTTTCAGCTCAGAATAGTCTCTTATATTTTTCTCTTAAAGTTCATCAATCATCTTCTGTTTCTGAGTTGAAAGACCTCTATGTATAGGTAAGAATGCATGTGACTTGTATTTGAAATTCAAATGTAACCGTTCCTGGTTTTTGTCCCATCTGATTTGCTTTCTGTCACTGTTCATAGGATCGACACTCGTCGAATTCCTTTTTGACGCAAGCGGTCATGTCCAACCTTTGACTTATAACCATTGGATAAAAATCGAATCATCCCAACGTTCTTTTAATCTCGGCCTTTGATTTGTTTGATAAGTCGAGGTAGTTGGTTGTCCTTATCCATGTAATCTTCCAATATAATCTTGAATTAATCGAGGTATATTATCAGCAGGTTCATCGATCTGTTTGTAATACCTATCGATCTATTTGAACAACAATTTGCTGTGTATAAAATACAATGCAGCTGATTTCTTTTAGCTAACTTTTATCTGTGGAGTTAGATTACACCTTTTTAATTATAACTAAGTTCCAAACATCATCCAACTTATGGAACTTAGACCTTCTATACAAGGTATATGTAATCAGTTTAGGTCATCACAGACTTGCCTAAATTCTGATTCCATATCCTTGACTTTAATCACTAAGTTTGATCCCTTAGCCTTCTATAACTCAGTTTGAGCCCTCAGCCTTCAGTCTTCAGTAGGTTCCTGACTAGTCTACTGACCTATCTACCCTACTGATATTGACCAGTCTGTTGATATAAATCGGCTGACCATTACAGTGCTTGTTTGATCAAACCTATTCATAAATCAAACTCTAATAAACCAATACATTTGATCTAGACATCTTTTTGCCTTTGCACTATAACAGCTAGTCTGGCACTCATCATCAAAACTAAGAAATAAGTCCAACAATTTCCCCCTTTTTGGTGATGATGCCACTACCCTCACCTAACAGCAAAGCAAAAAGATTAAAACAAAAACAGAATAAATTTCAGTCAATTCTCATTATAATCATTTGTTCATAGTTATTACAGTCTAGATGCAGCAAAGATAAAATATGATATGTATGCTGATCTACTGTCTTCTTTCTCTTTCCTGTCTGGCCTTCTCCACTTGTTCTTGGTAGGCTCTGATTTCTTTTATCATTTCCCTCATCCATTCATTTTCAATCAGTGTAAAATCAATGTAGGGATTTACTTCTTTCCACCACTTCCATGCTTCAGGCAGGAGGAGATTGATTTGATTCACTCTGAATCCCATTCTCATGTAAAGTTCTTTGAATTCAGCAAGTGAGTCCTTTGCTTTTGTGATAGGTAAAATCCTATCAACTCTGCCACTTCTTCCACCTCTTCCACCTCTTCCAGCTCTGTAAGTTGCCCTTAAGGCTTTAACTCTTGCCTCCCAAAACTTCAATCCCAAGAAAGGGTTTAAACCTTCATGAAATCCCTTGTCATGATAGGGTTTGCTTCTATATAGTACTCCTTCTTGTATTGTCTAAAAAGATCATCAGTAAGTTGAACTCTGCCAGGTGCAGGTTGCCTGTAAGCATTAGTCTCATTCTCCCATATTTTCTGTGCAAAAAGTCTGGCAGCTTCTTTTGCTTCTGCTGTTTGGCCTTCTTCCCCCTTAGTGACATCATCAACAAACCGGGATAACATGCCATGAACACTCTCCTGTGTGATAATCAGATTACTCAGTTGGCCTTCCATAATCTCAGTTCTTGTATCAACTGCAGTAATCCTTGATTGCAAAGTCTGCTCCAGTAGATTGATCCTCTCAGTGTCCAATCCAGCAGGTTGAGATGTTCCAGCAGCCTCAGCAAGTTTGTCAAGTTTCTGGTGGATGGTTTCAAGTTGATTTTTCAGAAACTTTTCTTTTGCTGTGTTTCCTACCTTGATTCCCCTCACATCTAGCATCATATCATTAACAGCATTTTGAGTAGATGTGAAATTTGAAGCAACCTTGTATCGGCGGATTGTCCGTTTTCATTCACCGCTTTCATCGCTTCTTCAAATCTCTCGTTCTTGTCTATCCGGTTGAGTCCTTAACTGTTGCATGTCATTTCTCACAGTCCTCAACTCATTCAAGACTTCTACTGGTACTCCACCAGCCATTACTCCAGCAGCTCAATCAGCAGGCTCCTCCACATTATAATGTGGCCTCTAATTGCTCACAACCACTGCCCAACTCCTATCTAGTCCAGCAGGGTTAGGTCCTTGATATTCTTCCAAGATAGGATCAAGAGCTGGTTCTTCAAAAATTGGTACAAATGCCTGTAGGGGATCAATAGCAACATCTTCTTCTTCAGGCATTTGAAACTCCTCATCACTAAAGTCATAGTCCAAGCTGCTCTTCCTCATTAACAAGCCGGTCGACCATCTTTCCCTATAGTGGTCTTGACTCCGTAGGCTCCACTACGGCGGCCTCTTCAACAACGGGGGTTTCCTCCAAACCCGAAGTTTGTTCCAACCTTTGTCCGAGTGCTTTGTTTGAGACTCGGCGGCTGTACCTCCCGTTCCAACTTTGTGTGCATGTCTTTGTTTGTATCCCGAACTCCGTACCTCCTCTTCAGCTCTTGGATCAGGTGCAATAAATGCCACTACAACTTGATCAGGGAAAATGTCCATGTATTCTTGTTGAAATTCTCCCAAAACAGTGATCCCTCTCAGCAAGTTTGCAGTTTTGGTTAAGACAGCCTCAGTGTCAATCCAGTGTTGATATTGATTTGATTCCTCTGAACTGGCACTGGGTTCACTGTGGTCACTATCCCTCTCATCAACCAAATCTTCACCTTGCTGACCCTCCGGATGATCAGTAGGTTCAACAGCAAATAAATCATTAACCTCACCAACCATTCTGTTTGCACCACCATCAATTCATTCATTGATTTGTGCCTCAATATCATCAATGGTGAGATTTTCCATATTTTCATCCATTTGTCTCTCGATGACTGTCCAAGGTACCGATGATCGCCTTACGGTGTGTATCAATCAACATTGCAGTCCTAATGGTCTCTCCTGGACCAGAGGGGTGATTATCATCAGAATCTGATGATGAAGAGTCATCATTATCACCTCTTGGATCCCTGAACTTGATACCCTCCTCTTTCTGTTGTTCATCAAACAAATCCATCAGCCTTGATTGCAAAAAAGAGGTATCAATCAGATCCTGTAAACTCTCCACTCCCAATTTTTCAAAAACCCATTCCTCAAAGTCTGTCATAGGTTCTGCTGCAGGTTTTTGTTTCTTATAGAATCCAAACTTCCATTGGAAGTAATCAGCCACCAGCAGGAGTTTTGGATCAACATACCCTTCTTTCCTCTTCTTCTCATGTCTTTTATAGGGCAAGAATGATCCTTTGGGAGCTTTTGCAGTACCTTGCTGACCTCCAAAGGTCTCAACAAGTAGATTCAACGTTTCTTCTACAGATGCTTCAAGGTCAGTAGGTTGCTGAGGTTGTATATTTGTACCTACTACTTCCATCTGTACAACACTTGGTTCCCCCTGACTTACATGCTCATCAGCAGGGTTAGCAGCAGACTGCTCTTCCCCCTGACTTCTTGAAACACTTGCAGGGTCTTCAACCAATCCTTCAACCTCCACAAGCGGGGGCGATTCGGTGATTTGTTTGTGGTTCTTGTACAAGTTGCTCAACAACAACTTGTGCAGCTTCAGTAGTTTTAACAGGTTCTACAGCAGGCTTTGGTGCAGCAGACTGCTGTGTTTCTTCCACAAATTGCTCAACAACAACCTGTTCACTTTCAATAGGCTCAGCAGCCTTAGTTGTGGATTCAACAACATCAACAACAGGTTCAATCTCAGTAGTCTGTTGTGACTCTTCAGCAGGTTGCTCAACAACAACCTGCTCACTTTCAATAGGCTCAACAGCCTTAGTTGTATATTCAACGGCATCAACAGCAGGTTCAATCTCCGTAGTCTGCTGTGACTTTTCAGCAGGTTGCTCAACAACAACCTCTGCTTCCTCATTAGGCTTGATAATAGTCAAGGGCTCAGCCTCAATAGCCTCTTCTTCTTCCATTACATCATCTTCCTTTTCTTGTGCCTTTAGAGCCTCTAAGTTTTTCAATTCTTTCCCCTTTCCATGTTACTTCTTGTGAAAAATCTCTTTCCTTCTCTAGTGCGAAGTTTTTAACCTAGTGCGAGGATTTTAATCCTCGCACTAGGTTAAAAACTTCGCATACCTTAACCTAGTGCGAAGTTTTTAACCTAGTGCGAGGATTATCCTCGCACTAGGTTAAAAACTTCGCACTAGGTTAAGGTATGGCTCATCTTACTCAATTTCAATCACAGTAGATTTTCTCTTCCTACTGGCTTCTTTCTGTTGTTCCCTCAATATCTAAACAACAGTTTTTCTTACAGCAACAGCAGGGTCAATAACTTCAACTTCAGTTGAACCCTTAGCAGACTCAGCAGTCTGTGATGTTTGCTTCATTGTTCTTTTAGGTTTTAATACCTCTGTTATCTTCCTTGTATCTGCAGCCTTTCTTTTCTCAGTGGTCTTCTTTGGTGCGGTAGGTTTAACAGATTTCTTCACAGTTTGCTTGACCTGCTCACCACCATCTCCTTCACTATCATTATCAGTAGCCTCTGCAACATCTTATTCATCATCATCCAGACTAGGGATAGCATAATCAATCTCTTTCTTGTATCTGGACTGATTTATCTTCTCAGCTGCTATATCAGGAATTTCCAAATGATTCAGCAGGGTCTGAATCATTAAGCCTAAGGGTAAGGCCTTTGATTTTCTTTTTCCTTCCTTTTCCTCTTTGGCTACTTTCTTCATGTAGTGAATGAAATATCCAGCCCAATCGAATCTCATACTCCTGTATATAATCATCATCAGCTCTATCTTAGGTCCTGATAGAGTATCCATACTTCCAACCAATCCAAGTATGTTCTTTGCAATGAGTTTGCTCAGCAGACTGTACTCATTCCCAACGTGTCTGCAATTGATCCCTGGAATAGATTTGATGGCTTCATTTGTTTTGATTTGATCAACAAAAGCCATCTTGGACAATCCCATTGCTTCAGGATTTACTGGACCATCCACTACTTATTCAAAACCAAAGACTTCCCTCAGTAGACTTGGGGAAATCTCAATCTCCTGGGCATTCACAGTGGTTTTGATTGCCTCTGTACCTTCTTGTATTAAAATGTTCCTCCAAAAATTGACAACATTTGTATATGAAATTGTTTCCAGTCTTATGTTCAGCACATTCTCCAGACCAGCATACCTTCTTATTCTTCGACCAATGTTGATTGCTAGTTCAGTTTTATTAGCATCAACAACAAATCCTCTAACACTTTGGCTTGATTCAATCTGGACATCACCATTGTTGTAAGAAAAAGATGAAGGAGAAAGTTTTGCAAATCTGTGTTCACACAGTGTAAATATGCAGAGATAAAGAAGATTTTGCGAGTAGAGAGTATCTTCAGTATGTAGGTCTGTATATATAGACAGTGAGTAGTTGTAACTGTCAGTGCACGTACATTGATGTTAACCACGATTAATCTGAGTGAATCCTGTCTTGACACGTGTTCCAAAACTCCTCCATAACGTTTTGTAACCGTTAGATCGTGTTAACTAGGGTAATAATGGATAGAATAAATATCCCGCCAATTGCTCTTTGACTTTAATAAAGTTTGACTCGTGTAACGTTCCATTCGACGGGTTGTCCTCAACAGGGGTTGGCTCGCAGTCTGTCGATAAAGATGCTTCGGCCAGTGGCCGACAATGTGACTCTGTCGATCCTTGATTTCTTCTTGTTTTGATCAATTGATAATACAAGATGAAGTTTAATACCAATGACTGATCTGTCAAGTGAGCTCACCCAACATGACAAAGACCAATCCCCTTGGCAACCTCATTTGCTCAATTGTCCAAACATAAGTACATGGAATTGTTGATACCAATGACTAATCTGCTAAGTGAGCTCACCCAACATAGCAAAGACTAATCCCCTTGGTGAATTCTAGTACATTGCTGATTATCAGTCAACTTTTATAATTCCAAGTTCAGTCCTTAGTTTAGCAAATCTTTCACTATCAAGTGGTTTAGTGAAAATATCAACAAGTTGATTTTCAGTAGGGATGTATAGAACCACCACATCTTTCTTCTCAACATGATCTCTTATAAAATGTTGTCTCACATCAATATGCTTGGTTCTTGAGTGCAAAACAGGATTTTCAGTGATTGCAATTGCACTTGTGTTGTCACACATAATTGGAATTTCTTTTTTCCTCAATCCCATAATCCCTTAATTGTTGTCTTAACCACAGTACTTGTGCACAACAACTTCCAGCAGCAATGTATTCAGCTTCAGCAGTGGAAGTTGATATTGAATTCGTTTCTTGCCGGAACCGGAGACCAGTCTACTTCCCATCAACCGACGGGTTCCTGTAGTGCTTTTTCTATCAATCTTGCATCCAGCATAATCAGAATCTGAGTAGGATATAACTTTGAAGCTTCCATCCTTGGAATACCATATCCCTACTCCCAACGTCTCCTTTAGGTACTTGAGAACTCTCTTGACTGCACCTAAATGACTTTCCTTAGGTTTAGATTGAAATCTTGCACAAACACCTACATCAAAGGATATATCAGGTCTGCTGGCAGTGAGATACAACAGACTGCCTATCATCCTTCTGTATAAAGTCTGATCAACATCTTTGCATTCTTTATCTTCATCCAATCTGATATTTGTGCTCATTGGAGTTGATATCTTGGTGCTGTTTTCCATACCCAACTTCTTCAGCAACTCATTGGTATACTGTTAAGGGTGATTTTGTACGTTTTATAACGATATATTTTACGATGATTTTCCCCATATTTATATTATTTGCATAAGAATTGGCCTTTATATTGAAATATTAAGCAAGTGATGTTTTAAGGGTCTAATTGCAAAAGTGATTAAATTATGTGTTTAATTGATGGTTTTATGATTATTTGGATGATGTTACACTTTGCAATGGTTTTGATGTTTGTAGATGTGCATATTTCGAGTTGAAAAGGGGATCAAAAGATGATACAAGTCGGATTTATTTGACATACAAGAGATAAGGAAGAGTTATATGAAGAAGAGAAGAGATAGAGATGAGAAGAATGAGATAAAGATGATGATATCTAGTCCAGACATACCGGACGGGCGTCCATTGCTGCAGACTGGCGTCCAAGAGGGGTTTTTACATACAGAGAGTTTGGACGTGGTATGAACGAGCGTCTGCTCTAGCGTTCAGAATGTTGGACGAGCGTCCAGAGAAGAGGACGAGCGTCCAGCGCCGACTTCAGCGCAGCCGACTTAAAACTCTATAAATACAGCCGCGATTTCAACCCTAGTACATACATTATTCGATCTCATTGATACACCATCATAAGAGGCAAACCCTAGGCGGCCCCGAGCCCCCTTGGGGAGGGCCGGGTGGCAAGTTAGATTAGGTTTTTATTTTGCTTTTCTTTTTTGTTTTGCGATGTACTCCATGCTTGGGGGCTGCAATTGTTCGAACAGTTTGAATCCTTTTTCATTCAGGTTTTATCTACTTTTATTTAAGTTTGTTTTATGATTTTATCTCAAAGTTGTATCTTTTCCTATGCGATTATTTGTTATGCAACGTATATCGGAAGATGGTTGCTTATTGATGTTTGATTTTGATGGAAGTCATGTTAAACCTTGGATCACCATAGGAAAGATTGGATTTTTAACCTTGACATAACGGAAGTTGATAGGTTGATTATCTAGGTTGCTAGATTAGAATAAATCTTACACCTTGTTTTGATTGATAGACGAATTATCTACGGAAGTAGGATTCATACTTTTGATTAGGTGAACCACATCTTTAGTTAATCATCACAAGATAACCTTAGATAGAGATAGAGGGTTTGAAGGATTGGATGATTTTGTTTGTTCATTGTTAATCTCCATGTTCATCTTCTTGTTTATTTCCTTTTATAGTTAGTAGTTTAGATTTAGTTTTTATCGCTTTTATCCTTCCCGGCTTTGGATTAACAATCCTCTCATCCAGCGGTTTACTTTTCGTTTTTCGTTTTCGGTTCCGTTTTGAATGAGTAACAATTTAAGGATTAATAAGATTAGATTTAACATCCCTTTTCCCTGAGGATCGATACCCATACTTATCCAACTTTACTAGCAACTACCCGGTATTCGGCCGGTTAGGAGGTAGTTTTGCATGGTAGTATAGGTTTTATAAATTTTCTTTTGTTTTAATGATGCAAAATCTCCCCAACAAAAGTGGCGCCGTTGCCGGGGAATCGGTGTTTTGTTGAATCTTCTTTCGTTAATTTTTCTATTTTGTTACATTTTATTTGTTTTTATTTTATTTCAATAAAAGTAGCGTTTAACAAATCGAGAGTTTTTATTTTTGCCGTGTTTCGATGACCGTTGGGTTAAGAATGTGCAAAAAGTTTTTTACTCAATTTATGAAACGTGAATTTAGGTTTCATAGTTTTGTTTTCGTTTTCAATAAACACTAGGGTTTCTGTTTTAATGATATGGTATTAGGTTATGATTTTAGGGTTGCTGCTGTTTTCTGACAAAATCGAGTCTGCTGTACTTTTCTGTTGAGTCAGACGGGCGTCCATAGTAAGTGAACGCCCGTCCGTGCCACAATGCATCAACGCTCTTATGTTTTTAGAGAGTCAGACGAGCGTTTGCCGCTTTCCCGAACGCCCGTCTGCTCTATGTGGTTCTGGACGGGCGTCTGCCTACCTGAACGTCCGTCTGCCCTGAGTATGTTTTGAACGTCCGTCTGTCTTGACTAAACGTCAGTCCAGTGTGTCAGCTTCTAGTGAATAGAATTTGATTTTTAATGCTTTATTTGACGTGGATATTTTCATACAAGCTTCTGTGGCTAATTACTTATACGTAGATGTTCTGAACTTGCATGTTTACATCTTTCCATCTACGAATCCATGTTAAATAATTGATTAATTTTTTATATACATGCTTCATTAATTGACATGGATGTTTTATTGTGAGCCTCTGTGGCCATTGTGTATATGCGTAGATGTCCTGTTCTTTCACCGTATTGGTTTTCTTTCCATCTATTGCAATCCATGTTGAGTAATTCACCTAGCTAGACGTGATTCTAATATGACTTATGATGTTCCTGTTGTCGTCTATCTAGGGTGTTAGGATTCATCCATGCAAGTTATAGTTACTGTCGGTTCTCGTATGCTATAACTGTTCTTATTGTTATTTAGTAGCTAATGTCGGTTTCCGTATGCTACATATCGTTGTGATGAATCCTGTGAGCTTTGAGACTTATGTGCTTTCTTTTTATTTTTGGTAACTCATATGGGTAGCTACTGTCGGTTTTCCGTATGCTACCATGTCTTCTTATGAGTTATATCATTTAGTATAGCTAATGTTGGTTTTCCATAATGCTATCACTTTTGATGAGTCTTAAGGCGCGTCTACACTGCATGTAATGAACAGCACTGTCGTTTATCGTAACCTGTCATTATTTGGTAGACGTTTATTTTATACATGTCGTGTTGCTAATTAGTGGGCTAGTTTTCTTTCTTTAATTTTCGTTTATTTTTGCATATCACTTAGATGCATATCATTTAGCTGCATACCATCTAGTTGCATTGTTTTTCTATTTTTCTTTTATTTTTCTTGAGCGTAGTTATCTGTCGGTTTCCGTAATACTACCTCGTTTTTTTAGTTTCTGCATAGGCCGTAGTCACTGTAGGGTTGTCCTCGAAACCTGCTCAGCCTGAGCCTGTCAGAATTTATTTTTATTTTATTTTTAGGATTGCATATCATGTAGGCTGCATTGTAGTATATTTTCATGTAGTTGCACCTAGCCTACTGTTGTGTAATATTCCATGTATATGTTCCATCTTTATATGAGCTTAATCTAAAAAAATCTTTCTGACTTCTTTTCCATGTATAATCCTCTATCATTATTAGTTGGAGTTTGATGTTTCTGTTTCTGTTGCTTTATTCTTAGATGTCCTGAGTTTAAGTGTTGATCTTTCCATCTGAGCTATTATTTCTTTTTGTGCTTATATCAAACTTCCATATTTAGACGCTTCGATGTTCTGTACTTTCCCTGTTTGATTTTTCCATCTGAAGCGATTCTATTTTGTGCTTTGTATGTTCTATTCCCCCTTGCCCCCGAGGTATTTCTTTGTTTTTCATGAGTGCAGGGTATTTGCATTAGCTTTTGTGAGTTTTAGACGATATCAGTTTTCTGGTGGATGGTCCACAATCTACTGATATCCTCGAGCATTCCTGGGTGATGCGCATCATCCCAGGGTTGCTCCCTTTCGGAAGACAATCAGCTAAGTTTTTTTTATCTTTTCTTTATTTCTGCACAACATGAGGACATGTTGTAATTTAAGTGTGGGGGAGGGGAATGTTTCGATATGTATCTACACATTTGCTTAATTCGTAATGTTTCTATGCAAATGAGCTAAAATTTTCGAAATTTTTCGACACTTTTGTTTTTGTTTTGTCCCGAGTAGGCAATTCGATTCAATGTTCGCTATTTTTTTTAGTCATTTAAGCTGTATATCATATGTTTGATAAGTTAGTTGTTTCACCTGAGATCGATTTTTCACGAGCCATAGTAAATGATGAGCTATTTATAAAGTTATACCCCTTTTGGACGAGTGATTTTTGATTGTCATATAAGTCATGTGCTTAGTGCTACGTATATATCTCGCGAATTATGATAGTTTGTATTTAGATCTGGAGTATGATATACTGTGAATATCTGAAGGTTTGAATGTGATAAGTAACACGTAACTTATTGTCAAATGAAAAAGTTGAAAAAATATGAATTAATTGGGTGTGTCGAAAGCTAGTCGATGATTTGGGTGCGATAGGGTATACCACGTATGTCCTATACCACTATGATGACTAAAAGCTCACGACGATCGAAGAAGCTGCCTTATGATTTGAGTAAGGTAGGGTATATCTCGAATGTCCTATTCTGCTATGACAGGGCAATAGCTCATTCTGATGTGTGTTTAAAAGTGAAAAAGTTAAATCAACAAATGAAGTGTTATGAAATATATATAAGACTAAGTTATCGTCTACCTTATCCCCAGTAGAAACTGACAGATATGTTGTAGGGATTATCCTCTGAGTATTTCAAAAAGGCCCTAGATATATTCTATCATCTTTTTCGGGATATATCACGTTTGTAGGGTGCATCTTATGAGTGTCATTTATTACTAGTCTACAAGGGGGTATTAGCTAGTTTTGCTTTGAGTTTCTCGAGTTTGGATTTAGTGGAAGTTTTCTATGGCTATGCACACACACAATGGTGAACTTCTGATTTATTGGATATGTGTTATGTATGTTTAGATGTCTGTTCTTTTCTCGAGCCTAATTTTTGTTTTGTTTTGCTCGGGACGAGCAAAAGCTTAAGTGTGGGGGAGTTGTTAAGGGTGATTTTATACGATTTATAATGTTATATTCTATGATATTTTTCCCCGTATTCGTACTAAATTGCATAAGAAGCATGTGTTTAATGAATATATTGAGTAAATGATATTTCAAAAGAGTTAATTGCAAAATAGGTTGATTTATGTGCTTTAATTATGTTTTTACGATTATTTGAGCGATATTACATTTTGTGGTGTTTTTATATGATGTAGATACGTTTTTCAAGGCTCAAATGATGATCAAAAGAGATAAGAGTCGAAATATATGATGATTAAAAGAGATAATGAAGGAATTGACAAGAGAAAAAGAGATAGAGATCGAGAAATCGAAATTCAGTCATATTGGACTGGCGTCCAGGTCCCGTCCAGTGGACGGGCGTTTGCTGAAACTGAACGAGCGTCCGGGGATGGAAAGTTGATTCGGAAGTTTGGACGCCGAGGTGGACGCCGGTTGGACGAGCGTCGATCATGACTCGGCCCGATTTGAAGTTCATATGAAGAATGGACGGGCGTTCAAGGATCCAGACGGGCGTCCGGTAGCCGACTTGCTGAAACCGACTTTAAAATCTATATATAGTCGGCTGTTTATCCAGACAAAAGGGACCATACATCATATATTCAAAACCCTAAACCTAGGGGCGGCTTTAGGCTGCGTTTTTCTTCCTTTTGTTCCAGTTTTATACACTTTAGTTTAGATTAAAACTAGTTACTTTTTATGCACTGTTTATACAAATTTGAGTTGCTGAGGATGCCCAGAGGCTAAAAGCTTCATCAAACGAGTATTGTGAAGCCATCCAACGATTGTTGATTTCGTTTTCTTCGGTTAAACTGTGAGTTTTTATTTAAAGGTTGTTTCTTATTCATGTTTATTACGTCTAATTGCTTTTATATCGGAAGATCTGCATGTGTGATTGTTTATTGTTGATGGAAATCTTAATAAACCCTAGATCATCATGAATAAGAATAGTAATTCGAATCTATCATAACGGAAGTTAATAGGTTTAATTGCTAGATTACAACCATAAAGTTTACACCTTTGGTTAGGAAACGCGTTAATCTTGCATTGGAAGATAATAGATTAATAGATGAACTTTCTAAGGAATTGGGGTTCATGTTTAGATAAGGTGAATCACAACCTAGATAAAAACCACAACATAATCGAGATAGGAAATCAATGCTTGTTGGATAGGTGGATCAATCCTCGTTTGTTCATTACACACTTGAATTAATCCTTAAAACTTGAATTTGTTTAGTTAGTTTACTTTTATTTGCATCTTAGTTTAGTTTAGTATTGAATTGGTTCGCAGCCCGTATCCTTCCTAGCTTTGGATTATATCCTCTTTCTAGTTTTATTTTCTGTTTTGTTCGATGTTTATTCACTGTTTAGATTAGTTTCGTGACATAGTTTAGGTTAGACAAAAGATAGAATCACAATCGTTTAGTTCCCCGTAAGATCGACCCGGTATCAACCTCTTTACTACGATCCTTATACTTGAGGGAAACCGGATTTATAAATATTTATTACTTGTTTGCTGTGCTAGATAAATCCGTGACATATACTTGGTTTGATGAATAAATATTCCATCTTTCATCTGTTTAACTTGGAATCCTAAAAAGTAGTTCATTTCTCCCATCATACTCATTTGGAATTTGCTCTTCATTAGATTTGCAAACTTTTCACATAACAGTTCATTTTCAGAACCAAAGATTATGTCATCAACATAAATCTGTACTAGCAGGGTGTTGTCCTTCTCATTGATTCTAAAAAGAGTTTTATCAATGGTGCCTTTTGTAAAACCATTGTCCACCAAGAATTGAGATAAAGTTTCATACCATGCTCTTGGTGCCTGTTTCAATCCATAAAGTGCTTTGTTGAGTCTATACACTTTATCTTCTTGATCTTTAACTTCAAATCCAGGAGGTTGTTGTACATACACTTCCTCCTCTAGAATGCCATTCAAAAATGCACTTTTGACATCCATTTGATATACCTTGAAGTTCTTATATGCAGCATGTGCCAAGAATAATCTGATAGCTTCCAATCTTGCAACAGGTGCATAAGTTTCATCAAAATCTATTCCTTTTGCTTGAGAATAGCCTTTTGCAACTAGTCTGGCCTTATTTCTCACAATGGTACCAGATTCATCAAGTTTATTTCTGTATACCCATTTAGTACCAATGATATTTGCATGACTTGGCCTCTCAACTAGTGTCCAAACATGATTTCTTTCAAATTCATTTAACACTTCTTGCATAGCAATTATCCAATCTGGATCTGAAATTGCTTCTTCAACAACTTTTGGTTCCATTTGAGATAGAAAACAAGTAAACATAGCTTCCAGTTGTCTTCTAGTCCTTACACCTTGCTGTACATTGCCAATAACTTGTTCAGCAGGGTGATTCCTTAACCATTGTGGATTCTAGTTAGTTTGATTATCAGGAACCTCATCTTCAGTAGGGTCTGCTGTAGCTTCTTCAACAAAAGGAGGTTCAGCAGATCCTTGAATTGCTTTAGTTGTTGCATCAGTAATATCACCAGCAAGGTGTTCAGCAGGGGCAGTATCAGAAACTTTTAAGTCCTTGAATCTTTCCAAAACTTCAACACAATCTGGATCAGTGACTTGTTGATTCTCAGCAGGTTCACAATCTTCATCTTCCATACCAGTGAACTTAGGTTCATCAAACACAACATTGATTGTTTCTTCATGTTTCAGTGACCTCTTGTTCAGTACCCTGAATGCCTTGCTGACTGAAGAATGTCCTAAGAAAATTCCTTCATCTGACTTTGGTTGGAATGTCTTCAAATGAACCTTGTGATTTAGGATAAAACACTTGCTTCCAAATGGATGGAAATAAGATATATTTGGTTTCCTTCCATTCCAAATCTCATAAGGTGTCTTCAGCGGCTTCTTGTTCACTGATATTCTTTTTTGTGTATAGCATGCGGTATAACTGCTTCAGTCTAATATCTTTCAGGTAGCAATGCTTCACATATCATTGTCCTTCCTGCTTCCTTTAAAGTCCTGTTTCTTCTTTCAGCAACCCCATTTTGCTGTGGTGTACCAGCAGCAGCAAGTTGATGTAGTACACCATTCTGTTCATAGTACTCTTTTATAACTTTGTTGAGAAATTCAGTACCCTGATCTGATCTTATTTTTACTACTGTTAAACTTTTCTCATTTTGTAATCTCTTTAAAAGATTAGGCATGCTTTTGAGTGTTTCACTTTTCTTGTTCATAAATATCACCCAAGTGTACCTTGAATAATCATCCACAACCACTAAGGTGTATTTCTTTCCTGTTACACTTGTTGGAGTTATTGGTCCAAATAGATCCATATGCATCAGCTCCAACACTCTATTAGTTGATTGTTTAGTTTTTGACTTGAAGCTTGACTTTATCTCGTTTACCTTGCTGACAAGCATCACATATAACATCCTTTTTGAATGTGATCTCAGGTAAACCAATCACCAGCTTCTTCTTCACCAACTGATTGATATCATCAAAGTTCAAATGATTCAACTTCTTGTGCCATAACCAATTGAGTTCGATTTGGTATGCACAATCGAGCGAGTTTCTCGGAACTGCGCAGTAGACCAATCCACAACATACATGTTTTGTTGTCTTCTACCACCAAGTACAACTTGATCACCTCTTTCACTAATGACAATATAGTTGTTTTTGTCAAAATTGACCTTGTATCCCATGTCACGAAATTGTCCAAAGGCTCGGCAAGTTGTAGTCCAAATCCTTCCACATATGCAACATTCTTGATTGTGAGTCCATTTCTCACAAGTGTGCCATATCCTCTTGTATATCCAGGTGTATTCTTGTTGCCAAAATTCACCCTTGGACCATCCTTTGCTACAAAGTTTGACAAACAGTGCTTGTTCTTTGTCATATGTCTGGAACATCCACTGTCAAAGTACCAGACACCCTACAAAATAAAGTTAATACATTTTAGGTACCCAAACCTGTTTGGGTCCATAATGGTCAGTGGTAAGCATGACCCTTGGTAGGTTACCATAAGGTCTTCTCCTAAAAGTTTCATACTTTGGTTCATACATGTATTCCACACATCCATAGGTTCTAAAAGTAGGTTGTGTGGGATTCACATATGTTTTCTGGCCTTTTGGTTTATAATGCTGTTTGAAGTGACTTTTGGTGTTAGAAGCATTAGTATAACCATTTGTTTGTTGTCTGTTAGGAACATCCCTGTAGTATGGAGTCTGCTGAGGTCCCTGCTGAGGCCTTTTATAAGTCCTCTGCTGAGTCCTTTGCTGATTCCATTGCTTAGGTTTTACCCTAGCAGCATGGTTATACTGGTTGTTTCTATCAGCAGGTACAGGAATATTCCAATCATCATCAGTAGGGAACAATCTACCTTTCCCCCTGAGATAAGTATCCCTTGAATGATTAACAGTTTTAGATTTAGGATTGTTATCCTTGGAATATTTCTGACCTTTACCTTTTTGTGGTCCAACAGACTTGGTAGCAGGTCTGCTATCAGTAGGTCTAGAAGGTCCAGCAGTCCTATTTTTGGATTTCTTCTTTTTGTTAGGAGCTGTTGACTTCTTTGACTTCTGATTTTGCTTCCTTGAAGTATTCTCAGTAGGTTTTACTGCCTCAGCAACCTTACTTGGAGTTGGATCTTGTGCAGGTACAAACTTAGGACCAATTCTGGTACTAGGTTCAGTAACCTTCCTGGATCCACTCTTTTTGGATTGTTGAGTTTCAAATCCAAGCCCTGTTCTATCACCATAAGGCTTTCCAGATTTGTATGCAGTAAAGGAGCAAGATGGTTCAGCAGATTCAGAAGCTACTGGATGTTTAGCAGGCTTATACTGATTCTGTCCAGCCTCATTTTCCTTACCTTTGAGAATCCTTAGTTCAGCATTCAACCTTTCAAATTCTACTTGAAGAGCTTCTTTTTCAGCCTTCACAATCTCATAACCAGATTGTATTTTCATCAGTTGATTAAGGATAGCATCCAAAGTCTCCTCATTTTTAGAATTTCTAGGATTTGAACCACATGTTGATTCACAATCACTTCCGGCGGAGTGTTTATTGATACGATTGTATACCTCCTCGCCTTCATCCATATTGGCCATCAAAGCATAATTTTCCATATCGAACCGATCTTTGTGTCATCTTATTCATTTCCCTTTTCAGATTCCACTCCATACCCTGATTCATCTTCAGCAACCATAGCCTTCTTGCCATGTCTTCTTTGTTGACTCCTGGTCTTCAATAGGTCTGGACAATCAGGTCTAAAGTGTCCAGGCTTCTTGCAGTTGAAGCAAAGATAATCAGGTTCCTTACTTTGTTTTAACTCAGGACAGTCAGGTTTGAAGTGTCCTGGTTTCTTGCAATGAAAGCACAGATATTCATTATCTTTCTTTGATTCTTCTTTCTTCCTTTCAGTAGGCCTTTTTGTGAAATTTCTTGAAGGGGCCTTTCCAGTCTTCATCATCCTGATTTTCTTGCTCAGTAGAGCAATGCGTTTCGCATCTCATCCAATGAGATCATCTTGTCCTCCAGATGTTTCTTCCTGATGTGAAGCAGCCAATGCAGTGGTCTTTGGCTCTTCTTTTTCAATCTCAGGTACAAGCTTTTTGCTAAATTCATATGCCTTAAGATCTGAAAATAACTTGAATGTGTCTTATTCATGCAGCTTTCTCATTTCTTCTATTGCAGTCACCTTCATTTTCCAAACATCTTTTGCAGGTAATGCTTCCAAGATTTTTGTGTTTATTTCCTCTTTTGAATAACTTACACTCAGCAAGGTAAGTTCATCCAGGATAGCATTAAATCTTGATTCCATCTGCTCAATGGTTTTATTTGGCAGCATCTTAAACTTTTGAAACCTCTTTTTGACCACACTGATTTTGTTCTTCTTTATAGCATCAATGCTTTCACAGATCAACTGTATCTTGTCCCAAAGTTCCTTTGCAGTTTTGCAATCTTTAACCTTCATGTACATGTTGCTATCCAAGGTTCTATAAATGATATCAATAGCAATATTGTTGAGGTTTGCTCTTTTTCTGTCTTCTGCATTCCATTCTCCTTTTGGTTTAGGAATGTACTATGTAGTATCACCCACTGTTATTGCCTTGGTAATCTCCAGTGGTCCATCAGTTAGTACATCCATCATCTCATCATGAGTTGCAGCAAGGTAAGCCTGCATTCGACGTTTATATTCATCAAATCTATCTAGAGAACACATCAGCATAATGTTAAGGGTGATTTTATACGTTTTATAAGGATATATTTTATGTCAATATTCCCCATATTCTTAGGATTTTCATAGAAATCGAGCTTATAATCGATTAATTGAGTAAATGGTGTTTTCAATAGTTAAATTGCAAAATGTAACGAATTATGTGCTTAAATTGTGATTTTATATTATTTTGGAATATCGTTACACTTTGGTATGTTTTTCCTATATTGTAGATACACATTGTTGATGGAAAAGATGATTTTTAAAGAGATAAATTCGAGTGGAAAAGGAATCAATCAGATAAAAGGAAGAAAATCGGAGTATTAATTGAGAGATAAATCAAAAGGAATCAGATCAGCGCGGCAGAATGCAGTGGGGAACAAGTCAGACGAGAAAAAAAAACATGTAAAATGTGCATTAAAGGGCTCGGTCGACCGAGCCATGACATTCGGTCGACCGAGTGACGTCATTCGGTCGGTCAGCGGATTTTTACGTATTTATCTTCTGGATCCTTCCTTATGTCGGCGAAACTCCTATATAAGCAGCAGCATTCGAGCAGAAAAATACACACAAAAAAATACAACACACCAAATACACTCAGCAGCCGCCGCTTTTCTTAGGTTTCAAGGCCGATCACCCGAGCCTTGTGCTTTTATTAATCGATACACACAGGATGCTTTTATTTTCGTTGTTGATTCATGGAGATCATCCATTGTACCAAACTAAGTGAGTTTATCTTTTAATTTATTCAATCCTTTGTTTATTTTTATGATCTTTGATTCGTTTTGTATCTTTCTATGATTTATGATGCCATGTGAATTAGATCGAGCGATCAGGTTGCTATTGATGTTTTACAATACGAGAATTGCGTAAACGCTAGATCACCATAGGAAGATAGGATCTTTAATCGTTAATGATGACAAATTATCGATTAATTATGTAGGTTGTTCGGTTCTAAAATACGGAAGTTAACTTGAATCTACACCTTCGTTTTGTATGGAAATTGGTCTCAACATTCGAGAGAGGAGAGATCGATAATTGAATTCACTAAGGGATTAGGAATTCATAGTTTGAGAAACGGATTCACTAAGGAATTAGGAGTTCGTATCTCGTGTAAAGGTGAAACCACAATATTGAATTAAAATCATGAGATGAACTTGGATTGAAATCACTTAGTTTGTGTAATGTTTAATCCCATGTATCTTTAGTTTAGGTCGTTTTTATTATTCTCAGATTATGTTTACTTTTCTATGTGTTTTTATGTTTGTTCTTTCGTTTATTTGTTTTCTTAAGTAACAATTGAAAGGAATTAATAGATTAGATTCAACATCCCAATTCCCTGTGGATCGACCCCTTACTTATCTCGCTCTACTATCAACAACCCGGTATTCGGCCGGTTAGGAGTTAGTTTTGCATATAGGTTAGGGTTTATAAATTTTCTTTTTGTTTAGTGATGCAAAATCCTCCCAACACATAGTTCTAGCATACTGGGTGTTATCCATGATGCAGGTTTTTGAAAATCAGTAACTTGAAAAAGTTTCAAAGTATTTTCACAAGCACAACAAGTAGGATTTCTTCAGAACAAAAGCACTGCTCCGATACCAATTGTTGGTCCCTTGAAAAGGCTTTGGTTAAGTTTAGAGGGGGGGGTGAATAAACTTAACATTTAAAACATTGGAGTTAAAAAATTCAGCAACTTTAGCAGATCGCCGAAGTTCGAGTCTGTCGGATGCTTCGCAGCCCGCGATAAACGATAGTCTACGACGGTTCGGTTTACTAAATTTGTGCAGCGGAATTATGTCAAAATTAAGCCTTAATACTTGTTGTTAAATATGATACTAAGTATTAGATACTCAGTAGTGTATGTGTGATTTCAGTTGCTAGATTCAGTTGATTGATGTAAAAAATAAACTAAGTGCAGAATGTAAATGCTGAAAGTAAGTAGGCAGATTTTATAGTTGTTCCAGGTGGTGTAATCCTGTCAGTCCACTCTTCTCCTGTGATGTTGGAGGTAATTCACTAGAGATCTTTGATGTTGCAGTTACAAAGATTCCTAAGGTTGATTGTCCTTCACCAATAACTATGGCTTCACAACCGAAAACGGGAACAGTAGGATTGCTGCTCCCGAGTCTTCCACTCGGTCCTTGAAGGGTAGGATTGCCTCTTCACCAGCTCCACCACAAACAACAGTCTTTCACACAACTGTGCTTCACTGTCTTCAACAAGTTCTTTATAAAATAAAGATTGAATCAAAAAAATGATTCAGTTGCGGCGACTTGATTAGGATGAAATAATCGGCGGCTTGCGGTCTTTCAAGTGTGTATACTTGATGTAGCTTGAATACATAATACACTTGAAGAATCTTTTTGGATCAGTAGCTTTAAGTTCAGTAAGTTCAGCAGGGTGTTTTTCAGCTCAGAATAGTCTTTTATATTTTTCTCTTAAAGTTCATCAATCATCTTCTGTTTCTGAGTTGAAAGACCTCTATTTATAGATACGAATGCATGTGACTTGTATTTGAAATTCAAATGTAACCGTTCCTGGTTTTTGTCCCATCGGATTTGCTTTCTGTCACTATTCATAGGATCGACAACCGTCGAATTCCTTTTTGACAAGGTGCGATCCATCCACCCTTTGACTTATAACCATTGGATAAAAATCAATCATCCCAACGTTCTTTTAATCTCACCTTTGATTTGTTTGATAAGTCGAGGTAGTTGGTCTGTCCTTATCCATGTAATCTTCAAATATAATCTTGAATTAATCGAGGTATATTATCGGCGGGTTCATCGATCTGTCGTAATACCTATCGATCTATTTCGAACGAAATTTTTGTGTATAAAATACAATGCAGCTGATTTCTTTTATCTAACTTTTATCTGTGGAGTTAGATTACAGATTTTTAATTATAACTAAGTTCCAAACATCATCCAACTTATGGAACTTAGACCTTCTATACAAGGTATATGTAATCAGTTTAGGTCATCACAGACTTGCCTAAATTCTGATTCCATATCCTTGACTTTAATCACTAAGTTTGATCCTTAGCCTTCTATAACTCAGTTTGAGCCCTTAGCCTTCAGTCTTCAGCAGGTTCCTGACTAGTCTACTGACCTATCTACCCTACTTATATTGATCAGTCTGCTGATATAAATCAGCTGACCATTACAGTGCTTGTTTGATCAAACCTATTCATAAATCAAACTCAAATAAACCTATACATTTGATCTAGACATCTTTTTGCCATTGCACTATAATAGCTAGTCTGGAACTCATCATCAAAACTAAGAAATAAGTCCAACAGAAGCGAGCTCGTGTAAAAAGGGCACGACCCTCACATAAAAAGAAACAAACGAGGACTTAAGAGCGATTCTCAGTCCCCGAGTCCGCCCGACCCGATTAAGGTACCATGTTGTGTAACCAAGTCTGAAGGCAAGATGAGCGAGTGTATGCGCAGGTAAGTTAAGATTCTGGGGTTAATACAACTTGATTCTCTTCATGAACGCACTATCACGACTAATTCATCACATGACACATTGATGCGTGATAGGTAGTGATTAATGGGGAGGTTATGGATTGTGGTTTAATGTATGTTTCTGCAGGAAATCTTGATTGTATATGTGGTAGTTTATGGAGATTGTTCTTGGAGGTACATTCCGCCTTAATACTCTGCTCGCGGACGAGCAAAAGTCTATTGGGGGTAGTTGATGACGGTTAAAATAGTCTATCGTACGACAACAACATTATATCCATTATGAGCTAAAAATAGTTGTTTCAACCTATAAATATGAACCATTTGAGTTGAATATCATATGTCGGTTTCATGAGTCGAGAAATCTACACTTAGCGTTTATTTTCCATGTTTCAATATTATTTCGTGCATTATTTGATTATTTTCAGGATACGAAATATTGGGCTAAGCATCATTGACGAATTTGGAGTGGTCTGAACAAAAGGAATGCGCCTAGGGTATTCCAGAACCTTCCAAGTTAAGTCGGCTTAAGAAAAATGACAAAAATACCCCCGGTTTACTAGGAGGTACCGCCGGTTTACCGAGATTCGAGATCCTTCCGAAACGCGTTTTCTTGGACGAGGGGTAGAACTAGGTGTTTCTAAGTAGGTTTAGATAGCTATAAATAAGAGGCTTCACCTTAGAATTCAATGTACCGAAAATATTCAAGGCAAATTATGCAATAAAAGTTCTTTGTTCTTTATTTTATTTATTTTATGAGTTATGGTCGGAGAGACGACGAAGTCGCCGCCTAGGGAGAGATCCGAGGGAGATCTTTGCTCGTCTTCGAGGGTATGATTTTCTATCCTTTCCAAGATGTAGATCTATCGTTGTTCTATTCGACTAGTATGTTTTAATTGCTTATTTAGTTTAATTACGTAGAAGTTAGTTTATTTTACCGCATGTGTTATAGATCTGATTCATTGGTGAAGAAATGATGAAATAGTGGTTGCGTTCTTCAGATCTGCGACGGTCTATATCGTTAGATCTGAATACCTTAGTAAATTACTAGTTCACAATAATCGGCGCCAACTACGTTAATCGATAGATTTAATTTACATGTTAGTAGCCTGATCAACTATTTGCATGTCATCGTAAACTAGCATGAAATATGAATAGTGAAGTGCTATGTTTGGACATTATCTTGAATGGACCCTAGGAACGTGCTGATCAATGTCGACAGCTGTCTAGGCGGGTTTACGGTATGAGTTAGCGCTCATTATCGACAGCTCTAGTTCTTTATACGTATGGGCTATTACGGACCAATTAAAGAGGGTAGCTTGTGTATAGATTGTCTACTACCATTGTCGGAGTATATAGGGTTAAGAGTTGTACCCGTAGCTGAACAATGAATAAATTCATCAATGGGGAGGACTGTTGCATGTGTGGGGGGAATAACTAATTGCTCATAATTGAACTAATACATTAGAAACTCATTTTGCTTCGTGTGAACTAGTGTAACCTTGTTAGTTTGAGGAACCAAATTTACTACTGTCTATATTATAGTTGGTCGTAGACCATAATCGTGACAAGCTCAATCTTGATAATTAGACGTTCTTACGAGTCTCTGTGGGATCGAACTTGACTCGCCAGTACTCTACTACGATAGACCTAGTCCTATTGCTAGTAAGTGCTTTGCACGCGATCAAGTGTTTGAAGACAAACACCTTTTGCTCCATGGACAAGTAAACGTTATCTAGCATACTTGCTAAGATATTCCACCAAGTTGCATATGTCGTACTAGGCTCCAAGCCTTTCTCACTTTTCCTATGACAACTTCAAATCATCGGTTAAGATAGATCCGACATTATCCCCTTCCATATCGAATATGTAATTTATTCAACCTTTATTACTTGGAATTTGGTTAAGTATATGTATTGCATAAAGGCACTATCCCGAAACACGTAAGGGATACTTTGCATGACTTACATCACACCTTTATTATATAAAGTGTAGTTTCCATTTTAGAAGCACAATCTGATTGCATATCCAAAAATGGCATCCTTCAAAGGGGAATCTTATTCCTTTTCGACAACTTCTGAAACACCCTTCAGGTATTAATTACTTCAATCCAATTGAAGATTAATTCCTAAGTAGTTCATCAATCTCATATTCGTGATAGCTCAAACTTTTCGGGTTTTCCGAATTATGCACTTCACTGAGTACACTTGACTATTTCTAAAATTAGTCATAGAGAGAAATAAACAATTACTTGCGGCATTAATTGTCATATGCCAACAAACATCGGTATGCTTAGGCTTTAGACAAATTTTCTAGACTTTATAACCTTTTCATAAAAGGGTATTTCAGTCATCTTTAGATAATATACGTATCACCCGCATGATTTATAATCACATGGTTCAGACATCATCTGAATGACATTTGATTATATGTTTCTCTTTTAGAGAGTCGACAGCTAGAACAACCACAAATATCAAGGATAACAGCCATACAAATATTTAGTTGAGATTTTCACCTATATCAACTATACAGTGACATCAATCTAATATGTTAGATTCAGTGACTTTTCAACTTTATCGAATAACATTTATTTCCTACAATTGAATGTGTCTACTAAATCCTAACAAACAACTGAGCTCGTGTTCTTCATAAAAACCGGAACACAATAACATTTATTTAGCTCATTTGTCAGTTTACCAGACTCAGAAAACAAAGCCGAAAATGTTGCAACTTTTGCTTCTCTTTCGTATCTAAGTGTATTCCGTATTTAATCTTTCTAATTTAATCATACTCATAAGATATCATATATCTAAAAGTTGACTTGAACTTAGATAGATTTATCTCAACTCATTTGCCTAGAATAGAGACTTCAATAAGTTCTCTATTTAAGCACATGCCCTAACTTTTCTTTCAATCCTTTAAGCACTTGTAAATTGTTTCTTAGTGTAGTCTTCATAAGACTTAAGAAAAATCACAAGAGCCATGTCTTCAATTTCAATTCATAAAGAAAATCTAAATTTTATTAAATAGTTTATTTGATCATTTTGAATCATATTCAAAACATGAACCATTTAATTAACCTTTAAGAAATGATTAAAGAATTAAGTCAATACTTAAATCTTGCAATTTTAAAAACCACCTTTCCAAAATTCGATGCGGTCATTCTTATTCTACATTTGCATTAATTGTCATCATATGGAAGAATGATCATATTGGATCGTATCCAATATATGATTAATTCGTTGAAACTTATTTCAAGTGATTTAACCATATCATGAACTTTCGTTCTCGTTAATAATTAAAGTCTAAGAGCACTGCATCAATTATGTAGTCTTCTTATCTCTAACTACTATAACGGGGATGCTCGTGTCATTGCTTATTTAAAAGGATTAAAATTACTTAACCATATTTGAGAACGTTTCTCAAAAGGTAACAATCATAATTTGGTTTTACTAATCGAGAATAAAACATAAATATAAAGTTTGCGAAAGCTACAACATAAAAATGAAGATAAATGAGTGTTGCTGTTTATACACGCAAAATCAAAAATGGTTTTATGGTTTATGATTTTGCTCACACTAGTCAACTACTCCCAATTGACTTTCAAGAATTATTAATTTCTTTAGTGGACAAGATCCCACTAAACTACCGCGACCCCCGCTTTGGCTGGTGTAGACAACTCTTTGTCAATCGTATCTTTTACGACTCTTGTTGTTTGTCTAGTCAACTCTTTGACAATTTTCATCTTATGAAGTAGTCAAACCCTTGCCTCTAAAATCCAAACGACCCCACTTTGGCTGGTGGCCGATAGAATTCTTAGTCAAGTCATAACCCCAATATTCGTGAGATCTCATACGATCATATCTCGATAATGATGATATACCCGAGGTAGGTCAACCCCCTGCTTTTGATGAGTTGGATCCGAACAAGGGCTCTTCACCGTCATTATAATATGGGGAGGCAATTTCAACATGATTCTTTTGAGGTGGAAGTATTTATGTAAATTAATTCTTTTAATTAATTTCGAATTAATTCTCTTAATTAATTTAATTATGGTCTAATCATGTATATCTATCTCTATAGACAAACATCCTATGCATTCATCTAGATTGTGCCTAGTTATGCATCTATCGTATCATATAAAATAAATACAAGCACAAAATAAATAAATGCGTAAAGTAACCGGTATGATCATGGACTTTTCCTAGGTGCGGTTTGGAATACAAACTGATGAAACCGCGGGTCACAATCTAAGGGTAGCTGCAACCACCAATAGATCTTTAATGCTCCATTCTCCAATGAGATCATTATTTTCGTCTTTCTTTGGTCTCCATGTTCTGCTCCATTCTTGTTACATTTAATTCTATTTAATAAAATAAACACATACGCCGCACACGGGGGGGGGGGGGGGGGGGGGGGGGTGTTAACGGGAATGGGATAAACTAGGTTAAACGTTTTTCATAACGGCCTAGGACAATTTTTAAACCTACGAAAAATTTAGATCATTCACATCTATCCTGTCGGTCGAGTCCATGATCAATCGGGGCCATATTACCATATTATATCTACTATATCTAATCCATACAATAACATCTTATGAAAAATATAAAATTAAAAACTAACAACTTGCGTCTTAATTAATCGATCAACATTTAATCATTTAAATAATTTTATCCAATCAATTAACTAATTAATATTTAATTAATTAAATGATTTTAATCGAAATAAAATTAACGGTTAATTTTAAATGATTATAATTTTAATTTTCAATTAATTACAACTATTCTAAAATAAATCAAAATTAAAATTAAGTCCATATTGTTTCTCTCCTTTTGATTCCTAATAAAAAATGATGCCTTTGGTTTCATAAACCAAAAGGCATCTACATTGGCCCTTTTCAAAATCAAAATTTTGAAAAGGGCCTAGGCCTAGGTTTTTTCCAAAATCAAATATTATGCAAAGGGCCTAGGCCTATTCCAAACAAAATTTGGAATAACCTAGATTATTTAAAGGCAAATCATATTTACCAAATAATGCCATGTGGCATCCCAGTGGTCCAACTATTTGAACCATTAGTTAGCCACATAACATTAACTTAAACAAAAGAGAAATTATCAATCACAACAATGAACCATAAACACAAATACACAAAACAAAAATTTGGAGATCCACCACCTTTGACCAGTCAACTGACGCCGGCAGCAGGTTGCCCTGCTGCCGCCGCCGCCGACCAGCCGCCGGTGGTGGTGCCGCCGCGAGTCGGCTGAGCACCACCTAATAGGGCTGAGCTTGGGTTGGGTTGGGTCGACTTGGGTTTGTTTGGGTTGGGTTTCGGGTTTTCATCCATAAAACATGCATCTATAATAGAACTTTTATGATATAAAATCCACACACATGTATATATCAAAATTCGAGTTCTATATCATATGTTCATATCAATAATCATTAAAGAAAACACTTTTTAGGAAAGAATACGTTAAAATTTGATAATTAAGAGTCCAACAACATATAACTAACCAACAACATATAGAGATAATAATCATATTTGAAATAGTCATACTTAAAAAAACATACACGGATTTTTTTTCTTCTGAAGAAAGGTCAAAGAATCGTAGACGGAAACTGAAAATGAAGTGATAGTAGCAATATGATAACACCATTTTACTATGGATGGAATACAAACATACATACATATATATATATATATATATATATATATATATATATATATATATATATATATATATATATATATATATATATATATATATATACCCGAAAAAAATAAAAAAAACCAAACCAACCCAAAATGTTTTTGGTTCGGGTCAAAACCCAACCCAAAAAAATTGGGTTTCAATATATTGGTTTGGGTTTTCGGGTTGGTTCGGTTTGGGTTTTGGGTTGGATTGGGTTTATTGGGTTTTTTGCTCAGCCCTACCACCTGATCTCGTTTTTTTCTTTTCATGTATCGTTTTGCGAATCATAAATCTTTCATCTTTTAATTTCGTGATTTAAACGATAAAATTAACTACGCAAATTAACATGCTTATTGCTTAAGCTCGAAGCTTTCTTTGATACCACTGTTAGGAAATCTACGCGGGAACGCAGCGAAATTTAAAATTTATTTCCTATCGACCCAAGATCGTCTTCATTTAAGAAACAAACAAATAAGCTAGTAGACGGTGGTTACCTTGGTTGATCTAAAAGATCGACACTTTGACCGTCTAAGGAGAGTAGTGGTGCACGGAGCCGCCCAAGTGTTCGGCCTCTACCGCCAATCCACACGAACAGCCCGCCAGAATCCACCATTGGATTGCTACTAGAATAATCTGGTTGCTAGATCGGCCTTTTCTAGATCTCTCTCTAATCTCTCTCTAAGAAGCTCTATATTTTTCACAAGAATTATTAGCTCTTGAAATTATGATGTACAAAAGAGCTATCCAAGCCCTCCTTTATATATAGTATGGGGCGCCCCTTTGCTATCCCAATCTAATTGGGATTAGTTTCCTATAGATAGAGGAGAAAAAAACTTTTTCCTAATAAAATATGGAAAATATATATTTGATTGATTTATCTCATTTAATATTTAATATCTTATATTAAATATATTTCTAAGATATATATTGAGAATATCTTATATTGAATATATCTTTATCTTATTACTATAAATCTATTTTTCCAAAATCAATTAATATCCAATATTATATTATGATAATCTTATTAATTAGATTGCACAATTCAAATGTATCCAATATACTTTGAAAATGGCGTCCCATTCCCCACTAATTTGGGAATTGAGATTTTCTTTAATTAATATAATTAATTTGTAAAATACATGTATATCATATATATATATGTATATATGTATATATATATATATATATATATATAATACACATATATATATATATATATATTTATTCATAATAAATAAATAACACCATATTAATTTATATATATATATATATATATATATATTAACATCCATACGGTCGTATGTCGAGTGTCAAGCATCAACGACCGTATCTTATAATAGCTGGATATCATGCTCTCTCGAAGTAACTCACTTACTTCCACTTTGAAAAGATTCATGAGAGTAAGACATTTCTTATAAGAAGGCACTTTCGGATATTCACCCTTACTAATAGGGTACGCGATTTCCGGATGACCATACATGTATACTCCGCATGCTTCGGTATCACACCCAATCACTACCGCATTATTGCCCCGTGGCTAGAGGAAACCTCAATAGTATCAAAGCATAACGATCCATACCGTGATGCCATGTAGACTTCTTTCCTAAGGATAATTACACAACCTCCACATAGTGTGACACTTAACAGTGTAAGTGGGTCAGTCTAACGTACGCATTCTCTAATACACATCCACGTACAGTCCAAGTGTCTCTACACTTCGATAGACGAGATCTATCCCTGCTCTTAAAGACAGAAGTCATCTAGTACGTGCTAGCATGTTCGTACTATCAATGCTCTGTTTAATAGTACATCAGCCTAAAGACATTTAATTATCAAACTTATTAAAGTGATTAGAGATCTCATCAACCATAATCCCCTATCATGGTTTCTCTATCACAGTTTAATACTAATGACGTTATCATATAACAATTCATAATTGGTTCTTTAAGAGAATAAATATATGACAACAGAAAAGTCATTTAATATATATAGAAACATAAAGAAATAGCATAAATGATCCGACCCGGTCTGATCCGGTCAAACCCGTTTGTGTTTAGGACACTATTTCAACAGTAATCCCTTAATCCACTCTTCTCATGTGATGATTGGAGGAATTCACTATTGTTTTTACTGATATAATAGCAAGATTGTCCTTGGCTACACAAACTTCACAATCTCCAAGACTATAACTCCCTGGCTTCAAAAGTTTCTGTGACTCAGTCTTCAACACTGCTCCTTGAGAATGAATCATTCAGCAGCTATCACAAACACAACTCATTCTCAGATGGCTTTGATTCAGTTGCTTGACTGGTGTGAATTGGATTCACAGATTCTGTTGATCAATCTCAGTGCTTGATGTGGAATTTTATCTCTGATTGCTGAGTTGATCTCACTAGATATGTCCTTTAAGTTCAGATAGAAGACTTTTCAAATTGATAGAGTTTCTACTTGTTCTTTTGTAAATCAATCATTGTTTTTCCAGTCTGTCAATGCCTTCTATTTATAGCCTTGATAATCGTTTATTTGAAGTTCCGTCCATTGGCTATTTAATGTGGAGAATAAACCTTGATTTAATTCTTGATTCCTCTTTAATTTTATTCTCCTTGATTTCAGTGCTCCGGATTTTTCTTCAAACGTTTATCACAAAATCCGTCCTTGATTGATTCTTGATTGATTGTGCATTTAATGCTTAATCCTCTAAATATTTATTAATTCTTCATGTTCTGAATAATCTTGAATTGCTTTGTTGTTCCTTTACGTGACTGTTGCTTGAATGGTTTAGTGTTCCTGCTGACTCGGCTGATTTGTTCTTCCTTCACTACTTTTTCTTTACTCAGCCGGCAGACAGTTCACTTTGCCGGTTCACTGCCTTCTTTCTTTCTTTCTTTGAGTTTACAACAGTCCTTGTAATTCACGGATCCTTGATTTGAGTGAGATCAGTGTACACCATATTTAAACAATGAATTTCATCACTTGAAATGTAATTTAGACTTATCCAAGGTCATCACAGACTTCCTTGGTTATAAGTCAGTCTATGTGTCTTCATGCTTCTCTGTTGGTACTTGGCTACTACTACTTTGCCGAAATTCTGTTTTACTTAGCCATCCTACCAACTAGTACAATACTTGTCTGACTCAACTTATACAACATGTCAAACTCTAAGTAAAGACTTATACAGAGAATACTAACTTATTTCAGGCTTACTATAACAGCTAGTATGGCCATCATCAAAACATAATAAAATGTTCTTAACAATTTCCCCATTTTTTATGATGCCAAAACCCTCATAAGCCTAAACACAAGTACGAAATTATTCATATTAATAACAAAATAAAACTCTGAAATTTTATTCATCCATCAAGGGCAATAAAAGTAAGTTCAAGACAGAATCAGAATGCTACAACTACATTTTGCTTAGATTCTCTTTGTACATTTTGAACTTTGTAGTCTGAATCCCTTCCATGTTTTTCCAGTCAATTTCTGGGAACATCCATTTCCACTATGCCATAGCAGTGGGTTCAGAGATGCCAAGAAATACTCTTTTTTGATGAGTCTATGGAAGTCAGGCATAGTCTCATTTGCCATGGGTTCTCCAAAGTATTTTTCAAGTATGTCCTTTGCTTCAACAATATGTGAGTCAGCAAACTTGAAACTCTTAAATAGACCCCATTGTTCCGGACGGTTCATTCTCCCAATAGGATGGAAGAATTTTACCATGTTGTTGAAATTTTCTTGTTGTTCACTGGATAGATCTTCTAGTCCTTTTGCAGCAAGGGGTATAGCTTGACTTGGTCTGCTGGTTGAGCCAGATCTAGTTCTTTGCTTGAGAGATGCATACTTTCTCTTGACATCGTTGTAAACTTTGGCCATATCAGCTCTCATCTTCTCATCATAGTAGGTTAGCCAATCTGCCCATGCTTCATCTTACTGTTTGTTTGGATATAGACTATCTTGAACTCTGAAAAACTCTCTCACATTTTCCAATATCTCGTATCATATTCTTGTCTTGTTTCTGTGAGCAGTGAAGGTTCTTTTCTCACTGGTATATCTTGTACTACTGCTGCCTCTGCTTGTGCTCGATCTGTATTGACTTGCAGAGCTTCTTTGCTGACTAGATCCAGGCCTTTGTTGCCTTCCTGATCTATCTCTGTCATCATCTCTTCTTTGGATAGGATGAGGGAATCCAATACAAGGTTCATTTGTGGCCCTTTCCCTTTCCTCCCGAGCTTTTCTTTGTTGTTCTTCAGCTTCGGCTCTGATTTTCATTTCTCTATCTCTTGCTCTTAGTTGTTCTTCAGTAAAATTTGGGGGTCTAACTTTGGATCCTTCAGGCTTATCATCTCTTTCCCCATTTTTGGCAGCATCATCCCTCTGTTGCAGTAAGATACTATTTGTAGCTTCAGCTATACCAATTAGTGTGGCTAATTTAGATTCAATGAATGTGAATCTGTTATCATGATCAGACAACTTCTTGGTCATACTGCCAAATCTTGTGCCAAAATCCATTGCCATTGACTCATTTTCATGTGAAACATGTTGTCTAAGGCCTGCAAGATTGTTGGTGAAATTTATATTCATATGGTGCATCAAATCATGCTGCCTTTGCACAACTATGTTTTGTGCATCAATGTACTCAGCAATAGCCTGAAATCTTCTCTCTATTGATTGGCTTTCATCCTTGAAGGCTATAGTCATGGATCTGAGATACATTGATTGTTGTTCCATCTCTTCAACCAACAGATCTTCTTGCTTTCCAAAAGATTCATCAGAGATGCAAGTAGGAAGTTGAGCAAATTGTTGCTTGATATCAGTTGGCTCTGGCTCTCTCTTTGATGTTCGCTGTCCTGCTATGGCAAAGTGAGAGGAACCAACAATGGTTCCTGAAGGTGGACTGTTGGTTGAGTGACATCAACACCTGTTTCTACTTCTTCAAGTACTTGAGTTGTGGAGATTTCATGTTCAACATCTTCTCCTGTTCCCCCTTGATCTTTGCATCACTTCTCTTTGCTATGGACAAAGTTAGCTGGAGTAGCATCAGCTGATCCAGTGTCTAAAACTTTCGTGGGATCAGCTGATACATCAGTAGATAGTTGTTGTCTACTACTGGTTGGCTCAGGATTGCACTCAACTGCTATAGTTTGCTATTTTTGAACATCAGCTGAGGATGTTTGCTGGACTGAATGTGTTTGTTGTGTTTCTACTTTTGTTTGCAAAAATGCATTGAGAGTGATATCATGATCAATTGCATATGTTGTGTGCTCATTATCACCATTCCGATGCATTTTTTCCATCACCGCATCTATCATGTCTAAAAGTGGTGATTCATCGAGTGCACCTACTAGGGTTGTGATGCCTAGGAAACTAAAGTACCAATCTTCTTCGGCAAACATATGCTCAGAATTGTGAAGTTGAAGTCTAGAATCTCCCTACTTCTATTCAAGATATGCAGCAATTATGCCATCTATATCTCTTTAGGATATAATTGTTGGTTCTTTATTCTATCCCTCATCATCATCTCCATTTTCCTCTTTAACTTCTTCATTTTCTGGTTGATCATCATCACCGCTACCTTCATCCTCTTGGTGTTCTTGTTCTTGTTCTATTTCCTCTTCTTCATCGATTAAGTTTCCAAAAGATTCATTGTCCAAGTTTCTTGAACATTTTGCTTTTTTTCTTTGACTGGTGGTTTGACTGGTGGATTGTTTTCTTTATCCACCGCCTTCCAACTATGACTGTTTGACATAGGTAAACATGACTTTGGAGTCATGTAGTTTGTGAGATCCGATAAATGGAATATTAAGGCATTTCATCAGATAGTAAAGTTGAATACCGTAGGACTTCTATACTAAGAAGATCCCATTTTTCTTTCTTCATGCTGCTATTCCTTTCTCAGCGGCAGAGCTTCCTTGAATATGTTCTTTGATGCGTTTGAAGAAGTAGTTTGCCTGGTTGAACTCCAGGCCATTGTAAATAATGCCCATAAGTCGCATTCTAGCCTCTGTCATGGCATTCATGGCTCCTAGCTTTCCCTAAAAGTTCTTTCCAATTAGAGCACTAAATTCACTTAAGGGGTTCTGTTGGACATATTTTATGTTTTAATGATGAGTGCCAGACTAGCTGTTATAGAGCAAAGGCAAAAAGATGTCTAGATCAAATGTATAGGTTTTTTTAGAGTTTGATCTTTGTATATGTTTGATCAAACAAGAACTGTTATTAGGTCAGCTGACTATATCAGCAGACCTGTCTAGGTCAGTAGAGTGTCTAGGTCAGTAGACTCACTAGGGACCTGCTGAAGACTGAAGGCTGAGGGTTCAAACTCAGCTTACTGAAGGCTAAGGGATCAAACTTATTATTTAAAGTCAAGGATATGGAATCAGAATTTATGGAAGTCTGTGAGGACCTAAACTGATTACATATACCTTGTGTACAAGGTCTAAGTTCCATATGTTAAGTGGTGATTGGACTTAGTTATGTTCAAAATGGTGTACTCTAACTTCACAATAAAAAGTTAGATAAGACGAAGTCAGCTGAAGTGTTATTAAAACACAACAGACTTAAACCTACTGTTAGAGATGAACATCAGTAGGCTATTATACTTCAGATATTTTCTAAGTATAATTTCAATTTAATCAAAGGTTACATTGGGAGATTAAAAGGATAAGGATGGATTACAAGCCTTGATTCTATCAACAAATCAATGGTCAAGATAAAAGGAACGTTGGAAAGATTCAGAGCTTTATCCAATGGATACAAGTCAAAGGGTGGACAGACAAAAAACTGACATAAAGCTGACTGACAGTGTCTGTACTATGAACCATGACAAAAGAAAGTCAAGATGGAGATGAGTCTGAAACGGCTATGTTTGAAATTCAAACATAAGTCACAGGATTCTCACATATAAATAGAAGACTACTGGTTCAGATAAAAGTGATGTAAAACAAATAATCTATTCGAAGCTATCGAGTTTTGATCAAAAAAACCACCCTGCTGAGATACACAGAGCTTAAACTTACTGATCAAGAAATATCTTCAAGTGTAATCTGCTATCAAGTTACATCAAGTATATACACATAGAGACATCAAGCTGCTGATCATTTCATCCTGATCAAGCTGCTGATAACTGAATCATTTGTTCGATTCAATCTTTTTTTACAAGAAACCTGCTGAAGACAGAGAAGCACCTTGGGTGTCAAGAACTGTTGTTTGTGTGGTGGAGCTGGTGAAGAGGAAATCCTACCCTTCAAGGACCAGTGGAATACTTTGGAGCAGTAATCTTACCTGTTTTAAGTGTTCAGTTTATGAAGCCATAGTCATTGGTGAAGGACAAACAACTTAGGGATTTTTGTAACTGCAACCTCAAAGATCTCTAGTGAATTTCCTCCAACATCACAGGAGAAGAGAGGACTGACAGGATTACACCACCTGGAACCACTATAAATTTGCCTACTTACTTTCTGCATTTATTTTCTGCATTTAGTATACTGATCTCATCAACCTAATGAAACTAGCAACTGAATCACACACTTACACTGCTGAGTATCCAATACTTTGTATCATTATTTTAACAACAATAATAAGGCTTAAACTAAATATATTTTGCTGCAACAAATCCAGTAATATCAACAGTCAGCAGACTACTGAGAGGTCAGCAGACTCCTGAGCAGTCAGCAGGCTACTGACCTTGCTGAGTTTGTTAACTCCAAAAGTTTTAAGTGTTAAGTTTATTCACCCCCTCCCCCTCTAAACTTAACCAAAGCCTTTTCAAGGGACCAATAGCTTCTTTAGAGCAGATCTAAGACAGTTGAACTTTTTAGTTCCTGGTGTTTCTGCTTTAGCAATTTCTAGCCAGAATTTATCCATGTCTTGTGCGATGAGCCTCACTTTTGAATATCCTTCATTTGTGAGTTCAAGATGCTGTTGAATTTCCTTTGCCATTATGACAACTTCTGCGCCATTGACGGATGCAACTATCTTGTCTTATCCTTCATCTCCTTCAAAGAGGCCTGAGACATATTTGGCAGTCTTCCCAAAGGATATGAGACTTTCATAACAGATGCCAGTGATTGGAGGATTGAGAAAGGTCATCAACCCTAGATTGACGCAACCATATGCCAATCTTTTTGCTTACTCATCATCTTGACAGAGTCGTAGGTAGTGTATGGATTGGAAAAAAGATCCTGTTTGAATTGATTTTTCATATTGATTTCTAGAAGATGAATCCATTGTTTAGGATGATTTTGAGATTGTAAAAGTTTTGATTTTTTCAGAGAATAGGGTTTGTAAAATGCAATAACGTAGAAAATTTCTGAGAAACTCTAAGTGTTGTTTATATAGGAGAATTTTGGTAGTGTCAATGCGGTTGAATATGGAAGGATTTTATGGAGTAATAGCGTGATTATGTGTATATAAATCACAGTATTTGAGTGTAGTGGGGGAGTGGATTGAGGTATGTAATGATAAATCTCGGGAATCGAGGCGTTTCCGTCATACCTTGATACAAAAAATAACTTCCATGATTACAATATAAAATCCACGTGTGTAATCTTCCATAAGACTATTCTACATAAATCAACTGATTTTCCACATGTATAAAGTTGATTTTGTTCGCACTTCACTTTGTTATTTTCTCCAAGATATTTCCGGATGAGTAACTTAGCTGGTCACTAGGCGAGTGTAGTGATTCCTTTACTGAGCCTAGCTGTATAAAACTGTTCCCAAAAATCAGTGAAGTTAACTTCGCTGGGTACCAGAGCCTTACCTGCCAAGTGAGCGCACTCGAAACGGCAAAGGTTCAGTCAGCTGGTGAAGTCACTTAACTTGATTACTCCAGTTAGCTGCTCTTTGTAACTTAATCGATTTCAATCATTCCCAACTCAATTCTCAATTTACAAAATCTTTCATGACTGAGTGGTTTAGTGAATATATCATCCAGTTGATCTTCAGTTGATATATATCTCAAGATTACATCTTCTTTTTCCACAAGATCTCTGATAAAGTGATGTCTCACATCAATATGCTTTGTTCTTGAATGTAATACTGGATTATATGTAATAGATATTGCACTTGTGTTATCACACATGATTGGAATTGTCTTTTCCTCTATTCCATAGTCCCTTAGCTGTTGTCTGATCTATAAAACTTGTGCACAATAGCTACTTGCTGCTATATATTTTGCTTCAGCTGTTGAAGTGGATATAGAATTTTACTTTTTGCTAAACCATGATACTAGTCTGCTGCCTAGCATTTGACAAGTTCCAGAAGTGCTTTTTCTATAAATCTTGCATCCAACATAGTCTAAGTCTGAATATGATATTAGTTTGAATCCTCTATATATTGGATACCAAATTCCCACATTGATTGTGTTCTTCAGATTTTTGATGATTCTCTTAGCTGCGAGTAAGTGGGATTCATTTGGTTGAGCTTGGAATCTTGCACAAACTCCTACTACAAATGCAATATCAGGTCTGCTTGCAGTTAAGTAGCTAGAGTAGAGATCCAATAATTCCTTTATATAACTCTTGATCAACATCTTTTCCAGTTTCATCTTTCCCAAGAATAACTCTTGCACACATTGGTGTATCTGATGTGCCACTTGTATCCATACCATATTTGTGTATCAAGTCTTTTGTATACTTGGCTTGATTTGTAAAGATGCCATCCTTCATTTGTTTCACTTGTAAACCAAGAAAGTAATTGATCTCTCCCGTCATACTCATTTGAAATTTGCTCTTCATTAGATTTGCAAATTTCTCACACAGCTTCTCATCTTCTGATGCAAAGATGATGTCATCAACGTAGATCTGAACTAACAAAATGCTTGTTCCTTCTTCTAACTTAAAGAGAGTCTTGTCAATAGTTCTTTTGTTGAATCCATTGTTGATTAAGAATTATGACAGTGTCTCATACCAGTCTCTAGGTGCCTGTTTGAGTCCATATAGTGCCTTTTTGAGCTTGTACACTTTATCTTCTTTCACTTTGAGGTGGAAACCACATATACTTCTTCTTACAAAAGTCCATTCAGAAATGAACTATTGACATCCATTTGATAAACTTTGAAGTCTTTATGTGTTGCAAAAGCTAGAAAGAGTCTGATGGCTTCCAATCTTGCTACTGGTGCAAAGGTTTCACCATAATCTATCCCTTCTGCTTGAGTGTAGCCTTTTGCAACTAGCCTTGCTTTGTTCCTGACTACTGTTCCTTGTTCATCCATCTTGTTTCTGAATACCCATTTTGTTCCAATGATGTTGGCCATGTCTGGTCTGTCAACAAGTTCCCAGACCTCATTTCTCTCAGTTTCATTGAGCTCTTCTTGCGTGGCAGTGATCGAATCAGCATCTAGAATTGCAGCATCTAAAGTTTTGGGTTCCAGCTGTGATAGAAAACAAGTTAGCATACTTTCCTGTTGGTTTTAACTCCTGTATGAACATCTCCAATGACTTGTTCTTCAGGGTGATCTCTCAGCCAGTTCAAGTCAGGTTGAAGTTCCTCTTGATTTGGTTCTTCCACAACCTTTGCTTGTACATCAGCTTCATGATCTTGCATTGGTGCCTCTTGAGTTGTATTGGCTGGTACATCATCTTGATTGCCAAAGGTGTGATCCAAGATTGTGGCTGGTACTGTTTTATTCATATAGACTTGTCCTTGTACAGTTTCTGCTTCTTCAAGATTGTATAAGCTTTCACCATTTGTGTTGGGTTCATCAAAAACTACATGAATTGATTCTTCAATCACGATTGTTCTTTTGTTGAGTACTCTGAATACTTTGCTTGTGTCTGAGTATCCCATGAAGATTGTTTCATCAGCATTTTCATCAAAACTATGCAGCTGATTCCTGTTCAAAACAAAACATTTAGATCTTAACATATGCAGATGTGAAATGTTGGGTTTTCTTCCATTCCAAATTTCATATGGTGTTTTTCCATGGTGTTTGTTGATGATAGATCTATTTTGAGTATAGCATGATATATTTGCTGCTTCAGCCCAAAATCTCTTTGGTAGACATGCTTCTGCAATCATGGTCTCACAACTTCTTTGAGTGTCCTGTTTCTTCTTTCTGCTGCACCATTTTGTTGTGGAGTCCCTGCTGCTGATAGTTGATGTAGTACTCCATTTTCTTCACATTAGGTTCTGATTACTTTATTTAGGAACTCTGTGCCTCTTTCTGATCTTATCTTGATGATCTTGAACTCCTTTTCATTTTGTATTCTCTTCAGCAAATCTGGTAGCTTTTTGAGTGTCTCTTTTTTCTTGATCATGAATATGGTCCAAGTGAGTTTGGAAAAGTCATCCACCACCACTAGAGTGTACTTCTTTCCACTTACACTGACTGGTGTGACTGGTCCAAAAAGATCCATATGCAAAAGATGCAAGATTCTTGCTGTAGATTGGTAAGGTTTTGACTTGAAGGAACTTTTGATCTGCGTCCCTTTTTGACATGCATCACAAAGACTTTCCTTCTTGAATGTGATATCCGGAAGGCCGTCAACTAGCTTGTTCTTTGATGATTTGTTGATGGTCTTGAAATTTAGATGGTTCAGTCTTCAATGCCAAATCCAACTGGCTGATTGCTTATTTTTGACAATCGATGTTTTCGCTTTTGTCTTTGTCTTCGAATCCACCACATACATGTTGTCTTCTCTTTTCCCTGCAAGTACAACTGTGCTGGTTTGACTGTGAATCACCTTGCATCCTTCTTTGTTGAAATGCACATTGTAGCCTTTGTCACAGAATTGACTGATGCTTAGAAGATTGAAATTCAATCCTTTAACATAAGCCACATTTTGAATCTTCAAATTGTTCTTCAGCATTGTGCCTTCCCCCTTAATTTTGCCGGGGTTTTCTTTGCCTCGAAATGTAACTTTGGGTACATCAAAAGCTTTAAAGTCAGTCAACCATCCTTTATTCCCTGTCATGTGTCTGGACATCCACTGTCTTTGTACCAGACATCCTACAAAACAACTTAAGTGTGTTTAGGTACCCAACACTGTTTGGGTCCATACATGTTAGCAATCATGCCTCTCATTCCAAGTGAGTATCCAAAGGATTTTCTTCTAGGATATTTGAAATCATCAACTTCATACATGTAAGGCATGGCAGAATATTTTCTTGTAGATTTATTGAAATTATTCTGATACAATTCTCTACTTTTTGGTGCATTTACATCCTTTTTCACTCTCCAATATGATGGAGGAAACTTATTTTCATATTGCTTCTTGTGTCCAGGAACATGCCTTGGTTGGCTTTTCCTAAACACATGTTGCATAGCTTGAAATGGTTTCTTCTTGTATTTTGGGGGTGCAATATTCCAGTCATCCTCTGAAGGGTAAAGTCTTCTCTTACCTTTCAGTAAGTCTATGCTTTTAATTGGCTGGTTTATTGATTTACTCTGCTGTTTTACTACACTAGGTTTTGACTTCACCAGTGCAAGATGAGTAGTTGAAACTATGGTCTGTCCTTTTCTGAATTTAGGTCCAGTTTTGGTCCTTGATTCAGAATTGTGTTGTCCATTGTTTCCTTTCTCATCCTGACTATTGTAGCCAAGAGCAGATCTGGATCCCAACCTTTTTGGGGGTTTGTAAGCTGGTGCATTGAACATCAGATGAGTGATCATCTACTGCTTGTTGATCAGTTGAGTGTTCTTCCTTACTAGTTGATTTAGCTTTCATTCCATCCAGTTCTTTCTTTAATCTTTCATTTTCCTTTCTCAATTCTCACATTCTTGTTCCAGAATTTTAATGATTTGATCGAATTTCTTCAAATACTCATGAGATTTTGAATTAGGTTTGTCGAATCTAAAAGGAGAATGAAGATTGTGTAGTGTCAAAAGTGGATGGAGAAGATAAGTATGAACTAGATATTACCTCAGTTTCATCAGCTTCCTTAGCCATAAGGCATAGATATGCTTTGTCATTGTCTGAGCAGTTAGATTCATCATCATCTGAATCACTATCAGATGATTCTTCATTCTTTTCACTACTGGTTTCACTTTAAGTGCCTTCTTGCTATATCTCTTTTCTAGTTGTTTTGTACTTCTTCTTTTCCTCATCTTTGTTCTGTTTCTTCAAGGCAATCTGCCTTGAAGTGTCCATTCTTCTTGCAATTGAAACATATGTATTCATCATCCTTTATCTTCATGTCTTTGCTTGAGCTTGACTTCTTGTTTGATGATGAACTTCCTTTGAATTGTTTCTTCTTTCTAAACCTGTCAAAACGTTTAATCAGTAAAGCAACTTGTTCTTTTAGCTCCTGTGTTTCTTTGCTGCTTGTCTCAGCTATTTTACTTTGCCGGGGTGCAACCAGTGCACTGGACTTGTGTGCCTCTACTGGTGCACTATTTTCACTGTTTAACTAAAATTCATGAGCCTTTAATTGAGACATCAGAGTCAAAGTATCGGTATTTGCAAGATTTATTGTTCCTCTGAGTACTGATGTGATAATCTTCTATCTTTCAGGTAGACCTCTCAAGATTTTCAAACAAACTTCCTTCTGTGGGTATGTATGTCCAAGTTGTTGCAGTTCACTGATGATGCTTGAAAATCTGTTATCCATTTGATCGATGGATTCTCCAGCCTTCATTTTGAAGTTTTCAAATTTCTATTTTGCAAAAGACAATTTGTTTTCTTTGACTGCCTCTGATCGTTCATTAATGAGTGCTAATTTAACCCACATCTCCTTTGCAGTTGTGCAGTCTTTGATCCTCATGAACATGTTACTGTCCAGAGTTTTCAAGATCTTATCTTTTGCAACAAAGTCAAGATTTGCTCTTCTTATATCATCCTTGGTCCAATATTTCTTAGGTTTCTCAATTTCCTTTCCTTGATCTGCTCATGTGCTTAACACATTCATGATCTTTATTGGGCCGTCATTGATAACATCCAACATCTCCTCATGAGTTGCTGCAAGATAAGACAACATCCTTATTTTATATTCATCAAAATTACTAACATTGAATACAAGAACTTTAGACATGAAATTTGAGGAATCCATAGTTACAGAAAATAGATATATTTAGAAAGCACATATTTGAAAACTACTTTGAAAATATGTGATCTCCTTGTTACCAGAAATCAGATCTGAACAAGTTCTGATACTAGGAACAATGTTCCGATACCAATTGTTGGTCCCCAGAGAAGGGTTAAAGTATAGTCAGATAGGGGGGTGAATGACTATACTAGAGTTTCAAAACTTTTCACAATATAAAAGCTTTTGGGCAGTGGATAAGTCCCTTCGTTTAATGCTATTTCAAAGTAGGATATGCACACACAAAATATTAATTATGCAGTAAGTAAGTGCGGTAAAGTAAAGTGCCGAAAATAAATTGACACAAAGGCTTATAGTGGTTCAGGGTAGTGTAATCCCTTAATCCACTCTTCTCCTATAATGATTGGAGGAATTCACTATTGTTTTTACTGATATAATAGAAAGATTGTCCTTGGCTACACAAGCTTCACAATCTCCAAGATATCACTCCTTGGCTTCAAAAGTTTCAGTGACTCAGTCTACAACACTGCTCCTTGAGAACAAATCCTGGAGCAGCTATCACAAACATAACTCCTTCTCAGATGGCTCTGATTCAGTTGCTTGACTGGTGTGAATTGGATTCACAGATTCTGTTGATCAATCTCAGAGCTTGATGTGGAATTTTCGCTCTGATTGCTGAGTTGATCTATAGATATGTCCTTTAAGTTCAGATAGAAGGCTTTTCAAATTGACATAGATTATGCTTGTTCTTTTGTAAATATGGCATTATTTTTTCTGTCTGTCAATGCATTTTATTTATAGCCTTGATAATCCTTGATTTGAATTTCCGTCCGTTGGCTATTTAATGTGGAGAATAATCCTTGATTTAATTCTTGATTCCCCTTAATTTTATTCTCCTTGATTTTAGTGCTCTAGATTTTTCTTCAAACTTTTACCACAAAATCCGTCATTGATTGATTCTTGATTGATTGGGCATTTAATGCTTAATCCTCTGAATCTTTCTTAATTCTTCACGTTCTGAATAAGATTGAATTGCTTTGATGTTCCTTTACTTGACTATTGCTTGAACGGTTGAGTGTTCCGGCTGACTCGGCTGATTAGTTCTTCCATCACTGCTTTTTCTTTACTCAGCCAGCAAACAGTTCACTTTGCCAGTTCACTGCCTTCTTTGAGTTTACAAGAGTCCTTGTACTTCCCTAATCCTTGATTTGAGTGAGATCAGTGTATACCATATTTAAACAAAGAATTTCTTCACTTGAAATGTAATTTAGACTTATCCAAGGTCATCACAGACTACCTTGGTTATAAGTTAGTCCATGTGTCTTCATGCTTCTCTGCTGGTACTTGGCTGCTTCTACTCTGCCGAAATTCTGCTTTACTTAGCCATCCTAGCAACTAGTACAATACTTGTCTGACTCAACTTATACAACATGTCAGACTCTAAGTAAAGACTTATACAGAGAATACTAATTTATTTCAGGCTTGCTATAACAGCTAGTATGGCCATCATCAAAACATAATAAAATGTTCCTAACAGTAGATGAAGATTGTGTAAAAGGAAACTCAAACTCATGAAATGTCACATCCCTAGAGATAAGTAACTGTCATAGTATCCACATTAAGTACTATATATCCTTTGGTGTGTGTTGCATTTCCAAAATAGACACATTTCCTGCTCCGTGCTTCAAATTTGCCCTTGCATTACACATTAGTACTAACAAAAACCAAACATCCAAAAACTCTCAAGGCATTATAAGCAGGTGAAATGTCATGAAAAATCGAATAAGGAGATTTGTTATTCACTAATGGTGTAGGAGTTATGTTTATCAAATATGTTGCGTGTTGGAGGCAAAAACCCCAATATGTCATTAGAATGTTGGCATGAAATCTAAGAGCCCTAGCAGTAGCAATGAGGTGTTGATGCTTTCTTTCAACAACTCCATTTTTCTAAGGGGTGTGTACACATGAGGTTTCATGATTGATGCCCCTTTCAGCATAATATTGTGGAAGTTGGAATTCAAGACCATTGTCAGTCCTAATAGTCTTGAAATGTATATGATACATTGTATGATTCCATTCACAAAAATTTCTGAGAATAGGCCTAGTTTATGCTTTAGTTTTCATTAAAAAAACCCATAAGAATCTGCTATAATCATCCACAATAGACAAGAAATAAAATTCACCATTATGTGTGCAGTGTTTATTTGGACCCAATATATCAACATGAATTAGGTCAAAAACAACATGAGTAACAGAAATACTAATAGGAAAATTGATTTTTTTGTTTGGCTAAAGGACAACCATGACATTCATTGTCTAAAGGTAAAACAACATCAGGTGCATCTGACATTTTTACAACTTTCAGCCTTTCAGTAGATAGATGCCCTAGTCTATAATGCCATAATGAATTAGATATAGTATGACAAATCAAGGAAGTATCAGGAAGGATAGGTCTTGCTTTTAGTATGTGTAATCCTTTGATTAAGCTAGCTGAACCAATCATCCTCTGTGTTGGTATATCCTGTATCATACAACCACTAGCATTAAACAACGAAGAATAAGTAGTACCTCCAACAAGCTTCCTGACAGATAATAAGTAAGAAAAAAATCAAGTACACATAGAACATTCTTTAGATTATGTCCTCATTAATTATGACATCTCCAATGTGTGTGACCACAGCTGTACACCCATTAGGCAAATTAACATTCAAATTATATACAGATGTGTGTTTAGTCAATAAAGTAATACTGGAGACTACATGATATGTAGCACCGGAGTCAATAATCCAATTGTAAAGGTTACCTGATGAAGGATCACTCATAACCTGGACATTGGCAGTCATGATAGTAGGAAATTGAGACTGATGAATGCTTGGATCTTCATCTTGTATCTTCACATATCTCAACATATCCATGATATGATCATACTGAGATTTGGTCATAGTCTCTTACCTTGGAGGATCTAAAACTGGAGGATGAGGAGTGACATCATTCATAGCGGGTTATGCATCTTGAAAATATCCAAGGTCAAAACCAGACTCTAATCCAACATTGTTAGCTATTATAGCACCTCTTCCCCTGCCCCTAGATCCATTAGGGTAGCCATACTTCTTATATCATCTTTCCACTGTATGGCCTTCCTTGCCACAATAACTGCATTGCATTTTCTTACCACGCCTAATAGTTTCTCTGGTTTCCTCTTCCCATTCCTCTACCTGCTGCATTATTATTGATATGTCCTACATACTTAGTAGGTTTTGAGGAATCTTGACCAAATCTCTACAAAATTGTAGTAACATTCAGGGCCATGTTGTCTCTTGTATTTGAGGAATAAGTGATATGTGTCTCATGTCGGATGGCCATTGAAAAAGCAGTTGAAACATCAGGAAGGGGCTTAGACATCAAGATCTGGGACTTCACATTACCATAGCTATCATTTAACCCTTTTACAAACTTGATTACATAATCAGTTTCATTATAGCCTCTATAAATATCCAAAGCATGACAGGTACAAGGCGGGATTGGTCTGACAACCAAGAATTGATCCCAAAACACTTTCAATTTAGTAAAATATTTAGTAATAGTTAATGTACCTTTCTTAGTATTTTAAATCTCTTCTTCCATATTAGAAAGCTTGTACACATGGTCTGAACCAAAATGTTTATTCAAGTCATCCCAAACTTATTTTGCAGTTGTAACCAAAAGATACTTTGATAAATCGTAGGATCAATAAAATTCAAGATCCAAGTAAGGACTAGATCATTATATTGACACCAGGCCTCAAAAATCACATCATTTAGAGGAGGTTTAGGCAAATAGCCATCAACAAACTTTACCTTACCCTTTGTAGAAAGTACCTTGCCGATTGTTGTCTTCCACTGATGATAATTTTGTGCATCTTTCAGAACCGGCTGCACTAACACCATGGAAGTGTTTTTTGCTGGATGAATGTAATAAGGATCTCTAATTCCTTGTGCTGCCATGATTTAACCCAAGAATCGAGAAACCGGGGGCAAGAACACCAAGATGAATAGAGTGCACAAAAAAAAAAAGAGCATCTAACTTTCTAACTACTCAATAACCATATCCTAACCAACTTAACCGTCTTCTTATGCACATGTGTTTGACTATTTGTCTAAGTGTGCAATCAATCTTCACTTCTGCTTCTTCTTATATCTTTAACACCGGTAGCAACGTTGCATCATGACTTTTACCCACTTCCACTATGATAACGGTATCCATTCCCTTGAAATGGTGTCCTAAACCCAATCGGGTTATACCGGATCCGACCGGGTCGGATCATTATTAATATTTCTTTATGTTTATACATATTATAAATGGCTTTTCTGTTGTCATATATTTGTTCTTTTAAAGAACTAATTATGAATTGTTATATGATAACGTCCTTAGTATTAAACTGTGACAGAGAAACCATGATAGGCGATTATGGTTGATGAGATCTCTAGTCACTTTAATAAGTTTGATACTTAAATGTCTCTAGGCTGATGTACTATTAAAGAGGGCATTGATAGTACGAACAGGCTAGCACGTATTAGATGTCTTCTGTATTTAAGGGCACGGATAGATCTCGTCTATCGAAGTGTAGAGACACTTGGACTGTACGTGGACGTGTATTAGAGAATTTGTACGTTAGACTGACCCACTTACAATGTTAAGTGTCACACTATGTGACGGTTGTGTAATTATCCTTAGGACCGGAGTCTTCATGGCATCACGGTGTGGATTGTCATTCTTTGACACTATTGAGGTTTCCCCTAGCCACGGGACGATCATGCGGTAGTGATTGGGTGTGATACTAAATCATACGGAGTATACATGTTTGGTCATTTGGGAATCGCGTACCTATTAGTAGGGTGAATATTCTGAAAGATCCTTCTTATAAGGAATGTCTTACTCTCGTGAATCTTTGCAAAGTGAAAGTAAATGAGTTACTTCGAGAGAGCCTGATAGCCAATTTATAAGAAACGGTCGTTGATGTTTGACACTCGACGTACGACCGTATGGATATTATTACAGCGATAGGATTCTATTTACACGGTAATTGTTTCACATGAAAGATAGTAGTCATTGCATTTGACTCTTCCGATGATTGGGGGTCACGGTGTGTTGCTTGACGCTATCCCGTGATCGTTAGGCATGAAGAGTATTTTTGTAATTTGCATTTTGTGTCTACGGCCAACATATTCGAAAGTCTATCGGGTCACACACATAAGTACATCTAGCCGGATTAAAATACGGCTATAGTGATAACCAAATAAGGAAATGATTTATCTCGACTATAAAGTGTTATAGTGATAAATTAATATGGTGGTATTTATTTATTGTGAATAACTTAAATACAAGATATTAATTATGTTGATTAATTAAATATACATAAGTTGATGTGTATGTCGAAAAATATATATAAGTGATATACATGTATTTTACAAATTAATTAATCATAGTATTATATTAATCATCTTGACTAATTTTATATATATATATATATATATATATATATATATATATATATATATATATATATATATATATATATATATATATATATTCATGTGTACATGTTGATACACGTGAATTATGCAAGTTAGTCAATAATATATTAGATATTATTATTGATATCAGATATTAATGTGTATAGATTTGCACACATATTTAAATTGATTTATGGTAAATATAATAAGATATATTCAATGTGAGATATTGTTAATATATACCTTGGAAAATATTTAATATAAGATATTGAATATTAATAAGATAAATCTAGAATATCTATTTTCCTTATTTTATTAGAAATTGGTTTTTTTCTCCTCTATCTATTAGCAAGCTTTTCCCAATCAAATTGGGATGTGAATATGGCGTCTATCTCCCTATAAAAGGGGACTTTTGCCAACTATTTTACCAAACAATATTCTTGCAATATTTTAGTGAGATAAAAAAAAGAGCTTCTTAGGAGATAGTTTTTGGAGAGAGAAAAAGGCGGCCTAGCGGCTCAGTTTTTCCTGTAGCAATCCAATGGTGAATTCCAGCGGGTTGTTCGTGTGGACTAGCGGTAGAGGCCGAACGCTTGGGCGGCTCCGTGCACCACTACTGATTCGTAAACTATAAAGCTTCGATATTTTAGATCATCCAAGGTAACTTTATCGTCTACTACTTATTTGGTTATTGCTTAAACGAAGTCGATCCTGGTTAAAATGAAATAAAATTTAAATTTCACTGCGTTCCCACGTAGATTTCCTAACAGTGGTAGCAGAGCTAGCTTCGAGCTTAAGCAATAAACATGTTAATTAGCATAGTTGATTTTATCGTTTAAATCATGTAATTAAAAGTTGAAATATTTTTTATTCACAAAACGGTACACGAAAAAAAAAAGATCGGGTGGTACTCGGCCGACTGGCGGTGGCACCACCACCGATGGCTAGTCGGTGGCGGCGGCAGGCAGCCTGCTGCCGGCATCAGTTGACCAGTCAAAGGTGGTGGATCTTTAAATTTTTGTTTTGTGTATTTGTGTTTCTATATGGTTCATAGTTGTGATTGATAATTAATCTTTTGTTTAAGTTAATGTTATGTGGTCAACTAATAATTCAAATAGTTTGGACCATTGGGATGCCACATAGCATTATTTGGTAAATACGATTTGCCTTTAAATAATCTAGGCCATTCCAAATTTTGTTTGGAATAGGCCTAGGCTATTTTCAAAATATTTGATTTTGAAAAAAACCTAGGCCTAGGCCCTTTTCAAAATTTTTATTTTGGAAAGGGCCAAGAGAGATGCCTTTTGGTTTAGGAACCAAAGGCATCCCTTTTGAGTAGCAATCAAAATGAAAGAAACAAAATAGGCTTAATTTTAATTTTGATTTATTTTTGGAATAGTACTAATTGATTAAAATTAAAATTGAAATCGTTTAAAATTAAACGTTAATTTTATTTCGATTAAAATCAATTAATTAATTAAATGTTAATTAGTTAATTGATTAGATAAAATTATTTAATAGATTAAATGTTAATCGATTAATTAAGAAGAAAGTTGTTAAATTTTAATTTTATATTTTTCATAAGATGTAATTGTATAGATTAGATATTGTGTAGATATAATATGATTATATAGACCCCGATTGATCATAGACTCAACCAATAACATAGATGTGAATGATTTATTTTTCGTTGGTTTAAAAATTGTCCTAGGACGTTATGAAAAACGTGACCTAATTTATTTTCTGCATTATCCCAATCCCGTTAGCTCCCCCGTGTGCGGCGGATGTATTTATCTCTCAATATCATAGTGACGGTGAAGAGCCCTTGTTCGGATCCAACTGATCGACCCACATCGGGAGTTGATCTACCTCGGGTATATCATCATTATCGAGATATGATCGTTATAAGATCTCATGAGTACTTGGGTTACGACTCGACTAAGAATCTTGCGGTCATTGGCCCACGTCAGGACCGTCTGATTTTAGAGACATGATGTTGACTATCACATAGACGATGTGAATTGTCAAAGAGTTGACTAGTCAAACCACTAGAAGTCACGTTGGACGTGATTGGTAAGAAGTACCTACCCGTCGAAATTGACGCGGTCGATCGGCCCACGTCAGGGATCGAGTCAACTAGATAGGATTCCAGTCACTAAAGAATTTTGAAAAAATCTTGAAAGTCAATTGGGAGTAGTTGACTAGTGGGAGCAAAATCATAATCCCAAATACCATCTTTGATTTTGCATGTATAAACAACAACACTCTTTTATCTTTATTATATGTCGAAGGTTGATCCAATATGATCATTCTGTCATACAGTGACAATTAATTCTAACGTTGAATAAGAATGACCGCATCGAATTTTAGAAAGGATGTTTTCAAAATTGTAAAATTTAAGTATTGACTTAATTCTTTTAACATTGCTTAAAGGTTAATTAAATAGTCAATGTTTTGAATACGATTCAAAAGGTTAAATAAACTATTTAATGAACTTTAGATTTTCTTTATTAAAGGAAATTAAAGACATAGCTCTTGTGATCTTTCTTAAGTCTTATGAAGACTATAATAAGAAATATTTTACATGTGCTTAAAGGATTAAAAGGGAAAGTTAGGGCATGTGCTTAAAATGAGAGATCTTATCGAAGTCTCTATTCCTGGCAAGTATGTTGAAATAAATCTATCTAAGTTTAGTCAACTCTTAGATATATGACATCTTACGAGTATGATTAAATTGGAAATATTAAAATAAGACACGGAAAAGTGAAGCAAAAGTTGCGACATTTTCGGTTTTTGTATTCTGAGTCTAGTAAATTGATAAAGGAACTAAATAAATATTATTGTGTTCCGGTTCTTATGAAGAACACGAGTTCAATTATTTGTTAGGTTTTAGTAGACATATTTAATTGTAAGGACTAAATGTTGTTCCGATAAAGTTGAACGGTCACTGAATCTAACATACTAGATTGGTGTCACTATATAGTTGATATAGGTGATGAAATCTCAACTAAGAATTTTGTATGGCTGTTATCCTTAATATTTGTGGTCGTTCTAGACATAGTCTCATATGGAGGGAAATCGTGTGATCGGATGTCATTCTGATGACGTCTGAACCATGTGGTTATGAATCATATGGGTAATACGTATCTTATCTAAAGATGACTAAAATACCATTTTATGAAAAGGTTATAAAATCTAGAAAGTTGTCTAAAGCCTAAACATACCGATGTTTGTTGGCTTATGACAATTAATGCCACAAATAACTTTTTTTAATCTCTATGACTATTTTTAGAAATAGTCAAGTGTTGTGAAGTGCATAATTCGGAAAGCCCGAAAGGTTCGAGCTAGCACGAATATGAGATTGATGAACTACTTAGGAATTAATCTTCAATTGGATTGAAGTAATTAATACCTGAAGGGTGTTTCAGAAGTTTTCTGAAAAGGAATAAGATTCCCCCTTGAAGGATACCATTTTTGGATACGCAATCAGATTGTGCTTCTAAAATGGAAACTACACTTTATATGATAAAAGTGTGATGTAAGCCATGCAAATTATCCCTTACGTGTTTCGGGATGGTGCCCTTACACGATACATATACTTAACCGAGTTCTAAAGAATAAAGGTTGAATAAATTCCATATCAGATATGGAAGACGATAACATCAAATCCATCTTAACCGATGATTTAGGGTTGTCGTGCTTCAAGCAAGCATGCAATGTCTGAAAGGCTTGGAGCTTAGTATGACATATGCAACTTTGTGGAATGTCTTAGCTAGCATGCTGGATATTATTACTTGTCCATGGAGCAAAATGTTTGTCTCCAAACATGCTGTTTCTCTAGAGAAAGTGTTACTTCCAAAAGAAACAGTGGGAGTAAATTTAGATCTCAAAGGTAGTTTGAGAACCACAAAGAGATATTCAACCATAGGAATGTGAGCAAACGCCATATAGTGATGAGGTGTAGAACACTTCTCAGTGTACACAAAAGTTCTGTAAGTCTGTGGATAACCTCAATCCTGAAAAGGTTGCTGGTATGTTCATCTTGAAGAATGAATATCTCACGACTTATGAAGGAATGTTTGAAAGGGAAGATTGAGAGATATGGCCAGGAGCCATAATATCTGAATTAGATTCCATCAGTGGCAACCAGGTTGTGAAGCTAGTCTATCTTACCTAGAAGGAATGTCCCTGAAAGGCTGACATGGATAGTAATATGATTACCACAAGGCTGTAGTGACGGCTGAAGGGTATGGGGTGTAAACCTTGTAATTATCTTTATCTTTGCCGAGTCGAGCCCAATTCTATTCGGACTATGCTTGTTATAACTTCGTATCATGGCTATATGATAGTGTTGAAGACGTTGGGCAAACAAATCGATGTTCATAGACGATAACATGATATGTGAGCCCACGAGATCCATTTATGGACTCAAACAAGTTTCTCTAGACAATTTCTTTGTTTGATAATCAAAGGAGTTTGATTTAGTCAAAAGAAGGGATATGCCCAATGTGCAAGAGGGATAGTGGGAGTGTGTTATATTTTTTGAGTAAGGTATTGGATATCTCTCTCGGGAATTATCACTCCATGTCACAGTCAATCAATGTTTGGTAGTTCAAGGTCTTTACAAAAGCACTTAGATTAGCAGTTCTTATTTTTAGAAACAAGAATCTAGAATGATAGATTTAACTGGTGTTAGATTATAGTTTACTTATATAGATGTGATGCTAAAAGAGTTTAGCATAGATCGCAACATGAGATACTGCTAGCTGGTGTTCTCAAGATCTATCTATGTTAGGACGTTAGTCCTAAAGATAAGGTGAAAGATGATGCTTATGGAAGGTTTCCTCTTTGTTACTACGATAGGAACCATCATAAAAGTAATGCCGGATGTTCATAGTCCATGAAGATGGAAGTAAATCATGAATTGGCTATGGGTCACTGTAAATTCTACAACTTAGCCAAAGCACATTAGTGCCTTGGAGGCGCAACGGGAGTAGTACATGAGCCAATGAGGTTCATTCCTGAACCTTATACGGTTCTTCCACATTTTCTATATAGCTGATATAGTAAGTGGATTCATTGCTTGAAGAAAAGACCAGGGTCTTGTAAGAGATTCATGTGTGTGTTGAAGCGGTTCATTTGACTTGGTCATTTGGGGCATGATATGAAGATAGTCTGAGTCCCCACGGATAGCGATCCATTCACGGCTAAGGCTGGTTGTGAGTATTGCATAAGATTCTTGTGTTTCAACTTGGTCTTGAGTGTGCGAGTGATTGGTTTTAGGCCAAGTGGGAGATTGTTGAAAGAGTGTCCTAAACCCAATCGGGTTAGACCGTATCCGACCGGGTCGGATCATTATTACTATTTCTTTATGTTTATACAAATGATAAATGGCTTTTCTGTTGTCATATATTTGTTCTTTTAAAGAACTAATTATGAATTATTATATGATAACGTCCTTAGTATTAAACTGTGATAAAGAAACCATGATAGGAGATTATTGTTGATGAGATCTCTAATCACTTTAATAATTTTGATACTTAAATGTCTCTAGGCTGATGTCCTATTAAACAGGGCATTGATAGTATGAACAGGCTAGCACATATTAGATGTCTTCTGTCTTTAAGGGCAGTGATAGATCTCATCTATCGAAGTGTAGAGACCCTTGGATTGTATGTGGACGTGTATTAGAGAATGTGTACGTTAGACTGACCCACTTACACTGTTAAGTGTCACACTATGTGACGATTGTGTAATTATCCTTAGGACCGGAGTCTTCATGGCATCAAGGTGTGGATTGTCATACTTTGAAACTATTGAGGTTTTCCCTAGCCAAGGCGAGATCATGAGGTAGTGATTGGGTGTGATACTGATGTTGAAATAGTGTCCTAAACCCAATTGGGTTGGACTGGATCCGACTGGGTCGGATCATTTTTACTATTTCTTTGTGTTTATACATATATTAAATGGCTTTTTCTGTTGTCATATATTTGTTCTTTTAAGGAACCAATTGTGAATTGTTATATGATAACGTCCTTAGTATTAACCTGTGACAGAGAAACCATGATAGACGATTATGGTTGATGAGATCTCTAATCATTTTAATAAGTTTGATACTTAAATGTCTCTAGGCTAATGTACTGTTAAACAGGGCATTGATTGTATAAACAAGCTAGCACGTATTAGATGTCTTTTGTCTTTAAGGGCTGGGATAGATCTCGTCTATTGAAGTGTAGAGAGACTTGGACTGTATATGGACGTGTATTAGAGAATGCGTACGTTAGACAGACCCACTTACATTAAGTGTCGCACTATGTGGCGGTTGTGTAATTATCCTTTGGACTGGAGTCTTCATGGCAACACGGTGTGGATTGTCATGCTTTGACACTTTTGAGGTTTCCCCTAGCCACGGGGCGATCATGCGGTAATGATTGGGTGTGATACTGAAGCATGTGGAGTATACATGTTTGGTCGTCTGGGAATCGCGTACCGTATCAGTAGGGGTGAATATCCGAAAGGGCCTTCTTATAAGGAATGTCTTACTCTCGTGAATCTTTGGAAAGTGGAAGTAAATGAGTTACTTCGAGAGAGCATGATATCCAGATTATAAGATACGGTCGTTAATGTTTGACACTCGACGTACGACCGTATGGATAGTATTACAGCGATAGGATTGTAAGTTACACGGTAACTGTTTCACATGAAATATAGTAGTCATTGCATTTGACTCTTCCGATGATTGGGGGTCACGGTGTGTTGCTAGACGCTATCCCGTGATCGTTAGGTATGAAGGGCATTTTCGTAATTTGCACTTTATGTCTACGGTGCACATATTCGGAAGCCTATCGGGTCACACACATATGAACATCTAGCCGGATTAAAATATGGTTATAGATGATAACCAAATAAGGAAAGTTTATCTCATGCTATAAAGGTTATAGTGGTAATTGAATATGGTGGTGTGTATTTATTATGAATAAATTAAATACAAGATATTAATAGTATTATATTAATTAAAGAATATTCCGGATGCCAATTTATTGGCTAAGGTGATGCAATTTGTGTGTATAAGATATTATGCAATTTAATTAATGATATTACCATATATTAATATTAGATATCTATATATAATACTAGCTGGAAACCCGTGTCTTGCACGGGATGTATGAACATAGCACTTGTTTTTTCAGCGGACATTGCCGAAAAGAAAATTGCAATTTTTAAGAGTTGTATGAATATAGCAATTTACAAAAACGATCTAAAGAGAAACGAAACACATATCATCACTTTTGAATAGCGTAGATGTTAACATGACATACATTATGTGACAAATTGTTTGACATTATATTTTCCGGACTTGGTGTGTAATGTATGTGAGCTCTCTATCGTTTTCATAAAAAAAGAAAGTTATTTTTTAAGGAGAAAAAAAAAAGATAGTTACACTACTATATTCTTTAGGTTAATGCACGGGGAGACTAAGTAGTTTCATGAAATGCATCGGAAGAATGAGCACTATTAGAAAAAGAAGATTGAATCAAAAACATTAAATGAGTAGAAAAATTGACTATGCATTATAAAATAGAATTATTCCAACGAAATTGAATAACATTTATACGTAGAAAAATCGAATGTGCATTATAAAATGGAATCATTCCATCGAAACAAACAGAACATAGTTTCCTATATATATATATCTCTGGGATACCATATTCACAAATTGAATTCTATGACAATTATGGCTTAATATGTTCAACCACAAAGGGATTTGTTCATATTGATCAAAGTTATAATCTGCAAAGGGATGTGCATTATTGGGATTCAAAAGTTGGCGAAATAAATAATATAGCAAATATAAGATATCAAAAGCCAAAAGTACGTCTTTATTATTATAAAAGGGATCCCATGATTGTGTTAATTGACTCTAATGCTTGTGCCATATATTACCAAGTCTTTTCTCTTCTATATTCTTGCTATTACATGACTAACCAATTTCATGTCTGAAACATACCAATTGTTACATTTTATATCATCCATTATGCATTTAAACACAACCTACCCATAAAAAGAAAAGCAAAACTGCATACAGGCACAACAAAGAAACAAAGTACGCATTGGATCGTATATTTATCTATCGTCAGGGCATGAAAGATTAACAACAATAAAATTGTACCTATCGGTAGACATGTGTTAAACTTGCCAACCCATTTCCTCGCATTGCTCCCATGTTATTCCAAACAGTTCTCCTTCTCGAAATCCTCTCTCTTTCATAGTTCAGGTGTAGATCACATATAGACATGCGGCTTAGACAAATATATGAATACAAATTTAAAGTTCACTAGCTATGGTAGAATAAATAAATGCAGCTAGAAATCACTTTGAAAAGTACTAAATAATTATGAGAGCGGATCATAGTAGCAGGGGCTACTTGGCTGTTTAGGGGATTCACACAATCAATTCTATATATCATCGCCAAACAAAAAGCAAACAATTACAAACTAAGGGTAATACCATTAATTCACAGTCCAAAAACTAAGGGTAATACCATTAATCGAAGACGAATTGACGGGAGGTCATAGTAATCAAAGCAACCCCAATAAATTACTGATTAAAACTGAAAATCCATTTTTGCCGTGCTTCTCCATGGTCGATGGTGCAGGCGTGCAACGATGGTGACAATCTTCTTCAAAGATACTATCTAACAAATTAGATATTCTTCAAATCCCTTATTGGAGGTTTCCACGGTAACAAATCCAAAGCCCAATGCGCCAACAGGAAACATAATTAAAAAAACATTATTACCTCACATCAATACATGTCACTCTCTTCACATATTGTCACATAAACCTGATTCCACTGTTGATCTTGATCTCGATCTCTGCCATCGCATCATAATCTTGATCTCTGCTTTCGTTGCATCAATACGCATCATAATCATGTCTGACGAAATAAAAGAAAAGGTAAAATCGTATTATTGAGAGGATATAAAGAAAACATTGAACTGCAAGAGAGAGGGAATGAAAAATGAATTGGAATTGGAATGATGTTTGGTTTTTGAAATGGTGTTTGAATAACATTTGATTCTTACAAAGTAAAAAAATGAAAGAATAGCATTTGACGTGCGTTTGAACATGGATTTGGGCAGGAAAAATGGAACGACAGTTACGGAAATAATAATGAGAATATTGACCATAATAATGAAAAAAAAAAGAGGGAATGTAAAAAGGAATTAAAACTGGCGGACATTAGGAACGGAAGCGGATCTCCGACGGTACAAAGAAAGCGGTACAATTTGCTGTGCACTTTTTCCGTCCAAAATTTGGACGGAAACACCATTTGGACGGATCCGTCAAAATTTGATTCACTATCTTCCCGTCCAAATTTGGACGGAAATTATGCACAACAAATTGTACCGCTGTATTTGTACCGTCGGGGATCGGGGTCCCATTAGGAACGTGGGGATTATGAATAGTAAACGTGGAGATAAAAAAACGGAATGTGAAAATGATTATTAGTGTATCTTTTGTAAAAAAAAATTAATTTTTGAATATAAGTGTCATTAATGTACAACCTTTGATCATGGGATTTTTTTTAGCCGGGTTTGGAGCGGGTAATTACCGGGTTTGGGTCAAATTGATTTTATTTCCTCTCCTCTATATAATATATAGGGGAATGAATTTAGCCCGTTTAACCTCAATTACCCGACCCAAACCCGGATTTTCAAAAAAAAAAAAAACCAATATAGTCGCATAAAACCCATAATTACACACTCGGATTTTTAATCTCCCTTAACAGTCGCATAACTTCTGGGGCTAAATCCTATAAAAAAAATAAAAAATATGTGAATTAATCATAATGAACGTAACTAATATCCTGAAATTATATATGGTGATCAATCTTATACTGAAACTTCTCCTAAAATTACGTCCCAGAATCTCAATCCGTTATTTTATTTCAAATTTCAAACATTTTTTTCAATGAAAACCTTTGGCCTCAACTCAAATTCATAGATGTCTCATGATTATTCAAGAGATGTCGACTTTGCAGAACCAATAATGTTTTATTTTTCATTTTTTTGAACAGCTTTGCCATCTGACTCCTAATGTGAAGAACCGTCAAAATTTGTGCTATGGAATGGGGTTGATTTACTTTTTCTTGATGCCTTGATAAGATCATTTCCATTTTCTCAAAATGTTTTCCTATTGTCAAAAGTATGCGGTAGGTTCTACATTATTTTATTCAGTTATGGAATATTTTTCATAGCGGCAAAGAGTATTGTACCGGTGAATGTTTCGTTGAGATTGGGCGATAGATACAACAATAGTTTAATTTTGCCATCGAATTTCATTTTTGATTTGATTAGACGTTTTTCTTGCTGGACAGATCGGATCTCCTACTTCTACGACGGTAAGCTTTCATACAGTTTTTGCACAATCGATCATCATCACCTTCTTGGGGCGACCTCCTCAATCTATTTGGGGCGTTATATGCCACCATAATTCGGCACTTACATTATCTACATAAGCATAAAACAGTAGCCCCGGGAAGCCAACCTGTAGAGCTATGTGCTTTCACATCCGAATGTTAAAAATTAGGAGATTTTTTTTTCTCTTTTCATTTTTACATTTTTCCAATTTGTGATTTAGGTTTCAAATGCCTGAGATATGATTCAAAACTTGCAGTTAGATGGAAAATTGATCCACGCTTTTTAGGGTTTGTGGCATTCGAGGCATATCTCTTGCTCTATGAGATGGCCGAAAATGATTTTTTTCGTTATCGTCCATTAGGAAGACATTTATTTTTCCGCACCATTTACGCAAGATTTTTGTATGGGAATATATCGGCTGGTTCGCTTGGCTCATGCATGAGTACCCTGTCAGAGACGAGACGGGAACCATCGTTTTTACTGCCCCGGCATAACTATCACTACAAGAAAAACGAGTTTTAATGACGGGAATTCCCGTCATTATATGCCATTTTCTCATCATTAAAGACTTTTAATGACGGGAAATACCCCTCATGCCCCCCTCATAGTCGTCTTTCTAGTTAAAGCATTCAATGACGAGAACCTGCCTTGTCATTAAAAATATCAACGATTTAATGACGAGATTAGACTCTCATTAAAAAAATTCTAATGACGATTAATTTCCTCATTATTATACTATTTGCCTCTCATAAATACTAAATTTGAATATTAGTTTCCATCCGTTAATGATGGATATTACCGTCATTAATAAGTGGAAACCCCCTCATTAATTAGCTATGGCCATTATCAACAAATGACATTTAATAACTGGATATACCGTCACAAAAACTGCTTTATTGATGAAAAAAATCACTCCTGCTGTAAGTTGAAACCATTTGGATTAGTCTATGAAATAAATACATAGCTACAACATTATGCATTCATGCATATATCCAAAATATACACAATGGTAGAGTTGTTTCAAGAGATTCAAAAAGATAAGTAGTTACATATAGATGCATAATGATAGGATTTTCTACTATCACATCCCCAAAATACAAATATCTAACAACCATAAATGTTGATCATCAAAACATCAAGCACCTTCAATGATTGATTTCTAAACAAAGAAGGTACTTGACCAACAAAATTGCACCTTCTTAGGATATGATAAGTAGCAATCCTTACACATATATCTTCCAAAAGCATCAAAACCATTCAAAAGCCTGCATACATATGCATGACAACAAAAAGGAAATATAAGGCAAAGTTTTAACAATCTAACAATGATTCATAATCAAAAGTAAACATGTTCCTAATGAGACCCGGTTATCAGAAATTCCTACAAGCATGGAAGAAATGACATCTATTCTAATCATCTATGCATATAGATTGGAAAAGAATCAAAGAGAATAATAAATAAGTGGCTGTTTATCCAAAGTGGCTGCTAACAATTACAAATACGTGGCTGTTAACAATTACAATTAAAACAATAAGGAAGATTCAACATATGCAATAATGAACCAACAAGCCTAAGAACAACTACAAGTGGTTGTTCATCCGTAATGGATCATGGTACTTGAGGGGTACATATTTGAAGAAATAGCAGGAGTAAAAAGAGACTTGACCACAAAAATGTCCAACTTGAACTCTCAAAACTATGCTTGAACCAACCTTCAAATAACGAGAGAATGCATGCACACTCAAGTTTATGCTAGGTAAATACTACATACCTTATCAAGAGCTATTGTTCATCATCACACCTTGGAAAATCATCCGGAGTTGGTAAGTATTCACTACCCATTTGAGCCAATAAACTTTCAATCCTATCAACACGTCTCTTAAGGTCATTATTTTCTTCTTCCTTATCATGTAGCTTCGCCTTAAGTACTTTTACTTGAGTAGCTTCAGGGATCACCAAAAGATTTCCTTTTTATCCCACCACCAAAAACAAAGACATAGCTATGGTTTTGTGGTCCAAAGCAAGTTTCAACCACCTCAATTGGTGAGAGTGATTCATTGGCTTGAATAGTCTTGACAATCTCATCGTACAAAATCGAGTTTCATTTGTCTAATAAAAATTGATAAATAAAGAATTTATGCAAAAGTGTTAAGTACTAATACTTACATATTTTTCTTGCTCTATTGGGACCGAAAACTTTCCATTTTTCTGTCTAGTCGCACGGAATATTTTTGCAATGTCGGGTGGGGTATCTACCTTACCTCCCTAAATGATTTAAAAATCACAACTAAACATTAAATATATATCAAACAGAAAACATAACAAATCTAAAACAATAAGTCAGCTAATTGTATTTTTACCATCTCATATATGATGTGTCTATGTGGCTGACTACCGGTTCGATGAGGCATCACTCCCTTCACCCGATTATCAGAATTCCGGGCACTGACTTTCTGCATTTCTCATAAAGAGACGTTACAATCAAAAGCCTTCACTTACAACATAACATTGGAATATATATATAGTTTTTATTTTTACCTGAAACTCATCACTTAGGAACTTATTTGTGGTAAGCCACTCCCAATCTTTATTATTCATCCCTGGAGGAACATTTTTCAACACAAGCGCTTTTGTTTTGCAAGTCTTCACGTACTTTTTATTCAAGGATGACCTCCATGATGTCCATAAAGTATCCATATGATCCAAAGTATGTTCACGGTATAATTCCATATGTGGATCGGAAAACGATTCCTATATTTTTTCATAAAAATAAGAGTTAGATGTGCCAAGAGCATTTTGATGTCCATTATTTTAAGAGACTCTCGTTAAACTCAGACACTTTTTTTCTAAGAATGTAGAACTCATAACTACAACAATCATTTACACGTACTGTCAAGTAGCAACAAAGAGTTGGATTATTTACCATGAGAAAAAACAGCTCTACCTATGAAGGCTATGATATATTTGTTTATTTCTCACAAAATGAGCACAAACACATTCAAATAAGTCACAAAAAAACCCCAAGTGGAATGTATCTATCTATTTTTGGCTGATTTCCGCCCTTAAATCAACTGCTGTTCATTGCCAAAATGTCGGGAAAGTTCTGTTCAATCCATTTTCAGCAGATAGGGATGTAAACCCCATGTTCTGACCAATTGAATAAGGTGATTTTGAAGAATTTCCGGAATCCGGATGAATCAACACTTTTGAGCCAGTTCATCGACATAGGACTGTTACTAGATAAGGCAAACTCAGACACACTTACCACCTTGAAACATTACCGAAAGACAGAGAATTTATTTTACATACCTTTACCGCAGCCCACATGTGTTCCTTGTTATCTTCAGTCATCTCCTTCCAAGAATGCACTCGTATAGACACATATGCTTGTTAGAAATATATCATTTTCTGATACATTTCAAAATGTACTCAAATTTAGTACTTACTTGTTCCTCGATGATAGCATAAGTCATTTGTCTTTTGAGTTACAACTTGTATCCTTCTACTTCTATGTCCAACATTGGATATGCTTTTTCCACTCATACGATCTTTCAACAAATTGACCAGGAGCTATGAAATGAACAGCTTTTGTTTGATATTTGGGTTCATCTCGTTGACACAAGAAGAATAAAAAGAACACTTAAAGAATATATGTGGAATATAACAACATGTCTTTCATATAAATTATATTAAACATAGAGTACATACCTGGATAAAATATATAACAAACAATACTGCACATACAATCTTTAACCAATGAATTCAAAAGCATAGTTCAAGAATGACTATGAAAATATCAAGGACACTTTCAAAATAATATTGCACATCCAATCTTTCAACCAAACAAAAGAATTCTTGGGACGTCATACCATTAAACATAACATTATTCTAAGCAAATGCAAAGAGCAATCACTAAGCACTAAGCATCGAACACCCTTAAACTAATGTTGCAAAGGTGGAAAATGTAGACATGAGCATGACTATTGACCGATGTATCCTATTGTTTACGGACTTATGTGTATTGTATGTTTATTTAAACTATTAATATTGACATGTGAATGAGTTATCTATCTTCACAGTGAAAACGAGCTTCAATTTCCCATTTTCTAAATTATGCATCAAGTCTAATGAATAAACTTGTGTAATTGCTATGTTCTTTGCAATTGGATCACCAATACTAGCTAGCTTCAATAAGGCATAAAACTGTTTTGACTACTGATGAATTTGTTAAATCATCAAGTGCATTAAATAAGGCTTGTTCTATCTCTCAATATATGCATATGGTGATTGTCTAGTTGAGACCAAAATGCAAGATCCAATAAAGTCCAAGTTGAGCCCATTACATTTTGACTAACACTGTGCTTTTAAAAAAAATCTAGTCGAGGCTCCCATTAAAAATCTGAACAAGTTGCATTTTCAACCCAGTTATTCTCATCAAGATCACAAAAGTCAAAATTAATCCTTGATGAAATGAAAAGACTGTTGAAAGAGTCCTTGCACATACGAAAAAGGCGCATTAAGATGAAAAATCAAAATGAAAATCTCACCACTCAATCACATACCTCATATGAATATTACCACTTACATTCAAAAGCCAAAGGACTAAGTGGCACTAAAAAGAAGAAACTAAGTCAAATTGCGTAAGCATAATCTAATTTTTTTAACAAGACAAGATGCTCTTACTTCTCGAACTAGACATTCTCTTTGTTATTCTTAGGTCCAACAATTATAAAAGAACGTAGCAACATTATGTTTCCAGGTCAAGTAAGATACGTAACAATGTTAATAAGTAACTACTTCACCCAAATCAATTTGAAAAATGAGTTTTAGACATAACATGAATCGTTCGCCAAAGCTCAATAACGACTACCCACCAAAGGCAATAGATAAGGTAATTTCAATTTCAATGTCTCTCGTCATCCTTTTTCTTCTTTCTAATCTGAAATAACAAGGTTGTACTATATGTTATTTCATCGATTTCTAATTCTTAAATCGTTTTTGTGTGTACTGATTATACCATATGCTCGTTCTTGACATGTAACAACAGATGGCAAAGGCGGTGGCGCACTATGCGTACAATACGAGGCGGATTTCGTGCCAAACATGACAATTGTTGTAGAGGCTTTACAACCACTTCACAACTCAAAACCAACTCGCCGTAGAGCTAATTCACAATAGACGACCGCATTCATATGTCCGGAAAGCAACAAAGATTCTTACTTTAGATGCAATTTTTTTTGTTCCCTCTTCTTTTTTGAAGTCTTATTGGTGAGCCTAGTTTTCATGAGGTATGTATATATATATATATATATATATATATATATATATATATATATATATATATATATATATATATATATATATATATATATATATATATATATATGTGATCTTGAGAAAGCTAATGTCAAACAGAGCCCAATTCTCGCAATTGTATAACCGATTCAAGTAAAGATTTTCTAGTTTAAAAAGGATTTAATCCTTGCAGAAATTTGCAGGTGCAGATTCATTGTATTGTGTATGTATATATAGTACAATGAATACGAAATAAGCTCACCAATCAACTTATGCCATGCATTTTCCTCTTGTGCTGCTACTTGAGTAACGAAACAAGGTCATTACCATTCACAAAAACAAAACATGTAGACAATGCGGTCTAACATAATTATGAGTGAAAACATGTTAAATCATAGAACAGAGATATAAAATATATTCTACAAAATTATTCTCCAAAGAACAGAGATGTACAATACCCTTGAGTCAAAAACTAATTCATTTACTACTGAAAATACGAATAACGTTTCTTGAATTACTAGTATGGAAGCTAAACTACTACTATGTCTCAAAGGTTATCAAGGAACAAATAATCTGTTTTTTAACCTTATGCAACAAAAATCATCCGCAAAAACAAGGAAACCAATGAATCGGTCAAATTCAAGGAGAAATGTTAAAAAACTTCAGCAACTACACAAGAGAAATAGAATCTCAAGAACAACAAGGATTTTCCACTCACCGTCATCTTCACGCGGCTAGGTCAAGGAGAAAGTTTTGGACTCACTTCGTGTGATGTAAGTGCAATCGGAGGATGTAGAATGATTATTGGAGATGATGGAGTAGGTTCGTCGCCGGAAAGACCATCGATTTGAAGTTGGTTTGACAATTGCCTTCACGTTGCTAATTCAATATGAAGGGTTCGGACCCGCTTCGGCTGCAATCAGTAAAATCGGAGAATGGAAAATTATATTCGGAGATGACGGAGGAGGATTGTTGCCGGAAAAACCATTGATTTGGGATTAGTATGACAGACGCCGGAGTTGGCGTGGGAATGGAGAGTAGCGCAGTCGGCGGTGGAGGTTTTAATATTATCTAGGTTTTGGTTTTGTGAATCTGATCGAATGGTATTTTTCCTCAGAATAAAAGATATGTACATCACACAGAAAAAATAATAAAAAGATTTGGGAATGTTTGGGTGGGAGTTTGACCCGCCTAAAATTTGGGGATTTTTTTTGTTATTATAAAATTTATAAACAGGCTTTTCAGGTAAACATAATTAAATTATAATAGTATATATTACACAATAATGATGAGATGATATTTTATGTATTTTATGTATCAATAATGTGAGGATAAGGAATCAATAATGACGAGAATTAGAGCTTCCTCACCATTTTTACAAGATATATATATTACCCTCATTAAAAGACATTTATAGTGACGAAATTTCGGCCCGTCATTAAATTCCTCTCATTAAAAACTGATTTTCTAGTAGTGTATGATTATGCGTAAAGATCGACATGTTTAAAGGGTCTATGAGATTGTCAGTTGACAAATGGCCAAATGGGATCGTGTGGACATACCTATCTAATTTTACAACAATCTTTCTTTGGTGGAGTATGATGATTTGGTTATTTTCTTCAAGTAAATTTGAGGAATTGTTTTCTCACAATTTTCTTTCTTTTTGATGGATTGTTTTCTAACAATTTCCTGTTTTTATTTATTTAGGATTGCGAGGAATAAAGCAGCATAATCCACTGGTATGTTGAGCAAGCTTGTAGAACTTAATCAATTTCTTTTTGCTAATTGAAAGGAATACTCTGCCATGGTGAATCATTCTTCGATTACAATTATGATGTTTGCTTATGTTACTTATGTTCTTACAGGCAGAAATATGAGCTTTCTGGCCTCATGATCCCATGGTGACTGAATTTACTATATCACCATTCCTTTTTGGGCTAACCTTCAAAATTCAGGAGATCAGTGGTTTTTCAGTTGCTTATCCTTGCGGTACTCCAGGAAAGGATGAATTTTCCATTAAGTCAATTATTTTTTGGAAGCTTAAATCCTTTATGGGGCATGGTAATCAAATTTTCATGTGTTGCCGTGATTGATGTCTCTGTTCTGGTCTTTTGAGTTCATAAGTCAAACGATGAAGCATCGTATTTCCAGCATTATTCAAAATTAATATCAAATGTTAATGCTGGATTCCTTAATGCAACGGCGGGATCGATGCGGATGGTGTGGCTATATATGATAGTTGGGAAGGTACATGGATTACTACAATAAATTCGCGTTTTTACGATGTGCATTGCGATAGACATGGAGTTCGTTGAATTTTTTTTCACCGTTGGTATGTAAACTTTTTTTTTCCCATATTTTGTTTAAACTTTTTTGAGTTATTTCTGTGCTGAGTCTTTTCCCTTCAATTTCTGAAACATTATTGTTGAAACATATCTCCACTCCTTTCAAATGCATCCACAAGCCAAACATGTTTCTTCTCCAACGATTTTTACGTTTGGTGAGTTTGCATTTTTTTTTTAATGTTTGGTGAGTTCGCATGCATGGTTTTTCTTCTTTTTTTTTCCTTTTTTTTTGGGGTGTGTCTATGACAATTTTGATTGCCTATTGTGTTTTGTGAATTAACATGTGTGCTAATGTATTGGTTAATTTCCATTTTGTTTTTCCATCTCATAAAATCAAGGACAGACTCAAGTCAATTAAAAGATGATTTTGGCTTAGTTGTGTGATGAATACGTATTGGCTTCATGATGAATCTGGATTGACATCGTCGACGGAAGCCAATGTTTATGATTTTGCACGATGGATTCGTTATTGACATCGAAGGAAGGCAAGGTGTGTGATATTGTTTTAACCTATTTTCTGAATCAAGGGGGTGTGTGTATGGAATCAAGGGTTGTCAGAGGGAAATCGACTGCCGTCTTTCTTGATTAGTAGTGAATTTGTGGTTGTATTTGATGTGGATGTTTATTCTTATGATTTTTGTAATATTGAATTGTTTTCCCTGCAAGGAGCAATGGGAAGTATAAGAAATGATTACTTTTTTAGAATAAACCAAGTTGACGAAGGTAACAACTTACTTTTGTTATATTGATTTGTTTTCCTATCCAGTTTTTTTTGTATAAACACAATCTGACGAAGGTAACAACTTATTTTACCGTCGGTGAATTTGTGTTTTCATTTTAACAATTTTATGATGTTTTCCTTTCATGTATAGTTTGATTTCAATTTTATTTTTTCCATCTCAGAAGATAAAAGGTCTGAAACCAATTGATGTCTACAAATCTGGATTTGAATGTTGAGGTCGGTGAAACTCTTACAAATACGTGCTTAAGCTGTGTAGCAATGCGCCAGTGCCCCAATCCGATTTAGTTCATGTAGGCTGATTTTTGCTCAGTTGTAAAAGTTTCACCCGGCCATTTACATTCAGAGACAACTAATGTATGTACATAGACTATGTGTGTGGTTAATTTTGTTTTTACTTATTTTTTGTGGTTGTCAGATGAAAGAAACCCTCAGCTTAAAGGTTCATCTTTCTTGATTAGTAGCTTCTTCCTTGCAAATGTTTATTTTCTAGCAATTTTTGTGTTTGAGTATGCATGTGCTCTAATCAGTACTTTTTTATTGGTTATTGTGTTTGGTGAATTTACATGCATGCTGATCTATTGCTTAATTTCTAGATCTTTGAGCGGTTTATGTGCCATGGGTGTAGATTGTGAGAAAAAAGAAAAAGTCGTTAAATAATATGTTCATGCTATCAGTGGCGGATGCAAGATCCCGGGTAGGGAGGCAACGAAAAATTTTAAAGTGACAAATAAAAAAATTAAGGGGCAAACAAAATGCATACTATACATATTACTATATTAGTTGTCCTTAGTTGTATATATGTCCGTCACTGCCTGCTATGGTAAGTCATGTGGATAGTGACAAGTAGGAGTGGATAGTTTGTTTCGATGATGTTGTTTAGATATGCATTATGATAGAGATGTTGAAATATTTTATTTGGTTTAAATAAAATTTTATTTGAATTTCCTCAACAAAAAAAAATTTCTATTTGAATCGGAGATCCTTTCAATAATTCGACAATTGAGGATTTTTTGTCTTTTTATTTTTACATCAATTTTTCTTTTTTTCTTGATTATAAAACTCAGAGATCCTTTCAATAACTCGATGAAAACCACTTCTCAAAGTGTCGTGACAATTATATCATCACTTATTAGAGGATTACAATAAATTCGGTGATGATTTATACATGGCCGTTTTCTTAGAACAATAACACAAGAAAATATTAAAAACAAAAAAACACCCTCAAGAAAACAAAAACTGCCGCATGACTTATTAAAAAATTACCCGATTGACCTGCTTCAAACACGCAAAAGATCCGGAAAAAAAAATATTTAAAATCTAGCATTAACTCTATTTTAATACTAGCTCCCTAATATTACTCCTAAAATTCAAATCTTTTATTCAAATTAATCTCTACAACCGTTCCTAAAATCACGTCATTCAGTATATTACATCACAAAAAACGCCTTCAAGGTAACGTATTTTATTGTTCATCATATTCCTTTGTAACTGCTCCCACATACGGCATATCTCTCACTCCTTTTGAATTTTTAAACCACGATCATCAATCAGCTTTCAAATACTTTTCATCACTGAAATCGGGTTGAAATTTATGGCTCCCCACAGGCGGCGGCATCGAGGGAGACACAACCTCCATTCTGGAGACTTCTCATCATAATTGATACAAATTCGTTGTCCTACGATACAAATTCAAATATGTTAAAAAAATCATTCCGTACAAATTAGAATCCTCTATTGATACAGAATATTTAGAAACTAAATTATATTTTGAAAAATAACTAAATTCAAATATGCCAATTAATACGATATATTCTTATATTAGATCATCCCCTAGGAATTAGTCACCTCATTTAATGCTAAGATAGGTACGGTATGTAGGAAGCGTATTTGAATAAGCTGGGTGGTGGGTAAGGTAGGGTATGATGAGGTGGTGGGTAAGGCATAGTAGGGTAGGTAGGGTGAAGTGGTGGGTAAGGTAGCGTTGGTAGGGTAGGGTAAAGTAGGTTGGGGTAGTGGGTAAGTTAAGGTAGGGTGGGTAAGATATGGTAGAGTGGAATGGTGGGTTGGGTAGGGTATGGGTGGGAAGGGTTTGGTAGGGTAAGGTGAAGGGTAAGTTAAGGTTGGTAGGGTAAAGTAGGGTAGAGTAATGTAGGATAGATTGTGGTAGAGAGTAAGGTAAGGTATGGTGGTGTGGTGGGTAAGATATGTTAGGTTAGAATGGTGGATAGGGTAGGGTAGGGTTGGGTGGTGGGTAGGGTATGATGGGGTTGTGGGTAGGGTCGGGTAGATAAGGGTGGAGTGGTGGGTAAGGTAGAGTGGTATGATGGGTAAGGTAGGGTAGGGAAGGGGTGGGTGATAGTGGAGTAGAGAAGGTAATGGGTTAGGTAGGTAGAATGTCGAGGGTAAGATATGGTGTTGTAGGGTAGGGTAGGGTGGTGGGTAGTGTATGGTAGAGGTGGGTAGGGCGGGAAGAGAGGTATGGTGCAATGGGGTATGGCGCTGGGCTACCCCACCCCTTCGCCTTTATCTTACCTCATACGTGCCCGTGCAATGCACGGGTTATTGACAAGTATATAGATATGGAGGAAGTAATTTAGCCCATTTTCCCTCAATTACCCGACCCAAACCCGGTAAAAATAAAAAAAAAATATTAAAAACAAAAACAAATAAACTGCCGCATGAAAGATCTGATCCATTGCATTCTACAACTCCCTCTCTCAAACCACTTTTACGAAATCAACTAAAAAAAAACTCCTAATCCTGATATCTCGGCAATATCTCATCAAGTATTTCGTATTTCTGGTCAAACTAATTTTTCTCAAATGCCGAAACTTCGTTAACCCATAAATATGGAGTGGATCCTCTCAAGTACTTAAGGGTAAATTGCATTTATTTTACATATTAGCACCAAAACGACGTAGTTTTGAAAAAATAAATAGACGGTTATATGATTTTCATATTTTGGGTGTGTAGTTAGATCACTACGACTTGAGACAATACTTCCTCAAGTACTTGAGAGGATCCTATTCCCATAAATATTACCTCATAAATTATGTCAATAATCTTCATATTTTCATTTTTTTTTCTGATTGTCAAGCAAGGTATGGAGATTCACATCACTCATGAATCTCCGATCAGAGACCTATTCCACATAGATGCCGGCCATCTTAAATAATTAAAGGCGATTCCTCCACCTATTTGATGAGGAACTTGATGATATGATGAACAGGCTATCCAGGAATTTCAGGTACTTGTCGGTGAGAGTATTGTGTGAAAGCTGCAGTCAAAGCTGAACGGCGCCGCCTTGAAGAGGATGAGGAATCACGGTGGCTCCACCATCTCATTTACACCAACACCCTCGATGCTCTCTCTCAAGAAGGTACTTTTAATTACATTGAGTGCGGCCTAAGTGTTCAGGATCTATTGATTATATTGATTCATATGAGATTTATGATATGTGGGACATTTTTTGGTTTTAATATGTACACCAGATCAATGTAACAGTGAAAGTTTATTTCCTTCCTAACAGTCACTCCAATTTGTTGTTTTTTTTGGTTTTTTTTTGTAATTCGATAAATTTGAATGAGGGTTATCGGAGGAGCCGGTGCAGCAACAAAGTGGCGGGGGCGGCATAGTAGACGGAGGGCAGACATGGGCACGGATGTTAAGAAGCAGGGGCTAATAAAGAAAAAGAACAATCGGGTCATTGTAAAATGGAGGATTATGTAGCCTGCAGGAGATGAAAGCGATCGTGGGAGTAGTGAGGAGGATGATGAAAACGAGAATGAAGGAGGATATGGAAGCGGTGGAAGACAAAGGGAGCATTCATTCATTGTGACAGAACCAGGGGAGGTCGCACATGGGAAAAAGAACGGTGTAGATTATCTTTTCCACCTCTTCCTTTCCATATAGAGTGAGTTAATGACAAAAGTGTTCATTGAATTTCAGTTATATGTATCTATCTTTCTCTATGAATCGATTTATTTTGATTATTGTATCACTACAAGAAAAAAGGGTTTTAATGACGGGAATTCTCGTCATTATATGTCTTTTTCTCGTCATTAAATACTTTTAATGACGGGAAATCCCCCTCATGCTCCCCTCATAGTCGCCCTTCTAGTTAAAACATTCAATGACGAGAACCCGACTCGTCATTAAAGATATCTAAGATTTAATGACGAGATTAGACTCTCATTAAAAATAATTCTAGTGATAGGTAATTTCCTCATTATTATACTATTTGCCTCTCATTAGAACTAAATTTGAATATTAGTTTCTACCTGTTAATGACGGATATTACCGTCATTAATAAGTGAAAACCCAGTCATTAATTAGCTATTGTCATTATTAACAAAAGACATGTAATGACCGGGTACGTATACCGTCACAAAAACTGCTTTAATGACAATAAAATTTGTTGTTATGTTACAATCTAACCCTCATTAAATCCTGCTTTCTATAAATACCCATATGGTCACTATGAACAAATATTACAATATTAATTAACACATTTTAATATTAAAATATTAAGAATCCATTAGGATTAGAGTACGCAAAATATACATAGTTGCAACAATATGCATCCATATAGCCAAAAATAGAAATATCTAACAACCATAAATGTCGGTCACCAAAACATCAAGCACCTTCAATGATTGATTTCTACACAACAAGCTACTTGACGAGCAAAATTACACCATCTTGGGATATGATAAGTAGCAATCCTTACACACATATACCTTCCAAAAGCATCAAAACCTTTCAAAAGCCTGCATACATATGCATGACAACATAAATGAAATATAAGGTAAAGTTTTAACAATCTAACAATTATTCATAAGTAAAAAGTAAATATGTTCGTATTTGATGGCAATGCCCAAAGGAAGATACTAATAGAAGATGGCAAAAGCAAAAAAGTATTTCGTACATTTTGGCTAGCCCATGAGCACGATCTATGCATATGGATCGGAAAAGAATCAAAGAGAAAAATAAATAAATCAAATTGACCTTAAAACAAGTAAAATCGTAAAAATCCATTACCAAATTTAAGAAACCAAAAAAAAACAGGGTGAAAAATGCTTTCAATTCAGAAAGCAATAAATGAAGATGGTGTTCATTATATGTCAGAAACAGAAAAGTATTCACTCCCAAGCAAAACTTTATATAAAGTGGACCTTGTACTTAACAACATACCATTGCACTGAGACTGCCCTTTTTATGCATTTTAAAGACTTATGAAATCAGTCAAATCACTATACAAATTAATAGATACTGTAAAATGAGACTTGACCACAAAAATCTAAAATATATGCTGAACCAACCTTCGAATAACAGAGAATGCATGCACACTCAAGTTTTTGCTAGGTAGAATAATAACCTTTGAAACCAAAAGCATCTAGAAACCAAACGATCAAATCGGTTGCATTATGGACACAAATGACATTCATTAACAATTACAATAGAAACAATAAGATTCAACATATGCAACATGGAACCAACAAGCTCAAGAACAACTACACGTGGCTGTTCATCCAGAATGGATCATGGTACTTGAGGGGTACATATTTAAAGAAAGAGTAGAAAGTATCAGAGTTGAAGGAAATCAAGGCAGTGGATTGGTAATGAAGTATTTCAAGCTCCTATGGATAGTTTCTTGACTGGAATGGACTAGCAGAATGAAAGACTCAAAGTGGTGTTTGACTTATTGAACACAAAAATATACCAATCAAAAGACGAGAATTTTGAACTTCTATATCTACTTGCAACAATCTCAATGATTAAGAAACTATTCATACCATTCAAGATGTGTATCGTAACATCTTCCATGTGTGCAAAGATAGAAACATTCATTCATTGACTCACTAATCCAAGAGATCCAAGAGCACACGACTTCAAAATAAAGACAAACACGAAAACATTCTTATAGGCCTTTTTTCATTAATTGCACATCATGAGCAGATTAAAGGGTTGAAAATACTACATACCTTATCAAGAGCTAATGTTCATCATCACACCTTGGTTGTTCATCTGGAGTTGGTATGTTTTCATTACCCATTCGAGCCAATAAACTTTCAATCCTATCAACACGTCTCCTAAGGTCATTATTTTCTTCTTCCTTATCATGGAGCTTAGCCTTAAGAACTTTTACATGAGTAGCTTTAGGATCACCAAAAGATTTCCTTTTTATCCCACCCCCAAAACCAAAGACAGAGCTATGGTTTTGTGGTCCAAAGCAAGTTTCAACCACCTCAATAGGTGAGAGTAATTCATTGGCTTGAATAGTCTTGACAATCTCATCCTACAAAACTCAAGTTTCATTTGTCTAATAAAAAAATGATAAATAAAGAATTTATGCAAAAGTGCTAAGTCTAATACTTACGTATTTTTCTTGCTCTCTTGGGACCGAATTTCCATTTTTCTGTCTAGTTGCATGGAAGATTTTTGCAATGTCGGGGGGTATCTACCTTACCTCCCTAAATGATTTAAAAATGTCAACTAAACATTAAATATATATCAAACAGAAAACATAACAAATCCAAAACAATAAGTCAGCTAATTATATTTTTATCATCTCTTTCAAGAAACCGAGGAAATCTTTGTCGTTCGTCAAACGCTTACCATCTTCATCCGTAACTTTGATTCCAATAGAATAAATGTTGATAAACCGTTTACATATGCTCAACACATCCAAAAAAGAACTTTCTTCTGTAATATTTCTTTCTTCACATTTATCTTCACCATAATGAACAAACAAATTGTGGACTGGATTTCCACCTATAGGAAGAAAAACAAACACTTGTTACAACTATATCAATTTGTGATACATTTCAAAATGTACTTAAATTTATTAACTTACATGTACTTCCATGATAGCACAGGTCATTAGTCTTTTGAGTTACAACTTGTATCCTTCTACTTCCATGTCCAACATTTGATATTTTCTTTCCACACATACTGTCTTTCAAAAGTTGTCAAGGAGCTATGAAATGCACATGCTTTTGTTTGATATTTAGGTTCATCTGTTGACATAACAAGAATAAAAAGAACACTTAAAAAATATATGTGCAAAAATAGGCATCAACACCTTGTTTGATTCGATTCAATATCATTCATTCAGGATCAAACAAGAAAACCAGTAGCGTATAGCTGCAAACTAAAGCCCTTAATGTTAATGAATGCTTGGATCAAATTCACTCCCATCGTCACATCTTGAGAACTCTGCAAGAAATACTGTGGCTTGTGCTATTCCCCACGGCTACAAGCTACAATCGAGCTTAATCAAAGCTTTACATACATTCTTTAGCCTAAGCACACATGGGATGAACTTGACATGCTACTAGTGCACCACACATCTAGCTTACTAGCACCATCACTTCATAATGGAAGAATGAATAAACTCAGTAAACTGTTCCCAACATTGCTAGAAGTATATCAAGTACTTCATACAAATACAAGTAACTATTAGTGCTACCAAACAAAATAGGATCTTTACAATCATACCATGCAAAAGAAGAAAGAAACAAGATAAGAGGCAGACAATTGCCCTACAAAACCGAATGTTGATTTTCCATGAAGTCACACAAGGACAAAGATAGAAAAAGGGATTGCTTTGAAACAGTGAAGGAAAGAGGAATGTGACTTATGAATTATTACGAACATGTACATACAGTTCATACAAGAAACTTTCATTTAAACACTATAAAAAACAATAACACGTTCAATCCTTTATGGTGGTAGAACGAGCACACAACCAAATATCAAAATTTCTCTGCCTGGCCTCTTAGCTACTCAAACTATGTTGTATAGGTGTAGATACATATACGGGATATAAGGGGGATATACATGTGCAAGATTTTTGAAAAATATAAGATACGAGTACGGAGTGAATATACGTAAATATTTAAAGAAAATACATGAATATGAAACAGTGTCTAATGAAACTTCGAGGATCAAATAAAACATACTAAAAGACATAGAAAATAACAGTATTTATTGGCTCTCTTTAATTTTTCTTTAGTTTTTCATCATTTTGGATGGCTATTCATTCATTATCTGGCAATTGTTACTCAATTTTCAACATGGTTGTTCATCTCACAAATCCGAGTTATGGATATGCATGTCCAAATCCTGTATCCAACTTAAATGAAAGAGTTGCCTTCCGGTGTATACACACCTTAATGTATAGAAACACACTACATAAGTATCTATGCATCATAGCTTGGAAGTTGTGAATTGTGCAATTCATTAGCTTAGCAAACAACCATGATATATCTAAACTTTTCAATCATGTATTATGTTTCGTTTCATGCAAAGTCATGAAATAATCATTTACTACATTTGCATTTCTTAGAGTGTTCACTTATCATGCATATTTATATTGCATAACATATTCACAAATAGCATGGTGATAAATAAAGGAAGAACAGATTCATATAGGCAGATTGTATGTCATGCTCATGCAATATTTCATTCCTTGTTCTAGTGCATCACATGTAATTCTCATGCAATTTACTTATTCCATATCTCATACTCATGCATTGCATAACAGAACGGGCATATGACTGAGACCAAAGACATATTAGGTAGGTTGCAAGGCACAACTTGTGCAGGTCAACATACAACAGGTCATGTAACAAGATTACAAAATAAACAAAATAAGATGAGCATTAAAACATAAGTTGTAAGTTTCTGGTGGAGGTTGAAAAAGTGAGATCATAGCGTCAGTTCAACTTTTGGAAAAAGAAATCCAAAACATATACATCATCTTTTAACTCATATTCCTAATTAATCAGCTATCTAAACTTCATAAAGTCCTATAAAACATTCAAAGAGAATTCCTAATGAAAAATAAACAACAATAACTAACAAGTAAACGAAGGCAAACAAGAACATCTGAAACACAAAAGAGCAAAGGTTCATGGCACAAAATTCATATTCAATTATCTATATACACAGCTAAAAAGATTCCCTTCAGATGCCTTACCATTACCATACACAGAGAATTCTTAGTCCTAGCTAGCTACTCACTCTTTCCACCTAACAGAACAAAACCCAGAGAGAGTAACAACATCCCACAATTAAAAATCAAGAACAAATGAGCTTCTGTAATTTGCAAGGTCCAACAATTATAAAAGAACATAGAAACATTATATTGCCAGGTCATGTAACATACAAAACATTGTTAAGAAGTAACTACTTCACCAAAATCAATTTGAAAAATGAGATTTAGACATAACATGAATCTGGCTTGCCCCAAATATGAGTGAAAACATGTCAAAATCGTAGAACAGAGATTTAAAATCTATTTTATGAAAATTATTCTCCAGGTTGTCGAGTGTACATTAACTTAGATCTTTCTCACTGAATACATGACTGTTGAGTCAAAAACTAATTCAATTTTTTTTTTTTACAAAAGTGCAAAATATTCTTTTTTTTTCCAACAAGAGATACATCTATTTGCTTTATAAAAACAACACACTAAAGTATTTTGAGTTTCAGATTTGGAACAATTTCCCAGCACACAACCATGGTGCACGAGCAAGAAAAAAAAGCTGTTCAAGTGAGCAGCTTCAGACACAAGTATAATTTGTCCTGTTCCATTATTTAATACATCCCAACTATCCATACATACAAAAACTAATTCATTTAGTAATGAATATAAGAATAACTCTTCATGAATTACTAGTATCGAAGCTAAACTACTATCATGTCTCAAAGGTTATCGAGGAACAAATAATCTGTTATTTAATATTATACAACCAAAATCATCTGCAGAAACAGGGAAAGCAATGAATTAGACAAATTCAAGGAGAAAGGTTGAAAATCTTCAACAACTAAACAAGAGAAATAAAGGCTCAAGAAAGGAATTTCTACTCACCGTCTTCTTCACGTGGCTACTTCAAAGAGAAGGGTTTGGACTCACTTCGTGTGCTGTAAGTGAAATCGAAGGATGGAGAATGATCCGGAGATGATGGAGGAGGAGAGTCGCCGCAAAGACCATCGATTTGAGGTTTGTACGACAATTGGCTTCACATTGCTAATTCACACTGAAGGGTTCGGACTTGCTTCTTCTGCAATCAGCGAAATCGGAGGATGAAGAATTATATTCGGAGATGATGGAGAAGGATAGTTGCCGGAAATACCATCGATTTGGGATTGGTGTGATAGACGCCGGAGTTGGTGTGAAAGTAGCGTAGTCGGCGGTGGTTTTGTGAATCGGGACACTAGTATTATCTAGGTTTTCGGTTTTCTGAATCTCAATAATGTTTTTAACCCTTCAAAAAAAAATTGTTTTTTCCCTCAAAATAAAATATTTGGGAATGTGTTGGTGGGAGTTTTACCCGCCTAAGATTTGGGGACTTTTTGTTATTATAAAATTTGTAGAAAGGCTTATCCTGGCAAAATAATTAATTATAATACTATATACTATATCCGTTTTAAAATATAAGTCATTTTAGATGACTTTACATATATTAATAAAGTGGTTGAATGTCATAAATTTGACGAGTTAATGTCTAAAAATCTTATTGATTCCATTAATCGATAGTTGTTAAGTAATGAAAAGTAGTTGGATTGATAATAAATTAGGGGTAAGATAGAGAAGAGAGTAATAAGTGTTGCATTGGTAATGTAGAATGACTTATATTGTTGGATAAAATAAAAAGTGTATGATAACTTATATTTTGGAACGGATGTAGTATTACATAATAATGACGAGAAGACATTTTGTGTATCAATATTAAGAGGATAAGGAATAAATAATGATGAGAAGTAGAACTTCCTCATCGTTTTTACATGATATAGTTATATGTATACATTACCCTCATTAAATGACATTTATAGTGACGAAATTTCAGCTCATCATTAAATTCCCGTCATTAAAACATGTTTTTCTTGTAGTGTATGTTTTAAGCATCTGCTAATCAAACTTTTGGGACATCACCATTAGGTTGTTGAAGACCAGTTGTGTAACCCCGGATATTCATGTTTACGAGTAGAAGACCATAGAGACATAGACACGTGTAAGTTCTTATGTTTCTAATGATATTAGTGTGATGGTTTTTTTTCCGACATTGTCCGGTGAAACCATAGCACCTGATGCAAAATTTGTTTTATTTAGAAATCATCTTTTCCATTAAGAAAACATCACTTTAAAAAATTGAAAGAAGCATTTTTTTGCCGAAAAAAAAACCCAAAGAATCTCAAGCTTAACAAATTCAGGAGATGTTGAATTTACAGAAGAAAAAAAATGGAGCTTATCAAGTTCTGTTTTGCCTTTCATTTATAAGAATTAATGGATGCTTTCATGATTGGATTTCATCATAGGGCTTTTCCATTTCTTGATTGTGAATGGAGTTGGAGTGAATTCACATCCAGCTAAAAAAGGTGTATCCTAGCCTACTTCTATATTGTATACATACGTTATAAAAATTCCTTACCTCAAAACCTCTTTCCATAAACTTGATAGACTTTGGCAGCTTGAACATAGATATTGTATTAGTGTATTATCTTCACCGAAAACCTCAACCTTTTACTATAGGGTGTTTGGGTCTCTTCATTGACAAGGAAGATAAGGTCCGAAAACTGCCCTCTAATTAGTTTAATATGTATTATCTTTGAATGCTGGCTATTCTTATTGTTTTTTTATTTGCTTATCATGTTCTCCTTTTGGATGTGACCTACATGTTGTTATGATGAATATACTATGTTCTTGCTCTGATTTTATGGCCTGGTAAAATGAAATTATGACTTTCATTCTTTGAGTTTATTCATGGCTGGTAAAAGGACTTGAATTCGATTGTGTCATCGTGCTATGCGTATATTCTCCAATGAACGAGAGCACATCTACAGTTTTAATAAAAGGTGATGTACTCTATCTTTTCTTCTCTATATACAAAAGAACCTGTGAAATGAGGTATATATACATGGAGGGACATGGAATTGTAAGTCCCTATTTAGGGCTATATTTTCGTTAATATCAATGGTTGTGGGCATTTTAGTTCCAAATGAGGAAGCTTTGCACAGTGATTGTAGGATTGACATTGTTATTGATCAATTCTACATCAGTGATGACGAAGACAACGGAGAGCAGACTAATTTAACAGAGACGTTCATGGAAAGTGAAGGTAATACTAATCTATTTTTTACGACTGAAACAGTAGTTCTGATTTCATGCTCTATTTTTTTAACCCTAGGCACATTCCAAGCCAATCTACATCGACGATGCACATAGTGTTGGCTGATTTAGTAATTAAGAGAGACGGTCATGGGAACAAAAGGTAAATATTCTCTCATTTTTGACAAAAAACATATTTTTAATCCTTTTCTCTTCTCTCATATTTCTTCCAGCTGATCAAAGGATGAATCCTTGAAGCAGTCTGACGCGTTCAACGGGAATGTTGATGAAATTCTCATAAGAATTGCTCCCAATTCAAGATATTATCAATGATTTATTCTTCAACCGTTCATAGTGATTATTTATTCTTTGTCTCCTTATATATGTTGTTTGATTCTTAATTAATAAATCGCTTTAGTGATATAATTTATAAATTAATAGTGTTCAGTATTGATTAGTATAATTTTGTGAATCTTTAAATGACTTTAGTATCATATAAGTAGGGTGTTTAGTAGCCCTATGACAATTTGATTGCATTTTCTTCTGTTTAACCATCATGTTGACTACCTTATTTTGTTTTGAAATTCATTTATTGCCAACTCTTCCGGTAGTTGCATTGGATTTGGGACACACTCTTTCTCCTCTAAATTTTTTGGTGATTTTTTTATATTTAATTTGTTAATGAAGATTTATGTTTGTTTAGTTATCACGCTTTGTCTTTTTTAGTAGTGGTCTTGATCATAAAAAGGACGAGAGGTGAACAAGATAATAAAGATCTCACCATTATATTGAGAAAAGGAATGTGTAAACTCGAGTGATTGAGAATGTGATAAGCTTTGCACCTTAAAGGGCAACTATAGAACATACTACTTTTCTTTACGGTAAAGGGATTGGCTCGAAATAGTTCTCCCTAATGGTGAGCAGAAGACAACGATGCACATTATTTGTTTGTGTTTTGAAATAATTTAATGTCTTCCTATAATTTCCGTTGCCTTACATTTTAGTTTTATTTCCCTTTAATTTTTTTTTGGTTATATTTCCCTTCACTTTCAGAAGCATATTTTTATGAATCCGCAGTGATATCATATAATTCATTTCATGTTGAGGTGAAAGATTGTAAAGCTCTTTTCGGTGATGTTGTTGACGTTTCCAAACTGAAAGCTATTATAGTCCAACCATTTTAGGCATTGAACCTAATATATATGACCTATTAAGCGGTAATTTGATTAAGAGGAGTTTCCTATTCAAGTAACAAAGTAATTAAAAATGTGTTTTAATCCATTTGTAATAACATTTTCTAACACATTTCTTACAAGAATCTCCTGGCGATATTGTCTGAATCAAGATTAGATTTTTCTCTCTTATTTTTTACGATAACAAGAGTAGAGGCAAAGGACACAAATGAAACCAATGAAAAATAAAATGAATCCCGAAAGAAAAAGATAACTTTTTTTAAAAATGAAAACTCATTTCTTCATAATTTTACATCAATGGCCCATGCATTATGCACGGGTTGATGGCTAGTTAATATATATATACTAGTCATAAACCCGTGCATTGCACGGAGACGTATGACAATGTGATTACCTGCAGATAAAGGGGTGGGTAGTCCTACGTCATACCTCATTACACCCTACCTCTCTTCTCACCCTACCTTACTCACCGCTATCATACCATACCCACCGCCCTATCCTACCCTACCCAATATCACCATATCTTACCATCGACATCCTACCTACATACCAATTACCTACTCTACTCCACTTTCATCCACCCCAACCCTACCCTACCTTACTCATCATACCACTCTACCTTCCCACCACCCCATCATTCTCTATCCTACCCAACCCACCACCCCACGGTACCCTACCACCACCCAACCCTACCTTATCCACCATTCTACTTTACCCTATCTTACCAACCACACCACCATACCTTACCTTTCCCACTACCCCAACCTATCATACCCTACTCAACCCTCCCTAACCTCCTCAACCCTGCCTTACCCACCACTTCACCCTACCCTACCCAACATCATACCCTGCCCTACCCACCGCTATCATACCCTAAACCACCCTATCCTACCCTATCCGATATCACATATCTTACCCTCGATATCCTACCCACCTTACCCATTACCTACTCTACTCCACTTTCATCCACCTTACCCTACCCTACATTACCCATCATACCACCCTACCTTCCCCCACCCCACCGTTCTCTACCCTACCCAACTCACCACCCCACCATACCTTACCCACCACCCAACCCCACCATATCCATCATTCCACTCTACCCTATCTTATCCACCACACCACCTTACCATACCTTACCCACTACCCCAACCTATCCTACCCTACTCAACCCTCCCCAACCCTACCTTACCCACCATTTCACCCTACCCTACCCACCACCCAACCCTACCCTATCCCCATTCCACTATACCCTATCTTACCAATCACACCACCATACGTTACCTTACCCACTACCCCAACCTATCCTACCCTTCCCAACTCTACCTTACCCACCACTGCACCCTACCCTACCCACCACCCTACCCTACCCTACCCTACCCACCATCCAACCCTACCCTATCCACCATTCCACTATACCCTATCTTACCCATCAAACCACCATACCTTACCTTACCCACTACCCCAACTTATCCTATCCTATTCAACCCTCCCTAACCTTACCTTACCCACCACTGCACTCTACCCTACCTTACCACCCTACCTTACCTTACCCACTACCCCAACCTACCTTACCCTACTCTTCCCTACTGTACCCTACCTACCCTACCTTACCCACCACTTCACCTTACCATACCTTGCCCACCACCCCTTACCTACCCTACCTACCACCACCCCTACCAACCCCTACCCTACCCTACATTACCCGATTTTTAATTTGCTTTGCGCATTTTATTACGTGTAGGCGAATTTTTTTATTTAAATTGGTGAGAGATTTTCGATTTTGCAATAAAATTATTGATTTTGTATTTTTTAATTTTTTTCCCCGGATTTTCTTTTATTTGCTTTGGCGATTTTCCGGATTTAATGCTTGGGACCGGGAGAGATTTTCGATTTTGCAATAAATTCACCGATTTTGTATTTTTTGATTTTTTTTTCCGATTTATTTGTTGGTTTTATTTAAGAGTTGGTTTTTTTTCTAATACGCCGGCTTCCATTTTTGGTTCACTATTAAATTAATCTCGTATAAACTCTATTAATATGCTATTATTGCGAAATCACACACTATTAATGTGCTATCATTGTGTAAATATTTTAGATGATTGCACATAAATTCTATTCATGTGAAATTTTTAATCATAATTTTTTAAGAGTGGTTTTTTTTTTCTAAAGAGTCGGTTTTTTAAATTTTCATTTTACTATTTTCTTAAAGAGGCGGTTTTTTAAAGTTACGTTTGACGTTTTTTTTTTTAAAGAGTCAATTTTAAATTGATTTGAATATAAATGCTATTAATGTCTGGTTCTTTTAATTTGCTGGCAGATTTTATTACGTGTGGGCGATTTTTTTTTTTATTTAAATTGGTGAGAGATTTTTGATTTTGCAATAAATTCATTGATTTTGTATTTTTTATTTTTTTTCCCCGGGTTTTTTTTATTTGCGGGAAGATTTTCCGGATTTAATGCTTGGGACCGGGAGAGATTTTTAATTTTGCAATAAATTCACTGATTTTGTATTTTTTGTTTTTTTTTAATCTTTTTTTCCAGATTTATTTGCCGGTTTTATTTAAGAGTCGGTTTTTATTTTTTCTAATACGCTGACTTCCATTTTTGGTTCACTATTAAATTGATTTTAGTATAAACGCTATTAATGTGAAATCACACGCTATTAATGTGCTATCATTGTGTAAATATTTTATATGATTACACATAAATTCTATTAATTCTCGTTTTTTTTATTAAATTAAATCAAGTGGATATTTTTTAAATATTTCATTTTTTAGAAGATCTTGTTTGATTTTGTTTATAAATTTGTTTAATTTCATATTTTTTTTATAATTTAATTTAATCAAGGATTTTTTTAAAAAAATCTCTAGGACTTTTTTAAGATTTCGTTTTTTAGATTTTATTTAACTTCCTTTTACATTTACCTCATATTTTTAATTAAGGAGTTTTTTAATTATTTTATGGTTATATTTTTTTGTATTTAATTAAATCAACGGTTTTTCTTTTTAGATTTTGTTTTGTACGAAGTTTTTTTTTTAAGATTTCATTTTTTTAGGAGATTTTGTTTGATTTTGTTTATAAATTTTTAAATTTCGTTTTTTATATTTTAATTAAATCAAGGAAGTATTTTTTTTGAAAAGCTCAAGGATTTTTTTTGAAATCTTGTTTTTAGGATTTAATTAATTTCTTATTTCTATTTAAGAAATTTGTTAATTATTTTATGGCTATATTTTAATTATTCTAAAATATTGAATGTGAAAGAAATCAAAAAGGAGGAGAAGCATAAACATTTTTTAAACATTAGACCATGAAATTGAAGTGCTATTTAAAAATAAAATAAAAGTAACTTGTATTGATCTATGATATCAATGAAAATTTTTATGACAGAAAAAAAAAACCAACCTTTTCGTTTTAAGGTTTAGCAAAATGGATTGTTTCGATTCAAATCGTAAAAGTGTCCTTCAAGATGTTGAACAACCTAAAGAAACATATTCATCGTAAAAAAATGATTTAATAAGAAGAAGAGTAGTGATGGCAATTTTAACTCGAGCCATTAGACAATGAAATTGAAGTGTTATTTAAAAATAAAATAAAATAAAATAAAGTAACATGTATTGATCTAAGATATCAATGAAAAATTCTATGACCGAAAAAACATGAAAAAAAACGAACCTTTTCATCTTAAGGTTTAGCAAAGTGGATTGTTTCGATTCGCCGGAAAAATGTTCTTCAAGATGTTGAACAACTCAAGAAACATATTCATCGCAGAAAAGGTGATTGAATAAGAAGAAAAGTAGTGATGACAATTTTAACTCGATTGGGAGAAATGGGAATGAAATGAGGTTTAGTGGGAGTAGGGGGTACGGAGAGTGGGGGGTAGATAATGGGATAGAAGTGATTGTGGAGTAAATTTATTGAGATTTTGGAGATTAGTTTTAAAAAAAAAAGATTTTGGAGATTAATTGATTGATTCTGGGTTTTTTTTTATTATTTTAAACGTGTTTATATGGGGAATGGTCCGGGTCAATTTTCGGGTTTGGGTCAAAATTACGGGTAATTGGGTTAAAAACACTCGTCTATATATTATATATAGATATATATATATATATATATATATATATATATATATATATATATATATTCAATCAATTATATTTTCCTTATTTTATTAGGAAAATGTTTTCTTTCTCCCCAATCTACTAGGAAGCTAATCCCAATCAGATTGGGAATCACAAGGGGCGCACCACACTCTATTTAAAGGAGAGGTTGGCTAGCTCTTTTGTACATCACAATTCCAAGAGCTATTAGTTATTGTGAAAAATAGAGAGCTTCTTAGAGAGAGTTTTGAGTGAGAGAAAAAGTCGGTCTAGCAGCCGAGTTTTTCTTGTAGCAATCCATGATGGGATTCCGGCGGGCTGTTCGTGTGGATCATCGGTAGAGGCCGAACACTTGGGCGGCTTTATGCAGAACTACTCTCCTTAGACGGTCAAAGCGTCGATCTTTTAGATCAACCAAGGTAACCACCGTCTACTACTTATTTGTTTATTGCTTAAACGAAGTAAATCTTGGGTCGATAGGAAATACATTTTTGAATTCCGCTGCGTTCCTGCGTAGATTTCCTAACCGTGGTATCAGTGTTGGTTCCAGAGAAGGGTAAAACTATAGTCAGAGGGAGGGTGAATGACTATAGTGGAGTTTCAAAAACTTTTCTTATATTTAAAAGCTTTTGGGCAGCGGATAAGTCCCTTCTTACTAAGTTATTTCAAGGTAGTTTAAGTAATCACAAATATATATGATATAAGCAATTAAAAGAATGCAGTAAGGTAAATTTCAGAAAGTAAATTGACACAAGGCTTATAGTGGTTCAGGGTGGTGTAATCCATTAATCCACTCTTCTCCTATGATGATCGGAGGAATTCACTATTGTTTCCACAGATATAATAGTACGATTGTCCTTGACTTCACAAGCTTCACAATCTACAAGACTCTCACTCATTGACTGCAACAGCTTCAGTGACTCAGTCTCTTTCACTGCTCCTTGGGATCAAATCCTCCAGCAGCTATCACAAACACAACTCCTTCTCAGATGGCTCTGATTCAGTTGCTTGATTGATGTGAATTGGATTCACAAACTTGTTGATCAATCTCAATGCTTGATGTTTGAATTGTAGCTCTCGATTTTGAGTTGATCACTAGATATTTCTTTTTAGCACAGATAGAAGACTTTTTACTTTGTCAGAGTTTTTGCTCAGATTCTTGATCGTACTTGTTATATTTCTCTTGTCAGTGCCTTCTATTTATAGCCTTGATTATTCTTGATTTGTATTTCCGTCCGTTGGCTATATTAATGAGGATAATAATCCTTGATTTTATTCTTGATTCCCCCTTAATTGTATTCTCCTTGATTTTAGCGATCGGATTTTTCTTCAAACGTTTACCATAGAATATGTCCTTGATTGATCCTCTATTGATTGTGCATTTAATGCTTGATCTTCGGTATCCTCTTCATATCTCAATAATCTAACTAAGTAAGGTTTACTCAGCCGTTCTTTGATCGGTCAAGTGATCCATCTGACATTGCCGCTTAGATCTTCCTTCACTGCTTTGTCTTTACTCAGGCGAAAGTCAGTTTACTTTGCCGATTCACTGTTTCCTTCATTCTTTCAGTTTAAGGAGAATCCTTGTACTTCACTGATCGTTGATTTGGATGAGATTAGTGTACACCATATTTAACCATTAAGTTTCATCACTCAAAACATAATTTAGACTTATCCAAGGTCATCACAGACTTCCTTGGTTATAAGTCGGACCATAATGTCTTCATTGCTTCTCTGCTGGTACTTGACTGGCTTTACTCTGCCGAAAATCTGTTTTTGCTTTGCCGTCCTACCAACTAGTACAATACTTGTCTGACTCAACTTATACAACATGTCAGACTCTAAGTAAAGACTATACAGAGTGTTCTAACTTATTTCAAGCTTGCTATAACAGCTAGTATGGCCATCATCAAAACATAATAAAATGTTCCTAACAATTTCCCCTTTTTGATGATGACAAAACCCTCATAAGCCTGAACATAAGTATGCCAAATTTTTCATAAAAGAACAACAGAATATAAATCAATAATTTTATTCATCCATTTAAGGGCAACAAGATATTGCATCTTTTTATTCAACAACAAAGGCAGGCATATAGAAATAATTAAAATAAACAAAAGGGCTACTTCTTCTTCTCTTCAAACCTGATGCCTTTGCCTTTGGTGCCCTTGCCCTTAACTGTTGGGATTTTCTTCTTTCCACTGGAGCTGTCAGGCTTTGAGCTTCCTTCCCCCTTTTTGGTATCACCAAACCGTTCTTCAAGAATCCTAATTGCATCTTCAGATTCAGGGAGGGGACCATATCTTTTCTCTAGTATCTTCTTGGTTGCCTCACCAATTTTGAGAAGGGTGTTGAGTTGCTTGCCAGAGTACTCCATGACCTCATCCAGATGCTGAATTTGATGAGTGTGTGCATTTAGAGTGTCCACCAAGGGTTTGAGATTGTTGTCAATCTTTTCAGCATGAAATTCAATATTGGTTTGGACATGGTAAGGAATAAGATGCTGTAAGTTGCAGAGCAAGTTTCCCTATTTTTCCATTACCTGATCTTGTATCTTGATGTGACTGATGAGGGCTTCAATCTTATGGTTTAGGGAGGTTGCTTCACTCCTTAAAGCAGCTTTCAGGTTTTGCCGGCTGTGATACTGATTCTCCATGTCTACAATCAGAGGTTGAATGTCCAGATTGAAGGTTCTTTCTGGATCAATTTCCTCTGGTGCCACTTCAGCATTCTCATCATCTTCATGTTCCTCCTCCTCTAATTTCATTTTATCTCCTTCCTCCTCATCTTCTTCCTTTTTACATTCTGCTTCTTCTTCTTTTTCTTCCTCATTAGACTCAGGGTCATTTAGAGGTTGCTCTGGGGTGTTGGCTTTTTCATCTGTTGGAGAAGTAAATTTCTCTGCTACTGTTCCCCTTGGTCAATAATGAGGGAGTTGACAAGTTCAGCGGAGTGAATTTGATCAACTGGCTCACTTGGCTATTTGTCAACTTTGTCGATGCTCTTGAAGAGCACCTCTTGAAATGTCAACTCATCATCAGAAATCTACATGTTTTCTGGATTTGCTTCAAGGTGGTCGCCCTCTGAGTGCTCATCCTCTGTCTCAGCTTCTTCCTCATCCACCTCTTCTCCTTCAGATGCAGTGAGAGCATATCCTTCCTCACCTTCTTCTAGATAGGTGATGTCCTCTTGTTGCTTTTCTTTCTCTGTTGCTGCATCATCACTGATTACCATAAGTTCGTTCAAGTTGCTGGTGCCAGTCACAGAGGTGTGCTCTTGTGCCTTCTGGGATCTGGTTCTTCGTCCCACTCCTGATCTGCTGCTTTCAGGTTGTTTTCTTTTTCTCCCGGCAGTGGGTTTGGGTTTCATGGATGCCTTGATGTAAGTAAACATTACCTTTGACCTATGTGGGGGCTGCAGATTTGTGGATTTCACTTTTAATGCGTCAAACAGGTGTTGAAGAGGGAACCCATATGATTTCCTCTCCCAGAAATCACCTTTCTTCTGCAAGCCCTTGCTTGGTGCCGTAATTGACAGATCAATCTCCTTTTAAATCTGGTATTTCAACCTGTTGAATACAAATGTTGCCCAGTCAAATTTGGTACATTCGTAGATGATTGCCATTAGCTTCACCCGTATTTCAGTTAAGTTTTCCATCGACCCTTTTCTGCCTTCGATGTTCTTTGTGATGACAGGTGCAAATTCAGCAAACGGAAGTTTTAGTGCTGATCTAGGGAAGTTGTACATTTTGCTATTTTTCTTGGTATTCTTGGCTATCTTAGCCCAGAATTTCTTGATGTCAATCTTCACAAACTTTACATTTTCTGGACCTATCATACGTAGGTGTAGGAATTTATTGAGAAGACCAGGCGTAATGACTACTTCTTTCCCAAAGATTGAACTCTTTATGCAATCGATATCGGTTTTCTTTGTGATGGGCACAAACTTGGCATTTTTCCAGAATGCAATCAGATTTTCATAGAAAATTCCGTTGATTGGGGGGTTTAGGAAGGTCATTAACCCCAGATTTGAGCAGCAATCAACCAAGCGTTGAGCTTGTGCATCATTATCACAGAAGGAAAGATAGGGTTCAGGTTTGAAAAACGATCCAGTGATGATTGATTTTTCATAGAATCTTTCTGTGGGAGATATTGTAGAGGATGAAGCCATTGTTGAATGTGATTGATAAATTTAAAAGTTTCGATCTTTCAGGGGAAAAATGAGGTTTATAATTTGTAAATGGACGTAAAGATTTCTGAGAAACCTCTAAGTGTTGTTTATATAGGGTGATTTGGGTAGCGTGAACGTGGTTTGAATGTGGAAGGATTTTATGACATAATGCCATGATTTTGTGTATATGAATCCCGATATTCGAGTGAAGTGGGGGAGTGGATTGAGGTAACTAATGATAAATCCCGGGAATCGAGTCGTTTATAATCAGAGAAATAATATGGTTACCTCCGTAATTGTAAATTGATCTCCACATGTATAATCTTCCACAGTATAATTCTCCATAACTTCCTTATTCTCCACGTGTATAAAAGTTGATTTGGTTCACACTTTAATTTGACCATTTCTCCATTCTATATTTCGGTGGAGTGCCTTGGCTGGTCACTTAGCCGATGTAGTGAATTTTTCACTGAGTTGCTTTATTCTACTGTTCCTAACAATTAGTGAAGTTAACTTCACTGAGTACCAGTGCCTTACCTGCTACATCTCCTGTAATGGCAAAGGTTTAAGCAGCTGATGAAGTCACTTAGCTGATTTACCCCAGTTAGCCACTCTTTGGTACTTAGTCAATTTCAATCATTCCCAACTCAGTTCTTAACATGCTAAATCTTTCATGACTAAGTGGTTTAGTGAAGATTTCAGCCAATTGATCTTCAGTGGGTATATATCTTAGAATAACATCTCATTTCTCAATATGATCCCTGATGAAATGATGTCTCACATCAATATGCTTTGTTCTTGAGTGTAATACTGGATTTTCAGTAACAGATATGGCACTTGTGTGGTCACACACAATTGGAATTGTCTTTTCCTCTATTCCATAATCCCTTAACTGTTGTCTAATCCATAGTACTTGTGCACAAAGAATCGCCATCGCTATATATTCTGCTTCAGCCTATTGATGTTGATATGGAGTTTTGCTTTTTACTGAACCAAGAGACTAGTATGGTGCCTAGCATCTGGCATGTTCCAAAAGTGCTTTTTCTATATGTCTTGCATCCAGCATAGTCAGAGTCTGAATATGATATTAACTTGAGTCCTCCATCTTTTGGATACCAAATTCCAACATTGATGGTGTTCTTCAGGTATTTGATTATTCTTTTGGCTGCTAGAAGATGTGATTCTTTTGGTTGAGCTTGAAATCCTGCACATACTCCTACTGCAAATGCTATATCAGGTCTGCTTGCAGTTAGATATAGTAGGGATCCAATGATTCCTCTATACATTTTCTGGTCAACATCTTTTCCAGCTTCATCTTTTTCAAGAATGACTTTTGCACACATTGGTGTATCTGCTGTGCCACTGGTGTCCATACCATATTTGTGTATTAAGTCCTATGTATACTTGGCTTGACTGATAAAAATACCATCCTTCATTTGTTTCACTTGAAGACCAAGAAAATAATTAAATTCTCCTATCATGCTCATCTGAAATTTGCTCTTCATTAGATTTGCAAATTTCTCACACAGCTTTTCATCCTCTGATCCAAAGATAATGTCATCAACATAGATTTGTACTAGTAATGTGCTGTTCCATCCTCTAATTTGAACAGAGTTTTATCTATAGTTTCTTTGTTGAATCCATTCTTGATCAGAAATTGTGATAGTGTTTCATACCAAGCTCTAGGTTCCTGTTTGAGTCCATACAGAGCTTTCTTGAGTTTGTATACTTTATCTTCTTTTCCTTTGAGTTGGAAACCAGGAGGTTGTTCCACATATACTTCTTCTTTCAAAAGTCCATTTAGAAATGCACTTTTGACATCCATTTGATAGACTTTGAAGTCTTTGTGTGCAGCATAAGCTAGAAAGAGTCTGATTGCCTCCAGTCTTACTACTGGTGCAAATGTTTCATCATAATCTATTCCTTCTGCTTGAGAATAGCCTTTGGCAACTAGTCTTGCTTTATTTCTGACAACTGTTCCTTGCTCATCCATCTTGTTTCTGAATACCCATTTTGTTCCAATGATGTTGGTTGTGTCTGGTCTGTCAACAAGTTCCTAGACTTCATTTCTTTCAAATTCATTTTGTTCTTCTTGCATGACTGTAATCCAATCTACATCTTGAATTGCATCATCTATTGTCTTGGGTTCCACTTGTGATAGAAAACATGTTAGCATATGCTCCATTTGTCTTCTGGTTCTAACTCCTGTGTGAATATTTCCAATGACTTGTTCTTCAGGATGATCTCTTAGCCAAATTAGGTCAGTTTGAAATTGTTCTTCACTTGGTGCTTCTGCAACTTCAGGTTCTGCATGAGCTTCTAGTTCTGGTGCTTCTTCTGTTGTGTTGACATGTGGCTCATTTTGATTTTCAAAATGATGATTCAGAATGGTAGCTAGTATGGTTGTATTTGTATATACTTCCCTTTCTGCTGCTTTTTCTTCTTGATCTTGAAGACTTTCACCATTTGTGTTTGGTTCATCAAATACTACATGTATTGATTCTTCAATCACCAATGTTCTTTTGTTGAGAACTCTGAATGCCTTGCTGGTGTCTGAGTATCCCATAAAGATTGCTTCATCAGCTTTTTCATCAAAGGTGTGTAACTGATTCCTGTTCAAAACAAAACATTTAGATCCAAACATGTGTAAATGTGAGATGTTAGGTTTTGTTCCATTCCATATCTCATATGGATTTGTTCCATGATGTTTGTTGATGATTGATCTGTTCTGAGTATAGCATGCTGTGTTTGTTGCTTGAGCCCAAAATCTCTTTGGTAGGCATGCTTCTGCAATCATTGTTCTGACTGCTTCTTTGAGTGTTTTGTTTCTTCTTTCTGCTGCACCATTTTGTTGTGGAGTTCCTGTTGCAGATAATTGATGTAATACTCCATTTTCTTCACAATAAGTTCTGATCACTTCATTTAGAAACTCGTGCCTCTATCTCGATCCGATCTTGATAATCTTTAGTTCTTTCTAATTTTGAATTTTTCTGAGTAGATCTGGCATGAATATGGTCCAGGTGAATTTGGAGAAGTCATCTACCACTACTAGAGTGTATTTCTTTCCACTTACACTTACTGGTGTGACTGGCCCAAACAGGTCCATATGTAACAGATGCAGAATTCTTGTTGTAGATTGGTAGGACTTTGATTTGAAGGAGCTTTTGATTTGCTTTCCTTTTTGGCATACATCACGTAGACTTTCCTTCTTGAATGTGATTTCTGGCAGGCCTTCAACTAACTTGTTCTTTGATAATGTGTTGATGGTCTTGAAATTTAGATGATTTAATCTTCTATGCCAAATCTAGCTGGTTGATTGTTTATTTTTGACAAACAAACAAGTTTCTGCTTTAGCTGTTTTCCAATCCACCACATACATGTTATTTTTTCTTCTTCCTGCAAGAGCTACTGTGTTGCTTTGGCTGTGAATTACTTTGCATCCTTCCTTGTTGAAGTGTATATTGTAGCCTTTGTCACAGAATTGGCTGATTCTCGCGATTGAAGTTTAGTCCCTTAACATATGCCACATTTTGAATCTTCAAATTGTTCTTGAGCATTGTGCCTTCCCCTTAATCTTGCCAGGGGTTTTCTTTGCCTCCAAATGTGACTTTAGGTCCATCAAAAGCTTTGAAGTCGTAAGCCATCTCTTGTTTCTCGTCATGTGTCCGGAACATCCACCGTCTATGTACCGACATCCTACAAAACAAATTAAATATGTTTAGGTACCCAACACTGTTTGGGTCCATACCTGTTAGCAGTCATGCCTCCTACTCCAAGTGTATATCCAAATGATCTTCTTTTTGGATAATTGAAATCATCAACTTCATATGTTTAAGGCATGCCAGAATAGCTTCTAATATTTCTACTGAAGGTATTCTGATACTTTTCTCTACTTTTTGGTGCATTTGCATCCTTCTTCACCTTCCAATATATAGTGGGAAACCTGTGCTGCTTCATGTGTCTAGGAACATAACTAGATTGAATTTTCTTAAACACATGATGCATATCATGGTATGGTTTCTTCTTGTATTTTGAAGGTGCAACATTCCAATCATCCTCTGAAGGATAAAGTCTTCCTTTACCTTTCAGTAGCTCTTTGTTTTTGGTTGACTAGAATGATGGTTTAGTCTGCTGTTTCACTATATTAGGTTTAGACTTCACTGGTACAGGATGAGTGGTTGAAATTATGGTCTGTCCTTTTCTAAACTTTGGTCCATTATTGGTCCTAGTTCAGAATTGTGTTGTCCATTGTTTCTATTCTCATCCTGACTATTGTAGCCAAGACCTGATCTGGATCCATACCTTCTTGGAGGTTTGTAAGCTGGTGCATTTAGTGGTGCAGTGGTGTTTTTAGCTGCTAGGTGGATTCTCTCAATGATCATTAGCAGTGGATGAGTTATCATCTCGTCGCTTTTTGATTAGGTGAGTATATCTCCTTAGTAGCTAGTTCAAATTTCAATTTGTCCAAGCTTGTTCCTTCAATCTTTTATTTTCTTATCATAGATCCTTACATTCCTTTTCCGAATTTCATGATTCATCTCAATTTCATCAAATTTAGTCATGAGATTTTGGACTAGTGGTCGCTTGGATCTAATGGGAGAATAGAAGATTGTTCAAAGTTGTTAGATGTGGATGTATTTGATGAAGAGTAAGAACTAGATGTTACCTCAGTTTCATCAGATTCTTGCGCCATAAGACATAGACTTGCTTTATTATCTGAGTTGTCACCTTCATCTTCATCTAATTCTTTGGTCACTAAACATAGACATGCTTTTTCATTATCTGAGCTGTCTTCTTCATCACTATTATCTGAATCATTGTCAGATGATTCTTCATTCTTTTCACTGCTGGATTCAGCCTTGAGTGCTTTCTTGCCTTTCTTCTTTTCGGATGCTTTGTACTTCTTCTTTTCCTCATCTTTATTGTTTTCTTCTAGGCAATCAGCCTTGAAGTATCCTTTCTTGTTGCAGTTGAAGCATCTGTATTCATCATCTCTTTTCTTCATATCTCTGTTTGAGCTTGACCTCTTGTTCGATGATGAGTTTCCTTTGAATGGCTTCTTTTTGCTAAACCTGTCAAAACATTTAACTAATAAAGCTACTCGTTCTTTGAGTTCTAGTGTTTCTTTGTTGTGGTGCTATCAGTGCACTGATTTTTTGTGTCTCTGCCGAAGCACCATCTTCACCGTTCAATTCGAATTCATGAGCTTTTAGTTGGGACATTAGAGTCAAGGTGTCAGTGTTAGCAAGATTTGTTGTTCCTCTGATTACTGATGTTATACATTTCATCTTTTAGGTAAGCCTCTCAAGATCTTTAAACATACTTTTTTCTGAGGGTATGTGTGCCCAAGTCCGTTGCGCTTCACTCGATGATGTTTGAGAATCTTTGTCCATTTGATCAATGGATTCACCACCTTCATTTTGAAGTTCTCAAATTTCGTTTTGCAACGTATAATTTGTTTTCTTTAACTGCTTCGCATCCTTCATTTATCGCGCCGCCTTGTCCCACATCTCCTTTGCTATTTTGCAGTCTTTGATTCTCATGAACATGTTGCTATCTAGGGTCTTCAAGATCATATCTTTTGCAACAAAGTCTAGATTTGCTCTTCTCCTGTCATCCTTGGTCCAATCTTTCTTGGGTTTATCCACTTCTTTTCCTTGATCTGCTCTTGTGGTTATCACAGTCATGATCATGATTGGGCCATCATTAATTACATCCAACATCTCCTCATGAGTTGCTCCAAGTTGAGATTACATTCTTATTTTATATTCATCAAAATTATTAACATTGAAAATAGGTATTTTTGACATAAAGTTTGAGGAATCCATAAGTACAGATTTGAGATATTTATGTATATAAGTAGAAAGCACGATTTGAAAACTACTTTGAAAATATGTGATCTCCTTGTTACCGTAAATTAGATCCGAACAGTTCTCGATACTAGAACACCGCTTCGATACCAATTGTTGGTCCCGTAGAAGGGTAAAACTATAGTCGGATAGGGGGGGGAGTGAATGACTATAGTGGAGTTTCAAAAACTTTTCTTATATTTAAAAGCTTTTGGGCAAATGGATAAGTCCCTTCTTACTAAGTTATTTCAAGGTAGTTTAAGTAAACACTAATATATGATATGATATAAGCAATTAAAAGAATGCAGTAAGGTAAATTTCAGAAAGTAAATTGACACAAGGCTTATAGTGGTTCAGGGTGGTGTAATCCCTTAATCCACTCTTCTCCTGTGATGATCGGAGGAATTCATTATTGTTTCCACAGATACAATAGTACGATGGTCCTTGACTTCACAAGCTTCACAATCTACAAGACTATCACTCCTTGACCGCAACAGCCTTCGTGACTCGCCTTTTCACTACTCCTTGGGATCAAATCCTTCAGCAGCTATCACAAACACAACTCATTCTCAGATGGCTCTGATTCAGTTGCTTGATTGATGTGAATTGGATTCACAAACTTGTTGATCAATCTCAATGCTTGATGTTTGAATTGTAGCTCTTGATTTTGAGTTGATCACTAGATATTTCTTTTTAGCACAGATAGAAGACTTTTTACTTTGACAGAGTTTTTGCTCAGATTCTTGATCGTACTTGTTATATTTCTCTTGTCAGTGCCTTCTATTTATAGCCTTGACTATTATTGATTTGAATTTCCGTCTGTAGGCTATATTAATGAGAGGAATAATCCTTGATTTTATTCTTGATTCCCCCTTAATTGTATTCTCCTTGATTTAAGTGATCAGATTTTTCTTCAAACGCTTACCATAGAATCTGTCCTTGATTGATCCTCTATTGATTGTGCATTTAATGCTTGATCTTCTGTATCTTCTTCATCTCTCAATAATCTGACTAAGTAAGGTTTATTCAGCTGTTCTTTGATCGGTCAAGTGATCCATCTGACTTTGCCGCTTAGATCTTCCTTCACTGCTTTGTCTTTACTCAGCCGAAAGTCAGTTTACTTTGCCGATTCATTGTTTTCTTCATTCTTTCAGTTTAAGGCGAATCCTTGTACTTAATTGATCCTTGATTTGGGTGAGATCAGTGTACATCATATATAACCATTAAGTTTCATCACTCAAAACATAAGTTAGACTTATCCAAGGTCATCACAGACTTCCTTGGTTATAAGTCGGACCATAATGTCTTCATTGCTTCTCTGCTGGGTATTTGACGGGCTTTACTCGCCGAAAATCTGTTTTTGCTTTGCCGTCCTACCAACTAGTACAATACTTGTCTGACTCAACTTATACAACATGTCAGACTCTAAGTAAAGACTATACAGAGTGTTCTAACTTATTTCAGTCTTGCTATAACAGCTAGTATGGCCATCATCAAAACATAATAAATTGTTCCTAACAATCAGAGAGAGCTTCGAGCTTAATCAATAAGCATGTTAATTTGCGTAGTTAATTTTATCATTTAAATCACGTAATTAAAAGATGAAAGATTTTTTATTCACAAAACGGTACATGAAAAGAAAAAAATGGAGATCTGGTGGTGCTCGGCCGACTGGCGGCGGCACAACCACGGGAAGCGGATGGTTGGCGGCGGCGCGGCAGGGCAACCTGCTGCCGGCGTCGGTTGACCAGTCAATGCTGGTAAATCTCCAAATTTTTGTTTTGTGTATTTTGTGTTTCAATATGGTTCATAGTTGTGATTGATAATTCCTCATTTGTTTAGTTGTGTCATGTGGCTAACCAATGGTTCAAATAGTTTGGGCCATCGGGATGCCATACGGCATGAAAATAATAATGGTCTTTCAAAACTTTGTTTGGAATAGCTTTCAGCCCTTTCCAAATATTTGATTTGGGAAAAGTCTAGGCTTTCAGGCCACTTCCAAAATTTTGATTTTGGAAAGTGGCTAGGCATATTAACCAAAATATTGGCCTTTCTAAATTTTGTTTGGAATAGCTTTGCTTTTTCAAAAAATTTGATTTTGGAAAAGGCCTAGACTTGGGTCCTTTTTCAAAATTTTGATTTTGGAAAGGGCTAAGGGAGATGTCTTTTGGTTTAGGAAACCAAAGGCATCCCTTTTGATTAGGAATCAAAAGGAAAGAAACAAAAGAGACATAATTTTAATATTGATCTATTTTTTGGAATTGTTCTAATTAATTAAAATCGTTTAAAATTAATCGTTAATTTTATTTCAATTAAAATCATTTAATTAATTAAATGTTAATTAGTTAATTGATTGGATAAAATTATTTAATAGATTAAATGTTAATTGATTAATTAAGATGCAAGTAGTTAAATTTTAATTTATCTTTTTCATAAGATGTTATTGTATGGATTAGATATAGTAGATATAATATGATTATATGGACCCCGATTGATCATGGACTCGACCGATAGGATATATGTGATTGATTTAATTTTTCTATTGGTTTAAAAATTGTCCTAGGCCGTTATGAAGAACGTGACCTAATTTATTTTCTGTATTTATCCCATTCCCATTAGCTCCTCCCGTGTGCGGCGAGTGTATTCATTTTATTAGATAAAATTAAATGTAACAAGAATGGAGCAGAAGATGGGGACCAAAGAAAGAAGATTAAAGATCCCATTGGAGATGGCGCATTAAAGATCCTATTGGAGGTTGCAACTACCCTTAGATTGTGACCCGTGGTTTCGTAAGTTTGTATTCGACACCGCATCTAGGAAAATTCGATGATCATACCGGTTACTTTACGAATCTATTTATTTTGTGCTTGTATTTATTTTATATGATACGATAGATGCATAACTAGGCACGATCTAGATGAATGTGTGGGATGCATGTCTATAAAGATAGATATACATGATGAGACCGTAATAAATTAATTAAGAGAATTAATTCAAAATTAATAAAGTGAATTAATTACTCCCACAACAAAAATCGAGTTATAATAAATCTCCCAATATTATAGTGACGGTGAAGAGCCCTTGTTCGGATCCAACTTATTGGCCCACATCGGGAGTTGACCTACCTCGGGTATATCATCATTATCGAGATATGATCGTTATGAGATCTCATGAATACTTGGGTTACGACTCGACTAAGAATTTTGCGGTGATTGGCCCACGTCAGGATCGTCTGATTTTAGAGACATACGGTTGACAGTCACATAGACGATGTGAATTGTCAAAGAGTTGACTAGTCAAACCACTGGAAGTCACGTTAGACGCGATTGGTAAGAAGTACCTACCCAATGAAATTGACCCGGTCAATCTGCCCATGTCGGGGATCGAGTCAACTAGATAGGATTCCAGCCACTAAAGAATTCTGGAAAATTTCATGAAAGTCAAATGGAAGTTGTTGACTAGTGAGAGCAAAATCATAATCACAAAGACCATATTTGATTTTGCACACTCTTTTATTTTTATGTTGTAGTTTTAGCAAACTTTATATTTATGTTTTTATTCTCGATTGGTAAAACCAAATTATGACTGTTACCTTTTGAGAAACGTTCTCAAATATGGTTAAGTAATTTTAATCCTTATAAAATAAGCAATGACATGAGCAATCGTGTTATAGTAGTTAGAGACAAGGAGACTACATATTTGATGCAATACTCCAAGACTTTAATTATTAATGAAAAGCGGAAACTCATGACATTGGATACGATCCAATATGATCATTCAGTCATATGATGACAATTCATTCAAACATTGGATAAGAATGACCACATCTAATTTTGGAAAGGTTGTTTTCAAAATTGTAAGATTTAAGTATCGACTTAATTCTACCATTGCTTAAAGGTTAATTAAATATTTAATGTTTTAAATACAATTTAAAAGGTTAAATAAACTATTTAATAACCTTTAGATTTTCTTTATGAAAGGAAATTAAAGACATAGCTCTTGTGATCTTTCTGAAGTCTTTTGAAGACTACATTAAGAAATATTTACAAGTGCTTAAAGGATTGAAAGGAAAGTTAGGGCATGTGCTTAAATACAGAGCTTATCGAAGTCTCTATTCTGTGCAAGCAAGTGTGTTGAGATAAATCTATCTAAGTTCAAGTCAACTCTTAGATATATGATATCTTACGAGTGTGATTAAATTAGAAAGGTTAAATACAGATATGGAAGTTGAAGCAAACGTTGTAACACTTACCATATTTTGGATCTAGTAAACTGATGAGGGAATTAAATAAAGGTTATTATGTTCCGGTTCTTATGAAGAACATACTTTCAGTTATTTGTTAGGATTTAGTAGACATATTCAATTGTAAAGAATAAATGTTATTCCGATAAAGTTGGAAAGTCACTGAATCTAACATACTAGATCAATGTCACTATATAATTAATATGTGTGATGAAATCTCAACTAAATATTTGTATGGCATCTATCCTTGATATTTGTAGTTGTTCTAGATGTTGACTCTCTGGAAGAGAAACGTATAACACTACAAGAAAATTGAGTTGTAATAAGGGGAACTTAATGAGGGGAGGAGAATTTGGTCATTAAAACGTAGTTATAATGAATAGTGAATAATTTGGCGACGAATTTTTATTTTCCCTTATTGATAATAACAAAAACCCTTATTATTAATATAATAAAAATAAATATAAATTTATACCCTTATTGTTCCGTAAAATCTATCCTAAAACCTATAAAAAATTAAAAACACCCCCACCCCCAAATACACAAGATATGAATATCATTTCCTAAATCCCCTCAAATAAACCAAAATCATTTCTCAAACCTAAATGTCACAGCCGCACTCTCTTCACTCCAAGTCTCCAACTCCAACTCCATTTCCACCATCGCTGAAGCATTTTTTGGTTATAGAGGGATCTTGGATGCATCGTTGTCAGCAGAAAGATCTTTATTTGGACTTCGGGTTCACTTTTGGCAGCTGGGTTTTTGGTTGGATTGATTACTTTGATTGTTAAAACGGTAGGTTCTTCTGGTCGGAAATCGATTTCGCCAGAGGTCTCTTGCACCCTGGGTAATTCTGACCTTGCACCGGAAGCTATGGCAAATTTGGTGGCTCCTTCTTTTCATATAAAAATTGATATTGCAGCCACTACTTCCGGCAAGGGGAAGGAGGCAGAGTTTCCACCTAGGATGATTCAGGTGGTGCGTGAGGACCAAATTACCTCAGGTATGAAATTACCAGCGCCACAGGTAACCCTTTTGCTTGTTCATTCCAATTGTGATAATGGTAGCTTTTTCACCCATGAAACCTACCGGGAGTTGAAGTGGTAAATGACAAAACTGAAAATCTATTGAAAGTAATGAATGAAAGTTAGCTGGCTGGAATATTCACACTTATTTTGTTTTTCTCGTTATTAGGTTATGTTGGTTGTCAATTTTCTAGTTCATTGTTGATGGAGTGCTTGACTGGATTGATTTTGTTATGAAATTGTCGAGTTCCTCTGTTCTAATGTTGGTTGTCTTATAGATTACTTTGTTGTTATTCGAGGGTTGTTTGGTGAGAAGGGATTCATTTTGATGTGGTTATTGTTTATTGGGCCATTGTTGTTGGGGCCTCTTTCATATTGTAGGTAAATTCATAACAATAGAATTATTCAGACTAATAATGTTATAGGTTTTCAGTTGATTTTGTCGAATAATATAGTCAATGTAAGACCTATTTCATCATCATTTGACCTTCACTTAGATTTTTGTATTGTTTTGCTTTGTTGATTTGCAGGTGATCTTTTGGCTTTCTAGGTAGTATTCTACTAGAATTTCATTCGGAAAGATATTTTTATTTATTTTATTTCAAATTTTGGTCTTTAAAGATTCGTGTGTTTCTTCTTAATTAGACCTTTGTTGGTTATATTTTTTGGTTGCTTCTCATGCTATGACATGGAATTTATGGTGGTGGCTCTCAATTTGGTTGAGTGCAATAGTGTTGTGATCTTATTGCTTGGTTGTTCATCACGTTGATGACTTAATTATCATTTCTTTTCTTTGGCTATCTTGCTGCCAATGAGTACTGGTCTACCAGATATTTCTCCATCTACCTTGTGTGATCAACCTCATTCTTTCATAGAGTGCACAATACATGATATTCTTTTTAGTTTTCGTAGTCTGCTTGTAGCTTTGTTGGCCTAATTGATTTCAATTTTTGTAGACAATGCTAAGGCTAAGCACTAGCCATTGTCTTGTTGTGAATTTTCTGTTCAAAAAATAACTTGTATCTATATTTCATTTTCGTATGTTTTTTTGTATTTCTATATGATTTGGTCACCACATTATCTACTTTGGTTTTGGATTTTTTTGGTTTTTAATATATTTCCACATTAGAGGAAGCAGCCAAGTGCCAACCTTCAAAGACTATGTTTAAACAAATGGTTGCTGCACTAAAAAATGGAAAACAAATGAGCCTTAAGCTTGATACTTTGAAATGGTGCAAAAATACTATCTTACTATTTCAGGTATATATGTTTTCAATGCTATAAAAGAACACTTACAATCCATGTTCATAAAAGTGTTTAGATTGTTTTCAATCAAACTTGCATGTCTACTGTTATGTTTAAATATATTTCTTCTACCTTTACATAGGTAAAAAATGTTCGGTTTATTGGTATTCTGTATTCAATGGATATGAGCATAAAATCTACTTTTTATCACTGCCATATTGTCCAGAGATCATTGAAGGTCGATTCAGGTCAATGTACATAGTCTGCTCATTTCTCTAAAATATTTTGGATAATCAGGTAAGCATTCAAACATTTTTAAGCTTATGGTTACTGTAAGCTTTTGATAATTAACTTGGTGGCTGCCCTTCATTATTTAATGCATTTTATCATATTATATTGTAAACATTCCATCATCTTATTCCTTCATCTTATTAAAATTATAGATCGATTTTTTTTAAAGTTCTCTATTTTTTGGGCATTGAACATGGTCATTTGAACAATTAGTTACTAATCATTTTCCCTCTATGGTTTCAAATGGTGAATCGCAACCGATAAGCAGATGATGTCATCCATGGTGTTTTACAAAAGTTCCCCTCACATGATTCATGTAGATGATCGACTAAAAGTCAGGTTGAAGGAGTAAAGAAACATAGTGCATTTCCTCGAGGCTAACGGAGTAGTAACAGCAATAGTGCATTTCCTTCTCATTCTTTTTTTTGGAAGAAAGTCCTTCTCATTCTTCAATTCCTTTTGTTGTTATATAAATTTATGTGATTGGGTCGAGGCTATGCATATAATTATGATCCATTATATAATTTTGTGTTTTGCTGTTAGGATCCATTATATACTTAAAGACCTGTTTAGATTTTTGTATGTTCATGTGTTTTCAAAAATTATGTCCTTTCTTTCTTATGTTTTTTTTCTCTCACGACAGGTGTGTGCAAGTGTGCCACCAGAGTTTGCAAACCTGAATGAGCTACTCCTATGGAATGATATGTATGGAAGCAAACATTAAGCTATTTCATGTAGACAAGCTATTTCACGTAGACAAGCTATTTCTTGGTCTGTAAGCTGTTTAGTCCGTGTGCAGGTCATGAATCTGATCTGAAAGTTTGGTTTGATGTGTGACTGGTGTCCTTGGGTCTATCCAGGACTTGTCTAGACTTGTCTAGACATGCCCAGGCTTGTCCAGGCATGTCCAGAACATGTCCAGGCTTGTCCAACATGTTGGTCTGAGTCTGGATCTTGTCTTGGTGTATGCTACATGATTGTATCTTATGAATTGTTTTATATAAGTTTCATCCATGTAATGATATATGATTATCTTGAGTTGAAATGCTATTGGCAATTTGTTGTTATTGAATCCTGATTTAATGGGAGGAAAATAATCTATAATGAGGGGATGTTTTTCTATCAAATCGTGATTTAATAAGGGGTAAATGAATCTACAATAAGGGTTATTTCGACATTAAATCATGATTTGTCGTGGGTAACTTACCTTATAATAAGGGGAAATACCATTATTAAATGTCCGATCATTAATAACGGGATTGAGTTTCCCGTCATTAAATACCTTTACCGGCGGAGGCAGTAATAAGGGGCCATAACGGGAAATTTCCTGTTATTAAAAGGTTTTTATGAGGGGAAATGGACAATTAATGACGGGAGGTACCCTTATTGAAACCCCTTTTTCTTGTAGTGTAATCAAATGTCATTCAGATGATGTCTGAACCATGTGATTATGAATCATGTGGGTGATACGTATCTTATCTTAAGATGACACCCTTTTATGAAAAGGTTATAAATTCTAGAAAATTGTCTAAAGCCTAAACATATCGATGTTTGTTGGCTTATGACAATTAATGCCATAAATAGTTGATTGTTAATCTCTATGACCACTTTTAGAAATAGTCAAGTGTACTCAGTGAAGTGCATAATTCGGAAAGCCCAAAAAGTTCGAGCTAGTACGAATATGAGATTGTTGAACCAATCGTACGACATGTGCAACTTTGTGGAATGTCTTAGCAAGTACGCTGGATATTATTCACTTGTCCGCAGAGCAAAATGTTTGTCTCCGAGCATGCCATCTTCTAGAGGAAGTGATTCTTCCAAAAGAGATAGTGAGAGTAAATAAGATCTCAAAAAAGTTTGAGAACCACAAAGATACGTTCAACTATTGGAACATGAGCAGACGCCGCATAGAGATGAGGTGTAGACACTGCTCAATGCACAAAAAAGTTCTGTAAGTCTATGGATAACCTCAAGCCCAAAAGGGCTGCTGGTATGTTCATCTTGAAGAATGAATATCTCACGACTTATGAAAGAATGTTTGAAAGGCAAGATTGAGAGATATGGCCAGGAGCCATGATACCTGAATTAGATTCCATCAGTGACAACCAGGTTGTGAACCTAGTTTGTCTTACCTAAAGGGAATGTCCCTGAAAGGCTGACATGGATGGTAATATAATTACCATAAGGGTACAGTGACGGCTGAAGGGTACGGGGTGTAAGCCTTGTAATTATCTTTATGCTGCCAGCTGAGCCTAGTTCTATTCAGGCTATGCTTATTATTACTTCATATCATGGCTATATGATAGTGTTGAAGACGTTGGGCGTAAAGCCCGATGTTCATAGACGATAACATGATATTTGAGCCCACGAGATCCATTTATGGACTCAAACAAGTTTCTATAGACGATTACTTCGTTTGATAATTAAAGGAGTTTGATTTAGTCAAAAGAAGGATATGCCCAATGTGCAAAATGTATAGTGGGAGTGTGTTACGATTTTTGAGTAAGGTATGGGATATCTCACTCGAGAATTATCACCCCATGTCACAGTCAATTAATGTTTGGCAGTTCAAGTCTTTACGAAAGCACTTGGATTGGCAGTTCTTATTTTAGAAATAAGAATCTATAGTGATAGATTTAACTGCTGTATGCTTATAGTTTACCTATATAGAAGTGATGCTAAAAGGGTTTAGCATAGGTCGCGATAGGGGATACTGCTAGCCAGTGTTCTCAAGATCTATCTATGTTAGGACATTAGTCTTAAAGATAAGGTGAAAGATGATGCTTATGGAAGGTTTCCTTTGCTACAATGATGGAAACCATCATAAAAGTAATTCCAGATGTTCATAGTCCATGAAGAGTCATGAGCAAGTATGAAAGTAAGCCTGGTAAATGTCGAGGATATCCTTAAACAAGTTAAGGATGGTTTCCTAGTTTATCAAAACTTGGAAGCAAATAAACGTAGATATAAAGACATGTATCCTGAGTCTTATGAAGGCGAGTGGGAGCTACATTCTAGGTTTGCAATCACTTTGAATGAGTGATACAGTGAGCTGGAAATGTTCTAGGCTATGGGTCACTGTAAACTCTACAACTTAGCCAAAGCACAGTAGTGCCTTAGAGGCGCAGCGGGAGCAGTACATGGATCTAGAAGGTTCATTCCTGAACCTTATATGGTTCTTCCACCTTTTTTATACAGCTGAGATTGGAAGTGGATTCATTGCTTGAAGCAAGGACCAGGGTCTCGTCAGAGATTCGTGTGTGTGTTGAGGCGGTTCCTTTGACTTGATCATATGGAGCATGATATGAAGATAGTCTGAGTCCCCACGGATACTGATCCGTTCACGGCTAGGGATGGTTGCGAGTATTGCATAAGATTCTTGTGTTTGAACTTGGTCTTGTGTGTGCGAGTGATTGGTTTTAGGCCAAGTGGGAGATTGTTGAAATAGTGTCCTAAACCCAATCGGGTTGGACCGGATCCGACCGGGTCGGGTCATTTCTACTCTTTCTTTGTGTTTATACATATATTAAATGGCTTTTCTGTTGTCATATATTTTTTCTTTTAAGGAAACAATTGTGAATTGTTATATGATAACGTCCTTAGTATTAAACTGTGATAGAGAAACCATGATATGTGATTATGGTTGATGAGATCTCTAATCATTTTAATAAGTTTGATAATTAAATGTCTCTAGGCTAATGTACTATTAAACAGGGCATTGATAGTATAAACAGGCTAGCACGTATTAGATGTCTTCTGTCTTTAAGGGCAAGGATAGATCTCGTCTATCGAAGCGTAGAGACACTTGAACTGTACGTGGACATGTATTAGAGAATACGTACGTTAGACTGACCCACTTACATTAAGTGTCGCACTATGTGGCGGTTGTGTAATTGTCCTTTGGACCGGAGTCTTCATGACATCATGGTGTGGATTGTCATGCTTTGACACTATTGAGGTTTACCCTAGCCACGGGGCGATCATGCGGTAGTGATTGGGTGTGATACTAAAGCATGCAGAGTATACATGTTTGGTCAATTAGGAATCGCGTACCCTATCAGTAGGGGTGAATATCCGAAAGGGCCTTCTTATAAGGAATGTCTTACTCTCGTGAATCTTTGCAAAGTGGAAGTAAATGAGTTACTTCGAGAGAGCATGATATCCAGATTATAAGATACGGCAGTTAATGTTTGACACTCGACGTACGACCGTATGGATATTATTACAGCGATAGAATTGTAAGTTGCACGGTAACTGTTTCACATGAAAGGTAGTTGTCATTGCATTTGACTCCTCCGATGATTGGGGGTCATGGTGTTTTGCTAGACGCTATCCCGTGATCATTAGGTATGAAGGGCATTTTTGTAATTTGCACTTTGTGTCTACGGCCAACATATTCGGAAGCCTATCGGGTCACACACATATGAACATCTAGCCGGATTAAAATTTGGTTATAGATGATAACCAAATAAGGAAAGTTTATCTCATGCTATAAAGGTTATAGTGGTAATTTAATATGGTGGTGTTTGTTTATTATGAATAAATTAAATACAAGATATTAATAGTATTATATTAATTAAGGAATATGCCGGATGCCAATTTATTGGCTAAGGTGGCGCAATTTGTGTGCGTATAAGATACACTTGGATTGTACAATTTAATTAATGGTATTACCATATATTAATATTAGATATTAATATATATATATATATATATATATATATATATATATATATATATATATATATATATATATATATATATATATATATTTGTGCTTCCAGCGTGTAGTGCATATTGGATATACATATGCATGATTGTTTCCAAAATATATATGTATAGATTTATATTTGTAATATATATGTGATATATACACATGTGTAAATTGATTAACGGTAATAAGATAAATATAGTTAATATAAGATATTGACAATATATTGAAAATATTTAATATAAGATATTGAATATTAATGAGATAAATCAATCAATTATATTTTCCTTATTTTATTAGAAAAATGTTTTCTTTCTCCCCAATCTACTAGGAAGCTAACCCAATCAGATTGGGAATCACAAGGGGCGCACCACACTCTATTTAAAAGAGGGGTTGGCTAGCTCTTTTGTACATCACTATTCCAAGAACTAATAGTTCTTGTGAAAAATAAAGAGATTCTTAGAGAGAGTTTTGAGAGAGAGAAAAAGTCGGTCTAGCAGCCGATTTTTCTGATAGCAATCCATGATGGGATTCCGGCGGGCTGTTCGTGTGGATCACCGGTAGAGGCCGAACACTTGGGCGGCTTTATGCAAAACTACTCACCTTAGACGGTTAAAGCATCGCTCTTTTAGATCAACCAAGGTAACCGCAGTCTACTACTTATTTGTTTATTGCTTAAACGAAGTCGATCTTGGGTCGATAGGAAATAAATTTTTGAATTCCGCTGTGTTCCCGCGTAGATTTCCTAACAACTGAAGCATGCAGAGCATACATGCTTCGTCGTCCGGGAATCGCGCACCCTATTAGTAGGGTGAATATCCGAAAAGACCTTCTTATAAGGAATGTCTTAATCTCATGAATCTTTGCAAAGTGGAAGTAAATGAGTTACTTCGAGAGAGCATGATATCTAGATTATAAGATATGGTCGTTGATGTTTGACACGCGATGTACGACCGTATGGATATTATTACAGCGATATGATTCTATTTACACGGTAACTGTATCACATGCAAGGTTGTAGTAATTGCATTTGACTCTTCTGATGATTGTGGGTCACGGTGTGTTGCTAGACGCTATCGTTAGGCATGAACGGCATTTTCGTAATTTGCACTTTGTGTCTACAGCCAACATATTCGGAAGCCTATCGGGTCACACACATAAGAACATCTAGCCGGATTAAAATGCGGTTATAGTGATAACCAAATAAGGAAAGCAGATTTATCTCGACTATTAAGTGTTATAGTGATAAATTAATATGATGGTATTTATTTATTGTGAATAAATTAAATACAAGATATTATATGTTGATTAATTAAATATACATAAGTTGATGTATATGTCGAAAAATATATATTTAATATCCCGACTTTTCAAAAAAGGGCAGTCGTGTCTTTTGCGAAAAATAGAATATTATGATTTACGGATTAAAGTATTTTTGTGTATATATATATTTTTTGGATAAATATGTATATATATTTGGGAGAATCTGATTATTAATAATAAGGGGAAAATAATAAGAAATTATTATTTTTGGGGTTTGTGTATTTAAGGAAAATAAATCCCATTAGTTCCCATAACAAAAAAGAAATCAGAATTTCTTCCTACGTTTGAGAGAAACGGCGCAGAGAGCAAAATTAGAGCTGAGAGCTTTTCTTTCAGTTTCTAAGTTGGATCTTAACGATATTCAGATCAGAGTAGAGCAGCAGAATCATCGTGAAGAGAGCGTCGATTCAACACCCGAAACTTTTCCTACGAATTAATCGTGGTTGTAAGAGACTCTTCCTAATGAGTAATTACAATTTTGCAATGTTAAAGTTGAGTTTTATTGTTGAATCGTAGTAAGAAGATTTTGATATTGAATAGTTGGTGTTTTATGATGTTAAGATAAAGTAAATAAGTGTTCTACCCGAATTGATTAATTTTGATTATGTGTTTAGGCTGTATAAATTTCCAGATCGATGTGGTCTGTTTGCAAAAGAAAAACAAATAATTAAATTTCCAGTTGAATCACGTTAGCAGGAATAGCTTGTATTTCATTTTTATTTTTTTTTCTTTTCTTTTGTTTGTGTTTTTGTTTGTATTTTATTACTTATGTTATGAAATAATATCATTGATGGATTATCTATTATTCTGATTGATTTAAGTGGATTTGTGATTAATTTAGATTATTGTGTTCACATTGTAATCTCTACTATAAATACCATCTTATATCATTGGAATAATACACAAGCAATTTTCTTTTCTTCTATACTTTTATTTCCTCTTGTTCTTCCTCCATTATCTTCTTAGTTTTATAACACGTTATCAGCACGAGTCTCTAACTACGTCTCAAATCATCAAAATTGTTTATCATCTAAATTGTTTTGATGAAGTTTGGCAACCTTCGAGAAAAAAAACCCCACAAGAATCACCATTCATAGATTGCCAGAAGGACTCAAGTCGATCAATTGATATATTCTATATCTACACATCTCGATACAGGCAAACATTAAGATAAAAATTTGATTTATTTAAATTATTTATCGTGATCAATTCTATTATTTTATAGATATATGTAATATTGATTCTAGTGGTATTGACATCAACAGATCAAGATGGATCAAGTCAATACCACGTAAGAAAAAAAATATGAATAATACTCATCAGTGATATGAAGCCTTGATGGTGTAGATACAAAAATTTTACGTGGCACATCAATTATGTCACATAATACATTTGTCCTAAGTTAAATTAATTTTATATTATTTCCTTAAAAATATATATATATTAGGGAATAATGTAAAATAAATGATTAATTAAAATCTCTTAGAAATTTAGAGATTTAATTATTTATAATTAAATGGCTATGTAGATATATAAAATATATATGTGACATATTATATTTGTCACATACTACACATGCCATAAAATCTAGGTATTTTTATATTATTTCCAACATTAAATATTGGAAGATAATATAAAAATCAATAAATCATAAAAATCTCTTAAAATCAATTAATTAGGAGATTTTATTGATTTATAATAAATGCGGAGATTGTGTACAATGCGGAGATTGTGTACAAATTGCTAGAGCAAATTTCTCAAGAAGTTCTATGCATAGCGCAAGAAATGCTCCTCAGCACGAGCCTAAACTGCGATAATCCTGTCAAAAAAAAAAACAAAAAAACAAAAAGAAGCAAAAATAATATGAACTACGTTTGACTTGATTCCAAGAGCATTCTCTGGGATACATAGGCAGCTTGGGAAGTTACTCCAAGTTCAGTCATACCAACAAAAACAAAAAACATTCAGGGACGGTGGAGAAAAGGAAAATGATAATAAAGTTTTATTGATGTAGGTCAATAGAATTTATTACATACAAAAGGAAGACAACAAAAGTTGAAACCAAACTAGAAAGGAAGACAATAATAAAAGACTTTATCAAGCTCAACTAAAAAGGGAAATGATCCCTAGAATCCCAAAAGCAAAACTAAGAAAAAAGCTTGTAGTTTTTCAGATCGTGGCGGTTGCCTTCTAACAGCTCTCTCATCCTCTCCAAAGCATCACTTTCAGCCGGCTGCAAGGAAGGCGTATTTTCCAAGTCAGTAATCTCATCTCTCAACTGGGTTGATTGAGCAGTGTACTTCTGTAACTCCGTCTCGTGCTCATTAAGGGTCGAAACAAGCTGGTCCTCATCTTTCTTCAAAAGCAAAAGTTCTTTCTCGGGCGATTTTCTCCTTTCTTACACATCGGTAAGTTTGTCCTATGAGGACTGAGTGTGTTGGAGACACTCCCTCTCGAACGCCTCACTTTCCTTAAGTCGCTGACAAAGAATGGAAAGTTTTCACCATGCGCCTCTTGAGAAAGCCTGCTTGAAACATCATCTAGAGCAGCTTTGTAGTGGGCGGCATTCTCAAAGACAGTGTCCAAAAGAGCTTTTGCGTAGGACAAATCCAAACCCCCAACACGCTCCATCTCAGAAAATATTTCATAAACACATTTTTCAATCGAGGTCAATTGATCAATAGGTTTACACGAGATCCTCTGGCAGACGGATGTCCATAGCACCCTGTGCAAGCTTTGCAGACCTTTTGAAATAACAACACTGGATTGGAACTCTGAGACTTCTGGCTGCGGTGCGAGTAAAGCCAAAGGAGCAGATATGAGGCCCTGCCCAAAAGAAGCCCTTTTAGAGGGACCGTCAACCACAACTCGATGTTCGGGCACGTGATCGCCATTAACAATTACGGTCTCTGTCTCGGCAGTGCCTTCCAAATCGGGATCACAGTCCACATCAACATCGTTCGATGATGGAATAACGTCGCACCTCTCTGCTATCACGGGTGAAACGCGTCCCTTTCCTACTTTGCTAGCTTCTGTTGCAAAAGCGTCAGGACCGTTGGCAGAATCCTCGCTAAAAGAAGAACCGCCGACCTCATCCAGATCTCTGCAGACCAGCTACAAAACCAAGAGACAAGGCGAAGTGAATGAGGTAAATTAGAGAAATCAAAGTTAACGAATTCCAAAGAGTAAGAGAGTACCAGTTTCCCAGCTCTGGGCTTGTGACGCTTCCAGTTCCTATCACTATGTGAAGAACTTCCACTAGCACCCAAGACAACCTCAGAACGCCTTTTCTCTCTTGAGGTAGTGCAAGTCGCCTTGACCTTGGTAACTACCTTGGAGGCAAGGCGGGGAGCCGTATGGGGAGATGCTTTCAAAGGACGAGAAGGCTTGGTTGGATTTTCTTTAGCTTGAGGAACGGCTCTCTTCTTTCTTGCCGTCGTCTCCAACAACGAAGCCCTTCCATCAATCAAATATGTACCATGCACTTTCAGCCACCACGCTCGAAAATCAGAAGAAACATGGATGTTCGTTTCGCTTGGGCAGGATGGAAATGCTAGCTTGGAACAACTCTGAAGATCGATGAATTTTCTCCAAAGAATGCTAGCTGACTGTATGTGGGTGGATTGAAGGTCAGTCGCAAGTTCCTTCGGAATGGTCTGGTAAAACCCAAATTGACGTGCAAACCTACAAAGACTGTATGGCTCGACCCAACACGCACCATTCCGATGCAACACCATAAAGCTCGAGCGGGCAGCAAGAAAAAATGTCTTCTCTTGGAGATATAGTTTCCCATCATTCTCTTTGATCTCCGTGCGGCTTCTACTAGCGGCAGTCGCGCTCCAATCAATGTCACGACCTCTATGGATGAGCTCCCTAGCGGCATAGTCATCAAAAGCCTTCGATCCTCCTTATCCTGAATAACGGGTCATAAAAGGACCATCCAAACGAGACGACACTCTATGGTGAGTGTCAAAATATCGGCCCATCCATCCGAACACATAATTCCATGGAAGAAAAGCATCTGCTCGTTCCGGGGTCGGCGAATGAACAATCTCGCCTAAACCTCTATATACATTAACCAGCACAGGGGCAACAAGGGATAACCTCATTCCAGAAGCAATCAGGCTAGCCATTTTGAATGTGGAAGGTCTGATGAAGGAGCCACTGGTCGGAAGGACAAACAAACATAGCCAACATGCAACAAGAGCCGCCAAGTAGGTCTCGTCTTTTATCTCCTCGTCTACTCCAAGCTCGAGAAAGGGAGTTTCATCTTGGGGTGACCTTGGTCGTGGCTTGTCTGGAATGACTCCATCTGGATTATATGTCTTACTTGGCAGGTTCACTCTTTTTGCTGACGTCGTAGTAGGCTTGGGATGCTTCAATGGCAGGCGACACCAGAAATTAATCCATGCAACAACGGGAAGTTGGGGGTTGTAGATGTCATACTCGCCACCTAAGCAATGGAGAAAAGCTGCAAACAAGTATTGACAACTCTTAGGGAGAGTCCTCAAAGGACGAGCATTGGGTCCTGTTAGCTCCTGTAAGCTTGGGATGATCTCCTCATAACAACCTCCAGCGATAGGGAGACCACCAATCTTCCACAAGTCCATCAATGAGATGGACACTTCCCCAAAGATCGCATGCAAAGTGTTGGTCTCCGGGCACCAAGCTTCGCGAGAAGCACGAACAACGTTCTTATTCCGAGTGTAGGTGAACAAGGATGCATATAAAGCGTCAAACATGAGACTCTTCTTAAGCGCCTCACCACCGCAGGAAAGAACATCCTCAAGCCACTCCCGCAACGTTCAACATATCCAAATGCTCCTTGTGTCGTATGTTAAGGACCCCACTGTACCTCCCCATTAATGATGCGTCGCCCAAGAGTCACAAAGGTGTGTTGGCGAGGGCTCTGAGTGTGTATAGAAGAAATCAACTTGTGGACTGATTCACCCCGTGAAAGTCTATGCTCGGTAGAAAGCGGTGATGTTGTGATATCGTGGGAAGGCGGAACATCAAACTCGATAGAAGGACATATCCGGACCTTGATCCCAGTCTCTATAGCGGCATGAGCATGATGAAGCACAACGAGATATCTCTCACCGTCTCGTGTAATCTCCTTGAATATTGCCATCTGAATGTCTGGATCTTCAACGCAGGGTGGTGTCACTAAGTACCCCACTCGCGTCTCTGACTGCCTGGATGTGCTACGCAGGGTGGTGTCACTAAGTACTCCACTCGCGTCTCTGACTGCCTAGATGTGCAACGCAGGGTGGAGCAACCAACTACCCCACTCGCGTCTTGAACCTCGCGTCTCCGGATGTGCTACGCAGGGTGGTGTCACTAAGTACCCCACTCGCGTCTCTAACTGCCTGGATGTGCTACGAAGGGTGGAGCAACCAACTACCCCACTCGCGTCCTCGACCGGCTGAATCTCTCTGCTACGCAGGGTGGAGCAACCAACTACCCCACTCGCGTCTTGAACCGGCTAAGTGTTTCTGGATCTGCTACGCAGGGTGGAGCAACCAACTACCCCACTCGCATCGCAAGGTGGAGCAACCAACTACCCCACTCGCGTCCTCGACCGGCTGAATCTCTCTGCTACGCATGGTGGAGCAACCAACTACCCCACTCGCGTCCTCGACCGGATGAATGTCTGGATCTTCAACGCAGGGTGGTGTCAAAAAGTACCCCACTCGCGCTCTCAACCAGCTGCTTGTCGGACACATGGTGGTATCACAAAGTATCCCACTCGCGCCCACGAAACGGCCTCCAGTTACCCTGCAAAGCAAGGAAAAATAATTAAACAAAACAGAACAAGAAAAAAAAATTGACTTTTAGTCAACTGCCGACGAGAAAGACGAAAGTCAATGACAATCGACTTCCAATCAGCAGTCAACATGGCCAGTTAGCCAACTAAAGAGGAGGAATGCCTGAGACTCTCAGTTTCCTTGACTCCTTTGAGTTGAAGAAGAATTGGTGTGCTTGAAAAAGAGGTGAGGGTTTCATTATATAGGAGATGATGGAAAGAATCAAGTCACTTCTAAGCAATGTGGGACAAAATTTGATCAATTTTGGTGGTGAGTTAAAAAAATAAAAAATAAATAAAAAAAGAAGAAAAAACAAATATTAGCCGACTTAAAGAAAAAAAAAAGGTAAGTAAATCATCAATGTAAACTTCTTCTTCTTTGCACGAGAATATGTGAATAATAATATAAAAAAAAATAAAGAGAGAAAAGGAAAGAAGTATGCCGACTAACATTCAAAAAAAATAAAAGTAAAAAAAAACGTTTGTGTCGAGACTCGTCGTTACGGTAAAATTTTTTACCTTCAACAACAAATCTCGATGGGGCATTTGTAGATACAAAAATTTTGCGTGCACATCAATTATGTCACATAATACATTTGTCTTAAGTTAAATTAATTTTATATTATTTCCTTAAAAAAATGTATATATTAGGGAATAATGTAAAATAAATGATTAATTAAAATCTCATAGAAATTTAGAGATTTAATTATTTATAATTAAATGGCTATGTAGATATATAAAATATATATGTGACATATTATATTAGTCACATACTACACATGCCATAAAATCTAGGTATTTTTATATTATTTCCAACATTAAATATTGGTAGATTATATAAAAATCAATAAATCATAAAAATCTCTTAAAATCAATTAATTAGGAGATTTTATTGATTTATAATAAATGCGGAGATTGTGTACAAATTGCTAGAGCCAATCAGGAGAGTCTGGACTCATTAAATGCGGATATTATGGGAATCAATCAGAGTGTGGACACATTAAATGAGTGTGAAAGCATTAAATGTGAATTACTTCCAAGGCACTCATCCAACACTATAAATAAGAGAGGCCTTGGTCATTTGCAAACACACAGAAACACAGAAGACATTGAAGAGTTGATAGAAATCCCAGAGCCAGAAGGTTCAAGCATTCATCAACAACACTCGAAGATCTTCAAGAAATCCTTCAAGTTCTTCAAGAAAGTCAAGAAACACTCGAAGATCTTCAAGAAATCCTCGAAGTTCTTCAAGAAGCAAAGAAGACCAAAAAGCTTCTTCAACGCTCGAAGATCCTCACAAAGTCGAAGTTTCTTTCACAAGGAGATCGAAGGTAACACGAAATCCCTTCAAGTCTTCATCAACTTTGGAGCCTTCCGCGATATACGGAGTCTTCAATTCCAAATTTCTTCCGCCATATCCAGGAGATCATAAACTCAAAGCCCTTCCGCTACATCCGGAAGGCCACAAATCCCCAAACTCTTCCGCCATATCCGGAAGATCACAAACTTCAAAACTTTTCCGCCACATCCGGGAGATCGCAAATCCAAAGCTCTTCCGCAATATCCGGGAGATTAAAAAACAATTCTAAATTCAAAGTCCTTCCGCTATATCCGGAAGACAATTAATTGCCAATAGGGAGAATCAAAGGATTCAAGAGATTGTAACCCGTTTTTTATTTCATAAGTTAATAAAATTTCATTTGTTACAATTTTGTGTTTTCTTTGTTTATTTTCAGGGATTAACACGAAATTTGTGTTATAGATGGCTATATTCCTTAGAGAAAAGAGTTCGTCTTTTGTGCAAATTGGAAAAGAAGGTATGATCACATGAAGTTGATCAATGTTTGAAATGAGCATATAATGGATCATAAATCCATATGAAAATAGAAAACTCATAAAAATGAATATAAAAATTCATATAAGTGGGCATGTCAAAAACCGATGAAAGTAAATATAAAATTCACATAGATTAATTTCAGACATGTCAAAATATAGTGAAAGTGAATTTGAAATTCACAAAGAAAAAAATACAGACATGTCATTCATATAAATAAAAATTAGGACCCGATGTCCATAGAGAAAGACATGTTCCACGAGTGATCTGAAACTCAGAGATAAGAAATCTTCTGAATATATCATGAGATTTCTTGACCATAATCGATGAAAAATTAAATCACTTTTTATCATGATGATATGCTCTGAAGCCAAGAATATCGATCAAAGTAATTTATGATGTATATGAAATTGATTATGATTTCGTATCATGAATGAAAAATAATAATCCACTGAATGTGGAATTATATATGAAAGTAAATAATGAGTCACCATTGATATGACTAATGATTCCCGACCGAATTATGAGAATTCATACTTTATAAAGAACGTGACTCAATTTATAAATATTTGGTTATGATCGTGGATGAGGACATTATTGATACAGTCCAAACAAAATTGTTTTATATGATTAAAACAATAGTCATGAAAAGAAACAAAGTAATTTTTTTACAAGATTACGCCACATTTCAGAGTTAGTGGCGATTTCCAGAAATTGTTTATACGATGCATTTAAACGTAAGCATCTTTTATTAATAAATAAATTGTTTCTTGTCTTGGCTTTATTTTGATACGGCTAAAGTATTTTGTGATGTATATAGCAGCTTTGGAATTTTATTTTATCGATTGTGTATAATTGATACGTGTGACTAGTTTTCTTCAAAAAGAAAAAAGGAAAATAATTGTATCATCATGTATTTTTGGTAAGTAAATCTTGTTATTTGACCACAATAATAATATATGATTCTCAATCGCTGGATTAATCAACGTGTATATTACTTTTGCAATCATATTCATATTAATTAAAGTCATTTTAAATAGTTAAAATTAAATAGATTATATTTCACATGATTGTGTACGTAGTTGTGTTAATCACTTACGTTGTGCGCATATATGATCTTTATTTGATAAGACTTGGGAATGTTTCATACGTTGCTTTATAATTCAGCAATATATTTCTCACTATAAAGTTGATATGATATGAAAAATAAGAACATGATGTTGTCATATCATTTAGCTAATTTGATTTATATTACCCATAACCTTACAATAATTGCATGATCATTGAGGCAATTAATGCATTCATTGAATTTTTTTGGCAAAAATGCTTGCATTGATTTTAATAAATAAAATCAAATTTGGTTATTCAATGAAAAGATTTTATTTTGCATGATTATTGTAAGAGTAGTGATAATCATTAATGTGATTATTTATACTTATCTTTATTACAAAATATTCAACCTGCGTTTTTTTTAAATGAATACCATGCATATGGTCTTTTGATTGTAAGGCGCATTCGCTCTATATTGTTATTATCATATTCAAAATTTTTTGTCTAGTTGTGATAAGAATGAATATGACAACATATTATGGTGCTTTATTGGTGAGTGAAATTATTCATAATGATTGATTCACGAATTGTAATATTGGATAATTGTCTCTCGGATCCACTAGCATTTACAATATCAATTTGATTTGATTGAACTGATACATAATATAATTTTCTATTTAAAATAATTAATCATTGTAATTCATTTATATTATGTGACAATTGTTATATTTTAAAAAAATTAATTGCTCATTTCGTTCTAAGGAAGAAATGGAGTCGAAACATGAGAGCAATTAAATTACCTCATCGATAGTGCGACACACACATTATATTGAGAAACAAGTTCTCAAAAGAATTGATGAGAGATGCAAATGGTAATGCAACATGCAAGTGCTATATTGAAACAAAATTGTTTGAAATAAAGCACTATCGCTCTCTCAAGTCTCGATTTTTTTGAGTAATATGGGTGTTATATCAAGATTAAAATATCTGCTTTATATACTATTTCCCGATGAAATGTGTATAAACAATGTGTTTGAAAATAAAGAGATATGTCCATTCCATGAAGAGAATGTGACTGATACTACATGCATCATTTAAAACAATGATATATGTATCATATTACATGGGATGCATCACAATCATTCTGTGAAATGAATGCGACAAAATACAGTATTTAAGATGCATATAGTGATTCTGAATATTGTGGTTATAAACATTCTTTATGTGAGAATCCCACTAGAATTGGGATGGTGATTCAAGAAAATTGGCATAACTCGATACATTGTATCCATAATTGTGAGAACGGATATAATATCTCTATATGAGACAAAATTTCTCCACAAATCGAAAAATATAAAAGAAGTTTGTTGATACCCGCATAAGAGGATCTCACATTAAAATGTTGAATCCGTCACGGGTTATTTCAAATTTTCGACATATTGATTATGAAAAATGTTGTCCGAGAATGAGGGGAGGAAAACCCAATATGAATTATATCTCGTGACAAACTTCGACATAAACGAACAATGAGTTCACATATGATTCATTGATATCAAACCCATGAAGGGTAGAATTTATGCACATTTTGCATACATCAAATATTTTCTGAGCAAAATGAAGAAATGAACCAAGAGTTCAATGTCGCGTTCGAGTGATTTCTCTACATATGATGTATAATTTGAATGATTCTTCAAAAATCTAAAATCACATAATGGTATATAAATCGCAAGAGAGACAATATTTTCAAAAATCTCATGAAATGAGATATTTAATGAAACCACTATGTTTTAATTTTCAAGTTATAGCTCGGTGCAACATGTTTGATGAATATCGATTCTCGGCATTAGGGGGAGATAAAGAAAACCCCATGTTAGAATAAAAGAATGCCGATAAACTTTAACAACATAAACGATCTTTCACGCATCATTTTAACTTAATTGCAAAAATAATTTACTTGTAGTATTTAACAAGTAATCCGTCAGATTCCGTTATTGAAATTAAATGAGTGACTATTTATAAAGGCACCAACAATATGACTGATGATATTTCTCTATGCCAGAAGCGTAGAATACCGATCGGTGTAAAAGATAAATATCCGCGGAAAATAGATTCATATTCAGCCACTCATGAAATCTCTTAAAGAGATCCGTCTTCAAGACGAGAACCCCAAAAATAAAATTACACGTGCGATGGATGATTAAATATTGGGGTTGCGGAACAACCAATCCATACATTGATAAGGATTTGGTTTATGCTAATATCGAATTAACAATGAGTTTATGGGAAAATTTTATAATAAAATATATGTTGGTCCCTTGGAAAAGGCTAACACAAGTTTAGAGGGGGGGTGAATAAACTTGTCACCAAAAACTTATCCTGAGCTGGAAAAGCCCTAGGAACTAAGTTTCTCCGAAACTCTAACTGATATCCAGTTTTGTTTTGTTCCTACCCCTTAACTTGTGCGGAGTTCAGTTAGCTCAACTGAGTATAAGTCAATGCTGACTTCTATTCAGTCTTGTTAACTGGCAGCGGATAAATATTAGCCTTTAAAAACTAGTTAACTTAGTGTTGGAGTGAAAACCACATGAATTTAACTAAAATAAAGTAAATAAATGCGTAAAGTAAATAAACAAGATTTATAGAGGTTCCAGGTGGTGTAATCTTGTCAATCCTCTCTTCCCCTGTGATGCGGAGGAAAATTCCACTAGAACTTCTTTGAGATGGCCCGGTTACAAAAAGTTCTAAACTGATAGTGATTGAGGTCAAGTTAAATTATTAACTCGATGCCTAAATAACCACTAGTAAGTGAACTAGGTTCAATCGCAGTATAGCTAGATAGAGTCGAGGTCGATCCCACATAGAATCAATTCGTGGATCCTAACTTAAATAGTCAACCTATTTATTTCGTTTGACAAAGACGGTCTATGACCAACATAGGATACGAGAAAAGAAAGACACACTCAAACATATAAACAAATAACGTAATCAACTGCCCAGTTATAACCGTAATCATTTGGATCTAGACACTTTATATAACAACAAGACTTATCAACTATTAATCCGTTCATATCCGTTTATATTGGCTACGGGAGTCATCCTCTAAAACTTGACGTAGCACCGGTAGGTCACTAGATCACTGTGATATTGTTACGTGACTTCGCCTTTTAAGTGCCTCCATCTCATATAACTCACACGCTTACGGCTCTAAGGATGCCGATATTAACCGTACACCTCGTCTAGGCAACATTCCTATGGTTAGGCGTACTTCCTAAACGATCACTCAAACTCTCGTCCAACTAACAATTACTAAGTTATAATCTCATGCTAGTTTACGATCTACATGTAAACAAGGTGCGCGCAATTCCCTAACATAAACCTACCTAGATAACGCTGAACGTCCGTGAAGATCAATTCATAAGCCTACCTAAGAGTTTTATATTGGTATTTCCTTTTTACACGTTTTAATTAAAGCAAACGAGTAACGTAGCCATAGCCATACCTACTGAGATAACAGATTCAATTAAGCTAACCTAATCATAAAGACGTGACCGATTAACGGATGAAGCGGGGTCGAGGCTCTCGGTCGACCGAATGCATAGGCTCGGTCGACCGAGTGACACCACTCGGTCACCCGAGTGCTCTACTCCCCGCATCACACCCCCGAATATATTTCTCGGCGTTTCTCATACAAATCGGATTAAATAGTGATTCGTCAGGCAATCATATAAACTAATCTAAATACACGTAAATTAAACACGTAGATTCATCCATAGATGTTAGGAAGAGGACGTAGGGTATGAGATCCTCATAGACAAGGTATCAACACCTCCCTAACGTCATAGCCTAGATTTACATCATCTAGCTATGAATAACTACTCAAACAATCAAAGCATAATTAGGAAATTGATTACTAAAAGAAAACAAGAAGAGAAACTAGGGCTTACATTATTGCGCCCCCAGCTCTTCCACACGCCTAAAGAATCCTTATTTGCTTGTATGTATATATGAATGAATTGGTATTGGTGTGTGTTTAAAAATACAAAGGACTTGTGTTTATATAGAGCTACAGCCGACTTAAGAAGACCGACTTAAATGTGGAAAACACTAAACCCTAACCGCCTCAAACAATGTGCCGGACTTCTGCTGGACTTCAGGCCCGCTCGGTCGACCGAATGCATAGGCTCGGTCGACCAAGCCTTGTATCTTTTTGGGCTTCCTTTTTGTTCCGTCTTGGGCTTTCCTCCTTTTATGCCTTGGGCTTCCTGAACTTGTCTGCAATCCATTAAAGCTTCTCCGAAGCCCATCCTTGCGCTCCCAAATGAGTTACTACAAATATAGCATAAAATACAGTCTGTAACATCAAATAATATAATAAAACCTCTAAATACATAATAACGAATCGTAGCTCTCGGCATATGCAAATTAAGCGTATTACGACTTATTATTACTCTATTATAGCTCTTTTAAACTAGAATCGGGGATAAAGATCATAGAATAACGGGCACAAAATGACCGTTATCAGATAGTCCTTGACTAATCCCTAGCTTCACTATCTAAACACTTGTAGAACGGTAGGATTGTCGCTCTTCAACCGTTTGAACCACCGGTCCTTGGAGGGTAGAATTGCCTCTTCACCACTCATCACAAACACGCCTTCCCGATCGCACTCAACCGTCCTTCACACCTTCTTGGTGATTCACAGTCTAAACCTTTCATAAAATCAAAGTTGAGACTTTGAATCAATAACTATGATTCAACTGTGATTTGAGCTTTTCTTCTGGATGATTAATTTAAGCACGGCTCTGTATTTCTTCAAATGACAGATCTTGAATCTGCTTGAATATGCTTGAACACTTTGAAGAAATTTCTTGATGTTGCAATTAAACACTTAGCAGGTATTCCTTTGAATTTGGCTTTCCCCCTCAATTTAATCTTTCTTGACTAGATAGATTCTTTTTAATTTTCTTGCTTTGTTATCACATGCCTGCTCTCTCTCTTTTATGATGTCGTAGAAGTAATCTATTTATAGGGGTTCATTCAACGTTCATCCTGCTTGAATCTTGCAACGGCTATATTTTATGACCGTTCTGATTTGTCAGTAGTTCATCCAATAAAATTGCTTCCTTTACAACGTTCGACTGTACGATCAGTTTGATGGATAACTGATATATAAAACTGAGTTTTCTTATCAATTTTATACTGAGTTTTTCACTTGTCAGTTTCCTAACTGACTTGGAGCATTAACTGAGATTTTACTCTTCTTCAAATATCAGTACTCCATTTTTCATCTGATTATTATTGACTTAATCAGAGTACACCATAACTTATTATCATATAAGAATTCATTGTCCTTATGATTCTTAGGTCTTCATACAAGATCTATAATGTCAGTTCAGGTCACCACAATCTTGCCTGAAGTCTAACTTTACAGTCTCGACTTGTAATCTTCATAACTGAGTTTGAACCCTCAGTTCTTCAATCTTCAATAACTGAGTCTGTGTCCCTCAGTTCTTCAGTCTTCAATAACTGAGTCTGTGTCCCTCAGTTCTTCAGTCTTCTAGATAAGCCAACCGAGTCTGTGTCCCTTAGCGAACTTATCTTCTTCAGTCTTCTATTGGTGTTCTCTATGTTTAGTTCTTGTAGAATCTCAGTTAGATTAAATCTCAGTTTCTTCATTTCTCAGTTCCAGCCTACATCTATTACAGTGCTTGTCTGATTTAACTTATACAAATATCAGACTCTAATAAATCATATACATTGATATCTAGACATCTTTTTGCTTTGCACTATAACAGCTAGTTATGACACTTCATCAATGGGGTTAAGAACAATTAACAAATAAGTGATGAATCATCATCAAAACATAAATTTTATTTCCAACAATATAATAGTCATCGACGACATATTCGCCTATTTAATTGCTATTATAATATCTGGATCCAGTACCTAAGTCATCAGCAGAGAGTCAGAAACACTCAGACTAGGTAAAAATGAAATAAGCAATTGAGGTTGAGTTTGAATTGGAAATATTTGTTTGTTAATGGTCAAATATATTCTCCTATTATAGATAATATAATGTTCCGCTAACTAATATATCTGGCTGTAACTTTATGTCATGACGGTATACTTATGGGTCGTTGGACATTAATATTGATATGAAAATCCTTGGTGGATTTCAAAAATGAATTAATATGACAATCGCAACATGCATATGGTTAATGTCATTGACATTCATGTTGAATTTAGTATGACTAGTTGAGTAAATTCCTATTGAGAAAGGAATATGTAAGTAATGCATGGTTAATGTCATAAATTTTAAGGAATTACGATGCATGATAGTGGAAATATATGCATGCAAATTTCGATTATATTACTTCCCCTATTATTTAGCTGATTACAGTGTTGATTGTGTTGCATGTGTTGCACAAGTGAGTAGTGGGAATGACACTTATTAGCCCATACATTCGAATATCCAATAAACTCTAAAAGTGAGTTGTATGAAAAAGTACGCTCTAGTGACAATCTAATAGATTTGTTCACTAAGATTATTCCTACATCGGTTTTAGATAATAAGTGTTTATAATAATGGAATGCGTACATCTGAAGGATTGTTGTCGTCAGGAAAAGCGACAACTTCAAAACTTTTGTGTGGATTTGGTCTTAAAACCAATGATTGTACTCTTTTTTCCTTTAACCAAGTTTTTCCCAAATGGTTTTCTTCGTTAAATGTTTTTAATGAGGCAGTCATTGCAGCACATAGAAACGCATATGGCATGAACTATTTACCATGTCTAGTTTTTTTTCCCACTGGGTTTTTCTAGCAAAGTTAATAGTACATGACATATACGTTATGCAACTACGATCGAGACAATCAATTTTACCATTTATTCATTAAGACATTGTCTAGATGAGAATGAAAATCATTTAACTGCACTATATGAAGACAATGCATCATGCATATCTCAATTGAAGCGAGGTTATATTAATGGGGATAGAACAAAACATATTTCACCCAAGTTCTTCTTTACTCATGATTTGCAAAAGAATGAGGAGATTGATGTGCAACAGATCCGGTCAACTGATAAGTATTTATCAAGACATTGTCGACTGCAACATTTGAAAGACCAGTGAAGAGCATTGGGATGCAGTAATTGAAATATCTAAATTGACGCTTGGTTCAGGGGGAGTAAATCAAATAGATAAATATGTACTCTTTTTCCTTAACTAAGATTTTTTTCCAACTTTGTTTTCTCTTAGTAAGGTTTTAATGAGGCATATCATATCTGTTGTATGTTTAAATAATAGATATCCAAGGGGGAGTGTTATGAAATAATATCATTGATGGATTATCTATTATTCTAATTGATTTAAGTAGATTTGTGATTAATTCAGATTATTGTGTTCACATTGTAATCTCTACTATAAATACCCTCTTATATCATTGGAATAATACACAAGCAATTTTCTTTTCTTCTATACTTGTATTTCATCTTGTTCTTCTTCCATTATCTTCTTAGTTTTATAACAACTTATTAATTTTTGCTTCCCTGTTTGTTTTTTTATTGAGTTATTTACTATCTTCGTTAGTGATGCGTTCATACTGGATGCCACTGGCACTTGCTGTATCACCTTTCGTAAGGGAAAAAAAGAGAGATTGTTTATATATTATGTTGTATCCATGATAATAATAATAATAATAGTAACATTAAAAAATAAAATATAATGTAAAGGTAGTATTTATATATATATGTATCTAAAAGATGACCTAATAAATTTATAATCTATAGTTGTTTGGGATTATGGTGCTGTGTTATTTTTCGGAATATGAATACATATTTTGGTAGACAGTGAATTTGTGGCTAATGTTATTGTGATGCTTAGCTTGAATTGTAGTATTGTTAATGAGTTTAAATAAGATTAAATGAAAACGAACAAACCTCGATTGAGTTTCTGACGTGTTTAGTTCCGGCACCGAATGTACTCTTAAAGGGAGTTGAAGTTCAGGACCATCGGAAGAGCATGAAAGGTTTGTGCTTTGATGAATTAGTATTCATCAATGTCTGTATAATTGCTAGGCCTTGTCCGTGCCTAGTTGTCTAAGAGAGAGAGAGAGAAGTAAGGGTGAGGGAGCTTACTTGAAAACACTTAGGTGGCTATTTAATAACCATTAATAATTACATACTTGCATAGTAATAAGATTAAACATCAATCCATTCTTGGAAGGCAGAAGTCTATATCGCAATGTGTGTGCGTTCTGAAAGTGAATAACTCTATAAGTCTTTGGACCCTACGTACGGAGGAACACCACCCCGTAAGTCCGAGACCCTACCTATGGAGGGACTTCGCCGAACGTGTATGCTATCGGAGTCTACCAGACTAGACTTCCATGGTTATTCGTGAGATCCACCAATATGTTGCACCCAGTTACTTCGTGGTGGGTAGCATCATGTGTAGTGCCCTTGAATGCTTATGTAACATAGTTAAGCTAAGCTAGAAACATATACTCATGACATGTTGATGGACATGAAGTGAACCTTAGATTGAGTCGGTCTCAGAAAGATAATTTACTTAATCATAAACTTGTTAGTGAGCCTTAGTTAATTTGTAGCTTCTACCTCTTATTGAGTACTTTGTACTTACCTAAAATGCATTATTTTTCTATGTGTTTGGGGGAGAGAAGATGAACATGTAGATCCAGAGTTTGAGGCAGACTTTGATGACGACGTTTGAGGACTCCGGAGTTGAAGCGTTTATCTATTATGTTTTTCTTTTGTATACATTAGACACGTTGTTCTTTGGGAAACGTTGCTTTTTCTTTTAGTATTCTTTTGAAGGTTTCGTACGTTTTAGTTTTCGTTTGGCTTTCCGATGTAATAAATATTACATTTCTATCTTTAGTATGTTGAGTTCTTTTCATAGTAGCATTTATGGTGTTTGCCGAGTCTTTTTAGCTTCCGTTTTGCTAAACTCGATACGACGTAGTAGAGACTTACGTGTAATATTAGATTTATTTAATATTATACGTGCCGAGCGTTTTGTTTCCGGATAAAAACTCGGTATCCGGGAGCAAGGCGTTACAATATATATGTGATATACATGTATTTTGCAAATTAATTAATCATATTATTATATTAATCATGTTGACTATATATAAAAATATTGATATATTGCGCATATTCATGTGTATATGTTGATACACGTGAATTATGCAATTTAGTCAATCATGACATTGTTAATATTAGATATTATTATTAATATTAGATATTAATGTGTAAAGATTTGCACACATATGTAAATTGATTTATGGTAAATATAATAAGATATATTCAATATGAGATATTGTCAATATATATATTGGAAAATATTTAATATAAGATATTGAATATTAATGAGATAAATCTAGAATATCTATTTTCCTTATTTTATTGGAAATTGGTTTTCGTTGTCCTCTATCAATTAGGAAGCTTTTCCAAATCAAAGTGGGATGTGAATATGGTGTCTATCTCCCTATAAAAGGGGACTTGTGCCAACTCTTTTACAACACAATATTCTTGCAATATTTTAGTGAGATAAAAATAGAGCTTCTTAGGAGAAAGTTTTTGGAGAGAGAAAAAGGCGGCTTAGCAGCTGACTTTTCCGGTAGCAATCCAATGGTGGATTCCGGCGGGTTGTTTGTATGGACCACTACTCCTTCGTAGACGATAAAGCTTCGATCTTTTAGATCATGCAAGGTAACTTTATCGTATACTACTTATTCATTTATTGCTTATACGAAGTCGATCCTCGTTAAAAGGAAACAAATTTTAAATTCTGCTGCGTTCCCGCATAGATTTCTAACATTCCCCACATCAAGTGACACTCAATATGACAATATTATAGATACCGATGTAAAGAAGTATATTTGGTTCAAGTGCAATGGGAGAATGTTGAGGATATCATAGATAAAGAATGATTAGTTTAAATATTTAGTTTAGATATTTATATTTCTAGTATTTATCTTTTACTTGTTGTCCATGATATTGTGTACCTATATAAACTCAGTTGTACCCACATTATGATTCAATGAGAAATCCATGCCCGGGAACTCGTTGCGGCAAAGCGGCTATGTATCTCTTTTCTTAGCACAAAGAATCGATTGGCGGATCTGCTCACCAAGCCCCTAGCTCGGCCACGTCTCGACTTACTCAAGGCCAATCTCTGTGCTCAATCTCTTCCCACTGGATTGCAGGGGCGTGTTGAGGATATTATAGATAAAGAATAATTAGTTTAAATATTTATATTTCTAGTATTTATCTTTTACTTGTTGGCCAAAATATTGTGTGCCTATATAAACTCAGTTGTACCCACATTATGATTCAGTGAGAAATATTTGATTACTTTACAGTACAATCGAGAAACATTCACCTCAGGAGGTGACATAGGATAAGGAGGATATGATGATGGAAATCTACACAAGACCTCATTCATGTTAAATTGTTAATAAACTAGTACAAATTAAACAAAAAGCATATCTATGAAAACAAGTTGTGAAAATAAAGGAGATGGTTTTGCACTTTTATTCATAATATTACATATGATAAACCTTGAAATAAAACATATGTTTAATACCTATAGCATATTGGCAACTAGCTCAACTAAATCCCGAACGCATATCGTACGATTGGGTGATGAATTGAAAAAAATAAATTATATTTGATATTGTGAGTGAAACAATCAAATATTTCCATTGATTTGGGATGTGATTACAACCAAGTTTATATAGTCACATAATCTTAACCAACAAGTAAATGATAAATACAAATATTTAAAAGATATATTTAAACCAATTTCTCATTATCTATAATATCCTCAACATTTGACATCTTTCAATCACCAACTTTGATCAAGGAAAGATGATGATGTTATTTTATATTTTGATCAAGTGAAGATGATAAAGAGTATAGATTAATTCAAGAAACGTCTGTTAAAAAAACATTTTCTAGAAACATAAATCAGCATGGCGGCATATCGTCGGGCACCGGTAGCAATGTTGCATCAGGACTTTTACCATCTTTCACTATGAGAACTGTATCCATTCCCCATGTCATGTGCGCTCAAAATGACAATGTAGATACCAAACCCCTAATTGATATGAACACAAAATGAGAATGATTAATATTAGTTTTGAAGGAGTAAACACAAGGGACATGAAAACTAAGGTATGCATCGAAGTTGAGACTCTATTGTTATTATTTTAAACACAGACACTTGGCATACGTTGGCAAGCATCCATAAAATTAAGTAGTTTACAAACAGTAAAGATCGTCATAATTTGTCATTACAGTAGCTCGGTTTTCCCTTACTTGAGCTTCAAAAGTGTGTTTTATTAGTCTTCATTGTATTGATACATGTTCTCTTTTGTATGTTGAAATATCCTTTAAAGGCTGTAAATGATAAATATATCTTTATCAAATTTTCTTTTTCTAATTAATTATTTTGCATCATTATAATTATAACTAAACTTAATTAAGGCTTTATTCCATCTAACTTATTACAATTTTTTTCCCAAGTAAAGTTTTGTTGTCCATATATATATAGATGATACAAGGCTTTTAAGGAACCCCATACGTTTTATAGGGGTACCTTACAAATATATAAATTGTGCGTATACTTAAGACACCACTTGTTTATCTACGCTCTAGTGGGTGAAATATTAAAATACAATCGTTATAGGAAGGTTATACCAAGTGACATACATTGCAACCACTCATTTCTAACCTCTCACACACGATAAAAGTGTATTATGTGAAAGAGAGTAAAAATGAGAGGCTCTAATGCACCACACTTGAAAAATGATGCTTGGCTAAATCGAAATTATCTTTTTTTTCCACATATGAAATCGATTTTTAAAGGTCATTCTTATAAGTGAATTTCAAAACTCGATTCTCTTGGATGAAGTTTGACTTCTGAAAGGTCGATTCTACAATCGACCCTTAAAATGTTGATCCTCAAGTGGGGTTGAAATAGTATGTTAATTGTAGTGTCACAGTATGAATGACATTTATGTAAATAAAACTATGATGACATTAAAGACCCTAAAATTGGATAGAAACTAGTGTATTTCGCTAAGTAAAATTAATGTAGTGCATGTCACTAAAGACTCCCGAATGATAACATAAAGCAGTAAATAGTAAAGTCCTTTACTTAATTAATAATGATGATAGAAAAGTATAACTTACCAGGATTGTTTGCCTGGAATCTGATGGTCGTCCAACCATTTTTGGGCACAGTAATTGTGTTCCGTTTCGAAGGATCAACCAAATTGTAATTCTTAGGATCCTTTTTTTTATCGAAATCTCCAAGTCCCCATCCAACAACATAGAAACTATATCCATGGAGATGCATAGGATGATCAATACTATTAAACAAATCAGTGTTCTGAAAAGTCATATCAAGTGTAGTATTATACTCAAGGGTTATCACTTTCGTTCCTCTTTCTGCCAAAGTCATGGGTAATTCTGGCAAATAATCAGTGTAATTGACCTTATACTTTGGCGGTCTGGGCAATTTCCCATAACCACTTTTACTGCGATGGTAATACGCTTTGAGGATATCTGTTGATGGGCTTACAAACGATACATTGTTTATGCTTGCCCCTAAGCGTGTTCCATTAAGTGCAGTGCAATTATGAGATGGACAAGGGAGTGTGTTAATTGAGAGGGTTATTTCCAACTTCTTGGTTACTTTTAATGGTAAATCGATAGGATGTGCTTCATTAGCTAAGCTTTTGAGGTTGCCAATGAAGTTGAGTGCTGCAGTGGTGTCATTCTGAATGGGGATATCAGGGAAGATAGGTGTAGAAAATGAAGAAAAATTTCCATCATACTTTACTAAGGCAGTGGTTGTTGTATGGACAAAACTTAGAAAGGTACTGCTCATGTATACCCTAGCAGCCATGTAGTAGTATTGATGTCCTTGTTTGTTAGCATGTAAAAGACAGTCATATGTTTGGCCAGGGCTAATGGCGATATAGTCCACATTAAATGGCTTTGTATAGCTGCCATCAACTCCAACCACGGTAAGTTTATGATTCGCGATAGCAAAGAAGAGAACTTCATTCAAGACAGCACTGACAATCCGGAGAAGATAGGTTTTCCCATAAGTAACATCAAGTTGATATGTATCTGCACAAACATTGTAGAAAATTAATTATAACGATCAAAATGGACTTTTTACCATGGTAAAAATGTCAATCCTTAGTGAGAGCATTGTGTTTGAGTCATGGTATGAGAGTTTGATACCCATTATCGACTTCTATTAACAAAAAAAAAATATAAAATGGCAGCGTAGTGTTACACATTCCAAGGTAAAAGGAATGTGCAGAATTACATGGTCCCACATAAACTATTGTGCAAGAAAATGTTGATTTTTTTTAATCTATCTATCTATCCATCCATATATATATATATATATATATTTTGGGGGAATAAGGGAGAATGACAGAAATATTTCATCAATTGAGTAGAAGGACAGTCTTTTGAAACTTTTGCATAAACGACAAAACTATTTATTCACTGTCGAAATTCACTTTTTAAATTCACTGCCGAAATTCACTGTCGAAATTCACTAATTTTCAAAATTCATTGTCGAAATTTACTGATTTTCGGGATTCACTGTCGAAATTCACTGATTTTGGGATTCACTGGGAGAGATTCACTGATTTTCGGGATTCACTGTTTGTTCTTCTCGCTATAAAAATTATGCAGTTGTCCTTTTCTTTATAAAAATATGTAATTGTCCCCGTTATTTAAAAATATTCCGTATCGTGTCCTTATCCTTAATTTTCCCAATATATATATATATATATATATATATATATATATATATATATATATATATATATATATATATCACGCCGAGCTATGAATTGTGCAAACATATATAATTAAAATCTTACCATTCTTTGAACACGGATAAAGGTCCCCAGGTTTACCGTTTATAGTAAAGGCATCAGAATAAATGGGCGGACCTCCGTTTGCTATTACTTGGTCATGAACATACTGCATATCATCTTTCCACCACTCTCCTGTTAATAAATAAATGAAGAACAATGGTTAGAGAATGACTATAAGATCAGAGATATTTTCTTCGAAAGAAATAATTAACGGAACTTTTTGAATTCCAAACCACACCTATTATAATGGGCACTTCTGAGTGAGGCTGAGGAAAGGGGTATGTGGTGCCTGGCTTTGGGTAAACAACGATCATACCATGTACGGTAGCTCGTGACCAATCGCTGTGAGCATGCCACCAAAGAGTTCCTTCCTCGTCTGAGAATATTACCTTTTGACGGAACATGTTTCCTGGTTGTATAGGACATTGTGTGATATATTCAGGCCCATCTGTCCATGGATTCCTTGGTTGTTTAACTCCATGCCTGCATGTATCCAACGCATAGATTTCATCGATAAATTTATCTTTGAAAAGCATATATAACTATAAACTGAATGGTGCCCTTGAAAAGTACTATATATATCACGTGCAAAAGACTAATACACAGAATGGTGCCCTAAAATATTGTTACCAATGAATTGTAATATTGTGCTCTCCCTGGTTGTAAACATCAACATAAATGGTGTCTCCTCTGTTGACATACAAAGTTGGCCCAGGAAACTGATCATTCACTGTCAAAATCTTTTTCGAGCTGCACAATTTTTCACACCATGTTTCTTTAACCTGGAGATGACAAAACCGTGGGGTTAGGCCTAATTAATTTAGATGATTTCCTACACGAACATTCTACTGCATGCATTTGAAGAAAGGATATTTTGAACAAGAATTTTGTGAAGAATTCGGAAAAAAAGGAAAACAAGAGGAAAAAAAAAGAATGAAACTCACAAAGAATTGATAATGACTTGAAGCTTGAGATTGAAGGAAGTTACCAATGAGGAGAAGCAATAATAAGGTAAGATAATTTTCTATTGAGGAAGACATTGTTAAATGCTTGAACTCTCCACTTTCTTCGTGTTAAGAACTTTGAATTGAATTTATAATGGCAAAAGTATCATAGTATCAAGTGATTGTAATATTATAAATGCTATAATTGCCGGTTATTGCCTGCGAAGTTTTTCCTTAATAAATTTTTGCCATTTGTGCGTAAATTGAGCATGCATGGAAAAAAGAATAATAGCAAAGATGAATTTCAACAAAAACAAAAGATAATAGACAAATAATTTAGCATAACATCTCAATTAATCATCATTTGTCATTGTTGACGAATTTGCTCATGTACATTGATAAAAGAGAATTTTGTTTTTTTCTGAATCACGATAAAGTGACATATTAAAATTTGAGAGATGGCTCAAAAATATCTATACAGAACGCTTTAAATGAAAAAAAATTATTTGAGAGATTCGTTCAAATTTCTCAATCATGAGGGGAGCGAACTCGTAGCTAAAAGGGCATGACCCTCACATAAAAAAGAAACAAATGAGGACCTAAGAGTAATACTCGGTCCCCAAGTCCGCCTGGCCCGATTACGGTACCATGTTGTGTATCCAAGTCTGAAAGCAAGATGAGCGAGTGTATGAGCTGGTAAGTTAAGATTGTGGGGTTAATAAAACTTGATTCTCCCCATGAACGCACTATCACGACTGATTTATCACACGATACATTGATGCATGGTAAGTAGTGATTAATGGAGAGCGTATGGATTGTGTCTTGATATGTGTTCTTCCGGAAATTTTTATTGAACATGTGGTAGTTGATGGAGATTGCTCTTGGAGGTACATTCCGCCTTGATACTCTGCTCGAGGATGAGCAAAGGGCTAGTAGGGTTAGTTGATGACGCTTAAAATAGTCTATCCTACGGCATCAACATTCTATCCATTATGAGTTGAAAGTAGTTGCTTCGACCTCTAAATATGAGCCATTTGAGTTGAATATCATATGTTGGTTTGTGAGTCGAGTAATCTGTGCTTAACGGTTATTTTCCCTATTTCGATACTATTTCATGTGTTATTTGATTATATTCAGGAAACGAGATATTGGGCTGAGCATTGTGGACGAATCTGGAGTGGACTGACCGAAAGGATTGGGCCTAGGGTATTCCAGAACCTTCCAAGCTAAGTCGGTAGAAAGAAAGAGACGAAAATACCCGGCTACAGAATCTTCCGAAATTAATTTTCTTGGACGAGGGTTAGATCTAGGTGTTTATAAGTCGGTTTATGTAGCTAAGAGGCTTTGCCTCAGAACTGAGTGTGTCCACTTTTGATTTTATTGTACCTCAAAACATACAAGTATTATGCAATAAAAGTTCTTTGTTCTTTATTCTATTTATTTTATGAGTTCTGGTCGGAGAGACGACGGAGTCGCTGCCTAGGAAGAGATCCGAGGGAGATCTACACTCGTCTTCGAAAGTATGATTTTTTGTCTTTTCCAAGATATAGATATGTCGTTGTTCTACTTGACTAGTATATGTTGATTGTTTATTTAGTTAATTATGTAGTAGTTAGTTTATTTTACCCCAAGTATGTATAGATCTAATTCGTTGGTGAAGAAATCATGAAATAGTGATTGCGTTCTTCAAATCTACGACAGTTTATATCGCTAGATCTGAATACCTAGTAAATTACTAGTTCATGATAATCGGCGCCAGCTACGTTGATCGACAGATTTAATTTACATGTTAGTAGCTTGATCAACTATTTTTCATGTCATCATAAATTAGCATGAAGGACTGTTAATGAAGTGTTAATTTGGACATTTGCTTGATGGATCTCTTGGAACGTGCTAGTCATAGTAGATAGCTGCTTAGAGAGGTTTTCGGTCTTGAACCGGTAACTCTAGAACTTATTGCGTATGAACTAATACAACCAACGAAGGAGGTTAGTTGCGTATAGATTGTATGTTGTCCTTACAGTGGAAGTAGATAGGGTTAGGAGTTGCACCCGTAGCTGACAATGATTTAAAATTTACCAACGGGGAGGACTATTGCATGTGTTGGGGGAATAACTATCACTCATAATTAGACTAATACCTTTGAACTCTTGTTTACTCCGTGTGAACTAGCGTAGTATTGTTAGTTTGTGGCACCAATTTTACTTTTGTCTATATTATAGTTGGTCGTAGACTGTATTTGTGAAAAGCTCAATCTTGAGAATTTGCGTTCTTACGAGTCTCTATGGGATCGACTTTGACTTACCAGTACTCTACTACGATAGACCTAGTCCTATTGCTAGTAAGTGCTTTGCAAACGATCAAAATGTAATTTTTCATAAAAGAACCAAACATATAGTAATAGATTGTAACTTTGTAAGGGAAAATTATCAAGAGATAGTCCTCATAACCCTACCAGTCAGATATGAGGATAATTTGGCTGATATTCCTACTAAACCTGTAGACAAAGCCACTTTTTCAAGATTACTACCTAGTTATCCGATCCATAACATCTTTGCAGTTCATGTATAGGCATAACACATCAAGACAAATTTCAAGCTGTGTTTTTTCGCAACTATAGATTGAGGGGCATGTAGCAGCTTATGTGCAGGCTTGCACATCAAGACAAAATTGAAGCAGTGCACAAGCCATGAATTCCTAGAGTCTATGAGCTACATATGCCAAAGAAGTTGGTTCAGACATTTGGTCGAACACTTGCACTAGATTACGGTTGAAGTTACAACCGATTAGATGTCAAATTAGTAGTTCCAAAAGTGTACGTATGTAATCCCAAACTGAAGAGAATCGTATTGACTGAATAAAATTTCCTGCAATTCCTTTTCCCGACTTTTCGGTTTTTAAACATGTTCTTGAAGCTTTTCATCTTCTTTACGAAGATTTTCTTTTATCGTTTTTTCAACATTAATTTAGGAGCAATGATTATAGAATCATTTGGTTGAGATCACTGATTTTATTGTGAGCTAAAAAAAATAGAAATGGACATGGCATGCGTGCAATAATATATGATTTACTTATTTTTTGAATCATATGATTGTATTTGTTTTTTAAGACACCCTTAATGATGTGATCTATATAGGCCATAAGATATTAAAAAACGTAATAAAAATTACCGTTATTTACAATTGTGAAAGATTGGAAATCCTTCGATTATCATAACCGGTGCATACTCCAAAATTCATTTAAATATTTTGAGAGGAAATATTTTATATATGTAGTACTCGGAAGAAGGGACGCAGAAAGGTTAGAGACGGCCAATAGAAAATGAACTTCAAGACTTCATAGATGGTTGTGAAACGGTCAATTTTATTGAGGATACTTTTTATCTTATTCGGGCTGCGGAAACTACATAGATCGTTGTTTAACATTGATTTTTTTAATTACTACCTCCCTCAAAAAATATAAATTCATTTAGATTTTTTCACACAGATTAAGGAAGTTGATTGAATTGGTATGTGTCATTAAATTTTGACGAAAAAGTCTTAAATGACATTTGATTTTTACTAATTCAAAGTAATGAAAAGTAGCTGAGTATATAATAAATTAAGTGTAAAAAGAAAAAAATATAATAAATACTTCATTTGTTTTGTAAATAGACTTACATTATGTGACAAAATAAACTTACAATTTAAAACGGATATAGTATTAATGTATTTTTTTTGTTTGAAGAAGCATTCTAGAACTCAACATGACGAGCCAACTAGATTGTGAGACGAATCAATCTACAACAACTTACCGTCAACCATGATGTGCAAACACACATATCTAACATATATGTTATTTAATTTTTTTTTTAAGAGTTATGTCATTTAAATTAGTTTATCGGACACATGTCGAACGTCCTCCACTCTTGTTTTGAGCTCGACTTCCGGGACCGGGCCCTGCGTCTCGATCCTTTTGATAACTTTCTGATAAAGACTAATGGCACACATTTAATAACGGCGTACTATTTTTACAATCATATGATTGTAATTGTTTTTTAAGATATGACCATAATATCTACAATGTTGTGAGCTATATTGGTTGAAAAAATTAACTAAGTGGAATAAAAAATATCTTTATTTAAAAATGTAAAAAAGACAGAAAATCCTTCGACTATCATAGCCTGTGCATACTCCAAAATTCATTTAATTTTTTTTAAATAGGAGGAAATCTTGTCAGTTATGGCGGATGATCTTATGTTGATCAAGTATATTTACGGTACCCGGACGAAAAGACAAGCAGAAAAGCCGGAGACTGCAAATGGAAAATAGAACTTTAAGCTTTCGAAGGGGTATAATATAATTGTTTAATATCTAATGGTCGATTTGATTAGACTGTGATACAACCACTGCTATTTTTACCCATCAATGGCGGAACTGCGACAAAATTTTCGGGGTGGTCTTGGTATATAACACAATCAACACCATTTATTTTTACAACCTAAGACCCATCACAATAAAGTTAACATCATTTTAATCTACTATACAATAATAAAAATATAACATATAGTGTAAAATGCACAATAAAGTTAATACATTTTAATCCAGTATAACATGTAGTGTAAAATATACCATTTCTCATTTGATTAAGGATATTTGTTATCTTATTCGGGCAAATGGAAGCTACATAGATCATTGTTTTACATGGAATTTATATTCTTAAATGATTTACTAAATTCAAATGATTAAGGATATTTGTTATCTCGGTGCAACGTAATGGTTCATCAATCTACAACTTTGAACAAGTGCAAGAACTTTCTGGACTAAATTTGTCCTTTTTCAGAATAGTATAAGTGATACGTCAAGCCCGGAAAAAGAGCCCGCCCGCGCATTCACGTTTGGACATATACGTAGGCCCAATATCGAATAGGATCCTCGACCCAATTAGTCCGCCCCCTCATAATCAGACTGGGCCAGGAATTATCATTGGCTAGGCAACGGACGTCGATCGGCAAAGCCTTCAGTCCGCCTTCCATAGGTTGACCTGAAGCACTAGGGGCCGATCTACTCGCCCCTCAGCTTGCAGTCCTCCAGCGCGGACCAAGCCTGCTTGACTAGGCAATCGAGTTCATGCATGACGGTTACAAGGCGAAGAACCTGCAGCGGTTACGAGCAAGCTCGTCCACTCAGAGGTTGCCACATCGGCCACATAGTTAATCATTCTTTATTATACTTAATTACGTCTTAATTACCGTCATTTGTAACCGCCGCCTCTTAGTCCCTATAAATAGCGGCACTTGTACCCTGAAAAGGACAACTCATAATCATAAACGCAAATGACCTATGCCAATTGGTTGTCTGTCGAACTCACCCACTATCATTCTAGGCATCTTCATATTTCCTTCATAAATATTTTGAGCGCCGTCGTGCACCACTGGAAAATCACTCATTGTTAGATATCCATCGTCAGATTCACCTCCATCCTTTTGTGATAACTCCAACGTTATCAGTTGTCTCCGTTACCATGAAATTAGGCTATTTAGCATTTTCCGGCCAGATCCACCACCCAAAAAATGCTTTTACGGCGGCTCCAATGAAGGAAAACAGTCAAATTTTGGTTTCCCGGTGTGTTCAAGCAATTAACTTTTGGGTTTCCGGCAAAGGAACACACCCACCTTTTGGTTTTCCGGCCAAAAACCACCAGATCTACCTTGCATTTTCCTGATCTAGCATAGATCCCTTAGATCCTTGCCTGAATCACCCCAGATTCATCGGATCTTCATCGTTACCACCGCAGATCCATCAGATCTTCATTGGATCTTGCATGCCTCCCTAGGCATATCCATGGCTCAAACCAGATCTGCAAGACCTGCTCAACTCATTGGCTTTCCCTCACATTCAGGAGGAACGGCCATAACACAACTCAGATCACTAATGGGACAACTGTTGGATGCGCTCAAGCACAACAGACCCAAGGTAACATTAATGTCTCCTTCGACAGCAAGGGATCCGTCACAACCCGACATCCGAACATTCCTCACTAAGAAATACAAATCTAAAGATGATTTTGAGGCCGCTGGAACCTCCCAAACCCGGCGAACTCGCGAAGTTGTCTCCGGACATGGAGGCTGTTAGGAACATTTTATTTGTTTTGATGATGGGCCATACTATTTGTTATAGCAAGCCTGAAATAAGTTAGAAATATCTGTATAAGACTCTACTTAGAGTCTGACATGTTGTATAAGTTCAGTCGGACAAGCATTGTACTAAACTTGTAGGATGCCTCGGTGAAAGACTGAAGATCAGCTGAGTGAAGACAGCTACCAGCAGAGGAAATTGAAGACTAATGGACTGACATACAACCAGGGAAGTTCGCGACCTTGGGTAAGTCTAAGATATATTACAAGTGATGAAATCTATTCATTTTCAATATTGTGTACACTAATCTCACCAAAATCAAGGATCAGTGAAGTACAAGCATCATAGAAATTGAAAATCAAAAAAAGAAAGGAAACAAGAAACAGGTAAGTGAAAGTTCTATTGGCCGACTATCAAGAAAAACGGTGAAGAGAATCTCAACAGCAAAGTAACAGCTTATAAGCAGATTCACTGAACCGGTAAAGCAACAGGCAAGTGAAGTATGATATCTGCATTTTATTCTGAATGTGGAAATTAAGGAGATCAAGCAATTAATGCAAAATCAATCAAGGACGGATTTTATGAAGAACGCTTGAAGAAAATCTAGATCACTGTAATCAAGGAAAATAAAATCAAGGATTATTCTCAGGTTTTAATAGCCAACTGACGGAATTTGAAATTCAAGGATAATCAAGGCTATAAATAGAAGGCATTAACAGACAAGAAAAAAATGGAAAAATAAGAATTCAGATGGGTGTGAATAAGATTCACAAAGAGTTGATCAATCTCAGTGCTTGATGTAGATTCGTCTCACAATCGCCTAGGTTCTCATGACCACCCTGGTTTTAGATTAAGTGACCATACAGGGAGTTTTCGACAAAGTGATTCTAACGGTGGAGAGAGACCAAGACAAACTGGTGGCTTCATGCCTCAATTCAACAAGTCAGGTGGTTGGGAAGTAGCCAAGGATAAAATGAGCTCAAATGTGACCGACACGGTCAATAAACTTACGAAATCCATGACTGAGCTAAATACAAAATTCACCACATATTGTCAGAAGAATGATACAAGACTGACCAATCAAGAAGCCTTAGTGCAGAATCTGTTGCACCAAGTTGCTAGTCCTTTGACGGAATTACTTGAAAAAGATGTACCTTTTGTGTTTGGAGAAGAATGTAAGAAAACATTCAACTCACTAAAGCAAATGCTTATAACCGCCCCAATTCTGGTAGCACCAGATTGGAACAAAAATTTTGAGCTTATGTGTGATGCGAGTGACACGGAAGTTGGAGCAGCTATGGGACAAGGGGAGAATAAAATCTTTAAACCTATCTATTACGCCAGTCATACCCTAATAGTGCCCAGAGGAATTATGCGACTACAGATAAGGAAACTACACCAAAATAGGCCTTTGGCGACACTTTGTTTGTGTCATTTTAATAATTGTCGTATATTTTCCGGCATTAGTTATTAATTGCCATGAAAGTACGACATTTCTACGACATATTGTTTTATGTCATGAAATGCCGACAATTAACCGACACTCATTATTTATGTCATAAATTCGTGACATTTTTTGCGTCAGTTTAATGTTATGTCGTACAAAATATGTCACTTTTCTGACACTACATTAAAATGACATAAATTCGAGACATTTTTTGTGTCCGTTTAACGTTATGTCGTACAAAACAAGATTGCAATGACTCAATATAGTACATCGGGTCGTTGATGTCTCTATGTACACACTCTTGTTAGTGAGCTCGGATCCTCTACGGTGCACACAACCGACCTGTGAAGAAAATCCTTTACGATTCAAGAAAATCAAGAAAAACCTTTACGATGCACACAACCTCCTTCACAGAAAAACAATCAAATTAAAAATGTCATATTGATGTTTTAACATGTTTTTACAAACATAGGACCAAAACAACATCGTTTACGTCGTTTTGGTCTAAACACTATCGGTGCATAATGGAAACAATAGAGGACGTTGTGCCATCATTTACGATGATAGTTACTCCATATGTCCCTTTAAAAATGACATTTTTCTTTGTTATAATATGGCATATTCCATTTTATGCAATGCTTTATTATTATATACCGAAAGTGAAAAGATAATGAGTAATTAATAGGTATATAATGTCAAAGAAACATAATAATAAGTTACAAAAAATAGTCAAAAATAAATAATTTACAAATAATATTGTATTTTTCCATGACAAATTAGCTTTCAACAAATAAACACAATACAGTATACAATAATAATTTGAAAAAAATGTAGCAAGTAAGACTCAAATCTATGACATTGAAGTCAGGATCGGCGTGTGTGCTAACCAGACTACAAAGGTTTTTGTTAATTAGTTCCGAATACTTATAATAATTATAGCAGTGAACTCTGATAAGTTTTCAGAAGGGACTATCTTTTCACACCAATATTGTTTTACACTTACCAAGAGCCGAGAGTGGGCTTCGTTTGGATATTCCATATGCCTGCCATTTTGACCGTAAATGAGTCCGGAAAATATATACTATTCTGGCCAATTTATGGTCAATTCACACAACAACCATTCTGACCTAATTTGAGTCAGAATACGATCATTATACTGATTTTATTCTAGTCGAATTTTAATTTCATACTCAATCCGGTCGAAAGACATTCGACTAAAATTGAGTGAAAAAACTTTTAATATTCTCGTCGAAATTCAATCGGAATCAATAGTGGTGCTCTTATATTGTTGTTGTTATTCTGACCCAATTGTAGTCTGAATGTGTAGAGTATTCTGGACTCAATATTGGTCAGAATGATGCTCTGACTATATATGAGTTCGGAAAACTTCAAACATTCTACCTAAAGATGGTCAGAATCAACCAGTATAGACTCTCAACACGTATATTCTGACCATATTTCAGTATGGATAATGTGTCACATTCTGACCAAACTTTGGTCAGAATGAACGTGCGTAAAATAAAAAAAGTAAGGGCGAAATTGGAAATAAATTTCTGTGTGATAAGATAAAAGTTGGTGTGAAAAGATATTTCCTTTCAGAATTTTTTTTTCTCCCTTATTGCTTCATCGTTAAGAAATTATTTTTCTTTATAAAAAGGCTATAAATATTGCAAATATATTTTTTTGAAAAACACACATATAAATGTATGATACATATAAAAATAATAATTATACTAAGTTTTTTTCACTTCATTTTGTGTGTGTGTATATATATATATATATATATATATATATATATATATATATATATACTAGATGTACTATTGTGCGTTGCACAGTGTACATTGTAAGGTTATATTCGTTTTCATATAGTGTTTGGTTTGTTCGTTTTATGTTTTGAACAAAGAAGAAAAGCGATAATAACTACATTCCTAGAATAAGATAATACATATATATATATATATATATATATATATATATATATATATATATATATATATATATATATATATATATATATATATATATATATATATATATTTCATGAGGTGCTAGTGTTTGGATGTTCGTTTTGATATAGTGTTTGGTTTGTTCGTTTTATGTTTTGAACAAAGAAGAGAAGCGATAATAACTACATTCCTAGAATAGGATGATACACATGCATATATATATATATATATATATATATATATATATATATATATATATATATATATTTCATGAGGTGCTAGTGTTCGGAATTTTCTTAGACATTACGCTTTATAATTCATATATGTCTACAAACAGCTTTTTCTGTTGGTCCCGCAGAAGGGTGAAACTATAGTCAAGGGGGGGGGGGGGGGGGGTGAATGACTATAGTGGAGTTTCAAAACTTTTCTTCTTCTAGTTAAAAGCTTTTGGGCAACGGATAAGTCCCTTCTTACTATATTGTTTTCAAATCGGTTTAGACAAATACGGATGCAAATTATGATGTATGCAAATTAAATGAATGCTTTGTAAAGTAAATTGCAGAAATTAAATTGACACAAGGCTTATAGTGGTTCAGGGTGGTGTAATCCCTTAATCCACTCTTCTCCTGAGATGATTGGAGGAATTCACTATTGTTTTCACATATATAATAGTATGATTGTCCTTGGCTTCCCAAGCTTCACAATCTACAAGACTATCACTCCTTGACTGCAGCAGCTTCGTGATTCGCCTTTCCTTCTTGTTCCTTAAGATCAAGATCCTTCAACAACCTATCACAGATTCAACTCCTTCTCGGATTGCCTCGATTCGGTTGCTTCGCTTTGATGTGAATGTGATTCACACACTTGCTTGATCAATCCTCAGTTCTGAGTATGACTTTGTAGCTTTGAGGTCTGAGTTGATCACTAGATGTATCCTTGTAATTTCAGAGAGAAGGCTTTTCAAATTGACAGAGTTTCTGCTAGATTTTTCTTTCTTTTTTTTGTTTTTTATCTTTTTCTGTCAATGCCTTCTATTTATAGCCTTGAATACCTTCGTTTTTGAAATTCCGTCCGTTGGCTATATTAATGAGGGAATAATCCTTGATTTTATTCTTGATTCCCCCTTAATTGTATTCTCCTTAATTTCAGTGATCGGATTCTTTCTTCAAACGTATAGCGTATAATCCGTCCTTGATTGATCCTTTAATGATTTGAGCATTTAATGCATGATCTTCTGAATCTTCATCGTATATCAATTCTGGCCTTGTAGGTGTCTCTTCGCTGTTTCTAGAACGGTCGAGTGAGCCTACTGACGTAGCCGTCACTTCTTCTTCGCTGTTTTGTTTTCTCTTTGCCGAAAGTCGGTTTACTCACCGATTCACTTTGTTTCCTTCTTTGTTCTAGTATTTGGAGAGTCTTTGAACTTCACCGATCCTTGATTTGGGTGAGACCGGTGTACACCATATTTGAACATTTGAGTTTTATCATTTAAAACATAACTTAGACTTATCCAAGGTCATCACGTACTTCCTTGGTTATAAGTCGACCATAGTGTCTCATTTCTTCTCTGCCGGTGCTTGGTTGGCTTTCCTTTGCCGAATATCTCGTTTTTGCTTTGCCGTCCTACCAACTAGTACAATACTTGTCCGACTCAACTTATACAACATGTCGACTCTATGTAAAGACTTATACAGAGAATTCTAACTTATTTCAGGCTTGCTATAACAGCTAGTATGACCATCATCAAAACATAATAAAATGTTCCTAACATTTTCAAAAGAGGAACATTGTTTGGTGTTGATTAGGAAGGGACTGGATCTTCATAGCAAAAGTTAGATTGTTAATATCTGGCATCTTTTGTGGCATATGCATAGGGTTTCCAAAATTTTGTTGTTATGTAGATTTTTTCTTCTACTTTTTTGTCTTCACAATTGATTGGGGAATTCTAGCTTGATTTTCTTCAGGGGGTGCTTGTCGGTTTCGGTTGGATCTTCCTTGTATGCTTTTGTAGCATTTTCTGTGCTTGTTCCAGCTGCAGCTTCGTTTGGCCTTTTTCCTTCTTGCTTTTCTGCAATCATTTTATGTATATGTGAGGTTAGTGTATCGTTGTTGCAATGTTCAAGATATCCATTTAATTAGGTACATTAGGTGCAGTTTTATGTAATGTGTTGTGTCACAGAGTGGGTATAAAAAGATTACATAGTCATTATTCTTTTTCTGTGAGGGTTTAGATTGTTACAGTTTATTGTTACCTGGGGTATTTTCCATTTGGTTACTGGTCTGAATTTTAGTTGCTGTTAGGTCACCAGTAAGGTCAGAGTGACTCCAATTCTGAACATTGTATCTTGGTCTTTGGTCGGCATACTTCTTTCCTGAGGTTCTGATCTGGGCTCTGATTTCTTTTCCATGCAGTTTCTCATTTGCCATGTGCATCAATCTTTCTATTTCCTGTGGAATAATGCGTCAGTAGTTACTATGTAGGTTACCTTTACCTTAGAAACCTGTTGTTATACGATATTTCGTATGTTATGTTATGTTATGTTAGTATATGGTATATGGTGTTGTTAATATGTGTGTACCTTAGATTCCATGATATGTAGCTGTGTTGCAAAGTGTGTTCCAAATAGTTTCTCAAAGACATTTGTCAAACATTGTGGCCGTGATGCTCCTTGTGTCATCTTTCAAGTGTACAACCATTTTGCATCTGTTTTAAATGGAATGATTATTATTTGTTTGGTTTTGCTGTATTGGATGTAGGAGTAGTATCTTGAAGTTGTACAGGTTACCTAGGCATTGCAATTTCATCTTCATTGCAAGTGTTGCAACGGAATTCTTCATTTGCCTGTGCTTTGGTTGGTTGATGGCATCTCGGACACGTAGCGTAGTGAATTTGCTGAGATATATCTTGGATTGACATTTTGCATATCATGTGGAGGTCCTGTGAGTGCATTATTTCTGTTATATTACAGTAAAGAATATTTGTGTGTATACATTGTGATTGATGGTTAGAGTATGGATTACCATTTATTCCTTCGTTTGATATATAATTTATATAGTAAGTAGCTATGTATTTTAATATTTATTACCTGGCTATCATCCGTTGTCACCTTTGCCTGTTGTGTACTGCTGGCTTTGAGAGTGTGAGAGGTCATTTGTGTTGTCTTAATGCTTTCTGTCATTGCAAGGGCCTTGATTTTTGCTATGTTGTCCTTCACACTATTGCCCAATAAATTGTTTGTCAGACCTGTTTGATCATATGTGTTGTTTGAATAGAGAGTAAGATTGTTTTTCATCTTACCATTTTTCCATATGCTTCACTTGCGGCATATCAGGTTCTACTATAACATAGGAAAATGGAACCGTCGAAAGTGAGCCACCTACATCAACAGATAGTAAATAGTTATATGATTTAATCGAATTTTTTTTTGTTATGCATATGATTTTGTATTTGGTTTACCCGAGTATTCTCGTGGCTATCGGGCGCCTACATACAATTATAGGCATTGTTTGTCTCTTGTGGTATATGGTAGATGCCTGATTTGATACAAATTCTGCCCACATTGTTAGTGAATAGGGCTTCATGCTGTTTTGGAAACAGGGGTAACGTTAGATAAATAAAGGAAATACTATTAGATCATGTACTAATGTGGAACCCAAAAAAATTAGGATATTGCTTTGACTATAGGCAATAAGGACATGTATATTTGGATTCAATTTTCTGGTGAATATATCTGTCTTCTTGTGGTTAAATGTATGCATTTTTGATGCAGTGTATTTATGGTTGTGCTGTGAAATGTTGCAGTCTTGGTTATTTGGGATGTTTAATGTCATTGTGGCAGTGCTTTGATAATATAAATGTTGTCTTTATACTACACACTAAATGACAAACAATGCCACCAAAGATATTAAATGCAATTTTTAGAAGTTTTTCTATTTAAACTTTGTTGTTAAATATTGTTGTTCGTAACACATTCATTGTCTAATACCCGCAAACATTTTAGTCCCTCTTAGATTTGAAAGACACAAAGTATGGCTTTTGAAAGCAACTTCCTGTGAATAATTTATGAAACAGAGGAAGGGATGTATGATGCTTATGCACCACCAATTCCACCTAAATTAGATGGGGATCCAATCACAGAGGCAGATATAGTGAAAGTGGGCACTTATCCTGACAAGGTTGTAAAGAGTTTGGCAGTGGAGCGTGATAGGAAGGGCCAGCAACTGTACGAGAGCAAATAGAATGAACAAAGTATGTGGAAGAGGATGTATCGCAGTGAGGAAGAACTGAAGCAGCAAAAGGTGACAACAAAGGAGCAGATGAGGTTACAATATTTGTGGAAAGAAAGGTGTGCTATGTTGGAGGCTGCACGAGCAGAGACTAATGCTAGAAGTACCACTGAGGAGGTCGGAGAAGAAGATAATGCTGAGTTGCCCAACGGGGATGTTTACTAAGGCTTTTTTCTACTTGTGAAACACAATTTGTATGGTGGTAATTGTATTTTTTTTTTCTAAATCTATGGAATAAGTGTTGTGTCATGTAACCTTTTTTTATGTTTACCTAAGTGTTTAATTCTGTTTTGGTTTGAGCAAAAAATAAGCGAACTGAAGTACATGTAATCAGAGCAGAGATGAATGATATCAATGCAGCAAATAAAAGGATATGACTTATTTTTTTTTCTGCTGGTTTATGGATTGATAGTGGATCCTAGATTTTACTGAGGTTTGGTACATATTAGAAGAGGTAGAAAAGGAGTTTATAGGTGATGTTCATTATTAATGCTCATTGATTAACATTCTGGAAGTTGCAAGTAAAAGGATAAGTTGTATGTTTTTGTATTCTAATTTATATAGTGACAGTGAACATAGGTCTTTACTGAGGCTTCTTACATATATAGAGAACAACACAAGTAGTATAGAGGTAAGTTTGATGAATAATTCTGAGCTGTTAACATGTTGTAACACCAGATTGTTTCAGGAATGTCCAAATTTATGGCCAAAGGAACATATATCTGGGAGGTATGTATTGTACTCAGGTTTGTTATATAGAAGCAGAATTACAACATCAGTAGAGAGGCTAGGCGGACAATCATTGCTAAGTCATTAACATCTCGGATTCGAGATTGTGTAAGCAACACTGTTAGACATATTAAACAATTTTTTGGTAAGTAATAAAAATACCTTTGATCAACAACGGTAAATTCCTGCAACGGTGTAAGTTTTCCTCGTGCAACCAATTCTCTCGGGGCTTTCATATCAATAACTGCAGCCATGATGTCTGGGAGGCAAAAGTTACAGCATTTATGAGGATACAACTTGATATATATATATACTATAAATGTTAATTGGAGAAAGTGTTAACGAAATTTTACATATTGTGCCCGTACCTATTGGATTCCTAGTACCAATGAGAGATGGTATGGCATGAAAAGGAGTTGTTTCCATCTCTGGATAGGCAATGAATTCTTCTGGGTTTGTTATTGGACGTATATAGGTTGATGCCATGAATACCCATTCTAATGTCATTCCAGGAGACATATGGCGATACAGTTCTTTAATTGGCTGCACTTTTGCCTCTCCAATAATATAGGTTGAAAACGGAGATAAAGTCTTGTCTAGGAGAGTTATGGTTTGGTCCCAAAGTATGCCCTCAATACGGTTACTCGTTTCACATAGGTATATATAATGCCTTAGATAACACAATGATGGTTTAATTGGTTATGAAGGCGTATATATTTTTTAAGATACCCGATCGTCTTGCATCGCATTTTCTCGCGTACGACGGCCATCTTTACCCGTATAAATATTGGTCTTATCCGTAATGATTACCTTGACCCTCCATTCAAGAGTGGTGGTTGTAACTTCAGCAATTGTTAAGTTTTGTGCTTTTCTAGCCATTCTTAAAAACTATTTAAGCAAAATTGAATCAGAATTAGATTTGTATAAGTAGTCATCTATTTCAGTTAACATTTTGAAATATACAGAGGGAATATTTTGCAATTTCCTATGTTTAAATCTAGGTATTTATTATGGTCGTAAGTAATTTTGTGCTCTCTGAATGATTTCACGGAATACAATGTTTTGTGTTTTGTTCGGTCGTATTTCATCTGCTAAAGTTGGTGGGGCAATGAGTACTTTTAATGCGTCAAACGTTCTAACTCTTGAAAGAGCAACATATAATTGACCATGAGAGAACACAGGCTCGCGGAGGTATATACCAACGTTGTCTAATGTTTGACCTTGAGCTTTGTTAATAGTCATCGCGTAACAGAGTCTTATTGGAAATTGGTATCGTTTGAAGGCAATTCCAAACTTTTCGTTGTTTGTAGGTTGTAGTGGAATTTTATGTAGTATAGTAGTACGACCTTTTTATGGACCAGTTCCAATCTCTGCCACTATGGTATGTGTATTTAGTTCTTTGCAAAGCATTCGGGTACCATTGCATAAACCCTCGCAGGGCATAGATTTCTTAAAGCACTACCGGTGAGTTAATTTTGAGCATGAGTTCATAAGGTGGTAAACTACTGGGATTTAATGAGTGTAAGATGTCTTCGTAATCTCCTTGGTGTTGAGGGTTTACAGTTGCATCGATACCTGTATATGTTTTCATATGACCTTCAACCCTATCTAGAATTGCATGGTTAATATCATTAACACAACTATTTGTGGCAGCTAGTATTGCCCTGTTCATTACCATGTCATAATTGGCGCTAAAATTTCTCATATCCGGATAAACGAAATCAATCAATCGTTGCAGTGATTTATCTTCGTCAACAAATGGTATAGTTATTCTATGAGGCAAGACAATGTTTCTATCATCATCCTCAGGTTCTGTACCGTTACCAATACGTAGAAGGTATGCTGCAAAAGAAGGATCATTAAGGGATCTCATATTCTGTGTTAGCTGAATCTTTGTAAGGTAAGGCCATAAAGGGGAATGGAATATGCTAGCATCTATTTGTTGTTCTTTAGTTCCTCTAGTTACGACAGGTAAGACTTGTCTGAAATCACCACCAAATATCACGGTTTTATTTCCGAAGGGCAGATCTACCTCTGTTATGTCTCTTAGCATTATTGCAAATGCCTCAATTGACTCGCGATGTGCCATGGGAGCCTCATCCCATATAATTACTTTTGCTTCCCTAATCAATTGTGCTGTTGCTGACTGCTTACTTACATTCGCAACTTTTTCTTCATCACTATGTAGGGGCAAATTAAATCGTGAATGTGCGCTCTACCTCCAGTAGCATACATGCAAAGAACGTCGGAGGTAGGTAGCTGTGGCAAGTACGATATGTCCTTGTGACCTTAGTTTAGCCATAATTGCTTTGTAGAGGTACGTTTTCCCTGTTCCACCAGGGCCGTCAATAAAAAAAGATGTTGGTTCTCCAGCGAAAACCTTGGTCATTATTATTTCATATGCATAGCGTTGTTCATCATTAAGTTGATCAATGCCTAGGACGTCATTTGGAGAAACCTCTATATTTCTTTCGCATAATATGTCTTTTGCTGGGTCTTTCTCGCTCAACAGAAAATTTGCTTCTACACCAAGTTGAAAATCAAACAAGTTCCGACCCATGTTATTTAGGAACATAGATATATCTTGTAAAGCTTTTCTCCTCCCTGCTAACTGAAGCATTTCATTTTTTCCATTTTTTTTATTATAATCCTCAGATAGCATTTGCTTATATTTGTCCCATAGAACACGAGGGTTTGACGGGGAGCAAGTAAAGTAAGAATGGATGCAAAAAGATGTCTTAGCCGCCTAGGCATTTGGTAAAGTACATGCCTTCTTCTAAACACTTATCTAGGTCGGAATCGGTTGACAACAAATTTCGTGCTGTGAGCCGATTCCCTAAAAGTAGGGTAAAGGTAGTTATTGAAGATTAGTAGATCATCATATGATGTAGGGGCTTTAATATGATTCAAAGAATAATCGAAGGTAATATCGCTCGCCTTCCATTGGACCAAATAGACACAATGCGTCCAACGACCCTACATTTTTTCCGTTCGGTCCCACAAACGTTTTCCGTAATCCCAGACAAAGAACTTTGGAAAATCACGATATAAAAGCTGTAAGGAGATTGCCGTTTGGTTAGTTTTGTTCATATAGAAGAATTGTGTGAGCATTGTCTTTGATAAGAAGGTATTAGATACGACACTATTTAAGTCTTTGTTAATTGGGAAAGATATATAGTGGTTATTTGGTAAATGCAACTGTAACACAATAACTGCTGGATGCATTTCAAACAGATCAAAAGAAAATATACGCCAAGCGGCCTCTGGGGGTGCCACCCATCGACCACGTTGGTACTCTTCAATCTCATTATCAGAACCTAGGAGTGACATTTGGAAAGCAATTTTATCTGGTCCTTTGTAGATATATTTGTATATGTACTTAACTAATTTGATAGTCGAACAAATTTCGACATTAATATGGCAGTCATATTTTTCTAATAGATAAGGATTATAAGGAACAACAAATCGATTATCAACCACAGAACGCCGCACCACAGCAAACAATCCATTGTTGCGACGTCTGTATTGAGGGTAACTATCAGCACCGTGCACAGTGCATTCTTGGTACTGTCTTGGATACCTATTTTTGCATTTCTTGTTTTGCATACAAGGGCTTTTAGGATTTGATGATCCGCAAGGACCATGAATCATGTGCTTCAATACCAATTTATGCAGGTTTGGATTTATTTCTGGGTCTGGTAATTCAGCACTAATGTAGCGATCATATGCCTCACAGTTCAAACGTTTGCTATCCTTTGTCATTATAAGAAGTAAGTGTGTATGAGGTAGACCTCGTTTCTGAAACTCAATAGAATATACTGATGCAGCTGGCTTTCCAAAAATTTTATCTTGTAGAAGATCCTTTTTCAAGAGTTCGAGTTTTGATTTGAAAACTCGAGAAAGCAAATCAGACGGTTCTCAAGCGGTATTTCGTTTGGAAGTAAATGGTTAGAAATTTCTGACCAAGAGGGATTACATGTCATGGTTAGGAAGAAATCAGGTTTTCCAAACTGTTGTACTAAAGCCATTGCATCCATATATCGTTTTTTCATATCTCTAGGACCACCCACGAATGAAGGTGGTAAAATCAATTTTTTCCCTACGTTGGAAGTGTTTGTGTTACCGGTTGCAATACTGTCAATCAAGCCTTGCAAAGATTCTGTTCGCACCTCTTTTTGTTGTTTGTAAAAGTATTCTAACCGTGAAGTCTCAAGCTTAACAAACATGTCTACGATATATTGTTGAAATAACCTTCCCGTATGTAGCAGCATGGATTGGTCATCCGCACGAATTTGCATTTTGTAGCAATAATATTGTCTGCAAGAGACAATATTACGTTTACGAGTGGCCTTTTCGACAGCTGCAAAATAAAGAGTCGAATTCGACGCTGTAAGCAAAGTATTTGGTTTTTTACTAAATAGAAAAAGAAGAGAAAGACTTCTTGCCTTGTTCTTCCTGGTAAATGAGATGTTCTGCTGATACAATATTTGCATCTAACAGCGGGAGTGACATGTGACAATGGTAATTCTGCTTAGATAAGTTGGGTGGCAACTTCTCAATACCATAATGCCAACCAATCGTCCTCCAGAAATATGAGCGGATACCGCAATGGATCATAGCATCCATAATTGTGACAAATTTTATATGGTGTAGTATTGTGGGAATATATTTGGATGTGGCATTTTGGATTGAACGTAGTTTCATCATCAAGGCATATTATTCCCGAAATGTCACTGCAAGTTGGTTCATTGTACAACCTTTGATCAAGTTTGGGATCATTGATAATATAGAATTTATACCTATCAAGAACCTCTAGGTCCTTAAGATGCCGTAGAAAACAAGATACGGATTCCTAGCTAATAGCTCAGTTAATTTGAACATGGTATCATGTGAGAACCGATCAGAAAGCTTCAAACGCTCTTCAACCTCTAAAACCGGATCATAAAAATACAGTTGAATTCCACTTAATTGGTCAACTCCAGATTCTAATGGATTAAGAAAATGGTGTATCTTGCCCTGTACTTTGAAAGTGTATACACCAAAGGTATTTTTAAGGAGTTCCTTGTCCTTCCGTGTTGAGAAGGTAGTAAACGCGAGGTTGTTATTGTAAGCACGTGAGTATTTTTGGAATGCAACAGCCTCTGCATCAGTCCCAGTAAACAGATTACGTAAGACATTTGGCATAGCAGGCATGACAATCCTGATCTCACCATCCGAACATCAGAAGCAAGGCGGTTCATGGAAGACCGGAACGCCGAACAGTGAAGGCATTTCGGTGCACTGGGTAGTGCTGAGTCTATCAGGCCTTCAGCAGTAGAACTGGTACGATTAGTTACATACTCAGCACGTAACTGATCCTTTAATGCATTCGAAGGATAGAACTTAGGGTTTAAGTATGCCTTAGAACATAATCTATCTACATTGGATAAAGTTTGAGCATCAGAGACCTTAGCAGCTTCAAAAACAGACATACCGGAACTGCTTCCAACAGAACAGCGGACCGAAGAGCTACCCAGGTCTACCTTCCGGGAAGCATACTGTGCACGGCGACGGGTACGCATAGATTCTTTATCACTTTCATTCATACTTGCATAAGCTTGCCGCCGTTTAAGGTTTCGCAAATTCCGTTTTTCATTGTCCATAGTTTCTATCGCGGAAAAATTATCTACGGCATAAAACAGTTAACCAAACTACAGGTGGATCCTAAAATATTACTTCCAGATAAATGTAGACCTATATAAGGAACCTATGAACTATAAGCCTAAGGAATGCATATATTTTAGGGGGTGAATAGAAAACTGTGTTGTCTATATATACAAGGAAACTGAGATTTTCTGTAGATCTCATAACTACGGGGTTTGCAATAGATCCCCTAACTATTGAGGTTTGCAGTAGGTCCTCTAACTACACTGACCTGAAGCAATTCGGTTTTCCGAAAAGTAAACTAAGCAGGACACCTTGCACCAAAACTGCACAAAAGGGCAGCAAAGTAAGTAGAGTTGAAAAGCACAAAAACTATTTTTATTGTGCAGATACTGAAAGTTAAATGGATTTAGTTAGCCGTCACCTAAATAGTATTGGTACATAAACTTACAAAGTACACAAATTACAGGGATGGGAACCAGGTGAGACATGTGAGACTAATTTTCAGCATACTGGGATAAAGCAAACAGCAAATCCATAACAAAAGAAAAGAATAGGCTACAGGGTAAACAGAGCAACCGAACCCAAAGTCAGCATATATCCTAAAAACAGAATACTAATGAAACATTATTTTCAAGTCATTGAATTACATTTCATAGTTTATGGAAGAATAGGCTAATAAGTATCTGAACAAATCTAAATCTACAAACAGAGCATGAACAATGGAGCAGTGGTAAAGCAGAAACAGCCTACATGAAAACATTAGTCTAATATAATGCAAGTATGTCTAAAGTGATGAGGGAAAGCCTAACTATATTTATACTCAATGACCAAGTGATTTAGTCACTGATTCTCACTTCCTATATTCTAACAAAGATCGAGATTTCATCTTACAATACTTGTATATAGAGTAATTATGAGAGGCAGTAGAATCTTATATAAAAAAAAGTAATCAAACACAATGCTAACATATCTGAAATCATGAGTGAGAAGTAAATTTGGAAATGTATTCAGTGAACAAGTAAGATATTTATCAATTGAAGGTTTCTGGAATTCAAGAGTAACCAATAACTCAATATCCCCTTTCACCAGAACAACAAAACACATTCAAACAGCAAAAGATAAAAAAGCACATTTAAACCTAGGCATACATGCTGTTGGAAAACAAAAAGAACACAGACAAAGACAAATGAAATCTACTTACACATTTAAGTAAAAGCACCTAAAAAACAACTACTTACCTGCAAATCACCAAATCTTGATTCCTGAAAAAGGGGAAAACATGGATAAGAAATTGAAGAGCCTAACCAAAAAGAAGCGTGAATATGTAGGTAATACAATGACAAAAGCAACAGTACCTTATGAGGACGGCAATCAAGAAGAAAGCCAAATTCAGATTTGATCCAAACAAACCTGGAAAGAAAAATATAATTTATCAATGAGATTGGTACTGCTAGCTAACAGACGATGCAAATATGTAATATTATGAAAGCACAACAGCAGATACAACAATCAAAACAATCCAAAACAGATTAACGAACAGCAGATACACATGCAATGTATATTACAACGCAAGATAAGGCAACCACCACACAAAACTGCAGTATGAAGATACTGAACAAGAGAATGTGTAGAAATAAAATGCAGCCAACATGTAAAAGCAACAAACAAGGGAAGTTTATCAGCTAAACCAAATCAATACTCTAACTTTACAAAATGTTGCAAACATACAGAGAACACTCCAAAAAGTACATGCAATGAAAAATCCGGTTAACACCCGATGAAAACGCAACATCAAAATATTGGAAAAGAAAAACTGCATAAAGAAATCCAGTGAGCAAAAAAATCACATTTAACCATAGAGAATAGGGTAGAACAGTATACGTTCATTCATCAAACCCAGGATAAATTGGAACCCACATAAACCAATAGCGAAAAATAAAGAAATAATCAAAACAATAGTTATTTGCAACAGAAACCGCAATAACATTGTTCTTCGAAGAACATTCATTGTTACCTCAATAAACATTGTTCTTCGAAGAAATGTAATCCACCGACTAAACCAGACGCAGGAGACGAAGATACACCGACATAAAGAAGAACACAAACCGAATGACAGTGCTGAGAATAAGAATGCATGTTCTTTCAGTGGAAAATATATACGCTATTACACCTTCCAAACTGTGAGTGAAATTTTGGCGTAATCTAAGTGGAGGAGAAGACGGTGGTGGGAGGGAAATAATCATTGCAGTAAAACGACGCCGTTTTAACAAGGGAAGGGGAAAAACACCACAAAACGACAAATTTCAACGTACTGATATCTATATATATATATATATATATATATATATATATATCAAGCATAATAATTCAAACTAAAAAATATTTGGTTTTAAAGCACTTATATAGTTTCCTTAAAAAAAGCGCTTATATAATTACTTTAAATTATTTACAGTAGTGCTGAAATAATAACAAAATATTATTAAATAATAATATTATAAACTAGTTGACATGAGACTTATAATATAACAATCATCGTTATTGACGGTCGATCCAGCCTGAATAACTTCAACAATGTTTTTACGTTAACTAGATTTTAAATCGACGATCGATCCAGCTTGAGCAACCAAAAACGTTGCGATCGGGTTAAGCGAACATTAAACTAATGGTAGACTGAGCCTGGTCAAACCCAAACATTGTAATGAGCTAAGTGAACATCAAATTGACAGTCGATCAAACCCGATCAACACTAAATACTGTAATCGGGTTAGTGAACCTCAGAATGACGGTCGATCAAACAAGATCAACCAAAACACTAAAATCATAATAACATGACCTTTAATCGACGGTTGATCAAGCCTAATCAACCTAAACACCATAATTGGCTTAACCTGAACGTAATTTTTATGGTTGATCAAGCCCCGTCAACCATAAACAAAGTAATTGGGTTAATTGAACCACAAATTGACGGTCAATCAAGCCCGATCAACCATAATCATTGTAGTTGGGTTAGATGAACTTCAAGTTCAACTTTGATTATGCCCGATCATGCAAAGATACTTTAATCGAGATAGGTAAATCTCAAATTGATGGTCGATCAAGCTTAATCAACCACAAACACTGTAATTGGGCAAGCTAAACATCAAATTGACATTACTCATGCCTGATCAAACATACACACTCTAATTGGGTTAAGTGAACCTCAATTTACAGTCACCATCAAAGCCCGTTCAAACTTAACCACTGTAATAGGGTTAACTGAACATTAAATTGACAGTCGATTAAGCTCTGCCTCAACAATGTAATCAGGTTAACTGAACCTTAAATCGACTATCAATCAAGCCTGAGCAACCACAAACATTGTAATTGAGTTAATTGAGCGATCCTTAATTTGACAGTAGATCGAGCCTGATAACCCCAAACATTGTAATCGGATTAAGTGACCATCAAATTGACATTCGATCAAGCTCGATCAACCCTAAAAATCTTAACTAGGTTAACTAAACCTCCAATTTATGATCGATCAAACACAATCTACCGAAACACTATAATCAAGTTAATTAAACCTTGATTTGACGGTCGATCAAGCCAACCACAAACATTGTAATTAGGTTAACCAAAACACCAAATTTATGGTCGATAAAGCCTAGTCAAGCATTAAACATTGTAATTGGGTTAACCACTACACCAAATTTATATCTAGTACGGGTATAAACGTCTTTCGACAAATTTTCGTTTTCGAATAATTTTTTAGGTGGCCTTCGATAAAAAAGGATAATGCTTGGTCAGAGGATTTAATGCAAATTTAAATATAATTTATGGTAGAAATAAAATATGTATATATGAAATATAAAATAAAAAACCAAACCCTTCCCTTACTTCAGAAATTATTCCCTTGTAACTACTCCTCAAATATCTCAACCCTATTCTTCGTGTACTAAGGGAAAAAGGTTCGAAAATTCATAATTTATCTTCTATTTCGCCAAAAATCAGACGAAGGCAACCATCACGATCAGCGCTTCACCACGATCGCGTAACAAAATCCTCACCACGATCCAAGAGGTATATCGTTTTCTCACTTAATTTCTTCTTTAATCTCAATGTGTGGGATGAAGAATAGGGTTCTTAATCTCAAATTGTAATTTTTTTTTGGTGAAGGAAAATCATAGGAGTAATAATTCCTCATCCAAGGATTTGCTCCAGGGAAAATAAAGGGCGGGCATAAAGACGAGAAATTCCATTAACGAATGTAGGTTGAGGTTCCTAATGCTAGCTATTTTGGTAAATTAAATAAAGAAGATGAGAAGTGTGGTGATTGTCATATGTATGTATATATAGTACAAGTTATATGATGCTTGTAGTGGGAAAAATAGAGGGATAGTGATTAACAGATTAAGTGCAGTAGCAATTATTAGGTGCAAGAATGTATATTTTGTAAAATATTTTTGTTGGATACATTTTATATCATAAAAAGTATCCAGGAAGGTGAGGCCGTGAGGAGAAAACAATGGCTATCTTTGAGGTCAGTTAAACCGTGAAAAGAAAATGATTCGGTCACCATTCAGTACACAATTTGTTAACCCAATTTAAAAATAACTTACGAGCAAGTGTTGGATATGATTTTTATAAAAATTGAGAGCTTTAATTTTAGATTTGGGTTTAATGTCGTGACTTTAATTTTTAGGGTATTGTCGTACAGCCGTAGTATCAACTTTAGTCGTGTTTATTGATAGATTTCTAGACCGAGAGCATATGATATTTGTAGTGAACTCGTAAGACACTTGTATCCGCTTGAAGATGTTGTAGACCATCGAAGTATAAGGTAAAGGGGTGTGCAGCCGTGTTGTGGGTTTTATTTGTAGCCTTGGATTTTGGTATTGTTGGTTCAATTGGATATGTGTTATTTGTTAAGATTAAAGGGCGGAGATCTTCAGTATAAATGGAAGAACCAAATTTTTTTTTTTTTTAATTTTTGCATCATAAAGGTGATAATACCGCATAATGAAAAAAGATGAGTATGGTGGATACTATACACATATAACTAGAAATAGGATTTCATGTCTAAAAAATGGGAGGAAGAAGCTGGTGGTGTAGAAGAATTGCAGAAGAAGGAAGTGTACATTTGTTATCGTAAGTAAAAATATAAAATTTTCCCTAGATGTACTAATGAAAGCTATGGCATTACCATCTGCCTCTGTTTTATAACTTGACATGGGATTATGCGTTAATTGAAAGTACCTTCCTGTCCACTTATGTTCTAGACTTGTTGAGATATATTTATAGTATTCAAGAAGGGAAAAATTGAAATGTAGAGGAATATGTCTTGTTGGATAAATAATGCTTGTTTAGTGACATTTGTTGACTAAAGGGCCCTAGTTAAACCTAAAAGATGTCAATTTGTTCAATTATATTATCATACAATTGTATTTTAAGACGTATATTACGCTAGAGATTGGTCATTGTAGGTTGCCCTTTTGCATTTTGGATTGACTTATAAGCGTATTAGACTTATAATTTTCTTTCTAGTTGTGTAATATCAATAGATTGTGGAATAATATTGCGACTTTTTAATCGAGAACTTGTAGTCACTCTTTTATGATATGTTTGAAATATGCATTTGCCTTCAGTTGACCATAAATTGGCGTTGGTTTAATGCTCTTTTCCATGTGATGATTGGCTGGAAGGTGATTGTATCTAAGAGATTATTAAACACACATGATTTAATCCCACTTGGTTACTCAGCCAATGTCTTTTTCTTTCATTTGTGCCCAATATCAGTCTTCTAGTCGTGTGTTTTGCTTGTAAATGTTCTGTCATGCTTCTGAATCAACATAAACTAGATTACATGTAAACATGTTTTGTTTGAAGGTAACTTAGTTACTTTTAGTTTAAAATAATTTCATATTCTAGTCTTTGTTAAGTGTTGAATAAGCATAATGGATATTATGTATTGCATATTCTAGTCTTTGTTTCAATGATTCTAGTGATTATATTGATACGTCCATTATCTAGACCTAGTTTTGTCATGGTCCTACTTGTTTAAGAGTAGTGTGTGATGGTTTGGAAGCTTTTTTTTAAAGAATAATTTCTTGTTTCATGCGTTTTTTTGGCTGGTTTAAAATCTGATAAGGTGGTTGAATATCTTTGATGCATATGTTGATTTTCTTAATGATCTTTGCAAGTTTACCTTAGTAAGTATATGCATATTCAACGGCCAAGAAATTTGGAATTTATGTAAACATAGAGGGTTGGAACACTCTAACAAAATCATTGAGTTGAATTGGAGAAAAACATAAGCGCGTCTTTAAAAGCATCTCATGTCTATGATGTCTTGCTCTTTCCTTCTCCCCTTTCCCTCTGTATCATTCTTTTTTTCCCCTATAATCTCCGGTAAAATGTTGTGTGCACAAGTTCTATTTACTTAGATGAGCGCACTTCATCCTTTATTAATTTAGCTAAGAGTTAGAAATAAAACATGATCCTTCTTTTGTGTGAGATTTTGTGGTACATAACTCCCTTCCATTTTTCTCATGATCCATTGCATTATGTATCAGGAATGTGAACAGTTTACACCACTGTTGGGGCATGAATTAAAAAGACCTATACAATAGTTCTAGATATTGCTGAAAATTATTTTCCAAGAAATGCAGGATCTGCAAACGGAGTTTTGAAGTTTTAGAATACAATCTTGATTTCAATAGCCAAGAGGTCAATACCGTGCATGGAGGACGTTCGATTGGAGATGGACACACTACAACGCATGAAGTAAATATATGTTTTATTTTGTTTAATTCCGTTGCATTTACATACATAATATGTTTCCTTCTTATTTTAAATTTTCTTCTTTATAACAACTTGTCATGTTTTAGATTTTTTTGTTGCCAGAGATCGTTTAAAAATCGATCTAAATAAACTCAAAGAAGAAGAGGTCAAAAAACTGCACGGCTTAGTTGGCACTGTGAGGGAGGGAAACATTAGTGATGCGAATACTATTATTGATGTATAAAGGGTGAGAAGGAGTTAGACCGATTTGCAGAGTAGAAGAGATCCAATTGAACTTGATAAGAAAGGTGAGAATCTATTGTGTATTAAATCTTATACATGAATCTATTACAATCCAACATTGTGGAATTTCTGTTGTTTTTTTTTTTGGTCAAATTTCACCTATAAAATGTTTAACACAAGGATAAGATATTTTGCTTGGGGTTTTAAAATGCAAGCAATGTTAGGATAATGAAAGCGAGTGGATCAAGAAATATGTGCTGAAGTTACTTAACGTTGATGCTCGATGTGGTTAACTACTGCAAGATGAAGGAAGACTATGGAGGGAGTAAGCAACAAAAGCTATGAATTGTCTTTGGGGTGAATTATTCAACTTGCTCAATTATTAAATTTTCATTTTCGGTAACTCCCTTTAGGGAAACTATTGTTACTCTTGAATATAGCTAGAGAAATTTGATCTACTTTTTCAAATTTTGAATATCAATTTGATAGAGGTGGTGTTTATGTTGACCATGTCTTTTGGTGAGGTTCTTGAAATTTATGATATTAATGCCCAAGTTTAGTACTTTACTCATATATGGGCAAACTGTGACCTAAACATGGCCAACAATTTTGTCAAGTGTGTAAGAAAGCGGGTTACTAGATCCCCGACAAACGTATTATTTTTCAAGAAATTGTCATTAATACAAAATGGACGGTTTGACTATGTACCATGCAATTGCTGTAAAAGTCATGATAATTCAAAAAAATCTCGGTAAATTACTATTTAAAAAACTGCGGCACATGTAACAAATGTTGGTAAATTGCCATAAAAGAGTGTCATTCTAAATGAAAAGGCGTCGGCAAATTTGCCACAAAGAAAGTGCAAAGTGACGGGAAAACCACCATAAAAGAAATTCGACACATTAGGGAAGTGTCGACAATGTGCCGCAAAAGAAAACCCAACACTTTTTCTAAGTGCCATATAATTGCCACAAACGTTTACCGACGGAACAAAAAAGTGCCGCAAACATTGCCGACGCCAGTATTCACGACACTTAAATAAATGGCATTTTATGTGTCGTGATTGTTTTTATGGCGCTTAATTCCTATTGTCCCGGCATTTATTTTGCGCCGCAATAAGCCAAAAATGTTGTAGAAATCTTAGCTGTCATCTTTGCATTCGACAAGTTTCAACCATACCTGATAGGATTGAAAGTCACTGTATTCACTGACCATGCATCTTTGAGATACCTTCTAACCAAGCAAGACTCCAAGCCAAGATTTTTAAGATGGATTCTACTCTTACAGGAGTTTGATGTCGAGATCAAGGATAAAAAGGGATATGAGAATCACGTGGCTGATCACCTGTCGAGATTAACATTGTTGGAAGAAGAGCAACCGACTGAGATCAGGGAGAGCTTTCCCGATGAACAACTTTTTGCCGTCTCAGTGGTAACTTGAGTTGAATCTCAGCCCCGACAAAGTACATCAAGAGTGGGCAAAGTATACCCTTGGTTTGCTAACATTGTCAATTATCTAGCAGGAAAGTACCTACCACCGGAATTCAAGAACGCGGACAAAAACAAGTTTTTCATGTATCTGAAGCATTATCATTGGGATGATCCCTACCTATACAAGCTGTGCCCTGATGCCATTCTGAGGAGATGCGTCCTTGATGATGAGATTCCAAGTATTTTGCACCAATGTCATTCTAGAGAAGTTGGAGGTCACTATGGGCCAGACAAGACAATCGCAAAGATATTGTAGTGTGGATTCTATTGGCCTATAATTCATAAATCTGCTAACGAGTTTACAAGATCCTGTCATTCCACTCAAATGACCGGTAACATTTCTAAGAGGAACGAGATGCCACTGCAGAGTATCTTAGAAGTGGAGTTATTCGATATTTGGGGATTTGATTTCGTTGGGCCTTTCACATCATCGAATCAAAATGTTACATTCTGGTAGCAGTTGGTTATGTTTCCAAATGGGTGGAGACGGTGGCCTCACCTACTAATGATGTCAGGGTTATCCTGAGGTTTCTTAAGAACAACATTTTGATGAGCTTTGAAGTGCCCAGAGCCATAATTAGTGACATAAGGAGTCATTTCTGTAATAGGTTGTTTGAAAAGTTGATGATGAGATATGGGGTTAGATATAAGATTGCAGCAACATATCACCCCCAGAAAAGTGGACAAGTAGAAGTCAGGAACAGAGAGATTAAGAGGATCTTAGAGTAGACTACGAATCTCACGAGGAAGGATTGGTCTTTGAATTAGATGACGGTCTTTGGGCATACAGATCAGCTTATAGGACCACGATTGGGATGTCACCGTATATGATAGTGTTTGGAAAAACGTGTCATTTACCGGTAGAACTCGAGGACCGAGCGCTGTGGGCTACGAGGTTTCTAAACATTGATGAGAATTTAGCCGGTGAAAAGAAAATGCTAAAGTTGAATAGATTGGAGGAGTTTAGACTTCAAGCGTATGAGGATGCAAAAGTATACAAGGAAAGAACGAAGCGTCTGCATGATAAGAAAATTTTGAACCGCACATTTAAATTTGGAGATAAGGTGCTGGTATATAATTCGCATCTTCGTCTTTTTCCTGGGAAGTTGAAGTCTAGATGGTATGGACTACATGTAGTCATGATAGTTTTCAATTCAGGTGCGTGTGAAGTTACGAATAAATACTCTGGGTAGACTTTCATAGTAAACGGCCACAGGCTGAAGCATTACCTAGAGCACAAGTATAACCCTAAGTTAGAAGTCTTTACGTTGACGGATCCGAAGTATGAATAAAGGAGCCCGATTAGTATAGTCGAGCTGGTGACTATAAACTCAGAACTATTTCTAACACCTTATTATTGCTTTTTTTTATTTGAGTTATTTTGAGTCAATAAAGTAGCATGACAATAGCAAGGTTTTTTTCATCACATATATCTTCGGTCATCTGACTAGAGATATATGTGGTTTTTTCCTTCACGATTCTCATGTGATACCCTCGTAAAAGTTTTTGCGTCTTTCTTAGGCCAATAAAGAATAAAGTGGCTTAAACTGTTTTTGTGCATTCCTCCGGTATGTAAAATTACCGCCATCTTATTTTCTTATTGCCCTTCGTATGTTACTCACAATTTTCGGAAGTATTTTGGAACGCAGGTAACAACTTGGAAGAGGAATGACCTAGGAGCCAATGATTCTTCTCCAGGATTCGCTTTGACTCAGCTGACCAATTCCAGAGCTAAGTATCTTTTCTTTTCTATATTATTAGTCATTGGGCACAATGTCAATAATAAGTGGGGCGTAGGCGTCTTAGCTAGGTAGTCGAAAACGGGAATAATTTTAAAATTTAACACTGTTTTTAGCTTGTTTATCGCACTTTTTGAGTAAGGAATCGGTAGAAAATGAGCCCAAGTTCAATTTGAAGTGAGCTGTAGCATATTCAATTTAGTATGGAAGAATGAGCATATGTTATGTTGTATGAAGTAGTAACTTATTAATTATTATTTTGTCATTGCAATCAATATTTGAGCACATAATCTCAGTGAGAAGTTTTTAAGCTTAGATGATGAATCGTTTTAACCAGGAATCATTTATACTTTAACAAATTATTGTAAGACAAGGGAAGCAACTTGAATGCCCCAAGAGGTAACCGGGACAAACGGGCTTGTGAGAGAAAGAGAAAAAAAGTGTGGAAATCTGCCAGGAAAATTGTTATGAAAAATTATAAACAATAATGAAAAAAATATATGCAATAAAGGCATTGAGGGAAGTGAACTCGTGTAAAAAGGGCATGACCTTCACAAAAAAAGAAACAAACGAGGACTTAAGAGCGATGCTCAGTCCCCGAGTCCGCCTGACCCAATTAAGGTACCATGTTGTGTAACCAAGTCTGAAGGCAAGATGAGCGAGTGTATGCATAGGTAAGTTAAGATTGTGGGGTTAATACAACTTGATTCTCCTCACGAACGCACTATCACGACTGATTCATCACACGACACATTGTTGCATGATAAGTAGTGATTAATGGGAAGCTTGTGGATTGCGGCTTAATCTATGTTCTTCCGGAAATCTTTATTGAATGTGTGGTAGTTGATGGAGATTGCTCTTGGTGGTACATTCCGCCTTGATACCGTGCTCGAGGACGAGAAAAAGGCTAGTAAGGGGTAGTTGGTGATGCTTAAAATAGTCTATCCTACGACATCAACATTCTATCCATTATAAGCTAAACATAGTTGTTTCGACTTATAAATATGAACCATTTGAGTTAAATATCATATGTCGGGTTCATGAGTAGAGATATCTGCACTTAGCGTTTATTTTCCATATTTCGATATTATTTCGTGCATTATTTGATTATTTTCAGGATACAAAATATTGGGCTGAGCATTGTGGATGAATCTGGAGTGGACTGAATGAAATAAATGGGCCTAGGGTATTCCAGAACATTCCAAGCTAAGTCGACAGAAGAAGATGTACGAAATTGCCCTCGGTATACCGAGGATAGGTACCGACTTACCGAGGGTCCAGATTCTTCAGAAACGCATTTCCTTGGACAAGAGGTAGAACTAGGTGTTTCTAAGTCGGTTTATGTACCTATAAATAAGAGGCTTCGCCTCAGAGTTCAATGTAACATTGGTAGCACACAAATACTACAATTATTATGCAATAAAAGTTCTTTGTTCTTTATGCCGCCTAGGGAGAGATCCAAGGGTGATATTCATGGGAGATCTACGCTCGTCTTCGAGGGTATGATTTTCTGTCTTTTCCAAGATGTAGATCTATCGTTGTTTTATTCGACTAGTATGTTTTAATTGTTTATTAAGCTTAATTATGTAGTAGTTAGTTTTTTTATCCTATGTGTTATAGATCTAATTCGTTGGTGAAGAAATCACGAAATAGTAATTGCGTTCTGTTTACGACTAATTTTACGGTTTTTATCGAGTTATTTCGTAACATTATCTTCCATGTTTTAGTGATTCTTATAGAAAATTACTCGCCAAAAGGATAAAGCGAGCAAATGAGTTTTAAAGATAATAAATTGCAAAAGTGGCTGATTTATGTGTTCTTATCGTTGGTTTTATGTTTATTTGGATGTTGTTACACTTTGCAATATTTTGGATATCTTGTAGATGCATATATTCGGTCTAAAAGAGGTGTTTAGAGGCATTTTCAGGGGAGGACTTCTTCATGAAAATTGTAGATCTTTGAAAGAGCTTTCCAACGCACTTTGAATTACGTCAATCGGACTTCTACAACTCAAATGGTGGTCAAGTGGCTAATCAATTTGGGTAAGTGGAAAATCCCGAAATATACTCGTAATACGACGGGCTAATCAAAAACGCGTTTTACGAAGAAGAGTCCTTAATGAAAGTTGTAGAGTTTTCCGAGAGTTTTTTTTTGACATTCGGATCATAATTTTTGGAGGTCTACAACTCAAGATATGAATTTTAGAAGTTTTATTCCAATAAATATCTAATCGAAGGATTCGGTTCGAGAGTTCGGACTACATGCAAACGAGCGTCCGGGCCGACATTCGGCACAACCGACATACGCAATTTACAAGCGACCGACTTACTCCCTTATATATACGGCTATTTCCAAACCACTAATTACATTATTATTGATACACACATTACGAGAGGCGGCCGCATAAAAAAGCCCCGGCCGCACCAAACATATAACAAATTAGAAGATGATTCCTTCCATCTCAATAATCATGTTTAACAACATGATTATTGGCTAAGCACATCGCGGTGGGACAACGGATGAAACCGATCAACATCAACACCAACTAGAGGATTTTTAGCCGTACTTTTAGTGAGTTAAATTTACAATTTTTCATCAATTGGATGTTGTTTTATATTGCTTATGTTTTATTCGAATCGAGAGATCGATGAAACTATCGTTTTGATTTGAATTTATATGAAAATATTATTCAAGCTTAGATCTTTTCAATTGATGCAATTAGTTGTAATTCGAGAGATCGTTTATAATTAATTGAGTAGAGTTTTGGAGACAATCTCATGATCTTGTTTTGCATGTCGTTCGGTTTTACTTGAAAAAGAAAACGAAACCCTAGAATTTATTTAAAGAGATTTAATCGAATTCGTGATAGATCATTACTAAAAATCGTATCTTTAACTTGCCATCTAGTTGGGGTTGGGTTGGTTGATTGGTGGATTCCCGTTGCCTTACCGTTCCTTTTAATCCTTGATAAACAAAAATCACTCGTATCAATCGTTGATTGTTAAGTTTAGTTGTTTTAAAGTTCTAGTTGTTTTTGCATATTTTAAGTTTCCAAGTTCTTGTTCATCGTAGTTCTTGTTCATTATTTCATAATTAGTATAAATCTTAGTTTTAGTTAATAGTCGTGACATAATCGATAGAATAATTGTTCCTTGATCCGATAAACATTCCACTCCCTTAGGACGACCCGTTAACATCACATACTACGATCCTTATACTTGGGGTGTTTCGGTTATAAATTGTAAAACTCGTTTTTACCGAACAAGTTTTTGGCGCCGTTGCCGGGAGTCGGTAACGGTTGTCGGATTCTTCTAGGTGCAATTTTTATTTCGATACTATTTTTTTTAGGTAATAATCTAATTGTTACGTTTTTTTTTATTTCACTTTATCATAGTTTAGATTTTCGATTTTATAAATTTGATTTTAATTATCTTAGTTTTTATTTATTTTATGTTATTGTTCACATTAGATTTTTATTAGTTTAGAAGCCTTAGATTTTTCTTTAGATCTTAGATTTTAGCAGCCTTAGATTTAGCTTAGATTTGCCTTAGATTTTAGATCGTATAAATTTATTGCCTTAATTATTACTATTTTAGGTTTTTATTTTCTTTCTTTATTCTTATACGTATCTGTTTCGTTTTTCGGTTTTTAAACGGGCGTCCATCCTTTCGGACGCCCGTACGTTCTAAAAATTTCTTATACGCATCGTTTTAAGGCGATCGGACGAGCGTACGGATTCCCAAACGCTCGTCCGGCCTCTAAACGCCCGTTTACCCCCAATCGTCTTCGAACGCCGGTTCGGTGATCGAACGAGCGTTCGCTTCCGAGAATCCCCTTTGAACGAGCGTTCACTTACAACGAACGCCGGTTCGGTCCACAGAAACTTTACCTTTCTCTTTTCTTCTCTCTTTCTAAACTTAAACCCTCCAATCTTTTACGAACTTGTCCTCGTCAACCCAAAGGTTGATTTTTTTCCTTTTACGCCTCCTGGTTTATGCAAACCGGGGTAAGAAGGGACCTCTTATCTTTAACCCCGAACCGAACGATCCATTCTCAAAAGAAAGCTCTTTCCCGATCTGGACATCATGGGCGACCAAGTTCAAAATCCGAATCCGAGTTCCTCACAATCCGGCTCTCCCAAATCCAAATCCGGATCCTCAAGCCCAAATGAATATGCTCCTTCAACGGATCCAAGCTTTACAACAACAACGAAATCAACAAGGTTTGGGCTACGTAATCAATTGCAACAATTCCATCAAAACCGGCTAAACCGGTTAAACCAAGACCCACATGCTCCTACTATCTTAACCGGGATTTCTGGAAGGGCATAGACCTATTCGCCCTCCGAAAATGGGGCAAGTAAACTTTGATCTCAAAAATGGAGTGGTAGGACTAGTCCGAATAGTTCTTTTCATGGCCTTTGCTCAAGAAGATCCACGTGACTTCTTGTCCACCTTTGTTCAAATCTGCGAAGCAGGCCACTATCCTGGTGTTGATTATGAGATTGTAAAGTTGAAACTCTTCCCATTTGCTCTAAAAGGAGAAGCAAACCGTTGGTTTAAATCTTTAGCCCATCATTCTCTCCATTCCTGGAATGATGTTAAAAGAGCCTTTGCTCTTAAGTGGGTCTCCCCTGGTACAATCATGGACATGAAAAGGGAGATAGCCACATTTGAACAACTGAATGGTGAGAGTGTTGGGAAAGCATGGGAGAGATTGAATGCGGTGATGAGGAAGTGCCCCAATCATGGATACGATAGACATGAGCTACTCGAGTTATTCTACGGGAGGTGTCTCTCAACCAAATAGGGACTACCTTGATTCGGCTTGCTCATGGATCCTTTCTAGGGGAGGTGATGACGCGCCTACGGGGTAGGCGAAACCATAGCGAAGAATAACATGTGGTCATCTCCAAGGAAGGCCAATGTTAGTGGGAATCGGGGGAGTACGCTACGAGCAACTGCGAGACTAAGAAGCTAGTTGCTCAAATGGAAATGATGAGCAAGCAACTAGCCAATTTGCGGATGCGGCGGCAAAGAGCGCCATCGGATGTGAATTATATGGGACTTCGGGCGGGAGATGAAATCAACGAGGAAGTGAATTTCAACCAAACCCATGGAAACTTCAATCGAATCGAAATTATTCCGGATTTCAACGTCCCAATCTGAATCAAGCCAATGCACCACACAGGCCCATCCAATTCAAAACCTTCTTTCAACTCAAGTTATCAAAGACCACCACCAGGGATGGTTAATCAATCTCATAATCCTAACTCTCGGAGACCTCGGGTGGTTGGAATCAAAACCAACCTCGCCAACCAAACCACCTCTTGTGTCCCTCAACATAAGTTCGATGAGCTAGTAGACATGGTGAAGACCACGGCTACTAGTGTCAAGACAATAGAGAGACGGAGTTGGTCGGATGGCGGACCAACAAGCAAACGAGACCCCACGGTAAACTTCCAAGTTATACCGAAAGAAATCTAAAGCGAGATATCAATGTTTGCCTTGCCATCACACCTCGATGGGATTATGGAAATGAAGAGCTGAATGAGGTTACTTTAAGAAGTGGTAAGCGAGGTAGGACCCGGAAAGATGTCGGGAAACGAGTAGCCCCTCCGACGCCATAAGTTCGGGAGGGGGCAATCGAAAATCATATACCGAAGAAATCAACGGTGAGGAGGAGCTTAATGATGACGGTTCTTCGGGGGATGAGGATGGTTCGATTCGAGGAAAAGTCGGGTGGTTGTTCCCACGACAAAAAGGAGGGAGGAAAAGTTTGTGAGATGGAAGGATAAGGAAGACGAAGCCATTAAAAAGTCGGTGGCATTGTTCCCCGATAATGATAAAGCCCTTCCTTATCCACCAAAGAGGAAAGAGAATACCCTCGGTCTTGACGGACAATATGACGGAGTGAGGAGGATGCTTAGAGACACCAAAGTGAGTATACCCCTAGGCGAGGTATTGAGCGTTGAAATGCCCAAGTGCTCTAAGTATCTTAAAGAAGTTTGTGGAAGCAAGAAGAAGCTTCAAGGGATGGCGAGAAGAAGTTTTAAGAGAAGAATGTTCCATGGTCTCACAAAAAGTTGCTATTAAGCGAGGTGACCCCGGAAGACCTTCAATCTCTGTGAGATTGAAGGCCACAAGTTCCAAAATGTCTTATGCGACTCGGGGGCCTCTATAAATGTGATGCCATTGAACGTACGCAAAAGCTCGGTTTAGATAAAAGAATGCGGGAACGCCTATTTCCTTACGGATGGTAGACCGATCTAGCCGCTCGGCGGCCGGTTGTGTTACTAATGTTCTTCTTCATGTTGAACATTTGGTTTTCCCTACCGGCGGGGGTTATCTTAGACTACCCACGACAAGGAGATGCCTCTAATTCTAGGCCGGACCTTTTTAGACACCTCTGCCGCCCTCATTGACTTCTGTAAGGGTCAGATTACACTTAGAGTTGATGATACATCTGTTACCTTTACACAAGGGAAAAGTCTAGAGAACACTTTGAGTGAAGAAATCTCGTTCATTGAAGCAATTTATGAGGACGAAGAAGATGCCAAATCTGAGGAAGCTGAAGAGCTGACAGAGATAGGTGTTTTCGAAGTTATAAACATTGAAGATCAAGGCGGCGTGGACCATCTTCTATTTCATTACGGGCCGTAGTCAACGACAAGTCGTCTTCACAACTTGCTCGGCTTTGTCAATGAACAAGAAACATGGAAATTCCCGGCAATGAACGATGATTTCAAAGAGCGCATCGGGAAGACTTTAGCCCTCGTAGAAGAGGAAGCACGATGGGTAGTTGGGACGAAGTGGATTTTTGGAGAGAGACTACTCATTGGGGGGTTGATGATTGGGAAAGGCTAGCGAGAAGAAAGGCTGAAAGAAGAAGAGTTGAGAAAGATGATTAAGCATAAGAAGGAGGAAGCGAGTGCGACGAAAGGATCCATATGGATGATGTTATCCGGTACCTTTACGGGGTTATGCCTCGGGAAGATGAGGTGTTCTCTTGTCAACCACTTCAAGCCCATAAGGAAAAAGGTGGCCCTTTAAAATCTAGTATTGAGCAACCACCTGCGACTTGGAGCTCAAACCGCTTCCTCGACACCTTAAGTACATTTTTCTTAAGGATGGTGATAAGTTGCCCTTAATCATCTCTTCAAAACTCGAGCCCGAGCAAGAAGCACTGCGATAAAAGTGCTTGAAAAGAATATCCTCGCGTTCGGATGGCAAGTGGGTGATATCGGAGGAATCGGCCCCGATGTGTGCATGCATAAAATCCGAACGGAGGGAAGGAGCTAAGAAAGTAAGACAACCTCGGCGAAGGCTGAATCCGCATATGCGGGAGGTTGTCAAGAAGGAAGTTATAAAGTGGTTAGACATGGGAATCATCTATGCAATTGCCGATAGTGAGTGGGTTAGCCCGACTCAAGTTGTGCCAAAGAAGGGAGGTATCACCGTTGAAAAGAATGAAAAGGGGAAGAGATAGCTTTACGCCTTGTGATTTGGCTATAGAGTATGCATTGACTATCGCGAGATTGAACGAAGTCACTTTGCCAAAGACCATTTCCCCTTACCCTTCATTGACCGGCTTATTGAAAGGCGAGTGGTCACAAGTATTATTGTTTCCTCGATGGATATTACGGTTACTTCCGGATAGCCATCGACCCAAATGACCGGGAGAAGACTACGTTTACGTGTCCATCGAGCACTTTTGCTTTCCGCAGGATGCCTTTCGGCTTATGCAATGCACCTGCGACTTTTCAACGGTGCATGTTAGCCATTTTTGATGGACTTGTGGAGAAATGTATGGAAGTCTTCATGGATGACTTCTCAGTCTATGGCGATAGCTTCGATGAGATCTTGGCGAATCTAGATATGGTACTTCAACGGCGTGTTGAAAAGAATTTAGTGCTTAGCGGGAGAAATGCCATTTTCTAGTTGATGAGGGGATCGTTACGGGACACAAGGTGTCCGGCACTTTGTATTCAAGTTGATAAGGCCAAAGTAGAAGCCATTGAAAAAATGTCGTATCCGAAAACTGTCAAGGAGGTACGCGGCTTCCTTGGTCATGTTGGTTTCTACGGGCGATTTATTAAGGACTTTTCCACCATCGCCAAGCCCTTTCCAACCTTCGAAAGATGATGTTGTGTTCTTGTTTGATGAGAAATGCAAGAAAGCTTTCAATTGCACTGAAGGAAAAGCTCATAAGTGCCCCTATCTTAATCGCACTTTTGTTGGACTAAGCCTTTTGAATTATTATGCGATGCCTCTAACTACGCGGTGGGCGCGGTTTTAGGCCGGAGAATTGATAAAAAGTTCGGGCCCATTTACTATGCGAGCCGCACCTTGAACCCGGCTCAATGCAATTACACTACGGCGAGAAGGAATTCTTAGCCGTCGTTTTTGCTATTGACAAGTTTAGAAGTTACCTTCTAGGGTCTCAAGTTGTGGTTTGGACCGACCATGCAGCCTACGCTACCTTATGGACAAAGCGGATGCAAAACCAAGGTTACTCGGATGGATTCTAATTTTGCAAGAGTTTGACCTTGAGATCAAAGATAAGAAGGGCGGCGATAATATTGTGGTGATCACTGTCTCGCCTAGTAAATGAGGGTGGCGAAGATCACAAGGAAATAGGCATCGATTTCCCTGCGAGCAATTGATGAAGCTTGATCTTGTTAGGCCGTGGTACGGCGATTACGCCAACTATTTAGCAAGTGGTCATTTAGAGGACATGACGTATCGGCGAGAGGAAGAAGTTCTTTTCGATTTAAAGTATCTCGTGTGGGAGGATCCTTATTTGTTCAAGGTACGTAAAGACGGGTTGCTTAGAAGGTGTGTTCCGGAACATGAGCAATGGGATATTCGGAGCAATGTCATAGTGGTCCCACGGGAGGACACTACGGAGCACCCAAGACGAGTTGCAAAAATCCTCCAAGCCGGATTCTGCGGCCGACTCTTTTTAAGGACGCGAAGCCTTTTGTAAAGGTTGCGATAGGTGCCGAGAGAATTGGGAGGCGAGTAATAGGATGGAAATGCCACTTAGGCCCATTACGGAATGCGAAGTCTTCGACGTGTGGGGAATTGATTTCATGGGACCCTTTCCATCGTCGTGTGGAAATAAATACATTCTCGTACGTGTAGACTACGTCTCCAAGTGGGTGGAGGCAATAGCCACCCAAACTAATGATCACAAAGTTGTGAAGAAATTCTTGCAAAAGAATATCTTCACCGGTTTAACGTCTAGAGCCCTCATTAGTGACGAAGGTACTCATTTTTGCAACGCGCCGCTTGATAAAGTTCTTGAAAAATATGGTGTGAGACATAAAATCGGTACACCGTATCATCCCCAAACAAGTGGCCAAGTCGAGATAAGCAACCAGAGCCTTAAAAGGATTTTAGAAAAGACCGTGAACTCAAATAGATCCAACTAGAGTCTAAAGTTGGATGACGCGCTTTGGGCCTATCGCACCGCGTTTAAGACCCCGATGGGCACGTCACCCTTCCAAATGGTCTATGGCAAAGCTTGCCATCTTCCAGTCGAGCTTGAGCACAGAGCTTACTGGGCTATTAAATTCTTAAATTTCGATAGCCGGCTACGTGGGGAGAAGAGATTATTGCAATTAAACGAGCTCGATGAATTTAGACTCAGAGCATATGAGAATGCGAAAATCGGTAAGGAAAGAACTAAGATACTCCACGATGCTAAGATCAAGGATCGAGAATTCAAAGTGGGTGATATGGCTTTGCTTTATAATACCCGGCTCCATTTGTTTGCCGGTAAGCTCAAATCTAGATGGTCGGCCCCTTTGAGATTCTCGATGTCCATCCGAGTGGAGCGATCACGTTAAACGGGTATGGTGATCAACCTTTTAAGGTCAATGGTCAAAGACTCAAGAAGTATTTTGGGCAACCCAAGGAAAAGCTGAAGTACTATACTTTCAAAAGAGAAATGAAACGGTTGAGTCGTTTATTTGTGAAGAGATTCCATCCGACTTCTTTGGTTCGGATGATGACATTTCTACATCTACCCGTGAGGACCCTTCTTCCAAGACTTCTGACCATGTCAGTATACCTACGCTTAACTTGCGCAAGCACAAGACGAAGAAGAGAGTCGGTGCTATGTACGGAGAGTTAAGTTCAAACACTTAGTAGAGCACTTGACTTGTTGTTGTTGCGGCCACACCCCTGTCCTTCATTCTGATTCCGATGAAGAAGTGGCCAGCAATAAACCGAAGTGGCCCGATCCGGGTTAACTTTGAAATCTGTGTCAAGCTAATGACATAAAAGAAGCGCTACTAGGAGGCAACCTAGTCTTTTAAGTATTTCTTTTTAGTTAAGCTTTTATTTTATTAGGAATAAAACCTGGGTGTTTGTGTGTTGGTTATCCTTGTCTTATTTGTGAATGCTTTATTTGCGTGCATGTTTACTCATATACCCCGTGTACCCCAAGATTATATGCTATGTCGAGTGTTGCAGATACTTTTGAGCGGGTTTGCAAGCGATTATTTTTAGTGTTGTCGTTCGTGATACGAGTGCGGCGGTTTATTCATGCTACGGCGACCACTTGCCAACCTACGGCCCGACAACCACTTCGCCAACCGACTAAGTATTCTTTTCTTTTATTTGCACATTCGAGGACATAATGTGGTTTAAGTGTGGGGGGGTGCAATTTATGCTTTATTTCGACAATATGAGTAAGTATATGTGATCCTTGATAAATTGTGAAATTTTAAATTTTTTTTTTTTTTTTTTGCACTCGGATAGTTGTAAATCTTGAGCATATGATTGAAACAAATGCTTGCTAGTTGTAGTTTCCTGACGATGATTTTATGTGACTTTGTGAGATAGTTATAGCATGTTTCTTGATTTGAGATAGTATTCATTTTACACTCACGAAAGCCTTTGATATCAAAGCAAAAACTTTTGAACTGTATCCTTTCATTATTTTAGTGATTTATCTTAGGGAGATTTGTTCTTAATAGTAACAGTGAAGTAACACCTAAGTTCGAACGTGTCTTGTGAATATCGACGGTTTGAATGTGATAAGTGAAACGTAACTATTGTGCTTTTAAAATGAAGTGAATAAGTGAAGTTGTTTTTATAGTTGTGTGTGTCGGAAGCTAGTCGATGATTGGAGTGAGGTAGGGCATTATCTCGAAATGTCCTATACCACTATGATGACTAAAAGCTCACGACGGTTAGAAGAAGCTACCATATGATTTGAGTAAGGTAGGGTGTTATCACGAAACATCCTATTCTACTATGACGGGTAAGAGCTCATTCTAATGTGCGTATAAAAGTGAAAAACTTAAAGACTTGGTTATCGTTAATCTTATACCTAGTATAAAGTTTGGAAGATATGTTTTAAGGATTATCTTGATGAGTGCACGGGATGACTTTGTGTGGGACGATTACTGTCTATACCTAGGATAGTCATTGAATTATTTGAAAAGATATTTGTCTGAAAGGATTGTGGAGATTGAAAAGGGCTTGTCACACATACACCGAATCTATCTCTATGTTGGTATTACTTGCTATAGTTGTTGTATCTTTTGTTACATGAGTTGGGGATCTATTTGGATTGCATATAAAGTGAGCTAGTTTTGATTGTTTTGTTCGGGACGAACAAAAGTTTAAGTGTGGGGGAGTTGTTTACGACTAATTTTACGGTTTTTATCGAGTTATTTCGTAACATTATCTTCCATGTTTTAGTGATTCTTATAGAAAATTACTCGCCAAAAGGATAAAGCGAGCAAATGAGTTTTAAAGATAATAAATTGCAAAAGTGGCTGATTTATGTGTTCTTATCGTTGGTTTTATGTTTATTTGGATGTTGTTACACTTTGCAATATTTTGGATATCTTGTAGATGCATATATTCGGTCTAAAAGAGGTGTTTAGAGGCATTTTCAGGGGAGGACTTCTTCATGAAAATTGTAGATCTTTGAAAGAGCTTTCCAACGCACTTTGAATTACGTCAATCGGACTTCTACAACTCAAATGGTGGTCAAGTGGCTAATCAATTTGGGTAAGTGGAAAATCCCGAAATATACTCGTAATACGACGGGCTAATCAAAAACGCGTTTTCTGAAGAAGAGTCCTTAATGAAAGTTGTAGAGTTTTCCGAGAGTTTTTTTTTTTTGACATTCGGATCATAATTTTTGGAGGTCTACAACTCAAGATATGAATTTTAGAAGTTTTATTCCAATAAATATCTAATCGAAGGATTCGGTTCGGAGAGTTCGGACTCATGCAAACGAGCGTCCGGAGCCGACATTCGGCACAACCGACATACGCAATTTACAAGCGACCGACTTACTCCCTTATATATACGGCTATTTCCAAACCCTAATTACATTATTATTGATACACACATTACGAGAGCGGCCGCATAAAAAAGCCCCGGCCGCACCAAACATATAACAAATTAGAAGATGATTCCTTCCATCTCAATAATCATGTTTAACAACATGATTATTGGCTAAGCACATCGCGGTGGGACAACGGATGAAACCGATCAACATCAACACCAACTAGAGGATTTTTAGCCGTACTTTTAGTGAGTTAAATTTACAATTTTTCATCAATTGGATGTTGTTTTATATTGCTTATGTTTTATTCGAATCGAGAGATCGATGAAACTATCGTTTTGATTTGAATTTATATGAAAATATTATTCAAGCTTAGATCTTTTCAATTGATGCAATTAGTTGTAATTCGAGAGATCGTTTATAATTAATTGAGTAGAGTTTTGGAGACAATCTCATGATCTTGTTTTGCATGTCGTTCGGTTTTACTTGAAAAAGAAAACGAAACCCTAGAATTTATTTAAAGAGATTTAATCGAATTCGTGATAGATCATTACTAAAAATCGTATCTTTAACTTGCCATCTAGTTGGGGTTGGGTTGGTTGATTGGTGGATTCCCGTTGCCTTACCGTTCCTTTTAATCCTTGATAAACAAAAATCACTCGTATCAATCGTTGATTGTTAAGTTTAGTTGTTTTAAAGTTCTAGTTGTTTTTGCATATTTTAAGTTTCCAAGTTCTTGTTCATCGTAGTTCTTGTTCATTATTTCATAATTAGTATAAATCTTAGTTTTAGTTAATAGTCGTGACATAATCGATAGAATAATTGTTCCTTGATCCGATAAACATTCCACTCCCTTAGGACGACCCGTTAACATCACATACTACGATCCTTATACTTGGGGTGTTTCGGTTATAAATTGTAAAACTCGTTTTTACCGAACAACAAGCTCAATCTTGATAATTAGACGTTCTTATGAGTCTATGTGGGATCGACCTTGACTCGCCCGTACTCCACCACGATGGACCTAGTCCTATTGCTAGTATGTGCTTTGCACGCGATCAGTACTCAACAAGAGAACTTTGGTGATTGAAGAATCAGTTCATTTAGTGTTTGATGAACCAAACACTAATGGTGACAATCTACACACAAAATGGGAACTAGTTGATAGACCAGACATGGCCAACATCATTGGAACAAAATGGGTGTTCAAAAACAAGATGGATGAACAAGGAGCAATTGTGAGAATCAAAGCAAGTCTATTTGCAAAAGGATATTGACAAGCAGAAGGCATAGATTATGATGAAACCTTTGCACCAGTAGTAAGATTGGAAGCAATCAGACTTTTCCTAGCTTTTGCAGCTCACAAGGACTTCAAAGTCTATCAGATGGATGTAAATAGTGCATTTCTAAATGGACTCTTGGAAGAAGAATTTATGTGGAACAACCACCTGGTTTTCAGATAAAGGGAAAAGAAGATAAGGAATACAAGCTCAAAAAGGCACTATACAGACTCAAACAAGCACCTAGAGCGTGGTATGCAACAATGTTGCAATTCCTAATCAACAATAGATTCAACAAATGAACCATTGACAAGACTTTTTTCAAATGAGAAGATGGAACAAGAACTTTGCTAGTTCAGATCTATGTGGATGACATCATTTTTGGATCAAAAGATGAAACGTTATGTGAAAAAATTGCAAATCCGATGAAAAGAAAATTTCAAATGAGTATGATGGGAGAACTCAACTACTTCCTTGGTTTACAAGTGAAACAGATGAAATATGGGATCTTCTTCAATCAAGCAAGTACACTAAAGACTTAATCTACAAGTATGGTATGGACACAAGTGGAACTTCTGAAACACCTATGTGTGCAAGAATTATACTTGGAAAGGATGAAAACTGGAAGGATGTTGATCAAAAGTTATACAGAGGAATTATTGGATCCCTACTCTATCTAACTGCAAGCACACCTTTTATAGCATTTGCAGTAGGAGTAAGTGTAAGATTTCAAGCTCAACCTAAGGAATTTCATTTGCTAGCAGCTAAGAGAATCATCAAATATCTGAAGCATACAATCAATGTAGGATCCAAAAGATGGTGGATTCAAACTAATATCTTACTCGGATTCAGACTATGCTAATGTAAAATTGATAGAAAAAACACTTTAGGAACTTGTCAGATGCTAGGCAGCAAACTAGTATCATGGTTTAGTTAAAAGTAGAATTCCATATTTACTTCAACAGCTGAAGCATAATATAAAGCAGCATGTAGCTGTTGTGCACAAGTATTATGGATCAGACTACAACTAAGAGACTATGGAATAGAAGAGAAGACAATTCCAATCATGTGTGATAATACAAATGCAATATCATTTACAGAGAATCATGTGCTTCACTCAAGAACAAAGCATATTGATGTTAGACATCATTTCATCAGAGATCACGTACTAGAAAAGAGATGTAATCTTAAGGTACATATATACAGAAGATCAATTGGCTGACATTTTCACAAAACCACTCAGTCATGAAAGATTTTGTAAGCTAAGAACTTAGTTGGGAATGATTGAAATTGACTAAGTTACAAGGAGTAGCTAACTGGAGTAATCAGCGAAGTGACTTCACCAACTGACTGAACCTTTACCATTTTGGGTGCGCTCACTTGGCAGGTAAGGCACTGGTACCGGCGAAGTTCACTCCACCGATTGTTAGGAACAGTTATGATGAAAGATGCTCAGTGAAAAGTTAGCAGCTCCTCACTCCACCGGTGAAGGATAATTATCATTTTTATAAGAAGTGTGAAATGAATAATGCATTTACACATGTGCCAAATCTGAGGATTTATGTATTTATTATGGAGGATCATACACGTGTATATCAGTTTTTAAATTATAGAGGTTATAATTTGAATGACGGCAACGCCTTGATTCCCGGGATTGATCATTACATACCTCAATCCACTCCCCCACTACCTCTATAACCGCGATTTCTTCTACACAAAATCATGCCATTACTCCACTAAATCCTTCCATATTCAACCACATTCACACTCTCAAATCTCTATTATATAAACAACACTTAGGTTGTTTCATAAACTTTACGCTTACTTTAAATTTCTTAAACCCTATTTCCTCTTGAAATTTCAAAGCTCTTACAAATCTCAAAAATGGCTTCATCTTCCACAATCAAAAAGTCCGGCAAGGAGTATGAAAGGTCCATTGTCACCGGGTCTCACTCCAGATCCGAGCACTATCTCACTTTGTGCAACAACAACCCCTAAGCACATCGATTGGTAGATGGGTGCACTAATCTAGGGTTGATGACCTTTCTTAACCCACCAATCACAGGTATCTGCTATGAATCACTAATTTCCTTTTGGAAGAATGCCAAATTAGTTCTAGGGAAGAAGAAAAGATCACCGGACTGTATCACAAGTAATATATATGGAAGAGAACTAGTAATCACACCCGGTCTACTCACTAGGTATTTTAAACTCTCCAACACTAGACCCTCAGAGATAAAAAATGTGGAAAACACACTTATACCTTCTTGGAGGAGATTGCCAAGAATCCTGATCCTGCTACTAAGAGATTCAACTATCCATCCACTCATTGCTCACAAAAGAGTTGAGGGCTCCATGAAGAAGGTAAGGATCAGACTAATGGCCACCATCGTTTAAGGCCTGGATTTCAACTCGTCAATCTTCCTTTTCAATAGATTGAAGGAGCATATACAACGTAAGATTGACATTGGCAAGTTAGCAGCCAAGAAAGGACAGAAAAGAGAGATATCTTCTGGGAAAGGAAATCATATGGAATCCCTCTGCAATATCTGTTTGATCAGATGAATATGAAACTTATCCAATTGCACAAATTGCACGAAGCAAAAGTGATGTTCACATACTTGAAGAAACACAAGAAAAGGAAATCAGCTGAGGCAATCACTTTTGGGTTTAGGAGAAGAACAAGATCCAACACAAGAAATGTTAGAAGAAACGTCGGGGGACCAAGAATTGATGAAGATCCAATTGTAATCTCTGATGAAGTAGAAGAGGAAGATGATGAGGAAGCTTACTATCTGATTCCTGATGAAGATGAAGAGAGGAGGACAAAGCAATTGATAGAATGGAAGAAAAAGAAGAAGAAAAAAGGTTGAACATCACACTAATGAATCTGATGATAATCTGAAACTTCAGGATGTTATTCAAAGGAGTAAGGCTGTAAATGAACAGAAGCTGAGAGAACCAGCTGAGAAGGTACCACCAACAGTCTCAACAAGGACCCCCAACATTGACCAAGAGGGAATGACAGCTGAGGAAATTGAAGCTGTAGCAGATGAAGATGAAGCAAAGTCCCAACTAAGACTTGGAGAATCAAGCTACCCCCAACAATCCTATCTGACATGGAGATTGAAGAAGAAGAAATTGATGAAGAGCAAGCTGAAGCAGACTCTGAAGAGATACCAACATAGGCACAACCTACCACTGACAATACAGATAGGTCATTTCATATGGATATTGGCCTTGTGATTGCTGACATGGAAAAACAAAATTTCAGTAGGGAAAATCTCCAAGCAACACTGAGGAGTGGTTACACCTCTATGGAGCAGAAGATTGAGGCTCTTCTTGCCACATTGAGGTTCAAGATGATGTACTAGAAAAGCAAGGTGATGTAATCAGTCAACTGGATTCACTAATCATACAACATGTCCATACAAATTTGGAGCATCTAGTAAGTGCAATAGATGACAGGTTTAATCAAATGGTTGACACACTGGAAATTCACTCTCAACAACTTCAGGCCTTTGACAGCCCCTTAGATTATGCCATCAAGCAGCTTGAAACAATCATAACAGTGTCTGAGGCCACAAACAGAATTCTGAAAGAGAGGCATGATGCTACCAAAAAAGGGGATGGTAGTGAAAATCCTTAAAGCTCAAAATGTAAGGGCACTGAAAGCACAAGAAAAAGTGTCAGAATCTTAGAGAAAAAGTAGACTTTAATAATTTTCTCTATTTTTTCTCTTCTTATGCCCTCCATGGATGAATAAAAGTTTAGATTTCTATTCTTTTATTATATGAAAAATGATCACTTATGTTCAGGCTTTTGAGGGTTTTGGCATCATCAAAAAGGGGGAAATTTTTAGGAACATTTTATTTATTTTGATGATGGGCCAGACTAATTGTTATAGCGAGCCTGAAATAAGTTAGAAATATCCGTATAAGACTTTACTTATAGTCTGACATGTTGCATAAGTTTAGTCAGACAAGCATTGTACTAAACTGGTAGCTAGGATGGCTCAGTGAAAGACTGAAGACCAGTTGAGTGAAGTCAGCCAAGTACCAGTAGAGTAAAGTGAAGACTTATGGACTTACTTACAACCAGGGAAGTCTGTGATGACCTTGGGTAAGTCTAAGATATATTACAAGTGATGAAATCTATTCATTTTCAATATGGTGTACGCTGATCTCACCAATATCAAGGATTTGTGTAAGTGCAAGCATACCTAGAAATTGAAAATCAAAGAAATAAAGGAAACATCAAAATAGCTAAGTAAAAGCTCTACCGGCTGACTATCAAGAAAAACGGTGAAGAGAATCTCAACAGCAAAGTAACAACCTATAAGCAGATTCCCTGAACCGGTAAAGCAACATGCAAGTGAAGTATGATATCTGCATTTTATTCTAACCGTGGAAATTAAGGAGATCAAGGAATTAAGGCAGAATCAAACAAGGGCGGATTTTATGAAGAACATTTTAAGAAAATCCGGATCACTGAAATCAAAGAGAATAAAATCAAGGATTATTCTCAGCATTTAAAAGCCAATGGACGGAATTTCAAATTCAAGGATAATCAATGTTATAAATAGAAGGCATTGACAGACAAGAAAAAAAACGTAAAAATAAGAACACACGTAGAAAAATCAAAGTGTTGAAACTCAGTCAAATTCACAAGCCTTTGTTTTGAACTGAAAAGAAATATCTAGAAGATCAACTCAGAATTTAGAGCTACTAATCTACAACAAGCACTAAGATTGATCAACTCTCTGTGAATCTTATTCACACCCATCTGAAGCAATTGAATCAGATCGTCTGAGAAGGAATTGCAACCATTGTGATAGATGCTGAAGGATTTGTTCTCAAAGAGCAGTGTTGAAGATTGAGTCACTGAAGCTTTTGTAGCCAGGGAGTGATAGTATTGAGATTGTGAAGCTTGTGTATCCAAGGACAATCATTCTATTGTATTGGTGAAAGACAATAGTGAATTCCTCCAATCATCACAAGAGAAGAGTGAATTAAGGGATTACACCACCCTGAACCACTATAAACCTTTTTGTTCATTTATTTACTGAACTTTACCTTACAACATTTCTTTATTGCATTATTGTTATATTTTGTGTATGCTTAAACCACTTCGAAACAATTTTTAAGAAGGGACTTATACACTGCCCAAAAGCTTTTAAACAAGAAGAAGTTCTTGAAACTCCAATATAGTCATTCACCCACCATCTGACTATATTCTCACCCTTCTCTGGGACCAACAGAGGCGGTTACACATTAGGACAACTATGCCGCTGCATTAATAGCTCATGTTGAATAAGTTGAGAGGATGTGGCGAGATCAACCAGCAACTTCTTGCCTTGGATTGCCACCTCGACCGATCAAAAACCTCGTTCTTTCGCAAAACATGGACACACATGTCCAGCCCCCATCTCAGCCACATGGCGCTCCTTCTCTTCGCTCAGGAAGGGAAGGGAAAAGTCACTCCACAGTTGGGCGATCTCCGGGAAGAAGGTTAGTTTTAACCCATCTTGGACCTGGACAGGGCCCCGAATAGGAAAGCACTGAGTGTCAGTCCTCCATAGAAAACATCAAGGCCAGACTGGGGGATTATCTAGGAGAATCTCATTATCGGTCTAAGAAGTCGCGGTCGACTAGTGTTTTTAATCACTCTGCCGCACCCACACTTTTAGACTAGGTCGCCACGTGATGACACTTAAAATAGTCTATCCTACGGCATCAACATTCTATCCATTATGAGCGAAAAATAGTTGTTTCGACCTATAAATATGAACCATTTGAGTTGAATATCATATGTCGGGTTCGTGAGTCGAGTAATCTACACTTAACGTTTATTTTCCCTATTTCGATATTATTTAATGCATTATTTGATTATTTTCAGGATACGAAATATTGGGCTGACATGGTGGACGAATCTGGAGTGCACTGAACAAAAGGATTGGGCCTAGGGTATTCCAGAACATTCCAAGCTATGTCGGCAAAGAGAAAATGAAAAAAATGCCCTCGGTAAATCGAGGTATGCCGCCGGGTTACTGAGAGTCTAGAATATTCCAAAATGCGTTTTCTTGCACGAGGGGTAGATCTAGGTGTTTCTAAGTCAGTTTATGTAACTATAAATAAGAGGCTTCACCTCAGAATTCAGTGTGTCCACTTTTGAGTTCATTGTACCTCAAAACTTACAATTAGTATGCAATAAAAGTTCTTTATTTTATTTTATGTGTTCTGGTCGGAGAGACGACGGAGTCGCCGCCTTGGAAGAGATCCGAGGGATTTCCACACTCGTCTTCGAGGGTATGATTTTATGTCTTTTCCAAGATGTAGATCTGTTGTTGTTATATTCGACTAGTATGTGCTAATTGTTTATTTAGTTTAATTATGTTTTACTTAGTTTATTTCACCCCATGTATGTATAGATCTAATTCGTTGGTGAAGAAATCATGATATAGTGGTTGCGTTCTTCAGATCTGCGACGGTCTATATCGCTAGATCTGAATACCTAGTAAATTACTAGTTCATGATAATCGGCTCCAGCTACGTTGATCGACATATTTAATTTACATGTTAGTGGCATGATCAATTATTTTCATGTCGATGTAAATTAGCATGAAGTACTGATAGTGAAGTGTTAGTTTGGACATTGTCTTGATGGACCCTAGGAACGTGCTAATCAGTGTCGATTGCTGCCTAGGCGGGTTAGTGGTATGTGTTAACACTCAATACCATCAATTCTGGTTCTTTATTCATATAGGCTATTACAGACCAATGAAGGAGGGTTGCTTGTGTATAGATTGTCTACTACCAATGTCAGAGTAGATAGGTTTAGGAGTTGTACCCGTAGCTGATAATTAATTAAAATTCACCAATGGAGAGGACTATTGCATGTGTGGGGGGAATAACTAATCACTCATAATTAGACTAATACATTAGAAACTCTTGTTGTTAGGAACATTTTATTATTTTTGATGATGGTCATACTAGTTGTTATAGCAAGCCTGAATATAAGTTAGAAATCTATGTATAAGTCTTTACTTAGAGTCTGACATGTTGTATAAGTTGTGTTAGACAAGTATTGTACTAGTTGGTAGGATGGCTAAGTAAAACAGAAATCCGGCAGAGTAAAGGTAGCCAAGTACCAGCAGAGAAGCATGAAGACATATGGATTTACTTATAACCAGGGAAGTCTGTGATGACCTTGGATATGTCTATGTTATATTACAATTGATGAAATCTAATTTTGAATATGGTGTACTATAATCTCACACAAATCAAAATCAGTGAAGTACAAGAAATGCCTGAAAGATCAAAAGAAATCAAGAAAGCAGTGAACCGGCAAAGTAAACTGTCTATCGGCTAAGTAAAGGAAAAGCAGTAAAAGAAGAACTAATTAGCTAAGTCAGCAGGAACACTCAACCGTTCAAGTAATAGACAAGTCAAATAACAGCTAAGCAATTCAAGCTTATTCAGAAAGTGAAAATTAAGGTAGATTAAGAGGACCAAGCATTAAATGCATAATCAATCAACAATCAATTAAGGACGGATTTTACGATAGACGTTTGAATAAAATCCGGATCACTGATTTCAAGGAGGATATAATTATGGGTGAATCAAGAATTAAATAAAGAATTATTCCCCACATTAAATAGCCAATGGACTGAAATTCAAATCAAGGATTATCAAGGCTATAAATAGAAGGCATTGACAGACAGGAAAAAGAACGATTGCAATACTTAAAAACAAGCAAAAACACTGTCAATTTGAAAATCCTTTTATTTGAACTTAAAAGACACATCTAGATATCAACTCAACAATCAAAGCTCAAATTCCACATCAAGCACTGAGATTGATCAACAGAGTCTGTGAATCCAATTTTACACCAGTCAAGCAACTGAATCAGAGCCATCTGAGAAGGAGTTGTGTTTGTGATAGCTGCTGAAGGATTTCTTCTCAAGGTGCAGTGTTGAAGACTGAGTCAATGAAGCTTTTGAAGCCAAGGAGTGATAGTCTTGTAGATTGTGAAGCTTGTGTAGCCCAGGACAATCTTGCTATTGTATCAGTGAAAACAATAGTGAATTCCTCCAACCATCACAAGGGAAGAGTGGATTAAGGGATTACACCACCCTGACTATACTTTTACCCTTCTCTAAGACCAACAATTGGTGTCGGAGCAGTGTTCCTAGTATCAGAACCTGTTCAGATCTGATTTCTGGTAACAAGGAGATCACATATTTTCAAAGTAGTTTTCAAATCTTAGCTTTCTAAATATATCTCGTATTTGTGCTTATGGATTCCTCAAATTTCCTGTCTAAAGTACCTATATTCAATGTTAATAATTTTGATGAATATAAAATAAGGATGTTATCTCATCTTTTAGCAACTCATAATGAGATGTTGGATGTTATCATTGATGGCCCAATCAAGATCATGACTGTGATAGCCACTGGAGCAGATCAAGGAAATAAAATAGAGAAACCAAAGAAAGATTGGACCAAGACAGAAGAAGAGAAAACCTCGACTTTGTTGCAAAAGATATGATATTGAAGACTCTGGATAGTAATATGTTCAGGAGGATCAAAGACTGCACAACAGCGAAGGAGATGTGAGATTAATTGGAACTCATGAATGAAGGATCTGAGGCAGTCAAAGAAAATAAATTGTCTGTTGCAAAACAGAAATTTGAAAACTTCAAAATGAAGAGTGGTGAATCCATTGATCAAATAGATAACAAATTTTCTGGCATTATCAGTGAACTACAACAACTTGGACATACATACCCATAGAAGGAAGTTTGCCTGAAAAATCTTGAGAGGTCTACCTGAAAGATTGAAGATCATCACATCAGTACTCAGAGGAACAATAAATCTTGCAAATACTCACACCTTGACTCTGATGTCTCATTTAAAGGACCATGAATTTGAGTTAAACAGTGAAGACAGTGCACCAGTAGAGGCACACAAGGCCAGTGCACTAGTTGTACCCCAGCAAAGCAAAATAGCTGACACAAGCGGCAAAGAGACACAGGAACTAAAAGGACAAATTGCTTTACTAATAAAACGTTTTGACAGGTTTAGAAAGAAGAAACAATTCAAAGGAAGTTCATCATCAAACAAGAAGTCAAGCTCAAGCAAACACATGAAGAAAAAGGATGATGAATTCAGATATTTCAATTGCAAGAAGAAAGGACACTTCAAGGCAGATTTCCCTAAAGAACCAGACAAAGATGAGGAAAAGAAAAAGTACAAAACAACAGATAAGAGAAAGAGCAAGAAGGAACTTAAAGCTGAAACCAACAGTGAAAAGAATGAAGAATCATCTGATGATAATTAAGATGATGTTGAATCCAATAGCTCTGAAAATGACAAGGCATATCTATGTCTAATGGCTAAGGAAACTGATGCAACAGAGGTAACATCTAGTTCATACTCATCATCTGCATCCTCATCGGACACTGCACAATATTTTATTCTTCCTTTAGATTCTGCAAACCTAATTCAAAATCTAATGAGTAAATTTCGAAAAAAATTAAACAAATCATGAAATTCGGAACAAGAATGTGAGAATCTGAGTGAGAAAAATAAAAGATTAAGAATAGAACTGGATGGATTGAAAGCTGAATCAACTAGTAAGGGAGTTCACCCAACTGATCAACGAGCAGTAGATGATCACTCATCTGATGTTGATAGACCAGTTGAGAAAATCTACCCTCCAGTTAAGAGCGCCACTGCACCACTTAATGCACCATCTTACAAACCCCTAAAAAGGTTTGGATCTAGATCTAGTCTTAGCTACAATAGTCAAGATGAGAAAGGAAACAATGGTCACACAATTCTGAATCAAGGACCAAAACTGGACCCAAATTCGAAAAGGAAAGACCATAGTTTCAACTACTCACCCTGCACCGGTGAAGTCAAAACCCAGTGTAGTGAAACAGTAGAGTAAATCATCTTATCAACCTAGTAAAGGAAAAAGCATACTAAAAGGTAAGGGCAAACTTTACCCTTCAGAAGATGATTGGAATGTTGCACCCCCAAAATACAAGAAGAAACCATTTCATACTATGCAACATGTGTTTAGGAAAAGCCAACCCAGACATGTTCTTGGACATAAAAACAATATGAAAGCAGGTTTCCTCCTGCATATTGGAGTGTGAAAAAGGATGCAAAAGCATCAAAAAGTATAGAATTGTTTCAGAATAATTTCAATAAGTTTACAAGAAATTAATCTGCCATGCCTTACATGTACGAAGTTGATGATTTCAATTGTCCAAGAAGGAGATACTTTGGATACACACTTGGAATGAAAGGCATGACAGCTAACAGGTATGGACCCAAACAGTGTTAGGTACCCAAACATACCAAATTTTTTTGTAGGATGTCATGTACATAGACAATGGATGTTCCAGACATATGACAGGAAACAAAGGATGGTTGACTAACTTTAGAGCTTTTGATGGACCCAAAGTTACATTTGGAGGCAAAAAAACCCGGCAAAATTAAAGGGGAAGGCACAATGCTCAAGATCAATTTGAAGATTCAAAATGCGGCTTATGTCAAAGGATTTAATTTCAATCTTCTAAGCTTCAGTCAATTCTGTGACTGTTTGCGGTTTTATGCAAAGCAGTGATAAAATATAATAAATAAAACCGATGTCAACCCCAAGTGCGAAGGTTCGCAGCCATAGTGATGAAACCGGGTCGTATCCGCGGGGACTTGTACGAAAATAGTGTTTTTGCTTTCGATTTCTTTTGTAAGGTTGATGACTACGATCTTGGATTAAAAAAACAAAGAGTTTGAAAATTGAAAATAAAAACTAGCACGTAACAAATCTTTCCGTAACAATTATAATTAAACAACTAGAAGCACCGTTGATCCACCACCCCACCGAAATTAACAAGAAAGACGCACATTCGTTTGCAAGCCTTGGATTATTATCTACTAAAAAGGCGTTTCCTCTCTCGATTTAACACCGTTAACTAGTCCACCTCTCGATGCAACTGACGAATATACGGAACAAAGATATGGATATAAAATCCTAATCTAACAATATTCTCCCTCAACTTTCGTTTGTTAGAAGAAATATTATCACTCTCTTTCACGGCAATCTATGAATTTATCAACTATCGTATGTCTAAATTCAATCAGCATGCAACACAAGTATAGTCATACACATTGCACATAAACAATTCAAAACATGAAGGAAGAACAAGAAACTTACTAGAACGAATAAATGCAAAAATCCTGGTTTATTCCGGCGATGGTGGCTTCACATTGGTGGTTCTAGCCTCGGGCCTTTAGCCACTCATCTTCTTCAAAAACATCCTTATTTGCTGAATTGAAATTGAAAGAAAAATAAAAGAAAGACTATCTATGAATCTAATTTATTGCTAATTGCTATACTAATTTTCTGATGTATCTGGATGTCTGTTTCTGCTCGAATGGATGCTGCTTATATAGGAGTTTGTGGCCGACATAGTGAAGGATCTAGAAAACGCGTCGGATTAATTTCGCAGCCTCGGTAGACCGAACGTCCGGGCTCGGTCGACCGAATAGCACGGCTCGGTCGACCGAGCGTACCACTTGAGCGCGTTCACACCGTGCTTCGTATACCGTGTTCCCCACTCCACTCTTTCGCTCGATCGATTTATTCTTCAAATGCGATCCGATTTTCTTCTTTATTTTGAAATCCTTGATTGAATGACATAAATCTTCTCAATAAATAATATCCCCTTGCATTTCTTTATTTTCTACAAAATTATTGTTACACCAAGTCATCGAATAATAATAATAATAAAATGTGTAACAAAATAACATTTAATCCCAATATTTCCTCCTAATTAAATTATAACCTCTCAATGAACATTATATGAATTTATTGGTTAAAAACATGCTTTTCTCATTTATTTCCTTTAAAAACAAGGTAAATTATTTAGGGATTAAGCCCGAAAATATAGTAAAATATACCCTAAACAACTCCCCCACACTTAGCTTTTTGCTTGTCCCCGAGCAAAACAAAAAACGACAATCTATCAAAAACCCACATAATTTGACACGAGATGTAGTCATGCTCACATCAAGCTAGTATCTAGCAAATCGAACTCACTCAGTGATTGTGTGTGCTGAACCCGCTAAACTTCCACCGATCCTCTCTTGATGTATTAAATCAAGCACTAACGATCATCCGGTTAAATAAACGAAGTTCGTTACGTCTACAAAGACACTTACCCTACAAAAACTATTTATCAAGAACAAAGTAACCAACTCACATTTAAATTCCTTTACTTGGTGCCAAGAAAATACCTTTCGGGTCTCTACTTGGGTTTAGATCAACTCGACTTAGAGTTCCAAAAGGCCTATATTTTCTTCCATCATCGCGTCTCAAAAGTATAGCACTCTCCCCTACTTTAGAGGCAGTCACCCTGAGATCACTCAAACCTATACTGTCCAAGGTAAACCACACTCCCCAATTGGGGCAGTATCCAAATGGACTAGAGGTGATAGTCACAAACAACCTCCGCAATTTAATTTTTCAAATTTTTCAATTTTTTTTCAAACTCTTTGGAAACTCCCGGTCAGGTATCATTTCTAACACATTCAAGACCTTTAAGTTTCTCAAGAACACTAAGGTACTTAGATTCTAACTGTGAGTAGAGTACGAGTTCCCAACTTTCATCAGCACTAAGTAAGTGGTTATCTGCAGAGAGAATTGGCTATCCCTTAACTAACCGGAGACTATTTTATATTTTTGGTTCCTCATCTAACAGGTTCGTGTACTGAGGTTCAAGTGAGTATCTGATCTACCAAACCTATTCTTAGAACATGATATGACTACTGATAACAATTAAAGGTGCCAAATTACAAAACTAGCATGTCATTGAAGTTACTCGGGACTCACAAATTTTCAAAAATTTTATGAAATTTTTCAAAGGAGCAAAACTAGATAGCATGTAAAACAAACCAAGAAAACAAACCAATAAACCCTCCCCCACACTTAAGTTACATGATGTCCTCGGCATGTGCAAAATAAGAAAAACTTAGCTGGTTGTAATTCGAAAGTTGCAATTCTGGAAGTGGTCGCGAGTCAGATCCATAAATGCTTGAAGAAATCGATGAGGCTCGTGGACCATCCACCGGTAAACTGATATCATCTGAAAGCTCACAATCGCTATCGCAAATATCCTGCACACATGGGGAAACAAGACGTACCTCGGGGATAGGGACACAAAAGATGATAGACAAGGCAATATCATGGAACAAAGCAGAAGCAATGCAAAAATGGATAATAACCGAATCTATGTGAAATGTAGTGCACAAATGTAATATCGAGAGATACTGGGGTACATGAGGAAATAAAAAGAAACAAACAGGGGTCATGATGTGGGCAATCGTCCAAGTACAGATCCATAGTCAGAAACTGCTAGGTGGAAAACATTAGCAACCAACAAGAGAAACAAAGCAAAAATAAACTACAAACAAAAAGAAAAAGATATCTAGGTTACCGTCCTAGTAGGGCTTAATTATAGTCGGGAGCTCGACTAACCAATAAAAACTCAACCGGGGTCAGGCCAGTGAAGCCTCATCCCGGAATTATTCCCGACCTTCTCGGGGTCAACAGTCTGGAATCCACAGGAACAAAGTCTCGCCAACGTCTTGGCCATATCATCAAACTTCTGTATCCACTTCGTACCTATGATTCTTCTCTTCTTCTTTTTAGATTTCTGCTTCACAAGCCGAGGTGCAACTTCAGGGAGCACAACATCATCAAAGAACTCACGAGAGATGTAAATCATCGGGTGCCGAAGGATCGGAGCCGGCTTGACTAGGGACGTCGTTCGGATAGAAGACCACCGGTCGTTCCTTTTGTTGACCGATATAGTGTTTTAACCGATGACCATTTACTCGAACAACCCGCCACGCTTATCTTTCAAATCAACCGCTCCACTAGGGAATACCCGAAAGATTTCAAATGGGCCGGACCAACGGCTGCGTAGCTTACCAGAAACGGATGTAACCCGGTATTATACGATAAAACCCACTCGCCCGCTTTGAATTCCCCGATCTTGATTTTCTTGTCGTGAAGCGGTTTAGTCCTTTCCTTACGATTCTCGAGCTCTCATAGGCCCGGAGTCTGAATTCATCAAGCTCCCGCAACCGCAATAATCGCTTTTCTCGCATAATCGGCTATCGAAATTCAAGAATTTAATAGCCCGAACGCTCCGTGCTCAAGCTCGATTGGCGGTGTGCGAGCCTTGCCATAAACCATCCGAAACGGAGACGTGCCAATAGGAGTCTTGAAAGGCATCCCGTAGGCCCGAGCACATCATCCGCTTTCGACTCCAATCCGTCCTATTAGAATTCACCGTCTTCTCAAGAATGTTCTTCGGGCTTCGGTTACTCACTTCAACTTGTCCACTCGTCGAGGGTGATAGGGGGTAGCGCTTTGTGTTTTACCCCATATCGTTCTAAGATCTTTTCTAGTGGAGTATTGCGAAGTGAGTTCCCTCGTCATCGATGAGGGCTCGTGGACACCAAACCGCGTGAAAATGTTTTTCTTCGGGAAGTTCTTGACCACCTTGTGGTCGTTCCGCGGTGTTGCTATCGCCTCTACCCACTTTGACACGTAGTCGACGCAGACCAGAATGTACTTGTTCCCATACGAGGATGGAAACGGTCCCATGAAATCAATATCCCATACGTCGAAAACCTTGCATTCTTGGATGGGGTGGAGGGGCATGTCCATTTGCCGAGAAAGTTTACCGGTGCGTTGGCACCGGTCACACCCTTTACAAAGTTCTCTCGTATCCTTAAAAATTGTTGGCCGGTAGAAACCGGACCGAAAAATCTTCGCGGCGGTCTTCCCGGCTCCATAATGACCTCCCACGGGTCCACCATGGCATTGCTCCATAATGTCCCTCTCGCTCGAACTCGGGGACACACCTACGGAGCAATCCATCCTTGCAACGCTTGAAGAGAATGGGATCGTCCCACACATAATAGTTCAAATCCGAAAATAATTTCTTCTTTTGCCGATATGTCGTCGGTCGGGGTCCGGATATCTCCGCTCAAGAAGTTTGCAAAAGGTGCAAACCAAGGAGAACCTTTTCCAAAGCACGGGCGGGGAGAAACCTCACACACATCAATGGTCATGAGTTGCTCGGTTGGAAAATCAATTCCAATCTCATCCGACTCTACCCGAGGATCGTCGGTCGGCCGAGACATGTGGTCGCCACCACATTCTCGCTACCCTTCTTGTCCCGGATATGAACATCAAACTCTTGTAAAATCGGGATCCATCTCAACAAACGAGGCTTGGCATCACCTTGTTCAACGTATATTTCAATGCGAATGGTCCGTCCAGGACCGTGACCTCCGACCCAAGCAAGTAGCTTCTAAATTTATCCATGGCAAAAACTACGCCAACAACTCCTTCTCAGTTGTTGCATAATTTACTTGCGCTGGGTTTAAAGTGTGACTAGCGTAGTAGATGGGTCGGAACCTTCCGTCCACTCTCTGACCTAGCACCACGCCGACTGCATAATTAGAAGCATCACACATAAGCTCGAAGGGAGCTTTCCAGTCGGGTGCTATAAGAATTGGCGAGGTAACCAACTTGTCTTTTAATTCTTTAAACGCTCTTTCACACTCATGGGTGAAAATAAACTTCACGTCTTCTCTTAAGAGAGATGACAAAGGCTTGGCTATTTTAGAAAAGTCTTTGATGAATCGCCTATAGAAGCCGACATGACCCAAGAATCCTCTTACTTCTCTTGCATTTTTGGGGTATGTCATTTTTTCAATAGCTTCTACCTTCGCTTTGTCGACCTCAATACCTTCTTTGGACACCTTGTGTCCCAAAACAATTCCCTCTTCCACCATCAGGTGGCACTTCTCCCAATTTAACACTAAGTCCTTCTCTATGCACCGGGACAAAACTTTATCAAGATTGTGTAAACAGTGGTCGAAACTGTCCCCGAACACGAGAGAAGTCATCCATAAAAATCTCCATCACCTTCTCCACTAAACCATCAAAGATAGCCGCATACATCTTTGAAATGTAGCCGGTGCGTTGCGAGAGACCAAATGGCATTCTTCGGTAAGCGAAGGTGCACGAGGGACAGTGTGAAGGTAGTCTTTTCTTGATCGGTGGGGTCGATAGCTATCGAAAGTATCCCGAATAGCCATCCGTAAAACAATAAAATTGCTTGCCACTAAGCCTCTCAAGGAGCGTTTGGTCAATGAATGGCAAGGGGAAGTGGTCTTTTAGAGTTACCTCATTTAGTCTTCTCGTAATCGATGCAAACTCGTACCCAAAGACTTGCCGTAGGGAAATCTCTTCCCCCTTTTCATTCTTCTCGATGGTGATCCCTCCTTTCTTTGGCACCACCTGAGTGGGGCTCACCCATTCACTATCGGCTATTGGGTAGATGATACCCATGTCAAGCAATTTGATGATTTCCTTCTTAACGACCTCCTGCATGTGAGGGTTTAGCCTTTTCTGAGGCTGTCGCACTTTCTTCGATCCCTCAACGAGTCCCCGATCTTGTGCATACGGATATCGTGGCTTATCCCCTTGATATCTCCCACTTGCCAACCAAAGGCGAGGATATTATCTTGCGGCACTTTGATAAGCTTTTCTTCCTCCTTTGGTTCTAACTTAGATGAAATAATCAAAGGGAGCTTATCACCGTCCCTCGAGAAAAGTGTATTTCAAGTGTTGAGGCAAGGGTTTCAACACTAAATCGACGGTGGCTCCTCCACACTTGGTCTTAATTTATCGCCCTTAAGCTCCGGATCTCCAAGCTTATCATAAGGGCTCAAGCATCATGGCCTCCCCACCGACGGGGGTTTCATCCCCTTTTGCAAATCGGCCATGTTACCATGCCTCTTCCTCATTTTCTTTCTTACCATCTCCCGGTAATCGAACTTTCCTTTTCCTCCTTCTCAATCTCTTCTAAAAATTTCTTCCACTCCTCATCGGTCAAGTTGCGGATTGTTTATTGAATTCTTCCTCATCCCAACTGCCCATGAACACTTGTTCATCATACTCATCAGTGAACTCGTCCTCTATAGCTAAACAAGTGTCACTGGACGCGTGCTTCACTGCATTGCCCACATTGAACTTTACACTCTCATCCTCCAAATGTAGGGTTATCTCGCCACTGTAGGAATCTAGTAAGGCACGGGCGGTTGCAAGAAAAGGTCTCCCAAGGATCAAGGGGGTTTTCTCATCATTGGTCATGTCCATGATTACCCAATCAGCCGGGTATATGAAGTTCTCAACCTTGACCAACACATCTTCTACAGTTCCCCTTGCATACTTCACACTTCTATCTGCAAGTTGAAGAGAAATGGGTCTAAGAGTAATAGATTGATCCAATCCAAGAGATTGGAAGATTGAAGTAGACATCGGATTGACCGATGCTCCCGAATCGCATAAAACATTGTGGAAGTCCCCGTTGTTCCCGATAGTACACGAAATCGTGAATTTACCGGGGTCGGGACACTTCACGGGAAGTTTAGTCCGGCCGATTGCGGAGCATTCTTCATTCAACACTATGTGCTCGAGCTCTTGAAGCTTCTTCTTCGAACTCACCGCGTCCTTTATAAAATTTGTATACTTTGGCATCCCTACCAAAAGATCAACTAATGGAATGTTTGCCTCGGTATTCTTGAGCAAATCGATAACCTTCTTATACTCCTTATCGATCGTTAATGACGGCTTGTTCTTGCTAGGTGGGTAAGGAGATCGGCAAAGTCCTCCTCGGTGAAGTTCTTCTTTGCTTTGTCTTATGATTGATTGCTTTGTCTTCCCTATCTTTCCACCTCACATGCTTCCCGAACTCAACTTAGAATCCGACTTCTTTTCGGCGGTATTCTCAACTCTCACATTTCTTTCGAATTTCCTTTTTCACTTGGCTCAACGGCCGTCCCAAAGCATCCTTCGAGGGAGAAAAAAGATCTTCCCCTCCCCGCCTCTCTCGCTCGCGGAGGGGCTATTCGTTTCCCTGGTTGGCCTGACCACCAACCGCTTTCCCACTCCTCAGATTTACGACATTCAACTCATCTTGACCATAGTTCCATGGTGCAGCCAGATCGGTGCAAGTATTCTGGTCATTCTGGATCACGTTAACCCCTCGGGGGTTCTTCTCGATAAAACTCGGCAGTACGACCTTGAGGTCGATTTGCTTGCTTTGCCCCGAAATCGTCCCATTTGCACCTCTAAATTCCTCACTCGTATCGGTCGAGTACTCAATGCATTTGCCAACTGAGTGTTGGCCGTGGCTTGCTCACTCAACTTTTGTTCTAAGATCTGAAATGATTGATTCTGATTTTGATTTTGATTGACCGGTGGATTATTGTTCCATGCCGGTCGAGAGTTGGATTGAAAATTGCTCAGATTAGGCCTAGGGGCCTGAAACTGATGGGGATTTGCTACCCTAGAAGGGTCACTCCAGTAATTAAACCCTTGAGTGTTCTGATTCTGACCCAAAGGTCGATAATTTTGAGAACTGAATGCATTCACCTCCTCTGAATCCAGCAATAGAGGACATTGATGGAATGTGTGCCCAATAGTATCGCAATTTTGGCAAACAACATTGTTTTGCACAGCTTTGACCTGAGAGATCGGGTCAAGCTGGCACTGATTACTGCGATGGCCTTGGCCATGGCAGTTGTCACATACAAGACTTTGAACATTCATTGCCGCCACTTGCTTCTGTAGTGCGGCTAACTGAGCCTTTAGAAGTGTGGTCTCATCTACCTCATACTTCCCTGGAGTCGAGCTCTTCTGACTGGATGCACCTTTATAGGTAGGGGCATAATTATACTTTGCAATATCTTCAAACAACGTCCATCCCTCTTCAGGTGTCTTTCTCAGAAATGCACCTCCAGCAGAACTATTCACCATTCCCTTAGTCAATTCAGTCAAACCACTATAGAAAGTGTTGACCAATCTTTGTTTATCCAGCCCATGGTGGGGGCACTTCCTCAAGAGAGACTTAAATCGTTTCCATGCATCGCAAAACGATTCCTTCTCAGTTTGCACAAAAGTGAATATCTGATTCAGAAGATGAGCCGTCTTTGCAGGTGGAGAGTACTGGCTCAGAAATTCTTTCTCCAACTCCTCCCACGAAGTAATGGAGTCGACTAGTAAAGATTTATACCATTCTTTCACTTCTCCCTTCAGTGAGAAGGGAAAAAGTTTCATCCTCAGGGCGTCCTCAGCGACCCCTTTGATTAAAGTAGTCCCGCACGATTCTAGAAATGAGTGAATGTGATCGTGTGGATCCTCAGTGGAGAAGCCATGGAATGTGGAACCTCTCACCAAGTTGATTAAAGAGGTTTTGAGCTCGAAATTATCAGCCGTGATTTCAGGAATCACGACTGCAGGATTTACTTTCACAGTAGATGGCATGTCATAGTCTGCTAATGTCCTTTGATCTGCCATTTCCTCAACTTGGGCTTCTTCCTCAACGTATTCTTCAGGATCGTTTGCCTCGTCCGTCGATCCGGCGAGTCGAGCCAAACGTCTATTCGGTCGAACGATGGTTCGCTCTAGCTCCGGGTTATATAAAAGTGGTCCCCCGTGATTTCGAGTTTGCATAAACCACGTTCGAACCAAATGTTCGGGTCAAAATAATTATTCTTTTTTTTATTTTTTAAATTAAGTGTAATCCTTTAATTAGACTCAACAACTAAAAACTAAACTAAAACAGACTCGAAACAGGCTCGAAAAACGCAAATATAACAGAACAGAATCCTGTAAGACTATCACAGAACAGAAACAGAGAAAAGAAAAAAAATAAAATAACTCTCGGTCGACCGAACTGAAATTTTTTTTTTAATTTAAATTTTTTTTTTTTTTATGAAAGATTAGTACGCACCGGAATTAGCGACCGTCCAGAAATTACAGAGACTGAAAACGAAAAATTTCCGTGCCAAGTCCCCGGCAACGGCGCCAAAAACTTGTTTGCGGTTTTATGCAAAGCGTTGATAAAATATAATAAATAAAACCGATGTCAACCCCAAGTGCGAAGGTTCGCGACTATAGTGATGAAACCGGGTCGTATCCGCGGGGACTTGTACGAAAATAGTGTTTTTGCTTTCGATTTCTTTTGTAAGGTTGATGACTACGATCTTGGATTAAAAAAACAAAGAGTTTGAAAATTGAAAATAAAAACTAGCACGTAACAAATCTTTCCGTAACAATTATAATTAAACAACTAGAAGCACCGTTGATCCACCACCCCACCGAAATTAACAAGAAAGACGCACATTCGTTTGCAAGCCTTGGATTATTATCTACTAAAAAGGCGTTTCCTCTCTCGATTTAACACCGTTAACTAGTCCACCTCTCGATGCAACGACGAATATACGGAACAAAGATATGGATATAAAATCCTAATCTAACAATATTCTCCCTCAACTTTCGTTTGTTAGAAGAAATATTATCACTCTCCTTCACGGCAATCTATGAATTTATCAACTATCGTATGTCTAAATTCAATCGATGCAACACAAGTATAGTCATACACATTGCACATAAACAATTCAAAACATGAAGGAAGAACAAGAAACTTACTAGAACGAATAAATGCAAAAATCCTTGTTTATTCCGGCGATGGTGGCTTCACATTGGTGGTTCTAGCCTCGGGCCTTTAGCCACTCATCTTCTTCAAAAACATCCTTATTTGCTGAATTGAAATTGAAAGAAAAATAAAAGAAAGACTATCTATGAATCTAATTTATTGCTAATTGCTATACTAATTTTCTGATGTTTCTGGATGTCTGTTTCTGCTCGAATGGATGCTGCTTATATAGGAGTTTGTGGCCGACATAGTGAAGGATCTAGAAAACGCGTCGGATTAATTTCTGCAGCCTCGGTAGACCGAACGTCCAGGCTCGGTCGACCGAATAGCACGGCTCGGTCGACCGAGCGTACCACTTGAGCGCGTTCACACTGTGCTTCGTATACCGTGTTCCCCACTCCACTCTTTCGCTCTGATCTGATTTATTCTTCAAATGCTTGATCCGATTTTCTTCTTTATTTTGAAATCCTTGATTGAATGACATAAATCTTCTCAATAAATAATATCCCCTTGCATTTCTTTATTTTCTACAAAATTATTGTTACACCAAGTCATCGAATAATAATAATAATAAAATGTGTAACAAAATAACATTTAATCCCAATATTTCCTCCTAATTAAATTATAACCTCTCAATGAACATTATATGAATTTATTGGTTAAAAACATGCTTTTCTCATTTATTTCCTTTAAAAACAAGGTAAATTGTTTAGGGATTAAGCCCGAAAATATAGTAAAATATACCCTAAACAGTGACGAAGGCTACAATGTGCACTTCAACAAAGAAGGAAGCAAAGTGATTCATAATCAAACCAGAACAGTTGTACTTGCAAGAAAAAGAGAAGACAACATGTATATGGTGGATTGGAAGACAGCAAAAGCAGAAACATGTCTTCTTGTCAAGAATAAGGAATCAACCAGCTGGATTTGGCATAGAAGACTGAACCATCTCAACTTCAAGACCATCAGCATTTTATCAAAGAACAAGCTAGTTGAAGTCCTTCCAGACATCACATTCAAGAAGGAAAGTCTCTGTGATGCATGTCAAAAAGAGAAGCAGATCAAGAGTTCTTTCAAGTCAAAGCCACAACAATCAACAACCAGAATTCTGCACCTCTTGCACATGGATTTGGACCAGTCACACCTGTGAGTTTAAGTGGAATGAAGTATACTTTGGTGGTGGTTGATGATTTCTCAAAGTTCACCTGGACAATCTTCATGAACAAGAAGAAAGAAACTCTCAAGAAACTTCCAGATCTACTAAGAAGAATTTAGACTAAAAAAGAATTGAAGATTATCAAGATAAGATCATATACAGGCACAGAGTTCCTAAATGAAGTAATCAGAACCTATTGTGAAGAAAATGGAGTACTACATCAACTATCAGCAACCGGAGCTCCACAACAAATGGTGTAGCAAAAAAGAAGAAATAGGACACTCAAAGAAGCTGTGAGAATCATGATTGCAGAAGCATGCCTACTAAAGAGATTTTGGGCTGAAGCAGCAAATACAACATGCTATACTCAAATAGATCTATAATCACCAAACACCATGGAAAAACACCATATGAAATTTGGAATGGAAGGAAACCTAACATTTCATATTTGCATATGTTTGGATCTAAATGTTTTGTTTTGAACAGGAATTAGTTGCATACTTTTGATGAAAAAATGGATATAGCAATCTTCATGGGATACTCAGACACCGGTAAAGATTTTAGACTGCTCAACAAAAGAACCTTGGTGATTGAAGAGTCAATTCATGTAGTTTTTGATGAACCAAATACAAATGGTGAAAGTCTACACAACTTTGGAGAAGAAGCTGCACAAAGACAAGTCTATATGAATACAACAGTACCAGCTACTATTTTGGATCACACATTTGGTAATCAAGATTATGCACTAGTTAATACAACACAATAGGCACCAACACAAGATCATGAAGTTGACGCACATGCTGAAGTTATGGAAGAACAAAATCTAGAGCAACTTCAACCTATTTGAATTGGCTGAGAGATCATCCTGAAGAACAAGTCATTGGAGATATTCATACAAGAGTTAAAACCAGGAGACAACTGGAAAGTATGCTAACTTGTTTTCTATCGCAGGTGGAACCCAAAACAATAGATGATGCAATTCAAGATGTTGATTGGAATACAGCCATGCAAGAAGAGTTCGATGAATTTGAGAGAAATGAGGTCTGGGAACTAATGAACAAGCGAGACATGGCAAATATCATTGGAACAAAATGGGTATTCAGAAACAAAATGGGTATTCAGAAACAAGATGGATGAACAAGGAACAGTTGTTAGAAACAAGTCAAGGCTAGTTGCAAAGGCTTTTCTCAAGCAGAAGGAATAGATTATATTGAAACTTTTGCACCACTAGCTAGATTAGAGGCTATCAGACTCTTCCTAACTTTTGCAGCACATAAAGACTTCAAAGTATATCAAATGGATGTCAAAAGTGCATTCTTGAATTGACTTCAAGAAGAAGAAGTATATGTGTAACAACCACCTGATTTCTATCTCAAAGGAAAGGAATATAATGTATACAAACTCAAAAAGGCACTATATGGATTCAAACAGGCACCAAGAGCCTGGTATGAGACAATGTCATAATTCTTAATCAACAATGGATTCAACAAAGGGACTATTGACATGACTCTCTTTAAGCTAGACTCTCTTAAGTGTTTAGTGGATGTTGTTTCTTGTAGTATATAACCTCAGGGGTCTTATGTTTCTTGGAATCAACAAATCTAACCTCTTTTCAACACTGTGTAGGTGTTAGCCTAGTTCTTTTTTTTAGATTAGGATGTAATTTCTTGTATTTTGCATACCTTGAATATAATATTTACCTTTAACCAAAAAAATAGAAGAAGGAACAAGCACTTTGTTAGTTCATATCTATGTTGATGACATCATTTTTGGATCAGAAGATGAGAAGCTGTGTGAGAAATTTGAAAATCTGATTAAAAGTAAATTTCAAATGAGTATCATGGGAGAACTCAACTATTTTCTTGGTTTACAAGTGAAACAAATGGAAGATGGCATCTTTATCAATCATGTCAAGTATACAAAGGACTTGATACAAAAATATGGTAGGGATTCAAGTGGCACATCAGATACACCAATGTGTGCAAGAGTGATTCTTGGGAAGGATGAAAATGGAAAAGATGTTGATCAAAATTTATATAGAGGAATTATTGGATCTCTACTCTATCTAACAGCAAGTAGACTTGATATAGCATTTGCAGAAGGAGTATGTTCAAGATTTCAAGATCAACCTAAGGAATCTCACTTACTAGCAGCTAAGAGAATAATTATATATCTGAAGCATACAATCAATGTAGGAATTTGGTATCCAAAAGATGGAGGATAAAAATTGATATCCTATTCAGACTCAGATTATGCTAGATGTAAAATTGACAAAAGAGGCACTTCAGGAACTTGTCAGATGCTAGGCAGCAGACTAGTATCATGGTTTAGTAAAAAGCAAAATTCTATATCCACTTCAACAGCTGAAGCAGAATATATAGTAGCGGGTAGCTGCTGTGCACAAGTGTTGTGGATCAGACAACAGCTAATGGACCATGGAATAGAGGAGAAGACAATTCCAATTATGTGTGATAACACTAGTGCAATATCTATAATTAAGAATCCAGTATTACATTCAAGAACAAAGCATATTGATGTCAGACATCACTTTATCAGAGATCATGTGGAAAAATGAGATGTTATCTTGAGATACATATCCACTGAAGATCAACTAGCTGATATTTTCACAAAATCACCCAGTCATGAAAGATTTTGCAAGATAAGAACTAAGTTAGGAATGATTTAAATTGATTAAGTTATAAGGAGCAGCTACCTGGAGAAATCAGTTGAGTAACTTCACCAGCTGACTAAACCTTTGCCATTTTGGGTGCGCTCACTTGGCAGGTAAGGTACTGGTGACCAGCGAAGTTCATTTCTCTGATTGTTAGGAACAGTTTTACAAAGTAGATCAGTAAAGAAGTCACTACACCGGCCTAGTGACCAGCCAAGTTACTCCACCGCTGAACACTTTGGAGAAAAAAGCAAAGTACTGTGTGAACAAAATCAGTTTTACACATGTGGAAAATTGGAGAATTCGTGGAGAATTATTTTATGGAAGATTACCCACATGGATTTTATATTATAATCATGGAAGTTATTTTTGAATCAAAGGAATTAGGGCAACGCCTCGATTCCCGGGATTTATCATTACATACCTCAATCCACTAATTGTGGGAATGGAAAGGCAGTATTTGAGCAGGCAAAATCACAAAACTGCATTAAGGAGTAGTGAAACCTCCATGCATCACAAGATTGAGGCTCTAATCAGTCATAAGAAAGTTCAAGATGAAGTGATGGAGAGGCAAGGGAACTTACTTTGCAATCTGCAGCATCTAATTCCCCACCATGTCCAAATAAATCTAGAATTCCTGGGATAAAAAGTTGAGGGCAAACTCAAACCTCTGATTGATACTGTGAATGAGCATAATGTTCAAATTTAGACTTTTGATGGCATTCTGGATGAGTCAGGGAAGCAACTCAACACCCTCATCCAAGTCTCTGAAGCAACCAATAAGATTCTGGAAGATAGGTATGGTGATGCCAAAAAAGAGGAAGGAAGTAGTAAACCTGCAAGCTCAATTGGGATGGGAAGCCCAACAGGAAAAGGAAAGGGCATCAAAGGCATCGGGTTTGAAGAGAAGAAGTAGCCCTCTCTAATTAAATTCTGCCTTTGATGTGTTATTGCCTTTCAATATCTTACTGCCCTTGATGGATGAATAAAATTTATAAGTTATATTCTGTTATTATTATGAAATTTTTTGAATACTTATGTTCAAAGCTTATGAGGGTTTTGGCATCATCAAAAAGGGGGAAATTGATAGGACATTTTATTATGTTTTGATGATGGCCATACTAGCTGTTATAGAAAGCCGGAAAATAAGTTAGAAATCTCTGTATAAGTCTTTACTTAGAGTCTGACATGTTGTATAAGTTGAGTCAGACAAGTATTGTACTAGTTGGTAGGATGGCTAAGTAAAATAGAAATCCGGCAGAGTAAAGGCAACCAAGTACCAGCAGAGAAGCATGATGACATATGGATTGACTTATAACCAGGGAAGTCTATGATGACCTTGGATAAGTCTATGTTATATTACAAGTGATGAAATCGCATTTTGAATATGGTGTTCACTGATCTCACACAAATCAGGATCACTGAAGTAAAAGAAATGCCTGAAAGATCAAAAGAAATCAAGAAAGCAATGAACCGGCAAAGTAAACTATCTACCGGCTGAGTAAAGGGAAAGTAGTAAAGGAAGAACTAATTAGCTAAGTCAGCAGGAACACTCAACCGTTCAAGTAATAGACAAGTGAAATAACAGCTAAGCAATTCAAGCTTATTCAGAACGTGAAAAGTAAGGAAGATTTAGAGGACCAAGGATTAAATGCATAATCAATCAAGAATCAATCAAGGACGGATTTTATAATAGACGTTTGCAAAAAACCGGATCACTAATATCAAGGAGGATATAATTAAGGGGGAATCAAGAATTAAACCAAGGATTATTCCCCACATTAAATAGCCAATGGACTGAAATTCAAATCAAGGATTATCAAGGCGATCAATAGAAGGCATTGACAGACATGAAAAATAACGATTGTAATACTGAAAAACAAGTAAAAACTCTATCAATTTGAAAAGTCTTCTATTTGAACTTAAAAGACCCAGCTAGAGATCAACTCAATAAATAGAGCTCAAATTGCACATCAAGCACTGAGATTGATCAACATAATCTATGAATCCAATTCACACCAGTCAAGCAACTGAATTAGAGCCATCTGAGAAGGAGTTGTGTTTGTGATAGCTGCTGAAGGTTTTGTTCTCAAGGAGCAGTGTTGAAGACTGAGTCACTGAAGCTTTTGAAGCCAAGGAAAATCTTGATATTGTATCATTGAAAACAATAGTGAGTTCCTTCAATCATCATATGAGAAGAGTGGATTAAGGGATTACTGATGACGCTTAAAATAGTCCATCCTATGACATCAACATTCTATCCATTATGACCTAAACATAGTTGTTTCAACCTATAAATATGAACCATTTGAGTTAAATATCATATGTTGGGTTCATGAGTCGAGAAATCCGCACTTAGCATTTATTTTCCCTATTTCGATATTATTTCGTGCCTTATTTGATAATTTTCAGGATACGAAATTTTGGGTTGAGCATTGTGGACGAATCTGGAGTGGACTGAACGAGAGGAATGGGCCTAGGGTATTCCAGAACATTCCAAGCTAATTTAGTAGAAGAAGAAGGTTAAAATTGCCCTCGTTTACCGAGGATAGGCACCAACTTACCGAGGGTCCAGAATCTTCAGAAACGCGTTTTCTTGGACGAGGGGTAGAACTAGGTGTTTCTAAGTCGGTTTATGTACCTATAGATAAGAGGCATCACCTTAGAGTTCAATGTAACATTGGTAGTACACAAATACTACAATTATTATGCAATAAAAGATATTTGTTCTTTATTTTATTATTTTATGAGTTCTGGTCGGAGAGACGACTGAGTCGCCGCCTAGGAAGAGATCTTAGGGAGATATACGCTCGTTTTCAAGGGTATGATTTCTTGTCTTTTCCAAGATGTAGATCAATCGTTGTTCTATTCGACTAGTATGTTTTAATTGTTTATTTAGTTTAATTATGTAGTAGTTAGTTTATTTTACCCCGTGTGTTATAGATCTAATTCGTTGGTGAAGAAATCATGAAATAGTAGTTGCGTTCTTCAGATCTGCGACGGGCTATATCGCTAGATCTGTATACCTTGTAAATAACTAATTTATGATAATCGGCGCCAGCTACATTGATCGATAGATTTAATTTACATGTTAGTAACCTGATCAACTATTTGCATGTCTTTGTAAAACTAGAATGAAATATGAATAGTGAAGTGTTTGTTTGGACATTATCTTGATTGACCATAGGAACGTGTTGATCAGTGTCGACAGGTGTCTAGCCGGCTTTACGGTATAAGTAAGCGTTCAATATCGAAAACTCTAGTTCTTTATGCGTATGGGCTATTTTCGACCAATTAAGGAGGGTAGCTTGCGTATAGATTGTCTACTACCATTGTCGGAGTAGATAGGGTTAGGAGTTGTACCCGCAGCTGAACAATGAATTAAAATTCACCAATGGGGAGGACTGTTGCATGTGTTGGGGAATAACTATTTACTCATAATTGAACTAATACATTAGAAACACTTGTTTACGTTTGTTTGAGCTAGCGTAATATTGTTAGTTTGTGGCACCAGTGGCACCAAATTTACTATCGTCTAGAGTATAGTTGGTCATAGACCATCCTTTATGACAAGCTCAATCTTGATAATTAGACGTTCTTACGAGTCTCAGTGGGATCGACCTTGACTCACCCGTACTCTACTACGATAGACCTAGTCCTATTGCTAGTAAGTGCATTGCACGCGATCAAGATTTTCTGGCGCCGTTTCCGGGGACTCGTGTCAAGAATACTTTTTATTTAATATTGAGTGTCTGTATATATTTGAGTATGTTTAATTGAGTCTATTTTATAGTTTGTTTATACTAGAGTCGTACAGAGTCAGTTCTGTTAAAATCTGAGAAAAACTTCATCCGGTTTACCGAGGGTATACCGTGGTAAACCGAGGGTCTCAATTTCAGCAGGATCATATCTGTCCGTTCAGGGTCAAGTCAGTAGTTAAAGTCCATATTATTTAGTCTGCTAGGTGTGTGTAACAGCTGCCGAGGCAAGTCACTAACCTTTTTATTTTCTTTTTGTGTCTTGTAGTACGCTACATGAAGTTCAGCAGCCGAACTTGAGAGATTCATACCTGAGATCAAAAAATTTGCTAGACAAAAAAGAAAAGAAACTCGAGAGTGATCTGTTAGGATGGCGGACGACGTGAGTACACACAAAGGAGATCACAGTGAGAGGGAAGAAGAGATTCCACCTTTGGAGGAGACATAAATTAAAATGGCGCAGAACGGACAAAATGTAGCAGGAGTTGTGGTACAAGTGGATAGAAGAACTCTACAGAGTTATGCGATGCCGACGATTGAGCAATTTGTGCCACTAATTGTTCATCCAGAGAATGCGGCTGAGGTATTTCACCCAAAACCGAACGTGATACAAATGGTGACTAATTACACTACCCACTATGGAGTACCGAACGAAGATCCTAGTGTACACATCACCAACTTCTTGGTGATTGTTAGCACGGTCAAACCAGCAGGAGCACCTGAGGATAACATCAAGTTGAAGTTGTTTCCATTCACTCTGAAGGATAAAGAGAATATATGGTTATTGTCTCTAGCACCAGGATCAATCCAAACTTGGACCGATCTGCTGTAGAAATTTATAGACAAGTATTACGCACCTGGGAGTCACTATACATGAGACAAGACATTATGAATTTCAAGTAGAAACCCACTGAAACCGTTGAGGAAGCTTGGGAAAGATTTAAGGAAGCACAGAGGAGATGCCATCACCATGATATCACTCTGCCCGTAAGAATTTATAGTTTCTATCTGGAATACAGCCAAGTAAACAAATGAGAGTTGAAGCATCGAGCAACGGATGTTTTTTTTGTTACTATCACCTGAGGAAGTGGAAGAGAAATTAGAGCAAATAGCACTGACAAGCGAATGGGAAACGCATCAGATTCAAACCGCCTAGGTAGCTGAAGGCATAATTGGGGAATATATTTCTCAAAAGATCTTCTACCAGCTAATGAAGATGAATGAGAAGACAGATGGCATGCAAGATTGCAATTACAAGGTTGAGAAAGTACAAGAAATCGAAGCAACCAACACTGAAGATGTGAACTATATAGGGAGGCAAGGAAATCCTTCCGGGGGCGAATATCGCCCAGGTTCTCATGACCACCCTGGTTTTAGATTAAGTGACCCTACTGGGGGTTTTCGACAAAGTGATTCAAACGGTGGAGAGAGACCTAGACAAACTGGTGGATTCATGCCTCAGTTCAACAAGTCAGGTGGTAGGGAAGCATCAATGGATAAAATGAGCTCAACTGTGACCGACACGGTCAATCAACTTACGAAATCAAGGATTGAGCTGAATACAAACTTCACCACATATTGTCAGAAGAATGATGCAAGACTGACCAATCATGAAGCTTTAGTGCACAATCTGTCGCACCAAATAGGGCAGAGTGCAGAACAAGTGTCAGCCCGTCCTGCTGGAGGATTGCCAAGTAATACTGAGAAGAATTTGAAGGCCGTGAATGCAATCATGATTAGAAGCGAAAGGAACTGCCTGGACCAGGTATACCAAATGTCCAGGAAGGATCAGAAAGCAGTCAACAACAAAACACAGTAGAATCTGGAGAAAAAGAAGGGCCGGTAAACCGGGACACCACTCCGATAAACCGAGAGTCTAAAATTCAGCAGACAAGTAGGCAGAGCAGCAGCAGGCAGCAGGTAAGTCTTCATGAACCTTAACTATTAATCCCCCTACTTTACCCTATCCCCCTAGGAAATATAAGCCCAATATTGATGATGCTCGTTATAAAAAGTTCATAGAGATATTTAAGTAGTTGCAAGTGAATATACCTTTGGTAGAAGCTCTGGCCGGAATGCCAGAGTATGTGAAGTTCTTGAAGGAAGCATTCTCTACCAAAAGAAAATTATTAGACCTTGAGACTATTTGCCTTAACGAGGAATGCTTGGCAGTTTTGCAACGCAAACTGCCTCCTAAGTGTAAAGATCCTAGGAGCTTCCTCATACATTTCAATTTGGATGAGTATGCCTAAATAAAGCACTATGTGATCTTGGAGCCAGTGTCAATCTTATGCCACTCTCCATCTTTTATAAGTTAGGCATGAAAGAGTTGAACGAAGCACCTATAACCCTTTCAATTAGTGGATAGTTATATGAAACAACCTTGTGGAGTGGCGGATGACGTTTTGGTAAAAGTTTATAAGTTTGTATTCCCTGTAGACTTTGTGCGGGACATGGAGGCTAACCATGATGTTCCGTTGATCTTAGAATGACCTTTCCTAGCAATAAGAAAGACATTGATAGATGTTTATAAGGGTGAACTGATTCTGAGAGTGAATGAGGCTCGAGTAGTATTCAATGTGATGAAATCAACGAAGTATGCACAAGATGAAGGAGAAGCATGCTACGTGCTAGATGCCATAGACGAGCTTGATATACTACTTTTATATGATTAAATATACGTTATATTATTATGTTTTATCAACGAATTCTATATAAAATATATGAAATTATGATATAAATGATATGAAATGTTAATCTTTATAATTTAGAGTAGTTAGTAATAAAACTTAGTAATAATAATAAAAAGTTATCATTTTGTACTGACTCTAGTAAATCGGAGTGTCGTGTCAGATTTACGTGGGTATTTGTGGTATTTTATTGCAGATTTATAAGCCAAAACCCCAAGAATCGACATGTTGAAGTATAATCATATCTCTGGAAGGATTTAGAGAGTGTCACGAGCTTAAAAGGTCAATCGAATTGCTTAAGTGGTCAAGTGGTCAATCGAAGTGGTCAAGTGGCTAATCAATTTGATTTAGTGGTAATCGAGAAATATCTTCGACAAATGAATGGCTCATCAAAACGACATCATTTGAAGAAGAGTCCTTCACGAAAGTTGTAGATTTTCCCGAGAGCTTTCCGATGCCTCTTGAATCATGATTTTTGGAGATCCAGAACTCGAGATATGAATTTTATAAGTTATATATAATTATAATTATATATAATGCTGCACATGCACATTGAGTAATAAGGGGGGATGGAAGTAATCATTAGGCCGGACCAGTCCGGCCTCATCAAGGACCGGTCCGGCCTGGGGAATTTTTTCTATATAAAGGAGCCTCATTCAGCAGCAGCAGGGTTGTACCAATATATATATATATCTAATCTATATATATATATATATCTTCTTCTCTTTATTTTCTTTTTAATTAGTAGTTTGTAAATAGGCCTTATGCCAAAAATAATAATCTCGTAGTACTGTTGTAATGCTCGGGAAATTATCGGAAGTTCAGTGTTGTTGAAGTCGTTGTAATGTCCGGAAGAGTACGACTCTGATTCAGCATTTGTAATCGGGTAAATTTTCTAAAGTATTTATGTTTGTTTTTATCTTTTTAGTCGTTATAATGTTTTTAGGCTAACTCTAATAACTAGCCAAAGTTATGTAATCGTTTTATTTCGATCTTTTCGGTAAAGGAATGCTGTCTAATTAAAATTGATAAAAATTGAGTTAATTGAATCTTTTTCTATTTTGTAACATATTGATAATATTCGGATTGACGTAATTAACCAAGATGAATCGCAACATATAACCTAACGATGAACTGACCAGAGAAGTTAGGATATGAGATAAAAGATAGAAAAACCGGAGGGTAAAATTGGCCGTGCGAAAGCGTGACTACGGAATCCTATTTCCTACCCGGGGGAAGATTTGTCTTGGGAAAGATGGATCTTATTAAAATTGTGCTCGAGATCATAATAATGTTAAAATCAACGGTTTAATTGAAACTAACACCGGAAAGTTAAATCGATCCGCCTGACAACCGGAGCCTTTTGAATAACATCGGCCGTCTGACAAACGGAATAACCTCTTTTATCCGGGGTAGATTTGTACTCGGTACCTGTTTAGACTAACTAAGATTAGCATGGGGCAGTTGTGGAGATTGTACTGATGACAATGACATATGACAATTTCATACACTCGTGTGAGGAGGAATTGTTAACCTCAGGAGTGCACCGTTTCATTTACTCAATTGGACCTAATATAAAAGGAAAAGATCGAGCACATTCCGTTTACTGAAAAAGATCGTATAAATCAATTATATAAACTTTGGCTAGTTTTATTTGTCTATTATTATAAACTATATATTGGTATATATATATATATATATATATATATATATATATATATATATATATATATATATATATATATATATATATATATATATATATATATATATATATATATATATATATATATATATATATATTTTTTGCAATCTATGTACATTTATATATATTTATATATCTATATATATTATATTAGAATAACTTTTAAATTACGCATTTATTTTATGTTCAGTAGAATAGTAGTAATCTGTGTTATAAAATTGCGGTTTAGATCGAGTTAATAACAGCTCTTTGGTGTTTAACCACACTTAGAAGAATTACCATGTTTCCCTGAGGATTCGACACTCTGACTCACCATACTAGCACTACAGTTTGACCCGATACACTGTCGGTTAAGGACTGGTATAGCACTAGAAAAGGCCACGTCAGCTTTCTGGCGCCGTTGCCGGGGACACCTCGCTAATTTCTTTCTTTGTGTCTATGGTTACTACTTGTATTAGCTCAAAATTCTCGAGAATAAATCAACACTTTTTCTTATCTCATTTCTATTTTATTTTTCGTTGGTATCTACTTTCTTTTAGTTACCAATTTTCTTTTTCTATAAAAGTCGAGTTTTTTTTTATTTTCGTTAGTTGATGACCAGAAGTGGTAAGGCCCCGCTCACTCCTTATAAGCCTGACATAAACACTTACGAAAGGCAGTTAAGAGTAGAGAGTAAACGTGGTCATACTAGTAAGGGAAATCCTGACCAAGAATCATCTTCAAACAAAAATAAAGAAATGGCTGAAACTAGTGATGAAACAAATGAACAGAGGCTAGATCATGCTCCAGGGCATGGACAAAACCCTGTTAACCCTAATAATAATCAAAATCATAATAATAGAAATAATCAAGATCGGAAGCAGAATAATCGTAATAACCCACCAAACCCGAGACCTATCTGTGATCAAACCGTAAGAAGAAACCAGACTAATAATCCCATACTTTTACCCAATGAAGGAGCGAATAATTTCGAAATTAAATCTCATCTTTTTTGTTTAATTGACGCAAGAGCCCAATTCCTAGGAGAGGATGATGAAGATCCACATCATCATCTCTATATTTTTGAAGAACTGTGCAATACAGCCAAAAGTCAAGGTGCTCATAAGGAATTAACGAGGATGACTATGTTTCCTTTTTCTTTAAAAGGACGAGCCCGAGATTGGTTTATGTCTCTTCCACATCATTCACTTACAAGTTGGGAGGATATTCAAACTGAATTTCTGAAACAATATTTCACTCCAGGACGAAATTTGGAATTAAAAGTCGAGGTTGCTAACTTTAGACAAGGATCTGAAGAAACGCTTGGGAATGCCTGGGAAAGATTTAAAAAGTTGTGAAGAGCTTGTCCAGATCATGGTTATTCCTTAGATATGCAAATTCAACTTTTTTGTCGTAAATTAAGAAAAGATTCACGTGCGGATGTAGATCATGCATGTGGTGGTTCTTTAATGATGAGTGAAGCTCAAATAGTTTACGATGCTATAGAAAAGATTTCCAAAAATAACAGAATGTGGGAAACCGGTTCTAGCACCAGAAAAGTAGCTTTTGCAGGAGAATGTACATCTAATACGGAAGTTCTAGCACATTTAGAAAATTTGAGTATGAAATTTGATGGCCTAAAATCTAACAAAAACCAAAGTTCAGAAAATAGTACACCAACTGAATACTCGAATCATGATAATATGTCAATAGGGATCGAAGAACCAACAAGATATTCAAGAGAGGAGGTGAGTTTTCTTCAGTAGCATAGGAATTTGAACAATGCATACTCAAACTCGTTTAATGCTATTAGAAGAGATCACCCTACTTTTCGATGGTCTGAAAACCCTAGTAAGCAAGGACAACCGCCATATCCAGTCCCATATAGGAATATGTCTAATAATCAAGTTTATCAAGAAAACACATCTAATCAGAATTTACAATCATTACCTAGATCCTATCCTCAACATACCACTCAAAGTATACCGGTAACTCAAAGTTCAACTCAACTGCGAAAGGAGTTGAAAAATGGGAAAAACTAATGGAAAATATGATGGGTGTAGTATCTACTCAAGCTAAGAATATGGAAACAATGATGACTTCTATTGGTACAGTCACTAAAGATATGAGTACAATGAAAACATCTATGAGTGGACATGATACCAGAATGAGAACGATAGAAGCCTCATTAAGGAATATGGAAGATCATTTGAGTAGGGAAGGTGAACATAATAACAGTAGACCCCCTGGAGGATTACCAAGCAATACTGAAAGAAATCCGAGAGAGGTAAATGTTGTAGTTACGAAAAGTAGAAAACACTGTGATAGTAATGGAGTAGAAAACTTCGGAAATAATGAAGTAGAAAATGATTTAGATGGAAAGAATGATGAAACTAAAAATGAAATTGAATTCACTGATGAGGAAGAAGAAATTATAGAGAATTTCATGAAAAGGAATAGAAGTTTGGAACCTGAGAATGAAGGTGAGAAATGGGTAAAAATCCCTAGGATTTTGAAAGATCCCATGGATAAAGATTTAAGGACTTTATTCAAGGAACATGTTAGAATAGAGGATAATGAAAACAAGGATGAAAAACAAGAAGAACTGAAGGAATCTGAAGTAGAGATTGATTCAGGGAATGTTTTAAAAGAAAAAACTCAAGATCATGATACTTGGCGATCAAGTAATACTCAAAGGTTTAAGGAGAAAGGAAAAGAGAAAATGACTTTGGGATCAAAGGTTATAGATTTAGAATCTTTACCTTACCCACCTAAGAAGCAAATTAAAAAGATTAAAACTGATCAGAAGTATGCTCGTTTCCTTGATACTTTTCGTCATATTCATGTTAATATCCCTGTTATCGAAGCTCTAATTAGTATGCCTGCTTATGGAAAGTTTCTGAAAGATATTCTGTCAAACAAGAAAAAATTAGAGGAATATGAGAATATATGCCTAAATGAAGAATGTTCTGCGGTTTTGCGATAAGTTACCGCCTAAACGAAAGATCCTGGAAGTTTTACCATTCCATGTGAAATTGGAGGATTTCGTTTAAGAAGGTCTTATGTGATCTTGGAGCTAGTATAAATCTCATGTCTTATGAGGATTATAAGAAGCTAGGCATAGGAAATCTTACGAAGATCGAAATGACTCGCAAATGGCGGATAGATCGATTAAATACCCTAAAGGAATTATTGAGGACGTATTGGTTAAAGTAGACAAGTTCTATTTTCCGGTAGACTTTGTAGTTATGGAAATGGAAGAAGGATATTCAGCCACCACTTATCTTAGGTCGACCATTTCTAGCTACGGGAAGAACTTTAACGAGATGTCCAGAAAGGAGAGTTAATTCTGAGAGTCAATGAAGATGAAGTTGCTTTCAATATTTTCAAAGCTATGAACCATCCATATAAATCACCAGAATCATGTTCTTTTATAGAAGATATTCATTTTGTCTATGATAATCAGTTACCAACTTTCGAAGACAGATTAGAAGAATGCTTAACTCTATCTATCTATAAGGAAGATGAGAAAGACACCGAAATGAAAGAGGTAATCCTTTCTCTAGATAAAGGAAGTTTTACTTTTAAACCATCATGGCATAAGTATTTGGAATTAGAACTAGAAGGACCAGTTCTTAAACCATCACTGGAAGATCCACCTAAGAATCTGGAATTGAAACCGTTACCTTTAAATCTGAAGTATGCTTTTCTTGAAATTAATAATCTATTACCGGTGATTATTTCATCATCTTTAACTGAGCAACAAGAAGATCAATTACTTAGAATGTTGAAAAAGCATAAGAAAGCTTTTGGATGGACAGTTGCCGATATTCGAGGTATTAGCCACGAGATTTGCGTTCATAAGATAATTCGAAGGAAGATGCTAAACCTTGTATTCAACCGCAACGCCGCCTCAACCCAAATTTGCAGTTAATTGTTAAGAAAGAGGTCATTAAGCTATTAGAAATGGGGATAATTTTTCCCATATCAGATAGTGAATGGGTAAGTCCAACTCAAGTTGTACCAAAGAAAGGAGGTTTCACAGTGAAAGAGAATGAAAATAATGAATGGATTCCGACAAGAGAGATTACAGGTTATCGAATGTGCATTGATTTTAGAAAACTAAATGATCATACTAAGAAAGATCATCATCCACTTCCATTCATAGTTCAGATGTTGGAACGTTTAAGTGGACATAAGTATTCTTGTTTCTTAGATGGTTATTCGGGATATTTACAGATATTCATTGCAGCAGGAGATAGAGAAAAAACTACTTTCACTTGTCCTTATGGAACTTTTGCTTATAAGAGAATGCCGTTTGATTTATGTAATGCACCAGCTACGTTTCAAAGGTGTATGATGGCTATATTTGCTGATATGGTTGAGAAATTCTTAGAAATTTTTATGGATAACTTTAGTGTTTACGGAGATTCATTTGATATCTGTTTGTTACACTTAGAACGAGTGTTACAACGCTGTGAAGATACCAATCTAGTACTAAACTGGGAAAAATGTCACTTAATGGTATCAGAAGGAATTGTTTTAGGTCATAGAATCTCTGAAGAAGGTATTGAAGTTGATAAAGCTAAAGTCGAAGTAATTGAAAAGTTACCTCCACCAGTTAATTTAAGAACTCTAAGAGGATTTCTTGGACATGCAGGATTTTATAGAAGGTTCATTGCCGATTTTTCAAAAATAGAAAAGCCTCTAAGTCATTTGCTTGAGAAAGAAATGTCTTTTAACTTTGATAGTAAATGCATGGAAGCCTTTCAGACCTTAAAAGCGAGATTAACTACTGCACCAGTGTTAGTAGCACCAGATTGGAGTTTGCCATTTGAGATTATGTGTGATGCAAGTGATTTAGCTGTAGGAGCTGTTTTAGGTCAAAGGTATAACAAAATTCTCAAAGCTATTTACTATGCATCCCACATATTAAACACTGCTCAACTACATTATGCAACTACAGAAAAAGAACCGTTGGCTGTAATTTTTGCCTTAGATAAGTTTCGATCGTATATTGTTGGTTCTAAGGTAATAATTTATACAGACCATTCAGCACTAAAGTATTTACTGAGTAAGAAAGATGCTAAACCTCGTCTTCTTAGATGGATTCTCTTACTTCAAGAATTTGATATTGAAATTAAAGATAAAAAAGGAAGTGAGAATGTAGTAGCAGATCATCTAAGTAGAATGGAAAATGATGAAGAAATAAGAAATGAAATTAAAGATTCATTTCTGATGAACAACTTGTTTAGAATAGATACTCCTTCAACCATGCGGTTATTAAAGAATAGAATTCCTTCTAAGGAAATGTCACCTTGGTTTGGAGATATCATTAATTACTTAACATGTGATTATATTCCGTCTCATTGGACTTGGCAACGAGAAAAAAGTTCTTTTATGACTTAAAATTTTATTACTTGGGAGGAACCGGACCTTTTCCGTAAATGTTCGGATGGGATAATCGAAAAATGTGTGCTGATAATGAAATTTTAAGTGTTTTATCATTTTGTCATGATCGTGAGGCGGGGAGGTCATCATGGAGGTTGGAAAACTTGCTTTTAAAGTTTTACAATGTGGTTTTTATTGGCCTACACTATATAGAGATGCTTATAAGTATGTTAAATCTTGTGAATCTTGTCAAAAATGGGGAAATGTATCTAAAAAACATGAAATGCCTATGCAACCTATTTTAGAATGTGAATTATTTGATGTTTGGGGTATAGATTTCATGGGACCTTTCCCTATATCTTTTGGAAAAAGATTTATTCTTGTAATGGTAGATTATGTCTCGAAATGGGTAGAAGCTGAAGCTCTTCCAACTAATGATACCAAAGTTGTCATACGATTCCTTAAAAAGAATATAGTTACCAGATATGGCATTCCGAGGGCTATCATTAGTGATAGAGGGTCACACTTTTGTAATAAACCATTTACTAAGATAATTGAAAAATATGGTGTAACGCATAAGTTAGGAACGCCCTATCATCCGCAAACCAGTGGACAGGTAGAGGTGTCTAATAGAGAAATCAAAAGAATCGTGGAGAAAACAGTTGATTCAAATCGTAAAAACTGGGCAGTTAAATTAGATGATGCATTATGGGCATATAGAACAGCTTTTAAAACACCAATTGGTTGTTCTCCCTATAAGCTAGTCTTTGGTAAGTCTTGTCATCTCCCAGTTGAGTTAGAACACCGAGACTTGTGGGCTATTAGATTTCTGAATTTCGATCCTAAGGCTGTCGGTGATCATAGACTGCTTCAATTAACAGAACTAGAAGAATTTCGTCTCGATTCTTATGAAAATGCTCGAATCTACAAGGAACACACGAAATCTTTCCATGATAAGAGAATCTTTAAACGTGAGTTCCATGTAGGTGATCGAGTGCTTTTGTACAATTCACGTTTAAGGTTGTTTCCAGGTAAGCTTAAGTCAAGATGGACAGGTCCATTTAAAGTAACACGGGTTTACAAATCTGGAGCTGTTGAACTAACTGATGGAAATACAACTTTTATAGCCAATGGCCACAGAGTAAAGTTATTTGTGGAGGGAGAAGGAATCACACTAAAAGAAGAAGTAATGCTATTGATTGATCCCCCGACAAATTGAAAAAGCAGAAAAACTAAAAAAGCGAAAAGCGAGCGAAATCGAGATCACCAATACCAGGTGCTATCTATCTTTACTCTACTTTTATGTATTTTTATTTATGTTTAAACTCTTTTCGTCTTTTACCGGATAGACGTAAAAGAACTGGATGCCTTTTTTAGATAGATTATGAGTTTTTGTTTTACTTTTAAAATTAGGCCTTGATAAAGATGTCGTGTTTGCTATAGAAGCTTTAGTTTTTGAACAAAACAAGAAATTGTTGAGAGAGATTAGATTGAGAGAAGTTTGTAATGGAACATCAAGAAGTGCAATAAAAAGAAGGGCAAAATTTCTGATGAGATGCAGAATCTGTGGAAAAAGTGAACATGTTGGACGCTGTGGGAAAAACACAACCAAATCCCAGGATGAGTGTTTGAATATTGTTAGGAAGGGAACGATTAGGTGGTTATCCGAAAATCCCGATGGAATTCCGAGAGATAATTCAAATGCTTCGTTTTTAGGAGTTAGGTTGATTGAACGTTATATCAGAACCCTGGAAGATTTAGAAATCGAAGAATCAGGAACCCCTTAAGTTTAGAGTCTTTTCTTATGTTTTATTTTATAAAATTTTCGCATAACTTCTGAAATTTTTATAAAATTGGATCTTTATGAAATTTGAGGAGTTTTATAAAAGTTTTATAAAAGTTTTTTCAGTTTTAATTTAGATGTTTTATAAGAGTTAATATAAATTTATTAAATTTTTATAAGCTTTTTATTAAGTGTTATAAATATTTTATTAAATTTTTAGAAATTGTTATAAAATTATAAAATTTCCTTCAAATTTTATTTTTTTAAAAGTTTTTTAATGAAGTTTTAATCAAGTTTAATTAAGTTTTATAAGAATTTTTATAAGTTTTAATCAAAAATCATAAAAAGTAAAAAAAAATCGGAAAAAGTGAAAAAATTGAACACGGACCGATCCGGCCCTGAACCCGGACCGGTCCGGGGTCTAAAAACATAAAAAATACGGGGACCCTCCTTTTCTTCTTCCTTCTTCTTCTTCCCTAAAATTTCCGCCGCACCCCACACCCAAACCCCACCACTCGAAATTTTTCTTCAATTCTTCCACAAAAATTCATCTCACACTACACCACCACTTGATTTCTTCCTTTTTCCATCTCTTCTCTTATACACAAATTTGAAAAAAACAAAAAGGATAAAAAACGAGCTCCATTTTTTCCGGCGACTTTAACAACTTTTCCGGCCTACTTTTCAACGTTTTCTTCATATTAAGGTATAATTTAGTTTATTTAGTTATCAATTTCGTATTTTTCATAATTTTTTAGATTAATTTCAAATGTTTAGATTTTTTAGTGTGTTGTGACATTTTTAATTTTTGTTTTTGTTGTTGTTTTTGTTGTTGATTGGCTTTATCAATATCGTAGAATGGCTGAGTCGAGTAAAAGATTCTCTAAGAAACGAAAATCAAACATTCCTATATCAACTCCGGTCGTAGGCACAATAACTTTATCACCTGAAGAAGAAGCCGTAAGCTTCGATAAAACAGCATCACAAGAGGCTAAGAAGGCGTATGAAAAAATTTATAGTAAATGTGATGTTTTGGTTGAAAAAGGATTAGATTTGGATGACTTAGGTGATGAAGTTAAAGACATTTTTACGAGACGTCAGTGGTTAGAACTAGCAGCTAGAAGAGAAGGGGAGATTAACACGACTTTAGTAGCCGAGTTTTATTCAGTTTTATCTACATTGTCGCAAGATGAGCTTAATCAGTCACAAACTGTACCCTTAAGAGCTAGAAATGTTCCTTTTAACCCTGACATCATAAATGCAATTCTAGGAGTTGAAGTTTTTTCTGATGAGAAGGATTACAGGGTAGTTTGGAATTTAGATGATCCCGCAAGCTTTGAGCGGAGATCGCCCTTGAGAGCTCGAACGCTTTTGACCCAACCGCCGTGTGGGTTGAAAATCGGTTTAACTACGGGAGGTGTATTAGAGGTTTAAGGGCGATTAAAAGATTTATTAGCCATACTCTCTACCCTTCTAGTAAACATACTTGCGTATGGAAAGGAAGATGTTTGTATCGCTTGGGCGATGGTGAATGCGATGTTAAGGTGGATGTTGGAAAGGTCATGTTTAAAAGAATTTTTGAAAGTATTGTCATCGCCAGACCAGGGAGTCATCTGTACTTCCCTTGTTTTATCTCAGATTTATGTCGTAGGGTGGGAGTACCAGTCCTGCCTAATGACAAGTTATCTCGCGGATGCAAATCGATTGGACCAAGTTTGACTAGGCTTCCGGATGGTAGTATACGCTCTTTGATTAGAAGTCGTCAAACTCAACCAGCTCCACCAGCTTTCACATCTTCCTCTTTTCCTTCTTTTTCTAGTCAGCCTCAACAAACTCCTTTCTCCAACACTATCACCTATGATATGTTTCAATCTTTAGTATCAGACGTTGCACGTGGTCAAGCCAACATGGCTTTATATGCTGAAAGTAATAGGCAGTGGTGTGACGATATTCGTAGAGGTTTAAGGAGGAACGAGCAGTTGCTTCGTAATCCTACCTTTGATGATCCTGCCTATCCACCTTGTCAGTCAGATCCTTATACCTTACCAGATTGGGTAACACCTATTCCACCACCTTCGAGCTTTCATCCATCGTCATATCCTTTTGGGAGCCAATCTAGTGGAACGGGTGTATTTTCGACGGTATTCGAGAGACCGGCGATGTCTAGTTGGGGAGGATTCACCGAGTTTGCACATATCACGACGGCATGAGTTCGATGGGTCTTGATAGTTCGGTCGGGACCACGACTACATTTCAGCCACCAGCTTCTCAGTCGTTTCCGAGTTCAAGCTTTCATGTCGATCCTGAGGAAGACTATGAAGAAGATTAAATTTCATAACTTTGTTTGATTAAACATTTTTACTGCACATTTTATTCGACATTTTCATTCAGATATTGGTTTGTTTTCGTTTTCGTTTATTTTCGTTTTATACGAGTTTTATCGAAATATGGTTTGCATTCTAAATCGTTTTAATTTTTATAAACTATAAAAAAACCCAAAAAAATAATTTTGTATCATTACTTAGTCGTTTTACAAAAATATAATGTGTCGTTTTATCAGTTCGTACCAAGTTAAATGTATTCAAGACAAGCTTTATAAATATCTTCACAAAGGTATGGATTATTACACACGTGAAGTAAAAAACCAAAACACAACTTGACTTTTACCTCTGTCCTCAGTAAAAGAAAGATGAGACCGGACCGGTCCGGCCCAGTCTCGGCCCGAGCCGTGAAGAAAATGGGATGAGTCATTCTTGAGTCCGTCTAGTGCATCCACGTAGTATAATTTTCTATCTATTAAAAAGTCGGGCTATGAGAAATATACCATCTTCTTTCACTGTCTATCTACTTTCAACTATATTTGTTTTTTTTTTTTACTTTTCATCTAGATTTTAAAAATGTCGAACCACTCATCTCCTTCTGTCAATTCATACGAGCCTAACACCCCGGATGCTCCGGAATCTCAAGCTTCTAACGAGAATATCATTTTACACCCTCGTTTTGCGAATTCTCCAATCCAGTTGGAGAAAGGTTTAAATTTCGATAAGATTGATCGATGGGGTAAAACGATTATTCGAGGATTTGGCTGGAAGAAGTTCGTCAGTACGCCAAGAGGAAGGATAAATGTCTCGATAGTTCGAGAATTTTATTCCGCTCTAATGACGACATCCATGATTGATATAACTCAAATTGTCTCGGTAAGAGGAGTGGCTATTCCCTTCTCTTCATCTATTATCAACCAACTTTTTGAAATTCCTCCTGTTACGATGCAACATTTCGAAATGAAGTGGGGATTAGATAATCCATATAATCATTTGAATAAAGTCCATTAGTCTTTCCAATGTCTGTTTCCACTTTTCGACACAAATCACGAAATGTCTACACGTGCTTTACTTCCACACCTAAAGGCGTGGAAGCATTTTATTAATTCTAGAGTATATCCCACCTGGGATTTTGCAAGCCTTGCCGAAAATGAAATGCTTCTACTTTTTGCTTTGGCATTTGGTGAATTTGTCGATTGGGGTATTTTGATTCAAAGGACAGTGTTGGAGTTTGCAATCACGAGAGGCAGTAGGGGGAAACCTATGCCTAATGCTTGGATGATTTCGCGTCTTTGTACTCAAATGAATGGAGTTGGAGAGCTTGAGACGGATGAAATTTTTCCGTCTAGAAATAATAGAGTTGTTTTGTTACCGGTTGATACACCGGGTTGTTCGTCAACGATTTAGATGGTGTGTTTGTGGTCAATTTATGATGTTTGAGTTTTAAATAAGTTAAATTAAGTTAAGTTTGAAGTTTTATTAGTTCGGTTAAGTTTATGTTCTTTTAGTTTGTAATAATGTTTATTGTTTAATATATATGTTTCAGTTTTTAAGTTTGTTTGTTATATAATAATATATTAGTATACGCTAAGAATAAAATCCGAATAATAACGATAATAGATAATTTTAATTTTATTTTCCAACCTACTTATTTAATACTCATTGAACATCGGGACGATGCCACTTCGTAAGTGGGGAGTAGAGTTAGGTTAGAAAATTCATTAAAATTTTCGAAAATAATTATAAATTATAAAATTATCAAAAAAATTTACGAATTATTTTTAATTTTTAGATAAATTAAGTAGTTAATATATAAATATGAATAAAAAATGATATAATTTGGAAGAATAAGTTTTTAATTAAGTAAAGTATATTAGATATATTATAATTATATTTTATGTCTAATTTAGATTTTAATAAGATTTTAAGTTTATATAATTAAGTAATTAATATTAGATATTGTTTTCATGAAATTATATAAGTATATTGATAATTATAAGTAAAATTGTTAGAATCATTTTCTTTTCAAAAATGAATTATGAGTTTGGAATTGGACTTGGGATGTCGATTTTTGGCACCACAAAAATATAACTATAGCCAAATAACCTACCTAAATAAATTTCCAATTTTTGTTCCTACGTCAGCCTTGATTAGAGTGATCAAGACCTCACTCGAAATTGCCATTGTGATTAACTAGAAATAACCAACCTTTAGCTAATTTTGGTCTACATTTCCTTGAAAATACCGCAAGTTTGTACGTACTTATGAAAAGAAATGAAGACATAAAAACTAAGTTTTGGTATATGCTGAGATTGGAAAAATTAGATAAGTATTAGTATATTCGATCTTACCTCATGACACTTGCAAGATAGTCGATTTTGGTAATAAGTTCGGATATGTTAATATTCTATATTAAGAACGAAGCACCATATTTACACGAAATTAATCAAATACCAGGTATCTTCCTTATCTGTGATCGACAAATTAAAAATAATAAAAGAACATATCGGTTGTAGCTACCGATGATTTGAGTGAGTAGGGTATTATCTCGAAATGTCCTATATCACTATGAGGTAAGAAGCTCCCGATTGCACGATGATAGTAGTCCAAATTAGGGTATTATCTCGAAATGTCCTATTGCTGGGAATGAAGGCACAAAATGAAAAAGGAAAAGTTGAATCATAAAATCTCAAGAATGATTACAAGTTTAAGGAAACCGGACTTGTAATTTTCGATCGAAAGAGTAGTACTCCTATCAATCTTGATGAAGCAATGCTTGTAAATTTGATTTTCTACATACACTCACGCTTTTAGTTCTTAGTATGTTATGTTTGATTTAAAAAAAAAAGAAAAGAAAAGAAAAGAAAAGAGATGCTATTAATCGATGATTGTTTTTTTATCAAGAATATGAAGATGTAGGTACGTACGACTTGCCTCTTTCTCTTTTTGATTTCGTTTTTCCGATTAACCAACATCTTGAGCCTAAACTTTATAAGCCATTTTTGTCGACTACCTGACCAAGTTTCCGATTCCAGGATTTCATAATAGTTGAGATTAAAAATCATTCTAATATTTTATTTATACTTATTAAGTATTACATGTACAATTTCATCTAAATAATATTTGATGTTTAAGTTATTTAAGTTATATACACTTTCTGTCTTCTTACGATTTTAAATTAGAATAAGTAATATATTTATAATATTGACAATATAAATTACATTAAAAATTATAATCGATCAATTATATTATCTTTTATTACCGCTTATTTTTGCTCGAGGACGATCAAAAGCTAAGTGGGGAGTAGTTGATATACTACTTTTATATGATTAAATATACGTTATATTATTATGTTTTATCAACGAATTCTATATAAAATATATGAAATTATGATATAAATGTATGAAATGTTAATCTTTATAGTTTAGAGTAGTTAGTAGTAAAACTTAGTAATAATAATAATAAGTTATCATTTTGTACCGATTTTAGTCAATCGGAGTGTCGTGTCAGATTTACGTGGGTATTTGTGGTATTTTATTGCAGATTTATAAGCCAAAACCCCGAGAATCGACATGTTGAAGTATAATCATATCTCTGGAAGGATTTAGAGAGTGTCACGAGCTTAAATGGTCAATCGAATTGCTTAAGTGGTCAAGTGGTCAATCGAAGTGGTCAAGTGGCTAATCGATTCGATTTAGTGGTAATCGAGAAATATCTTCGACAAACGAATGGCTCATCAAAACGACATCATTTGAAGAAGAGTCCTTCACGAAAGTTGTAGATTTTCCCGAGAGCTTTCCGATGCCTCTTGAATCATGATTTTTGGAGATCCAGAACTCGAGATATGAATTTTATAAGTTATATATAATTATAATTATATATAACGCTGCACATGCTGAGTAATAAGGGGGGATGGAAGTAATCATTAGGCCGGACCAGTCCGGCCTCATCAAGGACCGGTCCGGCCAGGGGAATTTTTTCTATATAAAGGAGCCTCATTTGCAACGCGCGCGAGTTGTACCAATATATATATATATCTAATATATATATATATATATATATATATATATATATATATATATATATATATATCTCTTCTTTTATTTTCTTTTTAATTAGTAGTTTGTAAATAGGCCTTATGCCAAAAATAATAATCTCGTAGTACTGTTGTAATGCTCGGGAAATTATCGGAAGTTCAGTGTTGTTGAAGTCGTTGTAATGTCCGGAAGAGTACGACTCTGATTCATCATTTGTAATCGGGTAAATTTTCTAAAGTATTTATGTTTGTTTTTATCTTTTTAGTCGTTATAATGTTTTTAGGCTAACTCTAATAACTAGCCAAAGTTATGTAATCGTTTTATTTCGATCTTTTCGGTAAAGGAATGCTGTCTAATTAAAATTGATAAAAATTGAGTTAATTGAATCTTTTTCTATTTTGTAACGTATTGATAATATTCGGATTGACGTAATTAACCAAGATGAATCGCACCATATAACCTAACGATGAACTGACCAGAGAAGTTAGGATATGAGATAAAAGATAGAAAAACCGGAGGGTAAAATTGGCCGTGCGAAAGCGTGACTACGGAATCCTATTTCCTACCCGGGGGATTTGTCTTGGGAAAGATTAATCTTATTAAAATTGTGCTCGAGATCATAATAATGTTAAAATCAACGGTTTAATTGAAACAAACACCGGAAAGTTAAATCGATCCGCCTGACCACCGGTGCCTTTTGAATAACATCGGCCGTCTGACAAACGGAATAACCTCTTTTATCCGGGGTAGATTTGTACTCGGTACATGTTCAGACTAACTGAGATTAGCATGGGGCAGTTGTGGAGATTGAACTGATGACAATGACATATGACAATTTCATACGCTCGTGTGAGGAGGAATTGTTAACCTCAGGAGTGCACCGTTTCATTTACTCAATTGGACCTAATATAAAAGGAAAAGATCGAGCACATTCCGTTTACTGAAAAGATCGTATAAATCAATTATATAAACTTTGGCTAGTTTTATTTGTCTATTATTATAAACTATATATTGGTATCTATATATTTATATATATATATATATATATATATATATATATATATATATATATATATTGCAATCTATGTACATTTATATATATTTATATATCTATATATATTATATTAGAATAACTTTTAAATTACGCATTTATTTTATGTTCGGTAGAATAGTAGTAATCGTGTTATAAAATTGCGGTTTAGATCGAGTTAATAACGCTCTTTGGTGTTTAACCACACTTAGAAGAATTACCATGTTTCCCCGAGGATTCGACACTCGACTCACCATACTAGCACTACAGTTTGACCCGATACACTGTCGGTTAAGGACTGGTATAGCACTAGAAAAGGCCACGTCAGAGCTTGTTTTGGAACTATATCAGCAAGTGGAACTAGACCCTGAGGTAGCAGAGACTTTGCTCCTGAAAGAGGAAGTAGAAAGTTATGAGGAAACCTGGCCTGGATGTAGGGAAGGTCAAGTGCGAGAAGTGGAGCCTATACCTTCTATGGATTTAGGAGGAACCATTCATAGACCTTCGTGGCACAAGTTCTTTGACTTACAATTAACTCGTAAACTGTTAAGATCATCGCTAGAAAAGGCACCAAGCAACTTAACGTTGAAACCTTTGCCATCTCACCTGAAGTATGTATACTTACAAGATGATGCTCTTCCCTTTATAATTTCATCATCATTATCACCTTTAGAGGAAGAGAAACTTTTAAGAGTACTGAAAGAGCATAAGGGAGTGTTTGGATGGACGATTGCAGAAATTAGAGGAATAAGCCCCTTGGTGTGCATGCATAAGATCTCTATAGACCCTGAGATGAAAGCGGTAGCACAACCTCAAAGGAGGTTGACACCACAACTAAAGGATGTTGTTAAGGAAGAAATTATACAGATGTTGGAGATGAGAATCATTTTCCTAATTGCAGACGAAGGAATGGGTAATCCCGATTCATGTGGTGCCCAAGAAAGGAGGATTCACTGTCCAACATAATGAGTTTGATGAGTTAATCCCCGTGAGACTAATTACTGGACATCGAGTTTGCAATGATTTCAGGAAACTGAATGACGCAACTCGAAAAGATCATTTTCCCTACCATTCATTGACCAGATGTTAGAAATATTAAGCGGTCTTGCTTTTTATTGTTTATTAGATGGATATTCTGGTTACTATCAGATCCATATTGCCCCCGAGGACCGTGAGAATACCACTTTCACATGTCCCTATGGAACTTTTGCGTACAATGACATGCCTTTTGGACTTTGTAATGCACCAGCAACATTCCAAATGGTGCATGATGTCATTATTTGTGGACAAGGTGGAGGATTTTCTAGAAATTTTCATTGATGATTTCTTTGTATTTGGAGATAGCTTTGATAAATTCTTGGACAATTTGAGTAAAGTGCTAAAGAGATGTCAAGAGACCAACCTTGTACTTATCTGGGAGAAATGCCATTTCATGGTTACAGAAGGAATAGTGTTGGGTCATAAGATTTCACATAAAGGAATGGAGGTTGATAAGGCAAAGATAGAGGTAATAGAGAAGTTACCCCCTCAACAAACTTAAAGACATTGCTAGCCTTTCTTGGCCACGCAAGATTCTATAGGAGATTTTTCAAGGGCTTCGCTAAAGTTGCTAGGACTTTGACGGAATTACTTGCAAAAGATGTACCTTTTGTGCTTGGAGAAGAATGCAAGAAAGCATTCAACGCAATAAAGCAAATGCTTATAACCACCCCAATTCTGGTAGCACCAGATTGGAACAAACCTTTTGAGCTTATGTGTGATGCGAGCGACACGGATGTTGGAGTATCCCTGGGACAAAAGGAGGATAAAATCTTTAAACCTATCTATTACGCCAGTCGTACCCTTAAAAGTTCCCAGAGGAATTATGCGACTACAGAGAAGGAACTCTTAGTTGTCATCTTTGCATTCGACAAGATTTGACTATACCTGATAAAATCGAAAGTCACTGTATTTACTAACAATGCAGCTTTGAAATACCTTCAAACAAAGCAAGAATCCAAGCTGAGATTGTTAAGATGGATTCTACTCTTACAGGAGTTTGATGTCGAGATCAAGGATAAAAGGGATCTGAGAACCAGGTGGCTGATCACCTGTCGAGATTAACATTGCTGGAAGAAGAGCAACCGACTGAGATCAGGGAGAGCTTTACGGATGAACAATTTTTTTCCGTCTCAGTGGTAACTCGAGTTGAATCTCAGCCCTGACAAAGTACATCAAGAGTGGGCAAGGTATACCCTTGGTGTGCGAACATTGTCAATTATCTCGCTGGAAAGTACCTACCACTAGAATTCATGAATGCGGATAAAAAGAAGTTTTTCACGTATCTGAAGCATTATCATTGGGACGATCCCTACCTATACAAGTTGTGCCCTAATGCCATTCTTAGAAGATGCATCCATGATGATTAGTTTCCAAGTATTTTGTACCTATGTCATTCTAGAGAGGCCGGAGGTCACTATGGGCCAGACAAGACAACCGCAAAGATACTGCAGTGTGGATTGTATTGGCCAACAATTCATAAATCTACTTACGAGTTTACAAGAGCCTATCATTCATGTCAAATGACCGGTAACATTTCTAAGCGGAATAAGATGCCACTGCAGAGTATCTTAGAAGTAGAGTTCTTCGATGTTTGGTGAATTGATTTGGTTAGGCCTTTCACATCGTCAGAATCAAATCGTTACATTCTGGTAGCAGTTGATTATGTTTCCAAATGGGTGGAGGTAGTGGCCTCACCTACTAATGATGCCAGAGTTGTCTTGAGGTTTCTTAAGAAAAACATTCGAGGTTTGGAGTACCCAGATCCATAATTAGTGATGGAGGGAGTCATTTATGTAATAGGTTATTTGAAAAGTTGATGATGAGATATGGGGTTAGACATAAGATTGCATCAGCATATCACCCCAGACAAGTGGACAAGTAGAAGTCACGAACAGAGAGATTAAGAGGATCTTAGAGAAGACAGTGAAACCCATGAGGAAGGATTGGCTTTGAAATTAGATGACGCTCTTTGGGTGTATAGAATAGCTTATAGGGCCAGGATTGGGATGTCACCATATATGATAGTGTTTGGAAAAGCATGTCATTTACCGGTAGAATTCAAGCACGGAGGGCTGTGGGCTATGAGGTTTCTAAACATGGATGAGAATTAAGCCGGTGAAAAGAGAATGCTAGATTTGAATAGATTGAAGGATTTTAGAATTCAAGTGTATGAGAATGCAATGATTTACAAGGAAAGAACGAAGCATCTGCATGGTAAGAAAATTTTGAACCACACATTTATGGTTAGAGATAAGGTGCTGGTATATAATTCGCGTCTTCGCCTTTTTCCGGGAAGTTAAAGTCTAGATGGTATGGACCAAATGTAGTCACAAAAGTTTTCAATTCAGGTGCATGTGAAGTTAAGAATGAATACTCTGGGCAGACTTTCATAGTAAATGGCCACAGGCTGAAGCCATACCTAGATCACATGTATAACCCTGAGTTGGAAGTCTTTACGTTGACGGATCCAAAGTACGAATAAAGGAGCCCGATTAGTATAGTTGAGCTGGTGACTATAAACTCAGATCTATTTCTAAAACCTTATTATTGCTTTTGTTTATTTGAGTTATTTTGAGTCAATAAAGTAGCATGACAATCGTAAGGTTTTTCTCATCACATATATCTTCGGTCATCTGACAAGAGATTTATGTGGTTTTTTCCTTCACGGTTCTCATGTGATACCCTCGTAAAATTTTTCGCGTCTTGCTTAGGCCAATAAAGAATAAAGTGGCTTAATTGCACATTTCTCCGGTATGCACAATTACCGCCACCTTAATTTCTTATTGCCCTTCGCATGTGACTCACAGTTTTCGGAAGTATTTTGGAACGCATGTAACAATTTGGAAGAAGAATGACCTAGGAGCCAATGATTCTGCTCCAGGATTTGCTTTGACTCAGTTGTCCAATTCTAGAGCTATGTACCTTTTCTTTTCTTTAGTATTAGTCATTGGGGACAATGTCTATAATAAGTGGGGGTAGACGTCTTAGCTAGGTACTCGAAAAAGGGAATATTTTTGAAAATTTAACACTATTTTTAGCTTGCTTATTACACGTTTTCGAGTAAAGAATTGGTAGAAAATGAGCCCAATTTCAATTGAAGTGAGCTATAGCGTATTCAATTTAGTATGGAAGAATGAGCATATGTTATGTTGCATGAAGTAGTAACTTATTAATTATTATTCTGTCATTGCAATCAATATTTGAGCACATAATCTGAGTGAGAAGTGTTTAGCATTAGATGATGAATTGTCTTAACCGGGAATCATTATTTGTCTGTCTGTATATACTTTAACAAATTGTTGTAAGACAGGGGAAGCAACTTGAATGCCGCAAGAGGTAACCGGGACAAACGGGCTTGTGAGAAAAAGAGAAAAAAAATTTAGGAAACCAGCCGAGAAAAAAAATTTTGCAAAAAAAAGAAAAATATATGCAATAAAGGCAGTGAGGGAAGCGAACTCGTGTAAAAAAGGCACGGCACGTGCATAAAAATAAACAAATGAGGACTTAAAACCGATGCTTTGTCCCCGAGTCTGCCCGACCCAATTAAGGTACCATGTTGTGTAACCAAGTCTGAAGGAAAGATGAGTGAGTGTATGCGCAGGTAAGTTAAAATTGTGGGTTTAATACAACTTGATTCTCCTCACGAACCCACTATCACGAATGATTCATCATAGGACACATTGTTGCATGATAAGTAGTGATTAATGGGAAGCTTATGGATTGCGGCTTAATCTATGTTCTGCCGGAAATCTTTATTGAATGTGTGGTAGGTGACGTAGATTTCTCTTGGAGGTACATTCCACCTTGAAACTCTGCTCGAGGATGAGCAAAAGGCTAGTGGGGGGTAGTTGATGACGCTTAAAATAGACTATCCTACGACATCAACATTCTATCTATTATGAGCTCAAAATAGTTGTTTCGACTTATAAATATGAACCATTTAAGTTAAATATCATATGTCGGGTTCATGAGTCGAGAAATCTGCACTTATCTTTTATTTTTCCCTATTTCGATATTATTTCGTGCAGTATTTGTTTATTTTCAGGATACGAAATATTGGGCTGAACATTGTGGACGAATCTGGAGTGGACTGAGAGAAAGGAATGGGCCTAGGGTATTCCAGGACATTCCAAGTTAAGTCGGCAAAAGAAGAAGGACAAAATTGCCCTCGGTTTACCGAAGATAGGCACCGACTTACGAGGGTCCAGTATCTTCAGAAACCCGTTTTCTTGGACGAGGGGTAGAACTAGGTGTTTCTAAGTTGGTTTATGTACCTATAAATAAGAGGCTTCGCCTCAGAGTTCAATGTAACATTGGTAGCACAAAAATACTTCAATTATTATTCAATAAAATTTCTTTTTCTTTACTTTTTTATTTTATGAGTTCTGGTCGGAGAGACGACGGAGTCGCTGCCTAGGGAGAGATCCGAGGGAGATCTACGCTCGTCTTCGAAGGTATGATTTTATGTCTTGTCCAAGATGTAGATCTATCATTGTTCTATTCGACTAGTATGTTTTAATTGTTTATTTATTTTAATTATGTCGTAGTTAGTTTATTTTACCCCATGTGTTATAGATCTAATTCGTTGGTGAAGAAATCATGAAATAGTAGTTGCGTTCTTCAGATCTACGACGGTCTATATCGCTAGATCTGAATACCTAGTAAATTACTAATTTATGATAATCGGTGCCAGCTACGTTAATCGATAGATTTTATTTACACGTTAGTAGCCTGATCAACTATTTCCATGTCTTCGTAGAACTAGCATGAAATACGAATAGTGAAGTGTTAGTTTGGACATTATCTTGATGACTTGGAACGTGCTAGATCAGTATCGACAGCTGTCTAGGCGGGTTTCCGTTATGAGTTAGCGCTCAATATCGACAACTCTAGTTCTTTATATGTGTGGGCTATTACAGATCAATTAAGGAGGGTAGCTTGCGTATAGATTGTCTACTACCATGGTCGGATTAGAAAGGGTTAGGAGTTGTACACGTAGCTGAACAATGAATTAAAATTCACCAATGCGGAGGACTGTTGCATGTGTGGGGGGAATAACTAATTACTCATAATTGAACTATTACATTAGAAACTCTTGTTTACATTCGTTTAAGCTAGAGTAATATTGTTAGTTTGTGGCACCAGTGGCACCAAATTTACTACCGTCTAGAGTATAGTTGATCGTAGACCATCTATTGTGACAAGCTCAATCTTGATAATTAGACGTTCTTTCGAGTCTCTATGGGACCGACCTTGACTCGCCCGTACTCTACTACGATAGACCTAGTCCTATTGCTAGTAAGTGCTTTGCACGCGATCAATTACACCACCCTGAACCACTATAAACCTTTGTGTCTATTTACTTTTAGGACTTTACTTTACTGCACTTACTTACCGCATAATTCATACTCTGTGTGTGCATATTCTACTTTTGAACAATATTAAAAAGAAAGGACTTTTCCACTGCCCAAAAGCTTTTAAAACAAGAAAAAAATTTGAAACTCCAGTATAGTCATTCACCCTCCCTCCCTCGGACTATACTTTTACCCTTCTCTGGGACCAACACTTGTTTACTCCGTGTGAACTAGCGTAAGCTTGTTTGTTTGTGGCACCAGTTTCACTACTGTCTAGATTATTGTTGGTCGTAGATCTTATTTGTGACAAGCTCAATCTTGATAGTCTGTGATCTTACGAGTCTCTGTGGGATCGACATTGACTCGCCAGTACTCTACTACGATAGACCTAGTCCTATTGCTAGTAAGTGCTTTGCACGCGATCAAGATTTTGTGGCGCCATTGCCGGGGACTTGTGTCAAGAATACTTTTTATTTGAGTTTGAGTGTCTATATATATTCGAGTCTATTTTATTGAGTCTATTTTATAGTCCATTAATACTGGAGTCGTACAGAGCCAGTTCTGTTTAAATCTAGAAAAAAATTGCATCCGGTTTATCGGGGGTCCTAGATTTGGCAGAATCGGTTTTGTCACTTCAACGTCGAGTCAGTAGACAGAGTCTGTATTTTTGAGTCTTCCAAGCGTGTGTAACAGCCGGCAAGGCAAGTCACTAACCTTTTATTTTCTTTTTGTGTGTTTTAGTACGCTACATGAAGTTCAGCAGCCAAACTCGAGAGATTCATACATGAGATCAAAAAGATTGCTAGACAAAAGAAAAATGAAGCTCTAGAGAATACTATTAGGCTGGCGGATGACGTGTGTTCGCACGAAGGAGATCACAGCAAGAAGGAAGAAGCAATTCCGCCTTTGGAGGATACATATAACACCATGGCAGAGAATGGACAAAAGGGAAGAGTCAATGGAGTAGTAGTTGTGGTACATGAAGATAAGAGAACTCTACATAGTTATGCAATGCCAACGATTGAGCAATTCATGCCAGCGATTTTCCGGGCAGAGAATGCGGCTGAGGTCGTTCACCCAATGCCAAACGTGATTCAGATGGTGACTAATTACACTACCTTCCATGGAGTACCGAACGAAGATCCTAGTGTACACGTCACATACTTCTTAGAGATAGTCAGCAAAGTCAAACCAGCAGGAGTGCCTACAGATAACATTAAGTTGAAGTTGTTTCCATTCACTCTGAAAGACAAAGCGAAGATATGGTTATTGTCTCTAGCACCAGGATCGTTCCAAACTTGGACCGATCTACTGCTGAAATTTATGAACAAGTAATGCCCACCTAGGAAGTCACTGCAGATGAGACAAGACATTATGAATTTCAAGCAAAAACCCACTGAAAATTTTGAAGAAGCTTGGTAAAGATTTAAGGAAGCACAAAGGAGATGCCTCACCACGATATCACTTTGCCTATACGTATGCATAGTTTCTATCACGGATTACGGCATAGTGAACAAATAAGAGTTGATGCATCGAGCAACGGATGTTTTGCATTGTTATCACTGGAAGAAGCTGAAGAGAAATTGGAGCAAATATCACTAACAAGACAATGGGGAACACATCAAATTGAGACTGCAAAGGTAGCTGAAGGCGTATTTGGAGAAGATACTTCTCAAAAGATCTTATACCAGCTAATGGCGAAGAACGAGAAGATAGATGGCATGCAAGACCGCATTGCCAATGTTGAGAAAGTTCAAGAAGTAGAAGCAACCAACACCGAAGATGTGAACTATCTAGGAAGGCAAGGAAATCCCTATAGGGGCAAATATCGCCCAGGTTCTCATGACCACCCTAGTTTTCAACAAAGTGATCCTAATGGTGGAGGCAAGACAAACTGGTGGATTCATACCTTAATTCATCAAGTCAGGTGGTTAGGAAGCATCCATGGATAAAATAAGCTCAACTGTGACTAACACGGTCAATCAACTAACTAAATCCATGATTGAGTTGAATACAAACTTCACCACATATTGTCAAAAGATTGATACAAGATTGACTAATTATGAAGCCTTAGTGCAGAATATGTCGCACCAAGTGGGCCAGATCGCCGAACAAGTATCAGCCCGTCCTCCGGAAGGATTGCCAAGTAATACTCAGAAGAATCCAAAGGATGTGAATGCAATCATGACTAGAAGCGGAAAGAACTGCCTGGACAAGTTATGACAACTATCCAGGAATAATCGAAAGCGAAGCAGAGAACGTAGCAGATTCTGGAGAAAAATAGGGGCCGGTAAATTGGGACACTACGGCGATTTACCGGTCGTCTGAAAATTCAACAGACGAGGAGCAAAGTAGCAGGTAGCAGGTAGCAGTAGGTAACTCTTCATGAATTGAAACTATTAATCCTGCTACTTTACCCTATCCCCCTAAGAAATATAAATCGAATAATGATGATGCTCATAATAAAAAGTTCATAGAGATGTTTAAGAAATTGCAAGTGAATATACCTTTGGTAGAAGCTTTGGCCGGAATGCCAGGGTATGCAAAATTCTTGAAAGAAGTAGTCTCTACCAAAAGGAAATTGTTAGACCTTGAGACTATTTGCCTTAACGAGGAATGCTTGGCAGTTTTGCAATGCAAACTGCCTCCTAAGTGTAAAGATCCGGAAGCTTCCTCATACCTTGCACAATTGGAGGAGTATGCCAAAACAAAGCATTGTGTGATCTTGGAGCTAGTGTCAATTTAATGCCCCTCTCCATCTTTCATAAGTTAGGCATTAAAGAGTTGAACGAAACATCTGTATCCCTTCAATTGAACGATAGGTCTATGAAGCAATCTTGTGGAGTGACGGAGGATGTTTTGGTGAAAGTTGATAAGTTCATATTCCCCGTGGACTTTTTAGTGCTAGATATGGAAGCTAACCACGATGTTGCATTAATCCTAGGAAGACCTTTCCTAGCCACAAGCAAGAAATTGATAGATGTTCATAAGGGTGAATTGATTCTAAGAGTGAATGCGGACAAAGTAGTATTCAGTGTGATGAAAAAAATGAGATATTCTCAAGATGTGGGAGAAGCATGTTACATTCTAGATGAAATTTTGACGAGCTTGTTTTCAAACTATATCAGCAGGTGGCACTAAAACCTAAAGTAGCATAGACTTTTCTCTTGAAAGATGATGAAGGATGTGATGAGAAAACATGGCCTGGGTGTAGCGAAGGTCAAGTACGAGAAGTAGATCCTATATCTTCTGTGTATTTAGGAGGAACAATTCACAGACCTTCATGGCACATGTTCTTTGACTTATAATTGACTAGTAAGCAGTTAAGATCATCGCTAGAAGAGCCACCAAGGAATAACGTTGAAACCTTTGCAATCTCAGCTGAAATGCGTACACTTACAAGATGATACTCTTCCCTCATAATATCATCGTTATTATCACCTTTAGAGGAGGAGAAACTTTTAAGAGTACTGAGAAAGAATAAGGGAGCATTTAGGTGGACGATTGCTGATATTCGAGGAATAAACCCGTCAGTGTGCATGCATTAAATCTCTGTAGACCCTGAGAAGAAAGCGGTAGCACAACCCCAAATGAGGTTGAAACCACAACTGAAGGATGTTGTTAAGGAGGAGATCATAAAGATGTTGGAAATGGGAATCATTTTCCCAATTGCATACAGTGAATGGATGAGCCCGATTCATGTGGTGCCCAAGAAAGGAGGATTCACTGTCCAACCTAATGAGTTTGACGAGTTAATCCCTATGAGGCTTATTACTAGATATCGAGTTTGCAATGATTTCAGGAAACTGAATGACGTAACACACAAAGATCATTGTCCCCTACCATTCATTGACTAGTTGTTAGAAAGATCAAGTGGTCATGCTTTTTAATGTTTCTTAGATGGATATTCTATTTACTATCAGATCCATATTGCCCCCGGAACCGAGAGAAAACAACTTTCACATGTCCCTATGGAACTTTTTCTTACAATCGCATGTCTTTTGGACTTTGTAATGCACCAGCAACATTCCAAAGGTGCACCATGTCATTATTTGCAGACATGGTGGAGGACTTTCTAGAGATTTTCATGGATGACTTTTCTATATTTGGAGATAGCTTTGATAAATGCTTGGACAACTTGAGTAGAGTCCTGAGGAGCTGTGAGGACACCAACCTTGTACCTAACTGGGAGAAATGCAATTCCATGGTTACAGAAGGAATAGTGTTGGGTCATAAGATTTCAAGGAAAGGAATGGAGGCTGATAAGGCAAAGATAGAGGTAATAGAGAAGTTACCCCTCCAATGAACTTAACGACATTGCGAGCCTTTCTTGGCCATGCAGGATTCTATAAGAGGTTTATTAATGATTTCTCTAAAGTTTCAAGGCCTTTGATGGAAATACTTGCAAAGGATGTGCCTTTCGTATTTTGAGAGGAGTGCAAACAAGCATTCAACACATTGAAGCAAATGCTTATAACCGCCCCAATCCTGGTAGCACTAGATTGGAACAAACCTTTTAAGCTTATGTGTGATACAATCGACACGGTAGTTGGAGCAGCCCTAGGACAAAGGGAGGATAAAATCTTTATGCTTATCTATTATGCCAGTCGAACCTTTAACAGTGCCCAGAGGATTTATGCGACTACAGAGAAGGAACTATTAGCTGTTATATTTGCATTTGACAAGTTTCGACCATATCTGATAGGATCGAAAGTCACTGTATTCGTTGACCATGCAGCTCTGAAATACCTTCTAACCAAGAAAGACTCAAAGCTAAGATTTTTGAGATAGATTCTACTCTTACAAGAGTTTGATGTCTAGATAAATGATAAAAAGGCAACTAAGAACCAGGTGGCTGATCACCTGTCAAGATTAACTTTGCTAGAAGAAGAGCAACCGACTAAGATCAGGGAGAGCTTTCCCGATGAACAATTTTTTTCTATCTCAGTAGTAGCTAGAATTGAATCTCAGACCCGACAAAATACATCAAGAGTGGGCAAGGTATACCCTTGGTTTGCTAACATTGTGAACTATCTAGCAGGAAGGTACCTACCACCGTAATTCACAAATACGGATAAGAAAAAGTTCTTTACGGATCTGAAGCATTATTATTGGGATGATCCCTACCTATATAAGATGTAGAGAAGTTGGAGGTCACTATTGGCCGGACAAGACAGCAGCAAAGGTACTGCAGCATGAATTCTATTGGCCTACAATTCATAAAAATCTACTTACGAGTTTACAAGAGCATGTCATTCCTGTCGAATGACTGGTAACATTTCCAAATGGAATGAGATGGGAGTGTAGAGTATCTTAGAAGTTGAGTTATTTGATGTTTGGGGAATTGATTTTGTTGGCCTTTCACATCGTCAGAATCAAATCGTTACATCCTGGTAGTTGTTGATTATGTCTTCAAATAGGTGGAGACAGTGGCCTCACCTACTAATGAGGCCATGGTTGTCCTGAGATTTCCAAAGAAAAACATTTTGATGAGGTTTGGAGTGCCCAGAGCCATAATTAGTGACAGAGGGAATCATTTCTATAATGGGTTGTTTGAGAAATTAATGTTGAGATATGGAATTATACATAAGATTGCAGCAGCATATCACCCCCATACAAGTGGACAAGTGGAGGTCCCGAATAGATAAATAAAGAGGATCTTAGAGAAGACTGTGAATCCCGTGAGAAAGGATTGGTCTGTGAAATTAGATGATGCTCTTTGGGCGTACAGAACCACTTATAGGAAGACAATTGGGATGTCACCGTATATTATAGTTTTGGAAAAGCATGTCATTTACTGGTAGAACTCGAGCACCGAGTGCTGTGGGCTACGAGGTTTCTCAACATGGATGAAAGTTCAGCCGGTGAGAAGAGATTGTTGGAATTCAATAGATTGGAGGAGTTTAGACTTCAAGCGTTTGAGAATGCAAAGATTTACAAGGAAAGAACGAAGCATCTGCACGATAAAAAGATTCTTAACCGCACATTTCAAGTTGGAGATAAGGTGCTGGTATATAATTCGTGTCTTCGTCTTTTTCCTAGGAAACTTAAGTCTAGATGGTATGGACCACACATACTCACCAAAGTTTTCAATTCAGGTGCGTATGAAGTTAAGAATGAATACTCTGGGAAGACATTCATAGTAAACATCCACAGGTTAAAGCATTACCTAGAGCGCAAGTATAACCCTGAGTTGGAAGTCTTTACGTTGACGGATCCACAGTACGAATAAAGGAGCCCTATTAGTACAGTCTAGCTGGCGACTATAAACTCAGAACTATTTCCAAACCATTATTTATTGCTTTTTTTTATTTTAGTTATTTTGAGTCAACAAAGGAGCATGACAACCGCAAGGTTTTTTTCATCACATATATCTTTGGTCATCTGACTAGAGATATATGTGGTTTTTTTCCTTCACGATTCTCATGTGATACCCTCGTAAAAGTTTTCGCGTCTTGCTTAGGCCAATAAAAGAATAAAGTGGCTTAAACTATTTTTGAGCATTCCTCCGGTATGCACAATTACCGGTTTTTGGAAGTATTTTGGAAAGCAGGTAAAAACTAGGATGAGGATGACCTAGGAGCCAATGAGTGTGCTCCATGATTCACTTTGACTCAGTCGACCAATTCCGGAGCTAAATACCTTTCCTTTTCATTATTCTTTGTCATTGGGGACAAAGACTATAATAAGTGGGGGGGGGAGGGGTAGGCGGTCTTAGGTAGGTAATCGAAAAAGGGAAAAAAATTTTGACACTGTTTTTAGATTGCCTATTGCACGTTTCTAGTAAGGAATTGGTAGAAAAAGAGCCCAAGAACAATTTGAAGTTAGCTATAGCGTATTCAATTTAGTATGGAAGAATGAGCATATATTATGTTGCATGAAGTGGTAACTTATTAATTGTTATTTTATCATTGCACTGAATATTTCAGCACAAATCTGAGTGATAAGTGTTTAAGATTAGATGATAAGTTGTTTTAACCAGGAATCATTATATTTCTGTCTATATACTTTAACAAATTGTTGAAGGACAAGGGAAGCAACTTGAATGCCACAAGAGGTAAACCGGGATAAAACGGGCTTGTGAGAGAGAGAGAGAGAGATAAAAGAGTGAGAAATCTGCCAGAAAAAATATATATGAAAAAAGAAAAACAAACAAGAAAAAATATACAATGAAGGCAGTGAGGGAAGCGAACTCGTAGCAAAAAAGGCACGACCCTCACATAAAAAAAAGAAACAAACGAGGACCTAAGAGTTTGACTCGGTACCCAAGTCCGCCCGGCCCGATTAAGTTACCATGTTGTGTAACCAAGTCTGAAGGCAAGATGAGCGAGTGTATGCATAGGTATGTTAAGATTGTAGGGTTAATACAACTTGATTCTCCTCACGAACGCACTATCAAGACTGATTCATCACACGACACATTGATGCATGGTAAGTAGTGATTAATGGGGACCTTATAGAAAGTAGCTTGACGTATGTTCTGCCGGAAATCTTTATTGAATACGTTGTAGTTGATGGAGATTGCTCTTGGAGGTACATTCCGCCTCGATACTCTGCTCGAGGATGAGCAAAGGGCTAGTGGGGGTTAGTTGATGACGCTTAAAATAGTCTATCCTACGGCACCAACACTCTATCCATTATGAGCTAAAAATAGTTGTTTCGACCTATAAATATGAACCATTTGAGTTGAATATCATATGTCGGGTTCGTGAGTCGAGTAATCTGCACTTAAATTTTATTTTCCCTATTTCGATATTATTTCGTGCGTTATTTGATTATTTTTAGGATATGAAATATTGGGCTGACATGGTGGATGAATCTGGAGTGGACTGAATGAAAGGATTGGGCCTAGGTTATTCCAGAACCTTCCAAGCTAAGTCGGTTGAGAGAAAATGACAAAAATACCCCCAGTAAACCGGGGTATGCTGTTGGGTTACCGAGAGTCCAGAATCTTCCAAAACGCATTTTCTTGGACGAGGGGTAGATCTAGGTGTTTCTAAGTCAGTTTATGTAACTATAAATAAGAGGCTTCGCCTCAAAATTCAGTGTCCACTTTTGAGTTCATAGTACCTCAAAACTTACAATTATTATGCAATAAAAGTTCTTTATTTTATTTTATGAGTTCTAGTCAGAGAAACGACGGAGTCGCCTACTAGGAAGAGTTCCAAGAGAGATCTACACTCGTCTTCGAGGGTAGGATTTTCTGTCTTTTCCAAGATGTCAATATGTCGTTGTTATATTCGACTAGTATGTGCTAATTGTTTATTTAGTTTAATTATATTGTAGTTAGTTTATTTACCCCATGTATGTATAGATCTAATTCGTTGGTGAAGGAATCATGAAATAGTAGTTGCGTTCTTTAGATCTGCAACGGTCTATATCGCTAGATCTGAATACCTAGTAAATTACTAGTTCATGATAATCGGCGCCAGCTACGTTGATCGACATATTTAATTTACATGTTAGTAGCCTGATCAACTATTTGCATGTCATCGTAAATTAGCGTGAAGTACTGATAGTGAAGTGTTAGTTTGGACATTGTCTTGATGGACCCTAGGAACGTGCTAATCGGTGTCAATAGCTGCCTAGGCGGGTTAGCGGTACGGGTTAACGCTCAATACCGGCAATTCTAGTTCTTTATGGGCTATTACGGACCAATTAAGGAGGGTAGTTTGCATATAGATTGTCTACTACCATGGTCGGAGTAGATATGGTTAGGAGTTGTAACCGTAGCTGATAATGAATTAAAATTCACCAATGGGGAGGACCACTGCATGTGTTGGGGGAATAACTAATCACTCATAATTAGACTAATATATTACACACTCTTGTTTATCAGTGTGAACTAGCATAACCTTGTTAGTTTGTGGCTCCAATTTCACTACTGTCTTGAATATAGTTGTTCGTAGACCTTATTTGTGACAAGCTCAATTTCGATAGTCTACGTTCATACGAGTCTCTGTGGGATCAACCTTGACTCGCCAGTACTCTACTACGATAGACCTAGTCTTATTGCTAGTAAGTGCTTTGCACGCAATCACCAGGCTCCAAGGCAGGCTGAGGACTTTCAAAAATCTAAGAAAGAAAATGAGAGCAATTAATCTTGGGCAAAAGTTTCCTCGATGATCGGATTCTGAATATGGGGGTACACTACCCCACATTCCAGAGTTACATAGGGATGACCTACCCTTATGAATAGCTTTAATCATTTTGAAATAACGTATACCTAGCCACAAGGAATCAGTTTACATGATGCATCGCCTTTGTAAGAGCCATGCTAGACAAGGCAGCATCATGGATCTGTAATCTACCGGCATGTCTATCTTGGACAATCTTTGAACCATGTTTATTGCCAAATTCAAGTCGGCCGGTGAGCCGAAGAAGACACAGGTTGACCGCTATGTGATCTGACAAGGTGATAATGAATCAACTCAAAGCTACTATGATCGGTTCAATAAAGTCTTTGAGCTAACAAGAGGTCTGAGCAATGATGTCGTCATGACTAGTTTTAAGAGTGGCTTGACAAAGGGAGCGCTCAAAGCTGAGTTCTCTATTCACTGGCCAAAAAATCTACAAGAGATGCTCTCTCTCACCAGTAAATGGAGTGCATCTGAGCCCGCTCCATCATCCTCAAACAAGGGCAAGGTTAAGGCTGAGCCCACCCACCTAAAGAATGTGCTATTCGGAACCGTGATTTAAAAAAGCCCTAGAATTTTAATGAAGAGCATTATACATCCCTCAACGTGCCGATAGAGCAGATTATGAAAAATCTTCTTATTCCTCACCCAATGAAACCTATTCAGGGGGTGAACGTGGCATGACCAAGTATTCAGACTATCATCCGGACCATAGTCACACCACAGATTCATGCCACATTTTGCTGAAAAAGATTGAGAAGTTGATTGCCCGTGGGGCCTTGGACAAGTTTAAGTGAGATAGGGATAATTCTAATTGAGGCGAATCTTCATCTCTCCAGAATAGAAGGGAAATGCATGTCATCACAGTGCAGCCGCTTAGCAACAATCAACTTAAGAGCAAAACATTCTTTCTCAGTATGGTCATTGAGAAGTCAACCGTCATGCGCGGGCCCGAACAACCAATCTCGTTCACCCGTAGTGAGCTGGTCAATCATTGAGACACCCTCGATATGCCAATTGTCGTGTCTTCTTCAGTTAACAACACCCTAGTACATCACGTTCTGATCGACATTGATCATGCAGAGACATCTTATATTATGACTGCTTCAAGCAAATTGGGTTCCGTGATTCACATTTGAGACTGCATCATGGCACTATTGAGGGATTCACCAATGACAAAGTACAGGGAAAAGGAATCATCAATCTCGAGGTCCAAGTGGGTGACTACGAGCCTTAAAGAATTGTCAAGGTAAACTTTCTCGTAGTCGACCAGCACTCCAATTACAATATGATTCTGGGTATCCAGCCTTGAGGTAGTTTCAGATGGTCGTCTCTATCCCACATCAGAGAGCCAAATTTCATGTCGGTAACAAGGTCCGATGGTGATCAGTAGGCCTCAAAAATGCTATAGTATATCTGTAATATTGATCTGAGCCGCTAATCGTGACAAAAAAAGGCATCGAACAGACAGAGGTCTTGGCAGGGCTAGTCATATAAACATGGTTCGAGAGATCGTTCCCACAGAGATTGAATGCAAAACTTTTGCAAGTAAGGGACGAGCCAGATTTCATTGCTTAAGGCAAGCTGGTAAAAGCCGTGATAAATGAGGCCGGCCCTGATCAGAAAGTTAAAATTGAGGCTCATATATCCGACCTAGAGAAGGAAATTCTCATCTCCCAACTTAAGTCCAACCTAGACGCTTTTGCATTGGTTGTGACAGACATGAGGGAGGTCGAGCTGGAGGTCGCACTATATCATCTCAATGTCAATCCGGCTATCAAGCCGATAAATAAAAATGCTAGATAGTTTTCTCACGAAAAGCAGGCCGCTATAAAAGTTGAAATTGACAAGCTTCTGCAAGCCAGTATAATTAAAGAACTCACCTATCCGACATGGCTGGCTAACGTGGTCAAGGTAAAAAAACATCATGGAAAATGGCGGACGTGCGTCGACTTTACTGACGTCAACAAGGCATGTCCCAAAGATCCTTACCCTCTTCCAAGGATTTTATGTATAGTGGACTTAATTTCTGGGCTCGAAATGCTAAGCTTCCCCGACACATATCCGGCTACCATTAAGTCAAAATGGCCGTTTGTGATAAGGAGACGACAACCTTCAGAGCAGCTGGGGGCCTTTATTATTACGAGATGAAGCCATTCGGGATGAAGAACGCCGGCTCCACATATCAGAGAATGATTAATCGTGTGTTCAGCTCGCAGATCGGCAAAAACATGGAGACTTACATTGACGACATGGTCGTTAAATCATCCCGCCAAGCCCACAACTCCGATCTCCAAGAAACCTTTGAGAATGTTATTGTTAGGAACATTTTATTGTTTTGATGATGGCCATACTAGCTGTTATAGCAAGCCTGAAATAAGTTGAAATATTATAGAAGTGATTGTAAAGGCTTTACTTTTAAGTCTGACATTTGTATAAGTTTAGTCAGACAAGCACTGTACTAGACTGGTAGACCGGCTCAGTAAAGACAGCAGACCGGTAGAGTAAGGATAGCCAAGGCACCAGCACAGTAAAGTGAAGATCAATGGACTAACTTACAACCTGGGAATTCTGTGTTGACATAGATTAAGTCTAAGATAAAAATACAAGTGATGAAACTTATTTCTCTATAATATGGTGTACATTGATCTCACACAAATTAAGGATCAGTGAAATGAATGGTTATCGGCTGATGAACAACAGCAGAGTAAAAGTACAAGCAGCCGAGTAAACCAGTCACTTGACCGGTGAAGTAACTAAGGAAGTAGTCAAGTGAAGGAAATATTGAACCAGCTCAGAAATTGAAAGGTAACAGAGTCAAGTATGTTGTCTACACTTAATCAAAAATGTGGAAACTATGGAAGATTAAGCAATTAATGCAGAATCAATCAAGGTCAGATTTTATGATGAACGTTTGATGGAAATCCGGATCACTAAAATCAACGAAGATCAAATCAAGACAAAATCAAGGATTATTCTGAGCATTAAATAGCCAACGGACGAAAAGTCAAATGGCTATAAATAGAAGGCATTGACAGCGATGAAAAACAACAAGAGAATACACAGAATTACAGATAATATTTCAAAGTTCAAAAACTCTATCAAAATCACAAGCCTTCTTTCTGAACTTCAAAGCAATATCCAGAAAATCAATCTCAGAAAACAGAGTTCAAAAGACAAATACAGAACTAATTATTGATCAAGTTTAGTGAATACAATTCACATCATTATGTTTAGCAATTGAATCAAAGATTATGAGAAGGAATTGCACCACAGTGTGATAGCTGCTGAAGGATTTGTTCCCAAGAAGCAGTGTTTGAAGACTGAGTCACTGAAGCTTTTGTAGCTAGGGAGTGATAGTATGTAGATTATGAAGATTGTGTAGCTGGTGTGTCGTCAAGCCACCAAAGATAAATCACCTACTACCTTTATAGCTAGTACAGCGGAAGCAGGGGTCGAACCCACATGGAACGATGGACTTATTTCTTCTAAAATTTGTACAATAACAATATATTTGGTTGTTGACTAATTCCTAAAACATAGGAAAAATCAAAGAAAGGAAAGTAAGATATATCACAAAAATTTCCTGGTAATTAATTATTTCCCCCTCAATTACTACGATTAATCATTGATGCAAAGATGTCTCGTTAAATTATTAATAGATTGGTTATAGTTGTCGACAATCGCCCAGCAACCATTTTTTCCTATATTCGACAAGCAAGACAATCGCCACTACTTATTTTCTAACTGTGTAGCACACCTCTCAACGATCTCCAGAGGTTTGATGAGAACAATCGCATTAATGTTTAGAAAAACCCAATTAACGCACATCGGCTAACTTTAACCTAGATCACTTTATTTTCACAACAGGGAATCGTACGGGCTACAAACCGGCAGACATATATGTTGTTTACCACTTAAAATCGAACATTTCTGACAATCGCCTAGATTCGATTTTTGGTGCTAGACTAGAAAAGTCGTCTAAGTATCGTGCACAAATAACCAAACGAACAATTTAATCATCAACACAGAAATCTGAAAATAAGTAAATACTAGCTATTCAATCGAGTAGTATGAACAATTCAATCTCACAATCATACGAAATCAAGGGGCAAAATAATCAATTAACTAGAAAAAGAAAAACAATATCATAAATAAAGCATATGAGGAACAATTCATACCCTGACTCAAAGAAAAGAAGTCGATGGCTGTCTCAACTTATTTCCCGGGCAAAAAAAAAAATCTTATCTTTTATTCTCCTAATATTAATCTATCTTCCTTCCTCTTCTGCTCACGTGAAGGACTTATGAAAAGAAAGGGTTTTTTGGGCCCAAGCCCAAGTTCTAATTCATTTTAATTACTTCAAATTTCTTATATAAAAATAATAAAAATAATAAAATAATAATAATAATAAATATTATTATAAAAAAGGCCATTTTAATTTTAAAAACCTGATGTGATTGAAGAGCGAGAATCCACGGTTGCTTTAATAGGCTCTGTCTTCTCTTCATTAGCCGGGATCCCGACATTGGCGAAAAATGAAACTTTGAATTCTTTAAAAGCCGTTTTTCCCCCAATCTCCCACAAAACATCCAAAATTTGTTCAATAAATCCCAAAATCTTCCAACATCTCTCTCGAGATTCCAAAACCTAAAATTCAATTAAAACATACCCGAAAAAGCGTATCTCCCAAGAGAATAAATTTAATTAAGCATATAAAACACCACAAAATATGGACTCATCAGTAGCCAAGGACAATCATAACTATTGTATTGGTGAAAGACAAGAGTGAATTTCTCCAATCATCATAGGAGAACAGTGCATTAAGGGATTACAATCATCCTGAACCACTATAAACCTTGTGTTATTTACTTACAACATTTTACTTTCAGCATTTACATTTAGTTTTTTATTATATATGTCTGTTCTTGCTTAATTAATTTGAAAATACATTTATAAAAGTTTTTTAACACCCGATATAGTCATTCACACCCCCCCCCCCCATTCACACCCCCCCCCCCGCTCCCCCCCCCCCCCCCCATCTGACTATTTTTTCACCCTTCTTTTGGACCAACAAATGGTATCAGAGCAGTGTTCTTCGTATCAGAACCAATTTAGATCTGATTTCTAGTAACAAGGAGATCACATATTTTCACAGTAGTTTTTCAAATCTGTAATACATATATCTCATTATGGAGTCTTCAAATTTCATGACTAAAATTCATGTATTCAATGTTAATATTTTTGATGAATACAAAATAAGGATGTTGTCTCATCTCACAGCAACTCTTGAGGAGATGCTGGATGTTATCAATGATTGTCCTATCAAAATCATGACAATAGAGACCACATGTCCAAATCAAGGGCTTCAACCAATGAAAGATTGGACTAAACATGACAGAAGAAGAGCAAATCTGGATTTTGTTGCCAAAGACATGACCATGAAAAATCTGGACAGCAATATGTTCATGAAGATTAATGACTGCAAAACAGCTAAGGCAATGTGGGACAAATTGGCACTTGTCAATGAAGGATCTAGGCAATCAAAGAATACAAATTATCTATTGCGAAACAGGAATTTGAAAACTTCAAAATGAGGTCAGGTGAATCTATTGATCAAATAGACAACAGATTCTCAAGCATCGTTAGTGAACTACAACAACTTGGACACATATCCATGAAAAGAATGTGTCTGAAAATCTTGAGGGGTCTTCCTTAAAGATGGAAGTTCATCACGTCAGTGCTCAAAGGCACATTGGATCTTTCAAGGACTGATACACTAACACTAATGTCACAACTTAAGGCTCTTGAATTTGAGTTAAATACTGAAGATAGTGTACCAGCAGAGCCACACAAGGCCAGTGCACTGATAGCACCCTATAAGAGTAAAGCAGCTGACTCAGCCATCAAAGAGACTCAAAAGCTAAAGGAGCAGATTGCTTTATGATGTTAACTCGACTCTATTTTCTTACTTGTTTTATATCCCATTTTGACTCGTTTTACTTAAATCCTGGAATATTTGGCTTGATTTCAACACATTTTGCGCCGTTTGCATCCTGGAAATCTCGATGTTTTCGGTGTTTTGATGCACTCTCGGTCACCCTAGTGTCCTGTAGGGGTTACATGTTGTATTTGTGGTGATTTTGTCCAGGAATTAGGTGTTCGGAATGTCCGGAAGGCGAGATTCAGGGATTGGAGCGTGTGCCCGAAGCTTAGCCTGTAGGTAGTTTACTAAATGGATAAGTATCGGTGCAAATACATGATAAGATCCACGGATGTTTCTATAAAATCATGTGTAATATGTCGTGTTTTTATTAAACTATACCATGATAGACATTTATCCGGATATTACGGTCGCCTCATGCCACCATGTGATGGCCACAGTATCACATGTGGTAAGCTTGGGCTGACATATTTGATAAGATAAGTTTCAAAGTTGGCCGACTTTCTTAAGTCGGCAATAGACAGTATATATATATATATATATGCTAAGGAAATGAGGAGAATTTTTAGCAGCATAGTTTCCAATATTTTTTGTATCAACGTTCCATTTTATTTATTAGCTTCCAAAAATATTAACAGCAACTTTCCCAATATATAATATTAGCAACTTAACAAAATATATTAGCAGCAACAAATTTCCAAATATATATTAGCAGCGTAGTTTCACTTTACCTTGGTTTTCTTGGATTTGAAGCTTCGTCCGGTTTTGTCTATATAGGTATATCTTTTATCTTTCTTTTGTTTGTGTGTTATATGATGAAATCCTGCGTTTTTATAGCCGTAATGAGTAGCTAATCGTTATGATGATACTCGACCCGGATTATGCCACGAATCACCCTTCGGGGTGCTGAATAAGTTACCACTCCTTGAGTTTAAGGTTTTAAGGGCCAAAGGCCCTTAAGGCCGAACAGAGGGCAGATCGTCTACCACGGGAGACCGGTCTAGGGTTCCTCCTCCACCGACGCAGACGGTAAAGGACCGGCGAAGAGGAGCCGCCCGCCCGGACGGGTTGGTTTTAGGGGCCGAACGGGTAGCCCTCCGAATGCCTCCGCCGTTATTCCACGTGTGGGATAAACGTATACGGAAAGAATCCTTAGTCATAAAGGCTCTAATCTTGATATTAAATATGTCCATAATTATCTCTTATTTTGGGGGATTGAGTCATATTTATCCTTAGGGATTAATGATTAATTATAATACTTGCCCACCAAGTATGAGGGGCGAGAGATGATCTATATAAACGACCCTAAGGAACTACGGATGACTTGATTCCAATTCGATTATTGGATACGTAGGCAACTCCCAGAAATATTCTGAGAGCTCAGTCCGAACACAACAAACATCTCCCCCCTTTTTACGGTAACTTAGGGTTTCTAAGGTATCGGTCGTTATCACATAGAAGATAGTGACCCGCACCAGTTACTGGACGATTTCCGGCATCGTCATTGGCGCTAGAAGGAGGGTCTTCTACTGATAACTGATCCAGAAAACAAGAATCCCTAAACACGCTATGGCACCACCGAAGAATACAACCAAGAAGAATGCATCCGACCCAACAGGGAGGATCTTCACTATTCAAGGCGAAACTCAGATGCGGCGGCCCGTAAAGCGGGCCAATCTCCAAGGGGACCAGTAGACCCAGCTTCTTCAGACCCACCAATCGTGCATTGGTTGACGCTCCGAAAAATCTAGATAATACCACTATCAAGATTATTCTCGGACGAGACCCTCAAAGGAAGGGACCCCTCGTAAAAAACCCGAAGAGAATCTCCAACACCAGGCCCCCGCTAAACCGTAGATCGTAGTCAAGCACTCATACGGACTACGGAGTTACGCGTTACCCGAACGACACGGCTAAGGCCGAACCGGACAATCTACTTGGTAAGCGATCGTACAATTATCTGCTCTGTGCGTCGCCCTTCACTGAGCATATAGACCACTATCCCCGTCCAACAGGTTTCAAAATTCCGAAGATAAGTGCATATGACGGATCCAAGGATCCTTATGATCATATGCACCAGTTCATCTCCCACATGAACCTATATAATGCGTCGGATGAGATGAAGTGCAAGACCTTTCCCGCACTCCTAACTGGAAGAGCTAGGGAGTGGTTCAACAGATCCCTCCTAGATCAATCTCGTACTTTGGGACTTTGACCAGAAGTTCGTGCATGCATTCATTGCAAAGACGACCCTTCCAAAGAAATCAAACTCATCCGTTAACGCTAAAACAAAAACAAGATGAATCCGTATTGCGTTTTATAAAACGATTCAATGAAGAGGCCGCACAAGTTCAGGACACAGATGACAGGTTGCTGGTCGCCTCTTTCGTGGCGGTCCTGCGAGAGGGACGGCTACACGCGAAGCTTAACAAAGAAGCTCCCAAATACAATGGAAGAATGTCTGGATGTCGCATATAAGTACTGCCAGGGAGAAGAAGCAAATCGACTTAAAAGAGAGATGGAAAAGGGTGAGAGCAAGAGAAACAAGCCTGAAGAAAGATCGGATAAAAAAAGAAAGTCGGTTTGGGATCGGGTAACTGCGCCCATCTCTGATCGTCTGGGAAAGAAAGGAGCTCGCAGACGTAGACTTCATCCCGCCGAACGTACCTCGTGAACAGTCCTTGCGATAATGCAAAGAAAGGGCATTGCTAGGACCCCACCCCCGATGAAAGGGCCTAGGGAGAACAGAAATCAAAGCAAGTATTGCAAGTATCACCAGGACGTAGGACATGACTCGCAGCACCGCAGACCTAATCCGAGACATTGACGCAAAGAAGAATGGAAGGGCAACTTGATGAAGTTATAGATCGGTCTCAACAAGCCGAGCCCAAGGGACGGCGAGAGTTTAAGCGTAGGAATAACGGTGATAAGGATCATCGAGATGAGCGAGAGGGTGGAGAAGAGATCGTTCTCCCGATGCAGAGAGGACATGCGTATAATCGTCCCGTGAACACAATCAATACGATCTCGGGGGGCCGAACAAGCTCAAAGGTGACGGAAGAGGGAAACAGCAGGTCTGTTACCCCTACTTCCACGAATAAGAGGCAAAGGATGTCAGGGGAAGTAGTGTATGGACCAAGGGACTCATTACCATTGGTGATCAACAACGAAGGATTGGTGATTGAAGCTGTGATTAGCAGGAACCGGATAAAAAGAATCTGTGTGGATACGGGTAGTGCCGTGAACGTCCTCTACCATAATGTTTTCATGGCAATGAAACTAAAGGACGCCGAACTAACCCCTGTCTCCACTCCTCTGTTCGGCTTCGCAGACCTCCCCGTCCATCCATCGGGGGTGATCAAGCTGCTCACTACCTTTGGAGAAGGCACGAGGAGCAGAACTATAATGGTGGACTATGTGGTGGTGAAGGCACCATCAGCCTACAACGTGATACTAAGGCCAGCCCTTATAGATCTTCGGGCTGTGATTTCACCGGCCCATGTTAGCATGAAGATCCCAACAGGGGAGGGGTCGATAGAAATCAGAGGCGATGTGGAAACAACAGAGCCGCTATACTGCAACCGTAAATGGGAAAATGGTGCAACAGGTTTGTATCGAAGAACTGATACCCAGTGATGAAGAGAACTGGTCTTCTGAGGATACAACAGAGGCTGTACGTCTATGGGACGAACATGAAGACTCGACCGTTCGCATTGGGGCCTGGATCCCCTCCCCACATAAAGAATCATTGGTGAAAATTCTTGAAGACTTCAGAGATGTGTTCGCATGGAGGGCGCAGGATATGCCAGGGTTATCTCCTGATCTGGCAATACATAGATTAAAGGTGGATCCGAACAGGAAGCCTGTTCGTCAAAAGAAAAGGCACTTCGCCCCTGAGCGCATTGAAGCAATCAAGCAAGAGGTAACGAAACTACTGCAAGCAAGCATAATAAAGGAAGTGATGTACCCTGAATGGTTAGCCAATCCCGTACTAGTCAAGAAGCCATACGGGAGTTGGAGGATGTGCGTAGATTTCACAGATTTGAACAAGGCGTGCCCGAAGGATTGTTACGCTCTGCCCAAGATTGATCGTTTAGTGGACTCCACGGTAGGATATGAAGTGTTCGCCTTCTTGGATGCTTACAAAGGTTATCACCGTATCGTAATGGATCCGGAGGATGCAGAGAAGACCGCGTTCATAACGAGTTTGGGACGATCGCTACGTCACAATGCCTTTTGGACTCAAAAATGCAGGGGCAACGTATCGAGGGTCGTTAACTCGATTTTTGCCAAACAAATAGGAAGGTGTATGGAGGTGTACGTGGATGACCTCCTGATCAAGAGCACGTCTCTTGATCGATATTTGGACGATGTTAAAGAAGTATTTGGGGTCCTAAGGGAGACTCATATGAAGCTCAATCCAAAGAAATGCACGTTTGGGGTCAGATCTGGGAAGTTCCTAGGATACATGATATCCAGAGACGGAATTAGGGCGAACCCGGATAAGATCGAGGCATTAAAAACCATGTCTCCACCAAAAAACATCAGAGAAGTTCAACGACTGACAGGGCGGATAGCTGCCTTGAACAGATTCTTATCGAGATCAGCACAGCGTGCTTTGCCTTTTTTCAAAATCTTACGGAGAGCTAGCCCTTTTCGCTGGGACGAACAGAGCCAGGTCGCGTTCGATGAACTAAAGAAGTACTTGGCTGAATTGCCCACTTTGACAGCTCCTCAGGAAGGAGAACCTTTGTTCGTCTATTTAGCTGTAGTTGAAGAAGCTCGAGCGCAGTACTGGTAAAAGAGCAGAATGGACAGCAGGTACCCGTTTTCTTTGTAAGCAAAGCACTGCACGGACCGGAGGTTAGATATTCAAACGCAGAGAAGCTAGCATTAGCATTGGTACATGCCTCAAGGAAGTTGAGACCCTACTTCCAGGCACATCCCATTACTGTCATCACTGATCAGCCTCTACGGCAGATCTTAGGACGACCGGAAACCTCGGGAAGGTTGGCGAAATGGGTTGTCGAACTGGCAGAATACGACATTGAATTCAGACCACGTACTGCGATCAAAGCGCAGGTTTTAGCGGATTTTTTGGCCGAAGGAATATCTATTGCTTTAGATGCTGATCTGGAGAAACAGGAAGCACGTAGGTGGAACTTGTACGTTGATGGAGCGTCCAGTAAAGACGGCGCAGGAGCAGGTCTCCCGCTAGTCGCCCCAAAGGGGAGGAATTCCCCATGCTTTAAGATTTGATTTTAAGGCCACAAACAATGAGGCCGAGTATGAAGCTTTGATTACGGGACTCACGTTGGCAAGTAAGCTTGGGGCGGACGATCCGCACGTGTATAGTGACTCACGCTCGTGGTGAATCACATAAACGGGGAATATGAAGCTAAGGAAGAGCCTATGAGAAGATATTTAACGGCAAATAAAGCACTCTTAGAGAAGTTTCAAAAGGTCCGGGTTGACCGTATACCACGAGCTGAGAACAGGAGGGCAGATGCTTTGTCCAAATTGGCCTCAAATTTTTTATCAAGAAAGAAAGTACTGGTAGAACCGTTGAAAGAAAGAAGCTACGAGCAGCAGGCTGTACGGCCAATAAGGCAGGCCAGTACGTGGATGGATCCAATTGTGTTGTATCTGAGAGATAATATCCTCCCTCAAGACAGAATTCAGGCTAGGAGAATGAGGCTCCTGGCGGTGAGGTACTCACTGTTCGAAAACGTACTCTACCGCAGATCTTATATTGCTCCATGGTTGAGATGTGTGACTGAAGAAGAAGGGAATTACCTGCTCAGGGAAGTGCATTTAGGCATCTGTGGAAATCATCAAGGAGCACGAACGCTTGCGAGGAAGTGCCGGTTGTTCGGTTATTACTGGCCAACAATGTTGGAAGACGCCAAGGAATTGGTGGAAAAGTGCAGATCATGCCAGGTGCATGACAACTTGTCACATCGGCCATCCCAAGAGATGGTTCCGATGATCTCCCCCTGGCCTTTCGATCAGCGGGGGGTAGATCCGGTCGGACCGCTCCCGCAGCCCCGTGCAATGTCGGTTTTTAATTGTGGCAATCGATTACTTCACCAAGTGGGTCGAGGCTGAACCATTGGCAACTATAACAGGAAGGCAGATACAGAAGTTTTTGTGGAAGAGCATAGTATGCAGGTATGGAATCCCAAAGACTTTGGTTTCGGACAACGGGACTCGCTCAAAGATAGGATCGTCCGAGAGTGGTGCAATGAATTACGTATTACACAACACTTCACTTCGTGGGATATCCCCAAGCTAATGGCCAAGTCGAACGCACCAACAGCGTATCAAGGCAGATCGAAGAGACGTTTAGAGGAGGAAAAAGAGAATTGGACAGATCACTTGCCTAATATATTATGGGCATACAGAACAACTCCGAACTCAGCCACTGGAGAAACCCCTTTTAGCCTAGCATACGGCTGCGAATCCGTGATCCCAGCCGAGATCGGCCTCTCTTCTCCACGGACAGCGCTCTACACAGAAAGTGAACGCGAGGCAGAACTTAGACATTCCAAGGACGATCTGGAGGAGGCTCGTAACGTGGCCTCCATAAGAATGGCTAAGTACAAACAGCGAATCTCTCAATATTACAATTCTCGAGTTAAGCAGTCGTACTTTAGAGAAGGGGACCTGGTGCTCAGAAAGAATGAAGTTAGTAAGCAATTACCCCAAGGGAAACTGGCTCCGAACTGGGAAGGACCGTACAAGGTGGTCAAAGTACATGGTAAAGGGGCATATCAACTGGCCGATGCAAGTGGCAGAACTGTTCCCCGCAGCTGGAATGCCTCTAACTTGAGGAAGTTTTACGTCTAGTAAGGTGTTCCGTACTATTTGTTATATTCGCATTTATAATTTCGAATAAATTGTAGCCAGACATCAAATGCTGAATAAAAAGTTTTATTTCTATATGCATTGCCACTATTTTATTTGATCACGACTAAGCTGCAGGACAGATTCATGTAAAAATTTGCCAAGGCAAATCCAAAGAGGTCTGCAGGACAGACTCAACGAACTGATCCGCAGGTCGGATTCGGGGAAATTTGCCAAGGCAAATCCAAAGAGGTCCGCAGACGTACTCACGAACCGATCCGCAGTCGGATTCGGTGGAAATTTGCCAAGGCAAATCCAAAGAGGTCTCAGCAGACGTACAGACGATACTCAACGAACCGATCCGCAGAGGTCGGATTCGGAACCGAAATTTGCCAAGGCAAATCCAAAGAGGTCCGCAGACGTACTCAACGAACCGATCCGCAGTCGGATTCAAAGTGGAAATTTGCCAAGGCAAATCCAAAGAGGTCCGCAGACGACTCAACGAACCGATCCGCAGTCGGATTCGCGGGAAATTTGCCAAGGCAAATCCAAAGAGGTCCGCAGACGTACTCAACGAACCGATCCGCAGTCGGATTCGCGGAAATTTGCCAAGGCAAATCCAAAGAGGTCCGCAGACGTACTCAACGAACCGATCCGCAGTGTCGGATTCGGGACCAAGGCAAATCACCGAACCGATCCGCAGTCGGATTCGGGGAAATTTGCCAAGGCAAATCCAAAGAGGTCCGCAGACGTACTCAACGAACCGATCCGCAGTCGGATTCAGGGGAAATTTTGTCCAAGACAAAGCTAAAAAGGTCGAGCACGCAGATACTGGCCGGACTAATAATATCCAAAATACTTAGCAAGTTGAAGTGATCATACTTCCTAAGTCCGCAGACGTACGATCAACAAGACACACCGAAGTACTTCATTCGAAAAGCAAAGCTTTACGAAGGACGTACTTCAGGGGGGTAAAGGGCCATAACAAAAGCAAGGGCAATACCAAAAGTTAAAGCAATAGCAATGAAGATGCCAAAGAAAAATATATTACAGAACAGAACAAATGCCAAAAAGGCACAAATAGTCAAGAACAAGAAATAGCAAAAGTTGGAAAAAAAGGTGCAAAGTTTTTCAACAAAATAAGTGAAGCCCTTGATTATTAAGGATTGGCAGCTGCATCTTGAGGCGGATCGGTCGGGGTGCCGGAACGCTGAGCTGGGGAGGTGCTAGTCTGACGGGCCGCAGATCGACGTCCATACTTCTCAGCCAGGTCCACACCAGCTTGATATTCCCTCAGCCTGGCCTGGTACAGATCGTTGCCGCCTGGCTTGCAGAGCCTGCCATGCTGAAGGTCTGAGATGACCAGCTCAGGGCACTGCTCTTTGGCCTGGTTAACACCGAGGGTATACCCATGGCTCAAGATAGAGCCAAGTAATACCTTTAAAGCCCCAAGAAAATGCTCGAGTTCTTATACTCGTGGATGGCCCGAGCAATTCGTCGTGCATAGCAGCCTTCCAACGAAGCACGATCGCCTTGAAGCTTGGCCAAGACCTCCTCACGGACGCCGCCGCATGCACGCAGCCTCCTCCAACTCGCTCGTTGAGCCCGCACGACCTTCTCCGCATCCGCAATCCGGACATCTTTAGACAAGGATTCTTCTTTGTGCTTGTTACGGCCGGCGTATAGGTCGAAATCCGTTTCTCTAAAGATGCCTTCGAGTAGAGAAGTCATTGAGTCGGTGGAGAACTTCCTTCCCGCCTTTAACCACCCGTAAATATTAAGTGTAAGGCGAACAAAGGCGTAACGGTGATTTACATCAAACGAAAAAGGAGACTTACGATCGATGCCGCATCTTTGTCCGGCGCTCGGCCAAGAACTCGGCCGAAGAGCCCGAAGTTCCTTCGAAGCCTCCCCGGCCGTACCTAGGCCTCTTCCGTCCGCATCGCGGGCGTTGTCTTGCCCGGTCGCCCGTGTCCGAGACGTCCAGGATGACCGTACTATCCTCTCTTTGCTCGCATGCCGTGCTCCTGTGGTTAGGTCGTCTTGTTCAAGGCCGCACGGGAATTTCCCGGGTCGGCCTCCGGGTTAGGCGCTCGGGTTCTCGGTGCCGCCTCTTCTCTCGAACCTCCAAGTTCTGCTGGGGCTCAGGCACATCTTCCTCTTCATTGAGTGCTTGGTCGAAAATGTCTGCAACGTCAGCCACTGTAAAAAGTAGAAGTTGTTAGAACAGAGAAGAACCATAACATTAAATATGCAAGGCAAAGGAAATTAAGAGAGCAACTCCTACAATGGTCGTATTCGTCCTGAGTAAGCCTTAAATAGGGCTCGGGGCGGGGCCGCCGTCGGATAAGCGCGCGCCTTCGATCGCCCGTCCGACCGCACTCAAAATCAAGTAGAACATTGGCATTGGCAATATCATTCAAAGAAATTCTCACCGACCGTAGTGGGGCACACATCGGCGGGGAGCTGGAAGTAATTCCAATTACTCAACTCCGCGTGTCCATCGTGACGAATGAAGAAGAAGTTACTCTTCCATTCATGGATCGAAGATTTCCCTGTAGAAAGCATGGGGACCCCCCTCCGCTGGTCAGTACGGCGTGGAAAGTAATACCACCCGCTGTGGTTCCTTACCTTTTTATGTTGATAAAAGGTCCTAAAAAGATCCACGTCGAACTCCGTGTCTCGCTAAGCGGAAGAAAATCGCGTAACCAATGATTGCCCTAACACCGTTAGGGGCGATCCGCGCGTACCCCGCTGGTAATGCCTCGCACGGCCAAGAATGCCGGACGTAAGGGAACTCTAAGGCCGCGTACGAACCGATCCTTGTACACCGTGCGCATCCCTCCGGGGGCCGATGAGCATAAAGATGGGAACCCCCGGTAACCTGGGGGGCATAAGTGGTCCATGTCTATGCCATACCGGTTACAAATTTGCAAGAGTCCATCCCGGGTCGGCTTTAGACCTAACACCGAAAGCGCCTATACCGTTCCGGCAACATATAGGCTCGAGGCACCGATTTAAGGAGGAAAATCCAAAGGCGGAGTGGTATCTAGACCTAGATGAGGGTTGATCGTGACGATCCGCTCGGAATTTATGCGAGCAAATGATAGTGTTCAACGCAGAACGTCTATGTGGCCACCGAACTGGATGAAAGGTTGAGTGACCTCGTTTTCTGAGTCAGAATGGGACTCAAATTCTCTATCAATGGAGCTGCTAGAGGCAGTACTAGCCCTCATAAACTAGGAGGAGTAGAGGAGAAGAAGAAATGTAAAAGAACAAAAGCAATAGGAGTTGGAAACTTACTTGGAAATGCAGGGAGTCCGGAGAGGAGTCTTCGAATTAATAGCGACTGAAGGAAGAGAGAGGGTCTGATATGAGGGGACGGGTTTATAACCTCTCTCCTGACAACTCAATCGACGCGCTTATAGAGAAGAGGGAAAACGCCTCGCAATTCGCGTCCGTAATGATTATCTATTAAATAGGCCACCACCGGCACTCTCAATTTGAAACGCGTGATCGGGCAAGTGTCCGACGAACCGCCAAACAGGCGGATCTGACCGACTATGGAAGTCAAGTCAGACCTGGGGGGCTTATGATGATACTCGACCCGGATTATGCCACGAATCACCTTTCGGGGTGCTGAGTAAGTTACCACTCCTTGAGTTTAAGGTTTTAAGGGCCAAAGGCCCTTAAGGCCGAACAGAGGGCGGATCGTCTACCACGGGAGACCGGTCTAGGGTTCCTCCTCCAGCCGACGCAGGACGGTAAAGGACTGGCGAAGAGGAGCTGCCCAGTTCGGACGGGTTGGTTTTAGGGGCTGAACGGGTAGCCCTCCGAATGCCTCCGCCGTTATTCCACGTGTGGGATAAACGTATACGGAAAGAATCCTTAGTCATAAAGGCTCTAATCTTGATATTAAATATGTCCATAATTATCTCTTATTTTGGGGGATTGAGTCATATTTATCCTTAGGGATTAATGATTAATTATAATACTTGCCCACCAAGTATGAGGGGCGAGAGATGATCTATATAAACGACCCTAAGGAACTACGGATGACTTGATTCCAATTCGATTATTGGATACGTAGGCAACTCCCAGAAATATTCTGAGAGCTCAGTCCGAACACAACAAACATCTCCCCCCTTTTTACGGTAACTTAGGGTTTCTAAGGTATCGGTCGTTATCACATAGAAGATAGTGACCCGCACCAGTTACTGGACGATTTCCGGCATCGTCACGTTATATAGCCGAGTTATGCGATAATCACCGAAATCGAACCCTAGTTTGTTGATTGAGGTGTTCTTGATGCTGTGATTGTTGATTCTCAATGCTACCGTAGTTCTACAACTTATACTTAATCATGTTTGTTGAATTGATCACTCGATAATCATATTACACATATCGTCTTCATATATGTATTTTGCGAGAGGGTACGGGAACCGGGGTTCTAGGATCATCCTGTAAAATCGACTGAGTTATTTAGATTCAGTTTCGTGTGTGAGGTTTGTATCAACTTGTTGAGCGTTTCATTGATTGTAGACCGTGTTAGGTCAGTTAAATCCGATCAGCGGACTGTTGAACCCGATATAGGAGGGTAGAATATTGATATAATGTATATTCTCAGAAATCGGAATCGACACCCTACGAGTAACAATGACTACGTTTAGGTGGAATCAAGAATACCTCCGGACTTAGCTAGGGTTTGGTAAGCAGTTGATTGGAACATTACTCGGCTATCTCTTTAAATCATTTAAAACACCCGTTGTAATTTAGTCGTTGTAGAAATAGACTTTGTAGTTTAATAACCTTAACAAATATTTCTTTGATCTAAACTAGAGATGATGCAAGCTTTGGTACTTAAATAGATTCCCTGTGGGATTACGACCTCGCTAGTTTTATACTACAACCGACTCGGTACTCTACCGATCAAAGTTTTATACTACTATAAAACGGCCATCAAGTTTTCTGGCGCCGTTGCCGAGGAATCAAGTTGACATCTCCTAAGTTAGTTGAATCTTCAGGATTAGGTCAATTTTCTTTTATATAGTTTGTTGTGGTTTGAATTTGGGCAGTGTATAACCCGAAGTAGCAACGAGGAATTAACTGAATATCGTCCGGAAATTGAGATTTTCTATCGTCAACAGTTGGCTTTGATAAATAGAATGATTGAATGTCTAGCAGCTCAACAAGCCGAATCTTCTAATCCGGAAATTGAATCCTCGATGGCTATGAATACGACTACAACTGGTAGTCAAGGCTCTCTAATTGGGAGAGAAGAACACGAACATCATGTTGTGGAAGTTGAATCTACAGAACAACGTGGTGAGTCAAGTCTTCCGGTTGAGGTAGAAGTTAGATTGCATATTCGGGAACCTAATCCAATCCCGAGACAAGAACCAATTCAAAGGGAACCTCCATCACCAAATGTACAACCGCAGCCCCAATTTCAAAGGGTGAATTTGAATCCAAATGCTTTTGTTTCATAGCCTGAACCTCAGTTAGATCTGAACCAGGTTACGCAACAATACCAACGAATGATGTTTCAAATGGCTCAGATGAATCCGATGTTGAATCAGTATAATCCGATGGCTGCTCAATATTATCCCATGCTTATGAAACCGATGATGTGGCAGTATCAGAATCCGTATCAAAAACCATATATGCAAATTCCACAACCGATACCAGTTCCGGTGCAACAAGCCGCTCAAAATGCACATCCTTATCGGGCACCGGTATTTAGACCTCCGATATTTCATTGGATGGTGAGAAACCCTGGGAGAACTTTGAGAGAATTTGATACACCCTCTATTGGTGAAGGTCATTCTCCTATTCGTGTCCCGCGCATCCAGGCTAATAACATGGAAATCAAAGGGCATGTTTGGACTTTGTTGCGGGAGATTGCTCAGTTTAGAGGCAAGCCCGAGGAAGATCTGAATAAGTTCTTAAATCACTTTATGGAGATATGTAAAACAGTGAAGATAAATGGTGTTTCAGAAGAAACGATCCGGTTATTACTGCTTCCACACGTTCTGAAAGAATATGCTATCGAGTGGTAAGAGTCTTTATCGCATGATTCACTAAACACTTGGGATGAGGTGATGAGGACTTTTCTATCAAATTACTTTCCACCGGATGAACTTCGGACATGAGGGCAGAAATCTTGAATTTTGAACAGTAGGCTTCTGAGGAGTTACATGAGGCATGGGACCGTTATAAGGCTATGCTGAGAAAATATCCACAACACGGTTTCAAAATTTGGAATCAGATTCTCATATTCTATGCAGGGGCAGATAAATAATCTCGAAGAAGGTTGAATTCTGCGAGTGAAGGAGATCTTATGAGTTTGTAACCGGATGTTGCGTTGGCTACAATTGAAAGGATAGCCGAGAACAATCGACAATGGAATTCTATGAAACTGAAGGAGCGTTAGAAGGGAAGAAATTCTAGGAAAGAAGTAATGGTTGGTGGTTCTGATCAGTCGATATAAGACGAGAACACTAATTTATCCAACAAAGTGACGATGTTGGAGAAACAGTTACTTGAGGTGATTCTAGACCAACGAGAGGTGAATAAATATGCATCTTGCAGTGGTATGCATAAAACATCATAATGTACCAACACTCTTGGAAATAAAATTTTAGTTTTGATGATGATTATTTATATGATTCATCTTATTTAGTTATTTGTTTGTTTACACCCCATTGATGAAGTGCTGAAACTAGCTGTTATAGTGGAAAGCTAAAAGATGTCTAGAACTGACTGTATAGGTTTTACTAGAGTTTGATAATTGTATAGGTTAAAAGATAGAAGTGTTGAAAAACCGAAAACTGGAAATCATCTAGAAAACTGGAACATGACATAAAATTGAAGTCGTACTCAGAACTGAAGAAGGTAAGGTCGTTGAGGGACACAAATTCGGTTGACTTATCTAAATGAAGAACTGAGGGAACAAACTCAGTATTTGAATAACTGAGGTACACAGACTAAGTTTTAAAAGATTGAAGAACTGAGGGTTCAAACTCAGTTGTGAAGATTAAAGCCAGAGTGTAAAGTTAGAATTCAGGTAAGTCTACGATGGCCTAAACTGACTTTATGGATCTTGATTGAAGACCTAAGAATCACAAGGACAATTATATCTTATAGATTTGTATAAAGAATGGTGTAATCTGATTCAGTAATATAAAAATCAGATAAATAAAGTACTAAGTTTTGAAGAAGAGTAAAAACTCATTTAATTCTCTAAGTCAGTTAACAAACTGAAAACTGGCATACTCAGTATAAAACTGATCTGGTTACACAGTTTTATAGTCAGCCATCCAAGCAACTGAAAGTATATTCGAACGTTGAAAATCAAGGATTTTTATTGGATGAAGGACTGACATTTAGAACGGTCACTGACGCCTGACACCTGAAAACATAGATGTTGATACAATTCAAATTCAATCAAGATGAACGTTGGACCTCACACTATAAATAGAGGACTTGGAATCAAGAATCAAACACCGAATTAACAAGATTACAAGCATTTTTTGTGCACAAGTCTAGTTCATCTGAATTGCTATCAATGTATGCACTCAACAAGATCATATCTAGAGCTCTTCAAGTGTTCAAGCTTTATCGATCAAATCCAGAATTTTACACTTTGAAGAAACACAAGCAAGAATCAATTTATTGATTCTCAGCCCAACTTTGATTCTCAATCAAAGGTTTAGATTGTGAAGCAATCCGGTCTAGGATTTGTCAAGGACAGTTGTCATTTGCAGTCGGGTATACTTTGTTTGTGGTGGTAGCTGGTGAAGAGGCAACACAACCCTCCAAGGACCAATGGTTCAAGCAGTTGGAGAGCAGCAATCCGACCGGTTATTTGATTGTTTAGATAGAGACACTAGGGATTAGTCAAGTACTATCGTTTAGGACTTTTTGTAACAGTGTACCTCAAAGAGTTCTAGTGGAATTTTCCTCTTACATCACATGGGAAGAGTCGACGTATAGGATTGCACCACCTGCAACCACTATAATTCTTTCCCTGCTTACTTTACGCATTTACATTCAGTCCTTTATTTACTCAGCATTTATAATTGTTTATACAACATACTGAAATTGATTGTTTTACGCATACACAACACACAAACTGGAATTCACCTAAATTCAGTTTAGCATAGTCAGCTTTTTCATTGAAACAACAAGATCCAGATAAAGGCTAAAACATAAATACACTGCCGGTTGACTCAGTTTTGTTATAAGTCAGTTTGACTTAAACTCAGCTTAGTCAGCTCAACTCCACACAAGTTAAAACTGAACCTTAATTGTTTTAGATCTAGTTTTTGGTGATAAGTTTATTCCCCCCTCTAAACTTGTGTCAGCCTTTTCCAAGGGACCAACAACCGATGGAACATCGAAGAAGCTATTGCTGAAGGCTCATGTTAATCAAGTTAGTGTCAGGGAAGCACCTATTCAGCCAATGTTGGATCCGGAACAGCTGAGTCAGATGTTTGCGATCATATTAATCAAGATTTTATGAACCAAATGGCTATGAATCCGTGGGCGATGCCACCGATGGATCAAAATATGATGTCGGTTAACCCTACATTTTATGTTAATTATGTTCAGAATCAGAATTGGTAAGGGCAACCGAATCAATGGCAACAGAATCATAATTTGAACCAGAATCCGAATCAAGCCGGGCTTTCTAATCATAATTTTTAGCAACATCAACAATCCGGTCCTTTGAATCAAGGCCGAATGTGTATCAACACCCGAATGCTCCGGGAAGAACCGACAATCAGAATCAACAACAACCGTCGAAGATGACTCTTGAACAAACCATTGAACAATTGGGTAAAGAGTTTCAAAATATTATAACTTTGAAGCGAGTAGATATACGAAACTTAGAGCATCAAGTTGGCCAGATTTCAGAAAAATCGAACACCACTCCAAGAGGGGCTTACCGAGTACTACGGTGAGGAATCCGAAAGGGGTCAATGATGTGTCGATTGAAGAATCTACGGTTGAAGATGAAGATGATCTTGGTATGGAGAGGACGCTTACGCGGGCTGATCCGGTTAATGTGATTTATACTTGAAGTGGTAAGAAAGCCGGGGTTGAAGTTGAGGCAGCTTGAGAAAAGAAGAAGAAAGTACCGGTGATTGATGATGAGAAAGTGGATGATGATTCTGAGTTGATATAGGTGAAGATTTAGCCAATGGATAGTGATGACGAATTTGATGAGGTTGTAGAGATTCCGAATCCCAAGAAGAAAGTTGTCGAGTTAAGAAAACCGGCACAACTGAGCGAGGCATGCGACAAAGGTAAGAAGGGTATAAATTCTATACCTAATACCTTTGACGTTAATTCATTACCCTATCCCCCGAGAGGTCCTAAGAAGAATATATTGACCAAGCGTCATAATAAATTCCTTGACAATTTACATAAGGTTGAGATTAATATCCCACTCGTAGATGCGATTGCAAATAGGCCTTCGTATGTGAAATTTTTGAACGGGATATTATCTAAAAAAGAGAAAATGGAAGAGGTTGTGTGTTCAAATAAATTTTGTTCAGCCGTATATCAGAATAAGTTACCCTAGAAACTTAAAGATCCGGGTAGTATTTCGATACCTTGTACCATAGGTTCTAAGACGTACCTGAATGTAATGTGTGACCTAGGTGCGAGTGTGATTTTGATGCCCCACCACATTTACGATGAGCTAGGGTTAGTTAACCTAAACAGAACCACTATGACATTGCAAATGGGGGATAGGTCTTTAAGGTAGCCGTTAGGAGTAGCCGAAGACATGTTAGTTCTTGTTGACAAGTTCGCTTTTCCCGCCGACTTGTGGTACTAAAAGTGGAAGCCAATAGTCGGACACCGCTACTGTTAGGGAGACCTTTCTTAGCAACTGGAGGGAAATGATTGATATCCTGAAAGGCGAGATTGTATTACGGGTAGATGAGGAAAGTGTTACCATAAATGTTTTCGAGTCTATGAAACACCCTTATGATGAAAGAAAATGTAATTTTCTTGATACTATTATGCATATTGTTTTTGAGACTACTAACACACATGGCTACAAAGACAATGATGCTATAGAGGAATGTCTTATGAAGTCATGTATGGTGGATGACGAGAAAGAAGAGTTGGCAGAAGCTGCCGGTGAACTCGAGATCACTATTTTATGGATACGAGATGGCACAAGTTCTTGGAACTTGAATTAAGTGGTGAAAAAGAGAAACCGTCTATTGAAGATCCTCCTTGAAACTTGGAATTGAAACAATTACCGGCTCACCTAAAGTATGCTTTTCTCAAAACTGATTTACTTTCGTTGATTAAATTGTTTATTTTAACAAATCTGCAGGAAGAAAAGCTACTGCGTGTTTTGAGGAGTCATAAACGTGACTTCGGATGGAAAATGGCGGATGTACAGGGAATAAGACCTAATATTTGCATGCATAAAATCATTCTCGATGATGGTATGAAACTGGTGAGGCAGGGCCAACGGAGGTTGAATCCTCTTATGCAAGAGGTCGTTAAAAATGACTTGTTCAAAGATGCTCGAGATGGGTATCATTTATGGAATCAGTGACAGTGAGTGGTTTAGCCCGACACAGGTTGTTCCAAAGAAAGGAGGAATGACGGTGCAGCCCAATGAACGTAATGAGCTCGTTCCGACTCAACTCGTCACCAGATACCACGTTTGCATAGACTACCGGAAGTTGAATGATGCTACACGTAAGGATCACTTCCCTTTACCTTTTATTGAATATATGTATTTCCTATTTTTTAGATGGCTTTAGTGTATATTATCAGATTCTAATCAACCCTAATGACCAAGAAAAGACCACTTTTACATGTCCGTATGGCACTTTTGCGTAAACTCGAATGCCGCTTGGGTTATGTAATGCCCCGGTGACATTCCAGCGTTGCATGACCGCCATCTTTTCTGATATGATTGAGAAGTTTTAAGAAGTGTTTATTGATGATTTTAGTGTTTTTGGTGATTCTTTCGATCATTGTTTAGATAATCTGAATAAATTGTTGCAACGTTGTGAGGATAAGAATCTTTTGTTAAATTGGGAAAATGTCACTTTATGGTAGAAGAAGGTATCGTGTTCGGGCATAAAATATCTAGGAGAGACAATGAGGTAGACCGAGTGAAAGTCAGGCTATTGAACGATTACCGCCTCCCACAAACCTAAAAACGCTTAGAGGTTTCTTAGGACATGTTGGGTTTTATATGTTAGGTGTAGTGCCCGAAAGACAATTATCTAATTGTTTTAGGACAGAATTAAAAATTCATCTTATTATATGCATGTATGCTTATAATTAAGACACTACTGAAAACCCTAAGTACCTCGTTTATGTAATCACATAACTCAGTGTATGGCTATACACAAGAGGATTGAGTTAGTGAGATGTACATAAAATTAACTTAGTCCGTAGCATTTATTAATCTGAGTACGGGTCTCTAGATTAATTTGCTAATAATGCGCCCAGAACAGTTTAGGTGTGACAGTCTTATCCGGACTGTCATTAATAGGTTACCTAATGGGGCATTTATATATGATGATAATCATATAGGGCTGGACCAATTTGATTTGAGTTCTCGATATAATTCCATGATCGAGAAGTCTTATCGAATCACAAGACGATCATTTTTGGATTAATCTCAATCCTGAGGTGATCACAGACAACTGCTTAGACTGGGGTAGGGTTTGATGTGTTAGTAAGGATCACTTCGCAGTATGTGGTCCAACACTTTTCGTTGGCTCTATTCTGGGATGAGTGAGTAGTCTGTGCTATCACAGATATGGAATCCATTCCTTCCCTCAGGAAGTAGACAGATAGTTCCCTTATTTGTTAACCCTAGAAACTGATCGATCGGCCGAGTTCATATTATATTGAATATGAACTAATTGATCACTAAAGGGTTAATGGTAAATAAGGATAATATGTTTCGAGAAGGGTTTACGGAAATATCCCGAATCGAAGTGAACAATCTATGGAGGATTTATCCGTATGTAATGATTATATCAGTGGACGCTTTCGACTCATAAATTGAGTGTAAGTTATCTATATTCGATAGAGTTCAGTTTCGGGTTTATGGTGGTGTAATCCCGGAATTAATAGGTTGGATATAATTATTCTTTCTGACGAATAATTTTATTTAATTTATTGTAGCTACTGAATATAGGTCCATGGTCTCCGACGTGGCTCCCGAAATAGCATAATTAGTTTTCTCATCGTTTCACCTCAATTATAATTAAATTGTTGGATTGGAATATTTAATTGATATGTGGATTAATTGTTTAGTTGGACTAGATAATTAAATACATGAAAATACATTTTTCGTGGACTCAGCCCAAATAAATGGAAAATGCGCAAGACCCAATTAATTAGGGTTTGGGGCGCATATTATGTTATTTATTATTGGGAAATTTGTTTTTTCAATAAATAATAAGACATGTGATTAAATTATTTATGTGTTAAATAATTTAAGGAAAATAATATCTTTTATATATCCTTATTTATTTTGGAATATTCTAGATATATCTTTTTAGGAAAATGATTATTTCAATTGATTTTGTATTAATTAAATAAATCCTTGGAGGACAATGATTACTCTCCTATATATAGAGAGTTCTCCCAAGCCTTTTACAAGATCACATAACACGCCATTATTGTGTAGTACTTAGGTTGATATTTCGACCAAGTACTTCGGGTTTCGAGTTGGGATAATCTTCGGGATTATTCCGGTAGCATATCAAGGAGGTCCGGCGGCGGGAAACACCATCCACCTGGTGTTGCTGGGAGACACACGTTGGAAGGCTGTGGCTTCTCAATACACGTGTTCTTGGAGATCTATCGTTCTTGGAGTTAAGCACTATAAAAAGGTTGGCTCCTAAACCCCCTTGTAGTTTGATCTTTAATTTATGTTCTTTGTTTTCGTTTAGATCTAGATCTGATGCATTCCGCTGCATAATCGGGTCAATCTATGATTGATCCGACGATATTACATCTAACAAGTGGTATCGGAGCCTTTGATCTAACGATCAAAGTATATGAATTTTAGATCTTGGAGTGGAAAAGCATGTTTGAGGTGTTTTTATTTGGTTTTTTTTGGTAAAAATTTTCGAAATTAATCATGTTGTAATCTTGTGAATGTTGTGTTTGAAGAGATGGATTGGGGTTGGTATTGTTTACCCGTAGATCTATTTTTAGCTCCTTTGTTTAGTAACAATTGAGCGGATTTGTATCTTTTTTATGTCTTTTTTCAAAATTCCATGTAAAGTAGCATCTTTTATTGTAATTTTGATGTTCCGGGCTCGACAAGATGAAGATCTTGAAGAAAAGTTGAAGATCAAGGCGAAACCCACGGTATGAAGGAGGAGAAACGGCTAAAAACCTGTTTTTTAATTAAAAATTCTGCGCTACAGGACTTTCTGCGACGCTGAAAAGCGTCGCTATAAGTCTATTTTTTTATAAAACTAGCATGCGGCTAGGGTTTTATGCGGCTATGTGACAATTTTTTTTATACCGTAATTTTTTTTATAAGGCTGCCGTTTTGTAGAAAATAAAAGAAAATTATAAATAATTATATTTTTCGGGAAAATTTTGTAACAGTCGAGAAAAAAAAAGGTTTTATTTAATTATAATAATTTTGTTTTATTTAATTAAAAAGTCTTTACTTTTCGGTATAATTTTGTGTTTGATCAAGATTACGAGCTTAAAACCGGAAAATTGCCATGACTTGCATCTTCATGATTCCACTCCAATGCATACACATAGTTTTTTAATTTCGAATTAAAATTGACGTGTATAACTCGAATAATTAGTATGAATTCTTATTAATTTAATATGTGGTAGTTAAATAATAAGTAGCTAATTATTAAAACCGAGCACCCGGGTTTTGTCAATCGTTACGATTTTAGTGATGGATTCTCAGTGAATCCCACTTGGATAAATCGTTGAGCTTTTCGGTGATGGCTTCTCAGTAAACCCACCTTAAACAGAAACAAGATTACGCTTTGGGTGACAATTTAGAAATCGGAGAATCTTAGTACATTGGTTCGGAAATGGTCTAACCATGGTTGGACGAGTTCAACCGAGCTTCGGCTCAATCGACTCCCCTCCACGTGTGATGTACGTTACAGTAGTTCGACAAGACTTAGCATAGCCGATAAGCCTTCGGGCTAAACGTGGCTTTTCTTGCCGGATTGGCCTGAACTGTCACATATGTTCCAACGAATAAGACGGCGTAAGCTTTCCTACATAACCAACCCTGTTCGGAGTACTTTGATTTATTGTTTCTATTATTGTCAAGGCCGAAACCGTAATTAGTAAACCCACCACTTTTTCAAATTATTGAGTGGGAGCGGGGAAGGCGACAGCCAACCCCACGGCCTCTACTATAGATGCAAGCACGTGAGAGAATGGTGACACCTCGTGCCGCTTTGATTTCGGCCCCCTTTGGATGGTGTTCACCGCTATCAAAATTCAAGGCTTGGTCTCCGAAAGGATAGGATATCGGGTACTCGCCGGGTCACTGACCGGCCCCTCGTAGGCATACTCGGGCGTACTCTGAGATCTGATATAGTAGGTCACACTCTTTATGGATATTTTTGAAGTATCTAGGCTAGAAAAGAAAGGTAATCATTGATTAAGGTCCGGGATGTCTGATTCCCGTGAGATGTTTGTTTCTAGAAGCTTAATCATTGAGAGAGATTGTCTTAGTTTAATTGTCATAGTGCTGATATCGACCCTCTTGGACAGTACTGTGTGAGGTTAAATCCTTGGAATGGTAGGATAAACTTTTTTTTATATAGTTTATTATTCCTAAAATAAATTTAGTAGTGAAAATTTATTTTTGAATTTAACTTTCTGTCATTTTATTTACAACTAAATCTCTAGGTTACTAAACTGTTAGTAATAGGACTTCATTAAAAATATGGAAAGTAACAAGTACGTTGTAATTATCAAACAATACAGTTAATTTTTCAAGATTTATTCTCTTAAGCCTTTAAAAACTTAAGTGACATAGTATAGTTATGTCACGGGTGTCACTCGTGTTGAACGAGAGACGACCAAACTTAGTTTACAAAAGATGATATAGGACTATCATATAAAATTCATTTAGTGACTTTCAAAAGTATAATTACACAACAAATTTCTAAATTGAAAATCATATACATAAGGCGTTGCTAGTTAGACGGTATTTGGAACCGATAAACTAGTGGGAGCCTTAGTCTTATGATTTGTTGTTTTTCTGAATCATTGAAATGTGTAATAGACCACACAAGAGTTTCTCCATTTATTGGAAAAACTAGAATAAAGCGTTGCTAGTTAGACAGTATTTGGAACTGATAAACTAGTGGGAGCTTAGTTCCGAGTGATTTTCTAATCTTTGAAAAATCATAAATACAAAGTGTTGCTAGTTAGACGGTATTTGAAACCGATAAACTAGTGGGAGCTTTATTATGATCTCTCAAACCATTCGATACCAAGTGTTTCTAGTTAGATGGTATTTGGAACCGATAAACTAGTGGGAACTTTGATCTTATGATTTGACGATTAGAAAAATCGATAGTCCAAGCAAGTAACAATGAACATCCCACAATTCAATAGTAGTGTCTACTCAAATGAACTACTAGTTCAAGACTGTTTCCATCTAAGGAAAGTCGAGAATGGGAAAGAACGTTTATACGTGTTAGTCGTCTAAACTAAGTAGTTTTAAGGCTAAACCAGAAAATTTATAAATTCGAAATTAGAGGATAAGGAAAGTGATTTCGGATCACTGACCAATGCATCCTAGCAATTTTCTCGAAAACTAAAGTTCTTTAGAATAACTAGGTAGCTTTGCATTAAACGATAAATAAAATAGACAACGGGCAGTTATTTCAGATAGACTAGTGGGAGTGATATAAGAAAATGAATCTCGGATTCAATTCTTGAGTATCACAAAAAAATTTATTTTCTATTTTTCCGGATTCGTTGGAACAAACGTATTCATTTTCAATAGGATAATTTGTTTTTCTTATTGACAATAAATATAACATTCGTAGCACGAACCTAAGACGCAGACTTTTGTTTGATAAAGTTAGAACCACTAAGCATTGCTGAAAAGGTATTAGTAACGCATCTAAAATATATAAACGCAAATGGTTTCCATATTTCGATAAATGCTTCTTTCTATTCTATTAACTAGTGCATATTCCCTAAAGACAAGATCTGAAGACTGGCTTAGGGTGATTCCTATCTCCTAGTCAAAGGAACACCGTCTCAAAGGAACAATGCATAAGTTTCCTTTCAATCAGGAAAGGGAAATAGATTTAAAAAGTAACATAGCTTGTTCATTACAACCTTCGGGGTCATATGAAAGGTACAAGCGAGTGGGAGTTTTTTTGAAGTAGTGACATCTTGTCTAACAACTATTCAAGACTCCGGTATGTTTATCCAAAATATTTGGAGGAAATCTCTGATTTCACCAGAGATAGAGTATTCCATACTCAGAAATAGGTTATTGCGTAGTCTTCGGGACTGATGCTTGGCCTGCCTCTCAGTAAAATGTTTTCACTAAGGGATACACCATAAATTTGCCTTATATAGTTATTGATGTGCTATGATACGCTGCTGACTCATTTAAGATATTGGTTGCAAAATAACGGTTGTAATGAAAAACCGAGAAGTCTACCTAAAAGATGCCTATGAATTTGTGGATAATGAGTGAATTCGGTTCACCCCACTTCCGTAAATATAGACATTTAGCATTTAGTGCTTGAAGGTAGGACTGGAAATTTTGCATACACATTCAGGTCGTGAAATATCTTAATGCATTGAGTAAATGTCGGTTATAAAACTCATAAAATTAGAGAATGACGGTGATACTGCCAAACTCGGTCTGATAGAGTCTATAAATAACAACCTTAGATCTTGAAGTATTTGTACTCAAGATGTTACTAACTGATTTGTTCAGTCCACATCCAACACCGGCAGTTTGTGATAACACTATTAAAAACTACTAAACTAGATCAGTATATCACTTCACCCCGAACGCAGTGGGAGTATGGTTTGTCCATTACCCATTGCAGGACCTTATGGTCTATAGGGTAGATTGATGACCTATAGTCCTTCGTGGACTGTATAGGATCCTGATCATAGAGGTTGGTTTAAAAGCCAAAACCCTGTGAATGGAGTATGATACTCCAATTCAGTTGAAACTCTTGTAGAACCACTTGAGTATCTCAGGCCCAGTGGGAGTAATTGGAACTACATGGAGAAGAGTCGAATGAATAGGAAATTTTAACTTTCAACGCAAAGTTGAGTAATTTAGGGGTGATTCCCTAAAAGGTAGAGAGTTAACCAGACCGTGATCTCTCTTACCACTTAGTCTTGCTTGATTTCGTCAGAAAGCGGGAAATAGGGGTGATTCCCTGAGACTTCCTTGCCGAACAACGGAATCTAAATTCATTCAGAACAGAAAGGTTTTAGCTAAGAACAAATGACGGATTCGTTACAAAGCAGAAAATATGGGTGATTCCCTAAGACCTTTTTGCGAGACTAATAGTATCTTAATTTATTCAGAAAGAACCTTTGGCAGGATGCCTGCCATAGCTTATATCCTTTGGGGATTAAAGAAAACCTCTAGGTCATTTCAAAGTCATATATTTTCATATGTGAACTTGACCAGAATGTTGATAAGTCTTTCGTAGACTGGGAATCAATATTAGTAAAGTAGTATGTAGATTAGTGGTTATCAATGGTAACACTGAAACACTTGGAAACAACATGGGTTTGTTATCTGAAGTCAGAGTCTGACATGCCATCGGGATTCATTCTAAAGGATTTGATTTGCTCAAATTCTTGAGAATCGATCATTGGCAATCCCATCTATTCACCTGGTTAAGATATTCTTGCATTTATGCAGCATTCAACGATGTAGTCTACCATACCTCTCAGGAATGATTATCTAAACCTGCAGATGAATACTAAATAGGATGTTTATTGAATCCTCAAGTATCTTCAGGAGAATGAGGAATAATTTGCTAGTATATTCAAGTGCAAACTAGAATATAAGTGATAACATTGATTCTGGCTTTAGGTCGGATTAAGGATGATTGTTAAGTAGATCTTGTCCTCGTGTTGAATCAAAGGCATATTGAAATCGTACCACCTGATTAGATGGAATAGCGACGTTTCGATTCCAAAATCGACTCAAGCCGCCGACCTACCTGATCAGTGTACCAAGTCACATGGTGTTCAGTTTTAAGTACGCGCCGGGTCACTGACCTACCCTACGGCGGCATACCCCAGTCGTACGTGGAAACGTGAATTACTTGGATGCGCTTGGAGGGTATGAATCTTTGGGACATGTCTCACTTGTTTTGAGCAAGTGGGAAAATGTTGTAGATATAGAAATAAAGGGTGTGCTCTAAAACAATTAATCCACTTGCCTTTCGTGCAAGTGGGAGATTGTTAGGTGTAGTGCCCGAAAGACAATTATCTAATTGTTTTAGGATAGAATTAATAATTCATCTTATTATATGCATGTATGCTTATAATTAAGACACTACTGAAAACCCTAAGTACCTCGTTTATGTAATCACATAACTCAATGTATGGCTATACACAAGAGGATTGAGTTAGTGGGATGTACTTAAAATTAACTTAGTCCGTAGCATTTGTTAATCTGAGTACGGGTCTCTAGATTAATTTGCTAATAATGCGCCCAGAGCATTTTAGGTGTGATAGTCTTATCCGGATTGTCGGTAATAAGGGTACCTAATGGGGCATTTATATATGATGATAATCATATAGGGCTGGACCGATTTGATTTGAATTCTCGATATAATTCCGTGATCGAAAAGTCTTATCAAATCACAAGATGATCATATATGGATTAATCTCAATCCTGAGGTGATCACAGACAACTACTTAGACTGGGGTAGGGTTTGATGTGTTAGTAAGGATAACTTCACAGTATGTGGTCCAACACTTCTCGTTGGCTCTATTCTGGGATGAGTGAGTAGTCTGTGCTATCACAGATATGGAATCCATTCCTTCCCTCGGGAAGTAGACAGACAGTTCCCTTATATGTTAACCCTAGAAATTGATCGATCGGCCGAGTTCATATTATATTGAATATGAACTAATTGATCACTAGGGGGTAAATGGTAAATAAGGATAATATGTTTCGAGAAGGGTTTACGGAAATATCCCGAATCGAAGTGAACAGTCTATGGAGGATATATCCGTATGTAATGATTATATCAGTGGACGCTTTCGACTCATAAATTGAGTGTAAGTTATCTATATTCGATAGAGTTCAGTTTCGGGTTTATGGTGGTGTAATCCCGGAATTAATAGGTTGGATATAATTATTCGGTCTGACGAATAATTTTATTTAATTTATTGTAGCTACTGAATATCGGTCCATGGTCCCCGACGTGGCTCCCGAAATACCATAGTTAGTTTTCTCGTCGTTTCACCTCAATTATAATTAAATAGTTGGATTGGAGTATTTAATTGATATGTGGATTAATTGTTTAGTTGGACTAGATAATTAAATACATGAAAATACATTTTTCGTGGACTCGGCCCAAATAAATGGAAAAGGCGCATGACCCAATTAATTAGGGTTTGGGGCGCATATTATGATATTTATTATTGGGAAATTTGTTTTCTCAATAAATAATAAGATATGTGATTAAATTATTTATGTGTTAAATAATTTAAAGAAAAGAATATCTTTTATATATCATTATTTATTTTGGAATATTCTAGATATATCTGATCGGGGTCAATCAGGTTATAATATACTTGACCACCATAAACCAATACTAGCAAGAGGACTAGGCCCATCGTAGCATAGCTATAGTGAATCAAGGTCGATCCCACAGGGAACCAATTGTGGGTCATCTTATATACAAACAATTAATTACACATGTCAAGGACATAGAGGCGGTCTACGACCAACATAAAACAAGAAAGGTAAAGACACAACCCGACACAACGTAATTAACCTCCCCAGTTATAGTCTTTTTCGTTTGGACCTAGATAATTTATATAATAAACTGAACTTATTAACTGTCAATCCGTTTGTATCTATCTTAGATTGGCTACGGGAGTCGTCCTCTTTAACTTGACTTAGCACCGGTTAGGTTGCTAGATCACTGTGCTACATTACGTGACTTCACCTTTTGGGTATCCATCTCATATAACTTGCACGCTTACGGCACTAAGGATGCCGATATTAATCGTACACCTCGTCTAGGCAACATTCCTTTGGTTAGGCGTACTTATACTTCCTAAACGATTACTCAAGCTCTCGTCCAACTAGCAATTACCAAGTTATAGTCTCATGCTAATCTACGACGTACGTATAAGCAGGTGCATGCAATTCCCAAATATAAACCTACCTAGATATTGTTGAACGTCCGTGAAGAGCAATTCATAAGCCTACCTAAGAGTTTTATATTGGTATTTCCTTTTTACACGTTTTAATTAAACTAAGCGAGTAACGTAGCCATGGCCATACCTACTGAGATAATAAATTCTATTAAGTTAACCTAACCATAAAGACGTGGCTATTTAACGGATGAAAATAGGGCTCGGTCGACCGAATAGGTGGGCTCGGTCGACCGAGTGAACTCATTCGGTCACCCGAATCAATTTCGTCCCCGTTACATCCCCGAACGTATCTCTCGGCGTTTCATCATACACAACGATTAAACGAGAATTCGTAAAGCATTCATATAAACTAACATAGATGCACATTAATTAAACAATGCAGATTCTTGGATAGAAACTTAGTAGATGACGTAGGTTATGGGATCCTCATAGACAAGGTAACGCCACATCCCTAACGTCATAGCCTAGATCTACATCATCTAGCTATGATTAACTAATTCAAACGATAAAGCATAATTGGGAGGGATTAATTACTTAAAAGAAAGAATCAGAAAATAAAGGCTTACATAATGCAACCCTTAAATTGCTGGAAACACCCTCAATAAACTACATTGAATCAAGATATGAATAGAGTGATTTTATTGAATGATATTCTAAGGTATGTCTAAGGTGTAACTTACAATTCTCGTAGCTGCTTGCTTATATAGAGGTTTTTGCCGACTTAGGGTGGTTTTAGAAGGTAAACACGACTAAAGCCCTAAACCGCCCCGAAGCTGACACTCGGTCAACCGAAAGATGACACTCGGTCGACCGAGCCTAATGGTTCGGTCGACCGAACCTATATTTTCCATGTTCTACACGTTTTCTTCGTTTGCCTTGCTCCCCACTGCACTTTTGCATGTCGATCCGATTACTCTCTCATTTAATGCTCCGATTTCCTTCCTTCCTTATCTTGAGACCATTGATTGAATGACATTAATCCTCTCGATTTGTCGTGATCTACAAAAATAAACATTTATCGCACAATAAATCGGCTTTTAATAATGAAAACGGCTAAATACCAAATATCATATTAATAATCACTTAACATTAAATAATAAATATAAACATGTGATTTAATATGAAATATATATTATTAATCTCGATTTAAGGTCAACGTTGATGACTTTTACGGGTATAATTTGACCGTCATCAACTACCCCCACTTAGACTTTGATCGTCCCGAACAAAGCATCAATAAGTCATTCCCCAAGACAACATTTTCTATGGTCAAATCATACTTACACAAGAAACTCAAGTCAACTCATACTAGTCATGCTCATAAGATATCCATTATTCACTACCGACTATGAATCGAAGTGATGTGTGCATGTGCATTTAGTTTTATATATTCGTGGCAAGATCAGAGTTTATGCTAACTTCGCAATTTCAACCTACCAACCTCAGCATTCATACTTCTTATGCCTCGCAATGGTTAGAGCACTAGAGCAATAAGCAAGAGCGTATCTATAGGGATTTTGGACTTGGAGACCGAGTACTACTCAAAGCCTCTTAAAGAGTTGAATATTCTTTTCATATCTTCATATTTTTCAAATACTATTAATCTCAAGGAAGAAAACTTTTTAGAGTATCCCCCTATCTTAGATCATGTATAGCATCGAATATTACCACAAGCACGGGGCTACTTTGGTAATGTTACTACAAGCCCAGTGTTTTAACGCATTGTCAAACACAGGTACGTCTCAAGCTTATTACTCCGATTTAATGGCTAAAATATAAGAATGCATCACGAGATAGATATTGACACTAAGTTTACATAACCAATCATCTATGCAATGTACACATAATTTCTTCAGTTATTATGATTTGCGCGGTATACTCGATTCACAGATTGAGTAATTGAATAATAAATAACTACTCGCAAAAACGGGCATGAATATCCTTAAATTTACCTAACATAAGTATAAAATGATCACGTACTCATGAAACTTGGTTTATTTCCAATCAATTCTTAGCTAGGAACTCACAATTCTAAAGGTACGAGATAAATAATATGGTATGTATTCAAATTTTCAAATTTTCAATTTTTCTACCGTTTCATTCAAATTTCCATCATAACATAACATTGCTAAGTCTCCTACCCCCCACTTAAACATGGCATTGTCCCCAATGACAAAAATAAATGAGAAGTTAAGAAAAAGACTTAGCTCTGGAAACGGCTCTCAAGTAAAGGAAAAAGATCGGAGTAAATTTCAGCACGTTGTGGAGAAGCAAGTGAAAACCTGTATAAGCAGACAAACTCCACGAAACCGTCAAATACCACGTCTATGGAAGTTATAAAGTAACGTGGCAGTAATGAGGTATAAATACCTTAAAACAGTTTAAGCCACTCTATTTTATACAACCAATGACAAGGGAAACAAAAAAGAAAAATACTAAATAGAAAGAAAAATAAACAAGCAACTAAAGATGGTGGGCTTCATCTCCACCGCCTAAATATTCTTAAAACCGGGTGGAGAAGACAAAGATCAAAAAGCATTACCCGACATGGGAAAACACGAGGGTGACTCGATCGAAAAGGTATTCAATCCAGGAAAAGAGAAACTTGGTAAGGTATAACAGATTGAATGCGACCTATAGACTAAAGATAAAATCAAATACTTAGCGCAGAAACTTCTCGCTTGCATTGGATATCAACAACTTAGGGAGATGTAGCTACTCCTCGAAATTACTAATAACCCAATGTTTCACGTAAAAGTCATAAACGTCATCAACAAGGTCGGATCAGTATGATAATGTAGAACAAAACTTATCATCTAGAAATGCCGGAATAGACGGAAAAGTGGGAAATTTAAAACTTCCGGTAGAAAGATAAGTCGTACTTTGATCGAACCAAAAACTCTTAAAATCTAGCTAGGGTCAGAGCTACACTTCCCCCAACTAGGATCATGAAAATCAAAATGATAAAAGATAATCATTAAAGCTGAGCAATATTTCAAATTCCGCAACACAAAGGTATTTTGTAAACAAAATGGAGGTTGAGAGTATGATGGGTTTAGAAAAAGATACACATAACGTTGAGAAGAAAAGATAAAGGGTGGGTAAGAAATTGTGTTTTGGGTGGGTATTGTTTAAGGGAATGGGATTGGGTGGGAGAGTGAAATGGATGGAAAGAAAGAGCGGCGATGAAAGAATGGTTAGAAATGTGAACTTTCGGGGCAGATTGGTGAGAGGATCGAAAAGTTTTAAGGTGAAAAAGTGTAAAGGGAAAGATAAGGATAATTGCAGAATGAATTGCACATCACTTTGGATTTTCACTTGGATCACCATTCTAAAAGGTTTTGGAAGTTGACCAAAATTGTTCTTGTTCGCACCAATCATTCTCTGTTACATTTTCAGTAATTCTCAAGCACTCTTAATGCTTCCATCTTAAGGTTGTTTGCTAAATTTCCTTTTCTTTAGCAATTTTCTGACCCTCCTAGGGAACTCTATTTCACGTGGCCTATATCGAGTAAAAAAGTTTTGCACATCCTTAGCCCAATGGCCATCAGAACACGGCAAAATAAAAAACCTCAACATATGTCACGTTACTCTTATTTGACTCAAAGAAAACAAAACCTAAAATCCTAAAAAGAAATCCTAAGGGTTTTAAAGAAGTAGTTCTGAGTTTAGAGTCCTCAGCTCGACTTTCCAAAAGTATCCTTGTCAGTCATTATTCTTGGATCACGAGATATTGACCCCTCTGAGCACTATAAGAGGTGGGCTTGTCACTTTTGCGGATTAATACTTTTCCTTTGGTTGTGAGACCTAGGAAACGACATTTATCCATACCAATTATCCAAAGCTCTTACCTCGGCTCTCGTTTTAGGAATTAGTGAATTCTAAGAAACTCGGTTAAAATTATGGTTACTAATTACGTTTTTGGCCTTGATAATAAGAAACAATGAATCAAAGTACTCCGGATAAGGTCGGTTATGTAGGCAAGCCTATGCCGTCTTATTCGTTGGAACATATGTGACGCTTCGGGCCAATCCGTCAAGATAAGCCCCATTTAGCCTGAAGGCTTATCGGCTATGCTAAGTCTTGTTGAACTGCTGTAACGTACATCACACGTGGAGGGGAGTTGATTGAGCCGAAGCTCGTTTGAACTCGCCCAGCCATGGTTAAACCATTTCCGAACCTATGTACAAAGATTCTTCGATTTCTAAATTGTCACCCAAAGTGTAATCTCGTTTTTGTTTAAGGTGGGTTCACCGAGAAGCCATCACCATAAACATCAACGAAAGCCGAAGATTGTGTTCTCTCAAAACTCAATGTCTTCTTTAGATTGTGAATGCTTAAACTACACAATTTGTTGCTCCCATGGCCAGTAGAAGCAATTTCATGCATATGACCATGAGATTTTAACAGAACTACGAGGAACTCTTTATTCACTGCTTCCTTCAACTACTACATGTTTCCCTACACCCTCTAGATGAGATAGATTATGGGGCAAAACCTTCCACACTAATAAAATTATTCTTACAAACCAACTCCGGGCTAAGATTCTTACTAAGATTCATGTATAGGCTAATTTATGCTCAAAAAACCAAAAGGTAATAAAACATAAGCAAAAAAAAAGGTAGTACCTTGCCTTCAACATTGTACCACGAAGAATTTAAGCCTTTAAAATTTTTTTTCCGGAGCCATCTTGGTGCTTTAAAGGTATTGCTTCCATTGCTTTTCCCATTGTAGATTCGTAGCTCCACATGTTGTTGGGTTATTTTCTCAGCGCCCTTGAAAAATTACTGACTTGGATTATTGTTTCTCGGTTTCGCAAACGAACAAAACGGACCGTAGGCGATTTTAACATGGTTTCCCATGCTGCTATCAGACCTATGGATTAAACATACAGGGATAAACAGACACGTGAAATTGACACAAAGCAGATAACCAGAGGGACTCAAAAACAGACTCTCAAACAGAAAACTTGACATGAATAAGAAAATTATTTATATATAAAATTGACCGTTGGTTCCCCGGCAACGGCGCCAAAAACTTGATCGGGGTCAATCAGGTTATAATATACTTGACCACCATAAACCAATACTAGCAAGAGGACTAGGCCCATCGTAGCATAGCTATAGTGAATCAAGGTCGATCCCACAGGGAACCAATTGTGGGTCATCTTATATACAAACAATTAATTACACATGTCAAGGACATAGAGGCAGTCTACGACCAACATAAAACAAGAAAGGTAAAGACACAACCCGACACAACGTAATTAGCCTCCCCAGTTATAGTCTTTTTCGTTTGGACCTAGATAATTTATATAATAAACTGAACTTATTAACTGTCAATCCGTTTGTATCTATCTTAGATTGGCTACGGGAGTCGTCCTCTTTAACTTGACTTAGCACCGGTTAGGTTGCTAGATCACTGTGCTACATTACATGACTTCACCTTTTGGGTATCCATCTCATATAACTTGCACGCTTACGACACTAAGGATGCCGATATTAATCGTACACCTCGTCTAGGCAACATTCCTTTGGTTAGGCGTACTTATACTTCCTAAACGATTACTCAAGCTCTCGTCCAACTAGCAATTACCAAGTTATAGTCTCATGCTAATCTACGACGTACGTATAAGCGAGTGCATGCAATTCCCAAATATAAACCTACCTAGATATTGCTGAACGTCCGTGAAGAGCAATTCATAAGCCTACCTAAGAGTTTTATATTGGTATTTCCTTTTTACACGTTTTAATTAAACTAAGCGAGTAACGTAGCCATGGCCATACCTACTGAGATAATAAATTCTATTAAGTTAACCTAACCATAAAGACGTGGCTATTTAACGGATGAAAACAGGGCTCGGTCGACCGAGTGAACTCATTCGGTCACCCGAATCAATTTCGTCCCCAGATTACATCCCTGAACGTATCTCTCAGCGTTTCATCATACACAACAGATTAAACAGTAATTCGTAAAGCATTCATATAAACTAACATAGATGCACATTAATTAAACAATGCAGATTCATGGATAGAAACTTAGTAGATGACGTAGGTTATGGGATCCTCATAGACAAGGTAACGCCACATCCCTAACGTCATAGCCTATATCTACATCATCTAGCTATGATTAACTAATTCAAACGATAAAGCATAATTGGGAGGGATTAATTACTTAAAAGAAAGAATTAGAAAATAAAGGCTTACATAATGCAGCCCTTAAATTGCTGGAAACACCCTCAATAAACTACATTGAATCAAGATATGAATAGAGTGATTTTATTGAATGATATTCTAAGGTATGTCTAAGGTGTATCTTACAATTCTCGTAGCTGCTTGCTTATATAGAGGTTTTTGCCGACTTAGGGTGGTTCTAGAAGGTAAACACGACTAAAGCCCTAAACCGCCCCGAAGCTGACACTCGGTCAACCGAAAGATGACACTCGGTCGACCGAGCCTAATGGTTCGGTCGACCGAACTTATATTTTCCATGTTCTACACGTTTTCTTCGTTTGCCTTGCTCCCCACTGCACGTTTGCATGTCGATCCGATTACTCTCTCATTTAATGCTCCAATTTCCTTCCTTCCTTATCTTGAGACCATTGATTGAATGACATTAATCCTCTCGATTTGTCGTGATCTACAAAAATAAACATTTATCGCACAATAAATCGGCTTTTAATAATGAAAACGGCTAAATACCAAATATCATATTAATAATCACTTAACATTAAATAATAAATATAAACATGTGATTTAATATGAAATATATATTATTAATCTCGATTTAAGGTCAACGTTGATGACTTTTACGGGTATAATTTGACCGTCGTCAATATCTTTTTAGGAAAAGGATTATTTCAATTGATTTTGTATTAATTAAATAAATCCTTGGAGGACAATGATTACTCTCCTCTATAAAGAGAGTTCTCCCAAGCCTTTTACAAGATCACATAACACGCCATTATTGTGTAGTACTTAGGTTGATATTTTGACCAAGTACTTCGGGTTTCGAGTCGGGATTATTCCGGTAGTATATCAAGGAGGTCCGGCGGCGGGAAACACCATCCACCTGGTGTTGCTGGGAGACACACGTTGGAAGGCTGTGGCTTCTCAATACACGTGTTCTTGGAGATATATCGTTCTTGGAGTTAAGCACCATAAATAGGTTGGCTCCTAAAACCCTTGTAGTTAGATCTTTAATTTATGTTCTTTGTTTTCGTTTAGATCTAGATCTGATGCATTCCGCTGCGTAATCGGGTCAATCTATGATTGATCCGACGATATTACATCTAACATTATAGACGGTTGATACCGGATTTCTCGCAATGTGTTAAATCTCTTACGCATTTACTTTCTAAAGATGTGCCCTTTGTGTTTGATGATGCTTGTTTAAATGCCTGCTTGGACATTAAACGTTTGTTAGTGTTAAGGGTGATTTTATACGTTTTATAAGGATATATTTTGTAACAATTCTCTCCATATTCATATGTTTCTCATAGAAATCGAGCTTTATATTGAAATATTGAGCAAATGAGTTTTTGAAGTATTAAAGTGCAAAATCGAGCTAATTATGTGATTTTGTTGGATAAATATCTTTAGATGTAAGATGTTACATTTTGCATGTTTTTATCATGATGTAGGCACGCTTGCATGAGGTGAAAGGAGCTTAAAAGATGTTCAAGTGATGATTTGCATGGAAGGAAAGGGATAGAGATGAAGTTGGAATGAAGATCAAGATGAATTTGGGAGAAAAAGCAGCTGAACTGGCGTCCAGGATGAGATTTTTGGTACAGAGAGTTTGGACGTGAAGTGAACTGGCGTCTGGAGCAGTCCAAGGTACTTGGACGGGCGTCCAACACTCTGGACGGGCGTCCACGGCCGACTTAAGTAGCAGCCGCCTTACTTTTCTATAAATAGCAGCGCGATTTCAACCATAAAACACACATTATTGACTCTTATTGATACATACTCATTAGAGAAAAACCCTAGGCGGCCCACCCCCTTTGGGGGAGGCTGGGGTTGCGGATTAGTTAGGTTTTTGTTTTCGTTTTCTATTCTTGTTCGATTCATGATGCTGTCTTGAAGCTGTGAACTTGGAGCAGCCATGGGAAACTTTTCCAGCAGCGTTTTATTTCTTCCTTTGGATATTTTGTGAGTTTAATTTCAAGTTTGTTTCTTTCCTTTGTTTATTTGTTTATGCAATCGATATCGGAAGATGTATTGCTATTTGATGTTTACCGTATGATGGAAATCGGTGTAAACCTTAGATCACCATAGGAAAGATTAGACTTTTAACCTTGACATAACGGAAGTTGATAGGTTATATTTCTAGGTTGTTAGATCTAATAAATCTTGCACCTTGTTTTGAGAGCGTTAATCTCTATAGATCGGAAGATGATGAGATTGATAGACGGATTACTTACGGAAGTAGGAATTCATACCTTTGATTAGGTGAACCACAACTTTGATTGAATCATCATAAGATAATCTAGGGAAGAATTAAGGGTTGCGGGAAGGTGGATCACGTTTGTTCTATGTTGATTTGCTTCAGTCATTATCATGATAGTTAGTTTTATTGTTTTCTTAGTTGTAGTTTTATTTTATTTGCTTTTGTTCACAACGATATTTTCCTGGCTTTGGACTGACAATCCTCTGTCCAGTTTATTTTCCGTTTTAGTTTAGGAATAATTGTATCAACCTTAGGAAAATTAATGAACTAGATACCCCGATTCCCTGTGACCGACTCCGGTATTAATCGTTATACTACGATCCCTACACTTTGGGAATACCGGATTTATAAATTTTATTACTTGTTTGTTTAGCTTAGATAAAATCCATGACAGTTAGTGACCGTCCCGATTCTGATAGCACCGGATTGGAGTCAGGAATTTAAAGTTATGTGGGACGCTAGTGATATAGAAGCCGGGGCAGTATTGGACCAGAAACACGATAAACTGTTTAAGCCTATCTTCTATGCGATCCATACTATGAATCCGGCTCAACTCAACTACGCAACCACTGAGAAAGAATTACAAGCGATAGTTTACGCCTTTGATAAATTTCTTTCATTTTTGATTGGTTCAAAGGTTGTAGTTCACAATGATCATACGGCACTGAAATATCTGTTGAATAAGAAAGATGCCTAACCTCGACTCTTGAGATGGGTACTTTTACTCCAAGAGTTTGATGTGGTGATTAAAGACCATAAGTGATGCGATCCCTGATGACATTTCCGACCCGCTAGCTCCTATGGTACCCGTGGACCCGATTGTTATCAGAGATGGTCCTATGACGGGGTTCTAAAGGAAGAAACTAAGGGAATCACTTAATTCCTTAGTATTGGAGCAATTCGAGCATGATCAAACCGAGAAGACTGAATAAACGGGCATGAAATGTGTTACTTTTGCCATTAGGTCTGGGAAGACTAGTTGAATTAATTATCTGGCCCATGGAAGACTAAGGCCGACCCTTGGAGGGCCTTAGTGATGGAATTTGTCGACTGTGGGCTTTATTTACATTATGGATTATAATTTCTTTTATTTTAGCTGAATTTATTTTTAATAAAAGCCTATGTGGGCCTAAATAAGATTAGTAGCCCAATAGATGGGTTTAGACGCATTAGGTTAAGTGGGATTTTGATGACGTAGATCAAGTGAAATTAAAATACTTGACCACCAAAATCAATACTAGCAAGAGGACTAGGTCCATCGTAGTATAGCTATAGCGAATCAAGGTCAATCCCACAGGGAACCAATTGTGGATCATTTATATACAAACAATTAATCATTCATGTCAAGGACACAGAGGCGGTCTACGAACAACAGAAGACAAGAAAGATAAAGGACACGACACAAACAACGTAATTAACCTCCCCAATTATTATGTTATCGTTTGGATCTAGAGATTCTATATAATTAAGCTAGACTCGACAACTATTAATCCAATTTGTATTTCTTTTATATTGGCTACGGGAGTCATCCCCTAAACTAGATCTAGCTCCGGGTAGGGCATCTAGATCACTATGCTACATCACGTGACTTCGTTTTTTAGGCCTCCACCTCATATGACTCACACGCTCACAAAACTAGGGATGCCGTTATTAACCGTATTCCTCACCCAGGCAACATTCCTGTGATTAGGCGTACTTCCTAAGCGATCGCATCAGTCTCCGTCCCATTAACACTAACTTTTTAGGTATCATGTTAATCTACGATTTACGTATAACTAGGTGTGAACAATTCCCTAATACAGAACATATCTAGATCTCATTGAAAGTCCCGGAAGATCAATTCATGAGCCGACCTAGGAGCCCTATATTGGTATTTCCTAATAATACGCTAATTAAAACAGACGAGCAACGTAGCCATAGCCATACCTACTAAGATAAGAAATTCTAGGTGGACAATCACACCATAAAGACATGGCTAGATTGACGCGACGAACAACTAAATCTTAGCGTTTCTACATACGTAACGGATAAAATAGAGATTCATAAAGAAATTATATAGATCTACTAAAAACATGGTTGTCGATCATACCAAAGTCATCTATAGGTCACCGGATAACAAATTTGGGCGTGTGGATCCTTATAGACAAGGAATCCCCACTGCCTCATATCGTATCCTTAGATCTACATCGTCCGGTGAAGAACGAACAACCTCAAACAATAAACAATAATTGGGGGCTTAATTACAAAGAACTAAGAACAAATAAATACAAGAACTTACATAACTGCAGAACTTGTAAAAAACTGCTCTAAGAAAAACTGAAGATTTAATTATGAATTGTGTATGTTGTGTGTTTTTCGTGTGTAATGTATGTACAAAGCGTTAGGATAATTCCAAGTCGATCCGGAAGCTCTAAGGCAAAATGTGCCCCTCCCTTATGCGCCCCCTTCTTTGGCGCCAACTCTTCCTTACTCCTCTTTTCGTGCTTATCCGATCTTTATCTTCAATGCACTCCGGATTTTCTTTGATTTATCTTGAGATTTAATTCTTCCATTTGTATTTATCCTCCAAAAATTATCCCAATCTACAAAATAGATATTTATCCCAAAGTAAATCATATCTAAATAAAAACGGATAAATACCAAAATATAAATAAAAACGGATAAATACCAAATTATATAATAAAAACGGATAAATGCCAAATTATATCTTATAAATCACATAACATTAAATAATAGATATAAACATGTGATTTAATATAAAATATATATTATTAATCTCGATTTAAGGACAATGTTGATGACTTTTACGGGTATAATTTGACCGTCATCAACTACCCCCCACTTAGGCTTTGATCATCCCAAACAAAGCATCAATAAGTCATTCCCCAAGACAACATTTTCCATGGTCAAATCATACTTACACAAGAAACTCGAGTCAACTCATACCATTCATTCTCATAAGGTACCCATTATTCACTACTCGTTATGAATCGAAGTGATGTGTGCAGGTGCATTCAGTTTTATATATTCGTGGCAAGATTATAGTTTATGCTAACTTCGCAATATCAACCTACCAACATCAGCATTCCTACTTCTTAAGCCTCGCATGGGTAAAGACATGGTGCAATAAGCAAGAGCGTCATCCAGAAGGTTTTTGGACTTGGAGACCGAGAAAAATACTCGAAGCCTCTTAAAAATTGAATTTTTCCTCACATTTTCATATTTTCAAGCATTAACACATCTCAAGAAAGAAACTTGCTTTAAAAGTAAATTATGCATTGCAAAAATCCCCTTTCACGGATTGGTCAATAACATGAATATTACCACAAGCGCGAGGCTACTTTGGTAATGTTACTACAAGCCCAGTGTTTAATGCTTTGTCAAAACACAGATTATTCTCAAGCTTATTACTCCGCTTTGATGGCCAGAAGATAGGAATACATCAGCAGATAAATATCGACACTAAGTCTACATTACCAATCATCTATGCAATGTACTCATAATTCTTCAGTTATTATAATTTGCGCGGTAAAACTCGATTCAAAGATTGAGTAATCGAATAATAAATAACTACTTGCAACAATCGGCATGAATATCCGTAAATTTACATTCACATAAGTATAAAATGATCACGTACTCATGTAACTTGGTTCCTTTCCTATCAATTCTTAGCTAGGAACTCACAATTCTAAGGGTACGAGATAAATAATATGGCATTTATTCAATTTTTTCAATTTTTCGCCGTTTTATTCAATTATAGTACATCATAGCTAAGTCTCCTACCCCCACTTAAACATGTCATTGTCCCCAATGACAAAGAAAAATGATAATTTCAGAAAAAGACTTAGCTCTGGGAACGGCTCTCAAGCAAGAAGCAGAATATCGGAGTAGTCCAAGCACGTCGAGGGACCTCTATGAATATAAGCAAACCAGAGATCGAACACGGAGTTCTATCGCAGCAAAATAAGTCATCAACAAAGCTCGAAACTCGTTACAGCGTTAACTCATAAAAAATAATAATCGAAACAAAGGGACAGTAAAAGGAATACATGAAACCTCAAACATTTTTAAGTCCTTAAAACGATTACACTTGTGAAACATTGGATTTATTAAACCCGACTTGTTTTGAGTACAACATTATGATTTAGAAAACTGACAACAGACTCGATACAAAGGAAAATATACTAAATAGAAAGAAAAAATAAGCAAGCAACTAAAGATGGCAGTCTTCATCTATATCCTCCACCGCAAAAAATATGTGTAAAACCGGGTGGAGAAGATAAAGATCAAAAAGCATTACCCCATGTGTGAAAACACGAGGTTTACCGGATTGATAAGGTATTTAATCCAAATAGAAAAGAGACACTTGGTAAGGTATAACGATTCAATGTGACCTATTGGTAAAAGATAGGATCAGAAACTCGGCGCAGACGCTTCACGTTTGGATTGGATATCAACAACTTAGGGACATGTAGCTTCTCCTCGAAATTACTAATAACCCAATGTAGCACGTAGAAGTCATCACCGTCATCAACAAGGTCGGATTGGTGTGATATTAAGAATGAAACTCATCATCTCGAAAAGCCAGAATAGGCGTAAAAGTGTGAAATTTAAAACATCCGGTAGAAAGATAAATTGTATGTTGATCAGACCAAAAAACGTTCTTGTTCCCACCAATCATTCTCTGTTACATTTGCAATAATTCTCAAGCTCTCTTAATGCTTTCATCTTAAGGTTGATTGCTAAATTTCCTTTTCTTTAGCAATTTTACGACTCTCCTAAGAAACTCTATTTCACGTGGCCTATATTGAGTTAAAAATTTTTGCACATCCTGAGCCTAACAGCCATCGGAACACGGCAAAATAAAAAACCTCAACGTATGTCATGTTACTCTTATTTGACACAAAGAAAACAAAACCTGAAATCCTAAAAAAAATCCTAAGGGATTTGAAGAAGTAATTCTGAGTTTAAAGTCCTCAGCTCGACTTTCCCAAAAGTTATCCTTGTCAGTCATCCTTCTTGGATCGCTAGATGTTGACCCTTTGAGCACTATGAGAGGTGGGCTCGTCGTTTTTGCGGATTAATATCCTTCCCTTGGTTGTGAGACCTAGGAAACGAGATCTATCCATACCATTTATACAAAGCTCTTACCTCTGCTCTCGTTTTAGGAATTAGTGAATTCTCAGGAGATTTAGTCCTAGGGACCCATTTTAATCATATCCTCTATAATGATGCTTCATTATGCTCTCTCAAAACTCAACGTCTTCATTAGATTGCGAATGCTTAATTTACACAAATTGTTGCTCCCATGGCCAGTAGAAGCAATCTCATGCATAGGACAATGAGATTTTAACAGAACTACGAGGAACTCTTTATTCACTGCTTCCTTCAACTACTACATGTTTCCTTACACCCTCCAGACGAGATAGATTTGGGAAGAACCTTCCACACTAATAAAATTAATCTTACAAACCAACTCCGGGCTAAGATTCATACTCAGGTTCATGTATAGGCTAACTTATGCTCAAAAAACTAAAAGATAGTAAAACATAAGCAAAAAAGGTAATACCTTGCCTTCAACATTGTACCACGAATAATTTGAACCTTTTAATATTTATTTTCTCGGAGCCATCTTGGTGCTTTAAAGGTGTTGCTTCCATCACTTTTCCCATCGTAGATTCGTAGCCCCACATGTTGCTGGGTTATTTCCTCAGTGCCCATGAAAAATTACTGACTCATATTATTGCTTCCCTGGTTTCTGCAAACAGAAGAAAAACAAAAACAAAGTGGACCGTAGACTAATTTTAACATGGTTTCCCATGCTGCTATCAGACCTACAGATTAAACATACAGAGATAAACAGACACGCGAAGTCCCAGAAAATAGAACCAGGCTCGCTGGCGGCGAGAGGCAGTCTCGCTGGGAGCGAAGCCAGCTGTTCCAGATTCTAGAATTTTTTACACAGAGCAGACAACCAGAGGGAATCAAAAACAAAAAAAAAACAGACTCTAAAATATAAAACTTAACATGAATAAAAAATTATTTATATATAAAATTGACCGTTGGTTCCCCGGCAACGGCGCCAAAAACTTGATGACGTAGATCAAGTGAAATTAAAATAATTGACCACCAAAACCAATACTAGCAAGAGGACTAGGTCCATCGTAGTTTAGCTATAGCGAATCAAGGTCGATCCCACAAGGAACCAATTGTGGATCATTTATATACAAACAATTAATCATTCATGTCAAGGACACAGAGGCGGTCTACGACCAACAGAAGACAAGAAAGATAAAGGACACGACACAAACAACGTAATTAACCTCCCCAATTATTATGTTATTGTTTGGATCTAGAGATTCTATATAATTAAGCTAGACTCGACAACTATTAATCCGATTTGTATTTCTTTTATATTGGCTACGGGAGTCATCCCCTAAACTAGATCTAGCTCCGGGTAGGGCATCTAGATCACTATGCTACATCACGTGATTTCGCTTTTTAGGCCTCCATCTCATATGACTCCCACGCTTACAAAACTAGGGATGCCGATATTAACCGTATTCCTCACCTAGGCAACATTCCAGTGATTAGTCGTACTTCCTAAGCGATCGCATCAGTCTCCGTCCCATTAACACTAACTTTTTAGGTATCATGTAAATATACGATTTACTTATAACTAGGTGTGCACAATTCCCTAATACAGAACAGATCTAGATCTCACTGAAAGTCCCGGAAGATCAATTCATGAGCCGACCTAGGAGCCCTATATTGGTATTTCCTAATAATACGCTAATTAAAACAGACGAGCAACGTAGCCGTAGCCATACCTACTAAGATAAGAAATTCTAGGTGGACAATCACACCATAAAGACGTGGCTAGATTGACGCGACGAACAACTAAATCTTAGCGTTTCTTCATACGTAACGGATAAAATAGAGATTCATAAAGAAATTATATAGATCTACTAAAAACACGGTTGTCGATAATACCAAAGTCATCTATAGGTCACCGGATAACAGATCTGGGCGTGTGGATCCTTATAGACAAGGAATCCCCACTGCCTCATATCGTATCCTTAGATCTACATCGTCCGGTGAAGAACGAACAACCTCAAACAATAAACAATAATTGGGGGCTTAATTACAAAGAACTAAGAACAAATAAATACAAGAACTTACATAACTGCAGAACTTGTAAAAAACTGCTTTAAGAAAAACTGAAGATTTAATTATGAATTGTGTGTATGTTGTGTGTTTTTCGTGTGTAATGTATGTACAAATATATAGGAGTAAAAATTTGCATAGGATAAGCCTAAACCAATCTGAAATAGTTTTCCTAAATCCAAAAGAAGTATGAAAACGCGTTAGGATAATTCCAAGTCGATCCGGAAGCTCTAGGGCAAAATGCGCCCCTCCCTTATGCGCCCCCTTCTTTGGCGCCAACTCTTCCTTACTCATCTTTTCGTGCTTATCCGTTCTTTATCTTCAATGCACTCCGGATTTTCTTTGATTTATCTTGTGATTTAATTCTTCCATTTGTATTTATCCTCCAAAAATTATCCCAATCTACAAAATAGAAATTTATCCCAAAGTAAATCATATCTAAATAAAAACGGATAAATACCAAAATATAAATAAAAACGGATAAATACCAAATTATATAATAAAAATGGATAAATACCAAATTATATCTTATAAATCACATAACATTAAATAATAAATATAAACATGTGATTTAATATAAAATATATATTATTAATCTCGATTTAAGGACAATGTTGATGACTTTTACGGGTATAATTTGACCGTCATCAGATTTCTCCCACATTGCTTAGTTGTTATTTTTCCTTTGAGGTGTAAGCCTATATAAGGCGTTTGCCATTATCTTTCTACGCATTATTCTTGATATAAAATTTCTCTTAATGGTCGAGTCGACTTTTATTATCGCTTGCGAGTGAGATTCTCTTCGTTGTGGAGTATCGCCTTTAGAAGTTATCAGTGTTGTGAGCGAACGTTGTGGCATTCTAACCCTTTCCTAGTTTGGATTCTCTAGGTCAGGTTTTTAAGCTCGTTATTGATCCCCGAGTTATTTCCTGGGCAAAGAGCTATCTGATTCGATCCAGAATCACATCAGTTGGTATCAGAGCTCAGCAACTCAGGTGTCAAAAAATCTACTTGTTCTTGCTTCTTTAATTTCATTCTTATTCAAAAAAAAACTATTAGTTGTTATTTCTCTTCTTTATTTCACCCCTCCCCCCCAAACCTATAATCTTCAAATCTTCTTCCCAAGAACCATAAAAAATTCAGCCGCACCAACACAAAACACCAAGCAACCGAGCCTTTTCCCTTTCCTAACCCGGATAATTTTGCTACGATACACCAAAAAATGTAGCAATCCCCCTTCCCAATACCAGAACAATACCAGATTTCGATTTTTGATTCAAGCAACCACACCGTTTTCCTTGCACTATTTAATCAACAAACAAGAACACGTTTTTCCCTACCTAGGATTTTTGCAACACCTTGTTGCATTCCTGCTTAATTATAGTCGTCTATAACACACACACACACACGAAAAAAAGTTGAAAAAAAGATGACTTAATTTCACTTGATTGTTACTGTGTTACTACTTGTTTGGATTGTGCTCCTGTGATAAAATTTGTTCTCTTGATATTCTTTCCCGTTCTTACACACACATACGGCCTTGTCAATGTTAGGTGTAGTTCCCGAAAGACAATTATCTAATTTTTTTAGGACAGAATTAATAATTCATCTTATTATATGCATGTATGCTTATAATTAAGACACTACTGAAAATCCTAAGTACCTCGTTTATGTAATCACATAACTCATTGTATGGCTATACACAAGAGGATTGAGTTAGTGAGATGTACTTAAAATTAACTTAGTCCGTAGCGTTTATTAATCTGAGTACGGGTCTCGTGATTAATTTGCTATTAATGCGTCCAGAACACTTTACGGTGTGACAGTCTTATCCGGACTGTCGGTAATAAGGTACCTAGTGGGGATTTATATATGATGATAATCATATAGGGCTAGACTGATTTGATTTGATTTCTCGATATAAATCCGTGATCGAGAAGTCTTATCGAATCACAAGATGATCATATATGGATTAATCTCAATTCTGAGGTGATCATAGACAACTGCTTAGACTATGGTAGAGTTTGATGTGTTAGTAAGGATCACTTCACAGTATGTTGTCCAACACTTCTCGTTTGCTCTATTCTGGGATGAGTGAGTAGTCTGTGCTATCACAGATATGGAATCCATTCCTTTCTTCGGGAAGTAGATAGACAGTTCCCTTATTTGTTAATCCTAAAACCGACTGATGGCGTCAGTTCAAATTATATTAGTTATGAACTAATTGATCACTAGGGGTTGATGGTAAATAAGGATAAGATGTTTCGAGAAGGGTTTACGGAGATATCCCGAATCGTAACGAACAGTCTATAGATGATTTATCCGTATGTAATGATTATAACAGTGGACGCTTATCAACTCATAGTTGAGTATAAGTTATATATATTCGGCAGAGGTCAGTTTCGGGTTTATGGTGGTGTAATCCCGGAATTAATAGATTGAATATTATTGTTCGGTCTGACGAATAATTTTATTCAATTTATTGTAGCTACTGAATATGGGTCCATGGTCCCCGACGTGGCTCATAATATAGCATATACGTTTTCTCGTCGTTTCACCTTAATTATAATTAAATAGTTGGATTGGACTATTTAATTGATATGTGGATTAATTGTTTAGTTGGACTAGATAAATAAATACATGGAAAAGAATTTTTTCATGGACTCGGCCCATTGTGTGTAAAAATGTGTGTAGCCCTTAATACCTAGGTTTTGGCCGCATTTTATAAGTATTAATTAATTATTGGGAAATTAGTTTTCTTGGATAATTATTTGATATATGATTTAATTATTTATTTGTTAAGTGATAAATCATGGAATATTAGATAATATATTTATTTATCCTAATTTGTTTGGGATATATTATATATTTATCTTTTATTTGAAATAAGGATTAATCTAATAAATATCTCTCAATTATTAAATCATTGGAGGACAATGATTACTCTCCTATATAAAGAGAGTTCTCCCAAGCCTTAAACACAACACATAATTTCGAAATACTTGAGAAGTATTAGGCTTAGAATTTTCGGCCTAAGTACTTGGGTTTGAGTTTTAGAAAAACTTCGGGTTTTTCTAAGGTAACATATCGAGGAGGTCCGGCGGCTTGAAACTCCATCCACCTGGTGGTGCTTGGAGACACACGTTGGAAGACTGTGGCTTCTCATCTAGCTTGGATCTTGGATTGAAGATGGTTCTTGGAGTTTATTCACCATAAACTGGTAAGCAATCTAACCCCCTCGTAGGTTAGATTTATTATTTATGTATTTTGATTGTCTAGATCTTGATCTTGTACTTTTCGCTGCGTAATCGGGTGGATCTATGATCCATCCAGCGATATTACATTCAACAAGTGGTATCAGAGCCTTTGATCTATCAATCAAAGTATGTAAATTTTAGATCTAGGATTGGAAAAAGCATGTTTAGATTGTTTTTTGTTTTTCGTTTGCTTTCCTACATGCATCGAATTTTTTTCATGTATGTTGCCTTGTGATTGTCGTGGTTGAAGAGATGGATTGGGGTTGGTATTGTTTACTCTTTAGATCTATTGTAAACTCATATAAATTCGTTTACATGAGTATAGGAAATTTTGTAATTTTAGTTTCGTAGAAGTAGATCTGTTTTGTTTCTGTTCGGTTTTTTATTTATTCCCGGAGATTGAGCGGTTGAAATAACAATCCCTCCGGTCATAATGAAGAATAAAAATTGAAGAACAGGCCCTCAAAATTTCGTGTCGATCGGACTCCATCTCGATGTTCAACCGTTACGATAAAGTTGCTGCTTTGTCGTAAAAGCACTGCAGCCCCAGCTGTCTGTTCGTCGAATTTTTAGAAGAGATTGGACCGTTGAAACGAAGATCCGACCGTTCCGATTGACTATCAAGGATTTCTAAACTAGCCCTAAAAATTTCGAGTCGATCGGGTTTTGTCTCGATGCCCGATCGGCTCCGGGAAGACACTGATGCGCCGCAGTTATAAACAGATGTAGCAGTTGAATCGGCGGCTTGCTGGGATAAATTGGGCCATCAAAACTCGGATCCAACCGTCCATATTGAAGAAGGAGGAGTGAATAACAGGTCCATAAAGTTTCGTGATGATCAAAGTACGTTTGGATGTCCGATCATCGATAAAACACAGCAGCAGATTAGAAAATAGTTAACCCTAGTTAGGATTTGTTTTTTCTTTAATAGGTTAGATACGGGGGTACCAACGATCCATCTTGGTTTTATTTTTTTTCCGTTATTTTTTTTGTGTATGATCGAAAATTGTATGATATAACCGGAAATTTCCATGACATGCATCTTCATTATTCCACTCCAATGCATACACGTAGATATTTAATTTCGAATTAAATTAGGCGTGTATAACTCGATTAATTAGTTAACATACTTGTTTTAATTAATATGTGGTAGTTAATTAAAATAGTGGATATTAGTTATAAGGCCATCGTTAGAGAATTAATGATCATTTAGGACACTCCGAAATCTTATTTAGTTATAAGGACATTCTAATTTTAAGAAAGAAACTTATTTAGTTATAAGGACATTCTAATTTCAAGTGGATAAAGAATAAGAAGGAAAAAAAGGAAGGAAAAAAAAAAAGGAAGTGCTGGTTGGAGGGAAAAAAAAAAAAAAAAAAGCGCTTATGTTTGTTTGTATTATTTTTTTGTTTTTTTTTAAATTTAAATTCACCATATTTCTAAAGGTTATATATTTTGATCTAAAACTCGGATCGTCAAAATTCTAAAGGATATGGTTTGATGTCTGATGCAGTGACATTGATGTCTGATGCAGGGACATTGATGACTTATGCAGTGACATTGATGTATGATACAAGGACATTGATGACTTATGCAGTGACATTGATGTTTGATGCAGGGACATTGTTGTCTGATGTAGGGACATTGATGACTGATGTAGGGACATTGATTTCCGATGCAGTGACATTGATGAATGATGCAGGGACATTAAGCTAAACAAGATCGTCAAATGATTCAAGGTCGTGTTAAAGAATTGAGGGATTCCACAATGAATCCAATTATCAGGAGGGCACAAACAACGTGTGGCCATTACAAGAGTCATAGTGAAGAGTCTTTGTAGTTTCACCAAACTTGTAATTCTATCCATATTAAAAGCTCCACATTTGGAGAAATGCAAAACAAGAGCAGAGCTGACTGATGCAGTTGTTAGGTTTTATGCAGTGACATTGATGTCTGATGCAGGGACATTGACGACTTATTGATGACGGTCAAGTTATAAAAATAACTCGATACCTAAATAACCAACTAGCAAGAGAACTAGGTTCAATCGTAGTATAGCTAGATAGAGTCGAGGTCGATCCCACAGAGACTCGGCTTAAACAAGTACAACGCTATTAAACTAAAAATAGATTAAAGAGCGGTCTCCGACCAACAATAACATAAAAATAAAGGTTGACACGATAGAAAACACAAAGACTAACAATACGACAGTAGACACTAAAACACTTACTTTTATGGTTTTCTAAGACTCTAACAAACGGTATTGATTACGCTAGTAGTAATTACTCCCCATATATGTATATCTAAACCGAGACAGAAAAGACATTAAGGTTGATTATATTTTGGATATGGGAGTCATCCTCTAAACTGGATCTACTTCGTGAACGGATAGATGATCCCTATGCTCAATTACGAATCCTTCCTTGGACAGGATAGAACATCATATAACAAGCATGCTATACCAAACTAGGGATGCCGATCTAAAATCGTCACCTCGTCTAGGCAACCACCGTGGACGGGTTGGCACACCTCCTAAACGATCGGCTAACTAATGTCCTAGTAACATGACAATTTTCACAATATATCATAATAATTTACGAGAACGATGTAACAAATTGGCCAGATCTATTACATGTATATATGAAAAACAGAAAGCACGACGTAGCCGAAGTCGTTCACAGAAAATTACTAGAATCTTGATGGCTAGATCTAACCATATAGACCGTGGTAGATCTAGACCGGTGACTCTAGAATTTTCTCGTAAAACACCTTCGTACGGCTTAGATCTACATGAATATGGGTTTGTTAATTAACTACATCACGAAATCAATACACAAACGACTACTCCATAACGAAATAAAATAGATCTACGAATAAAAACAACATATTTGGATAGGCATTACCCTCGTAGACGGAGGGTCCTCCAATCCTTCAATGCAACCTCTAATCGATGAATCCATCGCCTCCGTGATGAAGAAACATAATATAAAATAAGAAGAACTATATTGATAAACTAAAAGTATTGTAATATTGTGTTTCTAGAGTGTATATGGTTGTGTTTCAAATGAAATTGGTACAACTCTATTTATAGGGGTTCAAGCTAATTAAAAGATATACTTCAAAATATCAAAATAATAAGAGATAACTCCCGGCCGATCTCAAAAGCAAAAATGCGCCCCCCCCCCCCCCCCCCCTCATCATGCGCATCCTCCATCGGCGCCACTCTTTGGATTGGCTTGCGGCTCTTGTCATGCCTTACTCCTCTTTTCGTGCTTATCCGATCTTTATCTTTAATGCATCCGGATTTTCTTGGAATTATCTTGTAATTTAATTTATCCACTTGTAATTATCCTCCAAAATTATCTCAATCTACAAAAAAAATATTTATCCCAAAATAAATCATATTTAAATAATAAAAATGAATAAATACCAAATTATATTTTATAAATCACACAACATTAAATAATAAATATAAACATGTGATTTATCATAAAATATATATTATAAATCCTGATTTAAGGCAAATGTTGATGACTTTTACGGGTATAATTTGACCGTCATCAACTACCCCCCACTTAGACTTTGATCGTCCCGAACAAAGCATCAATAAGTCATTCCCCAAGACAACAATTTCCATGGTCAAATCATACTTACACAAGAAACTCGAGTCAACTCATACATTCATGCTCATAAGGTATCCATTATTCACTACTCGTTATGAATCGAAGTGATGTATGCATGTGCATTTGGTTTTATATATTCGTGGCAAGATTAAAGTTTATGCTAACTTTGAAGTCTTAACCTACCAACATCAGCATTCCCACTTCTCAAGCCCCTCAATGGTTAAAGACATGGTGCAATAAGCAAGAGCATCATCCATAAGGTTTTTGGACTCGGAGACCGAGAAAATACTCAAAGTCTCTTAAAATTTTGAATTTTTTTACATTTTTATAGTTTCAAACATTACCACTTCTCAAGAAAGGAACTTGCTTTAAAAGGTAAAGTATGCATTGCAAGAATCCTTCTCTCACGGATTAGTGGAAGAATTGAATATTACCACAAGCGCGGGGATACTTTGGTAATGTTACTACAAGCCCAGTGTTTAATTCATTGTCAAAACACAGATAATTCTCAAGCTTATTACTCCGCTTTGATGGCTAGAAGATAAGAATACATCAGCAGATAAATATCGACACTAAATTTACATAACCAATCATCTATGCAATGTACACATAATTCTTCAGTTAATATAATTCGTGCAGTATTCGTCGATTCAAATTGAGTAATCAAATAATAAATGACTACTTGCAACAGTTGGCATGCATATCCTTAATTTACATTCACATAAGTATAAAATGATCATGTATTCATGCAACTTGGTTCATTTCCTATAAATTCAATGTATAAGAACTCACAATTCTAAGGGTACGAGATAATTAATTTGGCATTTATTCACCGTTTCATTCATTTTTCAATATTTTTCAATTATAACACATCATAGCTAAGTCTCCTACCCCCCACTTAAACTTGGCATTGTCCCCAATGTCAAAGAAAAAGGAGAATTTAAGAAAAAGAGTTAGCTCTGGAAACGGCTCTCAAGTAGATGCAGAATATAGTAATAGTCCAAGCACGTCGTGGAGAAGCAAACGAAAACCTGTTTAAGCAAACCAAACAGAAACTCCACGAAACCGTTAATAACATGTCAATGGAAGTTATAAAATAATGTGGCAGTAATTAGATATAGAATATCCAAAAACAAATTAAGCCACTTTATTTCATACAACCAATGACAAGGAAAACCAAAGAGTTAAAACTTAAAACTACAAAACTCACATGGTGGCTATCAAGGAAAAAACCTCGTTTATTCCGAACTTAGAATCGGAACATGGCGAGATGAAAAAAACCTTAACAGTCTCATGCTACTTTATTCAAAGCAAAAACAAAAACAAATCTAAAAGAAAGTTTTAAGAAATAGTTCTATGGTTATAGTCGTTAGCTCGACTGTACTCACATGATGGTCTAGTTGTAACTAGGATTTCCTAGAGCAAGTACTTCTTCCTCCTTATCAAATAGATTCCCGAGGTAATGCTTTACTCGGTGGCCATTCACCACAAAAGTCTTTCGATCATCCAAGTGACTTACCTCTACAGCTCCGGAAGGAAATACTTTACTCACTTTATAAGGGCCAAACCATCTTGATTTTAAATTGCCCGGGAAGAGTTTCAAGCGCGAATTGTAAACAAGAACCATATCACCCACCTTAAAGGTGCGGTCAAGGATCTTTTTATCATGAAATCTCTTAGTGCGCTCTTTATAGATCCGAGCATTCTCGTAAGCTTCAATGCGAAACTCTTCTAGGCGAGTTAATTCCAACAATCTCTTCTCTCCGGCTAAACTTTCATCCAAATTCAACATACGAGTAGCCCATAAGGCACATTGCTCAAGTTCAACCGGTAGATGACACGCTTTCCCAAAAACAATCTGGTATGGGGACATACCTATGGAAGTCTTATATGCAGTCCGATAAGCCCATAAAGCGTCATCTAACTTCAACGACCAATCTTTCCTTGTTGGGTTCACGCTTTTTCCGGGATGCGCTTAATCTCTCGGTTCGTGACCTCAACTTGACCACTTGTTTGAGGATGATAAGCGGTAGCTAACTTTTGTCTCACCCCGTACTTGGCCATTAACTTCTCAAACGGCTTATTACAGAAATGGCTCCCATTATCACTAATGATGGCACGAGGTATTCTAAACCGCGTGAAGATATTTTTCTTTAAAAACCGCAGTACAACTTTTGCATCATTGGTAGGTGAAGCAATAGCCTCAACCCATTTAGACACATAGTCGACCGCCACCAAAATATAGCGGTTTGAAACAGACGAAGTGAAATGTCCCACAAAATCAATTCCCCATACATCAAAGAGTTCTAGTTCCAGGATACTCCTCAGTGGCATTTCATTTCTCTTCGAGATATTGCCCGTCATTTGGCATGAATGATAGGATCTAGCATATTCGTGTGTAGTTTTGTAAAGATTTGGCCAGTAAAAACCACATTGGAGAACTTTAGCAGCAGTCTTGTCCCCTCCATAGTGTCCTCCCGCTTCATAAGTATGGCAATGTTTAAGTATATCGGGGAATTCACTCTCAGGAACACATCTTCTAAAGATGTTGTCTGAGCAACGCTTAAAAAGATAGGGTTCATCCCAAAAATAGTGTTTAAGGTCCGCAAAGAACTTCTTTTTTTGCTTGATTCAAGTCTGGTGGTAAATATCTCCCGGATAAATAATTCACATAATCTTTAAACCATGGTTGTTGCTTCTCAGCCTTAACAACCTCACTTCCCGAAGATATTTCGGCGCAGTCACTATTCCCTAAAATGGTAGAGATGGAGGATAATTGCTCATCGAGGGGCTTTTCTAAGCAAGGTGTGAATGCCTCATCGGGCTCTTTCTCATCATCCCTAACATCTTCTATATTTTCCTCATTTTTTGGGATTGGTGGAGTAAGCTCCTTTTCACTTCTAATCATTATCGCATTTATCCCTAGGGTTCCTATCAGTGTTGCTCGGAAATCCCCAGGAGGTCTAGTTGACAGCTGTTAAGCTAATTGTCCTATTTGATGAGAGAGATTATGGATTAAGGCTTCTTGGTTGGTGACTTTGGCATCATTATTTTGACAGTTTTGGTGAAAGTTTGTAGCCAAGTCAGTAATGGAATTTGATAATTGATTCACAGTGTCAGACATTGTGTTACTCATCTTTTCAAGTGCAACTTCCCAACCGTAAGTTTGAGCTTGTTGAGGTACATAAGTGTTGTGTGGTTTTACCCCTTCATTTGGATCACTCCATCGGAATTCAGGTTGGTCATGATTTGGTTTGTAACCGTCATAGTGATTACCCTGTCTCCCAATGTAATTGGCTTCTTTAGTACCCGCATTCTCTAATGGCCTAGTCGTTTGCATCCCTTTTCCGGTCTCTACTCGTACAATCCTCTCATGCATACCATCCACTTATCATTTATGAGCAATAGAGTATTTAGGATCTTATGCGATACATCCTCCTCAAGATTATCGGCCATCTTCACGATTGATATTTCACCACCTCCCCATTGGCTATTCATTGCTATTTGCTCCATCTTTCCTCGTGCCTCCTCAGGAGATAAAAGAACAAACGCTCCATTGCTGGAGGCATCTAATCTTATCTTCTCCGTATCTCTCAATCCATGGTAAAAGGTTTGCATTAAAATCCATAGAGGGATATCATGATGAGGGCACTTCCTCATGGACTCCTTAAGACGTTCCCAAGCTTGATCAAAACTCTCCCCAGGTTGCTGCTTGAACCCCAAGATATCTTGGCGTAACTTAAAGGTCTTTCCTAAAGGAAAGTACTTATTCATGAACTTTTGCAACAATTCCTCCCAGGTCGTGATTGATCTTCCCTCTAAAGAGAAAAGCCATTGCATAGCTTTATCTTTCAAAGTGAAAGGGAAATGTTTTAGCTTAATGTTATCCTCAGGAACCAGTTATGGCTTCACGGTACTAACGATCTCTAAGAAATTCATCACGTGAATGCCAGGATCTTCATTCAGGATACCATGAAAAGTGGAATAATTTGCCACCATTTGAATGACATTAGGTTTCGGGTGATAAACTTCAGCAGCATTTTTAGGCACTACGATAGCAGGAATGAATTGTTCAATGGTAGGCGTTGCATAGCTTTGGAAAGTACACCTTTCCCATGCAGCCACAGCTTGGTTAACAAAATTTGCATTATTAAAATTATTTCCATTTACCAGGTTGGCTTCATTCAGTAATCCTTCCATGTCTGAGTTAGATTGATCGGAATGTTGTGTTCCTTCAGATTTTTCCTCGCCTTGCTCTTCGTTTGGATCCTCAGAAATCCGGGCAGCTCGTTCTTATTATTTTTATTTTTATTTGCATTTGCACGCCAAAAACAATAATAAACAATTAAAATACGCCAAGGCTACTACCTTTGGCGAGACTCTAAAATAGACAAAAATAACAAAAACAATAAACAATTAGAAACTTTAAAGGCAAATCCTTTAACTAGACTCAATAAATAAAAACTAAACTAAAACAGACTTTAAAAATACTAAAAATACAAAAACACAAAGTATAAACTGTGTAAAAAAAATAGAACATAAACTGCCCAGATTTGTTTTACGACTCTTACAGGTTAATTCTATGTCATACAAACTAAATAACAGACACTATTTACACTATTTACGAATCTATTTTTAATAAAACAAGCTATACTTAATTTAATGACACGAGTCCCCGGCAACGGAGCCAAAAACTTGATGACGGTCAAGTTATAAAAATAACTCGATACCTAAATAACCAACTAGCAAGAGAACTAGGTTCAATCGTAGTATAGCTAGATAGAGTCGAGGTCGATCCCACAGAGACTCGGCTTAAACAAGTACAACGTTATTAAACTAAAAATAGATTAAAGGGCGGTCTCCGACCAACAATAACGTAAAAATAAAGGTTGACACGATAGAAAACACAAAGACTAACAATACGACAGTAGACACTAAAACACTAACTTTTATGGTTTTCTAAGACTCTAACAAACGGTATTGATTACGCTAGTAGTAATTACTCCCCCATATATGTATATCTAAACCGAGACAGAAAAGACGTTAATGTTGATTATATTTTGGCTATGGGAGTCATCCCCTAAACTGGATCTACTTCATGAATGGATAGAAGATCCCTATGCTCAATTATGAATCCTTCCTTGGACAGGATAGAACATCAAATAACAAGCATGCTATACCAAACTAGGGATGCCGATCTAAAATCGTCACCTCGTCTAGGCAACCACCGTGGACGGGTTGGCACACCTCCTAAACGATTGGCTAACTAATGTCCTAGTAACATGACAATTTTCACAATATATCATATTAATTTACGAGAACGATGTAACAAATTGGCCAGATCTATTACATGTATATATGAAAAACAAGAAAGCACGACGTAGCCGAAGTCGTTCACAGAAAATTACTAGAATCTTGATGGCTAGATCTAACCATATAGACCGTGGTAGATATGTTAGTAATACCATCCGCAACGGAAGCGATTTATGGATCTAGATCTATATAATATGCGTAATAAAACAACTAGATCTATTCTACAAGGGGGATGTAGATCATACCTCTTGAATCTCTGAATTCAAGTTGAAGAACCGCAAAGGATGAATGTGAAGATGTGAAGAGCACCACAGTCTTCCGATCGTGTGATCCAAGCAATTCCCGGTGGAAGGAATTCTCGACTCGAACCCTTCCGATATGCTACCGGAAAAATCTCCAAGATTTCTCCCCAAATCTCCCTTGGCCGAATTCTTTTCTTCTCTCTACTATAGGGAGAAGTCGAAATTTTATGTGTGTATTGAGGCTTGGGAGAACTCTCTTTATATAGGAGAGTAAAACTTAGCCTCCAAGGATTTTTATTTATCAAACAAAATAAATCCTTTAATAAAAGATAATTCCATAATATCCTAGAACAAATCTAGAATAATATTTATCTTTATTATTTACCATAAATATTTATCTAATAAATATTTTATGCACATGTCTTATTAATCACAAGAAAATAATTTCTTAGTCAATAATCAAGTGCATGAGGCGCCAATATCAAATCCCTTAGGGTTTAATTTCGGCCAACACCATTTTGGGCCAAGTTTGTGAAAAAAGTCTTTTCCACATATTTAATTATTTAGCTCAACTAATTTAATAGTCCACTAAACAATTAATTCACATATCGTTTTAATAAAGTCCAACAAGAACTAAATTAATATTATTAGGATTCGACGTCCGAGAATAGCTATGCTATATTAGGAGGCACGTCGGGGACCATGGACTAATAATCAGCGGCTCCGATAAATCAAATAAATAATTATAGAATAATTATATTCGATAAATCAATCACAGGAATATGCCACCATAATCCCGTGACTGCACTCCTCCGATTATAAGATTATATTTATCTCCTCACGAGAATAATAATAAGCGTCCATTGATATAATCATTACATATGGATTAATCCTCCATAGACTGTTCATTCTAAATCGGGAAGTTACCGTTAACCCTTTTAAGAACCTCTTATCCTTATTTACCATTAACCCCCTAGTGATCAATTAATTCATACAACTCACTGGTAGCTAATCAGTGTAATATGAACTCGTACGATCGATCAGTTTCTAGGATTAACAAATAAGGGAACTGCCTATCTACTTCCATAAATGGAAGGAATGGATTCCGTATCTGTGATAACACAGACTACTCACTCAATCTAGTACAATGCCAAGATGGGGTAATTCAGACCACAGACTCAGTGTAATCCTTAACCGTCAAGTCAAACTTCATACTGATTCAAGCAGTTGACTGTGATCACCTCAGGATTAAGATATATCCATAAATATGATCATCCATTGATTCGATAAGACTTCTCGATTACGGAATTATATCGTGAACTCTAATCAAATCGGTCCGAATACTATATGATATATCTATCATATATAAATGCCCCATTAGGTTCTCTTAACCGAAAGTCCGGATAAGACAATCACACCTATTGTGTTCTCGGGCGCATTAATAGCACGTTAAAGGAGAGACCCGATACTCTCGATTAACTTCACTACGGGCTAATTGTATTTTAAGTACATCTTCACTAACTCAATCCTCCCGTGTATATACTATACACCGAGTTAAGTGATTACATAAACGATATACTTTAGGGTTTTCTGTAGTGTAAATACTATTGTCACATCGGTGAATATGAGAATAATAAATATGAATAATAACATCATTTCATTTATTAAATAAAACAATTACAAAATTGTCTTTCGGGCATCACACCTAACAATCTCCCACTTGCACGAAAGCATGTGATTAATTGTTTTAGAGCACACCCTATTATTTAAAATACAAAGAAACTATCACTCCCACTTGCTCTAAAGCAAATGAGACATGTCTCTAATACCTATAGTCTCCAAGTGTCGACTAAAAGCTTCAATCGACGGCGTCTTGGTGAATGGATCGCCGGGATTATCGGCGGAGGCGATTTTCTTGACGGAAATGTCCCCTCTATCGACAAAATCGTTGATCACCCGGTATTTTCTCTCTATATGCTTCGACTTACCGTGCTTTCGAGGTTCTCTAGAGTTGGCAATGGCCCCATTGTTATCACAATAGAGAGTAATAGGATCTTCAGCATTCGGGACAACGCCTAATCCGCTGATGAACTTTCTTAACCAAACTGCTTCTTTAGCTGCCTCCGAGGCCGCTATGAACTCAGCTTCCATTGTTGAATCGGTTGTCCTGGATTGCTTTTGGCTTCTCCATTCTACTGCACCGCCACCAAGCGTAAACACTGAACCAGAGGTAGATTTAGAATCATCTCTGTCTGACTGAAAATCAGAATCGGTGTACCCCGCTAGCTCCAAACTCCCACTCGAATAGACGAGCATATAATTTCTGGTTCTCTTCAAATATTTGATGAGATTCTTTACTGCTGTCCAGTGCGGTTGCCCTGGATTTGACTGAAAACGGCTGACTAATCCAACGCCGTAACAAATGTCAGGTCTCGTACACCTCATAGCATACATAAGACTACCAACAGCCGAGGCATATGGCACTCTTCCCATAGCTTCAGCCTCTTCAGGGGTTTGAGGCCCCTGAGACTTAGATAGGTAAACGCCGTGACGGGTTGGTAGAAAACCCTTCTTTGCGTTCTCCATATCGAAGCGTGCCGGCACCTTATCTATATAAGTTGCTTGGGACGAGCTAACATCCCGTTCTTACGATCCCTTATAATTTGGATCCCTAGAACATAACTCGCTTCTCCCAAATCTTTCATTTGGAATTGCGTGGTCAACCAACTTTTCACGTCGGACATCATCCCCTTATCGTTGCCAATTAGGAGTATGTCATCAACGTACAACACTAGAAATACAACACTATCTTTGATAACCTTCTTGTATACACAAGATTCAAAGCAAAGTGTTGTTCGAAATCATAAGACTTGATCGTGTGATCGAATCTATGATACCAGGAACGAGATGCTTGCTTCAACCCATAAATGGATCTGAGCAACTTGCACACCATGTGCTCTCGACCTTCTTCAATGAATCCTTCTGGTTGCTGCATATAGATTTCCTCGTCAAGAAAGCCGTTTAGAAACGCTGTCTTAACATCCATTTGCCAGATTTCATAATCCAGACATGCAGCAATCGAAAGGAGGATGCGGATGGTTTTCATCATGGCCACAGGTGAGAAGGTTTCCTCGTAGTCTATACCCTCTCGCTGTGTGTAACCTTTTGCTACCAGCCGTGCTTTGAAGGTTTCAACCTTCCCATCTACTCCTCTCTTTCGCTTGTAGAGCCATTTACATCCAATGGGCCTTTCACCCTGAGGAAGTTCTACAAGTTTCCAGACTGAGTTAGAGTACATAGACTCCATCTCCGATTCATTGCGTCAATCCATTTATCCTTATCGTGATCCGGTAAGGCCTTCTTATAGGTCGGAGGATCATCTTCCACCCCATCAGAGGCGACTACGTTTGCCTCTAAATCCATGCCGTACCGAGCCGGTGGCCGAACCACTCTCGCGGTACGTCTGGGTGGAACAGGAATGTCGGAAGTGACTTGTTGTATTATTAGTGTTGTTTACGGGAACATCGCGGCACAATAGGCCGATGTCATCGGAGAGTAATTCCTCTAGTACAATTGTACTTCGAGGTCTCGTGGTCTTTCATATAACTTTCCTCCAAAAACGTAGCGTTAGTCGAGACTAGCACTTTGTTATCTTCCGGATCGTAAAATAGACCACCACGTGTACCTTTTGCATAGCCTACAAACAAACATACTTTCGTACGTGATTGTAGCTTGGTAGTCTTGTCCATCGGCACGTGTGCGGGACAACCCCATATGCGGAAGTGACGAAGGCTTTCGCGATGTCCGGACCACATCTCAATGGGTGTCTTTTCGACGGACTTTGACGGTACCGCATTCAAAATGTAGACCGCGCTTCTAAAGCATAACCCCAAAAGGATATAGGTAGTGAGGCGTAGCTCATCATTGATCTAACCATGTTGATCAATGTCCTGTTTCTTCTCTCAGCAACTCCGTTTTGCTGAGGTGTCCTAGGCGCCGAACGTTGGAAACAAATTCCTTTTTCACCAAGTAGTCAATGAACTCGCATCTAAATACTCACCTCCACGATCCGAGCGGAGGCATTTCAATGACTTGCCTAGTTGCCTTTCGGCTTCGCTTGGAACTCCTTGAACTTTCCAAAAGCCTCGGATTTTCTATGCGACGGAGATAAACATAACCGAATCTCGAGTAATCATCAATGAAAGTCACAAAGTACTCGTATCCGCCTCTAGCTTGTACGTTCATCGGACCACAAAGGTCTGAATGCACTAAGTCTAGAGTTCCTGTGGCTCTATTACCCTGTGATGAGAAGGGACGCTTAGTCATTTTTCCCTCTAGGCAACACTCGCAGACATGCAGTGTGTCAACAGATGACTCACCTAAGGCATTAATCTTTTCAAGTCTTTTGAGTCTTTCCAAGGAAATATGGCCAAGCCTTAGATGCCACAGGTATGTTTTATCTTCTTTTACTTGAGAAACTTTCTGCCTTTTTGCAGATCTTTGATGAGCAGTTTTAAACATTTCAGTATTAAGTAGGGGAGCTTTAAGTGGTCTTACAAAATATAAACCATTTTCATTTATAGTTGAACACAATTCAAAGCCATTCTTTGAAATAACAAATTCACCATTCAAACTTGAAACAGAAAATGATTGTTCAACTAAGGCAGAATAAGAAATCAAATTTCTCCTGAAATTGGGAATAAAATAAACATTGTCTAAATGTAAAATTCTATTATTAAAATGCAAGTCCACAGCTCCCACTGCTTTAGCCGAAATGAGCGCCCCAGTGCCTACTCGCATCACTTGAGAACCCTCTTCCAGCTCCTCGTACGAACTAAGAATCTGCAATGAAGAACATACATGGTTAGTAGCTCCAGTATCAAGTATCCAAGTGGACACATCTTTAGCTACATTAAAAGATTCCAAGAATAGTAATTCCAAATTACCTTTCTTATCTTTCCCAGCGACTGCCTTGACTTTGCCATCTTTCACATCACGAAGGTATTCGGGACAATGGCGTCGCCAATGTCCTACCTCCTTACAAGAAAAGCATTTGCCCTTGGGCTTGGACTCGTCAACTTTCTTGGCACCTTTTTCTTCATTGGCTTGGGCACGGGTGCAACACTACCCTTCTTCTTCGGTTTCGCCTTAGGCTTGTTTGATGACACGGCTTCGGCCATATTGGCTTCGAAATTTTCTTATCCCCTACTTGGACCTTATCTTTCGATAGCAGGCCCTCGTAGATGGTCGGTTCATTCGGCATCTCGTGTCATGGTCAACTCATATTTGCCCATCGATATGCGAGTTTTGAACGGGATAAACTCGGAGTCAACGATTCCAAAATCATTGATACTTGAGTTGCTTCATCGAACTTTGATCCATGAATACCGGCGTCATTGAAGTAATTGATCATATTCGAACATGACCATTCACCGCTTGACCTTTCTTCAATTTCGTGTTGACGGCCAACTTTGATGGCATCGTGTCTTGCTTGGTTGCTAGGTGATCCAAACATCGTAGTAAGTTTCCGCATGATTTCTCCCCGCAGACTCAAACTCTTCAATGCGGGTCCTAATAACCTCCGACACGCCGCCGGGATGATCCCACGAGCCCGGTTATCCGCTTCGATCCGGCGATTACGCCGTTCGATCTCGGCTTTACCGAGGTTTTTGGATCGCCGGCGTAGGGCATTCGTAAGTAAGTACATGTTGCACATTCTCATACGTGAGCACCACGTTTAAGTTACTCTTCCATTTCTTAAAGTTGTTTCCCGTTAATTTTTCAGACAGTAAAGCAGAAATTTGAGCAGACATTTTGCTGAAAATAAAATGACATGTATTAATTCAAGTTTAACACTACTATATTAAATTTTAGGAATTGTAAACTAAAAAAATAAGTCTACTCTACCATTCCAAGGATTTTAACCTCGCATCTCAGTGCCGCCTTAGGGTAGGTCAAAGAGATGACGGTTAAATCGAGACAATCTCATCAATGAATAACTTGTGAGAATCAAACATCCCACGGGAATCGAACATCCCTTTATTCATTGACTACCTTCCTTTTTTAGCCTAGATATTATCAAGAATACCCATGATGAGTGTGACCTACTATATCGGTTCTCTTAGGTACGCCCCGAGTATGCCGTCTTAGGATAGGTCGGTGACCCGACGAGTACCCGTAAAACCTATCCTTTCGGAGACCAAGCCATGAATGTTGATAGGGGCGAACACCATCCTTAAGGGGACGAAATCAAAGCGCCTCGAGGCGTCACCCTTCTCTCACTTACTTGTATCTATAGTAGAGGCCGTGGGGTTGGTCAAGTCGCCTCCCCCGCTCCCACTCAATAATTTTGGAAGTGGTTGTGGGTTAACTAACCACGTCTTTTTGATGTTATCATAAAAGCTCATCAAATCAAGGATTCCGAATGGTGTCGGTGACGTAGGCAAGCCTACCCGTCCTATTCGTTGGAACATATGTGACAGTCGGACGAAATCGGGTCAAGACAGCCTCATTGAGATAAGAAGGAATCACCCTCCGTTCTCCGGTGTAGCTTAGTCTTGCCGGACCCCCGTGCATACATCACACTAGGAGGGTTAAGTCGGTCGAGCCTAGCTCAGTTGACCACCCAACCTATAAGCGAACCGTTTTTATCCAAGATTTTTTGTTCTTTTACCATCATTCAATCTCGTAGACACTACGAATTGAAAACGTGATCTCGTTTGGGCTTTAAGGCGGTTCACCGAGAACACACACCGAAAAGCCTAACGATTTCATAACCCGTCCTCGGATCATTAATTAGTTACTAAATTCATTAATTACCACGTATTAATTAAATTTCAACTAATTACACGAGTTTGAATACATGCCTATTTTAATTACCAAAATTAAAATTCTACATGTATGCATGGAGTGGATTTATGATATGATGCATGTCATGGCAATTCCGATTTTATATCTATTTTATGATCGAACACATAAAAAATAAATTGCGGAAATTTAAACACCGAGATGGATTGTTGGTACCCCCGTAACTAATCTATCCTAGGAAAAATAAATTACAATCTTCTTGTCTTCGAGTCTTGATCTTCGAATCTTGAACTCGAACCGCCGGAACACGAACCACGAACACCCGAGAGGAGAAAAGGTCTTTTTAATTAAATAAATCCAATTTATTTTAATTAATCATATATTTTATTTTATTATATATTACATGCGGCTGCTTTTAATTATTTTCCAAAAAAATAAATTTTTTTTTTTTTTTTTTCATCATACGGCTGTTGAATAAAAAAAATTTAGGTCACAACAAAAAAAAAAAAATAGTGCAGCCGCATCTAAAATAAAACCCTAGCCGCATATATTTATTAAACAGGACTTTTAGTGACGCTTTTCAGCGTCGCAGAAAGTCCTGTAGCAATTTTTAATAAAATTCATCCGTTTCTCCTCGTTCATACCTTGGGTTTCGTCTTGATCTTCAATTTTTCAGCAAGATCTTCATCTTTTCCAGCCCGGATAATCAAAATAACAATAAAAGATGCTACTTTTTACATAAATTTCGAAAAGAAAGACATAAAAAAAAATACAATTCCTATGCTCAATTGTTGCTAAACAAAGGAGCTACAATAGATCTAACGAGTAAACAGTACCAACCCCAATCCATCTCTTCAACCAAGACATTCATAACATAAAAAAAATAAATCATGCGTCGGCCCTATTTTTAAAAAAAAATTGGGACAAAAAAAAATCTACATGTTTTACCACTCCTAGATCTAATATTTTATACGTATAAATATAGATCACCATGGCGACTGATACCACTGTTAGTAATACCATCCGCAACGGAAGCGATTTATGGATCTAGATCTATATAATATGCGTAATAAAACAACTAGATCTATTCTACAAGGGGGATGTAGATCATACCTCTTGAATCTCCGAATTCAAGTTGAAGAACCGCAAAGGATGAATGTGAAGATGTGAAGAGCACCACGCCTTCCGATCGTGTGATCCAAGCAATTCCCGGTGGAAGGAATTCTCGACTCGAACCCTTCCGATATGCTACCGGAAAAATCTCCAAGATTTCTCCCCAAATCTCCCTTGGCCGAATTCTTTTCTTCTCTCTACTATAGGGAGAAGTCGAAATTTTATGTGTGTATTGAGGCTTGGGAGAACTCTCTTTATATAGGAGAGTAAAACTTAGCCTCCAAGGATTTTTATTTATCAAACAAAATAAATCCTTTAATAAAAGATAATTCCATAATATCCTAGAACAAATCTAGAATAATATTTATCTTTATTATTTACCATAAATATTTATCTAATAAATATTTTATGCACATGTCTTATTAATCACAAGAAAATAATTTCTTAGTCAATAATCAAGTGCATGAGGCGCCAATATCAAATCCCTTAGGGTTTAATTTCGGCCAACACCATTTTGGGCCAAGTTTGTGAAAAAAGTCTTTTCCACATATTTAATTATTTAGCTCAACTAATTTAATAGTCCACTAAACAATTAATTCACATATCGTTTTAATAAAGTCCAACAAGAACTAAATTAATATTATTAGGATTCGACGTCCGAGAATAGCTATGCTATATTAGGAGGCACGTCGGGGACCATGGACTAATAATCAGCGGCTCCGATAAATCAAATAAATAATTATAGAATAATTATATTCGATAAATCAATCACGGGAATATGCCACCATAATCCCGTGATCGCACTCCTCCGATTATAAGATTATATTTATCTCCTCACGAGAATAATAATAAGCGTCCATTGATATAATCATTACATATGGATTAATCCTCCATGCATCGTTCATTCTAAATCGGGAAGTTACCGTTAACCCTTTTAAGAACCTCTTATCCTTATTTACCATTAACCCCCTAGTGATCAATTAATTCATACAACTCACCGGTAGCTAATCAGTGTAATATGAACTCGTACGATCGATCAGTTTCTAGGATTAACAAATAAGGGAACTGTCTATCTACTTCCATAAATGGAAGGAATGGATTCCGTATCTGTGATAACACGTACTACTCACTCAATCTAGTACAATGCCAAGATGGGGTAATTCGGACCACGGACTCGGTGTAATCCTTAACCGTCAAGTCAAACTTCATACGATTCAAGCGGTTGACTGTGATCACCTCGGGATTAAGATATATCCATAAATATGATCATCCATTGATTCGATAAGACTTCTCGATTACGGAATTATATCGTGAACTCTAATCAAATCGGTCCAAATTATATGATATATCTATCATATATAAATGCCCCATTAGGTTCTCTTAACCGAAAGTCCGGATAAGACAATCACACCTATTGTGTTCGGGCGCATTAATAGCACGTTAAAGGAGAGACCCGATACTCTCGATTAACTTCACTACGGGCTAATTGTATTTTAAGTACATCTTCACTAACTCAATCCTCCGTGTATATACTATACACCGAGTTAAGTGATTACATAAACGATATACTTTAGGGTTTTCTGTAGTGTAAATACTATTGTCACATCGGTGAATATGAGAATAATAAATATGAATAATAACATCATTTCATTTATTAAATAAAACAATTACAAAATTGTCTTTCGGGCATCACACCTAACAAGATATACACCGGTGACTCTAGAATTTTCTCGTAAAACGCCTTCGTACGGCATAGATCTACATGAATATGGGTTTGTTAATTAACTACATCACGAAATCAATACACAAACGACTACTACGGCCATAACGAAATAAAATAGATCTACGAATAAAAACAACATATATGGATAGGCATTACCCTCATAGACGGAGGGTCCTCCGATCCTTCAATGCAATCTCTAATCGATGAATCAATCGCCTTCATGATGAAAAAACATAATAAAAATATGGAAAATTAGGGATAAGGACACAATCTGGAATATTTTTAAATCAACTACATATTTTTTATAGGGAGAAGGACAACTCCATAATTTTTATAGCGAAACAAACAAGTAAAAAAATCGAATCTTACGAATAATCCCAAAATCAACATAATTTGATAGGCATTTTGACCCCGAAAATCGGTGAATCTCGACAATGAATTTTGAAAATTAGTGAATTTCGTCCTCCGATCCTTCAATGCAATTTTGAACACAAGTGAATTTCGATGAATAAATAGTTTTGTCCTTTATGCAAAAGTTTCAAAAACTCGTCCTTGATCAATTGATGAAATATTTCTGTCCTTCTCCCTCATTCCCCCTATAAAATAAGAAGAACTATATTGATAAACTAAAAGTATTGTAATATTGTGTTTCTAGAGTGTATATGGTTGTGTTTCAAATGAAATTGGTACAACTCTATTTATAGGGGTTCAAGCTAATTAAAAGATATACTTCAAAATATCAAAATAATAAGAGATAACTCCCGGCCGATCTCAAAAGCAAAAATGCGCCCCCCCCCCCCCTTCATGCGCATCCTCCATCGGCGCCACTCTTTGGATTGGCTTGCTGGCTCTTGTCATGCCTTACTCCTCTTTTCGTGCTTATCCGATCTTTATCTTTAATGCATCCGGATTTTCTTGGAATTATCTTGTAATTTAATTTATCCACTTGTAATTATCCTCCAAAATTATCTCAATCTACAAAATAAATATTTATCCCAAAATAAATCAAATTTAAATAATAAAAACGGATAAATACCAAATTATATTTTATAAATCACACAACATTAAATAATAAATATAAACATTTGATTTATCATAAAATATATATTATAAATTCCGATTTAAGGCAAATGTTGATGACTTTTACGGGTATAATTTGACCGTCATCACTTATACAGTGACATTGACGACTTATGCAGTGACATTGATGTCTGATGCAGGGACATTGATGACTTATACAGTGACATTGATGTCTGAAGCAGTGACATTGAAGACTGTATTTACAATTAGATAACTGATGCAATGATATTGATGTCACCGCATATACAACTTGATACACACATTTGATAACTTTGTAAAGTAACTTTATTTCTTTGTTATCTTTAAATATTTGATTGATGTTGGTTTATTTGATTAGTGTTGGTTTAAATTTTTGATAACTTTGTAAAATAATTGTATTTCTTTTGTTTTTTTTTGGTTTAAATGCATATTTTTACAACCAAAGGTATGCATAAATTGTTACAATAACACGTCATTGCATAAATCATTACAATAACACGTCAGTGCATAATTCGATACAATAAGACATCACTGCATAGATCGCTACAATAAGAAGTCACTGCATAAATCGCTACAATGAGACGTCATTGCATAAATCGCTACAATGAGATGTCACTGATCAAGGTTGTCAATGGATCGCGGCGGTCAATACATCATGGTAGACAATGAATTGCGGCGGTCAATGCATCAGGGTGGTTAATGGATCCCGGTGGCCAATGTATCCGGGTAGGTGGTAAATGCATGACGGTGATCAATACGTCACGTCGATTTTTATGAAGAAAAAAATTGATTTTATGAATTTATTCGGAAAAATATCAAATTTGATTTTAGAATAAAGAAGACGAAAAAATATGAATTTTAGTAAAAAAATTATGATGATCTGAGTTTTAGATCAAAATATATGACCTTTAGAAATATGGTGAATTAAAAAAATAAATAAAAAAAACCCACCCACACGTTCAGTAAGTTTTTTTTTTATTTTACTTTGAACGATTCTTTTTTTTTCCTCCTTCCTTTTTTTTTTCCTTCTTCCTATTTATCCACTTGAAATTAGAATGTCCTTATAACTAAATAAGTTTCCTTCTTAAAATTAGAATGTCCTTATAACTAAATAAGATTTCGGAGTGTCCTATTACCCCTGATAAGTTGAAAATCAGTCCTTTTAAATAATTGGCCCATTAAAATTAAGTAACTACTTATAAAAACCGAGGACCCGGGTTTTGTCAATCGTTACGATTTTAGTGATGGATTCTCGGTGAATCTCACTTAGATAAATCGTTGAGTTTTCGGTGATGGCTTTTCGATGAAGCCACCTTAAACAGAAACTAGATTACACTTTGGTTGACAACATAGAAATCGGAAAATCTTAGTACATGGGTTCGGAAATGGTCTAACCATGGTTGGGCGAGTTCAACCGAGCTTCGGCTCGATAGACTCCCCACCACGTGTGATGTACGTTACGGTGGTTCGACAAGACTTAGCATAGCCGATAAGCCTTCGGGCTAAACGGGGCTTCTCTTGCCAGATCAGCCTGAACTGTCACATATGTTCCAACGAATAAGACGGCGTAGGCTTGCATATATAACCGACCCTGTTCGGAGTACATGATTTATTATTTCTTATTGTCAAGACCGAAACCGTAATTAGTAAACCACCACTTTTTCAAATTATTGAGTGGGATCGGGGAAGGCGACAACCAACCCCATGGCCTCTACTATAGATGCAAGCACGTGAGAGAATGGTGACACCTCATGCCACTTTGATTTCGGCCCCCTTCGGATGGTGTTCACCACTATCAATATTCAAGGCTTGGTCTCCGAAAGGATAGGATTTCGGGTACTCGTCGGGTCACTGACCTGCCCCTCGTAGGCATACTCGGGGCGTACTCTGAGATCTGATATAGTAGGTCACACTCTTTATGGATATTTTCGAAATATCTAGGCTAGAAAAAGGAAGGTAATCAATGATTAAGGTCCGGGATGTCTGATTCCCGTGAGATGTTCGATTCTCGAAACTTAATCATTGAGAAAGATTGTCTCAGTTTAACCGTCATAGTGCTGATATCGACCCTCTCGGACAGTACTATGCGAGGTTAAATCCTTGGAATGGTAGGATAAACTTTTTATAGTTTATAATTCCTAAAATAAAAATCTAGTAGTGAAAATTTATTTTTTTAATTTAATTTTCTATCATATTTTTTACAACTAAATCTCTAGGCTACTAAACTGTTAGAAATAAGACTTCATTAAAAATGTTGAAAGTAACAAGTACGTTGTAATTATCAAAAATGCAGTTAATTTTCGGAAAAGATTTTCTCTTGAGCCTTTAAGAACATAATGACATAGTATAGGTATGTCACAGATGTCGCTCGTATAAAACGAGAAACTACCGTACTTAGTTTACAAAAGATGATATAGGACTATCAGACAAATTCATTTAGTGAATTTTAAAAGTGTAATTACACAACAAATTTCTAAATTGAAAAATTGGAAAATCATATACATAAGGCGTTGCTAGTTAGATGGTATTTGGAACCGATCAACTATTGGGAGCCTTAGCCTTATGATTTGTTGTTTTTCTAAATCATTAGAAATGTGTAATAGATTGCACAAGTGTTTCTCCATTTATCGGAAAAACAAGAATAAAGTGTTGCTAGTTAGACAGTATTTGGAACTGATAAACTAGTGGGAGCTTGGTTCTGAGTGATTTTTTAATCTTTGAAAAATCATAAATACAAAGTGTTGCTAGTTAGACGGTATTTGGAACCGATAAACTACTGGGAGCTTTATTATGATCTCTCAAACCATTCGAACAAAGTGTTGCTAGTTAGACGGTATTTGGAACCGATAAACTAGTGGGAGCTTTGGTCTTATGATTTGTCAATTAGAAAAATCGAATAGTCCATGCTAGTAACACATCATTAGACATCCCACAGTTCAATTAATAGTAGTTTCTACTCAAACAAACTGCTAGTTCAAGACTGTTTCCATTTAAGGAAACTCGAGAATGGGAAAGAATGTTTATACGTGTTAGTCATCTAAACTAAGTAGTTTAAAGGCTAAACCGGAAAATTAATAAATTGGAAAGTATAGGATAAGAAAGTGATTTCGGATCACTGACCAATGCATCATTAGCAATTTATCTCAAAAGCTAAGTTCTTTGGAAGAACTAGGTAGCTTTGCATTAAACGATAAATAAAATAGACAACGGGCAGTTATTTCCGATAGACTAGTGGGAGTGATATAAGGAAATGAATCTCGGGTTCAATTCTCGAGTATCACAGAAAATTCATTTTGTGTTTACAGATTCATTGGAACGAACGTATTCATTTTCAATAGGATAATTTGTTTGTCTTAATGACGATAAATATAACATTTGTAGCATGAACCCAAGACTTGGACTTTTGTTTGATAAAGTCAGAACCACTAAGAAATGCTGAATAGGTATATGTAGCACATCTTAAACAATATAAACGCAAATGGTTTCCGTATTTAGATAAACACTACTTTATATACTATTAATTAGTGCATATTCCCTAACGACAAGATCTGCAGACTGGCTTAAGGTGATTCCTATCTTCCAGTCAAAGGAACCCTGTCTCAACGGAACAATGCCTAAGTTTCCTTTCAATCGGGAAAGGGTAATAGATTTTAAGAAGTTACATAGCTTGTTCATATCGACCTTCGGGGTCATATGAAAGATACAAGCTAGTGGGAGCTTTTGAGTGGTGACATATTGTCTGATAACTACTCGAAACTCCGGTAAGTTTATCCAAATATTAGGAGGAATCTCTGATTTCACCAGAGATAGGGTATTCCATACTCAAGTATAGGCTTTCGCATAGTCTTCGGGACTGATGCTCGGCCTACCTCCCAGTGGAATGTTTTCACTAAGGGATACACCATAAATTTGCCTTATATAGTTATTGATGTGCTACGATATCTCTGTTGAACTCATTTATGATATTGGTTGAAAAATAACGGTTTGCGTTGTAATGAAAAACCAAGAAGTCTACCTAAAATATGCCACGCATTTGTGGATAAGGAGTGAATTCGGTTCACCCCACTTCCGTAAATATAGACATTAGCATTTAGTGCTTGAAGGTAGGACTGGAAATTTTGCGTACATGTTCAGATCGTGAAATATCTTAATGCATTGAGTAAAGGTTGGTTATAAAAGTCGTAAAATCAGAGAATGATGGTTATACTGTCAAACTCGGTCTGATAGAGTCTATAAATAACAACCTTAGATCTTGAAGTATTTGTACTCAAGATGTTACTAACTGATTTGTTCAGTCCACATCCAACACCGGCAGATGGTGATAACACTAATAAAAACTACTAAACTAGATCACTATATCGATCCACCCCGAACGTAGTGGGAGTATGGTTTTTCCATTACCCATTGCAGGACCTTACAGTCTATTGGGTAGATTGATGACCTATACTCCTTTGTGGGGTGTATAGGATCCTGGTCATAGAGGTTGGTTTAAAAGCCATAACTCTGTGAATGGAGTTTAGTACTCCAGTTCTGTTGAAACTCTTGTAGAACCACCTGAGTATCTCAGGCCTAGTGGGAGTAATTTGAACTACACGGAGAAGAGTCGAATGAATAGGAAAGTTCAACTTTCAACACAAAGTTGAGTAATTTAGGGGTGATTCCCTAAAAGGTAGAGAGTTAACCAGACCGTGATCTCTCTTACCACTCAGTCTTGCTTGATTTCGTCATAAAGCGGGAAATATGGGTGATTCCCTAAGACTTCATTGCCGAACAACGGAATCTGAATTCATTCAGAACAGAAGGGTTTTAGCTAAGAACAAATAACGGATTCATTACAAAGCAGAAAATAGGGGTGACTCCCTAAGACCTTTTTGCTAGACTAACGGTATCTTAATTTATTCAGAAAGAACCTTTGGCAGGATGCCTGCCATAGCTCATATCCTTTGGGGATTAACGCAAACCTCTAGGTCATTTCAAAATCATATATGTCGACTTGACCAGAATGTTGATACGTCTTTCGTAGACTGGGCATCAATATTAGTAAAGCATGTAGATTAGTGTTTGTGAATGGTAACACTGAAACAGTTGGAAACAACATGGGTGTGTTATCTGAAATCAGAGTCTGACATGCAATTGGGATCCATTCTAAAGGATTTGATTCGCTCAAATTCTCGAGAATCGATCATTGGCAATCCCATCCACACACCTGGTTAAGATATTCTTGCATTTATGCAACATTCAACGATGTAGTCTACCCTACCTCTCAGGAATGATTATCTAAACCTACGGATGCATACTAAATGGGATGTTTAGTGAATCCGCAAGTCTCTTCGGAAGAATGAGGAATAATAAGCTAGTATATTCAGGTGCAAACTAGAATATAAGTGATAACACTGATTCTGGCTTTAGGTCAGATTGAGGATGATCGTTAAATCGATCTCGGTCTCGGTGTTTACTCATATGATAAAATATTATCCAGTAAGCCGATACCACCTCATTGTGAAAACATTGGAGAGGTAGCTCATAAGGATTTTGCAATCACTAGAGGTCATAAGCATATTGAAATCGTACCACCGGATTAGATGGAAAGGCGATGTTTCGATCCCAAAGATTGACTCAAGCCGCTAACCTACCTTATCAGTGTACCAAGTCACACGGTATTCGGATTCTATGTTTGCACCGGGTCACGGACCTACCCTGCGGCGGCACACTCCGGTCGTGCTTGGAATGATGAATTACTAAGATGCGCTTGGAGGGTACAGATTTGAGGGATACGTCTCACTTGTTTTTGAGCAAGTGGGAGAATGTTGTAGATATAGATATAAAGGGTGTGCTCTAAAACAATTAATCCACTTGACTTTCGTGCAAGTGGGAGATTGTTAGGTGTAGTGCCCGAAAGACAATTATCTAATTGATTTAGGATAGAATTAATAATTCGTCTTATTATATGCATGTATGCTTATAATTAAGACACTACTGAAAACCCTAAGTACCTCGATTATGTAATCACATAACTCAGTGTATGGCTATACACAAGAGGATTGAGTTAGTGAGATGTACTTAAAATTAACTTAGTCCGTAGCGTTTATTAATCTGAGTACGGGTCTCATGATTAATTTGCTATTAATGGGCCCAGAACACTTTACGGTGTGACAGTCTTATCCGGACTGTCGGTAATAGGGTGCCTAGTGGGGCATTTATATATGATGATAATCATATAGGGCTGGACCAATTTGATTTGAGTTCTCGATATAATTCCGTGATCGAGAAGTCTTATCGAATCACAAGATGATCATATATGGATTAATCTCAATCCTGAGGTGATCACAGACAACTGCTAAGACTATGGCAGAGTTTGATGTGTTAGTAAGGATCACTTCACAGTATGTGGTCCAACACTTCTCGTTGGCTCTATTCTAGGATGAGTGAGTAGTCTGTGCTATCACATATATGGAATTCATTCCTTCCCTCGGGAAATAGACAGACAGTTCCCTTATTTGTTAATCCTAGAAACTGATCGATGGCGCCAGTTCATATTATATTAGTTATGAACTAATTGATCACTAGGGGGTTGATGGTAAATAAGGATAAGATGTTTCGAGAAGGGTTTACGGAGATATCCCGAATCGTAACGAACAGTCTATGGAGGATTTATCCGTATGTAATGATTATATCAGTGGACGCTTATCAACTCATAGTTGAGTATAAGTTATCTATATTCGGCAGATGTCAGTTTCGGGTTTATGGTGATGTAATCCCGGAATTAATAGATTGAATATTATTGTTCGGTCTGACGAATAATTTTATTCAATTTATTGTAGCGACTGAATTTGGGTCCATGGTCCCCGACGTGGCTCGTAATATAGCATATACATTTTCTTGTCGTTTCACCTCAATTATAATTAAATAGTTGGATTGTACTATTTAATTGATATATGGATTAATTGTTTAGTTGGACTAGATAATTAAATACATGGAAAAGAAATTTTTCGTGGACTCGACCCATTGTGTGTAAAAATGCGTGTAGCCCTTAATACCAAGGGTTTGGCCGTATTTTATAAGTATTAATTAATTATTGAGAAATTAGTTTTCTTGGATAATTATTTGATATATGATTTAATTATTTATTTGTTAAGTGATAAATCATGGAATATTATATAATATTTATTTATCCTAATTTGTTTGGGATATATTATATATTTATCTTTTATTTGAAATAAGGATTAATCTAATAATTATCTCTTAATTATTAAATCCTTGGAGGACAAGGATTACTTTCCTATATAAAGAGAGTTCTCCCAAGCCTAAAACACAACACATAATTTCGAAATACTTGAGAAGTATTAGGCTTAGAATTTTCGGCCTATGTACTTGGGTTTGAGTTTTAGAAAAACTTCGGGTTTTTCTAAGGTAACATATCGATGAGGTCCAGCGCCTTGAAACACCATCCACCTAGTGGTGCTTGGAGACACACGTTGGAAGACTGTGGCTTCTCATCTAGCTTGGATCTTGGATTGAAGATTTTTTTGGAGTTTATTCACCATAAACTGGTAAGCAATCTAACCCCTTCGAAGGTTAGATTTATTATTTATGTATTTTGATTGTCTAGATCTAGATCTTGTACTTTCCGCTGCGTAATCGGGTGGATCTATGATCCGTCCGGTGATATTACATCCAACAGTCCAGCCTAACCCAATCTTTTTCTTTTTCCCCAAAACCGCACCTTGTCCTCTTTTTAGGAAATTCGTTTTAATTGCTATGGTATTTGCTCCCTTTGCTGATTTGTTTGCTAAGGTATTCACTACAACAGAGAATAAGGGAGAGTGAAACACGAGTGTTGTGAGGAAATATGTATGTTTCTGAGGGATATGAAGGCTCTTTAAACGGTCATTCCAAAATCTTTGCGGATGAATAAGAAAGGAATTAGAAGTGGCTGCTCAAAATACGGCTGAATTGGTAGATGAGCGGATCAAGGAGAAACTGAAACAAAATAATAAGAACATGCTTGCTAGAATGCAAGCCATGTTTGTGGGAGTAAACGGAACTCAAACTAAATAGCCCATACATGGTGGGTTGCAAAACCGATGGGGTAGAGGTGACATGAGAAGGAGAGCAGTTCCGAGAGCCACCAACTATTGATAATAATATGACACAGGTTTAGATGAAGCTATCATCTTTTAATGGTACTTGTGATGGCGATGCTTATCTTGAAAGGGAGGCAAAGTTGGAACATATTTTTGCTTGTAATAACTATTCGGAGGAGAAAAAGTGCAACCTTGCACAGCTTGAGTTTACGGGATATGCCATGACATGGTGGAAACAGTTGAATCTTTTTAGGTGTAAACATGGGGATCGTGAAATTCGGACTTGGACAACCATGAAACGGGAAATGAAGAAAAGATTTGTGCCCCTTACATATTTTCGTGAGCAATATCGGAAGTTTCACACACTTTCTCAAGGGGAGTGATCTGTGGATGACTTTTACCAAGAGTTAGTGAGTGTTCTTGCTAAGTCTCAGCTTGAGGAGGAAGAAGATGTTACTATGCAGCGTTTTTTGAGTGGACTATGAGTAGAAATGTCTAAACCGGTGGAATTGAAAGGTTGTGATACGTTGGATCAGATGTTGCATACGGCTTTGACCATTGAGAAACAGCTTAAACGACAGAAAGAAGCCTATTCTCGACATTCCGGTAGTAACACGTCTACTTTTCGTTCTTTCCCACCTAAAGGGGACACTACATCAGCCCCTAGACAGCCATCCTTACCACCCAATGATGCCTTTAAACCGAAGGGAAGTGATAAAGGGAAAGTTGTTGCTTATTCCCCCAAACCGGCTCATGAAATACAATGTTTTAAATGTCACGGGGTTCATCATATTACTAACCAATGCCCAACTAAACGTTGGATGTTAGTCGTAGGACAATATGTGGGGTATAATACTTATGAATCAGCCTCGGAGGATGAGTGTGAGGATGATGGTCACGATGAAGATGCCTACTCACATTTACCTTTGAACAACGACAATCATTTGGTGATAAACGAGCCCTATGTAGTACCTTGAAAGTGGAGGACGATTTGCAACGTGAGAACATCTTCCACACACGTTGCTTAATTAAGAGGAAGTTATGCTCGATGATTATTGATCCGGGGAGTTGTACGAATGTGGTTAGTACATATGTGATTACCAAATTATCCCTTGCAAACCACACCCCAACCGAGGCCATATAAGCTGCAATGGCTCATTGAGGTCGGTGAGATTCGCGTTACGAGGCAGGCCTTAGTTGCATTTAATATCGGTAAGTTGGATGATCAGGTTTTTTGTTATGTGGGGCCTATGCAAGTAAGTCACATTCTGCTTGGTCGACCATGGCAAATCTATAGGAGGGTCGTGTATGATGGCTACTTGAATACGTACACATTACGACACTTAGGCAGAAAATTACACTTCTTTCATTGTCAACCATGGAGGCTCACAATGATCAAGTTAAGCTCTCTAAAGCTAGTGAGGAAAGTGAAAAAAATAGGGAGCCGAAAAGTTGAAAATAAAAAATGTAAAAGTTGTGACCGGAGAGAAAAACAAAGAGGGTGTGCATAGTAGAGATGAGGGTAAAATAAAGTTGAAAAAAAAAGTAATGGAGGGAGCTTTAGTACGACTCGAGGGGAAAAAAGTAGAAAATTCAATTGTGAGGGTGGGTGCCATAAGTAGTGAAGGGAACAATAAATTCGAAAATCAAAAGAGCGAGCGAGTGATAGGTAATTTCTACGCTAAATGCTGGAGAGGTTATCAATGCCAATGAAGATGGCGCTACTCTTTTTCTCTTTATTTACAAAGAACCCGAAACATACCTCCCTACCATTCCTATTTTTTAATGCTTATATCTGATCTCGCTGATTCTCTCCCTAGTGCTGTTGTGTGTTTGTTGCAGGAATTTGCAGATTTGTTCCCGGAGGAAGAGCCAAGTGGATTGCCTCCCCAAAGAGGCGTGGAGCACCAAATTAACCTCATTCTGGGGTCCACATTGCCCAATCAGCCGGCCTATCGAGCAAACCCTGAGAAGACTCAAGAGATATAACTACAGATGAATGAGTTGTTGGCCAAAGGCAAGATACATGAATCAATGAGTCCTTGTGCGGTACCCATGATCGTGGTTCCTAAGAAAGATGGGGGATGGCGGATGTGCACCGACTGTCGAGCCATCAACCAAATCACTGTAAGATATCGCTATCCTATTCCCCGTTTAGATGACATGTTAGATGATTTGTGTGGTGCTAAATACTTCACTAAAATTGATCTTAAAAGTAGGTATCACCAAGTAAGAATGCGAGAAAGAGATGAATGGAAAACTGCTTTTAAAACAAAATTTGGTTTATACGAATGGCTTGTCATGCCTTTCGGTCTCACGAACGCACCTATCACTTTCATGCGATTAATGAATGAGGTCCTACCAGACTTTATCAATAAATTTGTGGTTGTTTATTTAGACGATATCCTCATCTACAGCCGTGATTTTGAATCACACCTTAGTCATGTGCGGGCTGTTTTCGACACACTTAAGGACGCTAAACTCTATGATAACCTTAAGAATGTACTTTTTGAATGGATGAAGTTGTGTTTCTTAGCTTTGTTGTCAATGCACAGGGTGTTGAAGTTGATCATGAGAAGATTAAAGCAATCGAGGAGTGGCCCGAACCAACCACTATTGCAGAGCTTCATAGTTTCCATGGCCTTGCGGGATTCTATAGACATTTTGTCAAAGATTTCAATACTCTTGCCGCACCACTGAACAAGCTGGTAAAAAACAATGTCCCTTGGCATTGGGGACCTAAACAAAGGAAGCTTTTGAAACCCTTAAGCTGCGTTTAATTTCTACACCTATACTTGCCTTACCTGACTTTAATAAAACTTTTGAGATTGAATGTGATGCTTCGGGTATGGGTATTTGATGGTGTTTTAATTCAAGAGGGCAGGCCTATTGCGTATTTTAGTGAAAGGGGCTCATTTGAATTACGCAACTTATGATAATGAACTGTATGTGTTAGTTCGAGTACTCCAAACTTTGCAGCACTATTTACGCCCCAAGAGTTTATTATCCACACCGATCATGAATCACTTAAGTATTTAAAGGGTCAAGGGAAGTTAATTAAGAGGCACGTTCATTGGATTGAGTTTATCGAATCTTTTCCTTATGTTATTAAGTACAAAAAATGGTAAAGATAACATTGTAGTTGATGCTTTGTCTTGTCAATACAGTCTCATCACTACTATGCAATCGAAATTCCTTGGCTTTGAATTTATTAAGGAATTGTATGCATTAGACTCTGATTTTGATGACGCTTATGCGAACACTTTTGATTCAGCCCATGAAAAATTTTATAGGCACGAAGGATTTCTGTTTTGTGAGGCTCTTTTATGCATTCCTAAGTGTTCTATGCGTGAGTTGCTGTGCATGAAGCACATGGTGGGGCACTTATAGGTCATTTTGGCATAACTGAAACGTTAGACATGATTAAATCACACTTCTACTGGCCTAAAATGAAATTTGATGTTATACGTGTTTGTGATGCTTGTCTTACTTGCAAGTCTGCTAAGTCCAAATCAGCCCCACATGGTTTGTATACCCCACTCCCAATTCCAACTTGTCCTTGGACTGATTTTTCAATGGATTTTGTGTTAGGCTTACCACGTTCTAAGAGTGGTAAAGATTTTGTGTTTGTGGTGGTAGATCACTTTTCAAAGATGGTTCATTTCATTGCATGCAATAAAACGAATGATGCATCGCATATTGCTGATTTATTTTTCAAGGAGATTTTTCGTTTGCATGGCGGGCCTAGAACTATTTTCAGTGACCATGATGTCAAGTTTATCAATAATTTCTGGCGTGTTTGTGGAATCATATGGGAATCGTGTGTTGGTCAATTACTTCGTACTGTTGTCCAGAAAAAACTAAAAATTTGGGAAAGTTGTTTGCCTTTGTGGAATTTGCTTATAACAGGTGCAAACATTCTGCTACTCGTTATACTCCGTTCGAGTCAGTGTACGGGTTCAACCCCGATACACCTTTTTCTTTGGCTCCTTTACCTGCAGGTACACAAACGAGTTTGGATGGCGAACAGAAAGTAGCCTTGGTCAAAGAATTACATATAAATGCACATCGTAATATGGAAAGCGCAACAGCACGGTACGTTAAGCATGCCAACAAAGGCCGCAAGGAAGTTATTTTTGCTCATAGAGATTGGGGTTGGTTACATTACTGCAAGGACCGGTTCCTGAAGCAACGCAAGTCCAAGTTACATCCTCAAGGCGACGGTCCATTTGAAGTGCTAGAACGTGTCAACAACAATGCCTACAAGATTGCACTTCCGGAAGATTGGGGCAACTCCAATACCATCAATGTTGATGAATTGATGCCTTTTGACAACCCCTACGATCAGAGGACAGATCATTTCCAGCCGGGAGGAATAATGCGATCCCTGATGACATTCCCGACCGGTTAGCTCCTATGGTACCCGTTGACCCGATTGTTATCAGAGATGGCCCTATGACTCGACTCCAAAGGAAGAAACTAAGGGAAGCACTTAATTCCTTAGTATTGGAGCAATTCGAGCAAGATCAAACCGAGAAGGATTGAAGAAACGGGCATGAAGTGTGTTATTTTTACTATTGGGCCTGGGAAGACTAGTTGAATTAATTATCTGGTCCTTGGAAGAATAATGCCGACCCTTAGAGGGCCTTAGTTATGGATTTTGTCGACTGTGGGCTTTATTTACATTATGGATTATATTACTTTTATTTTAGCTGAATTTCTTTTTAATAAAATTCTATATGGTCCTAAATAATATTAGGAGCCCAATAGATGGGTTTTGGCGCATTAGGTTAAGTGGGATTTCTCCCACATTGCTTGGTTGTTATTTTTCCTCTGAGGTGTAAGCCTATATAAGGCAAACACCATCCATTGTATTTCTAGACATTATTCTTGATATAAAATTTCTCTTAAAGGTCGAGTCGACTTTTATTATCGCTTACGAGTGATATTTTCTTTGTTGTAGAGGATCACCTTTAGAACTTATTAGCATTGTGAGCAAACGTTGTGCGTTCTAACCCTTTCCAAGTTTGGATTCTCTAGGTTTGGTTTTTAACCTCGTTATTGATCCCCGAGTTATTTCCTAGGCAAAGTGCGATCTGATTCGATCCAGAATCACTTCAGTAAGGGCTGTGAGAATATGGTTGCGGACCACCTCAGCCGCTTACAGATGACCCCCGAAGTTATTGAATGAGAGAGAGATAGACGACGAGTTCCCGGATGAAAATTTGTTTTCTATAGACACGGCAATTCCGGTAAAGAAAGAGATCCCTCTAATTCCTAGTAAGTACGGTAACCCGTGGTACACTTCTTTTGTCCATTACCTCGCATGTGAGTACTTAGATCCCGAGTTGAGTTATCAACAGTGGAAAAAGTTCTTTAACGATCTTAAGTACTACCAGTTGGAGGATCCGTACCTTTTTCGAAGGTGTTCTAACGGTATGATTCATAGATGTGCTCATGGTCGCGAGGTACCGAGAATTTTGTCATTATTTCACGACAAGGAAGCTGGACGCCATCATGCCGGAAACCAAAAAGCCTTGAAAGTTCGCCAAAGTGGTTTTATTGGCCCTCAATTTTTCAAGATTCACAAAAACATGTGAGAATGTGTGACACTTGTCAAAGATCAGGAAGAAACTCGAGACGATTCGAAATGCATGTGTGATCGAGTGCAAAGCACTTACTAGCAATAGGACTAGGTCTATCGTAGCAAAGTACTGAAAAGTCAAAGTCGAATCCCACAGAGACTCATAAAAAGGAAAGTAATCGAGATTGAATTGTCACGATAACGGTCTACGACCAAGTATAATATAGGAAGAAGTAAAGTGATGCCAATAAACAAACAAGATTATGCAAGTTCAAAAGGAGCACACATGAGTTTCTAAAGTATTAGTCTAATTATGTTAGTTATTCCCCCCATAACATGCATTAATCATCCCCGTTGGTAATTATAATTCATTGTCTGCTACGGGTGCAAACTCCTAACCCTATCTACTTCTATTGTACGGACATCAGACAATCGATATGCATCTAACCTCCTTCGTTGGTTGTATTAGTTCATACACATAAGTTTTAGAGTTGCCGGCTCAAGACCAAAAACCTCCCTAGGCATCTATTGAATATGACTAGCACGTTCCTAAAGATCCATCAAGACTATGTCCAAATTAACACTTCACTAATAGTCCTTCATGCTAATTTATGATTACATCCAAATCGTTGATCAGGCTACTAACATGTAAATTAAATCTGTCGATCAACGTAGCTGGCGTCGATTATCATGAACTACTAATTTACTAGGTATTCAGATCTAGCGATATAGACCATCGCAGATCTGAAGAACGCAATCACTATTTCATGATTTCTTCACCAACGAATCAGATCTATACGTACATGGGGTAAAATAAACTAACTACTACATAATTAAACTAAATAAGCAATTAGAACATACTAGTCAAATAGAACAACGACAGATCTACATCTTGGAAAAGACAGAAAATCATACCTTCAAAGATGAGTGTAGATCTCCCTCAGCTCTTTTCCTAGGAGGCGAATACGTCGACTCCGTGACTAGAACTCATAAAGTAAATAAATAATAAAGAACTTTTAATGTATAATAATTGTACGTTTTGAGGTACAATAATTGGACACTCTATTGGCCACACTAAATTCTGAGACGAAGCCTCTTATTTATAGCTAAATAAACCCAATTAGAAAGACCTAGAACTACTCCTCATCCAAGAAAATGCGTTTTGGAAGATTCTGGACTCTCGATAAGTCGGCGGTACTTCCCGATTAATCAGGGGTATTTTTGTCTTTTTTCTTCTATCGACTTAACTTAGAAGGTTTTGGAATACTAAAAATATTTCGTCCACAATGCTTAGCCCAATATTTCGTATCCTAAAATAATCAAATAACGCACGAAATAATATCGAATAAGGAAAAAAAAACGTTAAATGCAAAATACTCGACTCACGAACCCGACATATGATATTCAATTCAAATGGTTCATAATTATAGGTCAAAACAACTATTTTTTGCTCATAATGGATAGAATGTTGATGTCGTAGGATATACTATTTTAAGCGTCATCAACTACCCCCCACTAGCCCTTTGCTCGTCCTCGAGCAGAGTATCAAGGCGGAATGTACCTCCAAGAGCAATCCCCATTAACTACCACATATTCAATAAAGAATTCCAGCAGAACACACATCAAGCAACAATCCATAAGCTCCCCATTAATCATTACTTACCATGCATCAATGTGTTGTGTGATAAATCCTTTGTGAAGTGCGATCGTGAAGAGAATCAAGTGGTTTAACCCCACAATCTTAATTTACCTGCGCATACACTCGCTCACCTTGCCTCCAGACTTGGTTACACAACATGGTACCTTAATTGGGCCGGGCGGACTTGGGGATCGAGTATTACTCTTAGGTCCTCGTTTGTTTCTTTTTTTTATGGGAGGGTCGTGACCTTTTTGCTACGAGTTTGCTTCCCTCACTGACTTTATTATATCATATGCTTTTTTGCTTTTTTTTCTCTTTTTTTTTCTTTTTGGGCAGATTTCTCGCTTTTTTTTCTCACTCTCGCTAGCTCATTTTGTCTCGGTTTACCTTTTCTAGTATTCAAGTTACTTCCCTTATCCTACAACAATTAGTTAAAGTGTATACACAGACAAATAATGATTCCCGGTTGAAACAACTCATCATCTCATCTCCATAATTCTCACTCAGATTATGTGCTCAAAAGATTGAGTGCAACGGTAGAATATAAATTAATAAGTTACTACTTCTTGTAACACGACACATGCTCATTCTTCCATAGTGAATTGAATATTCTATAGCTAACTTCAAATCATTCTTGGGCTCTTTTTCTATCGATTCCTTACTCGGAACGTGCAATAGGCAAGCTAAAAATGGTGTCTTTAAATTTCAAAATTAATCCCTTTTTTGATTAACATGCTAAGACCGCCCTTACCCCCCAACTAATTATAGACATTGTCCCCAATGACTAAGAATAAAGAAAAGAAAATGTACTTAGCTCTTGAATTGGTCGGCGGAGTCACATGTTGAATCACGGGGCATAATCATTAGCTCCTAGGTTATCCATCGTCCAAGTATCTAATTGCATTCCAAAATACTTCCAAAAACTGTGAGTAAAATGCGAAGGGTGATAGGAAAATAAGGTGGCGGTAATTGTGCATACCTCAGGAATGCGCAAAAATAGTTTAAGCCACTTTATTCTTTAATGACCTAAGCAAGATGTGAAAACTTTTATGAGGGAATCACATGAGAATCGTGAAGGAAAAAACCACATATATCTCTAGTCAGATGACCCAAGATATATGTGATGAAAAAACCTTGCTATTGTCATGCTACTTTATTGACTCAAAATAAACAAAAGCAATAAATAAAGGTTTAGAAATAGTTCTGAGTTTATAGTCGCCAGTTGGACTGTACTAATAGGGGTCCTTTATTCATACTGTTGATCCATCAGCGTAAAGACTTCCAACTCACGGTTATACTTGTGCTCTTGGTAATGCTTCAGCCTGTGCCCATTTACTATGAACGTCTTCCCAGAATATTCATTCCTAACTTCACATGCACCTGAATTGAAGACTATTGTGACTACTTGTGGTCCAAACCATCTAGACTTCAGCTTCCCAAGAAAAAGACGAAGACGCGAATTATATACCATCACCTTATCTCCAACTTGAAATGTGCGTTTGAGATTTTTTTTATCGTACACTCGCGTGGTTCTTTTCTTATAAATATTTGTATTCTCGTACGTTTGAAGTCTAAATTCCTCAAATCTATTCAATTCTAGTAATCTCTTTTCACCGACTAAACTTTCATCCATGTTTAGAAACCTCGTAGCCCATAGGGCTCGGTGCTCGAGTTCTAGCGGTAAAATGATATGCTTTTCCAAACACTATCATATACAGTGACATCCCAATTGTGGTCTTATAAGCGGTTCTATATGCCCAAAGAGCGTCATCTAATTTCAAAGACCAATCATTTCTCGTGGTATTCACAGTCTTATCTAAGATAATTTTTATCTCTCTGTTCGTTACCTCCACTTGTCCACTTGTCTGGGGGTGATATGCTGCTGAAATCTTATGTCTAACCTCATATCTTAACATCAATTTCTCAAAAACCTATTACAGAAATGACTCCCTCCGTCACTAATTATGGCTCTGGGCACTCCAAACCTCGTCAAATGTTCTTCTTAAGAAATCTCAGGACAACCATGGCATCATTAATAGGTGAGGTCACTGCCTCCACCCATTTGGAAACATAATCAACTGCAAACAAGATGTAACAATTTGATTTTGACGATGTGAAAGGCCCAACAAAATCAATTCCCCATACATCGAATAACTCCACTTCTAAGATACTATGCAGTGGCATCTCATTCCGCATAGAAGTGTTACCATTCATTTGACAAGAATCACAGGCCCTTGTAAAATCATAAGAAGATTTATGAATTGTCGGCCAATAGAATCCACACTGCAGTACCTTTGCTGTTGTCTTCTCTGGCCCATAGTGACCTCCAACTTCTCCAGAATGACATTGTCTCAGTATACTTGGAATCTTGTCATCATGGATGCATCTCCTAAGAATGGTATTGATAGGAAATTGATTGTAGGATCTAGATCAAAGCTTCGACTTTTATTGATTCAGCAATTGACTAAAGCTTATACGAATTGGAGCTAGGATTTTTCGATCTGATTGTATAAAACGTGGACTATTTGGAAATAAAACGAAAGTAACAACAATAATCAATCTCTGATTATTGCCTCGTGATAATCCTATCTCAGGAAAACCACCCAACTATTCTATCTCAGAATAATTGAAAGAAACTCCAATCTCTGAAAAGTTTCTCGATTTAAAAACTAAGGTTTAATCTCCAAAATAATCTGAATAATATGTTCAAGTCTGACAACTATAAATAGCAAAATAGAAACCTAATTCCTAATGAAAGAAGGCGCCACTTTATCAGTTGGGCCTGAATATTAACTTCCTAATTAAATAAAAAGGCCTAATTAAAAATAGCATAATTAAAAGTCCATAAAATAATCTGAATTTAATAAGCATAGGCGTCCCACACTTGGGCTTCAACTCATCAAGCCCAATCAACAACAAATAGGCTTAAAGTAGTTAGATCATCAATCCTCAAAGCCTCATTCTCCTTTCCAACATCTTGGACCAGCTTTGCATAAGCTTCTTGAGCCTTCTTCTCTTGAAAACGTGTGATAGGGCCATCTCGAACAATAATAGGATCCTTGGGCTTGTGAATGCATGGCTGATCATCTTGGATTGCATCATTCCCTCCCGGTTCGGAAGGATCTGACCTCAGATCATAATGAGGACCATCAAACGGGGACAAGTCCTTAACGTTGACTGTTGAAGACATAGCCCAATCCGGTGGCAAATCTATGACATAAGCGTTGTCATTCACCTTTCGTAGCACTTGAAATGGTCCATCACCTCGGTAATTCAGCTTGCTCTTCCGGTGATGTGGAAAACGCTCCTTGCGTAAGTACAACCATACCCAATCTCCCGGTTTGAAGATCATTTCCTTGCGCCCTTTATTAGCCTGCTTGAGATACCGCTCCGTAACTTTTTCAACCTCCAAACGAGCTTTAGTATGCAATTCACGAACAAGTGCAGCTTTGTCTTCTACATCCAAGCTCACGTGTGTACCTGTAGGAAGAGGAACAAACTGGAAAGGAGCAGAGGGTAAAAAACCATAAACAACTTCAAACGGTGCAGCCTTAGTAGCTGAGTGAGGAGCACGATTATAAGCAAATTCAAAAAATGGAAGACACATTTCCCACGTCCTAAGGTTCTTACCCACCACAGTTCTAAGTAACTGACCCAAAGTACGGTTGGTAACCTCTGTTTGACCATCAGTATGTGGGTGAAAAGAAGTGGAATATAACAAGGATGTACCCAGTTTCTTCCATAACACTCTCCAAAAGTGGCTAATAAACTTGGTATCTCGGTCACTAACTATGGATCTAGGCACACCATGCAAACGTACTATTTCCTTAAAGAACAAGTCGGCAATAGCGAAAGCATCATTAGTCTTATTACATGCAATGAAATGTGCCATCTTAGACATTCTATCAACAACCACAAAAATCGAATCATGACCATTCCTAGTTCGTGGCAAACCTAAGACAAAGTCCATGGAAAGATCACCCAAGGTGAAGTAGAATAGGAAGTGGTGTGTATAACCCATGTGGTTGTGACCCACCCTTAGCATGCTTGCAAACTAAACACGAAGAACAATATTTAACCACATCGCATTTCATCTTAGGCCAATAAAAAGGTTGCTTAAGCATGTCTAAGGTCTTATCTACTCCAAAATGTCCCATCAAACCTCCCCGATGAGTCTCCTTAACAAACAACTCACGTATAGAACAACGAGGGACACATAACTTAGCATTCTTGTAAAGGAATCCATCGAAAATAGAATATTCAAAGTTGATCACGAGAAGGACACGCAAAGAAATATTTTCCCAAAATCAACGTCATGTTCATACATATGCTTAATAGACTCAAATCCTAACAACTTGGTTTGCATAGAAGTGATAAAAGAATAACGCCTAGATAAGGCATCGCAACTATGTTATCCTTACCCTTCTTATATTTAATCACATAAGGAAATGACTCTATAAACTCAACCCATCTTATATGACGCTTATTCGGTTTCCTTGCCCTTTTAAGTACTTGATAGACTCGTGATCGTTGTGGATGGTGAATTCACGTGGCCTTAGATAATGCTACCATGTCTGTAAACAACGAACCAACGCATACAACTCTTTATCATACGTAGAATAATTAAGTGCATCCCCTTTAAGTTTCTCACTAAAGTACGCAACAGGCCTACTTTCTTGTATTAAAACACCACCAATCCCCACACCCGATGCATCACATTCAAGTTGGAACATCTTATTAAAATAAGGTAATGCAAGTATTGGTGTAGAAATAAGCATAGATTTAAGAGTTTCAAAAGCTTCCCTGTGACGTTGTTCCCACACAAATGGTGCATTCTTTTTGACGAGCTCATTGAGGGGAGCTGTGATGGAGGTCAAGTTAAATTATTAACTCGATGCCTACTAACACACTAGCAAGAGAACTAGGTTCAATTGTAGTATAGCCAGATAGAGTCGAGGTCGATCCCACGAGAGACTCGGCACAAACAAAACACAACTTTATCCTATTAGAACCAAAATAAAAAGGCGGTCTACGACCAACTAAATGCGGTAAATAAAATAGTGACAACCACAAGACACAAAGACAGACTAAAGACTACTAAAACACGGATAATACGGTTGATATTATCTAAACAAATAGTATTGATTATAACTTCCCCATGTGAATTAGGATGATAACGAGACAAAACAAACGTTAAAGATTAATTATTATGACTACGGGAGTCATCCCCTAAGGTAGATTTAGCTCCGGTTAGGCCCTCTAAATCATCGTGCCTCCATTACGTGACTTCGCCTTTTAATGCCTCCATCTCATATAACTTCTGACACAATTACGAAACTAGGGATGCCGGTATAAACCGTAACCTCATCTAAGCAACATTCCTAGGGTAAGGCGTACTTCTTAGATGCCGATTCAATCTATATCCTAAGTAACAATCACTTTTTGAGTTTCATGTTAAATTATGATGACAAATAATTAAGTTGATCGTGTTTAATTACTCGTTTTAATTCCAAATCGTAGAATCGACGTAGTCGAAGCCGATCATAATATTGCCCTACACATCACCACGCTCGGTCGACCGAATGACGACTCGGGCGACCGAATGACATGTCTCGGTCGACCGAACACAGTTCTGTGTTGGTACAGATCATGATTACTTCTTAACGTTTCTAACCTAAACACATGGGTTCGTAAATAAATCTACATCACGCAATCAATACAAGAAAAACTACTCCATAATAAAATATATCAGATCTACGAATAAAGATTGCATAATTGAATAGTCATACCCTCGAAGACGAGAGTGACTCCCACTCTTTAATGCGCTCCCTAACCGGAGAATCCGATGAATCCACAATGAATGAACATAAAGAAAAGTAAAGAAAAACTAAAAACTCAAATTGTATAAATTGTTTTGTGTTGTAGTGGTGTGTCTTTCTCAGCATCGTGGCTGCTGTTTATATAGGAGTTTTAGCCGACATAGGGAGAATCCAGAAGATTGACATGCATTTATCAAATTAGGCTCGGGTGACCGAACCGTTACGCTCGGTCGACCGAATGGCATGGCTCGGTCGACCGAGCCTCCCTCTTTACGCGTTTTCAAATTTGCTTCGTCTGACTTGTTCCCCACTCCATGCTTTTGAATTGATCTGATTAATCTTTTCTTCAATGCTCCGATTTTCTTCCCTTTTATCTTGAGATTTCTCGATTGCGTGATAATAATCTTCCCGATTCTTTATGATCTGCAAAAATCAGTATTTATCACACAATTAATTGCTCTTTTATAATAAAAACAGCTAAATACCAATTATCATATTAATAATCACTTATCATTAAATAATAAATATAAACACGTGATTAAATATGAAATATATTTAATTAACTCCGATTTAAGGTTATAATTGATGACATAAATAGGTATATTTTAACCGTCATCAAGCTGCAATGGAGCTGAATCCCTTCACAAAACGTCTATAGAAGCTTGCAAGGCCATGGAAACTACGTACTTGTGCAGCCGTGGAAGGTTCAGGCCACTCTTGTATCGCCTTGATCTTTTCTTGGTCCACTTCCACACCTTTAGCGCTAACAATAAAGCCAAGAAAGACAACACTCTCCAAACAAAAGTTACACTTTTTGAGATTAGCATATAATTCGTGTTCTCTAAGTGTATGCAAAACAGCCTTCAAATGTTCAACATGATCATCAAATGTAGTGCTATAAATAAGTATATCATCGAAGTACACAACTACAAACCGATTGATAAATTCCCTAAGGACCTCATTCATAAGTCGCATAAACGTGGAAGGTGCATTAGTTAAACCAAATGGCATTACAAGCCACTCATACAAGCCAAAAGTGGTTTTAAAAGCTGTTTTCCACTCATCACCCTCCCGAATACGTACTTGATAGTAGCCACTCTTCAAATCAATTTTAGTAAAGAAACGACTACCATGTAAATTATCAAGCATGTCATCTAGTCTAGGGATAGGATATCGATACTTTACCGTTATTTGGTTGATGGCGCGACAATCCGTGCACATACGCCATTCTCCCGTCTTCTTGGGGACTACAATGACCGGAATCGCACAAGGGCTCATGGACTCGCGAATCTTTCCATTTTCTAACAGCTCCTCAACTTGCTTTTGTATCTCCCTGATCTCCGTGGGGTTGGCTCTATAGGCTGGCCGGTTTGGTAGCACTGAACCGGGTATAAAGTCGATTTGATGCTCCACTCCTCTTATTGTGGAGTTGGCTTGTGCCAATGTGGGTGAGGTAGTTCCCATGACTAAGGCTCATGTTGACCTTCATGTTGCAGATGTTGTTGTTGTTACTACAGAGGCTGAGTTGGTCGTTGAGGCTGAAGTAAGTCCGAAAGAGGTTGAAGTTCCCACGAATGAGGTTGTCATTTATTTTAATGTTACAGAGGATATTGCTAATGCTACTGTGTATGAAGAGGTCGTTGATGTTGAGGTATTTCCGAAGGTGGAGGCATTAGTTGATATACCTGAAGCACATGACACTGGGATCTTTGATACACCCAATCCAGCCCCTATTCGTCCTACGGTTGATACTGAAATTGTTGAAGGTGGTGGAATACTGAAGCACGAGTTTGTTGACCCATATTTGGAGCAGGTTGATGCCTATCATGATTTACATTTCTATGTTGCATCACAAGACGTCATTCCTATTTCTCTCAAGCCACGTGCATTTTCTCATGTTTCTTTGGTGAAGAATGGTGTGACCCATTACTATGTTATTGATACGAAGTTGTTTATTCGCGTTAATTTTGACCCCGGCATATTTTTGGGGTTTATTGTGGAGTATCATGGTGTGAGGCTTGATGGTGCGGACTTCTATGACATCATGTTGATTCGAGGACGAATCCTTTTGACAAGGGAGGTAATGTGTGGCCCAGATAATACCCGATTCAAGAGAAAGATTGAGTCTATTATTTAGTCTTTTAATTAGTCTTTTATTATCCCACATTGGTTAATTGTCTTTTATATTTATTATTATTTTTAATTATTGTTATTTTGTCCCACATTGCTAAAATGGCAATTGGACTTGGAGTCTGTAGCCTATATAAGGCATTTCCTTGTATTTGAATAGGTAGCTTATGATTGAATCAAAAACTATTTTGGTTGAAATTCAGAGATTGAATTTTCATCATAAGAAACTTTCAGAGATTGAGTTTCTTTCAAGAAGTTTTCAGAGATTGGACTTCTTTCGATTATCCTGAGACGGGATAATTGGGTGATCTTCCTGAGACGGGATTATCACAAAGCAATAGTAATCTGAGACGGGTTGCTACATATCCCTTTTCTTTCTTGTTATTTACATTTTATATATTCAGAAAAAGCCCTAAAAATCAGATCACATCAGCCCTAAAAGAGCAGCTTTCGAAATTCATATTGCTTTAATCTAGATCCTATGAGATTCGGTTTACATCAGGTATCAGGGCACATCTTGTATAGGTAGGGATCGTCCCAATAATAGTACTTTAGATCTGTAAAGAACATCTACTTATCGGCATTCATGAATTCCGGTGGTAGGTACCTTCCTGCTAGATAATTTAATGTTGGCAAACCAAGGGTATGCATTGCCCACTCTTGATGTATTTCATCAGGGCTAACATTCGACTAGAGCTACTACTGAGACGGAAAAAAGTTGTTCATCAGGAAAGCTTTCCCTAATCTAAGTCGGTTGCTCCTCTTCTAGAAAAGTTAGTCTTGATAGGTGATCAGCCACCTGGTTCTCAGATCCCTTTTTATCTTTGATCTCGACATCAAACTCTTGTAAGAGTAAAATCCATCTCAAAAATCTCGGCTTGGAGTCTTTCTTGGTTAGAAGGTATTTCAGAGCTGCGTGGTCAGTGAGTACAGTGACTTTCGATCCTATCAAATAAGGTCGAAATTTGTCCAATGCAAAGATAACAGCTAAAAGTTCCTTCTTTGTAGTAGCATAATTCCTCTGGGCACTGTTGAGGGTACGAATTACATAATAGATAGGCTTAAATATTTTATCCTCCCTTGGTCCCAGGGCTGCTCCAATCGCTTGCATCACACATAAGCTGAAAAGGTTTGTTCCAATCTCGGACTACCAGAATTGGGGCGGTTATAAGCATTTGCTTTAATGTGTCGAATGCTTTCTTGCACTCCTCTGTAATACAAAAGGCACATCCTTTGCAAGTAATTCCGTCAAAGATCTAGAAACCTTAGAGAAATCCTTAATAAACCTCCTATAGAAGCCAGCGTGGCCAAGAAAGGCTCACAACATCTTCAAGTTTGTTGGAGGCGGTAACTTTTCTATTACCTCTATTTTTGCCTTATCAACCTCCATTCCTTTCTTTGAGATCTTATGACCCAACACTATACCTTCCGTTACCATGAAATGAAAATTTTCCCACTTAAGTACAAGGTTGGTCTCCTTACATCTCTTCAGCACTTTACTAAAGTTGTCCAAGCATTTATCAAAGTTGTCTCCAAATACTGAAAAGTCATCCATGAAAATTCCAGAAAGTCCTCCACCATGTCCGAAAATAGTGACATCATGCACCTTTGCAATGTTGCTGGTTCATTACAAAGTCCAAAAGGCCCGTCATTGTACACAAAAGTTCCATAGGGACATGTGAAAGTTGTTTTCTCACGATCCTCGAGGAAATATGGATCTAGTAGTAACCAAAATATCCATCTAAGAAACAATAAAAAGAATGACCGGTTAACCTTTCTAACATCTGGTCAATGAATGGTCGGGGAAAATGATCTTTACGAGTTGCGTCATTCAGTTTCCTAAAATCGCTGCAAACTCGATGTAAAGTAATTAGCCTCACAAGGATTAATTCATCGAACTCGTTAGGTTGAAAAGTGAATCCTCCTTTCTTGGGCACCACATGAATCAGGCTCACGCATTCACTGTCTACGTTAGGGAAAATGATTCCCATTTCCAACATCTTTATAATCTCCTCTTTAACAACATCCTTCAATTATGGCATCAACGTCCTTTGAGGTTGTGCCACTTCTTTTTTCTCTGGGTCACCGATAGGCTTATTCCTTGAATATATGCAATTGTCCACCCAAATTCTCTCTTATGCTCCCTCAGTACTCTTAAAACTTTCTCCTCCTCTAAAGGTGATAAAACGATGAAATTATGAGAGGAAGTGTATAGTATTGTATGTATACGTACTTTAGGTGAGATGGCAAAGGTTTCAGCGTTAAATTCCTTGGTGGCTCTTTCAACGATGATCTTAACAGTTTACCAGTCAATTGTAAGTCAAAGAACTTGTGCCACGAAGGTCTATGAAATGTTCCTCCTACATCCACAGAAGATATAGGCTCTACTTCTTGTACTTGACCTTCTCTACATCCAGGCCATGTTTCCTCATTACTTTCTTCATCCTCTGTTAGGAGCAAAGTCTCTACAACTTCAGGGTCTAGTGCCACTTGCTGATGTAATTTCAAAACCTCGTCTATGGCATCTAGCATGTAACATTCTTCTCATTCATCTCGTGCATACATCATTGTTTTCATCACATTGAACACTACTATGTCCTCATTTACCCTTAGAATCAGCTCACCCTTATAAACATCTATCAATGTTTTTCTTGTTGCTAGGAAAGGTCTTCCTAGGATCAGTGGAACATCGTGGTTGGCTTCCATGTCTAATACTACAAAGTCTACGGGGAACACGAACTTATCAACTTTTACTAGCACATCCTCCACCACTCCACAAGGTTGCTTCATAGACCTATCGGCAAATTGAAAGGTTATAGATGTTTTGTTTAACTCTTTCATGCCTAACTTATGAGAAATTGAGAGTGGCATTAAATTGACCACTGGCTCTAAGATCACACAATGCTTTGTTTAGGCACACTCCTCCAATATTAGAAGATATAAGGAAGCTCCCAGGATCTTTACACTTAAGAGGAAGTTTGCGTTGCAAAACTTCCGAGCACTCATCGTTCGGCAAATAGTCTCAAGGTCTAACAACTTTCTTTTGGTAGAGATGACTTTCCTCAAGAATTTCGCATACTCTGGAATCCCGACCAGAGCTTATACCAAAGGTATATTCACTTGCAATTTCTTAAACATTTCTATAAACTTTTTATGAAGAGCATCATCCGATTCGGTATATATTTCCTAGGAGGATAGGGTAAAGTAGCAGGATTAATAGTTACAGTTCATGAAGACTTACCTGCTGCCTGCTGCTGCTCTGCCTGCTCGTCCTATGAATCTGCAAACGCTCGATTAATCGACGTGGTGTCCCTATTAATCTGCCCTTCTTTTCCTCCTGATTCTGCTACGTTCTGATGATGACTGCTTTCTGGTTCTTCTTGGATAGTTTGTATAACTGGTCCAGGCAGCTCATTTCCGCTTCTAGTCATTATTGCATTCACGTCCTTTGGATTCTTCTCAGTGTTACTTGGTAATCCTCCCGAAGAACGGGCTGACACTTGTTCGGCGATCTGCCCCACTTGGTGCGGCAGATTCTGCACCAAGGCCTCTTGATTGGTCAGTCTTGTATCATTCTTCTCACAATATGTGGTGAAGTTATCATTCAGCTCGGTCACGGAATTTGTGAGTTGATTGACCGTGTCGGTTACAGTTGAGCACATTTTATCCATGGCTGCTTCCCAACCACCTGACTTGTTGAATTGAGGCATGAATCCCCTAGTCTTTCTTGGTCTCTCTCCACCTGTAGGATCACTTAGTCGAAAACCAAGTTGGTCGCGAGAACCTGGGAGATATCCGGCCCCATAAGGATTCTCTTGCCTCCCTAAATAGTTCACATCTTCGGTGTTGGTTGCTTCGACTTCTTGAACTTTATCTACTTTTGCAATGCGGTCTTGCATGCCGTCTATTTTCTCGTTCATTGCCATTAACTGGTATAAAATATTTTGGGAAGTATCTTCTCCAAATACTCCTTCAGCTACCTTTACATTCTCAAATTAATGCGTTCCCCATTGGCTTGTAAGTGCTATCTGTTCCAACTTCTCTTCGGCTTCTTCAGGTGATAGCAACATAAAACATCCGTTGCTTGATGCATGAACTCTTATTTGCTCACTGGGCCGCAATACGTGATATAAACTATGCATTCGTACGGGCAGAGTGATATCATGGTGAGGGCATCTCCGTCGTGCATCCTTAAACCTTTCCCAAGCTTCTTCGAATGTCTCGGTTGGTTTTTGCTAAAAATTCAGGATGTCTTGTCTTATCTATAGTGACCTTCTAGCTAGGTGGGAAGTACATATTCATATACTTCTGTATAGATTGGTTTAGTTTGGATTGATCCTGGTGCGAGAGACGATAACCATATCTTTGCCTTGTCCTCCAGAGTGAATGGAAACAATTTCAGCTTAATGTTGTCTTCAGGCACTCCTGCTAGTTTGACCGTGCTGACTATCTCCAAGAAGTTAGTGACGTGTACACTAGGATTTTCGTATGGTACTCCACGAAAGGTAGTGTAATTGGTCACCATATGTTTCACGTTTGGTTTTGGGTGAAAGATCTTAGCCGTATTTTCTGGCTGAACAATTTCTGGTACGAATTGCTCAATCATTGGCATTGTATAACTCTGTAGAGTTCTTCTATCTCCTTGTACAACAACTCTTACTCCATTGACAACATTTTATCCATTCTGCGCCATTGTGTTATCTGTATCCTCCTACGTGCGAACTCAAGACTCAAAAACAAAACTAAAAATTTAGTTACTTGCCTCAGTGGCTGTTACACTCACCTGGCATGCTAAAAAATACAGACTCTGACTACTAACTCAAGGCTGAATTGACAGAACCAATTCTGCCGAATCTGGGAAGCTTGATTAATCACGGGTAACACTCGATTAATCGGATGCGATTTTTTTCCAAATTCAAACAAAATTGACTCTGTACAACTCCAGTATAAACAAACTATAAAATAGACTCTGTAAAACAGACTCAAATATATACAAACGCTCAATCTTGAATAAAAAATTGTTCTTGACACGAGTGCCCGGCGACGGTGCCAGAAAGTCTTGATCGCATGCAATGCACTTACTAGAACTAGGACTAGGTCTATCATAGCATAGTATTGGTGATTCAAGGTCAAAGTAATCGAGATTGAATTGTCACGATAACGGTCTATGACCAACTATAATATAGGAAGAAGTAAAGTGGTGCCAATAAACAAACAAGATTATGCAAGTTCAAAAGGGCACACAAGAGTTTCTAATGTATTAGTCTAATTATGAGTTATTAGTTATTCCCCTTATAACATGCATTAATCATCCCCGTAGGTAAATTATAATTCATTGTCAGCTATGGGTGCAAACTCCTAACCCTATCTACTTCCATTGTAAGGACATCAGACAATCTATATGCAACTAACCTCATTCGTTGGTAGTATTAGTTCATACGTAATAAGTTTTAGAGTCGCCGGCGACAAAAATCCTCCCTAGGCAGCTATCGACTATGACTAGCACATTCCTAAAGATCCATCAAGACTATGTCCAAATTAACACTTCACTAACAGTCTTCATGCTAATTTATGATGACATGCAAATAGTTGATCAGGCTACTAACATGTAAATTAAATCTGTCGATCAACGTAGCTAGCACCGATTATCATGAACTAGTAATTTATTAGGTATTCAGATCTAGCAGTATAGACCGTCGCAGATCTGAAGAACGCAATCACTATTTCATGATTTCTTCACCAACGAATCGTATCTATACATACATAGGGTAAAATAAACTAACTACTACATAATTAAACTAAATAAGCAATTAAAACAAACTAGTTAAATAGAACAACGACAGATCTACATCTTGGAAAAGATAGAAAATCAAACCCTCGATGATGAGTGTAGATCTCCCTCGGATCTCTTCCTAGGAGGCAAATCCGTCGACTCCGTGACTAGAACTCATAAAGTAAATAAATAATAAAGAACTTTTAATGCATAATAATTGTAAGTTTTGGGTACAATAATTGGACACTCTATTGGACACACTGAATTCTGAGGCGAAGCCTCTTATTTATAGCTAAATAAACCCACTTAGAAAGACCTAGAACTACTCATCGTCCAAGAAAATGCGTTTCAGAAGATTCTGGACTCTCGATAAGTCGGCGGTACTTCCCGATTAATCAGGGGTATTTTTGTCTTTTTTCTTCTGCCGACTTAACTTGGAAGGTTCTAGAATACCCTAAGCTGAATTAGTCCACTCCAGAATCATCCACAATGCTTAGCCCAATATTCGTATCCTAAAAATAATAAAATAAAGCATGAAATAATATCGAATAAGGAAAAATAAACGTTAAATAAAATACACGACTCACGAATCCGGCATATGATATTCAACTCAAATGGTTCATAATTATAGGTCGAAAACAACTATTTTTAGCTCATAATGGATAGAATGTTGATAACGTAGGATATACTATTTTAAGCGTCATCACTGTGCAATCGATTCTCGAGTGTGAAATCTTCGATGTTTGGGGAATCGAATTTATGGGACCTTTCCCGTCCTCCCACAACAATAAGTACATTCTCTTGGTGGTCGATTACGTCTCAAAATTGGTCGAGGCACTCGCCTCTCCTACTAATGACCGTAATGTAGTCATTCGTTTCTTGAAGAAGTAAATTTTCACTAGGTTCGGAGTTCCTCGAGCAATGATCACTGACAATGGTAGTCACTTTCAAAATCAGATTTTCAATAAATTTCTGACCAAGTAAGGAGTTCGACACAAGTTAGGAACCCCGTATCACCCCCCAACGAGTGGGCAAGCCGAGGTTTCAAATCGACGGATTAAACGTATCCTATAGAAAACTGTAAATTTGAGTGGGAAGAATTGGGCTAAAAAGGTCGATGTCGCAGTTTGGGCTCATCGGACAGCTTTTAAGACCCCGATAAGGATGACCACGTACATGTTGGTGTCCGGTAAGGCCTGTCACTTACCCGTAGAGTTGGAACATCGAGCCTACGGGGCGACACATTTTCTGAATTTTGATGAGAAAGCCGTAGGTGAGAAATGGTTGTCGCAATTGGCTGACCTCGATAAGTTCCGATTGCAATCTTACGAGTGTGCTCGTAGCTATAAAGAGAAGATGAAGCTTCTCCATGATGCTAAAATTAAAAAGAGTGAGTTCAAATAGGGAGACGACGTCTTGTTATACAACACTCGTTTACACTTTTTTCAGGGTAAGTTGAAATCGAGGTCGACGGGACCGTATAAAGTTTCTAAGGTTTTTCCTTCCGGAGCTGTCGAAGTGACTCACGAGACCAAGAGTACGTTTTTTGACAAATGCCCTTCAGTTGAATAAATACGAGAATACTTACTTCGAAGCTAATCTGGTTATCGTGAACCTTACGGGTCCTCCACCTTGCCCCGAGAATTGCGAGTTATGTCAATGACTCCAATATTGTTGTTTATCTATCTTGTTCTGACCGAAGATAATCATTTCCTTGCCCGATGTTAACGAATAAGCATCCATTAACATCTGTATAATCCATTTCCATCATTTCTCTTTATCAAATCATCACGTCGAGCTAACGATGTTAAACAACAACGCTTCTTGGGAGGCAATCCATGTCTTAGAATTTATTAGGTAGGCTTGGGGTAATATCCTAAGTAAGAGACCCGAAAATTCGAGTTTTTCGGAGAATTGGCCAATTTCCTTGATAGGCGGCCGCCCATCAGTCACAGGCACCCGCCTATAACGATCAGAGAGTTTGGGTTTTTTTTCGGCATTCATAGGCATAGGCGGATCTACCTTGAGCATATGGGGGTTCACGGACCCCGCTAAAAATAAAAATACTCAACATTTTACCTATAGAAAATTATTTCGGACCCTGTGAAAAAAATTATTTATTGTGTTAAATATTTACGGACCCCGCTGAAAAAAAATTATGGGTCCGCCTATGATTCGTAGGCCGGTGCTTACGGGCTAAAATCGGTTTTTAATCGTTTCCTCTTCGTGTTGCTGCCCAGGAACTTTTGGGAACTTTTATTTTTGGATGTACTTTGGGAAAACAAGTATTTAGTATCGTTTTCTATGCCCGGTGTGGCGTAAAACTACTTTTATTTTCATCTTTTCATTTTTTTGTACTATTACACTTTCTCGGTTAATATTGGCCATAATAGGCCACCTATTGGTTAGTTTAGGCCACGTTTAGGCCATGTTTTGTTGCGTATACATATATTTCGGATATAACGACCGTAACGGTCGAGTTTTGGTCTGTACGATGCATAACTAAGTATGTAATGATATTTTCTTACTATATGTTATTTCTTTTAATATTGCACTTGTGTATGTTATTTCTTTTACTATATGTTGTTCCTTAGTACCTAATCTGCATACTATATGGCTGGTACTGCACTGAGTTTGAGTATGGAGATTCTATTTTATGTTTGCAAAATCCATTTTGGCAGTTGCAGTGGACGATTTTGTAATACATGTTGTATATTAAGTGTGTTATATACATGATGTATATTACTTTTTGATATGATCCAAGCGTGTCATTTTAGTGTTGTGACATCCCCAAGTTACTATTATATACTGCATACTTGTACATCTTTGGTGTTGGTTGTGTATATTATATAAGTACATGTATCATGCACTACTAGAATTTCGGTCTTTAATGGGGAGAAATCTCCTCATTAATTGTCCATTTCTCCTCATTAAAGTTATTTAATGAGGAGATCTCGATCCTCATTGCCGCCTCCGCCGCTAAAGACATATAATGAGGAGAATTGGAACTCCTCATTGACTATATCATACATTTAATGAGGATATATTCTGCTCATTAAAATTATTTTTAAAGACGACGTAACTCCTCATTAAAAGACAATTTTCTCCTCATCAAATCATGAAACATTAACAATACATCTCCTCATTAAAAGACCATTTGCTCCTCATTAAATTATGAAACATTAATAATGTATCTCCTCATTAAAAGACCATTTGCTCCACATTAAATCATGAAATATTAATAATAATTTTGAAGCCTAAAACTACATTAAATAAAGCAAGCCAATATAAGTCTTATACTGATGAAATACATCAACGATTCAATATATACAATGATAGATTATTCCCCAAAAGATAAGTTACACATAAATGTAAATTTAAAGAATTTTCTAATATATATAACATCCCTAAAAGAAACACGTTGCTTTCCAGAATATGCTTACGTACTACAGTAATTGGCTGATGGAAAGTGCTTGTTTATACATCTTTGATTGCTGGATTATTGTCCTAGAACACTCCTTTTCAAACGATGTGGTATTACTCCTTTCAATTGATACCGTTCCACCATATCCAACTTAGCTGGACAACAAAATCTTGTCAGTATTTGATCTAAAATACTTGAATTTCTTGAGAAGGCATAAGGGAATATAAAAGAACTCAACACTTAACCAAATCAAAATGGAAACAAAACCACTATACACCCCAAATTACTCAAAACTTTTTATCACATAAAGCACATCTAAGATACAAATAAATTTTCTTCAAGTTGATGTCCACTTTCTTGCTCGTTGAGTTCTATAAATCAAATATCTTCTTGTTCAAAAACATTGCAAAATAGGGACAATGAAAAGTAGACTTGATTGCACACTATAAAATTGAATAGACAAAGAATTCCTTAAGAGACATATTTATCATCATCAACATATAGATTATTATCTAAGAGAGAATATTAAGAGCGCAGGGTGCTAGGCCAAGAATTGAACGATCAAATCAGAAAGTTAACAATGCACAAAAACACCCCTACATCTAGCAATGGACCTTTAAAACAAAAACAAACACAGGGAGTATATGGTTAGAAAACAGCAGGTTATTAAAAGGGGAGGAAAAATTAACTCAGGGCCTCACATGAAGCAGATATTTACTTAATGTTTTTACACACCAACTATGGAAAGAAGTTAATAATAGAATTTTAATAGAAAAACTCAAAGGAATTCATTATAAAGTTGAAACAAAGAGTGCAAACTTAGTACCGATTGAGTCAGATTATTAGGCAACTTAAACCAAATTCTAAGGCTCATACAAAGGTACCAAAAAAAACACAAGAACAAAAGAGTTTAAGTATAAAGTTGGCACACATAAAACGAATTCATTTTTTGAAGTCATCATTCACCAAAAACTCTATAAAAAGATTAAGAAACAGACTATTCTCTGTATAAAATGCAAAAAGAAGCTATGACCACACATAATTGAAGATTAAAAGAAAGCCCGAAGGATTAAAATAATAAGGAACATGGATGGTTACTTGACTATGAGAGTCCAGTTTAACATGAGAGTCATGCTTAAACCTCCAATTTTGCAAAACCTACAGTTTCAAGTTTGGATCAGTAATGAGCACGAGCGCAGAGACGCTAAACAACTCATAACAAGCTCAAAATCACAAGATAAACACACTCAGACAAATCACATGTTTCAGATTTTGAAGCTTACTTAAAAGTTCATCCAAGACCGATCAGATTCAAACCTCACAACTAATATTAGGGACTGATGCACAACCAGACAACTAACATGACACTAACTTAGACAAAAACAGATTGCACATTGCAAATGGCCAATAAAATAGACTCAAACCAAGTCCTAAACATGAACCAAACTAGCCTTCAATCTGTTTTAATACAAGCTAAGACAGACTAATACATAAACCTGTTACGTGACATAATATATGCAAAACGAATGCCAAAACAGATCAGAATTTAAGGCTAAACAGAATGAATTGAAATCTTGATCACCAAACATTACAAAAGCTCAAAATAGATTTCTAAGGCAGACTATTATTTAACCAAATATATCAGATAACTTGACACAATTCAAACCACTAAGGAACATGTAATCTAACAGAGACGGGACTCAAACAAGCCCACAAAGTAGATCATAAAGCAAATAAAACTAAATCCACATAGATGGAAATACAATAGACATGGAGCAATGAGACAAGATAGCATAACATAATGCCTAAACATCAAGCAAACAACTAAACCTTAGGAATGTACTACTAAGACCTAATTTATGACCCAACTGAATTCTCAAGAACTTAGACACAAATGAGAGTAGTGATTGATGCAGAGCAGAGCAGGGACTTTATGCAACCAAACTGAAACTGAGACTTAAATAAGGCAGACAGACAGACTTGCATGGAGAATCTGAACCATACTGACTTTGAAACAAATGCAAGCATACAAATCAAAAACTTAGGCAGATTGCAAGACATCCGCGGATAGTACCTTATCAAGCAAGCATGATAAATTGGTGGTTTCAAGGTGGATGGAATTGGCTCATAATAGATATTATAACGTAAGCCATACACCAACATTAGAACACAAGAAATTGTGCGAAGATGCAAAACAGAGAATAATGCACCTAATAAGCATAAAAAAGAGGGGAAACACACACCTGATGAGCATCATTAACAGGGATGGTATACTAACATTTTAGGGAGGGGGGAATACACACCTGCTTCCAGCACCTGCAAAAGTAAAATAATTCAAGGTTCACATAAAGATATCATTCCTTTTCTTTGTTGGGAAAATGGAGAACTGTCATTCAAATAAGGCCTGACAGGCTGATATAATATAGATTATTGTTCTCTCATTGTTTTTGAGGCGTATATATATATATATATATATATATATATATATATATATATATATATATATATATATATATATATATATATCCACTTAACAATCAAGACTCATAAATGTTAGAATTTCAATAATGCAATATTCTGCACATTTCACCCTTAGTCTATCATCACTTTTTAAAATGTCATTATTGTCTATTAAGTAGTTGAATTAGTACCTGAAAGAAGTATATATCACTTTAGAGTAGTCAAAGTCACAATCTCAAAGTTTGCCCCGAAGTACACTCAATCAGAATTCAGCAAGCAAAGTTAACTGATAATACCTGATTATAAAAAACTCCAAGTTCAGCAGAGTTTTATTTATAAAATAAATAAATAAAATTGGTAAGTGCTGTTAGCTTTGCTTCAATTCGAAGTGCTGTTAGCTTTCTTCTTTCCCATAACTTTGAGCAGCAACTTTTAAAGCAACTGCATCAAGAACTTTAGAATCATGAGGCACAGATGAATCAGGAACATTTCCACTACTCTACTGCCTTGAACTACATAATCAAATCCATTCAACTAAGATCAATGATGTCGTTGAATGCAGTAAACAAACACAAACAAATCTGAAACATGAAGAAAACTGTAGAAGAACAAGTGACCTGAAACTATTAATATTACCTGAAAGAAGTTTATATCACTTTAGAGTAATCAAGTCACAATCTCAAAGTTGGCCCTGAAGTACACTCAATCAGAATTCAACTAGAAAAGTTAACTGAATGCCTGATAAAAAAATGTTAGTTCAGAATAATTTTATTTAAAACATAAAAATAAAAAATTTGGGAACTAGTTCATCAAAGTTCAACACAAAATGTGAAAAGCTTCAGAAACAGAAAAATAAAAAAATTTCAGCAACGAAACTAAATCAGAAAAACGAAAGTGACAAGCAAACAGAGCGTCAAGAGCCAGAACACCTGAACGCAAAATTCCAATCTAATGCACAATTTTGTCATCTTATTCATCATCCGCGCCTTCACAACTCTTTTTTCATCTCCTCTTCGACTTCATTCTGCGGAATTTCTCACTTGAAGGAATTTAGTAAAAAAAAAAAAAAATAGAAACTCAGTTTCAAAATTAACGATTCAATCGATTAAGAACTAAATGCTAGCAGAGATACCTTAAGGCGATCGAATTGTGGAGAGGAAAGTAAAGATTTCTGAGAAATATTGAGAGAAGAAAGGAGAAGAGCGGTTTTGGCGCATCGGATGGCAGCTTGCGCCCTTCAATACTTTTCATTTATCGGACTTGAGAGGAGAACATAAATGGATATTCGATGTGGTGATCCAATGCTCTACTTTTCCGGAGAGAGGCGAGAGTTTCCCCAGAGTCACGCACGGTTGTGATTCATCGGAAAGAGAAAGAAGGTACTTCCGATGGAGGAGATAGGAACGACTGTTCGTTAGAGGGAGATAGGGTTTGTATATTGGGGTTTTTTCGGAGGGGTGGGGGGGGGGGGGAATATTAAAAAAGAAAATATTATTATTTATATGGAAACCAAACGATCCCAAATTAAATAAGTAAGATGTTTATATGTTAATGTATATATCATCTGGAATATGAAATTTGAAAGGAAATGAGATCGAAGGTTGATGATATAAGACATTTGAAAGTGTCTTCACTGGTATAAAATTAATACACATGAAAGTGTATCCACATGTTTATATACAGGACACTTTAAAATGTCTCCACATGTATAATAAAATTAAGACATAGTAAAATATCTCAACATGGTCTCATACATTTACATCCTACCTGTTATATATACATTTTTTTATACTAGTGACTCTATATCATGTTTTTAGAGGCATTTTTCGAAAAATGTATTTATACGTGTGTCTCTGGGTGTTTTTTGTTGTAGTGTTTTTTTTGGAAAGTGATTGTTATGATATATTTTTTTCAATAATAATGGGTTGGGTTGGTTTTATTTATTTATTATTAATTTAAGCATAGGTTGATTATTTAAATTTCTGTTGTTAATGAGGAGAAATTTTTTGTCGCATCAATAATAAGGAGAAATTTGATAAATAATGAGGAGAAATAACATTTGGTCATCATCCAGAAAAAGAATTCAGGTCTCCTCATTATTACTACCATTTAATGACGAATTTTCGACTCCTCATTAAATTCTCCTCATCGAAGACCCTTTTTCTAGTAGTGATGGGAGTTCGATTTACGGATGCCAAATGCCAAAATCTCGCCGTTTGCCGGGTTTAAGTAAACCCCTCATTCCCTATGTTTTCATTCTATGTAAACATCTAGGGCGATGTTCACTTTTTAAAGTAGGGGTGGGGGCAAGTTAGCCAATTTGTCCGGTCTTGATTCTTACGATTTGTGCCTTATTTTTCTGTCGTGTTTCAGTGAATTTTCAGGCAATTTTTCAAATTTTTATACTTTTAACATAGTGTATTGTGTTACGAGCCTTCATATCGCGTACTTTGATATGTGTAATTACACGAGTACATTTTATTTTGTAGTGTCGATCGTGTGTTGAAAATTGAAACAATTTCATGTGATAGCTTCGACGTCATAATTACTCGACTAGTGAATGATTATAGTTGTCTTATGACCAAGATACCTAGAACTTATATTAGTAACTTTGATGTGAAATAGAAAGGTCGTCGTTGTTAGGTATTGGGTGATGGTTTTGGCATTTATTTTGACCCGATCAGAGCCAAAAGCCAACCTAACATTTAATACATAGTTACCCCTCTCAGCCTGTTGTAGGGTGGTTAGACCGCCACCCGAACTAGCCTTACGTGTTACTAACCCGTAATACTGATGCCCCGAACTTTATATCGGTCTACGTATCCATGACCACCTTGCATTTGAGATTTTTAGTTCCGTATATTTCTTCTGTGTTGTTGCGAGGTATCCTTGAGACGTGATAATGATATTGTGTCGTGAGTTACGAGTTGTTCGAAAAGAGGATTGTAACAATAAATCGGATATGGCTATTGATCGAATTCTTGATGTAAATATTCATTTTTAAAATTATGCTTATGTATCTCTTTCTTTACCCTAAAAAAAGAGAGAGGAAAACCAAAAAAAGGAAAGAAAGAACAGTATGTGCATATGTATTTATAATTTGATACAAGTCCGAATATGGACTGTAGTGTTATTTAGTAAAAAAATGTGAAGTTGGAATGAGGGTTCTATTTTGGTTTTCGGAATTGTAAATAGTCGGAAGTTTGAAGATGAAGTTATAACTGAGTACGTACTTATATTTCTCGGTTAAAGCTTTTTTGCACAGTCTTTTTCTATTTTATCGTAAATATCCTTTCGTATCCCGAAACCTAGCCCAACGATATAACCCTTTAAGTCATGCTCGAACGTACTAGACGACGATAGACCTCGATTAGTGGAGATTTTTACGATGTATAAGCCTATGGTGTAACCCTGATACGTTACGCGTCTATAATCCGAACTAGTCATTAGTAGTTAATGTCGAAAAAGCAATTTTCACACACACACCTTCATTATTCAACACAACGTAGAACCAAATTTTTATGTATTCATGTTTTTACTATTGCCTTACCTATATGATACGGGAGACTCGTTATACAGTTACAATGTTGACTATATTTTTGTTTTAAACACTCGGTTTTTCTCGGGTGCAAGCAAACGCTAAGTAGGGGGTAGTTGATGAGAGTCAACTCGACTCTGTTTTCTTACGTGTTTTATACCCCGTTTGACTCGTTTTACTTAAATCCGGGAATATTTGGATTGATTTCGACACATTTTGCACCGTTTTCGATATTTACGAGACCTAGGACGTAATGTTCGGAAATCTCGATGTTTTCGGTGTTTTGGTGCACTCTCTGTCACCCTACTGTCCTGTAGGGGTTACATGTGGTATTTTTTGTGATTTTGTCCAAAAATTAAGTGTTCGGCATGTCCGGAAGGCGAGATACGGGGATTGCAGCGTGTGCCCAAAGCTTAGCCTACAACTAGTTTACTAAATGGATAAGTATCGACGCAAATACATGACAAGATCAACGAATGTTTTTATAAAGCCACGTGTAATATATCATGTATTTATTAAACTGTACCACGGTAGACATGTATCCGGATATGACGGTACCCTCATGCCATCATGCAGTGGCGGACCCAGAAATATTTTTCAGGGGGGTCCGTAATTTTTTCTCTAAGTAGAATAATTTTTTTACGGTGTTCAAAATAATTTTCTATAGGTATAATGTAGCATATTTTTTTGTTCAGGGGGGTCCATGGAACCCCTTGTGGAACACATGGATCCGCCTCTGCCATCATGTGATGGCCACAATTAGGGGTGTAATCGAGCCGAGTCGAGTCGATACTCTCTAGGGCTCGAGCTCGACTCGACTAAAAAAGTTCGGGCTCGAAACTCGGCTCGAGCTCGATCGAGTCGTAAAAAAGCAAGATCAAACTCGACTCGCTAAGTACTCGATACAACTCGACTCGGCTCGTAAGCTCGATTATTTTCTTAGAATTTTTTTAATTTTTAATGAAATATGGAAAGATCGAGCTCGACTCGTCTAATACTCGACTCAAATAATATTTTTTTAAGTATGAAAAAAATAATTTTTTTTATAATAAATTATTTTTTTTATCATTATAATAAATTTAATTAATTAAATAATTATTTAATCAAGCTCGATTAAGCTCGCGAGCTACTCGATTAATATATTTTAAAACTCGAACTCAGCTCGGTTAATTATTCGAGTAGCTCGACTCGAGCTCGAACTCGAAAATAACCGAATCGAGTCGATCTCTCTTATGAGTCGAGTACGAGTAGCTCACGAGTAGTCCAGCTCATTTACAGCCCTAGCCACACTATCACATGTGGCAAGCTTGGGCCGACATAGTTGATAAGCTAAGTTTCAAAGTTGGCCGACTTTCTTAAGTCGGCAACAGACTATATATAGCAGCATAGTTTCCAATATTTTTAGTATCAACTTTCCATTTTATTTTCTAGCTTTCCAAAAATATTAACAGCAACTTTCCCAATATATTAGTAGCAAAAAATTTCCATTTATATATTAGCAGCGTAGCTTCATTTTACCTTGGTTTTCTTAGATTCAAAGTTTCGTCCGATTTTATGTATATAGGTATATTTTTTATTTTTCTTTTATTTGTGTGTATTAATTATATGATGAAATCTTGTGTTTTTATAGCCGTAATAAGTAGCTAGTCGTTATATAGCCGAGATATGCAATAATCACCAAAATCAAACCCTAGTTTGTTGATTGGGGTATTCTTGATGTTGTGATTGTTGATCGATGCTACCGTAGTTCTACAACTTATACTTAATCACGTTTGTTGAATTGATCACTCGATAATCATATTACACGTATCGTCTTTATATATGTATTTTACGAGAGGGTACGGGGACTGGGGTTTTAAGACCCTGTAAAACCGACTGAGGTGTTGGATTCGGTTTCGTGTGTGAGTTTTGTAACAACTTGTTGAGCGTTCATTGATCGTAAACCGTGTTAGATCAGTTAAATCCAGTCAGCGGACTGTTGAACTTGACATAGGAGGGTGGATTTTTCAAATAATGTCTATTCTCGGAAATTGGAAACGACACCCTACGAGTAACGTCTAAAATGTTTAAGTGAATCAAGAATACCTCCGCACTTAGCTAGGGTTTGGTAAGTAGTTGATTGGAACATTACTCGGCTATCTCTTTAAATCATTTAAAACTCTCGTTGTAATTTACTCTAGTTTAATAACCTTAACAAAAATTACAGTGATCTAAACTAGAGACGATGTTAGCTTTGGTACTTAACTGGATTCCCTGTGGGATTACGACCTTGCTCACTAGTTTTATACTACAACTGACTCAGTACTCTGCCGATCAAAGTTTGATGAAGTGTATAGAATTATAAACTGAAAGTATAATGCGGAATTATTATTGATGAACTGAAAGTTACAAGTTAGATTACAATGCAGCTGATCATGAGGTACTTATAGCTTCATACACCTCATTGATCAGTTAGAAGTAAGTTACAAACAATTACAACAATCTTATAATAGAATCTACATTTTACTCAGCAGGCTGCTGTGTCTCTACACTGTCAGCAGTCTTCTACACTATCAGCAGGCTACTATGTATCGGCTGAATGTGTCAGGAGATTGCACTCAGCATTCCCTTCAGCCTCTATACTGTAACACCCCCCCTCAAGCTGAGAGTGGTACATGAACTGCTTGCACTCAGTATTATATTCATCTACTTGAACTCTAAAAGATCTTTGAAGTTACCAATTTGTCTAGTAGATAGGAGAAAATAGGTGCATCCAAGGCCTTGGTGAGGATGTCAGCTACTTGTTCTTTTGTATTGACTGGGAGAAGTTTGATAAGTCCTGATTTGACTTTATCTCTCACAACATGGAAGTCAATTTCAATATGTTTTGTTCTTTCATGAAAGACAGGCTTATAAGCAATGTGCATTGCACTGGCATTTTCACAAAATAACACAGCAGGCAACTAAACTGGAACATGCAAATCCTGTAGTATATAAATCAGCCACTGGATTTCACAAACTGTATTTGCTATAGCCCTGTACTCAGCCTCTAATGAGCTTCTAGCTATAGTTGTTTGTTTCTTAGCCTTTCAAGAGATTGGAGCATATCCTAGAAACATCATATAACCTGATACTGATCTTCTTGTTTCAGGACAACCAGCCCAATCATTGTTTGTAAAACCTTTAGGTACAATGTTGTTGTCTGCTGGGAATATGATGCCTTGTCCAGGATTAGTCTTTAAATACCTCAGCAACCTATAAGCTGCCTTCATATGATTTTCAGTAAGAGTGTCTAGAAACTGACTCAGCCACTGAACTGCAAAGGCAATATCTGGTCTGGTGAAGGTAAGATAAATAAGTTTGCCCACTAAGGGTCTGTAAGCAGTATTATCCTCCAAAAGAGGTGAATCACCATGCTGTAAAGTTTGCTTACACTCCATAGGTGTCTTAGCAGGTTTTACTCCGAAAAATTCATAGTCTTTTAGGAGATTGAGGGTGTATCTTCTTTGAGAAATTGATATGCCTGCAGGTGTCCTAGCCGCTTCAATGCCTAGGAAATATATCAATTTGCCATGATCTTTAAAAGTGAATTGTTGGTGTAGGGCATCCTTGACCTGTTGAATTAGCTTCTCATTGGGACTTTCTGATATGATGTCATCTACATAGACCAGCAAAGCGATAAAAGACTGTCCTGGCCTTTCTGTTAATAAACCGTGGTCATTTTTGGATTAAATGAATCCTTGAGCCTCCAAATATTCAGTCAACTTGCAATTCCATTGTCTGCTGGCTTGCTTGAGGCAATACAATGACTTAGTAAGTCTGCAAATTGGCTGATGCTTCTACAAGTAAGGCTCTAACTGTAGTGATCTTGACAACAGGTGAGAAAGTTTCTTGATAATCAATCCCATATGTTTGAGTGTAGCCTTTTGCTACTAGTCTAGCTTTATATCTCTCTACTGAACCATCAGGGTTATATTTGATTATGTACACCCATATTTTGTAGAACTTCAATCTCTTTTTGCTTTGCTTCTTTCCATTCATCATGCTTGATGGCTTGATTGTAAATCTTAGGCTCTTTAATAGCGTCAATAGCATTAATGAATCTGGCATAGTCTGCTGAGAGATTGTTTAAACTCATGACTGCACTCAGCAGGTGAGGAGTCTGCTGAACAGTATGAGCACCCCCTTGATAAAAGTTTGGTGATTTCCTTGTTCTTGTGGACCTTCTTAATTGTGTGGGTTCAGGTGCCTGATTGACTAGGGCATTCTCTTCATTAGATGCCTCAGCTGCATGTGACCCTATGTCTGGCTGGTCTGCTGAGTCATTCAGTAGATCATCAAAAGTGTCAATTACTGGTAAAGGGACGGGCATGTCAGCAAGATATCTAGCCTTTCCCAGCACCTGTTGAAATAGAGGAAAATAAGTCTCGTGGAATTGAGTATTTCTAGCAACAAAGATGTATTTGTTGGTAATATCTAAAAGAATAGCACTCTTGGATGTGTTTGAATTCCCAAGATAGACACAAGTCCTACATCTTTAGTCAAACTTTGTCATGTTGATCGCGTTCAAAGCACTTACTAGCTAGTAATAAGACTAGGTCTATCGTAGTAGAGTACTGGCGAGTCAAGGTCGATCCCACAAAGACTCATAAGAACGTCTAATTATCTAGATTGAGCTTGTCACAATTATGGTCTACGACCAACTATACTCTAGACAGTAGTAAATTTGGTAACAATCAACTAGCAAGATTATGCAAGTTCAACGGAGCAACAAGAGTTTCTAATGTATTAGTTCAACTATCAATAATTAGTTATTCCCCCCGCACATGCAATATTCCTCCCCATTGGTGAACTTTAATTTATTTTTCAGCTACGGGTACAACTCCTAACCATATCTACTCCGACAATGAAAGTACACACTCTATATGCAAGCTACCCTCCGTAATTGGTCCGTAATAGCCCATACACATAAAGAACTAGAGTTGTTGATATTGAGTGCTAACTCATACCGCTAACCCGCCTAGACAGCTGTCAACACTATTGACTGGTGCATTCTCTTCATTAGATGCCTCAGCTGCAGGTGACCCTATGTATGGCTGGTTTGCTGAGTCATTCAGCAGATCATCAAAAGTGTCCATTACTGGTAAAGGGACGGGCATGTCAGCAAGATATCTAGCCTTTCCCAGCACCTGTTGAAATAGAGGAAAATAAGTATCATGGAATTGATTATTTCTAGCAACGAAGATGTATTTGTTGGTAATATCTAAAAGAATAGCACTCTTGGATGTGTTTGAATTCCCAAGATAGACACAAGTCCTACATATTGAGTCAAACTTTGTCATGTTGATCGCGTGCAAAGCACTTACTAGCAATAGGACTAGGTCTATCGTAGTAGAGTATTGGCGAGTCAAGGTCGATCCCACAGAGACTCGTAGAACATCTAATTATCAAGAATGAGCATGTCAAAATTATGGTCTACAACCAACTATAATCTAGACAGTAGTAAATTTTGAAACAATCAACTAGCAAGATTATGCAAGTTCAACGAAGCAACAAGAGTTTCTAATGTACTAGTTCAACTATGAGTAATTAGTTATTCCCCCCACACATGCAATATTCCTCCCCATTGGTGAATTTTAATTTATTGTTCAGCTACGGGTACAACACCTTCCCATATCTACTCCGACAATGGTAGTAGACAATCTATATGCACGCTACCCTCATTAATTGGTCCATAATAGCCCTTATGCATATAGAACTAGAGCTGTCGATATTGAATGCTAACTCATACCGCTAATCCGCCTAGACAGCTGTCGACACTGATCAGCACATTCATAGGGTCCATCTAGATAATGTCCAAACTAACACTTCACTATTCATATTTCATGCTAGTTTTACGAAGACATGCAAATAGTTGATCAGACTACTAACATGTAAATTAAATCTATCGATCAACGTAGCTGGCGCCAAGTATCATGAATTAATAATTTACTAGGTATTCAGATCTAGCGATATAGACCGTCGCAGATCTGAAGAACGCCATCACTATTTCATTATTTCTTCACCAACGAATTAGATCTATAACACATGGGGTAAAATCAACTAACTACTATATAATTAAACTAAATAAGCAATTAAAAATACTAGTCGAATAGAACAACGATAGATCTACATCTTGGAAAAGATAGAAAATCATACCCTCGAAGACGAGCGTAAATCTCTCTCGGATCTCTCCCTAGGCGGCGACTCCGTCCTCTCTCTGACCAGAACTCATAAAATAATAAAATAAAGAACAAAGAACTTTTATTGCATAATACATATCTCGAAAATTGTACACCAATGTTACATTGAGTTCTTAGGCGAAGCCTCTTATTTATAGTTACCTAAACCGACTTAGAAACACCTAGTTCTACCCCTCGTCGAAGAAAACGTGTTTTGGATGATTCTAGAATCTCGGTAAACGGCGGCTATCCTCGGTAAACCGAGGGTATTTTTGTCTTTTTTCTTCTACCGACTTAACTTGGAATGTTCTGGAATACCCTAGGCCCATTCCTTTCATTCATCCACTCCAGATTCGTCCATGATGCGCAGCCCAATATTTCGTATCCTGAAAATCATCAAATAATACACGAAATAATATCAAAATAGGGAAATAAACGTTAAGTGCAGATTTCTCGACTCACGAACCCGACATATGATATTCAACGTAAATGTTTCATATTTATAGGTCGAAACAACTATTTTTAGCTCATAATGGATAGCATGTTGATGTCGTATGAGAGATTATTTTAAGCATCATCACATGTACTGCTGAAGTGTGCAAGAAAAAACTAAACAACCAAAAACCTAAAACACAGAATAGTCTGGTTTAGTGCCATAAAGCACCTCATGTGGAGTAATTTCTTTCAACATCGGTGTAGGTGTAACGTTAATCAATTTTACAGCATGTAAAAGACAGAAATTGTTAGGAACATTTTATTATGTTTTGATGATGGTCATACTAGTTGTTATAGCAAGCCTGAAATTAGTTAGAATTCTATGTATAAGTCTTTACTTAGAGTCTGACATGTTGTATAAGTTAAGACAGACAATTATTGTAATAGTTGGTAGGACGGAAAAGTAAAATAGATATTCGGCAGAGTGAATCCAGCCAAGTACCAGCAGAGAAGCATGAAGACATTATGGTCTGACTTATAACCAAGGAAGTCTGTGATGACCTTGGATAAGTCTAAGTAAGAATGTAAATGATGAAATACATTGTCAAATACAGTGTACACTGATCTCACCCAAATCAAGGGTCAGTGAAATACAAAAAGTACTGGAAAGAATCAAAGAAAACAACAAAGCAGTGAAACGGCAAAGTAAACTGTGAACCGGCAAAGTAAACTAGTTTTCGGCTGAGTAAAGACAGAACAATGAAGGAAGATCAAAACAGCCAAGATCACGTGACCATTCATGAAACAGCCAAGTAAAGTTTACTCATTCCGATTTCAAGTGATGAGATCAAGCATTAAATGCACAATCAATTGAGGATCAATCAAGGACGGATTCTCTGATAAATGTTTGAAGAAAAATCAAATCACTGAAATCAAGGAGAATACAATTAAGAGGGAATCAAGAATTGAATCAAGGATTATTCCCCACATTAAATAGCCAACGGACGGAAATTCAAATTGAGGATTATCAAGGCTATAAATAGAAGGAATTGACAGAAAAGAAAAATAACGATTAAGTCTGATAATTTACAAGCAGAAACTCTGTCAAAGTGAAAAGCCTTCATCTACTCTTAAAGGAAACATCTAGAGATCAACTCAGCAATCAGAACATCAAATTACGAATCAAGCTCTGAGAATTGATCAACAAATCTGTGAATCTAATTCACATCAACTGAGGCAATTGAATTAGAGGAATCTGAGAAGGAGTTGCAACCTTTGTGATAGCTGCTGAAAGATTTGTTCTCAATGATCAGTGATAGAGACTGAGTCACTGAAGCTTTTGATGCCAGGGAGTGATAGTCTTGTAGATTGTGAACCTTGTGTAGCCAAGGACAATCGTGCTATTGTATCTATGAAAACAATAGTGAATTCCACCAATCATCACAGGAGAAGAGTGGATTAAGGGATTACACCACCCTAAACCACTATAAACCTTTGTGTCTATTTACTTTTAGCAATTTACTTTTCAGCACTTCATTTCATTGCATACTTATATATGTGATTGCATAATATACTTTGAAACAACATTTTAAGAAGGGACTTATCCGCTACCCAAAAGCTTTTAAATATAAGAAAAGTTTTTGAAACTCCTCTATAGTCATTCACCCCCCTCCCTCTGACAATAGTTTTACCCTTCTCTGGGACCAACAATTAGTATCAGAGCAGTGTTCCTAGTATCAGAACCTGTTCAGATATAATTTCTGGTAACAAGGAGATCACATATTTTCAAAGTTGTTTTCAAATTGTGCTTTCAATATATATATATCTCTTAGTTGTACTTATGGATTCCTCAAATTTTATGTCAGAAGTACCTGTATTCAATGTCAATAATTTTGATGAATATAAGATAAGGATATTGTCTCATCTTGCAGCAACTCATGAAGAGATCCTGGATGTAATCAATGATTACCCAATCATGATTATAATAGTGATAACCACAGGAGCAGATCATGGAAAAGAAATAGATAAACCTAAGAAAGATTGGACCAAGGATGACAGGAGCAGAGCAAATCTAGACTTTGTTGCAAAAGACTTGATTTTAAAGACTCTGGACAGCAACATGTTCATGAGGATCAAAGATTGTAAAACAGCAAAGGAGATGTGGGACATGTTGTCAATGATCAATGAAGGATCAGAAGCAATTAAAGAAAACAAATTATCTGTTGCAAAACAGAAATTTGAGAACTTCAAAATGAAGACTGGTGAATCCATTGATCAAGTGGATAACAAATTCTCGCATCATTAGTGAACTGCAACAACTTGGTCATACATACCCTCAGAAGGAAGTTTGTTTGAAAATATTGAGAGGTCTACCTGAAAGATGGAAGATTATCACATCAGTACTCAGAGAACAACAAATCTTGCAAACACCGACACCTTAACTCTAATGTCTCAATTAAAGGCTCATGAATTTGAGTTGAACGGTGAAGAGAGTGCACCAGTTGAGGCACACAAGGCCAGTGCACTGATTGCACCCCAGCAAAGCAAAACAGCTGACTCAAACAGCAAAGAGACACAAGAACTGAAAGAACAGGTAGTCTTACTAATCAAACATTTTGACAGGTTTAGCAAAAAGAAGCAATTTAAAGGAGGTTCGTCGTCAAACAAGAAGTCAAGCTCATGCAAAGACATGAAGAAAAAGGATGATGAGTACATATGCTTCAACTGCAAGAAGAAAGGTCACTTCAAGACTGACTGCCCTAATGAAAAAGGCAAAGATGAGGACTAGAAGAATTATAAGACAACTGAAAAGAGAAAGAGCAAGAAAGCACTCAAAGCTGAATCTAGCAGTGAAAAGAATGAAGAATCATCTGAAAATGATTCTGATGATGATGAAGCTGACAGTTCAGACAATGAGAAGGCATACATATATCTTATGGCTAAAAATTCAAATGAAACTGAGGTAACATCTACCTCATATTCAGCATCTAGTGCATCCACATCTGACACTGCACAATCTTCTATTCTCCCTTTAGATTCTGCAAATCTAATCCAAAATCTCATGCGTAAATTTGATGAAATTCAAGAAAATCATGAAATTCTAGAACTAGAATATGAGAATCTGAGAAAGAAAAATAAAAGATTAAAGAAAGAACTGGATGAAATGAAAGCTGATCAAAATAGAAAATAGATCCACTCAACTGATCAACAAGCAACAGATGATCACTCATCTAATGCTGAAAGACCAGCTGAGAGAATATCCATTCTAGTTAAGAACACCACTGCACCTCTTAATACACCAGCTTACAAACCCCCAAATAAGTTTGGATCCAGATATGGTCTTGGCTACAACAGTCAAGATGAAAATAAAAATAATGGACAAAACTATTCTGATTCAAGGACCAAGTCTGGACCAAAATTTAGAAGAGGACATTCCACAGTTTCAACCATTCATTCTACACTAGTGAAGTCAAAACCCAGTGCAGTAAAACAGCAGAATAAATCACCATTCCAGCCAAATAAAGGCAAAGGAATTCAGAAAGGTAAGGGAAGACTTTACCCTTCTGAGGATTGGAATATTACACCCCCAAAATATAAGAAGAAACCATTTCATAAGATGCATCATGTGTTTAAGAAGAGCCAGGCAAGGCATATTCCTGAACACAAGAGGCAGCATGGAAATAAGTTTCCTTCTACATATTGGAGAGTGAAAAAGGATGCAAATGTACCAAAAAGTAGAGAAAAGTATCAGAATACCTCTAATAGAATCATTAGAAGCTATTCTGCCATGCCTTATACATATGAAGTTGAAAACTTCAATTACCCAAAAAGAAGATCTTTTGGATATACACTAAGAGTATGAGGCATGACTGCTAACAGGTATGGACCCAAACAGTGTTGGGTACCTAAACATAACTAATTTGTTTTGTAGGATGTCTGGTACATAGACAGTGGATGTTCCAGACACATGACAGGGAACAAGGGATGGCTCCCAGATTTTAAAGCTTTTGATGGACCCAAAGTTACCTTTGGAGGCAAAGAAAACCCTGGTAAAATTAAGGGGGAAGGCATACCTCAAAAAAAGTTTGAAGATTCAAAATGTGGCTTGTGTTAAAGGACTAAACTTCAACCTACTGAGTTTCAGTCAATTTTGTGACAAAGGCTATAATATGCACTTCAACAAGGAAGGATGCAAGGTGATTCACAGTCAAACCAACACAGTTGTTCTTGCAGGAAGAAGATAAGAAAACATGTATGTGGTAAATTGGAGAACAGCTAAAGCAGAAACATGTTTGCTTGTCAAAAATAGACAATCAACCAGCTGGACTTGGCATAGAAGATTGAATCATCTAAATTTCAAAACCATCAACACACTGTCAAAGAATAAGTTATTTGAAGGCTTACCAGAGATCACATTTAAGAAAGAAAGTCTCTATGATGCATGTCAAAAAGGGAAGCAAATCAAGAGCACTTTCAAGTCAAAGCCCTATCAATCAACAACAAGAATTTTACATCTGTTACATATCTATTTGGACCAGTCACACCAGTAAGTGTAAGTGGTAATAAATACACTCTAGTTGTGGTTGATGACTTTTCCAAATTCACCTGGACCATATTCATGAACAAGAAAAGAGACACACTCAAAAAGTTGCCAAATCTGCTAAGAAGAATTCAAAATGAGAAAGAACTGATGAAAACAAAGATCAGATCAGATAGAGGCACAGAGTTTCTAAATGAAACTATTAGAACCTACTGTGAAGAAAATGGAGTATTGCATCAACTATCAGCATCAGGGACTCCACAACAGAATGGTGTAGCAGAAAGAAGAAACAGAACACTCAAAGCGGCAGTCAGAACAATGATTGCAGAAGCATGCTTGCCAAAGAGATTTTGGGCTGAAGCAGCAAATACAGCATGTTATACTCAGAATAGATCAATCATCAACAAACATCATGGCAAAACTCCATATGAAATATGGAATGGAAGAAAACCTAACATCTCACATTTGCATATGTTTGGATCTAAATGTTTTGTTTTGAACAGGAATTAGTTACATACTTTTGATGAAAAAGTTGATGAAGCAATCTTTATAGGGATACTCAGACACCAGCAAAGCATTCAGAGTACTCAACAAAAGAACCTTGGTAATTGAAGAATCAATTCATGTAGCCTTTGATGAGTCAAACACAGATGGTGAAAGCTTTCAAGAACTTGAAGAAGAAGCAGGACAAAGACAAATCTATATGAATACAACAGTACAAGCTACCATTCTGAATCACAATTTTGGTAATCAAGATGAGGCACCAGTCAATACAACAGAAGAATCACCATCACAAGAACATGAAACTGATGCATAAACTGAAGTTGTGGAAACACTAAGTCAAGAACAACTTCAACCTGATCTCAACTGGCTAAAAGATCATCCTGAATATCAAGTCATTGGAGACATCCACATATGAGTCAAAATCAGAAGACAACAGGAGAATATGCGAACATGTTTTATATCACAAGTGGAACCTAAAAAATAGATGATGCAATCCATGATGCTGATTGAATCATAGCTATGCAAGAAGAACTAAACAAATTTGAAAGAAATGATATCTGGGAACTTGGCAATAGACCAGACATGGCCAATATCATTGGAACAAAATGGGTATTCAGAAACAAGATGGATGAACAAGGAACAGTTGTTACAAACAAAGAAAGGCTAGTTGCTAAAGGCTACTCTCAAGCAGAAGGAATAGTTATGATGAAACCTTTGCTCCAGTAGCAAGATTGGAAGCAATCAGACTCTTTATAGCTTTTGCAGCCCACAAAAAGTTTACCAAATGGATGTCAAGAGTGCATTTCTGAATGGAGTTTTAGAAGAAGAAGTATATGTGGAACAACCTCTTGGTTTTCAGCTCAAAGGAAAAGAAGATAAATTATACAAGCTCAAGAAGGCATTTTATGGACTCAAACAAGCACCCAGAGCTTGGTATGAAACATTGTCACAATTTTTTTATCAACAATGGATTCAACAAGGGAACTATTGAGAAGACTCTCTTCAAATTAGAGGAAGGAACAAGCACCCTATTAGTTCAGATTTATGTTGATGACATTATCTTTGGATCTGAAGATGAGAATCTATGTGAGAAATTTACAAACCTAATGAAAAGAAAATTTTAGATGAGCATGATGGGAGAGTTAAATTACTTTCTTATCCTACAAGTGAAGCAAATGAAAGATGGCATCTTCATTAATCAAGCCAAGTACACAAGACTTGATACACAAATATGGTATGGATACAAGTGGCACATCAGATACACCAATGTGTGCAATGGTCATTCTTGGAAAAGATGAAAGTTGAAAGGATGTTGATTAGAAGCTTTATAGAGGAATCATTGGATCTATACACTATCTAACTGCAAGCAGACCTGATATAGCCTTTGCAGTAGGAGTATGTGCCAGATTTCAAGCTCAACCAAAAGAATCACACCTTCTAGCAGCCAAGAGAATAATCAAATACCTGAAAAACACAATCAATGTTGGAATTTGGTATCCAAAAGATAGAGGATTCAAGCTAATGTCTTATTCAGATTATGACTATGCTAGATGCAAGATAGATAGAAAAAGCACCTCTGGAACATGTCAAATGCTAGGCAGCAGACTAGTATCATAGTTTAGTAAGAAGCAAAACTCCATATCTACATCAACAGCTGAAGCAGAATATATAGCAGCAGGCAGCTGTTGTACATAAGTACTATGGATCAGACAACAACTAAGGGATTATGGAATGGAGGAGAAAACAATTCCAATTATGTGTGACAACACAAGTGCAATATCCATTACTGAAAATCCAGTATTACACTTAAGAACAAAACATATTGATGTGAGACATCACTTTATCAGAGATCATGTTGAAAAATGGGATGTTATTCTAAGATACATACCCACTGAAGATCAATTGGCCGACATCTTCACAAAACCACTCAGTCATGAAAGATTTAGCAAGTTGAGAACTGAGTTGGGAATGATAGAAATTGACTAAGTACTAAGGAGCGGCTAACTGGAGTAATCAGCGTAGTAACTTCACCGACTAAACCTTTGCCGTTATGAGTGAGCTCATTTGGCAGGTAAGGCACTGGTACTCAGCGAAGTCAACTACACTGATTGTTAGGAACAGTTATGTACAGCAGCTCAGTGAAAAAGTTACAACACCGGCCTAGTGACCAGTCAAGTCACTCCACCGAAATATACACTAAGGACAACAACGAACTAAAGTGTGCACTAAATCAACTTGATACACGTGGAAAATCAAGAAGTTATGGAGGACTATTTTGTGGAAAATTACACACGTGGAGATCAATTCATAATTGTGGAGGTAACTATATTATTATCAAATTACAAACGCCTCGATATCCGGGATTTATCATTACTTCCCCTAATTCTCTCTCCCACTACACTCAAATACCATGATTTATATACATAAAATCACTCCATTACGTCACAAAATCCTTCCATATTCAACCACGTTCACACTACCAAAAATCATAATATATAAACCACACATAGAGGTTTTTCAGAAATATTTACGCTTGCTTGCATATCATAAACCCTATTTCTTTCTAAAAATTCGAAGCTTTCTTTTCAAAATCTCAAATCCTTCAAGAAATGGCTTCATCCTCCTCAAACACTCAAACTGGAACACAATATGAGAAATTGATTGCTACCGGATCGTTCTTTCAAGAAGAACACAACCTAAAACTATGCGGAAATGCCGAAGAAGATTAGCAGCTGGATGCAAAAACCTAAGATTACTAACCTTCTGAATCCCAATCACTGATGTTTGCTATGAAAGTCTAATGTCCTTCTGGAAGACTGCAAAGTATGTCTCTGGGCTCCTTGCAGAAGAAGGTGACTGTTGGGAGGAAGACAAGATCGTTGCATCTGTCAACGGCACAGAAGTGGTCGTTACAGCGAAGGTAATTCGCAAACACCTCAAACTTTCGAATAAAGGTCAAGCTAAAATGGCCTTGGTACCACAAAACTTGGATGATTTCTAGGCAACAATCGCCAAGATGGCAAACTCAGGATCGAAGAATGTAAATTGTCTTAGATCCGCTTTAAAGAAACCATTCAGTGAGTTCAGTGCGCTAATTGGAAAGATCATTGAAGAAAAGCTATGGGCCAATAATGCTATGACAGAGGTCAGAATGCGACTGATGGGAATCATCTACAACAGTCTGAAGTTCAATTGGCCAACTATTTCTTCCTAAGAATCAAAAGAGCAAATCCAATGAGAGGTAAATGCGGCCACAAAAGGGCTTGCAGAAGGAAAGAAGAAAAATGGACACTTTTGGGTGAAAAAGTCCTATGGAATTCAATTACACTACCTGTTGCAATGTCTACAAGTCCCTGTTGTAAAACTCCACAAACTACATGAATCCAAAATCATGTTTACCTATGTCAAACAGACAAAGAAATCAGAAGGAGGAAAGCGCAAGCAACCTAGCAGAATCACAACTAGTCAAAGAAAGAAACCAAAAGTTCAAAGAAATTTGGACAAAGAGGAGTTTGGAAAGTTGATTGATGAAGAAGAAGAATCAGAAGAAGAGGAAGAGCAACAAGTCGAAGAAAGTAACAGTGAGGATGAGCAACTTTGAAATGAGGAAGTTGCAGTAGACACTGGAAATAATGAGGAAATTCCAGAGGAACCTGCACAAATGTCTGCAACTGATATTGATGATCGAATTGCAGCATATCTTGAATGGAAAGAGGGTGATTCCAGAAATCAACTTCAAGATTCAGACCACATGCTTGCTGAAGAAGCTTGGCTCTTTGATTTCTTGGAATCACAACCCTGGTTGGTGTACTTGATGAATCTCCACTCTGGGACGTGGTTGATGCAGCAAAGTCCAAACTGCCCCTAACCTCTAACAAGACAATAGTGACTCGGAGGATGATGGAGATAACCATGATGAAGATGACACTTCTGATGATAATGATGATGGTCATGATCATGGACAAGATAAAGAGGATGAACCTACACCTGATGCAATTGATGATAACATCCTCCTAAGTTCGTTTCCACAAACACAAGGTATAGCAAAGTCAACTCCAGCTAAGGCAACTGCTTCAACCATACAAAATGATCAGCAAACCATGGCAGCTGATAATACACCTAAGCCAATTCCACAACCTTATGTGGATACTTCAGCTCAACCAACAATAGTGTTAGACACTGGTTCAGCGGCTGCAGCACCGGTCAAGGCACCTCCCGGCACAGAGAAAGGGGGAATAAATGAAAGTGATGCACCCGAATTCACATCCACTCAAGTACTCGAAGAGGTAGAAGAAGGAGTAGATGTCACTCAACGTATAGACAGAGGACAACAAATAGAGCCAGAACCAGCTGCTATCCATCACAAATTCACTCAACCGACCACTGGCATATCAAATGAGGCCTTTGAAAAAGCAGCAGACTTGTTGGCTGAAGAATTAGAACAACAAACCATGCATCTCAGATCCATGACCTTAACATTTAAAGATGAAAGTCACTCCATTGAAAGAAGATTCTAGGCTGTTGCTGAGTATATTGATGCACAAAACATTGTTGTGCAAAGACAGGCCGACATGATCAAATAGATGAATATCAATTTTACGCATAATTTCTCAGGTTTACGACAACACATATCTCTGGAAAATGAAGCAATGGCGTCAGCACTTGGCACAAGATTTGGCAGTGTAATCAAGAGGTTAAATGATCATGATGCCAAATTTGCATCCATTGACTCAAAATTGGACACCTTGATTTGTACAGCTGAAGCTACAAACAGTATCTTGCTACAACAAAGGGATGATGCTGGCAAAAAAGGGGAAAAGAAGTGATAAGCCTGAAGAAGGATCAACAGTTAGACCCCAAACTTCACTGAAGAACAACTAAGAGCAAGGGACAGAGAAATAAGAATTCGAAGTGAAGCTGAAGAACTGCTAAGAAAGGCAAGAGAGGAAAGGGAAAATTTATCAAATGAACCCTGCATAGGTCTCCCTCACCCCATCCAAAGAAGAGATGATGATAGAGATAGATCAGGTAGACAGCAAAGACCTTGGTCATATCAGCAAAGAGGATCAGCAAGTCAACATAGATCCAGTACGAGCAGAGGCTGTAGCAGCACCAGATATGCTGAGTAAAAAGAAGTTTCCCAACCTCCAGAAACAGGCAAGAATATTATGCAGAGGTGTTAGAAAATGTGAGAGAATACTTGAGAGTCCAAGACACCCTGTATCCAAACGAAAGTCAAGATGAAGCAAGGACAGACTGGCTAAGCTATCAGAATGAGAAATGGGAGATGACATGGCTAAAGTTTTCAATTAAGTTAAAAGAGATTATGCATCTCTCAAGCTAAACACTAAATCTAGCTCAACCAGCAGACCAAGTTCAGCCATACCTCTCACTGCAAAAGGACCAGAAGACCTATCCAATGAACAACAAGAAGACTTCAACAACATGGTGATGTTTTTCAGACCTATGAGGAGAATGGATCGATCACGGCAATGGACTCTATTCAAAAATCGCAAATTTACTGACTCACATATTACAGAAGGAAAGAAAAGGATGGAAAAGTTCCTAGGAGGAAATCTACAGGCATATGAGACATTGCCCGACTTCCACAGATTGCAGAACAAAAAGGTTTTCTTAGGCATATCTGAGCAAGTTGCAATAGAGTATTGGAAGTGGAAATTTCCAGAAGTTGACTGGAAGGAAATGGAATGGACTCACACTACAAAATTCAGGAAATACAAAGAACTTCTAAGTAAGCAGTAGCTATGATCTGTTGGTATCTTCAAATAATCTTATTTCCCTTAAATGGATGAAAAAAAATTCTGAATTTTACTCTGTTGTTTATTATGAAAATTTTGTACACTTATATTCAGGCTTATGAGGAACATTTTATTATGTTTTGATGATGGTCATACTAGCTGTTATAGCAAGCCTGAAATAAGTTAGAATTCTCTGTATATGTCTTTACATAGAGTCTGACATGTTGTATAATTTAAGTCAGACAAGTATTGTACTAGTTGGTAGGACGGCAAAGTAAAACAAATATTCGGCAGAGTGAATCCAGCCAAGTACCAGCAGAGAAGCATGAAGACATTATGATCTGACTTATAACCAAGGAAGTCTGTGATGACCTTGGATAAGTCTAAGTAAGAATGTAAATGATGAAATACATTGTCAAATGTGGTGTACACTGATCTCACCCAAATCAAGGGTCAGTGAAGTACAAAAAGTACTGGAAAGGATCAAAGAAAACAACAAAGCAGTGAAACGGCAAAGTAAACGGTGAACTGGCAAAGTAAACTAGTTTTCGGCTAAGTAAATACATAATAGTGAAGGAAGATCTAAACAGCCAAGATCACTTAACCGTTCATGAAACGGCCAAGTAAAGTTTACTCATTCAGATTTCAGGTGATGAGATCAAGCATTAAATGCACAATCAATTGAGGATCAATCAAGGACGTATTTTCTGATAACGTTTGAAGAAAAAATCAAATCAATGAAATCAAGGAGAATACTATTAAGGGGGAATCAAGAATTGAATCAAGGATTATTCCCCACATTAAATAGCTAACGGACGAAAATTCAAATTGCGGATTATCAAGGCTATAAATAGAAGGCATTGACAAAAAGAAAAATAACGATTAAGTCTGATAATTTACAAGCAGAAACTCAGTCAAAGTGAAAAACCTTCATCTACACTTAAATGAAACATCTAGAGATCAACTCAGTAATTAGAAATTCAAATTATGAATCAAGCTCTGAGAATTGATTAACAAATCTGTGAATCTAATTCACATCAACTGAGGCAATTGAATCAGAGGAATCTAAGAAGGAGTTGCAACCTTTGTGATAGCTGCTAAAAGATTTGTTCAGGAGCAGTGATAGAGACTGAGTCACTGAAGCTTTTGAAGCCAGGGAGTGATAGTCTTGTAGATTGTGAAGCTTGTGTAGCCAAGGACAATCATGCTATTGAATCTGTGAAAACAATAGTGAATTCCTCCAATCATCACAAGAGAAGAGTGGATTAAGGGATTACACCATCCAGAACCACTATAAACCTTTGTGTCTATTTACTTTTAGCAATTTACTTTTCAGCACTTCATTTCATTGCATACTTATATCTGTGATTGCATAATCTACTTTGAATCAACATTTTAAGAAGGGACTTATCTGCTGCCCAAAAGCTTTTAAATATAAGAAAAGTTTTTGAAACTCCACTATAGTCATTCACCCCCCCCCCCTCTCCCTCCCCCTCTAACTATCATTTTACCCTTCTCTAGGACCAACAGAAACCTCAATATTCAATTGGTAAATTACTCTGGATCCTCAGTCTCCTAGCAAGATTCCGTAGATGCTAATGTTTTCTTTCAACAATACCATTATGTTTAGGTGTGCTGACACAGGATGTCTAATGTATGATGCCCTGCTGAGCATAAAAATCAGTGAGCTGAAAATCAGCTCCATTATCAGACTTGATAACTTTGATAACTTTGTGAAACTATGTAGAAACAAATTTATTAAAAGATTTTACAACGTCAGAAGATTCAGATTTGTGCCTCATAAGAAATACCCAAGTGAATCTAGAAAAATCATTTACAACAGTAAGAAAATATTGTTGTTCATTCACATTATGTTGTCTTAAAAGACCTCAAATATCCGTATGAACAAGATCAAAAACAAAATCAATTGTACTTAATGGAAAATGTTTTTTTTATAGTTTTTCCATGGGACAAACATAACAGAGGTCATGATCACAAAACTTGACATCAGCAGACTGTGAAATAATGACTTGTAGTCGCTTATCTGGCAAGTGTCCTAGTATGTAATACCATAAAAGAGAATTATCTAATCAATCAGACAGTGTGTGATTTTCTATAGCATTGACAACAGAGAGTCTTATTGGTTGATCCATGACATAGTGTCCTTTGTGTAACTCAGATGAACCAATCACTTTCTTGTTCTTTCCTGCAAAACACACTTGTTAGCAGAAAAAAGAGTTGCACCTTTTGTATGATTGATAAAGGCAGCTAAAGAAAAAAGATTATATTTAAAACCAGGAATGCAAAACACATCATGTAGGACCAGCTGAGAGTTTACCCTGACTTGTCCTATATGTGTGATAGAAACATTATTTCCATTAGGTAATCCTGTTTTTATACCAGATGAAGGTTCGGATTGCTTAACAGATTTAATGATCCAACAAGTGATCTCTGTCACCAGAGTCCAAGATCCATTGTATAGATCATACTAAATTTAGATCACATGTCCCTGTAGCAGGTGAATAGTGTGTCACAATCTCAGCAGGCTGGCCAATAGCAAACTCTTTATGTGTATGAGGATCAGAACTCAGTAGAGCCATCAACTTGTCAAGTTGTTGTGCAGTAAGATTTGGAAACCCCGGTCCAGCATACCTGTTTTGGGCCTGATCTTCTTCTGCTGACTGTTCTTCCTCTACCAAATTTTCCCTTTTTGACTTGAAACAAGGAGGATAGCCATGTTTCTGGAAACAAGTTTCCTCATTATGACCATTAAATCCACAAAAACTGCATTGCATCTTCTTGGGATTTTTAGATCTAGAATTTGCAGCAGATACAGAGTTAGATTTGCTGACAATCTGATTTTGCCACTGTCCATTTTCTGAGACAAGAGAACCATTGAATCTTGATTCTTGGCCCTATTTGCTACATACAACTTCTGTCTTTCAAATTTAATGGCCATTGCAAAGGCATCATGGATTTCTAGGAAAGGGACCACCAGCATTTCCTATGAAACCATTGGCTCAAAATCATCCCTTCAACCTTTTAGGAATTTCATAACATGTCCACCTCTCATTATCCATTAGTGTGCTAATTGCGTTGCAGTGGCATTGAGGATCACAAGAACAAATTGATACGGGCCTAATGGTCTTGATTTCTTCCCACAGAACCATCAATTTTGGTGAAATATTGATTGACAGAGTCACTAACTTGTTTTAGCAGATGCATCTCTTCAAGAAGATCTGAAAGACTCAAGGCATCAACATTAGAAAATCTAGCTGAAAGATTCTTCCAAACTCTATGTGCACTCTTGAAGTACATCAAACTTTGAGCAATGGTATTTTCCACAGAATTCAGGATCCATGATCTCACCATTGTATCACATTGTCTCCATGCATGGAAATCTGCTGAATTTGCTTCTGGCCTTTTGATTGTGCCATGTACGAAGCCAATTTTGTTCTTGGTGATTAACACCATCTCCATAGACATATTCCATGGATTATAGTTGTTGCCATTCATCAATTGCTGAACAAGAACTATAGATGAATTCTCATTAGGATGAACATAAAATGGAGTGGAGGGACTTTTATTTCTTGTTTCTTAGCTTCATGGCTGTCAAGAACTCTAGAATTAATCACAAATCAACAATAAAAGTGAAATTACAAAAAAAGCGGATCAAAAAATTATCAAAAACCTCAGGAAAAATGATGACGGTATACTCTCAAGAAACTGAAATCTTAGAAAAGATGAAAAAAAAACTCTCAAGATTCTTCAAAGATTGCAAAGAAAACGCAGGAAAGCATTCAAAAATTCTCAAATTCCTGCTCTGATACCATGATGAAGTTTATAGAATTATAAATTGAAAGTAAAATGCGGAATTATTATTGATGAACTGAAAGTTACAAGTTAGATTACAATGCAGCTGATCATGGGGTATGTATGGCTTTATACACCTCATGGGGTATTTATGGCTTCATACACCTCATTGATCAGTTAAAAGTATGTTACAAATGGTTACAAGAAACTAATAACAGAATCTACATTTTACTCAGTAGGCTGTTGTGTCTCTACACTGTAAGCAAGCTTCTACACTATCAGCAGGCTGTTGTGTGTCAGCTGACTTTGTTAGCAGATTGCACTCAGCATTCTCTTTAGTCTCTATACTGTAACAAAGTTGGTATACTATAAAACGGCCATCACTTTACTAATAAGAAAATACAACAAATTCTAGAAAAAGCAATTCAAAGGTAGTTCCTCATCCAAACACAAGTCTTCCACCAGTAAAGATATCAAGAAGAAAGATGATGAAGGAATATGCTTCAATTGAAAAAATAAGGGACGCTTTAAATTTGACTGCCCTGAAGAAAATAAAGACATACATGAAGAAAATAAAAGTTACAAATCTTCAGACAAGAAAAGTCACTCAACTGACAAAAAGAAAAGTAGAAAGGCACTAAAGGATGAGACAAGCAGTGAAGAGGATGACAGCACAGTAGAGTCGTCTGAAAATGACACAGATTCCAGTAAAGGCACCAGCTCAGACAATGACAAAGCATGCCAATGTCTGATAGCCAAATAAATTGAAGGAACAGAGGCACTATCTAGTGCATCTACTTCTGACATGGCACAATCTTATATTCCCCACTTGATTCCACTACACTAATCAAAAATCTCACGAGCAAGTTTGAAGAAATTCAAATGAATCATGAAATTCTAAAGCAATAATGTGAATCTTAAGAAGGAAAATAAAAGACTAAAAAGAGAACTGGATTTACCAAAATATTCTTTGGCAAATAAAGAGGTTAACTTAGATGTTCAACAAGTAACAGATCATCAGTCATCTGGTGTTGACGGACTGGCTAAGGAAACCACTTCACCAACAGAGAAGATTTATGTACCAGGTGAGGCATTGAATGCACCAGCTTACAAACCCCCAAAAAGGTTTGGATCCCGATGTGGTCTTGGCTAAAAGAGTCAAGATGAGGGAAGACATAATGGTAAACACAGTTCTGAATCAAAGACTAAAACTAGTCCTAAGTTTAGAAAAGGACAAACCATTAAGTCTGTCACTCATCCTGCACCAACCAAGGCACAGACCAGTAAAGTGAAACAGAAGAGTAAATCATCTTACTACCAGCCCACTAAAGTAAAAGGCATACTGAAATGTAAAGGCAGACTTTACCCTTTAGAAGATGATTGGAATGTTTTACTTCCAGTGTACAAAAGGAGACTAGTTCATAGATAGTCTAATGGATTCAGGAAAAACCAGCATAAATCTAGCCCTAGATACAAAAGACAATATGAAAATAGGTAACCTCATGTGTATTGGAGAGTGAAACAAGATGCAAGAATTCCAAAAGCAAGGAAATGTATCAGAATACTTTTAAAAATACAATTAGGAGGTCTGCCATGCCTTCTACATATGAGGTTGATGATTTCAACCCTCCAAGGAGAAGATCCTTTGGATATACACTTGGGGTATGAGGCATGACTACTAACATGCATGGACCCAAACAATGTTGGGTACCTAAAAATACTTAATTTGTTTTGGAGGATTTTTGGTTCATAGACTGTGGATGTTCTAGACACATGACTGGAAATAAAGGATGGCTGAATGATTATAAAGCTTTTGATGGCCTTAAAGTTACATTTGTGGAAAATAAAACCCTGGCAAGATTAAGTGGGAAGGCACAATATTAAAGAACAATTTGAAGATTCAGCATGTAGCATATGTCAAGGGACTGAATTTCAATCTGTTAAGCATCAAAAAGGCTAATATGTGCATTTCACCAAGGAAGGTTTCCAAGTAATTCATAAACAAGCCAATACCGTTGTACTTGCAGGAAGAAGAGAAGATAACATGTATGTGGTGGATTGGATATAGCAAAAGCAGAAACTTCTCTACTATTGAAGAACAAGCAATCACCCAGTTGGATCTGGCACAGAAGAGACTAAATCATTTGAATTTCAAGACAATCAACATGCTATCAAAAAGCAATCTTCTGAAAGGCCTACCAGTGATCACATTCAATAAAGAGAGTCTATGTGATGCCTTCTAGAAAGTAAAGCAAATCAAGAGCTCTTTCAAATCAAAGCCACACCAGTCAACAACAAGAATCTTACAGCTATTGCATATGGATCTATTTAGACCAGTCACCCCAGTAAGTGTAAGTGGTATGAAATACACTTTAGTGGTGGTTGATGTCTTTTAAAAATTTACAAGGACTATATTCATGAACAAGAAGAGACACTCAAGAAACTACCAAATCTATTGAAGAGACTTCAAAAAGAGAAAGAACTAAAGATTATCAAGATTAGATCAGACAGGCACAAAATTTCAAAATGAAGCAATCAGAACCTATTGTGAAGCAAATGGAGTAATGCATCAACTATCTACAACAGGAACCCCACAAAAATATAGAGTAGCGGAAAGGAGAAACAGATCCCCAAAAGAGGCGGTCAGAACAATGATTGTAAAAGAAAGCTTACCAAAGAGATTTTGGGCAGAAGCAGCTAATACAACATGCTGCACACAAAATAGATCAATCATCAACAAGCATCATGGGGATACACCCTATAAAGTGTGGAATGGAATAAAACCTAACATGTCTCATTTACACATGTTTGGAACTAAATGTTTTGTCTTGAAGAGGAACCAGCTAAAAACTTTTGATGAAAAAGCTGATGAAGCAATATTCATGAGATACTAAAACACAAGAAAAGCATTCAGAATACTAAACAAGATGACTTTGGTGATTGACGAGTCAATTCATATAGTGTTTGATGAACCAAACACCAGTGGAAACGATCTACATACTCAATAAGATCAAGTGACACAAAACCAAGATTCTGGACCAGTCTACTTAGAGACAGAAGTACCAATAACTACAATAGATGACACAGCAGATAACCAAGAAGATGCACCAGCTTCAATGTCACCAGTTATCACACCAGTAACTGATGCACTAACTGAAACATTAGAAGCACCAGATCAGGAACAAGTACAACATGACATGAACTGGCTTAGAGATCATCCAGCTGAAAAAGTCATTGGAAATGTACATGTAGAAGGCATAGATTATGATGAAACCTTTCCACCAGTGGCCAGATTGGAGGCAATCAGACTATTCTTGGCATTTGCAGCTCACAGAGATTTCAAAGTCTATCATATAGATGTCAATAGTGCATTTCTGAATGGACTACTGGAAGAAGAAATCTACGTGGAGCAACCCATTGGATTTCAAATCAAAGGAAAATAAGACAAAGTGTAAAAACTTAAGAAATCTTTGTATGGACTAAAACAGGCACCTAGAGCTTGGTATGAGACATTATCATGGTACTTACTCAACAATGGATTTAGGAAAGGAACCATTGACAAGACTATATTCAAATTACAAGATGGAACCAGCACCCTACTTGTCCAAATATATGTGGATGATATCATATTGGGATCAAAAATTGAAAAGCTATCAAAAAAGTTTGCAAATCTAAAGAAGTGCAAATTTCAGATGAGTATGATGGGAGAACTCAACTACTTTCTTGGATTACAAGTGAAACAGATGAAAGATGGTATTTTTATAAATCAAGCAAAGTACACAAAGGACTTGATCAGTAAGTATGGTATGGACACAAGTGGCACATCAGAAACTCCTATGTGTGCCAGAACCATCCTTGGAAAAGATGAAAATGGAAAGGATGTGGACCAAAAGATGTATAGTGGCATAATTGGTTCACTATTATACTTAACTGCAATTAGACCAGACATTGCGCGGTAGGAGTATGTGCTAGATTCCAATCACAACCAAAGGAATCTCACTTTCTAGCTACTAAAAGGATAATCAAATATCTGAAGCACAAAATAAATTTTGGGATTTGGTACCCAAAGGATGAAAAATTCAAGTTGATATCCTATTCAGATTCCGATTATGCTGGATGCAAAGTTGATATAAAAAAACACTTCAAGAACTTGTCACATGCTAGGCAAAAGACTAGTGTCATAGATTAGTAAAAAGCATTATTCAATATCTACCTCAACAGCAGAGGCAGAATATATAGCGGCAGGTAACTGTCATGCATAAGTTCTTTGGATAAGACAGCAACTAAGAGACTATGGAATAGAGGAGAAGACAATTCAAATCATGTGTGATAACACAAGTGCAATTTCAATCACAGAAAATCCAGTACTCCACTCAAGAACAAAACATATTGATGTGAGACATCATTTCATCAAAGATCATGTTAAAAAAAGAGATGTAGTTTTGAAGTATATATCTACTGAAGATCATTTGGCTGATATATTCACTAAGCCACTCAGTCGTGAAAGATTTTGCAAGTTAAGAACTGAGTTGGGAATGATTGAATTGACTAAGACAAATGGAGCAGCTAACTGGAGTAACCAGTTGAGCGACTTCACCAGCTGACTAAACCTTTTCCATTTTGGATGAGCTTACTTGGCAGGTAAAGCACTGGTACCAACAGAATCCACTTACCTGGTTGTGAGGAACAGTTGTTTTGATGAATCAGCTCAGTAAACAAGTGTCTGCACAAACACTTAACCAGCCAAGTCACACAATCACTCAACCTCAATGGAGCTAGCAGCAAAGTGAAGTGTGAAATGAATAAATCATTTACACATGTGGAAAATTAGAGAATTATGGAGCATTAATTATTAGAGATTATACACATGGATTTTATTTTAATCAGACACAAAGATTAAAATATGGAAGTTTTTTGAAAAGAAGGAATAACAGCTACACCTCAAAAAGTGTGATATATCATTAATTCTCTTGATTTACTCCCCCACTACCCTAAATTACCATGATGATTATACAAACCGTCACACATAAAATCCCACTAAATCACTCCATATCCAGTCGTGTTCACACTCAAGTCTTTCAACTATATAAACAACACTTCACCATTTTCACAAATCTTTACACCCTCGTTGCAATCATACCTTAATTCTCCAGAAATATCAAACTTCCGTTTCTCAAATTTCCTCCAAGTATTACCATGGCTTCATCTTCTTCAATCCAAATTTCTGCCACTCAATACGAGAAAACAATAACCACTGGGTCATTCTTTAGACCCCAGCACAACCTGGATTTATACAACAATGATCCACAAGCACGGCATTTGCCTAATGGATGTGCAAATCTAGGATTGATGACCTTTCTCAACCCCTCAATCACTGCAATCTTCTATGAGAATCTTATCTCCTTCTAGAAAAATGTCAAATTTGTGCTAGGTCTCATCACAAAGGATAGGAGAATGCATGAAGATAAGATTGTCACCACCATAAATGGCAAAAAGTTTGTCATAACGGCTAGGTTGTTGCATCAACATATCAAACACTCGACTCATGGCCCGGATAAAGTGGAGCAAGTAGATCAAGACATTGATGCTTTCTGGTTGGAGATTGGGAAGAATGCAACCACAAAGAATAAGAAATTCCATTGCTTGAGATCCAATCTCAAGGAACCATTCAATCAATTCAACCTACTGATTGGCAAAAACATCGAAGGGGAGAAAGAGCTATAAATGTCATGATGGAGGTCAGAACTAGATTGGTGGTCATAATCTATAATGGCTTAGAGTTTGACTTGGCCACCTACAAATTTACAAGAATTAAAGAATAGATCAAAGATGAGTTATATGCATCAGCAAAAGGAATAGTAAAAGGTTTGAAAACATGGGATCTTCTGGGAGAAGAAATCCTATGGGATTCCTCTTCACTACTTGTTGAATTGCCTGGAAGTTCCACATGTAGGAGTACATACCCTACATCAGTCAAAGGTAATGTACACTTACGTCAAACAAACGAAGGGAGGTGAGAAAAGGAAGCATGACATCATCAGTACATCTAGGTAAAGAAAGAAATGGAAAACAAAATCTCAGAGAAATTTGGAAAGAGAATATGCTGGAAATCTGAGAGATGAAGAAGAAATGGAGGAAGAGGAACCACAGAATGTGCAGGATAATAATAATGATAATGGAAACAGAGAAAAAGATGGAGATGAAAGAGAAGAGAAGAATGAGGAAATCCCTGAGAGGGATATTGATGATAGAGTTAGAGACTATCTCGACTGGAGATTGGGTGACTCCGTGCTCAACTTTCAAATTCTAATAGAATGTTTGATGAAGAAGCCTAGTTTTTTTCTATTTTATGGGATAACCAGTTTAATCAGCCTCCTGGATGAGAGGCAAATCTGGGAAATGGTAGCAGCAGCAAAAAGCAAGGATGCTGCTTTCTAAAGAAGAAGAAGATGATAATCATGATGATGATGATAGAGATGATGATGATGATGATGACAAGAATGACGGTTGTCAAGGTGGTGGTGATGAAGGAATGGCTGAAAAAGATGCCATTGATGATGACAATCTGACTCTCTTTGAGTTTGTGCAACAAACTGCAACAGAACACAACAAAAGCAGTAGAGTGAACCAGCAGAGGTCACTCCACTAGTTGCAAAAGAAAAAGCAGAAACTCACCAATTTCTGGCTAACACAATTGAGCAGCCAGCAGACCAACTTCCAGTTCAGGATACTGGATCAGCAGCTGGAAAACCGGTCAAGACCATCCCCAGCACAAAGCAAGCGGGAATGGTGGCTAGTCCCACTCAAGCTCTGTCTACCACTCAAGTTCTTTAAGAAGTGGCAGGAGAGAATATCACTCGGGCAATGCAGACAGCTGAGAGACAAACCAATGAAGAGCCGGAACAAGCACACACTCAATTACAACACCAGACACCAGTACAACAGACTGACACTACACCAGTAGATCACATATAGGAAATCTCTCAAATTCCAGCTGGTGTGTCTGATGTATCCTTTCGGACAGCTATGGATGCAATGGTCGATGAGTTGGAAAAACAAGCACTATGCCTCAGGAATCTCCAAAATGCATTGAAGAATAAGAGCAGTACCATGCAAAACATATTTGAGGTTGTGTCTGAATACATTGATATGCAAAACAACGTTATCAAGCAGCAGACCAATCTGATTTTTCAAATGAACACCAAACTCACAAATAGAAGCAGATGACTCAAATAACATGTCTCTCTTGAGATGCAAGCCATAGCAGGAGCTATTGGGTCTAGGATCCAAACCATTACTGAAGCTATAAGATAAAATAGAGAAAGGTTCGCTGCAATTGAGTCCAAATTGGACACCTTAGTTGTAGCTGCTGAAACAACAAACAATATCTTGCTCCAACTCCCTAAGGATGATGCCAAAAGGAGGGAAGGAGAAGATAAGCCTAGATCAACCATTAGACCACCTCACTTTGCTGAAGAACAAATAAGAGCAAGAGATAGGGAGATGAGAATTAGAGCTGAATCTGAGGCTCAGCAAAGGCAAATTCGAGAAGAAAGAGAAATGGCAAGAAATGAGTCTTGCATTGGCTTGCCATTCCTAGTGCATAGAAAGGATGATGATAGATATAGATCAGACAACCAACAAAGGCATGGATCTGTACAACAGCAAAGAGGAGGCTCAAGCACCAGTAGAGGTAGTGATAACATGAGTCACTCAAAGACTAGTGAAAGAAACCCTATTGGAATATATTCAAGTCAAAGAAGACACTTCACCACCTTCAGGAACACGGAATAAAGAGATGTTGAAGTGATCAAAAGTGTCAGAGAATTCTTCCAAGTACAGAATGATGCTTATCCTCGAAACATGTCACAAGATGATGCATGGGCAGACTAGCTAAGTTATAAAGATGTTGAACTGAGAGTGGCATGGCCAAGATGTATAATGAACTAAAAAGACAGTATAAGTCTCAGATACAAGAAGAAGCTAAGAGAGCATCTGGCTCTAGCAGTAGACCAAATCAATCAGTGCCTTCCTCAGCAAATGGGCATGTGCACTTAACTACTGAACAGCAAGAGGAATTCAATAATCTGGTTAAGTTTTTGAAACCTATGTCCAAATTAACATCCCAACAGCAATGGGCGATGTACAAGGATCTAAAAATGGTATATTCACACAATGCAGAAGCCAAAGAAAGATTGGACAGTCACTTGGAGAGCCACCGGCACATGAGACTATACTTGACTTCTACTTATTGTTTGACAGAAAAGTGTTTGTAGCACTTTTCCATTACACTTCATTGGAATACTGGAAATGGAAGATTCTAGAAATTGACTGGTCAGACATGGAAGGGATCCAGACTATAAAGTACAAAAAGTACAAAGAGAATTTGAGGAAATTGTAGTTGTGATAAATTGCATTTCATTGAATTTCCCTGTATCAAATTACGCCATTTATGGATGAATAAAAATTTCTGAATTTTGATCTGTTATTCTATGAAAATGAGTTAACTTTTGTTCAGGATTATGAGGGTTTTGGCATCATCAAAAAAGGGGAAATTGTTAGGAACTTTTTATGGTTTTGATGATGGCCATACTAGCTGTTATAGCAAGCCTGAAATAAGTTGAAATATAATATAAGTGATTGTATAGGCTTTACATAGAAGTCCAACATGTGTATAAGTTTAGTCAGACAAGCACTATACTAGACTGGTAGACCGGCTCAGTAAAGACAGTAGACCAGCAGAGTGAAGATAGTCAAGGCACCAGCACAGTAAAGTGAAGACCTATGGACTGACTTACAACCTGTGAACTCTGTGATGACCTAGGGTAAGTCTAAGATAAATATACAAGTGATGAAGCTTAATTCTTTACAATATGGATCAATGAAATGAATGGTTATCCACTGATGAACAACAGCAAAGAAGGAACAGCATAGTAAAAGCACAGACGGCTGAGTAAAGTAGTCACTTGACTGGCGAAGTAACTAAGGAGGCGGTCAAGTGAAGGAAAGACTGAAGCCGCTCAGAAATGGAAAGGCATCAGAGTTGTTAAGGGTGATTTTATATGATTTATAACGTTATATTTTATAATGATTTCCCCCATATTCATATAATTTGCATAGAAATTAAGGGTTTAATCGAATTATTGAGCAAATGAGTTTTAAAAGTCTTTAAGTGTAAACTTGAGCTAATTTCGTGATTTTATTGGTGATTATCTATGGTTTTACACTTTGCGTGTTTTTATGGTTTTGAAGGTACATTTACATGTCATGGAGAGGGATTGAAGGAGCTGAAAAGATACTTGATTGAAGATTAAATGGAAGGAAGGAGATGCAAGTCGAAGGTAGAAGGAAGCTTTGAAGAACTGGACGCACGTTTGAGGTCCCGTCCGGTGGACTGGCATCCAGAAGAGGTGGACTGGCGTCCAAGAGGAGCTTTTGATTCAGGATGTTCAGATTTTCAGTGGACGAGCGTCCAGAATTGCATAGGACGGGCGTCCAATCCAGCTCGGCCCGACTCGAAGATTTCAAAGCAGCTGGACTGGCGTCCAGAATCCCTGGACGGGCGTCCAGAATCCCTGGACGGGCGTCCAGCCACCGCCTTTGCTGAAACCGACCTAAAAACTTATAAATAGACGCTTTTTCTGCAACCCTAAATACCACAATTCGATCCCTGGCCGCCCCAGGCCCCTTGGGGGCGCCCTAGCTGCGTTTTCCCACCATCATAAACATCTTTTTATCTTCCTTTTTATTTAGATGATTTGTATTCCAACGATGAATAGAGGCTAAGCAATTTGAACAAGCCTTGTGAAGCCGATCGTGCAGCGTTTTGATTTCGAATCTTGGATTGTTTTGTGAGTTTTAATTTAAAGTTTGTATCTTTATTATGTTCTTATTGATTATGCAATTTAAATCGATGGATGTGTTGCTTATTGATGTTTAACGTTTGATGAGAATCGTTGTTAGACCTAGATCACCGTAGCAAAGATTAGATTTTTAACCTAAAAATAACGAGAGTTGATTAGGTTGAATTTCTAGGTTGCTAGATTGAGAAATCTTACACCTTGTTATGGAAGCGTTAATCTTTAAGATCGAAAGATAGAAGATTAATAGGCGAATTATCTACGAGAGTAGAAATTCATACCTTTGATAGGTGAACCACATCTTTATTAAATCTTCACTAAACGATCTAGGGTAGAAATTGAGAGTTGCGAGATAGGTGGATCATTGCTTGTTCCTCGTTAAATTAATTGAAATTATCTTTGTGCCTTGTTCTTCGTTGCTATCTTAGGATTTTATTTTTCTTTTTAGTTTATAGATTAGAGTTATTTTCGTTCGCAATCATCTTCCCTGGCTTTGGACTGACAATCCTCTGTCCAGTTTACATTTCGTTTTGTTATTTTAGGTTTTAATAACAATAGTATCAATCTTAGGAAAATTAATGAACTAGATACCCCGATTCCCTGTGACCGACTCCGGTATTAATCGCTATACTACGATCCCTACACTTGGGGAGTACCGGATTTATAAATTTTATTACTTGTTTATTTTCATTAGATAAAATCCGTGAGAAGTTTTTGGCGCCGTTGCCGGGGAATCGGTACGGTTGTCTAGTTTTATTAATTTTTCTATTTTTGTTAAAACTTTTTTATAGGTAGATTATAGTTTAGGTTATTAGGGCTGTTCGTAGTTAACTTTTATAGTTATCAATTTCCCTAGGTTTAGCTGTTCTCCCCTTTAGTTTTCTGCTCTTTCTGTCTGTCTGTTTCCCGTTTTTCTGCACTCAAACGGGCGTCTTGAATAGTGGACGCCCGTCTGTTTGGAAATCGACAGCTCTACTTTGTTTTATCCTACTGGGCGAGCGTCTGGATTGCCAAACGCCCGTCCACTTCAACCTTCAGGCAGACGCCCGTCCAGTCATCTGGACGCCCGTCTTGACTAGTTTCTATTAATTTTTCTGTTTTTGTTACGAATTTTTTTCGTAGATAGGTTTTTGTTTCTATCCTTTCTAGTTCATACATTGATTCGGGGACATCTGAGGTTGAATTATCTGACTCCACGTTTTGTACGATCGAACTTTTGGATAAAAGGGATCGTTTTAGCACTCGTTAGTATTTTGGCCGTAACTTTTGGCTCGAGTGTCCGTTTGGCGCGCAGGACCCCAATTCGGAAAGCCGTTCGACACCGTTTTCGAGGTCAAAATCCATTGTTTTCCCTTCCATTTTGGGCTCAGAAGATTTCAAAAAGTTTTTCTCCCTTTTTCCGTTTTCTGTTTTTCTGTTTTAAATTTTTCGTAGGTAGATTTCTTTTTCTGTTTCCGTTTCTTTTTCTGTTTCTTTATCTTTTCTAAAACATAAATAAAAAAAACAAAAAAATGTCATCAACTAGGATTATGCAAGATCAGAACGCCATGCTGGAACAGCAGATGGCAGCTCTTCAAAGGTCGCTTAATCCTATGAATCAGACCCCGTCTTTTCCACAGAACTCACAAGTTCTAGTTATGTGGAAGATGTTTTCGACCTGGCCATGCTGTTGGCCAGTGTCAATTTCTTTCCCCTCCTGCGTATCGAGTCAACACTGTCCATAATCAGGGAAATTTCAAGAAATTTCAATCTAGTCACATGTCAGAATTGTGACAACGTGGGACACACTGCTCGTTTCTGTCCTATGAGTGGACAGAACGCTGAAGTAAATGCTTCATGTGGCCAGCAATATCAGAGATTTAATAATCAGTTCTCTGGCCAAAGCAATTTTCAGAATCAGGGTTTCAATTCTCAGAATCCAAATTTCTATCAAAACGCAAACTTCGGTCAGAACCAACATATCAATTTTTCCAATCAAAATCAATGGTTCAATCAGAACATTCCCGATCCTATGTTTCAAAGTCAGTCTAGCCAATCTTTCCCACAGAACTTTCAGAACTATCAAGGCCCCTCTCAATCGGACGATCTTGAAGCTAAATTAGAGGAGCAAAACAGGACGCTCAAGAATCTTGAGAGACGGCTCAGGAAAATGGCTCAAGACCAAGGCATTGACCTAGCTCCCACACTTCCTTATGATAGAGAAGAGGACAATGCCATGAACTTAGGATCCGGCATTCAATTCAGTGGTCCCCCAAAAGTAGAAGTGTCAAGTTCATCTGTCTTTGGATCCGATGCTCGTATAACCTCAACTGATGAGAATTCTTACGGACATGGATTTAACAACGTTCAAGTGAGATGTTCGTATTGTGGTGGTAACCATTATGAGGCTCAGTGCGATGGAGGTAATTCACCCCACCAATGGAATACTAATAGAAATTATGATGCAAGTTATGAGAATCCACTTCAATCTAACTATGCATCCACATACAATGGTGGAGAAGAGGCTAGTGCTATGAATGTAAGGTCCGACACTCAACTTAGTGGTTTCCCTGTTCTGGATGAGAGTACTCAGGTGGTTGATCCCCTGAGAAATAAAGAATTTAGTGGAAGTCGGGAGGCTGATCTCCTGACTGGTAGAGAAGGTGGAAACGAAGTAGATGATCACATGTCTAGAATGAAGGATGAAGAAGTGAAAGAACCTGAAGGGATAGGCCTTTACCTTCCTCTCCAGAATGTTATGCATCTAGACAAGTGCACTCCTAAAAATCCTTGGTATGTTTCTATCGTCAACTTCTTACATTCCCGCATCTAGATCCAGAATTGTCTTATCAGGAGAAGAAGAAATTCTTCTCAGATGTGAAAACATTCGTTTGGGATGAACCTTACCTCTTCAAGATTTGTAAAGATGGTTTGCTGAGAAGATGTGTTCCAGAATCTGAGCAACGTGATATTATTGAGCAATGCCACAGTGGACCCACTGGCGGTCACTTTGGTCCTTGGAAAACCGTTGCTAAGATCTTTCAATCCGGCTTCTATTGGCCCACGATCTTCAAAGATACATAAGCTTTCTGTAAAGCTTGTGATAGGTGTCAAAGAACCGGAACTTTAACAAGGCGTTTCGAAATGCCATTGAAACCCATTTTAGAATGCGAAGTCTTTGATGTATGGGGCATCGATTTTATGGGACCATTCCCATCATCTTGTGGTAACAAATATATCTTAGTCTGCGTGGATTATGTATCGAAATGGGTGGAGGCTCAAGCCACTTCTCACAATGATCATAAGACGGTCATGAAGTTCTTAAAGAAAAACATCTTCGTGAGATTCGGGTGTCCACGTGCCTTGATTAGTGATGAAGGGACACATTTTTGCAACCGACCCCTGGAGAAAGTTCTTGAGAAATATGGTGTCCGGCATAAAATTGGCACACCATACCATCCTATGACTAGTGGTCAGGTTGAAAGAAGCAACCAAAGTTTAAAGAAGATCCTGGAGAAAACTGTTAACAATCATAGAAAAGACTAGAGTCTAAAGTTGGATGATGTACTGTGGGCATATCGAACTGCCTATAAGACCACCATGGGTACATCATTCTATCAGATGGTGTATGGAAAATCATGCCACTTGCCAATCGAATTAGAGCATAGAGCGTATTGGGCCATTAAGTTTTTAAACTTCGATTCCCAATCTTATGGTAAACATCGATTGCAACAGTTGAATGAGTTAGACGAATTTAGACTTCAGGCCTACGAAAGCGCCAGGATAAGTAAGGAAAAGACAAAACTCCTTCACGATGCCAAAATCAAGAAGCGAGAATTTCAAGTAGGGGAACAAGTTTTATTGTACAATTCCAGGTTACATCTGTTCCCTGGTAAGCTGAGGACACGATGGTCCGGTCCCTTTGAAATTATCCAAATCATTCCTGGAGGTGTTTTAGAACTAAGAGGTCATGGTGACCAGCCGTTCAGAGTGAATGGTCAAAGGTGTAAGCATTATATCGGTCAACCCAAAGAGAAGCCTGTGATTGTTCACTTCCTCGACATCCTCGGGTGTGGTACTCCTGAAGTCAATGAGTTTGACGAGTTTTCACCCGATTTGTTTTCTGAGAATGACGGCAGTGGTCCGGTAGAGGAAGTTCTGGCTGGTAGTTGGGATATGGAAGAGTTTAAACGGGAGGCACAGTTAAAGAGAAGATTGAAGAAGAAGAAGTCTACAATGGGGAAAATTAAGAATGTTTGGAAAGCGGTAAAAAACCTGACCCCATGTGTGAGATGTTGTTTCTGTAGCCACACTAATGACCAGAGCTTACACGAAGTAGTGGCCGGAAGGAAGATTAAGTGGCCTGACCCAGGCTGACTAGTACGTGTGTCTAGCAAAAGACACTAAAGAGAGGCGCTTGTTGGGAGGCAACCCAATATTAAGAGAAGTTTTTGCTATTATTATTTTGTTTTTTTGTTGAATAAGGGGGGCTAGTTTTGTCTTGTGTCATCTTGGGTTTTGGTGTCGGTTTTTGTGGCCAGGTAACTTGCATGAGCTGAATTTGAAAAATCAATGTGATTCCTTCCTTCCTGCCGATGTTACATTTGTGCACTACTTTTCACATAGATTCGGTTTTTGTCAATTTTTGCATTGCTTATGCTTTGTTCCATGATAATGCCTTGTCTATCATCTTTTGTGCCCCTACCCCCGAGGTACGTTTTGTTTTGTTTTTCATGTATGCGGGATATTTGCTATAGCAATTGTGAGCTTTAGATGATATCATTTTTCCGGTGGATGGTCCACAGTCTACTGATTTCTTCAAGCGTTTCTGGATCTGACTCCGGACCACTTCCAGAATTTCCACCTTCGAACTACAATCAGCTAAGTTTTTCTTATTCTGCACAACATGAGGACATGTTGAGTGTGGGGGAGGGATTAGTGGTTGTACAGGGTGAATTTATAGTGTTTTTAACGTTATATTTTATATCAATTTTCCCCATATCCTTATTATTTTCATAGAAATCGAGCCTTATATTCAAATATTGAGCAAATGATATTTTTAATGAGTTAATTTCAAAATGTAATGAATTTTGTGCTTAATTGATGATTTATTGTTAATTTGGAATTGTATTACATTTTGGTGTTATTCATTGATTAATTAGGAGCTCACAAGTGTTGAAGCTTGGAAGTGACAAGTGGCAAAGGATAAGATCTTGGAGAGCAAGTCATGAATCATCTAGAATATCCAAGAGATAAGGTTTGTTACAAAAGGATAAGGATGGGTTGTTAGAGATAAGGACAAAGAAAGGAACCAAAAATCGGACTCAGCTCAAACTGGCGTTTTGAAGCATGGAACTGGCGTTCCAGTATAGAACTGGCGTTCAGGGAGCAGAAATCAGGACTGAGAGCTCAGGAACTTGTCAAACTGGCGTTCTAAAGTCTGAACTGGCGTTCAGAAAGTGGAACTGGCGTTCAGAACTGTCCTGGAGCAAACCGCCTCTGATTTTCTATAAATACAGCAGCTCTCAACCCCATTGGGATATACTTTTACATTAGATTTTCTTCCACACACCAAAAACACAGAGCAGCCGCTCCTCCTTGGCTTTCAAGGCCGATCACCCGAGCCTTGTGCTCGGGTGATCCGGGTTAGATTAGATGCTTTTCTCTTCTTTGTAGATTCATGGATTCATCAATTGTATCAAACCCTGTGAGTTTGTTCTGCAATTAATTCAGTCCCTGTTTTATCTTTATGATTTATGATTCGTTTTGTATCTTTTCTATGCAATTATCATGCTATTGTGTGACTAGATCGAGAGATTGGTTACTAATCGTTGTTTACCGTATGACGAAAGTCGGTGTAGACCTTAGATCACCATAGAAAAGATGTGATTTTTAACCTTGACATAACGAAAGTTGATAGGTTGATTATCTAGGTTATTAGATTGAAAGATCTTACACCTTGTTTTATATGCGTTAATCTCTATAGATCGAAAGATGATGAGATTGATAGGCGAATTACTACGAAAGTAGGATTCATACCTTCGTAAGGTGAAACCACAATTCGAGTTAAAATCACGAGATGAGGTAGGATTGAAATTACATGGTTTGTACGTTGTTTGATTTCATGTTTCCTTAGTTTAGGTCGTTTTTATGTTTTCCTTAGCTTTAGGACTGTTTTTATCTTCTGTGTTGTTCTTGTTTGATTGTTCTTAATTATGTGTTTCCTGGCTTTGGACTAAAAATCCTCTGTCCAGTTTATTTTCCGCTTTAGTTTAGGTTTAGTAATAATTAGTAGTAACAATTGAGAGAGTTAATGAAATTAGATTTCAACAGCCCAATTCCCTGTGGATCGACCCCTTACTTATCTCGCTATACTATCAACTACCCGGTGTTTGGCCGGTTAGGAGTTAGTTTTGCATCTAAGTTAGGGTTTATAAATTTTCTTTTGTTTAAATGATGCAAAATCCTCTCAACAAAAGTGGCGCCGTTGCCGGGGAATCGGTGTTTTGTTGAATCTAGTTGAGTTAATTTCTCGATTTTGTTACGTTTCGTAGCGTTAACTAAATTGAGAGTTTTTATTTTTGCCGTGTTTCGATGACCGTTTGGTTAAGAATGTGCAAAAAGTTTTTTACTCAATTTGTTCAACGTGAATTATGTGTTTAGGTGATTTCTAATCTGACCCCTGTGCTAAAAATTTATCTGTGGCTGTTGTCTGTGCTATATGTGTGTTGAGTTTATGTTTAGAGTTTTTGGGACTTGCTGTTATTTTCCTGCATATCTGTTGCATATCTGGTGTGGGACGAGCGTTCAAGGCATCCGAACGCCCGTCCAAGTTTATAATATGCAGGTGGAACGCCCGGTTGAGTGCTGAAACGCCCGTTCAGTGTGAAATTTTCAGCTGAACGCCCGTCTTGAAGATGGAACGCACGTTCAAATAGTTGGACGGGCGTCCAACCCTGAGTCCAGGTTCCAATTTCTTCCTGTCTTGATTTATAACGCTTTATTTGACTTGGATGTTTTTAATATGAGCTTCTGTGGCTTTTTATTTTTACGTAGATGTCCTGAACTTGCATGTTTATCTCCCCATCTACGAATCCATGTTAAATAATTGATCTTATCTCTTTTACTTGATTCATCTATGCAAGTTATAGTATTTGTCGGTTCTCGTAAGCTATAACTCGGTCTTATTGTTATTAGTAGCTAATGTCGGTTTCCGTATGCTACATACCGCCGTGATGAATCTTTTAAGCTTTGAGACTTATGTGCTTTCTTGTTATTTTGTAACTCATATGGGTAGCTACTTGTCGGTTTTCCGTATGCTACCATCGCGTCTTATGAGTTACATCTGTTTAGTATAGCTAACTCGTTGGTTTTCCATAATGCTATCACTTTTGATGAGTCTTAAGGCGCGTCTACACCGCATTGTAATGGACAGCACTGTCGTTTATCGTAACCTGTCATTATTTGGTAGACGTTTATTTTATACATGTCATGTTGCAAATGAGTGGGCTAGTTCTCTTTCTTTTATTTTTTTTTTTTTTTTTTTTTTTTTAATTTCTGCATCTCATTTAGTTGCATGTCATCTAGTTGCATTGTTTTCTTTTCTTTAAGGGCCGTAGTCACTGTAGGGTTGTCTTCACAACCTCGCTCGGCTGAGCCTCGTTTGCGTTTTCTTTTATTAGGATTACATATCATGTAGTTGCATTGTAATGTAGTTGCACCTAGCCTACTATTTTGCAATGTCCATGTATATGTTCCATCCTTATCTGAGCTTAATCTGAAACATCTCTATGATTTATTCTCCTTGTGTTTTCAATGTATAATTCTTTTTCCCCGTAGACTCTTTTTGCACCGATCAAGTATGCAGGACACTTTTGATAGGCCGTTGTGCGCTTTCACGTCGATGTCGCATTCCCGTGATGCTCCACAAGTCTACCGATCTATTCAAGCTTACTTGGATCCGTGATGCTCCACATTTCCAAGGATAGTCAAGCAATTTTGGTTCTTCGGGGTTCTTTCCGAGACTTGCCGGCTTGGAAATACAATCGGCTAAGTTCCTAAACTTTTTATTTCTGTACAACTTGAGGACAAGTTGCAATCTAAGTGTGGGGGAAGGGATTAGTATCTACACTCTTTTTCCATATTAGTCATATTTCTATGAAAAATGCTAAATTTTTCAAAATTTTTGTTTTTGTCCCGAGTGAACAAATGCATATCTTTATTTGAGTTTGTATATCATTGGTGCATTATTTTGCATATTTAGTAACTTTAGATGTTTCACCCAACACTATTTTTCACGTGCCATAGTAAATGATGAGCTATAATTTAAAGCTATGCCCATTTGATTGGAGATTTTTGATGATTATCGCATGATTCTTTGCTTTCATATGAATTTTGAAAATTTTAATAGTTTGTATTTAGAATTAAAAGTATGTCATACTGTGAATATCTTGAAGTTTGAATGTGATAAGTGACACGTAACTATTGTTTTTTTGAAAAGTTGAGTTAATGAATGAATTAGTTGAGTATGTTGAAAGCTGGTCGATGATTGGAGTGAGATAGGGCATTATCTCGAAATGTCCTATACCACTATGATGACCAAAAGCTCACGACAGTCAGGAAAAGCTGCCTTATGATTTGAGTAGGTAGGGGATTATCTCGAAATGTCCTATCCTACTATGAGGGCAATAGCTCATTCTGATGTGTGTTTAAATGAGAAATAATTAAATCAACTTAGATGAGAAGTGATATGAATTGAATATAAGACATAGTTATCGTATATCTTATCCCCGCATAAACCGAAAGATATGTTGTAGGGATTATCCTCTAAGTATGTCGGAAATATTTTAAATACTCCCTATTATTGTTTTTCGAATTTGTATGTTTTGTGAGGTGCATGTTATAATCGTTTTTATATTTCTAATTTAAATGGGATGTTAGCTAGTTTTGCTTGAATCAATTTCAAGTGTGGTTTTAGTGGAAATTTATTATGGCTATGCACACACACACCTGGGTGAACCTCTAAACGACTTGAATATGTTTTATATTTGCATAAATGTTTATACGTCTCGAGTCTCGATTTTGTTTTGTTTTGCTCGGGACGAGCAAAAAGCTAAGTGTGGGGGAGTTGTTCAGGGTGAATTTATAGTGTTTTTAACGTTATATTTTATATCAATTTTCCCCATATCCTTATTATTTTCATAGAAATCGAGCCTTATATTCAAATATTGAGCAAATGATATTTTTAATGAGTTAATTTCAAAATGTAATGAATTTTGTGCTTAATTGATGATTTATTGTTAATTTGGAATTGTATTACATTTTGGTGTTATTCATTGATTAATTAGGAGCTCACAAGTGTTGAAGCTTGGAAGTGACAAGTGGCAAAGGATAAGATCTTGGAGAGCAAGTCATGAATCATCTAGAATATCCAAGAGATAAGGTTTGTTACAAAAGGATAAGGATGGGTTGTTAGAGATAAGGACAAAGAAAGGAACCAAAAATCGGACTCAGCTCAAACTGGCGTTTTGAAGCTTGGAACTGGCGTTCCAGTATAGAACTGGCGTTCAGGGAGCAGAAATCAGGACTGAGAGCTCAGGAACTTGTCAAACTGGCGTTCTAAAGTCTGAACTGGCGTTCAGAAAGTGGAACTGGCGTTCAGAACTGTCCTGGAGCAAACCGCCTCTGATTTTCTATAAATACAGCAGCTCTCAACCCCATTGGGATATACTTTTACATTAGATTTTCTTCCACACACCAAAAACACAGAGCAGCCGCTCCTCCTTGGCTTTCAAGGCCGATCACCCGAGCCTTGTGCTCGGGTGATCCGGGTTAGATTAGATGCTTTTCTCTTCTTTGTAGATTCATGGATTCATCAATTGTATCAAACCCTGTGAGTTTGTTCTGCAATTAATTCAGTCCCTGTTTTATCTTTATGATTTATGATTCGTTTTGTATCTTTTCTATGCAATTATCATGCTATTGTGTGACTAGATCGAGAGATTGGTTACTAATCGTTGTTTACCGTATGACGAAAGTCGGTGTAGACCTTAGATCACCATAGAAAAGATGTGATTTTTAACCTTGACATAACGAAAGTTGATAGGTTGATTATCTAGGTTATTAGATTGAAAGATCTTACACCTTGTTTTATATGCGTTAATCTCTATAGATCGAAAGATGATGAGATTGATAGGCGAATTACTACGAAAGTAGGATTCATACCTTCGTAAGGTGAAACCACAATTCGAGTTAAAATCACGAGATGAGGTAGGATTGAAATTACATGGTTTGTACGTTGTTTGATTTCATGTTTCCTTAGTTTAGGTCGTTTTTATGTTTTCCTTAGCTTTAGAATTTGTTTTTATCTTCTCGTGTTGTTCTTGTTTGATTGTTCTTAATTATGTGTTTCCTGGCTTTGGACTAAAAATCCTCTCGTCCGAGTTTATTTTCCGCTTTAGTTTAGGTTTAGTAATAATTAGTAGTAACAATTGAGAGAGTTAATGAAATTAGATTTCAACGACCCAATTCCCCGTGGATCGACCCCTTACTTATCTCGCTATACTATCAACTACCCGGTGTTTGGCCGGTTAGGAGTTAGTTTTGCATCTAAGTTAGGGTTTATAAATTTTCTTTTGTTTAAATGATGCAAAATCCTCTCAACAGTGGTATCTACACATGTGCTTAATTATTATACCTATCTTTTGTATCTTTCGTGAAAAGTTGAAAGTTGAAAATTTTTCAAATTTTCAAAGCCGTCCTGAGCATGATTTTATTTTGTCTTACTTACTTATTATATTCCCATACTTGTGCTGAGTTGACTAGTATTTTTGCATAGACCTTTGATAAATAAGCCTTTACTCGAATTCTTTTCACGTAAGCCTCTTCGATGACGAGCTGAACTTAGGAAACTATACTCATTTAAACCGATAATGTTTGATTCTGGTTATCAGACCGTCTGCTTAGTGCTAATGTCATGGAAATTGTAATATGTGCGTAGTTGGAATTGAAGTAGGAAGGATCGTGAATATACCGAAGCCTGAATGTGATAAGTGAAACGTAACTACTGTGCTTTGGAAAAGTTGTTTTAAGAAAAAATATATGAATTAATTGTGTGTGTCGAAAGCTGGTCGATGATTTGAGTGCGGTAGGTCATATCTCGAATGTCCTATACCACTATGATGACCAAAAGCTCACGACAGTCAGAAGAAGCTGCCTTATGATTTGAGTAAGGTAGGGTATATCTCGAATGTCCTATTCTGCTATGACGGGCAAGAGCTCATTCTGATGTGTGTATAAATGTGAAAGTCAATTGAATCTACTTGTGAAAGAAAGTGGTATGAATAAGTGAAAGACTTAGTTATCGCCCACCTTATCCCCAGTATAGACCAAGGTATATGTTGTAGGGAATATCCTCTGGGTGCGACTGAAAAGATTTCGAAAACACATGTATTACTCTAGTCATGACGTGAGTAGTTTTGTAGGGCGTATGTATAGTCAGGACAATTCATTATCTATCTTAAATGGGTATTGGTTGTTTAGCTTGATTTTAATTGTCAAGTGTGGAATCGGTGGAAGTTGAAGAAGGCTTTGCACACACTACACATTCGAGTAATCGTTTATTGCATGGGATGTATGTTATTGATGTTAGTCGACCGGTTGTGATTTGATATATGGGATTTTATGTGGTTCAATGCATGAGTAAGCCCTGGTTTTCTTGTTTTGTTTTGCTCGGGACGAGCAAAAGATAAGTGTGAGGGAGTTGTTAAGGGTGATTTTATATGATTTATAACGTTATATTTTATAATGATTTCCCCCATATTCATATAATTTGCATAGAAATTAAGGGTTTAATCGAATTATTGAGAAAATGAGTTTTAAAAGTCTTTAAGTGTAAACTTGAGCTAATTTCGTGATTTTATTGGTGATTATCTATGGTTTTACACTTTGCGTGTTTTTATGGTTTTGAAGGTACATTTACATGTCATGGAGAGGGATTGAAGGAGCTGAAAAGATACTTGATTGAAGATTAAATGGAAGGAAGGAGATGCAAGTCGAAGGTAGAAGGAAGCTTTGAAGAAATGGACGCACGTTTGAGGTCCCGTCCGGTGGACTGGCGTCCAGAAGAGGTGGACTGGCGTCCAAGAGGAGCTTTTGATTCAGGATGTTCAGATTTTCAGTGGACGAGCGTCCAGAATTGCATAGGACGGGCGTCCAATCCAGCTCGGCCCGACTCGAAGATTTCAAAGCAGCTGGACTGGCGTCCAGAATCCCTGGACGGGCGTCCAGCCATCGCCTTTGCTGAAACCGACCTAAAAACTTATAAATAGACGCGTTTTCTGCAACCCTAAATACCACAATTCGATCCCTGGCCGCCCCAGGCCCCTTGGGGCGCCCTAGCTGCGTTTTCCCACCATCATAAACATCTTTTTATCTTCCTTTTTATTTAGATGATTTGTATTCCAACGATGAATAGAGGCTAAGCAATTTGAACAAGCCTTGTGAAGCCGATCGTGCAGCGTTTTGATTTCGAATCTTGGATTGTTTTGTGAGTTTTAATTTAAAGTTTGTATCTTTATTATGTTCTTATTGATTATGCAATTTAAATCGATGGATGTGTTGCTTATTGATGTTTAACGTTTGATGAGAATCGTTGTTAGACCTAGATCACCGTAGCAAAGATTAGATTTTTAACCTAAAAATAACGAGAGTTGATTAGGTTGAATTTCTAGGTTGCTAGATTGAGAAATCTTACACCTTGTTATGGAAGCGTTAATCTTTAAGATCGAAAGATAGAAGATTAATAGGTGAATTATCTACGAGAGTAGAAATTCATACCTTTGATAGGTGAACCACATCTTTATTAAATCTTCACTAAACGATCTAGGTTAGAAATTGAGAGTTGCGAGATAGGTGGATCATTGCTTGTTCCTCGTTAAATTAATTGAAATTATCTTTGTGCCTTGTTCTTCGTTGCTATCTTAGGATTTTATTTTTCTCTTTAGTTTATAGATTAGAGTTATTTTCGTTCACAATCATCTTCCCTGGCTTTGGACTGACAATCCTCTGTCCAGTTTACTTTTCGTTTTGTTATTTTAGGTTTTAATAACAATAGTATCAATCTTAGGAAAATTAATGAACTATATACCCCGATTCCCTGTGACCGACTCCGGTATTAATCGCTATACTACGATCCCTACACTTGGGGAATACCGGATTTATAAATTTTATTACTTGTTTATTTTCATTAGATAAAATCCGTGACAAGAGTCAAGTAAGATGTCTACACTTAATAAAAAAACATGGAAAATATGGAAGATCAATCATTTAATGCAGAATCAATCAAGGTCAGATTCTATGATGAACGTTTGATGGAAATCCGGATCACTAAAATCAAGGAAGATCAAATCAAGAAAAAAATCAAGGATTATTCTAAGCATCAAAGCCAACGGATGAAAATTCAAAATTAAGGGATTCATGGCTATAATAGAGATGAAAAACAACAAGAGAATATATAGAATTACAGATAATATTTCTAAGTGCAAACTCAGTCAAAATTACAAGGCTTCTTTCTGAACTTCAAAGCAACATCAATAAAATCAATCTCAGAAAACACAGCTCAAAAGACAAATCCAGAACGTAGTATTGATCAAGTTTTGTGAATCCAATTAACATCTTTCTGTTCAGCAATTGAATCAAAGATTCTAATAAGGAATTGCCCCACATTGTGATAGTAGTTGAAGGATTTGTTTCCCAAGAAGTGGTGTGTGAAGAATGAGTCACTGAATCTTTTGTAGCCAGGGAGTGATAGTCTGTAGATTGTGAAGCTTGGGTACCCAAGGACAATCATAACTATTGTATTGGTGAAATAAATAGTGAATTCCTCCAACCATCACAAGATAATAGTGGATTAAGGGATTACAACACCCTAGGCCACTACAAACCTTGTGTTATTTACTTACAACATTTTACTTTCAGCATTTACATTCAGTTTTTTATTATATTTGTCTATGCTTGATTAATTTATTTGAAAACACGTTTAGATGCGTTTTAATTCCGCTTTATAAACGCTTTTCATCAAGGAAAAGTTTTCGAACTCCTATTCGTCATTCACCCCACCCCCTATGACTATATTTTCACCTTTCTCTAAGACCAACAGTTTAAAAACACTCAATGATGGTATCTAGGCAGGCAATTTTCTTGGATTTATGGTTAGCCAACGAGGGATCGAGGACAACCTAGAGAAAATAGAGGCACTGATGAATATAAAGGAACCAACCTGCATTAAAGAGGTTCGGAGGCTAAATGAAAGAATCATCGCTTTGGGCAGATTCATCTCCAAGTCCGCAGAAAAGTGCCTGCCATTCTTCAAGATCCTTAAGGGTGAAAAAACTTTCACGTGGAATGAAAAGTGCACTCAAGCCTTCCAAGATCTTAAATATTATATGGCGAAGCCGCCTCTTCTAGTTAGCCCAGCAATAGGAGAGGAATTATTTCAGTACTTGGCGGCCTCAGACCGATTGTTGCCGCCGTTCTAGTGAAGGAGGCCGGAACCCTCCAAAATTGATGGAGGTCAAGTTAAATTATTAACTCGATGCCTACTAACTCACTAGCAAGAGAACTAGGTTCAATTGTAGTACAGCCAGATAGAGTCGAGGTCGATCCCACAGAGACTCGGCACAAATAAAACACAACTTTATCCTATTAGAACTAAATTGAAAGGGCGGTCTACGACCAACTAAATGCAGAAAATAAAATAGTGACAACCACAAGACACAAAAGACCACAAAGACAAACTAAAGACTACTAAAACACGGATAATACGGTTGATATTATCTAAACAAATAGTATTGATTACGCTAGTAGATTATAACTCCCCCATGTGAATTAGGATGATAACGAGACAAAACAAACGTTAAAGATTAATTATTATGACTACGGGAGTCATCCCCTAAGGTAGATTTAGCTCCAATTAGGTCATCTAAATCATCGTGCCTCCATTACGTGACTTCGCTTTTTAATGCCTCCATCTCATATAACTTCTGACACAATTACGAGACTAGGGATGCCGGTATAAACCGTAACCTCATCTAGCAACATTCCTAGGGTAAGGCGTACTTCTTAGATGCCGATTCAATCTATATCCTAAGTAACAATCACTTTTTGGGTTTCATGTTAAATTATGATGATGAATAATTAAGTTGATCAGGTTTAATTACTCGTTTTAATTCCAAATCAGAGAATCTGACGTAGTCGAAGCCGATCATAATATTGCCCTACACATTGCCAGGCTCGGTCGACCGAACGACAGCGCTCGGGCGACCGAGTGACATGTCTAGGTCGACCGAACACAGTTTTGTGTCGGAACAAATCATGATTACTTCTTAACGTTTCTAACCTAAACACATGGGTTCGTAAATAAATCTACATCACGCAATCAATACGTATAAAAACTACTCCATAATAAAATATAACAGATCTACGAATAAAGATTGCATAATTGAATAGTCATACCCTCGAACACGAGAGTGACTCCCACTCTTTAATGCGCTCCCTAATCGGAGAATCCGACGAATCCACAATGTACGAACATAAAGAAAATAAAACTAAAGACTTAAAAGCTAAAATTGTATAAATTGTTTTGTGTTGTAGTGGTGTGTGTTCTCGCATCGTGGCCGCCGTTTATATAGGAGTTGTAGCCGACATAGGGAGAATCCAGAAGATTGACATGCATTTATCACATTAGGCTCGGGTGACCGAACCTACACGCTCGGTCGACCGAATGGCATGGCTCGGTCGACCGAGCCTCCTTCTTCACGCGTTTTCACTTCGGTTCGTCTGACTTGTTCCCCACTTCACGCTTTTGAATTGATCTGATTTATCTTTTCTTCAATTCTCCGATTTTCTTCTCTTTTATCTTGAGACTTCTCGATTGCATGATAATTATCTTCCCGATTTATCATGATCTGCAAAATCAGCATTTATCACACAATTTAATTGCTCTTTTATAATAAAAACAGCTAAATACGAATTATCATATTAATAATCACTTATCATTAAATAATAAATATAAACACGTGATTAAATATGAAATATGTATAATTAACTCCGATTTAAGGTTAGAATTGATGACATAAATAGGTATATTTTAACTGTCATCAAAATGCCCCCCACTTAAACTTTGCTTCGTCCCGAACAAAGCATCAACAAGTTATTCCCCAAGACAACATTTTCTTGTGGTCAACTCATACTTACACAAGAAACCCGAGTCAACTCATACCAGTCTTGCTCATAAGATAAGCATTATTCACTACTCGCTATGAATCGAAGTGATTGTGTGCATGTGCATTGGTTCTATATAAATGTAGCAAGATTAGAGTTTATGCAGACTTCATATCTAAATTCACCAACATCAGCATTCATACTTCTTATGCCTCGCAATGGTTAAAGCACTAGAACAATAAGCAAGAGCGTATCTATAGGGTTTTTGGACTTGGAGACCGAGTACTACTCGAAGCCTCTAAAAATTCGAAAAAATTTTCAATTTGTTTGCATATTTTTCGAATACTACTAATCTCAAGGAAGAAAACTTTTCATAGAGTATCCCCCTATCTTAGATTAAGCGTAGCATCGAATATTACCACAAGCGCGGGGCTACTTTGGTAATGTTACTACAAGCCCAGTGTTTTAATACATTGTCAAAACACAGGTACGTCCCAAGCTTATTATTCCGCTTTTGTTGGCTAGAAGATCAGAATACATCAGTCGACAAATGTCGACACTAGGTCCTCATAACCAATTATCTACGCAATGTACACATACTTCTTTCAATTATTATAACTCATGCGGTACTAAGCGATTCACATGTTGAGTAATTGAACAATACCTAACTACTTGCAATTGTTGGCATGAATATCCTTAAGTTTACTAACAATTTATCGCAAAAGTATAATAAGACCACATACTCACGCAACTTGGTTCATTTCCTATTAATTCTAAGTATAAGAACTTCACAAGTTTAAGGGTACGAGTTAAACAACTTGGCATTTATCCATAAAAAAAAAATTTAAGTTTGGCTCAATATTGTCTCAGTATTCCGTTCCCCTTGACTTTTTCAACATATAGCACAATATATAGCTAAGTCCCCTGCCCCCCACTTAAACATGGCATTGTCCTCAATGACAAAAATAAATGAGAGTTCAAGATGAAAGACTTAGCTCTGGAAACGGCTCCCAAGTAAAGGAACAATATCGGAGTAATCATCGGCACAAATATGGAGAGACGACACATCCCGTATAAACAAACAAGCTCCACGACATCGTCAAATACCGTGTCTATGGAAGTTATAAAATAACGTGGCGTAATTAGATATAGATATCTAAAAACAAACTTTAAGCCACTTTATTTTATACCGCCATGGACAAGACCAAAAGGGATTTAAACCTAAATAAAAACTCACATGACGGCTATCAAGGAAAAAACCTCGTTTATTCCGAACTTAGACTCGGAACATGGCGAGATGAAAAAAACCGTGATAGGCGCATGCTACTTTATTAAAAAGAAAAACGAAAAAAATAGGTATAGGTAGTAGTTCTAAGTTTATAGTCGCTAGCTCGACTCAGCTCAAGATGGTTTATTCATAGACAGGGTCATCGAGGTACAAAACCTCCTCCTCAGCAGCAGGCGGAAGCCCGTGATAATGCTTAAGACGATGTCCATTGACCACAAATGGGACTCGTCTTTGAAATTTAATAGCTCCACCGCTCCGAAGGAAAGACTTGTTGTACTTGAAATGGGCCATACCATCTTGATTTCAACTTACCCGGGAAGAGTCTTAAGCGCGAATTGTACAAGAGAACCGCTTCACCCTCTTGAAAGGTCCTCTCCGAATCTTTTTGTCATGAAACTTCTTCGTGCGCTCCTTGAAGATCTTGGCATTCTCGTATGCCTCTAAACGAAACTCCTCCAGGCGAGTTAATTCTAACATCCTTTTCTCACCGGCCAACGTCTCGTCGAAATTTAGCATCCTTGTTGCCCACATGGCCCGGTGCTCCAGTTCTACAGGTAGATGACATGCCTTTCCGAAAACAATCCTATATGGTGACATTCCAATCGAGGTTTTATATGCAGTCCTATAAACCCATAAAGCATCGTCTAAACGTAACGACCAATCCTTCCTAGTCGTATTAACAGTTTTTTCCAGGATACGCTTTATCTCTCGATTGGTGACTTCTACCTGGCCACTAGTCTGGGGGTGATATGCTGATGCTAGTTTATGTCGAACCCCATACTTAATCATCACCGTTCAAAAGGTTTATTACAAAAATGACTACCATTGTCGCTTATAATTGCCCTAGGCGTCCCAAACCTTGTAAAAATATTCTTCTTCAAGAATCTAACCACAACCCTAGCATCGTTAGTAGGGGAAGCAATGGCCTCAACCCATTTGGATACATAATCTACAAAGAACTAAAGATATATCGGTTAGATAGTGATGAAGTGAAGGGTCCAACAAAATCTATTCCCCAAACGTCAAAAAGCTCCACTTCTAAGATGCTCTTGAGTGGCATCTCATTCCTCCTTGAAATATTACCTGTCATTTGACAAGCATGACATGCCTTTGCATATTGGTGTGCATCCTTAAACAATGTCGGCCAATAAAAACCGCATTGGAGGACTTTGGCCGCAGTTTTATCTCCCCCGTAGTGTCCTCCAACTTCATAAGAATGACAATGCTTCAGGATATCATTATACTCTTCCTCTGGCACACATCTTCGAAAAACATTATCGCATCCTAGCTTAAACAAGTACGGTTCATCCCAATAATAATGTCTAAGATCTTTAAAGAATTTTTTCTTTACGGGACGGTGAGATTCGGTGGCGTGTACTTTGCGGATAGATAATTGACAAACAAACTAAACCATGGTTGCTTCTTCTCCTTCACAACCTCTATTCGCGAAGAAACTGCAGCACAATCATCATGTCCCCTGATGGTGGTGATGGAGAAAAGTTGTTCATCAGGAAAAGATTCTCCTATCTCAGGTAATTCATCACCATCCTCTAATTGTAAGCGCGATAGATGATCGGCCACCACGTTCTCACTTCCTTTCTTATCTTGGATTTCTACGTCAAATTCTTGCAGCAGTAGAATCCATCTCAACAGTCTCGGCTTTGAATCTTGCTTTTCTAGTAGATACTTAAGAGCCGCATGGTCAGTCCATACAGTGACTTTAGATCCCACTAAGTAAGATCTAAATTTGTCAAAAGCAAATATAACGGCCAAAAGTTCCTTCTCCGTTGTGGCGTAATTTCTTTGGGCAGCATTCAAAGTCCGACTTGCATAATAAATGGGCCTAAAAATCTTATCCTTTCTCTGACCCAAAGCGGCGCCAACAGCAGTGTCACTTGCATCACACATCGGTTCGAACGGAAGATCCCAATCCGGTGCGACCGTAACGGGTGCGAATCGCCTACTTTTTATTTCGTTGAAAGCTTTTATGCACTCATTAAAAAACACGAATGGTACGTCCTTGGCCAATAATTCGGTAAGAGGTCTAGAGACCAAGGAAAAGTCCTTGATAAACCTACGATAAAATCCGGCGTGGCCTAAAAAACCTCGCAAAGTTTTAAGATTAGTAGGTGGAGGTAATTTCTCGATCACCTCAACTTTGGCTCTATCCACCTCTATACCGTTCTTTGATATGCGGTGGCCCGACTATACCTTCCGTAACCATCAAATGACACTTCTCCCAGTTAAGCACAAGATTAGTCTCTTCACATCTCTTCAACACTCGTGCCAGATGTGCGAGACATGAATCGAAATCGTCCCCAAACACGGAGAAATCATCCATAAAGATTTCCAAGAAGTCTTCCACCATATCCGCAAATAATGACATCATACACCGTTGAAATGTTGCGGGGGCGTTGCACAATCCAAATGGCATTCTATTGTATGCAAATGTCCTATATGGGCATGTAAATGTTGTTTTCTCACGATCTTCGGGCGAGATGTGGATTTGATAATATCCCGAATACCCGTCAAGAAAACAATAGAAAGCATGCCCGCTCAGTCTCTCGAGCATTTGATCGATGAAGGGAAGAGGAAAATGGTCTTTACGAGTCGCATCATTTAGTTTCCTAAAGTCTATGCATACTCGATGACCGGTGATTAGCCTCACAGGAATTAACTCATTCAACTCATTGGCTTGCACCGTTAATCCTCCCTTTTTGAGAACTACGTGGATAGGGCTTACCCATTCGCTATCAGCAATTGGAAATATAATTCCCATTTCTAGCATTTTTATAACCTCATCCCTAACCACTTCCTTTAATTGTGGGTTAAACGCCTCGAGGTTGTGCAACCGCTTTCTTTTCAGGGTCCACGGAGATCTTGTGCATACATACGCTAGGACTAATGCCCTTAACGTCAGCTATGGTCCATCCAAATGCTCCGCGGTACTCTCTCAGAACTCTCATTAGTTTCTCCTCTTGTAAGTCCGTCAAGGAAGAAGATATGATTAGCGGCAAAGTCTCATCTTGAAGAAACACATACTTCAAATTCGCAGGAAGAGGTTTTAAAGTCAAATTTGTGGGAGGTTCTTCCAAAGAGGTCTTCAACTTCTGACCAGTGAGTTTGAGTTCGAAGTACTTATGCCACGTTGGTCTATGATAGAATCTGTCAATCTCTCGCAAAGACTTACTTCCTCTACAGTCTTGGGGTCCCTCTACTACATCCCGGCCATATCATCTTCTCCTCATCACTACTCACGTACTTGACTTCATCTTCTTCTTCTAAGACAGCATCCAAGAAATCCTTGATACTTTCATGTTGTTGAAATTCTTGAACGATCCTATCAATGGAATCCAACATGAAACATGCATCCTCTCCATCATCAGGTTGCTTCATAGTGTCGAAGACATTGAATGCAACTCTCTCTTCGTTCACTCTTAACACCAACTCGCCTTTGTAAACATCAATTAGCGTTCTACTAGTAGCCATGAAAGGTCTCCCTAATTTCAATGGTACCTCGTAGTTAGCTTCCATATCTAATACTACAAAGTCGACAGGGAATACAAACTTTTCAACTCTTACTAGCACATCCTCAACCACTCCACACGGTTCCTTGACAGAACGGTCGGCTAACTGCAATGTGATTGAGGTCTACTTAAGATCTTTCATGCCTAGCTTCCGAAAAATAGATAGTGGCATCAGGTTCACACTTGCTCCTAGATCACACAAAGCTTTGTTCAGACATACGTTACCTATGGTGCAGGGAATGAGAAAGCTTCCCGGATCTTTGCATTTTGGGGGTAACTTATGTTGAAGAATGGCTGAGCACTCCTCATTTAGGCATATGGTCTCTAAATCTAGAAGTTTCCTTTTAGTTGAGACGGCGTCTTTTAAAAACTCGGTGTACTCAGGCATTTCAACTAGTGCTTCAACTAGGGGTATATTGATTTGTAACTTACTAAACATATCCACGAACTTCTTATACCTCTTATTATCAAACTTAGGCTTCGGCTTTGGTGGAGGATAAGGTAGAGTTGAAGGATCGACATCAGTGAAAATTGGATACTTGTTGTTGTAAAGTTCAACTCTAGGGCCAGCAGGTTCTTTATACGTTCCTTGCTCAGGCAAAGTCTCGGAAGTATTAGTCTCATTGCTTGGCTCACCATCCTTATTCTTTGTGACTCTCTCTTGCAGGGATGGTGGAGTTACTTATTTGCCACTCCTTGTCATGATCGCATTCAAGTCCTTAGGGTTCTTCTCTGTGTTGCTGGGCAACCCTCCAGGAGGTCTAGTTGAGACTTGCTCAGCTAGTTGTCCTACCTGGTGCGTGAGATTTTGAACTAAAGCTTCCTGATTGGTTACTTTGGCATCTGTCTTCTGACAATATTGGCTAAAGTTAGTGGCTAACTCAGCCATAGATTTTGAAAGTTGACCCATATTGTCGGTGACGACATTACTCAGTTTTTCTATCGCAGCTTCCCAACCAAAAGTTTTAGTCTGCTGTGGTACATAAGTGGTAGGCGGTTTAGGCCTTTCTCCTGCGTTAATGTCACTATATCGGAATCCAGGATGGTTATGATTAGGTCTGTACCCTCCCCCGACATAATTGGCTTCTTCAGTACCAGCATTCTCACCTTGAGGTGCTACCTCGATTCCAGCCCCTTTCTTTACTCTTGTCATCCTCTCTTGCATCCCATCTACCTTATCATTGATAACAAAAAGTTGTTCTAAGATTTTGGTAGATGCACTATCATCAAATATATCAGCGGCCATCTTCACAGTAGCTATGTCATTGCCTCCCCATTGGCTATTCATCGCTATTTGCTCCATCTTCCCTTGTGCCTCCTCAGGAGATAAAAGAACAAACGCTCTATTGCTGGAGGCGTCTACTCTAATTTTCTCACTCTCTCAACCCATGGTAAAAAGTTTGCATTAAAAGCCAAAGAGAGATGTCATGATGAGGACACTTCCTCATAGCTTCCTCGAAACGCTCCCAAGCTTGATCAAAACTCTCCCCAGGTTGTTGCTTAAATCCTAGGATATCTTGGCGTAACTTAAAAGTTTTTCCTAAGGGAAAATACTTATTCATGAATTTTTGCAACAATTGTTCCCAAGTTGTGATAGATCCAGCCTCTAAAGAGAGAAGCCATTGCTTAGCTTTATCTTTCAAAGTGAAAGGGAAAAGCTTAAGACGAATGTTACCCTCCGGGATTAATTCTGGTTTCACAGTGCTAACGATTTCCAAGAAATTCGTCACGTGAACACCAGGATCCTCGTTTTGGACTCCATGAAAAGTAGAATAATTGGTCACCATTTGAATTACATTAGGCCTAGGGTGATAGACTTCCGCAGCATCTTGTGGTGCTACGATAGCGGGAATGAATTGTTCAATAGTGGGCGTTGCATAACTTTGCAAAGTGCGCCTCGCTCCTTGAACTAGGGCTTGGTTCTCATTATTAGCATTTGCATTCACATTATTGGCATTATTAATAACAGGATTAGGTACCTGGTTTGGATTGACTGGATTGCCTTCCATTTCTGTTTCAGATTCAGAATGCTCAAAATGGTCGGTTGTATGTCCTTCTTCCACTCCTTGCTCGCTTTCCTCAAGATTTGGATCCTCTTCTCCTTGCTTAGCCAGTTCCCTAGCTAACTTCCTATTCCTTCTTGCAAATTTTTCTATCTCAGGATTATATGGTTCAAGAGGTTCCTTCGATTTCCGAGTAGCGTACTATAAATTAATAAACAACAATAAAACAATTAATCACTAGTAAAGGCTAGGCCTTTAACTAACTAAAACAGACTCGAAATAAGTTTGAGAAAAGAAAACGTAAATAAAACAGAAGCAGAATGTTTTAAAACTAAGACAGAATCAGAAACAGAAAAGAAAATAAATTCTCGGTCGACCGAGAGTTGTGGTTCGGTCGACCGAACGCTTTTTTTTTTTTTTTATTATTTTTTTTTTATTTTATTTATGACACTGTTTAATATACAGACACTTATTCACAGAATATTCACGAATCCAGTTCTAACAAAATAAGCTATATCTTAATTTAATGACTCGAGTCCCCGGCAACGGCGTTCAATTGTAGTACAGCCAGATAGAGTCGAGGTCGATCCCACAGAGACTCGGCATAAATAAAACACAACTTTATCCTATTAGAACTAAATTGAAAGGGCGGTCTACGACCAACTAAATGCAGAAAATAAAATAGTGACAACCACAAGACACAAAAGACCACAAAGACAAACTAAAGACTACAAAAACACGGATAATACGGTTGATATTATCTAAACAAATAGTATTGATTACGCTAGTAGATTATAACTCCCCCATGTGAATTAGGATGATAACGAGACAAAACAAACGTTAAAGATTAATTATTATGACTACGGGAGTCATCCCCTAAGGTAGATTTAGCTCCAATTAGGTCACCTAAATCATCGTGCCTCCATTACGTGACTTCGCTTTTTAATGCCTCCATCTCATATAACTTCTGACAAAATTACGAGACTAGGGATGCCGGTATAAACCGTAACCTCATCTAAGCAACATTCCTAGGGTAAGGCGTACTTCTTAGATGCCGATTCAATCTATATCCTAAGTAACAATCACTTTTTGGGTTTCATGTTAAATTATGATGACGAATAATTAAGTTGATCAGGTTTAATTACTCGTTTTAATTCCAAATCAGAGAATCTGACGTAGTCGAAGCCGATCATAATATTGCCCTACACATTGCCAGGCTCGGTCGACCGAACGACGCGCTCGGTCGACCGAACGACAGCGCTCGGGCGACCGAGTGACATGTCTAGGTCGACCGAACACAGTTTTGTGTCGGAACAAATCATGATTACTTCTTAACGTTTCTAACCTAAACACATGGGTTCGTAAATAAATCTACATCACGCAATCAATACAGATAAAAACTACTCCATAATAAAATATAACAGATCTACGAATAAAGATTGCATAATTGAATAGTCATACCCTCGAACACGAGAGTGACTCCCACTCTTTAATGCGCTCCCTAATCGGAGAATCCGACGAATCCACAATGTACGAACATAAAGAAAATAAAACTAAAGACTTAAAAGCTAAAATTGTATAAATTGTTTTGTGTTGTAGTGGTGTGTGTTCTCAGCATCGTGGCTGCTGTTTATATAGGAGTTGTAGCCGACATAGGGAGAATCCAGAAGATTGACATGCATTTATCACATTAGGCTCGGGTGACCGAACCTACACGCTCGGTCGACCGAATGGCATGGCTCGGTCGACCGAGCCTCCTTCTTCACGCGTTTTCACTTCGGTTCGTCTGACTTGTTCCCCACTTCACGCTTTTGAATTGATCTGATTTATCTTTTCTTCAATGCTCCGATTTTCTTCTCTTTTATCTTGAGACTTCTCGATTGCATGATAATTATCTTCCCGATTTATCATGATCTCGCAAAATCGCATTTATCACACAATTTAATTGCTCTTTTATAATAAAAACAGCTAAATACCAATTATCATATTAATAATCACTTATCATTAAATAATAAATATAAACACGTGATTAAATATGAAATATGTATAATTAACTCCGATTTAAGGTTAGAATTGATGACATAAATAGGTATATTTTAACTGTCATCAAAAATCCCATTTATTATGTAATTAAAGCTCTCAGTCTAGTGGAGAGCCGTTATTTCATTAAAGATATGTTGGCGTACTCGCTTGTTATTGCAGCCCGCAAATTAAGGCCATATTTTTCTTTCCACATTATCAACGTTTCGACATATATCCTATTACTTCAAGTACTACATAATCCCGACCTCTCAAGTTGTATTATTCGATGGGCAATCGAACTATAATAGTTCGACGTCCATTGTCAACCTTGGAAAGCAATCATGGAACAAGCGCTAGCTGACTTCATCGTTGAGACAAATTTCAGCGCGGAGTTATCAGATCCGCAACCCCCGCCCAAACCCAATTCACCTATGACCTCAGCCCCCCACAGGCCGAGTCATTTTTGGCAACTTTACGTTGATGGGGGCGGCGAGCAAAAGTGGTTGTGGAGCCGGTATCATTTTAGGAGCTGGGAAGCACGGATGAAATCGAGAAAGCTCTAGGGTTCGAGTTCCCTACCTCAAATAACCAAGACGAGTATGAGGCTGTCATTGCAGGCCTCGAGCTCACCGAAGCGGTGAGGGTTGAGAACGTAGAGGTCTACAACGACTTTCAACTAATCGTTTACCAGATCTCAGGTACTTATGGAGCAAAAAATGAAATCCTTTGCCAATTTCTCAAGATCATCAAACGACTAAAAAGTGGCTTCGATTATTATGAATTCATCAAAATCAGCCGGGAGTACAATATGCGGGCAGATTACTTATCCAAATTGTCCTAAAAAATCCAAAATCCAATAGTGTTGGTCGAGTATCTTGCCGAGCCCACCATCAATCGGACCGAAGTCATGGACATCAAAACAACACCGACATGTTGGATATATGAGATCAAAGCCTACATTGAGGCGGGCACCCTACCTGCTGAGGCAGATCAAGCCTATGCTTTGAGAAAAAAAAGGGTAGCAGCACGATACACCATCGTCAACGGAATTCCATACACGTGATCTTATACTGAGCCTTTACTACAGTGTGTGCGGCCTGAAGAAGCTGAAAATAATTTAGCGAAGGTCCAAGAAAGAGTGTGGGGGGCCATCCCGCCAGCCACTCCATGAGCAAAAATATTATTTCGATAGGATATTATTGGCCAACACTTGCTCAAGATGCTCACAGGTTCGCTCTGAAATGCAAGAAATTCCAACTATTTGCGGACATTCCCTGGTTACCGTCGGTCAAACGAAGCATAGTAATATTAGCCTGGCCTTTCGATATGTGGGCATCTTATTGGCCCTTTCAAAAAGGGGCAGGGTAGTTTCCAGAACGCCATCGTGGCAGTCGAATACTTCACCTAATTGATAGAAGCCAAAGGATTGGCTAAGACAACAGCGAGGGACACGAACTACTTCATGCACGATCAAATTTGGTCTTTGATCACATGCAAAGCACTTACGAGCAATAGGACTAGGTAAATCGTAGTAGAGTACTAGCGAGTCAAGGTCAATCCTATAGAGACTCGTAAGAACGTCTAATTATCAAGATTGAGCTTGTCACAAATATGGTCTACGACCAACTATAATCTATACAGTAGTGAAATTCGTGCCACAAACTAACAATATTACGCTAATTGACACAGATGAAATCAAGAGTTTCTAATGTATTAGTTCAATTATGAGTAATTAGTTATTCCCCCCACACATGCAATAGTCCTCCGAATTGGTGAATTTTAATTCATTGTTCGGCTACGGGTACAACTCCTAACCCTATATACTCTGACAATGGTAGTAGAAAATATATACGCAAGCTACCCTCCTTAATTGGTCCTAAATAGCCCATACGCATAAAGAACTAGAGTTGTCGATATTGAGCGCTAACTGATGGGAGTCAACTTTACTGTACTTTGGTGCGCAGTTTAACCCCCGTTTATCACTTTATTGGTATGTTTTGGGTAGTTCTAGGCATGTTTGAGAGTAATATCGAGAGTTATACGCACGGGGAGTTAAACTGTTACATCGATAGTAAACTCCGCATTTTTAACGATATTTATCTCTTTTCCGAACACTTTTGTCTTGCGGAATTACGTGTGGTGTTTGTTCGTATATATTATTGTAGGACTTAGGTGACTCGAGGACCCGGAAGGTGATGTTTTTGGGATGAGAAACGGGTTTCTGGCACGAAAGTAGCATGAGAGTGAGGAAAAGTCATGTTTGGAGTGAAATTAAGGCAAACTGGCGTTTGCCATACCACAAACTGGCGTTTGACTCAAGCCTACCTCAAACTAGCATTTGGCCAGCTCAAACCGGCGTTTGACAGAAGTAGCATTGATACTAAAAGTTGAGTTTTTAGCCAAAATAGCGTTCAAATTACCCCCAAACTAGCGTTTGGATGGGTTCAGCCCGAATCAAAAAGCTTATTCAGTCCAAACTGGCGTTCAGACACTGCAAACGGGCGTTTGTCCCTCAAGGCATGATCCATGAACTGGCATTCGTGTTAAGGAAAACGCTCATCCATGGAAGGAGAAACCCTAATATCATCAAGATTTCCAGGCAAACTAGCGTTTGTCAGGACCCACACGCTCGTCCAAGACCGACAGAAGCAGATTTTCGACCTACACTATAAATACGCAGCTCATTCAGCCCCTGATTATCTTTGGCCGTCTTTAGACTTTTCCTAGGTGATTTAGGGGTGATTTTAGTGTAGTTTGATCACCTTTCAATCCTTTGATTCCATAGATTACTTCCTTCGATCCTACACATTTGTTCTAGCTTAGATTTCCCTTTCAAGAACAAAAGATTCAACTTTTTGGTGCAATTTTTTCGTCTTACATTGTGGATCAGATTTTCTGCTATTTTATGGTAATGAATTATTTCTCTTTTATTATTCTGACGTCACCGAAACCAGACCTTAGAAACGGCGTCAAGAAAGGGACAGAACTTTTCTAGGTTAGACGGATCCTAACCGGCAGTGTACCGGGTCAAATTGTAGTGATAAAGTGGTGAGTCAGGTGTCGAATCCTCAGGGAAAAGTGGTGATTCTTTTAAGTGTGGTTAAACACCAAAGAGCTGCTATTAACTCGATCTAAACCGCAATTTTATAACACAGATTACTACTATTCTAACCAATATAAAGTAAATGCGTAATTTAAAAGTTATTCTAATAAAATATATATAGATATATAAATATATATAGATGTACATAAATAGTAAAATATATATATATATATATATATATATATATATATATATACATATATAAATATATAGATACCAATATATATCTTATAGACTAGACTAGCCAAAGTATATGTAATCAATTTATTCGATCTTTTCAATTAATAGAATGTGCTCGATCTTCCTTTTTATTAGGTCCAATTGAGTAAATGAAACGGTATACTCCTATAGTCAACAATTCCTCCTCACACGAGCGTATGAAATTGTCATATGTCAAATGTCATCGAGTCCAATGTCCACAACCCCCCATGCTAAACTTAGTTAGTCAAAACAGTACCGAGTACAAATCTACCCCGGATAAAAGAGGTGATTCCGTTCGTCGGACGGCCGATGTTATTCAAGAGGCTCCGGTTGTCAAGCGGATCGATTTAACACAAACGGTGTAGTTTCAATTAAGCTGCTGATTTTAACATTATTAAGATCTCGAGTACAAAGTTAATAAGATTTGTTTTTCTAGGACAAATCGCCCCCGGGTAGGAAATAGGATTCCGTTAATCGGACGGCCATTTTTACCCTCCGGTTTTTCTATTTTTACTCATATCCCGACTTCTGCGGTCGGTACATCGCCAGGTTATATGTGGTATTCATCATGGTTGATTACGTCATTCCGAATATATTATCGATACGTAGTGAAATAGAAAAAGATTCATTTTAACTCAATTTTAATCACTTTTACTTAGACATCATTCTTTTAACGAAAAGATCGAAATAATACGATTACATAACTTTGGCTAGTTATTAGATCTAGCCTAATAACATTATAAAAACTAAAAAGAAGAAAATAACAAACATAAACATAAATACTTCGAAAAAGTTACCCGATTACGAATCTTTGATTCGAAGTCGTATTCTTCCGGACATAACAACAACTTTAGCAACACCGAACTTCTGATAATTTCCCGAGCATTATCACGATACTACTACTACTAATTTATTCCCGGCTTAAGGCCTATTTACAAACTAAAGAAAAGAGGGGATAGAGAATATATATAGAATATTGTATATATATATTGGTACATCGAATGCAAATGCTTGAGGCTCCCATATATATAGGCAAACTCCCTTCCCGGACCGGTCCTGAAAACTGGCCGGATCGGTCCGGTGTAATCATTGCAATGATTACACTCACTTGCAGCATGTGAACCGTTAGGGGGTAATGATGATTGTAATTATATATAATTATATATAATTATTTAATCATCTTATAAAATTCATAACTTGCAACCACGAACTCCAAATGACATGAAGATTCGTTGAAAAGCTCTTCGAATGATCTACAACTTCCATGAAGACCACTTCTTCAGAAAACGCATTTTTGATGAACCATTTGTATTACGTGTCTTTTTCGAGATTTTTACTAATGGAAATCAAATGACCACTTGACCACCATTTGAGTTGTAGAAGTCCGATCTTCATGATTCAAAGTCCATTGGAAAGATCTTTCCAAGATCTACAACTTTTATTAAGGAAGCTCCTTCAGAAAATATCGTTTTGATGAGCCATTCCCATTACGTGTCGTTCTCGGAATTCATAACGATTATCCCCTTGACCTTTTACATCAGTGACGCTTTATAACTTCCTTCCAATGACTTGAATTGACTTTAAAAAGTGTCGATACTCGGGATTTCAGTTAATCTTAGGATTCTGCAATGAAACAAACAGAAAATACCCGTGTAAAACAGACACGACATTCCGGTTACTAAAAACCGGTACAAAATCATAACTTTTTACTATAAATTACTAACTTTTACTACTAACTATACTAAACTATAAAGATTAATATTTCATACCAATTATATCATAATTTCATATATTTTACATAGAATTCGTCAATAAAACATAATAAAATAACGTAAATTTAATCATAAAAAAATCATACATCAACTACTCCCCACTTAGCTTTTGATCGTCCTCGAGCAAAAATAAGCGGTAATATATATAAAAATATAAACAAAAGATACTATATTCGGTAAATAATTTTAATTATAGCAACATAAATTGTCAATATTATAAATATAATTTACATTCTAATTTAAAATATTAAAAAGACAAAAAGTGTATATAAATTAAATAATTTAGACACTAAACATTATTTAGATGAACTTGCATAGGCAATACTTTGTAAGTAAGTATAAACAAAATATCAGAACTATTTTCAATCATAACTATTATGAAATAATGGAATCATAGACTTGATCAGATAATGGCTTATTTAGAGTTCAGGATATCGGTTAATCGAAAGGATAGAAAAGGAAATCAAAAAGAGAAAGAGGCAAGTCGTACGTAGCTACGTCTTCACATTCTTGATCAAAAACAATTCCGATTAGTAACATCCTTTTATTCCAACTATTTTTCAGATTTTCTCTCTTCTTTTTCTACTTTTTCTCTATAATATTAATAATATTAAGAACTAAAGCGTGAGTGTGTGCAAAAAAATCAAACTTACAAGCATTGCTTCTTCAAGATTGATCGGAGTACTACTCTTTCGATCTAAAATTACGAGTCCGGTTTCCTTAAACCCGTAATCATTCTTGAAATCTATTGATTCGACTTTTTCTTTATATATTTTTATGCCTTCATCCCAGCAATAGGACATTTCGAGATAATCCCCTAGCTGGACTGCTATCATCAGGCAAATCGGGAGCTTTTTACCTCATAGTGATATAGGACATTTCGAGATAATCCCCTACTACACTCCTAATCATTGGTAGCTACAACCAATTTATTCTTTATTTTTAATTTTGTCGAACAAAGATAACGAAGATACTCAATATTCGATTAATTCTGTGTAAAAAAATGATGCTTCGTTCTAAATATTATTAGTATATATTTTTTAGGATTCTAACATATCTAAACTCATTGCCAAAATCAACTATCTTGCAAGTGTCATGAGGTGAGAACATCTATATTAAAATCTATTCTAATCTCAGTCATATATCATTTTTTCCTTAACCCTCACTTTTTCATCATCTCCTTTCATAAGTACGTACAAACTCGAAAGATTTTTAAAGGAATGTAGACCAAAAAGTTATAGGTTAATAACGAATGATCAAAACAAGTGGGGTCTGACCACTCTATTTGGCTGAGGTAGGGACAAAAATTGGAAATTTATTTGGGCTTTTTATTCAAAAATTATCATCCCTAACCTGATTCCATATTCATAATTCATTAAGAAAATAAAATTATTCTAAAATTTTACTTAGAAATACTAGCATACTTATATAATTTCATAAAACAATATTTAATATCAATTATTCTGTTATATATACTTAAAATCTTAATAATCTTTAAATTAAATATAAACAATATAATTATAATATATCTAATTTACCTTACTTAATTAAAAACTTATCCTTCCAAATTATACCATTCTTTATTCATATTATATATATTATCTAACTTAATTCTTTCAAGAAAAATTAAAAACTAAGAAATAAGTAATTAAAGTACTAATTTATATGAAAAAGATAATAACTATAATAATTTTTACTAATTTTTCGAAAAAATTTTAATAAATTTTTCAAACCTAACCCTTACTCCCCACTACGAAGTGGCATCGTCCCGATGTTCAACGAGTATGAAAAAGTAGGTTCAAAAATTAAATTAAAATTTTAGATGTTCGTTAATATTGAATAACGTTTACTACAACAAATACTAAACAAAAGCATATATATTAAACAAAAGAAACTATTACAAACTAAAAAAACTTAAAATTAAACAAACTTATTAACTAACTTACTTAACTCATTTATTAAAACAAACCATTCTTAAACTAACTTAAAAACTAACAACTAGCTTAAATAGTCGACGAACAACCCGTATTCTCAACCGGTAGCAATCCTCTACGATAATCACGAGATGGATATATCTCGTCAGAAGCAATTTCAAGGACTTCATTCAAATGAATACATAACCTTGAAATCAACCAAGCAAAAGGCATCGGCCTTCCATTATTATACCGTTCCACTGCAAAGTTTACTGTCGTCTTAAAAATCAAAATCCCCCAGTCCACATGAGCTCCGCTTATCAACACAAACAACAAAAGTATTTCATTATCACTAACCCACGCAAAGTCACTAGTCGGATAGACTCGTGAGTTAATGAAGTGTTTCCATGCTCTCAGATGAGCAGGTAGAGCTGAAGTGGTAGAGTCGTAATTTTGATCGAACTCTGGAAACAAATGCGAAAAGCTTCCGTGACATAGTTGACAACGTTAAAGGAGTTCCCTAACGCCCATTGATATTCAAAATGAAGATTATGGATTTGATTGAAAATTGGTATTTCGTAAATATGATTGATGATATGAGGTGAAAAGTGAATAAGTGTACCACTAACGGATACAAGTTGTGACGGATCGACGGTATTGACGGTAGAGAGAGCGGAATAAAATTCCCTAACGGCGAAACATTATTTCTACCTCTTGGATTCCTTACAAACTTTCTCCAACCTCTACTCTGAATTAAATCCTTCCCTGACTGATCAATTTTTTCGTAGTTAATACCCTTCTCTACCAAAATCGGAGAATTTGCAAACCTCGCATTCACCGACAAATTAACATTTGAAGCGCTATACTCCGGGACAAGAACATCTAGGTCCTCCGGATCATAAGAATTGATTGACGGTGATGACCGGTTTGACATTTTAAATAGATTAAATAACAGAGAGTGAAAGGTGAAAGTAGTAAGTGAATTTGCAATTTTTTACTTTCAACTCTCCTCCCTTAAATGGTCAAACAATTAGAGTACACGTGCATGCATACTAACACTTTCAGCATGACTAAGCAAAGTTAACTCCCGGATCGGTCCTGAAAACTGGCCGGACCGGTCCGGCTTCAAAATAGTTTCACCGTGTAAAGGTTGTAAAATTCAAGTTTGCTTGTTTGTCTATAATAGACTCAAGGCTATTAGAATCCTATATAGATATATAAAGATTATCTAAATGATACGAATAAAACGATACACGAATTATATTTTAAAAAACGACATACGAATGATACAAATAATTTTTAGATTTTTGATTTAAATACTATTAAAAATGATTAAATCTACTACTACGACATAAAACGATTATAAAAATGAAAACGAAAACGAAAAACTATTAAACTAGCAAACTTAGCATCTAATAAAGTTAAAATGCGGAAAATAAAATAAACAGACAGAAAATGTTTAAAAATAATAAAGTTGTTCGAAATCAAATAATGTCAACATCATCATCCTCAACAGGATAAAGCGGATCATTCAAACTCGGAACCGATGACGTAACCGGGCCGTGGAAACGTAGTCGTGGTCCGAACGAACTGTCGAGACCCAACGAACTCATACTCGATGTAATCCGTGCAAAATCCGAAAATCCTCCCCGGCTAGATGTAACGACACCACGAGAACCCGTATAAAAGACACCACGACCACTAGGCTGGCTTCCAAAAGGATTTGGCATATGATGAAAGCTCTGAGATGGTGGGATATGTGCTATCCAATCTGGTAAAGTATATGGGTCAGATTGACAGGGCGGATAGGCAGTAGTATCGAAAGAAGGATAAAGATGCATCTGCTCATGTCTCAACATCCCTCTACGCAAATCATCACTCCACTGCCTACTCTGCTCAGCAAATAAAGCCATATTAGCCTGACCTCTAGCTACATCTGACACTAAAGATTGAAACATATCGTATGTAATGGTGTTTGGGAAAGAAGTCTGCTGCTGCTGATCAGAAAAAGATGAAAATGCTGAAACTGGTGGAACTGGTGGAGGTGCACTACGTCTAACTATCGAGTCTATCGAACCCTCTGGAGACCTCCTCAGACTAGGGCCTATCAGGGACTCATCTGCCATAGCTAATTTGTCGTTGGATAGGAAAGGAACTCCTGATCTACGACATAAATCCGAAATAAAGCCAGGAAAGTACATGTGACTCCCTGCCTTGGCAGTAACAATAAACTCGAAAACCCTTCTATACATGATCTTCCCCACATCCACCTTAATATCATGAATCATCGCCCAAGTAATGCATAAATCTTCTTTACCAAAGGCGGTGTGTTTGGTAGTGGGATAGAGAGTATGGCTCAAAAATCTTTTGATTGCCCTCAGATCTCTAAAACACTTCCCATAATTAAATCTGTTGTCCACCCACTCTGCCGTAGCATCAAACTCCCTCTGAGCTCTAGAGGCAGTCTGCTCATACATAGCAGGATCATCTAATCTATAAACGGCTACGTAATCCTCCTCATCGGAAAAACTTCTACCCCTAAAACGGCATTGATAAGTGCCGGATTAAAAGAAACATTTCTAGACCTAAGGGGGATAGACTCATCATACTACCCTCGGTGGGTGTTAAAGTAGACGAGCGCATAAAACTCGCCACTAAGGTAGTATTGATCTCTCATGTCCTCTTAGTTGCAAAATCCAACCATTGGCGTCTCGTAAAAATACGCCTAACTTCCTCTCCTAAGTCATCGAAATCTAAGCCTCTCTCCAACACAACTCCACATTTACTATAGATATTCTTATAAGCATTCTTAGCTTGAGGCGAAGGCCGTAGCGACAAAACTAACGACTCTTCTTCCGGTGTTAAATCTTTAAGACCTACGACCGATCTTGCTATTGGAATATTAGGCTTTCGTTTCTTAGAGATTTTGCGACTAGATGAGGCCATTCTACGAATTTTGGAATTGACAAAACAACAACAAAAACAACAAAAACAACACAAAAATAAAAAAATCACAACACACGTAAAAATCAAAACAGTAAAAAATTACAAAAATCATGAAATTGATAACTAGAGTAAACAAATTATACCTTATAATGAACAAAACGGTGAAAAGTGGCCGGAAAAGTCGTAGAAGCCACCGGGATGAAATGGAGCTTGTGTTCGATCTTTTTCGAATTTTTCACTTGTGTTGAAGAGAGGAGAGTAAAAGAGGAAGAATGTATGTAATGGTATAGTGTAATTTGTTATTTTGAAGAGAAAAAGAAAATTTTTGGGGGTGGAGGTGATGGTGCGGCGGCTGTTTGAAGAAAAGAGGAAAAATGAAGAAGAAAGAAATGTCCCATCTTTTTTTAGGTTAATTCGAACCCGGACCGGTCCTGGACAAGGGCCGGATCGGTCCATGTGCAATTTTTATGATTTTTCGAATTTTTTTATTTTTTTGGATTTTTGATATAAAAACTTATAAAACTCAATAAAAACTTAATAAAACTAGAAAATAAAATTTATAAATTTTATAACAATTCCTTAAAATTTATAAAATCTTTATAAAACTTATTTAAAAGTTTATAAAAATTCAATAAATTTCCATTAATTCTTATAAAACTTAAAAAAACTTTTTATAAAACTTTTATAAAACTCCTTAATTTTATAAAGATCCAATTTTATAAAATTTTCAAAGTTATGCAAAAATTTTATAAAACTAAAAACAATAAAAGACTTGAACTTACGGGGTTTCTAATTCTTCAATTTCTACAAACTCCAGATTTCTAACATACCGTTCAAGCAAACTAAATCCTAGAAACGTAGCGTTTGAATTATGTCTTGGAATTCCATCGGGATTTTCGGTAAACCACCTAATCGTTCCCTTCTTAATTACATTCAAACACTCATTACGAGATTGAGTTATATTTTTCCCACATTGCCCACTTGTGTTCAATCTTTCCACAGATTATGCACTTCCTTAGAAACTTAGCCCTTCTCTTTATCGAGCTTCTCGACGTACCATTACAAACTTCTTTCAATTTTTTCTCTCTCAACAATTGCTTGTTCTGTTCAAAAACTAAAGCTTCTATAGTAAAAGCGACATCTCTATCAAGGCCAAACTTCAAAAGCAAAACAAAAACTCCTAATCTATCTAAAAAAGACATCCAGTTCTTTTACGTCTATCCGGTAAAAGACGAAACTAGTTTAGACATATAAAAGTAAAGATAAAACCTGGTAATTTGATACTTTCAGCTTTTCAGAGCACTTTGCTTTTTAGTCTTTCGGAGGGTCGATCAGCAACATCACTTCATTTATGAGAGAGACTTCTTCACCTTCCAGAAATAGCTTCACCCTGTGACCATTGGCTATAAAAGTTGTATTCCCATCAGTTAGTTCAACAGCTCCAGATTTATAAACTCGTGTTACTTTAAATGGTCATGTCCATCTTGATTTAAGCTTTCCTGGAAACAACTTTAAACGTGAATTGTACAATAATACTCGATCACCTACATGGAACTCACGACTATAGATTCTTTTATCATGGAAGAATTTCGTGCGTTCCTTGTAGATTCGAGCATTTTCATAAGAATCAAGGCGAAATTCTTCTAATTACGTTTAACGAAGTAGTCTATGATCACCGACGACCTTAGGATCGAAATTTAGAAATCTAATAGCCTAGAAGGCTCGGTGTTCTAACTCTCTTGGGAGATGACAAGATTTACCAAAGACTAATTTGTAGGGAGAACGACCAATTGGAGTTTTAAAAGGCACATTATGTACGCCCATAACGCATCATCTAGTCTAACGCGATTTTTACGGTTTGAGTCCACTTGTCTTTTCTATAATTCTCTTAATTTCTCTGTTCGACACCTCTACACATCCACCGGTTTGTGGATGATAAGGTGTTCCTAACTTATGCGTTACACCATATTTTTCCATTAACTTTGTAAATGGTCGATTGCAAAAGTGTGACCCTCTATCACTTAATGATTGCCCTCGGAATGCCATATCTAGTGAATATGTTCTTTTTAAGGAATCGTATGACAACCTTGGTATCATTAGTGGGAAGAGCTTCACTTCCCCATTTCGAGACATAATCTACCATTACAAGAATAAATCTTTTTCCAAACGATATAGGGAAAGGTCCCATGAAATCTATACCCCAAACATCAAATAACTCACATTCTAAAATAGGTTGCATAGGCATTTCATGTTTTTTAGAAATATTTCCCCATTTTTGACATGATTCACAAGATTTAACATATGTATAAGCATCTTTATAAAGTGTAGGCCAATAAAAACCACATTGCAAAACTTTAAAAGCAGTTTTCCAACCTCCATGATGACCTCCTGCCTCACGATCATGACAAAACGATAAAACACTTAAAACTTCATTATCAGGCACACATTTTCTGATTATCCCATCCGAACATTTACGGAAAAGGTCTGGTTCCTCCCAGTAATAAAATTTTAAGTCATAAAAGAACTTCTTTTTCTGCTGCCAAGTCCAATGAGACGGAATGTAATCACAGGTTAAGTAGTTAACGATATCTCCAAACCAAGGTGAATTTTCCTTAGAAGGAATTCTTTTCTTTAATAACTGCATGGTTGAAGGCATATCGATTCTAAACAGTTGTTCATCAGGAAATGAATCTTTAATTTCATTTCCTATTTCTTCATCAGTTTCCATTCTACTTAGATGATCTGCTACTACATTCTCACTTCCTTTTTTATCTTTAATCTCAATATCAAATTCTTGAAGTAGGAGAATCCATCTAAGAAGACGTGGTTTCGCATCTTTCTTACTCAGTAAATATTTCAATGCTTTGAATGGTACGTATAAACTATTACCTTAGAGCCAACAATATACGATCTAAACTTATCTAAGGCAAAAATCACGACCAACGAGTTCTTTTTACGTAGTTGCATAGTTCGGTTGAGCCGCATTTAACGTATGAGATGCATAGTAAATAGCTTTGAGAATTCTATTATATCTTTGACCTAAAACGCTCCTACCGCTAAATCGCTTGCATCACACATAATCTCAAAAGGTAAATTCCGGTCGGTGCTACCAATACTGGTGCAGTAATCAACTTCGCTTTCAGGGTCTTAAATGCTTCCATACATTTACTATCAAAATTAAAAGGTACTTCTTTTTCAAGCAAATGACTTAGAGGTTTTGCTATCTTTGAAAAATCTGCAATAAATCTCCTATAAAATCCTGCATGTCCAAGAAATCCTCTTAGCGTTCTTAGATTAACTGGTGGAGGCAATTTTTCGATTACCTCGACTTTAGCTTTATCGACTTCAATTCCTACTTCAGAGATTCTATGACCTAGTACAATTCCTTCTGATACCATTAGATGACATTTTTCCCAGTTAAGCACTAAATTGGTATCCTCACAGCGTTGTAACACTCGTTCTAAGTGTAACAAACAGCCCTTAAAAGAGTCTCCGTAAACACTAAAGTCGTCCATAAAAATTTCTAAGAATTTCTCAACCATATCAGAAAATATAGACATCATACATCTTTGAAATGTAGCAGGAGCATTACATAACCCGAACGGCATTCTTTTATACGCAAAAGTTCCATAAGGACAAGTGAAAGTAGTTTTTTCCCTATCTCCTGCTGCAATGAATATCTGTAAATATCCTGAATAACCATCTAAGAAACAGTAATACTTATGTCCACTTAAACGTTCCAACATTTGCACTATGAATGGAAGTGGATGATGATCTTTCTTAGTATGATCATTTAGTTTTCTAAAATCAATGCATATTCGATATCCTGTAATTTCCCTTGTTGGGATCCATTCATTCTTATCATTCTCTTTCACTGTGAAACCTCCTTTCTTTGGTACAACTTGAGTTGGACTTACCCATTCACTATCCGATATAGGAAAGATTATTCCCATTTCTAATAGCTTAATAACCTCTTTCTTAACGATTAACTGTAAATTCGGGTTGAGGCGGCGTTGCGGTTGAATACAAGGTTTAGCATCTTCCTTCAGAATTATCTTATGAACACAAATCTCAGGGCTAATACCTCGAATATCGGCAACTGTCCATCCAAAAGCTTTCTTATGCTTTCTCAACATTCTAATTAATTGATCTTCTTGTTGCTCAGTTAAAGTTGATGAAATAATAACGGTAATAGATTATCAGTTTCAAGAAAAGCATATTTTAGATTTAAAGGTAACGGTTTCAATTCCAGATTCTTCGGCGGATCTTCTATTGATGATTTAAGAACTGGTCCTTCTAGTTCTAATTCCATATACTTATGCCATGGTGGTTTAAAAGTAAAACTGCCTTCATTTAGAGAAAGAATTATCTCTTTCATTTCAATGTCTTCCTCATCTTCTTTATAGACAGACAAAGTTAAGCATTCTTCTAATCTTTGTCTTCAAAAGTTGGTAATTGCGATTATCATAGACGAATGAATATCTTCTATAAAAGAACATGATTCTGGTGATGTGTATGGATGGTTCATAGCTTTGAAAATATTGAAAGCAACTTCATCTTCATTGACTCTCAAAATTAACTCTCCTTTCTGAACATCGATTAAAGTTCTCCCTGTAGCTAGAAATGGACGTCCTAAGATAAGTGGCGCTGAAAATCCTTCTTCCATTTCCATAACTACAAAGTCTACTGGAAAATAGAACTTGTCTACTTTAACCAATACGTCCTCAATAATTCCTTTAGGGTATTTAATCGATCTATCTGCCATTTGCAGAGTCATTTCAGTCTTAGTAAGCTTTCCTATGCCTAGCTTTCTATAATCCTCATAAGACATGAGATTTATACTAGCTCCAAGATCACATAAGACCTTCTTAAACAAAAATCCTCCAATTTCACATGGAATCGTAAAACTTCCAGGATCTTTCAGTTTAGGTGGTAACTTATCTTTGCAAAAGCTGAGAACATTCTTCATTTAGGCATATATTCTCATATTCCTCTAATTTTTTCTTATTTGATAGTATATCTTTCAAAAACTTTCCATAGGCAGGCATATTAATCAGAGCTTCGATAACAGGGATATTAACATGAATATGACGAAAAGTATCAAGGAAACGAGCATACTTCTGATCAGTCTTAATCTTCTTAATTTGATCTTTAGGTGGAAAAGGTAAAGATTCTAAATCTATACCCTTTGGTTCCGAAGTCATGTTCTCTTTTCCTTTATCCTTAAACTTTTGAGTATTACTTGATCGCCAAATATCATGATCTTGAATTTTTTCCTTTAAAATATTCCCTGAATCAATCTCTACTTCAGATTCCTTCAGTTCTTCCTATTTCTCATCCTTGTTCTCTTTATCTTCTATTCTCACATGCTCCTTAAATAAAGTCCTTAACTCTTTATCCATGGGGTCTTTCAAAATTCTAGGGATTTTTACCCATTTTTCACCTTCATTCTCAGGTTCCAAACTTCTATTCCTTTTCAAGAAATTTTCTATGATTTCTTCTTCCTCATCAGTAAATTCAAGTTCATCTTTAGTCTCTTCATTTTTTCCATCTAAATCATTTTCTACTTCATTATTCCCAAAGTTTTCAACTCCATTACTACCACAGAGTTTCCTACTTCTCGTAACTACAACATTTACCTCTCTTGGGTTTCTTTCAGTATTACTTGGTAATCCTCCGGAGAGGTCTCTTGTTGTTACGTTCACCTTCCCTACTCAAATGATCTTCCATATTCCTTAATGAAGCTTCTATCGTTCTCATTACGGTATCATGTCCATTCATAGATGTTTTCATTGAACTCATATCTTTAGTGATTTGTACCAATAGAAGTCATCATTGTTTCCATATTCTTAGCTTGAGTAGATACTACACCCATCATATTTTCCATTAGTTTTTCCCATTTTTCAACCCCTTCTGCAGGTTGAGTTGAACTTTGAGTTACTGGTATACTTTGAGTGGTATGTTGAGGATAGGATCTAGGTAATGATTGTGAATTCTGATTAGATGTATTTCCTTGATAAACTTGATTATTATTCATATTCTTATACTGAACTGGATACGGCGGTTGTCCTTGCTTACTAGGGTTTTCAGACCATCTAAAAGTCGGGTGGTCTCTTCTAATAGCATTAAACGAGTTTGAATATGCATTGTTCAAATTCCTATGCTGCTGAAGAAAACTCACCTCCTCTCTTGAATATCCTGTTGGTTCTTCTATCCCTAATGACACATTATCATGATTTGAGTATTCAGTTGGCGTACTATTTTCTGAATTTTGATTCTTGTTTGATTGTAGTCCATCAAACTTCCTACTCAAATTCTCTAAATGTGCTAGAACTTCCGTGTTTGACGTTCATTCTCCTGCAAAAGCTACTTTTCTAATGCTAGAACCGGTTTCCCACATTCTATTATTTTTTGAAATCTTTTCTATAGCATCGTAAACTATTTGAGCTTCACTCATCATTAACGAGCCACCACATGCATGATCTACATCTGCACGTGAATCCTTTCTTAGTTTACGACAGAAAAGTTGAATTTGCATATCTAAAGAATAACCATGATCGGGACAAGCTCTTAACAATTTTTTAAACCTTTCCCGAGGCATTCCCAAGCGTTTCTTCAGATCCTTGTCTAAAATTAGCAACCTCGACCTTTAATTCCAAATTCCGTCCTGGAGTGAAATATTGTTTCAGAAATTCAGTTTGAATATCCTCCCAACTAGTTAGCGAGTGGTGTGGAAGTGACATAAACCAATCTCGGGCTCGTCCTTTTAGAGAAAAAGGAAACATAGTCATCCTCGTTAATTCCTTATGAGCACACTTGACTTTTGGCCGTATTGCACGAGTTCTTCAAACGAGATAGAGATGATGATGTGGATCTTCATCATCTTCTCCTAGAAATTGGGCTCTTGCGTCAATTAAACCAAAAAGATGAGACTTAATTTCGAAATTATTCGCTCCTTCATTGGGTAAAAGTATGGGATTATTAGTCTGGTTTCTCCTTACAGTTTGATCACAGATAGGTCTTGGGTTTGGCAGATTGTTACGATTATTCTGATTCCGATCTTGATTGATTCTATTATTATTATTCTGATTATTATTAAGATTAACAGGGTTTTGGCCATGCCCTAAAGCATGATCTAGCCTATGTTCGTTTGTTTCATCACTAGTTTCAGCCATTTCTTTATTTTGATTAGAAGATGATTCCGTTGGAGATTTTCCAAGGAGTCCTAAGCTGGTTTGACCACGTTTACTCTCTATCCGCAACCGCCTTTCGTAAGCGTTTATATCGGGCTTATAAGGAGTAAGTGAGGCTTTACCGCTTCTGGTCATCAACTAACGAAAATAGAAAAATGCTCGAGTTTTAAAGAAGAAGAAAATTGGTACTAAAAGAAAGTAGATACCAACGAAAAATAAAAAAGAAATGTGATAAGAAGAGTGTTGGTTTATCCTCGAGAATTTTTAAGCTAATACAAGTAGTAACCATAGACACAAAAAAAAAAATTAGCGACGTTATTCCCCGGCAACGGCGCCAGAAAGCTGACGTCACCGAAACCAGACCTTAGAAACGGCGTCAAGAAAGGGACAGACCTTTTCTAGGTTAGACGGATCCTAACCGGCAGTGTACCGGGTCAAATTGTAGTGATAAAGTGGTGAGTCAGGTGTCGAATCCTCAGGGAAAAGTGGTAATTCTTTTAAGTGTGGTTAAACACCAAAGAGCTGCTATTTAACTCGATCTAAACCGCAATTTTATAACACAGATTACTACTATTCTAACCAACATAAAGTAAATGCGTAATTTAAAAGTTATTCTAATAAAATATATATAGATATATAAATATATATAGATGTACATAAATAGTAATATATATATATATATATATATATATATATATATATATATATATATATATATATATATATATATATATAGATACCAATATATATCTTATAGACTAGACTAGCCAAAGTATATGTAATCAATTTATTCGATCTTTTCAATTAATAGAATGTGCTCGATCTTCCTTTTTATTAGGTCCAATTGAGTAAATGAAACGGTATACTCCTATAGTCAACAATTCCTCCTCACACGAGCGTATGAAATTGTCATATGTCAAATGTCATCAGTCCAATGTCCACAACTGCGCCCCATGCTAAACTTAGTTAGTCAAAACAGGTACCGAGTACAAATCTACCCCGGATAAAAGAGGTGATTCCGTTCGTCAGACGGCCGATGTTATTCAAGAGGCTCCGGTTGTCAAGCGGATCGATTTAACACAAACGGTGTAGTTTCAATTAAACTGCTGATTTTAACATTATTAAGATCTCGAGTACAAAGTTAATAAGATTTGTTTTTCTAGGACAAATCTTCCCCCGGGTAGGAAATAGGATTCCGTTAATCAGACGGCCATTTTTACCCTCCGGTTTTTCTATTTTTACTCATATCCTGACTTCTCTGGTCAGTACATCGCCAGGTTATATGTGGTATTCATCATGGTTGATTACGTCATTCCGAATATATTATCGATACGTAGTGAAATAGAAAAAGATTCATTTTAACTCAATTTTAATCACTTTTACTTAGACATCATTCTTTTAACGAAAAGATCGAAATAATACGATTACATAACTTTGGCTAGTTATTAGATCTAGCCTAATAACATTATAAAAACTAAAAAGAAGAAAATAACAAACATAAACATAAATACTTCAGAAAAGTTACCCGATTACGAATCTTGATTCGAAGTCGTATTCTTCCGGACATAACAACAACTTTAGCAACACCGAACTTCTGATAATTTCCCGAGCATTATCACGATACTACTACTACTAATTTATTCCCGGCTTAAGGCCTATTTACAAACTAAAGAAAAGAGGGGATAGAGAATATATATAGAATATTGTATATATATATTGGTACATCGAATGCAAATGCGAGGCTCCCATATATATAGGCAAACTCCCTTCCCGGACCGGTCCCGAAAACCGGCCGGATCGGTCCGGTGTAATCATTGCAATGATTACACTCACTTGCGACATGTGAACCGTTAGGGGGTAATGATGATTATAATTATATATAATTATATATAATTATTTAATCATCTTATAAAATTCATAACTTGCAACCACGAACTCCAAATGACATGATTCAAGATTCGTTGAAAAGCTCTTCGAATGATCTACAACTTCCATGCAGACCACTTCTTCAGAAAACGCATTTTTGATGAACCATTTGTATTACGTGTCTTTTTCGAGATTTTTACTAATGGAAATCAAATGACCACTTGACCACCATTTGAGTTGTAGAAGTCCGATCTTCATGATTCAAAGTCCATTGGAAAGATCTTTCCAAGATCTACAACTTTTATTAAGGAAGCTCCTTTAGAAAATATCGTTTTGATGAGCCATTCCCATTACGTGTCGTTCTCGGAATTCATAACGATTATCCCCTTGACCTTTTACATCAGTGACGCTTTATAACTTCCTTCCAATGACTTGAATTGACTTTAAAAAGTGTCGATACTCGGGATTTCAGTTTATCTTAGGATTCTGCAATGAAACAAACAGAAAATACCCGTGTAAAACAGACACGACATTCCGGTTACTAAAAACCGGTACAAAATCATAACTTTTTACTATAAATTACTAACTTTTACTACTAACTATACTAAACTATAAAGATTAATATTTCATACCAATTATATCATAATTTCATATATTTTACATAGAATTCGTCAATAAAACATAATAAAATAACGTAAATTTAATCATAAAAAAATCATACATCATATTCCTATCATGTTTTCTTTTCTTCTTTCGTTTAATCGAATAATCATGAGTAGCTAATTGCATATGTAGTCGAATTATGTGAAAGCGAGCGAAAACCCTAAGGAGGATGAGATTGGGAGTTGTGTAGTGCGTAATTGAATGTTTAAATGATTATTCCACGTCCTAAAACTTATTTTAACATCTTTGAATTAGATTGATCACCTAGTTCACTGTCACACACATCGAACTTATAGATGCATTTTGCGGTGAGATGTGGGATAAGGGGTTTTAGGATCGTTGCGTCGATTCAGCCTAGTTGTTAGGTCCGTTTCCAATACAGAGGTTTGTCATCGTTGTTCGAGCAGCTCTAAAGCTTAATCATGTTAGGATAATCGGTTTTCTAAAGGGAGAGGCGGTTAGCTTCACATAGGGTGCTTAGATCGAGTTGTTCGAGTCTAATCACTAGAATTAGGAGTTGGCACCCGTGGATGTCGTTAAACTACATTGGATAGGTAGGTCGGTTGAGACACACTCCCTGTCAAGTCCTTCCTAAGGGGTAAAAGTAGCTCGTGGGGCATAGTTCGGCTATACCTTTTAATAACTAGAAGTAAACACCGGTAGTATAATCTTTATTTTTGCACTAGTATAATATCATCCACCATTATTTTGACCTGAACTAAGTTCTACGTCAGCTTTGGTACTTAGACATTACTCCATGTGGATTCGACCTTGTGACCACTATACTCCCGTTGACCCGATACTCTGTCGGTGAAAGTTAGCGGTTAAGTATTTGGCTATCACTAACTCATACCGCAAACCCGCCTAGACAACTGTCGACATTGATCAGCACGTTCATAGGGTCCATCTAGATAATGTCCAAACATAGCACTTCACTATTCATATTTCATGCTAGTTTACAATAACTTGCAAATACTTGATCAGGCTAAAAACTTGTAAATTAAATCTATCGATCAACGTAGCTGGCGCTTATTATCATGAACTAGTAATTTACTAGGTATTCAGATCTAGCGATATAGACCGTCGCAGATCTGAAGAACGCAACCACTATTTCATTATTTCTTCACTAACGAATTAGATCTATAACACATGAGGTAAAATAAACTAACTACTACATAATTAAAATAAATAAGCAATTAAACCATACTAGTCGAATAGAACAACGACAGATCTACATCTGGGAAAAGATAGAAAATCATACCCTCGAAGACGAGCATAGATCTCCCTCGGATCTCTCCCTAGGCGGCGACTTCGTCGTCTCTCCGACCAGAACTCATAAAATAAATAAAATGAAGAACAACGAACTTTTATTGCATAATAATTGTAATATTTGTGGTACATTGAATTCTGAGGCGAAGCCTCTTATTTATAGATACCTAAACCGACTTAGAAACACCAAGTTCTACCCCTCGTCCAAGAAAACACGTTTCGGAAGGATCTGGAATCTCAATTAATCGGCAGTGCACCTCGATAAATCGAGGGTAATTTTGTCTTTTTCTTCTGCCGACTTAACTTGGAATGTTCTGGAATACCCTAGGCCATTATTTTCGTTCAGTCCACTCCAGAGTCGTCCATCATGCTCTGCCTAATATTTCGTATCCTGAAAATCATCAAATAATGCACGAAATAATATCGAAATAGGGAAAATAAACAATAAGTGTAGATTTCTCGACTCACGAACCCGACATATGATACTCAACTTAAATGGTTCATATTTTTAGGTCAAAACAACTATTTTTAGCTCATGATGGATTGAATGTTGATGCGGTAGGATAGACAATTTTAACCGTCATCAGTCTTGCTTTTGAGGTCCCCGAGCCGTGGTGTTGTGATCCATCCTGAAGACTTGGAGCTTGAAATAATGCGGCCATGAAGAACATTATTTGTGCTATTGGGCCAGAAATTAATTGGAAGTCTGTTATCTAGCTTGGAGGAATAAAGGTCCAAAAAGCCCATCTTTAGTTGATGCTATCTACGGTCCATTTTCACTCTTCTTATTTTTACTAGTTTGTTTAATAAATGTCTTATGGGCCTAAGTGAGAAACATTGCCCATCAAATATGGCACCCAAGTCTTGTTATATTTTGCTTAGGATTTTTACTAGTCATTTTATCCCACATTGATTAGGTGTTTATTTGTCTTCTATTTTGTAGCATATATAAAGTCATTCTACTTACAGTTTACATACACAACATATATTTTGAGTGAAATTATTTATTAAAGTCGAATTTTGCTTTTCTATATCACATGCGTGTGAGTGTTCTCTTTGTCGTAGAGAATACAACTTCAAGAACGAATCAGCGTATTGATCGAAGTGTTGTAGTATTCTTGGCCTAGATCTCAGATTGTATCTTCTAGGACTAGGTTTTTTAGCTCGTCATTGATCCTTTAGTTCTATCCTGGGCAAAAAATCACATCAGTTCGTATCAAAGCTCTACAACTACGGTATCAAATATCCCAATTTTATTTCCTTTTCTTATTTTCAATTATTATAATTAAAAAAACCTAATTTGAAATCACAAAAAAAAAAAAAAAAAAAAAAAAAAAAAAAAAAAAAAACGACCCCCCAACCTTTTCATCCAGACACACCTTCTTGTAATCAAGAACCACAATCTTGACTTCAAGAACCCAAGTTTTCGAACCAACATACCTAATCCTAATTTCAAGAACCCTAAATTTCCAAACCATTTTTAGTCCAATTCGTTCCATTACCAAAACTCATCAAAATGATCTACAATTACTCTATTTACCTCATCTAGAAATTCGAAACCGAACATACTCAAAACTGCTCATCAACACAGATTAGTTTGTTCTAAAATTCTGCAGTAGTAGAATTTTTTACGATTTCGATTTAGGTTCTTGAGAAAATTCCAAATCCCCAGAAATTTGGTGACCTTATAGGAAATTCTCTGTTATAGAACTTTTATATTTTGAGTTTTCCAATTTCATTGTAGTTTGATCACAATCTACACCGTAAGTCACTGCTATCAATCTGGAAAATTTTGACAAATTGCACCAGTTGATAAACAATGATTGTTTGGTGAACCTCTATAACTCCAAAGGGTCTGTAATTCTTATATCCTCTATAAAACTCATTCCTCTAAAACTTTTCTTTTTATTTCCAAGTCGAATTCTTCTTTATCAAAATTCTAAGATACTGACTTTGTGGGAAAGTGAAATCATACTTTCTTGAAATCAATCTCAAAGTTCCTAGGATCCCGACTTCGTGGGAAAGTAAAATCATACTTTCCTATTAAAACTCAGATTATTGTACCCATATTCATTCCGAACTCAACCTTGTGCATATCGTTTTTAGCCTATACCCAAACTGAACTCCTAGTTGTCAATTCTAGATAGTCGGTTTTGAATTGCTACGTTCTTTGCTCACTATTAAGATTTGTTTTAAATAAGGTTGAGGGAAACATGAGTGAATTGTGGGTGATATGAAGTATTTTGATTATTATGAGGAGGAGGAGAGTATCTGGAATGAGAGACGCATTCGTAGGGAGGAACAGCAGTGTCACAATTAGTTAGCATATCAAATAATAAATTGTTAGCCGAGGTGCATAGGTTTGTTGGGAAGGTGAAGATTATCTTGATGCTCGTATTCATATAGATGTTAAGAGACTTATATAGGGCTTTTTTTATTTTTATTGTGGTCATTGTAAAGAGATTGATCATTACTATTATGATTGCCCTGATTTCTTGCAAGAAATACGTAGAATCGACAATGAGCGTGAAAAAGTGGTGGAAATAGATGTTGATGAGAGTGTGATGTTTTGAGGGATAATACGGATATTGCATTAGTTGTGGATGAGGTAGTTGATGTGATCCATGGTGGGCATCAAAAGGAAGAAAAAAAAAAGAAATCCATGATGATGTAGAAGAGGCGAAATTATTTATGTTATTGGCAGGCATGAGTAAACTCTTAAGTATTTATTTGAGTCATTAGTCTTTTATATTTGTTATTATTTTATTATTGTTATTTTGTCCCACATTGCTAAAATGGCAATTGGACATGGAGTCTGTAGCCTATATAAGGCACCTAGGTTGTTCTTTTACAAACAGTTCAATTTTGAGTAAATTTTATTAAGTCTTCTGACTTGTGATCATTTGCTAGTGAAGATCTCTTCGTTGTAGAGTTCCACCCCTTAGAAAACTTATCAGCGCCTTGAGTAACCGTTGTGGCGTTCTTGCCAACGTTTCTTAGATTGGATTATCTAAAATCGTTGTTTCGAGCTTTCCATTGATTCCTTTAGAAGGTCCTAGGAAAATCTTCGTTCCGGATTCATATCATTTGGTATCGGAGCCTTCGGTTGACTAAAGGTAATCAAATATCCCTTTCCGTTTCTTAATTTTTTTTTGTTTCTTCGTTTCTTGCATTCCATATTCCAAAACAAAAAAAAATTTCCAGCTCTTTGATTATTCCTTCTTGTGTTCACCATCGTTTATATAGCCGTATTCATTCTTCTTCCTTGCTTATTCTGGTTGCTTAATCATCAAAAAAAATTGACCACTTTCTTCTCGATTCATTGCCGAAGCCTGAACCTTATAAAAAATAATCTTTATTTGTTCAATAACAATCCGTACGGTTATTCTATGGTGGGGAGGCCCTAATAGGGAGTTGCATACGTGGCAACATCAGAACCACACAGTTTCATATGCAATAGGCAATTTCTTAATCTGGACCAAACTGTGTGGTCCAAATGTTGCACGTATGCAACTCCCTATTTGGGCCTCCCCACCATAGAATAACCCCAATCCGTAGCTAATTCTTGTCGGCATCTTTTGTGATCATTGGTTCTTGTTAGGGGCTGCCGTATAAAACAAAATAAGGTAAAGAAGTAGCTGACCTAATTTGTTCTTTGATTTGTTTTATTTTAATTTATTTTTAGTTTTATCTAAAGTCAGCCACACACAAGAAAAAAGGACAACTAGGTGTGACATTTTTCACACCCGTGTAATTCTGTAGTCCAAAAAAAAAATGAGGCCCCTTTATACGAGTTATTCACACCCTGTTGTGAAATTTTTCCCACCCTATTGTGAAATTTTGTCAGTCAAAAAAAAAATATTTTCCCTTTTCTTTCAATCTTTTTTCTTTCTTGATCCTAAACTATTCATTCTTAGCTCTCTCCTCATACTTCTACCTCACTTCCATACCCATCCCACTCGTCTACCATCTTAGTGTCATTTGTAGGATCGTTGGTTTCGATTGTTACACTTTGCTCGATTCTCTGATTTGTTTGAAAAAGGGGTCACTTTACAACTTGGAGAGAGAGTGAGTGTAAACACGAGATTTGTGAGGTTTCGAATCTTGCATAATGTCAGAAAGAGATAGTAGTGTGCAAGGTGCTGTTGAAAGAGATATTTTTCATACACATTGTTTAATTGGTGAGAGGCGATGTTCTATGATTATTGAGCCGAACTGTTGTGCTAACTTAGTTAGTATGTATGTCATTAATCAGTTATCGATTCCCAATATTCCTCATCCCCACCCTTATGAGTTGCAGAGGATTAGTGATAGGGGTACGATACGAGTTACCCAACAGGCATTGATTGCGTTCAAATTTAGTATATATGAAGATGAGGTGTTATGTGATGTAGTTCCGATGCCCAAGATCCACATTCTACTTGGGAAACCATAGAACACTTTTAGGAAGGTGGCATATAAGGACCCCATGGACAGATACACAGTATGCCATAAAGGGAAAATGTTTACACTTCTTCCGTTATCCCCCGAAGTGGCTCTCAAAGATAAGGTTCGGGTCGCTAAAACCTTTGCAGAGTATGTAATGGAAAACAAAGCCTGTTTGAAACTTGAAACCGAAAAAGAAAAAGAATTAGTGGAGTCAGTTGAAGAATCGGTTGCTGAAGAAAAAATCACAAAGGGAAATGATAATGTGGGGGAGATTAATGATGTGCACACTCTTAGATTCGTGGATGAGCAAGTTGAGGAGAAAGAGGAAGTTGGTCCTACTTCACTGACCACGTGTTCGAGTTCTATCTTATCTTCTTTATAGGTACATGATGAGCATACACTTAAGGAGAAAACCATTTTATTGGATGTTCTCAATGCAGCACCTCTAGTGCATATGGATTTTCTTGATCCAGTTGGTGGAAAACCGGAACACTCTTTCATTGAACCATTTGTTGACCATGTTGCTGGCTATCCGTATAGGATTTTTTATGATTATATTGCTACTTTCCAGGGCTTCATCCACATTTCTATCACGATGGAACACGTTTCTGATTTTTCATTAGTGAAGCATGGATCTCCATATCACCATGCCACGTATTTGCAATTGTCTCTAGATATTTGATCCCGGCATATCATTAGTGTTTTTTGTGGGTTCTCTAGACTTTGTGCATATTGATCAGCTCTATGACATCCTTTTGATTCGAGGACAAATCCTTTCCAACCGGGAGGGAATGATGTGATCCATGGTGGGCATCAAAAGGAGGAAATAACAGAAATCCATGGTGATGCAGAAGAGGCGAAATTATTTATGTTATTGGCATGAATAAACTCTTAAGTATTTATTTGAGTCATTAGTCTTTTATTATCCCACATTGGTTAGATAGTCTTTTATATTTGTTGTTATTTTTATTTATTGTTATTTTGTCCCACATTGCTAAAATGGCAATTGGTCTTGGAGTCTGTAGCCTATATAAGGCATCGAGGTTGTTCTTTTACAAACATTTCAATTTTGACTGAAATTTTATTAAGTCTTCTGACTTGTGATCACTTGCGAGTGAGGATCTCTTCGTTATAGAGTTCCACCCCTTAGAGAACTTATCAAAGCCTTGAGCAAGCATTGTGGCGTTCTTGCCAATGTTTCATAGATTGGATTATCTAAGATCGTTGATTCGAGCTCTTCATTGATTCCTTTAGAAGGTCCTAGGGAAATCTTCATTCCGGATTCATATCAGTAGTTGTGGAAACAATTGAAGATGAAACAATCAACGAGACAAATGAGAATGTGGAGGAGATTGATGATGCACATACACCTACATTTGTGGCTGAGACCGTGGAGGAGGAGATAGGGGAATCTGTTTCTCTCTCATTAGTCCCTTGTTCGAGCTCTGTCTTATCTCTTTTGCAAGAACATGATGAGCATACACTTGAGGAGAAAACATATTTATTGGATGTGCTCGATGCAACACCTCTAGTGCATATGGATGATCTTGACACCATTGATATTGGTGGGAAACTGGAGAACACTTTTATCGATCCATTTCTTGAGCATGTTGATGTTTATACTTGCATTTCCATATTTATATTGCTTCCACACAGGGCTTCATCCGGACATAGGTCATTCGGGGATACACTTCTCATATTCCATTAGTGAAGCATGAATCATCATTTAAACAACATTCTATTGATTCGAGTACAAATCCTTTCCAACCGGGAGGGAAATAATCTTATCCGTCCCGGGGACTTGGTGCTTGAAATATTGCGGACATGAAGTCCATTATTTGTGCTATTGGGCCAGAAATTAATTGGAAGTATGTTATCTAGCTTGGAGAAATAAAGGGCCAAAAAGCCCATCTGTAGTTGGCGCCATCTAAAGTCCTTTTTCCGTCTTGTTTTGTGTACTAGTTTATTTATAAGGGTCTTATGGGCCTAAGTGAGCAATAAGGCACATCAAATATGGCGCACAAAACTTGTTCAATTTCGCTTAGGATTTTTCTAGTCATTTTATATCACATTGCTTAGGAGTTTATTTGTCTTCTATTTCGAAGCCTATATAAAGGCATTCTATGTGCAATTTTACATACACAACAACATATATCTTGAGTGAAATTATTTTTTAAAGTCAAAATTGGATGTTCTTTATCACATGCGTGTGAATGTTCTCTTTGTCGTAGAGAATACAACTCAAGAACGAATCAGCGTTTTGAGAGAAGCATTGTAGTATTCTTGGCCTTGATCTTAGATTGGATTTTCTAGGATTAGGTTTTCTAGCTCTCCATTGATTCTTTAGTTTTTTTCCTGGGCAAAGAATCACATCAGTTGAGTTCTTGGGATGGAGGCTTGAACATGATGGTGATAGTAGTTCATTAGAAGCTCGAATTTAAGGTATATGCGGATGCAAAACGTGCAATAATTAAACAAGAGTTGGAAACCATGGCTCAACAAAACGCAAAACAGATAGATGAAAAGAACTAAAGGATCGAGGGCGAGCTAGAAAACCTAGTCCTAGAAAATCCATTCTAAGATCAAGGCCAAGAATACTACAACGCTTCGCTCAAGACCCTGATTCGTTCTTGAAGTTGTATTCTTTACGACAAAGAAAACACTCACACGTATGTGATAAAGAAAAGCCAAATTCAGCTTTAATAAATAATTTCACTCAAAATATATGTTGTTGTGTATGTAAAATTGTAAGTAGAATGCCTTTATATAGGCTACAAAATAAAAGACAAATAAACTCCTAAGCAACGTGAGATAAAATGACTAGTAAAAATCCTAAGCAAAATATAACAAGTTTTGGCGCCATATTTGATGGGCATTATTGCTCACTTAGGTCCATAAGACATTTATTAAATAAACTAGTAAAAAACAAGACTGGAAGTGGACTCTAGTTGGACTCTAGATGGCGCCAACTATAGATGGGTTTTTTTGCCCTTTATTCCTCCAAGCTGGATAACAGACATCCAATTAATTTCTGGCCCAATAGCACAAATAATGGCCTTCATGGTCTTCATAGCCGTATTATTTCAAGCTCCAAGTCCCTGGGATGGATCACAACATGTGGTATCCGACCACGGTTCTCAATTCAGAGAGCAGTTTACATATTTATGCGATGAGCACAATGTCAAACACTGGAAATCCTTATTATCCTACCCGCAAGGGCATTAGCAGAGAGTGAGGACAAACAAATCCTCAAGATGCTCAAGAGGAATCTGTTAGGTGTAGTGCCCGAAAGACAATTATCTAATTGTTTTAGGACAGAATTAATAATTCATCTTATTATATGCATTTATGTTTATAATTAAGACACTACTGAAAACCCTAAGTAACTCGTTTATATAATCACATAACTCAGTGTATGGCTATACACAAGTGGATTGAGTTAGTGAGATGTACTTAAAATTAACTTAGTCCGTAGTGTTTATTAATCTGAGTACGGGTCTCATGATTAATTTGCTAATAATGCGCCCAGAACACTTTAGGTGTGACAGTCTTATCCGGACTGTCGGTAATAAGGTACCAAGTGGGGCATTTATATATGATGATAATCATATAAGGCTGGACCGATTTGATTTGAGTTCTCGATATAATTTCGTAATCGAGAAGTCTTATCGAATCACAAGATGATCATATATGGATTAATCTTAATCCTAGGTGATCACAGTCGACTGCTTAGACTAGGGTAGAGTTTGATGTGTTAGTAAGGATCACTTCGAAGTATGTGGTCCAACACTTCTCGTTGGCTCTATTCTGGGATGAGTGAGTGGTCTGTGCTATCACATATATGGAATCCATTCCTTCCCTTGGGAAGTAGAGAGACAGACCCCTTATTTGTTAGCCCTGGGAAAATGATCGATCGGCCGAGTTCATATTTAGACTAATTAGCTACTAGTCAGATATGTGAACTAATTGATCACTTGGGGGTTAATGGTAAATAAGGATAAGATATTCGAGTCGGGTTCACGGAGACTTCCCACTCGTAATGGACGATCATGGAGGATTTATCCGTATGTAATGATTATATCAGTGGACACCTTATCAACTCATAGTTGAGTATAAGTTATCTATATTCGGCAGAGTTCAGTTTCGGGTTTATGGTGGTGTAATCCCGGAATTAATAGATTGAATATTATTGTTCGGTCTGACGGATAATATTATTTAATTTATTGTAGCTACTGAGTATGGGTCCATGGTCCCCGACGTGGCTCCCGAAATAGCATAATTGGATTTCTCGTCGTTTCACCTCAATTATAATTAAATAGTTGGATTGGACTATTTAATTTGATATGTGGATTAATTGTTTAGTTGGACTAGATAATTAAATACACGGAAAAAGAAATTTTTCGTGGACTCGGCCCAAAGTGTGGAAAAATGCGTGTGGACCTTTTATTTATTAAAGGTGGCGCCATTTATGTTAATAATTAGAAAGAAATTAGTTTTCTTGGATAATTATTTGACATGTGATTTATCTTTTATTTGTTAATTGATAATTCATGGAATATTAGATAATAATATGATTTATCCTAATTTGTTTGGGATAATTATTTTAATTATCTTTTATTTGGAAAAAGATTAATGTAATAATTATCTCTTAATTATTTAATCCTTGGAGGTTAAGTTTTACTCTCCTATATAAAGAGAGTTCTTCCAAGCCTTTTGAAACATATACAATTCACGCCATATTGGAAGAAAATAGCTTAGAATTTTCGGCTATCTTTCTTCAGGTTTCGAGTTAGAATAATCTTCGGGATTATTCCGGTAGCATATCAAGGAGGTCCGGCGGCTGGAAACACCATCCACCTGGTGTTGCTGGGAGACACACGTTGGAAGGCTATGGCTTCTCAAATATGTGTTCTTGGAGAACTATCGTTCTTGGAGTTAAGCACCATAAAAAGGTAAAAATCCAAACTTCCTTGTAGTTTGATCTTTAATTTATGTATTTTGTTTCGTTTAGATCTAGATCCGATACTTCTGCTGCGTAATCGGGTCAATCTATGATTGATCCGACGATATTACATCTAACAAGTGGTAGCAGAGCCTTTGATCTAACGATCAAAGTATATGAATTTTAGATCTTGGAGTGGAAAAGCATGTTTTAGATGTTTTATTTCGTTTTTTTTTCTTGGTAAAATTCGAATTTAATCATGTTGTATGCTTGTGAATGTTGTGGTTGAAGAGATGGATTGGGTTGGTATTGTTTACCCGTAGATCTATTTTGCAGCTCCTTTGTTTAGTAACAATTAAGCATAGAAATTGTATTTTTTTTTATGTCAATTTTCGAAAATTCCATGTAAAAGTAGCGTCTTTTATTGTAATTTTGTTGTTCCGGGCTCGAAATATGAAGATCTTGCTGAAAAGATGAAGATCAAGGCGAAACTCAAGGTATGAACGAGGAGAAACGGCTAAAAACCTGATTTTCATTTATAAATCCTGCGCTACAGTACTTTCTGCGACGCTGAAAATCGTCGCTATAAGCCTGTTTGTTAGGAATTTGCATGCGGCTAGGGTTTCTTAAAGGCGGCTGTCAAATTTTTTTTGTTAATTTTTTTTTTGTCTAATATCTGCGGTATGGCAGAAAATCATCAAAAAAAATAAATAAAAATAAAAATAAAAAATTCCTTTTTATGGAAATAATTTAATTACAGCCGACATAAACAAAAAAAAATCTGGAATTTTTTTTATACATCGGCCGCATTAATAAAAAATAAAAAAAAAGGTTTTTGATAATTATAATAATATTTGTTTATTTAATTAAAATGCCTTTCTCCTCTCGGGTGTTCGTGGTTCGTGATCCAACGGTTCGAGTTCAAGATTCAAAGATCAAGACTCAAAGACATAGATTAAGTTTTACTTTTCCTTAGAAAATAGTTAGTCGGGGGTACCAACGGTCCATCTCGGTGTTTACTTTTCGGTATAATTTTGTGTTTGATCAAGATTACGTGCTTAAAACCGGAAAATTGCCATGACTTGCATCTTCATGATTCCACTCCAATGCATACACGTAGTTTTTAATTTCGATTTAAAATAGACGTGTATAACTCGATTAATTAGTATGAATGCTTATTAATTTAATATGTGGTAGTTAAATAATAAGTAACTAATTATAAAAACCGAGGACCCGGGTTTTGTCAATCGTTACGATTTTAGTGATGGATTCTCGGTGAATCCCACTTGGATAAATCGTTGAGCTTTTCGGTGATGGCTTCTTAGTGAACCCACCTTAAATAGAAACGAGATTACGCTTTGGGTTACAATTTAGAAATCGGAGAATCTTAGTACATGGGTCCGGAAATGGTCTAACCATGGTTGGGCGAGTTCAACCGAGCTTCGGCTCAATCGACTCCCATCCACGTGTGATGTACGTTACAGTAGTTCGACAAGACTTAGCATAGCCGATAAGCCTTCGGGCTAAACGGGGCTTCTCTTGCCGAATTGGCCTGAACTGTCACATATGTTCCAATGAATAAGACGGCGTAGGCTTGCCTACATAACCGACCCTATTCGGAGTACTTTGATTTATTATTTCTTATTGTCAAGACCGCAACCGTAATTAGTAAACCCACCACTTTTTCAAAATATTGAGTGGGAGCGGGGAAGGCGACAGCCGACCCCACGGCCTCTACTATAGGTGCAAGCACGTGAGAGAATGGTGACGCCTCGTGCCGCTTTGATTTCGGCCCCCTTCGGATGGTGTTCACCGCTATCAAAATTCAAGGCTTGGTCTCCGAAAGGATAGGATATCAGGTACTCGCCGGGACACTGACCTGCCACTCGTAGGCATACTCGGGGCGTACTCTGAGATCTGATATAGTAGGTCACACTCTTTATGGATATTTTCGAAATATCTAGGCTAGAAAAGGAAGGTAATCAATGATTAAAATCCGGGATGTCTAATTCCCGTGAGATGTTCGATTCTCGAAGCTTAATCATTGAGAGAGTTGTCTCAGTTTAACCATCATAGTGCTGATATCGATCCTCTCGGACAGTACTATGCGAGGTTTAATCTTTGGAATGGTAGGATAAACTTTTTATAGTTTATTATTCCTAAAATAAAAATCTAGTAGTGATAATTTATTTTTTTGAATTTAACTTTCTGTCATGTTCATTTTACAACTCTAATCTCTAGGCGACTAAACTGTTAGTAATAGGACTTCATTAAAAATGTGGAGAGTAACAAGTACGTTGTAATTATCAATAAATGCAGTTAACTTTTTGGAAGAGATTTTTCTCTTGAGCCTTTAAAAACTTAAGTGACATAGTACAGGTATGTCACGGGTGTCACTCGTGTTGAACGAGAGACGACCATACTTAGTTTACAAAAGATGACATAGGACTATCAGATAAAATTCATTTAGTGAATTTTAAAAGTGTAATTACACAACAAATTTCTAAATTGAAAGATTGGAAAATCATATACATAAGGCGTTGCTAGTTAGACGGTATTTGGAACTGATAAACTAGTGGGAGCCTTAGTCTTATGATTTGTTGTTTTTCTGGATCATTAGAAATGTGTAATGAATCACACAAGAGTTTTTCCATTGGAAAAACAAGAATAAAGCGTTGCTAGTTAGACAGTATTTGGAACTGATAAACTAGTGGGAGCTCAGTTCTGGAGATTTTAAAATCTTTGAAACATCATGAACACATCATTGCTAGTTAGACGGTATTTGGAACTAATAAACTAGTGGGAGCTTAGTTCTAGGTGATGTTCTAATCTTTGAAAAATCATAAATACAAAGTGTTTCTAGTTAGATGGTATTTGGAACCGATAAACTAGTGACAACTTTATTATGATCTCTCAAACCATTCGAACAAAGTGTTGCTAGTTAGACGGTATTTGGAACCGATAAACTAGTGGGAGCTTTGGTCTTATGATTTGTCGATTAGAAAAATCATTAGTCCAAGCAAGTAACACTGAACATCCCACAGTTCAAGAATAGAGTCTACTCGAACAAACTGCTAGTTCAAGACTGTTTCCATTTAAGGAAAGTCGAGAATGGGAAAAAAAAATGTTTATACGTGTTAGTCATCCAAACTAAGTAGTTTTAAGGCTAAACCGAAAAATTAATGAATTGGAAATTAGAGGATAAGGAAAGTGATTTTGGATCACTGACCAATGCATCCTTAGCAATTTTCTCGAAAGCTAAGTTCTTTGGAAGAACTAGGTAGCTTTGCATTAAACGATAAATAAAAATAGACAACGGGCAGTTATTTCAGATAGACTAGTGGGAGTGATACAAGGAAATGAATCTCGGATTCAATTCTTGAGTATCACAGAAAATTCATTTTCTGTTTTCGGATTCGCTGGAACGAACGTATTCTTTTTCAGTAGGATAATTTGTTTGTCTTATTGACGATAAATATAACATTCGTAGCACGAACCCAAGACTCAGACTTTTGTTTCATAAAGTCAGAACCACTAAGAAATGATGAATAGGTATATGTAACACATATTAAACTATATAAACGCAAATGGTGTCCGTATTTTGATAAACGCTTCTTTCTATTCTATTAATTAGTGCATATTCCCTAAAGACAAGATCTGAAGACTGGCTTAGGGTGATTCCTACCTCCCAGTCAAAGGAACATTGTCTCAAAGGAACAATGCCTAAGTTTCCTTTCAATCGGGAAAGGGTAATAGATTTAAAGAAGTTACATAGCCTGCTCATATCGACCTTCGGGGTCATATGAAAGATACAAGCTAGTGGGAGTTTCTGAGTAGTGACATATTGTCTGATAACTACTCAAAACTCCATAAGTTTATCCAAAATATTTTGGAGGAAATCTCTGATTTCACCAGAGATAGAGTATTCCATACTCAGAAATAGGTTATCGCGTAGTCTTCGGGACTGATGCTCGGCCTGCCTCCCAGTGGAATGTTTTCACTAAGGGATACACCACAAATTTGCCTTACATAGTTATTGATGTGCTACGATACGCTGCTGAACTCATTTAAGATATTGGTTGCAAAATAACGGTTTACGAAAAACCGAGAAGTCTACCTAAAAAGATGCCTATGCATTTGTGGATAAAAGAGTGAATTCGGTTCACCCCACTTCCGTAAATAGAGGCATTTAGCACCGAGTGCTTGAAGGTAGGACTGGAAATTTTGTGTACACGTTCAGGTCATGAAATATCTTAATGCATTGAGTAAAGGTTGGTTATAAAACTCGTAAAATCAGAGAACGACGGTGATACTGTCAAACTCGGTCTGATAGAGTCTATAAATAACAACCTTAGATCTTGAAGTATTTATACTCAAGATGTTACTAACTGATTTGTTCAGTCCACATCCAACACCGGCAGTTGGTGAAAACACTAATAAAAACTACTAAACTAGATCAGTATATCACTCCACCCCGAACGCAGTGGGAGTATGGTTTGTCCATTACCCATTGCAGGACCTTATGGTCTATAAGGTAGATTGATGACCTATAATCCTTCGTGGACTGTATAGGATCCTGATCATAGAGGTTGGTTTAAAAGCCATAACCCTGTGAATGGAGTATGATACTCCAATTCTGTTGAAACTCTTGTAGAACCACCTGAGTATCTCAGGCGCAGTAGGAGTAATTGGAACTACATGAAGAAGAGTAGAATGAATAGGAAAGTTTAAATTTCACAGTAAAACTGAGTAATTTAGGGGTGATTCCTGAAAAGGTAGAGAGTTAACCAGACCGTGATCTCTCTCACCACTCAGTCATGCTTGATTTCGTCAGAAAGCAGGAAATATGGGTGATTCCCTAAGACTTCCTTGCCGAACAACGGAATCTGATTTCATTCAGAACAGAAGGGTTTTAGCTAAGAACAAATAATGGATTCATTAAAACGCAGAAAATAGGGGTGATTCCCTAAGACTTTTTTGCGAGACTAACGGTATCTTAATTTATTCAAAAAGAACCTTTGGCAGGATGCCTGCCATAGCTTATATCCTTCGGGGATTAAAGCAAACCTTTAGGTCTTTTCAAAGTCATATATTTTAATATGTGGATTTGACTAGAATGTTGATAAGTCTTTTGTAGACTGGGCATCAATATTAGTAAAGTAGTATGTAGATTAGTGTTTGTGAATGGTAACACTGAAACAGTTGGAAACAGCATGGGTGTGTTATCTGAAGTCAGAGTCTGACATGCCATCGTGATTCATTCTTAAGGATTTGATTCGGTCAAATTCGCGAGAATCGATCATTGGCAATCCCATCCATTCACCTGGTTAAGATATTCTTGCATTTATGCAGCATTCAATGATGTAGTCTACCCTACCTCTCAGGAATGATTATCTAAACCAGTGGATGAATACGAAATGGGATGTTTAGTGAATCCTCAAGTATCTTCGGGAGAATGAGGAATAATATGCTAGTATATTCAGGTGCAAACTAGAATATAAGTATTAACACTGATTCTGGCTTTAGGTCAGATGAAGCATGATCGTTAAGTCGATTTCGTCCTCAGTGTTGAATCAAAGGCATATTGAAATCGTACCACCGGATTAGATGGAAAGGCGACGTTTTGATCCCAAAGATTGACTAAAGCCGCCAACCTACCTGATCAGTGTACCAGGTCACAAGGTATTCGGATTCTAAGTACGCGTCGGGTCACTGACCTACCCTGCGGCGGCACACTCCGGTCGTGCTTGGAAGGATGAATTACTAATATGCGCTTGGAGGGTACACATTTGAGGGATACATCTCACTTGTTTTGAGCAAGTGGGAGAATGTTGTAGATATAGATAAATAAGGGTGTGCTCTAAAACAATTAATCCACTTGCCTTTCGTGCAAGTGGGAGATTGTTAGGTGTAGTGCCCGAAAGACAATTATCTAATTGTTTTAGGACAGAATTAATAATTCATCTTATTATATGCATTTATGTTTATAATTAAGACACTACTGAAAACCCTAAGTACCTCGTTTATGTAATCACATAACTCAGTGTATGACTATACACAAGAGGATTGAGTTAGTGAGATGTACTTAAAATTAACTTAGTCCGTAGCGTTTATTAATCTGAGTATGGGTCTCATGATTAATTTGCTAATAATGCGCCCAGAACACTTTAGGTGTGACAGTCTTATCCGGACTGTCGGTAATAAGGTACCTAGTGGGGCATTTATATATGATGATAATTGTTAAGGGTGATTTTATACGTTTTATAAGGATATATTTTATGTCAATTTCCCCCATATCTGGATGTTTTTCATAGAAATCGAGCTTTATATTGAAGTATTGAGCAAGTGATGTTTTAAAAGGTTTAGTTGCAAAATGGTATGATTTATGTGTAAAATTGATGATTTCATGTTTATTTGGAAGATACTACATTTTGCACTGTGTTTGATGTATTGTAGATACACAATTTCGACCAAAAAGAGGATTAAAAGAGGTTAACAATCGGATTAGTGAAGAGGAGAAGAGATAAAGATGAGAAGATCGATTTTTGGATCCAACTGGACTGGCGTCCAGAATAGTGGACTGGTGTCCAGGAGAAGATTTTTGATTCAGAGAGTTTGGACGCTGGGTGGACGGGCGTCTGAAGCAAGTCCAAGGCATCTGGACGGGCGTCCACAATTCCGGACGGGCGTCCACGGCCGACATGCTGAAAACCGACTTACTTTTCTATAAATAGCAGCGCGGATTTCAACCCAAAAGATACATTATTGAGACCTATTGATACACAATCATTAGGAGAAAACCCTAGGCGGCCCCAGCCCCCTTAGGGGAGGTTGGGGTTGCGATTTTTCTTGTTTTTCCTTCGTTTTCTATTTCGTTTTGCTTTTGTTGTGCTGAATGCTTGGAGGCTGAGCAATTGTTCGAACTATGTGAATCCGTTTCAGCAGGTTCTTTATTTTCAATCTAGATTTGTTTTGTGAATTTGATTAAAGTTGTATCTTTTCTATGCTTATGTGTTATGCAATCGAAATCGAAAGATGAATTGTTGTTGATGTTTACCGTATGACGAAAGTCGGTGTAAACCTTAGATCACCATAGGAAAGATGGGATTTTTAACCTTGACATAACGAGAGTTGATAGGTTGAATATCTAGGTTGCTAGATTGAGAGATCTTACACCTTGTTTTGAGAACGTTAATCTCTATAGATCGAGAGATGATGAGATTGATAGACGAATTATCTACGAGAGTAGGAATTCATACTTTTGATAGGTGAACCACAACTTGAATTAAATCATCATAAGATAGTTTAGAGAGGAAATTGAGGGTTGCGGGATCGGTGGATTATTGTTTGTTCATTGTTTAATCACCATGATCATTGTCTTGTTTATTTTCTTTGTAATTTAAATTTTATCTTTGTTCGCAACGATGTCTTCCTGGCTTTGGACTGACAATCCTCTGTCCAGTTTATCTTTTCGTTCTATTATATTAGGTTTAATAATAATAGTATCAATCTTAGGAAAGTTAATGAACTAGATACCCCGATTCCCTATGACCGACTCCGGTATTAATCGCTGTACTACGATCCCTACACTTGGGGAATACCGGATTTATAAATTTTATTACTTGTTTGTTTTGTTAGATAAAATCCGTGACAAGTTTTTGGCGCCGTTGCCGGGGAATCGGTACGGTCGTCTAGTTTCTTATTATTTTTTTCTAAAGTTGTTCTGTTTTGTTTTTCGTAGGTAGTTTGTGTTATCTAGTGATTATTAATTTTTCATAGGTTTGTGTTTAGGTTCCAATTAGGGTTTTGTTTAGTTTTCGTGTTTTGTTTGGACCTGTTTTCGTGTTTAGCAGCGTTTATGTGCTTCAGTTTGAACGTAAACGGGCGTCCTGAGCTATTGGACGCCCGTCCGTCCAAATCTGATCGTCTATGTTTGTGTTTTTCCCAGGCAGACGAGCGTCCAGTAACTTGGATGCCCGTCCTGTTCTTTCTCCAGGCAGACGTCCGTCCGGTAACTTGGACGCCCGTCTGGCCTGTCTGTCACCAGTTATTTTTTTATTTTATTTATTTTTGTTTTAGGTAGATACCTTGGTTTGTCTTTCTTTTGCTTATTAAATAAATGTACTAGGGTTTCTGTTTTTTGTAGGTAGGTTTCGTAGGTAGGGTTCTGAGGTTCAATTATCTGACTCCACGTTTTGTACGATCGAACTTTTGGATAAAAGGGATCGTTTTAGCACTCGTTAGTATTTTGGCCGTAACATTTGGCTCGAGTGTCCGTTTGGCACGCAGGACCCCAATTCGGAAAGCTCGTTCCGACGCCGACGACATGACAAATGGCTTAAGGCCGTTCAACACCGTTTTCGAGGTCAAAATCCACTGTTTTCCCGTCCATTTTGGGCTCAGAAGAATTCAACACGTTTTTTTTCCTTTTTTTAGTGTTTTCTTTTTTTCTGTTTTAAATTTTTCGTAGTTTAGGTTTAGTTTTCTGTTTCCGTACCTTTTTAGGTAGTTTTCAATAAAAGTAGCGTTAAATAAATTGAGAGTTTTTTTTATTTTTGCCGTGTTTCGATGACCGTTGGGTTAAGAATGTGCAAATAAGTTTTTTTTAACTCGATTTGTGAAACGTGAATTAGGTGACAGTTTGTTCATTAGGGTTTATTAGGTTTGTTTTTCTTCTAGGGTTAGGTTTTCTTTTCCTAATAAAAACTAGGGTTTCTTAAAGCTTCTAGGGTTTATGATGTATGATGTGTATCTAAGGTTTATGATATAGGTCGAGTTTCTGTTTGGTGCACATTACTCTAGTGCCGGACGAGCGTCTACTTCTTCTGAACGCCCGTCCACTCTGTGTGGCCTCTGGACGTGCGTCCAGAGACGTGAACGCCCGTCCATCCAACCCCACTTATTCTCGGATATGCTTTTACGGAACCCGGACGTGTGACCGTCCGCTTCATAAATCCCGGACCGACGCCCGTCCATACACATGAACGGCCGTCCAACCACCCGATTTTTTAAAATGTTAAGGGTTTGTGATGAATATAGTAATAAGAATTTGCATTCTTTCACCCCTGACTTGGATGCTTTACTTTAAGCCTCTGTGGCCTTTTCCATCTATTGCGGTCCATGTTAGAGTGACTTGTTTGTGTTTCGACGTTATTGTTGTGGCATGGCTTCTTTATCTTACACACCCATTTACCTCGATTTTTGGGATGCACTTATAAGAGGGTGTCATGAAATTCATTCACACACACTTAGTTGTTTTATTAGTTGAGTGTTAGGTAAGTCGTGATTGTGAGATGCTTAGTTCAAATTTTTCTTAACTTGATTTTTTAATGCTTTATTTGACGTGGATACTTCTATATGAGCTTCTGTGGCTAATAATTTTTACGTAGATGTTCTGAACTTGCATGTGTACATCTTTCCATCTACGGATCCATGTTAAATAATTGATGATTCACCCATGCATGTTATAGTTAATGTCGGTTCTCGTATGCTATAACTGTTCTTATTGTTATTTAGTAGCTAATGTCGGTTTCCGTATGCTACATATCGTTGTGATGAATCTTGTGAGCTTTGAGACCTATGTGCTTTCTTGTTATTTTTGTAGCTCATATGGGTAGCTACTGTCGGTTTTCCGTTGCTACCATTGCCTCTTATGAGTTATATATGTTTAGTATAGCTAACTGTTGGTTCTCCATAATGCTATCACCTTTGATGAGTCTTAAAGCGCGTCTACACTGCATGTAATGAATAGTACTATCGTTTATCGTAAACTGACATTATTTGGTAGACGTTTATTATATACATGTCGTGTTGCAAATGAGTGGGCTAGTTTTCTTTCTTTTATTTTTGCATATCATTTAGATGCATAGCATTTAATTGCATATCATGTGATACGAATTCCTGGAAGAACTCGGATCCACCTTTGCCCAGATCGAATTAAAGGTCCTCAATGCGAGCTGAATATCCGGGGTTAGATAATCCAATCTACACTCCGGGTCTGAACACCACAACGTAGGCTCGACTACGATGATAAAGTTCAGGGAAAGGGTTGAATCTCTCCAACAAAGAGATCACTAACTCACAATTGTTTAAACTAAACAATTATAAATAATTTTTAACTAAAAAATTGTCTCCTTTTTATTGAAAAGAGCTGGCCTTTAAATAGGCTACAAAGTTGGAGTAAAAACTCTCCAAATTCGATGTGGGACAAATCTCCACCTTAATTTTTCGATGTGGGATATATTTCCACATATAAAACACGTCCCACACTATTAGAAATAAGTAAAACAAAGTCCAAAAAAACGTGTAAGTTCTAATCATGCATTACACGGCATAAATAGTGCACTTAATTGGCTTCTCATCGGTTTCTTGAAGCTGCCCAATGTCATCGTGCACTTGTAACACAAGATTAAGCATCCCATCTCTTATTCTCTTCCTTTGTAATCGAGTTAAAGGTCCATCTCGAATCACCAACGGATCAGCACTTTGGATTGGTGCAAGTGGATCAGGAATATGGTCATGAATCACATCATCCCCTCCCGGTTGGGAAGGATCTGTCCTCAGATCATAGGGGTTGTCAAAAGGCGTCAAATCAGCCACATTAATGGTTGGAGACACACCCCAATCAGGTGGAATATCGATCTTGTATGCATTGTTGTTGATGCGCTCCAAAACTTGAAATGGACCATCACCACGCGGATGCAACTTTGTCTTTCGTTGCTTGGGAAATCGGTCTTTTCGGAAATGCAGCCAAACCCAATCACCAGGTTCGAAAATGACCTCATTTCGCCCTTTGTTTGCTTGCTTCATGTAGCGCTCAGTTGCCTTCTCTACATTCTTTCTGGCTGTTTCATGGAGTTCACGCACTAATTTGGCTTTTGCTTCACCATCCAAGCTAGCTTGACTACCTGTAGGAAGTGGAGCCAAAGTAAAAGGTGTCTCAGGATTGAATCCATAAACAATTTCAAATGGAGTAAATCGATTGGCTGAATGTTTACAACGATTGTATGCAAACTCAATATATGGCAAACAATTTTCCCAATTCTTTAAGTTCTTTTGGATGACACAACGCAATAACTGACCCAATATTCGATTAACAACTTCAGTTTGACCATCAGTTTGGGGATGGTACGCAGTAGAGTATAATAAAGAAGTTCCCAAACGTGACCACAAGACTCGCCAAAAATGACTGATAAACTTGACATCACGATCACTTACAATAGTACGAGGCACACCATGCAAACGCACAATTTCTTTGAAAAACAGATCAGCAATATGTGAGGCATCATTGGTTTTGTTACATGCAATAAAGTGTGCCATTTTAGAAAAACGATCAACCACCACAAATATAGAATCCTTACCAGATTGAGATCGAGGTAAGCCTAACACGAAATCCATGGATAAATCAGTCCAAGGGGATTGAGGAATAGGGAGTGGGGTATATAAACCATGAGGTGCTGATTTGGATTTAGCATGCTTACAAGTAATGCAAGAATCACATATCCTAGCGACATCAATTTTCATTTTAGGCCAATAAAAATGTGACTGCAACATCTCCAACGTTTTAGCAATGCCAAAATGACCCATTAAACCCCCACTATGAGCTTCGCGTACCAATAACTCACGCAAGGAACAACGAGGAATGCATAGCAAATGATCACGATAAAGAAATCCCTCACGCCTATAGTAACGACCATCAATAGAGTCAATAGTGGCAGCAAATTGCTTGTGAAAATCAGGATCTAAACCATATAAACCTTTAATTAACTCAAAGCCAAGGAATCTAGTATGCATGGTAGTGATTAAGTTATGTCGACGAGACAACGCATCAGCCACTACATTATCTTGCCCTTTTTTGTACCGGATGGTATAAGGAAAAGACTCGATAAATTCTATCCAACGAACATGGCGAGGAATTAGTTTCCCTTGACTTTTCAGGTACTTAAGCGACTCATGATCGGTGTGAATAATAAATTCCCTAGGTCGCAAATAATGTTGCCAAGTTTGCAAAACACGAACCAACGCATACAACTCTTTATCATAGGTCGCGTAGTTTAGTTGGGCACCTTTAAGCTTTTCACTAAAATAAGCAATGGGCCGACCCTCCTGTGTTAAAATGCCCCCAATACCCGCACCCGACGCATCACATTCAATTTCAAAAGGCTTATTAAAATCGGGTAAAGCAAGAATCGGTGCAGAAATTAAACGGGATTTAAGGGTTTCAAAAGACTCCCTTTGCTTTGGTCCCCAATGAAAAGGCACATTCTTCTTGACCAACTCATTGAGAGGGGCTGCGATGGTGCTAAAATCCTTCACGAACCGTCGATAAAAACTTGCCAACCCGTGAAAAATGTGAATCTCCGCTGCACTAGTTGGTTCGGGCCATTCTTCCACCGCTTTGATCTTTTCTTGGTCTACCTCAACACCCTGTGAACTAACAACAAAGCCAAGAAACACAACACGATCCATACAAAAAGAACACTTTTTGAGGTTAGCATAAAGTTGTGCTTCCCTAAGTGTTACAAGAACAGCTCTTACGTGACCAACGTGTGACTCAAAATCAGCACTATAAATCAAGATGTCGTCAAAATAAACTACGACAAACTTGTTTATAAATTCTCGAAGTACTTCATTCATTAGACGCATAAAAGTACTTGGAGCATTCGTTAACCCGAAAGGCATGACAAGCCATTCATACAAACCAAATTTAGTTTTAAATGCTGTTTTCCATTCATCACCAACTCGAATTCTTACTTGGTGATATCCACTTCTAAGATCAATTTTAGTAAACCAAACGGCACCCGAAAGTTCATCTAACATATCATCAAGATGGGGAATCGGATAACGATATTTTACCGTAATCTGGTTAATGGCACGACAATCGGTGCACATCCGCCAACCACCATCTTTCTTAGGTACCACAATGACGGGTACAAACATGGGACTCATAGACTCTTGAATCTTACCATTGGCTAACAAATCAGAAACTTGCTTTTGAATTTCTTGCGTTTCGGTTGGATTGGCACGATATGCCGGCCGATTGGGTAATGTACATCCCGGAATAAAGTCAATGTGATGCTCCACACCACGAAGAGGTGGCAAACCGGCTGGAACTTCATCCGGAAAAACATCCGCAAATTCCTGCAATAAAGATATGAAAGCACTTGGAACAGAATTAGGCAAATCCAATGTAACCAACAAACAAGAAGCAATATGTGAAGTGCGTGTTATTGAATATTCAGAAAAAGAGAGGGGCGTATCCTTGTAGACAAGGAGCAGCACCATTTTACCATCATCCACGGCCTTTGTTACATCACAAGCCTTAGCATAAAAATTTCGTAACACTTTCTCACTTTTTGTAGTACCAACCTTGGATCGTCCCTCATTTTTAGTGCCACCGACCCTCACAATTGACTTTTCTACTTTATAACTCCCTCCAAAAGGAACCAAAACACCCTCCCTCTCATTTACATTTTCAACTTTTATTTTTCCCTCGGAACTAAGTCGCTCATTTTTTTTTTCTCCGGTCGAACCCGTTGCATTCTTTTCACTTTTCGACTTATCTCCCTCAATTTTTTTATCTTTCCCTCACTTGATTGAGATAAACGCATTTCATCCTTGTGAACCTCGTCCGGAGTCAAAGAAACAAGCGTGAAAGGCTGTCCACGATGTTGTAGTGTGTATCGATTCAAATAGCCATCATAGAGAACACGCCTATCAAATTGCCAAGGCCGTCCCAAAAGTACATGGCTGACCTTCATCGGAACAACATCACATAAAACCTCGTCTTGGAATTTATTAAGGCTGAATGAAATTAATGCTTGCCGAGTTACATGCAATTCACCCGCATCATTGAGCCATTGCAACGTATATGGTCGAGGATGTGGTGAAGTAGGAATAGACAACTTACTAATTAAATCCGTACTTACCACATTAGTACAACTCCCCGAGTCAATGACCAATGAACACAACTTACCCAAAATCATACAACGAGTGTGAAAGATATTCTCCCGTTGCATATTCTCCCCCGCACGAACCGAACTACTCAAAGCTCTCTTAATCACCAACAAGGACCCCTCAAGAGGATTCTCAAGGTACGACCCCTCACTCAAATCCTCCTCACGCATATCTTCATTATCGGAGGTCGAATCATACTCAACCACACCATCATGCTCACCAACGATCACCATATTACGCAACGTAGGACATTGGGACTTAATATGACCTACTCCCTGACATTTAAAACACTTAATATCACGTGAAGGTGTTCGGGTTGTGTCAACGCTCTTACCCTTATCATTCTCTTTGCGTTTGAAAGGTGCATGAGAAGACGAAGCACCCAAAATAGGTGATGCTGGTGGAACTATGGGGCTGTCCCCTTTTGGCTGAAAATTACGAAAAGAGGAATTTCCGGAAAATGGCTTAATGAACGATTGTTTGTGCCGTGCCAATTGTTTTTCAAGCGTACGAGCAAGGTGCAACATATCATCTAACGTATAACAAGGCTGCAATTCCAAAGGATTCGCAATCTCTGTACGTAAAGCGCTTAAAAACCGTTGCATCGTAACTTCCTCCTCCTCCTCTATATTCGACCTAGCAAGGATTAAGACCAACTCTTGGTACAACTCATCGACACTACGACTCCCTTGCCTCAAAGTTTGCAATAATCGATATTGTTCACGAAAGTATGTCACAGGCACAAAACGGTGCTTCATCTCACGTTTCAACTCGGACCAAGTCGAGACAATCGGTTCTCCATATTTCACACGAAGGGTATTAAGTTGCTTCCACCAAATCATTGCGTACCTTTGGAACTCAAGTTGTGCCAAATTGCACTTCTTCTCGTCCGAATAGTTATTACACGCAAAAATTTGGTCTAACTTAGCCTCCCACTCCAAATACTCCTCGGCTCCACCCGTACCACTAAACGAAGGTAATTTCATCTTAACTTGTGTCATATTATTATCAACCAAAGGCAAATCACCCTCAACTATAGCTCTTTCGTCCACACCCTCCACAAATCGAATAGGACCTTGATGACCCCTACCCACACCACGTCCTACACCTCTACCACCCATTCCAAATCCCCTACCACCTCGGCCTCCACCATCACCACGGCCACCCTCACCTCGGCCAACTCCGACACCGTCAACATGAACACCGACACCACCATCACCCACTAACAAACCCTCAAGGCGTTGTAACACATTTTCCAATCGAGTGAAGCGTTCGTTAGTAGCCTCCTCTTGTGCACGAAAACGAGTATCCCATTGTTCATTACCATCACCCATTACACTAAGAAAAGTACAACCGAAAATTATGAAATAAAAACCTCACAACTCTCGTGTTTGCACTCTCCCTCGTCTCTTGTCAAGAAAGAATACCCTTTTTGAACAAAATCAGAATAGGAGCCAAACAATCGAAAGTGAACAAATCCCAAAGATAAGAAAAGACAAATGGGAAAAAAAAATGGTAGGCTTGGAAAAAAAAAAGATGGTTGGCTTGGATACAAAGATTGAAACACAACACACAAGTAATAACACCAAACAAACAAAATAGTGACACCAAAATTGAAATAGTATCACTTATAATTCCCGGCCTTAGACTAATTGCTGGACCGGTTTTTTTTTTTTTTTTTTTTTTTTTTTAACTTTCGGTCAGATTTATTTATTTATTTATTTTTTTTTTAATTATGGCCGAAAATTAATGTAGGAAAATGGAAATGCAAAAGTCCAAATAAATGTGAAACTTTTGGTGTTTCAACTTTGGGAACCTTTGGTGTTTCAAATTTTGGGGCTGTTTTGGACGTGAGTGCTGGGCTGTTTGATGTTAGGGGATGAAGATAAGAAGAAAGCTTCAAGTTTTTCGGGTAACAGGGTGAAGGTTTTGAAGAAATTATGAAAATAAGATGAACATATCATGAATGTAGCTTGAAGGTATGATGACTATCAAGAATTGCTGATGCATAAACATGAAAGGATCAAAATCACAAGGCAAAAAAAAAAAATTCTGCAATTCGTTTTTTTTTTTTTTTTTTTTTTATTTATAAGAAACGAAAATAAACAAAAAAAGAAGAAAAAAAAAAAAAAAAAAAAAAAAAAAAAAAAAAAAGAGGATATTTGAGTACCGTTAATTTCGGGGCTCTGCTACCAATTGATACGAATTCCCGGAAGAACTCGGATCCACCTTTGCCCAGATCGAATTAAAGGTCCTCAATGCGAGCTGAATATCCGGGGTTAGATAATCCAATCTACACTCCGGGTCTGAACACCACAACGTAGGCTCGACTACGATGATAAAGTTCAGGGAAAGGGTTGAATCTCTCCAACAAAGAGATCACTAACTCACAATTGTTTAAACTAAACAATTATAAATAATTTTTAACTAAAAACTTGTCTCCCTTTTATTGAAAAGAGCTGGCCTTTAAATAGGCTACAAAGTTGGAGTAAAAACTCTCCAAATTCGATGTGGGACAAATCTCCACCTTAATTTTTCGATGTGGGATATATTTCCACATATAAAACACGTCCCACACTATTAGAAATAAGTAAAACAAAGTCCAAAAAAACGTGTAAGTTCTGATCATGCATTACACGGCATAAATAGTGCACTTAATTGGCTTCTCATCGGTTTCTTGAAGCTGCCCAATGTCATCGTGCACTTGTAACACAAGATTAAGCATCCCATCTCTTATTCTCTTCCTTTGTAATCGAGTTAAAGGTCCATCTCGAATCACCAACGGATCAGCACTTTGGATTGGTGCAAGTGGATCAGGAATATGGTCATGAATCACATCATCATGTAGAGTGCATTGTAATATATTTTCATGTAGTTGCACCTAGCCTAACTATTTTGTAATGTTCCATGTATATGTTCCATCTTTATATGAGCTTAATCTGAAAAAATCTCTATGACTTCTTTTCCATGTGAGCCTCTGTGGCCTTTGTATATATGCGTAGATGTCATGTTCTTTCACCGTTATGGTTTTCCTTTCCATCTATTGCAATCCATGTTGAGTACTTCACCTAGCTAGACGTGATTCCAAATTTGACTTATGATGTTCCTTTTGTCGTCTACCTAGGGTGTTAGGGTTGTTAAAGGCACGTCTACACTTTACATGGCAAGCTTCTGTGGCTTTGCATAATCGAATTTTGTTACGCTTCTGTGACGTTATTGAGTAGATGTTTATATTCTTGACCTCGCTTAGATTAGAGTGACATCTATGGAATTAGTTGGGCTAGTTTATTTTCTTTATTTTCGTTTTGCCTTTTTAGTATAGTTGCATATCATTTAGTTGCATTGTATTTTATTCTGTTTTTCTTATTTATTTTTATTTTTCTTTTTAGTGCACCTACCCCTGCTACTTTGTAGTGTCCTCTATCCTTAGTTCTTTATGCACATGTGGGACCTTATTTGTATTGTAAAGCTTTTGTGGCTTTATATTTGACGCTTAGGTGTCATGTACTTTCCCTGTGTGGTGATTTTTCCATCTGAGCCATTATATCATGTGCTTATTTCTTGTCTATAATTATTTTTGCCATGTTATATTCCCCCGTGTTCCCCGAGATAAATACATGTTTTTCAAGTGGTGCAGGTATTTTTTTTAGATGTTCTTGTTAAGCTGGCCTTGGAAGTGAATCTGGAGAGGAATACCTATGACATCTCGTGCCTCGGAAACGCAGATCGATTATCTATCCTTCTTTAGCCAATCTTCATATCATTACCAAATCAGCTAAGTTCTTTTATCTTTTCTTTAATTCTGCACAACATGAGCACATGTTGTAATTTAAGTGTGGGGGAGGGAAATGGTTTTATGTATCTACATTCATTTGCCATACTATTATATTTCTATGAAAAAGTGCTAAATTTTAAAAATTTTGTCCCAAGTGAACAAAGGCAAATCTTTATTTGAGTTCTTATATCATTGGTGCATTATTTTGCATATTTAGTAAATTTAGATGTTTCACCCAACACTATTTTTCACGTGCCATAGTAAATGATGAGCTATATTTTAAAGCTATGCCCATTTGATTAGAGATTTTTGATGATTATCGCATGATTCTTTGCTTGCATACAAATTTTGAAAATTTTAATAGGTTGTGTTTAGAATTAAAGTATGACATACTGTGAATATCTGAAGGTTTGAATGTGATAGGAGGGATATAATTTAAGGTTTGAATACCACTCTAAGATGAATAATATGAATAATATATGTGTATGTCGGATGTAGCTGCCAATGATTTGAGTGCGGTAGGGCATTATCACGAAACGTCATATACCACTATGAGGTTAATAGCTCCCGACTGCCTGATGATAGTAGTCTAGCTAGGGTGTTATCACGAAACATCCTATTGCTGGGAATGAGGGCATATGCTATACGTGTGTAATTAAGAGAACTTTAAGAAAAATTAGCAAATGGTATTGTGAAAAGATGGGTGAAAAACCGTAGTTATCTTCAGACTATCCCCGGTATAAACTGAAAGATATGTTGTAGGGATTATCCTCTAAGTATGTCGGAAATATTTCAAACACTCCTTATTATTTTTCGAATATGTATGTTTTGTGAGGTGCATGTTATAATCGTTTTTATATTTCTATTTTAAATGGATGTTGGCTAGTTTTGCTTGAATCAATTTCAAGTGTGGATTTAGTGGAAATTTATTATGTCTATGCACACACACTTGGGTGAACCTCTAAACTATTGAATATGCTTTATATTTGCATAAATGTTTATATGTCTCGAGTCTTGATTATGTTTTGTTTTGCTCGGGACGAGCAAAAGCTAAATGTGGGGGAGTTGTTAAGGGTGATTTTATACGTTTTATAAGGATATATTTTATGTCAATTTCCCCCATATCTGGATGTTTTTCATAGAAATCGAGCTTTATATTGAAGTATTGAGCAAGTCATGTTTTAAAAGGTTTAGTTGCAAAATGGTATGATTTATGTGTAAAATTGATGATTTCATGTTTATTTGGAAGATACTACATTTTGCACTGTGTTTGATGTATTGTAGATACACAATTTCGACCAAAAAGAGGATTAAAAGAGGTTAACAATCGGATTAGTGAAGAGGAGAAGAGATAAAGATGAAATCGAAGAGATAAAGATGAGAAGATCGATTTTTGGATCCAGCTGGACTGGCGTCCAAGTCCCGTCCAGCCTGGACTGGCGTCCAGGAGAAGATTTTTGTCACGGAATTTATTAACACAAAACAAGTAATAATCCGGTTAACCTGAAGTATAAGGATCGTAGTAATAGTGGTTAATGCCGGGTCGATCTTACGGGGAACTGGCGATTGTGAATTCTAGTTTTTATTCCTAACTAACCTATGTCACGATTACTAAACTAAACGATGGATAAAACTAAACAGAATCGAAAATAAAACTTAACTAAAACGTAAAACTGACGAGAAGATATGATCTAAAGCCGGGAAGGATATGTTTCGAACCAATTTAAACTAAACTAAATCTAAGATGCAATAGAAAGAACTAACTAAGCTAAGTAATTCAATTTCAAGGGATTTTAAATCAATAATTTACGAGACGAACAAGCAATTGATCCACCTATCCTATCAATATTCGCTTTCAATTCGATTATTTCGTGATTACTAATCAAGTTGTGATTCACCAATTCGAGGTATGAACCCTAATTTCTTAGGCAAGTTCGTCTATTAATCTCTATCTTTCGATCTAAAGATTAACGCTCTCAAATCGAGGTGTGAAATCTCTCAATTTCTAACCTAGAAATCTAACCTAATAACTCTCGTTAATTAGATCAAATATCTATTCTTTATCATGGTGATCTAAAGTCTAACTTGATTTTCATCAATTAAACAATCAATAAAGCAAGCATCTTTCGATATGAATTTGCAACAACAATGTAAAACATGATAAAGGAACAACTCGTAGTAGATACTCACAAAATAACCACGAAAAGAAACTGAATTGTTGAATCGGACGGCTTCACAACGCTTGTTCAATGGAGGCCTAGCCTCTTAGCATCCTCTTGAAGATCGAATTATTGAAGTAAAAATACATAAAAAGTGTTTAGAACTACTAGAAAACTAAGAACAATGAAATCTCAGCCGCCCCTAGGGTTTAGGGTTTTCATTATATCCTGTATTGTGAGGAAAAACGCGCTGATATTTATAGAAGATTAAGTCGGTTTCAGCATGTCGGCCGATGGACGCCCGTCTGAAAAGGATGAACGCCCGTCCAGCTTGTGATATCTTCTTTGAGTCGGGCCGAGTCACGACCAGACGCCCGTCTGCGAGCGTCCACTCCTGCGTCCAAACTTCCTGAATCAACTTCCCATTCCTGGACGCTCGTTCACTTCAATAGACGCTCGTCCACTATGGACGCCAGTTCAAGATCGAATTTAATCTTGATTTCTTGAACTTTATCTCTTTTTCTATATCTCATTCCTTCATTATCTCTTTTATCTTCAATTACCTCAAACTCAATCAACTCTTGAGCATCTTTTGAGCCTCAAACATGCATCTATAACACATAAAAACATCGCAAAATGTAATAACGCTCAAATAATCATAAAAACATAATTAAAACACATAAATCAACCTATTTTGCGATTATCTCTTTTAAAATATCATTTGCTCAATATTTCCATTAAACACACGTTTCTTATGCAAATTAGTACAATTACGGGGAAAAATATCATAGAATATAGCGTTATAAATCGTATAAATTCACCCTTAACAATTTTTGATTCAGAGAGTTTGGATGCTGGGTGGACGGGCGTCTGAAGCAAGTCCAAGGCATCTGGACGGGCGTCCACAATTCCGGACGGGCGTCCACGGCCGACATGCTGAAAACCGACTTACTTTTCTATAAATAGCAGCGCGGATTTCAACCCAAAAGATACATTATTGAGACCTATTGATATACAATCATTAGGAGAAAACCCTAGGCGGCCCCAGCCCCCTTAGGGGAGGCTGGGGTTGCGATTTTTCTTGTTTTTCCTTCGTTTTCTATTTCGTTTTGCTTTTGTTGTGCTGAATGCTTGGAGGCTGAGCAATTGTTCGAACTATGTGAATCCGTTTCAGCAGGTTCTTTATTTTCAATCTAGATTTGTTTTGTGAATTTGATTAAAGTTGTATCTTTTCTATGCTTATGTGTTATGCAATCGAAATCGAAAGATGAATTGTTGTTGATGTTTACTGTATGACGAAAGTCGGTGTAAACCTTAGATCACCATAGGAAAGATGGGATTTTTAACCTTGACATAACGAGAGTTGATAGGTTGAATATCTAGGTTGCTAGATTGAGAGATCTTACACCTTGTTTTGAGAGCGTTAATCTATAGATCGAGAGATGATGAGATTGATAGACGAATTATCTACGAGAGTAGGAATTCATACTTTTGATAGGTGAACCACAACTTGAATTAAATCATCATAAGATAGTTTAGAGAGGAAATTGAGGGTTGCGGGATCGGTGGATTATTGTTTGTTCATTGTTTAATCACCATGATCATTGTCTTGTTTATTTTCTTTGTAATTTAAATTTTATCTTTGTTCGCAACGATGTCTTCCTGGCTTTGGACTGACAATCCTCTGTCCAGTTTATCTTTTCGTTCTATTATATTAGGTTTAATAATAATAGTATCAATCTTAGGAAAGTTAATGAACTAGATACCCCGATTCCCTGTGACCGACTCTGGTATTAATCGCTGTACTACGATCCCTACACTTGGGGAATACCGGTTTTATAAATTTTATTACTTGTTTGTTTTGTTAGATAAAATCCGTGACAATAATCATATAGGGCTGGAGCGATTTGATTTGAGTTCTCGATATAATTCCGTAATCGAGAAGTCTTATCGAACACAAGATGATCATATATGGATTAATATTAATCCTGAGGTGATCACAGTCGACTGCTTAGACTAGGGTAGAGTTTGATGTGTTAGTAAGGATCACTTCAAAGTATGTGGTCCAACACTTCTCGTTGGCTCTATTCTGGGATGAGTGAGTAGTCTGTGCTATCACAGATATGGAATCCATTCCTTCCCTCGGGAAGTAGAGAGACAGTCCCCTTATTTGTTAGCCCTGGGAAAATGATCGATCGGCCGAGTTCATATTTAGACTAATTAGCTACCGATCGGATATGTGAACTAATTGATCACCTGGGGTTAATGGTAAATAAGGATAAGATATTCGAGTCGGGTTCACGGAGACTTCCCACTCGTAATGGACAGTCTATGGAGGATTTATCCGTATGTAATGATTATATCAGGGGACACCTTATCAACTCATAGTTGAGTATAAGTTATCTATATTCGGCAGAGTTCAGTTTCGGGTTGATAGTGGTGTAATCCCGGAATTAATAGATTGAATATTATTGTTCGGTCTGACGGATAATATTATTTAATTTATTGTAGCTACTGAGTATGGGTCCATGGTCCCCGACGTGGCTCCCGAAATAGCATAATTGGATTTCTCGTCGTTTCACCTCAATTATAATTAAATAGTTGGATTGGACTATTTAATTTGATATGTGGATTAATTGTTTAGTTGGACTAGATAATTAAATACACTGAAAAAGAAATTTTTCTTGGACTCGGCCCAAAGTGTGGAAAAATGCGTGTGGACCTTTTATTTATTAAAGGTGGCGCCATTTATGTTAATAATTAGAAAGAAATTAGTTTTCTTGGATAATTATTTGACATGTAATTTATCTTTTATTTGTTAATTGATAATTCATGGAATATTAGATAATAATATGATTTATCCTAATTTGTTTGGGATAATTATTTTATTTATCTTTTATTTGGAAAAAGGATTAATGTAATAATTATCTCTTAATTATTTAATCCTTGGATGTTAAGTTTTACTCTCCTATATAAAGAGAGTTCTTCCAAGCCTTTTGAAACATATACAATTCATGCCATATTGGAAGAAAATAGCTTAGAATTTTCGGCTATCTTTCTTCGGGTTTCGAGTTGGAATAATCTTCGGGATTATTGCGGTAGCATATCAAGGAGGTCCGGCGGCGGGAAACACCATCCACCTGGTGTTGCTGGGAGACACACGTTGGAAGGGTGTGGCTTCTCAAATATGTGTTCTTGGAGATCTATCGTTCTTGGAGTTAAGCACCATAAAAAGGTAAAAATCCAAACTTCCTTGTAGTTTGATCTTTAATTTATGTATTTTGTTTCGTTTAGATCTAGATCCGATACTTCCGTTGGTAATCGGGTCAATCTATGATTGATCCGACGATATTACATCTAACAGAATCTGGATGATAAAGTAGGCAAATGGGTTGACGAGCTTCCATATGTTTTATGGGCTTATCAAACAACATTCAAAACTATAACAGGCGAAACCCCTTTTGCCTTGACTTATGGTTCAGAAGCTATGGCACCGGTCGAGCTGGCCTTACCGAGTCTTAGAGTGTCACACTAAGAAGATCTCGCCAATCAATTTAATAGAAAGCTCGACATCGACCTTGCCAAAGATAAAATGCTACAGGCCTATGGTCAACTCCTAAATTACAAGCAGCTCGCCAAACGACATCATGATAAGCGAATACGTGATCATTCATTCGCGGTAGGCGACTTCAACCTTCGGAAAAGAGAAGCCTCCGGACATTGAGCTGAGAAAGGAAAACTTTCACCGAACGGGGAAGGTCCCTATCAAAATCTCAAGAGAAGTCAAGAAAATGACCTATATACTGAAAGTTGAGAACGGGTTTGACGTAAACCAGCTCTGGCATGCGAACAATCTAAAAAGGTACTACATGTAAACCTCGGCATGGGTTATGGCTTTCATTCTCTCGTTCATCAACATGAATGGCTACGTTCTCTTATTTTGTAATCACTCAACCCGCCGAACGTGGCAGGGCGAGCTTAATAAAGTTCGACTTTACGTTTAAATTTTGTACCAGCTTCTTTTATTTATACACTTTGGTCTTTTTTTAACACAAAATAAATACGAAGACTCAACATTTATTTCCAAAAATCTCGTACTTAGATGCCTTGGACCTTGTCAAAAACAAGGGGGCCACTATGCTGTGGCAGTTCGACCTACAACGGACTCGAAAGTTGGAAACAAATTCGACAAAAATACATAAGTCAAAATCAAAAAAACATGCAAGCAAACATTCAAGTAGATTCAATAAAAGCCGAGCTCAACAGTTATAAAGTCAAAGCAAAGGTCAAATAGATTGAAATAGGCCAAAAACGTAGCCAAATTAAAGTCGAGCAGAAATTAAAAAGTTATTACAGCAATTGTTTTCAGGAATGGCGGTGACGATACCGGGTTTTACTCCTCCACGTGTCGTCTATCGGTTGGTCATCACATCATGAATTGGCTCCAAGGCATTTATATCGACATCCGTATTCGACACTACGACCATCGACATGTGAGCAGTGTGAGACGACAAGTCCGCAAGGACAGAGTCCACACCAGCTAAGCAGAGTAGGATGACGAGTCTAGAGTCGATCACCACAGGTCGGAAGTATCAACTCGAGGACAGGGTCCGCACCAGCTGTCCAAGCCCATTTAACAGCGATAGCTTGGGCAAGGGTTTAAGGCCCATTTAAGGGTACAGATGACAATAACATAAGCCGACTTAACCTTAGGGTTTAGGCAAGTATTGTCAATATAAATACCCCAATCCAGGAACTACGTAAGGCTTGATTCCTGGAACATAACAGGATACGTAGGCAATCTAAGATACAGTTTTAGACTCAGCCGCAAACATAAAAATCCACCACCTCGTTCTTTTTTTGGCATTAGGGTTCTTGAGTGTTCATCACTAGATCATATTAGGGCCTAGATTACTAAGGTGACTCAATTTGTCATCGTCATTCGCGCTAGAAGGAGGGCCTTCTATTGATTGAATACGCAAGAACACGATGCCTCCCAGAAAAGCTGCATCCAAAGCTGCCGATCAAGGCTCACAGATGAACGAGCCAGTCGATCCGGATATGCAAGGAGAAAAAGATCCAGCCTTGGATCTCGTTCAGCACGATCCTCAGCAGAAACAAGGAGAAAGAGATCCAACTTTGGATCCTATCCAGGAAACCCACCAACCAGAAAAGCAAGCTCTTGCTCCAGAATATCGGGCGCTTGTGGATCAGTTGGCAGGGGCGGACTTGGAGGTAATGTCCAGGATTATAGCCGAGGCAGTTACGGCGCAAAGGCAAGCGGCCGCTGCCCAGAAAGAGGCCACGGCGGAAGGCGGCCGGAAAGACGTAATGGACAAGCCTAAACAGACTCCTGGAGATGAAGTAAGCGCATCGTCTAGCTCAGTGGAAAGGAAGAGACGCGAGATCCACCAAAAACACCAGAGAGGGGATGATGATAGCGCCAGGGAGGAGTTGAATGCAATTTTGGGAAAGAACCAGGTTTCGTTATGGCTCGAGTCTCCTTTCACGAAGGAGATCAAAAGCTTTCCTAAACCCAAGGGGTTTTAAGATACCCAAAATAGAGCCTTACGATGGCACCACCGACCCGGAGGACCATCTCCACATGTATCTATCTCAAATGAGGTTGGATGGAGCACCCAATGCAATGCGATGTCGGGCGTTCGAGACGCTACTCGTAGGTCGAGCAAGGGAATGGTTCACGAAGCTACGGCCAGGGTCGATCTCCAGTTTTGCCAAGCTTGCTCGTAAATTCCGAGATGCGTTCATAGTGAAAAAAAAGTTTCATCTGAGTGCCACGCACCTCATGAATGTGAGGCAGCAAAAGGATGAAAGGTTATGGAATATCTGAAGAGGTTTAATCTTGAAGCCATGCAGGTCAAGGATGCAGACGATCGACTTCTGATCACGTCGTTCGTGGGGGGGCTGCGTAATACTAAATTGTACATGAAGTTGAGCAGAGACGTCCCCCATACCATGGACGAATGTGTCAATGTGGTGCATAGATTCTGCCACGGGGAAGAGGCAGTGCGAAGGCACACCCAATCTGACTGGATGGAATCCAAGAAAGACACCCGAGGTCCGAACAGGAATCAGTCCAAGAGGCAGGATGTCGAGAGTAAGCCGTCCGTATGGGACCGTATCGACACATCCACCTCAGACCGTGGGGGCAAGAAGGGACCCACACGTGATAAGGACTTCATCCCGCTCAATCGATCTCGATCCGAGGTGTTGTCGATTATGCTTTCAAAGAACTTGGCGAGGAAACCGCCACCGTTGAAGAAACCTCGAGAAAAGAGGAATGCAAGTAAGTACTATGACTTCCATGAAGACATAGGTCATACAACAGAAGATTGTATCGACTTGAAAAGAGACATCGACTCTTGCATCCAGGAAGGGAAGCTAGACGAAGTTGTTGATAGGTCTCGGTATGATGGGCCCAGAGGGCGTGGAGACTTTAAGAGGAAAAATCCTGATCAAGATAGAAATACATCGGACAAATGTCGAAAAATCAATTATCTAAGCAATATACACATACTTCTTTCAATTATGATAACTCATGCGGTACTAAGCGATTCACATGTTGAGTAATTGAACAATACCTAACTACTTGCAATTGTTGGCATGAATATCCTTAAGTCTACTAACAATTTATCGCAAAAGTATAACATGACCACGTACTCACGCGACCTTGGTTCATTTCCTATCAATTCTAAGTATAAGAACTTCACAAGTTTAAGGGTACGAGTTAAACAACTTGGCATTTATCCATAAAAATTTTAAATTTGGCTCAAAATTGTCTCAGTATTCCGTTTTCCTTGACTTCAACATATAGCACAATATATATAGCTAAGTCCCCTGCCCCCCACTTAAACATGGTATTGTCCTCAATGACAAAAATAAATGAGAGGTCAAGAAGAAAGACTTAGCTCTGGAAACGGCTCCCAAGTAAAGGAACAATATCGGAGTAATCATCGGCACAGTGGAGAGATAGACACATCCTGTATAAACAAACAAGCTCCACGAAATCGTCAAATACCATGTCTATGGAAGTTATAAAATAATGTGGCGGTAATTAGATATAAATATCTAAAAACAATTTAAGCCACTTTACTTTATACTGCCATGGACAAGACCAAAAGGGGTATTAAACCTAAATAAAATCTTACATGACGGCTATCAAGGAAAAAACCTCGTTTATTCCGAACTTAGACTCGGAACATGGCGAGATGAAAAAAACCGTGATAGGCGCATGCTACTTTATTAAAACCAAAAAGATAGTGATAAGTAGTAGTTCTAAGTTTATAGTCGCTAGCTCGACTCAGCTCAAGATGGTTTATTCATAGACAGGGTCATCGAGGTACAAAACCTCATCCTCGGCGGGCGGAAGCCCGTGATAATGCTTTATACGATGTCCATTGACCACAAATCTGGACTCGTCTTTGAAATTGAATAGCTCCACCGCTCCGTAAGGAAAGACTTGTTGTACTTGAAATGGGCCACACCATCTTGATTTCAACTTACCCGGGAAGAGTCTTAAGCGCGAATTGTATAAGAGAACCGGATCACCCTCTTGAAAGGTCCTATCCGAAATCTTTTTGTCATGGAACTTCTTCGTGCGCTCCTTGAAAATCTTGGCATTCTCGTATGCCTCTAAACGAAACTCTTCCAGGCGAGTTAATTCTAACATCCTCTTTTCACCGGCCAACGTCTCATCAAAATTTAGCATCCTTGTTGCCCACATGGCCCGGTGTTCCGGTTCCACGGTAGATGACATGCCTTTCCAAAAACAATCCTATATGGTGACATTCCAATCGAAGTTTTATATGCGGTCCTATAAGCCCATAAAGCGTCGTCTGCAAACGTAACGACCAATCCTTCCTAGTTGTATTGACGAGTTTTCTCCAGGATACGCTTTATCTCTCGATTGGTAACTTCTACCTGTCCACTCGTCTGGGGGTGATATGCGGTTGCTAGCTTATGTCGAACCCCATATTTAATCATCAACCTTTCAAAAGGTTTATTACAAAAATGACTACCATTGTCGCTTATAATCGCCCTCGGCGTCCCAAACCTTGTAAAAATGTTCTTCTTCAAGAATCTAACCACAACCCTAGCATCGTTAGTAGGTGAAGCAATGGCCTCAACCCATTTTGATACATAATCAACAGCAACTAAGATATATCGGTTAGATAATGATGAAGTGAAGGGTCCAACAAAATCTATTCCCCAAACGTCAAAAAGCTCCACTTCTAAGATGCTCTTGAGTGGCATCTCATTCCTCCTTGAAATGTTACCTGTCATTTGACAAGCATGACATGCCTTTGCATATTGGTGTGCATCCTTAAACAATGTCGGCCAATAAAAACCGCATTGGAGGACCTTGGCCAGCTTTTATCTCCCCCGTAGTGTCCTCCAACTTCATAAGAATGACAATGCTTCAGGATATCATTATACTCTTCCTCTGGCACACATCTTCGAAAAACATTATCAGATCCTTGCTTAAACAAATAAGGCTCATCCCAATAATAGTGTCTAATATCTTTGAAGAATTTCTTCCTCTCTTGGACAGTGAGATTTGGTGGTAGATACTTCGCGGATAGATAATTAACAAATAAACTAAACCATGGTTGTTTCTTCTCCTTCACAACCTCTATTCGCGAAGAAACTGCAGCACAATCACCTTGTCCCCCGATGGTGGTGATGGAGAAAAGTTGTTCATTAGGAAAAGATTCTCCTATCTCAGGTAATTCCTCACCATCCTCTAATTGTAAACGCGATAGATGATCGGCCACCACGTTCTCACTTCCTTTCTTATCTCGGATTTCTACGTCAAATTCTTGCAACAGTAGAATCCATCTCAACAGTCTCGGCTTTGAATCTTTCTTTGCTAGGAGATACTTAAGAGCCGCGTGGTCAGTCCACACAGTGACTTTAGATCCCACTAAGTAAGATCTAAACTTGTCAAAAGCAAAGATAACGGCCAAAAGCTCCTTCTCCGTTGTTGCGTAATTTCTTTGGGCAGATTCAAAGTCCGGCTCGCATAATAGATAGGTCCGAAGATCTTATCTTTTCTTTGACCCAAAGCGGCGCCAACGGCGAGCATCACTTGCATCACACATCGGTTCGAATGGCGGATCCCAATCCGGTGCGACCGAACGGGTGCGATGTCGATCTACTTTTTATTTCGTTGAAAGCTTTTATGCACTCATTAGAAAACACGAATGGTACGTCCTTGGCCAATAATTCGGTAAGAGGTCTAGAGATGAAGGAAAAGTCCTTGATAAACCTACGATAAAATCCGGCGTGGCCTAAAAAACCTTGCAAAGTTTTAAGATTAGTAGGTGGAGGTAGTTTCTCGATCACCTCGACTTTAGCTCTATCCACCTCTATACCGTTCTTGGATATGCGGTGACCTAGTACTATACCTTCCGTAACCATCAAATGACACTTCTCCCGAGTTAAGCACAAGATTAGTCTCTTCAATCGAGGTCGAGATACCCAAAGACGAAGGGATTGATCACCTCCGAGGAATCGATCCCCGGGTCGGGAAGGAAACAACGAGAGATAATTTCAACGATACGAAGATAATCGACCCTGTCAATTACGTCAATACAATCTTTGGCCCAGGGGAAAATGACAAAGATCAAGCTAGTGAAGAGCCAGTGAATAGCTCGAGAGAGCGCAAGCAGCTCAGATTCACGACGGAGGTCGGATACGGCCCTCGAGATGATATCCCCAAGTCTAGGAGTCACAGTGAAGGGCTAGTTATCGAGGCTGTGATTAGTCGAGCCCGCGTATCGAGAGTCTGCATCGATAACGTAGTGCAGTGAACATCTTATACTACTCGGCGTTTCAGGCGATGAAGCTGAAAGAGAAGGACCTAGCCCCCATAGCGTCTCCTCTGTTTGGATTTACAGGGCAAGCAGTCCATCCCATGGGCTCGATAAAGTTACTCACGACAGTTGGGGACGGCGAGAAGGGAGGGACACTCGAGCTAAGTTATGTGGTGGTCAAGGCTCCTTCTGCTTATAATGTTATCCTGGGACGACCAGCACTTTTCGACTTGCGCGCTATTATTTCGACGTTCCATAATAGCATGAAATTCCCTACTAGGAACGGTTCCCACGAAGTAAAAGGAGACGTTGAAGTTTCTCGGAGTTGTAACTCTGTTGTCATGAATGGGAAGATGGCGGTTCAACAAGTCTTGGTCGAGGAACTGATTCCAGAAGAAGAAGAGGAAAAGAACTGGGTCTCCAGTGATGCAGTGGAGAATGTCTGACTCTGGGAAGGAGAGGACGATCAATGTGTGCAGGTCGGGATTTGGATCCCATTGAAAGAAAAACAACTACTGATCAAATTGTTAATCGAGTTCAGGGATATCTTTGCCTGGAAGGCCACTGACATGCCAGGGTTATCTACCGACATCGCGGTCCACAAACTCGAAATTGACCAGGCTAAAAAGCCAGTCAAACAGAAAAAGAGAAATTTTGCCTCTGATCGACTTGAGGCTATTGAGTTGGAAGTCGGCAAGCTACTAGCAGCCCAGATAGTAAGAGAGGTTTTCTATCCAGAGTGGCTAGCTAACCCAGTATTAGTCAAGAAGCCTGATGGGAGTTGGCGCATGTGTGTGGACTTCACATATTTAAACAAAGCCTGCCCAAAAGACTCGTACCCGTTGCCTAAAATCGACAGGTTAGTAGATTCGACCATCGATTTTGAAGTTTTTGGTTTTTTAGATGCATATACAGGATACCACCAGATTCTAATGGATCCTCGAGATGCAGAGAAAACAGCGTTTATCACGGAATTCGGCACCTTCTGTTATGTGACCATGCCATTCGGATTGAAGAATGCTGGGGCAACATACCAGAGGGCAGTCAACAAAATATTTGCAAGGCAAATTGGTAGATGTATGGAGGTCTATGTAGACGACCTGCTCATTAAGAGTCGATCTATGAGACAGTACTTGGTCGATGCTCGAGAGGTTTTTAAAGTGTTGAGAGAAACGCAGATGAGGCTAAACCCGAAGAAATGTACTTTTGAAGTCAGGTCGGGTAAGTTCTTGGGCTACATGATTTCGAAAGACGGGATTCGAGCAAACCCGGATAAAATTGATACATTGAAGAATATGCCCGCACCACGAAATGTCAAGGAAGTACAAAGGCTCACGGGTCGAATGGCGGCTCTCAACAGATTTATATCGAGATCCGCACAACGTGCGTTACCATTTTTCAAGATACTCAGAAAGGCCAGTCCTTTTCATTGGGATGATGAATGTCAGACAGCCTTTGAAGAGTTGAAAGCTTATTTGTCAGAATTACCTACCCTCACTTCTCCACGAGAAGGGGAAAAGTTGTTGGTTTATTTGGCAGTGTGCGAGGAAGCAGTGAGTGCGGTTCTAGTACGAGAAGGGGTGCATGGCCAGGTACCTATATACTTTGTTAGTAAAGCACTGCATGGCCCGAGATCCGGTACTCACCAGCTGAGAAGTTAGCGTTATGCCTGGTTCACGCCTCGAGAAAGTTGAGGCCGTATTTTCAAGCTCACCCTATTGTGGTAGTCACGGACTAACCACTAAAGCAGATTTTGGCAAAGCCCGACACCTCGGGACGACTGGTGAAATGGGTGATAGAGATGGCCCGGTACGATATCGAGTTCGTCCCTTGGACTGCGATAAAAGCACAGGCCTTGGCGGACTTTTTGGCTGAAGGGATCTCTGTCCAACTCGATCAAGAAAAGCAGAATCCGGAGGAAAAATGGACTCTTCAAGTCGATGGAGCATCGAGTAAGGAGGGGGGGGAGCGGGGGCTCCTTCGGTAAGCCCGAAAGGCGAAGAATTCCCATACGCCCTTCGATTCGACTTTAAAGCAACTAACAACGAGGCCGAGTACGAGGCCATGATAACTGGGCTGAAGCTTGCTCTAAGACTGGGTGTCGAAGACTTGTTGGTGTATAGCGACTCACAGTTGGTGGTGAACCATGTGAAAGGGGAGTATGAGGCTAAGGAAGAAACCATGAAGAATTACTTAGCGGTAGTCCAAAACCGCATACCTAAATTCAAAACAGTTCAATTCGAGCAAGTCCCCCGAAGTCAGAACAAAAGAGCAGATGCCCTCTCCAAATTGGCATCGAACTTCATGTCGAGTAAGAAGGTTCTAGTCGAGTTATTGACCGATAGGAGTTACATCGAGATGGAGGCCCAGCCAATTACTCAGCAGGCCACATGGATGGACCCGATCGCTCTTTACCTCAAAGACGGAGTATTACCATCGGATAAAGTGCAATCTAGGAAGGTTCGACGTCAATCGACTCGATATGCGTTTTTCGACGACATCCTCTATCGGAAATCGTTTGTGAGTCCATGGCTAAGATGTGTTTCTGAAACTGAAGGCGAGTATCTCTTAGAAGAAATTCATAGAGGAGCCTGTGGGAACCACTGTGGAGCCAGAATGTTAGCTCGAAAATGCAAGTTAGCTGGGTATTTCTGGCCGTCGATGCAGCGAGATGCGAATAATCTAGTCCAGAAATGCAACGCTTGTCAGATTCACGATAATATCTCCCATCAACAAGCGCAAGACATGAACGTCGTCTCGTCAGCATGGCCATTTGATCAGTGGGGAGTCGATATTGTCGGACCTCTACCCCGAGCCCCGGGAAATCTTAAATACGTGGTCGTTGCTGTCGACTACTTTACGAAGTGGGTAGAAGCTAAGGCGTTGCCCGATATCCGAGCTGCAACCATCAAGAAATTTCTGTGGGTCGACATTCTGTGCAGGTACGGAATTTCAAAGGCTCTGATCTCGGATAACGGTACTCAGTTTGAAGATCGAAAAGTTAGAGAATGGTGCAGCGAATACCATATCGACCAGCGATTCACCTCAGTGGCTCACCCACAGGCAAATGGTCAAGTCGAACAAACTAATCGACAGATCAAGCTGGGGTTAAAGAAGAGGTTAGAAGCAGAAGGTCGAGATTGGGCAATTCAACTTCCGAGCATCCTATGGTCATATAGGACAGCTCATAATTCATCGACAGGGGAAACTCCTTTCTCTTTGGTGTATGGGTGTGAAGCAGTAATACCAGCTGAGATTGGTGTCCCCTCTCCTCGAGTTCTGGCTTACAATGTGGAGACAAATGATCCCGAACTCCGACAGGAAAGGGATAATGTTGAGGAGCGAAAGGAGGTAGCCTCATCCCAAATGGCAAGGTATAAGCAGAAGATCTCTCAGTATTACAACTCAAGAGTCAGACACAGATACTTCAAAGTCGGAGATCTGGTTCTGAGGAAGAACGAAGCAAGTCGACAGGAAGCAAGTGGAAAGTTGGCCCCGAATTGGGAAGGCCCATATCAGATTCTAAAGGTTCACCCCAAAGGGTCATATCAACTTGGGCGAGCAGATGGAACCACGGTTCCTCGACATTGGCACGCCAACAACCTTAGGAGATATTATATTTGAGATAAGCTTTACTTCAATAAACTTTTGTCTACCTTTCAATTTTAGATCTTGTAATAAGTCCATGGGACAATTATATGAGTATTTTAATAAATTTATGTTTTCTCGAGACGTTTTCTATGTTTGTTAGGATTCATAGCCATAACGTTACAAGTCCAAAGTGATACAAAATGTTAAAGGCAAAACTCTCGACATTGGGTAGAGAAATCCGCAGGTCGGACATCTCAGTAAAAGCCAAAAGCAAAGTTAGCCCAAAGGGCAACAACTGCAAAGGCATAGAGACGGTTCGCAGGGTCGGGCCAAAGGTCCAAGTCGAAAGCCGAACGAGCCTACTAGGCGAAAAAGGCCTAGACAAAGGACGGTTCGCATAGTCGGGCCACCTGTCCAAGTCGAAAGTCGAACGAGCCCAAGGAGCAAAAAAGACCTAGACAAAGGACGGTTCGCATAGTCGGGCCACCTGTCTCAATCGAGAGCCAAACGAGCCCGAAGGGCGAAAAAGGCCAAGATCAGAGACAGTTCGCATAGTCGAATTAAAACGCTCAGCCTAAAGTCGAATAAGTCCACGAGACAAAAAGGGCTAAGGCAAGCAGGTCGATCGGAGTCAAACTCAAAAAGTGCAATAATAACCGAAGGTTCATAATACACTTGGGGGGCAACATCGATAAAATAAGTAGTAGCTCGAGAAGCGAGTAGTGAACAGAGCCAAGGGCTCGACAAGCGAAAGCTATGCTACAAAACATCAAGACAAGCAAGATAAAAAGATAGACAAGAAAGAGAGAGCAAAATCAAATCAAAATCAATGCAAAGTCATTACAAAGCAAGGCCAAGTCGAAAAAGACCAGCCAAAGTTAAAATAAACGTTATTACAGAGCAGAGTTTCGAATTTAACAATCAGATAAAAGGTCAATGGTTGGCTCCAGGAGTCGATTCAGGATTGGCGGAGCTCGGGTCGACAGCGGTCGGATCAGAAGCTGGGCCAGAAGTGGAAGGAGCATATTTGATTGCCAAAGACTCTCCCCATTGAAACTCTTCGATATACTGATCGTACATCTTCTCCGAGTCGGGGTTGTAAAACATTGGTGTCTCGAGAGTTGACATATCAAAGTCAGGAATGACCGCCTTTACTTGGTCCACGGCCAGAGTGTATCCGCCCATCATCGAGGCACGCATGATCACTTCAAAGTCGTCTTCAAGGTTGCTCGACTTACGATACTCCATGATCGCATCGGTCGAAACAGTCTCGAGATGCGCGCGTGCTTGATCCAATTCGATTTGTAGCGCATCTCGGCCCTGCCGAGCTTTCGCCACGTCCTCCAGGGAAGCCTTATACCATGCCTGAACCTTCTCAAATTCATGGGTCACCTTGAGTAGCTCCCTATCCTGATCTTGTCTCTCTGCCCGCAGTCGAGTCTGCTCCTTCTCGGCAGTTATCAGATTTGCCTTAGCCGCCACCAGTTTATCTTGCAATTTCTGACACTCGGCAACCGACTCGCTCTTCAGTGTCTCATACTGAGTCTCCGTGGCGGAAATGGCGGCGTTCTTTACAATAAGCTCCCGCGCCAACCTCGCCGTTCTCTCTACGCAAGTCATCCGCCGACTCACTCGACTTGGCCGGCCGTCGAGCGACCTCTCGGCCGAGATAGTTACTCTGTAAAAAAGAACATGAAGGATCAGAAAATGGACAAGGCATACGCGTCGAGAAAAAGTAATAAGTAAAGAAAGAAACGGTAATCGACTTACGAGACGATTCGACTTTCGGACCGCCATAGCCAAAGCTTTATCCTCTAAGGCTGCACAATCCTCAAGAGACCAGTTCATGTCAACGTCAAGCTCAATGGGAGCCTCAGTTGCTTTGGCCCTCTTCGACTGACGATGCTGCTCCTTTACCAACTCAGCAGCAGTCGACCTCTTCTTGGACCGAGGTACCTCCGTCTCGACATGCACCTCGGTAACCAGATCTGATTCGACTAGCACCTCCTCGTCCTCATCTCGCGGAGAACCGAAACGGGCGGTTAAACCACCGCCAGGCGGAGGTAGCTCAGTCGACCCGGTTGGTACTGATTCGATGGCGGCAGGGGTTGGCTCAGGCTCGATGGCACCCCCCTCTCGGGAAGAAGAAGGCACCCTAGCCTCAGGCACAGGGGTAGCTCGACCCCCGGTAAGTGGAGCAGCCACGGCGGCCGACCCAGGAATGCGTGTGGGATCGGTGACTTTTGTGAACCGGCCCACTGCAAAGAATGAAGGGAAACAGTTAGTTTCAATCAGCAAAATGACAAATCGTCAAATTCAACAAATAACAAGTATGTAAAAAGCAAGCAAACGTCCTACGATTCTCGTGATCTGGGACGCAAAGGCCCACATATGGCATTGGCCCAGCTTCCTCCAAGTGGGCCAGATGATACAGGAGGCTCAGGTCTCGAGTACACACCTCGAAGGTATGTCCACCCAGGAGTCGAGCCTCGTGAGGAACCGGGTCCTTCCCAAGCTTATCTTGTTTCCCGTCCCTCGACCTCTATTGCCCTATGTATGGGTTATCCAGGCCATGACGGAGAAAGAAAAATCAAGGCTTCCACTCCCCGTGAGCAGAAGGCTCCTTAGTTATGAACTCATGTCGGTTCGCTCTCCTCTGGAAGGAATACCATAACTTGTCGGGTGTAGCAGCTATCTTGTAGTAATATCGAAATAAGGGCACTGAGAAGCAGACCTGAGCCACTCGACATGCGATTAGGAACCCCATTAGGGTTCTGACGCCATTTGGGGCAGGTTGGGAAACGCTTATCTCATAGTGATGTAGAATGGCCAGAACGGCTGGACAGAGTGGATACCTTAATCCGCTCGCCAATTGATTCTCATAAACAGTGCAAAACCCTTCTGGGGGCTCATCCGCAAATCGGTGTAGGCCAGCCGGGAGTCGAGCTTCAAGGGGGGAATAATACCGTACTTTGTACATATCCTATCAACCTCCTCAGAAGAAAGTATGCTGAGGCACCCCTTAGCACCTTTCCCGTCCATCCTAGTCACTAACTTCTTGGGTTGGTGGGGGACAGGAGGGGAAGAAGCTATAGGCTCGCCGGAGTCTGACCGAGAGGATGACCAGAGGAGACATGCGCCGGATCTTGGCCGTGAGAAGGCGTCGCACTACCCCTATCCGATTCTGTGGTGCTACTACTATTGGACATGGATAAATCAAAGAAGAAGATGAACAACACTGAGAAAAGAAAAGAATCTTACTTGGTGTTTGGAGATTGAGATGAAGGAGATAGCAAACAGGTTTTGCAGCAGCTTGTATCTTCTCTCCCTTTATATATTCTAATGAAGGATTTGCAAATGATTTGAAGAGACGTGGGTATTGGGGGTTATAACCCCTGGAAATCACGGTAATCAAGGCAGTGACGCGTCTTTTGTGGGATTCGAAGCGTTTCGTATGCTGGATATCGCTCCACGTGGCTATAAGGCGGTTAGGGTTGTGAAAAGGCGGGCTTTCTCCCGCCCAAAGGAAAACCCAACTCAATGACAATTCAAGTGACAGACTCGACCTCGGACAACGGAAGTCGCCTCTCTCAAGTCTAGGGGGCTTATGACGATACCGGGTTTTACTCCTCCACGTGTCGTCTATCGGTTGGTCATCACATCATGAATTGGCTCCAAGGCATTTATATCAACATCCGTATTCGACACTACGACCATCGACATGTGAGCAGTGTGAGACGACAAGTCCGCAAGGACATAGTCCACACCAGCTAAGCAGTGTAGGATGACGAGTCTGGAGTCGATCACCGCAGGTCGGAAGTATCAACTCGACGACAGGGTCCGCACCAGCTGTCCAAGCCCATTTAACAGCGATAGCTTGGGCAAGGGTTTAAGGCCCATTTAAGGGTACAGATGACAATAACATAAGCCGACTTAACCTTAGGGTTTAGGCAAGTATTGTCAATATAAATACCCCAATCCAGGAACTACGTAAGGCTTGATTCCTAGAACATAACAGGATACGTAGGCAATCTAAGATACAGTCTTAGATTCAGCCGCAAACATAAAAATCCACCACCTCGTTCCTTTTTTGGCATTAGGGTTCTTGAGTGTTCATCACTAGATCATATTAGGGCCCAGATTACTAAGGTGACTCAATTTGTCATCGTCAGGCGGAATAAAGAGTTAACAAATTGTAAACCATCAAAGTTCGAAAAAGTAGATCACTGTGGGTACTCGGTAGCTCTCAAACCGGATCTCTTCATTCGCAATATTAGCCACGGACAGAGCAGGGTGTAACATTGATTCCATCATCTTGGCATCCTCCGCCGTCCTTGCAAGGATATCTAAACGAGGCTGGGTCATCTCTCTCTGGATCAGCGACTACAATTCCCTCATTGTAATCTTCGGGATGTTGAAATGCCGGTCTCAGCAAGATGGGGCCCTCTCCCGAAGGCAGGAAGACAACGAGGGCCTGGACGGGAATAAGGGTCTGCTTCGTCTTTGACTTCGAAACAGACACTCCTTTTGGCTAAGTAGCGGCCTAGCTTTATGATTTTTAGTCCGATCGGAAGACTGAGAGTTGGAAACGTCAGCAGAATTTATGGCAGCAGTTTTGGAGCTCTCGCCGAGCTCAATCCTTGCTTTCTTTGGAGGACGAGTTAATGATATCCGACCCGAGTTATGCCATGTGTCACCCTTAGGAGTGCGTAATAAATGTCTAGTTTTATATTTTAAGGCTTTAAGGGCCAGGGGCCCCGGGAAACAAACAGAGGGTTGTTCGTTTACCCCAGGTGGGAGATCAGCATAAACTCCTCCTCCAGCCACCGCAGGTCGGTCTAGGTCTGGCGAAGAGAAGCTGCCCAGTTCAGCCATGTTGGATTGGGGGGGCTGAGCGTAGAACGCTCCGTACAGCCCCGCTGTTATTCCACGTGAGAGGTAATTGGAGATGAACAAGGAAAGAATCCCAGGTCATGATGACTCCAATCTTGGCATTTAATGTGGCAATAATTATCTCTTTAATTATAGGGATTTACTCGTATATATCCTTATGGAATAATAAAAATAATACTTGCACAATAAGTAATAGGGGCACGATGCCACCTATATAAACAACCCTAAGGAACTACGAAAGACTTGATTCCAATTTGGCTATTGGATACGTAGGCAACTCTCAGAAATAACTTGAGAGCTCAGTCTAAAACACTAAAACAAACACGCCTTTCCCACAAAAATTAGGGTTCTAGGGTTTAAGATCTTTATAACAGGAGAAATCGACCCATATTGATTGATAGACGGTTTCCAGCATCGTCAATTGGCGCTAGAAGGAGGGTCCTTCTACTGATAATTGATCGAAACAACCCCAGATTCCTCGGGACTGCCATGGCACCACCAAAGAATACTAGCAAGAAGACTGCAGATCCAACTCAACAAGGCGCGACAGCGTCAACCACCCAAGGAGACGTCCAGAAAAAAGCGATTGTCACGGAGGAGCAACCCAATCCAGTCCTTCAGGATCCATCCAATCAAGCGTTGATTGAGGTCTTGAAGAACATGGACAATACGACTATAAAGGCAATCCTGGACGAGACACTCAAGGGAAGGGATCCCCCAGAGATTCCCGTGACAAATCCCCATCAACAGGCTCCTAAAAAACCAGAGATCGTGGAGTCAAGTGCCCCAAGGAGTATGATAATAGACGTCAACCTAACGACACGGCCAACACCGAGCTGGATACTCTGCTCGGAAAGCGATCCGACGAACTGCTCTGTGCATCGCCGTTCACCGAGCACATAGACAACTACACCCGACCAGCGGGATTCAAGATCCCTAAGATCGACTCATATGATGGATCCAAGGATCCTAATGATCACATGCACCAGTACATCTCACACATGAATCTGTACAACGCCTCAGACGAGATGAAGTGTAAAGCCTTCCCCGCACTCCTAACAGGAAGGGCCTGGGAGTGGTTCAACAAAATTCCTCCCAGGTCGATCTCCGACTATGGAACATTAACTAGGAAGTTAGTACATGCCTTCATTCCAGCTCGTCCGTTCCAGAGAAATCAGACTCACTTATTAACGTTGAAGCAAAGACATGATGAGTCAGTCCTGCACTTTATAAAGCGTTTTAACGAAGAATCCGCACAGGTGCAGAACGCAAATGATCGGATGCTGGTTTTTCGTAGTAGGTCTGTGAGAGGGACGGCTACACGCAAAGCTTAACAGCAAGCTCCCTCATACGATGGAGGAATGTCTAGATGTTGCATACAAACATTGCCAAGGGAAAGAAGCCAATAGACTGAAGAGAGAAATGGAGAGAGGTGAAGTTAAGAAGAGTAAGCCTAAAGACAGATCAGACAAGAAGAGAAAATCCATTTGGGATCGGGTAACTGCGCCCATCACTGATCGGTTAGGGAAGAAAGGAGCCCTGCAGGACAGAGACTTCATTCCACTGAATAAATCTCGTGAACAAGTCATCGCAATCATGCAAAGAAAAGGCATAGTTAGGACTCCACCCCCAATGAGGGGACCCAGAGAAAGGAGAAACCCTAACAAATATTGCAAGTATCACCAAGATGTAGGGCATGACTCTGAACAATGCAAGGATTTAATCTGAGATATCGATGCAGCAGTAATGGAAGGGAAGCTTGATGAGGTCGTTGATCGGTCTCAACAGGCCGAACCATGGGGGCGACGTGAATTTAAGCGCCAGAATAACAGCGATAGGGACCAACGAGAAGAATATCGGAGGAGAGGGGACCGTTCTCCAGATCCAGAGGGTCACACAGATAACCGCCCTGTGAACACCATGCATCAACACGATCTCAGGGGGCGGAACAACTCAAGAATATCGGACGAGGAGAACAGTAGCAGGTCTACTGCCCTTACATCCATGAACAAAAGGCAGAGAATGTCAGGAGAAGTAGTGTATGGTCCAAGAGATTCACTACCCTTGGTAGGTAACAACGAAGGATTAGTAATAGAGGCGGTGATTAGCAAAAATCGAACAAAGCGGATATGTGTGGACACGGGTAGTGCTGGGAACGTCCTCTACTACAACGTCTTTAGAGCGATAAAATTGAAGGATGCCGACCTGACTCCTGGTTTCGATCCGCTGTTGGCTTCGCCGGACCTCGAGTTCATCCGCTGGGGTGATCAAACTCCTCACTACTTTTGGAGAAGGAACCAGGGGTAGGACCCTAGTGGTAGATTACGTAGTGGTGAAGGCACCATCGGCTTACAACGTGATTATAGGAAGACCATCCCTTATCGATCTCCGGGCTATAATCTCACCAGCTCATGTCAGCATGAAAATTCCAACGGGTGAAGGTTCGATAGAGATCAGAGGAGATGTGGAAACAGCTAGAAGCTGTAACACCGCGACAATAAATGGGAAAGTGACCAGCAGTTCAGTGTTGAAGAATTGCTCCCTGAGGACGAAGAGAGATGGTCATCTGAAGACCAGACACAAGCTATTCGTCTATAGGACGAACAGGAAGACTCAACAGTCAGCATAGGGACATGGATTCCCCCTCCGCACAAAGAGTCTTTGGTGAGCACTTTGAGAGAATTCAGAGACGTGTTCGCTTAGAGAGCAGAGGACATGCCAGGACTATCTCCCGACCTGGCAGTCCATAGACTGAACATAGATCCGAACAGGAAGCCTGTTCGGAAAAAGAAAAGGCACTTCACCCCTGAGCGCATCGAAGCAATTAAGCAGGAAGTAACCAAGTTGTTGCAGGCCAATATAATTAAAGAGGTAATATATCCTGAATGGTTAGCGAACCCTGTACTGGTCAAGAAACCAGATGGAAGTTGGAGGATGTGTGTAGATTTCACGGATCTAAACAAGGCATGTCCAAAGGATTGTTATGCCCTGCCCAAGATTGATCGGCGGTGGACTCAACAGTAGGGTACGAGGTGTTCGCATTCCTAGACGCGTATAGGGGCTACCACCAGATCGTGATGGATCCGGAAGATGCAGAAAATACCGCCTTTGTAACGGAATTTGGGACGTACTGCTACGTCACTATGCCTTTTGGGTTGAAGAATGCAGGAGCAACGTATCAAATGGCCGTTAATACAATTTTTGCCTATCTAATAGGGAATTGTATGGAGGTGTACGTGGATGACCTCCTGATCAAGAGCAGGTCTCTTGACCAATACTTGAAGGATGTCAGAGAAGTATTTGAAGTCCTGAGGAAATCGCAGATGAAGCTCAACCTAAAGAAATGTACGTTTGGGGTCAGATCAGGGAAGTTCCTAGGATACATGATATCCAGAAATGGAATTAGAGCAAATCCAGATAAGATCGATGCATTGAAGACCATGTGTTGGAAATAAAATTTATGTTTTGATGATGATTCATCACTTAGTTTATTAATTGTTCTTAACCCCATTGATGAAGTGTCATAACTAGCTGTTATAGTGCAAAGCAAAAAGATGTCTAGATACCAATGTATAGGATTTATTAAAGTCTGATATTTGTATAATTTAAATCAGACAAGCACTGTAATAGTTCTTGACCGGAACTGAGAAATGAAGAAAGCACATTTTGACTAGATGAGACTCTACGAGAAACCGACAATAGAGCACACCAACGAGAAGATTGAAGAAGATAAGTTCGGCGAGAGTTACGGACTCGGTTGGCTTATCCGGAAGATTGAAGAGCGAGGGACACGGACTCGGTTATTGAAGAATGAAGAGCGAGGGCTCAAACTCGGTTATGAAGATCACAAGTCGAGGCTTGTAAAGTTGGACTTCGAGGCAAGATTGTGATGACTGAGAACCGACTTTATGGATCTTGTATGAAGACCTAAGAATCATAAGGACAATGAATTCTTAGATGATAAATGTATCATGGTGTACTCTGATTAAGTCAATTATAATCAGATAAAAACTGAAGTACTTGATTTTTGAAGAAGAATAAAATCTCAGTTAATGCTTCAAGTCAGTAAGGAAACTGACAAGTAATAAACTCAGTATAAAACTGATAAGGAAACTCAGTTTCACAAGTTAGTCATCCAACAAACTGGAAGTACAATCGAACGTTGTAAAGAAAGAAATCTCATTGGATGAGTCACTGACACAGCAGGAACAGTCAGAAAATATAGCCGTTACGAAGCAGGATGAATGTTGAATGAACCCCTATAAATAGATTACCTCCACAACATCAAAGGGAATGCAGGGCATATGATAACAAGCAAGAAATCCAGCTAGTCAAGAAAGATCAAATTAAGGGGGAAAGCCAAATTCAAAAGAATACCTGCTAAATACTTAATTGCAAGATCAAGAAAATTTCTTCAAAGTGTTCAAGCATATTCAGGCAGATTCAAAATCTAACATTTGAAGAAATACAGAGCCGTGCTTAAATAATTATCCAGAAGAACAGCTCAAATCACAGTTGAATCATAGTCATTGATTCAAAGTCTCAACTTTGATCTTATCAAAGGTTTAGACTGTGAAACACCAAGAAGGTGTGAAGAACAGTTGAGTGCAGTCAGGAAGACTGTGTTTGTGATGGGCTGGTGAAGAGGCAATTCTACCCTCCAAGGACCAGTGGTTCAAACAATTGAAGAGCAGCAATCCTACCTGTTCTACAAGTGTTTAGATAGTGAAGCTAGGGATTAGCCAAGGACTATCAGTTTAGGACTTTTTGTAACTGGGCGATCTCAAAGAAGTTCTAGTGGAATTTTCCTCCGCATCACAGGGGAAGAGAGGACGTACAGGATTACACCACCTGGAACCTCTATAATTCTTGTCTATTTACTTTATGCATTCATTTATTTCCTTATAGTGGTTTTCATATCGAAATTATAGTTACTAGTTGTTAAAGGCTAATTTTATATATGCTGCCAGTTAACGAGACTAAATATAAGTCATTAATAACTTATATTCAGTTGAGCTAACTGAACTCCGCACAAGTTAAAGGGACAGGAACAAAACTGAAGATCAGTTTAAGTTTCAGAGAAACTCAGTTCCTGGGACTTTTCCAGCTCAGGATTAGTTTTTGGTGACAAGTTTATTCACACCCCCCCCCCCTCTAAACTTGTGTTAGCCTTTCCAAGAGACCAACAATTGGTATCGGAGAAAGTTCTTCCTTTTTGGAGGAGATCCGAATTATTACTGATCAAAGGGATAACTGTGCATCAGTTATTTCCAAACAACCAACTGTTGAAAACCCTTAATGTACTTCATTACAATGGATACATCTAGAATTAGAAATTGGCTAAATAACCCCCGACCGACTACTTGCAGAATGTTGTCTATGATTTTCAAGATCAAGTATTTGAAAGATTCAGTACTACAAGCTCTCACACAAATCTGGAACCTCATTTCAGTTATGATGAAGACATTGAGTTTAATGCGAATATTGATGATGAATCCGAGAGGATTTCCATCCTTAAGTGATCTTTCGAAGAAGCGAGAAGAGAATTAATACGGGTGGGCGACTACATAGAAGAAAATATAACCGAGAGATCCATCCGTATAAAAGTCATAGATATTGATGAGACCTTACCTACAAGCCATGGAGGAGAAAGCGATGAAGAAATCATATTGCTAGGAGCTACACGGGCGAATGCTATTGATAAAGGGAAACAAGTTCGATCGGTGATGATTCCTCAACACCGGGTTTATCAATCAAACATCGGAGGTAAGTGCATCTACATCTAAATCTCACACTATCCTGAACAATCAAAGAAATGAAGATTTCAATGAAACCTTGGACATACTCATAAAGCAATTAGAGATAATTCAAAAGAATTATGAGAATGTCAAAAAGGAGGAAAAGTTATTGAAAACTGAAATTTCAAGATTGAACGCTGAAATTAACCTAATCAAGACTAATAATGGAACCAAAGTGATTGGACCAACTGATAAACCAACAAACATTGTAAACATCAGTGAATCATCAGTTGATCCAATCTCCAAAGTTCAATTCAAACCAGGAAAACCATTTGGAGATAGATCTGGTTTAGGGTTTGATAATCAGTATAATTCTAAGTTAAGACCAAGATCAGTTGCAATAAAATTTGTGACTACTCAATCGTCAAAAACTCAGAAAACTGATAAAGTTATTAGAACTGATAGACACTCGGCACGACAAATGCACAAGTTTGCTAAAAAAGCGAAAAATACGGTAGTAAAATTCACCAAGCCGGCGGATTTTACGAAAAAACTCGAAGAAGGTCGAAAACGATAAAGCGATCCAATATCGGTAAGAAAAATCTTCAAGTCATATCCATCTAAGGATAAAGATCATTCAAGGATCAGAGGGAAAGGAAGATTATTTCCCACAGATGAAGATTGGAATATACCATCACATCAGTTTCACAATCAAAACAAATTTAAAACTGTTATGACAAAACAGGAAAAGTTTGTGAAAACTGACTTCACACAGTCAAAATATCAAGAAAGGTACAAAGTTGTATCATCACGAGCTAATCAGTTAGGACCCAAAAAGATATGGGTACCAAAAATTTCTCACTTTGTCTTGTAGGAGAAACACAACCAGCTGAGAAAACTGAAAAATGTAATTCACAAAACTGAGTTGTTTTCACAACTAAGTTTTTGAATTCAGCATGAGGACAAAACTGAGAATATACAGCTGTCAACACACCGTACCTTCTTTATCCACTTTTATCTAGCTACGGTTATCAAGAAAAGACGTGGTCCTTCTCAATCTAAACCGTTCATAATTTCCACACATCCACATTTTTGCAATCTCAACACATTTATGACAGGACGTTTTAAGTCCCACTCAATTCTTAACTACCCTCACTCCAAATTATAAATATCTAGAATTTTCTTTTATATAAATTCTTTACGCTTGAATTCTGAATCTACTCTCTGAATTTCAAATTTTCAAATCTTCAATCAAATCTAGAAAAATGACCTTCACTCATGTTGAACCCGGAATGATCGTTTCTCTTGATCAATATATTGCAAAGTATGTTGATCAAACTCTAGTTAATTCTATTACGACAAAAATTCGAAAAATTAAAGGATTGGAAGCTGTCTTCAACATCGATCTAAAAAGTTTTTGTTTAGAAAGCATCGGAGACTTCTATCAATTTGGAAGAACAATTGTGGAAGGAGAAGACACACAAACCTTCATCACCACTGTCAGTAATAAGGAAATCAAAGTCAACGAAGAGTTAATTGCGAAATCTTCGGGTTTGACAAATCCGGAGGAACAACGACCATTAAGTTGACTAAAGAACGAGAAGAGAAGTTATGGAAAGATATAGCAATTAATGGTGAATCTACTGTCTTACTGACAGGGAGCACAAGCCTACTCAAGCCAGAGTTTAATTTTCTTTCGAAGTTGCTGGCAAATTGCATAATTGGGAATGATGGAAAGTTCAGCAATTTATCTGGAGCAAAACTAGATTTGCTTTACATAATCTGGTTTGAAAAGGATTTCAATTGGGCAAGGTATCTATTTGATCAATTGATAGCACAATCAATTGATGTACCCAAAAAGAAGACCGACGTGAAGAAAGGAAGATTTTATCACAAGAAAACTCTAGCATTAGTAGTCCAAAGGATACTCGATCACTTTGGAATTGCAAAAAGGAAAGAAACACATGTTGTTGATGGAAAGATTGATATTAAGGAAGAAAAGTCAAGGAAAAGGAAAGCTTAGAAAACTGAGACTGAACTCAAGAAAAAGAAAAGCAGGAAATCAAAAGAACCTACAACTGGAGATGACGTGTTAGCACAAATTGAAGACTTGAAGAAAAGAAGAAAGCAGTTGGAAGAAACTGGAAAAGGCGTAACTGAGAAATCAATAGAAATGTCATCAACTCAAGAAGCTAGAACTGAAGTTGCGACAGATCAGCACCAGAAGTGCAAACTGAAATTAATCTCACCAAATCCATTCCAACTTCGGTAACGAGGTTTTACCAACTCAAGAAGAAGCTATGCACAAGGAATGGAAATAATGAAAGAAAGCGAAGTTATCAACGGAGGGCGGTATTGTTGAAAACCGACTTGCGAAAGAAGAAGCGTAACTCGGGGGAACGGACACGAGAACGATCCCGATAATGAAGAGTCGGATAGTGATGAAAGGCGATTGATGAAACAACATTGAACATGCTTATGTTGCTTTCAAAGTCTAGGGCTACTCCTCAAGAATGCGTACCCGACTTGGAACAAGAGGAAACGCAAAGAATTTCCGGCTCCTCAAGGCGAAGAAAAGGAAGGCTGAAGCAACAACGAGAATCAACCAAGTTTATCTATTGGATGAACAAGTTCATGAAGCTGAACCCACTGGACACACAATGAAAGAAGTTCCAATTGTTGAATTGGAACCTGAGCAAAGTGAAAAACAAGCCGTTGAAGAAGATGCAAGTGAAAAAGTTTTGCAAACTGAGCCGATAATCTCAGCTTCTGAGATTGAAAAAGGGACATCAGTTGCTCTAATTACTGCTGAGGGAGAAACCAACAGAACAAATCTTGTGCAAACTGATGATCCCATGCAAATTGAAGTTCCTACTCAAGGAGAAGATCATGAGATCACAAGAGATTCAGAAGACACCCTCACGCCATTCAAATCTCCATCTGCTCATACAGAGCTATTGAAAGCTGATTATGAACGATTGCAAAGATACAGAACTTGGAAGTTTAGCTCTATAAATGATCAAAGAAGTCAGCGTGCAGAAATGGAGATCATTGAGAAATGGGTATTCGATCTATACAACATTACAAGCTTAATGGAGATAATCAATACAGAAGAATTCCTAAATCAAGGGTATGCGTTAATCAGAAATAGCTATTGGAAGGAAGCCGTAGCCAGTGGAAGCTCTAAGAAAAATGTTGATGATGATTTTGAGGAAGATCCTGACCTACAAAAGGGGATTCTTGCCTCTATACAAGAAAAGGAAACTGCAATAGAACGAAATACTAATGAAGACTCAAGTAGTTCTGGTGGAAGCGATGGAAGCTCAAGTTCTGAAAACTTATCTGAAACTCAGTCGGACAAAGAAGCAGAAGGAGGTTACCAATCTCCCACCGATAAATCCACACTTGAAATAGCAAGAACATTGGCAGACATACCTGGAGAAGAATCAGATGATGAACTGGAAGTACATTTGTCACCTGCAAAAGTTATTGGTTCATCAAAATTGGAGGAAACTGAGAAACAGTCGGAAGAGAAAAGACAATCAGCTGAATGTAGAGAAAAATTGAAGGAAATCGTTCTCTCACCTCTAAAGCAAACTAATTTAACGATCTTTGAAACAAGCAAGTCAAAGGAACAACAAGAAAGAAGTTCACAAGATGTTCCTACTCAAGTTGATCTCATTAGATATTATCACAATGAGATACTCGATCAGAATTCAAAAGGATGATATGAGCTTATTCGGAAAATTTTTAAAATCTTTAGAAGTCAGTCAAGATGAACGATCCAAACTTGAAAAGAAGATGGATACTGTGAATGACAATTGTCAAACTACTCTGCTTGAGATTCGGAAAACAACCACTGAACATGTCACAAAGAAAAATGAAACTCAAGACGGATGGGAAGGCATTCTCGGTAATCTAGTGGACGAGAATGTTTTTAATGGAACGGGGCTTAAAGGACTCGGTTGTGGCTCAAACCATATTGGCATCAACTCAACCAACATTGAATGCTTACATCAAAAGCACGATTAATAAAGATGATGTCAATAAGGGGAAAGTTTGGACATCTTAAAAGTCCATGCAAATTTGAAATGCCACAAGCTCTCACAAATGTTGATGATAAGTTGAGTGAACTGGAGAAAGCAAGAGGAGATTTTACTGATGATGAGATGAAACTGATTGTTAAATACTCAGAACCAACTGTCAAAAGAGTTGGTCTGGATTCTCGTCTCTACAATTTATTCAAGGACTTACCAGAGAAAGAAGGAGTATCAAAAGAAGAATCTCTTGAAACATTTCTACACATGCAGAAGATACTTGTGTACTATTGGAATAAACTGAAGAAATGGGAAGCAGATGGTACTTTAGATAAAGCTTCAGAGAAAGTTGAAAAGGCTGAACCTGAATTCATTCAAACTCTACTAAGAACAGCCACCAATGAAAGACTCAGGACATCAGTCTTCACATTTGCAGCTCTATTCAAAAGTAAATTTTTCAAGAAAAACAATTTATCTCAGTCTTGGAACATTTGGGCAAGCATTCATGGAATTGAACATTCAGCCACGAATGAGGAAATGAGAATTGTTGCAGAGAACTATGATAATCAACCAGGACATTAAAATTAGTTTTTTTACTTATGTTCTATTCTAACCTTGTAACTCAGATATCAAATAAAGTTTCAGTTTCTCAGTTCATGGTGTTGCTTATTATATTTTATCTTTTATCTTTTTGCATTGCTTTTAAGGAGGGTATTGACATCATCAAAAAGGGGGAAATTGTTGGAAATAAAATTTATGTTTTGATGATGATTCATCACTTAGTTTATTAATTGTTCTTAACCCCATTGATGAAGTGTCATAACTAGTTTGTTATAGTGCAAAGCAAAAAGATGTCTAGATACCAATGTATAGGATTTATTAAAGTCGATATTTGTATAAGTTAAATCGGACAAGCCGTAATAGTTCTTGACCGGAACGAGAAATGAAGAAACGACATTTTTGACTAGGCGAGACTCTACGAGAAACCGACAATAGAGCACACCAACATAAGATTGAAGAAGATAAGTTCGGCGAGAGTTACGACTCGGTTGGCTTATCCGAGATTGAAGAACGAGGGACACGGACTCGGTTATTGAAGAATGAAGAACGAGGGCTCAAACTCGGTTATGAAGATTACAAGTCGAGATCGTAAAGTTGGACTTCAGGCAAGATTGTGATGACCTGAACTGACTTTATGGATCTTGTACGAAGACCTAAGAATCATAAGGACAATGAATTCTTAGATGATAAATGTATCATGGTGTACTCTGATTAAGTCAATTATAATCAGATAAAAACTGGAGTACTGATTTTTGAAGAAGAATAAAATCTCAGTTAATGCTTCAAGTCAGTAAGGAAACTGACAAGTAATAAACTCGATATAAAGCGATAAGGAAACTCGGTTTACAAGTTAGTCATCCAACAAACTGGAAGTACAATCGAACGTTGTAAAGAAAGAAATCTCATTGGATGAGTCAACGACACGAAGAGAACGATCGAAAAATATAGCCGTTACGAAGCAGGATGAATGTTGAATGAACCCCTATAAATAGATTACCTCCACAACATCAAAGGGAATGCAGGGCATATGATAACAAGCAAGAAATCCATCTAGTCAAGAAAGATCAAATTAAGGGGGAAAGCCAAATTCAAAAGAATACCTGCTAAATACTTAATTGCAAGATCAAGAAAATTTCTTCAAAGTGTTCAAGCATATTCAGGCAGATTCAAGATCTAACATTTGAAGAAATACGAGCCGTGCTTAAATTAATTATCCGAAAGAAAAGCTCAAATCACGGTTGAATCATAGTCATTGATTCAAAGTCTCAACTTTGATCTTATCAAAGGTTTAGATCTGTGAAACACCAAGAAGGTGTGAAGGACGGTTGAGTGCGGTCGGGAAGACTGTTTGTGATGAGTGGTGAAGAGGCAATTCTACCCTCCAAGGACCGGTGGTTCAAACAATTGAAGAGCAGCAATCCTACCTGTTCTACGAGTGTTTAGATAGTGAAGCTAGGGATTAGCCAAGGACTATCATTTTAGGACTTTTTGTAACTGGGCCATCTCAAAGAAGTTCTAGTGGAATTTTCCTCCGCATCACAGGGGAAGAGAGGACGTACAGGATTACACCACCTGGAACCTCTATAATTCTTGTCTATTTACTTTATGCATTCATTTATTTCCTTATAGTGGTTTTCATATCGAAATTATATTTACTAGTTGTTAAAGGCTAATTTTATATCCGCTGCCAGTTAACGAGACTAAATATAAGTCAGTAATAACTTATATTCAGTTGAGCTAACTGAACTCCGCACAAGTTAAAGGGACAGGAACAAAACTGAAGATCAGTTTAAGTTTCAGAGAAACTCAGTTCCTGGGACTTTTCCAGCTCAGGATTAGTTTTTGGTGACAAGTTTATTCACCCCCCCCTCTAAACTTGTGTTAGCCTTTCCAAGGGACCAACACCATGTCTCCGCCAAATAGTATAAAAGAAGTACATCGTTTAACAGGACGAATAGCGGCCCTAAACAGGTTTTTATCGAGATCAGCACAGCGTGCTCTGCCTTTCTTCAAAATCTTAAGAAGAGCTAGTCCTTTTCATTGGGACGATCAGAGTCAAAAGGCACTCACCGAACAGAAGGTATACTTGGCTGAATTGCCCACCCTGACAGCTCCTCAGGTAGGAGACCCACTATTCGTTTACCTGGCAGTATGTGATGGAAGCACTGAGCGCGGTGCTAGTCACAAAACAAGCCGGACAGCAAGTACCAGTGTTCTTCGTGAGCAAAGCACTCCATGGACCAGAAGTTAGGTATTCGAATGCAGAAAAGTTTGCATTGGCATTGATACATGCCTCACGAAAGTTGAGGCCTTATTTCCAAGCACATCCAATTACTGTGGTTACGGATCAGCCTCTACGACAAATCCTGGGACGAACAGAAACCTCAGGGAGATTGGCAAAGTGGGTCGTCGAACTGGCGGAATAGGACATCGACTTCCGTCCTCGAACTGCCATCAAAGCACAAGCCCTAGCAGACTTCTTGGCTGAGGGGATAGTTGTTCGCCTAGAGTACGAGCAGCCCAAGAGACCAGAAAAGAAATGGAATTTGTATGTAGATGGTGCAGCTAGCAAAGACGGAGCAGGAGCAGGTCTTCTACTCGTTAGTCCAAAAGGGGAGGAGTTTCCCTATGCACTAAGATTTGATTTCAAAGCTACTAATAATGAAGCTGAGTACGAAGCTTTGATCACAGGGTTTAAGTTGGCAAACAAGCTTGGGGCAGATGATCTGCAGGTATATAGTGATTCACAACTCATGGTAAATCACATAAACTGGGAGTATGAGGCTAAGGAGGAACTTATGAAGAAGTACTTAGCAACAGCTAGAACTCTCCTGGAAAAATTTCGATAGGTCCAGGTTGATCAGATACCGCGAGCTGAGAATAGAAGGGCAGATGCCTTGTCAAAATTGGCCTCAAACATTTTGTCAGAAAAGAAAGTACTGGTGGAATTGTTGAAGCAAAGAAGCTACGAGCAGCAGGTGGTCCAGCCGATCAGGCAAGCCAGTACGTGGATGGATCCAATTGTGTTGTATCTTAGAGATAACGTCCTACCCCAAGACAAGATTCAAGCCAGGAAAATGAAGCTCTTTGCGACTAGATACTCGTTGTTCGAGGGAGTATTATATCGCAAGTCGTATATTGCTCCATGGCTTAGATGCATAACAGATGAAGAAGGGAACTACCTTCTTAGAGAAATACACTTGGGCATTTGTGGAAATCATCCTGGAGCTAGGACCTTAGCAAGGAAATGCACGCTGTTCAGATATTATTGGCTAGAAATGTTAGAAGATGCCAAGGAATTGGTAGAAAAGTGCAAATCATGCCAGCTACATGATAACCTATCACATCAGCCATCCCAAGACATGATCCCAGTGGTATCCCCATGGCCATTTGACTAGTGGAGGGTAGATCTAGTGGGGCCACTCCCGAGAGCCCCAGGCAACATCCGATTCCTAATCGTGGCGGTAGATTATTTCACCAAGTGGGTTGAGGCTGAACCGCTGACTACAATAACAGGGAAGCAGATACAGAAATTCATGTGGAAGAACATAGTGTGCAGGTATGGAATACCAAAAACTTGGTTTCAGACAATGGGACTCAATTTGAAGATAGAATTGTCAGAGAATGGTGTGCCAAATTGCACATCACCCAGCACTTCACTTCAGTCGGTTACCCTCAAGCTAATGGCCAAGTCGAACAGACCAACAGGCAAATCAAGACCGGTTTGAAGAAACGTTTATAGGAAAAGGGAGAAAGTTGGATGGATCATTTGCCCAACATTTTGTGGGCGTACAGAACAACACCCAACTCAGCCACTAGAGAAACTCCTTTCAGCTTAGCATATGGCTGCGAAGCGGTGATCCCAGCTGAGGTCAGCCTAGCCTCACCGCGAACAACGCTCTACTCAGAGGATCGGCAGTTGACAGAGCTCAGACACTCCAAGGACGACCTGGAAGAAGCTCGGAATGTAGCCTTCATAAGGATGGCCAAGTATAAACAACGAATTTCTCAGTATTACAACTCCCGAGTTAAGCATTCGTACTTCAAAGAGTGAGATTTGGTGCTCATAAAGAACGAGGTTAGCAAACAACTACCTCAAGGGAAGCTTGATCCGAACTGGGAGGGTCCGTACAAAGTGGTCAAGGTTCATGGAAAAGGGCCTATCAACTGGCTGATGCCAGTGGCAGAACTATACCACGCAGCTGGAATGCCACTAATTTAAGGAAGTTCTATGTCTAGGCCAGGTTCCAGACTAATTTATGCATTGTTGATCTTGATTTCTCAATAAGATGTATTCAAGCATCAAATATTAAATAAATGTTTCTTATTGCATATATGCATTGTTTATTGTGTTTGATTGATCATAACTAAGTTGCAGGTCGGTCTCAGAAGATAACCAATCCACAGGTCGGATTCAAAAAAGTTTGCAAAGGACAAACTATAAGCCTACAGGACAGGCAGTTCAATGGATAGGCAGTTCGAGGATAACAAACCGGAAAAGGATAAGCCGGAAAAGGACAGGCAGTTCAATGGATAGGCAGTTCAATGGACAGGACAGGCAGTTCAGGTCAGTTCGAGGATAACAAACCGGAAAAGTAAAGTATAAAGAGCTTACAATGGATGCCAGATCCTTATCCGGCAGTTCCATTAAGAACTCAGCCGAAGAACCGGACGTCACCTCGGACGCATCATGCCCAGATCTTGGCCTCTTCCGCCCAGATCGAGAGCGCCTGTTCGCCAGTGTCAGAAGCATCAAGAATGACCAGGCTAGCCTCCCTCTGTTCGTCCTGCTGGGGGCCAGCAGCTAGGCTACCCTGTTGAAAACCCTGTACAGGAGGGTCCGCAAGAATAATTGCAGGATTGGACAGCTCCAGCTCTGGCTCAGCGTCATCCCTTGGGTCCTAACCCTGAAGGGCTCATTCTGTTCAGGCACGGCCTGCTCGTCCTCTTCAAACGCCTGCTCAAAGATGTCGGCGATATCGGCCACTGAAAAGAGAAATATCATGTACTCTTCCTGAGTAAACCTCAGATAGGGCTCCGGACCAGAATCAGACAAACGAGCAGCCTCTATCAGTGCGGCAGGCCAGTGCTCAAAATCAAGAAGGATATTGGCATCGGCAATATCATTCAGCAAGCGTTCACCGACGGTAGTGGGACACACATCAGGGGGAAGCTGAAGGTAGTTCCAGCCAGCCAGTTCAGGGTGTGCGTCATGACGAAAGAAAAAGAAGTGGTGCTTCCACTCGTGTATGGAAGACTTCCCCTTATTCAAAATGGAGACAAGCCTACGATGGTCGGTTCGGCGTGGGAAGTAATACCACCCGTTGTGGTTCCTGACCTTTTTGTGTTGGTAGAACGTCCGGAAAATGTCCACTGAGAACTCTGTATCCATCAAACTACAAAAGATTGCAAAACCAATGATCGCCCTAACTCCGTCGGGGGCGATCTGAGCAAAGCTCAGATTGTAATGCCTCAGTACGGCAAGGAAGGTGGGACAGAAAGGGGTCCTCAGACCGCAGGTAAAATGCTCTTTGTACACGGTACAATACCCCTCTGGGGGCTGATGAGCATACATGTGTGCTCCACCAGGAAGCTGGGGAGCATAGTGATCCATATCAATATGATATGTGGTACAAGTCTCTAGGAGATCATCCTGGGTAATTTTGGATCTAACTCCAAAGCGACCTGTGGCTGTCCTAGCAGTCATATGGGCTCTGAGGCACTGGCGTAGGGAGGTAAAACCCAAGGTTGAATGATATCGGGATGGATTAGAAGGGGGCTGATCGATAACGATCTGCTCGATATGGTTGCGAGCAACGATGGTATTTAGGCCTGGAATGTCTTTTAGCCCCCCAAATTGGATAAACGGGTGGTTAACCTCGTTGTCAGACTCAGAATGGGACTCGAACTCCTTATCAATTGAGCTGCTCGAGGCAATACTCACCCTCATAAACTGGGAAAAGCAAGAAAGAAGGAGAAATAGAGAAAATAGTACAAGGAACGTTGGAAAATATGCTTACTTGAAAATGCAGAGGATCTTGAGAGAAATCTTCGATTTAATAGTAGAGTCAAGAAGAGGGAAAGTCTGATATGAAAGGACGGGTTTATAACCCACTCCAGATGTGTGACGACGTCAGTTATGAAAAGCAGCGAAACCGCCTCGTATCCCGCAACGGCAATGATGGCCTATTAAATAGACTGCCAGCTGGCTGTCAAGATAATTTAAAACGCGAGATCGGATAATGACCAGCCAAACCGCCAAATGATGCAGATCTGACTAACTAGCAATACAAAGTCAGACCTTGGGAGGGCTTGTGATGATATCCGACCCGAGTTACGCCACGTGTCACCCTTATGAGTGCATAATAAATGTCTAGTTTTATATTTTAAGGCTTTAAGGGCCAGGGGCCCTGGGAAAAGAATAAAGGGTTGTTCGCTTACCCCAGGTGGGAGATCAGCATAAACTCCTCCTCCAGCCACCGCAGGTCGGTCTAGGTCTGGCGAAGAGGAGCTGCCCAGTTCGGCCATGTTGGACTGGGGGCTGAGCGTAGAATGCTCCATACAGCCCCGCTGTTATTCCACGTGAGGGGTAATTGGAGATGAACAAGGAAAGAATCCCAGGTCATGATGACTCCAATCTTGGCATTTAATGTGGCAATAATTATCTCTTTAATTATGGGGATGTACTCGTATATATCCTTAGGGAATAATAAAAATAATACTTGCACAATAAGTAATAGGGGCACGATGCCACCTATATAAACAACCCTAAGGAACTACGAAAGACGTGATTCCAATTTAGCTATTGGATACGTAGGCAACTCTCAGAAATAACTTGAGAGCTCAGTCTAAAACACTAAAACAAACACGCCTTTCCCACAAAAATTAGGGTTCTAGGGTTTAAGATCTTTATCACATGAGAAATCGACCCGTATTGATTGATAGACGGTTTCCAGCATCATCACGAGTCTTGTTGGCCTCCCCTCTAGAGTTGTCGTCCAGGATTACGACAACGGTCAGGTCCACTGTAGTAGGTTCCCAGATTTTGATCCCAACATTTGATCTGGCTCGCCTCTCCTCAGAAGCGGGATCAGCTACAGCATTAACATCGCCCGCATCGGGAGCCACCTCATCATTAATGCCCGCCTCTAGGGCCATGCTCGATGCGCCAGAGCGGAGCATAATAGTAGGCGGGGCAACGTGTTAGCCCACAGCAAGTCGGCGAATTCTTTCCACCTCAGCAAGCTTAGTATGTTTCACCAACTCGTTACGGTGTTTGGTTGCATTCATTGTACCTGTAAAGTACACAGCTCGTCAATACACACAAAACATTACGTCTAAGTATAACATCGTAACCTAACGCTATATGCAAGGCATGTATAGTTATGACAAAAGGCGGTAAGTATGGAAAGCAGAAAACGATGAATAAAACATGAAGTTACCCTAGTTTAGAGGGGGCCCGATTTGCGGAACGACCTCAACAGATCGCACATAAAAAGGGCATGCTTTCAAAGTAGCACCCATTATATCAGTCCGGATCAAAAGCCGTCGGAACGAACTCAACAAGCGGCAGCACACCCGCCCTATTCGGCCCAGGTATGTCGTCCAGTGAACAATAGGGCTCAATTGTGTCAAGTAGAGCCCTCCAGCTAAAAACCCGCTCTTGAATCCTAAGCTCGTTATTCCAACCCAATATCTTCTCGACTACCTTTTTAAAAAAGGACCTCATCATCCTCCTGTGCGGTTGTTTTCATAGGTGATATGTAAGCCGACTTCAGTCCGATTTTGCAGATCGTCCAGTAAACCCAAGACTCCACCCGTAAGCACCGTTAGCTCCACTCCCTAACATTCTCCAGGAGATAAAGGAAAAGCTTGACCTTTTTGTGCAGGCTCCTCGTCGAGAATCGCCCCTTCTTGCTCTTTACGAAGGTGTATATATGACTAAGGATCGAGAGTTCCAGCTCATATCTCAGCAGTCGGCTGAAAACTGTGTACGCCATTATAACCCTCACCACTCCCCAGGGTGAGGTAGCAGGGCATCGTCTTCACCGTTGTCAAAAATTGAACAAAAAATGGGTCGAGGAGAGGTCGGAGTCCAACAACCATTGAATCGTAATGAAGCATCACGAAGTCAAGATCCTCCCTATTGCATTTTCGGGATCGAGCCAGACAGTCAAAATAAGCGAAGCAGTAGTCTGCGGATATGTTGTATTCGGCCATGAAAGCGGTGGCATTGCATATTACCCGGGTATCCTTCCATCGGGCCGCCACGCTCTTATCGAGTTCATTCTGAAGCTCTAGCTCCCGGGCTGCCTCAGCGTTGATCGGCTGTCCCACCGCGTTGTTCCACTACCTCGTCATGATCGGCCACTCGTGATCACCTCATCGTCACCGCGAATATAAGACTATGAAGACATCCTGAAAAACAGAAGGGCGAGGTGGAAGGTTAGTCACCTAAACTCAGAAAACGGGACGAGACAAACGTGTCCGCCCACTTCGACACCTCACCCCTCTATTTTAACAAATATAGAGGTCGGAACCCTAATTCTATTGAAAAAGCAACGAGAACGGTGGAGGAGGCTTTCATTACGCCGACAGGCATTGAAATCCTCCCTCAACCTCTAAATTCGTCAAAAAACGGTAAAACCTAGCCTAAACATGTGCGTAATCAAAGACTTAACGTGTTTGTTCAACAGGAATCACAAGAAACAAGCATAACGGGTCCTAAATCTCGAAATATGGCGTTTTTCCTCACCAAAACTCAGGAATCGGGCATATGCATGCATTCATAGCAAGAAAAGAACGATTACGTTACGAAATCAGAAACAAGATACAAGTATTTACCTTTATTCTCCGAAGAAAACGGATTGATAAACTTGAAGAATGACCGGAAAACTTCGAACTCAAGCCGGAATTGCACAAAATCAGCCGGAAACCTCTTACTTCTTAGACGGAAAGTTCAGAGTGAGAATGCTAGATTTCGTAACAGTGGTCAGGTGTTGGGGATCCCCTCTTTATATAGAGGTAGAAGTAGCCGACGCGTCATTCCGGGATTCGGGACAATAATGACGATACGGATATCGAAATATGCTAGCCAATCAGAAGATGCGGCTGTCAAATCCCAACGGTCATATCCGGTACAATATTGAGGCAACGCTTCGCAAGCTCGCTTTACCGGGCAGATTCAAAAAGTGTCCGCCACGCCGACACTCCAGATCATTCCGCAACTACGATGAACAGCCCGCCTATCATCCAGGTCGACAAATGTAAGTCCGGTTGCTTTGGCACGGCATCATGTGGCTATACGCTTCCGAGCATAACACATAAGTCCGGTCGTTTTGTCAGCACGGCACCTCACAGCAAGTCGCTTTCGAGCCATAAACGTTGTTAAACATGGTCATCATTAGCACGGCACTCTGACTACGCTCACAAGCCTTACTCTAACTCAGCAGCTCGCTTAATAGCAGTCATCCCGGCAAATGGTAAATCACGTCGCTTACAACCTTACTCCATGACTTTCATTTGTACAATGAAGAGATCAAAGAGTAAGGGGTCATTGATGTGCCAAGCACGAAAAAGGGCCCACGGATTCACGTTGGGCTTGTACGTAGGCCCAATATCGAATAGGATCCTCGGCCCAATCAATCTGCACCTTCATAAATCGGACTGGGCCAGGAATAATCTGCCTCACGCAATTACGATACTTAATTGGCTAGACGATAGGCGTCGATTGGCAAAGCCTTCGGTCCGCCTTCTAAAGGTTGATCAAAAGCAGTAGGGCCCGATCTACTCGCCCCACAACTCGCAAGAAAACGGTTCGGACCAAGCCCGCTTGATTAGGCGAACAGAGTTCATGCATGACGATCACAAGACGAAGAACCCGCATCGGTTACAAGCAAGCTCGTCCACTCAGAGGCATCGGCCACATAGTTATCACGCTTTATTGTACTTAATTACATTTTAATTACCGTTATTTTTAACCGCCGCCTCTTAGTCCTTTTAAATAGCGGCACTTGCACCCTGAAAAGAACAACTCATTAATCATAAACACAAATAACCTATGTCAATTCGTCGATCGTCGATTGTCGATTGTCGATCTCGCCCTCTATCGTTCTAGAAGCAATTTGGTAACCCTCAAACGGATAATTGAAGAATCTTTTACGACTTTATAAAAAGGATTAATAAGGAAAGCCTCAGAGTACATGGTAGGGCAGGGCTCCATGCAGAACAAGACCTTCATAGGAGGCCTCATGCCAGGTCAACTCCACCAAATGGGTAAAAATTAGCTATGCCATTCGTGATGAATGTCTTAAGATGAGTCACCAGCATGCCATAATAGAAAAGGTTATAAGAGCCAAGAAAGAGGCAGAGAAAATACTTTATCAGAAAGAAAACAAGGGTTTTGATGGTAGTAAACCCTAGACAAAGGGGTCAATAATTGGCTCACGCTCGACCAACGAGAGTAATTCACCAACGAAAGAAGTCTTTAACGGTCATGGAACAACAAGGACTTGGCATTCCACCAAGACCAATCTCCAACGAATAAACAAAATGGCTCAACACCTCTAGTGTCAGTTACACAAGGGACATAATATAGAGCAGTGCAGAGAATGGTCTTTATTCAAAAGGGGCATATAAGGGACTTCTTCCGGGATAGACCTTCTTTACACTGAGGCCAACAAGCCAAGAACCTATTCAAGTCCAAAGCAGCTCTATGAGGAAGGAGCAAACACCACCAAAGGGCTATAAGCCCAGCTTTTCAATTACATCTCGAAAAGAAATAAAAATAAAAACAAAAACAAAAACGCTGGCATCCTTTTTCACCCTTTTAAGAGACTCAATGACCTTTGAAAGTATCAAATGGCGTCTAATAAATATATATATATCATTGCAAAATCTTCTTGTAATTCCCTCATGTCTGCTGTGTAAATATGCCACGGAATTCTGCCGCTCACACATCCCCACTCAGGAAGCTCATAAAATTTACTCCTTGTTATAACAAGTGTATTTCTATCACAACATTCATCTGCCCTACAAAATCATAAAAAGCTCTCTAATGCCAAGGGTTCTTTCGTTTTGTTCTGCCGCTTTTTGAGGTAGGTGGTGTTGAGCTAGACGACTTCTGCATCAAATTAAAAAGGGGGTAGGTGAGGGGGTTGGACCATTTAATTTCAGAAGTAGCAGAATGTTTATTTATTTATATCCCTCAACTTCAAGCAAGATACAGTAAGTAAATCCCTTCGATACCATACATACCTGTTTGGATTTCTTGGTCTTTCCACGGATCCTGTTCTTCATAGGTTTTAGTTTGAATATACGAACCATCCAATGGTGAGTGGTAAATACCTGCAATTCACAAGGAAACGAAATAGGGGTAAATTTGATACCCACCAAAGATGCAAAAACTATCAAAGAGAAGAAATGAACTTTGACAAAACTTCCATGTCCACTTCATTTGCAGCAACGATTTGTTAAAGTAAACGCTTATTATCATGTAAACATCAACTATCAGGGGGAATTTTAGCAAGTGGGTACTACCTTAAACACATGTAGGCTAACAAACAAATGGTAAAAACCAGAATTTCCTTGTTTAAGGGAATAAAAATAGTAAAGGAAGAAAGAGTTGTGTACCTCTTCAAAGTGTGTTAGTTTAAAGTACTTCTTTCCGATTTCAGTCTGCCTTACTCTATCAAAGCCTCTCCCATCCGTCTCAACAAATCTACAAGATGTAAAGAAAAGTTACGACAAAGCCATTAGCAATACAACATTAACATTGAACGTCTCTTTACTTCACATACACCAAGTAATACATCACCTGTAATATGATAGCTTATACATGAGGCAATTTAGCATGGTTGGAGTGGCCTGGGAATCAATTCGGTACTGACCATCTCTCTGAAAACGAAAAAAGTAACAGATATAGAAGAATCTATAGGCAATAAATACAAATCGATGGCTGAACATTGATCCATCAAAAACATTAAGCAGGCGAGCCAGAACATTTTTCCATTTATGGGAAATATATATCCAGAAAATGTTAAGCAGCATATCTCAATCATAAAAATTAAGTACCTGGCAGATTTAGTAAAGCAATATATGCATGCATATTGTATGATTAAGACTATTAAGAAGAATGAGAACCGATTGAAAATTTATCGCATACAACCAAGGGAATGACAGAAAACAACGGCAGTGAGATATAATTGCAAACAGTTTCGAATAGAGTAAGTGCCCCCTCTAATGTCTGCATTGTAACATTATTTTGTTACTAGTGTTATTTTCTTTTCACCCAACATGCTTTGAAGAAATCAAACCCTTCTGCTCTACCTTCAGTTGGAATGCAAAAGCACATTATATTTAGCCTGCCCCACTAGTTTTTCAGGCATGGATCTAGATTAACTCTGGATCCAATAGTTGATCAAACAGATCCCAGTACATAGATGTTGAGAGGATGTTCCATAATAACTAAGCAGCGGAAATCTAAGTCAAAAATTTGATCTTATCAAAATGGAAGATGTAACTACTGACCAGATAATCAGGTTCCTTGATGTGAGGAAACACACCCCCTCCTATCCGAACCATCCATAAGAACTTATTAATGTCATCACTAGGATAGCCAACAAGTCCTGGAATGAAATTAAAAAACAAAGTTAGACGCATCCATCATCTCTTTCATTCCTCTGCCGTATATAGAAACTTCTAAGACCAACCTCCAAAGACGACGAGGACATATTTTACATCCAAAGAGTTGAAAATTTCCCAAGCATCCCTTTCAGGAGAGGACATAGCAGTACCAACAGTAGCAATATGGGTGTTGTTCCAGGTGTTATTATCAACAATAACAGTGCGGTTGGCCATTGCAGTTGTTTGATAACCATAATCCCACCAAGACGCAACCTGAAAAACAGGGTGGAATTAACATCTTTCCTGGGCTCACTTCTGCAGAGTAATTAATCTCCTTTTCAGTCCTTCGACATAGTTGCTTGGCAAACATGAGCAAGAACAAAAGGAGAATAGGAAAAGAAACAAAATTTGTGGAAAATCTTAGTTTAGGAAATCCTGTTTAAAGAACAAGGAAATGGTTTGAAAAGGAGAAAAAAAAAAAAAAGGTAGATAAGTGAAAGGGAAACACTGAAATGCAGTAATTATAACTCACTTTATCATCCACTTCGGTGTTATGACTTAACCATGCATAAGCTTCTCTGAAGTCGTCAAAGACATGAAGGCCGCTAGGGGAATTAGAGGTGAGCACAATAGAAGGTGCTGAATATGCTTCTGCTGCAGCCCACACACAATGAACCTGCAGGGACGAATAATCTCTGGATGATAATGAACAAAAATGGTGATCAAACACGTTATTGCCCCAAAATCTATTTATTCTAGACATTGACTTCACGAGATACCATGAGTCAAGTTACGCTACCAACTACCCATAAAGAGCACAAATCTGCTGATAAAGATCCAATTAATATCAACAACAATACAAGTGTCATGTCACATGATAATGGAATGACTATATCCTTTCACAAAACACATTATTTGACCAATATTGCTGATAAAAACACTAGAGAATCAAAATGACATGAACCCATACACAATATGCATATGTATGTATGCACGTATGTATATGCATCATTTTCTATAATTCCGTGTGTATGTGCACAAGACTACATTTAAATCATTTCCTCGGATGTCCAATGATTTAGTTTTTCATGTTTAGAGTAAGATACATCTAAAGATGCAGTGAAAGTGCTTATAGAGATCTACAAGTTCCATACCTCGCAAATTTCAAATTGTAGTGTAGTAGTAGGCTTGATATTACAATATTCGAATCCATAAATAAAAAATAAAAAACATGGAAATAAAGTGGAAAATGTGTACAAACATGTGCCCTACAAGGATAAGAAAAAGAGGTGAGCCACAATGACAAAATTATAGAAAACATATACCATGCAAATCAGAATCTCCCAATAGAGGTATACAATAGAACTTCAGGAAGAAAAAATGAGCTGGTTTCAAATATGATAATTGCTGTGAAATGCAATGCAGAAGACAAGTCATACATCAAGAACAACTCAGCATTATCAATGTTCCAAAATCATTCAATAAGAGCATGTAGCACAAAGAATATAAAAGACATTTAAGCAACACTTAAAAGTTTAAAGAGAGCTCATCATTTATTTAATGCCACCCAGGGACAGATGGGATTCTGTACAGATTTAAAAAACATACAGAAAAGAAAAAGAAAGATAAGCCTACCACATAGAACGCAATGAGGAAGATGAGCAAGAGAATAGCACCAACAGAAACCTCCAGAGGTAAAACTAAAAGCTTTTTCTCTACGTAGGATCTCACAGATGCCCTCCCAACGTTTTCCTTTTCATGTTCCTTTGCCTTTTCCTTCTCCCTTTTCTTGTTTTTCCTTGAAGGGCGTTCCTTTAGTGAGTCTTCACTTGCTGATGATGCCTTTGCAACATCATTTTGAGCAGGAACAGTATCAGAGTTGGTATCCCCTGCCTGTCAGTTAAGAACAAACGGAACTTTCTGAATAAGACGTTTACATACACAAAAGGGTTTCTTGACGACCTGATTCGTAGACACATTATACTCACTACATCAACGCTGGGATCAGGTGATACAGCAGGCAACTGAAACTTAATAGACCGAGTAAATACATCAAAAGCTCCAGAAAGCGCAATTCCGGACATTATGCATGCAGCTGGAGCAAGAACAAGCATTAGCCGAACCTGTAATACGAAAATAAAAGTAACCCCAGAAATCAGAATGATGGGCCTAAGATTGATAAACTAAGTTGCCTTCAACACAAGAGCTTACCATGACACCTGAGAAGTACACTGATGTTACAATGTAAAGTATAGCAAAGGAGCTTGCATCAGAGAGTGGCAAGAAACATGCCTGGAAAAAAAACATAGGTGGATTGCATTACATGCATACACAAAAGTGTGAAATAGGTTCTTTTTATTCTTTCTTTGTAAATAATGTAAGAATGAGCATAACAAATGATGTTCTCAAAAAGTAACAACTTACAACAATGCCAGCTGGAACCAAGAAAGCCAAAACATTAATATCCATGAAGTAAGACGGCCATGTAGGTGGCTGATGCTCACTAACACTAGCAATTATAGGTATATACTTGCTCGCATATGTTCTGCCACAATAAATAAATAAAAACAGCCAGGCATTACAACTCTAAAATTGGATCAACAAAAAGTGCCTGATCAATTATGAACAAACGCCCCATGCCAAGTTTCTTCTTTTGGAAAAGTTGAGGTACAATAAAGTTGTTGGCTGTCCAAGGACCATAACATTTTCACAGTCTTAAACTGAGAAGAGCATTTAAAACAGCTGTGTGTAGATTAATGCAAGTCTATCAGGTAGTTATATCTTCAAGTGTTAATGAATATGGTTTATAAGACTAGTTGAAATCCTTAAATAGCTATTGTTTTAGAGGGTGGATTTAAAATTTTAGCACCACTAAATGGATATCAGATTGGCATTTCCACTTTACTTTACACATCTTATGGACTAATGTAACTTGTCATTAGTTAACTTAAATAAATAAAGGAAATAGGAAAAATAAAATGGAATTGAAGTGCCTGGTACCAAGACGTAATATTAATTGGAATCCGAGACACTTACGGATCAAGCAGACTCAAACTGCGTCCACTCCATCCCTTTGTCGGGCTGGATGCTACTAATGCTACAAGTATAGCCACGACAGCCAAACAGACTACCCTGAATAAGGAAAACCACCAGTAAAAATCCATAACGGAAAGTCCTAAAGTTGATAAGTAAGAAGGGGTTATATCAAATTTCGGAGAGTTACTGTTTGCACATTAACCCGTATTGGCATTTATATCACTAAACAATTAACAAATAGTCAAGAAAAGATTAAGGAGCATCAGTTGTTTAAGAAAAAAAAAATACAGCAAACAATAGCCATATTGAGGACTGCTTGTTTGCATCCTTTTTCCTGTCTCATTTTGCAAAGTATAAAGACAGTAACTTACAGGCCAGCTGATACAACGAGAGTAACTGCCACTTTGAACATTTTTGGGGATAGGACCCCTTTGATATAATAAACAAGAGCTACCACATGGAGAATGATAAACACCTGCTCATTATGATGATAAAAAAGGAAGGATAGGTTATTAATGTGACTTAAGAAAAACATTAGATACATAAATCACAAGGAAGAAGAGGCTTTAAAACTGATCTAGCCTCGAGCATCAATACCATATTAAACTGAAAACCTATCTATATGATTAAATTTACTGACACACTTGTACACTCCTGTTGACAAGTTTGCAGTAAAACCTCTAAGATCAGTTCTAGACAATTAAGTTTTTTATTTATATTCATTGGCTACAAAAGCATGCGATTTCATATGTACACTGACCAGAAATGAAGCAAAATGCTCAGAGGTCATGACTGCATTAAACCCCACCACTGGGACCAATGCGGCCAATAACGTTCCCAAAACAACCTACAAAAAGGGGGAAAAAATCACAGATAATGGACAAAATAAAATAGTATTCAAGATAGACTTGTTTTAGAGAGAATATGATGGATGATTTTGACAAAAAAACAGAAACAAAAAGAATCACATTGAACCTAGCTAAGAATAAAGATACAGATTAAGCCAGTAAAATGGCAAAGACAGTCATGACTACACCTTTATGATGACTAGCTTCAATGAAGCCGGAAATTGAGCCTAAAAGAAGATACCAGCTGATTGCACCAAATTATCACATGAGGACACAGAAGAAAGTATACGCAGAATCCCAAGACCGATCGAGGCACAACCTTTGTGACACTTCTGCCATCTAGAGCCATTGATCACGGTGGACTCTACATTGACCAATAGCTCCAGAAGACAAGAGTGTCACAAAACATGTGCCTATGTCACTTTTGGGAGAACCCTACATCACTAAAGTAAGCAGAAGAAAAGAAAAGGAAGAAGAACCATCCAGTATTGCCAATTCTCACAAATAATCAACAAAACTATTTAGGAGAAATACCAACAGAATATTTACGCCGCGTTAATTCCACCCGCAATGAATGCAAAAGAAAGTGCAACTTTTTATGTGGTTAATCAGTGCAACAATAAGGTGCTTACAAGTACAATGGAAAAGGAGTTATATCATCCTACACCCACAGTCCAATTGCTTATTCAAATGGCCAAAATTTAATGCAGGTACGGAAACACAATTCCATTAGAGTAAACATGCAAAAATGGATAATACAATCTCCAAGCCAGAAACCAGTTAAACTATTAGATTATTGCATAAAGAGATACTTACAAGCGGAGCAAACGCAATATACAATCTTGGAGAATAGCGGCCAGTCACAATGCATAGCAGCACATGCATGGGGATTAGATTGATTATGAAAGTGTACCCTCCCCATGAGCAAACCTAAAAGAGAGGAAAAAACGCAAGTCGATCAACAGAAAGAAGGCAACACGGAACATAGGAAACAACCCATAGTAACAATAATCTTGGAAGTTCTGTTGGCATCCATACCATATAGAAGTACACAATGGAATTTATTGTAGCATAAAACAACGATCCTGTGTTTAAAGCCTGCAACAGAGTTACATACATCAGGACTTGTGTATACAAGACAGCTTATAAGAAGAATTGCAAAGCCTAGAAAAGATGTGAAACATATTGGGGATGGTTGAGCAGGAACGTTTTCCACTTTTTTCATCTGAAAAAATAAATAAATAAATAAACCCTACTATCTCCTACTTTTTTTTCCTCACAATATGCAACACCCACAGAACCCTGAGACAATCCAAAAAACATTTCAATTGAAATTTATCATCTAAATACAAAGGCAAAATGCAATCACATATCCAAACGGATTTCTCCATTATATGATGAGCAAAATGCGTATCAGCGAAGGACTAGGAACAGATTCAGCTAAGAGAAAGTTCCCTTTTGTTTCTCCTGTGAATGAAAACTAATTGGGAAAGATTTTTTCATACTTCCCTTCTATTGCGCACTGCTATTCCTCTCACTCCTGAAATTGAAGGTGCTACCAGAATCAAAAAAAATTACACTCCTTTCTTGTTGCAATATGGTTGATGCATGTATTACCAATATGTTAGCCAACAGACTGAAACAATCAATGCCTAACCTAGCGTATAAGAATCAATCTTCCTTTGTAAAAGTAAGTTGATATCAGACAATCTATTTTTGATGCATGAAATAACTAGAGAATATCACAAGCAAGGTGGATCCCTTAGGTGCGCAGTTAAGGTTGGAAGAAAGCTTAACACTGTCAAGTGGCCATAGGCGCTAGGTACTGCCCCCCCCCCCCCCCCCCCGATCCGGAAAAAATATACTAATATATGTACTATGTATTTTGTTTGCCCCCGCTCAATTTTTTTATTTGCCTTTTTAAATTTTTCATCCCCCACCCCCCCCCCCCCCCCCCCCAATTACCCGAGATCATGCATCTGTCAAGTGGAATGTTTTATGTACATATTGGAGTCCATGGCATTTTCACCATAATTCAGAAAGTGTATCTGGGCTTGTATCTCTACTGCATGTTTCTCAATTAAACTTCGTGGGTCCTTGCTAAGTAGTTTTCAATCCTCTGGAACCTAAGGCAAGGTGATCGCCTCTCCCCCATAGTTTAATTGTGTAATGGAAGGGTTCAGTGTGTTCTTCAAGCATAACGTTCTCAAATATGAAACCAAGTTCCATCATAAATGTGGTAATTTGCATATCATTCTGTAAGAATGGAAGCAGGAGAAAGATGGAGTGAAATAACTTTTATCATCTCAAGAATAATGCTTCACTTGTTACAAGAAAGGTCGGATGCTTATATGCACATCCCAACCAGCCAGAAAAGCAGGAAAAACAAACTAGTCATTGGCTGTCAAGTCCCAACGGCTAGTTGGACTTACAACCAACATTTGTGACCCGATAGAGAACAAACAACTAGGGATTAGATAATTAGACTAATTAACATAGGTTAAAAGAGAGTATCAAAAGAACTAATCATGGAGATTAACTCTAACATTCCCCCTCAAGCTGGTTGATGTATGTCAAACATTCCCAGCTTGCAAACATCATCTTGAATAACCTTCCCAAGTAGACCCTTTGTGAAGAGATCATCAACTTGGTCTTTAGAGGGCACAAACTCTGTAGTAATCAACCCACACTCCAATTTCGCTTTGATGAGATGCACATCCACCTCAATGTGCTTTGCCATGTCATGTTGAACAGGATTATGAGCAATCTCTATGGCTGATTTATTGTCACTGATCAGTCTCGTAGGAGTTTTCCATTTGATTTTCATGTCAGTTAGGACAATCTTCAACCACAGAAGTTCACATATCCCAATAGCCATAGACCTGAATTTTGCTTCTGCACTAGATCTCGCAGCAACTGGTTGTTTTTTACTTCTCCAAATCACAAGGTTACCACCCAGAAATATGCAATGACTAGAGGTAGATCTTCTATCATCAATTGAACCTGCATAATCTAATCAATATAGGCTTTCAGTTCCAGTTTGTTCCCCTTGGTGAATAGAATTCCCTTTCCTGGACAGCCCGCCTCCAGAATCCTCTTAGCTGCCCTTTGATGACAAGCCTTTGGGTTTTGCATGAATCTACTAACCATGTTTACAGCAATGAAAATTTTGGTTGGTATGAGCTAGGTATATCAGCTTTCCCACTAACCTTTGATAGGAGTATTCATCAACAGGTTCATCCTCAGGAGACCCATTTAGACCATGGTTGTATTCAATGGGGGTCTCAACTGGTTTGCACCCCCAGTTTCCCAATTTCAAATAGCAAATCTATGATGTACTTCTGTTGTGATATGAAAATTCTTTGTGTAGATTAAGCAACTTCAATTCCCAAAAAGTACTTCAATCTCCCAAGATTCTTTATATCAAATTCTCTTTACATTTATGTCTTCAACCTTTGATTTCCAGCTTCATCATTCCTTGTAACAATGATATCATCCACATACTCTTTCCTGATTCAGAGTGTTTTACAAACAGTTTATGGTCACCTTGACTTTTTTGTATCCTTTTTCAAGCATAAACTTAGGAATTCTTTCAAACCAAGCTCTAGGGATTGCTTTAGCCCATAAAGGGCCTTATTTAATCTGCAAACCTTCCCCCTTCCGAGTCGTCAAATTCTAGAGGAACATCCATATAAATAGTTTCTTCCAGATTGCCTTGAAGGAAAGCATTCTTGACAACATATTGTTGAAGAGTCCAGTAAAGGTTTACTGCTAGAGCAAAAGTGTGATATCCCACATGGAAGTAGGGGAAACACATCACTACCATATAGGTGTGAGACATAAAGGTCTTGTCAACTCGGGTTAGCCCTTTTAAACCAAGCGAGGACGGCGGTCTAAGCAGTTGACCGGACCATTTATGACTCATTTAGCGCTGCTAGGCCCGGGGGTTTGGGGGCGTTAGAGAATGGTATTCAGAGCCGACTATTAGACGGATCTAAGTGCCACAGGCCACCTCTAGATGAACCTAAGTTCCATAGGCCACCTCTAGAGTCCTCTGGTAGAGACGAACGACAAGTCCACAGGGACAAGTCCACAGGGACAAGTCTTGGCAGTCCTGGCGAGGACGCCAGTCCCCTTATAAGGGGGGGAGAATGTGATATCCTACATTGGAAGTGGGGAAAGCACATCACCACCATATAAGTGTGAGACATAAAGGTCTTACCAACTCGGGTTAGCCCTTTTAGACCAAGCGAGGATGGAGGTCTAAGTAGTTGACCGGACCATTTATGACTCATTTAACGCTACCAGGCCTGGGGGTCTTGGGACGTTACAAAAAGTCTCAAAGTAGTCTACCCTATGAGTTTTGGTATAGCCTTGGCCACCAATCTGGCCTTATGTCTTTCAATTGTGCCATCAGATTTGTATTTAGTGGTGAACACCCACTTGCGCCCAACAATTTTTTCACCCTTAGGTAATTGTACAAGGGCCCAAGTGTTGTTCTTATCTAAGGCCCTCATTTCTTCTTTCATTGCATTTGCCCATTTGGCATAAAAAATTGCCTCACTGAGATTTTTTGGTACACCTTTGTGAAGATTCATAAGGAATCTCTTATGATTATGTGAGCATTTCTTATATGATAAGAATGTTGTGCATTCCATTTTTCTTTTCCTCAGGGCTGTAGGTAGGTCACCAAAAGAACTTTGTGCATTTAGTTCCTCGGAACTTTCAGATTCATAACTTCAAATGAGGAATCTGAGTCACTACTGATTTGTCACTTATTTCAGGACTCATGGAGTTGCATAACCAAGACATCACTATAGAGTCTTGTTCATCCCAGGCAGCAAACTTAGAATCATCTTGCTTGGTCCATTGCCCATCAGGTGGCTCAACTTACCTTTGCCTTTCAAGAAGGTCTTGACAAACGGGGACCAATTCAAGTAGTTTTTTCCATTGAGTTTGTAGGCAGCCTGGTAGAAGAGGGCTCAGAGGATAGAGCTGCTCCAGCAGTGTTGCTTGTAGAAGTAGATTCAGCCATGAGGATAGAAAAAAAAAACCTGGAAATTTGAACTTTTATGAGCTTAAAGCTCTAATACCATGTAAGAACAGAAGCAAAAGAAAGATGAAGAGAATAACTTTTATTATCTCAAGAATAATGCTTCACTTATTACAAGAGAGGTTGGATATTTATATACACATCCAACCAGCCAGAAGCAGGAAAAACAAACTCGCCGTTGGCTGTCAAGTCCCAACGGCTACTTGTAATTACAGCCAACATTTGTGACCCGATAAAGAACAAACAATTAGGGATTATATAATTAGACTAATTAACCTAGGTTAAGAGAGAGTATTAAGAACTAATCATAGAGATTAACTCGAACAAATTTCTTTGATGTTACAGATGATTTGATTATATCCTTGCTTGAGCAGATCGTAAATATTTCTTTGTGGCTAAGGAAGTTCATCAACAGTTTGTGTTTTTATATAGTCCGAGCCCTAACTTGAAAAAGGGTGGAATTTTCATCTAAATAACACTGGTAAGGACACAGACAAGTGACACAAAAACATGACACGGCACGGAAACACATTTAATTTAAAAAATCAAGGACATGACACAATGAGCACGTTTTAAAAAAGTGTTAATGATATTAACATTTACTTCAAGAAACAAATTGTACGACACTAAAATATAATAGCAATACACGAGCCTTGTTTCCACTAGTTATGTCAGGTAGATGAATCACATGTCTCCACTGCGCTCTATCACAAATCTTACACTGAACTACGGAAATATACTATACCCTTTAAAAACCATGTATGTAAGTTTCAATCGCAACAATAGTATAATAAAATTATACATTCCTACATATATAAATTGTTCTTTCACAAAGTAATACAAGAACAATTTACATATTAAAGTTTTATTTGTCGGTATTTCATAATGCAACATACAAAAACAAAAAAATGTAAACACAATGTTTCACTCTTCCCAAATTTGTATCAAATCTACTCAGGTGTGTCTTAATAGTGATGAAGAAGCTTTTGCTAAGTGTCAGAGAAGTGTCCAAAAGGTGTCTGTGGAGTGTCAAACAATAAAAATTGAAATAAAAAAAAATTAGTCCTATACATGCTGGAGTTTTAGCGGTGAAGCAGTGTCCAACATGGATTTTCCATCCAAATTAAACTTCTGGTGCTCTCTGCAACAGGAAGTCATACAAGAAGAGAAACTTGTAGACTTACTCATGCCTATGAAGTACCTTGGTGTTCCAATGCTTTCAACTATATTAACATATCAGGATTATGCCCCTTTCTTTGACAGAATCACTAAAAGGATTCAGAATTGGACAATCTCAAAGAGACTTATGTAGGCAAACTGCAGCTAATCAATTTCGCTCTTCTCATTATCCATAATTACTACACTACTATAGCCATTCCCTCGTACAAAAAAAAAAATAGTCAGAATAGTTGAAAGGTAAGATCAACTGGAGTTGTGTTTGTACACCTAAGGAGGGTGAACTAGTTCTTCCAAGCCTACCAAACATGAACAATGGTTTCATCATAAAGCTAGTGAATAAGTGTGATGAAGCATTTAATATGTGTGCAATGGCTACACACCGTTGTATTAAAGGATGAATTATTGTGGCAGGCGGAAGGAAAATCCACCGACTCCTGGATAAATGAGTATGACTACTCACATTATAAAAGTTGGTGGGAGATCCACCTCCTTTTGGTGTAACCACAGTACCCAAGGGAGTTTTAGGTAGAACGAAAATAAGACCGAAGATTGGTAGTGATGGTATGACCAACGATGCTATTAAAGAAGTTTTGTGGAATCAGGCCCAAGGCATAGGTTGGGATAAGTCTATGAGAAGCCTCGTTCTAAGCTGCCAGGACATTCCTTTAGACAAACTCCACATAAAAGACTGCTGCTCATGGCTTTCAACTCTTTCTTTTTCTATTAAGAAAGCTTCAGAAGGGCAATGCTAACCATTAACTGGTGGTGACATGGGTAGAAGTGGTATGTCCAAAGTGATATTTTCCTAGATATTCATTCTGTGATCATATGCTTAACATGTTGGAATAGATTAGCTACTCAAACTAAGCTTTGAGAATGGAGGCTTAAGCGAACCAATGCATGCTTTGTCAATAACACGTTGAGTTTTTTTTCAGAAGAATCTGGCCTAAAACTCTAAATGCCATGATGTGCAAGTCATCATATTAAACTGGATTAAAGGGGACCAGTGAAAGTTAACGTTCCAAAAGAAGGTGATATTACTCAGCCTCGTTGCATCAGTAGTGTTGTACACAACTGAGTCGTTTGTGATCATGCTCGAGTTCGACTCATATGAGCTCGCATTCTTAAACAAACAAAACTCAAACATATTATTATATTTGTTGAGTAAACGAAAAAACACGAGCTTGCCCGCAAACGTTCGTTATCTTAGTGTCGCCCACCCTTGTCTCTATCCATCTTATTGTTCTCCACCTCAACTATCTAGTTGATACAAGTTAAAAAAAAACTAAGAAGACAACCAATCCAGTTTTCTTTTCATACTCGGAAGCGTGAGTCGCAAAACATCGGCAAAAGTTGTAAAGATAGAATGAGCTTGATTGATCTCGGCTCAAGCTCGAGCAATAGATTAACGATCAGAGCACAAACATTAAATTTAGTTAGTTTATTAAACGAACAAGCTCAAGCTCACTCGTGTATTAAACAAACACAAACTCAAACATCTGATATTCATCTCAGCTTGGTTCGTGTACACCTCTATGCATTAGTGTATCGTGTATCTTTTAAGGGAAACCACAGGATAGATCAGAATGTCAGAAAATAACCTAACACCAAAACCCATATGGTTTTGGAAAATGCATATATTGTTTGTTAGTACATAGCGTAAAAAGTAAAGAATATATTTCTTATTGTTGAATGTAAAAGATAAAACAGTTTAAATAGAAGTTTACAAGGTAGTTATAGCGGCTAGTTTGACAACGGCTAGTTAATTATATAGAAAGCTTCTTAAGATTCCAGATGTGATGATGACCAGCTGAGATAGATCAGTTGTGTTGAATATCAGCAGTGATGAACCAGCTGTGTTGAATATCAGCTGTGATGAATCAGTTGTGTTGAAGAATCAAATAGTCTCAGCTGTGTAGAGTACCAGCTGAGAGGATGATATATTTTGACACATAGATGGGATAAACAGAACAGGAGTATTTGGGAAATTGTTGTGCAATGTTGTTTTGACTTGATTTTTGAAGAGTGTTGGAGAGATGATTTAATAGTGGGGCGGATTCAGGGTGTTTTTATGTTTGTTTTTTTCTTTTTTGCAATCATCATATCATATTAATAATATTCACAAACAGCCTAAAATTTTACAGAGCAACATTCTATTTACCAAGTAAAGCAAAAAGGAAACAGAAGTGGAGCAAAACAACAAGTTAACCTTTATATATAGGTAGAAAGTGAAGATCAAAGCAAATATAGCTACAGCTTCATTATCATAGCTACCAGCAACAGACCGGGATATGTAGGAAGGAACCTGCAAGAAGTGGATTCCATCAATCAAAGAATAGAATCATATGACCAACAAAATCATCCCATAAGCAAGTTATGAAAAATAATGGCACAAGCCAACAAAATATTATAACTAATCCAGTTGTCACACACATAAGAAGTCGCAATTCTGCAGGCTGGCTTCTCTTATATGAACGGGTCAGGAACACAATAAAACACTAACCAGACAGTCAACATTCAGCATGTGTTAAGTAACAAGCATATTCAGGACATCTTTATTCTCACAATCACTACAGCAAAACCAATCCCAGTTTCACTTCAAAATTTGCATTGAAGAAAATTTGTGAACATGCATGAGTAAAAAAAGCAGAAAATTTGGCAGAAAAGAAGAGATGCTAAGTAAAAACAGAAACTGTACACGCTCTGATCATGAACACAAACAAAGAGTGCTTGCTTGAAGTCCCGATGTTTTGTAAGACACAAATAAACAATTTACCAAGGCCAAGAGAGCAGCCGCAGTCAATCCAGCACCTGTGCCCTTAATTTCCTGAACATGGTAGGATTAAGCAAAATCAATAGTCAAAACTATGGAAGAGCTTAAAGTGACTGCAGAGGAAGAATAAAAGACCAACAGAATTGTCCTCTAAAATACTTGATCAAAAGGTACACAAACCTTTGTAAGAAGGTATGTTGCCCAAGAAGCAAACGCCGAGAATACAGGGGCAGTAAATACACAAACAGTTTCCACGGACAGAGGAATATTCAAAGAATTTAGCAACCTGCCATCATGAAGAACCAAATAAATACGTGACAAATTCAAGGACAAAATGGCTATTAGCTACTCAGGGGAAAATAAGGCAAGGAGAAAAGAGAAGGGGTGAGCACAATACATGAAGATTTGCAACCGAACGAAGTGAAATTAGGGAAAAATGAATCTGAAAGTAGCATAAGATGGAATTAAAGCTGGACACATACCACCAGAGAGTGCCTGCTGTCAAAGTTAGTCCAGGGTACACAGTTCCGCCAATTACACGCCCAAGAGGATACCTAAGTTCAACAAAAGATATGTAGTTCTATGATGATAATAACAAGAATAAATATGATATTTACATGAAAGAGCTTCATCACAAGTTACAAAAAATAAATTACCAGGTGCGATCATCAAACCAGTTCCAGAAATCATAGATTCCATTCTTCGTAAGATACTGAAATCAACATAACTACTGTCACATGCAGTTTTCAAAAAATATCTTGAGATGTTCAATGAAGGGGCAATGCATGCAAAAAAATAACGGGTTCAGTTAGTAACATAGGCAAGAGAAAAATCGAAACAGTTTGCTAAGCTGTTAGCTTCCATTTAAGAGCAGCACGAGGCTTTTTATTTTTAAGTATGCATCAATATGTTATTGTTGCTCATTTTTTCAGATTCAGAAAGATCCCAGTACTTGCCAGAACCGTGGCTCGTCATTTATAATAAACAAGAAGCTCCAGGTAGTTGCTGAAACAAGTCTGAAAGACAGAAATCATTCAGGAATCTGCCTTATTGTGCAATTTGCTCATCACAACCACTGACATTTTTAATTATATAAACTGGCAAGGATCTATCATAGCAAAATGAATGCAGAATTGACATATTTATATTATTAACTCCATCGACCATTAACAAGCTTGGGATAAATAACCAAAACCAAGCAGGGCAGATCCAGGACTGCAAATGAGTGTGGTCCATTTTGTATCATGCACGGAATATAGAACTGGAAGTATTATCAAAAGACTGAGATTGTACCAACACTTTTTCCAAGTGGGTTTTAAGAAGAAAAAAAATCAACTGTGATTTGTGAGTCCATTCAAAAACAGTTCAATATAATTAACAATAAATCCAAATTTCATTTCCAGCCAAAATCCGGCCCTCGATGAATCATGTAAAGTGCCAAGAAGATACAGTCAGCTTGTCAAACAGAATAATTTTGACCATCCAAATTTCATTTCCAGCCAAAATCCAGCCCTCGATGAATCATGTAAAGTGCCAAGAAGATACAGTCAGCTTGTCAAACAGAATAATTTGACCATGTAGTGGAGACTACAAGTGCCACAATCAAAACCAAAATTCAAGGTGAATTCAGGGACTAAGGTTGATGGCGTTCATGTCGTTTCTAACATTTAGTGAAACCTACCATGACAATGAACTCCTACAAGCTAGTTACCTCAAATTTCGGATATCCATATAATTTAGATTGCAATTGATAGTCCTAGCATGAATTGAGATCTTGGAACACAAGGACTAGTACGTCAAGGGGGAAAAAAGGATTCCAAGGATTCCAGTTAATGAAATAGGATCTTATAGTCATCAAAGACTGCTGGTCTCGTAACTAAGTAATCATCAGCCCGGACCATGTGGTATACAGTATACACAAAAAGACCCTTTATTAGCTTTAAACACAAATGCGCCACAGGTATAGCAAAGAGAAACTCTAACCACTGGATGCAAACAAAAAGACTTTAATTTGAAACCAGAAAATGATATGAAAGGAAAAAAGAACGTGATTCCGTGTTCAAAAAAACATAAAAACATAGATAGAAGATAAACGAAAAGGGTAGACAAACCTGAGTGACTCTGTAATTGAAATAAGGATCAAATTCATGAATCACGCTCTCGTACTTAATCACCTGAAAAAGTTTCATTCAAGAAAAGCAAAACGAGACAAAATTCAGTTATACAACTAGAAATATCACACCTCCCAATGCCCAATAACTCTGCATTAGAAGATCGGATCTCAGAGAACGTATTGAATTCACAAACGGAAATACGTAAGGAAATGACAATGAAATGCGCACATAGAGCGGTAGACGAGGAAAAGAGTACACTCACAGAGAAAAGACGGATAGAGAACGCGACGACGCCAATTAAAATGAGAATGAATAAGGATAGAACGTTTCCAAAGGCGTTGCGCAAAGGTGAAGGGAGCGGAGAGGTGTCTAGAGCCGCCATTGACGGCTGAGAAGCTGCGCTGCTATTCTACTCAGACAGTGAGACGGTACGAAGCTGTAGGAATTTCGGACTCCGGCGAGCGCAGACTTTGGGAAAGCCTACCAATTAACATAGTCAACCTTATAGTAATTAAAAGACGAAATTAGCCCCTGGTAGTTTATCGGTGTTTACTTCATGAAAATCGCCACGCTTTTTTTGGGGGAGCTTGTTTTAGTTCGGGGTCCGGTTCGTTTGGCTGCAAACACTTTCTGCCGCGGATAACTTTGAGGCTTGTCATATAATGCAACGTGGCAGTACGCTATTTGTCCATGGTACATGTCAAAGTATACCTGGCTGGAAGCAAAACAGAGAAATGTTATTTTATTTTTTTTAACAAAACAAGTTTTATATTAAAAAAAAAAATGGATATTTGTTTATAAGGACTAGTTTGAACACTTAAAAGGCATTTAGGACACACTAAAATCTTATTTGTTTATAAGGACATATTTTTTCCAACCTTCCCAAATTACCCCCTTCTTATTGCGAAAATAATTTATCAATACCCAATCATTTCTCTGGGAATCCTTGGAGAAAACCCATTACTGGAGATCGATCTATGAGATCCGCCGGAATTCATCACCACCACAGCAGCTGCTCCCAACGCATGAACCGGTAGCGGATTGTGGTGGTGGTGGTGGTCAAAGTTATCTTCCCCAAAAAGTCCGCTTCCATTTCGTTTCTGTTCCCATTTTTCAGTTTTTACTAGCTATTCAACAAGGAAAGGAAGGACTTTGAAAGCCTTTATTTAGTTAGACATCAATTGAATTGTTCCTGATTTGAATTGCTGGTTTCTTTTGAACCCCTGAAAGGGATTTTTTTTTTATTTATAACTTATAAGGTATTCATTTTGATTCAGTTTGAAAGAAGAAGCCATAGCAAGAAGCTTTAATCGATACCGTAGTGCTTCGTGTAAAACCGGTTCTTCCAGGAAAGAATCTACAGAAAGCAATGAAGCACGAAAACGGGGCTCTGCTTATCAAAGCTCGAAAGAAGTAAGGTTGATGCAGAAAACATATTCCACACAAGAGAGGAAGAAAATCGAACTCTCGAGTAATATACGAGCCGAGAGACGAGACTCGGTTATGTCCTTAAGGTCAGATTTAATCACAGCAACAACTAGCAAGTCACACATCGAATTGAACCCGGTTTCTAATAGGATCAAACAGATTTGTGTTGATTAGATATTATGGGTGGAGATAAGAGACGAGACTCGATTATGTCCTTATGGTCGGATTCAAGCACAGCAACAACTAGCAAGTCACACGTCGAATTGAACCCTATTTCCAATAGGATCAAACAGTGTTCAGGCCATTTCTGACATTTGCTTCAGATTCACGTATTTGTGGTAAAATGATAGTGCTTGTTCAATTTTATTTTCAGCTTTTGGGATAAAACAGTAAATGACCCAGAAACAGAGGTTTTTTTTTAGTAAAATACAAGATTATTAGTAAGGATTACATTTGAAGATTCACCTAGTGGATGTCTGATGTTGGTGTTTTATTGTGGATAAAAGAGCTGGTTTTGCTGCTGAAATGGAGCTGCTTTGCTGTGGCCAGGATTACATGCTTTTGGATGTTTTGACATTCGTTGATGCTTAAGACTAGCTTTTGTTTACGTTGCCGTGAGTTTATTATTGCTTTGATTAGCTATGGAGTTGCATCTCCAAATATTAGTTTTTGGATTAGTCTCTCTTTGGTTTTTTTCAAATGTACGAAGGCTCACACTCTTTCTTAGCACCCGGTTTTTTGCCATCTAAGATTGCATTGTCTCGTCATTAGAGAATTGATGCGGTGGCGTTGATGTCGTTGCGTATACATTTGATACACAAATTTGGTAACTTTGTAAAATAAGTGTAGTGTCATTCACATTAGAGGTGTAATCGAGCCGAGTCGAGTCGATACTCCCTAGGGCTCATGATCGACTCGACTATAAAAGTTTGGGCTCGATCGAGCCATCAAAAGGCAAAATCAAACTCGACTCGCTAAATGCTCGATATAGCTCGACTTGGCTCGTAAGCTCGATTATTTTCTTAGGATTCATTTAATTTTTAATAAAATATAACAAGATCGAGCTCAACTCGTCTAATTCTCGACTCAAATAATACTTATGAATTATAAAAAAGAATATTTTTATAATAAATATAATTATTTAATGAAGCTCGATTAGCTCGTGATGTACTCGATTACTATATTTTAAAACTCGAGATCGACTCGGTTAATTATATCAAAAGATATAACCGTTTGAAGTCGATATTATGAAAAAAGAAATCAATTTTCTGAAATTAAGTCAAAAAAATATCAAATGTCATCGCGGTGGTCACTGCATCGTGGGTGGTCACTGCATCGCAGTGTCTCGGCATCGGGGGTGGCCACTGCATCGCGGTGGTCAATGGATCGGGGGTGGTCAAGGCATCACGGTGGCCAATGCATCGCGATGGTCACTGCATGTCTGCATCGGAGGTGGTCATTGCATCGGGATGGTCAATACATCGCGGTGGTCAATGAATCGAAGTGGTCAATGCATTGGGGTGGTCACTGCATCGCGGTGGTGAAAGCATTGCGATTGCCACTGCGTCGCAGTGTCAATGCATCGGGGGTGTTCAATGCATTGCGTTGGTCAATGCATCACGGTGTCACTGCATCGCGGTTGTGAATGCATCGTGGTGTAACTTCATCGAGGTGTCTCTGCATCGTGGTGTCTCTGCATCGCGGTGTCTCTGCATCAGGGGTGGTCACTGCATCGCGATATCTCTGCATCGGGGGTGGTCACTGCATCGCGGTGTCTCTACATCGCGGTGTCACTTCATCGTCGTGTCTCTGCATCACGGTGTCACTTCATCGCGGTGTCACTTCTTCGTCGTGTCTCTACATCGCGGTGTCTCTTCATCACGGTGTCTCTGCATCGCGGTGTCTCTGCATCGGGGGTGGTCACTGCATCGCGGTGTCTCTGCATTGCGATGGTCACTGCAATGTGGTGTCTCTGCATCATGGTGTCTTTACAATGCGGTGTCTCTTCATCGAGGTGTCTCTGCATCGTGGTGTCTCTGCATCGGAGGTGGTCACTGCATCGCGGTGTCACTTCATCGTCGTGTCTCTGCATCACGGTGTCACTTTATCGCGGTGTCTATGCATCGCGGTGTCAATGCATCAAGGGTGGTCACTGCATTACGGTGGTCAATACATCGCAATGGTCACTGTATCGGGGTGGTCACTGCATCGCGGTGTCACTTCATCGCGATGTCTCTACATCGCGGTGTCTCTGCATCGTCAAATGTCCTCACATCGTGATGTCTCTACAATACGGTGTCACTTCATCACGGTGTCTCTGCAATGCGGTGTCACTTTATCACAATGTCTCCGCATCGCAGTGTCTCTTAATCGTGATGTCTCTGCATCACGGTGTCTCTGCATCGTCAAATGTCATAACATCGCGATGTCTCTACATCGCGGTGTCTCTGCATTACGGTGTCACTTCATCACGGTTTTTATGCATCGCGGTGTCTCTGTATCGTGGTGTATCTGCATCAGAGGTGGTCACTGCATCGTCGTGTCTCTGCATCACGGTGTCAATTCATCGCGGTGTCTCTGCATCACGATGTCACTTCATCGCGGTGTCTCAGCATCGTCAAATGTCATAACATCGCGGTGTCTCTGCAATGCGGTGTCACTTCATCGATGTGTTTGTGCATCGCGGTGTCTCTGCCTCGCGGTGTCACTTCATCATGATGTCTCTGTATCGGGGGTGGTCACTGCTTCGCGGTTCTCTGGATCATCGTGTCTCTGCATCACGGTCACTTTATCGCGGTGTCACTGCATCGCGATGTCTCTGCATCGCGGAGTCACTGCATCGCGGTGTCTCTCCATCGCGGTGTTACTTCATCACGGTGTCTATGCATTGCGGTGTCTATGCATTGCGGTGTGTCTGCATCGCGGTGGTCAATCCATCGGGGTGGTCACTGCATCGGGGTGATCACTACATCGCGGTGTCACTGCATCATGGTTGTTAGAGCGTTGCGGTGTCACTTCATCGCGGTGTCTTTACGTCGCGGTGTCTCTGCATTGAGGTGGTCACTTCATCGCGGTGGTCAATGCATCACGGTTGTCAGTGAATCACGGTGGTCACTGCATCGCGGTGTCTCTGTATGTTGATGCTAGGTTAGACATGAAGAATGGCAAGTTTAGAGAACAACCTGATGCACTCCGTAATGATGCAAATGATGCTTTGTGTAGCTCCTTACCTCCTGCATGACTTTTATGAATTTTTTCATGAATATTTCTTTTGTATTATGCAGTTTTTTCCCAATGTTGTTAGGGTATTGTTATTGTTTTGTTGAATGTTGGTGGTTTTTTGAATCATTTTTTGGCTTCATGTACCTTGGGATTGACATAGGCATTTTAGAGAATAGGTCGAGGGCGTTGCGCCTCCGATGACATAGGCATTTCATCTCGGTGTCATTTTATCGCGGTGTCTCTGCAATACGGTGTCATTTCATCGCGGTGGTCAATGCATTGCAGTGCCTTTACATCGAAGTGGTCAATGTGGTGTCTCTGCATCACGGTGTCACTTCATCGCGATGTCTCTGCATCGCGGTGTCTTGGCATCGTCAACTGTCATAATATCGCGATGTCTCTGCATCGCGGTGTCTCTGCAATACGGTGTCACTTGATCGTGGTATCATTGTATCGCGGTGTCACTTCATTGCGGTGTCTCTGCATCGAGGTGGTTGTTGCGTCAGGGTGGTCAATTAATCGCGGTGGTCAATACAATGGTCACCGGAAAAAGAAAAAAAAAAAACCGTCTTAGCGTCCAGCAAAAAAAATAAAAATTAAATAAAACATGTTTTAGCATAAGGAAGGAAAAAAGGCATCCAGGAAAAAAAAAACACTATTAGCATCCTGAATAACAAACAAAACAAAATAGCTTCTTCATTCAGCGCGTCTTTTTTTTAATTTTATTTTTATTAATCGAGGATTGATTGGTCTATCTATTAATTTTGTATCCTTATAACCAAATAAGTTTTCTTAGTGTCCTATTTGCCTAATTAAGTCCAATATGTGTCCTTTTGAACCATTGCCCCAAAAAAAAAAGACGAAACAAGTTTTATTTCATCGAAAACCTTGCGAAACTCATAAAGCTGAATTTCTAGCTTTTGAAGAAAACTAAAGATAAAAACAAGCCTAAACTAAAGATCAAAGATCTTTTTCTTCTTCCGAGTTCTAGTTATTTTTTGAAAGGGAGTTAACTTCACTTTGTTATCATCAGAAATATAGCCACTTGGGCGATCTAAATTCATAAATTGGAGCTCATTTTGGATAAAATTTTGACTATCTATACCCGATTAGTCTAGAGGAGCACATTTCTTTGTCAAAGGCGTAGATAGGACCTTGATGCTGCCAGAAAATGG